>CM028130.1:1379215000-1381715000 GCA_016271365.2 Neoceratodus forsteri
GTGTGGCTCATGATATGTCATGGTTTGATACGTTCAAGTATGCATTCTTTAAGGTATTTGATTTGTTTGAATTCAGACACTAAATACTTAGATATGTTTAGGAGATCAACAAAATTGCCTACAATTCAAAATTTAAATCGCATGGGGATATGGTTTTACAGAATAGTGTAGCTAGGTCATGGAATGGTTTGTCTTGTGAAATTATTGAAATTTCTGACTTGTATACTTTTAAGCATGAATTGTTTAATTATTTAAATGTTAGTTGTAATTGTTATTAATTTTTGTTATTGTATTGTGTGTTTTTGTTATGTTTGATGTTTTTGTATGACAACACAGGTATTTGTTGAAAATGGGGATTAATTTCCCAACAGATAAACCTGTATAAAAATAAATTTTAAACAAACAAACAAACAAACAATCTCCTTTGAAACTAGTAAACACTATATTCTAATGTCAAAATAATAAAAATAAAAAAAACTAAATTTTTTATCTGTTCTATTTATTTATTTATTTTTTTATTTATTAAGTTTAGGACTATGATACTTTTGAGCCAGGACTCTTTTACAAAGGTTCCATGTCAGGTTACGATTCAAAACATAAGACATGTAAGTCAGATTACAAATTCAATACATAGGACACAGTTACAAAAGTGTAAGCTAAACAGAGTTACAAAGCATCTGAGAAACAAAACAAATTTTGGAGGCTCGATTACAAGGAGATAGCAGATGAGGTGCAGAGAGGCTAGAGGATAAGAGACACAAAAAGTAGAGGGGGCAGAGAGCTATAGAGAAGGAGCGCAGCCAGGGGCATTGTCGTAGATATAACATGGAGAAGTGCATAACCAAGTGCTAATAGGAGCGAGAACTGCATAAGGTTAGGGAAATATTCATGGGGTCAGTTAGTGGAGGCAGTCACAGGAGCTAGAGGCAGTGAGAGAGAGGTGTAGCCTTCATTTAAATGCACCAAGGGTAGGAGTGGAGGAGATGTAACTGTTTAGACCATTTAGCCACCTGGGCACCCCATAGGCAAAAGATCTTTGACCTTGTGAGGTACAACAATGTGGAACCTGCAGGAGCTGTGATTCAGACCCCCTGGTTGAGTGGGGTTATTGATAGGATGCAGGAGTGCACACACTCCAGGGGGCGCAAGGCCCATAGTTATTGTATTTGCCATGGTACAGGTTAGGTACTTTATCTGATTGGTGAGTTGCAGCCATCCAGTTTGTGCATAGAGGTCGCGCGTATGTGTGAGGTGGTGGGATCCAGTGAGAAGTCAGCAGACCTTATTGAGGGAGGTGTATATGTGTCTAAGAGTGGCAGAAGGGGCAGAGCCATAGATGATAAGTACATAGTCAATAATGGAGACAACAGAGCTCTGAATGGTGACAGTCAGGACTTCTGGGGTAAGATGTTGCCCACGCCAGAAGAGAAGGCCAAGGTGAGTATTTGCTGCTTTGGCTACAAAGTCAATGTGGGCACTGTAAGTTAGATGAGGGTCTAGAGTGATCCCAAGGTACTTAAAGGCTTGAACCTGTTCCAGGGTGACTCCATGACTGGTTTTGATGGATAGGGGGTGCAGCTTATACTGGTTATGAGAGCTGCTGAACATCATAGACTTTGTTTTTTTATTATTGAGGACCAGATTGTGAATTGAAAACCAATTTTCAACAGATGTGAAGCCAAGCTGAAGGTTGTCTTGTGGAGGCTTAGGATCCTTGTGGGAGGCAATAATTACAGCATCATCTGCATAGAGGATGATTGTTTCAGAGCAAGAATTTTAGAAGGAAGTTCAGGAACAAACTGAATAGTAGGGGGCCCAGAATGGATCCCTGGGGGACACCTGAGCAACCAGACCTGGCGTCAAAGAGGACATCTGCAATTTTTACTCATTGAGACCAGTTCTACAAGCAGCTTTTGAATCAGGCAGTTGAGCTGGGAGAGATCCCAGCTTTCAGAATTTGCACAAGCAGTAGGCAGTGATGGACAGTGTCGGACACCTTAGTCAGATTGATAAAGACGGACCCAATTAACTGACCATTGTCCAGTGAGCTGTGAAGAATGCCAGAGAATTCCAGTAGGGGAGATGAGGTGCTATGTCCTTTCCTGATGCCATGTTGTAGCAAGCACAGGATAGTGTATTTGTCCAGGAAATCTGTGAGCTGATCTGCTGTAATACGTTCAAGTGCCTAGGAGAGGGGTGGCAATATAGAGATCGGACAGTAGTTTCCATGAGTGGCCTTGTCACCATTTTTATGGACAGGGGTAACAGTGCCAGATTTCCATTTGTCAGAGAACTGGCTGAGCCTAAGTGAGAGGTTGAAAATATATGGCAGTGGTTGTAACACCTCTATAATTTTGGTATGTGTATGCAGTATGCTGTGTTGTCTTTTTCATATAATTATGTGTTTTCATCTTGCTGGAGTATCGATATTACTTTCTACTAGAAGCCTGCTTAGTTTCTAACTTTAGTCTGGGAATTATAATTTTCCTTTCTCGGTCTTGTAGTCTAATTCCCTGAAAAAAGTACATCTGGTAGTTCAAATCCCAGTGCAAATGTCTTGGCTGAAATATTCATGTCTGCTCAAAAACATTTATAATGCACAAAAACAGATATATTACAAAAAAGGTCAGCTGTGTAGGATTTATTATCTAAAAAAGGAAAAGGGTGAAGCTAGATAAAGATGGTACTCATATAGATATGCAATATCTTCATGGGAGCAGAGAAAGCATTTGAGTTGAGAGCAGCTTTGGCAGCTCATCAAGGTCCAACCATTAAACCATATAAAATCTTATGGAACCATCCTATCTGTATGACATTAATTTTAAATAAATAAACAAATGCACTTAAACCAGTATCTATATTCTCATGCACAAGTGAGACAAATCACTAACAACAATTCCCTCCATTTACAGAACATTTTCACATTACAATAAGAACTGGACTGGAAAAAGGGGCTGCCATCCTTTATGGAACACCAGCAGTATCATCCAGTGAAGCCCTAACTCCTAACTCCCAAAATTATTCTGAAGCAATCACTTCTTAATTCTAATGGTTCCAAAGTTAACCTTTTCTAAACATAATTTCTTTCAAAGGAGATAACTTTGGAACTGGAGCAACTAGGAACTTAATTCTTTTAAATGGAACCTTGTAACTGTGGCAGTATCAATATGTTGGCTGGTACAGTGTACATACGCTGTATAATTATTTTAAGTTGTTACTGATGCATTTTATTGAAGCAGTGTTATAATACTTTTAAAATATTGATAACTGAAAGCTATACAAAGGTCATATAAAGGCATTTTCTTATCTCCATGCTTTCATACACAAAAAAAAATACATTCCTGTCTAAATGTTTCCACAGTCAGCCCTTTCTAAGAATAAGGATAATCTATAATATGTTCAAGTATATACTGTACATACACATTTAATGCTATTAACAGACATCTCTCCATTCTCCTCACTACCCCATATCTCCCTACACTTTCATAGGCTTAATTTGGTAAGTTAAATACAAGTAGTGATATCATAGCATTCAGAATGTGGGTTTTAAAAACCTAACACCCTGTGATTGTTCCAGTTTTATCTGTAAATGGGGAAACTGTTCGGGGCATGCAGGATTCAGAGAAATGTGATGTCTCCTTGTCATGTCCAAGATCCACATAACCAAGATAAATAAGATGGTAAAAAACAGGCCCAAATAGCTCTGCATGTCCGTGGTAGTGTCTTGGCTTTATCTTCCATCAGTGAGAAAGGTAGAGGTACACGGATCTGAACACAATTTGTTCTACTGGTGTCATGGTTTCATCTACCAACAAGCAGGAAGAAAGTGGTTGCAGACCCTGAATGTAGTTAGCTCAGCTCACTGAGCGTGATCATTTTATTAAGGCAAAGCAAGCCACAGTTTAACAATTTTGAGTTTGTATGTCTTCATGTTTCTGTACATGTGTCTGTCTGTGTTTCCTTCTGTCTTTATCAATCTACATTTGCTCTGACATGTCTGTATGTGCCTGCATATGTTTGTGTGCATGTCTGCATCTATGTCAGTGTTCCCCATTCAGGCTATGCAATCACCTTGGCTTTAGCCAGCTTCTATTCCTCTACAGATATAAAACTGACATGGTCAGAAGCAGGAGTATTTGCAGCCTGCACTTACTGCATTTCAGGTGAAAGCAGAGAACCCAGTGCACACCCTCCCCCCCCAGTGGCAAATCATTCAAATATTGTAGTTTGCTTTGTTCCTCAATTGGCTACTCATTTTATCCCAAAGGGGAATGGGGGTCTCTCAGTGTTTGATTCAGAGCTCTGTTGTAAATCATCAGACTAGATGCCCAATGTCATGGTGTACTACCTATTGGCTGGGTCCCTATTCCAAAATGTAACAGCCAAGGTCGTCTTCTTTTAAATATGGTGAACTGCATAATAGGCTTACTTTAAATGAGTTGCAAAACCAAGTCAATGTGCTGGTGATTGGTGGGAAGCCAGCTAATAGAGACAGCCATACATCCCCTAAATGTTAAAGCAACCCAGAATAATCATCTTAACCCTTGCTCATTCAAAAAACTTTAAATCACTTTTTTTCATTAGGGGTGCAACTGTTTACCACCAGCACATTGGCTAGGGACTTCATCTTTTCTAAAATAAGCCAGTTAGGCAGTGTGCCTTATTTAAAAAGAACCAACTCTGGCTGATACAGTGTAGAATAGACAGGAACAGGACAGTAATGCATCTCAAGGAGAATGGGTGGCACAGGTCTGAGGCTGCTAGTCTTACAAAATGCAGAAACATAAACCACACTCTGGAGAATGGAACAAATAGGTTCATATAACCAAGTTACTCATCCACAGGTGATTTATTTGGTTTCTTGAAAGACACCTAGCCCCAACACTTCAACTTGAACTTGGTAATTACCAGAATTATTGTTTCATGGGGGGTGAAGAAGAAAGTTAGAGTGGCATCAAAACACAAGGACTGTGAATGCAGAAGAGCATTTAATTATTTAAGTCTTATTAAAAAAAAAGAATCATACATTGCCTACAGCATTAATTTATATCTCCATTAATTGATAGCTTCATTAATAATTAAATGTTTGAACTTAAGTAAATCCTACTGGGCTGGTGACATTGTGTTTCAAAATATTTCTGCATCTTTTTCATGCAAAAAAGGAAGATTGTGTCCCTTTCAATCAAGCTGTGAAAAAAAAAGAAGGTACATAGATACATAGACAGTGTCAGCAGATAAGAGCCTATGGCCCACCCAGTCTACCCATTTGAGCTTGTAAGTTCCCTTTTTAATTTTCTAGAAGTCTATTGCCCCTTACCCCTGACCTCCAGGAGATGTAAGGAGCTAGATCTGTAAACTCTTCGGACAGGGTTGGAAAGGGGAGACATGATTGAAACTTTTAAATATGTAAAGGGGCTCAATAAAGTGGGAGCAAAGGGTTTACTTAAGAGGAAGGAGGGAGTCAAGACTAGGGGCACAGCCTCAGACTACAAGGAAAAAGATACAGGGGCAATGTGAGAGGGCGTTTCTTCTCAGGGTGGTGGAGCCCTGGAACAGACTACCAGATGGAGTGATGGGGGCTAAATCGGTGGAAGAATTCAAGAAGGCATGGGACAAGCATATGAGGCTGAGTATCATGGGAAGGGCTGGGGCTGGCAGGGTTGGGGAGGTATGGGGGGGCAAAAGGGCAGACTAGATGGGCCGGTATGGTCCTTTTCTGCTATCGGGCTTCTATGATTCTATGATTCTCACATTTCCTCTGAATCTCCCTCCCTCCCTCCTTCATCCCATGTCCTCTCATCCTGGAACATATTTTTTGCTGGAAAATAGTGTATTCCTGCACCCTGTTCCTTCCTGTAAAATACTTGTTTGTCTCTATCATATCCCCTCTCTCCCTCCACTTCTCCAGGAAGTACATCTTCAAGTCCTTCAGCTTGTCCTCATAGGACTTAAGATGCAATCCCTGTACCATCTTTGTTGTCTTCCTCTGAACCTTCTCCACTCTGTCTATGTCCTTATGTAGGTAAAGTCTCTAGAACTGTACACCGTTCTCCTGGTGGGGTCTCACTAGTGTCTTATTTAGTGAAATTATTACCTCCCTTTTCCTGCTGGTGATGCCCCTGCCTATGCATCCCAGCATCCTATTTGCTTTACCTGCTGCTTTGTCGTACTGTTTCCCTACCTTGAGGTCAATAGAGATGATAACTATAAGGTCCCTTTCCTGCTTGGTGCATGCTATATCCTCATCAACCAGCTGATATATTGTTCCAAGGTTTTTGTGCCCCATATGCATTATCTTGCATTTCTTTGCATTGAATTTCTACTGTCAAACCCTTGACCATTCTTCAAGCTTCTGCAGGACCCTTCTCATTCTGTCTACACCCTCAGGCATATCCACTCTGTTACAGAGCTTCATTTCATCAGTGAACAAGGAAATTCTGCCTTCTAGGTCCTGCACAATGCCACTGATGAAGATGTTGAATAGGACCGGTCCCAGCACTGATCCCTGTGGTTCGCCACTGGTTACTCTTCCCTCTGCGAGTGACAGGCATTTATCACCACTCTCTGTGTCCTGCTACCCAGCAAATTACCCATGCACTGCACTACTGTTCTGCCCACACCCATATTTCCCAGTTTGTTAAATAGTCTTCTATGTTGCACAGCTTTAAAGGACTTGCTGTTGTCTAGGTAGATGTCCACTGCCCTCCCCTGATCTACCTCTCTTGTCACCCAGTTGAAAAATTCAAGTGAGGTTGGTCTGACATGACCTCCCTCCCAGTGAAACCATGCTACTACACCTTGGGTGCTGTAGTCCATTGGTAACCAAATGTTCCACCAAGTTCTCCTTCAGTAGTGCTTCCATGATCTTCTCCACTACAGAGGTCAGGTTGCCTGGTCTGTAGTTCCCCACACCCTCTTTGTTCCCACTTTTGTATAAGGGGACTATATCTTCTGTCCTCCAGTCTTTGGGTACCTACCTTGTTTCCAGTGATTGGCTAACAGGATTGCCAGAGGTTCAGCCACCACCTCTCTTTGTTCCTTTAGGACCCTGGGGCATACCCCATCTGGCCGCATTGCTTTATTAACTCTTATTCCTTCCAGTTCCTTTAGGACCCTTTCTCATGTAAAGAGATTGGAGTCCATTTCTGCACCATTCCCACCCCTTGCACTCCCTTCATGTCCATTACCCTCCTCCTCCTCCTCAGCAAAGACTGAACAGAAATATCTGTTCAATATGTCAACTTTTCTGTTGTCACTCCAGCCCAGTGGCACTGAGGATTGAGATGCTGGATGCTACAACTCATGCCACACTGGTGAACTGGGTTCAGGAAAGAGCTCGGGTCATCAGGAGTCAGCAGGGGAGGGAAGAGATCGATCATCTGGATGATGGCTCTCTCTTCCCGGGGAGGGTTTCGGGGATGCTGTTGTGCATGAGCACTCTCTGGCAGTGGCTGGGGATGCTCAACACAGTGACGCTTATGTCAGCATGTGGGCAGAGCTGCGACCTTATGTTGCCTTGCTTGCAGCACTCCGAGAGGGAAGGAAAAAGCAGAAAAAATCTCCACTCCTGGGGATAGATGAAGACTCTTCGGCCTCCGAAGTCCACACTCCAGACACTGGACCCACCCTCCTCTCTATGGCTGACTCATGTGCCTGGCACTCTATACTATAGATAGAGTGCCCTGGGTGGGTATGGTGGCCCTTCCTCCTTGGGGTGCTGATCCGGGGGTTGTGTTGGTACGCATGAGGGAGAGAGAGAGAGAGAGAGCTAGTGGTCACAGTTGGAGGTAAAGAGTCAGAAACCTGGGGAAGCTGGAGAGAGTTCCCCAGGGCCCAGTGGAGCAGAAAAAGAGTTATAAAAAAAACTCCAAAACTTTTCTCTTGTCATCCTCCACTTGCTCCATCCTCCCCCTTCAGTCTCACTATCCTCCCTTTGCTCTTCTTTTTTCACTTATGTACCTGTAAATGGTTTTGTCCCCTCGTCCCACTGATCTTGCTCTTCTGTCTGAGCTTTGGCTTCCCTTACTGACCTCCCTGCCTCCCTCTGCTTCCCCTGGTACTTCTCCTTATCCCCTTCTGCCTGTGTCTTTGTATTTCCTGAATGCAATCTTTTTGACTTTCACTTTCTCTGCTACCTCCTTGGATACCCATAATGGCCTCACCTTGCTTTTCCCCCTGCTAACCTGCTTAATGCATATTTCTGTTGCTCTTGTAATCCGTTTTAAATATTGTCCACTTTTCCTCCAACATTGATTCCCTCCCCATTCCCATTAGTGCCTCTTTCAAGCATGTCCACATTTTCCAAAAGTATGCCCTCCTAAAATCTAGGATACCTGTTTTTGTGTGGTTTGGTTCAGCTCCTTCAGTGATTTCAAACTACAGTGACCAGTGGCCACTGTGCTCCAGGTGCTCCCCCACTGTTGTTCCTAATCACACTGTCCTCATTTGTGAGCATGAGGTCCAGTATTGCCCTTTGCCAAGTTGGTTCCAGTTGCTTAGGGAAGGCACCTTGAAGGGAGTCCAGGATAAATCTGCTCCTGTTTGATGCTGCTGCTGGCAGGCTCCAGTCCACATCTGGAATACTGATGTCTCCAAAAAGCACCACCTCCCCCATGTCCACCATCCTTTGGATGGATAGCATTAACTCCTTATCTGTCTCTCCTCCTGGGCTGGTGGTCTGTAGACCACCCCCTATGTGGATGGCTGATCCCATTTTCCTTTCCAGTTTAACCCAAAGTATTTCTCCCCCATTTTGTTCCTCTTCGATCTCTGTGGCCATTATGCCATCTTTCACATAAAATGCCACTCCTCCTTTCTTCCTGCCTGCCCTGTATCTTCTGAATATGCTGTAGCCAGGTTTGGCAATCTCCCAGTTGTGGTTGTCATTACACCAGGTTTCTGTGATGCCCACAATATCCAGGTCCAACTGCAGCATGGCAGCCTCCATATCCTCCATCTTGTTGCTGAGGCTCCTGGCATTGGCACACATGTGTTTCTATAATGTGAACTCCCTGGACTGTTTAGCTGTTCTACTCCAGCCCCCTCCCTGGTTGTCCTTTATCCCTGGTTCTCCCTGCTGTATGTCCTTCTATTGAATTTTGTCCCCTTTCTGCCTATCCACCCCATGGGTGCCTATTGCCATCTTTTGCACACTGCTTTATAGAGATATTTCCTTCTCCTGTTCTTTGGTTCCACTGCTAGCTATGGGGGGTGGGCAATTAGCTACCCTCATTGCTAGCCTGCCACCCTCCTTGGCTACTTTAAAT
This sequence comes from Neoceratodus forsteri, assembly GCA_016271365.2. Lineage (NCBI taxonomy): Eukaryota > Metazoa > Chordata > Ceratodontiformes > Ceratodontidae > Neoceratodus > Neoceratodus forsteri. The sequence continues at coordinate 1,379,224,267 of CM028130.1, forward strand.
GCTTGTCCATGTAGCATTTAAACCTATCATCGAGTGCTTGGATTCCCTTCCAGGACAGATGCATGCCATCAAGCTTGAACAAGCCCCCATACCTCCAGGTGGGTCCCCAGTCACCAATGAACTGAAACCCTTCCTCGCTGCACAAGTTCTTCAACTGTGTGTTAAGGTTCCTGGTGCATGTGCCTCTACACTCTACCATGCATCTCACAGGTAGTACTTCCGAGAAGGTAACAGATGTAGCTACTTGCTTGAGACCCCTCCCCAATTTCCTAAATTCTTCCCGAATTTCCTTAGGCTCCCCATTTGCCAGGTCATTAGTACCTAGGTGGATAATGACATCCAGCTCACCCTCCCATCTTGCCTTCCCAGCAATCCACAGGATCTTCCTCCCATCCCTCCACACTGTAGCATTAGGTAGGCACCTCACCTCCCTGTCTTCTCCCCTCATGTGTTCCTAGCTGCATCCCTCTTACAATAGAGTCCCCCACCAGGATTCAATTCCTCTTCCTCTTCCTCTGGGGTCCACTGCTCTCCCCACTGAGGTCACCTCCTCGGCTGACCTTCACATCCTTCCCTTTCACTTATCTGGGTGCCTATCTTTGGTTGTCCCCATTTGCCAGTATGGCATATGAGTTCTGGAGTGGAATAAGATTTGGGATGTGCCTCTGCCTGACAGCCTTAACCCTCCCAGAGCCCACCATCATCCAAGTGCTCCTCATTCTTGGCATCCTTTGATGCAGTGGTGCTGGACCGAGTGGTCTCTGGATAGGTGTGAAGGTACTCCAGACCAAGTTTACTTCTGCTCTGAGTCTGGTTCCCTCATCCCACAGTACAGGGAGATGCCTGCAGATAGGGCAGCACCTCAGCATCCAGAAGGTCTGCCTGAATATGGTTGTCTCACATCCACTGCATTGCACCACTCCAGACATTATACTGTACTTATACTGCTATTACTCAAAAAATGAGTCAAAAAACTTGTTGCACCGTGGGTGTGCTTTCTCCCCCTTATGCCCCTCCTATTCCACAACCCCTGCTATTCCCTGTGATTGGCTCCTGTCAATCAGATTTAACAGGGCATTTAATTAAGAGTAGGGGTGGGGAGGTGGGGGTGAGAATTTACACCAAGTAAGGACAGCAAAGGAAAAACAGCACCACAAAAAGCACACCAAACTACTGTAGGTTTCAAATTTCCACATCCCCAAAACAATTCCAAGTAAAGACAGCAAAGAAATAACAGCACCCCTAAAAGCACGTCAAACTAGGCTTCAGAGTTTCAACAGCCCTAACACAATTACAAGTAAAGACAGCAAAGGAATAACAGTACTACTAAAAGCACGCCAAAATAGGTTTTAAATGTTCAACAGCTCCAAAACAATTTCAAGTAAAGACATCAAAGGAATAACAGTACCCTTAAAAGTACACAAAACTAGGTTTCAAATTTTCAACAGCCCTAAAACAACTCCAAGTAATGACAGCAAAGGAATAACAGCACCACTAAAAGCACACCAAACTAGATTTTACATTTTCAACAGTCCCAAAACAATTCCAAGTAAAGACAGCAAAGGAATAACAGTAACCATAAATGCACACCAAACTTGATTTAACATTTTCAACAGCCCCAAAACAACTCCAAGTGAAGACAGCTAAGGAATAACAGTGCTACTAAAAGCACACCAAACTATGTTTCAGATTTTCAGCAGTCACAAAACAATTGCAAGCAATGACAGCAAAAAATAAAGGCACCACTAAAAGCACACAAAACTAGGCTTAAAAAAAAACAGCAATGAGCAGTTCCTGCACTGCATTGGAATGAGTCTGGATTCTTCCCCATCTGACCTCTTTAATTAAGGGTTATTTAAGGGACAAGTGTCATCTTAAGGTGCTATGCAGTGTACACAATGAGATGATTCTATAACAGCTTAACCAGGCTATACAAATTCCATATAGTCCATCTCTTCATTCAAACCTCTGGGTTGTACAGTGTTCAAGGTGACCATTCAGCTAGGTTTTTTTTTTTGTTGTTGTTGTTGTTTTTTTTTCACTTGGTCACCACACCTCAAAATAGGGGGAATATACTCAAGTCCCATGAATAAAAGTGAGGCGGCATCAGAACTGTGGCCACTTAAATAGTGCGCACACAATGCATTCTTTTTATTTCCATTTGCAATTGCTCTGATATGCTACTGGATGTGCATTTCAAAGGTATGATGGTACGTTCAATATAGAAAAGATTACAAGAGCACCAGGCTACATACACCACCAATGAGGTGACATAGCTAGTAAATTGTCTGAATTCAATGTCTCACCTTGTAAGTGGGTGTACAAAGTACTTGCTTCTGTGGCATGTTGCAATGCCGACATTTGTGGTAGCCCTTAGGTATCACTGGGAGCTAGTTAAACTGAAAATTTTCATTTGTGGTTGCTATGAAAGGAATGCCATTTAGAATATCCCCTAGATTGTTCATCTTTCTAAATGTGACTCTGGGTTTCTCACCAATCTTCCTTCCCAAAAATACCAATTTTTTTTAAGATAGCTCAGTATGTGTGTACAAGACTGCCCACTTTTGCAACCTGATTATTGAAATCCATAGAAAATGTTATGGTTTTATCTTCATTAATTGTTTTTTTTTAGGTACCAGTAGGGTATGCGTTTCAAGATTTCTGTCTTTCTACTATACTTCCATTAGAATTTCCTAATTGTATCCCTTGGCCCTAGACAGCATTTCTTTTGCTTAGGATTAAAAAATAATTGTTAATGGAGCGGTTTCTGCATACCCTAAGTAAGTCGCTATTCAGAATGGAGTTTACCAGTTTCCTGGGAAGAGAACTGGTGGCATTCAGGACTGTGTTTGCCACAGGAGGTTTCCTCTACCTGACAGAGGACACAATTTTTTCTGGTACAGCACAGAGAACAATATCCAACAAATGACACTTGTTACAAGTCTCACCTTCCCAATCCCCCTTTTTCCAAGGCTCATAAAGCCTGCAGTTGTCATAGATTCAGCCTCACCTCCCTACACCTCCACTGGACAAGGCTCTTGAAGCTACTACACTATCCTCCACTTCCCCACTCAAAACCTAGTCTCTCTTTCTTTTTTATTATTATTGATCATAATTTACTTCACATATATCAATATTTTCAGCTTATAGGGTTACATGTATCAGATAATATTATTAGAAGTTCATTTCACTTATATAAAGTATAGCTAATTACATAGTATTCACGATTTAACAATTAGTAATTGATTACATTCTTTGGCCAATATTATTTTTATACACAATTTAGTGGGGAAAGTGACATGACATCCATTCTCCTCATACCAGCTCTATTTTTATTTAATGATTAATATCTGGAACTTGGTTGATTTAATACAGTCTGTGAATGGGGCTCATACATAATTATATTGCTTTATTTGATTGCTATAGCAATAATGAACTTTTTCTAGTCTATGACTACAGATCAAGAAATTTAATCAGGACTTATACTCTGGCAGATCCTTATCTTTCCAACACATTAAAATATTCTTAAAGGCTAGTATCAAACCAATTCTAACAAATTTCTGTCTAACTTCAGTAAGTTGATCCATTGGGCATCCATTACACAATATCATCCAAGACGGATCTTCATTAAATTGCACTCCTTCTATCTTTGTGAGGGTCATTAATATTTTATTCCACCAATTGTCTAATGCTGGACATGAAATCATCATATATTCTAGGGTGTCTAGTTCACCACAATGTTTAGGGCATGAGTTAGAACACTGGGGATTAAATAGATTTAATCTATGAGGGGTGTAGTACACCCTATATAAGATATTATAATAAATTTGTTGTAATTTGGTGGATTTCATTTCAATATTTTTTATATTAATAGTCTGTGTATATTGTCTATTGCTTAAATTTCTTTGTAATTTAATCTCCCATTTATCCTTAAGAGCACACAATTGAAATACCATATTGTTCATCATAAAATTATAAATATTGGTAATTATTTTTTCCCAGATGGAGTTTAGATGACTCTTTCTAGTTCATCAAATTGTTGGTCTTCCAAAGCCTTGTTATTGCTAGTGATATAATGTTGAATCTGCAGATATCCATACAGTTTATAAGATTCTTTGATTTGATTAAATTTAATAATTTGATTATGGTCCATAAATTGTCCAATTTCTCTAAAACCTAATTTATACCATATTTCAAACACTGTGTTCTTTAAAGATGGGGGAAAGAATCCATTAAGATAGACAGGGGATTGTCTAATACAAATTATTTTCATCTTAGTTAATTTGCACATTTGATCCCATATCCTGCATAGAGTCTTGATGGGTAATGTAGCAGTATATATATGGGGTCTTTGTGGTCCACTCAGAATCCACTGTTTTAGACTGGTAAAGGAGAACTCCCATGGCTCTAACTCCACTATTAAATCATTGTTATCACTCTGGTTTAAATTATTCAGAAAACAAATATTGACTGCATAGTAGTAGTATAATTTCAAGCTTGGTAGTGCAAGACCCCCATTTTCCTTTGTGAGATAAAGCTTCTCCATTTTTAATCTAGGGCATTTTCCTTTCCATAAAATTCTTTTTAAATCTGTTTCAAAATTTTTAAAGAAGGGCTCTGGTCTCTCCACCAGGACAGTTTGAAACAAAAACAAAAATCTGCTGAGTAAATTCATCTTAATAATGTTGGATCTACCCATCAGTGTTACAGGAAGTGGCTTCTAGTGTTTTAACTCTGCTTGGACTTTATCGAGTGGTGGGTTGAAATTAATATTATATAGATCTTGATCTATCAAGATCCCCAAATATTCAATCTGTTTTACCCTTTTCATTTTATAGCCTGGAGGTGGAATGAAAGGATCTGAGTGTTTAGTTGAGTCTATTAATTCAGTTTTCTCCCAGTTCACATTGTACCTAGAAAGTCTGCCAAATTCTGAGGTAATTTTAATCATATGTTGATAACTTAGACTTGACCCATTATTAGGACTACAAAATGCTTTTCAACCAGAGATTTGTATCCTAGGGGACTCGGGGAACATCCTTATTGGAAACCAAAGGAAAAATATGATGTTAATCTCTTTATGTGCTAAGAAAGTGATATTACGTCACTGGCTGGACCAGCAGACTCCCACGTACACAGAATGGCATCAAGAAATCCTCTTTGCCTTACAAGCAGAACACCTCTTAGTGAGTATTTCCAAAAATAGTAAAAAAATACCAGAAGATCTGGGCCCCTCTGCAAACTCTAATATGTATCTAACACTCCTCATACCTATAAATAGGACTGACCTGGCTCCTTGGCACTGAATCCAATGGGTATCAGTTGTCCCAGCTAAAATAACCCATATTACAGACTCGATGAACATATCCTAAAATATATGGAACATAGTTGGAACTAGGTGGAGGTTTCCTTCTGTTCCCTTCTTTCCTTTCTTTTCACTTATTTTTCCGGTGGTGAAAGAAATTGGGGAGGGAGGGTATGAAGATAGGGTTGGGGTGGTTGGGGGTTTTCCTCTTTTTTTTTGTTTTTTTGTTTTTTGCACCATTAAATACCTAATAGTAACATAATTTACTCCTTTTTAAGGTGCCAAATACTAGATATTGATCTGCAATAATGATATAATGGATCTGTGTTACTGGAGTATTGTTTCGAAGCATGCTGTGTAATGGTGTTTTGTGTACTGCTTGTTAAATGGCAAAAGCAATAAAGTCTATTAAATATGAAATGATATGTTGATAACTCTTATTCACATTAGTAGTATATAATAACGCATCATCAGTGCACAAACTGATTTGATTGTCTGTGTTGCCTATTTTTAAATGTATAATTGCCCCTAGTCATGAACGGGTGGGTAATATGTGCCAGAGGTTTGGTGGCCACTTGTTCCCAGATGGTTACCCACTTCTACAGCTGAGATCCTCTCACTGTCCCCATTTGAGAGTACAAGGTCTAAGATTGCTCCCTCATGAGTGGGTTCCAAAACTAGCTGTCTGAGGCATGCCCCCTATAGGACATTGAGAATGGCCCTGCTCTTGGATGTGGCTGCAGCAAAGGTGCTCCATTTAACATCTGGCATATTCAGGTCCCCCATCAACAGTATCTCCCCTTTCTCTGCCATCCTAAGGATGCATTCTGTCATATCCTTGCCCATTCCCTTCCCCTGAGATGGGGGTCTGTATACAACCCCTGTGCAGATTGTGGTACCACTTCCAGTCTCTAAGGTGACCCTGAGTGCCTCCTCTCCTCTCTGTTTACTCTTTTATTCCATTGCTTTTATTCCTTCCCCTACATAGAGAGCTACTCCTTTCCCTCTTCTCCCCTCCCTGTCTCTCCTGCAGGTTGTGTAATAATAATAATAATAATAACAATAATATTTTTTATTTATAGGGTGCCTTTCAAATATCAAGGTGCCTTACAATAAAAACATAATCAAACATTACAATAAATATAAACAGTAAAATCCATTATATTTCTGGGAATGCTAGTGTCCACAAAAAAGTTTTTAGTGCATGCTTAAAGCCCCCAATGGTTGTGCGGTCACGAAGCTGATGGGGCAGAGAATTCCAGAGGGTAGGGGCCACAAAAGCAACAGCACAGGCCCCAGAAGATTTCAAAGTGACCCTCAGAATCTCCAGCAACCCCTCATCAGCCAAGTGGAGCTGTCACTTCGGGCTGTAAGGAGTCAGGAGCTCTTTCAAATAGTCAGGACCAAGACTGTGTAGGGCTTTGTAGGTCAACAAGCCTACCTTAAAGGTGATCAGCCACTGAATCGGCAGCCAGTGCAGATTGTGCAGCACAGGAGTAATATGTGAACTCCTAGATACCCCGACAATAAATGAGCAGCAGCGTTCTGCACTAGCTGCAAGTGGTGGATATCAACCCAAGGAAGCCCTAGATAAAGGGAGTTGCAGTAGTCAAGCCAAAGGCATGAACCAATACCAGCAGGTCACTGGACAAGGTGCTTGACCCTGGCAATATTCCAAAGATGGTAAAATGCCAATTTGATGACTGCCGACACCTGATGATGAAGGGTCAGCCCATCGTCAAGCATGACTCCCAGGTAGCACACCCATTCAGAGGTAAGGCTCTGCTCACACCCCAGATATATTCCAGAGGGCCGATCAGTCCTCAACCTCTCTATCCTGTGACCCGGGTCCACCACCATAACCTTAGTCTTTCCCACGTGCAATTTCAACCAGCTTGAATTCATCCAGTCTTGGATTTTGACTAGACAGCTGTTAAATACTGATAGTGCACTAGCCTGGTCGGGAGCAAAAGACAGGTATAGCTGGGTATCATCAGCATAGCAGTGAAACCACAGCCCATACCATCTTACAATGTCTCCGAGGGGTAGCATATACACTGCAAACAACATGGGGGACAGCACCGAACCCTGAGGAACCATGCAAGACAGAGAGAAAGGATCAGAGGGAAATACCCCAGACCCAACTCTCTGTGTTCTTCCATCAAGGTAAGAAGAAAACCTTCTGAGCACTGTACTTAACAGGCCACAGGTGGACCTCAGGCAATCGAGCAGTACCCCATGGTGTACAGTGTCAAAGGCTGAGGAGAAATCTAAGAGAACCAAGATGAAGCAGTTTCTCCGCTCTCTCGCCATCAGGAGATCATTGAGCACCTGAACCAGAGCAGTCTCAGTACTGTGCCTTTCGCAAAAACCCAAATGGAGAGGTTCATAGACATTATGGATGGTCAAATGTTTCTCCAACTGGATTGTCACTACTTTCTCAATAACCTTACCTAAAAAGAGAAGGTTCGAGATAGGTCTATAGTTGGCAAAAATGTTCCTGACCAATGAAGCTTTCTTCAGGAGGGGTGTCACCACCACCTCCTTCAGGGTGCTTGGAAATTCACCTGATTCCAAGGAGCACCGGACAATTTGAGCCAAGCCCAGGCCAATGATCTCATAACAACCTAAAATCAGGGAAGTTGGGCCCAGGTCTAAACTACAGCAAATAGGACACATCCCCTGGACAATCCTCATAGTGTCTTTGACATCTGTCAGGTCAAAAGAACTCTATGAAGTACGAGGAGTAGTAACCAAACAGTGACCAACCGCATCACCCATAGAGTGAGTCAGATGGATTTCCGACCTGATGCCGGCCACCTTATTCACAAAGAATTGAGCAAGCTCATCAAACTCAATTTGTGAAAAAGCTCACTGCAACTGCAGACAGGTTGGGTTGCACAACCTGTCCACAGTTTGGAAGAGCTGAGCCGGTAAGTTCTGAGTGACCTCAATTTCTCTGGACAGGGACTTTGCCTTCTTACGGTAAATAGCTGATTGCTAGAGCTGATAGTGCTCCTCCAATCTAAGAAGGTCAGCCACCAGGACAGATTTACACTAACAACACTCCAACCTATGTCACACACATCACAGCTCCCTCATGGACCCATCAAACCAGGGGGCCCAAGGGTGGAGTGAGAGAGGACAAACACAGGCAGGAGCTATCAAGTCCAGGGCTGAGGAAATGGCATTATTATAAGCCAGAACCAACAACTCTGGACTCAAACTGACATCAGAGAACTCTGAGAGGTCAATCACTGCTGCCAGGTCTTCAGGGCACATATTCCGTAAAGGGTGGTAACTGACCATCTCCACAGGGGAAGACCTATGAAAGGGGCCAAAAAAATTGAACCTCACGGTGCAGTGATTGAACCAACTGACCGGTTCCACACCCAAATCAGATGTCTCGATCCCTAGGAGGAAGACCAAATCCAGAGAATGACCATGTTTATGGGTAGTTAAAGAAACAATCTGAGTGAAGCATAGTGATGACATCATCTGGAGGAAGTGCTGACCAAACAGAGAGAGTTTGTCATTGACCCAGGCATTGAAGTCACCCAGGACCATCACTCTGGGTGACTCCAATGCCATGTCAGTGGTGAAATCTACAACTTCCTGCAGGAACTGCTTCTCGTCCCCAGGTGTACCATGGTATGTTAACTTCCCAGTTATGGTTCTCTGTGTACCATGTTTCTGTGACTGCTATGATATCCAGGCATCCCTCTTCCATCAAGGCCACCAGTTCAGGGAGCTTGTTGCCCAGACTATTTTCCTCCATTTCTTGATTGCCTTACCCCTTTGTGCCTCATCCCTGTCCTTTTTACTGTTGTCATTTTCTCCATTTACCCCTGCCATTCTCCCTATTGATGTCTCTATCTTGGTGTTTACTTCACTTACTACCCTGCTTTTTTTGGGGGGGGGCTAAGATTTTCCTGCTCCTTTCCAGTGCATCCCCCTTGGCTAGTTTAAATGCTTACCAATTAAGCATTTAAACCTATCACCTAGTATCCTGGTTCTCCTCCTGGACAGATGCAGACCATCACACCAGTATAGGCCTGCATCTCTCCAGGTGGACCTCCAGTCCCCAATGAAGCCAAACCCCTGAGCTCTGCACCAGTTTTTCAACCACTGATTGAATCCCATGGTGTGGAGCACCCTAGCCTCACCCATGCCATAAATAGGCAGCACCTCTGAGAAAGTTACCATGCGTGCTACTTGTCTAAGGCCCCTCCCCAACTCCACAAACTCTTCCTGCACTGCTCTGATCCCTTTCTCAGCCAGATCATTTGTCCCTAGGTGGACAGTGACATCCAGCTCCCTCACCTGTGTAGCTGCTCTGGTGATCCTGAGGATTCACTCCCTGTCCCTCCAAGCCAAGGCACCAGGCAGGCACTTTACCTCCCTGTCCCCTTCCTCTCCCAGTTCTACCCTCCTAACAATGGAGTCCCCCACCAGGAGTTGTTTCCTTCCACTGTGGGGTCCCATGTCACCCTCCTGTGGCTCTTCTTTGTGGAGGTTCCCAGTATCCTCCTTGGTCTCCACTGCAGGTGCCTCCATAGAGGAACCACACTTTGGCAAAGTGGCATATGAATCATGGAGAGCTACAACTGGAGAGATGCACCTTTGTTCCACCACCCTCACCTTCCCTGAGCCCACTGTGGTCCAACCACTCCTCTTTCATGGCAACCTCTGAGGTAATGGCAGTGGCTCTAGTGGTCCCTGGGTGGGAGAAGAGGTCCCCCAAACCCTGGCCAACTCAGCCTGGAGATGAGCAACCTTCTTCCTCAGCCCAGAGAGGTGCCTGCAGATGAAACAACACCACATCCTCCAGAATGTCTCCCGGAAGACTTCTGCTCCTCAGCCACTGCACTGCACCACTCCCATCATGTCTTATTTCTAGCCCCTTAACTATTGTTTTGAATACTTACTCTTTCCTCTTTTTATTTCTTTATTGATTTTTATTTTTTTTCTCCCTACTTACTGTGCCCTTTAAGCTCCTGATCTTTCTGTTCTGAGACAAGAAGTTCCTATATTTCTCAGTAGTCTTCTTACTTGCTCAGAGTCAGACCTCCAGCAGCTAGTGGGGGACAGAGAGCTACTCTTTTCCTTCTAGGATGATGAGTCTTTTGTGGTTCTGTGATCACTCACTTCCTGCTCCCAAACAGAAAGTTCCTGTTGTCAGTCAAATCCTGTGCCTATAAAAGTAGAACTGGCCTAGGGTGGAGGGAAGGGAAGGAGGGCAATATAGTCCTAGTAGAGAAGTATAGTTATAACAGCAGCTCCTTCCTCTTGGTGTTCTCTGCCTGTTCTTACCATTATGTATTTCAATTAGCAGCACCATAGATATATATGTATGGCACTCTAATATTGATGTCATAACACTCTGTAAAGTCATATATTTTCTTTGCTGCAAATCATTCTTACTTCTTGTTACCAACCTGTCAATTATATATTTCTTCCATTTTGTTATCTGGACCATTTTAAAAGTGTAACCCCTAAAGTCTTATTTTAATTTCTGTACAATGAAGTAGCCCATCCCCCCTCCCCACTTCTGAATTGTCTTAAGAGCCTTTGAAAACTCCTTTGTTATATCTCTACCTAAACTCTCTCTCCTTCACTACTCCTCATCTCTGGGAGCCAAGCATAATAATTTCATAACTAGGTATAAGAACTCATTTACTTTACTGTTATGCTGTTGGCTTCCCATCCCCCTTTACTGTCCATTGTGGTGGTCTCACCCAGGCCTATCTGAGTTAACACCTACTAACAACCCTGTCTTATTTTTTATCAAATACCACATTCCCTTTCCCATTATTAAACTTTCAAAGTTTTATTATAATGAGCCTATATTTCTTTTACCTTTATTTTTTCCTCCCTCTTCCCTCCTCCCCTTTTCCTCTCTTCCTTTCCCTTGCTTCCCCTAAACCATGTATTATATGCTTTTTGTCCTATACACATTCCTGCTATAACCATTTTAGATGCCCTCTCATATTCCCTCCAAAGGAAAAAGAAAGACAGATAGAAAAATGACATTTAAATTAACTTCCCCCACAAGCAGCTATCCATTGTAATGTTTATAGTATCCAGTATGAACCCCCAAAAAAGGAATGTGGGGAAACAAAGGAAAAATGTCTCCTTTGTACACAATAGAGGCTGTTGATTAATCTTTTCTTCCTTCTTCTGCATCCTTGCTGATGTATAAAAATGGGGGGAGGGGTACATTCAGCCATTCCTGCCATTAGGTTTCAGCCTCCTTTATCTTCTGAGCTTTTTAATACAGCTTCTGCTTTTTTGGGGTCATCAGAGATCTGTACTGTGTCGTGGTAAAAGAATCTGATGTTAGCTGGATGTAACAAAGCAAATCTGATACCTTTTGTCTTAAAATAGTTCACACTTCATCAAACGCTCTGAGGAATTGCATAGTTGCGGCACTGAAGTCCAGATATGCAGAGAACTTCACCCCATCTGCAACTCAGCTTTTATTGATTCTAGCATGTTTCAGTATCAGCTTTCTATAGGTAAAATAGTGTGGATTCAGATACACTGGCCCTAGTCTTCTATTTGGCTCAGCATAATCTTTCCATCCCCCACCCCCACGATGGGCTCGGTCAAGCACAATCCTTTCTTCAGGATATTTTTCATTTATAACTGATGCAATCATTTTTTCAAAGAAAGTCACTGTGTCAGTGCTCCCTTCAAGACCTCCGGAATCCTGATTAGCTTGATATTCTGTTTTCTTGAGCGATCCTCCATTTAATTTATGTTTTTATTTCAGTTTCTGAATGGCTTGTGCTTGTGCTGTAACTTGTCTAGTAACATGATTCACCTTATCCTCTACCTCACTCACTCAGTTTTCTATGGAGTCCATTCTAATGCTGCGCTGTTGCATATTGTCATTAAGTTCAGAAATTGAGTTTGTAGGCTGTGATAATGCTGCTGTAACTGATGTAAAACCATCTTTTATATCCTTTTAGATTTCATCTTTAAGCTGGGTAAACATTTCTAAGCTGACTTCAGGTTGAGTGTTAATGTCATTAGGGTTTTCTTGATTAGTTTCTGTGTTTAACCCGCTCGGGTTTTCTGCCTGCTGAAAAGTCAATGTTTCAGAATCCTCTCTACAATTTTTTTCCTGCCCCTGCACCATTGTCCCATTGGAATCCATATCAGCCTGCTCTGTTTCTGACCTTAAAACACGTAAACTAAATTCACTTGTCTCAATTGCCATTAGGCATTCATTGTTCAGATTCAATTCTTCCTCTTCATCCTTTGTAGTGTAGTGTAAGTCCTCTATCTCTGCTTTTTGACTGATAGAGGAATCAATTGTTTCATTGCAATCTGTCTCAAGTTAAATTTCTTGTTCTATGTCTAGTTCCTCTGTATTTGGCATTTCAATCATCTTTGGAGATACCAGAACAGGTGACAGCAGGGGTTTAAGTTGTGAAATGCCAAAGTTCAGTTTTTGTTGTTGAAGCCTTCTGCTACAGAGCTCCATCCTGGTTTAACTCTCTCCCTGCTCCCATCTCTATTGTCCCTACAATCTCCAACTTCAAAACTGCCCTTTGGAGCCAACTGTTCAACACTCACAGCTGCTCCTTTCTCTAATTGGTGCCTCACCACTATCTCTCTACACTTCACAACGTCCACTGGGCAGCACGCCACCTCACTTCCCCACTTCTCCCCCTGTGCATCCTGCCTCTGTTGAAACCAGCATGTGCTCAGCTGTATCACTGGAAATGCTACTAAATTGTATAATGTATGAAATCATTCTGTGTAACTCTAAGTCAGTGACCTGTATTCTGTAACCTTAATTGTTCTGTCTGTCTTCAATGTGACGAGGTACCTTTGGAAATGAGCCTCTGGCTCAAAGGTTGTAAACCGATTATACAAAATAAAATAAATAAATAAAAAGCCATGTTCATGGTGCTTTATCCCTGGACTGAATATTGTGAGGCTTAGGATTCTTATTTTTACTTTTAGAGTGTTTACCCCCCCCCCTTCTGCATCTGCTGCTTCCAACCATTCAGGAAGCTCACAAGTCAGTAGGATTAATTTGAGCATGCTGTTTGGCATCTGCCACTGCAAATGCTTTGTTGGGCAGTTTTAACAGAGAGTTTTTCCAAACTGGGGGTAATAATGAAGTTGTCTGAGTAAACAGATCAAGCTCTACAAAAGATGGACTTACAGCGGTGCTACAAACTGGTTCATATCAGTGTTCCAATGGGGATTATGGCTCACTTTGCAACTCCCCTTGGAGATAACTTTAACGGCAGATGAGACAGCAGGACTTAATTTTTACTGTAACTTTGAAAGAGGATTAACAACATTCTGACCGCAGTCTAACCATTATTTTTTTGGCTTCACTAGTTCTGCAAATGTAGTGAGCTGGTACCGTTTCTGTGTTCCTCTTGGTATCGGCCGTTAGACTGCCATCTTTGATCCTACATCATGCTCCTCCAAAACCTACCCTCTCTACCTATACTTCTACCCTAATTCCAACTTTCCCCATCTCTCCTAACCTTCTCAGAATCTCTCTTCCCCTGACTATTGTCCCTATGTACTATACATGCACTCTAATTTTGTGCTGTTTCTTCTTGCTTCAGTCCTTTAATGTGCAGTTCTGCATGCTCTTTCAGGCATGGAGCCCTGTCTAACTATTATCCTGTCAATTGCTTGTATGTACTATTTAAGCATGCTATAGTCTTATTGGTATAATTTTACTTGAATATTTAATTGTATAATTGTGTAATCTCCATTCTGACATGGAACCATTGTAAACCAGCCCAGTGGGCCCAAAGGCATTATCCAATTATTACAATAAATAAATAAATAATAAGTGAGTCTGAGGCTTTCAGAGGTTTGATTAATGTTTCTGATGAATTCATGTATCTGTTCTTCTATGTCTTGCCAGTACAAACAATGTAATCAATAAAACTGTGCCAAGCCACATTATTGTGATTAAATTTGGTTTGTCTCTCATGATAGATATACCTTGCATCCCCCAAACCCACAAAAAAGTTAGCATACAAGGGCCCCATAATGGTGCCCATTGCTGTGCTACACTTTTGCCCAAAGTACTCACCAATGAAAATGAAACAGTTATAGTGATGTATGAAATCAAGTGCCTGTAAAAAGGAATGTTGCTGGTATGTTATCCTCTAAATGTGGCTTTTATAGAAAGTATTCCACTGCTTCCAGTCCGTCCTAGTGCTTGATGCAGGTATATAAACTGGTCACATCAATGGCGAGTCAGTAAAACTGCTTGTCCTACAGGGTATTTTCAAATTTATTGAAAATGTCCATGGTGCCTATTATGTGTGACCTAAGAGATTTTACATATATAATACATCCTGGAATAATACATCTGGGAATTATTTGACCCCCCCCCCATTGCTGTGCAGTTAAGATTAGGTCTGCATATAATAAAAGTTCTGCTGCTTTTCATCAGCAAGTATAAGGTACTCTAATTCAAACTCATACCAGCATCTCCCTCTCTGAAGAGACATTAAATCTGCCCCAGTCAGGAATGAATAACAATTCAGATAGAGAGACTCAGAGGATAACAGAGATCATTGTAGGGCAACAGCAATAAGACACAACTAAAGCTGCTTTCAACAGAAAATTAGCATCTGTCAGATGCAGAAAGGAAGTGGAAGACATTTTTTCAGAGGATTTCCAGCAACCTCCTGAATTATCAGAAAATCTGAAAGAGAAGTTTCTGAAGTTTAAAAAACTAAAACTTTTAGAAATCAGCCTATACTTTAACAAAATTACCTTTACCAAATACAAAGAGTCTAAACTAATACCACAGGAACAAGGTATAGACAATGGCCCTGCAGGAGGTTTCTTTAAGGGCATCTATAAGAAGATATGAGAAGATACACTGGATACATGTGCATTTACTTAATAAAATTTTTGATTGATTAAGACAATGAAAAATACCAGCTCATACTTAAGGAAATAGAGGAAATGGAGGAAGAACTGGTAGTGGAGGAACACACTGAGGAATTTTCTGAATTAAATGAAGAACTGAGCCATAGGATGCAGTCACATGAAAAGGCAGTTATTTCAAGAAAATAGCATAAATGTAATCGTGCTGCAACAGACTATCAGAATAAAGCTGTCTACAAATGGGATCAACCTTCACACATTCAGGATAGAGGAAGGTCACTCAGTAGGAGGCATCACATCAGGTCATCAACCTGTCCCTCTCAACCACCAAAGACAGATAAAGGCAAGCACGAAAAGACAGTGGGCCCACTTTTACAACAACATGCGGTGGCACACCAGACTTGTGGCAGGGTATGTGATGCAAGTGGAGACTTGTGTAACACCCTGTGGCAAGTGAGAATTTTTAATATTCAAACTGCAAACCCTGCTGCAAGTCCAGAACCTGTGGGGCAAGGAAGTTAGACCACCATATCTCTGGTCTAATCTTGCATCTAGGATCGTGGCACTTGTGCCAACCCTTTTGTGCAAGGTGCCATAAAATGGGGAAAAAGTCACAAATGTGCCACCCCTTGGAAAATGGGACCACTTTGCTTGCGAGGCACTTTGGTGCATCTGCGACCCCCAATGCATTGGATACAGGGATTGCTGCATGCCCTGTGTCCAGTTTGTAAAATCTGGCCCAGTGTCTTTTCTTCAGGAGAGCCCCCAAGCTTCATAAGAAGAGGTTTCAAAAATGGGGGCTATACCAAAAAGGATTATTCAACTGCTAACAAAGAAACAGAGTACAAAACAAGGGTAGGAACAAGAGCAGGGAAAAAGAGACGGAAAAAAATCATCAAACACGGCACTACCTCAGAAGAAAACAGAGATAATCAACATTTCCCAAGTAGAATTAAGCCCTGCACATTTACAAGTTCTATCCATGGGCTTATCTTTTGTTTCAATGCCATAAATAGATACTTTTCAGATACAGGTGGATTTGAGAAAACATTCAGAAAAATGCATCCTAAAAAATTATTCATTAAAAAGATCAAGATGGGACTACTGATGGGTGAAAATATTGGTTCCACTAACTCTGCAGTGCAGACACCAACAGAGACTGATCAAGTCATTATAAGCACAGCTCCAGGATTGGGTCAGGGTATTGTTCACCCCACCTCTTTGGGCACTCCCTTGGATATAGAATCTGTTCTACTGCAAGATTGAGACCATGAACTTGCCCTTGAACTGTTTGAAGAAATGGATATTATCTATTAAGATCAGGTTTTACCCAGCAAAGAAAACTGTTTCATCCACAGTCTACTTTTTCCTCTAATAGAGCAAAATCTCCAGCCATTTTAACCTCTGAGGCATTGGTGTTGGGAGAAATTGATGATATCCCTATGAATCTCAAATCATGTCACCAGAACTAAACACTGGAAGAAAAACACAGCATTAAAGGAACTGAGTAACATGAAGGATATCATCTTAAAGCCAGCTGACAAGGGTGGTAAAGTAGTGGTCATGGTTAGAAACTACTATGAACAAGAAATAATGACTTAGTTATACAACACTGAGAATTATTGCATACTGCCCAATGGCCCCAGCACCAGCCATAAACTAAGACTGAAAACATTTCTAAATTATTCCTTTATGAATGGCATAATTTCTAATAAAGGAGTTGGATTTCCTGTATCCACACTCCCCCATAGTCCCTATATTCTATATTATACCTAAAGTGCACAAGGACCTCCAGAATCCACCTAGTAGACCCATAGTGTATCTTATTGGATTAGTGACAGAGAACCTGTCATACGTTTTGGGCACTGTCCTCCATAGTTCAATCAGTTCTATCCCATCTAAAGGATTCTATGGCTGTTCTCAAGGCTCTTGAGTACTTTGAATGGGATGCTGGTTATTTATGGCTCACAATTGATGTGACATCATCATATACCAGCATCCAACATCACTTGGGACTTAGTGCTGTGAAAGTTTATATGGAAAAACCTGGCACAAATGTAGTGTTATATCCAGAATTTATTCTCCAGGCACTTGACCTAATACTCACCTCTAACTACTTTTGTTTCAATTTTAGGTTTTACCTACAAACATGCGGTAGAGTGATGGGGTCAGCAATGGCCCCATCTCATGCTAACATCTTTCTAGCATGGTGGGAGGAGGTTGCAGTATATAACCCCAGAAGCAACCTCGTATTTGTGTCATATCAAATACTGGTGATGCTTCATCGATGACATACTGTGCATTTGGGAGGGAACTGAGGAAGAGACCTATCAGTTCCTTCAGTTTATAAATGAGAATGATCTTAACCTTAAATTCACAGCATCCCATAGCAGGGAATTGATCTCCTTCTTGGACCTCTTACTTACCGGATTATCGACTAGCGAAATACTAAAACAAGTTCATCATAAACCTACAGCAGGGAATACCCTTCTATTGGCAGACAGATGTCATCCTAGGCACCTCAACAACAGCATCCCCTATGGACAATTCCTGTGACTATGCAGGAACTGTTTGAACCTAGAAACTTATGACGATCAGGCACGTGACCTTAAAGACAGGTTCAAAGCAAGGGGGTATGATGAGGTAGCATTAGACAGAGCATGCAGAGAAGCAAAGGACAAAGACAGAACTAGCCTCCTTACACCAAAGAATCATCAACAAGGTCCAGATCAAAATAGTAACTTTGTTACTCAGAAAATATATGGAGCTCTGAAATGTTTTTTGCCAGTGTTAGCAGCAGATGAGGACCTGGGGGAAGTGGTACAAAATGGGCTCTGAAAAGTGTACAAAAAGGGACCCAGTATCAAGGACAAAGTGATACATAACCACCATCAACCACAAAAAAAAAAAGGAGGCATACTAGGGAATCCACCAATTGGGTTCCAAAGATGTGAACTGTGTAACATATGTAGGTACTCATCCCAAAGTAATAGATATACCAGTCCCTCCAACCACACATATCATGACATCAGGCACTTTATAATGTACCTAACACAGTATGTGATATATGCACTGTGATGTCCTTGCCCCAAACTATATGTGGGGATGACTACACGCCCATTAAAGGAGCATATCCAGGAACATGTACATTCAGTCAGTAACCTGGATAACAACACACTGATAGGTAAACACTGGCAGGAGACCCAAAAATAGGATTTGAATACATTTCACTTCATGAGCTTTGACTATTTCCCTATCCCACCAAGAGAAGGAGGAGACAAGAAATGAAACTTAACAACAGTTAGAAAGCAAAATCATATTTAAATCAGGAGCTTGTTTCGCTAGTGGACTCAATGATGACTGGGACATTTGTCCATTCTTGGGAGAGAACTAAACTTTCACTGACAGAGTGGATACACATGCCCAATTGATATAGCCATCAGATTAATGGCACATGAACAATAACACATAAAACTGTTTTTATAGTCTTTGATTTTTTGCCTGTATGATTTCTCCTCTCACCACAGCTCCATTTTTCACTTTTCCTTTTATTTTCCTCCCTTTTAGGTAAAATGTACAAGACGCAAAGTATCTCTGTTCATCGTAGTCCTCCAAATCACCTTGGTGGCCTGCTATACACTTAAAGATTTAAAATGCTGAATATTTATAGTTACAAGAAAAATGATGTAGGCATGTTAACGTTTAAATTGTGCCATTAAAATGATAACAAAAAGAATGTGTAAAAAAATAGCTGACACACCTTGACATGATGTGTAAGGTGTAAACTACCCTCCTCCGATATGAGGTACTATGTACTTTTAACAAGCACCAAGACACGATAATAACTTATGGGAAGATGTCAGATCTACATAGATAGTGCACAGGTTTTGTTAATAACTAAAATATAAAAAAAGTTAATTTGTCTGATGGAAGTCACTGGTGGTTGTTGGTGGTCAGTAACAAAATCAAAGAATTCACATCACCTGTACTTATGCTATTTAAAGCAATCTGTAACTCCAGCACACTACCCCCTTGAGGAAGAATCGGTTAGATTTGAAGTGCTGGGTTATTTAATTTGTTCTGGTACTGCCCTTGGCTGTCGGTCACCAGCAATAAATGGCACCTGTATTTACACTTAATACAGTGTTCTGGGTTGTTTTACTTGGGGTTTGTACTCAACACCTTTTTTTTGGCTTCAGAGACTGTTTGGATCATGTGCAGCATGCCCAGGCTTTAGCTGTTAGTACCAACAGACTTCTATTTTTGGGGATTTTATGTATGGCTGCAACAAAACATCTACAAACTCTGAGAGATTCTGTATTAAAGAGCCTATGCCTGATATGATAGGTCTGCCATGGGGATGTCACAAATCCTTTATGATTTTAGGTATGATGTACATCGTATAATAGGATAATCCACTTTCAAAAATATTTTCATCTTCAGAGGTAAGTCACCGCCTGTCTACAGTCCTGTCAATAAATTCCAGAAGTAATGCACTATAACTGTTTGTGGGGACCTTTTCAGTTTTCTATAATCTGAACTGACATTTAATAAATCATAAATTTTCATTGTATAGTCTGACTCTTTCATAATCACCACATTCCCACCTTTGTAAAAAGGTTTGATAATAATACTTTTTAGATTATTACGTTGCTCTAGGGCTTCGGTCTTGGACAAGGGTGGATTAGCATAGTTGTTACAATGGTAACCACTAAATAACTTTTCAGTTTCAGCAAATACCAGTGCTTTGGTCAGACACTCAATCTGGTGTTCTCCCTGGGGCTTGAAATTGATACCTCTGAGATTGATCCAGTCATTTGGTCAGATCATTGCACCATCAGGTTTGGCTTCAAAGCTCCCCTGAATGTCCCTTCCCCTGTGGAAATGGTTCAGTTCTGCCCTTTGAAAGATTTACAACCAGAGGGACTGATGGCAGAACTGGACATTTTGTCTGTGCTTGAGGACTGCCCTGATGGTTGGGAGAATGCAGTGATGACCTATAATAGGGCCATCATGGGGGACCTGGATCGCCTGTCCATGTACGCCCCCTGGTGTCATGCCTTGGCTCGCCTTGGTTTGATGGTGAGCTGAGAACATTGAAAACTAGGGGATGGAGGTTGGAGATGTGTTGGTGAAAGACCAGGTCTCCAGAGGACAAGCTGGTTCTGATTATTCATTATGAGTATCAGAATGCAGTCATCCAAAAAAAAAGGCAGCTTTTATATCTAGGATGATTGTAACTGGGAAGAACTGACCTGCTCAGCTCTTTCGGGTTGTAGACAGACTATTACATCTGGCCTGTCTGGAATCTGTCAGAGCTTTTTTCAGTTCACATATATGAGAAGTTTGCTTGATTCTTCTCAGAATGTCCTCTGTGAGAGCTGTGATTTCTGCAAGCAGAATACCTTCTCCAACAATGGCAGTCTTCGGGTGGATGGATGCACTCGGTCACTCTGTGGAGAGTTCCAGCCAGTGATACAGTGGCAGTCTGTGGGGTGATCTCTGAGCTTGATCCAATGTTCTGTGACCTTGACCTGGGCCCAACATGACTACTAGTTGGATGCATCAAGGTCCTGGGTCCGTTTTTTGCCAAGATCATCAGGATTTCCCTGTCAGCGGGGGGGGGGATTCTGGAGTCTCTTAAACAGGTTCTGGTTTTGATCCTGCTGCAAAAAAAAACATCTTTCGACCCCTACATCTTGGCAAATTACCAACAAATCTTGTACCTCCCCTTTTTGGGGAAGGTTTCTGAGAAAGTGGTCACAGAACAGCTCAAAGGTCACCTCATAGACTTCCAGATTTACAAAACATTCCAGTCTGGGTTTAGGGCCTTGCACAGCATGAAGACTGCATTGGTTATGGTGTTGAATGAACTGCTCAGGATGAGGAATAGAGGAGAGTGAATGATTCTCATTCTCCTTGATCTCTCCTCAGTGTTTGACACTGTGGACCATGGAGTGTTGTTGAACAGGCTGAAGGAGTATGTAGGACTCTCTGACAAGGTCATCAGCTGGTTTGAGTCCTTTCTATGGTGCAGGTCTTAGAAGATGATACTGGGGAATTATTTCTCAGACACAGTGGACCTACACTATGGAGTTCCACAGGGCTCTGTCCTCTCCCCCATGTTGTTCACAATGTACATGCTGCCTCTGAGTGAGGTTATAAGGTGATATGAGCTGAGCTTTCATTGCTATGCTGATGATACTCAACTCCACCTATCCTTTGCACCCAGAAGGCCTGACATGGTCGACATGCTAAATGAGTGCTTGGCTGAGATCTGGGCTTGGACGTCA
Organism: Neoceratodus forsteri; assembly: GCA_016271365.2. Taxonomy (NCBI): domain Eukaryota; kingdom Metazoa; phylum Chordata; order Ceratodontiformes; family Ceratodontidae; genus Neoceratodus; species Neoceratodus forsteri. The sequence continues at coordinate 1,379,245,753 of CM028130.1, forward strand.
TCAAACTGGCTGGGTCTTAACCCAGGGAAGACTAAGGTGCTGGTGGCTGAGCCAGGTCGAAGGAGAGAAATGGAGACCTTTGGGGATAGGTTGGGGCTGTTTATTGGTCTGATTAAACTTGATGCCTCCTTAAAGGTGAAGAATTAGGGCATTGTCTTGGACAGAGAGCTGAAACATGAGGGTCAGGTGTCGACTGTTGTCTGGACCAGATTTTACAATCTCCTTATCATCTTATGAATGAAGTCTCTTATTTCCTCCAATGACCTTGCCACACTGGAACATGCTTTTGTCACATTGAGACTTGACTACTGTAACACACTCTACCTCGGGGTCAGAGGAGTTGCACTGTGGTGCCTGCAGCTTCTGCAGAATGCAGCAGCATGGTTGTTGACTGGACAATCCAACTTCAGCCATATTTCTCTGGTACTGCTTGGATTGCATTGGCTGCTGGTGCACTGGTGCATCACCTTTAAAGTAAGTCTTTTGACCTGCAAGACCCTACATGGGATGGGTCTGGGCTACCTGAGGGAGCTTCTGTATCCCTACACCCTGCCTCGCTGTCTTAAGTTGGCTGGAAAGGCACTTCTGGAGTTTCCAAGAGCTAGGTTAAAATCTTCTGGGGGCAGGGCATTTGAACTAGCTGCCCCGGTAATACGTTGCTGGGGTACCTCCAAGAATTGCCATCTGTGGATGTCTTTAAATACCTTTGACAACCTTTTTATTTAAGTAGACCTTTGGGATCCGAGTGGTTTATTTCTAACCATTATATAGCTGGGGAGATGTCTATTTTTAGATTTTAGGGGCTTATATAATTTTATGTTGACTTCTCCTTATTTCTATATTTGTGTATTTATATATGGTGTCATAAGGGTGCCCAGAGCCTATGGGGAAGGGCACCCAAAATAAATAATCTCTACTACTACTACTACTACTACAATAACATGTGCTCAAATGTCTTAACAGCAGTGTTGCTAACCCATGGTGAAAAGTCAGATTTTCTTACATTTACCTACCCTTCCCTCATTTATGTTAAGTTCATTTTTTTCTTAAGCTGAATTGTTACTAGAGGTGTGCAAAAAAAACCTTCCACCTGCAGAATTTCCACGAAAGTACAGAAATAAAATTTGCAGCTTTTGCAGAAATTACAACCCAGAACGGTGTAATAAATGAATAAATTGCAAATTATTCTATTGAACTGTGGAGAAAAAAGTCTGCAGAACTGATTACCAAATTGTGGAATAATTACATGCATTGTGTAATAATTTATCAAACTGCAGAAAAAAAATTCCTCAGAACTGTTATTCCACAGTTCATGTGTAATTTTTTGTAGTTCAGCCAAAAAAGTATGCGGAACACGACGAAGATCCTCCAAACACATTTGGAAGATTACGATCTCGCCAATGGTGGAAATTCAGAAAATTGCATGAAATTCCTGAATTTTGGTGGAAATTCCGTGAAAGCAGATTTCGCAACTTTCACTCATCCTTAATTGTTACCTTATGTCAAAAGTTCCTCCAGGTTGTTCAAATCAATTACATCCAAATTATTTAAGTCACTCTTAGTCACAGGCATATTTTCTTGATGATTTGTGTCCAGATTTTACTGATGATTAGTCAGTGGATCTATGGTATCACCAGGGCTTGCATCTATCCTAGTCCAGTGTAGTATTTTTCCACTAGTTTTAATCTTGAGATCTACCCATGTTGCTGATATTAGAATCTTCAATATCAAAATAGTATTTTAATGTTAACCTTCTTATCAATTTGTAAATATCCACTTCACAGTTGAACAAGTCAGTGGCTGGTGTTGGAACAAAAGAAAGCCCACAGGAAAGTAATCTGTGCTTCTGAGATTTTATATCAGTAAGATTGATCATTGTTTTCTTTCTCACAGGATCCTCCTGTTGCCTGGCCCTGCAGCACCTTCATCTGTCTTGTCTTGTCTTTTTTTGGGGGGTTAGCTTTAGTTTTTTTTCCCCTTGGATTTAATGGCAGACTCTGTGGCTTTCTGAGCTTGCTCCTGCTGTTCTGAAAAAGTCACTGCTCCTCAAGTGTTTGGGCTTAATGATGCCTTTGAATCAGTGGAGTTTGTTTTTGTGTTTCTGTCTGTATGTGAGGACTTATTCCTCGAGTTTTTTATGTTGCTAACCCCTTCTCTGACTTTTTGGCCTTCCTCTCCCCAGTGACTTATCAAGGTACTTCCACCTAAAGACTTCCCCTAGCTCATAATCTCCAGCATTTCTGTTCAGTTTTCATTTTTTGTTGTTAAATAGTTCTGTTTCATAGTTGGAAATTTTATTAACATACACCTTGTTCAAGTCACAAAATTTCTCTGTGCCACTGAATGCTCCAAATTCCCCTGGTACAACTGTAACTTCCATTTTAATGCTGCTAATTTCTAATGGTCTTTTCTCATCAGGGAGTTAATTAAGTTCTATAACGCAGATGGTAAGTGTTTGCTCCCATTCCTGCTTTAAAATGTGGTAATCAAGACCGCAGGTTGAAAGCTTATCTATCCTTAACCCATGAGGAGACTAGTCTTTCTGCAAATATTTCTCTAGGTTAATCTGGTTGTAATAGTGGTTAAACTCCCCTATTCTCAGTCTTGCAAGTTTAAGGAAAATTTCCTTTAACTCACATTTTTGGTTATCATCCTCTGCTTTGCAGATAGCAGGGCATTTAGTTCTTTTCTTTTCAATATGGAGTCCTAGTCTTCCAATCAACCAAACTCTTTGCTGGCATGTGTGCTGACTCATACCATCTGTTGTGAACCAATCAGAAAGTTTATTTGAGACATTCCTCAGTGACAGCCATGAGAAAAACAGATAATGTGATTTAATCCAGCAAGAAATTAGCTCTATGGTAAAATGGAGAACAGTAAGTTGAATACTCCATTAACCCATTGACATACCAGCCGGCATCCTGGTAGCTGCTACAAGGCCTTTGACTTTGTGCCCCACACAAGGTTGATCAGGAAGTTGGTGGATCTCGGGGTTGGGTAAAAGATGGGTGGAAAACTAACTGAGGGACAGAAACCAGATGGTGGTTGTGGGGGGGGGAATTATCTGCCACCAAAGAGGTAACCAGTGGGGTCCTGCAGAGCTTGGTGCTGGGGCTGGTGCTGTTCAATGTCTTCATCAGTCACATTGGGGATGGAATTAAGGGCAAAATGTGCCTATTCATGGATGACACCAAGCTCTGCAGGAGAGTGGAAACAGCTGAAGAAATACAGGACCTACAGGAAGATCTGGAAAAGCTGGGGAGGTGGTCCAGGATCTGGCAGTTTGGCTTAAATGCCAAGAAATGCAAAGTTATGCATATTGGAGCCAAGAATCCCAGGGCAGAGTACTACCTGGGTGGAGTCCGAGTATCTGCATCAGAGGAGGAGAACGACCTGGGAGTGATGATCATGAGTGACCTGAAGCACTCCACACAGTTCAAGAAAGCAGCAGCAAAGGCAAACAAGATGCTGGGATGCATGTCTAGGGGGATCAGTAGAAGGAGAGAGGTGGTTATACTGCCCATGTACAGGTCACTGGTAATGCCACATCTAGAGTATGGAGTTAAGTACTGGTGCCCACACCTTAAAAAGGACATCAGCCTGCTGGAAAAGGGCCAGAGGAGTGCTACAAAGATGATAGTCAGCAGGGTTAGGCATAGGAGGAGAGGTTGAGGGCACTTAACATGTACTCCCTGGAAGACAGGAGAGAGAGAGAGAGAGAGAGAGAGAGAGAGAGAGACGACATGATTGGGACCTTCAAGTACTTGAAAGGGATAAATAAGGTTGATAAGGAGAGTCTCTTTAAGCTGAGTGGCAACTATAACATGAGGGAGCAAAGTCTTACGCTGGAGGATGGGAGGTTAAGGAGGGAGGTCAGGAAGCACTTCTTCACAGAGATGGTGGTGGACACTAGGAATGCACTGCCCAAAGAGGTCATCTCATTGAAGACAGTGGGCAGCTTTAAGAGAGGCTGGAAATAGGCATAGGGGGATGATAAGGATTATGGATAGGGAAGATGGGAGGAGTGGAGAGGGAGGGCAGGGACATTAGTTCAAGCTGTGGACCCTGCAATATGAGCAGACTTGATAGACCAAATGGCCTTCTTCTGCTGACTTCTTTGTATGTTTGTATAAAGCACTCATAGGAACAGGACTGAACTTCATCTCAAGGAGAAAAGGGTGGTGCGGATATAAGGTTGCTAGTCTTAAGAAATGCAGAAACAACCAAAAAATGCTCTCTGGAGAAATCAGTACACAGGATGACATAGCCAAGTTTCTCAACCATGGGTGATTTATTTGGTGTTAATGAAGACACTTAGCCCCAGCACTTCAACCAAACTTGATCTTCATCAGGGGATTGCACTTTGTCCCTCAACAAATCAATTTATACACAGTTTTTAAAGTCACAATGTAATTGTAAATAAATTACAATATAACATACACATAATTAATAATACAAATATTTTTTTTCGTAGGAGGAAGGATGTGAAGGTAAAAGGTAAAGTGACATCAAAATGCAAGGATTGTGGATGCAGAAGAGTGTTTCATTATTTTAATACAGATCCAGAAGCAAATGATTTAATACCTTTTATTGGACCAACATAGATGTAACAAAAAGAACAAAGTGTTTTAGCTTTCGGACCAACAAGTCCTTCCTCGGAAGTTTAAGCTTGTTGGTACGAAAGCTAAAGCACTTTGCTCTTTTTGTTACATCTATGTTGGTCCAATAGAAGGTATCAAATCATATGCTTCTGGATCTGATCTTACAAGGACCAATACGACAAAGACCAAATCTGTATAATTATTTAAGTGTCATTATTAGGGAAGGGGGAAGGGGAAATTGTTCAACCAGGAAAGGCACACTAAGGTGCGACCTGGAATACATTTTCTGAAGCATTAATTTATTTGGCTAGACTGATGATCCATAGCTTCATTAATATTTAAATGTTGCAACTTAAATAGGTCCTACTGAATTGGTGCTATTATCTTTCAAAATAATTATGCATATTTTTCACACAAAAAAGGATGGATGTGTTCCTTTCAAGCAAGTTGTGAAAATAAAGGAGAAGGTAAAAGGTTAATTAAAAGACAAGCATCATCTTAAGGTACTATGCAGTATATAAAATCAGATGATTCTATAGCAGTTTAGCCAGACTTTGGAAATGTCATATAGTCCACCTCTTCATTCAAACTACTTGGGCACTTTTCTCATTAGCAGTGCAATTTGTTATCACCAGCACATTGGCTGGGGATCTCATCTTTTTAAAAGTAAACCAATTAGGCAGTGTGCCTTATTTAGAAAGAGCCAACTCTGGCAGATAAGAGGGATTCCACCATTGGACGATCCACAATGATGTGGCTTGACTGATGATTCACATCAGAGCTCTGAACTGAACATTAAGATTCCCTTGTTCCTCACTGGGATAAAACAAGTCAATAGCCATTTGAGGCAGAAAGCAAACTATAATCTTCACTTTATTTGCCATTGGGCAGTGTGCAATGGGTTCTCTGCTTTTACTGATTAGCCCCATGACCAGTTACACCACCAATGGGAAAAGTGATTTAAAATTTGTGAATGAGAAGGGCTGAGCTGCTAATTCTGGGTTAATTTAAAATTTAGGAGCTGTATGGATCTTTCCATTAGATAGCTCTGCACCAATCCACAGCACATTGGCTGGGGGTTGCACTTAATTTAAAGTATGCCGATTAGGCAGCGCACTTTATTTAAAGGAAGCCATTTCTTCCAGTTACATTTTAGAAAAGGGACTCAGCCGATGAGTTGTCCACAGTGACATTTTCACATCAGAGCTCTGAATTAAAGATGAAGAAACTTCCACTCTACTTTGGGATAAAGTAAGTGAGTAGGCACAATGCAAATTGTAATACGTGAATGATTTGCCATTTGGGGGTGCACTGGGTTCTCTGTTTTTACTGATTTGTGGCAAAACCAGTTGCACCCCTAATGAGAAAAGTGATTTAAAGTTTATGAATGAGCAATGGTAAATCAGTTATTTCTTTTCCTTTTTTTTTTTTATTTTATTGTAAAATCAGAATTACAACCTTTGACACCACAATCCGCACAGGGGTTGTATACAGACCCCCATGTCAGGGGGAGGGAATGGACAAGGATATGATAGAAGGCATATTTAGGATGGCAGAGAAAGGGGAGATACTGTTGATGGGGAACCTTAATATACCAGATGTTAACTGGAGCACCTTTGCTGCAGCCACATCCAAAAGCAGGGCCATTCCTGATGCCCTTTAGGTGGCATGCCTCAGACAGCTAGTTTTGGAACCTACTCGTAAGAGAGCAATCTTAGACCTCGTACTCTCAAATGGGGACAGTAAGAAGATCTCAGATCTAGAAGTGGGTAGCCATTTGGGAACAAGTGACCACCAAACAGTGTGGTTCATGATAAACTCAGCTACAGAGTCAAGCCATACAAAAGTGAGGGTTCTGGACTTCAGGAGGGCTGAGTTTGGCAAGATGGGAAAGTGCATTAGAAAAGCACTAGCAAACAGGCTAGAAGGAGGGGTGGAGCAACAATGGGGAAATATCAAAGCTGCCATCACAGAGGCAACAAACCTTTGTGTGAAGCAAATAAACAAATCAAAACAAAAGAAAAAGCAACTATGGTTCTCAAAAGAAGTGGCGGTGAAGGTTAGGGAGAAAAAGATAGCATTTAGGAAGTATAAAGAAACACAGAAGGAGCAGGACAGAGAACTGTACCAGTTAAGGCAAAAGGAAGCAGGGAGGGTAGTCAGAATAGCAAAGGCACAAACTGAGGCAAAGATAGCCAATTCGGTTAAGAAGGGGGATAAAACCTTTTATAGGTATATCAGGGAGTGTAGAAAGACAAAGGGAGAGATAGTGAGGCTGAATAGAATGGATGGTGGGAGGGCAGAGAGTGACAGTGAAAAAGCAGGGGTACTGAATGAATACTTCTGTTCAGTATTCACAAAAGAGGAAGTGAGGGAGGTGCCTAATCCAATTAACAGAAGGATTCTGGAGCGGGGGGGTCGATCCCAGTCCTTTCACAGAAGAAAGGGTTCTGAAAGAACTCCTAAACTGAAGGTGGACAAAGCAATGGGGCCAGATGGAATTCACCCCAGAATTCTAAAAGAATTAAGCAGAGAACTAGTGACACCACTGACTACCCTTATAACAAATAATGGGAGGATGGTGTGGTACCTGAGGACTGGAAGAAGGCTGATGTGATTCCCCTTCACAAAATTGGGAGTAAGACAGAGGCAGGAAACTACAGACCTGTCACTTTGACCTCTGTGGTAGGGAAAGTGATGGAATCACTTCTGAAGGAAAGAATTGTTGAGTACCTAGAGGCCAGTGGGGCACAGGACCCAATGCAGCATGGGTTCACAGTGGGATGGTAATGTCAGATGAATCTAATTGATTTCTTTGACTGGGTGACCAAAGTAGTAGACCAGGGAGGGGCTGTGGACATGGCCTACCTAGATTTTAACAAGGCATTTGACACAGTCCCACACAAAAGATTAGTAGTCAAATTAACCAGCCTTAGAGTGGGTCCCAGGGTGGTAGCCTGGGTAAAACATTGGCTGAACAACAGGACACCGAAGGTAATTGTAAATGGAGTTCACTCTGAAGAAAGAGGGGTTACCAGTGGGGTACCGCAGGGTTCAGTACTAGGTCCAGTCCTTTTGAACGTCTTTATAAGTGACATTGCATAGGGTCTGGAAGAAAAAGCATGCCTCTTTGCAGATGACACACAGATCTGCAACAGGGTTGATACACAAGGAGGCATGGAAAGGATGAGAAGGGACTTGGAGGAATGGTCAGAAGTATATCAGCTTGGATTCAATGCAAAGAAGTGCAAAGTAATGCATCTGGGAAACAAAAACCCAGGGTAAGATTACACAATGGGGGGGGAGGTAGTAACAACAACAAAAATTGAAAGGGACCTGGGGGTAATCATATCAGATGACCTTAAGGTTGACAATCAATGTGAGAAGGCAGCAGGAGGGCTGGGGGATACTGGGATGTATAGGGATAAGCATCACCAGCAGAAAACAGGAAGTTGTTATCCCCCTGTACAGACAGTTGGTGAGACCCCATCTGGAGTACTGCATCCAGTTCTGGAGACCCCATATCCACAAGGACATAGACAGGATGGAGGCAGTTCAGAGGAGGGCAACTAAAATGGTGCAGGGTCTGCAAGAGAAGCCATATGAGGAGAGGCTAAAGGAGCTTAATATGTATACCCTTGAAGAAAGGAAGGAGAGGGGGGACATGATAGAAACGTTTAAGTACCTCAGTGGAATCTACAAAGTCCAAGAGTGTAGCATCTTTCAGAAAAAGACATGTGCAAGAACAAGGGGACACAATTTGAAGATCGAGGGGACAGCTCAGGGGCAATGTGAGGAAGTATTTTTTCACAGAGACGATGGTGGACGCATGGAACAGCCTTCCTGAGGAGGTTGTGGGGTCTAAAACTGTGGGAGAATTCAAGAATGCATGGGACAGACATAAGGCAATTTTTGTGGGGGGGGGTAGGAAGAAATAGGCTGTTGGTTAAATTGGATCTGCAGCTTATCCTCTAGGTAGGGAAATGGGCAGACTAGGTGGGCCAAGCAGTCCTTATCTGCCATCAAAGTCTATGTCTCAATGTTTCTATGTTTTGAGCTAAAAGCTTATTTACCAAGGATCCTCATCAGACAAAGGTTGGGTGAACAAACAAGTACATGAATAGTGTGGAAAACAATAGCAGCTATTACGCATTGTCAGTTACACATCAGTAGAAAGGCTGTAAAGTATTACAAATAATAGAGTAGGGAGAGACAGATACATTGCAAAAGCCATCACTTAAATACATAATATAGAGTGAAATAGTCCCATAACAGCTTAGGTAATTAAAGTGCAGATTCCATCTATAGTATGTGCAAGCTATGAGTATTCCCAGATAGCAGCTATAAAGCTTTGACAGTTTCCTAGAGTAAACAATGGATGGGACATCCATCAGAGCCAACACAGCCATTGGGGGAGAGTAGGTTTCAGGCTAGTTGGGTAAGGAGGAGTGCACAACAGTAGGTGATAGCATAAGGGTCAGGAGAGCTAAGCAGGTGTGGAGGTGGGGGCATGGGGGGTCAGGAGATCTAAGCAGGTGTAGAGGTGGAGAGGTATGGGGGTACATGGGGTAAGTAGGAGGGGTGCATGTATAACTAGGGTAGGTAGGCGGGGAGTAGCAGGAGAGTCTTAGGAGCCACAGGTCAGTGTAGGCAAGCCATAGTGAGTCCGGGGGCACAAGTAAGGCTAAAATCAGCTGGGGCGATCTTTACAGCAACATTGTGGGGGGGGGGGGAGAAGGCTTTCTGAATCTCAGATTTGAACTTACCAAGGCGAGTAAGGCTGGTAGTGGCATGGGGTTTACTTTGTTCAAGTATGTGTTTGTCATAGGGAACGTCAGAACAATTTCTAGAATTTCTGAAAATATTTGACAGTATATACCAAATGATATTCCTGTTAGTGACTATATAGTAATTTCATTTAAACAAATGATTCTGCTAATAATCCAATATCCAATGTTCTATCTTGTGGTGCTTTATATCTTTATAGCCATGCTAAAGAAGTCTAACAAAATAATTACAGTAACTAGACAATTCTGTATGGTTTTTGCTGGTTGACAGAGCACATAGATGTGCTCTTTTTTCATTCAGCTTTTTACTCTTCGGGCCAGCCCTGTGCCTGTCCTCATCTCCTTCCAGCTGGCTCCCTCCTACACCCCCTGAACCTATCTGGGGTGAGACCTCCACAGACTGCCCCTTGTGGTGAGGTTGTGGGGACAGCCATACTCCCCTCCCAGTTTCTCCACATGTCCAGGTGGTGGTGCGGGTCCTGGGAGTGGCTCACCCTTGGATCTCATTTTTCCATTTTCTCCTATGAGCTGCTGCCATGGCAACATGTTAGGACATGCATATGGAGGTGCACAGGTCCTGCAGATCCATGGCCCCTCTTTGAGCCGCTCACTTCCTGCACTACCACTGGGACGCCACCTTGTGGCAGTCAAAGGCCAAGTCAGCTAACCACCCCACCTCAGGAGAGGAGAGCAGGCCCTGGAATGCACAGTCCTCTCCCACACTACTGAAGCCCTGCTACCCATGCTCATTTGCGAACATGGGTCACCGGCGTGGTAGGAGGTAAGGTGCTTAATACCTTAGTCCTTCACTCCACCAGGCTGGCCAACATTGAGGTGCCTTTAAACTAGCATAGAGGGAGGTAGCTCAGTTGTCTATAGGTGTATCTACTCAAATGAAGGCAGCCTAAACCATAATAGAGAAATAATGGAGCCTACAGGAGGGAAAAGTAAAGCAAAGGGGCAGAAGCCCAAAGGATTCAAGAGACAGATAATGAACACCAAAACACAGGAACAAACAGGTAAGGAAGGAAGCAACAACAATTGGGAAGGGAGCCACCAAACAGAAAAACACCGGGAGCATGCGAAGACATCAGAGATGTAACAGAAGCAATTGCATCACTGCAGAGGTATGGACAGATTACAAAGGACAAGCATCCATGTGGTACAATGAGAAACTGAGCATCCAAAGGACACTTGAAAATAGGTGATTTAAGTACTGCTTGGAAGAGGCATGGCAAGTGTCTCCCACTCTCCTCCGAACCACAGGCAGAGCCCTTCCATTCTACCTGAGTAACACTGTTGCTCCACACTCATAAACAGAATCACAATTGTAACTGAATTTCTCAGGTAGCATTCTGATTGAACTTGTGTTCAATGGTGTGCTGAAACTAAGTAGAAGTTAATCTCCACCAGAGAAATCCATTTAAAATGTCCTTTAAACTCCCCAAATTCAATTGACAGAAAGTACACATTTTCACACAGCTCTTATATGTACTCAGCAACATCTCGTGAAACAGGAAATTATTCATGTAATATTACTAATCTAATTTTCTTGAACATAATTTTCAAAATTATTGCTTTTGTTAAAGGGGAACAGTCAGCATCAAGCGCTCCACACTCAACTATGATGCAGGTTCCAATATGCATTTTGTGTACAAAAACATTTTGGTTTACTTACTGTTTCTTGTAGTATAGTAGATTGTATCAGACTATTTTTGCTTACTTCTAGGCTGCATCTTCTGTAACAACAAATCCCAGAATTTCCTGCAGTTGACATCAGAGCAGTACTGCAGAAGTGGGAGAGTCAATAGCTTGCAGTGCATGACAGAGTTTCTATAAGATCTGGAGCTACATTTTAAAAAAAACAGAAATCAACACAGGTACAGGGAAAAACTGTCTCAAGTGGGGGCTTTACTTACAAGCCCCAGTTTTTCCTGCATGCATCGGATTTTCAAAGAAGTTTTACAACAGGCTTCCTGATTTATGACAAATTGTGGCCTTTTTTTTGTCACACCTGGGCCCAAATGTTATGCCTCGTGGGACCAGGCATAACATCTCCTGCAGCTGCGCCTGCCACCCTTAAGGAGCACGGACAGAAAATAAGAATTTTCACAGGTGCAGAGATTTTGTCATGCACCAGTGGCTGTGGGGCGGGACTTAGTCCCTGAACGGCTGACAATCCAGCCCCTGATGTTTTATTTGCTTGTTCTGCTATCCTACTGAGGCTAAGGACAGTCACAGCCTCAATCTTTTGGAGATGAATCTTTGCATTCTCCGACCCCTTTGTGCCTGGATGCTGGTGGATTATTCACTGAGCAACTGATTATTTTCAATGGCACTGTAACTGGGGGATTCATGGATTCTGTTGTCTGCTTCAGCACTGCACTTGTTCCAAGAAAATGTTTCCAAAGTTGTGCGAAACTTTGATTTCTCTGGAGTTCAGTGTGGGGGTGAAAGGCAGAAGCTGTCCCAGCAGACAGCCCAGAGGTAAGAAAGATAACCTGTTCAATCAGATCTGTCAGTACTGTATTAATACTCGGCACCATCAAGGGGATGGAAGTATGAGCTGTTTAAATGTCCCTCCAGGAGGTTGAGACACAAATGGTATTGTATTAATGGCTGGAGTATTATTTAGCTAAGATTAATTTTGCGTTGCCAACTCCTTAATATCCCAGGGACAGAGCTAACAAATAATTTGTCTCGGTGAGGTGTAGGAGATACAAAACAATTGACAGCGGCCTTGTTTTTGGCAGTGATGCTGCTGCTGTGTGGAACAGCTTTGTTTCTCATTTACAGAGAGCTGTAGTTTGTGGTTTGTGCATTCCAGTTTGTTACAGGAGTACAGTCATCGCCAGGAGTGATGTGCAGAAACGGGTTGTTTTTAGATTTTTAGGAAATGCAAGGATAGCAAAATAGTTGAGACAGCTTTGCCTATCTAATTACTTTATTTCACAGATTGTACAGACATGTGCTAAACAGGCAGTGTATATACTGTACACAGAGAGTGCAGTAATGCCATCAGGTGACCCAACTGGTTTCGCTCTTCTGAAGAAGCAAAGAGTGAAACTGGCTTGGTCACCTGAGGGCATCACTGCACTCAGTATGTATATACGCTGCCTGTTTTACCATGTTTGTGCAATTTGTGACATAATTTTCCTATTTTTACCTGCAAACCTAGTGCCAGTTCCACTCTGTTTGTCATTCCTCCTAATATAAATGTGGGACTGTTTGGGGGTAAGCAGGGGGATTCCAATGGGTAAAATCAGGCACATCATTCCTAATAAGAGAGTATTACCTGGGGAGGTTCTTAGAGGTGAAATAAGGAACACCTTCCTACTATGAGAATGTGGAGCCAACAACTTCAAACATTTTAACCATTCTCCCTCATATATAGTATGGCATGACAGTACAGGGTAAATCCTCCAGCTGTATTATAAGAAATCAGAATACCTCTTCAGTTTCCTTAGACCATGGCAGCCACCAGGCAGAGGACTTACTTGTGAAATAACAGATGGTCCCTAGATTTAAGATTGCCCATTGCCTTCACTGAGCATAATGGGACCCTCCTTTTGACTTGATCAGGGTCACACAGTGAGTAAATGGCTGTTGTGGGATGAATCTCCAGTTTCAAGGCTTACAGCTCTGCTCGGTTACACTCTCTCCAGTAGTAAACTGTGAAATAGGAGATAACAGGTTCAAATCCAACCATAGCCCTTGACTAACTGTGAGACCCTGAGCAAGTCATTTGACCTCCCTGCACTTCAGTCCTTCCATTTATAAGACTATATATTAACTAGACCCCAAAACAAGACAATATTTCTCATTTAAGCTAATCGGTACAGAAACTCAAAAATAAATTGTGCACATCTGTGCTACTGAACACATGGACATCATATTTTGAATCATTGCATGACAAGTAGATGGTGGCTGGGAACTAAGGTCACACAATCAATATTTTTAAAAATTTTTAATTAAATTTTAATTTAAAACTGGTAACCGGGAAAGGCACAGTAAGCTGAGGCTAATCTCCTGGTGCGGCTTGGCGAAAGGGTACATAAGAAATAAATATACAGTGCATATGAACATTACACAGAGGCTAGGTTGCACTGTAGTTAAGGTCATAATTGAGCAAGGTTATGTCAATTGGATGAGAAGAAGCAAAATAATTATAATCATTCCAAAAAAGCAGGATGGTAACATCAGTTACTACAGTTGCTACTTCTTCATTACTGCAAATATTTAACAGCAAGTGCATAATGAACCATAATCATGTAGATCCCTTTAAATGTCCTACTTTTCTCTTTAGGAATTTTTTTTAGTATTGATGACTGGTACCATATTCTGTAAATATATAAACCTAATATCATTTTTGGCGTAGCCTCCCAGTGAATGCAAGCAAGAATGGATGTGTACAAATACTGTTGCAAGTCTTTCAATTAATAGTTTATTTTTACCAACAGATTTTCTCTCTGGTGCCTTAACTCCAGCTTCCTGTCCCTCATGCTAGCTTTTGGTCAGCTGTCCATCTGAATTTCTCTTAGGATCTACCCTCTGTCCATCTCTCTTTCTCTCTCTCTCTCTCTCTCTTGTCCTAACCTCCTAGTTCCAGACAGACTACTGCTCATCTCCCGGCACCCAATGAAACACTTCATCCATTGGTGCAGACAACACCTGGTCACAGAGCCTAAAGGTGATATGTTCTCTTTATAGAGGTAGGTAGAAGGAGCTGTGAGTAAGCTGTGCCTATTGATGTTAGAGCCCCAGAGTGCCATCATTAATGTGTAATTGTTCTTCCCATTTTTCCAGTTGTGGCCATTCCTCACCCATTGTACATGCTACTAAAAGGTCCCTGTGGGCTTGTAGCAACTCCTGTGGGAAAAAATGTTATTGCCAGCAAAACCCTTCAGTACAGCTAGACTCAGTAAACAGGAAATGGTGGAGGATCCATTGAGTCAGCAGAGACATTTGGGAATATACAGATTTAGTGTCAGCATGAGTTTGTAGTGACACAGAGGCAGAGAACAACAGATTTCCAGCTAAGGCTGGGGGTACCAGACCTCTTGAGGGCTGGCTTGCGATTGGACTGGCAGGCTTGGAAGTGGAGACAGGCCTACAGGTCATTGAATTGGCACAGGTGAGCCTGTGGGCCCAGATCTCCATAGAGCTTTCCAGAATCAGCCAGATGTATGCAGCCAGGCAGAATAGCAGAGTTTGTATGGAGACTCCCAGAGCAGAGATGTGGGGCTCTCAAGGAATAGGCTCTGTAAATAATTTCATGACACATCTGTGAGTTCTATAGTGACTGCCCTACTACATGTCTGGTATAAGGATAAATCCAAGCTCAGAGAAGGATGTGACTGACATTAAATGCTGCTAAAATAACAACTGCAAGATAAAGAGAGAGACCAAGAGAGTGGGCTGGATTCTAGGAGTGATAACATAGAAACACAAAAACATAAACTGTAATGGATAAGAGCCACTTGGCCTGCTCAGTCTGTCCATGATATGACTTTTTTCCCTTCATTTTTGCTGTAGACCTCACTTGATCTACATCATCTCTTCCCTTCCCTTCCTTAACCCTACAATTCCCTTGTGTCTGTCCCAGTTATTTTTGAACCCTCCACTGTTTTTGCCTCTGTACTTCCTCACATCCCTCCTGAATTTACCCCTCCTCTCCAGCGTCAAAGCATGCCCTGTTTTTCTAAAGCACCTTTTTCTGTGGAAAATACTCCCCTCTGATACCTTGTTAACCCCTGTTTTGTATTTAAAGGTCTCTATCATATACAGGTGCAGTGACCTAGGCTAGTCCGATATGCTTCACTTGTCACTGGCAAAAAAGCCCTGCTCGGTCAGCTTACCCCAGGGTTCCACTCCCTTCTGATCCTGATGACATTAACATATACCACTAGAAGTGCTGAGCAAAACTCCTTGATCTTCCCCCACAGGAAAACCTCACTGGGCCAATCTTGTTTCTCATTTAGTTTCCCCAAACTCTGGAACTTCATCTGATCTTTTTAAAATCCACAGAGTGTCTCCCCTGGTTTAAATCGCAGTTGCTTGCCTCACTTGTACAACCCCACCACCGTAGCTGCTTTAAATGACTGCCCTGTCTCTAACCTGCACTTCCTCCTCACCTGTTTAGTCTCACCAACCTCTACTCTAACTCACTAACAATGTGATTGACCCAAGTTGTAACATTTTACCAACTGCAGCATTGTGCTTGCATCCTGTTAGTGTGTTAAATTGAAAATTATATATATGTAACTTGAAACCTGTACCATATCGGATGTAACCTGCTCCTCTACTTGTGTGATATTTGTCTACTCTGTCAAAATATTTCCCCTACCCTAGATTCTTCGAAAACAGGTACTGCCTAACGAATTCTGAGTGTAAGAACAAAATAAATAAATAAATATCCCACCTCTCTCTGTCCTCTCCTCCAGGGTGTACATGTTTAGCTCCTTTAGCCTCTCCTTGTAGGGCTTTTGATGCAGAACCTGCACCATTTTGGTAGCTCTTCTCTGGACAGCCTCTATTCTGTATATGTCCATCCTGAGATGTGGTCTCCTGAACTGGACACAGTACACCAGGTGAAGCCTTACCAACAATCTATATAGGGGCAGCACCACCTCCCTCTTCCTATTGGCAGTAGCCATTCCTATGCACCCTAGCATCCTACTAGCACTTTCAACTGCCTTGTCTCACTGCTTGCCCACTTTTAGGTCATCATCTCTTTCCTGCTTGTTCTTTGTCAGTATCACTGTGTCCATTGTGCACTCCACTTCCAGGTTTCTATGGCCCAAGTACATTATTTTGCAATTTTGTACATTAAAACCCAATTGCCATACCCTTGAACACTTCTCTAGTCTTTCCAGATCCACACCCATCCTTTTCACCCCCCGAGTGTCCACTCTGTTGCAGATCTTTATGTCAACCACAGAGAGGCAGACCGTTCCTTCCAGTTCCTCTGCTATGTCACTTATGAAGACATTGAAGAGGACCATTCCCAGTACTGATCCCTGAGTTACCCTGCTGGTCACCCTCCCTCCCTTGGAGCGAACCCCATTTACCACTACCCTATATGCCCTGTCCACTAACCAGGATTTTACCCAGGATACCACCTTTTAACCCATCTCCATGCTCTCCAACTTGCTTACCAGTCTCCTATGGGAAAGGAAGTTGAAAGCCTTGAAGAAATCCTGGTAGGCAACATCCACCACCCCTCCCTGATCCAACTCCTTGGTCACCTAATCAAAGATATCTATCAGATTTGTTTGGCATGACCTTCCTCCTGTGATCCCATGCTGCCTTTGAGCCTGTAATCCACTGGATACAATCAATTATACAATCCTTTCCCATAGTAGCATTTCCATTAATTTACTTACCACCAGAGTCAGCTCATCAGTGCAGCAGTTGGACTTCCACTTGCAATGCTGGCAACTCGGGTTCAGAAACAGACCTGGATCATCAGAGGGCTGGCTGGGGGAGAAGGATTGAGCATCCCATGGACTGCTCTCTTTCTCCAGGGGAGGGTGCGGTGTGTGAACGGTGCTCAAGGGACCCCTAGAGGAGGATGGTGGCACCACAGTGACCAGCACTGACAAGGATCTGAGGGGCAGGACAGATGCTGTCATCATTGCATGTTCCTGCCCCCACTTACTGGGGAGAAAAAAAGCATGCCATCCACTACCTTCATGACACCCACCACCCCCGGCTACAATCAGCCCCCAGGCCAACTCCCACCATATCCCGTCAATCGCGGCACCCTTTCAGAGGGGCCAGGTGACCCTGGAGTTAAGTCAGGGGGTACTAGGAGGGTGGCTAATATGGGAAGCCACAGCCAAGGGATCTGTGACTGGGCAGAGGGTGCCAGCAGTGGGATGCACCAAAAGGTAGTAAATGAAAAAAAAAAAACTTACTTACCACTGATATCAAGCTGACAGGCCTATAATTGCCCACCTTTTCCCTACTACCACTTTTGTGAAGTGGGACTATCTCTGTCCTTCTCCAGTCCCCTGGGACCATGCTGGTCTCTAATAATCTTTTGAATTGATCGGTCAGAGGTGCAGTAAGTATCTCCCTGAGCTCACTCAGCACCCTTGTATGTATCCCATCCAGCCCCATGGCTTTTTCCACCTTCAGGTTAGCGAGTGCTTTCCAGACTTTTTCCTCAGAAAACAGACTGGTGTCCACTGCCCTCCTCTCAAAGCTCCTGACACCTTTTTGAGGTATTTTCCCTTCCCCTTCTACTGTAAATACTGAGCAAAAATATTTGTTCAAGATGTTTGCATTCTATTGATCATCATCAATACAGTCACCACCTTCCCTCTTTAACCATACAATCCCTCCCTCGGTCTTCCTATTCTGGCTAATATACCTAAAAAATGTCCTGTCCCTTTTTGATACTACCTGAGCTATTGTTTTCTCAGTTTTCACCTTCGTGGTCCTTACTGTTTTGCCTGCCTCTGTTTCTTTTATCAGACACACTTTCCCATCCTCCTCCCTCAGGGTACCCTTATACCATCTGAATACGATTTCCTTAGCCTTTACCTTTTCTGCTACTTGTTTTGAGAACCATAGTGGTCTCCTCTTTCTTTTACTTTTGCTTACCTGCTTGATACAGAGGTTTGTTGCCTTCAGTATGCCCTGTTTTAGTTTGGCCCACTTTTCCTCTACCCCCTCCCAGGTCCTCTTCTCCTGCCATGTCATTTCCATGGCATTCACACATCTTTAAAAAAATCAGCCCTTCTGAAGTCCAGCCATTGTGCGGTTGGATTCAGCAGCATTTCTTACTTTTAACCACACTGTACAATTAAGCAATAAGCCACACAGGGATGTGGGTTATCAGTGGATTTACCACAGCTGGAGTGGTTAAATCCATGCCTGCCATGGTAAATCCCCCGATAACCCACACCCCCGAGTGGCTTATTGTGATTATACCATCACATCTTGTCATGGATGATAGTTTATATTGCTTAATTTTCTTTTTTCCTGTGGAAAAAAATGATTTTTATTAAGAGATATCCTTCCCTGAAAAAAATTGTCCATGGTTTTTAATGCAATGTGATAATAACAGATAGTGAGGTTTTCAGTGACTTGAATTGAGGGTTTTAAGTTGTTAACCAGTAGGAAATTGTTAAAAATAGATCATGAGGCTTTCAACTAGTTAAATACTAGTACATTCTATTAGAAATATGTGTTCATACTGTAATGTAAGGTGAGATTCTGTTTATTAGAAATGAGTTTTTTAAACAGTTATCCTGTGGTGCAGAGCAGTTTGTTTGGCTCTGTTTCTTTAAATTATTGTAAGGTAGGTTGCATTTCATACTGTGGATGCAGTAATGTGAGACCATTGACCTGTTGAGGATAAGAGAAAGGGTAGTTATTTATTTGACATTGGCTATGCATTATGATTTGTTTTTTGCAAAACCATTTTCGATTGTACTTACATTTTTATTTTGAAATAAAGTTAACTGTTCCATAGTTAATGAGATGTGCAATTAAAGGTAGTCTCGGGTTGGGTTCTGAGTGTGGCTCGATGATGTTGTTTGCTGCTTTGTGCGTGGAAATATTTGCAGCACTGAAGGCTGTTAGAATCGTCGTGTCTTTTGGTTGAGGAGCTGAACTTTTGTGCTCGGCCTGATTTTCTCTGGAAACTTCAGGAGAAATCATTTGAAAAGGTATGTCATCTTGGGCGAAGCTGGATTTACTTGGATGCAAAACATTTTTTTTATCAGGCGCAGCATGAACGTGGCTTTCAGAAATGTTTTCTGTTGGTTGCAATGCAGAGTCTGCAGAGTTTCTGTTACCACTGATTATCTGGCCCCATTTCTTAAACTCTGAAAGGTTTGGTTGCCAGTAACTTCTGAGCAATGCCTTATTTTTATGACCAGTTATGGTCATGATTTGTTTAGCTTCCATGCCAGAATCTCTTTGCAGAGTTACTGTGGTTGCAGGGAGGGAGTGGTTTGTAAATATTATTTCTAGGCTGGCTTCCTTGCAGATTTTGGGTAACATATTACCTAGGAAATTTACCCCCATGGGCTCAGCTGTGTACCAGACTTCAATTGTATCTAGTACAGATTGGTCACATTTTTTGGGATGCAGAAATAAAGCTGGAGGGTTTGGTGGCAGTTTAGATAAATATTTTTTAAAACTACTGACTGGACATAGAGGATCGTTGGGCTGTGCAAACATACAGCCTCAGGTGAATTGTTTTGTTGGATCTATTATTTCTTTGTGATTTTTGTTTTGCTCATTGAATGTTTTTGTAAGGTATTCTTCACCATTTTCTGTTGCCTTAATTTCAAATGAGTGGACTGTGAGCTGTCCAATACCTTCATTGCCGCATCTGGCAAAGTGAAGCAAAATGTCCATCCAAACTTTTTTTACAAGCCCAGTGGCAGTGAGTGGAGTCAGTGCAGATGAATTTCTGAGCTTTGTGAGTTGATTGATGGTTAGTGGGGCGTGGTAGTTTGCTTTGTCTTTTCCGTCTTTTCGGTGACGCTCTACAACAGCCTTGAAGATGTTGTTGGCTGTGTTAAACTCTATTTCATTCATTATGTTTATGCTACGGCTTGGGGCGATCATTTAAATATCTGTTTAATCCAGCTCTAAGACTGATGTAGCTGGCAAGTATGTACTCGTTGCCATCAGTATTGCGTACTGTGCTATAGTATTGCCATAGTATGATGTTTAGTTCGGAAGGGCTGATGCTGGAAAAGTTTATTCCTATTTCTTTCTGATTTGCCCAATCCATAAAGACATTTATTGCCCACCAGGTTTATTTTTGGGTGGCTATTTCATGCCATTCCTTCTCTAATTGAAGCATTTCCTGTGTGGTGATTTCTTCGTGACGTTGTCTTTTCTTCCCTACAGGATTGGCTGTTGCGTCTAAGGTGGAGAGGGGCACCGAGTTCAAGCTGGTAGCTGCGGACACTCAAGGTGATGTAGTCAGCTGCAGGGACAACTGGAGAATTGAGGTTTCAGACGGTGGGACCGGAGCGATGTACGGCATAGCTGTATTTGGCTGAGGTACATTTTGTTGCTGAGAAAATATGTTATCATTTTGAAGGCTTTGAAATATTTGATCGAGTTCAGTTTCATCGATGAGGTCAAATGAGCCATCCATTTTGTTTGTTAATTTTTTACTGTATGCTGCGTACTAGTGACTGTTAGCGAGGGGAAAAATGGCAGCTTTGCCATGTTGGGGGTCAGACTGATATTTTGTTAGGATAGCGCTAGGATGTCAGAGGCTGGCACCTTTGCTAGTGATTACTATAGGATTTACAACAGGGCTGAGATGCCAGTCTGCTTCTGTGATTGGCTGGTGACTTATGTAAATGGTATAATCATCACTACTCCCCACCTGACTGTCCACAACACAGTCTCTGATTTTAAGCACCAGATCCAGGTAACTAGTCAGTGAACTTGCTTGTGATGGGGCAATTAAGCAATAATACACAAGGGGGTGTGCGTTGTGTTGGGATAACCTCACACCTGGGGTGGTTAGGCACAAGGTCAAGTCCATCCCAACACCCCAGAAACACGATTATCCCAGCACAACCCACATGCTGGACTGTATTATTGCTATTATACAATAGTTTTTATTTATCAATATTGTGAGGACACAAATGAGCACGTGCAGATGGCTATTAGGCAGAGAAAAAGTGTTGAAACAGCCCTTTTATGCATTGGGACATCTATTTTATAGTATCAGTTGTACAGTTTTATTTTTTAATTTAAATACTTTTTTTTTTTTTTGAGGAAACACTCCCCATGTGAAAACACTGCATCATGGGTATACAAATAATCAATTATCTTTTATCACCGTACTGTGTTATGTGATACCAGGTGATTGTGTATTTGCATACCCATGATGCAGTGCATTCATATGTGGTATGTGTCCTCATAAAAAATAAAACTGTTAAACTGATACTATAAAAGAGATGTTCCCACACTATAAAGGAGATGTTCTGACAAGTGTTTCTGCCTAACTATGAAATGTTTTAGCAATGACAAAAATGCCCTCCCCAACAATATAAGTAAATAAATTTTTTATATGCAACTAAGTTTTTGCTTCTGTGCTACAATTGCAAGACTTCAAACTCTCTTGATAAGAGAAACTTTGGTTTGTTATTCAGTCTGGTGTATATTCATCTGTATGTTTGGACTTGATACTGTGAGGTTGTGCTCAGATAATCTCACTGTAACAGGCACATACTGCCCAGTCAGAGTCCAGGACATTTTTTTGCCATTGTATAATACTGTATGAAAAGCATGCTGATGACAAACATGCTTTGAAAAGGGATCCTTTTAGAATGTATAAGCTGTGGCAGTGCATTAGAAGTTTCTGAGAAAATCTAAGTGAGAAAAAGGGTGCATTACAAATACAGGATTCCATTGCAGAGACCAACAAAGGGGAAATGCATCCCAAATTCATGTCACCACCCAAGCAGAGAAGGCTTGTGTCACTAAGAGAAACAGCTACAAAGGAGTAAGCTACATGGAACAGCCCTGAAACATGTGAAAGGAAAATTAATACTGAGGTGTTCCAAAAGCAGAAACAACTTAAAAATTATAAAAATGTGTTAAGGCCAGACAAGAAAGGAGAACATATCAGACTTGATCCCAGATGGAAGGAGGAGGTACAGTAGTCTATAGGAAGACTACATCTAGCAATGTAGGAGCCAAAGAGAAATGCTCCCCTAAAACTATCAAGTTCACCCAGTTTCAGTGTCACATATGTGCCAAGCACTGTTGGCCAGTACTGTGTCTGTTGCTCAGGGTGGTCCCATTTAGCTCTTCCAACTGAGTAGCCAGAGACTGAAGGTAGAAATATTATGTATCATATCAGGAATGTAAATATTTTAACCTCATGCATCTGAGATGTAGAGTGTTATTGAACGTGCATTTGAACAGAAGTGTAACAGCTTTCAGGAGGTAGTTACCCGTTGCTGTGTAATTCAATACCTACCAACAAGGTAACTTGCTAAATAAAACACCTAGCTGCTTGCCTGAAGACATCTGTGTGGACAGTGAGTTTATCAAGGCTAACGTTCAAAATGCTTACAGTAGTCCTGGGGTCCCACCAAATCAAAATATTTTCAAACCCTGGCTGACTCCTGTAAATTTAGAGGATTCCATTGTAATTCAGCCAGTCTGAGGTGGGGGTTACACAAAGACCTACTCACTAACTGAGCACTTGATGTGCTTTACCCAGTAATGCTGGCCTGTGGTGGGGGAAGGGATCCAACACTGTATAGTCACCTGTTGCAGTAGGGCATTTGAGTGATAAGAAGGTTGTCTCAATCACCCAGGAAGCAGAGCATGCTGCCATGGCAGAAGCCCAAGGCTCCTCCTGCTCATGGTGAAGGAGATGGTTTTCAGACTCCATCCCATGTGTCCATCACGGTAGTGTGATGCACAGTTGCTGACATTAGTCAGATTACCCTGTTTATTAATGCCAGTGAAAATGCTCTAATTTAGCAATAATGCACAACAGGGTGTGGTATATCATGAGATATCATCACGCCTCGGGTGGTTGGGCATGATGCCGCAGGCCGAGTGCGTCCAACCGCCCTAGAAGTGACGATATCTCATGATGTACCACACCCTGGAGTGCATTATTGCTATTATGAACTATCAATTGATATTTTATGCATTTAATGTAAAAAAATAAAGTTTTAAAACATTTTAATACTGTTTTTATCTGAGTGTAGGTAGACATTTAAATAAAAAAGTGTGTATATGTCATGTTTTGGGCAGTAGGTGGTGCTGTTTCCATTTGTTGCTCCCATCAGCATGGTGCACTGCTGTTTGGTACCTGTCATTGTTGTGTATGTGTTCCACACAGTTAATCCCCCCCCCCCATCGTTGAGTTTATATTGGATTTCAGGGCTATGGAAAGAAGGAAGGAGTAATCTGGTAAGTCTAGCAAGAGTTGAGGGTCTGCAATATGTAAAACATGCTGGTTAAACATTGGAGCGCTGTCCTCGAGCACCCCTCCTTACAAACCGAGTGTCACTGTATGCGGCATGGGGTAAATTGAAGGGGAGCAGCCATTCGCTGAATAAACCAGAGGAGCTGGCATTTGAGAAAAACGAGCGGGACCTGTGATTGGGCAGTCTGCAAGAGGAGTTGTTGTTGGAGTGTTGTCTCTGAGAGGAGTGGGAGGGTTGAGTTGGAGTTAGAGTGGTAGTCAGCAGCAGTTAGTTTCAGTCGTCCAGAGACCGGATTAGTGGAAGCGCATGAGGAACTGCTGTTTCCGTACTGCAGTACATGGCGCTCTGAAGGAGAGCGAGAGTTTTCTTTTTCATGTGGAGAGCAGGTACTGTGGGCAAATGTAAAGGGGAGGGGGACAGTTGTCAAGGTTTTTATGTTTTTTTAAATAGGCTGATCATGGACTTTGGGAATAGGAAACATTGCGCTGAGTGTAAGAAAGCTGGTAGCCGGAGCTTTTTCTAAGCCATGATGATGTAGCCCAATATCAGCACGGCTTAAAAAAGTCTCAGCCAATCAGCTTTCTGTATTTATGGCACCCAGTTCATAATGAAACACATGCTGTTTTACCTTTACAAAGAGCAGACTTGTTTGACCTTGAAATGTTCTCATGTACTGTATTACCCATGAAAAAAAAAACAACTTATATAAAGCAATTGTAACAAGCATATAGCTTCCCAGGGTACATCAAAATCAGTTGTGGTCACAAAGCAGCTTTACAGATATGTTCTAACCATTCAGTACTTTTATTTGTTGACCTCTCTACATATTTTCTCAAGGCTGCACACACACACACATTTCTTCATGATATACAAAACTTGCAATATGAATGAAAAATAGAAGAATATTTCTTCTGTTTGAAATGTCTCATTTATTCTGATTCCAGCATTTATACTTCCAAGTATTTAAACAGACAAACACATTTTTTTTTATGCATGCACTCTGATATTTACTATAGTAAAATATAGTAATTAACTCCTACATGTATAGCAAACATGGATGTACTTTACCTTGACCATTTTGTGATTTGCCTGATACAGATTTCCCAGAGATAAAAAGAATGAACATTTACTCATCATCTGCATTGCAATTTAAATTTTGGTGGAGAAACATATAAACCTTGACAAGCGTAACAATGAAATGTTTCATAGTGGGTCTGGTGTATGAAAAAAAGTACCCTTGTTTGTTACATTATCATTTAAAAAAATCACTGTCTGGATTTGTTCATATACAGTATACAAATAATGGTAACTTTAGGTTTGAGTCTGATTATCTGTGGATTTTCTGATTACACCTTATCACAGATTACATCTAATTGCAGCTGAATTTAACTATATAATAACTTAAGTGTTTTAATTAAATGATCTCATTAAATTCTGACATTACTTTTAAAAGCTGTAATTATGTTGGCTGAACTCAGTTGTACTAGTAGGTTGTTCATCTGCACTTAGGGCCTCAGTTGGAAACCCTTTGCAGAGCTAAAATTTGAAAGAGCAAAATCAATGCAAAGCACTTCTGAACACAAGCTATTCCAGACAACAGGGTTCCTTCTTACAAAACAGTTTTCCCTCAAAAGGAGATGGAAATGGTTGTGCAGTTATGACTGACCTAGGTATCATTAAGCTGATACTGCTTGGACGGTTGTATTCCAACCTGAACTGGCAGGGTGCTGCTGTAAGGAGGTTCCGGAGGATTCACCATTTCATAGTCAGCAGTATGTACTCTTTAAGTGCAAGTGACTGGGACCTCTTAGGTGGGGTGAAGATTAAAGTAGAATATCTACAGAATATAATAATCAATTCCTTCTTGAAGAAGAAAAGGTCATGGTGCCCATAACTTTTGTTGTAAAATTTACAGAGTTCAGAAACTACTGTTTCAGTGTGCACTGAATGATCATAAAAGCAAAGGGGTTTAAGATTTCTGCTGCTTGAAAAATGGTCAGATATGAGCTACAGTTACCTATATGCAATATTCCTTCAAGAGTGAGTTTTACTGCCTGCTGTTTCTTCCTTTTCTTTGTTCAATATCTGCAGTGGTGAGCATAGTACTACAATAAAGAAGTAATGGTTTATGTCATGCATTTCAGAGAATACAAGCCAGCACTGCTTCACATGCAGTATATTGCCTAGTTTCAATAAGGGAAGGGAACTGTAACTTTCTTGAAAAGAGACAAGGGCAATATAGCATCCTGGAAGGACTTCTGGTAACTACATTTTAGATGCATTTTACTTCTAAAGTAAGTTTCACACAGCCAGGAAAGGAGAGGAAGTTTGTGACTCCCAAAAGGAATAAAGAAAATCATTTGACATCCAATTCTGCAGACATGGTACTCAAAACGTCATGGACATTTCTGAAAGAAAAGCTGCTTTACCAGTAATATGTTGTGCAAACATTCAACAACTGGTCTATTTCTTGGAATACTGACTTCAACAATTTTGGACCTGTGAATCAGTTTGGCTTCCATACCTACTGAAATGATTACAAATCTGAAATCATGGGGCTCGGTTTTCATACAGACCATGGATCACCGCAAAGCTTCAGCAAACTCTAGGTGTGTCTGGGACCCTGCACTCTATTTTATAAAACTGGGGGTCCCTGATCCAAACACCTGCCAGTTGCCACAGACACAAGGTTGTGCCACACATAAGAACATGAGAACATAAGAAAGTTCCCAGCAGATGGAGACCACTTGGTCTATCAAGTCTGCTCATGTTGTTGTTGAGACCTGGTTTTTCACCCGTGCTTCATGCCCCCCCCCCCGGTCCTCCCCCTTTCTCTCTTCACCACCCCTGCACCCTTGTTTCCATCTGTGCCTGTCCCAGGCCTTTTTAAAAGCTCTAACTGTCTCAGCCTCAACCACCTCCTCCTCCTCCTCAGGCAGCTCATTCCAGGTCACCACCACCCTTTCTGTAAAGAAATGTTTCTTCATATCTCTCCTGTATCCCCCCCCACCAGCTTGAGACTATGCCCCCTTTGTAGTGATGTTCTCTTAAGAGACTTTCCCACTCAACTTTATTTATACCCTTCAAATATTTGAAGGTCTTAATCATGTCCCCCCTCAGCCTTCTCTACTCCATGGAGTACATTCCCAGTGCTTCCAACCTGTCCTCATATGACCTATCCTGCTGTCCCCTGATAATTTTATTTGCCCTTCTCTGCACCCCTTCTAGCAACTGATGTCCTTTTTTAGTTATGGGTTCCAAAACCTCACTCCGTATTCCAAGTGCGGCCTCATCAGTGACCGATACAAAAACATGATTATCTTGCTGTTCCTGCTGCTAAACCCCCTTGCTATACATCACAGCATCCTGTTTGCTTTTGCCACTGCCTTTTTGCATTGAGATGTTTGTTTCCAGTCACTTGTAATCATAACCCCCAGATCCTTTTCTTCTTCAGTCCCGTCTATCTGTACTTTTCCCGAGTAGTACTCTGCTCATGGGTTCTTTACCCCGATGTGCATCACTTTGCACTTTTTGGCATTGAACCTCAGTTGCCAGATCCCTGACCATTTCTTCAGTCTGGCTAAGTCTCAGCTCAGTATCCCCTATTGCATATCCACACTCTCACAGAGCTTGGTGTCATCAGCAAAAAGGCACATTTTGCCCTGGATACCCTCTCCAATGTCTGTTATTAATACATTAAATGGTACTGGGCCCAACACTGTCCCCTGTGGAACCCCACTGGTGACCTCCTTTGCAATAGTGTTTCCCCCCGACTACTACCCTCTGCGTTTTACCTCCCAACCAATTTTCAATCCATCTTGCTACTATCTACCCTACTCCTAGTCCCCTCAGTTTTGCAATTACCCTCCTGTGTGGCACTGAATCAAAGGCCTTGCTAAAGTCTAGGTATGTGATGTCCACTGCCTGCCCCTTGTCTACTGCCTTCATGACCCAGTCAAAGAATTCCACTAAGTTTTTGTGACGCAATCTGCCTGCCACAAACCCATGCTGTTTATTGTCCTGTAGGCCATTGCCCTCCATATACCTCACCAGCCCCACCTTTATTATTGACTCCATAAGCTTACACACTATTAAGGTCAGGCTGACTGGCCTGTAGTTGCCTGGATCCTCCCTTGGTCCACTTTTGTGGAGTGGCACCACATGCACAGTTCTCCAAGCCTCTGGTACCACCCTTGAGTCCAGGTAGCTGTTGAACAGGGCTGCTAGCAGGCATGCCAGTTCATCAGCCATTTCCCTGAGCACTCTGGGGTGTATCTCATCTGGACCTGGAGACTTATTCACCTTCAGTGCCATCAGCCCCTCCTTCCATCACCTTCTCGATCCCTATGGTCTTAACTGGGTCATCCCCCACTCCCTCCTCCACTTTTCCCACTTCTGGTATTGGTCCCTCTTTCTCCTTTGTGAAGACGGAGCAGAAGTATTAGTTTAATACTTCCACTTTGGACCTGTCCTCTGTGACCCAATCATCCTCTTTCTTGAGTCTGACTATGCCTTCTTTTTTGTCCCTCTTTCTCTTATGCAGTTGAAGACAGCTTTTTCACCCTTCTTTATTCCCTAGCTATTTGTAGCTCTTTCTGTGCTTTTGTGTTCTGTACCGCCTTACTTGCTAGCTTTGCCAGCCTCCAGAATTCCTCTATGTCCTCCTCCCTAGCTGTTCTTTTCCTTTCTTGTATGCTACCCTCTTTTGCCTTATTATTCCAATAGAATCCCCAGTGAACCAGCTTGGTTGTCTGGCCCTGCAATGATTGCCCCTCATTCTCATGCAATTGCTTGTTGCCTTATGAATGGCCTTCTTGATGGTTTCCCATAGTCTCTCTGCCCCCATTCCCTCCTCTATGCTCCCCAGGACCTCCCTAATCATTTCCATCATTGTGCCTAAGTTTGCTTTTTTGAAATCCAGTGTCCTAGTCTTTGATGGGCTATCCTCCTTGCCATGTCTATCCTGAACCACACTGTGCTGTGGTCACTTCCACTCAGGTGCTCCCTAACGTCCACCTCACTGATGTGATCCTTGTTAGTGAGCACCAGGTCCAGGACTACCTCCCCTTTGGTGCGACTCATCACAAACTGTGTCAACAAGCCATCCAAGATTGCATTTAGTATCGCCTGGCTTCTTGCAAAGGATGTGGCAGGAGTGCCCCAGTCTGTTTTGGGCAGGTTGAAGTACCCTGTCACTACTACCTCCTCTTTCCCCACTGTATTCCTCAACTGAGTTCACAGTTCTTCATCCATCTTTCCACCCTGATTTGATGGTTTATATATGACCCCCAGCCTGATTTTTCTACCCCTATTGTTCTGGAGTTGCAACCACAGGGTTTCAATGTTCCCCCATTCCAGCTCTTCCTCCCTTGTGCACATTATTCCCTCCTTGATATAAGCTGCAACCCCCTCCCCCGCTCTGTTGCTCTATCCTTTCCCAGTCATGATATGCAGTGGCCTAGGTCTCTGTAATAGCCACTACATCTACCTCACCCTCTGCCAGGACGGCTTGCAGTTCTGCCATTTTGTTCCCAATACTATGCGCATTCAGTGAGATGACCATCCACTTCATCCCCCGTACCCCTGCTTTTTGTATTAATTTTAATGTTCCTCAGTTCCCCCCATCCTCCTTCCCATTCCTTTTTCTCTCTCTGACAGCTCTTCCCCCACCCTTCCTGAGTTATTCGCCTATTGAGGAGGGGGTTGTCTGGCCTCCTCAGCTCCTCCTGCCCCCTCTTAGCAGTTTAAACTCATCTCCTTTGCCATATAGATTCCCAATCTGCCTTTTAAAATGTTTGTACCTTCCCAATTTAGGTGAAGTCTGTCATGGCTGTACAGCTGTATAGTCTTTTGTCTGACCATATATCACTCCCTTTCCCTATAAAACCATACCCCTCTTCCTTACACCAGTCTTCCAGCCATACGTTAAATTCACCCATTCTCTTTTTTCTTGCAGTGCTTGTCCTACAGACAGGGATGATTTCTGAAAATGCAGAGTTAACTGACTCCCTGCATGTCCTTGCTATGTTCCTAAATCTCTCATGGACCACCTCTACCTCCTCCTCTACTAGGTCATTGGTACCAATGTGCAGCACCAGATCTGGCTTCCCCTTGCTTACTCAGCAGATCTTCTACCCTTAGTGGTGTATTTGCTGCCACCGGTCCCAGCGCTCTGGTTACTATTGTCTTGTTCTGGGCATGCTCCCCTCTTCGCCATTTTATACCCCTGATGATAGAATCTCCAAGGATTATTATTTTTGCTTCTCCCAGTACATCTCTCCCGTTCCCCTTTTTCCTATCTTATGTAGACATTACCCCTTACCTCTATTACTTCCCTGCCTTTTGCCCTGATTTTAATACACTTTTCAGTGTCCCCCCTTCATCATCCTTGTCTGCATGTGGACGTTCACCCCCCCCTTGTTCCCTGCCTCTCCTGGGCCCTTGGACTCCTCCCGCTCACCTAGATTGCCGATGTCCACTCTCTTCCTTGTCCCCCTCTGTATCACAGTGCTCTCCTTCCTGTAGTCTCCCCCTCCACCCCTCAGCTGAATCTGTGATTAGTTTTTCCCTCCACCCCTGCACCTCCTCTCTCATTGCCCCTTGCTGGTGGCACTTCAACCACTCCCCTTTCCATTGCCCCTTGGCCCCATCCTTCTAGCACCCTGTATCTGTTAGCAATTGGCGTGTTAAAGATGATGCTATCCTGCATTCCCCTGGAGGCCCTTAGGGTGTGAGTTTCCTGCCCCCTCTTTATTTGTTATACTGTTGACTGCCACCCTTTCCTCTGGTCCTTCCATTGAGAGATGTATTACTAATCTGACTCCCCTCTGCTGTTTGCAAGGTTCCCTTCTGCCCCTCCTGGCACCTTGTGCAGCTGTTTGCTTCTGCCCTCTCCTCTCCTCCATTTATTCTCTGAGTTCCTTACCTACCTGTCTCCAACAAGCTCATGAACTTATCAGTAAGCCATCTAATCTCACTTTTTAAATTATCAAATCTCAGGCACATTGGGCAGCCCCTAGATTCCACTGTATCCCCATGAACACTGTAGCTCCACAATTGTTACACTCCACTATCCTCCCCCTGTTACTCTGCTTATGTATCCATTTACCCTCCCCCTCTCCCATGTGCTAGCTCTATCCGTGCCATAATTACCTAAGAGGCACACTGTTTAAACTGTAGCAACTCTAGCAACTGGCCAGCACCTATACTCCTATGTGATTCAAATCACTTACTCCAATGTGTTCTCCTTCTCCCCCATAGCAGAATCCACAAATTAATCAGGTTTAAAATCAGTATTTTCTTACAGCTCATAACAGTACAGACCCTTAAAGGGGATAAACACCATCAGTATTCTTAAATTACCCCTTCCCCTTCAGAAAAGTCATTTAAACCTCCCCCACAGAAAAATCCCTTCCACTCTAATAGACCCTATTAATGGAGTATTAGTCCAATTAAACATTAATCAATATTACTCCCACACATAAAAAAATCCACTGTAATAATTGCTGTTAATAGATAATTAGTCCAATTAAACAATCAGTCAATAGTGAGCCAGTCTTAGAAGAACGTCTTACGATGATGCCCTTTAACATGCCATGGCAACACAGTACCTTTGTTTAGGATCCACTGCAACTCTTACCCATCTTGGATACATGCCCCCTTCTTTCTGGTGACTCCAATGACCACCATGTGGAACTCAATCAGCTATGCTCCTCCTACAGCTGATCCAGATAGATGGGGACCAATGGCAGTGGCCATGTCAGTCCATTTAACATGGAGGTGGTATAGGCCGGGTGGGTTGGTGAAAGTATTTGCAGCAGTACTGCTTGTGTCTGTGGCTGGGCCTGAGTTTAAATTTTCCAGCCGTGAGTTCAAATTGAGTGACGCTGATTGGCTGCCTCATCCTGCCCCTACAGTTCAGCTAGGGCCCCTGAACTCCTGGCTCTGCAGGGAATCTCACTTACCGCAAAACATCCTCCAGTGTCCCAGCTCTGGAGGTAACCTCCTTGATGTGGCAATGGCCACCAAATGCTTTCTGCATGGCTACAGCCATCAGGCCTTCCCTACACCAATGCAGTCGCCAAGTGCTTCTTGTGTGGCTATGCCTCCAGACCTTACCACCACTGATGCACACCTGTGGTGTTTGATGAAGGGAGCTGTCACCCCCCCCCCGGTGCAACCCGACATGACCAGTGCAGGTTGGGGAATAGCAATGCCCAGAAGTTGGGGACCAGGGGCTGATGGAACCCTGGTGATGCAAGGGTGGCATGGCAGAAGTGGGAGGGATGGGTGGAGGCACCCAGCAGAGGTGCCCTGCAAATTGGCACTCAGCTGAGTGGGCCGAGTGGGGGGGAACGGCCAGACCAGCATGACCTGGGCCCAGTGGACAGCAGCCCTGGCACCTACGCAACAGGACCCACAGTCCCTGGCATTGTAGGCAGGCATCTGCCGGCCTCCACAAGGAGAACTCTGTACCTGCAGAATGTTGCAGTGCCCAGGGCACAGGCATGTCTCTGACCACCAAATGTACACGGCAACCTGCCCCCACTGCCACCCACTGCCTGTAGTGAACTGTGGCTCCTGTGTGGCAGGTGCCAAGGATGCTATTAACTGAAGTCCAGGCCATGCTTGTTCAGTCATGCACCCCCCAACCTGGCAGATTTGGTTATGTGCCAACTTGCAGGGCACCTCTGCTGGGTGCCACCACATGTCCCTCCCACTGTCACCATGCCCTTCTTACCCTCTGTTGCACCATCAGGGCTCCCTCAGTCCCTGGTCCCCACATTCCAGGCTCTCCCCCAATCAGCTCACTGCCAGATAGTGGCACAGGGCCCTTACTCTACCTCCTGACTATTCTATAGTGAGCCGCCATTTGCAACCATGGCAGGGCTTCTGGAATGCTGAATAAGGGAATGGTGCAGCACTGCCATGGTGCAAGCCCCCCTTGCTACTGGACAGAAGAGCACTTATGATGTGAGAGTGGTGCAGGGCAGTTTCAGTGCATGTCGTCCTGAATTTGACACAGCCTGCTTTCAAAAATTGGGATTGTCACAAACTATGATGCAAGGTGCCATATGCATCACAGCCATTGGGTGCAGGCATCTTGCATCATAGGTAGCCTTTTGAAAATTGAGCCAGTTAAATTGTTGTCATCTTCCTCAAAACAATTAACTGAACCCCTGAGCTTGATTTTCAAAGCACCCTGTGATCACAGCAATTTACGGCAATCTAGGGCTGTGTCAAACTTTGGGTGCATTAGGGACCCTGTGCCTAATTTTGTAAAAATAGGGTCCCTCTGCCAAAGACCTGGGAGTTGCCACAGCTGCAGGGTTGTACCAAATATGTGGTGCACCTGCGGGGTTTGACAGAGGGATCCATACCTCCCCAGTGCAATCCTAGCTGGCCTGTGGAGGTTGGTAGGTTGCTATGCCTAGAAGGCTGGAACAGCGGCCTATAGAGCCATGGTGGTACCATGGGTGTGAGGTGCATGGTGGTTGTGGGAGGGAAGTTTGGAGGTACCTGGAGAAGATGCCAGTGCAACTTGCCACATTGTCAACTGGACCAGGTGGGGGGACATGTCCAGATCAGCATGTTCTGTAGCCCAGTGGACAACAGCCCTGGCACTTGCCACAGAGGACCCACAGTCCTGTAAAGGTGGTAAGCAGCAATGGGTGCAGGTTGCAGGGTGCATGTGGTGGCTTCAGACACCACAACATGACCAACATACACAACCCTCCATGTGGAAGGTGGTGGGTGCCTGACTACAATGCCAAGGACTGTGGATCCAGTGGGGCAGGTGCCAGGACTGTTGTACACTGAGGTACAGAGTATTCTGGTCCAGAAATGGCACCCTCACTGAGTCACCTGGCCCAATTGGCAGTGTGGCAAGTTGTACGGCATCTCAGCCAAGTGCCTCCACACTTCTCTCTCTCTCTCTCTCTTTGCAGCCATGCCCCCCCTTACCCCCATGGCACCAAAAGGGCTCCAACGGTCCCCGGTTCCAACCTTTCTTGTCCCCCAATTGCTGTCATGCCAGGCAGCAGCATAAGGCCCTTAGACCACCTTCTGTCTGGTCTAAAGTCAGTCCCCTGCTGTGAACGTGTCGGGGCTTCAATAATTGCAAAAAAGAGGATGGTACAACCCCGCAGTAGTGCAACCACCCTTGTGACCTAGTGCATGGTCACATCTTGTGCAAGGGTTGCACAAGGGAGCTTTGCCACATGGCAACCTGATTTCACCACACCTGGCATTTGAAAATCAGGATAGCCACAAACTATGACACAAGGTACCACTTGTTTCATACCCATTTGGCATGAGCACTTTGTGTCATAGTCTTACTTTTGAAAATCAAGCCCCTCGTCTCTCAGCATAAGTCTAAGCACAGAGCAACATGATTGTATACAGCAGGGAGGTCATTTATAATACATAACTTTACTTCCATTTTCACAAATTGTTACTTGATTAAAGAATTTGTAAGCACACACAAACGACTGACACTGGATAAAGTGCAATGTATTGATTAATTCAGGTGGCAAAAGCATGTGACAGTGTATCTTGTGATACTATAATTACTGCATGCCCTGGGTGGGTTGTAAGGCCTGAGGTGTACAGTGGATAATGGCCTTTAATCACCTTGTAAGTAAGTTTTTTACACAGACTTTAAAGCAGGAGACCAAGATTCAAATCCCACCGGAGTCAATTATTCACTTTGAGATGATGAGAAAAACACTTATACTGTATGGTAGAATGTTGTATTCCCTCAAAATCTATCATTTACCAATCTTGTTGTACCATCAATGTGATGTCATGCTGTTCTTGTACCATCGTGAGTACATCACATCGATGGTACAACAGGAGGTAATGTCTTTGCACCTGTGCGGTTAGCTGAGAATCAGCCATGGCGGTAATAGCTTGCATCGAAGTTGACATCGCAGGACAGGGTTAGAAAAGTAAGACCTCTTTTTTTAAAAAATAAAATCGCCTTCTACAAAGCATTGTACTGTGGCCAAGGATCAGTTCTTTGTTGTGGGTGGGGGTGTTGTTAGGCGAAGTCTGAAAGTGCGGCTACACAAGATAGCGTCTCAAAGAGGGGCAGCTCGGCTTTTAAATTACTGTTGCCCATACACCATAAAAGACAGTGGATGGGCAACAGTAAACAACAACAACACTGTTTTTAACTTCTCGAGGTT
Source organism: Neoceratodus forsteri (assembly GCA_016271365.2). Lineage (NCBI taxonomy): Eukaryota > Metazoa > Chordata > Ceratodontiformes > Ceratodontidae > Neoceratodus > Neoceratodus forsteri. Next base: position 1,379,280,273 of record CM028130.1, read on the forward strand.
TCATGACAACTGAAAACCTCTCAAACTTCACTCTCGAGGTTTTCTTGGTTGTCATGACAACCTCTCGAAGTGAACAACAGTGTAGTTGTTCACTGTTGCCCATCCACTATCCTCTATGACCTTGTCAATCAGTGTTTTACTTCATTCAGCTGTAAAACTGAGAGGATAAAGGAAATCCATGGCAACAAGCTGTTGTCTCTCAGTTGTTTAGATGCATTGTGGAAATAATCAAAGTAACATAGAAACAAAATTGTTAGTAGAAAAAAGCCTATTCACGCATTGTGTCTACTCTCTAACGATAAAGGTAGTGCAAGACTCCTACTGGCTCTCCTCAGCCTTCTTCCCTTTAAGGTTGATGTTGTGTTTTTAATATAGCCATATATCTATCCCACCCCAGTTTAAAGATACCCACAGACATTGCACAGACTCCATCATCTGGCAGTTTACTTCACTCATCCACCACCCTCTCTGTGGAAAAATGTTTTCTGTTTCTAATATCATTTTTGAATGTTCCCATCTCCAATTTAAGTGTTTTTTCTGTTACTTGTTTCCCCTGGTAGAGGTGAGAGGTGGGCTGTGCCAGTCGCCGGCTGGGGATGGATGGGGGGGTGCTGGGTGGGCTGGCATGGCTGCGTGGGGGTCACTAGACTACCAGGGAAACAGGGATTCTTTTTTCATTAATGTACAGTTCGGGGGCGCCACTAGACTACCAGGGATACAGGGCTCTCTTTCTGTATTACATTACAGTTGGGGGGACCACTAGACTACCAGGGCTGGCTTATTGCCGCATATGCAGCATGCGACTTGCAGTTTGGGCACGGGTGGGAGGATGGCAGCGCCGCCCTGCGGGGCTTCTGCCAATGGCTGTTTCGGGGGGCTGGGGGTATGGTAGCCTGTGGAGCCCTGCTGGAACAGGCATAGGGGAGGAAACTATGCACTGTCCGGCTGGACAGCCATGGTGTATCAGGACCCCTAGCATCCAGAATTTATACCAGCTAAATGCTGGTATAACTTACGTTGCTGGATCTCTTCCAGGGGTTCTTGTAGAATCCTGATGTGGGCACTTTGCGGCTGCCCTTCTAGAATGGGGTGCAACTGCTGCCATAAACCCCCTAGCGCCATGTCACAGGGGGTTTATGTGGCGTAACCACTGTTCGGCACAAGTGGCCTGTGACATGTCGCAGGCCACTTTGTAGAATCGAGCATGTCGCAACTGCTGGCTTAAGTTGCTACATGTCCCATTCTGCTTGGAGCAACTGCTGTTACACCAGGAATAACCCTTCTAGAATCTGGCCGCTTACATGTAAGTTTTCATGTAACTTTGCTTTAGACATCTCCTCACATTGATTTGAGGTGAAGTTTCGACAGAAAGAGACAGTAGACCACATGCAACAGTTCCTGCAGGTCACATGATACTGCTCTATGAACACATCACCCATCAGTTTTATTTTGCAGTCAGTGTGAGTGAGTGGAAGTATGCAGATCTGCGTCATTTGTATAATTGAAAAGGCATTTAAAATTAATTTTTTCAGCCTTCTTTTTGTATTGTCTACATCTTCTCTTTGTTAGGAAGCTTTTTCTGTTGTTTAGGTCTTATTTATTTATATTTCTGTACTTTTTTCTACAGCCTTCTGTCTGTATTTTCCTTTCAAGTCCTTTTACATCTCGGTTCAGATGCCCTTGTTCTGTGATTTCTTCTTTTGTTAATATTTATAACTTGTTAAAAATGTGTTAATACTTATACAACTTGTTTATAACTTGTGGTAAAACATATGGCAGCTTAGATTCAATGCAAACAAGCACAAAGTATTGCACCTGGGAAACAAATACCAAGGGGAAGAATACACAGTTGGGGGGGAGGTATTAACAACAACAAAAATGGAAAGGAACCTGGGGGTAGTCATATCAGATGACCTAAAAGTAAGCAAGTAACGTGAGTAAGGCAGTAAGGATGGCTGGGGGATACTGGGATGTATAGGGAGAGGCATCACCATTAGAAAACAGGAAGTTGATATACCTCTATACAGACAGTTGGTGAGACCCCCTCTGGAGTACTGCATGCAGTTTTGGAGACCTCATCTCAACAAGGACATAGACAGGATGGAGGCAGTCCAGAGGAGGGCAACTAAAATGGTGCATGGTTTGCAACAGAAGCCATACAAAGAGAGACTAAAAGAGCCTAATATGTATACCCTTCTGGAAAGGAGGGAGAGTGGGGACATGATAGAAACTTTCAAGTACCTCAAGGGAATCAGCAAAGTCCAAGAGGTTAGCATCTTTCAGAAAAAGAGGTGTGCAAGTAAAAGGGGACACAATTTGAAGATAGAGGGGGCATGGCTCAGAGGCAATGTGAGGAAGTATTTTTTTCACAGAGAAGGTGGAGGACACATGGAATGGCCTATCTGAGGAGGTTGTGGGGTCAAAAACATTGAGGGAATTCAAGAATGCATGGGACAGACATAAGACAACTCTTGTGGGAAGTAGGAAGAAGTAGGCTGTTGGTTAACTAGGATCTGCAGCTTATCCAATAGGTAGGGAAATGGGCAGACTAGGTGGGCCAAGCGGTCCTTATCTGCCATCATGCTTTATGTTTCTGTGTTTGTTTTTGCCCATTTTTCTGTCTTTTCCCAATTCACTTTTCTTTGTGTTATTTTTACTTTTCATACATTTCTATTTTAAATAAAAATGAGTGGAGATGGATAGGAGAGTGGGAGGAGTAGGAGTCAGAGTGAGGAGAGAGAGGAGGGAGAGGAGAAAAGGATGGTCACACAATCAAAAGATACGACACGCCATCCCATCCTTCTGAAGAAGCAATTTTTGGAAGCAGGAGCACTGCACATTGGAATCTGCCCACCCCCAACAGAGAAGCACCAGCAGCAACATGCAGTGGAGGTAAAACCACCGCCAATTGACCCTGCTCTTGCTGCAGCACCTGCACCTGTGCCACTCCCTGTAGTTTTGCCACCACATAAGCCCCATGAGGAGGAGGAGGAGTCCCACCCTAGACCATCTGATTCCTCCACTGGGACTTTTTTGTAATTGATACCAATGACAACAGCATGGTGAGATGCAAATTGTGTAACACAGAAACATAGAAGCTGATGGCAGATAAGGATGGCAAGACCCATCCAGTCTGCTCATTTTTTCTACCTTATGAATGTGTCATAGGCCGGTACTCTGTCAATGGCCTATCTATTCATACTCATCTGTATTGCTGCCTTATGCCTAGCCCATGCCTGTTTGAAGCCCTGCACTGTATTCATATCCACCACTTCATGAGTTAGGACATTCCATGCATCCACCACCATTTCTGTGAAAAAGAACTTCCTCACATTATCCATTAATCGACCTCCCTCTAATATCATGCTGTGTCCTCTTGTCCTGCTATTTTCTTATATTGAAACATGTTAGACTCTTTCACCTTGTTGATGCCCTTAAGATGTTTCAATGTTTTGATCATATCACCTCTCTCCCCCCCATTGTTCTAGGGTATACATATTGAGCTCTGTTAATCTGTCCTCATATGTTTTCTGATGCAGTCCCTGCACCATTTTGTTTGCTCTTCTCTGGACTGCCTCCATTTTGTAAATGTCCTTGTGCAGGTGCGACCTCCAGTACTGCATGCAGTACTCCAGATGAGGCCTAACCAGTGTCTTGTAAAGAGGAATTATTACCTCCATCTTACGACTTGTGATACCCCTATTAATACACCCCAACATCCCTCTAGCCTTATCTACTGCTTTAGTAGTCTGCTTGAATGATTTTAGGTCATCTGTGATGATGATGCCCAAGTCTATTTCTTCCCCTTGTGATTGCCAGCAACTCCCTTCCCAATCTATAAGTAGCTTCAGGGTTTCTCTTCCCTATGTGTATGACCTTGCACTTATTTGCATTAAACCCCATTTGCTACTCTTCTGGCCATTTTGCCAGTTTACCCAGATCTCTTCTCATTCTGCCCACCCCATCAGAATCATCTACTCTGTTGGAGATCATGGTGTCATCTGCAAACAGACAAACCTTACCATCTAATCCATCTGCAATGTCACTTTTGAAGATATTGAAGAGGACTGGCCCCATGACTGATCCTTGACGTACTCCACTTGTGACTTGCATCTTTTCTGACTGTATACCTCTTACCACCACTCTGTTTTCTGCTTTCCAACCAGTTTGCCACCCAGTTGACCAACTTCTGACCTACTCTGAGCCTACCCAGCTTATTAATCAATTTTCTATGTGGAACAGTATCGAAAACTTTACTGAAGTCAAGGTAGGTGACATCAACTCCTCCCCCTTGGTCCACCACTGTGGTTACCCAGTCAAATAAATCTATGAGATTAGTTTGACAGGACCTTCCTTTTGTAAACCCATGGTGTATTGTATCCTGTGCTCCCATGGATTCCAGGTGTTGCACTATCCTTTCCTTAAGGAGTGCCTCCATAATCTTGCCCACTACTGTGGTAAGACTGACTGGTCTCAAGTTCCTTGCCTCCTCCCTGCTGCCACTCTTGTGGAGTGGGATCACATGAGCCCTTCTCCAGTCTTCTGGGACCTCTCCTGTTCTTAGAGACTCACTAAACAGTTATGATAATGGCTTTTCTAGTTCCACCCTTAGCTCATTTAGTACCCAGGGATGTATGCCATAAGGTCATATTGCCTTGTTCACTCTGAGCTTAGTGAGCTCTTGTAGGACCCTTTCTTTTGTGAAGGGACTAGTGCACGTCTCCCTCCCCCCTGTGTCCATGGTGCTGAGATGTGGGCTCTGCCCTACCTTCTGTTCAGTAAATACTGAGCAGAAGTATCTATTTAGGATAGATGCTTTTCCTTGGTCCTCCTTGACACACTCCCCTTTTCCCCTTTGATCTTAGCAATATCCCCACTGGACTTTCTCCTTTCACTAATATATCTATAGAAATTCTTGTCTCCTTCTTTTACTGTTCATGCTAGAGTTTCCTTGGTTTGGGCTTTTGCCTGCCTTACTGCCTTCCCTGCTTCCCTTAGGGAAGTTTGGTATGCTTCCCTATCTTTGTCCCGCTGTGTCCCCTTATATTTCCTGAAGGACAGCCTTTTGGCTCTGACCTTTTCTGCTACTGTTTTTGAGAACCAAAGTGGTTTCCTCCTTCTTTTACTCTTGCTTTTCTCTCTAAAACAATGGAATGTTGTTTCAAGTATTGCATCCTTAATGCTTGCCCACTTTGCCTGCACCCCTCACTTGTATTTCTTCTTGCCAGGGCTAGCTTAGCTCTGTTGGCCAGCTTATCAAAGTCAGCTCCTCTGAAATCCCATATTTTTGCCTTGGAATGAGATGATGTAATTCTAGTGGCCAAATTGAACCATACTATGTGATGGTCACTGGCCCACAGGTGACCTTCTACCTGGGGATCTGTGATCCTTTCCTCATTAGTTAGTACTAGATCTAGGATAGCCTGGTCTCTTGTGGGTTGTTCAGCCAGTTGTTTGAGGTCCTTTCCCTGCAGGGAATCAACTATGTGTCCAGTTCTGGCAGATGTTCCTGCTGGTATTGACCAATCTGTAGCTGGCATGTTGAAGTCTCCCATTATCAGAACCTCCCCTTTAGCTGTCATGTGTTGTGTATCTTCTAACAGTATTGTGTCTATGTCCTCCCCCTGGTCTGGAGGCCTGTAGACAACCCCAGATCATATGGCTGTCCCATTTCCTGTTTCCAGGGTGACCCACAGTTCTTCTAGCTCTTTATGTATATTCTGAATTTCTTTAACTTTGATATTTTCATTGACATAAAGGCCACTCCACTCCCCCCTTTTTGCACTTCGGTCTCTTCTGAACAGTACATAGCCAGGTACTGAAGTCTCCCAAGTGTGGTTACTGGTGAACCATGTCTCGTTAATTGCTACTATGTCCAGTTTAACCTCTGTCATTGTTGCCTGCAGGTCTGGGATCTTGTTTCCCAGACTGTGAGCATTTGTGTGCATGATTTTCCATTGGTTAGAATTCAGTATGTTAGTTGTTGGGTGAGGTATGGTGTTTCCCCATGCATCATATGGGGAGCCAGACCTTTTTTCCTTACCTGGTGATGCAAATGAACTAGAAACATTCTGAACTCCTGTTTGATCACCAGCTGAGGGGGGAGGGGTGTTCTTCCCATTCGATGTATCGGATGCTGCACCACCTCCCCATTTTCTAGTTTAAATATTCTGCAAAGACATCAGTCTTCTGCTCCACTGCACTGACTCCTTCCTTAGTCAGATGCAGTCCATCAAATTTAAAGAACTTTCACTCCCAAAACTGTTGCCAGTTACTTACAAATTTGTCTTCTTTTTTCCTGGTACCAGCTCTTGAGCCACATGTTTAGCTCCCCTAGCTTTCCTTCTCTGACCTTCCATCCGTCTGCCCCCTCTCCCAGACCTGCAGAATCAGTTCAGCATGGGAAATGGGGCAGTCATTTGGGCACAGGTGGGCAGCACATTAACCTTAATATTAGGCATTTCCAGTAGTAGGAGGAGCATGTGAGGACTCAGAGACAGAATGATACAGCTGAGAGGTGTAAAGGGAGAGGCACCCATACTGCTCCTTCCATGCTACATGGTGGCCAGCATAAAAGGAGGCATCATGGTGAGCCATCGTGCAGTGGACAGGTCCCAGAGAGGGACACAGAAGAGAGGGAGGAGAGTAGGACAGGGAGCTGAAAATGGACTTGGATGCTACATGGGTCACCCGACAGACCAGCCTTAGATCTGACTACTACATCCCTCTGTAGAGAAGTGGTGTAGCTATGTGGGAAGATACAGGAGTTCTCTCAGTTATTGCCATAACAGCAAGTATTGAGGTGTTGCTCCAGATACAATGGAGTATTCTTGCGAGTCTTGCAGAACCTTGTGATGGCATTGAGCCTTCTGTTCCCAGGCCGTAGCCTGATTGTAACTATATTCTTCATTATTCCAGCTATGTTATCTGTCTTACTGTCTCTTTTATTCTTATCTGCACCTGTTGAAGCTAAAAAAATAGAAAAAGTGAAAAAAAAAATGAAAAAAAACACAATACAATGTGTACATCTTAATTTCTCTCTGTCCTCATTTCTTATACTGCTTCCTTCTAGCTCAATTCTTATGTCAGCTGTCTTGCTCCTGCTGTTTAATAAAAGAAAAACAATTCTGGTCTCCTCTCTATATTGTCCTCTTTCTTGAGCAACTGCACACTCCTTATGACTATCACTGTCTTCTTCTCTCAGAATTTTTCTCAACTGTTAGAATAAATATATCGTGTTGCTACTTTGCGTTACAAGGTGATGCAAGATAATTTGGTTCCCCTGCTATGTTCTTGTTATGCACATTGGGGAAATAGTGACAATAGCACAACACTTTGGGGGAAAATGTTAGAAAAGCACTATATATATATATATATATATATATATATATATATATATATATATACACACACACACACATATATATATATATATATATATACATACATATATGTAATAGATAATCGGCTCTAGGGTGTGCAGTCGCGCTCTGATATACGCACGCCTTGGTGTGCATTCAACCACCCAAGGCGTGCATATATCAGAGCACCACCACACACCCTAGAGTGGATTATCTATCTTATAAAATGGAAATAAATATTTTTGTGGGAGAGCAAAAAAGTAGTCCCTGTGTGGCATAAGAATTAAAAAAAAAAAAAAGAAAAAAAGGTTTGTAATTGTTTTTATTTTGATGTTGTTAGATGGAGGAGAAAGAGTGGGGAACAGTGCAGTCAGATACTGAAAGCAAGTCCTTCAGTGTGAAGAAGGAAAGTAACTGCATTTTGCTTATTTTTATTTGGATTTGTGTAAAAGAAGGACTGCATTTTGCCTTATTTTATTTAGATTTGTGTAAAAGAAGGAGCGAGCTGAGGCTAGTGGCAGACAGGACTTTCAGTTTTATCACTGACGTGTAACGTGACCGAGCATGGTTAAAATGAAACGTAATGTGCAGCCAAACAGTGAAAGTAAGTGACACTGTGTAGTAGAAAAGCAAAGAAACTCTGCATTTCAGTTTATTTAAATGTAAAACCATGTAAAAAAGCTGCCGTGTGAAGCAGTCGGAGAACTAAGCAGAGCGAGGTGTTGGCGTCGGGAGGCGTAATGCAGGGCAGAGCGAGTGTTGCTCTGGCAGCTGTGCTGAAGGAACACTCACTGTGTCCTGTGTAACATCTCCAACGCTGCCAACAGTCTCGGTTTGCGCTAGTTCTACTACTGCTTCACACGGCAGCTTTTTTACATGGTTTTACATTTAAATAACCTGAAATGGAGAGTTTCTTTGCTTTTCTACTACACAGTGTCACTTACTTTCACTGTTTGGCTGCACATTACGTTTCATTTTCACCATGCTCGGTCATGCTACACGTCAGTGATAAAACTGAAAGTCCTGTCTGCAACTCTCTTGAGCTGGCTACTTCTTTTAAACAATTCTGAATAAAACTAAGGTAAAATACAGTTACTTTACTTCTTCACACTGAGGGGCATGCTTTCAGTGTCTGGGTGGTTATTAGGTACTGTTATTGACCACGCTTGGTCACGCTATACGTGACTAATAAAAGTGAAAGTGGTCCCCACTCATTTTCCTTCTTGTAAAGAGGACGGCTTTATTGTAAGAATAGTAACTGAAAAGAAATAGGAATACAAAGCCTTTTTTTTTTGTAGTCAGTGTTAGTTTGAACTTTGGCTTGTGGGTGACTATCTGTGGTAGATGTGGAATGATGTGAGTACTGGTGAGAAGGTTTTAGAGGATAAAAAGTAGTTCAGGTGTGCAGTCACGCTGGGAGGTGTGCGGTCATTAGGAAATAATGCACGGTCATGTGATGCATTCTGTCCAATCATGCTAGTGGAATTTCTATGACTTTACCATCCCATTTTATAAATATATATATATATATACATATATACACACATACAGTACAAGTCATATTAAACTGTTCCCTCAACTCACTGGTGTAGCATTGTTCAATGCGTTTCCTAATCTGTGTATGGTTTAATTTAATGAATTAGTAAAAGTTTAGTATTGGTTTGCATATAGCTGTTATGTACTATAAGCTTTATTTTCAGCTGAGTGCTTATGAGTTTCATTTCAGAAGGCAGACTAAACAACTCTTAATGAATGCTGTGATATTTATAAACAATGCCATGAAAATGCAGCTACTGCCATTTCACTAAACAGTTACATGTGAGCCGAATAGGCAGTGAAGGATAGTTAGAAAATAGTTGAAAGCTTCAGCAGTTTGAGTTGCCACTCCAGTAGCATCACAAAAAAAAAGTTCTACACCAGTGAGTTGATGGAACAGTTTAATGTGACTTGTGCTCTCTCTGTGTGTGTGTGTGTGTGTGTGTATATATATATATATATATATATATATATATATATCTCAGTGCTGTGCTCCCAGAATCTTTCTTAAGTGCCAGAATAAATATCTTGTGCTGATGCTTTCTGCTACAAGGTTAAGCACTATGATTCAGTCCCCCACCACAGCTCCTGTTAAGACATGTTTGGGGAAATTTTGAGAAAATAATAATACTTTAGGGGAAAGTGTGTGATAACCACAATATACATACATGCTGTGCTCCCAGAATTTTTCTCAAGTTCCAGAAGAAATATCCTGTGCAGCTACTTTCTACTACAAAGCTGACCTCTATGATTCAGTCCCCCTGTCACAGTTCATGTTACGCACTTTCGGGGACATTTTGACAAATGCACAACACTTTATTGGCAAATGTGAGAAAAGCACAATATACATAATTGCAGTGTTCCCAGAATTTTCCTGAAGTGCCAGGAAAAATATGTCAGGCTGTTACATGTAGTGACTCATGGTACTGTGCTGTATGTTTTTTTCTGCCCCCAGCACTGTTGCTGTTGCTCATTTACTGTGCATAAATCACAGTTTGCATAAATTATCTTCTCCCAGACTTTTTTTGGAGTGTGCTCAAAAATTTTACAGGCTGATACATGCTACTATATGGATGGTATTTCATATTGTGTATGTGCATCAAACACAACTTGAAATGAGATGTGCTCCCAGAAATCATATATACTGCTGCTCCTGCTGCTACCAGCTGGTGCTGAACTGCATGCGGTGATTGGTGGCTCTGTAGCTAAGCCAGCCTATTTAGTTTACTGTATGACTTCTGGGAGGAATTACCAAAAGGAACTTTCTGTAAATAAATCAGTTGCCATCTTACCTTCAACCTTTGTACAACATGGTTATTGGCCTACCTTTCAAGTGTCCCAGATTTTCTGGGACTTCACAGATTTTAACTGCTTGTCCCACAGTCACGAATTATTTGCTACTCTCATGGATTTTTTTGAATGCCAGTGTGTTGAATAACTCTTAAGCTACTAGCAGAATTAACAAGTCTAGAGCTGGCTTAGATGGCAGACACGCACTAAAGGAGTTCCTCGGGACACCAGCATTAAAATTGAATAAAACAGCCATCTAACGCATTACTGGCATCTTAGAACAGACATAATGGCATTTGCAAACAAAAGAATAAGCAAGCCAAGGTGCCTTTTAATGCCCAGAATCTTCCTAAAATGGCAGGATCACTGGCTTGCTGCCAGAGGGACTGCAAGGTGGAAAACACAATCGACTACCAAACTGTGGAAATGGACTCCCTGACTAAATCTTTAGCTCAGGTTCCAAATACTCTTCTTGCAATGCAGCAGGAGATGAAGGCAGGTTTTGGAAATATAACCTCCCAGTTGACCCATCTCCAATCTGTGGTGACTAGTCTATCGAAGACAACGACAATGCATGCTGCTCAATATCTGAATAGGAATGCCACTTAGGGGAGCTAGAAGATTCGTATGCGGGAGTCTCAGCAGAACAAAATGGTCTCCTGTCCACAATGGCAGAATTAAAAGAGTGCATTGAGGACCAAGAAAACCAATCTAGGTGATCGAATATACATATAATAGTGCTTCTAGAAGGGGACTGAAGGCTGCAACCCTAATCTGGGCCTACATCGATGAGTAGTGATGCAGTTGGCCTACCAGAGGAGTATGTGACCTTTGAAATCAAGAGGGCACACCGAGTTGGCCCCCCACTGAAATCAGGAGGCAGACCTAGACATTGCTTAATAAAATACCTGAGATACTCTGATAAAGAGACAATATTGCAGAAAGCTAAACAAGTTGGTCCCATTCAATATGGCAATAGAAAAGTATATATTTACCAGGATTACAGTAGGGATCTCCAGGGTTGTAGACAATGCTTCAATTCAGTTTAAAGCCGATTACATCAGCTGGGGTGGTCATTTCCATTCTTGTATCTGGCAAACTATGAGTGGATAGACTGGGCCAAAATACATGTTTTTTCTACTGTCCCAGAGAAGCAGAGAAATGGGTTGCAGAGGAGGAAGTCAGAGGAAATGGGGTGCCAGATGCATGAGGGGGAAAGTACTGCAAACATTAAGATGTAAGTGATGAAGTGGTAATTAGCAACTCCTTTCCCTGGTGCTCTTATGTCCTCTAATTCAGGTCAGCAGCCTTTCGGATAGGGGCTCTATGTTGTGAGCTGAAGCTCTGAGACCATTTAATGTTAATACCATGCTTTGCCTTTAAGTTTTGATATTTCCTTCCCGGCTGGGTCTAGGGACTCAGGTCTCAGTGGGAGAGAAGGAGGGTCATTTCAGTTAGTCTCCGCTGGGGAGCTTGAAATGGTTCCTTTTGATACCTCAGTCTGGGCTCTTAGTTTCACTGATCAGGATATTGTTATGTTGACTAGTTGCAATGCCCAGATTATCTTTGATTTGTCATTATTACACCCGACTGTACCTAGGGGTACAGGTACCAATGGGGAAACTTTTAAATAGATATTGGAGCTCCCAAATCATCGACTCTGAGCTTGGAGTGCCCTGTTGCACTACAGTTAAAACTGCATTAAAATCTCATTGATGGCCTGAGTAGATCAGTTACTTGACCTGAATATATGTCTGTGGGTCAAGGCAGGATATTGAACGTGGTGCTATCTTCTTTTCTTGCTACAGCCCACATTAACATCCAATAGGAGACAGGGTTACTGTTATTATTTTTAATAGTGGCTAAGCAGAAAGGTTTTACTATTGAATCCACTTAATTCAGGATGTATATTGCTTTGGTTTGCAGGTCACTAAACAAGGTATGCTGTTCTAATACCTTGTTTTAAAGCTGTTAACTATGTAGAGTTTAAATTTACAAAATGGTGTCCCATTGATGCACAGTCGATGGCTGTTATATTATACCATTACTGCCTGATACTTGCAATGGGAATACTGGCAGATAAATTTCTGCCTTGAGGGGAAGGGGCACATGTATTTATCCACATTGGAGACCAAGGGAGTTATACAGAAGGGATGAGAGAGCAGTGCGGGAAATGGGTTTTTTTCTGACCTGCTATGCGTCTCTTGGGGGACCTGCAAGGTACTATGCAGCAGGGGTACCACTGATAACTGGAAATAGGTTCCAGTGCATGTACAGCCTTGGGGTGAGACAGGTTCACCAAAGGGATAGATGGGGAAAATCTATGTTGGGGTAGGGAGGGGGGATTCTTGGGAGTTAAAGGAAATAAAATAGGTACAGAGGTGCAGAATTTATGTGTACAAGATGCAATAGGTGTATACATCTTTGATAATTATGGCTGGGAATATCAAGTGTGTGTCCTGGAGTATGAATGGGCTATATCCAATTTTAAAGAGGTGGAAGGTTATGGGGGAAATAAGGAGGGTCAAGATGAATGTAGTCCTACTTCAGGAAACCCATTTTACACTATGGAAGGAGCAAAAAACTGCAAAATTTATGGGAGGTATGTGAGTCTCTGCCACGTTTTCTTCAAAGGCAAGGGGGCCTCGATTTGGATCCCAAAGGGTCTTCCAGCTCAGATTATTGAACAAAAAGTGGATCAAGCAGGGAGATATGCATTGGGAAAATCAATATAATAGGTAAGGGGGTATTTTTAGTGGGCTCAGTGTATGCACCGAACATTGGTAACCCAGGTTTCTTTCAAAAACTAACACTTGACATGGCTGGCTGGGAGGGCCCATGGATCCTCAGGAGAGACTATAACTGTGTCCTGAACACTGTCCTGGATAGATCCAGTAGAATTCCCATGCATAGGTCACAGAATGCCAGAGTTCTCGAAGAACTTCAGAGGGATATTGAATTGGTGGATGCTTGGCAACACATTCTCCCCGGTGGGTGAGACTATAGTTTTCTGTCACATGCACATCACACATATGCCTGACTAGATAGAATTTTGGTATCTGGAGCCTTATTGGTGGGTATGAAAGAGGCCACTTACTTCCCGATCATTATATTGGATCATGCAATTCACCTGGTCACATTTAGGGGGTTTGGTGAATCTGAAAATGTTGGAAATTGGAAATTGGATCCTTTGCTTTTGAAAGACCAGAAGTATATACAGCATATGAAGGCCAGTATACAGGAGTACCTCTTCTTAAACAGAAGGGGTGGTACATCCCATACTATTAGGTGGGAAGCCCTCAAGGCCTAAATAAGAGGTCAAACTATAGCCTATCCCTCCCATAAGTGTAAGCTGGAGACACAAGATCTGACCAGCTTAAGGGCAAAAATAGACACATTTGAAGACGCCCACAAACAGAATTCTACTATGCCCCTTTACAACATCCTCCAAAAACTGAAATGGAAGTTTAATACACTTTTGAGCATCCAGTTGGAATGCTCCATATTGCTCACCAATGCAGGGGCCTATTTTGATGGGGACAGAGATGGGAAACTGCTGGCCTGGCAGTTAAAGCACAAAGAATCTGAGATGAATATAGGACAGAAAAGTACAGAGCGAGGGATATTAGTTCAAGGGTTGGAGGAAATAGGAAAGGCATTTGGTGACTTCTATGCACAACTGTATACCTCTGAACACAATCTGTGTCAAGCAGACTTTGACCAATTCTTTCAGAGTACCCCCCTTGCCACGATCCCAGAGGATGTTGGTAGAGATCTTGACTCTCCCCTGTCAAAATAAGAAATTATAGCAGCCCTCAGGACTCTAAAAAGTGGTAAAGCTCCCGACCCAGACGGCCTGCCAATTGATTTCTTTAAATAATTCCAAACCCTCCTTGTTGACCCTATGTTTCACATGATCCTAGAAGGCCTAGATAAGGGAGAGCTGCCCCCTTCCACGCGGTCTGTCACAATCACGGTTCTGGCAAAACCAGGAAAAGATCCAACTAAATGTGCCTCTTACAGGTCAATCTCGCTGCTCACGGCAGATTATAAGATCGTAGCTAAGGCCCTGGCTACTGGGCTTGAACCTGTGCTACCTTAAGTGATACATCCAGATCAATCTGGCTTTTTTAAGGGAAGACATAGGAAACATAATATTAGACGTACCTTAAACATTATTTACAAGTGGGACAAGACTAAATGAACACATGGGGCAGCAGTGGTTGCTCTAGATGCCGAGAAGGCATTTGACCGCATGGAATGGGGGTACCTATTTGAGGTCCTGAAAAGATTTGAGTAGGTCTGGTATTTTTCTCATAGGTAAGAACACTCTACACCCACCCACAGGCTCAGGTTTTGGTAAATGTTGCTCTCACTGCCCCATTTGACCTGGGCAGAGGTACATGACAGGGTTGCCCACTATCCCCCCTTCTATACATGCTATCTCTGAAACTGTTAGGTGCGGCCTTAAGATCACAACCAGGCATTAGGGGATTTTAGGGGGGTTGCAGACAGCACAAAGTAACAATGTACGCAGATGACCAGCTTCTGTACATGAACACCCAGCCTAAGACCTGCCTATAGTCCATGACCTAATGCGAACCTTTGGCCAACTTTCAGGGCATCATGTTAACGAGACCAAAAATGAGTTGCTCCCCGTTGGGCTACAGAGTAGATCCCAGTTGATAGCAAGTTTAGGGAGCTTACAATTAGTAGCCACTATTAAATGCTTAGGTATTCAAATCTCAGCATCTACTAGTCGCCTATATGCCCTAAACTTTATCCCACTAATAGTGAAGCTTACAGAAGACTGCAAACGCTGGACAGTGCTTCCTCTATCAGTGATTGGTAGAGTGGGGGTAGTCAAAATGACCATTTTACATAGAAACATAGAAACATAGAAGTTGACGGCAGATAAGGACCGCAAGGCCCATCCAGTCTGCCCATTTCTTTTTCTACCTTATAAATGTGCCATCGGCCTTTGCTCTGTCAGTGACCTATCTATT
Source organism: Neoceratodus forsteri (assembly GCA_016271365.2). NCBI lineage: Eukaryota > Metazoa > Chordata > Ceratodontiformes > Ceratodontidae > Neoceratodus > Neoceratodus forsteri. The sequence goes on from CM028130.1 coordinate 1,379,295,466, forward strand.
CATAGTCATTTGTATTGCTCCCTTATGCCTATCCCATGCCTGTTTGAAGCCCTGCACTGTATTCATAGCCACCACTTCTTGTGGTAAGCCATTCCATGCATCTACCACCCTTTCTGTGAAAAGAATTTCCTCATTCCCCTTAATCGCCTCCTCTAATCTCATGCTGTGTCCTCTTGTCCTGCTATTTTTCTTATATTTAAACATGTTAGACTCCTTTCACCTTGTTTATGCCCTTAAGGTGTTTAAATGTCTCGATCATATCACCTCTCTCCCTCCTTTGCTCAAGGGTATACATATTGAGCTCCTTAATCTGTCCTTATATGTCTTCTGATGCAGTCCCTGCACCATTTTGGTTGCCCTTCTCTGGACTGCCTCAATTTGGTTAATGTCCTTGTGAAGGTGTGGCCTCCAATACTGCCGTAGTACTCCAGATGGGGCCTAACCAATGTCTTGTACAGAGGGATTATTACCTCCCTCTACGACTTGTGATACCCCTACTAATACACCCTAACACCCCCTAGCCTTACCTACTGCTTTAGAGGTCTGCTTGGATGATTTTAGGTCATCAGTGATGATGATGCCCAAGTCTCTTTCTTCCTTTGTGACTGCTAGCAACTCCCTCCCAGCCTATAAGTGGCTTCAGGGTTTCTCTTCCCTATGTGCATGATTTTGCACTTCTTTGCATTAAATCCCAGTTGCCACTCTTCTGACCATTCTGCTAGTTTATCCAGATCTCTTCTCATTCTGCCCACCCCATCTGGATCATCTACTCTGTTGCAGATCTTGGTGTCATCTGCAAACAGACAAGCCTTACCTCTAGTCCATCTGCGAGGTCACTAATGAAGATGTTGAATAGGACTGGCCCAGGACTGATCCCTGAGGTACCCACTTGTGACTTGCATCTCTTCTGACTGTATACCATTTACCACCACTCTCTGTTTTCTGCCAGTCAACCAGTTTGCCACCCAGTTGACCAACTTCTGACCCACCCCGAGCCTACCTAGCTTATTTATCAATCTTCTATGTGGAACAGTGTCAAAAGCTTTGCTGAAGTCAAGGTAGACATCAACTGCCCCCTTGGTCCACCACTCTGGTTACCCAGTCAAAGAAATCTATGAGATTAGTTTGACAGGACCTTCCTTTGTAAACCCATGCTGTCTTGGATCCTGTGCCCCTATGGATTCCAGGTGTTGCACTATCCTTTCCTTAAGGGTGCCTCCATAATCTTGCCCACTACTGAGGTAAGACTGACCGGTCTGTAGTTCCCGCCTCCTCCCTGCTACCACTCTTGTGGAGTGGGATCACATGAGCCTTTCTCCAGTCTTCTGGGACCTCTCCTGTGCTCAGAGACTCACTAAACAATTCTGCTAATGGCTCTGCTAGTTCCTCCTTTAGCTCCTTAAGTACCCTGGGATGTATGCCATCAGGTCCCATTGCCTTATCCACCCTGAGCTTAGCAAGCTCTTGTAGGACCCTTTCTTTTGTGAAGGGAGTAGTGCTCACCTCCCTCCCCCCTGTGTCCATGATGCTGAGCTGTGGGCCCTGCCCTACCTTCTCTTCAGTAAATACTGAGCAAAAGTATCTATTTAGGATAGATGCCTTTACAGGGTCCTCCTCCTCACATGCTCCCTTTTCTCCATTAAGCTTAGCAATACCCCTCTGGACTTTCTCCTTTCACTAATGTATCTATAGAAAGTCTTGTCACCTTCTTTTACTGTTCGTAGCTAGTGTTTCCTCAGTTTGGGACTTTGCCTGCCTTACTGCCTTACCTGCTTCCCTTAGGGCAGTTTGGTATGCCTCCTATCTTCATCCCTGCTGTGTTCCCTTATATTTTCTGAAGGCCAGCCTTTTGCTCTGACCTTTTCTGCTACTATATTTGAGAACCAAAGTGGTTTCCTTCTTCTTTTGCACTTCCTTTTCTGTCTAACACAATGGGATGTTACTTCAAGTATTGTATCCTTAATGCTTGCCCACTTTGCCTGTACCTCCTCACCTGTGTTTCTTTTTGCCAGGGCTAGCTTAACTCTGTTGGCCATCTTATCAAAGTCAGCTCCTCTGAAGTCCCATATTTTTGCCTTGGAATGGGATGATTTAGATGTAGTAGCCAAATTGAACCATACCATGTGATGGTCACTGGCCCCAGGTGACCTTCTACCTGGAGATCTGTGATCCCTTCTTTGTTAGTCAGTACTAGATCTAGGATAGCCCTGTCTCTTGTGGGTTGCTGTACCAGTTGTTTGAGGCCCTCCCCTGCAGGGAATCCACTATGAGTCTAGTTCTGGCAGATGTTCCTGCTGGTATTGACCAATCTGTATCTGGCATGTTGAAGTCTCCCATTATCAGAACCTCCCCTTTAGCTGTCATGTTTTGTATATCTTCTAACAGTAATGTGTCTATGTCCTCCCTCTGGTCTGGGGGCCTGTAGACAACCCCAGTTCTTATGGCTGTCCCATTACCTGTTTCCAGGGTGACCCACAGTTCTTCTGGCTCCTTTTTACCACGAATATTATATTTGTACCAGTTCCTCCCTATTAGAGTTCTCCTGAAACACTTTAAACAACTGTACACCCTTATCACTAGGTTTATATGGAAAGGAAGTAGGATAAAAGTAAAACCCACCACCCTTCAACTTCCTCCTCGAGAAGGGGGTATAGGTTTACCTAATTTCAAAAGCTATTATTAGGCAGCACAATTAGCCTACCTTCCTAATGGAACACAAGAAGCAAGTTGTACATGGTTAGGAATAGGAGAAGGTATGTTAAAAGGCAACCTTAGAAACTACACTTTAGTAGATGCATTGGAAAATCCGAGAAAAAGCCCACTTCCCAATCCCTTTTCCAATAACACAATGCAAGTTTGGATAAAAGCCCATCAATGTATAGGACATAGAAATATTAGGTCCCCCAATATGAGCTTGCTGAATGTCATGCGAGACAGAACACAGTTTGCTCCAATAGTGATACAATGTATTTTTGCCTGGAGAAAAGTGGGGTTAATAGCAGTCTGCCAAATGTATGAAGGAAGAATTTTAAAAAGCTTTGAGACTCTATGTAAGGAATGGGGGCTACCAGTGGGAGATTTTTTCTTATTTATGAGACTACGTCAAAAATGTGGGGACTCACTTACCCAAGCATATGGGTGGTAGGAACCCTCACCCTTAGAGGAAGAACTATTTAGGCCACAGTCTGGGCAGAGGTCCCTCTGAGTATCATATCATACAATTCAGGGACACCTCCAAAATCAGCAGCACAATAAGAATAAATCTAAATGGAGTGAAGATGTGTTGTTACCAATGGATAAGTTTACTTGGAAATATGCTTGTGAACATTTTGTGAATTGTTCCCGGAGCAATAAGCTTAGTCAGATCCAGTTTAACTTTTTACATATGAGATTGCATAAAATGGATAGCTCCAGGTCTGATCTCTGCCCCAAATGTCAAGCTGAGAGTGCTGACTTCATTTATTTGGCCTTAGCTTGCCCTAAAGTTGCCCTTTTCTGGCATGCTATACACTTGATAATGAGTGGAGTGCTAGGACACCCACTCTCTAAATCTCTGCTGGAACTATTACTGGGAGCAGATCCCTTCACTTTAGTACCTAAGTCAGCAAGGACTTTATGGTCCTTAGCTCTTATCAATACGAGGCGAACCATAACCCAGGTGTGGCTATCTCCGACTTCTCCATCTGTCACAAGATAGGCACGTAATTTGAGAGCCTGCATGGCACTAGAGAGGGCACAAAGTAATGCTCAGGGTCACCTCAATAAATTTCATCTCACGTGGGCACCCTTGCTTGAGGCAGTAGAATCTGGAAGCTTCCTCATATGATCATAACAAGTTACCTGCATATTGATATGATATATTATCGCACTGTATTAAATAGATCATTTCTACTGGTCTCCTGCAAACTGAGCAAACGCTATGGCTAGCTTGAGAATCAATATCATCTATCTTGTGCCTACCATGTATTAAATATTGTGCTGCTGTATGGAGTACCAATCACCTCCAATATTTAGTTCCTAACAGAACTTCTTTTTACTACTCTAGAAGCCCAGTTATAGTATGATAATATGACCCATAGATTTAAGCATAGGATCCTAACACACCTGTGACAGCTATAATTGTAATGCTTACAATGTCTTTTAATATACCTATTTCTCTCAATGACATATAACGCAAAGTGATAGTGTTTCATGTACCATAAGATATGTATTGAAATGTATGATTCATGTACCTCTGTTCCTCAATAAAATAATTTGAAAAAAAACAGAATTAGCAAGTCTAGGATTTCTGGACTGATATATTAGCCAGCAACACAGGTTAAAATAAGCGGATAACAGCAGTCTGGAGGAGGCAGCCCCCCCTTGCATTTCACTGTCTTAAGTTTCTGGAATGAAACTGACAGACACACACACACACACACACACACACACACACACACACACACACTGTATTCCAATACAGTATATTTCTGTTTAGGAGAACTGCACTGAGCCTGTAAGTCATTTTTCCCAATAGAAGCTGTTTTTAAGTACTAGTTAAATTTCTGTTACTGTTCCATCTATAGTAATCCAATCTATAGTGGGGCCACTTGTGGGTTGAACTCATGGCTGCTGTAACAGTCATGGTGTGCTGGACTTGTATTTACAAGGACTTGTCACAAAGAATAAATCTTGTCTTGATCTTGGATCATTTGTCAGGGCTGGTTTCTTTGGATTACTATTATAGGAATTTATCTTGCACATCATAAAAGTGTTGGAGCTGCTTTTAATTGACATGACCAGAACAGGAAGAGCAGGAGCTTTAAGGGCACAGAGGAAGTAGAAAAATAGGAAGGAAAAAAAAATTATATATATAAAAAAAATAAACAGAGAGAGGAAAGAGTAAGTATACAAAACAACAGTTAAGGGGCCACAAATAAGAGATGAAGGGAGTGGTACAGTGCAGTGGTTGTGGAGCAGCACTCTTCCGGGAGATGTTCTGGAGGATGCAGTGTTGTCCAACCTGCAGGCATCTTTCTGGACTGAAGGAGGAGGTTGCTCATCTCCAGGTTGAGTTGGCCAGGATTTGGGGACCTTTTCTCCCACCAAGGACCACCAGGGCCACTGCTGCTGCCTCAGAGGTTGCCAAGAAAGAGGAGCAGTTGGACCACAGTGGGCTCAGGGAGGGTGAGGGTGGTGGAACAGAGGCAAATCCCAGCAATTGTATCACTCCACAATTCATATGCCACACTGGCAGTGTGTGGTTTTTCTATGGAGGCACCTGCAGTGGATACCAAGGAGGATTCTGGGAACCTCCACAAAGGAGACCCACAGGAGGGTGGCAGAGGACCCCACAGGGGAAGGAAACAACTCCTGGTGGGGGACTCCATTGTTAGGAGGGTAGCACTGGGGAGGGGAGGGGAGAGGGAGGTGAGGTGTCTGCCTGGCACCATGGCTTGGAGGGACAGGGAGCGAATACTCAGGATTGCAGAAGAAGCTGCACAGGGAAGGGAGATGGATGTCATTGTCCACCTATGGACAAATGACCTGGCTGGAAAGGGGATCAGAACAGTGGAGGAGTTTGTGGAGTTGGGGAGGGGTCTTAGACAATTAGCACACATGGTAACCTTCTCAGAGGTGCTGCCTATCTGTGGCATGGGTGAGGCTAGGGTGCCCTGCACTAGGGGATTCAATCAATGGTTGAAAAAACTATCGCAGAGCTCAGGGTTTTGGCTTCATTGGGGACTGGGTGTCCACCTGGAGGGATGCAGGCTATACTGGCTAGATGGTCTGTATCTGTCCAGGAAGGGAACCAGGATCCTAGGTGATAGGTTTAAATGCTTCATTGGCAAGCATTTAAATTAACCAAGGGAGAGGCACTGAAAAGGAGCAGGGAAATCCTAACCCCCCCCAAAAAAAATCAGGGTAGTTAGTGAGGTAAACACCAAGACAGAGACATTGATAGGAAGAAGGGCAGGGGAAAATGGAGAAAAAAGCAAAGGCAGTAAGGACAGGGATGGGGCAAAAAAGGGGTAAGGCCATCAAGTAACAGAGGGCAATGAGTACCAATACCCATAGCCTAGGTAACAAGTTCCCTGAACTGGTGGCCTTGATGGAAGAGGGATGCCTGCATATTGTGGTGGTCACAGAAACATGATTCACAGATAACCATGACTGGGATGTCAACAGACCAGGGTACACAATCTACAGGAGGGACAGGGAGGGTAGAAGAAGAGGAGGAGGAGGAGTAGCTCTCTATGTAAGGTAAGGAATCAAAGCAATGGAACAAAAGGTTAAACAAGGAGGAGAGAAGGTACTGTGGGACACCCTGGAGACTGGAAATGGCACCACAATCCACACAGGGGTTGTATACAGACTCCCGTCTCAGGGGGAGGAAATGGACAAGGAAATGATAGAAAGCATCCTTAGGACAGCAGAGAAAGGGGAGATATTGTTGATGGGGACCTGAATATGCCAGATGTTAACTGGAGAACCTTTCCTGCAGCAACATACAAGAGCAGGGCCATTCTCGATGCCCTTCAGGGGGCATGCCTCAGACAGCTGGTGTTGGAACCCACTCAGGAGGGAGCAATCTTAGACCTGGTAGTCTTAAATGGGGACAGAGAGAGGAACTCAGATCTAGAGGTGGGTAGCCATCTGGGGACAAGTGATCACCAAACAGTGTGGTTCACTATAAACTCAGCTGCAGAGTCAAGCCATACAAAAGTGAGGGTATTGGACTTCAGGAGGGCTGACTTTCTCAAATTGAGAGAGTGCCTCCGAAAAGCACTAGCAGACAGGCAAGAAGGAGGGGTGGAGCAACAATGGGGAAAACATCAAAACTGCCATCACATAGACAACAAGCCTTTGTGTGAAGCAAATAAATAAAAATAAAATAAAAAAAACACTATGGTTCTCAAAAGAGGTGGCGGGGAAGGTTAGAGAGAAAAATATAGCATTTAGGAAGCATAAGGAAACACAGAAGAAGCAGGACAGCGAACTGTACAAGTTAAAGCAGAAAGAAGTGGGGAATGCAGTCAAAATAGCAAAGGCTCAAGCCAAGGAAAAGATAGCCAACTTTGTTAAGAAGGGGGATAAAATCTTTTATAGGTACATTAGGGAGTGATGAAAGACAAAGGGAGGCATAGTGAGGCTGAATAAAGGGGACAGTGGGTGGGCAGATAGGGACAGTGAAAAAAATGGGATACTGAATGAATTCTTCTGCTCAGTATTCACAAAGAAGAGAAGGGGGAGGTACCTAATCCTATCAATAGAAGCACTCTGGATAGGGGGTCGATCCCAGTCCTTTCACAGAAGAAAGTGTTCTGAAAGAACTCCTAATACTGAAGGTAGACAAAGTAATGGGGCCTGACAGCATTCTCCCCGGAATTCTAAAAGAGCTAAGGGGAGAACTGGTGACACCACTGACTTCCCTTTTTAGCAAATCATGGGAGGATAGTGTGGTACCTGAGGACTGGAGGAGGGCAGATGTGATTCCCTTTTACAAAAGTGGATGCAAGACAGAGGCAGGAAAACCACAGACCTGTCAGTTTGACTTCAGCAGTAGAGAAAATGATGGCATCATTTCTGAAGGAAAGAATTGTTGAGTACCTAGATGCCAGTGGGGCACAGGACCCAAGGTAACATGGATTCACTGTGGGAAGGTAATGTCAGATGAATCTAATCGATTTCTTTGACTGGGTGACCAAAATAGTAGACCAGGGAGGGGCTGTGGACATGGCCTACCTAGACTTTAGCAAGGCATTTGACACAGTCCCACACAAAAGATTAGCCAGCCTGGGAGTGGGTCCCAGGGTGGTATTCTGGGTAAAATGTTGGCTGGACAACAAGACACAGAAGGTAATAGTAAACAGAGTTCACTCTAAAAAAAGGGGGTTGCTAGTGGGGTACCGCAGGGTTCAGTACTGGATCTGGTCCTTTTTAATGTCTTTATAAGTGATATTGCAGAGACACTGGAAGGAAAAGTATGCCTCTTTGCAGACAACACAAAGATCTGCAACAGGGTTGATACACAAGGGGGCTGGAAAGGATGAGAAGGGACTTGGCAAGGTTGGAGGAATGGTCGGAAGAATGGCAGCGTGGATTCAATGCAAAGAAGTGCAAAATAATGCACCTGGGAAACAAAAACCCAGGGGAAGAGTAAACAATGGGGGGAGGAGGAGGAGAAGGTAGTAACAACTGCAAAAATGGAAAGGGGCCTGTGGGTAATCATATCAGATGACCAAAAAGTTACCAAGCAATATGAGAAGGTAGAAGGAATGGCTGGAGGGATACTGGGATGTATAAGGAGAGGCATCACCAGTAGAAAACAGGAAGTTGTTATCCCTCTGTACAGACAGTTGGGGAGAGCCCATCTGGAGTACTGCATCCAATTCTGGAGACCCCATCTCTGCAAGAACATAGACAGGATGGAGGCAGTCCAGAGGAGGGTAACTAAAATGGTGCAGGGTCTGCAACAGAAGCCATACAAGGAGAGACTAAAGGAGCTTAATATGTATACCCTTGAGGAAAGGAGGGAGAGGGGGACATGGCAGAAACTTTTAAGTACCTCAAGGGAATCAACAAAGTCCAAGAGGGTAGCATCTTTTAGAAAAAGAGATGTGCAAGAACAAGGGGACACAATTTGAAGATAGAAGAGGAACTGCTCAAGGACAATGTGAGGAAGAATTTTTTCACAGAGAGGGCAGTGGACACATGGAACGGCCTTCCTGAGGAGGTTGTGGGGTGAAAAACAGTGGAGGAATTCAAGAATTCATGAGACAGACATAAGGCAATTCTTGTGGGGGGTAGGAAGAAATAGGCTGTTGGTTAACTAGGATCTACAGCTCATCCAGTAGGTAGGAAAATGGGCAGACTAGGTGGGCCAATCAGTTCTTATCTGCCGTCAAAGTCTATGTTTCTATGACATTGTTCCATCTATACAGGCCTTTTAGGAACACTCTGGTGTTAAGTGTCAGTTTAGAATTGTATGATGCGGTTTATGTCCCTCTCATCCACAGAGTTCTATAGTAGAATGCAGATGCATTATGCCAACAATAGAAGAGTAGAAAGGGACATAAACCACATCATACAGTTCTAAAGTGTTTTTTACCAGCAGCATGTAAATCAGAAATACCAACTAGGATAGCTGAAAAGCCTGGATAGCTAGAGCAATAACACAATTTGAAGCAGTATTTAAACAAGCATTTGACAATGTCGAATGTTGATTGCTTATATGTGCTGCTTAGGTATTTGGAAGTGAAAGTACAATGCCTAAGAACTGTCATGTGCCCTTCCCCCCCAAGACGTCCACTGTGTCTTTCTGTTCAGTATTCCCAGAAGAGGAGGAGGAACAAGGACCACAGCAGTACAGCAGTTGCAAAGGTGTGAAGAGGTGGACAATAGTCCATTCACAGGCAGAAGAATCCTGAAGAAGGTGACTAAACTGAAGGTGGACAAAGTGATGGGACCAGATGGCATACACCCAAGGTTATGGAAAGAACTGTGAAGGGAAATAGCAGTACCCGTGGCATCCCTGTTCACTGAGTCATTCAACCGAGGGGTGGTACCAGAGAATTGGAGGTGGACACATGTGGTCCCTCTATAGAAATCCAGCAGTAGGGAGGAGCCGGGGAACCATAGGCTGGTCAGCCTCACTTCAGCAGTGGGGAAGATAATGGAGACATTGGTTAAAGAAAGGATAGTAGGGCATGTAGAAGACATCAGAGCCCAGGGCCATAGGCAACATGGATTCACAGTGTGGAGGTCATGTCAGAAAAATCTGGTTGATGTCTTTGGGTGACAAAGGAGTAAATCAGAGTGGGGCAGTGGAGAATGCTTACCATGATGTAAGCAAAGCATTTGGCACCATCCCACATAGGAGGCTGATAAACTGGCTGAGTAGGGTGGGCATGGGGGGAAGAGTGGTAAAGTAGGTTAGAAAGGGTGACCAGTGGGGTGCTGTAGGGATTGGTCCTCAGGCCAGTCCGATTCAACATCTTCATGAGTGACATTGCAGAAGGGGTGAAGGGAAAGGTCTGCCTGTTTGCAGATGACACCAAGATCTGTAACACAGTGAATTTCCCAAGGGAGGGGGAGAAAATGAGGAGGGACCTGGGGAAGGTTGAGAAATGGTCTGAGGACTGGCAACTGAACTTTACTTCAAAAAAGTGCAGAAGTATGGACCTGGGACACAGAAACCCTGGGGAAAGGAACAGCATGGGGTTGGGGGGGGGAGTTGGTGACAGTCACAAAGAAGGAAAAGGACCTGGGGGTTTTTACGTCAGATGACCTGAAAATGTCAAAGTGGTAAGGCAGCTGGGAGGGCCAGTGACATGCTGGGGTGAATAGGCAGGGATATCACCAGCATAAGAAGGAAGGTAGTGATGCCATGATATAAAACCATGGTCAAGCTTCACATGGAGTACTATGTGCAGTTCTGGAGGTTGCACGTTCATAAGGATATTAAAAGGTTGGAGATGGTCCAGAGAAGGGTGAATGAGATGGTACAGAGCTTGCAACATGAGACTTATAAGGAAAAAGTAAGGGACCTCAATATGCACTCACTGGAAGAGAGGAGGAAAAGAGGGAATATGATAGAAACATTCAAGTACCTCAAGGGTATAAATAGAAGTACTGAGAAGCAGAAGACAGTTGCTATAGGAATATGTGCCAGCTTCTGTGTGATATTCTTTTGTTCTTATAAATCTGTAATCTCCAGTATTTCAGTAACCACATGACCACACTGCCTTCTTTAGGCAATTTTATGCTGGTTGATGCCTTGTGTCAGATGGCAGACAGAGGGCTCACCTGATTGTGTTGTCATTTGAAAAACTTCATAGAGTGTTCTTTTACTGGTAAATGTTTTGGAAAGGTGGTGAAGGTCTCACTCTCACAATGTTTATTATGATTTTATCTCTTCATGTGTGTCCCCCCTTTGGTCCCATCATCCTAATTTCTCACACCCCAACAGTCATTAGTGGCCACAGATTCAGCCTTCTTCTTGCCAAGATGGTGGGTGAGAAACATAGAAACATACAAGTTGCCTGCACATAAGGACTGCTTGGGCCACCTAGTCTGCCCATTTCCCTTCCTGATGGATAAGCTGCAGATTCTAGTTAATCAACAGCTTACTTCCTCCTACCCTCCAGTAGAATTGCCTTATGTCTGTCCGTGAGCAGCTGCCTTCACAGTCTGTGAAGTCTGACATCTTTCAGTGCCACTTATTGGTCATCTTCCAACAAAGGCAATGTGCTGCCAGGCCAAAAGTAACTCAGGACAAGCAGGTTTCAAAGTGGGGAAGAAATGGAGTGAGCAAGAATCAAGTACTCATTCAGATGCAGTGTCAATTTTAAGATCAGCACACTGGTGTGGACACTACAAATAGAACCCCAGCTCTTTAGGTAGCCTTATGAAAAGGCATCTCAAAGCAGTGGGGTTCTGTTTATTGCACTGTAAGTGGGCTGCATCTAATTCAGTAATTAACCGTACCTTACATGTGGATGTATGGTAGGTCCCACTTTAAATAAACACTGCACCTGAATTAACACATGATGGATTAGAAACAGAATTCGTCAGCAGAAAAGGACTGCTCAGCCCACCCAGTCTGGCCAAGTGTGCTCTTACAAAGTAAATAAGAAGGACTGCACAGGGAAGCAAGCAGTGCTCGGTTTCAAGAACAGTCTTGAACGAAAGCAAAGCGGAAAACCGGCACCTGCTTTAAAACACATGTAGCATTAATAGCTCTGTTAAGGCTCTCATTTAAAGAACTACAAGCCGGGAGTGCTAATATGGTACTGATGTTTTTAATATTAAAAACTCACTTCAATTATGGCAGAAGACAACAAAAAGAGTTTGTCTCTTAGCTGAAGTCCATAAAGCATTAAGTTCCTTTAGGCTCAGAAGAACGCCAGTACCATATTGGCACTCCCGGCTTGTAGTTCTTTAAATGAGAGCCATAACAGAGCTATTAATGCTACATGTGTTTTAAAGCAGGTGCCGGTTTTCCGCTTTGCTTTCGTCCAAGTGTGCTCTACCTACCCTAGGTGTAACTCCTGCCTGTATATTTTAGTGCATCTCTTATTCTGCCTGAGTCCATCAGGACCTCCTTGTCAATGAGCTTAATGGATTTTTCCTGCAATTAACGTGAACCTACTGCATGTCTATGTCCATGGCCCTATTGATCTCCATTGATCCACTCCTTCTCCTTTCTGTAATATGCCCCTTTGTTTATCCCATGCATGCTTAATGCTCCCTACCATTTTAGCTTCCACCACTTCTCCTGGCAGTCTGTTCAAGGCATCTACCACCCTTTCAGTAATGAAATATTTCTTCACATCTATCCTGAATGCCCCCCCCCCCAAGCTTCATTGTATGTCCCTTGGTTTGGGTGCTCATCCTCATTTTAAGGAAACTCCCCAACTGTACCCTCTTTACCTCTGTGAGGTACTTTGTAGGTCTTAATCATGTCACCTCTCAGCCTCCTCTCTTCCACACTCTACATGTTGAGATTCTTCAGCCTTTCCTTGTAGGGATTCCTGGGAAAATTCTGAACCATTTTAGTTGCCCTCCTGTGGAAAACCTCCACCTTATGTCCTTTCTGAAGTGTGGGCTGTAAAACTGGACACACTAGTTCAGCTGAGGGAATACCATGGAGTGATACAATGGTGGCAGAACATCCCTCATCCTCCTACTGGAGATGCCAGTCCTTATGCACCCCAGAATTCAATTTGTCCTGCCCATAGCCTTGTCACACTGTACTGCCATCTTGAGGTCCTCTGATGTAATAACCTCTAGGACCCTTTCATGTCTACTGAGTATCAGTACCTCCCCCATCATATACCCAGTTCCTGTGCCTTAGGTACATGATTTTACACTTGTTGGCATTGAACCCCAAGTAAGTAAGAAAACGGAATTGATTTGAATGAACTGCAGGCTTTTAAGCAGCTTTCTGTGGAGTGTGTATGTGTGTGTTTGGGGGGGGAGCTCTGGTACGGGCAGTACCTCCAAGAATGCCACTGACTTCCCCACCCCATCACACTGCCTGCCCAAGTACTGAAACCTTCCCCTCACTACTTCCACAGTGTGCCCCAGTCGTTTGTACCCACATGCAACAGTAAATGAGGTTTCTTCCTGCCCCTCACTGTACATTTGCGCAGTGCCTGCCCTGTCCCTCCTGCACTCAGCCTGGGGGCAGCTGCAATGAAAATATGGGTGTGCCTTTCCCCCTTTCCACCCCATCTCACCCATTTCAGTATAGGATCCCCCAGGGCAAGTACCCCCCACCCCTTACCCCCTTTCCCTTCTAATGCCTCTTCCACCACTCCAGTATTTGTTCTTCCCTGTCCCTTACCCCCACCAACTGCACCCTCTGTAACTTCTATATCTGTACTTACTTCCACCTCACCCCTTTTCTCTGCCTTATTCCTCCCATCCCCCTTGAACCCCTTCCCAGCCTGACTACTTCCTACTGGGCTTCCCATGTAAACCTCCCCTCCTCCCCTGCTGATTTTCAACCCCTCTCCTATCCCTGTTGTTGTCGATTTAGAGTCCCCATTCCCTTCTGCCCAGATAGTGATGCCCCTTCCATCCTACACCCTTCCTATAGCCTTCTGTTCTTCAGTCACCACCCCCTCCTTTCTTACTAGACTCCTTCTACCCTTTTGTCCTTGCAATCTCTTCCCCTACCTGTTGCCATCCCTCTCATGCCCAGCATGTTCTCTCCCCTTCAGTATATTCCTGCTCCCCCTCTGTGTCCCATAGCAGAGGTTCGAATGTATTCGTAATTGATACCTGTCCTACATCTCTTCCCCCTATCGGTTCCCCCTCCTACTTGTTCCTCTCCATGCCACCCCTGGTGCCTTACTACCCGCAGCCATCTGCTCTCTCCCCTGGTACTCCTCATGGCGTTTTGCTCCCCCATTAGTAGGCAGCCCCGCCGCTGCCTGGGGTACCCCCCTTCTCCTCTCTTTCCTGCTAGTGCCTCTGATACTGAGGTCAGTTTCAGTCCCTAGTTATTCTTCCTCTGTCCCCCTTTGCCATCCCCTATTCCCCCCCCCCCAGGATGCCTATCATACTCATATGCCCTGCCACTTACACTCCTCCCTAACCTTCACAGTTCCTTCCTCAAACTAGCCAGTCACCTACAGACCATACACCCCCCCATCCTCCAAGCCCAGCCCAGGATCATGGCACACCTACACGTTGTACACTCCTCCACCCTTCCAAAGATGCCCACCCTAGTGACATGTGGCACCCGCCCCATTGTGGCTCCCATCTTATGCTAGGGGGTCTTACTCCCAGGTTCTGTACCCTACTACAACTGTTAGACCCCATTTACTCAAATTCCTGCCCCCCCCACACTAGTCCCCCTACTGACCCCTTGCCGACAGGGGTAATTCAGGCTCAAATGTCATCCGTTAGACACTGTATTACTGTAGCAATCCTAAAGCCTCCTTGTCCATTTTTCACCCCTCAGCTACCATACTTTTTGTTCTCAGCTCTCATATAAGTTCACTTAGCCCACTTAGAAATCCTATTGCACTCCAAGTATTACTCAGTTTAGTCAGAGAAATAACCAGAACAAATAAATATGTATTATTACAGCAATCATAACAGTATAGCTCAGTACTTAGCTCAGAGAAAGAAACAAAAGAAATAAATCTGTATTATAACAGCAATGCTAAAGCATCCAGTCATTGCTTTATCTCCACTCCGGAGACCCTGCTGTAATAGAGGACTACAGAGAACATTGGGTGGGAGGGTAAGTCATAAGTCCTGGCAGAGCTCCATTGAGCTTGTTCACTCCCCCTCTGTCACTCACTCACCTTATTTCTCCTGCCACAGCAGGCTGCCCTTTTGTACTGGGCTTCTGCTTGCATTGGCACCTTTTTCTGCCCACAAAGAAATCCACAGCAGTCCCGACGCAGCTCCATTGAGCTCGATCACTCCCCCTCTCTCTCTCGCTTATTTCTCTTTCTCCCAATGCTGCAGGCTGCCTTTTTGTACTGGGCTTTTGCCTGAGATAGCACCTTTTTCTGGCCACAAAGAGATCCACAGCAGTCTGTTGAGCTCACTCACTACCCCTCTCTCACTAGCTCGTTCTGTTTCTCCAGGAGCTACAGGCTGCCCTTTTGTACTTGGCTCCTGCCTGCGTTTGTACCTTTTCCTGCCCACAAGAAAATCTGCAACAGTACTGACACAGCTCCACTGGGCTCACTCACCCCCCCATCACATGCTCATTTTGTTTCTCCTGGTGCTGCAGGCTGCCCTTTTGTAATGGGCTCCTGCCTGCAATTGTGCCTTTTTCTACCCACAAAAAAAATCTGCAGCAGTCCCGACAGAGCTCTATTGAGCTTGCTCACTCCCACTCTCTCACTCACTCATTCTGTTTCTCTTGGCGGTGCAGGCTGCCCTTTTGTACTTGGCTTCTGCCTGCATTGGTGCCTTTTTCTATCGACAAAGAAATCTGCAGCAGTCTTGACAGAGCTCTGTTGAGCTTGCTCACTTCCCCTCTCTCGCTTGCTCATTCTGTTTCTCCCACTGCTGCAGGTTTCCCCTTTGTACTTGGCCCCTGCCTGCATTGATGCCTTTTTCTGCCCACAAAGAAATATGCAGCAGTCTCAACAGACCTCCGTTGACCTCGTTCAGTTCCCCTCCCTCACTCGCCCATTTTGTTTCTCCTGGTGCTGCAGGTTGCCCTTTTGTACTGTGCTTCTGTCTGCGTTGGCACCTTTTTCTGCCCACAAAGAAATCTGAACCAGTCTCGACAGAGCTCAGTTGAACTCAGTGACTCTCCCTCTCTCACTCGCTCGATTCTAATCGGTCCCAAACACTGATTTCCCAAAGCGACTGCAGTATTGTGCACCAGAAGCGCAAAAACACATTTTGGCCAGGATTTGAAAAATGACAGCTGTACTATTCATAAGGAGGTGTAAAAAAATGCTACTGCTGAAAATCCGGCATGAAAATATTACTGATTTGCAAAGTTACAAGAGTGTGTGGAAACTGCACAACGCACCCCATAACACAGTCATTTTATGGAATTTCATCACAAAATTTTCAACATAGGCATTTTAGGATGCCTGCTTATGAACAGTGTCACTGTTGTTTTCTTAATATGTCCCAAACACTGATTTCCCACAGAGACCACACTATTCTACGCCATAAGTGCGAAAATGCATTTTGGCCAGGATGTGAAAAATGACAGTTATACTGTTCATAAGGAGGTGTAGAAAAATGCCAATGTTGAAAATTTGGAGTGAAAATATTGCAATTTCACAAAGTTACAAGCGTGCATAGCAAGTGCACAATGCACATTCGTAAAACACTCATTTTTTGTATTTTTTCTACCAAATTTATTACTCAGCTTAGTTAGAGAAATAAACAGAACAACCTAATCTGTATTATTGGAGCAGTCCTAAAAGTATCCAGTGATTGCTTTGTCTCCACTCCATAGACCCTGCTGTAATATAGGACCATAGAGGACACTGGGCAGGAGGGTGGGCAACTCTAAAGTTCCGGCACAGCTCCACTGAGCTCACTCACTCCACCTCTCTCACTCACTCATTCTATTTCTCCTGACACTGCAGGCTGCCCTTTTGTACTCAGCTTCTGCTTGCATTGGAACCTTTTTCTGCCCAAAAGGAAGGTCACAGCTATCCCAACAGAGCTCCATTGAGGTCCCTCACTCTCCCTCTCTCACTTGCTCTTTCTGTTTCTCCTGCTGCTGCAGGCTGCCCTTTTGAATTGGGCTCCTGCCTCTGCTGAAGTCTTTTTCTGCCCACAAAGTAATCCACAGCAGTCCCAAAAGAGCTCCATTGAGCTCGCTCGCTCCTCTCTCTTAGTCACTCGTTCCATTTCTCCCAGTGCTGCAGGCTGCCCTTTTGTACTGGGCTACTGCCTGCATTGGCACCTTTTTCTGTCCACAAAGAAATCCACAGCAGTCCTGATAGAGCTCCGTTGAGCTCACTCAGTCCCCTCCCCACTTGCTCATACTGTTTCTCCCACCGCTGCAGGCTGCCCTTTTGTACTGTGTCCCTGCCTGCACTGATGCTTTTTTGGCCCACAAAGAAATCCACAGCAGTTCTGACAGAGCTCTGTTGAGTTTGCTTACTCCCCTTCCCTCATTCGCTCTCTCATTCTGCTTCTCCCAGTGCTGCAGGCTGCCCTTTTGCACTGGGCTCCTGCGTTGGGGCCTTTTTCTGTCCACAAAGAAATCCGCAGCAGTCCCAACAGAGCTCAATTTAGCTCAGTCACTCCCCCCCCTCACTCGCTCGATCTGAATCTGTCCCAAACACTGATTTCCCACAGTGACCGTGCTATTCTGCGGCACGAGTGCAAAAACACATTTCAGCCACTATGTGAAAAACAACAACTGCACTGTTCATAAGGAGGTGTGAAAAAATAGCAGTGTTGAAAATTTGGCATGACAATATTACAAATCTGCAAAATTACAAGGGTGCATGGAAACTGCGCAATGCACACTTGTAACACAGTCATTTGGTGGGCTATCATCACCAAATTTTCAACATAGGCATTTTAGGACCTCTGATCATGGACAGAATCACTGTCATGTTCTTAATCTGTCCCAAAATTTCCCCCAGCGACCACGCTATTCTGAGTTGAAAGTACAAAAACACATTTCAGCCAGGATGGGAAAAATGACAACTGTATTGTTCATAAGTAGATGTGGGAAAATGGCAATGTTGAAAATCTGGAGTGAAAATATAAATTCCCAAAGTTATGAGTGTGCATGCAAATAGCACAACACACACTCATAACACAGTCATTTTATCCCAAGTATCATCACCAAATGTTCAACATAGGCATTTTAGGACCTCTGCTCATGAACAGTGTCACTGTCATTTTCTTAATCTGCTCCAAACACTGATTTCCTACATCGACCGTGCTATTCTGTGGTGGAAGTGCGAAAACACATTTCAGCCAGGATGTGAAAAATGACAGCTGTACTGTTCACAAGGAGATGTGAAAAAATGCCAGTGTTGAAGATATGGCCTGAAAATATTGCAAATTCGTGAAGTTACGAGCATACATAGCAACTGAGCATTGCATGCTCATAAAACAATCATTTTTGGGATTTTTTCGACCAAATTTACAACATAGGCTTTTTGAGAGCCCACCTCATGAACACTGGCACTGTCATTTTGTTAATCAGTCCCAAAAGGTGATTCTGCGCAGTGACCACAAAATCACCTTTCTGGGCTGAATAACTCCATGACAGTGACAGAATTCATGAGGAGGGGTCCCAAAAACCCCATGTTGAAAATTTGGTGCCAAAATTCCAAAACATGCCTGAGATATGCACCAAAGTTGAAAAAACCCTATTTATGCCATTATACACATTATCAGCATTTCCTCAGTTTGCAGTCGGCTTTGAAGAGTGCAGACGTGTTCCTGGTCCACCGAAGATCATCATGCCAGACTCTGGTGGTAAGTATGGGGTCGGGTGTGGGGAGGTGGGGTACACAGTGGGAGTGTGGGTTGGGGAGGAGGTGCAAATGTCGAGGAACCATTTTCTTTTTTCAGGGTAATATAAAAAAAGATGTTGCAGGATTTTTTTTCTTTTTTCAGGTATTTTTGACATGCTGGGGTTCATGCCACCTGTGTGTTTTGGGGTGGGGTGGGGGACTGGAGCCAATGGGGATTGGGTACCCCCATTGGCACATACTGGTATGGGGGATCTCATGAGCTGAGGGGGATTGGGCACCCCCTCGGCACACAAGAACTTAGGGGTGACATGCTAATGGGATTGGGCACCCCCATTGGCAAAAAACCAGGGGGAGGGAACATGATGCTGAGGGGGATTGGGCACCCCCTCGGCAAACAGGTCAGGAATGCAAGGGAGCCCTGCAATGAGTGGTCGCTCCCTCATTGCAGCAGATGATGCTGCAATGTTGAGGCAGATCCTGACTGCAGTGGCTAAAACTTCTCAAGGTTGTGGCACGCTGGCTGAACTAGTGTCAGCAGCAGCATGCCACGCCATTGGGGACAGGGGGCCAAACCTCAAAAGGCAGTGAGGGCATTGGTCACAACAGTGCAGTGCCTCCACAGCCTGCTTCTGCAGCAAGCTGCCGTAACATGTTTCTTGTGCATGCATGCAATCAACATAAAAACAGCTTCTACTGGGGAAAAATGACCTGTAGATTCAGTGTAATTCTCCTTTAAGTCTGGAAAGTAAGAACAGTGGATCCTTAAAAAGCCTAGAAATTAACTTAACACTGGATCCTAAAAAAAAAATATTTCTTTATAAGTGCCTATGTTCCACTTTAGTTTCAAGTATGCAAATGAAGAGAAATTACAGCTAAACATGTAGAATATTTGACTGTTTTATTATGCCATTTGATAGTATGCAACTAAATTAGATATTTAAAAAGCATAAACTAAAGGTACTTTACATATCTACCGTACTACATCTCGTGATGTACATGTCATGCGATGGTGCTGTGCAACACTGATTAAAATAAGGTGTCCCTGATTTTGGTCTTTTGTCCCTGATTTTTTGGGGGGAGTGTTCCTGATTCTGGTCTTAGCAAGTTGAAAGGTATGGTTATTGGTAGCACACACCACACAATGTCAGAAGTTAGCAGAATCAGCCCCCATCTGTAATTCAGAGAGAGAGAGAGAAAGAGAGAGAGCAGAGCCATCAGCAGAGTGACCCAGCAAAAGCCAAAGCACCAGCCTGCATCTGGGATGAAGAGCAGCACAGTAGAAGAAGCAGTGCCTGAGAAAAAAAAAAGACTGAAGCAGATCTGAAGCCCAGCCAACTGGTAAGGCCATTCCATTACTGCTATTCTTAACTACTAGGGGGCAGTGCAGTAAGGTGGGAGCTGGAGCAGAAGACAAGACAAGCTATTTAAAATAAAATAAGTAAAGGAATTTATGTCCGAGAGCAAAGAAAAAAGTGAAACTGGGCACCATTGAAGCAGGCTTGCAAAGTGTTTGTTGATCTAATTTAAAGAGGCAGTCACCATTTTTTCTGAAGTGTACAATACAGCTTATAGTAACTTTATTCATTGCAATTTTGTGACTAAGCAATGGCAACAACAGTGACTTATATGATCCAACCACCTGAACCTTTTGATTTTGCCAGCCCAGATGACTTTCCAAAATGGCTCAGATGCTTCGAAAGGTTTCTTATAGCCAGTAGCATAGTAGAGTCAGCAGCAGAGAATCAGGTGAATACCCTGATGTACTGCATGGGGGACAAAGCAGGTGACATCCTTAGGGGTATGGTATTAACAGATGCAGAAAAAAAAAACTATAATGTGGTCCTGGAAAAATTAAGTGCATATTTCACAGACCACTGACATGTTATCTATGAAAGGGCAAAATTTGAATGTACACAGACAGGAAGCAGGGTAACCAGTTGATGACTTCATTACAGCATTGTACTCCCTAGCTGAGCACTGTTAACTATGGAGATCTATGACAGGAGTTATTCCTGCTAATAAACTCGAAGGTGATTCTAACCTGGGGAGTTTGGCCCCCCAAACAACTCCATCCTGTGAATACTTTTGAGGTTAGAGGTCAATCTAAAATTATATGGGATCCAGGTAAATTAGACGTGTCGGTGCCATTAGTGGAAGAAGCTGTTGCCATACTTGACAATACCCCCAAAAATGAGCAAACATTTGAGTTTTTGCACACTTTGGTGACTGGATGCTTTAGCAATCTTAAGAAATTCCTTTCTTATTCCATTACTATGGAAAGAAAATACAAGAATTGGGCTGACTTCTTCATTTCCAATGCATGGTTTGATACAAGCTTTTTATAGTACAAGCACCATCTAACAAAAACAATTAGGGTTACTAGATCCCACAATACTAGGAGTGCATACAGAGAGTTAAATAAAAAAAAAAGAACAGCTTATAAAGAGTTTCTGAATTATAAGTATAGAATTCATCAACAGAAAAAATGGGATCAGATGCTTACAGCTATACAAAACAATGATTGTCAAACATTTTGGCTATTAGTGGCCAAAGGCACAAACAAAAGAAAAAATCATTATGATTCCCATATACACATGGAAAAATGGGTCTTGCATTTTGAAAATCTATTTTATGACCCAGAAGTAGTGGATATGGCAAACAACCGGGTTAATATATGAAACAAATTCCAATCATTGAAAATTACTGCTAAAGAGTCTTATTTTGCAATAACCAGCTTAAAGAGGAAAAAAGCTCTAGGCCCAGATCAAATATCTCAAGAAATTTATTTGTTGGCCCCTTCTTTCTGGTCCAAATTACTGACTATCTTGTTCAACTCATGTGAAGTCAATAACAGGGTACCGCCTTCAAGGAATGGAGCTTTTATTGTTCCTATTTTCAAAAAAGCCAACAGAGATGATCCCAAGATGTACAGACCTATCTCTCTGCTGGACATCAATGGGAAACGTTTGCAAAAATCATCTTAGACAAATTAATCTTTGAATCAAAACAGCTAGGAAACATTTCAGAACTTCAAGCTGGTTTTAGAGCAGGCTACAACACATCAGACAATTGTTCTGTCTTTTTGCATTTAATTGAGAAGTATATCACACTGAGGAAACAGAAGTTATATGTGGCCTTCATAGATTTCACCTCCAATTTTGATAATATTTCAAGATCTAAATTGTGGCAAGTTATAGCCAAGAAAGGATTTCACTCAGAACTAATCCAGAGAATAAGAAATCTTTATTCAAACACCTGGGCTCAGATTAGGGTTGGAATTAATGGTCACTTATCTTCTAGGTTTCCTACAAACAAAGGGGTTAAGCAAGAATGTGTTTTAGCACCAGTCTTGTTTAGCATTTACATAGATCAGTTGATTCCCCCCACTATTGGTTCAAGGTGTTGTCCAGCCCTTGCATATGCTGACAACCTTGCCTTAATAGCTTTAACAAAAAGGCCTCCAGAAAAATAAATGGATATTTTAAATGATTTTGCCTTTTTATATAGCTTACAAATAAATGAAAATAAGAGCCAGATTGTTGTTCTTGGATTTAATAAAACTAATTGTTCCTGGTTGCTGGGGAAACAGGTGCTAAAAACTGTTAAAACTTACACTTACCTGGGCCTTATAATAGCAAACAATTGCAAGTGGACTCAGCATATAAAAACATGCTTGATAAAATTAAAACAGACTGCTGGAGCCTTAGCCAGATTTAACAATAAATATGGGGGTGGTAGAGTGATGCCTCTGATAAAAGCAATTCAAGACAAATATGTGACCCAGGCTTTGTAGTTGGCTGAAATTTGGGGACCTAACAAAGTTAAGACCTTAGATACCCCTCTAAATAAACTTTTACATACATCACTTGCTGTGGGAAACTCATTTCCTGTTTCTATGATACAGGTTGAATTGGGTCTACCAAGTCTAGATGCTCAGTGTACAACCAAACTAGTTGGCTATTAGATAAATGTTACTTGAATGAACTCCAATAGACTTCCACAGGGATGTTTTAAATAGAAAAGAAAATGGGATAGTTTGGGATGCAAAAAATCTAATTGGCTTAAAAACCTTGAAGCAATTCTTCTAAAGTATGATCTTACCTACAGTATTTAAAAAAATATGTGGACAAGGGCATCAGTAGTAATTTAAAATACAAGGCATATTGCACAAAAAAGATTTGTAACCATTCCAGGTTGGATGACTGTGTCACCATCTCTTGTCTAAAAATTGTGCCATGGCTGGTCTATAATGATAATCAGCCCAAATTTACATACTATCTGGATGTCTTGATAGATTCAGAACTTAGAAAACTGTTCACCAGATACATCATGGAACAATTCCCCACTAATGTGTTAACAGCAAGATTTAAGAAATTGGCTGACCATAAGGACCCTCTTTGTAACTGTAAAAATCAAGGGAGAGAGGATCTGGGTCATGTCATCTTTGATTGCTCTTGGTACAACAAACCCAGGATGATATGGCTACCTCCAATCTGGAAAGGTATTGACATTACAGATAAAAATGTATTGCTAAATATCATGTTTACATCAGAAGATGATGATGTCATCCAAAATGTAGCTGGGTATCTTAGAGTGGCTGCTGGCACTAGAAGAAAATTTAAGTAGCACTTTATTATGCACTCAAGGGAAAATTATGTTCTGATATGTACCATACTGTGCATCTCTGATTGTATTGTAAAAATGACTAAAGTTGTAACTGTTTTTACTCTATATACAAAAGTATTTTAAAGAATGAATTTGTAAATATGTATGTAAAGGTCTTTGACCGAACAATAAATCTATTTACCTTACCTTACCCTAATAAACTTGAACTTGAACTTGAGGAGCTAATCCAGGACCAAACTGTCATGGGGCTCCATGACAGCTAATTGGCTGAATGCATGCAACTGGACAACAACCTCACTTTAGAAAGGTCCATCACAGTGGCACAACAGAGTGAGGCCATACGGAAACAACAGTCAAAGCTCTGGCCAGGAGCAAGCCAAGGTGCAGTACAAACCACACTATATGTGGATGCCATGCAGGGCGAGCATTTTTCAATTGGGAGGAGTCAGAACAAATCCAATGCAGCTCTGAAAATGATGCAGGATCAGTGGAGCAGATGGACACTCCACAAAAGAAAGGACACACAGATGCCATGTGGAGGTGCTGGAACAAGCCATCACATCCAAGAGCTCAGTGTCCAGCAAATGATACCATTTGCCATGCATGTCACAAGAGAGGCCATTCCAAGACTGTGTGTCAGTCCAAAGCAACAGTGCACAAAGCTCAAGAAGTACCAGAAAATGACATGGAGTATGCCTTTTTGGGGTTGGTTCAGGCCTAGGAAACAAGCTGGAAAATGACAGTTCTCATCAATAAGATGCCAACAGGGTTCAAGATAGACACAGGTGCAGACATTACAACCATGACAGAAAACATGTACTAGGAACTGTAAGGCAAACACTGCTTACCTTTGTGAGCCATAAGTAAAGTTCTGATGGGGCCAGGAGGATACACCCTGGATATGTGTGGAGTGCTCACTGCTACCATAACTAAAGGCAAAAATATAAGCTGAGAGGACATTTGCATTATAAGGAACACCCATACTCCATTGCTAGGGAGACAAGCAATCAAGAAACTTCATCTTCCTGCCAGACTCGACAGTGTGGAACAAAGCAAGTAGAGTGAGGAGTTCCCAACATTATTCAATGGCTTTGGAGTACTCAAAGAGTACCATATTTAGCTTACATTTGGAGCCATACCATTTCCACTGACAGCACCCAGAAGGATCCTGGTTCCACTGATGTCCAAGGTGAAATGGAAACTTTTTAGAATGGAGAATTTGGGTGTGATCACCAAGATAGAGAGACTGACAGATTGGTATGCTGGAGTAGTAGTTTTTTCAAAACCAGATGGCACAGTAAGAATATGTGTTGACCTAACCAATCTGAATGTGTTGGCCAGATGGGATAAATTCATCCTCCCCTCAGTGGAACAAACATATGGATGCTGGGAGAAGCAATTTTCTTCATAAAGCTTGGTGCCAATGGAGGATTTGGGCTGACATGTCTGTCAAAGGCATCAGAAAAAGTGACTACTTTCATTACACCCTTTGGACACTACTGCTTTCGAAAAGTGCCCTTTGGCATCTCATCCATCCCTGAGCACTTCCAACAGAGAATGTGCTGAGTCCTGGAAGGCTTGTAGGGGATTGTGTACTACATGGATGATGTCCTTGTCTTCAGTCGCACAATACAGGAGCATGACCAGAGAGTCTATGCAGCCCTAAGAAAGGTCCAGAGTGCAGGGCACACACTGAGTGCCAAATAGTGTGAGTTTGGGAAAACCAATGCTCAGTTTCTGGGACATATCACCTCAGACAAAGGTGTACAACCTGACCCAGAGAAGCTGGAAGCCAAATAAAGGATGTCAAGTTCCACAAATGTGTCTGAAGTTCAAAGTTTCCTGGGAATGGTTAACCAACTGGGGAAGTTCATACCCACCTTAGCAAAGAAAACAAAAGCCCTACAAGAACTTCTGCCACAGGAAAACCAGTGGAGGCTGGGTTCCAACTCAAGAGCAAGGGCTTACAGCTCTCAAAGCAGAACTCATGGCACCACCTACTTTAGCCTTGTTCAGTCCCAACAAAGAAACAAAATTAGTGGCAGATGCATCATCGTTTGGATTAGGCAGGGTTCTGATGCAAAAGCATGAAAATCATTGGAATTCTGTCAGGTATGCATCAAGAGCAATGATGCAAACAGAACAGCAATATGTGCAAAAAAGTGATAATCTCCCTATTGTGGGCATGTGAACACTTTAGTTGTTATCTTGTGGGAGCACACTTCATTCTAGAGACAGATCACAAACCTCTCGTAAGTCTGTTGGGCACCAGAAGCTAAATGACCTTCTTCCAAGGATACAGAGGTTCCACATGCAGTTGATGAGATATGCTTACACCATTGTTCATGTTCCAAGTAAATCTTTCCTTACAGCTGATGCCCATTCAATAATTCCTCTCAAAGGGAAACTTACAGACGAAGATGCAAACCTCATGGAAGAAACAAATATCTATCTTGCTCAATTCCGAGACACCCTTCCAGCGTCAGATAGCAAACTAGTGCAAATCAGACAACAACTAAAGAAAGATCATGTATGTCAACAAGTCATGAAATTTTGCCAACACGGTTGGCCACCAAAGGGTTCAAGGTCCAGATACTATGAAACCATTCTGGCATGAACAACACATCTTGACTGTTTAAGATGGCTTACTTCTGAATGTAACCAGAACTGTGATTTCTCAATCTCTGCAGGATACTACCCTGAAACTACTCCACGAAGGACACCAGGGCATAGAAAAATGCTGCAGGAGAGCACAGTAGACTGTGTGGTGGCCAGGGCTTGGTACATAACTAACAACCCTGATTAACAAGTATGGAGTCTGTTGCAAACTGTGCAGAAATCCAGTAGTGCCATTAATTCCATTTAAATTTCTGGACAGATCATGGTAAAAAGTTTCTTCAGATCTCTTTGACCAGAAAGGTCAAAGATTCCTCACAGTTGTGGACTATCCTTTGAGGTATGTTAGAAACATAGAAACATAGATTTTGATGGCAGATAAGGACCACTTGGCCCACCCAGTCTGCCCATTTCCCTACCTACTGGATAAGCTGCAGATTCTAGTTAACCAACAGCCTACTTCCTGCAACCCCCCACTATAATTGCCTTGTGTCTGTCCCATGCATGTTTGAATTCCCCCACTGTTTTAGACCCAACGACCTCCTCAGAAAGGCTGTTCCATGTATCCACCACTCTCTCCATGAAAAAAAATTTCCTCACATTACCCCTGAGCCGCCCCCCCTCTATCTTTAAATTGTGCCCCCTTGTTCTTACACATCTCTTTTTCTGAAAGATGCTACCCTCCTGGACTTTGTTGATTCCCTTGAGGTACTTGAACATTTCTATCATGTCCCCCCGTCCCTCCTTTCATCAAGAGTATACATATTAAGCTCTCTCAGTCTCTCTTCGTATGGTTTCTGCTGCAGACACTGCACCATTTTAGTTGCCGTCCTCTGGACTGCTTCCATCCTGTCTATGTCCTTGCGTAGATGAGGTCTCCAAAACTGCACACAGTACTTCAGATGGGGTCTTGCCAACAGTCTGTATAGAGGGATAACCACTTCCCTTTTTCTACTTGTGATGTCCCTTCCTATGCATCCCAGTATCCCCCTGGCTCTCTTTACTGACTTTTCACATTGCTTCCCACCTTTAGGTCATCTGATATGACTACCCCCAGGTCCCTTTCCATTTTTGTTGTTGTTAGTACCTCCCCTGCTATTGTGTACTCTTCTCCTAGGTTTTTGTTTCCCAGGTACATTACTTTGCACTTCTTTGCATTGAATCTAAGTTGCCATATGTCTGATCATTCCTCCAACCTTGCCAAGTCCCTTCTCATCTTTTCTACCCCCTCTTGTGTATCAACTCTGTCACAGTTCTTTGTGTCATCTGCAAAGAGGCATACCTTTCCCTCCAGACCCTCTGCAATATCACCTATGAAGATCTTAAAGGGGACTGGACCCAGTACTGAGCCCTGAGGTACTCCACTAGTAACCCCCCCTTTCTTCAGAATGTGTTCCATTCACTATTACCTTCTGTGTCCTGTTGTGCAGCCAGTTTGCTACCCAGGCTACCACCCTGGGACCCACTCCCAGGCTGGCTAACTTGATTATTAATCTTTAGTGCGGGACTGTGTCAAATGCCTTGCTAAAGTCTAGGTAGGCCATATCCACAGCCCCTCCCCGGTCTAGTACTTTGGTCAACCAGTCAAAGAATCAATTAGATTCATCTGACATGACCTTCCTGCTGTAAATCCATGCTGATTTGGGTCCTGTGCCCCGCTGGCCTCTAGGTACTCAACAATTCTTTCTTTCAGAAGTGATTCCATCATTTTTCCTACCACTGAGGTCAAACTTACAGGTCTGTAGTTTCCTGCTTCTGCCTTGCTCCCACTTTTGTGAAGGGGAATCACATCTGCCCTCCTCCAGTCCTCAGGTACCACCCCATCCTGCCATAATTTGTTAAAAAGCGTGATCAGTAGTGTCACTAGGTCCTCCCTTAGTTCTTTTAGGATTCTGGGGTGAATCCCATCAGGCCCCATTGCTTTGTCCACCTTGAGTTTTAGGAGTTCTTTCAGGACTCTTTCTTCTGTGAATGGACTGGTGTCAAACACCCTACCCCAGAGTGCTTCTATTGTCTGGTTTAGGTAACTCCTCCTCATCTTCTTTTGTGAATACTGAGCAAAAGTATTCATTCAGTATCTCTGCCTTTTCACTATCTCCCTCTGCCCACCTCTCCTCTCATTTATTAATCTTCACTATCCCTCCCTTAACCTTTCTATGCTCCCTAATGTACCTATAAAAGGTTTTATCCCCCTTCTTAACTGAGTTTGCTATTTCTTCCTCGGTTTGGGCCTTTGCTAGTCTGACTGCCTTCCCCACTTCTTTCTGCTTTAATTGATACAGTTCCTTGTCGTGCTCGTTCTGTGATTCCTTATACTTTTTGAATGCAGCTTTTTTCTCCTTAACCTTCCCTGCCGCCTCTTTTGAGAACCATAGTGGTTTTTTATTCCGCTTTGTTTTCTTTATTTGTTTCACACAAAGGCTTGTTGCCTCTATGATGGCAGTTTTGATTTTTCTCCATTGTTCTTCCACCCCTCCTTTTTGGTCATTTGCTAGTGCATTCTTCAGGTATTCACCCATTTTGCCAAAGTCAGCCCTTCTAAAGTCCAGTATCCTTGTTTTTGTAGGGCTTATCTCCATGGTTGTACTCATTGTGAAGCACACTGTGCAGTGGTTGCTTGTTCCCAGATGTCTACTGACTTCTAAATTTGTGATCCTCTCTCCATTTGAGAGTACCAGG
This sequence comes from Neoceratodus forsteri, assembly GCA_016271365.2. Taxonomy (NCBI): domain Eukaryota; kingdom Metazoa; phylum Chordata; order Ceratodontiformes; family Ceratodontidae; genus Neoceratodus; species Neoceratodus forsteri. The sequence goes on from CM028130.1 coordinate 1,379,323,815, forward strand.
TCTAGTATTGCTCCCTTCTGAGTGAGTTCCAACACTAGTTGTCTAAGGCCTGCCCCCTGCAGGGCATCAAGAATGACTCTGCTCTAGATGTGGCTGCAGTACATGTTATCCAGTTAACATCTGGCATATTCAGGTCCTCCATAAGAGTATCTCTCCTTTTTCAGCCATTTTGAGAATGTTGAAGTTGTTCATTTGAATGTTACCACTGCAAATCATGTTATTGCACACTTGAAATCAATTTTTGCTTGCCATGGAGTGTCTAAGACTCTGGTATCAGAAAATTGTCCACAGTTCAATTATTCAATCTTTCTTGATTTTGCAAAAGAATGTGACTTTGTACATCTCACAAGCTGTCCAAGACTTCTGCAAGACAATGGAGAAGATGAAAGACCAGTACAAACAGTAAAGAGACTTCTCAAGAAAGCTTATGATCCGTTCAAAGCTTTACTTGCCTATTGAGCTACACCACTTGCCAATGGCTACAGTCCAGCAGAAATGCTGTCGAGTCAAAAACTGAGAATGACCGTACCTATTTTGCCATCTTTTCTGAATTCAAATCTTCAGACCAAGGAAAAATCCAAGGCCACAAACAGTTTTCGCATTTCAAAAGCAAACAATCATATGGCTTTGTTTCTCTTTTCTCCACTGGTAATTCCTACACTGCCAATTGCCTCCCTTTCATATCTTTCCCTCCTCATTTGTTTTCGATGCTGATGACAGTGCCTAAGTTATTATTTGCTGTACAGTTATATCAATATTTTTAGCTATTTGTGCAACCCTGTACCTCTGTCTGTCTGTAAATGTTTTTGACGCGGAACCTTTGTAAAAGAGCCCTGGCTCAAAGGTATTAATTCCTAGATTTTACAATAAACAATAAACAGAGCTCATACTTTGCCACAGCTTCAGCCTGGAGAACACATCTGGATTCCAGACATGAAGATCACAGCACAGGTCACAGAACAGCTGTTAAACCACTCCTATCTTCTGTAGAGTCCACAGGGACAATTGAGATGCACTAGGCACCACTTTGTTCCCCTTCACTCCAGAGAGGAAGAAGGGCAGGGATCAGAAGATGAACTGTCACTGCCTCTAGTGGGTCCACCAGATGGTCCACCAGATGGTCAGACAGAATGGGTACAACCAGTACAACTAGAACATCCTGTAGCATTATGGAAACCACAGCAGAGGCGGGTGTCAGTCCAAACTCAAAGACTGGACTTGTAAATAAAAAGGACTGAATGTGTTAACACAATTTCATGGCAAGTGACCAGGAGGCAGAATAATGCTCCCACTGAGCTGGAAGTGTTCAGGTAGTCTAGCTTGATCTTCTTTGATAGCCAATGATAAAAATAACAGAAAATAAATGTTTAAACATAGTTTAAAAAGTTAAAGTCCAACTGAAAATTGTTAACATACAGTAATACTGCTTGAACTTCTGCAGAAAACTGTATGCATCCTGAATGGGGAAATGTGGTTATAGGTGGTGCTGTAGCTAAGCCAGCCATTTTGGTTTACTGTATGACCTCTAGGAGGAATTACCCAGAGGAATTCCATGTAAATAAACTAGTTGCCATCTTATCTTCAACCTGTGTGCAGCATGGTTATTGGTAACATCACACAACACTGTACTTCCCTCCACAACAACTGTCAAGATACACTTTAGTGCCTGGAAAAAAAAAGTGAATTCTCATTGCCAGAAAAATTTTCAGGATGCTCAAAAAGGAGACGTGCTACCATAAATCTTATATGCCTCTGCTTCTGCTGCTACTAGGTCATGCTGTGCTATGTGACTCTCCACAGCAACTGTCAAGATGCACTTCAGTGCCCAGAAAACAAAAGTGAATTTTCATGCCTGGAAAAATTTCTTGGGATGGCCAGAAATGAGTTGTGGTCCCAGAAATGGTATATTCTGTGCTACTGCTGCTGCTACTACCTGGTGCTGTGCAGTACAACTCTTCACAGCAACTATCAAGATGAATTTTGGTGCCTGGAAAACAAAAGGAAATTTTCATACCTGAAAAAAATTCTCAGGATGGCCAGAAATGAGATGTGTTCCCATAAGTTTTATATTCTGTGCTGTTGCTGCTACTACTATCTGGTGCTGCCCTGTATGACTCAGCACAGCAACTATCAAGATGCATTTCAGTGCCCAGAAAATAAAAGTGAATTCTCATTGCGGGAAAGAATTCTTAGGACAACCAGTAATAAGATGTAAACCCAAAACTCCTATATGCTGCTGCTGCTACTACTAGCTGGTATTGTGTTGTGTGACTCTCCACAATGACTATCAATATGCACTTTAGTGCTCAGACGATAAACGTGAATTGTCATGGCTGGGAAAAATTCTCTGGATGCTCAGAAAGGAGATATACTCCCAGACATCTTATATGCCGCTGCTGCTGTACTTCGTGAATGCAGTCTTGAACAACTGGATCTGGACAATGAGCTTCAACTACAGTATCAGTCTGTAGTGACCTACCCATAAAAGTAAGTATGTTTTGTTGTCTTTTTTTTTGGTTGTGGTAGTATGAGGTATGGAGGCATTTGAAATCATTGTATTTTTAACCATCTTTTGTGACTGTTTCTATATTTGCAGGTATTTTTCACTAATTGGCTGATTGAATCATGTTGCTGCATGGGTCCTGCAAGGCTCTGGTTGTTTAATTTAGGAGTGTTTCCTGCCATGGAAGGGAAGTATTTTTTTCCTTTTGTTTTTTCCTTAAATGCTATCCATATCCATATGTCGCTATGTAACTGGGGTCTGCTCATATTTCTCTCATTTCAGGTATTTTCATGGTGCACAACAAGTTGGGCAACGCGGCAGCGGCAACAGTTGGAGGACTGTTATACATGTTTGATATGTGGGATATGTTGAGTTTCTTAAGACAATATACAGTGGTGGAGATGGTGAAACAAGAGGTCTGAGGCACCATTAGTTGGCAAGGTTGACCAAATCGATGATTCAGTGGAGATTACAAGATGGCAATGACTTGCTTGCTGTAGAATAACAAGGACTTCATTTTGATGGCAGAAAGTAAACAGACCTGATGTGAATACAAGAAAGAAATTATTTAGACAGTAGAATGCTCTATAATGTGTTGCAGAGCACACCTGTGAAAGGAAAGCAACATTAAAAATTAAAATAAAATTTTTTTAGAAAGGATACCAACCATCATAATAGTGATGGCACGGCTTTGAAATGAAACAAAGTTGCCCCACACAAAGGAGGAGAAGTCTGGGTTCCTGGATGAGAAGAGGGAAGGACAGGAGAAAACCTGGGAAGACAACGGAAAATGATGCAGACCTTACTAAAGTAGCCACTATGGATGACTGACCACTCAGACATTGTATACATAGTTCACTCTAAGTATTAGTATACGTGTCACCTGTGAAGAAAAAAGAACTAATTTATCCTGACGTTGCCACTGTTGTGGCCACACTGTAGATTGGTTGTTCAATCCCACTCTTTCCATACCTGTCACCTATAAAGAAAAATGGCATTTAGCACAGTATATCCATTGTGCATCCCCAGCTGTCACTTGTGAAGACAACAGATAAATTGTTTTTCCTCAGTGGGCCACTGTGTTGGCCACATGGTGTATCCCTTGTCAGTCTTACAGTTTTTCTGCCACAGCTATTACCTGTGAAGATCAAACTAAAATTATTGTTGCCCTACTCAGTTGGTGGCCCATGGCATGGACTCGTGGTATACCCACAAAAGGAAAATGGAAAAGAAAAAATCCCTGAGTGATTCATATTACTGATGCACAGGCCATGTAATTGCACAATGGTGCCCCAGAGGAGGAAGACATAGCTTGCTGGCTGCATAAGGCAGCATGAGAGGAGAACTGTGGACACAAGAGTGAAATTATTTAGGGTCTAGCCCATTCCTTGTCTCATAAAAGGAAAAAGAAAATAGAAAAGTAAAAAAAAAAAATTAACAGAATGATACCTACTGTCACATTAGTGATGGCCATGATGTATAATAGCACAACAGTGCTCCATTTGGACAGAAGAAGAAGTTGACATCTTTCTGGCTGGAAGAGGCAGCAGGACAACAGAAGTAGGTTCATACAGTAGTAAATGTGTCTGCCGTTTACACTGGCCTAGCAGTCTAGGTTTATCTAGAGGCATGAGATGAAGGAAGAGACCCATGTTCTTCCTGGATGAGGAGTACTGGAAGAGGACATGGTGCAGATCATCATCAGTGGTAGCATGCATTTGGTAGCAGATTTACATTACTTTGTTGTCTATTATATCAGCTTGGTTAGGGGTTCTGGTTTTACTGGAGGCATCACATGGAGTAGGTGGAGGTGGTGCTGCTGATCCCAAGTGAGGAGAATCATGGGAGGCCATAGTGCAGATCATCATCAGTGGTGGCATGCATCTGGTAGCAGGTTCACATTATTTTAATGTTTGTCATATCAGCTTGGTTAAGAGTCCTGTTTTTTGTGGAGGCATCACATGGAGTAGGATGGGGTGGAACATGTTGCTCCTGAGTGAGAGGAGGCCTGCAGGAGGCCATAGTGAAGATCATCACCAGTGGTGGTGTACAGCGGGCAACAGGCTCACATTACTTTGTTCTCTGTCATATCAGCTAGTTTAGGAGTTCTGGTTTTACTGGAGGCATCACATGGAGTAGGCAGAGGCAGTGCTATTGATCCCAGTTGAGGAGGATTGTGGTAGGCCATAGTGCAGATCATCATCAGTGGTGGCACGCATCTGGCAGCAGGTTCACATTATTTTACTGTTTGTCATATCAGTTTGGTTAAGTGTCATAGTTTTTCTGGAGACATCACATTGAGGAGGAGGCAGCGGCACATGTTCTTCCTGGGTGAGGAGTACTGGAGGAGGCCATAGTGCAGATCATCTTTAGTGCTGGCATGCATCTGGCAGTGGGTTTATATAAGTCTAGTGTCTGGTATATCAACTTGGTTAAGAGCCTTGTTTTTCCTGGAAGCATGCGTGAGATGGAGGAGGTTGAGGAGAAGCCCTTGTTGTTCCCAGGTGAGAAGGAATGGAGGCTAGAGTGCAAAGTTACAGTCTCCTTCTTTCTGTGTCCTCCAAGTTAATCAATCTACTGTTCCTTATCCCTGACAATGAATACCCTCCGTGGTGGGTGATTGTCGTTCTCTTGCTTCATCCTGGTATGTCACTGGTAACTGCAGGGATGTACTTCTATTTAGAGGTATATGTGCACTATTCATTTTAATGAATGTCAACATAATGACATTTTGGGGTGATAGGTTTGCAAGTCAGCCTGTGATGATTGTCCCAGCTGCACTGAAAACACATTCAGAACTTGCACTAGATGGTGGGCAGCTTACATATTTAAAAGCCACATCCACCAGTGCAGGCCATTCTTTAACTTTGCTGTTCCATTACAGAAGGGGTTCATCATCAACTCCAAGGTGTTTGGGGTCTGCCATATATGCTTCAACAGATCTGGATGCTGCCTTTAGTCCAGAATTCTCCAATTGTTCATCCTCCTTCTCCTCCTCACAATCTGCAGTTCCAGCCTCTGCAAGAACTGCCCAGAGAGGATTTTATTTTGGAGGTGGATTTCTGGTTGTTTTACTGGTAGATGTCAAAGCTGCATCTCCATATCTCTCACTTCCCTTGCTGACTGTTGGTAAGGGTGACACAATGTGTCTCATGTCAATGTGCTGTTTTTTTAGCATTTGCAAACCATGTATGCAACTGATCAGCAGTCTTTGCGCATGCTCAACTGTCTTACTACCATCATCAAGTATGACTAAAGGACTCCGTTAGTACCATGGATCCAGCATTGTTGCAGTCATGAAATTCACAGATGTGAGGCTAACACTCAGGTGTCTGTTATGATCAAGTACATTAAACATGTGCCCAGACAATGCATAGCCTACAGCATCACCTGTTGCCTCAAACTGCTGCTGCACATTACAGATAGTCTGCTTCTGCACCTGCAGCAGTGGTACAGCCTGAATAATAGGGGCAGCATTCCCACTCACTGTATGTGTGTCATGATCAAAGGGCCTCAAGATCAAAATCAACCAATCCATAAGACTCCACTGTTTTGTTGTCAGAGAGATAGAAGCTCCAGAACTGTCATGGCTTGTACGAAGGAGCATATACTTTGATAAGGCCTTATACTGTTCATACATCTGCTCCAGCAAATATGGAGTCAAATTCCAGCTTGTGACAACCTCCTGCTTTAATCAGTACTGAGGCAGGTCACTTTTTAATTGCAGTGCATGTAACTGTTCCATTGCATTTCCCAACTGTACAAAATGGCCACAAATTCAATGACACAGGGTGAACACTTCTTTAATATCACATTGTAAGAAGAAGTCTGGAAGAACCAGGTTTAGATAGTGTGCAATGCAGGGCACCCTAACTAATCCTGATCACTAATAGCATTGACAAGGTTTGCATCATTGTCACTGGCCATGAAGCTTGCCTTTAAAGATAGTAGATTCAACCAAATATCAATCTCCTCCAATACTGATGGAAAAATGTTGTTCCCAGTCTATGAATCAAGCATGCTCTTTACAGTCAGCGTTGCATGCTTGTGAATTCCAGGCATGTAGCTTCCATTACAATTAGGTTGCTTTCATTTGCGGTCAAAGTAATGACCAGCCCCCTTCAGTTCTACCCAATGTGCTGTTGTGCACACAAAAAAACTAGCAGCTGTTGGCCCACTGCTCAACATATCAATGGCAAGATGGATTTAGGACCTGGAGTAATGCTGCAGGGCATGTGAAACTTCTTTTTCAACAACATCCCTCTGTTCAGGAATTGCCTACAGTGAAATGTAAGTCCTGGATGACACTTTCCACTTGAAGCATGCTTTGGACATAAAACATAGGAATCCAGCAAAAATGGGAGAAGATCAATAGTGATCATCTTTGCCACAGCAGCATTCAATTCCCTGGCCACTGAATGACTGGGGGATTTACAATGCTTTAATAGAATGCCAGTAATAGGTGACTGGATCTTCTTTGGATGAGTACTTTTTAGGAACAGTTTTGTGTGGGCATCAAGTTGCTCAAAGGCTGTCACAGATGGAGACTGTGTCAAGAAACGTGTGAATTGGCTGAGGGATTTTGTCAAGGTGACCCTGCTGCTCCTGCTGCTGTTGTTCATCAGTGAGTTCACACTTCCAGGGGTACTACTGACTTCCCCATCTCAACCGTCTTTTCATCCACAATATCCTCTGCCTCATTTCTACCTCTCAAACCACCTGTGAACAGTTTCCATTAATGTGCTTGCCACCTAGCCACATGTTTGACTATAAGATGGGTATGCTATCCACCTCTGCTAACATGAGACCCTTTCTTGCCATGGCTTACTCGGGCCTGGCAAAGCTGGCATATTGCAAAAGTGTCATCCTTTGGATTAGTAATACAAAGTCCCACACAAAGGATTTTGAAGCATGCAAAAATCTATGTAGAATATCAGTTGTGGTGGTGTTGGCAGCCACCACACCCCCTCTTTTTTGTGTTCTGGGATATGTGTCATAACATATAATTGCACAAACCTCAATAATGCAAAGCATCATGGCAAACATATGCAAATGCCCATGAGAGAATTTGGACTGGCTTTTCTTTAAGCAGAACTGCATGGTGCCAGAAGGCCTCACAGTACAATCAGCAAAGCCTGAGAATAACAGACACATCCACTTGTTTCATCCTCATTTGGACTCATCAGTGTGCCATATCTGTGTCTTAGCCCAGGGAGAGGGAGAGGGAGCGCAGCCACCCCAGATTCTATCATGGGGATTTGCACATGTTTCCCATGATGCTTTGCATTATATGGGTTTGTGCAATTGTGTTTCCTTTAAAACTTGGCTGAATGGCCAGTATCCTCCGGGATAACCCATGCTTCAGGGCATTTGCTCTGAGGTTCGTATGTAGTTCTTTTCCATCTCTATTTTGGGGTCCCCATGACACAAACAAATAACATCCCGCTTAAGTGGTGGCTTGCTCCTTCTCCCTAGGCTAAGACACAGATATGGCACCCTGATGAGTCTAAATCAGGATGAAACACATGTATGTGTCTGCTGTTCTTAGACTTTGGTGATTGCACTGTGAGACTTTCTGGCACCATGCAGTTCTGCTTAAAGTAGAGTCATTCCAAATACTCTCATGGGGATTTGCATATGTTTCCTATGATGCTTCACATTATTGGGGTTAGTGCAATTGTGTTTCCTTTAAACTTTGGCTGTACGGCCAATATTTTCTGGGATAACCCATTCCTCAGAGCATTTGCTCTGGGGCCCTTTTGTAGTTCTTTTCCTTCTTTATTTTGGGGTCCTCATGACCCAAACAAATAACATCCCCCTTAAGGGATGGTGGCTCCCTCTCCCTGGGCTAAGACACAGATATGGCACATTGATGAGTCCAAATGAGAACAAAACATGGTATGTGTCTGCTCTTCATAGCCTTTGCTGATTGCACTGTGAAGCCTTCTGGCACCATGCAGTTCTGCTTAAAGTAGAGACAGTCCAAATTCTCTCATGGGCATTTGCATATATATATATATATATATATATATATATATCCATTTAATGCATCAGTTAGGGTTGTTCCACAGTGACAAAAGTGAGGAATTCGGTGTTAGGGGTTGAAAACCCCCGGACCTCAGCCCACCCCCAACTGGCATTGGGAGTGCGCATTGGGTCGTCGGCCCTAAGTCTCACCCCATCACATAGCGTAAAGCAGCAGAAGTGTAGGAGAATGGGGTGAGAGTTAGGACCCGAACCCAATGTCGCACCCCAATGTTTTTGCCTCTAATTTCCCTTCTTTTTGAGAATGATAATGAGAAATAGTGAATGTAATGCAGCGGCGGGAGCGCGGGGCCCTCCGGGCCCCGAGCTCCCACCACATAATGTCTTGTGACATAGTAACAGGAACAGCAATGCAAACAGAAGTGCTAACAGCGGTGCACATGGTAACGCAAGCACGAATGAGAACAGAAAGGGTAACGCACACGGTGACGTAGACGGGAACTGTCCGCCGCATGATGTCTTGTCACATAGTAACATGGTGCCTGCAAACGGAAATGCCAATGGGCATGGTGACGCAAAGCAAAACATAAAGAGAAACAGTACTGTAGATACAAATGGAAAAAAATTACAGAAAGCATAAGTACAAATGAAAATGCAAAGGATACTTGACGGTGGCTAGATGTGAGCAGTAAGTAAGCAGATGCGAACCATAGCGAAATGGCAATGGCAACAGTAATGTAATGCACAGGCTGGCTTTCCTAAAATCTACATAGAGAAAGACAGTGAGTACAAAGAATGTATGCATAATAATGGGTCTCGGAGCAGAAAATGAGGAGTTGGAATACTAAATAGCTTATATCTCAGGAACCGTACAACGTAGAAAAAAAATGTAAAAGTCATATGATTTATGACTTTCCTGGCTAGTTTTGTGCTTAGCCCCTACTAGGGAGCTAAGCATTTTTTTGACGAAAAGTCCGTATCTCACACCGTTTCCGAGATATGGGCCCTGAAAGGCATGGCGAACGCTGTAATGTTATCCTATGGGAAAAAAAGAGAAGTTTGGAGTGTCATAACTTTGGCTCCCTGTAATACTTTTTCACCAAACCACTAAAAGGCATGTCTATGGGATGTTGGCTGTCTTCCCTCCAAATTTCAGCCCAAAAGACCAAGCCGTTCTATTGCAGCAGGGCGCCAAAGGATTGCAACAATGCATCGGATGCCGTAATGTTATTCTATGGGGAAAAGTGTCAACTTTGGAGTACCGTAACTTTGGCGCCATGTAATATTTTTGCAACATAATACTGAAAGACACATCTGTGAGATGTCGGCTGCGTTCCTTCCAAATTTCAAGCCAAAGCACCAAACCATTCTTTTGCAGCAGGGTGCCAAAGAATTGCTGTCATTTTCCCACAGCCTAGAAAAGTACTGTTGCAATTTGCGAAAGCTTTCACTTTCATGAGTCGACGGTACTTTGCTTTAATACTTTTTCCAGAAATTTGAAAAACATATTTCTGGGGTGTTTTACCCCAAAATAAAGACATGGCTAGCAACCTCAGGCTATGACTAGGTGAATACAGAAATAATTAGGTTGCCAGATGATCCCAAATTTAAATGGCAAGCATTTTTCTGATCACTAACTGAAAACAAGATGGTGGATTTGCGAAGGTAAGAAGGCCATTTGCGAAAGTAAAAATGCATTTGCGACACTGTCAAACTTTTTAACTTTTCCCATTGACTTATAATGGGAAATTGTTTTTTGAATAACTTTTGAACTGTTTAATATTTTTTTCACAAAATCTTGGAAAGGCACATTGGGGACCCCGGCCGCACGTTCTCTGAAGATTTCAGTCCAGTCGCGCAAACCATGCGACCTGTAGGCACGACCGTAGAATTCCAGAAAAAGCGTAAACGCATGCTCAGATCATGCTTAATAACTCCGCAGCTGTGTATCTGACTGGTACGAAACTTGGCAAATCCCAAGGTGTATGGGTTTTGATCATGTATTCCAAATTTCAGGCAAATCCGTCAAGCGGTTGCAAAGTTATTAAGGTGCAAAATTTGGGGTTTAACATGTAATGGCTCCTCAATCCCTAACTATGATAGCACTACCGTTACCATATATATATATATATATATCTATATATATATATATTATGGTAGCAACTGTAGTGCTATCATAGTTAGGGTTAGTACCCCATTTAAGGTTAAATGGTGAAACTTTGCACTTTAATAACTTTTCCACAGTTCAACGGATTTGACTGAAATTTGGCAGGCACATGGCGTAACCATAGATCTTGGGATCTGTCAACGTTCGTACTGGTCGGATATACAGCTGTGGTGTCATCAAGTGACATTCCGGCATGCAATTACGTTTTTTCTGTGCATTCTTTGCTCATGCCTACAGGTTTCTCGGTTTATGTGACCAGTCCAAAAATGTCAGGGAACATGCGGCCAGGGTTTCTGATGTGTCTTTTGATGATTTCATGAAAAAATATTGAACGGTTCAAAATATATTCAAAAAACAAATTTCCCATTATAGTCAATGGGAAAGTTAACAAAAAGTTTGACAGTGTCGCAAATGCACTTTTTAGTGTCGCAAATGTCCCTAGTGGTGTCGCAAATCTGCCATTTTGTTTTCAGTTACTGATCACAGAAATGCTTGGCATTTAAAATTGGGACCATCTAGGACATAATTCTTTTTGTGTTTACCTAGTCGAGCCCTGAGGATGCTAGCCGTGTCTTTATTTTGGGGTTAAACACCCCAGCAATAAGTTTTTAAATTTTTTGGGAAAAGCAGTGTTGCAAAGTAGTGTCACATTTCCAACACTGTTACAAATTTTTGTGAAAGGTGTCGCAAATCACGACACTACTTTTCAACAGTATGGCCAAAATGACAGGAATTGTTTGCCATCCTGTTGCAAAAGAAAAATTTAGTCTTTTGGGCTGCAATTTGAAGGGAAGAAAGTCAACATCTCACAGATGTGCCTTTCGGTGGTTTGGTGAAAAAATATTGTAGAGATGCAAAGTTACGGCACTCTGAAGTTGATGCTTTTTCCCATAGACTAACATTACGCATCCGTCACATGACAGGAATTATTTGCCACCCTGCTGCAAAATAATGGTTTGGTCTTTTGGGCTGAAATTTGGAGAGAAAAAAGCCAACATCCCACAGATGTGCCTTTTTGTGGTTTGGTGAAAAATTATAATGGGGCGGCAAAGTTACGGCACTCCGAACTTCACATATTTTCCCATAGGATAACATTACGGTGTCCACCACACATTTCAGGGCCCGTATCTCAGAAATGGTGCAAGATACAGACTATTTGTCAGAAAAGTACTTAACCCCCCAAATGGGGGCCAAGTACAAAACTAGCCAGGAAAGTCATAATTCACATGAAATTTTAATTTTTTTCGACGTCGTATGGTAACTGAGATATAAGCAATTTAGTATTCCAACTCCTCATTTTCTGCTTCGAGCCCCATTATTATACATACATTCTTTGTACTCACTGTCTTTCTTTATGCAACTGTTGGGGAAAACCAGGGTGTGCTTTTACGTTACTGTTATCCTTACCATTTCTGCTTGCAGTTCCATACCAGTTTGCTTTACTGTTCCAGTGTACGCCACCGTGTGCGTTACCCTTTGCGTTTTCCTTTGCACTTGCATTTGCATTACTGCTACCATTTGTGTCTACAGTACTGTTTCTGTTTTGCTTTGCATCACCGTGCACATTACCATTTGCGTTTTGAGGCTGCCCTCCCATTTGCATTTACGTTTGTCTTTTGTTTTGCGTCATCGTTGTTGTTACCTTTACCATTTGCATTTCCAATTGCGTTCCCGTGCCAGTGAGCATTATGGTTTGCATTTCCGTACACGCTTGCATTTGTGTTTCTGTTTCCTTTGGTGTTATTGTTGCTGTTACCGCTATCATTTGCATTTACAATTGCAGTACCATGACCATGCGCATAACGGTTTGTGTTTCTGTATGTGCTTGCGTTTGTGTTTCTGTTTCTGTTTCTGTTTCCTTTGGTGTTATTTCAGCTGTTACTGTTACCATTTGCGTTTCCAATTGCAGTATCGTGAATGTGCACGTTATGTTTTGCACTTCAGTGTGCACTTGCGTTTGCCTTTCTGTTTCTGTTCCCTTTGGCGTTATTGTTGCTGTAACAGATAACATTTGCATTTACAATAGCGGTACCGTGACCGTGCTTGTTAACACTTGCATTTCCGTGTGCGCGTGTGTCTCCATTTGTGTCACTGTTCACTTTGGCATCACTTTGCACTTGCATTTCTATTAACATTTGCTTTACCATTTCCATTTGCATCACCATGTGCATAACTGTTAACACTTGCATTTGCATTGCAGTTACCATTACTATGTCACAAGACATCACATGGTGGGAGCGTGGGGCCCGAAGGGCTCGTGCTCCCACCACCGCATTCTATTCACTATTTATAGTACTCACTCTCAAAAAGAAGGGAAATTCATGGCTAAAAACTCCATTTAATGCATCAGTTAGGGTTGTTCACAGCAACAATAGCAGGAATTGATTATTGGGGTTGAAAGCCCCCTGGCACCCCTGGCCTCATCCGGCATCGGGTGTGCATTGGGATCATCAGTCCCAACTCTCACCCCATTCTCCTAAACCTCAGCTTCTTACATATGTGATGGGGTGAGAGTTAGGGCCATGACCTAGCGTACACCTCAATGCCGGTTGGGGGTGGGCTGGGGTGCAAGGGGCTTCAACCCTAACACCAATTTCCTTGCTTTTGTTGCTGTGGAACACCCTAACTGATGCATAAAATGGAGGGTTTTTTGCCATTATGTATATATATATATATATATATATATACACACATATATATATATATATATATATATATATATATAAAATAACCCACTCTTAGGTGTGCAGTTGTGCTCTGATATACGCACACCTTTGTGTGCATTGTACGCACGAGGCCGGAGGCTGAGTATATCAACCACCCAAGGTATGGGTTTATTAGAGCATGACCGCACATCCTAGAGTGGGTTATCTGTCTCATAAAATGGTAAAATTGTTTTTTGGGGGGTAAAATTGCAGGTGTGCGGTCGCGCTCTGATATATGCACGGTCATGTGATGTGTTTTATACAATCAGAACACTGTATTTGGATATGGAGGCCTTCCCCATTTTATAAATATATATTTATGTGTGTGTGTGTGTATATATATATTATGGTAGCACAGTAGTGTTACCATAGTTAGGGTTGACTACCCCATTTAAGGTTAAATGGTGAAATTTTGAATCTTAATAACTTTGCCTTTGTTCAATGGATTTGCCAGAAATTTGGCAGGCATGGGGCGTAAGCATGGATCTTGGGATCTGCTGACTTATGTACCGGTCAGATATACAGCTGCAGAGTTATTAAGCGACATTCCGGCATGCAAATTTATTTTACGCATTCTTTGCTCACGCCTACAGGTCGCATGGTTTAAGCGACCAGTCCAAAAACTTCAGAGAATATGTGGCCAGGGTCCCTGATATGCTTTTTGAAGATTTCATGAAAAAATATTGAACGGTTTAAAAGATATTCAAAAAAACAGGTTTCCCTTTATAGTCAATGGCAAAAGTTAACAAAAAGTTCGACAGTGTCACAAATGCAATTTTTAGTGTCATAAATGGCCCTAGTAGTGTCACAAATTCACCATTTTGTTTTCAGTTACTTATCACAGAAATGCTTGGCATTTAAATTTGGGACCATCTAGGGACATAATTCTTTTTGTGTTTACCTAGTTGAGCCCTGTGGATGCTAGCCATGTCTTTATTTTGGGGTTAAACACCCCAGAAATAAGTTTTTTAAATTTTTGGGAAAAGTGGTGTTGCAAAGCAGTGTCACACTTGTGTCACTGTCACAAATTTTTGTGGAAGGTGTCACAAATCATGACACTACTTTTCAACAGTATGGCCAAAATGACAGGAATTGTTTGCCATCCTGTTGCAAAAGAACGGTTTGGTCTTTTGGGCTGAAATTTGAAGGGAAGAAAGTCAACATCTCACAGATGTGCCTTTCAGTGGTTTGGTGAAAAAATATTGCAGAGATACAAAGTTACAGCACTCTGAAGTTGATGCTTTTTCCCATAGACTAACATTACGGCATCCGTCGCATGACAGGAATTATTTGCCACCATGCTGCAAAATAATGGTTTTGTCATTTGGGCTGAAATATGGAGGGAAGAAAGCCAATATCCCTCAGATGTGCCTTTTGGTAGTTTGGTAAAAAAATATTACAGGGCAGCAAAGCTACGGCCCTCTGAACATATGTTTTTTCCCATAGCATAACATTACGGAGTCCGCTGCACCTTTCAGGGCCCGTATCTTGGAAACGGTGCGAGATACGAACTTTTTGTCAGAAAAGTGCTTAACCCCCAAATTGGGGCTAAGTACAAAACAAGTAAGGAAAGTCATTATTTATACGAAATTTTAATTTTATTTCTACATCATATGGTTCCTGAGATGTAAGCAATTTAGTATTCCAACTCCTCATTTTCTGCTCCGAGACCCATTATTACGCATACATTCTTTGTACTCACTGTCTTTCTCTGCAGCTGTTGGGGAAAACCAGGGTGTGCACTTATGTTACTGTTACCTTTACTGTTTGCACTTGTGGTTCCTTACCCGTTTGCTTTACCGTTCCAGTGTATGCCACCATGTGTGTTACCCTTTTCGTTTTCATTTGCGCTTACGTTACTGTTACCATTTGTGTCTACAGTACTGTTTCTGTTTGTGTTTCACTTTTCGACACCATGCGTATTATCATTTGCATTTGCGGCCACCCTTCCATTTGTGTTTGTGTTTGTCTTTCGTTTTGCTTCATCATTATTATTACCATTACCATTTGCATTTCCAATTGCGTTGCCATGCCCGTGCGTTTTACAGTTTGCATTTCCATACATGCTTGCATTTGTGTTTCTGTTTCCTTTGACATTATTATTGCTGTTACCATTACCATTTGCATTTCCAATTGCGGTACCATGACCGTGTGCATTATGGTTTGCATTTCCATAAGCGCTTGCGATTCCATTTCTGTTTCTGTTTCTATTGGTGTTATTGTTGCTGTTACCATTACCATTAGTGTTTACAATTGTGGCATCATGATCATGGGCAATACGGTTTGCATTTCCGTATGCACTTGCGATTCCGTTTCCGTTTCTGTTTCCTTTGGCATTATTTTAGCTGTTACTGTTACTATTTGCATTTCCAACTGCAGTACTGTGATCGTGTGCATTACAGTTTGTGTTTCCATATGTGCTTGCATTTGCCTTTCTGTTTCTGTTTCCTTTGAAGTTATTTTTGCTGTTACCGTTACCGTTACCATTTGCGTTTGCAATTGTGGTATCGACTATGCACATTATGCCTTTTGCATTTCTGCAATGCGGTTCGCTTGCCTTTCTGTTTCTGTTCCCTTTGTGGTTATTGTTGCTGTAACAGTTAACATTTGCATTTACGATAGCGGTACCATGACCGTGTGCGTTAACACTTGCGTTTCCATGCTTGCTTTCATCTCCATTTGTGTCACTGTTTACTTTGGTGTCACTTTGCACTTGTGTTTCTATCAACATTTGCATTACCATTTCTGTTTGCATCACCTTGGGTGTAACTGTTAGCACTTGCATTTGCATTGCAGTTATCGTTACTATGTCACAAGGCATCACATGGTGGAAGCACGGGGCCCAAAGGGCCTGCACTCCCACCACCACATTCTATTCACTATTTATAGTCCTCATTCTCAAAAAGAAGGGGAATTCATTGCAAAAACTCTGTTTGCATTCTCCCCCAAACTCCCCATGTGGGGGGCTTTGCCCTCGCACCCTCTGAACTAAAGGATTCTAATTCCAGGTCAGATTTAGTTCGAGGAGGGGTGCAAGTCGAGAAGTGGATTTCCCCTTCTTCAATGCATCAGTTGGGGTTGTTCTAGGTGACAAAATTGAAAATTTGGTGTTAAGGTTGAAAAGCCTTGCACCCCTAGCTCGCCTCAACTGGCATTGGGGTGAGCATTGGAATGTCGGTCCCAACTCTCACCCCATTCTCCTATACTTCAGCTTGCTTACACATGTGATGGGGTGAGAGTTAGGCTGATGACCCAAATGCATACCCTGATGCCAATTGGTGGGGGGCTGGGGTGCAAGGGGCTGTCAACCCTAACACCGAATTTCTCACTTTTGTCTCTGTGGAACAACCCTAACTGATGCATTAAACTGATTTTTTTGCAGTGAATATATATATATATATATATATATATAAATATCTCCATAGAGGTATTCCCCATACGGTGACACCAACACAGCGAACTACACTCCGTCTGCAAAATAGACACTTTGCCAACAGGTTGCTGTGATGGTTTGCCCGAGACAGGGGCATGCTGTCTCCTGGTCCTGCACACCCACCCTGAGTTAACTCCAACTGGAGTTAACAATCCTTTAGTTGCATGGGTGGTTCAGGGAGGCAAAGCCCCTGATAGAAAAACAGGACCGGGAGTCTGCAAGGAATCATGCTGACCACGATTTGCCATCGACATGATTCCTGTCATTTAACTCTGGTCGACATTAGAGATGTCAAAACAGCGTGGTTGAGCCATATATATATATATATATGTCAGTGGCAGTGACTCAGTAGGTAGCACACTAACCTCTGAGGCCAGGAGATCAGAGGGCTGTGGGTTCAGTTCCCACATCTGGCACTTGGGTTAATATCCCAGTACTGACACTGTAGTGTAGCATAAGAGGGGTGCTGCACTTCTGAGGTGCCGTCTTTCAGATGAGACATTAAACCAAGGTCCCATCTGCCTGGATTGATGGTAGTTCAAGTGGATGTTAAAGATCCCATGGCACTCATCAAAAAAGAGTAGGGGAATTTCCCCGGTGTCCTGGCCAAATTTCCCTCATTCACTAAAAAATATCACCAACAGCTTAATCTGGTTCAAGGTCAGTTGACATTCATCTGTATCCCCCTCCCCGGGTCATGCCTGAAAATAGGCAGGATTTGTCTAGTGCACTTACCCGGTCAACAAAAACTAAATAAAATAAATAAATAAACATATATATATATATTATAATCTTTGCAAAATAATTTATTAATGGACAAGTCAGAGTGTAACTTAATGGCACAAAAGTAAGGAAACGTGGCATTAGGGTTTCCAAACATAATTCACCACTCACCCACAAGCAACAAAAGGATACGATCATACAAGCAACCACAGACTGCCATCATCAGGCAAGACAAACAACATATAATGCTTTCCAAATGACACAAATGCAGTAACAGTGATGTGCTACCTTTGTTGATTTGTATCTGTGGCATGCACAGAGCAGGACATACACAGTCACTTGTTGCTGCAGATAGAAATACATGATAATCACATCACAACACTACTTCAATGTGCAACAGCACAGTCTACTACAGCCACAGATACAAATCCATGATACTTAAATTACAAGAGTTTTTTTTGCCTGCAGATGCATGCACACTGTAAGATTTTCACACATTTGATAGGCCTGTGCTTCTGCAGCCATAGGTGTAAAACATAAACACTGATCTCTGCCTGCAGAAGTGTAGGTGCCACAATATCCATGATACCAAAATTACAACAGTAAGTCTGTCTACAGAAGTGTTGGCCCCAGAGGGGCCTGCACCTCTTTGGCCAGGGTTGTATATGCTGGCATGACAAAAAAGATTGTGACCGGCATTACAGCGACGGCCTCACTGTCAACCCCAACTTGCAGTTGGCATGAAGCTGCACAGTTCAGGAGTGTTTTTTACATCAGGGGGCTTCTCCCACCAAACCCCCCATGTGGGGGTCTTTGCCCTCGCACCCCCCAAACTAAAGGATTCTAACTCTAGGTTGGTTTTAGTTTGAGGAGGGGGTGCAAGTCAGGAGAAGTGGTTTCCCCCTTCCAGCACCACTTCTATGGTGGCATGGGCAGTAGTTGATACCGACACATGTCACTGTAGAAATGTCACTGTAAGGGTGGCATACCCTTTGGCCACAGTTGTAAGATATACAAGCCAACTTCTGCTTTCAGAAGGGCATGTGGGGCCTGCAGTTATGCAAACAGATGTGCTGTTGCATTGTGGCTATCATGGTTTCAGCAGTGGAACTACATTAGAAATTATTCAAGGTGGTAGCAGTTTTCCTGTTGTGCAGCTGCATATATATTAAACCACACACTAGCAGATCATGATAGCTAGCGAATAAGGCTGGGGAAAACTGATAAATTTTGATGTGGAATTTTCATTACATTTTGTGAACATTTGTGAAATTTTGTCAAAATTATTGAAATTTTGTGGAAGTTCCTGAAATAAGTAATTTGTCATAACTCAGTTCATCTTGTAGCTAGAGATCTGAAGGTTTGTATGCATACTGTTTGGTAGACATATGAACAGCATACCAAATTTTAGGATATTTGAATCAGGGACAGTAAAGTTGTAGGTGCTCAAAGTCTGGCATTATTCATGTACAGTTCCATAAAATATTTATCTGTTTACAGCTTAGCCATCTTTTGAGTTAGACAACTGAAGATGTATATGCATACTTTCTTGGAAAAGTTTTAGAAACTGCTAAATAGAGGGGTAGTTGCATTTCACAATTTAATTCTTTGTTAAATTGTGTGAAAAGTTTCAAAAATAGTTGGATGTTTACAGCTCTACTGCTTTTGTAGGTATACACTCAAGATTTGTCATGCATACCAAAGCAAATATGTCATGGAATCTAATTAAGCTGGATAAAGGTGATTTAGTAGGTTAATTATTTTTTTTTGGGGGGGGGATACTTTAGAAATTACTAATTGCCAAAATCTTTGCAAAAAATAATTTATGCATAATAGGTAATGCCACTAGAATTCCACATGTGGGGTTTAACTTTCACAAAGCACGTTGAGCCACTGAATCACCTCACTTGCACTACCATCATGACCTTGCAATATCCCTCCAACACTCCTGTCACAGTACTGCCAAGTATTATGCTCCCAACATGACTAAAGATATCCAGTTACTTCTGTTACAATAGCCTACCTCACAACTAGTTGTAAGGCTTGGTGCCTCTGTTTTTCAAATAGTAAATATATATATTGTTATTTACAGGGTTGTTCATGAGTCAGTAGGTGGCATTGCATAGAAACAATGCTGCAGGATCCTGTACTTTCACAAGTCGCTAAATCAGTGAACTCTAGTGGTTAACTGGCATATTGCTTGAAAACAGGCTATTGCACAGTGATGACTATTATTCATTGTTCATCACTCAAGATATTCACATGACACTTGGCACCACTGTACTTGTATTATGGAATGTCATATTAATGCGATCTTAATGTCACTTTAACCAGCCTTTACATTCCTCTACAATGGCAACTCAAGTGTATGACTGGGCAAAATGTATAGACATGGCTTCGATAGAACCAAATCAAATCAAATCAACTTTATTTATAAAAAAGCTCCTTTCCAAAACCAAGGCTCTTGGAAATAATGCATTAAAATAATCAAAACTATTTATTAAAACCAAAATAAACAAGTTAAGACTCATGGCTGCAATATTAAAAATCGGAATATGCCAGACTAAAAAGAAATGTCTTCAAAGCTGTTTTAAAACTTTGGACTGTCAGGCAATCTTGCACCTGACAAGGTAGAGAATTCCACAGGGTTCAGGCCATAAAACTGAAAGACCTTGCCCAGATGTCTTTAAATGAACCCTGGGAATCTGTAGTAATCCCTCATCAGTGGATCAGAGAGAGCAGGAGGGACAGTAGGGATGAAGAAGATCTTGCAGGTAACCAGGTCCCTGGTCATGTAGGGTCTTGTAGGTCAGCAAACCAAACTTCAAGGTGATCCACCACTGTACTGGTAGCCAGTGCAGTCCACGAAGCACAGGCATTATATGACTGGTCCTAGATGAACCAGTCAATAACCTGGCTGCCGTATTCTGCACAAGCTGCACAGGGTGGATAGAAGCATCACAACATCCCAGAATTTCTCATAAGCTCATGAAATTCAGCTTTAACTACTGATGATATTTTGGAGTCTTTCACTGCTTATAACTTGGCTGGCCTCTGGGCAAGAGATTAAAGAGCTGATACAAACAACCTCTTTTTTTCCATATTGATTTTTCTCAAGGCTGGCCAGCAGCTTGTCTCTCAAGGATGTACCCTGTTCACAGTGATATACCTTGATCAGGCTGAACACAGTCATCTTTCAGTTTGCTATCAGGTTTTTCTCTGACATTTCTTCCCTCACAACTCCACTGGCAGGGGTGGTGCTTCTATTAGTCTCACACAGAGACAGCTTCCCTATGGCATAAGCAAGCTCCCTGATCCAGCCTCAGGTGTCTTTGTGTGGCTGGAACCTGCCAACCACCCTCACTGATCAAAATGCACTGCTGAGTGGCAGCTATCACAGCCATGGCCTGCTTCCCAACATGACTTCAAGGGCTTGCTTCTAATCCTGTGTCATTAGCATGGCAGTGCAATGCTCTGCTGCTGGGACATAGTGTGGCTGCAAAAACCTAATATTTTGGGCAATGAACCTAACAAAACTGGCAATATTCAGTTCTTTAGTATTAAGGATATAAGGGCTTAAATTTCAGCAGTTTCAATAATTAAGAAATGTAATTTTAACATATCTGAAAGTATGGTGGCTTATAACACAGTCACCATTAAAGCTAAATATTTCTAACTTGAAGTATTTCTGTATGGACCTTAGTAATATCACCATACCAAAGCTGGAGTCATTTCGGAAAATTCTTTCAAAATTAGATTGAAATAACTGGCATCAAAATGTTGGTGAAATTTCATAAATTGTTCACAGATATTTTGTGAAATTTTGCAGAAGTGAAATCAGAATGTCACCATAGTTTCCAAGGTGAAAGATACACTTTGCCCTGCCCTGGTAGTGAGGCACCTTGTACAACTGCAGAAGTGTATCTGGTTGCAGATGCATGGGCCCCATGGGGCCTTTCATCTGCAGAAGCACAGGGCCCCATGGTGACTTCTGTTCTGTAGCCACACATAATCATGCACACTGAACAGTAAAACACACAGGTTTGGTTGCTTAAGTGGCTACGCATATGCAGCCACAGCTACAAATCCAATAGCTCAGTAGATTTGATGTGCTACCATAGTGGATTTGCATCTGTTGCTGCATATGCACAGATACAAAACCACTAAGGTAGCACATCAGTGCTACTTTGGTGGATTTGTATCTACACTGATGCAGCTACTGATATAAATCCACTAAGGAAGCACATCAGTGCTGCTTCATTTGTGTCATCTGTAAAGAAATGTAGTTTGTTTGCTTTACCTGATGATGACTGTCTGTGGTTGCTTGTGTGGTGTTGCCCTTTTGCTGCTTTAATGTGGGGGTAAGGTACCATACCCTAACACCACATTTCCCCTACCTTTGTAGTATTAAGTTGAACCCAAACTGGTATATTAACAAAGTTTTTTGGCAAAACATTTCCTTTCTTTTTGAGATAGTGCAATTGTATCCTCATTTAGGTACTTGCAAGAACAGATGCAGACATGCAGGGCCCACTGGGCCCTACACCAAGGGAAGACTCTGCCCACCTATGAAAGTTTAAGGGTCCTGTACTTCTGTGCAGCAGCAGATGTCAAGAATTAATGGGGCTGTTTTGTGGGCTGCAGAAGTGCAGGGTTCCCTGGGCCCTTCACATCCATGGGGTTGCAGATACAAACACACAGGGCAAAGAATCCATCTCTCAGCCAAAACACAGGGTTCAGTGACTCTGATTGGTGCAGAGGTGCAGGGACCTATCCCAAGAAAAGAGTTCTCTGCACAATATGGTACTTTGGGGACATGTGGGCAACAATGCATGTTCCCTTCCCAGGCTTTGGGTTACTGTTGCATGACAGCATCATCCCCCCAAACTCTGTCCATCCAACTAGCTCACTGGGGTCACCCTTGAATTGAGCTCACCGGCATGGGATCAGGAAGCACTAGCTTCTAGGGTAAAGACTGTCACTACCCACGTTTCTTAATAATTTTTTTTTTCTTCTGACCACTAGTTGTCAAGGTAGTCATTTTATAACTTCCTCTTATAAACATGATATGTGGCATTCATGGAATACTGGTCAAAATGTCATTTCACACAACACATGAGACAACACGACTCATTCGGAATTTAAAAAACAACACCTGTCATGTTTATGAGGTGGTGTGAAAAAATAATGATGTTGAAAGTTTGGAGTCAAAATACTGAAAATTAGTGATGTTATAAGTGAATGTTCAACTACTTCAAGGTTCACTCATAATATGGTAATTTTACCATAGTTTTGCACCAGGTTTGTTTTTCAAATTTCATAAGCTTTATTGCAAATAACAATTGAAGATAACCATTGCAAAACATACAAAAAGGCAAATCTCATAAAGTTGACATGCACTGATCCTATAGTCTATAGCATGCAGAATTAACAATATAGTAACATTTTATCAGAGGAACACAGAAAAGTAAAGAAAGGAAAAAGAGGGAAAAAAAGAAAGAAAAAAAAAAAAAAAAACAGACCCGATATAACTCTCACTTTTCCACACTCCCCACCCCACCAACCCTCCCTCCCCGCTGTTCCATTAAAAGAGAGTAGATACTTTAGATTGCAAAACAGAGTGAAAAGTTTCAGGAAAAAAAAACCTCAAACCTTCACTAAAACTATAAGAAGTCATGTGGGAGTATTAGAATAATTACCATTTTACCTCAGGTTGCCAATGTGAAGAGTTGGGACTCAAAGCCTCCAAGGTTTACTCAAAGGGTGAGGAGGGTATACAGTGGTTCCCATACTTTCCTGTATCTGGGGAGGTGACTCATTATGCTAGCAATTATCCATTCTGCTTGTGATGCGAACAATATCTTTCAGTACCATTCAATAAATTGAGGAGTAGTCTGGTCACACCAGTGCCTGAGGATTACTTTTTTGGCACAGGTCAAAATCAACTCCACGTGAGATTTCTGGTTGCCAAGCAACCAATCACCAAACTCTCCTAATGGGCATATTTCAGGGAGAAATGCTTCCTTTAGGCCTAAGACAGGCTCTAAATGAGAGTGGATGCTTTCCCAAAAAGGAGTTATCTTTTCATAGGTCCAAAGTATATGAAGTAATGTGCCGGACTCTATATCACATATAGAGCATATATCTGAGGAGAGCCTACCCATTCTGTGCAGTTTAATTGGAGTGTGGTAAAGGTTATAAAGTATCTAAAACTGCATACAGCAGTATCCATCCCATTTTATATATTTATACGTGTGTCTGCAAATATGAGGCCAATCATGGGAGGAACTGGGATCAGGAAATGCCTGGTCCAATAATAGAACAGGTTAGTTTCTCTGTTAGAGAGACTTTCATGCAGTTCATGATAAGAATATGAAATGGTATGGGATGGTGGGGCAGTTAAAGCTAGAGAAAGAACTAGTGTCCCATATAAGCTATACCACAAGTCCACCCCAAAGTGATACATTAACACATTAGTCAACTGGAGATATTTGAAGCATAGGGAGGAAGACCACTGATATTTTTCTTAAGCCTCCTGAAAGGTAAGCAATTTCTCATTATTTAAGTGGCAATTTACTGTATTTACAGCCCTGTGAGGCCAAAAAGATTTAGTGAGCAACTGACCTGCAATTTTAAAATTTGGATTCCCAAGTAACAGTTGTGCCACATCTCTTTGAGGCTGGACTTTAAGCATAGAGCATAATTGTGTATGGACCTTAAGGGAAGTCTCTATGGGAGTACCTTTCAGAGGTCTAGGGAGTGTCTTCCGAGAGATAACAAGAAGTGCATGCATATCAAGACCTAGTTTTGAACACTGTTCCAGTTCAATGTCTAACCACTGTGGGGTGTAGGGCAATGAGAGATCATTCAATTGTGACCTTAACCAGTGGAATAATCTGGAACAGTGAATGGCCAAATAATATAGAAAAAATATTATGTACTAGCAGGCCGCTCAGCTCTTTTCATTTTCATCAATTTATACAAGGCCCTTCAAGGCAGTTTATTCTGCCACAGAAAGGTAGAGATTACTCTATGTACCTGGGTGAACTACGACTGTGGTCGAGCTTGGTTGAGCATCAGGAGTGGGTACAAAATATGGGGAAGAACATTCATTTTTATTATACTCAATTGCCCCCATATTGATATGGGAAGAAGGGACCACCTGTCCAAATCAACCTTAATGCGAGCAACCACTGAGTCCAAGTTGTACTGTTTCATTTTGGATGGGGAAACACTTAGGTAGATTCCCAAATAATTCAACTTGATACTGACCCAAACAAAGCCAAGGTTTCCCACACCAGCCCTCATTGTTGCTCCATTCAGAGGCATGGCGTCGGATTTTGCTAGATTTTGTTTATATTTGGAAATTTTCCAGACTGAGAGATTACATCCAGGATAGCAGGCAATGAGACACTGAGTGAGGTAACATGTAATAGGATGTCATCTGCATACACCAAAAGCTTATATTGAGTTTGCTCCAGAGAAATACCTGAAATTTGAGTGGTAGCATTAATTCTCCTTATTACAGGTTCCAAAAAGAGGTAAGTAGGAAAGGTGAGAGTGGCAACCTTGCCTGGTACCCTGTTGTAGGGGAAAGCTTTTGGAAAGGACCCCATTACATAGTATGCAGGCTGACGGGCTAGTGTAAAGCACCTTTATCCAGTGAATAAAAGCCAGGGGGATGTGATATTTGGGTAAGAGATTAAATAAGTAATTCCATGAAATCCTATTAAAGGCTTTCTCTGCATCCAGGGAAGCAAACACTGCAGTAGTGCATGATTCCCTGGAGGCAGGATGAGGTGAGACAACTTACACATATGGTCAGATGAGAGTCACTCTGGTACAAAACCAACTTGCTACCCTGTTAATAAGGGATCCCCATACCTGACTTAATCTATTGGCCAAAATATTTTGAGATCAACGTTAATGAGGGATATTGGTCTGTAATTAAAGACCTGCAGGGTCTTTCCTAGGCTTTTGTAAAACCACAATAATAGCCTCCATGAGAGAAGTGTCCAACAGACCCTCAGCAGAAACTTAATTAAAGGTATCTCACAATAAGGGGGCCAGTAAGAGGAGATCAAACTCTTATAAAAATTGAATGTATAGCCATCTGGACCCAGGGATTTATCTGGGGCCAGGGAATCAATAGCTTTACAGACTTCTGCTAAGGTTAGGGGGCCTGTAGGAGCTCTACTTATAAATCATTCAGGTGAGGTAGATCAAGATCCTGGAGAAAGGTCTCAAAGTCAGCAGAGGAAAAAAGAAGTAGATGGTGTAGTGTACAGATCCTGATAGTGTGACTGGAAACAAGCTACAATATCATGGGGAGAAGTAAGAAGTTGGCCTGACTCTCTGCAGCTAGAAGACGAAATCCTGTCCATAATTTGAGAACACAGACATAAAGCCAAAAGCTTCCCAGCTTTTTCCCCTTGATCAAAGTATTTTGCCTTAGCACACAAAAATAGGTGTTCTGCTTTCTCACCTAGCAAATGATTATATTGAGATCTTAAGGCCTCCAAGCATTCCCAATCCTGTTGGGGAGATGTTGGAGAAGTGTGCTTCTCCAAGAGCCTAATCTGATCCAGCAAAGAAGTAAGTCATTGTGCTCTTTCATTTTACACTTGGTGGCCAGTCATATAAGGTCACCCCAAAGAGCATATTCAAGGGTTTCCTGGAGTACATCCAATTTGACAATGGAACTAATGTTAAGCTCTAGAAAATATGCAATAAAGTGTTGGATATGATCTGTCAGATCAGGGGATATGAGCAACTGATTATTAAACCTTCAGGTCTTAACCCCCTCTATGGAGGAAAAAAAACATACAAAGGAGCAGATGATGATGATCCCAGAATACCTTGTTCCCAAAATAACATAGTGAGATACCTGATAGGTGCTCAACCCCCAACAAAAATAAATCAATCCTGGAAAAAGAACTATGGGGGATAAAATGAAAGGAGTACTCTCACTGATTAGGGCATAAAGCCCTCCAGGGATCAACTAGGCCCAGGGAGTCCTTGAGTTCTCACAAGGCTAGTTGCCATGGTGTAAGGGCATGATGGATCCTACTAGATTGGTCTAGCTCATTACAAACAGCTATGTTCCAATCCCCAGTGAGAAGGATCGGGATAGAGGCCTATGGTGCCAATATTGATGTTAAAGAGGTGAAAAACTTAGGGTCATTGGTTGTGGGGCCATATATTACACCCAGGATAACTTCTTACTGGCCTAACAGAGCTCATAAAACTAGATACCTGCCATGGGGATCAACCCCCTCCTGAAGCAAATGGAAAGGTACTCTTCTAGCTACCAAAATAGTGAAACCCTTATTGCGGGAGTCAGAGCCAGCTCAAAAGGCCTGCCCAACCTAGCAATGCCTAAAAAGGAGACCTGAGCAGGGAGCAAGTAAGTCTCCTGGGGGAAGGCAACATCTATCAGTAATTTATTTAAGTGAAGCAGGATTTTTGCCCTTTTCATTGGAGATTGAGCACCTCTGATATTCCAAGAACAGAAGCAGTAACTAAGCATAATTTTTGGTGCCAGTGAACCAACTGATACAACCAGCCATATATTGGTGGAAAGATGGCATGGGAAACTCAAAGAAAGGTAATCTTCTCTTCCAGTGGAACCCCACCCCCACCCCCAGCAATCTAGGTGTCCCACAACCATAAAACAATATTAATGGGAATCCTATTTGGATACATAAGTCCAACATAGTAAGGGACTTTCCTACTACCCCATAACATTTGGGGGCAAGATAAAGCATAATTTATCCAGTGGAATATAATGCCAGGATTCCAAGGAAAATGATCCCCAAACCCTTTCAGAACATGCCCTCCAACTTCCCCCAACCCCTCATCACGCCATGAACCAACTACTGAAGTAACTTTCCCTACCCAATCCCTCCCTAAAAGGACCATACCTCCCCCTCTACTTCTGCTTCCATGAAAAGGACCAATCAATATGCAAACATAGGGTGTGTAACTGTAACAAACCCTGCTACAAAAAATCACTGCCCACATTAGCCAGACCCTGTCAAAAATTTGAGACCAAACAATGGTATGCGGTTTAGGGGTTCTGACCCAAGGAAAAAAATTATAATCAATCAATCAATCAATCAAAACTTCATTTGTAAAAATTGCAATTCACAATGATCAAATCACTTGTACATAAAACAAAACTCAAAACTATAAATATCCAATAAATATTAAAATTCTGAAATTAAATGAGACAAAAAGTTATCGGACATCAGGACACACCATAATAAATAGATGTGTTTTAAGCACTGATTTAAAACTCTTCATGGTCAGGCACTCTCTCACCCGATGAGGTAGAGAGTTCCACAGGGTTGGGGCAACAAATACAAATGGCTGGGCACCAGAGATCTTCAAAGGAAGCCTGAAAACCTCTAACAATCTCTCATTGGAGAAGTGGAACAGACAGAGGGAGTGATAGGAGAGAAGGAGATCTTGCTAATTCCATGGTCCCTGTCCATGTAGGGCCCTGTATGTCAGCAAACTGACCTTGAAGGTGATCAGTCACTGAATTGGTAGCCAGTGCAAACTGCGGAGGACAGGCATGACATGGTGTGATCTAGATAAGGCAGTCAACAGCCTGGCTACTGCATTCTGCACCAGCTACAAGCAATGGATGTCAACCCCAGGAAACCCTATGTAAAAGGCATTTCCGTAATCCAGACAGGAGGTCACACACGCATAAACCAACATTGGAAGGTCCTTGGATGGGACAACGTGTTTAATCCGGGTGATATTTCTCAGATGATAAAATGAGGTCCTGGTGATGGATGACAACTGAAACTTAAGCATCAGTCCATCGTCTAGCATAACGCCCAGATTCCGCAACTGGTCAGAGGTCAACAGCTGGTTGCCCCTGAGCCAAAGCCCAGAGGGTGACTAGCTAATGACCCCCTCTACCCAATGACAGAGGTCTACAACCAGCACCTCAGTCTCATCAGGGTTCAGCCTCAGTCAGTTGGCACTCATCCAGTCCTGGATCTCAGAGAGGCAGCAGTTAAATACCGAGACAGTGCCACCCTGTTTTGGTACAAAGGACAGGTAAAGCTGAATATCATCTGTGTAGCAGTGGAAACCCAGTCTGTACTACCTTTTAATGCCCCCTAACAGCAGCATATACACCGCAAAGAACATGGGTGACAAAACAGAGCCCTGGGGCACCCCACAGCACAGGTGGAGTGAAGTCAAGGAATAAATCCTTGACATCACTCTCTGAGTCCTGCCCACGAGGAAAGATTGAAACTACCTGAGGACTGTTACAGACAGTCTGCAGATCAGCTGCAGGCACTCCAATAGCACTCCATGGTCCACAGTGTCAAATGCTGTAGAGAGATCAAGGAGAACCATGATGGAATGGCTCTTCCAATCTCTCGTTATCAGGAGATCATTAAGTTCCCTAACCAGCGCCATCTCAGTACTATGCTTCTTCCTAAATCCAGAATGGAGAGGATCATAGACATTGTGAATAGTAAGATGATCCTCCATTTGCAGTGCAACAACCTTCTCAGTAACCTTACTCACAAAGGGCAAGTTAGAGACAGGTCTGTAGTTGGCAAGACAGTTGGGGTGGAGAGAAGATTTCTTCAGAAGAGGTGTTGCCACCACCTCCTTCAGGGAACACCCCTGTCTCTAACAAGCACCAGACTATCTTAGCCAGGACCGGGCTGATGACCACCACACACCCCTTACCAGAAGCAGGGTTGGGCCCAGGTTCAAACTACAGTAGGTCGGCCACATACCCTGGATGATCTTCTCGATGTTAATGATCACCAGCCATCCAAAGTCAGACCAGACAAACTGGGTGCTTGCAACCTCTAGCTGACCACCAATATACCCATTAAAGCATGCTGCACAGATCTCAGACCTGATGCTGGCAACCTTATGTGCAAAGAACCGAGCAAACCCATCACACATATTCTGTGAAAATGCTCTCTGAGACTGCAGACAGACTGGATTGCACAGCCTGTTGACAATTCAGAAGAGCTGCATGGTTGATTCTGCACAGTGCCAATCTCCCTGGACAGGAACTCTGCCTTCTTATGGGAGAGTACCAATTGATAGTCCTTAAAATGGACCATCAATCTAAGTTTGTCAGCATCAAGGCCAGATTTCCACCAGTGCAACTCCAGCCTTCATCCCACTTGCCTCAAATCTCTCACGGTCTCATCAAACCAAGGAGACCGAGGGTGAGGAGTGAGGGGGAAAACATGGACAGGAGCTATGGAATCCTGGGTCACCATCACTGCCTTATTATAGGCAAGTAGCAGATCTCCTGGATCCAAGCTTACACTCAGTACACCCGACAGGTCTAGCACTGCTGCAAGACCATGTGGGTTCAAACCCTTTAAAGGGTGATATCGGACCATCTCCATAGAAGCAGGTCTGTTGGGGAGAGCCTGGCAGCTGAACCTTATAATGTGATGGTCAGACCACCCAACCAGCTGCACCACCAAGTCAGAGATCGCCATCCCCAGTAGGAATAACAAATCCAATGAGTGACCATGACTGTGGATCATAGATGTAATTACCTGTGTGAAGACCAACACAGTCATGAGTTGGAGGAAGGCCTTACCAAATTGTGAGAGTTCATCATTGACCCAAGCACTGAAATCCCCCAAAACCATCTATCTGGGGGATTCAAATTCCATGTTGATGATGAAGTCTGCTACTTCCTGCAGGAATTGTTTCTTGCCTCCAGGTGGACAGTAGACAAGAAGAATCCTGCAACCCACACCTGCACCCATGATATACTCAAAGGATTTGGTTGCCCCTACTGGAACATCTACAAGGCCCAGTTCTGATTTAAAACAAAAGTGTACACCCCCACCCCATGATCCTCACTCGGGCGATGTATCACCAAGTACCCAGCCAAAATAGCTGACTCCAAGATCAGACCAGCATTCTCATCCAGCCAAGTCTTGGTGATACAAGCTAGGTCAGATGACCCAACAAGATCAGCAATCACTGCTGTCTTGTTTTTGATAAATAGCACAATGAGCCAATATAGCCTTTGGAGATCCCATGGAAAAATGAACATCATGATACTTATACTCCAGAAGCCATGAAACACATCCTTCCACAGGAAATATGAGCCCCCATCCACTGTACCTGCTCATGAAGCCTAAGTACATAAGCAGCAATCTACTCCCTTATTCCTGCCCCCCACCCTAGCTAAGGAGAAGAAAAAAAATATTCCTCTCATAAGATCCCTATTAAGGGGGATGTTTCCCTAGAGACTACTACTTCACCAAAGTGCCCCAAAAAAGAGAAAAAGATAATACAAAACAAGTACATCATGCAGATACCAATAAAATGTCAAGAATAGAATAACACAGTTTCAGTAATTATAAGTACATCAAAATATCTACTACAGGCCAGACCCAACCCATGACCCCTGCCAGATATCCCCAAAGTAAGAAGAAAAAAATAAGCTTAATTTAAGATAGGTAACCAAAACCCTCTTTAACCCATCTCAGAAAATGTAACATAAAGCTTTAGAGAGAACCCCCCCAGAAGAAGAGACAATCTGCCCTTTATGTAAACAAACCATGCAAAATTGAATGATCCTAAATGAAGTACAAACAATCCATAATGACCAAATGGTTAATAGGGAAAAGCAAAGGTAATAAACCTACTAATATTGAGTCATCCAAAAGTAATGTAATAGTGGGACTTTTGAAATTGCCGCTGGTGGCTCAGAACAGTTAGTATAGAAGTGGCAGTCGAAGAACCAATGCCACATTAAAAAAAAATTAAAAAATCAACTTAGTAAAACTGCCAAGAGTTTTCAGTTGTGCCAGAAATAAAGCTATTGTCCAAAGGAACAAAGAGTCCAGGAAGCAGGAGTCTTGATTGCCTTATAATGAACAATAGAGAGCCATTCTCAGACTCATCCAGTTGAAAAGAAAAGATAGGTTTGAGTCAGGATCTTCTTCTCATTCTGGATGACCTGCCAGGTGAAGAAGCTCAAGCTACCATTGCGAGCAGAAATGGAGGGCTCATTCTCCATAGATATGCCGAAAGATGCCTGTGTGGTGAAAGGTGTACCAAAAAATCAGAGTTGCAATAAATGTCCAAGCTTTGGAGGGAGACTCTAGCATATCTGGCAGTGGAGGAAATTGTCCTAGGAAGGTTCAAATCAAGCTGGAAGTCTCTTAAGAGCAAGGATCACAGAATAAGGTGAAATTCTGCATTGAAGTAAAAATTCTGATCGGGTTAGCACTGACAGTAAGGGGAGCAAAATCATAGAAACTTGAGGAGTCCCAATAATTGGCCAGACCTGAATTAAATGCTAAATCTGTAAGGAGCATTGCTTGGATCAGGATTCTGGAATAAGGAAAATCAAAGATGATCCACAATAGGTGTGGTAAAAGGGTGCTGCCCATATTAACGGGTATGCAACCAGAGAGGATCAGCTGTCCCTGAAGAGGTCTCGCAGAAGCTGCTCCAGTTCACTGACTGCTTGTTCCCTTGCATCAATGGAGTGCCATGATCCCTGGATCAGAACCTGGAGTCTGGCAGGATACAGTACCCGAAACTTGATACCAGTTGCAATAAGCTTTATCACAACCTGTGGAAGATAGTCCATTCTTGTCTGGTAGCAGCTTGCAAATCTTTTGGAATGCAAAGCCTTGTGCCTTCCAACATAATTTCATTTAATTCCTGAGTTTTCTGCAAATTGTGCTGTTTATCAAGGAAATTAAGCAGCTTAGTAGTAGTAGTCAAAATTTTATTCTGAAGATTCAGAAAAGGATAGCCTAATTGAGCAGAGTCTCATTTTCAATGGCGTCCTAAAGTATAAAACAGTTACATAAAACATGTACCTAAAAACAAGCATAGCAAATACAATATACAACCTACAGTACATCAAAAGACATATATACATGACAGACAGACATTTAAATATTTTTCAGTTAATTACAACAAACTTTAGGCATTTTGACACTTTTTACAAGCCAAGATCTTATTTGGTGCCAAGATGGAAGAGATATTGACTTTCTCAAATGGTCAGGCAAACTGTTCCATAGTTTTAGGGCCAAACAAATAAATGATTAATCACCCTTTACTGTTTGCATAGCAGGCACCTTAAATTCAATTAACTCAGCTGTACGTAAACCTTCCCTATTTATCCTGAGTTTTAACATGCCTGTTAAGTAAGTGGGCACCTTACTAAAATAACTCTTGCAAGTCAAATGTATCAAATGAATGTTCCGTAGTTCAGACAAGCTAATCCAGTGCAAATTTCTGTAACGAGTGCAATGGTGTGTCTCTCTTGGGGAGTCTGAATTATAATGAGCATATCTATTATAAAGAATATTTAATTTATGTAACAAATTTTTAGATGCACCCCTAAATAGAATATCTCCATAATCAAACAGAGGCATAAGCATTGACTTTACAATCTGTAATCTGATATCTTGGGGAATATTTTTTCCTATGTTTGTTTAGAATACCCAACTTTATACTTAGTTTCTTGGTTAAGTAGTCAATGTATATGTCCCACTTACAATGAGAATCTATCCAGACTCCCACATATTTGTACGAATGGACAAAGTTAAAACTTGAGTATGAAAGGACAAGCTGGAGAATCAGGAGGTGGCCGGGGGCATAACAATAGGTGATCCCACTCCACCATATAACTAGGATTATTAGGAGATGGCCAGGCTATTCATTCTAGCAGTTTCTGAGTAAACAAGATTGGGGTAGAACTCGGAGTGCCTCCAGGAGCCAAAGATGACCACATTATTTCTCCTACTCCTCCCCTCCAGATCTTCCAGCTTGGTCTCCATTCTGGCCAGTTTTTGATGGAGATAGGTCACTTCGGGCTCCAATCGGTCACTCCATCTCTTGATGGAACCAGAGCGGGATTCCACATCACTGACCCACCAACCCAACTCCCCAAGATCTGATTGCAAGGATTTAATTTCAGAGGCAAGATCTTTCATGTAATACTTGAGAGGCTGCAATTCAGATAGGAATTTCTCCTCTGTAAGTGGCAATGGTGCCAGAGTAGTAGTTGTGTAGCATCCGGTGTTAGAGCCTTGGGCCTTAGGCCATTTCATTGTCTTATCCTGTATCTGGGGTAGAGTATGGTGTGGTGGTTCTTGCTGCATCTCTGCCTCCATAGTTTCAGCCAAATTTGATAAAAAAATAGAAGATCTCGATGATGAATGCTTTCCAGCAAGTGAATATGTAATAATATTTTAAGTTAGTAGTGGCTGAATTATAGAGAAATTGTAAAATCGACAAAATTGCAGGAGCAGAGCTTAGGAGCAGTTACTTCTTCAGAGGCATTATGTGACTCCTACAAAATATTTTTAACATATTCTTCTTATGATCCCCACCTCATGAACTTGATAAGGGGAAATTTTAAAATCCCACCAAAACATGATTTTGTGCAGTGATGTGAAATCAACTTTGGCACATATTTGAACATTTTCAACTGCCTTATTCATTAGGTGGGGTCCCTGAAAATCCCATGTTGAAAGTTTGATGGAAAAATATTGAAAATTATAGAAGTTATGAGTGAACATTGGAATATTTCAATGTTCACTTGAAATTTTCTCATTTTACCATCATATTTTTCAAAAATAATTTCAACATAATCTTCTTATGACCCTACCTCATGAACCTGGCAGATGAAAATGTTAAAATCATACCCAAAAAGTGATTTTGTTCAGCAACCATGAAATCACCTTTCAGGATGGATTTGAAACATTTCATCTACTTTGTTCATGAGGTTGGTTCGAAAAGGCCATGCTGACACTTTTGTCTAAAATTATTGAAAACTGACAAAGTTATGATAAAAGTTCAAACCCTATTGCATTAAAATGGACTTATCTTATTTTCTCATATTGCATTCACTGGTTCCAGCAGCAAAACATGTTTCTGATCGAAGAGTGGAGCTATGTCGTGGAACATGTTCAGGTGAGTGACTGTGTGTTGAGTGGGTGGTCAAGGTGGGTGGGTGGGGATGTGGGGGGCAGATCAGCAAGGGATCATTTTCTCTTTTACAGATTTAAAGCAGCAGTGCAACAAAATTGGGAGAAAATTTAACCCTACCTTTTTTTAACTGTAAAATAGTCCAGGCATCTTCCAGTTTTATTTGATTGTACAGTCTTTTAATTCCACCAACATCTGAACATCTGAGTATTGTATATGTGTTTTAATTGATTTTTTCTCAAGAAAAAAAGATGGCCACCACATTTTACATAGAAATAGCATTGTAAGCGTGGCAAGGGTTAGGATAAAAAAATAATAGTCTGTGGCATAGGAGGTACCTAGACAAGTACATTTGATGGGTATACTAATGTTTTTCTTAACTGTAGTTAAAATTAGCTTTTTTGGAAAAACATTTTTCATTGCTCTGCTGCTTTAATATAAAAAGATCAACAAGGGATGATTTTCTTTTATTACAGGGAGACATTGCTGACACTGGGGATTGGCACCCCAGTACCCCCAATATTGGGATAATGTTAGGTAGCACTGGCAGCAGATACACCAGTTGTACCATCCAAATATTGGGGAAACTGGATTCATGACCTGGAGGTTAGGTGTGCCGAGAGAAGTGGTACCAGTGGATGGGCACTTAGGTCCACTTACTGTACATTATATTTACTAAACAGTAAACACTGGGATGGAGGAAGGCAACCTGGAAATCAGGGGGGAGAAAGAAGTGGCATTGGGGGTGGGCACCCCGATCTGCTTAAGATAGATAGATAGATAGATAGATAGATAGATAGATAGATAGATAGATAGATAGATAGATAGATATAATGAATAGATAAGACAAGGATCAAGGAACTTAGTTGGAAGAGATAACTGGCTCATTGTTCCTACTGAAGCAGGCAGCACAACTCCAGCTGTGGCTCCACAATTCAAGAACGTCATGCTGTTCTCATACAGAGAATGTGATGAATTGCTTCTTTTGCTAAACTGGACAAACAACATTTTTGGGTGCCCAGAAATGTTATTTCCAGCATCATTTTAAAAACCAAACACTTGAATCTAACTACATTTCCATTTAGCCAGATTCAGGTCTTTTTCTTAATACATAATTTTTAGGTATTTTCCATATTTTTTAGTTAAAAAAACAAAACAAAACAAGACTACAGCTGTCAGGAACCCCCCTCCCAAATATTTTTGATTGTGAGAACCATTTTTGGTTCATGACACCTAAGTGAAGTGAACTAAAATGCTCTTGTGAACTGAAATTATTTGGTTTGTGTCAGAGGGCTAACTCAAAAACCTACTGAGCATGCTAAAAAAAAACACTTAACATTCGTATAACTTGAACCATTTGATATCTTTTCACAAAAACATCAAAAGGCACTACCTCTGCATGCATCCTTTTTATCCTGAACATTTTGTAAAAACAACCTTTGCCATCTAGGCTGTATGTAAGTGCTACAAAAAAGTGCATTAAGTATTGGAAAAAATGCACTTAATTAAAAACTAATATTTTGCATCTCAGAAACTTCACAACATACTGTCGCCAAGCTTTTTACATCTTCAGACTATGCCAGTTAAGCCATGCATGTAAAGCTTTGTGCTGTTTCATTGAATGCCACCGAAGTTATTAAGGTGAAAAAACTGGGGTTTAATATTAAACACCTTACTCAACGCTAACTATACTGGTGCTACCACACCAGTACAATAAAACAACTAAAGGTTATCAATAGTAAAACATAGAAAGAAGAAAAAGTATGTTTAGCATAAAACAAGAAAAGAAAAAGTACTAAGATGTGCTTCAGTACCAAAAGTAATCCTATTTTGTCAGCAAAATCTTTACATAATGACCCAAAAATCCTTCAGGTAAAGTGTTAAGTCTGGTTCTATGTGAAAATAATGAATTTAAAGTCGCAATCACAGTTTAAGCAATGTTTAATGGTGATCGCAAAACACGCACCATCCCATAAATGCTACAAACACAACAGTGGCACTGTAATAATCACTATCAGCAGTTATGTAAACAATCTGTCTCCTGACAGCATAGTGAGGACTATACTATGCGCAATTAAAGGAAACAGCATTGGTGTCTTTGGGTGGCATTTGTACTGTTTTGGACCCGCACCCTTACATTGCTCATGCTGGTGGGGTCAGTCATGTCTAATTTGTCCATTGATGTGCCAGAGTCACAGTACAGGGATCATTTTAAAATGACTGTGATTTCTTGAGTTATAGAGATACTGTCAACCTGTATAGATGCACACCAGTATATTTTTATGTTTTCTTTGTGGTCCGTGAATTTATTTCAGTCATCAGCCAGGTACTGGGTGATACATCACCTGAAGTTGGATCGGTGGGGTCACTATTTGTTTTAAATCGGAACTGGGCCTTGTGGAAGTTCCAGTGATGATCCCCAGATCCTTTGAGTGTATTATGGGAGCAGGTGTGGGCTGCAGAATTCTTCTCAATTACCATCCACCCAGTGACGGGAAAGTTTTTCTGCAGGAAGTTGCAGACTTCATTGTCAACCTGGTGTTGGAGCCTTCCAGGTTGCTGGTCCTGGGGGACTTCAATGCCTGGATCAGTGATGAATTCTCACATTTTGGTCAAAACTTCCTCCAACTAATGACTTTGTTGGGCTTTGCACAGGTTGTTACCACTGCTACCTATACTCAGGGCCACTTCTTGGATCTGGTGTTCACCCTGGGGATGGAGATCACGGAGATGGTGGTGGAGCCAGTTGGGTGGTCTGATCATCACTCCACAGGGTTCAGTTTCATGGCCCTCCTATGAGACCAACCCCTTTGGAGATGGTCCTGTACTGCCCTTTGAGGGGAGTTACCCCTGAGGGTCTAATGGCAGTGCTGGACCTATTGACTTGGCCTATGGAGTACATGGAACCAGATGCCTTATTGGGGCACTACACTAGGGTGATACTGGGGGCTCTGGATTCCATAGCACCTGTCCGTGTTCACCCCCTCTCCCTCTGCTCTTGGTCCCTATGGTTTGATGGGACATTGAGGGAGTTGAGGAGAGTGGGGCAAAGGTTGGAACGCTGCTGGCGGAAATCTGGACTGGAGGATGACAGGCTTAGATTGATGGCCCATTATTTGGACTATCAATAAGCAATCTCCCATAAGAAGGCAGAGTTCCTGTCCAGAAAGATAGCTGCATCAAGAAATTGACCATCTCAGCTCTTTTGAACAGTGGACAGACTGTCCAATCCAGCCTGCCTGCTGGGTCAGAGAGCTTTTCCACAAATAAAGTGTGACGAGTTTGCTTGTTTTTTTGATGATAAGTTGTTGTCCATCAGGTCAAAGATCTGCAGTGGGCATTCAAATGAGCATTGCAGTGATCGATGTGAGGTTACAGGCCATCGGTTTATCTAGACAGACTTTGACCAGCCAGTGATCATGGATATCATGAAGATTGTCCAGGGCTTGCGACCGACTTGCTGTAGTTTGGATCCTAGTCCCATGCACCTCCTTGTAGATTGTATGGATGTGATAGGACTAATCCTTGCAGAGATAGTCTGGTGCTCTTTGGACCAAGGGGTGTTTCAGGATTCTCTGAAAGAAGCTATCGTTACACCCCTTTTGAAGAAAGCTTCCCTCAACCCCGACTGTCTCGCCAACTACAGACTGATCTCTAGCCTTCCCTTTTTTGCTAAGGTTATTGAGAAAGTAGTCACATTGCAGCTCGAGGACTTTCTTACCACCCATGAAGTCTATGATCCTCTCCAGTCCAGTTTCAGGAAGAGGCACAGTACCGAGATGGTGTTGGTTCAGGTATTGAATGATCTCCTAATAGCAAAAGATCAGAGGAGTCATTCAATCTTGGTCCTCCTTGATCTCTCTGCAGCATTTGACACCATGGACCATGGGATGTTGCTATATCACCTGCAGTTATTCTATGGAGTGTCGGGAACAGTCTTCAGATGGTTCCATTCTTTCCTTTTGGGCAGAACCCAGAAGGTAGTATCAGGAATGTTTTCCTCTGCTCCTTTTGCTCTGCCTTGTGGGGTACCTCAGGGCTCTGTGCTTTCCCCCATGTTGTTCACAGTGTATATGCTGCCATTGGGAGACATTATAAGGTGTTATGGGCTAAGTTTCCAGTGCTATGCAGATGACACTCAGTTCTATATGTCCTTTGTATCCGAACAAGATGATGCCTTATCGGTCTTTAACAACTGCCTCACTGAGATTCAGGACTGGATGAGTGCTAACTTGTTAAGACTAAATCCAGAAAAGACTGAGGTGCTGGTAGTGGACCTGGGTCACCGTGTAGAGAAGTTGACTCCTGGGTTGCCCTCTGGCCTTGTTCTAGGGGGTAACCAGTTGAGGCCTTCTGAACAGATGCGGAATCTGGGAGTAATTCTTGACAATGGGCTGACACTGAAGGCACAGGTGTCAGCTGTTGTCAGGTCTTCCTTTTACCATCTGAGGAATATTTCCCTGATAAAACACCTAGTTCTGCACGATGACCTTCCAGTATTGGTTCACGCCTTTGTTTCTTCACATCTTGACTACTGCAATACTCTATATCTAGGGTTGCCGGGGGTGGATTTCCGTCGCCTGCAGCTGGTGCAGAATGCAGCAACCAGGTTGTTGACTGGATTGGGAAGAATGTGCCACATCACACCTGTGCAGCGTGAACTGCACTGGCTGCCAGTGCAATGGGGAATCATCTTTAAGGCCACATTTCTGACCTATAAGACTCTACACGGTCAGGGACCGGGCTACTTGCAAGATCTCCTTCGACCCTACTGCCCTCTCCATTCGCTCTTCTCCACCGACGAGGGCTTGCTAGAGATTCCCAGAGTCAGTTTTCAGTCATCAGGAGCCAGAGCTTTTTCTTTTGTGGCCCCAACCCTGTGGAATTCTCTACCTCATCAGATTCGAGAGTGCCTGTCCACACAGTCATTCAAGGCAGCTTTGAAAATGTGCTTATTCGAACAGGCTTTTAATGGATAATTTATATGTTGTAATAAGTGTTTTTAGTTTTATATTTATATTTATGTTGTTGATTGTTTTATTATGTACCTGTGCTTTGATTTCTGAAAAGCGCAATGTAAAAAAATCTTGATTGGTTGATTGATCAACAGTGCTGTCAGGTTAATCAGTGTGGAAAAAAGAATAAGTCAAATTTTATAATGTTATAATAACATTCACAAACAATGGTTGGTTAGTGCCATCTATGTATTGAAACACCTTTCGCTGCTGAGATTCACCTGCTATCTGGTCCACCTCCCCCCCCCACACTCACCAATCCACCCATATGCACATCCTTTGACATCTGCTACCCAACAGATTTCCCATTAGAAAGTTTTTCACCAAGAAATCACTTGGGATTTATCATTCGCACACTAGAGAATATATATACAGACTGGAGGATTGTTGGAAGTGAGGATCGGTTCAGCTAGCAGTGCATTTGCACCTGAAACCCCTTCTTCAATCTGCCATACTGATATGGATAGCAAACACCCTTATTACTTCATCTCTCCATACTCACATAGCTTTTTCCCTGTCATACTGCAGTGGACTAACTGTGGAAGTCACCCCTTCTTCCTCATTGGGATACCATCCATGCAATGAAGAGCAATTTATGTAGCACTCAAATGCCCACATTCTCCATGCATCGATTCTAGTAATAACAGATGGCAAGACTCATGATTTTGCTTCTTCATTATTTTATTATATTGTTTGGAAGCCAGCATTGCTATTTCTGGCACAGTGCTAAAATTCAGCAGTCACTAATAAATATTAAAAGCACGATTATTGAATTGCTATTTTTTAATCACTAGTATGCATTTGCTATTTTAACGGGATACCATTAAATTAAAGTGAAAAACATTGTTTAACAAAAAGCAACATCATACCCAAAAGTGCTTCCTCTGAACCCCATTTTTTTTGTAAAATAAATTGACAGCCGACCTGCCAGATATGGTCTTTGAAACAAACAAATACTACCCATAAAGAACTGGGAGGGTAGTTCTTCCATTCTTGTGGGGAGAAGACCAAGAACAAATGTCTAGCAAAAAAATGTAGTGAAAAGGAGCCAGAAATACAGGTAAGGGGGGGTTACAGGCAAAGTGGGCAAATATTCAGGATGCAATACTTGAAGCAACATCCCATTGTGTTAGGGAGAAAAGCAAGAGCAAAAGAAGGAGGAAACCACTTTGGTTCTCAAAAACGGTAACAGAAAAGATCAGAGCCAAAAGGTTGGCCTTCAGGAAATATAAGGCAACGCACTGGGACGAAGATAGGGAGACATGCCAAACTTC
This sequence comes from Neoceratodus forsteri, assembly GCA_016271365.2. Taxonomy (NCBI): domain Eukaryota; kingdom Metazoa; phylum Chordata; order Ceratodontiformes; family Ceratodontidae; genus Neoceratodus; species Neoceratodus forsteri. The sequence goes on from CM028130.1 coordinate 1,379,364,597, forward strand.
CTTAAAGGAAGCAGGGAAGGTAGTAAGGCAGGCAAAGGCCCAAACCAAGGAAACACTAGCATGAACAGTAAAAGAATGGGACAAGACTTTCTATAGATACATTAGTGAAAGGAGAAAGTCCAGAGGGGGTATTGCTATGATCAAAGGGGATGAGGGGGAGTATGAGGAGGAGGACCAAGGAAAAGCATATATCTTAACTATATACTTCTGCTCTGTATTTACTGAGTAGAAGGTAGGACAGGGTCCATAGCTCAGCACCACGGACACAGGGGAAGAAGGTGTGCACAAGTCCCTTCACAAAAGAAATGATCCTACAAGAGCTCGCTAAGCTAAGGGTGGACAAGGCAATAGGACCTGATGGCATACATCTCAGGGTACTAAAGCAGCTAAGGGTGGAACTAGCAGATCCAATATCAGAACTGTTTAGTGAGTCTCTGAGCACAAAAGAGGTCCCAGAAGACTCGAGAAGGCCTCATATGATCCCGCTCCACAAGAGTGGCAGCAAGGAGGAGGCAGGGAACTACAGACCAGTCAGTCTTACCTCAGTAGTGTGCAAGATTATGGACACACTCCTTAAGGAAAGGATAGTGCAACACCTGGAATCCATAGCAGCACAGGATCCAAGACAGCATGGGTTTACAGTAGGAAAGTCCTGTCAAACTAATCTCATAGATTTCTTTGACTGGGTAACAAGAGTGGTGGACCAAGGGGGTGCAGCTGATGTTGTCTACATTGACTTCAGCAAAGCATTTGATACTGTTCCACGTAGAAGAATGATTAATAAGCTGGGTAGGCTCAGGGTGGGTCAGAAGTTGGTCACCTGGGTGGCAAACTGATTGGCAGGCAGAAAACAGAGAGTGGTGGTAAATGGTATACAGTCAGAAGAGATGAAAGTCACAAGTTGGGTACCTCAGGGATCAGTCCTGGGGCCAGTCCTCTTCAATATCTTCATAAGTGACATTGCAGATGGACTGGAGGGTAAGGTTTGCTTGTTTGCAGATGACACCAAGATCTGCAACAGTGTAGATGATCCAGATGGTGGGGGCAGAATGAGAAGAGATCTGGAAAATCTAGCAAAATGGTCTGAAGAGTGGCAACTGGGGTTTAATGTAAAGAAGTGCAAGATCATGCACGTTGAGAAGAGAAACCCTGAAGCTACCTATAGGTTGGGAAAGGAGTATCTGGCAATCACAAAGGAAGAAAGAGACTGGGGTATCATCATCACAGATGACCTGAAATCATCCAAGCAGACCACTAAAGCAGTAGGTAAGACTAGAGGGATGTTGGGGTGTATTAGTAGGGGTATCACAAGTCGTAAGAGGGCAGTAATAATCCCTCTTTACAAGACACTGGTTAGGCCCCATCTAAAGTGCTGCATGCAGTACTGTAGGCCACACCTGCACAAGGACATTAACAAAATGGAGGCAGTCCAGAGAAGGGCTGCCAAAATTGTGCAGGGACTGCATCAGAAAACATATGAGGACAGATTAATGAAGCTCATTATGTATACCCTAGAGCAAAGGTGGGAGAGAAGTGATATGATCGAAACATTCAAACACCTTAAGGGCATTAACAAGGTGAAAGAGTCTAACATTTTTCAATATAAGAAAGATAGCAGGACAAGAGGACGCAGCATGAGATTAGAGGGAGGCCGATTAAGGGGTAATGTGAGGAAGTTCTTTTTCACAGAAAGGGTGGTGGATGCATGAAATGGCCTACCTCAGGAAGTGGTGGATATGAATACAGTGCAGGGCTTCAAACAGGCATGGGATAGGCATAAGGGAGCAATACAGATGAGTATGAATAAATAGGTAATTGACAGAGTAAGAGCCTATGGCACATTCATAAGGTAGAAATAAATGGGCAGACTGGATGTGCCTTGCGGTCCTTATCTGCTGTCAAGTTATATGTTTTCTAGTTTCTATGTAACCTCATTACCTGGCAACCAAGGTCCAGAAAGACTTATACATGGACAATCTAGGTAGAGGTATGATACCATTTCTATTTGCATCCAACAAGAACCTGTGGGGAAGTAAAACTCTTCCTGTGCTTTATATTAATTATTACTTTGAACACCTAAATGCCCATGGCAACTCAACCAAACAACATACCACATTCAAATAAGGATTCATGCATTAACCAATTGTTTCCAAACCTTAGAAGTCTGATCCACAGTACAAATAGTAAACTGGGTGTATGTTATTTGAAGGGACATGGCGAAATTGAGCTGATCTCTGTGCTAATCTATCTTTTTGTGAAAGTGGCAATAATGGAGTAGGTTTTATAAATAACCAAGGAATCCACAATTTGTGAGCAGAGAAAAGAACTGGAGGAAAGTTAGTAAAAATAAAACTGCTATAAAAATTGCAAGGGGTTGTACAGTACAATATTCAGTCGGCCATATGCTACTACTAGGTATGTCCAATCTCACTTAATAGGATTAAGGGAGCTTCCACAAACCACCTGAAAGAAAATACTAAATAATGTTGCTTCTGTACAGCTGTCCCCCATCCCCTTGCTAGGGTTTGCTACCTGCATTGGCTCTTAGGGGCAGGGATACACGAAACAGTTATATTTAGCCAAGGAGCTGGGGTGGGCAATGGCACTGGATACCTGCACAATCATGACAGGGCACCAGTAAAGCACAACTAGCATATAGAAAAGTCCACTCCTATAGCCAATGTCAAGTAGTAGGTTTTATTCTGTCATAAGATGTTAAACAAATAAATGTTTTGCCACACTAGGAGCTGCAGGTGTGTAGTGCCCCAGGGAAATTGGGGCACCACAGAAAATAGTGGAATTGGGGGCATCACAGAAAACTGGGGATCCTCAGAGACATAAGGGGTCAGACAGTTATGGGGACTCTGGCAGCATATTGGGAAACCCTTGAGAAGCTTAGAGGACCCCCTGAAGCACAAAACAGGCCCCTCTCCAGCAGACAGTCCTAACAGTTTAAAATCAGAGTTTTAAAAGAAAACCACTTGTTTTTCCTCTTCCTTTGTCCTCCCTTCCCCCTGGCCAAGACCTACACCTGGTTAGCAAAGGCCAAACCAATTGGTCCACATTCCTGTCCCAGCAAGGAAGAAGGAAGCCAGGCTGAGCCCTCTCAGCCAATCTCTGTGGCCAGGGTAGATTCAAATTTGGAGACTTTTTTTCAAGCCACTGACCCAGCCTCAGGATGCTGACCTCTGGACAAAAGAGTCAATCCCCTGGCATGTAGCCAGGACTGCCCCACCCTAGAGGAGGCTCTGCATAGGCTGGAGAGAGCAGAAAGAGTTTGACCAGTGAGGGTGAAGGATGGCTGGGCAATGGGCATTGGCTTTCCTGTTAGGAAGTTGAAGTGAATCCCTGGGCCCCTTCATAGAAACATAGAAACATAGACTTTGATGGCAGATAAGGGCCACTTGACCAACCTAGTCTGCCCATTTCCTTACCTACAGGATAAGCTGCAGATCCTAGTTAACCAAAAGCCTATTTCTTCCTATCCCCCCCACAAGAATTGCCTTATGTCTGTCCCATGCATTCTTGAATTCTCCCACAGATTTAGACCCCACAATCTCCTCAGAAAGGCTGTTCCATGCATTCACCACCCTCTCTGTGAAAGAATACTTCCTTACAGTGCCCCTGAGATGCCCCCCCTCTATCTTCAAATTGTGTCCCCTTGTTCTTGCACATCTCTTTTTCTGAAAGATGCTACCCTCTTGGACTTTGTTGATTCCACTGAGGCACATAAAAGTTTCTATCATGTCCCCCCTCTCCCTCCTTTCTTCAAGGGTATACATATTAAGCTCCTTTAGTCTCTTCTCATATGGCTTCTCTTGCAGACCCTGCACCTTTTTAGTTGCCCTCCTCTGGACTGCCTCCATCTTGTCTATGTCCTTGCAGAGATGGGGTCTCCGGAACTGGACACAGTACTCCAGATGGGGTCTCACCAGCTGTCTGTACAGAGGGATAACAACTTCCTGTTTTCTGCTGGTGATGCCTCTCCCTATGCATCCCAGTATCTCTCCAGCCCTCCCTACTGCCTTCTCACATTGCTTGCTAACCTTAAGGTCATCTGATTTGATTACCGCTAGGTCCCTTTCCATTTTTGTTGTTGTTATTATCCCCCCATTGTGTAATGTTCCCCAGGAGCATTATTTTGCACTTCTTTGCATTGAATCCAAACTGCCATACTTCTGACCATTCCTCCAACCTTACCAGGTCCCTTCTCATCCTTTTCACACCTCCTTGTGTATCAACCCTGTTGCAGATCTTTGTGTCATCTGCAAAGAGGCATACTTTTCATTCCAGTCCCACTGCAATGTTACTTATAAAGACATCAAAAAGGACTGGACCCAGTACTGAACCCTGTAGTACCCCACTAGTAACCCCTCTTTCTTCAGAGTGGACTCTATTTACAATTACCTTCTGTGTCCTGTTGTCCAGCCAATGTTTTACCCAGGCTACCACCCCTCCAGAAGATCTCCAGTAGCAGCCTCAGTTGGTTTTCTGCAGAAATTTGCCATCTAGTTGGGTCCCTCAGTGCAGTGAGTCAGTCTATTTGGCCAGGAAACAGACCCAGTGAATCTTTCATGCAGCAGTCTCCAGCAGAAGAGGCCTTATCACTCCTTTGTGGTTGTGCATTCCCCAGGGTACAGAAATTCTTATTGAACTCCACGGGGCTCCTGTACACACCTCATCTAGGGTTCCTCTGGAGCCTCTTCAACACAGGAAGGGTCCCTGGGAAGCCCAGCATCACCTGCACCCATCTCCACCGACCTCCACCAACCCAAAGTCTTAGGCATGATGCCCCAAGTTAGAGTTGCTGGTCATAAGTGGTAGCCAGCTGGTAGCTAGGGCCCACCAAAGTGAGTCAGGTTAGGGGCCACCCCAGCTCTAGCTTGAGGGATTTCAGTTGTTCGCCTAATTCAGAGTCACATTGCCCATTCTCCCTCATAGATGTTGTCATCCCAAGGTGGCAATAGTACCTGTGGCCTATGCCAAGGCCATGCCAAAGATTGCCAGGCTGTGTGCCTCATCCCCCGAGGTCATGCAAGTACCAGTGGCATACACAAAAGGCCACACCGAGGGTGGCCATGTTCTTGATTGTACTGTCCATAGGTGGCTTATGTTCCAGTGGCTCATCAAGAGGTCACACCAAAGATTGCCAGATTCTGAAGTTGCAGGGGTGAGGTGGTAAAGGTTCTGGGGACCTACCCAGAGGTTATCCACTGGATCATTGCACCCAACATCCTTTCCTCGACTGGATATCACCTGCCCTCCTGTCCATGGTCACTGCAGCTGACAGCTCCAGATAAGGGTTCTCTTCACCTACAGCCAGGCTTCAACAACCTTCCTTGACCAGGCGCTTACCCTTCGACTTTGCCTCAGGACACCAGGAGTCACCTTCTCCACAGGACCAGGAGGCCTACAGTGCTTTCCTTTGTTTCTGGTTTACTGGAGGATACCCCATTTTATGGCCTGTATAGGAAGCATTTCCTTGGGTTCACACCCAGTGGTCAACTGACCAAAATACTACAAACCCAAGCTTGGTGCATTGGTTTGCTACGTCCTTAGGACTTGAATCACCTGGACTTTTGTATGGCATTAGTGGGGACAGTTTGTGGTCCCCGTAATCTTATTTATTCTTTCTCTTGTGTGATTGTGATAGTGAATGCTAAGTATTTTTCTGTATGCTCCAACTATTGCTAATAAACCTTGCATCTTGGTTGTAAAGTATGCCTCCAACCTCTCCTTCCAGATTTATCTGGCATCGCCCTAAACTATAGGGGTATGAACCACCACAGCTCATCTAGTCCAGAATACTATACACAAAGTCCACAGGGTCCTTGGACTGGGAATTAAGACAAAGTCTCTTTGTCGATACCACTTCTGGGATCAGAACTAGGTGAAAGAATGTCATCACAGAACTTGAACAATTTCGAGTTCACCAAAAATACATTCTTTTGACAAAAGCAGGAACACATTTGGGACAGCTGGTGTCCATTGCTGGAAAACACACTTTACTTGTCTCCTCAGATACAGAAACTCTTAAGGAACAGATTATGTCTTTTAGTTGAAAACACACTTTTCTGAGATATCTAACACACTTTGTAGTATGTGACAATTCCACATCTTCTGGTTAGAGAGGTAGTACTCTATTTTCCAGTAAGGGTGATTCTTTCTATAACCTACACAAACTGCCATTGAGGGATGACATGGACTGTTATCTTTCAAACATCCTGTTCAACAAATTACAGTTTAGTCCATTTAAACCCCAACAGTTATTCCCTCTTGGGCACTCCCAGGGGAGCCAACACTGGGCAGCATCACACAAAAAAACTCTCACAGTTAAGGGAAGTTTTCCACATTTTTTTCTCAGGGCTTCTGTTACCATGTGTCTGTAAAGTCATTCACCCATACTGGGTAAACCACAGGACAGGCTGCCACCATGACTTGACATTCAGAAACATTGGGACCAAGTTAAAGACTGATACAGGACAGGATAGAGAGTTGGTGCCTCTCCTGAAGCTCACCTCAGTCAGACTAACTCAAAGATCTGAGTAAGCAACTGACACCCACTGCAACTTTCCATTGTGACTTCTGATGCTGTGAGACTCCTTCCACTTGGAACCTCTGTCCAGATGACTGACAGTAGTTTCAGGAGAGACCTGAAAGTTAACCATTTACTGTCCAGTGGGACTAAAAAAATACACTACATAGTATTCTATTACCATTCCAAAGACTTTTCAAAACTTCTAGTAACCCAGGAGGGAATACAGTGGAGTACTTATAACTGAGCTGGGGGCACAGCAAATATATAGAAAGACTAGAAGGAGAAAGGTTTTAATCACATACACCCTTTTCTAATGAGACATTTGGCAACTTTTCCACCTATTAACCTTGGTTTTATATGATGAAATGAGACTGAACCAATTTCAAGTGCTGAATCAGGTGAGCCTAAAGTGATCCCCAAAAATTCATGGGGGCTTGCTAAATTTGGATACTTCCCAGGTGCACACGATCAGATGTCACAGATAAAAAGAAACACAAATACTCTGTTTATTGATCTTAGATCTGGATGCCAATATAAAGTTATTTAAGTATACTAAAGTTCTGATCACTGAAGAATCATCCTGTACTCTCAGACTAATATCATCTTCATATGCTAGTACAATGATAGTATGGAACCGATGTGGCAAACACAACCCTCTGATGGATGAGTCTGCAGAAATGTTCCTTAATATGGGATCTAGACAGAGCACATAAAGCAAAGGCCTTAAAGGACAACCATGCCTAACTCCATGCCGCAGTCTAAAAGGATAACCTAAAAAGCCATTATCTTTAGTGTGTATAGTAGTACACCTAGAAAGCATAGCTATCCATTTGACAGACAAATCAGGGAGGCCAAACTGGTGCAAAATCTCAAATAGATAGGTATGTGAGAAGGCACCAAATGCTTTTTCTTGGTCCATAGACCTGATAATACCTGGAAATTCCTGTTGTTTCCCTGCATCAAAATTTTCATGGAATAATAATACATTATATTGAATTTCCTTGAAGTTACTTTAGCAGGATTGATGATGGCAAAATAGATGCTCAGCAGTCAAAAAAATCTAATGCAGAGAATTTTAGCTAATATTTTACTATCCGTGTTTAAAAGTCTGATAGGTCTCCAGTTGGCTATGTCATCTGCAGTCCACATTGATAAAGCAACACTGAAGAACCTAGGCCAAATCATCAACTGAACAGTCCACACATTTGAATGATGTAGTTAGACTGTCACGATAAGGCAGCTGTGCATTTGCAGAGGGTATTAACTGCCTGTATTACCTCATCCAGTGTAATAACCTCTGTCAGATATTGAAGCACCTTCAAAAGAATGGAAGAAACCTGCACATCAGTAAGGAATTCTACTCACTCAATTGGAGAAACTTTATTAGATCGCAAAAGGGATCCAACATATTGGTCTAAGAAGTGCAAATGTGCTGTACTGGTAGACAAAATGGTTACTTCAGAACATTTTATGGACATCGTTACCTGTTTCTGCACTCTCCTGGTAACATTGGAACAGGTCAGAAGTAAATAATTTCCCTTGGGTGCCAAACTGTCATTCAGTTTTTAGGGAAACCTAATGATCATACTGATATTTCTGCATCTCTTGACTAATATTTTGAATCTGATCTAAGAACTCCCCTAGACCTCTGCCATGAATAGAAATTAATAAATAAATGTTAGAAAACAATGTAAGGAATTTATGATGAGTGAATTGTTGAAGTTGGGTAGCTTGACTATTATTGGGATTTAAATTTTGGGGGGAAATTTTCCCATCACAGGAGAAAATTGTCATATATTTATTTAATGCAGTAACAAACTTGTAAAACCTCCTGTAGGAGTTAGATAACCAAATTATGCTGCAATAAATTATTTTTATTCAACCTCCCTGGCCCTTTTCAAAAAAGGAGAAAGTCCATGGCAAAATTTACCTTGTAAATGTACAGTAGGTTACAATACTATAGGTAAAATAACTACATCAGCAAGGGGTAACTGTTTTGAACTGAACAGAAAATCAATGCAGGTAGAATGAGATCCCTTGTAATAAGTATGCCCTGCTCCCTTATGTATGGAGTCATATGCATCTATTAAGCCTGCAACAATATATAATTTATTCAGATGGTGAGACTATCAAAAATTCTTACAAGTCTTAGCGCCTTTCTCTGCACTAGATGACCCACAGTTGAAATCTTCTCCAAAAATAATGCTTCATGTGGTATATAATAATGGTTTAGTATCAGTGAACAATGAAACACAATCAGCTTTGGACTATGGGGCATATTTAATGATTAATGAGATCTGCACTCCAAACATGGAACAATCCACAATTAAAGCACAAACCAGAATCAAATGAATAAGTTTGGAAAGCCAATAGACAGAGCAGAAAAAAAACATACCTTAGCCAGCACATAATTCTTCAGATAAAGATCAAAAAAGATGTTCCCTGTGCCCATGCCTGCTAAACCAAATTCAGGTCAGCAGGGGCCAAATATTGAAAAAGGTGCAAAAGCAGATTGCAAAGGTTTACACTGTGCTTGCACCTGTGCCCAATTAGGGCTGCAATATTCTGTCAGATAGTGCACTGGCACCATCTGACTGAATATCAGCCTATGTGGGCATAGTGCAAGTCCAGTTGCTCTGCCCTGGCATGGACCTGGACTGCATTCAGCCCAGAGGAAATTGTGCCCCCAGACCAGATAGCACCGAGAGCCTGCATTGCAATATTCAACTGCAAAATGAAAATGAGCCCCTTGGGAGTGCAAGGTGCTAAGGGGCCATAGGCATGCTCATTATGGATTTATTTACATGGGAAGCAGGAGAAGGTTTGTGCCTGTCCTCTGGTAACCTGTCACATCAGTCATGGTGGTGAACAGCACCCCACAAAATGATCACCCATCCCCTCAATGTAAATGTACTCCCTGGTGTCTAGTGTAACCCCCACCATCTGAGCACACTCCCCAGTATCAAGTGAGGTCTCCCTGGTGTCTGGTGGCACACTCTGCCTCTGATTACCCATCCCATGATAGCTTGTGTTCCCTAGGGCATCTAGTGGCACCCCCTTTCTGATATCCCATCCCAGCTGGTGTCACAAGGCCCCAGTGTCTGGGGCCACCACGCTCTGATCCATGGGCCATGAATGCATAGGTAGTCCCTGGTGTCCAGTGGTACCTCCCCACACATTGAGCTCCCATCCCAGTGCCAACTCTGAGTCCCTGGTCATTAGTGGCCCCCCTGCACCACCCGCACAGAGCACAACACCCACCCAACCCCCTATAACTATAAAGGCAGTGCCATGTGGAGAGCCCAATATGACAACCAGCACAGCCATCCTTTTACCTCCTTTGCTGGCCACTGTATGGGATGACAGGGAGCATGAGCACAGTATACTGTGGGGTCCCTTAGCAACCAGGGAACCATGACACCAGCCAGGATGGGGGACCAGAAGGCTGTGGATGCCACTAGACACTAGGGAGAACATGTGTTATACAGAGATGGGGGATCAGAGGGTGGGGGCTGCCATTAGACACCAAGGAGAACACTGGCAATGCAGGGAAGGGTAATTGGAGAGTGGGAGTGCCACTAAACACCAGGGCATCCATTGTTTCACAAGGACAGGTTTGGGTGGTGAGGGAGCAGGCAGCTGCAGTACTAAGTCCCATCACCCAGGCCTTGCACCCTGTTAAGACTAGGTTTGCAACTGCAGTAAGCAGTGCCCTTTGGGGTGGCATTTACCACTGGTGCAAACCACTGAATATGATACCATATGTAGGGTTGAACTCCTCATTTTCATGGGTGCAGTGGTATGTTACCGGTTGGGCACTAACATGTTTGCCCATACTGAGGGGGTCTCCGAATATACACCCCACCCCCCAAATCAGGCACAAAACCTGTTAGAATGGGCAAACATCCCCAAGTGCCTGCATTAACTTTTGAATATCTTGCCTTAGATATCTATAAGCAGGTGTCTAGCAAAAAATAAATTGAACAGTCTAATTTTTGTAAAATGAAAAAAGTAGTATCCCATTTTACACCATACTTCATTATATTTACATTCAGGAGGCAACATGAAGAAGGTGGATAATGGGCTATTAGTTTAAATTAAATAGGAGAAGATGGCAGTAGAACATACTGTAGAACTGCTAAGTCATGCTGTAAAAAATATATTCATTATGTTCGCGGTTTCCACATAATTGAGAACATTTATTGTTGCAAGGAATAATTAAAGCCAAATATTTTAGTTTGCTTGCTTTATTCAATCAGAAAAAAAATTAAAGTAAAAAACAAACAAACATTAGTTATACAGTAAAATGGGACACAGCCTTCAGTGGTACAGCCTCATCAGTCAGTCAGTGGCCATTTCCTGTGGAAGAAGGAGAAGGCACATTTTCATGAGAGGACTACTTAAGACAACATACAGTAGTTTTTATGAGCAGTCTACATACATGACTCAGTGTCACTCCAGATCACCATCTGTAATGCCCATTTCTTCAAGCAGACAGGACACCTGTGATACTTGAAAAAGGAATGATGGACATTACTTAGAAACATATATACTGGAATACAGGAAAGTTGGATTATTTTACTGATACAATGCTTGTATGCCAGCCTCCCTGAACCCACGCAGGCAATCTTCGTGTCTGACACTCAAGTCAAGAAAAAATTTAAGCAGCCACTCTGTGTGCTGCTCTTTCAGGGTTATCAGGCACAGATCCATTTTTATTTTATCAGCCGCTGTGCCACTGTTGAGCTTCTCCATAATCAGTGTTGCATACTATTGTGTGAAATATGATTTCAGGTAGTCCTTAAAGATTTTATTTATGGCAATGTTAAGTGGCTATAGTAGATCTGTACAGGAGGCAGGGATGAAAATTGGGATTATCCCCAAACTGTCAAGTTTATCGAGGATTGGACAAGTAGAATGTGCTCTGTACAGATCAAAAATGAGCAGGGTGCATTGCTCTTCTGGCAGGTCTTGATTTTTTATAATTTTTTATATGGCACCAGAAAATTATTTATGTAATGTCTAGTTGTTGCTTCACTGTCCCAATGGTTCTCCGAATGGTTGATATGCCAGTCATGGGGAAACTTGTACTGTGGGTGGCAGTTTGTTGTTTTGCCCCGATATATGACTGGGAGGGCAAGAAATGTCCAAGTGTGCATGCCATAACCATTGAGACCTGGAATTTATCTCCAAGTTCTGTCACCTCCACTTGCTTGGCACCAACCTCCTCCATGGTCCACTGTGAGCAGGGGACAAGCTGGACACCTGTTTTGGCTAGATTAATGACCAGTTCTGCAGCTATAAGCTCCTGCATATAGGCATTACTGACACATTTCAGGAAGTTCGGCTTAAGCTCTGAAAAGTCAGCAGAGGGTTTTCTTCCTGCCTTTGTCCACTTACGCTTGCAAAAGCCTAGCTGATTTAAAAAATGCCAGGACCATTGTCTGGAAAAGCTTAGACTACCACCATTTTAAATTAAAAGTTTTGGATTTTGAGCTTTTATTACTCCAACAGCAACCTCTGCAACAACGTGTGCATTAACCACAGCCCCTTCTGCATGCAAACTTTTTGTTATCTGTCTGAGCTCAGCTTTAACATCCTGCATTAATAAAGTGGGTCCTCCCCAGGCTTTGTGGGCAGCGTAGTTACCATAGCAGGGTCTGGCACAGTTCTTATCTCAGCTAGGTAATCGGTTTTAAATTTTCTTATTGTGCTGTCATTAATTGCAGTACCATTCTAAGCTTCATAATGTCTAACAGCATTCATTATGCTGTTAGTAGCTGCATATTTCCCATGCTCATAGATACATAGAAATTGCTGGCAGATAAAGATCCCCTAGGCCCATCTAGTCTGCTCATAAGCCTTAAACTTGTATGCAGTCACTTACCCTAAGTTATCAATGGCTTTTCATCACTCCCTCCGCACCTCACTTGAAGCTAACTTCTGGCAAGTATGAGACATAAAAAATATAGGAAATGTTGGGGGGCCCTTTGAAGTAAACACTCTTCGCTCAAGTTATTGTTCTTCAATCTTTCTTTTAATTTCTCTTCCCCCTACATTTCGCTTGACTTGGAGCTTGTTCACCAGTTTTATTCTGTTACACATCTGTAAATACATTTATTTTATGTCATTGATCAGCATTTTTTTAAAATGATATTGTTACATTTTTAATTCTTTGGTGTATACACATACTATTCAATAAAGATTATTGCTTGTGCACCATTGTATATATTCTTAATTTTTCACAGGGTTAATTTATTTTTACTTGTTTAGATCCTACGTTGCATCCTAAAAAGACATACACAGTATGTTAGTGAACACAGTGCTGCTAACATCTTGGAACAAGGTTTAACTACTGCCTGTAAGGCTTGTTCCCCATATTTCTTAGTTTGCAGCATACCTTATATATATATTACTTAAAACTTCTTGTCTTTCTTGTAAAGAATAATTTTGGGCCTGTAATGACATAAACATAATTTTTTGTAAAGCTTTGCTGTTATTATGTTGTTTAATATTATAATGTGGAAACATTGTGGCTTCTATTTACTTATTTTGTTAACAGCATACCTTAAAGGAGGCTGTGAGCTTCTTAGAGTGGAATTAGTGTTCTTTGTAGTCTGTGAAAACATAATCATAATATTCCCCTATTGGTCTCATAGCCATCATTTTACTTTTATAATTAATGGTTCTAATACCAACTTCTAAATATTCTTTAATATTTTAACTGCTTACCATCACTCCTTCTGGCTCAAGTTTTTCCTTTTTGGTTAAGTTCCTCTGCATGTAAGCACTGAAGCCCAACAAATTTTAATGGTAGCTACTTCCTGATAACCTCTCACCCATTTTTGTGAGATCCCATGGTGTGACTAACCATGTCGTCACACCCAGTTGATCGCACCTATGCGATCTCGGTTGCTAGCAACTGAACACTACTGCACTGATCAGTGCTGTTGGGTGCTCACAAAAATTGGCTATTTGTTCCTAGTTGCTGCAGCTCTGTGCTAGTTTACTTTTTTATTTATTTTTTAACTTTCTTGTGAGGTTATTAAAATGAAAACACATTGTTCTCATACCATGTTTTCTTTTCACAGGGTGACATAAGAGTAAAGAGGATTTTTTGCTAATATCAACAGTTCTCTTGCCTTGATTAAAAATGCTGCAAATAAATTCCAGGTTTCTCAGAAGTATTATTTGTTATTATATCACCTTACATTACTGCTTTCTGAAACCCAAACTGTGAAATTCATAATGTAATACAAACAGCCATTATTGTTTATTTCCTGAGGGGTCAATTGCAATTTGACCTTCCTATTCATTAAATACTTATCAGTCACTCAGTGGCTTAAAATTGTCTTCTCAGATCAGTTCTCTAGCTCACATTATACCAAGCTTGTTAAACACCATAGTATTGTTTAAACAATCATTATTTAGATAACACTGGGGTCAAATGCAACTTGACCTCCCTGTCATACATACTGAAAGTTGATCTGGAGGTAAAACATCATATTTACTGTTTTAGATAGTGATTGTACTATGTTATTTATAATGTCCCTATATTTTAACTTATCTTAGTACATTTGCTATAACAGCATTATTTGTTATCCCTCTGGGATCTATCACTGCTTATTTATTTTGCTGAGGGGCCAGTTGCTATTTGGCCTCCCCTTCATTAAATACTTGGCACTCACTTCATGGCTTAAGATTTTCCTCACAGATCATTTTTCTAGCTTATAATAAAATACAAACATTTATTATTTTCTGAGGGGTTAGTTGCAATTTGACCTTCCGCTTCCTTAGGTACTTGTCAATCATGCCATGACTTAAAATTATCTCCACAGATCAATTCTCTACCTCACATTCTACCAAACTTGTAAATACCATAGTACTGTTTAAACAATAAGTATTTAGATACCACTGGAGTCAAACGCAACTTGACATCCCTGTTAAAAATACTGAACTTACTGCTTATTTATTATGCTGAGGGGTCAGTTGCTATTTGATCTTCTCCTTCACAATCACTCAATGGTTTAAAATTATCTTTATAGATCAATTCTCTAGGTGACATCAAACCAAACTTTTAAACACCATAATACTGTTTAAAACAATCAAATAACACTGGGGTTAAATGCAGCTCAATCTCTCTGTTGTCAATACTGTAAGTTGTCCTGGAGGTAAAACATCATCTTTACCCTTTTAGATAGTGATTGTACTGTTATTTAGAATATCCACGTGTTTTGACTTCTCATAGTACACTTACTACAACAATGTTATTTTTATCACCTTTGGGTCAATTGCTACTTGACCTCCCTTTTGTTAGTGTTACAGGTTGTTCTATAAGTTAAATCTCTACTTCATTTAGTATATCCCTGTACTGTTAACTTCTCATAGTTTACTTTATACAGTGACATTATTGTGATCATACTGGGGTCAATTGCTATCTGACCTCCCTATTGTGAATGTCAAAAGTTATTTCTACTGGTTAAATCTTTACTTTACTAGTTTACTAATTGATTTCTGTATAATGTTTATTTGTTTTTACATATTATATCTACCCTTTCTGTTCTATATGATCTAAATGAATGCCTGTCAGTTTGTTTCTATATTCATCCCAATCCTGTTGTCTAATGTGTTCATATGAAATATCCACCTCATTTCAGCTCTTAAAAGATAATCCTGATTATTACATCCACTTTCTGGTGTCTGTACTTTTTCAAGTCCCCAGAACCTTAAAGAAGCTGTATTATGGCCTGCTTGTTCAAAATGTGTTGCTACTGGGGATGTCTCTTCTTTTCTGCTTCTATCTCCCTTATGTTCTTGAATGCGGGTTTTGAGCATCCTGCTAGTTTGTCCAATATACAGCTTATCACAAGGGCATTGTATTACATATATTACCCCTTCTGTCATACAGTTAATATATTGTCTAACTGGATGACCATGCCCTGTATGTGGATGTATGAATGTTTGTTTTTTTGATGTATGACTACATACTGAGCACTTGCCACAAGGGACCATGCCTGGTGCTAATGGTCCTAATAGTAGTTGTGCTTCCTTGTTTTCTGGTAATTTAAATTGAGATTTTACTAATTGATCCTTAAGATTCCGTACTCTTTTTGCAGCTATTATGGGCTTATTTAAAAGTTCTGGTATTTGTTCACTCTCCATTCCAACTAAAGGCCAATGTTTGTTTATTACTTGTCTAATTTATTTTAACATATGATTGTATTTAGTAGCAAATACAATTCTTTGTGGCTTTGTTTTGGGTCCTTTACTTTTTAATAGGTCCTCTTGTGTCTTATTTTTTATTTTTTCTTCTGCTTGTTTCAATGTCTTAGGCTTGTATCCTCTGGCCCAGATATTCAAACTGTGCCAGGCTGTGGCACAAGCTTGTGCACAGCTCAACTTGACTGTGCAGGGGTGTGGACTGGGTGATATTCAACTGAGCTGCACCATGGCTCAGTATCATTGAATATTGCACCCTGGCCACCCGCAGTGTGTGTGGTGCATGGCACTGCACCAGTGCAAGAGGCCAGAGCGGAGCATGGGGATGCGCTAGCTCAAGTTCCATTGTGCTATGTACAGCAACTGCAATATTCAAAACTTGACATACAAATGGGGCCATAATGTATGCAAGGTGCAAATGGGGCCATTTGCATGTGATTATGGCCCCATTTGCATGCAGGTGTGCTGATCCCTGATGACTTGTGCCTGGTGCCCTGCCAGGCAACAGCCACCAGGGACTGATGCCCCCTGCAGCCGGCAATGTGCTCCACAGCCCGATCACAGGCATTTGTATAAATAAATAAGAATTCCATCCAATATCCCTTGTGGTCCAGTGGACCGCTGTCTGTCCAATCACGGGTATTTGTATAAATAAATAAGAATTCTGTCCAATATCCTTGGTGGTCCAGTGGACCACTGTCTGCGCAATCGCGGGCATCTGTATAAAAAAATAAGAATGCCGTCCAATATCCCTGGTGGTCCAGTGGATCGCTGTTTGCCTGATCGCGGGCATCTGCATAAAAAAATAAATAATTCCAATATCCCTGGTGGTCCAATGGACTGCTGTTTGCCCGATCGTGGGCATCTGTATAAAACAATAAGAATTCCATTATCCCTGGTGGTCCAGTGGACCGCTGCTTGCCCGATCGAGAGCATCTGTATAAAAAAATAAATAATTCAATACCCTGGTGGTCTACTGTCCCCCCTCCACCCTCCACGCAGGCCCCAGTGCCCCTCCCTCCCAGTCCAGCCAGTGGGTGGCAGCACCCTACCAGCCTGCCGCCCCACCACCTGCCGACTGACACTGTCGGTAGGGCTGTATGTCCATTGGTCCACAGTGTGAGCTAATGGGTGTGCAGCCCATATTGTACTACAGATTCCAGATACAGTATGTGAATGATTCATTCACATATCTGGAATGTGTAGTACGGTACAGGCTGCACGCCCATTGGCTCAAACTGTGGACCAATGGGCGTACAGCCTTACCGATGGTGTCAGTTGGCAGGTGACGGGGTGGCAGGCAGGTGGGGGGCTGCCACCCACTGGCTGACTGGGGGGAGAGGGGCGGTGGTGCTCAGTTGACAGGTGGGGAAGGGGGTACCACTAGACCACCAGGTATATTGGAATTGTTTGTTTTTATACAGATACCCGTGATCGGACAAACAGCAGTCCACTGGATCACCAGGGATATTGGAATTATTTATTTTTGTTAAACAGATGCCCGCAATCATGCAAACAGTGGTCCACTGGACCACCAGGTATATTGGAATTATTTGTTTTTATACAGATGCCCGTGATCAGACAAACAGCGGTCCACTGGACCACCAGGGATATTGGAATTATTTATTTTTTTAAACAGATGCCCGCGATCAGGCAAACAGCGGTCCACTGAACCACCAGGGATATTGGTAATATTAATTTTTTTTAATACGAATGCCCATGATCAGGCAGTCAGCGGTCCACTGGACCACCAGGGATATTGGAATTATTTATTTTTTTAAACAGATGCCTGCAATCAGGCAAACAGCGGTCCACTGGACCACCAGGGATATTGGTAATATTAATTTTTTTTAATACGAATGCCCGTGATCGGGCAGTCAGCGGTCCACTGGACCACCAGGGATATTGGAATTATTTATTTTTTTAAACAGATGCCCATGATCAGGCAAACAGCAGTCCACTGGACCACCAGGGATATTGGTAATATTATTTTTTTTTAATACGAATGCCCGTGATCAGGCAGTCAGCGGTCCACTGGACCACCAGGGATATTGTACAGAATTCTGCTATTTTTTAATACAAATGCCAGTGATCGGGCATGGGGGGCATCACTAGGTGCAGCAGGAGATCGGGTGGTCACCCACTGGTGGCAGCTGCCGAGTTGCACCCTGCAATGCGGCAGCTCACCTGTGAGTGGCCATCCATTGTTTCTTTTTTTGGGGATCAACTTTGTGCTGGTGCAGGTAGTGGGTGCACATGCATGGCTCTGCACATCCCGGGCTGAATATTGGGCTGTGCAGGGTATGCATGGGCACGCCACCCTACCTGCGCCTGCATACATTGCTGATGCGCTCCAGCGCATCGGGATTTGTGCTGCACACTTTTCCCTTTTGAATATTGTGCCAGGGCACATCAACCCTTTTGAATATCTGGGCGTCTGTTTATGAACCTATTTAACATGATTTTTGATTCTTTCTGTGCTTCTTGTATTGCTGTACAGTTTCATTTCACTCGAGTTAACTGACAGTATGGAATACTCTGTTTATGCTTGGTTTCATGGAAACTATTACCATGTAATATGGTGTTTCTATCAGTTTCCTTCCTATAAAGTGCTGTTTCTATCTTGTTGTTTACCTTTTTTATCTTGAGGTCTACATATGGTACTTCTTTTTTATCAAAATTCATCACAAACTTAAGATTTTTATGTTTGTTGTTTAGTTACTCATGGAATTTAGTAAGTTCTTCCTGTGTTCCTTTCCATAACATAAAAATATTGTCAATAAAATGAAGCCAAGTGTGTATTTTGCTGTTATTTTCAAAAAAAAAATATGTGTTTTTTCAAAATTGTCCATATATGCATTGGCATATGCTGGCGCCATTGTGGAACCCATTGCTGTCCCCTTATTCTGTTGATAGAATGTCCTGTCGAACTCAAAATAATTCCTTTTTAATATTATATATGCCATTTCTAGCAGTATTATGGTTTTAAGTGAGCTGTTCCTGCCCCTAGTATCTAGTATGTACCCAATACATTGAATCCCTTCCTGACGTGGGATAGATGTGTACAAATCTGCTACATCAAATGTCACTAAGATGGTTTCTTCACTTAAATCTTGTTCTGTGATTTTTTTGAAATTTTAAGATCATGTCTGTAGTGTCCTTAACATAAGATTTTGTTTTTTCTATTAATGGTTGTAGGTGAAAGTTTATATATTTTGAAATTGGTTCAAAGATAGATTCAATGCCTGAGACTATTGGTTGGCCAGGTGGGTTAGTTGCATGTTTGTGAATTTTAGGTATAGAATAAAAATTTGGTATTCTCGGGAACTCTTTGGATAATATTTTGGCTTCCCATGGTTCTATCTATTGCATGGCTTCATATTCATTAAGCATGGCATCAATTTCCTGTTTTATTTTTTTAGTTGGGTCTTCTTGTAAAACCTCATAATTTTCTGTGTTTATAAGTAAGTTCATGCATATTTCCTTATATTGTGTCCTATCTTGGACAACTATACCCCTCCTTTATCTGCACTCTTAATTATGGTTGTTTGATCTTGCTTTAAATTCTCTAATGCTTCATTTCTTTTTTAGTTAAATTACTCCATTCTGGGTTCATACTTTCTTTGGCTTTAAATAGTCCTATTATTTCTTTTTCTGCAATTTTACAAAATGATTCTATCCCATGATTTTTACCAGTAGGTGGATTATATTTTGATCTAATTTACATATTCTCTCTAAGTCTTTGTTTGTATGTATCAACTGTGGTGTCACTTCCACCAAATTGATTTTATAGGCATAGATTCCTGTAAAACTTTTGCAGGTCTACCTCCAGGTCAAACAGATTAACTGACTGGGTAGGGGCAAAATATAATCCTAAACTCAAAACTTTTATTTCTTCCATTGTTAGTGTTCTTTTGCTCAAATTGAATATAGGTATATTGCCTTCATTTGTATTTATTTGCCTCTGCCTCTCATTTGTCTTGTTTGCCTTCCACCTATTCCTCCTCCCCTGACTCCCCTCCCCCCCCTCTGAATCCTTCCCCCTGTCTGTAAATCTCTCTTTGATTTCTAAGTTCATATCTATTCTCTGTACTAGATATATTTGATGGTCCTGGTTGTTGTGTTATATGTTGTTGTTCTGTGTCTTTTTGTGGGTCCCTTGTATAGCCGCTATCGCTGTCTGTACTTTCATATGTGTTGTACTGATTATATGACTGTTGTTTCCTGTTGTATTTCTTGTAAGTATATACCTTGTTGTCCCTATAATCATTTGTGTCCCTTATAAACTTTTTTAGTTTTTGTTGTTTTAATCTTTCCTCATATTCTGCCAATTTTTTGTTTACAGTCCTCCAGATTTTTCTTAAATTCTTCTTCTTGCAACTTTAATTTTAATGATTCTTCTACTAATTGTATATAATTTTCTAATATTTGCCTCTCATCTATTATGGCTTCATGAGGGCATATATAAAATCACAGCTAGCCTTATTTCTGATCCCATCCCATTTATTGTCTATTTTTTCTAATTTTATGCCAGGTTAGGTTCAACATTGATTCTTAACTCTCTGGCTATTCTATTGTATTGTAAATATTGTGTTAGTGTTAGACCATGCCACTCTAAATGGCAGTTTCTGTATTTCAAATTTTCTGTTTTTTGGGCAAGTTGTTTTGGGCCTTCACCCATCTGCACAGACAGGTCCCTGTCTCCTCTCATGGCTGTAAACAGTCTCTTCTTCTCCTCCTCTGAAAATGTCACAAAATGTAAATTACTTTGTATACTGCTTCCTATATCTATAAATTCATCCATATTTGGTCTGTTCATTGTTAATATCTATGTATATTTTACAATAAACTTATTTGTCTGCTAATGTGCTACACCCCTTGTGTGGCTGTTAAGGCCTACTTCAAACTGTAAAAGTTTATACAATTTTCTAAGAAATAAACCAACATCAGACATACTCAGTTTTCCATCATTTGGCTTGTGGGCTAGCAATTTTTAACTCCCACACAACACTGTCAGCCATTTTCACAGAGATGCCAGCAGAGTCACTAAAGGAGTCTGCAGTCATTTCTTCAAGTACAGAGCAGTCCCGTTTCACAAGTCTTCCACACTGCAGCCATTGGATTAGAGACATTGCCAGTTGGTATGTTACAAGAGTACTGCAGTATAGTAATGTGGAAAAAGAATGCTTAAACTGGGTAAAGTGGGGATTTTATTGACAGAAATGTAACCAGTTTCATTGATTACACCTCATTGAGAACTGGCAGTGCACTGTCCTAATTGAACAATGTCAGTGCACTGTCCTAATTGAAGGCTGTTGCTGTTGAACTTCAGTAACCTCAAGTAAGTACACTGGCAGCTGTTCACTAGGAAATGGTGTTAAAGTATGGTATACTGACAGCTGTCATCGGGTGATCATGTGACGTTACCTTTGCGCACTAAGTACATGTCAGGAGAAAGTGCAATCTTTTGTTTGCATTACAATTAACAGTTATACAATATTAGATTGCTTACTTCTCACTCCTTTCGATGTATATGGAGATCACACCTTACAGTTTTTGACTGTGGAAGGTTCCCTCTGTGAGGAGACCTCAGATGATGCATCAGGCAAATCTTCCTCTGAATCTCCCCTTGGTTTATTGGTTTGCAATGGTGTAAACTGATTCCCAAATAGGACTGTGTCCTTTTCAGTATTTTGCTCTTGAGCTGAGGTGCCAACCAATATCTTTAGCATGTAACCCTTTGCAACCCATCTTCCAGAATGGGAGGAGGTGGTATATTTCATACGTTATCAGTGGGAGGGTCAGATTGGTCTATAGGAGTGCCTAACCTGACCTCTGGGTCCAGATACTATGTTGTAGGTGCAGGTGACTGTACTTCAGGTATGGTCCTGACAGATTTAGAGTGTTTAGGTTCTTGGCCTGTGGAAGATGTAGTTACAGTGGGAAGATCCAATGTACTGAGAATTGAGCTGGAAACAACAGTGGTGGAAATAAATTGCACTGGGTCAGGGGGCCCTTTTAAGATAGCAGAGGTAGAAATGACCGCAATTTCTGTGCTTTTATTACCAGGCTTACAAATCCAAGTATGGTACACCATTTTAGGCTGTCCAGGGGCAATTCTTAAAAGTATGGCCTTTTCCTCTCAGGCATTGCAATTGTGCAAATTTCAGCAAGAACCCAATGATTCCCAAACCCAGCACTCTGCATAGAATGCAGCTGGTCACAACCAATGCATATGTGCTGCTATGATCTGCACTTATAGCTGGTTTTTAGTTGGCCAAAGTAAAACATGTACCTCGATCCCTCCCAGTATAAAAACTACTCAGTAGGTGTTGATGTATGCCTTTACTTATTTGTCTCAGTTTCACCTTCATTTTGCACCTCCACAATCCATATGTTCTCTGTAAGTAAATAGGTTCTGGGTTAGCCAGTTAATCACATTTTTGCTTTAACCCACAAACATCAACTATGTTTACTCCTCATTTTGGAACATAATTGTAATAATTTTCATGGTAGGTTTGTTTAGTGGAATGGCTATGAAAGGTACCCATAGTTCAGCATCCCTTAAGTCCTAATATTTCTGCCAAAACCTTTTCAGTGTTGTTGGGGTCTTGAAGCTGACATAAACACTATATTTCCTGGAGCATGAATTAAAGCATACAAATCAGAGGCAAAAATGTTCACTTACTCATTACGCATCCAGTTGGGGATATTTTCCATACATCCTCCATATTTTAAGTGGACAGCATTTGCTTGGATTTCTGGGGGGGGGGTGGAGAAATGATCTGCATAATGTCATTGTGGGTCCCCAGACATACCTGAGTGAGACATAGAAAGCCTAGCCTGTTTTTGATGTACATCATTTGCCATGACTGTGGAAGAGTCCAATTGGTCTTCTATTAAATGGGATAACGTGGTAGGATCTAAGCCCACCCTCTTTTCAGGCAAGACTCAGGTTCCTGGTTGGAAGTCTGTTTGGCTGGAAAATTGACAGTTGCTGTAATAGATTTAGGAGGGTCTGGTGTACAGTCAGTATGTAAAGCAAATACATTTTCTGTAGGCTTTAATTGGGACATGACTATGCTACTTCCCACGCATTGGAGGAGATTTCTGAGATAACCGTGCAGTGGAAGATTAAGAAGGTAATTCCAGAACTCTTCCCTGAACTGACTGCTTACCTGTCTCTGGTTCAGTCTGTGCCTGGATCCATGCAGTGTCTTAGTAAGCATCAGCATCATCAGAGGAAAACACAGTGCAAACTGTAGCCTTATGAAATGCTGCTGACTCTACCAAGGATCTGTCCTATTCTCCAGTATTCATGAGATATTCCAGAGAGGCATGTACTGACACTGTGTGAACCCCCATTGGGAGTGGGATGCTGTTCAGATCCCCTGCATTAGGGCTTGCAATGCTGGTGGTCATCTTTTCAAACTGATGATCATCTAATTTGTGGCTGACAGCATCAAAGTTGGGATTGGTAACCAATTTGCTGGTTTCAAGTTTCTTGAAGCCTGCAGCTCACAGTGCCTTCTCTTTTGTCTAGCCATCATCTTTGGTTGTTGTGGATGTTTTTACTGGTGAAGAGGATTGCCCAGTCAGAGTTTCTGAGGATGAGACTAAGTTTTGGGACTTGAGGCAGGAGTTGCATTTACTGAGGCACAAGCAGTGTGAGGAATAGGCAAAGTCTGAAAGGGCAATATAGTGTTTACATCTGCTCACTGAGGTACAGAAGTAAAAGCTTCTTCTGGGAGAGAAAGCCTGAAACTTTTACCTTTGTTGTATAGTTCAAGCTGTAGCTTGGCTCAGAGAACTGTCTACTCCTTAGCCTACATAAGGGGCATCGGTTTTTTTTTTCCCCCGGCATCAAGTTCAGTCTACAGATGTATTTTTTCAGATGCCAACCATTCATCAGTATCTATTTCAATATTTTACTCTTGGTTCACAGTATTGGCCTGTGTAGCAGTTTCTAAAATACTTGGCATGTAATATTAAGCAAGGACCTCTTTCAGCATTCTCAGTAGGGAGCAGTATTTTGCAAAATTGAGAAATGTAATTAACCAAAATATTTTGTGAAATTCATACATTTTGCAAAACATTTTGCATGTGTGAAATGCTAGATTTCACCCATAAATTGAGAAATTTCACCTGAAAATGGTGAAATTTTGCCAAAAATTTGAAATTTTGCAATGTTTTGGTGACATTTCACAATTTTTGGGTGAAAGTTTGCAATTTTGGGGCAAAATTTCACAGTTTGCACCCACAAAATATTTTGAAAATTTCACAAAATATTTCACACGGTGAAATTGCCAATTTTGCAGCAATTTCACTGGCAAAATTTTATTTCGCAACATCTCTAGTACGGAGAGAGGTCATTATCTCTGCCCAGTTTCTTCCTCCATCTCCATCCAACACTATGGAGTTGGCCATCTTGACAGTAACTAACAGCACACCTACAGGTAAGTAAGGGACTCTTTTATTTAAAAAGAAAAACTTACAATTAATACAAAACTGGAAGAAACAACCTAATTCTACTCAAAATTGTAAACAAAAGAAATCATTCAAACTCAGATCTGATAACGTAATGAATAATTTGTAATATAAAATGGGCAATGAAGTCCCTATGTCCTGACTGGCAGAGACTTGCTTCTAGCCATGGCAGTAAAAGAGCACTACCAATGGCTAAAACAAGTCCTGCCGACTAAGGCAACTCACAAGTCACATACAGAATTCATAAGCCGCTTACTTCATAATTTACATCACAAACATGGCTGCAACCTTTACTCATATATAAAAAACCTTCAACTAGGCCCTAGAAATAAAAGTTCATTAAATTAAATTTAATTAAATAAAGTAAGTAAAAAATGTAATGTTATTTTCACTCAAAAGACCCTCATTATACATATACACAAATCAAACAAATCAAGTATTATTCAGATTTTCCATTGTTTGTGTTTCTTTGATGACCATGACAAATCCCTCTATTGTCCCTACCAGTTTGCCAGAGAACTCCCTGCTCCTTATCTGGCAACAGATAAAATTGAGGTACTGGATCCACCCGAGGCCTGT
The DNA here is from genome assembly GCA_016271365.2 of Neoceratodus forsteri. Classification (NCBI taxonomy): domain Eukaryota; kingdom Metazoa; phylum Chordata; order Ceratodontiformes; family Ceratodontidae; genus Neoceratodus; species Neoceratodus forsteri. The sequence goes on from CM028130.1 coordinate 1,379,389,420, forward strand.
GTGTGAGTCTCTGTGTGTATGCCAGTGGAACTGTGAAGAATTTTGAAATCATGTATTCCATGTTGCCATTCTGTGTGTGTGTGTGTGTGTGTGTGTGTGTATGTGGGAGGGATCATTCCACTACAGGAATAAAAAAAGAGCTTTGAGTTTTTCTATTGCGTGGTAAACAATCACACAATGTATTGAATGTGAAAAAAGACAGATGACTGCTAGGTGAAAAGCATCTGTGGAGGGACTATTGTACATCATTTAGCAAAATTTTATTTTATTTTTATTTTGGCTTTGAAAACTTTTAAGAGTATTCATTTTTTAACAGTTGCCTATGGGCCCATATTAAATAGGCAGTATAGCGCAGTGGTCTAAGGCTCTGAGCTGCAAATCTGGTGACATCCAGCAGACCAGACCTGGGTTTGAATCCCACAGCTTCCACTTGCATACTGTGTGACTCTGAGCAAGTCACTTAACCTCCTTGTGCTCCCAGGTCGCTCCTGTAAAAAAGCTTTCAGCTTAGTGTGCTATACCTGGTTAAACAACTAAAAAAAAAATTAAAAAATAATAAATAAGAAATAAGGTACTCTGGAGATGTTGGTGGTAGTAGGTTTCCCCCATAGTCAGAGGCTGGAGGCACTCAACTTTGCTGAGTGCCTCCAGATCCCTGACCATGGAGGAACCCAGTATCACCAATGCCCCATCATGCCTTGTTGCTAAATTCCTATATCAGACTTTCTCCAAAATGAAATTAAGTACCTTAAGGCACCGGTTGAGCTCATGGCTGAAGTTGGTGGTTTGTGATCCAGCTGGTTTGCTCCTTATTATAATTTCTCTGTAATTGCCATAAAGTGTGCTATCCCCACTAATATGTTAATACTCCATCATAATACCAGGAGTGGTGGCAGCCTCCAGGTGCATTGAAGTGCCATTGGTGGAATTTGGAGGTGCATTTTTGTGGATTTACAGAGTCATTTATTTAGGGTTGATCTGGTTTTGTGATAGTTTTTTTCCCTACTGGCTCATACTGAACATGAGTTCTCCCAGTATGATGGCAGCCACCGAGCAACTGTGGTGGTGATGCCAGTGGGTTGATAAATTGACAGGAGGTTTTAATATAAAGGGGTGGAGTTGCTATTAGTGTTATTTTGTAGCATATATTGATTCTACAATGGGTTATTATGCTTCAGTTTTGTTACAAGTATCATTACCAGTCTTAACTTTTACTGTTGGTTTCCTCCAGGGGGTAATTTAGGGTCATTTACTGATTTATGAAAGGTCCAGCACCAGCATTGATTTTCCTTTGTCTCTAATATTTAAAACAATTGTTTCTCTTACCCCTAGGTACCTTCTAATAGCTCCTCAGGTAGTTTTAAAATGTGTTCAGGATCTTATTTATTTGGACTATAACCTATGGTCCTCCTTTTTATGGAGCCATTAAAACTTACAAACCTATCAGACAGAGATGTTCTCTTTTCATTCTACTTCTCTTATCTGGTTCCATTCACTCTCATCCTGGCCCTGAGGTTAAAAAGTAATATATGTAATGTATACATGAAAAACCCCTTTCTATTGTCCATCTTAATTTACAGAGTCTCTTGTCTAAAAAATCTGAGTTTGAAGCCTGGGTTCATTAGGGCAAGTCTGATACAATAACACTTGTAGAAACCTGGTTTACTCAGATGATTGATAATTCCTTTATTGAGTTGTCCCCTTATGCACTGTTAAGGAAGGATAGATTGTGTAAAAGGTGGTGGGGGTGGCTGCTTAGCTTATGTAGTAAAATCACTTACGGCAAAAGAAGTAAATTTTGATTTGCCTGGTTCCTCCTGTGAGTTTATAACCGTTGAATTTAAGATTAATGGATTTAAAAAAAATCTAATAAGTTCAATTTATTCTCCCTTGGTTGTATTGACGATAGCTGTATCCTTTTATGTGAATTCATTAAAACTGTTTTATTTAATAAGGAGTAGATTGTCTTAGGGGATTTTAACTGTAATTGGGCCGATAAAAGTAATACATTCTTTAGGGAATGTTTAATTGAACTTGGTTTGCAACAAATTATTATTGACCCTAGTAGAATTAATTATAGAATGGGTGCTGAGACTATTTTGGACCTAATTTGTGTCACTCATCCCAATAAGGTCATGACCTCTGATGTACTTCAAAAATGATCTGAGTGATCATTCACCAGTTGATTGTACCCTAGATCTAAATAATGCTAGAGTATCTCCCACTTTCATTGAATTTTGCAAAATAAACCATGATCTGGCCAACGTCTTTAATGAAAAAATTTCCCAAACTGATTAGACTTTTTAAAATAATATAACCAATATTAATTTGGCATATTAAAAATTTTGTTCTACGTTTATTGGAATTTGTAATTGTTTTTCCAGTAAAAACACTAAGGGTGAAGGGAAGGAAAAATGAGTGGGTCACAGTGGAACTGACTGAGATTTTTTGTAGACGTAATAAGTTTTGGAAGGACTATAGGAAGAACAGGAATTCTAATTTGTTAATTGAATATAAGCAACTCAGGAATAAATGTAAAACAGTCTGCATGAATGCAATGATTAATTGTTTCAAAAAACAGCAATTGAGTCATTTGGGTGATTCAAGAAAGTTTGGTGAACCTTGAATCAAATGTTGGGCAGAAATAAAATTAATTCTCATTTTACAATTCAGATGAATAATTGCTAGATTCTCCAACTGGGATAGCTGGGTTGTTTAATGAGTTCTTTGGTAACTAGGAGAATCTTAGAAAACGTTTCTCCACTAAAGAGTCTGTATTCTTTCAACCCTCTGTTAATAATAACATTTGTCCTTTCTACTTTACATTTTTAATACCTTCTGTGGTTATGGATTATATTCAAAAAAACAACTCTAAACCACCTTTGGAGACAGTATAGTGCAGTGGGTTAAGGCTCTGAGATGCAGATCTGGAGACCTGGGTTTGAATCCCACAGCTGACTAGGTGCATACTGTGTGATACTGAGCAAGTCACTTATCTTTCTTGTGCTCCCAGGTCACATCTGGAAACAAGCTTTGGCTTAGTGTGCTACTCCTGGTTAAACAATGTTCCCTTTCTTTGGGATTGGACCAAATTGATTTTGACTAATTAAAATTGCTTCCCCGCAATTTCATTCTCCCTCATGTATTTATTTAACTACTCCCTGTGTCAAGGAAAATTTCCTAATTGTTGGAAAAAAGCTTCTATTAAACCAGTTCATAAATCTTGTCCCAGGTATACAATGTCTAACATCCAATTTCCCTACTTCAGCCTTCTTGAAAAAATTGTTTTTGATTAGATACTGTAAATGATTATCTTACTGTAAGTATGATCATCTGTCTGAAACTCAACATGGCTTTAGAGTGGGTTATAATAATGAGACTGCCTTGTTGAGGTTCATGGACTATGTCCATGGAGCCCTGGATAAGGGGCTCCGTGTGGCATCAGTCTTCGTGGACATTACCAAGTCCTTTGATTTGATTGATCACTAGCTTTTGCTGTGTGCCATGTTTAATCAGGGCTTTCATCTGATTCAATTCTTTGGTTTAGTAGTTATTTATGGGGTGACCTCATTATATTGTAATTCAATAAATTCAATCTGATTTTAAGGAAATATGCTGTGGTGTTCCCCATGGCTCTATTTTAGGCACCTTATTATTTTCCATTTATCTGAATTCCATGCATTTGGTTTGTTCTTTTTCTAAATAAACCTTGTATGCAGCTGGTGATGTTTTGTTTAGTTCTGAAAAAGACTTTTCTTGTTTTCAAAGTGACTTCCATAATATTCATAACTGATTCCTGTCCAAAACATACTTCTTAATTCTAAAAAAAAAAAGAAAATTTTTTTTTCATATCCCGGTAGATTACTGCCACATGGTTTTCAGACTTCTGATTTAAATTGGCTCCCTTTTGATTGCATGGATAATTTCTGTTATCTGGGTATTACCATGGATAAGATGTTATCTTTTGACCTTCATGTTACTCAGCTTATTAATATAATACCAGTATATCTTATCAGACTGGGCATGCTTTATAGAATGAACTAGCATTTGGTTGCTGAGTTATGAAGGTTATTGGCCAACGGTTTGCTTCTGTCAAAACTTGATTATGGGAGCTTTTTTATCTTCATCTGACTGAAAATCTTTTTAATATTTTAAATATGCTTTATCATTTCATTTGTAGGTTTACCACATTGTTAAGGGGTTCAAATCATCGTTTGCTTCATAATACTATGGGATGTCTTCCACTCAAGGAACAGGTGGAATTTAAAGCTTTGATTTTCTTGCACAAAATGTTCCTTCATCTTATGCCAAACACTATTAGTGAGAAATTTCCACAATGTGTTAATGCTTTTTCTACTAGATAACAAAACAAATATGTATTTTTCATCCCCTGTGTTAACTCAACTCTTGGCCAGAGATCTGTTAATATAAAGTGGTTACCCTTTAAAATAAGCTACCTATGTCTGTTATGAATGGTGAATCACTCTCTTCATTCAAATCTGTTTAGCATAATATGTTGTTGTAGATTACATTTGTTTTTGCTTTATATAGTACTTAATTTATATTATGTACTGGTCACTGTGTAAAATGATATTTTTGCTAACCTGCTTATCAATTAAAATAAAAATGAAATCAAATGAAAAAAATGAAAAGTGAAAAATGAATTGACAGTACCTTTTTCCTATAACTTCTAAACACACTTTAAGCAGATAATGTAACCTTCAGATTTTTCCACTGAAGCCGCAATATGCTGAGGACATAAAAGCACTTTTCTACTTATAAATGTATAATAACTCTTTTGAAATTAAACTGACTTCTGCTAATGGATTCAGATGCAATTTCTGAAAAATTGATTTACCCCATCACTGCCATAAAAAAAACCTGAGACAGTTAAAAATGAATCTTACACTACTAGCATCCTACTTTTGTAATGTCACTGAGGTTTGAGCTCCAGAGTTTGAGTTTGTTTTATTTTATTTTTGAGTATATTTTTTAGTAAGTTAGGGCTGACAAGTGAGTTATATATTGTTCTAGCATACTGCGGGCATACAAATTTGTGTTTTGGATATTTTTTCTCTATTTAGGAGCTAAATCGGCTGTTACAGTGGTTCACCTTTGTTTTAGTGAAACCACCACTTAGCTTTTCAGGACGGTCACTCTCCCGGTCCTGCTTAGTTATTTTGGAGAATACAGCTGTTTTATTTGGTGGCTCACTTTGTTATAGTGAGTTCACCACTGAAATTGTGTCGGGTTTTGATTTTGAAGAACTGAAACAGACTTTAGATTTTTATCCCATGGTGGGGCTGGAACCTGCTGCCTGATGTTGTGGGCTAGAATTTGCTGCTCGTGTTGTGAGCCTGAGTCTGGAGGATCTGGGCAGAATCACTGTGGAAATGCTGTGGGAACCGTGATTTACCTTTGCCTGCTGTGGGGAAGTCTGTGCAGTTAGAGGGCAGACTCATCCCAAATTTATCATCTTTTGAGGAGAACTGTTTGAATTTGACTAATGCCTCTATTAAAATTACCACACAGAGATTGAGGACAGAGGTCTTGGTGCTTGTGAAGATTGGTTGCCGTTATTGTCATTGATGCTGGTATACGTCTGAAGGCGGACTAAGTTTTTGGGGGAGAGTGAGGGCAGTTTGGGGGTGGGGATCTCCTGGTTCTCTACTGGCCTTAGGGCTATACTTGGTCTCTGGTTCTCATGACCGAGTGGGAGCTGTTGAGTTGTGCCCTAGGAAGCTGGAGGTATTGCCTGCGGTTTCTCCTAAAGATCCTTGTGGCTGGTCCTGTTGGCCCAACTTTGAGGTGCTTGTAGCTGCGGGTCATGGGTGAGAGTGATCAGGGCCTGTTTGTGGCTGGGGGGGCAGGTTTTCTCTTTCCTCTGAGCTGCCCCTGGTTTTACATTTGGCCTTTGAGTCTGAATGGATTCAAGATTCTACAGTCGTTTTTAGCCGAGTGAGAGCAGCAAAGATGAAATGAGTTACTGGAACTCTGTCGGGTCATCTTAGTTCAAGCTGCAGCCCAGAACGGGTTTGGGTTTTATCGGATGACTGGGATTTTGTTGGTGTAACTGTTTTCTATGCTGGACCATGGAATTTACTGCATGAATGATAACAACAAGAATGAACTGTACTTTTTTTTATTTTGGATTAATCTGGACATTGTGGGTGACTCCCTGGTGGTGAGAGGATCTGGGGTCCACATATTCTTTCTGACTCATTTTATTTTTTTATTTTTTGTGTTATATAGTAGTTTTATAGAGTGCGATTCTTTAATTTAGGCAGTGAGAGTGCCTGAACCCCTTCTTCCATTTTGGGGTGTAAAAGGGTTTCTTTTTTTTGTTTTGTTTTTGGTTTTTTGTTTTGCTATTTAATGCCTATGGTCTGGTGAGAGCAGAGCTGGGATTAATAAAGCACTGGTATTGCTCAGGGAAGGTGAGAGCTTTCCTGGGCTATTTAAGTTATTTAAGATTTATATATTTTAAGAATTTTATAGTAATTAAGTATTTGTTTAAGTTCGTGAAGGATGTGCTGTTTGTCTGCCTCCATGATTGTGCACTACTTACCCTCTGCTCTTTGTGCCCTCTGTCCTTTTTCCTCCTCCTCTGGAATTTGGTGTGTACCAGCACTGTAGAGCACTTGGTATAGTATGGAGGAGGGGGAGGAAGATGGGGGGTGGGGAACAGTGGCTGGTGAGCAAGCGGGGTCATCAAATCGGGGTCGTGGGAGTCAGAAGATGCCCTTGGGTGAAATGGAAATCAGAACATGGTCAGCCATGTCTGGTTCCCATACCCAAGGGCATGACCGAATTGAGTCAGCAGGTGGCTTGGGAGGCATGTGGCATTAGTCCAACTCGGACGGTGTTATGCAATGCCAAGTCGGTCAAAAACAAGACAGCAATTATTGCTGATCTTGTGGAAATGGCTGACCTGGCTTGTATTACCGAGACCTAGCTGGATAAGAATTCTGGCCCCATTTTGGAGGCTTTAGTTCCGACCAGGTACTCAGTAATACACCATCCGAGATTGGACCGTGGTGGGGTGGCGGTCTGTTTCAAGACCAAACTCAACCTCACTAGTGCATTGGTTGGGGAGACTGAGTCATTCGAGTGTGCTGTCATAGCGGGTGTAGGTTGTCAGATCGTTCTTGTCTACCATCCACCCGGTGATGAGAGATGTTTCCTTCAGGAAGTGGTAGACTTCATCATTGACATGGCATTGGAGTCGACAAGACTGATGGTTCTTGGTGACTTCAATGCCTGGGTCAATGATGAACTTTCACAATTTGGACAACACTTCTTCCAGTTGTCTTCTCTCGGCCTGACACAGGTGGTTACCTCTGCTACTCATAGACATGGCCACTCCCTTGACTTAGTCTTCCTCCTGGGGATTGAAGCTTCTGAATTGGAGGTGGATCCAGTTGGGTGGTCCGATCACTGCACTGTGGGGTTTAGTTTTTATACCCCCCCAGTAGGCCAACCCCTTCAGAAATGGTCAGGTACCACCCTTTATTAGATGTAAGTTCTCAGAGCCTAATGACAGTGCTTGACCTATCATCTTCCTTGTTTGCCAGCAGTGATCCGGAGACTCTCGTGATGGCCTATAATTTGGCCATCTCGACAGCTTTGGATTCTATTGCCCCTGTCCTCATTCAACCTCTCCCCCTTTGCCCTTGATCTCCCTGGTTTGATGTGTTTTTGAGGGAGCTGTAGAGACTAGGTCTAAGGTTGGAGCAATGCTGGCGGAACTCCACCCTTGATGCCAACCACCTTAGATTGTTGGAACATTATCAAGTCTACCAATCTGCAATCTCCCGTAAGAAGGCACAGTTCCGGTCCAGGGAGATTGCAGTTGCTCAGAAACAACCAGCTCAGCTTTTTCACACTGTGGACAGACTGTGCATCCCAGCCTGTCTTCAATTGCGGAGAGCTTTTTCGCAATTAGAGTGCGATAAAATTGCTTGATTCTTTGCAAATAAGGTGGCTGACATCAGGGCGGGAATCCATCTGGCACACTCTAGGGGCATAGCTATTGATCAGTGCGAGGTTACTGCATCTCCGGTGTCTTGGAGTACCTTTGGCCATCTGGAGTTCGTGAATGTCATGCGGATTATCCAGAGTGTGCACCCCACTTGCTGTAGATTGGATCCTGGATTTACTTCCCTAATTTTGGGAGGTATTGACATTATCAGTCCGGTCCTAGCATGGATTGTCGGGTGCTTCTTGGAGTCTGGAGAGTTTTCTAGCTCTCTAAAAGAGGCGGTGGTGACACCTCTCTTGAAGGAAGCTTCCTTGGACCCAGACTGCCATGCTAACTACAGACCTGTCTCTAACCTTCCTTTTATAAGGAAGGTTATTGAGAAAGTTGTGACTGCACAACTGGAGGACTACTTGACCATCCATGACATCTATGAACCACTCCAGTCTGGTTTTCGTAAGAGACATAGTACCAAAACAGCGCTGGTTTGGGTGCTCAATGATCTCCCGATGGCTAGAGATCAGAAGAACTGGTCCATCTTGGTTCTTCTTGATCTCTCTTCAGCTTTTGACACTGTGGACCATGAGGTGTTGTTGGGTCATCTGAGGTTCACCTGTGGGCTGTCTGGAACAGTCCTCAGGTGGTTTTCATTCTTCCTCATGGGTAGATCTCAGAGTGGTGCCGGGAGTTTATTCTTCGGACCCTATCTCTTTGTCATGTGGAGTTCCTCAGGGTTCGGTCCTCTCACCCATGTTGTTCATGGTGTATATGCTGCTTCTCGGAGACATTGTATGAAGGTATGGGCTGAGGTTTTACTGCTATGCTGATGATACCAGCTCTACCTATCTTTTGCACCTGACCAGAATGGAGCTGTATTGGTATTTAACAACTGTCTGAAAGAAATCCAAGACTGGATGGATTCCAGCTGGCTAAGGTTGAACCCAGACAAAACTGAGGTGTTGGTTGTGGATCCAGGTCGTCGGATGGGGGGTTGGGGGAGGGTGCGCCTTCAGGATTTTTTCTGCGTGGCACCTCACTCCCAACCTCTGAACGGGTGCGTAACCTGGGGGTAATTTTTGATGAAAGGCTGACCTTGCATTTGCAGGTGTCAGTGGTCGTAAAAACTTCCTTTTACCATCTTAGGAATATCGCCAGGATTAGGCACCTTGTTCTGTCTGATTACTTTCCGACATTGATCCACGCCTTTGTTTCCTCTCTCTTAGATTATTGCAACTCCCTTTACCTAGGGCTTCCTGGGGTAGAAATCCACCACCTGCTTCTGATGCAGAATGCAGCAGCCCAACTTTTGATGGGGTCTTTGTGATCATGTCATATTTTGCCAGTGCTGTGCGAGCTGCGCTGGCTGCCAGTTCAGTGGTGGATCACCTATAAAGTCAGCTTGCTGACTTTTAAAGCCCTACACGGACTTGGCCCGGACTACCTGAAAGAGCTCCTGATTCCCTACCAGCAGGATTGATTACTCTGCTCATCCAGTGAGGGGTTGCTAGAGGTTCCAAGGGTATGTTTAAAATCTTCTAGTGCAAGAGCATTTGAGTTCGCTGCACCTACCCTTTGGTATGCTCTACCCCATCAGATTCAGGAGTGTGTAACTGTGGAGTCATTCAAACAGGCTTTAAAGACTTATTTGTGGTCTCAGTATTTTATTAATTGAGTGTGTTGGTTGTATTATGATATGTGTATGATTTTATTTATGAATGACTGTTTATATATTTGAAGTGTTGATTTTATTATGTACGGTGCCTTGGTTTTTTGAAAGGCGCCTAAAAAATAAAAATTGTTATTATTATTAATTCTCCCGAAATCATATTAACATATGCTACAAATGATGACACTGGATCTTTCCATAATTGTGCTAACAACTGACAAAAAAAACTATGCATATCGACATTCTATAAATAGTGTTCCATTGTTTCAAATGTAGTTGTACATTCATTTCTAGGACACAATCTTTAATTTATGTATTTGTGTTTTGAATTATTGTTTACTCCCAGTCACCTATTGCAACTAAGCCATGCAATGTCCCACATCCTGGAACGGGTTACTTTACCTTCTACATAGTGTTCTATTTTTATATTCTGCCTGAGCAACTCTCTTATATATCACTTCCTCTTGAAAGTTATGCTTCATTATGGGCCGGCCCAGTAGCACAGAGGGCTGAGGTGCTAGATGCCTTACCTCACTCTACACAGGTGACCTGTGTTCATGAATGACCTCAGGTTGTTGGGATGCTGGCATGGGAGGGAGGGAGGAGCAGGATTGAACAGCCTTACAGCAGCTCTCCTCTTCAGGGGGAGGTGATCATCTTCCTAGAGTCCTGCCACCCATGGGGAGGAGGTCCAATGTTGGCACAGGCAGAGGGGGTGACATGAAGGGAGGGCATTTCAATGCATGGTGTGCACATGCCTCCACATGTGCATGTGTGTCAGAGATGGGGTGGGAGAACATGGGGAGAAGCTTACATAAAAAAACTTGTTTTTAACAGTTTTTATATTACTGTCTGCCTGTTTGTTCTGTTTGTATTTTAATCTTTTTGGAATGCGCCTTGGTTTTGGAAAGGCGCAATATAAATAAAGTTTATTCTTATTACTATTATGCTCCATTACAGTACTATATAATTTCTCCATAGACTTGTTTTCTATTAGTGAAAGTTCTACATTCCAAGCTCAAAGTTTGTTCTATAACTAGTAGAACATACCTGGAGCTGTATTTAATTTTCTAACTTTCCTAGCACCCATTTTACAGTTACCTGTTGATGGAGATATGCAGCTATGAGTCCAGAAATTCCATATCTTATGTATATTCCTTATATAGCCAGAGAGATTCCAATTGATAAACTGTGCAGAATTCATCTGATTTATGAGGTTCAATCCTCCATGTTTAGTTATCAAGTACAATCAATTCTCAAAAGTCAGTGCAAGCTGTGCCAAAGGCAGCTTGCACCAATTGCTGGTGTGCCTGGGACCCTGTGCTTGATTCTCGATCGGGTAGGATCCCTGCAGCAAAGTCCCACAGCTTGTGGTAACCATAGTGGTGCACTAAACAGAGAGTGCATCTGGACAGGTTGCTGCAAGCCATGGGCAGCCATGCAGCAATGTCCCCAAGCATTCCCTGGTGATCTAGTTGACTGCCCAGCCCCGATCCCCTGTTATTAAAAACAAAACATCCCTGATGGTCTAGTGGCTCTGTCCCCCAAGTCCCAATCCCCTGTTATTAATATTTAAACCTCCACAGTGTTCTAGTGGACACCCCAAGCCCAGATCCACCATTATTATAAATATAGATCCCTGGTGGTCTAGCAGCTTCCCAAGCCCCAATCTCTCATTATTATAAATAAAGATCCCTAGTGATCTAGTGCCCTCCCAAGCCCTGATCCCCCATTATGAAATATAAGCACATCATTGGTGGTCTAGTGGACCCCCACCACCCACCCCAATGAGCAGTGTCCTACTACCCTGCTTGGCTGGTCTACTGATACTTAGACTTTTGCCCTCTGGGAGGCTTTTATGAATGCCAAATTGGGGTATATGGCAGCCTGCATCTGCTACAAGCCTTCTAACACCGTGCCACAGGCCATTTTGTGGCACAAGGCTGGTGAAAGCCCCCCCCTTGCCATGTGAAATGTGCATTTGATGCAGACTGCTTTTCAGAATAGCTCATGGCATATTTTTGATGCAAAGTGACATTTGAGGTATTTATATTTGATGCAAACACCTTGCATCATTCTACAGGCTTTAAAAATCGAGCCCAGTATGTTTCATTTGATTGGGTTCACTCTACTGCCCCATATAACTTGAAATACATTGCTTCATATTTTTACTTCCAACTCTTTGGGGGGATATGGGTAGTAAAAAAGTATTAATTATTGCATTTATTTTAATTTTTTATTTTCTGCCAATGTTTTCATACATTTACTTTTTTCTCAGAAATCTTTAGTTTCTGTTCCAGGTTCATGCTGGCTTGTTCTCCTTTCTCAAAGATGACGACCAATATTCTGACAGGAGCATCTGAAATGTGTATACCTTCTATATTTACATCATAGGGCACATCTGAATTTATAAAATACCCTCTACATTTATCAGTATTAATCATAGCACCTGAAGACAATAGAAAATAGTTAATTACATTCAATGCTACTGATCCAGACTGAGTGTCTTTCATATGAACATATGTCGTCTGCATATGTTGATTCACTAATAGATATTGTAACTTCTGCTTTACACAGACTTTTAATCTCAGTGTGCTCAGATATAATACATAATACTGGGTCTATGCAAAACATGTGTAACAAAGGGCGAAGAGGACAGCTCTGCTGGACACCTTTTTTAATGTCTATTCCCCAAACCTAAATGTCCACTAATTTTCATAATAATATTAGCTACATTATATAATTTCTGAATCCATTTATAAAATTCCTGTGGTGTATAATAGTGCCTAGTTACCTCAAAAAGGTTGCAGTGAGACACCCTGTCAAAAGCCTTCTCTTGATCAAGTGTTAATATATAGCCACTTCCTTTACCTTGCTTACCTAATTCTACTATTTATTGAATAAGAATTAAGTTGTTATAGGTGCTCCTATCTAGAATGAAGCAAGTCAGATGTTGGATAATAAAATGTTGTACTATGTATGCTAGCCTAATATATACAATTTGCATTAAGATTTTTATATCTGACTTCATGAGACCTAGTGGTTTCCAATTCTTTAATTCTTGTGGATCCTCTTTTTTTTACATAAATATTTGCCAAGCTCCCCTAAAAGTAGATAATGGCCTTTTTCCTTTTAACAGTCAGTAAAAGATTTCTTGAAGCATTTCTGCCTATTGCATATGTTTTTATAACATTCGGAGGTAAGGCCATCTGGGTCTAGAGCCATATTGTTTCTCAATGTTTTTTTTTTAAATTCTCTGTGGTAATAAGACTAATTAATTTGTCAAGCTCTTCTTGTGGAATTGGTGGAATTTGCAAATTTGTCAAAAGGTTTATAGTTGGAAGAGTAGAGTCTAAGTTACCAGGCATTTGTTTTAAATATTGTTGTACAGTATTTAAAATATTGTCTTTAGTGTTTACAATTAGACATTTGTTATTTTATAATGTTTTTATATTTCTTTTACAAACTGTATTTTTCCAGCTCTCAAATATGTCCCCTTTACCTAATTTGCCATGGTGTCTACTTCAATGTTACCTAAGTAAAAATATACTTTATTATATTGCAGTTTAGTCATTTTCTTCTTAATATTAGATGTTTGGTCTTGGTACTGTCCAACTCCTGTGTGAACTAATGTCAATAATTTTGCCAGTTACATCCTTAAAGCCAATTACTCTTTGTATTCTGTTTGTTTTATTTTACTAGTCTCTTTTTTTATAATCGGCATAAATCAGCCTTAGTTTCTTCCCACCATAGGCCTAGGTCCTCATACAGAAATGTAATAGTTGTCATGCTAGAAGAAGGTCTTGTATGTTAGAATTTATTGTGGAAATTTCAAATAATGAACTATTTGCTCTCCATGGCCCCTTGCCTATGTTCATGGTGCCTGATCCTCCAAATTGACCACCTAATAGTAAGTGATCTGAGTTTTCTATTGAGTTAAGAGTAATCTGCTGGACTATCAACTGAGGGGATACAAATAGAAAATATATCCAAGTTGACAATTTGTGCTTATAATATGTAAAGCCTCCTGACTCGTATGTCTCTTTATAGGTATCCTTCAGACCAATATCTTTTATCATACGATTCAAGAAATTAGTGTCACAAAACAATTTAGTGGTGCTAGCTCCCAGTCACTAGTTTTTAGACCGTAATTAAAATCACCCCCAAACATTATCTTTCAAGAAGTTTATAAAAATGGTTGAATCTGTTTAAACAGGTCTGTCCTTACTTCTTTTGTTTGTGGAGCATAGATATTTATCATTTGAAAATGCTCTTCTTGAAAGGTTAGATTGCTCTACTTGGATCAATGTATACAAGTCTACTGACCAAGAAGCGTGTACTTTTAATCAAGATTCCTACCCCATCACACCTGACCTCACTAAATTAACAAAATGATGGTCCCCAATGCCATCATTTTTGATCCTGAGTTACATCTGTATTTATAATCATTCTTGTCTCTTAAACAAGAAAAATATCATAAGCTAAATCCATAGGAATGAAAAATGTTAAACTATGCCTTTAAGCATTTTTGATACTATTAACATTAGAGTAGCCAGCTGTAAAACTGAAGCCATGTGATTAGGATGGAGAAAAGTGATATTCTATTTATTATGTCAAGATTATCCACTTTCTATTCAGTCCTAGTTTTCATTCTAGATTTAGGTTTATGCTTCTTAGAAAAATCTGGTGTCATTGAATCGTCTATGTCTGATGACAACAGATGTTGAGAAGACTTGATTGAAGACATTTCTGAATCCAGATACCACCATCAGATTCTCCTCTATTAGAATCCAGCACTTCATACTTATTTACCAGAAGCAACTGTGGAGGTTGTGTGTCAGAATATAGTAGTTTCAATTTAGGTTGTTGTCTTCTTAAGGGTCTTTTTCTTGTGACAACTGTCATATTGGTAGGTGGCATCATGGCTTCCTCCAGTTGAACATGTGTTTTAATGTAACTCCAAAATCTTTCTTTCGAGGTTCTGATTGAGGATCTGCTGATACAGCTGCTTCTAGGTCACCATGTATTTCTTCATTGTGAAGTGGCTGGGATGAAGTAGGAGGAGGTTGTGACTTCCCTGCTGCCTCTGTAAAAGTATAAGTGGTTGTTGTATTGTATGTATCTGTAGACTGAGCCAGCCTTTTTGCTTCTTCCTGCTATCTCTTCTGTGTAAAAGCTTACTCGGTGGTAGTCAAGATGCTTCTTGAAGTGGTCTAGCATTGTGATTGTGAGTAGCCCAATTGCAAGTATGAAAGGAATGATCCACCTCCTCACTGGATTGCATTGAAATTGATTGGAAAAGTAGATACTGACATGACTAAATTCTAAGCAGTAGTTACAATTAACTTTATCACAGATGTTACTGAGGTGGCTATCAGAATCACATTTGAAACAGGTCTTGTGTTTGCCTGGATAAAAAAAAAAAACTTTGACTCTGTCTTTTCCAACACTTGGCAAATGTCTGCTGCTCCATGTCTCAATTTAACTTTAAATCTCCAATTTCTTGTTCATATTTCTACTTCATCTGTAATCGGTTCTGGCTCCCCTAAGATGTCATTAATTTGTGCTAACCACTATTTGACTATTATGACAGTAATGTCATAAACATTGGATCCTTTATTTTTAAAAATGGTTGTGACCATTCTAATGACAGGTTTGGTCAAATAGCTTTAAATTATATACAAAGTTGGGAATTGTTCATGGAATTGTATTACATCCAAAACTTGTCTAAACTTGCAGCAGTTTTAAAACTAAAATTGAAAAGTACATCATTGGGTGCATGGATTAAGACATGGATTTCAGTTGAAAAATAATGCAAGGATTCTTTTAGGAGTGTTCTCCCTATATATAGCCAATCTGTTGGAGATTCTGTTCTGCCTGTATAACACGAACAAACAGAATTTCTTCTTTGCACTGGGACAGTACTGGAAAGTAAAGATTTTCTCCTAAAATGCCTCTATTTTCATGCAGATTCTTGTTGTTGGCCAAAGGGCTGTGCATTCTGTTTTGCCATGTTATTTCCTGTGTTTGCTTGCTCAGCCCTGTCTTCCAGTACTGGGGACAAGTACTAGGCCCTTCATCAGCTGATAATACAACTATTTCAGCTTCAGCTGGTATGCTTGCAGACATTGTTACTGGGGAGAAGATTTGAACTGTTATATTCCAAGGCTAGATTTATCCCCACTTGAGAATCCATAAACAGGAGTTCCAGAGAGTTTATCATTGAAAAATCCTTATTTATTTTTAACTGTTCTTCAGTATTATCTTTTGTCTGTTCAGATCATGTCACCTGATAAGTGTTTTTATGACAGCGCTAGGGTTGTCAGAGGTGTTCAAAATATTAGGATTAGCCACTAGTAAAACATTCTCATTATTTCATGGGGGTAAACTGTATACATCTTTCCACCTCCATTTCAATGGGAGTCACCTCAGAAACACAAACTGATGCTGGCTCAGGAGAATATACAGTATTATAGGTTTCCATATATTGTGCACTGTGAGAAACCTGTATAATACTTTCATTATTTACCATCTGCAAGACAGTACTAGTCTATTCTGTATTTACAGCTTGCCTCTCAATTTTCTCAGTTTCAAGTAGTAAAGAAAAAGGTTTCACTTGAGCTATGTTGGAGTCCTATAAGACGAAATGTGCATGGCTACCCATCTAACCTGAAAAAAAATCCAGTGATAGAGTTCATTAAAAAATTACTTTATTAAGAAGCACATAAAGGTAGCACCCCTCAAAAGCATATTGTTTCATGCCACACCGATGCTTTTTCAAGACGCTAATCAGGATCCACTGTTGCCTTTTATATTCCCTAAGTACCGTATTTACAAGTGTATATAATTACTGTATTTACAAGTGCAAAATAAGCAAAAATTGCATATTAAATACATAATCAGTGAGGAATCTCCCTATTATTTAAACTGCCACTCTTAAAAAAAAAAAACATTTGGACAAAGGTCCTTACTATATATAGCTCTTCTTTTTGTAATACTATTTCATCTGAAATTACAGAATGAAAAACTGTTTGGTGTTTTAAAACTCGTCTTAAACTTTAGCTCATAAACAAAAATGAATGTGCCTGTGTAATGTAGGAATTGATGTTATATGTTTATCTGTAGTGTCTTTCATATTGTCATTTACTCTGTATGTTTCTGTTAACTTGTCACCTGTGAACATGGATGGTTCTTGCTCATCAGGCTTACAAGTATAAAAAATAAAAATGAAAATGAAATCTGAGGCAATTAAAAATAAACACTACATATCAATAGGTATTAACAAATTATATCACACAAATCTGAAACAACCCCCCAAAACACCAAGGAAGACAGAGCATGATGCAATATAAGTACATATCAATGCATGACAATAAATAAGACACAGTAAATTGCAATGGTTGCTATACAGCTAGAAGTTAATATTGATACATGGTTGGCCCTGTATTGTTTCCTATTTATTATGTAAAATGGAGTCTACTGAAAGTGCTCATCCAATTCAGAATGAGAACCAGATCTAAGCTTATGCTGCCAAAGAGATTCTCTGCACAGCAGTTTATTATCAAGATCCCCCCGCCCCCATTCATGACCCAATGTCAAATTTTCTATGCCCATAAATGTGAAACAATGTCCAGGTCTTTCTTTACTCACATGAACTGCCAAGCATTTTCCATTGTACCTGCTCTAATATGTCTAATGTGCTCCAAAATGTGGTTTCTAAATTTTTTTTTTAGAATTTTTCCCACATAGTAGCACCTGCAGGTACATGATGCAAGATATATCTTCAATTCAGTTCCACAAGTGTTAAAAGTATTTTCTTTTTCAAGCGTTGTCAATATGAGGCAAAGAAAAGTCATGTCCTACCTGAATGTATTGACAAGCAGTGCAGTTCCCTCATTTATAGTTACCAGCTGGGAGGTGGTTATTCATATTCACATTTCCCATTCTTTGTACACTGTATACAACAAAATCTTGTAGGTTCTTTTCTCTTCTCTAAGTAATAACGGTACATTCATCCGCTATCTTTGAAGAGCTAGTTCAACTTCCAGAATATGCAATTTTATTTTTTAAATCTCAGTGAGTTGATTACTCTGTGTAGCAAAAGTAGTAACAAAATTAAGACCTCTACATTTTTGACCACATCCCCTATATTTAGGTGTTAACAGTACATTTCTATCTAAAGCATTCACAGGTTTTTTTGCATTTTCCAAACATGAAAAGTCATATCTTCAGTCTCAAATCTGTCTGTCGGAATCTTAGATCCATTTTCATATTCACATTTAGAACTAGAATTACACTTTAGTCTCATGTATTATAAAATAGCAAGAAAAAATTCACTCACCTGATTGGACAGCACTGTCCAGAAGGTCTGATGATATCTGAGTACAACATCACAGATCAGTTCCCGGCAGCCTCTTAGACCCTGTGGAAAAAAAAAAATCACTACACCTGTCAGAAGTTGTCAGATCCTATGCACAGATCAGAGTGACAACTTTAACTTAGAGCAGCCAATAGAAAAATAAAATGGTAGCGCTACCAGAGGTTAACTTCAACCTCTTTAACATGGCAGACCTCACTATATGGTTTGGAACTGAAAATGAAAAACCAATGCAGCCACAACTGATTAAAACAGGAGGGAAAAAAGAGACACTTAGATCTGGCACCTCAAGACCTGGACTGACTTCAGAAGGAAAAAAATGAGCCCACAACAAAGAGAGCAACTTCCTGGGCTATGAAAATATTCCTGGACTGACTCAGTGTGAAAAACATTGTCATAAACTTACATGAAATACCAGCAGCAGATTTAAACAGCATCCTCTGTAACTTTTATGGGTTAGTCAAAACCACAATCGTACAAGCTTACAGCATCAGCAGCTGTATTGGACTACGTGCAGTCATAAACAGGTATCTGAATGACTCCCCAGTAAGCAGAAATATAAATCTCATGTGCAATGCTGATTTCCAGTCCTCCAACAATGTGTTTTTTGCCAACATCAAAAATCTCCACCTTGAAGGGAAAGACCGTACCAAACATCACCCGGCCATCCCAGTTGCCCATCTTGAACAGCTGAGGCACTGTCCACAGAAACACTGGCTGGCCTAGTCCACTGTGTCTGGCTGGAAATTCAAATCCATTTTGCTAGATGCAGCTGTGAGAGGCAGTGCAAACTAAAAGCAGAATCCTTTGAAATATGTACCGGCTCAGTTGAGCACCAGTACATACAATAACTTTTAATGAGAAAACAAAAAAAAATGGTCAAAATTATGGAGTGGGGCAGAGACAACCTATGCAGCTGCATGTTTGCCATCCTGGGGTACTCGCATTGCCCTGTAGAAGCTTTCAAGAAACATTTAAGCAAAATCCCACTAAATGCTCCAAGTCTATACCTCCATCCCAGGAAAAAGACAAGCAAACCCTGATCAGAAGAAACAACGCGGTTCATGTTGGAACTGATGGGAATCAATTATTTAGCTAGAATGTTGTCTAAAATATGTAAAACTGCAGGACTGCCAGTAATGTGCACAAATCACAGTCTCTGCTCCACGGCCATTCAAATCCAATCGGATGCTGGACTGCAAGCTCGGCAGATAATAGCCATAACAGGCCACTGAGCTGAAACTTCTCTCCGGAGTTACTGGGCCCCATCACTAGAAAACCAAAACACTTGGAGCAACCTATTATCCAGCGCAATTGCATTCGAAGTACATACCTCTGCAGACCTTTCCCATTCAGCAATCACCACCAGCAGCCCTCTTCAAATAACTGAAGCCTACAGTGAGCAAGGGCAAGTCCAAATTTGAACCATGCCTGGAATCCTACAGCAAGCACTGGAGCAGAGTCCCAAATCTGAAGCTACAGGAAATGAGGTTTGCACAGGAACTAGCCACAACGAACCAACCAGCAGCCACCTTCAGCACAACCTCAGTCTCCTCGAAGCAATCACTAAATACCCCAAAAATAATGCCAGGCAACTCAATGAGTGTGTTATACATATACAACAAATAAAATAAGCACACCAACCACACCAAAACCCAGGACATCAATTCAGTAAGCAACCAGTGCAAGTTTTAACAAGCATTTGTCAAAGCTGAAAGTTCATTGTTGGAATTGCTGTTGTACTTGCCTCCCATATTTTTCTGCATATATTCCTCTGCATTGCATTTTAAAGCATCACACTCAACACAAATCTTATATGTTCTTCCAGCACTGGTTTACTTCATTAGAAAAACAAGCATTTGTCAGTGCCAAATGTTTACTTGCTGGTATTGGCATTGGTAGTGCAGGAGTTAGAGAGATGCATAATAGGAATGGTAGTGAAGTATTGTAGTAACACCAACCCCAACCCCCACCCTGCAGAGACTGACAGGCATTGTGGGTGTGCCTTTGGGACACTGGCCATAACACTCACGCCATTCCACCTCACCCCACCCTGCAGACACCAACCAGTGTTGCAGTGTGCCTTGAGGCATTTGGCCCTTATGATTACCCCATTCTATAAGGAAATAAGCTGAGATGGGTGCAGTATAGGATAATGGGGTGAATATTAGGGCTGAATACCCCATGGCACACCTCAATGCCTCTCAGTGGCTGCAGGGTGGAGGTGGGGTGGAATGGCGTTAACATTGTGGCCCATGACCCCCAGTCACACCCTCAATGCCTGTCAGTCTGTACAGGGTGGGTGTTACAGTTGAAAACTCTAACACCCCAGGTGTTTGTTTGTATTTTTGCTCCAGATTTTCAACATGGGTTTTAGGGACCCTACCTCACGTACAATGGCAGTATCATTTCATTACTCAATCCCAAAAGGTGATTTTGCACAGCGAGTGTGCCATTCAGCACCACAGGCACAAAAACACATTTCAGGCAGGATGTGAAAAATGACAGCTGTACTGTTCATGAGGAGGTGTGAAGAAATGGCAATGTGGAAAACCTGGAGTGAAAATATAAAAAAAGTGGTGAAGCTACGAGTGTGCATAGAAACTGTGCAACGCACGCTCATAATGCAGTCATTTTTTGGAATGTTTTCACCAAATTTTCAACATGGCCTTTTTGGGACCTCCCTTCATGAACAGTGGCACTGGAATTGTGTTAATCTGTCCCAAACATTGATTTTGCATTGCCACAGTGCCATTCTGTGCCACAGGTGCAAAAACACATTTCGGGAAGGATGCAAAAAATGACAGCTGTACTGTTCATAAGGGGGTGTGAAAAAATGGCAATGTTGGAAATTTGGAGTGAAAATCTTAGAAACTGATGGCATTATAAGCTTGCATATAAACTGTGCAATGGATGCTCATAACGCAGTCATTTTGGGGAATTTTTTCACCAAATTTGCAACAAGGGCTGTTTTGGGACCCCACCTCATCAACAGAGGCACTGTCATTTTGTTAATTGGTCCCAAAAGGTGATTCCATGCAGCAACCATGAGATCACCTTTTGGGACTGAGAAATTAAATGAAAGTCACTGTTTTCACAAGGTGGGGTCCCAAGAACACCATGTTGAAAATTTGGGACCAAAACTCTAAAAAGTGACTGAGATATCAACCTAAGTACCTCAATTGAAGCCCAATGTTACACTGGTGCCATTCTAATAGATCTCTCCAAGGCATTCAACACAGTGGACCATCAACAGCTACTTTTGAGATTATATGAAGTAGAGATGAGCTGTCTAACCTTGGATTGGTTCATTTCCTACCTTACGGAGAGACTTCAGGTAACGGTTGTTAATGGTTTTGAGTCAGCATCACAAATGGTATGGAGAGGCGTACCTCTGGGATCTGTCTTAGGTCCCCTTTTATTTTTAGTTTAACTAAAAGATCTTGGTTCTCATGTGGGGGCTTCTCATTACCACTTATATGCCGACAATACCATTCTGTACCACTCAGGTAAAACAGTCCCAGAAATCCAACATATATTACAGGAAAGATTTGATAGTATGGAATTGTTTTTTGTTAATTCTAAGTTAAAACTCAACTCATCTAAAACTAAATGTATGTTGTTCGGGTCACCCATCAAACTAAAAGAGGATTTGGACCTGGAAAATGTTGATAGTAAAGGGATAGGTTTGTACTCGGTTAATCATTACAAATATCTGGGATTCTGGGTAGATAAATTTGGGTCTGGTAATATGCATGTTGATAATTTAATTTCCCAGGTTAATAAATGGGTGGGTTTCCTTTATAGGAACAAGAATTGTTTTGAACTAGAAACATTAAATTCTATTATTAAGATGCAAATGTTGCCATTGATAGATTATGGGGATGTGCTTTACACTGGAGCTACTAATGATCAATTATCCAGGTTAGATGTTCTTGTAAATCACTTAGGAAAATTGGTACTTAAATGCCCCAAATTTACTCACCATTGTGAATTATATGAGAGACTAAGGTGGTTATCTTTAAGTAGGAGAAGAAAGAAACATAAACAGTTATTTGCCTATAAATGTGGGTTGGGTATGGTCCCTTTATATTTAATGGACAGAATTTCTTTTAGAAAAGCAGAACTATCCCTGAGAAAATCAGTTGAATTAGAAATGGTTGTCCCTTTAGTAAAAAAAATGCATTCCCAACATCTTTTTAGTAATTATATACCAACATGTTGGAATGGTCTTCCCCCTGAATATAGACAAAAGAATGGTAAGCATCTGTCTATTTTTCAATTAAGAAAATATTTTCACTCTTTACAGGAATCTTGTAAATGTTATTAATGTGATTAATGATGATTGTGTCTGAATGTATTTATTTTCTGTTGTATATGTATGCATTTTTGTAAGGTCACCATTGTGAATGAGTTTATACTCTGTGGTTTTCCCTTGAATAAACAAGCAAACAAGTTGAAAACCCCTATCGATTGCCATTATAGGGCTTACCATGATTTTCTTCAGTTTGTGGTCAACTTTTGAAGAGTGCAGACGTGTTCCTGGTCCACAGAATATAGCTGCTCCCAACCTCTTGAGGTACATATGGGTGAGGAGGGGTGTGGGGAGGTGGGGTGTGCAGAGGGAGGATGCAGATTGGTGGAGGGGTGGTCGTGGGAATGATGAGGTACCATTTTATTTTTTTAGGTTTAAAAAAGATGTTGTGGGTCTTTTTCCTTTTTTTACAGGAAAACTATTCTTGGATTTTGGTGCATTGGGGTGGGCTTCTAGTGTGCCAGAGTACTGGGGGGTGGAGATCAATGCTGACTCAGGGATTGAGCCCCCCCAGATTGGCTGAGAATATAGGGGTGTGGTGGGAGGTGCATCCAACACCGGGAGTGGGCATCCCAGTGTCAGAAACACCAGAGGTAGTTTTCGGCACACTGGGGTTAGCTCCCAGTGTGCCACATTAAAGGAAGAGAGGGGATACATGCTTATACAGAGATTAAGCACCCCAATGTAAGCAGGTGGGGGGATCTGCTAGCACGATTGCGCTTAGAGTAAAAGTGCCTTTGGGCACTGAATACTCCCAGCCTGTATGGAGCTTAGGCTGTGGCCTACTTCACATGGGTGGAAGAAAATAAGCAAACAGAGACAGCAGGATTTGGAGGAGGCAGGCGAGGAAAGTGCTTCCTCCCACATTCCAGGAAGGTACCAGTGGGGTGGCAAGTAGGGGTGCGGAGATGTCAGCAAGGCTGAGCATGACACAAACAGCTGTTTGCAGCATGGTGACCTGTAGATGAAAGGAAAATGCCACCACCTGTTTGGTGTGGCTTTTTCTTTTCAAGTGCAGACCATGTCAGGCAAAACAGCATCAGGGCCAGTCTGGCTGATGATTTGTGTAATACTGTTGAGCCCCTTGCAGAGCACTCTGCATTGGACAGACATTGTCACATCCCCCAAAAGTCACTATCCAAGGAGTTTGCAGTGCATGCGCAAATTCAAAAATGAACAACAGCCTCAAACTGAAATGTATTCAATGTACTTCCTATATTCAGCAGCAGGGAGGGACTGGTCTTGCTAACAGTTCACAGTTCAAAGTTCCAAGTATATCTCTACTTATGTCAAACATTTTTCTGATGTTATTTATTCCCAAAAATCAATTCACCAATGTATTTCTATATTTATTTAAAACTATTTATGGTGTTATTTATTCCAAAACAGCTTGGCACAACCATTTTATTAACAGAACTATTTATGGCATTACTGATTCCTAAACAGTTAGTTCAGCATAGCAATGTATTTCTTTATTTATATTGCTGTATTTATTCCTAAACACTAAACTATGCACCTATTTATAACAGATATTGTTAGCATAGTATGTTTTGTTTTGAAGCATTCTCTTTTTACTGTTTCATTTATACCAAAAGTACTAAATAATTGAATCAATAATACAACCTTTAAAAAAACAGACACATGTCATGGACTGCTTTATTAGGTGGAAGGTTACATGCCATTTTCACTAAATGAAACTAAAAAAAACTTAAGGAATGAAACATTCACATTTATTTTTTTTATAGCTGAGCCATTTTATAATAACAATAATGCACTCCAGGGTGTGTGTTGCGCTGGGATAATGTCATGTCTTGCTGTTGATTGAACTCAGCCTTTGGCCTCATGCCCAACTGTGCGAGGCCTGATGTTATCCCAGCACAGCACACACCCTGTCATGCATTAATGCTTAATTGGCCCATTGGAATATTGTTAATGACATATTTAGGATGACAGCTCTTATAGTGCAAAACAGCATTCCGATCTGTCAGTTTCCAATACAGATAAGTAACCAAATTCCCTCAATTATCTTTTTTTTATTACGAGGTCCAAAAATGCTATCTCCATAGGACTTGTTGTAAGGGAAAATTGTAAGTTCCTATTACTGTATTCAAGATAGGAAACAACATTTCTTAATTCATGCGTCACCTTTCCAGATAATAAATATGTCATCAATAAATATTTTGTATATGTCCAGATGTTCAAAGAAAGGATTCATATCTGGATCATATGCAAAGACTATTTACCACTTGGACAGATAGATATTAGCATAATTAGGGGCCATTGTGGCCCCCATCGCTGTACCTTTAAGCTGATGAAACATCTAAGTCTCAAACAAAAATATATTTTTGGTAAGTACAAGTTCTGTCAACCCTACCAAAAATTCAAAAAGTCCTTTAGAGTAAGCGGTGTTTTCATATAGTGCATCTCTAAGTGCACACAGGCCTTCAGTATGAGGTATGTTAGTGCAACGAGCTTTTACATCTAACATTGCCAGTATCCTATTAGGCTGTACTTCAATAAAGGAATAATGCACGACAGGGTGTGTGTCATGCTGGGATAATGTCATGCCTGGGGTGATTAGGCACGAGACCGCAGGCCGAGTGTGACTAATCACCCCAGAAGTGATGTTATCCCAGCACGACACATACCCTGGAGTGCATTCTTCCAATTATACAATGACCCTTGTGTGTATAAATAACAAAGAGACTTTTTGTTTTAGGTTTAAAACATTTTTAATGAATAAAAATGAAGTAATGTTCTTCCACAAGGTTAAATAGTTCCTTTTTTGTTTTACATTTCGTTGAAACATTTAAGCATTTTTAAGTTAATAAATATTTCTGAACTGTAGAAATATTAAAATAAGTTAATAAGTTAATAAATATACTGTAGAACTATTACAGCATTTGTTTTTTAACTTTTAAATGCAATAGATAAATTCTGTGACTAATTGTTATTTAGGTTGTCGCAGTCTATGGTTTGTAGATATTGAAAACAAACATACTGTTTCCTTGAATGAAGAACTGTGTGTTGCTGCTGTCTTGCTTCTCAGTTTTTTATTTTGAGCAAGTTATGTTGTGGTGATTGTTATTGGCTTGCAGCATTTGTGTTGGTTGGGCTTCTGTTGAACCATCTGCAGAGGTTGTCGGTTGCTGTTGAAGCATGTTCAGATCAGGAGGTACTGTTTCAGTTAGATGGTGACCTGTGACTTATGGCATTGCACTGGCTAGGACTGAACTCCATTGTTGGCATTCCTGTAAAGTTGATCCCTAGTAACTATTTAAGGAAGACTCTTGTTTGTGCCCGGTTACCGAAATGATTTGTCAGCTCTCTAAGCCTGCGTTGCTGAGGATCTGGCTAGCAGCTGCATGCAGGCTGTGATTTGTGTAGCTGTTCGGAAGATCTGCAGCATGACAGATTTTGGGCAGCATTGTGGCAAGGTAATTTATTCCAGCTGGTTCCATGCTGCACCAGATTTCTTCATTTGCCCATGACTTTGTGGTTTGTCTACGGGGGTGCATGTATAGGGAAGGAGATTTTGGTGGAAGCTTCGAGATATATTTCTGCTGGGTTGCTACGGGGAACTGGGGATGACCTGGCAGCACAAACATTGCTCCTCTGTGCTTCTCACAGTCCTTTTCCAGGGGTTCTCCATGGTTCTTAGTTTTTTTATTAAAACTTAGGGAGACATAGTTGAGCCGTCTTCAGATGTTTGGAACTCAAACGAATTGGGTTGTAATTTACGCTGGCCTTCACAGCCACGTCTGGTGAAGCGTATTTGGAGTTCAAGCCAGACATGGCCCAGCAGTCCCTCAGGAGTCCCTGTGCTTAGAGCTGGGGATTGGTGGAGCTGTGTGAGGTCTTTGTTGCTGAAGGGCAGGTGGTGTTTTGATTTATCGCTCCCCTCTCATATGAGTTTTTTTATTTGGGCATAAAATACATTGTTCATGCTTTGGAAGTCAGGATTTGCTAAAATGTTAATATTTCAGCTTAAAAGTGGCTCATTTAGGATGCGGTTGATGCCCGCTCATAAACCAATAAAGCTGTTGATGCCGTACGGCTGACCTGAGGAGTTACAGACTGACCCATAGAATTTGTGAAGCACTGTGTTTAAGTCAGAGGCATTTATTATGTTGAGATCTATTTCTGTACCTGTCTCTGAAAGCCAGTCCTTCATGGCATTGATGGCCCATGTTGTTTGGCGCTTTGGGGACAGCTCCTTTCTGTCACATTCTAGCTTGTCAAGGTCATGGTCAGGGAGCTGGATGCGACTTCGTTTTTCTGTTTCCTTTTTCAGCTGCACAGGTGGTGCTGTATTTTCTTTTTCAGAACAAAACCACTGCAGGATGTCTTCCATTTTAAACAGACTAAAGTTTACCTCAGGCAATTTGAACATTTGATTGCTGGAATATGTCTCTGATGGCTCTCAGTCTGTCAGCCTTTGTGTAATGATATTTATCTGGTGTTCAGGTTTTGATGTGGCTGGCACTGTACCAATGATAATATGCCAGGATAACGTCATGGGTATCTTGACATTCCAGTCAATCACAGACCAGGATTCTTTCTTGCCATTGGATAATGTCTGATAGTACCTCTAAGATATGCATAGTGTCTTTAATATATGCTCTAGATTTCTGCACAATTTCTTTGATGTGGTCATCTATGTATTGGGCTAGAGGTTCTGTTAATCAGCCATTACTGGAGACAGTGGGTCTCACTTGGGGGTTATATAAATCCTTATATATTTTAGGAAGACCATATATAACAGCCCTCCTAGGATTTTGCACAGTCAGAAAATCACTAATCTGTGGACTAATAAGAACATTTTTAACTGCTTCAAACAAAAATGTATCAATCTGTGTTTAAAATTTTATTAGCAACAAAAGACCGGCTCAAAACTCTGAAAATAGCTGAACCCAACTAAAGGATATGTTAAGCAATATTTTATTAATGAAGCAGTAGCAACCCCCACACAGACAAATGTCAATGTTTCACGCTGCACAGAAAAAGTGTTGCCATTTGTCTGTGTGTGGTGGGGGGGTGCTACTCCTTCATTAATAAAATGTTGCTTAACATAGCCTACAGTTGGGTTTAGCTATTTTCAAAGTTTTAAGCCAGTCTTTTGTTTCTGGCATGATGTTTGCTTTTTTTCTTGGCTCCTCCATCAGTTTCCTGTAGCTGCTGCTTTTTGGTTCTTCTATGCCTGCATTTTAAATTTTATTGTTGGATCAACAATTTAGCATAAAAGGAAGAATCAGAAATTTGGCTCAATATTTCACAATTGCACTTATCTTTGTCCATCACAATATCCCCACCCTTGTCAGTGGGGCTTATGGTGATGGTTGCATTGTTTTCCAGCCTTTTAATAGCATCTCTCTCTCTCTCTCTCTCTCTCTCTCCTCCTTTGTGATGTTGTAGTATGCTGGCTTCGGGAGATCACTGGTGAGGCTACTCACTTCTCTCTCACACGCCTTCAAAAATACACCAACTGCTGGATTCATGGGGGGGAATGTATGCAGATTTTTTTCTTCCATTTCAACAGAGCAGTTTGTCTTTGATACAAATCCATATCATGTTCAATGGTTTCCTTTGGTGATGTGTTGTCCTTAATGTACAATATCTGTAAATTCAATTTTTGTGCATAGCTGTGCAAATCAACAACTGTGTTGAATTCATTAATGGAATTCCTATGGATGAAAGACAAGCCTTTATTCAAGATGTTCAGTTCAGCTTCAGTTAATACATATTTAGAGATACTAACTACCGGTCCATCTGACCTGGTTGAGACTCAATTTCATAGGTGTCCTCTCTTAGTTAATATATCTGCCTCTCCTCCTGTAATTCCCCCTGAATGATATTCATGGATTGCATGAACCCCAATATCTCCCCCATTCAAGGTTGTCCTTTATTTCTCTTATTCTTCTTGTTTCTCTTGTTCTTGCCCCTACCCCTACCTCTAGTACCCCTCCTGGTATGCCATCTGAAAATTGGGTTAAACTGGGGCTCTTTGGCAATGTTCTTATGGGAGGTATTGGCAACTTTAAACTGTCCAGTGTTGTTTCAGGAAAATCTTGTATAGTTATTTCCCCCTGTCTCATTTGTTCTTTTGTTAATATTGCTTCCTCATTCAGGGAAGGGGTGATTGCTCTGAATAGGTTCAAATGTGTAAATACGAGCCATGCAGCTCAGAAGGCCATATTTGACTTGTCACATATCAGTGGAAAAAAACTGTTTTTTTCTGACCCATGTGTTCATTCAAGGCTTTTTTATATGACTGCATGTTTGGAGTCATATAAAAAAGCCTTGATTATGACTGCATGTTTGGAGCTTTTTTTACATTTTCTGTCAAAACATTACATACTTCGAAAGCTCTCTGATTAAACCCATTACCACATCTGGAGGTTCTATAAAATTCACCTCTTAGCTGGTAACAGTGGAACCTTGATGTTCTAGATCCTTCCTTTCTATTTAACCCAGATGATTCCCATATGATATCATTATGGAAGGCCTTATAAACATAACATAGATCTCCTCTGTGCCTTCTATATGTTCATGAGTACAAACAAAACTCTTTTAGTCTTTCTTCGTATGTTCTGTCTTTCAGATTACAAACTTTCTTTGTGATCCTTCTCTGTACTCTTTCCAATAATTTTTACTTTCCATATTTTGAAGTGTACAGAAGGGTGTGCCATATTCCAGAATGGGCCTCACCAACAAGGTACGCAAGGGAATAAGCACTTTTTGGTTTCTGCTTTTAATATTTCTTAGGATGTTGCCCACTATCCTATTACCCCTCTTTAACATTTCTTTAGCTTGCCAAACTTCAGAGTATTTGTTATCACTATTCCTAAATCCCATTCATTGTCTGTGCTATCACTTTGTTGTTAATGGAGTTTGCCCTTTAATGGACAGACCAGGTTGTCCTGGTGAACCCTTTCCGTCTTGCATAGAATGGTTGTGCTCAGAAGGGGAGGGACTAAGGGCCAGGACAATAGACAGGTAGCAGGAAAGGAAGGGGCAAAGGGAGGTACATAAGGGACAGCACAAGGGGGCCTCAGCCACTTTTTGCTGGAGTTTTGATCTACATCAGCTGCAGCACGTCAGATTGGCAAGGAAACTTTTTGGAGGTTTTTTCACCAAGAGGGAGAGCTAAGAAATGAAATATCACAGGAAAGAGATGTATTAAAATTAAAAAAATAATATATATATATATATATATATAAAACGGGAGAGGAAGAGGAATATATATAAAAAAAGATGACTCATGTGGGGCTGGTTAGAAAGACTTTTGATGGTTTCTTTTGTTAAATTTGATGGGAATATAGACTGTTTTGGGGAACAGCGTTTTTAGTAATAATCAAGTGGAAGAAGAAAGCCCCCTTTCTAATGTGGGCTTTGGTGTTTCTGCTTTCTGCCCAGTTGGGCTGGTTTGCATGATTATGGGGGCCAGAGAGAGCCTGTATGATGGTAGGAGCGAGTGGAAGTGGGACCGCATAGCGTATTGACCTGTTGATGTTGTTTGGCTGCTTTGTCCCAGAATTGGGCCATTGGGTATGTCTATGTGGGCCTGAGAGAGTCCGTAATGATGGTTGGAGCGAGTGGAAGCAGGACTGCATGGCGTGACATCAAACGCCACGTGGAGGGTGGAAAAACCCCTTTTACTGTGAGCAGGTGGGTGTAGTGGCCGTGAGGGCCATAGAAATTGGGGAGGTGATGAAAAAAGCCTTGGAGAGGCTCGGAGGGCATGGGTTTTACATGTCACTTGGAAAAAAAAGGGAAGGAAGCAAAAGCCTTCTCTGCTGGTACTAGGGATTTGTTGGCTCAATTTTACCAGTTGTGGGGCTGTTGAGATGATTAGTGGGATGAGGAGAGCCCATAGAGATTGGGGGGGAGAGTGGAAGCCAGGCCCAAGTGGTGTGACACCACACGCCATGCAGGGGGTGAAGGAAACCCCTTTTCGTGGCATCCAGTGAAGGCGCTAGGAGTTTTTGGTGCCGTGGGTGAGGAAGAAAGCCCGGGGAACAAGGCAAGACCTTGAGGAAGCACCAAAGCATGGATCGTGTGTTGGTCATCATACACCCCATGAAGGGGTCTGCTGGAAGAGCACTGGTTTTGAGCTCAGGCTAGGGGAGCATGGTGGGGCGGTGGCTCAATTTTAGAACTCGCAGGCAAGCTTGGCAGCTGGGAGGAGGAAGGGGGGACCACAATCCAGGTCAGGGGAGGAGGAGAAAAGAGTTTAGGGGACTAATGGGGGAATCCTAATATGCCCTGGTGGCATTACTTTATTTTCAGCGCCCTGAAGGGGATAGGCCTGTGTGAGGCCCCGAGGGAGTTACCACGTGGCGTGATGTCACGCGGAAAATGAAAAGAGAGGGTCAGATAGCATTATTGGGGCTTGGGGGTATTGGATCAGGGGAGCATGTTAGCAGGGTTCGAGGGCCTTTCAAAAAAAAAAAAAAACAAGGGCATGGGGAGACCAGGGACGGAAGGGGGGGAGATCGTGACCCAGGTCCTCAAGAGTGAGGTACCAAGCTGTGAAGGGGTCACATAGGAAGCTTTGGCAATCACTCATGAGGGATCGCTCACGTTTGGGCCTCCCCCCTCCTCCCCTTTTTCAGGCAACATGAGGGAGCAAGGTTTGGAGCAGAGGCCTGAATATCGGGGAAGGTACCCGATTATCGGACCACGCGATGTCCATTATCTTGGGGGGTGTTCAATTGCAGAGGTGCTTTAGTCCGTTTTGATGTGGGCATGTGGTTTAAGGGACAGGATGAAGGTGTTGCAAGCAGGTAAAGATACACAAATTAACCCATGTTTTATCTTCCTGTAGTTGTCTTCACAGAACAAAGAAAGAATGAAATGGCACCCAAGAAGAGCAGGCCATCAAAGGAGGAGGCTTACAAGGCTATAATTGAATTGGCAGAAAAAGCAAACAGAATGTGGGAGCTGGTGGAGGGGGAGGAACCAGGGAGACCCGGGGAGAAGAGAAAGGTGGGCCAGGAAAAGGGCAGCAGGGGGAAACGACCAGCCAAAGGGCCAGGTAGTCCCGCTAGGGTAGCACTGGAAACAGTGGGGCCCACCAAGGTGGTTGATCCAGTACCTCTGCAGCCCGTGGACCCGGTGACGCCAGTACCCCCACTGGATAAAGGTGGGATCTCCCCATCGGAACCCAGGCACGATGCCCAGAACGTGGTTTTCCTTCCGCAGACCCCAGTAGTTCCCCCTCCTCCTCCTCAGTCGTAGGAAGAACCAAGGGAAAGTGTGGAAGACTCCAGGCAACATGGCCTGGACAAGGTTACAGGTAACACATCCAGTGCAGTGGGTGGTAGTATAAAAGAATACATAGGGAAAATTGTGATGGCACTGGGAACAGGAGGCTTGGGGCAGATGGAATTAGCTCTGGCAGACATTAGGAAGGAAAAAGAGGGGCTGGAAAAGAAAGAAAAGGGAGCAGAAAAAGA
Organism: Neoceratodus forsteri; assembly: GCA_016271365.2. Taxonomy (NCBI): domain Eukaryota; kingdom Metazoa; phylum Chordata; order Ceratodontiformes; family Ceratodontidae; genus Neoceratodus; species Neoceratodus forsteri. The sequence goes on from CM028130.1 coordinate 1,379,421,214, forward strand.
AGGAAAAGGTACAAGGGAGATGGGGCACCTGGGATGAGGATAGGCGAGCATGTGCCACTGGCCACAAAAGAGAAAATATGGAAAGGGCAATATGTGGATATATTCACGTTAGTGAGTCGGGAGGCAGCAGCCAAATATGAGGAAACTGAGGGCATAGGCAAGAGCGAAATGGCAGCGGCCATAGTACTTTTAGGAAAGAAAGATGATGACAAGTTCACAAAAGGGAAGACGTGGGATGGATGGTTCCTAGGTTTTGCCACCTTTTCAGCCATCATTCTGGAGAAGAGGCCAGAACTAGGCATCCCGCTCATTACCTATTCCTTGATAATACAGAGATCAAAAGCAAAAGGAGGGGTGGGGTGGTTATACTACGATGAATTCTTTCGGCAGAGAATGGAAACATTTGGGACGTGAGATGGGACACCAAGCAGACAGATTTGTGGATGGATTACATAACAGATCAGTCCACGCCTGAAGGTGAGTGGGGCAAAAAGGGTTTTATGCCCCAAAGATGCTGCTGGGCTTACAATAGGGCTTTTTGCTCATGGTCTCAATGTCATTTCCGGAATGCTTGCTCAAAATGTGGGGGAGGACACCCAGCAAGCAAATGCAGAATGACATGGGCACAAGGGACACAAGGGCATGGAGGTCAAGGATCAGGTCAACAGTTTTTGAGATGCCAAAGGTTTAAAGGGCAAACATGGAATAGAGGAGGGCGAGGAGGGGGATGCAAATAAAGGGGGGCAGGGCTACTGAAAGAAAGAAAATAGGGCAAATTGAGGGGGAATGGGTGAGTGGGGGGGACAAACAGAGAACAGTTTAGGATGGCCAGAACCCCCATCAACTTGAAGGCATGGACAGCTTGCCTGAATAGATATCTGGACACGAGTGTGTGGGACATGATTTTGAAGGGCTTTAACACAGGGTTTTCATTGCAGTGTAGGGGACCCAGGCGAGCGATGGAGGTGAGCAACCTCGGGTCAGTAAAAGGGAAGGAGGAAATGCTAAGACAAAAAATAGAGAAAGAGAAGGTGGCAGGTAGGGTAGAGAGCCCGTTTAATGCTCCCCCATTTCAAAACATGAGGATTTCACCATTGGGTTTGGTATCCAAGAAACAAAAGGGAGAGTATAGGGTGATCCACCACCTGTCCTACCTGGAGATGGAGTCAGTGAACGATTTCATCAGCGAGGAGCATAGTAGGGTAACAGATGCAACACTAGAAGATGTGGTCCAGATGATCTGGGCCACAGATGATGCATGGATGGCAAAAACGGACATAGAATCCGCTTTTAGATTGCTTCCAGTTAGGAGGGAAGACTGGGATCTATTGGGTTTTAAAAGTGGTTCACAGTATTATTTCGACAAAGCAATGTCAATGGGTTGTTCCATAGCATGTGCTACATTTGAGGCTTTCAGCACCTGCTTACAGTGGATATTCCAAGAAAAAATGGGTTATAGGACGGTCATCCATTATCTGGATGGTTTTCTCTTCAATGGGAGGAAAAGAGAAGAGACACAGAGGATGTTGGGGAAGTTTCAGGAATTGTGCCAGGAGCTAGGGGTCCCACTAGCACCAGAAAAGACAGAGGGGCCAAGCAGGGTTGTGGAATTTTTAGGGATCAAAATAGATGTTTCGAACGAAAAATTTCGATTACCGGACAAAAAAGTAAAAAAATTGAGGAAGTTAATCCAAGTACACACTAGAAGGTGGCGGGTACAACTACAAATGGTGCAACAGGTACTTGGGCACCTGAACTTCGCATGCAGGGCCATCGGACCAGGGAGGGCATTCACAAGGAGGTTAGCTAAGGCTACAGTGGGAGTCACCAGACCACATCATTTGGTGGACCTGACACAAGGGGTCAGAGAGGATTTTAGAATCTGGGAAGAATTTTTTAAGGAGTACAATGGGTGCTTGTTCTGGCAAGATGAGTGGCTATACAACACAGACCTCGACCTCTACACAGACTCGGCTGGGGGGCTGGGCATGGGGGGGCTACCTGAGGGGTAGATGGTTCACAGAACCGTGGCCTGCCAGTTGGGTAAAGGAGGAGAAAGTGAGAGATATAACATTACTGGAGATCATGCCCATATGGGTGTGTACTTTGGTCTGTGGGGAGGAATTACGAGATCAGAAAGTGACTTGTGGTGTGACAATAAGGCAGTGGTGGATATCCTGAACAACAGGGGAGCTAGGTCAGGCACAGTCATGCAGGTATTACGGCTGTTAGTTTTAAGGGTTTTGCAGCTGAACATGTCATTTAAAGCACAACACATAGAAGGGGTATGCAATACCCTGGCTGACAGCCTTTCCCATCTGCAGCTGGACCATTTTTGGAGGCTGGCACCGACAGCGGAAGAACAAAACACACCCATACCAATGAACATTTGGGACATTGGCAAGAAGGAGCAGAACTGCTATTTCACAACTCATGGGCGCCTCGGACTCTGAGGGCCTATGATGGGGCCTGGCGAGTGTTTCAAACATTCAGGGCAGAGCACCAGATGGAGGTAAGTAGGCCACTCACAGAGGAACAGCTGGGAATGTCCACCATGGTGCAGTGGCAAAAAGGCACAGCCCACACCACAATGGGAGTTTATCTGGCAGTAATTAGTCTTATCTGCAGTCTAAAGGGGTGGAAGGACCTGACAAAATCATTACTCATCTGAAGAATGATGCAAGGATGGGGCAGGTTGAACAAGGACTAGCAGATAATAGAAGGCCAAAAGGGGAGCAAAGGCTAATAAAGCTGAAGGATGTGATCCCAGCAATATGCATATTGAAGGCCAAGGCCCAGCTTTTTCACGCAATCTATGTGGTAATGTTCGCTGGGGCCATGAGAGTGAGCGAGGTGGTAGGCCATGGGAGGGAGGACAAAGAAGGGGGGTTAGAATGGGAAGATGTAAACTGGGGGGTAACAGAGATACGGATTAAGATTAGGAGGTCAAAAATGGACCAGAGAGGGCAGGGATGCACTGTAGCACTGAAAGGGCGAACAGAGGGTGCAATATGCCTAATACAGGCTCTGTGGGCCTTCACCCCAGAGCAGGGGAGCAGGACGGGAAAGTTATTTGTGCATGGTGATGGGAAGAGGGTCACTGGCTACCAAGTCATGGCATTGCTCAAAAAGGGCATGCAATTCATGGGGGAAGACCCGGCTAATTATTCATCCCATTCATTGTGGATTGGGGCTGTCTCGCAGTGGGCAACAACAGGAGAGACCGTGGATGGGATATTGGAAAAGGGATGCTGGCGATCGGCCAGTTATAAGAGATACATTAGAGCACTGAAAAAAAATGGGAAGGTTTTTTGAAGGTGGTGCTCCTGGCCTGCAACTACAGAAATGGGGGGGGGGCAAGAAAGGGTGGAGAGGGTATAAAAAAAAAGAGGAAAAGAGAAAATGCGGGTATGACACTGAGAACATGTTTAAAATAATGAGTTTTGCTTGAACCCCATAGGTAGAAGGAGCAGCATGGAGGTCTGGATCTGCGGCCATTCCTATATTTATTGGTCTGGAAAAAGAGCAAAAAAGAAGGCTGGGGAAAGGCAGCTGTACCAAGATGCGAGATAGTGTAGGTTGGTTTGGCATGGCATACAGAGGACGAGATGGGGACAGCTACTCCCACCCTGAAGGAACTCAAGGGGCGGAGGCCCAGTCCAGATCTAATTATTATACATTTAGGGGGCAACGACCTTGCAGGCAGGCCTTGGGCAGATACTTATTTACAAATACAATGGGATTTAGGGAAAATACGATGATGGTGGCCACAGGTAGGCCTCGCCTGGTCTGACATGATACCAAGGAGGGTGTGGAGGCAGGAGCACAGCCACAGAGCAGTAGAGAGGGCCAGGAGAAAGATGAATAGGAGGGTTGGGACACTGATAAGGCAGATGGGAGGACAGGTGATACTGAGGGGGGTAGAAGACTGGGTAGAGGATTTCTACAGGTCTGACGGCGTACACATGTCAGACCTAGCAAAAGACATGTTCAACACAGAAACAATGGGTTTTATAGAACAAAATGTGGAAAATATGATAATAAAGAAATGGAAATGGAATATGGAATTATGAATATAAATAAATTAATTGCCAGTCTGAGCACAACAACAAACAACGTTTCTGTCTTTTGTGAGGGAAAAGGGGGGAATCTGGGACAATGATGTACTCAGCTTTCATGTTATTATATCCAAAGTGCATCACTGTGATTTTTTTTTTGTTGAAATTGAGCTCATGTTGTTTTGCCCATTCTTCCAGGTGGTATGTATGTGTTTGGAAGTTTTTTGCAGCCTCATTGTTATTTGTTATAGCCCCTCTTTTTGTGTCATCTGCATACTTGCAGAGCTACATATCATTTGGCGATTTCATGGTAGACACAAAGATACTAAATAGAGTTGGTCTCAGTATTGAGCCATGGGGACTCCACTCATCACTAATTCCCAATCTGAAAAAAAAAACTGACACTCACTTGTTTCCTATTACCGAGCCAAGATGTAACCCATGCTACAGGATTTGTGTCCATTTTTGTTTCTATCAGGGTATTTATTAACACACTATGTGATACTAAGTCAAAGACCTTAGCATAGTCCCGATATACCACGTCCACCAGCAGACCCTGGTCTAAAGATACACTGACCCTTTTAAAGAAACCTAGAAGGTTAATAATATAGGATCTACACGGCACGAATCCATGTTAAGTGATGTCTATAAGCCCCATATCTTTTATGTAAAGATCAGTTAGTTCCTTTATGAAACCTTCCATTATCTTCCCTAATATAGAAGTAATACTAATGGGGCAATGATTCTCCAATTATTTTTTGTCCACCATATTTAGTATAGGGTAATATGTGCCAATTTCCATTCTGATGTTGATGATGATGTTAAAAATTTTATTTTTAAACAGGATACAAATTGTTAGGTTGGTGGCCCATTTTCAACAATGTCCTCTATCCACTTCCTTGCATCAGGGACAAATTAAAAAGTACTGCAAGGGGGCCTGCCAACTCATTGGTGAGTTTCCTTAAAAATCTGGAATGAAAACCATAGGGTCCACTAGATTTATGTATACACAGAGTTTTTAGTTTTGTCAGTACGTCTTTCTCTGTAATATTTTTTTTTTCTTTTCCTGCTCTTTTCACATTCATCTTCAACTGAAAACTCTTGTGAGGCATCATGGTCTTGATAAACATTTTAAGAAATATTTATTGAATTTGTTCGCCATTTCTATTTCATCATCTATTATTATGTCCCATTCTTTTAATGGTTCAATTTGCTTTTGATCACTCTTGAGGCTCCCTACAGAGTTGTAGAACTGCTTTTGTCATATTTTGTAAGGGTTGCTAACATCCTTTCTGTCACTGCCTTGGCATTCTGAATATGTATTTTTAGATTTCTTTTTTTACCAAGGCCCTATAGGCATCCATCCTTTCTGGCGTTTTGGTCTTTTTATATTTATAGTATGCTTTTTTCTTGTTTTTAATCAGCTTTCTTATTTTATTATTAAACCATTTCTGAATGCAGCCCTTTGGATTATATTTATCTACTGTTGGTAAATATTCCTCTATACAGCAATGCAGTTTATTCTTAATTGACTCCCATGTGTCAATCAGAGACAGTCCATTCAGTTCCACTTTCCAGTCCCATTCCTGCAAGTACAGTTTTAGTTTGTTATAGTCTATCTAGACTATTATAATTTCTCATTTTGGGTATACCCTTCACTTTTTTCCAGATGTTATTAATTGAGAAAATTACCATATTGTGATCACTATTCTGTAAAGGGTGAATCACTTTCATATTGTTTATATTTTGGTCTAAATTAGTAAGCACTTGGTCTAGTATATTTTCCTCTCTAGTGCCCTTATTCGTCAACTGTTGGAGGTTTTTGTGCATAGTGATCTCAATCATTTTATTTTCAATTTGATTAGAACCTGTTTGGTTCTTCAAATTTATTTTAGGAAAGGCTAAATCTCCCATTACAATGTAATTTTCATTTGTATCTATTTTCTCTATTTCTACCCAAAAAAAAATAAAAAAATTCAGACTGTTCAAATTGGGTGAACAGTAACATAAGCCCACTGTTAACCTCATTATTTTAGGTCAAGCTTTACCCATACTTGTTCTGTTTCAATTTCATCCTGCACAACATGGTTTATCTAATATGATTTTAATGAAGTTGCAATACAGAGAGACACTCCCCTATCTCTGCTCTCTTCTTTGTGGAAGAGATCATACCCAGGAGTGTCTTCTATCCATTCTCCTTTTATAAACAAGGTTTCAGTTATTCCACAAATACTAATCTTGTCTTTGTATAATGTGTATTTCAGCTCTTCCATTTTGTTTTTAAGACTTCTCACATTTACTAATAAAGGTTTTATTTCACCTTGTCTATTGTTGATATCACATGCCCCCTTTTTCCTGCTTTGTGCAAATGGATTACAGTTGGATTGCAAGTGACTTTTACTGGATCCCCTCTCCCCTGGGAATCTAGTTTGTTAGGGCTATTTCTATTTGTGATCCAGGCTGTCTCACTGGATCCAGCGTGGATGTCTGTCAGTTTCGGAAAAAAGGCTTGATGGACTGAGACATTCTCAGCATCCTCTGTTTCTGACCCTGAGGCAATTGTGTATGTGTTAATATTACCAGATGTTTTCAAAATATGGCAAATATATATTTTGGTTTTTTCTCCATTCAAACATATGGTCATTCTCATACTCATGTGTTTCATTCAAATTTTCTTATCTCAGTTCTTTAAATTCTGTCATCTGTTACTTTAATAATGTCTTTTAATTTAACTAAATACTTGTTAAAATCAGAGTGTGATTTCAATTTATAAAACTGTGCCTCAAATTTTAAATTCATCCTGAACTTCTTGTTCAACAATGGCAGTATCCTTTAAAATAATCTGAATTAAACCTGTTGAAGATTCCAGCAGATGTGTTTGCCAAACCTTTAGAAAGCTAGTCCTTTCAGTACCAAAGGTGAGTTGTTTCACCCACCTCAACCACCTGGGTACTCAATTTATTTGGAGATATGGCTCCATAGTTCCTCGTTGCCAGTACATATGTCTGGCTTTCAAAGCGATCCTTTCTAGTGACACATAAGCTTGTTTTATATTAATAGTTTCATTATCATGCTTTCTTTCTTTATTATATTGTGGCTTTTCCACATTTGTTAACAATGGATTTGCATCTCCTGTTTTATAAAACAATGTCTCCTGCAGGGAATATTGTTCCTTGGTGATATTGTAATCATTACTGGCAGACATGAAAGATGGGGAAGGGGGGTGCTACTTACAATGCTAGTGTTTTCCAATTGCCATGACACCATTATGCTGTACATCAATTATGGGTTCAAATCCTATCTGGCCAAACAAACGCCAAGTGAAAGAAACGGTACCAGCGGCTCAGGACTGAGAGATGGAGCTGCCAGTACTGTTTCCATCTTACACGATGTCTGAAGATTCAAAGGCATTTAAGAAAGCTGAAGAAGTAGCAGACTTTTTATCTTGCAAAGGTAACCATTGTCCTGTAGAGATCCAAGACCAACCCACCACTGAAGTGTACTTTCTTTTGGTGGACAGCCCAAATGCAGTTGTGAAATTGATTTTTTGCATGCTGCAGACCCAAAGATTTCCTCCATAAGAGTACCTCGTCACTAGTCAATCTAATGGTTGCTTTGTTTTACCTTGGTAACTGGAACATTTTGTAGAACACAGTACAATATCGCTTTTGTGCAGCTGCTTCTGCAGAGTCGTTACCAGGATCTGTTTCAGGTGTGGATTGTTCTTCGAACTGCTGTGGCAGCTGATTCATTTCCTTTCCCTCTATCTGTGTATGTTGCACTGCTGATATTAACTGCTTTCCATGGGAGCTCAATTCTGCTTGGGAAGCGGATTGCACCTTTTTCAAATCCTGAGAGCAGTGTTCTTTCTCCTGTGCTATAACTTGCAAAAGTCCTTACTTTTGGGTCTGCAACTCAATTTTTAACATGAGTTCTGTTTCTTCAAGTAAGTCATCAGTATTTGTGCTCGAACTCCTATCTGCTTCAGTAACTAGTTTAATACTTTCTACCACCATTGCAAACTCTTGGCAGACCAAGACTTTCCACATTTCACTGCATTTACCCTTTTTCTCTGCCACAGCAACTGTCACTGCTGGTCTGTTATTGTTCTTACCGTTCTCTGTAACAACCATGTTGCTTTCAATGTTAGACTGAGCTGTGAGGAAAACCATCCCCTGCACATGGTTAGCTCCATCTTTCTCCTTCTCTACTGGGTCCTCCATTCTTCTTAATCGAAGCAACAGAGCTCCCCCAGTGGAAGAGTAGGGGAATTTTTCTTGAAGAATAATAAACATACAATATTAATAAACAAGCAATATATCAATCACACCTTGCCCCAAAAATATGTACAAAATATATATATATTTTCATTATCAGTGAGCATTAAAATGTTCATACACTGTTACACCTAGTCAGACATTATATTACTATCTCAGAGAAAAATAAATATACAATTATGCCATATTTGTCTCACTCTTGGACATGATTTTTTTGTATCATGATCATCAACCTTGTTCAGTTCACATCCCACATTCTGTAAGATTTCCTGCTTAAAAATACATGCTTCCGCTATAATTCCCAGGAACATCTGGCCTGCCATATATAGAACTTTTAGTATTGAACAGATAACCTGAGGTCATAATTACTCCACTTCCTGGGGAAGATACCTAATATCAGTTCTTGATAGGTAAAAATGCTAAATAAGCATTCCCTCTACTGTGCTGCCACAGAACTCCAAAAGTGAGTTATATAAGGGAATTGGAAGTATGGGTTTATGTGATAAAGGCAAAAACATAAAGGTGATTGCCATTATTGAGAAGTCAAGAGTGCTGAACATTTTTTTTGGCACTCTGACACCCCGGAGCACAGCAAAATGGTTCCAGGGACTTACTTTTGTAATGTTTTATGCAGGGGGCTGTGCCGCTCCGCACCCCTCTACTTAAGGATTCTCAACTCCAGGGGGGTGCATGTCAGGGGGTGAAAACAGTAAAAAAAAAGGTTTGGCCCGGGCTCAACAAAAATGCACCAGCGCCCGGAGCCAAACCCAGTACCCTGCTGACCAGCACTGCCAACCCACACACCATGCCACAGGGTTGGCTCAGCAACCCACCATGGCACCACCCCTCACATTCCCTCCCACCCCTCTCTGTGCATGCTTGCTACCTCGCATGCATGTATGGACAGTGACATCCTGTCACTCTATTCACCGACCCCACCATCTGGCCGGCCTACCCTACAATAGCCCTGGACACATGTGCTGGGGATTGGATCACCATTATTCTAGGTGTCCAGTCCCTAGCACTCATATGTTGGGCTACCAGAAATACAGATGTTCTTGGGTTTCCAACTGTATTTCACGACCTTCCCTCAGATAATATCTCTTGCTGAGTTGTTTGTGTTTATGGAAATTCCTTACCCCTAGTTTACCATGGCTACTCAATCATATCACATTCCACACAAAAGGGGGTAGTCTGGGATTTCTCAAATGTTTCAAAAGTGAATCAGTGTCAGACACCTGACAGTTTGGAAATGTTACCTCACTACTAAAATTCAGTTCCATAATAGTACAATACAACATTTTCCTGTTGACAGATAGCATTTTACTATTCATTAGTTTCCATGTTTTAATGTTTTGAAATGATTCCATGATGTAATCAGGTACAAAAGTTGCTTTCTTTATTATTTTTGGCATAAAAGTTGCCAATCAGAAACATAAATGGATAACCACTCCCCAAGTGCATTGGTCCACAATTTCCCTACATTTCTAATAATCATATTGACATTAGCCATCAGAAAGAAACAATGGTAAAAGACTAGTGGATTCATCATCCCCAGTCCTCCCTTTTGCATAGGTTTGTGCATAATATTCCTTTAAATTGGGTTTAACCAGCTACCCCAAAGGGCTTGAAAAAATACACTATACAATCGTGTCTCTAAAGCATTGGGAGTGGAAAAATGTGACTTGCATATAAAAATACCAGTAGTAATAAAGTTTTTATGACGAGGACTCTTTTTAATTTAGAAATTATTTATATTTCCAATTGTTTACTTTCATTTCTGCAACTTTAAAGCAAGAGTCCCAGTTCTTCTGTGCCATGGTTTGCTGCCCAAATGTAATGCCTAAAATCTGTCTACCTTTTTATTCTATTTCTTTGGATGCAATACTCTGCAGGTGATTTCTAACTTTTCTCCCAAGAGGGTATCCACTACTCTTATTGTAGTTTATTTTGTATACAAAAACTGCCAAAAATGTGTCCATCATTCACCTGATTTCCATACTGGATGTTTCATTTTGTATCATGAGTATTATGTCATCAACATAATCCATCACTTTTATTGCTGGAGACCTGGGTGTTAATGAAATGCCATCTATCTGAGAGCTAGAATGCATGTTATGAAGCAGAGGATCACAGATAAAGATGTACATTTTTGGACAAAGTGGACACCCTTGCTTCACACCTCTATTAAGAATACAAGGGCTCCCTAATCACCCATTTATGTTTTGAATAATAACAGCCTTTTGATATAAGCACGTTATCCATTGTTCTATATAAATGGTAATCTAAAAATCTATAATACTTGTAAAATGTACTCATACACAATCCTGTCAAAAGATTTTTTCTTGATCAATATTAAGTTTGTATCCATTGACTGAGGATGTGAATCCTCTACTAAATAATTATCTTAGACTTATTAGATTATCTTGTAATTATCTATTTCTTATAGAGCAGGTCTGGTAGGGGTTAATAAGTAAGTCTGCAATGCTAGCTAGTCTATCTGCCAAAATATTTTCCAGAATATTATAATCTGTATTTAACAGACTTTGCAGGCTCCAGTTTCTTAAGTCCAATTGATCTAACTTTATATAAATGTAAATCATTAGAACCTTTGTCATGGTTTCAGGTAGTTTACCTTGCTGAAAGCACTTATTATATATGTCAGCTATAGATGAGCTGTTTTTTTTTATTTCTGATAAAATTCAACACTTAAACCATCTAACCCTGGTGCTGTATTCTTTTTTAAAGAATCAATAGCTTTCTTCTCATCATCTAGTGTGATTACAGCTATCAGCATTATTTTATCTAAGTCTTCCAAATTCAGAATAAAGTATTATGATGTGCAAGGAAAGAAGCATCATTGTCTACACTAGGTTCTGTGCTAAAGGTATCTTTTATGGATCTGGAAGCTTCCTGTAATATTTATTCCTTAGTGCTGTTAACCTTTCTCTTGGTGTTATATAAGGATAGTATTTCTTTACTTTCAAAATTTTTCTTGCAGTCTTTGTATGGATCAAGTGTCCATTTAGTGCACTGCATACCAAAGCTCATTTTTTGTAGTGATTGTGCTTTGCTGTATTGTAGCTGCCACATTTTTCTTTGGATTATTGAAATATGTTTACTATAATATGCTTTTTCAGTCTTGCTCTGGAGATTACTCTTTGCAGATGGCCACTTAAGCCTAGGTATTTTATGTACTCTGTATTGGCTTTCTGGCCTGTATATGTTTGAAATAACTCACAAAAGTCTCTCTTACAAGCTTCCCACCAGAGGGCAATGCCATCATAGAAACCCTGAACTGACAGTCTGGTCTTCCACAAGGAATCCCATTTTTTCTCTAATAATGGGTCTGACAGGTCTGACAGCACACTAATATTTAACCTCCAACGCCCTTTCCCATGTGTGAGGGATCCCCCTTGTCAGACCACATTGTAACAGTTTATGATCTGACATTTTGGTGCCCCATGTTTTTGCCTCTAAAATTGTAATCAAGCTGGAGAAAAACATGTAATCAATCCCTGTAGACAAAGAACCCCTAAAATAAGTGTGACCACCTGTTGGGTGCTTAGCCCAGTATGCTTCCTTTAACAAAGCTTATTCTACTGTAGAGCTGAGACAGTTAGAATCACAAAACATTTTTGCAGTTTGCAGGCCCCTATCCAATCTTTCCATACCACAATTAAAGTCACCACCCCATGTTATCATTCCAGACATAGGTAGGTAAGGCTGAATTTAACTTTAAATAGCTCAACTCTTCCCTAACAGAAATAATTATATGAAATGTTTGCATGCTGCACAAATAAAACTGCCCATGTTTCATACTTGCTGCAAGCATGATTTTTATGTTAAATTGGGAACTGATTGCATGCATGTGGCATGCTTACAAAAAGCAAGTGTTCACTGATAACTGCACACATAAAAGTTAAGTGACTTGTTCAGGATCACACAGTATACAAGTGAGGGTTGATGAGATATAAACCCAGGTCTTCAGGTCTCCAGATTTGCAGTTCAGTGCCTTGAACCACTATGCTATGCTGCCTGCATACATATGGCTTACTTGTACTTCAATACAAATCTGCACACATCTGCATGCATATGGCATGCTTATAGCCACTGATATAATTTTTAGTTTTCTTGTCCCCCCATCTCAGTTGTATAGTTGAACCATAGCACACATACCATAAGAAATGCATGTGATTCTTCCCACCCCCCCATACACACACCAACCCACCGAACTACCTAATCACTTCTGCCTGGCTTGTCCATCTACTATTTTCTCTCCATAGTTCTGAATGCTACAATGCAAACAGACTTAATGGGGCAATTACAAATGTAGCAATAACTCAGCACCCACCAACAAGGCCAGTTCCCCCACCCACATACATACACACTACAGCGGGTGCAGCCATCCTGTTACAGACAATCCACCAAGTATAGGTGTAAGTGGAGAGTCTCTTGTCTGAGTACTAGGAAGCCAGAGGCAGGAGTCTTTAAGAGATGATGTCCATGGGACAGAGTGCTGGGGCATGCCCCCTTGAAATGACTGTTGTTATTTTTTATTACTATTTTATACATTATGATAGTGAGTTGGAGATTAATGAAGGCCACTGTTCTATTAACAAGGCCCTTGTTAGTTGAGCGGTGGCTTTCATTAATCTTCAACTTGCCATCATTATGTATAAAATAGTAATAAATAATACCCCCATTAATTTCAGTGGGGCGCACCCAAGCACTCTCCCTTGCCCTATGTCATAATGTATCTGAACATGGGGGTGTGGAGATCAGCTATCTGGGGTGGGCATAACTCTGACTATTGTGGGACTCCAATAGTCTGTGCATACCATTCTGCTCAACTGTCCCTGATCACAAGGGTCAGCCCTCATTTTACCCCTGAAAACTGCTCTGTCCCTCATCCATCCCTTATGGAAAACATGCTGCTCACACAGAGGATGTCGTATAAATTTAGACTTTATGGCAAGGGTGCTATTTCAGACTTCAATGGGGGGGGCCAACAGCCAGTGAAGGCAAGCTCTGGAACATCTGGAATGTCTCTAAAAGGTAAAACTTATTTGCTGTGATTGAAAAGTGGAATGCAAATCAGGAAAAATTGAAATGTTTAAGATTCATCTTTCTATAGCCTAGAGCAGTGAATCAGATTTTGGGCTTAAACCCACCCAGTTACTAACCCCCCCCACAAAAAAAAACTTTGAACTGATCTCTCTCCCCAACTCCATTCCATTCAATACCTGTCCCATATGGATTTCAATTGATTTTATTTATTTATTTAATCTGGTAGATCCATGGGCCAAAGACCTGTTTTCATGGGCGACCAGAGCACATAAAGACATTAAATTACATAACACTTAATAAATATGTGACATAACAGGCATATAAAACATGGGGTGCAAATTAATAAACCCAGGGTCATGAAGCACCCAAAGGTGCAGAAACATAAAAAGTGCATCAATATTTTAGTCCTTTCTCCTTCTCCTTCTCTAATCCCCCTGTAAAACAAATTATTTACTTTTACTTACCCGGCCATCTGGCTGAAACCTTTGGCTTGGCCCAGTGTGCCTCCAGCCAGTTTTCAGTCCACTCCTTCTCCATCCTTCTACCAGAAGCTGGATACTGGAAATGGCCATTCTAGGTTCTAGGTGCAGTCCACAAAGAAGTCACCTCACAGAATGAACACACCCAACCTGTGCTGCTTGCTTCTTGTTTGGCTGCTGCCGCACTGCACTGTTCAAGGCCTGTAAAGGCCACCCAAACCACTGTCACTGCTGCTGCTAGGCCTAACTTTCTGCCATGGAGGGGCCCACTCCATTTTTATTGTGAGGCAAGCCTAGTAGTGTAGGTAGGTAGCCTGGTCATACAGCTAGCTTCTTGATCACCACCTGTCCCTTCAGTCACCAAGGGAGACAGAGACTCACTAAGAGTAGAACAACAAAAATATGCTGCTGCAACACTGCTATCAAGAGCTCAGTGCTCACCAACTCCTCTAAACTGTAGTGTGTAGCCTGTCTACTCTGTGGCAGGAAAGAATGGGTCACATTCACGTGACTTGTGAGCTTTTGCTTGGTAGGAGCTCCTCCATGCCATGTGTGATGGCACTGCTGCTAACTGGACGAGAGAGTGGACAATGGAATACAGACACAGTCTAGTCAGGAGCACACCAAAAACGTGAGTGTACACAAGACAGGGGGCACTTATTGTGCAAAAGATTAAATTGAAATTTAATGCCATTATTGCCACACCATAAGAACAACCTAGGCATAAATGTTGCCCCCCTCTGCCTTACCTAAATGGCACCAATGCTTAATGGTAGAAATTCATTTTCAGGAGCTAATATCTGTGCAAGTAAATACAATTGTTTCCATTGTGTTCTGAGGTACTGTATCTCCATGTTTCAGGATTTCTCCCAATCATTCTGAAGCTAGAGTCTCTCATTGTCCCTTATTTTGAGTGTCCATGTCCCTCACTTCAGTGACAAAAAGTGAGGTATGGTGCAAGCTTTCAAGGCCCTACTTAGCACAAAGAGTGCTGAGCATGGCCATAGTGTTTATGCTCCATACAGAATGACAAAGGGAAAGTAAGTGATACATAACAGTCAAGAAGAAACATATGTAGCACTAAATATGCATAAGGGGCTTTACATAGCCCCCCCACCAAAAAAAAGGTCAGGCTTCACACAACAAAGGTGCCTCTTTGCACATCTGGAATGTGGGGTTTTGGCTGACTATATCTTACACATTTAATGCAGTAAACAAATGATACTTTACAAATTAATGGCAATTTAATGACAAAAATCAAAAGCCATTAAACAATTTGCAGAAGAATTTAATGGTCAGAATTAATGAGTTTACCTAGTTTTAATGGGAAATCAATGGAAATGGTACTTTAATGGCTCTTATTGCTAGCAGTAGTGCAAGATATAGAAATGGATGTGTTTTTTTAGAAGAGATTTTCACCTGCTTAGCTGCTGCACACATGGCAAGCATGCACCATGTGAACTTGATGTGATTCTTAAAAGATGTCCACACCAGCTTACCTGCTGCACACATAAAGCTTGCAGCATATGAACCTGACATGCTTTTTAGATCTGGTTTGCTTAGGTTCATTTTGTGTATGCTAACCATGTGCAAACATTGCAAATTAAGCATGTATCATGCATTGTGCATGTATGCAGCACACTTATATGTCTGTAAGGGTTGTAGCCTTTGTTTGTGGTGCACAAACTCCTGAAATTTACATCCAGAGCTAAAGCTTTCCCGGGGTGAATATCTACCAGCTTTGACACCTTAAAATCAGGGCTGGTCAATAATATCCAAACCCTATAACATCCATCTTTGACAATAGACCAAAAGGATGGGCCTTTATTCCGAAGTCTGGTGACCTGTGTAAATTCATACTGGGTTTTCAGTCTGGTGTCTTCTAGTATTACGACCTGTGCACTAGAGGCCTTCAGTGTTCTAAAAGTGGAAGTGTGTTTTCTGTAATTTTTAATACTATTGACATTTAAAGTTAATAATGATAATGATCCCACAAGTATTAGAAAGAAATAGAAAAAAAATATTTTACTTTTTCACCAGACCTAGTTAGCAATTTTTATGTTGACGTGCTTCCGCAGCCAACATAGTGGGACAGTGCAGCTTTAGAGGTGCGGTCACTGTTCAGTGAATGCAGGGCATGCACCAGTAGGTGCATCCTGCATTCCCCAATCAACCTGCATGCCGGCGCCACACCATGCATACATAATGGGGTGAACACATCTAAGAAAAGGTCCACTCCAATCCGAGCAAAGCTTCGTCAGACACAGTGGTCCTTTTCTTGCAATCTCACCCCATTATGTGCATGGTGTTGACACGAGATGGTGGCCTAAGTCTGCCAACTTGGGGTGCCCAATGCCCTGTCAGTTAACCCCCACTGTCATTGTGTGCCAATGGGTAGCCCACTCCGTCAGCATAAACACCCTAATTGTTGAATGCCGAGGGGTGCCCAGTCCCCTCAGCTCACACCCCCACTGTCTTTGTGTGCTGATGGGAAGCCCACTCCCATTGGCATAAACCCCCAATTGTTGAATGCCAAGGAAGGCACCCAATCCCCTCGCTCGCGCCTCAACTTTCTTTTCTTCTGTGCCGACGGGGTGCCCAATCACTGTCAGCATTACTTACTCCTCCCCCTTGTTGTGTGCTGATGAGGGTGCCCAATCCCCCATTGCCTACTGACACCCCTCCAAAACAGTTAGGTGGCACGCTGGGAGCCCACCCCAGCATGCCAAATGCCCTGCAAAATGAAAAATGTCCTGCAATGTTTTTTTCTGTTTTTTTAACCTGTAAATGAAAACGGTCCTCAGTGACTCGATGCCCCTCCCCACCCACACCCACCACTGCACCCTGCCTCCCTCACCCCCACCCATACTCCTCCAGAGTCCTGCGCGATGATCTTCTGTGAACTGGGAACACGTATGCACTTTTCAAAGCCAACCGCGAACTGAGGAAATGCCAGTAAGCTGTATAATGGAATGAATAGGGTTTTTTCAACTTTAATGCATATCTCGGGCATTTTGGGGAATTTTGGCCCCAAATTTTCAACATTGGGTTTTTGGGAGCCCTTCTCATAAATTCTTGCAATGTCATGGTGTTATTCTGTCCCAAAAGGTGATTTCACAGTCACTGCATGGAACCAACTTTTGGGACTGAGTAATGAAATGACAGTGACACTGTTCATGAGAGGGGCTCTCAGAAAGCATATGTTGAAAATTTGGTGACAATACTCCATAAAATGACTGTTTTACGAGCATGCGTAGCAACTGCACAACATATACATGTAAGTTAGCGTATTCGCACTATTTTCATGCCAGATTCTCAACATTGGCATTTTACCATACCTTCTTGTGAACCGTACAGCTGTCATTTTTCACATCCTGCCCGAAATGTGTTTTCATACTTTCGTCGCACACTAGCGTGTTCGCTATGCGAAATCAGTGATTGGGACACATTACTTAAAATGACAGTGACACTGTTCATGAGCAGAGGTCCTAAAATGCCTGTGTTGAAAATTTGGTGACAATGCTCCATAAAATGACTGTGTTATGAGCGTGCATTGTGCAGTTTGCACGCTCGCTCGTACGTTCACAAACTTCTAATATTCTCAATCTAGATTTTCTACAGTGCCATTGTTCTGCACCTCCTAATGAACAGTACAGCTGTCATTTTTCACATCCTGACCAAAATCTGTTTTCGCAGTTCCAGCGCAGAATAGCTTGGTCGCTGTGGAAAGTCCATGTTCGAGACATGTGATGAAAATGACAGTGACACTGTTCATTAGCAGATGCCCTAAAATGCCTATGTTGAAAATTTGGGAATGAAAGTCAATAAAATGAGTGTTCTATGAGCGTGCATTGCACAATTTGCACTCACGTTCATGACTTTCTGAATTTGTAATACTTTCACTCCAGCTGTTCATCATTGGCATTTTTCCATACCTCCTTATGAACACTCCAGCTGCCTGAAATATGTTTTCGGACATCTGGCACAGAATTGCACGGCCGCTGTGCGAAATCAGTTTTTGCGACAGTTTGAGGAAATGACGGTGACACTATTCATGAGCAGAGGTCCTAAAATACCTATGTTGAACATTTGGTGCTGAAACTCCATACAATGACTGTGTTGCAAGCGTGCATTGCACAGTTTCCACACACCCTTGTAACTTCATCAATCTGCAGTATTTTCATGTCACATTTTCACCACTGGCATTTGCGCATGTCTCCTTATCAACAGTCCAGCTGCCATTTTTCACAGCCTGCCCAAAACGTGTTTCAGCAGCTGTGGCACACAATGGCATGCTCACTGTTCAAATCACCTTTTGAGACACATTCACAAAATCACAGCACTATGCGTCTCTAGCTACACCACTCCCACTGCCAATGCCAGCGCAACAACATTCGGCATTGACAAATGCTTGTTTCCTTTTAGAACTGTGGGATCTGGTGATGACTCCTCCTGGTCTGTTCAGAAGTCTTGTAGAGAGGAAGGGCGTGAGGAAACCTCTGAGTCATTAATTTCTTCCTCCGTGTCCCCCCACTCTCCTTCCTGGGTCAGAACACTGTACTTCTTTCTCAGAGACAATTCACATTTTTTCCTTTCGATCACACTTTACTTTCTGTTCATCTTTTCTTTTTCCCCTTAGATGTAACAGTTTAAAAGTTCTTTTGGTGGGGAGGGGCTTTTGAACTGGGGACAGAGGAGCCTGTTCAGGTTCTTCAAAATTTTCCTCCATTTCTGAATCCATTGCTTCCTCCGTGTCTAATGCAGGGCCTTCCTCCCTTACCCCAGGGCCTGAATTGCTCTCTTTGCATGTACCAGGGTAGGTTCCTCAGGGTCTTGAGCCTCTGCCTGTCTGGGCCCATCAGATACAGTAGTATGCAAGGCCTCCATACATAATTCAGAGACCCAGGCAGCACCTTTATATTGTGCCTGTGTTACAGTTTCTTCCTAAGACAAACCTTCCCCTCTGTTATGGGGTGTCCATGGACACTTTGCATAAGAGTGACCCCATTTTTCACAAAGATTATAACAAAAAGCATGTTTGCAGTCCCTTGCCCATACTCTTCTATATAGTGACTGCAGTAGGAACTATTGCAGATGTTACTTAAATGTCATCTGGAGCCACAACTGAAACAGGATTTGGATTTGGGTTGACATTGATAAATAGCATCCCCCTGTCCTACCCCAGAAAAAAAAATACTGGTAAGTGCAAGACTCCATTATCAGTTTGTAGCAATTTTTCTCTGATTCTCCACCGCCAGCCCATATTTGTTCAGTGTCAATAAAGGGACCAGGTTTGTCCAAGACTTCACATCTTTGCCGGATCCAGCATAGAATGTCCACAATATTTACCCCTTCAGTTTGAAATAGGACAGTTATAGTTCTAAGTGTTGGATGACTTAGAGGTAATGCTAAGAATGAAAGCCACAAAGGAGTGTTTTATAACTTGTTGTATTGCATCCAAAATCTGTCCAAGCGAGCAATTTGTTTAAGGCTTACATCATAATTTGAGTCACTAGTATAGCTCAATGCATAATGTTCTGATGCAAGAACTTAAAAGAGACTTTTAGCAAAGTCCTTGCTATGTATATCCGATCAGGCAAAGACTCCAGGCCCCATTTGTAAATCAATCTGACCACATTTTTATGAATTGCAGGCTCACCTTTTGCATTAAATAATTCAGCATTCTGTTTTGGCTCAGAATTGTGTTCTTTGTTCTGGTTCTGGGGCTCTGATTGGGAATTATTAGATGCAATAGAGTGAAGACTAAAGTTTGTATCATGATCATTAGAAGGGTCATCCTCAGGGCAGTATCAATAATGTCATGATCTATATCATTGGTGGAATAACGTATGAGAACAATAGTAGCATTTTACACAAAAATGCATTGATTTCTCACCTGCAGTGGTACTGGAATGCTAAGAGTTCTCCAAAACAGGAGTTTCAGCACTGGGTAAGCTCCATTCATAATGTTCAAGTTGTGAATCCTTCCTGCTATTGGCGGACCATGTATCAACATTTGTCATTGTCAAAGCACTCCTCTTGACATTCAGCTGAGCACCATGCCTCTAGCCTGTACTTCTATACTATATGATCCTGGTCATCAGGAATTCATTCTCCTCATCCTGTCCATTTCCAGCCTGCCTCCTCCAAAGCTCTTTCAGGAGACCAGGCAGATTTTTTATGCTCTGTTGGGACTGATTTTCTGAACAGTGCTTTTTGTAGTCCCAGTGTTTTCTTTTCAGTGTCGTGCTCCACTTGCACAGCTGCCTCTGCACTCTCTGCATCTGTCAGCTCTCCAGCTGTCACGTCAGTGGTGTCTTTGATCCTATGCAACTGGTGTAAGTGCTCCCTTTCCATGACAAATCACTTTTCTTCCTCTGCCATGAAGTTCAATAGATTCTGTTTTTTATGCTGCATGGCATGCACCAATTTGTGCTGCATTTTACAAAATTCATCATTATTCATATCATTACCGGTGGGCCCACAGTCATTATCAGTCTGGATAATATTACCAGAGTCTGCTTCTGGCATACATTCAGGGACCTCATTTGCTACCCTGACTAATGTAGAGGTGTGATCCTCAGCCAGAACTCCGTTGTCACCCTCCTCACTATCTCCACCAGCATCAAACATCTTAGACTGACAGACAGCAGCTCCCCTCCCCAGGAAGAGTAAGGGAATTTTTATTGAATATTGGAAATAATAACAAGTTACAAAATATAATCATCAAATACAATACATGATGGAAAAGGCAATGTAATAAGGAAATAGATATACACTGTACTCTGTTGGTTTCATTCACCATTCTACCTATTATTCTTCCTAAATATTAGGAATGTACAGTCATGGTAAAGCATTTGAAAAACAATAAAAATAATTATATATTAAACTAAAAAACACTTTCATTCATCCATATTGTTCTATTGGCTATCTTCACATTAGATTCCTATCCTTTCCTTTTTTTCTTTCATTTCTTTCATATCATATTATTATAATCTAATCACTGTGTTTCCCACCATCAGTCTGTATATATTAGAGGAGAATATGGCCTTTTCTCATTGTCTTGAATTTCCTGTATACTGTAATGAATAAACTGGACTAATTGTTCTTGTGAAATCTCTAATTGATGCAATGTTAGTTGACATTGTATATGTAATATTTAAAACAACAATATTATTCAAATTGTGCTGTTATATTTCTTCCAATGTGGGGGGAAAATTCCTAAAAATAATATCTTTGGGGAAATTTTATCTAAGGAGGAGTGGTCCCATTTTTGTGTTACTAAAGCCCAGAATATGTTAATGTTGGGACATTCACAATATAAATATTCCATAGTTTCTAAAGTGCTTTGACAAGAAATCCTTGGCAGTGTCTGTCTTCTGTCTCCTTATGTTTAAGATTGTTCTTTTACATTCAGCTTCCCTAGGGTGCTTAACCACCAGACATCATACATTTTTTCTGGTGTCTATGGGTCTGTGAGCATACGGCTTATTTGATTTATTTATTTTTTTTGGTTTCTTTCCAAATTATGTTTTTTTGTTGGAAATAGTCTGTTATGATTGTTTCATAAGATTTCCTTCTGGTAGTTGAGAGTATTTGATGTTTTGAAACACACCATGATTTTAGTTTTCCAAAGCAATGTTAGAAGTATAGAGCCAATCCTGTAAGTTTTATCTGCTTAGGAATTGGTGTGAGTAGATTCCAGTTTTGTAACAAAGGGCCTATATGATCTTGTCCACATGGGGTCCATATAGATTTTGAATTTGTCAATATTAGTTTTATATTGGTACAGTAACCCCTCATTATAGTGAACCTAATTTACATCAAATACTTGGATATAATGAATGACATGAGTGGCTCTCAACTTTCACATTGACAATCAGCTGCCGCAATCAGTTGACAATCAGCTGCTGTAATTGTCAGTGTCAAAAACTGGAAGCTACAGTCAATGAAGCAATGGGGCTATTAATCAATTATGTACCCAGCTAATTAATTTATGTACAGTACTCAATTAATCAAGTTTTAAAAGGTTATATAAGTCATGGTGACCAGCAGCACACATTCACTTAAACACTTTAGAGTACAGTACAGTATATTTTTCATCTCTATCAAAATGAAGCTGTCCGGTTATTTGGTCAAGACAAAGCTCACAGTTTTGGACTGGCTGAAGAGTGGGTAGAGTTTGGCAAAACTGTCCACTGAAACTGGATATTCAAAATCCACCATACACACCTGGTGAAAGTAGGAGCAATCCCTATGTGAATTTGCCAGTGAGTGCAAGGATAGGGAAGGACTTTTGAGGAAGAAAATGCATCGCCTTGATTTATTTATTTATATATTTAGATTTTGGTAATGAAAGAAATCTTGATAGGGTGACGCAGATTTGGTTTTCACAACATCATCTGAATGGTGTACCAGTGTCCGGTCCTATTGTGTGGCAGAAGGATGAGCATTTTGCCCACCAACTCCATGGACCAGACACCAAATTGAAATCATCTTCTGGGTGGCTGTGGTGCTTCCAGTGCAGGCATGGGATAATGTGGGTCTACATCACTGGGGATCAGTGTTCATGTGACGATGCTGCTGCCACTGAGTTTATTCCCAAGTTGTGGGATTTTATAACTAAAGATGGGTACCTGCCAGAACAAATTTACAATGGGGATGAAATGGGGATGTTCTGGTGGTGACTACCTGAGGTTACATTAGCTCGGTGGAATGAGGAGAATGCCAGTAAGGGCTTCAAGGTAAATAACGATTGTCTAACCTTGCTGTCTGTGTGCAGTGCTATTGGCACACATAAAATAACACCTCTCAGTGTTGGTAAATTTGCTAAGCCCCTTTGTTTCCATCATATAAACCTCTCCTCACTCCTAGTCACTTACTCTAACAATATGAATGCATGGATGACATGCAATATCTTCAGAGACTCTTTTATTACAGATTTTGTACCCTCAGTTAGCCTGCAACTAAGAAAAAATAAAACCCTGTAAAGGCTGCCCTGCTTCTAGATCAATGCTCAGCACATCCAACAGAAACTGAGCTGCATTCCAGGGATGGGAGGTTCAAAACTGTTTTCTTGCCTAAAAACACAACTTCCTGAATACAGCCACTTGACAGGGGGATCATTGCCACATTTAAGAAAAACTATCAAAAGCAACTGCTTTCGGATCTTGTTTCAAGAGAAGGCACTGTTGTGACAGATTTTCTTAAAAAACTAACCTTAAAGGATGTGACAAACTTATACAGAGAAGGATGGGCAAATGTCTCAGAATCCACAATCTCTCACTGCTGGTGTGCAACACTGAGGGGAGTATTCAGCGAACTGCTTAGGGATCCAGAAAATGCCAAAGACATGGATGACATAGCGGAGATTGTAAATCTAGCACAACAGCTAGACTTGCTGCCCCCAGATGACTCAGCGGCTGCCACTATCAAGGTATGGCTGTGTTCTGATGACACAGCAGGGACACATGACCAGATGACTGATGTTGACATTGTCAGTGTGATCAGTCAACAAACGATGGCATCACAGGATGCAGACAAAGAGGAGAGGGATGAGGATGAGGAGATTACAGTGCCCAGCTACCAGCAAGCCATCTCTGGCATCAAGGCAGGGCTGCTCTGGATGCAGTCTCAGGACACAGAGCCCATTAAGGTACTCCAACTTAAGAATGCCCTCTCCTATGCTAGAGATCTTGCAATCAAATGCGGTGCGACCCAAACCAAAATCACAGGTTTTTTTTAAATCTCCTGATCATGCTGATAACTGATACAGAAAAATACCTGCACTGAGAGTTGGATTGGAGTACAGTTGGACTTGATTCTGGACTTTTTTTGAGTTTTTCCTCTTTTTTGTTTGTTGAATTTTGTTGAGTAAAATAGATTTTTGTTGCAAACACTGCACTGCTTTTATTATTTAGTCTAGGTGTGTGGTAGAAATGTTGACTTACATTGTTCTCAGTATAATGAATTGGTCGCTATGATGAATGTGCTTGATGGACTCCTTGTCATTCGTTATAGTGAGGGGTAACTGTATATATATAAATACTCATTGCAAAAAACTTCATTAATGTATCAGTTAGGGTTGAAGCAACAAAAGTAGGGAAGGTAAGTCATGTGATGGCTGGCTAGAGAAAGCAGCTCTCCCACACCTCTCTCAGTCCAGCTATGCTATTTTTTTATAACTTCACCTCCTATCTCAGGTTCTGTCAAGCTTTTTCCTTCTCAGCACAGTGAACAAGCTTTCTGGCTATGAGTGTGGTGGGATTTTGGCTGTTTTTCACCCACCATGGCAGCGGATATGCGAACAGAGCTGCCACACCAGACGCTTCCATCGACCCCGTCAAGGCTTGGAAAAGCCCAAGGGACAGACTATTAAATGTGATTCAGGCCACTACTGCAAAAGTGGTCGCTTCTCCGCTCACTGAAGAGTGCTTTCTTTTGGAGCTACAACCCCTTAAAGAAGCTTTAAATTTACTTACATTGGAGCTGACCTCCATGTGGCATGATCTAGGGGATATTTCCTGAAAGGTAGGGGATGTGGAAGCTCGGACCATCTCCATTAAACATTGGCATGACAAAATGGATTCAGACATTTCCTCCTTCCATCAGCAGCTTCATAAAGTGGAACTCAAGCTAGAGGACTTGGATGGAAGGAGCTGGTGAAACAGTCTTGTCATCCTTGGGCTTCCTGAGGATGCAGAAGGAGCCTCACCTATTCTCTTCACCCAGCAGCTTCTTGAAATATTGGTGGGGCCATCGCCTAATGGCCCCTCATACATTGTGGAGCAAGCGCACAGGGCCTTGTATGCCAAGCCCCCTCCAGGCCATCTCCCTCATCCTTTTATCCTGAAGCTATTGAACTTTTGCAATAAACAGTACATGTTCAACAAGTTACAGGATATTCAATCCTCTTCCTGTGAGAGAAGCAAAATCAGAGTCTCCCAAGACCCGCCTGCATCAGTGCAACAAAAATGAGCTTCCCTCCACCTGACTGTAGTACGATTAATCCCTGCCAGTATCCTTTTTCAGATGTTGCATCTGGCTCATTTACATGTGAAGATCCAGGACAGCTGGCACTTGTATGACACCAGTGACCAAGCCACCAAGGACCTCCAGCATCTTCTTCTGGACCTGTTTAAGACCAGTTGATTTGGTCTAGATTCCCGTTTGTGATGTTTTTCTTCACATTACAAGTTACTGAATTAGTTGTTGGGGCTATGTCTGCATTGTGACTTTCCGTTGGTAATTGGCTTGGGGTGTACTAGCCTCCTTAGAGCACAAATAGCTGGTCATCTCTTCTTGCAATACTGAATCCCTGGTCAGCACTTCATTTTAATTTACTGTCCTACTAGGAACTGTCTTGTCAGCTTTGTTGCTACTCAAACTCTCTCCCTATTGGCATTGAAAGGATACCTGACTGCAAGATTTATGTTACTCAACAGTCTCCTTTTCCCCAGTTCCCTAGTTTTACCTCCCTGGTCCAGCTTTCTCTGTGCTCTTTTGGGTCCCCTTCTAGGTTGATGCTTCTTCCCTCATTTATAGTTCATGCTCCTGTGGGGGACTCTGCTGTACTGTGACCTTATTGTGGTTTTGTCTTGTGGGCTCCCAGTCTCCAGTCACTTATTTCTTCTGCTGCAACTGCTCCCTTACTGGACTTTTCCAGACACCTCAAAGACCGGGACACTAGTGAGTCACCCTGCTTTTCTCCTGGGAGCAAACTGTACATTTAGTTGTCCCTTTTTGCCTGCTTTTGAGGAAGTAACCCATCACTTCGATGACAAGGAGTTCCTGCAGGAGCTAAGCTATAGCTCATACTAGGACATTTAATAGTTTTATTTTCCCTTGTTTTACAGTCCGTGGGACTTTCTCTAAGACATCTTAACCCCGAAGTGGCTAGCAGTTCACTTTATTGAACCACTGAAGGGATATGGTGGGTAATTCATAGTTTCTGATCCACCTTTTTCTTGTGCAGATAGTGGTATTACGTTGTTATTGTTTTTGCACGGGTGGGGGTTTGTTGGTCAGAGATTTATCCTGCTTCCTTTAGGGGATATAATGAGCCAATGTTTGTGGGAGGGTAAAGCCACTGTTTATATAGGGTGGTTTCTGTTCTGGTCACTGATTGTGTCCAGGTTCAGCTCCCCTCTGTTTTTGCTTTTGTTTCTGGTTCCTTTTTTCACTCTAGAAGAGGGGCATAGCTCTTTTATTGCTTCTTTTATATGATCCATTTTTTCTCCAGTCTGGCCGCCCTCCTGTTTTACCCCCTATGAATTTGAGTCCATCACACTAGACAGTGGCTACATTTCCTTGCTTAGGTTTCTTAATTCACATTCTTATTGTGGGAATTGTTGGGGTTTCAGGAGTTTTGAGGAATGGTTTGGGGGGATTGTTGTGGGCTTTGGTGGGGTCTGTCTGTTATGGGGTGGGGGATTGGAGGTAATTGGGATAATTTTTATTTTGGGCTAAACTGCATTTTTTCATGGTTCTTCTTGTTTGTTAATGGGACAGGGTACCATCGGAGGATCGCTCTACATAAGGATATCAGGGTGTTTTCCCCCACCTCCTTTTGCACCTAAACCCTAGTCCCAGTCATTGCCTAGCACCATGTCATGGCTGCCTGTACCTTTTGTACCTGGAATGTCAAGGGAGCCCAGTCACTACTAAGTGAGCCAAGGTATTATTGCATTTAAATAAACTACAAGTGGATGTAGCCTTTTTACAGGAAACCCACCTGCTCCCATCCCAGGTTCTCCTGTTTAGGCAAGCCTGGGTGGGACAAGCATTTGGTTCCAGCTCAGATTCCCATAAGAAAGGGGTGGCTATCCTCATAGCCCACAGGATCCATTTTCTTCTTCTTCAGGAGGTGGCAGACCCTGGGGTTGTTACATCATCCTTTGAGCATTGCTTGGGCATATGGTGGTGATACTGGGGTCTCTTTCCGGTCCCACAACTGAGGACCCTCAATTGTTTACCACCCTAGCTTCTATTTGGTTCCCTGGATCTACCTCCCAATTATACTTGGGGGTGACTGAAACTTAGTTCTCTGTAATGACCTAGACAGGTCTGACAGGGCCTGACAAGTTTCCTCCCCTGCTCAACTGGCTCTCAAGGACTTGATAGACTCTGTGGATGTGCTAGACTCATGGAGGGCACTTAACGCAGATAGCCGGGAATCCTTTTTTTATTCCCTACCCAACAACTCCTTCTCTAGACTGGATTATTTTTTGATTGGGGTGGAATATCTTCCTGGGGTCCTTCTGTCCCACTATTCGGCCAAAGCTGTCTCAGATCACCACTCTGCCCTCCTTCAGTTGACTATTACTCCCTCAACAACCAGGGATAAAATGTGCATTTTAAATAATCAATTACTCAGATTGGAGGATCTGATGAAACACCTCCAGTTTTTTTATCCACCCTTTTATGGAACTTAATTCCCCCACTATGCCCATGCTTGATATTTTTTGGGGACCCTGAAGTGTGCCCTTAGAAAGTAACTGATCCAGCTCTCAGACAAGTGGAAAAAACATCTTTTGGTTAGCCTATCCTCTTTACTAGCTTGCATATGGGTTTTGGAGGGGCATGTCACACTGGACTCTACGCCATTGTCTTGGGAGCAGTTGGAAGGTCTCCACTTCCAATACAATACTCTGTTGCGGGAAGGGTGGAATATTTATTAATGCGCAGCAAAGTGAAGTACCTCAACCAGGGAGAAAAGGCAAGGAAACTGCTAGCTCTCTGGCTTCAATCTCAAACTATGGATAAGATTGTATCCTCCATTCAAATGGGGTCGGGTTCCCTTCTCACCTCTCCGTGTGACATAGTGGAGTCATTTAAAATATTTTACCAACAGCTATATGCTCCATCTTTCCCTCCCATGATTCTTGACCACCTCAAAAGCTTCCTGTGGGACATATATCTCCCACAACTGACTGACCCACAGGTTGTCATTTTACAGGACCCATTTTCTCTGGCTGAAGTCTCCCAGGATATCGATTCTCTCGCTCCTGATAAATCCCCCAGCCAGGACGGTTTCACCACTAACTTTTATAAAGCCTGCAGAGATCAAGCAGCCCCTATTCTCCTGGATACAGATAATTATATATATATATATATATATATATATTTATATATATGTATTTATATATCTATATATATATATATCTATATATATATATATATATATATATATATCTATATATATCTATATCTATATCTATATATATATATATATATATATATATATATATATATATATATATATATATTATATATTAGTAGTGCTACCATGGTTAGGTAGAGAGCTATTTACATGTTAAACCTGAAATTTTGCACCTTAATAACTTTGCAACCATTCAACACGTTTGCCTGAAATTTGGGATTCATGATCAAGAACCACACATCTTGGGATCTGCCAACTTTCGTTCTGTTCGGATATACGGCTGTGGAGTTATTAAGCATGATTTGCGCACACATTTATGCTTTTTTTTTAATTCTTTTCTCATCCCTACAGGTCACACGGTTTGCACAACTGGTTCGAACACTTCAGGGAATGTGCGGCCAGGTTCCCTGATGTGTTTTTGAAGATTTTGTGAAAAAATATTAAACAGTTCAAAAGTTATTCAAAAAACAATTTCCCATTATAAGTTAATGGGAAATTATAAAAAGTTCAACAGTGTCGCAAATGCACTTTTTACTGTTGCAAATGGCCCTAGTAGTGTCGCAAAACCACCATTTTGTTTTCAGTAGGTGATCAGAAAAATGCTTGGTATTTAAATTTGGGACCCTCTAGCAACACAATTATTTTTGTTTTTACCTAGTCGGACCCTGAGGATGCTAGGCATGTCTTTATTTTGAGGTTAAACACCATATAAATATGTTTTTTCAATTTCTGGAAAAAGCAGTGTCGCCAAGTAATGTCGCACTCATGAAAGTGTTGCAAATGCTTGTGGAAAGTGTTGCAAATGCTTGCGAAAGCTGTCTCAAATTACGACACTACTTTTCCAGATTATGGCCAAAATGACAGCAGTTCTTTGCCACCCTGCTGCAAATGAACAGTTTGGTCTTTTGGGCTGAAATTTGGAAGAAAGGCAGCCAACATCTCACAGATGTGCCTTTTGGTGGTTTGGTGACACAATATTGCATGGATGCAAAGTTACGGCACTCCAAAGTAGACACTTTTTCCCATAGACTAACATTGCGGCGTCCGCTGCATGACATGAATTGTTTGCCACCCTGCTGCAAAATAATGGTTTGGTCTTTTACACTGAAATTTGGAGGGAAGAAAGCCAACATCCCACAGATGAGCCTTTTGTGGTTTGGTGAAAACATATTACAGGGCGGCAAAGTTATGGCACTCCGAACTTTTCTTTTTTTCCCCATAGGATAACATAACGACGTTCACCGTGCATTTCAGGGCCCCTATCGCAGAAATGGTGCAAGCTATGGACTTTTTGTCAGAAAAATGCTTAGCCCCCTATTGGGAGCTAAGTATAAAACTAGCCAGGAAAATCAGAAATCATATGATTTTTAAAGTTTTTTTCTACGTCGTACGGTTCCTGGGATATAAGCAAGTTAGTATTCCAACTACACATTTTCTGCTCCGAGATCCATTATTATGCATATGTTCTTTGTGCTCACTGTCTTTCTCTATGCAGCTTTTGGGGACAACCAGCCTGTGCGCTTACATTACTGTTACCGTTACTGCTTCCTCTTGTGGTTCCATACCTGTTTCACTTACCATTCCCGTTTACACACCATGTGCGTTACCCTTTGCATTTTCATTTGCGCTTGCGTTTGCATCATTTTTACCATTTGTGTCTACAGTACTGTTTATCTTTGTGTTTCGCTGTGTGACAACATGCACATTACCATTTGCGTTTGCGGGCGCCATGTTACTATGTGACAAGACATTACGTGGCGGGCCCTGCGCTCCCACCTCTGCATTACAGTCACTATTTCTCAGACTAATTCTCAAAAAGAAGGGAAATTAGAGGCAAAAAAATCCATTTAATGCATTAGTTGTGGTTGTTCCACAACGATAAAATTGAGGAAATTCGGTGTTAGGGTTAAAAGCCCTCCTAAGACCCCCGCCCACACCCCCAACAGGCATTGTTTTGCAATAATAATTCTTTCTTGTGTCAGATTCTCTATTGATGATTAACCCAGCTCTGCTCTTATTAAGGCTGTCATGTTCCCTTTGGGAGTCCCATTATCCTTTTGTAAAAATATTCCTTCTATCTTCTCATCAACGTCCATACCCCATATTTCAGCCCCATACAGAATTTGGGATCTTATTTTTGCATTGATAACTTTTAATGTACCTTGCATAGAGCTTCCTTCATATTTATAGAAGAAGCTAGTAATTGTCAGAACAAACTTCTTAATACTAGATCTTACCTCTGCAATATGGTTATTCCACACTAGATTTTTATTGATATTAATACCCAAGTATTTAAAATGCTTTACCTGTTCAAGTTGAAGGTTATTGTATTGACTGTTCTGCTTTCTTCTATTATTATTACCAAAGACCATAACTTTGGTCTTCTCTGGATTAATATGTAATCTAGCATTATTACATTCTGTTTGAAATGCATTGAATAACCTTTTGATTCCTAGACTTACTTGTTGAAATCAAGATGATATAGTCTGTAAATGCTAGAGAAGGACAAGCCTTCTTTCCTATTTTAGGCATGTGATATTCATCCTTATACATCTTCTCCATTATCCGATTCAAATATAAATTGAACAGGATTCAGGAAAGTACACATCCCTATTTAACACCATTGCTCCCCTTAAATTCTTCCGTACAATCACCTCTGGAGTTAAACCTAATCTTAATCTGGTTTTGCTTATATAACACTTTAATAATATTCAATAAGGTAGTCTCCATTCCTAATTCTTCAAGGCATATCCACATCGGTTCACCATTGATACTATCAAATGCCATTTTGAAATCTATGAAAATGCAAAATCATTTCTGTTTTTTTAATTTTAGAATATTTGTATGCTAAATGCCTGAGTACAAATCACTGACCTATCATAGAATGGTTTTCAATAAATCCTGCCTGGGCTTCCTCTATTAAGTTATTTGCCTTGATCCATTCTAATAGTCTCATATTAATTATTCTTGTCATTATTTTTTGGGTGCTATCTATTAGGCTTATAGGCCTGTAACACGCTGGGTCTTTTTTTCCCCCTTTTTTGAAAATTGGTACTATTATAGATTGCACCCATGAACTTGAGATCTTACCTGAACTGCTCACATAAACAAATACTCTCTGTCAGGACCCACAAATCTAATTGAATCTTAATAACATCAATTGGGATCCCATCTGGTCCCGGGGCCTTATGCCTACTAAATTTATTCACTGCTATAATGACTTCCTCTTCCTTTTTTTTCCCTTTTGTAAAGGGATCCAATCCACTAATCTATCTCCCCTATCTATGTTTGTTTCACTAAATATAGGCTTAAAGTGATTTATCCACTCTTGTGGCTCGACATAAGCATCTATTTCTTGGTTATTCCACCCTAAACCCTTTGCCACTATTTTCCAAAAATTCTTTAGAATCTTTAGCCACAATTGTTTTTTTCCAGGTCTTTCCACAATTTCTGTCTGAATCTTTCATAACTTTTCTTAACTGTGTTGTTATATTCTTTCCTAATTTTATTTAATTCATTTAGGAAGTTGAGTTGATATTTTCAGCATCCACCTCATTTGTTTATTTAATTTCCTTTTCATGTCTACACAGTCCTTATTGAACCATGATGCCCCTTGTTTTTTTTTGGATGGATCTTAACTTCTTTCTGAACCAAATTAGCAATCCTAGTAATAATACCCTATTTAATAATACATTCATCTTCCCCACAATCACTAAAATCTCATATTCTGTGTTATACTTTTAATTTCCATGATATCCCAGAAACTCTGCCCATTAATTTCCTTCCAGTTCACCTCTATTTTAGTTTGGATTAGTTTTGATAGTCCCTCCTTAATAACTACTCTCTCCCCTTCCTTTTTTAAAATGGATCTCCAAGGTGAAATTATCACTCTCTCCTCTATTTCCCACTCTTAAGTCCAAAAATCCTGGGACCATGTTAATGTTTATCCAGGCCAAATCAATCACTGAGACCCCGTTATAGTTCATGAAAGTATGTTCACCCTCTAAATCAGATTTTGACCTTCCATTAATTAACACTAAATTCATTTCTTTTAATGGCTTGGATAGTCTTAAACCTCAGTCATTGAATTTCATGTCCCTTGTACTTCTATTATTTTTAATAATCCCCATATCTCCTACTGCCAAATAATCTTCGATATCTTTAGTAGGTCTTACTATATTACTCACTGTAGCATTTACATCCCCCATCACCATTGATCCTATTAATGGATTATCTTCCACCTCATCATCAATTATTTTTCCCAATTTCTTGATTGTATCTTCTCTCACTCCATTTCTTCCAATAGGAGGTATATAAATATGTATTATGACTAATAGATTAACTCTCAAGATCATTTTCAAACCCAGGATATTTTCCAAGTTCACTTTTATAGTCATTACCTCTGTCACTACATTTATCCTAACTCATATTAATAGACCCCCCCCCTTCTCCTCCCCTTCTTATTATCCTTGGTTGCTAATAGATTAAAAAGTGTATATCAATTCAACATAATCTCATTAGTTTCCTATGTTTCCCATAGACAAATAATGTCAAATTTATTAAAATAACTCACCAACTCCATATCTCCCATTTTATTTCTAATCCCTGCAACATTCCAGGACATGATCTTCAACAATCTATTACCTGGTCTATCCTTATTCATACTTTTTGTTGTCCCTTTTTGTCAATTATCCATTAAATCCTCCAAAATGGTGAATTTATTAACATTTTCCATCATTTTATGCCACTCTGGTTTGGTTTCTTGCTCCTTATGTTCATCCACACATTTGTCTTCGATGAGCACATGAATTCCCAATGTATCTAATTCCAGGCGAATTTTCACAAGCTCATCATAAGACCAGTCTTTTGTTCAACCATTGAGTTAATTGGCCACTCTCTTTCCATCTTGTAGCCTTATATATATTATTTCTTAAACCCATTATTTTTGTCAGATGTTCAAAAAAATCCCCTATCTTATATTTTAAATTTGTACTGTTTTCATTAGGCAATTGCTCCAAGCTAAATATAGATAGCTGGTATACTAAATCCCCCTGGCCCTTATTTTCCTTTGGCTTGGAACACTTATCCTGAAAATAATCTGGGAAAAAGTGACCTAATGTCCCAATTTCAGAACACATGATTCCTACCATTTGAGATAATTTTCTTTTGTTGTGTACTACGGTTTGCAAAACAAAAAGCTGGTCTGTCACTAATGATACCCAGTTTTAATTTTTAACTGGCCTAATGCTACTGAAACTTGATATTAAAGTTTCCTCCATTGACACAGCACTTAGTAATTTCTTGATATTGTCTCTGAAAGCACTCTCATTCTCATCGGGTATCAATTTAACCTCATATAATGGTAACACATAATCTGTATTTTTTGTTTACCATGAACTCATCAAAAATCATTGCTAATTTCTTTCATTTCCTTCTTCTCATTTTCCTTTTCCTTTCCCTTCCCTTGTTTATCCCCCCCATCTTCTCCATTCTCTGACATAATGTTACTCATACACTTTGACACTTCCTTGATCCCTGCTGGAGCAATTGTGTTTACACCTTCTACACTTGTTTTTTTTTTTTTCTCCCTTGTCTTGAGTCTCTCTAGTTTTCCTATTTTACTCCTTTTCTGCTCCACCCTGGTTCCTTTTATTTTTGACTCTCCTTTTTTCAACTTCTTCCCTTTTTGTTTACCTTGCTTCGTGTGCTTATCATTCTGGGGTCATAGCTCTAACTCCTCCTCCTCCACTGTTTTACTGACCTCTACTTCCCCCATTTCTAGACACCATCTTCCTTCTTTTTCAAACTTTACTTTTTCCCTCTTCTCCCTCTCTTCCCCTTTTCTCCATAAGTCCCAATGTTTATGCTTCAAATCTTCACAAATGCTAATATTTCTAAGCCTTGGTGAAGGTAACATAATGAATTCTAGAGAACAATCCTGACTCTCCAATCTTTGACCACTTCCTTGTTCAGTCTTCCTATCTATCATTTCTCCTTTTTCCCCATGTAGGTCTGTAATTCTTGAATAACTTTTCTATTTTCAATTAAAATTCCTTTTGTGAATTTAAGATCTTGTAAAATTCTAATGAATTGTTCATAGATCAAGATATTAGCCTGTATTAGGTCTCTTAATGCTTTCCCTACTTCTCTTGAGAGACCATCCAAATTACTATGGCTAAATTCTTCCTGACTCATGAACAAAGTATTGTCTTCTTCCCAAGTAATTTGTTCGCTTATATATGACTACTAAAATCTATTTTTGGTCCACACATATTTATCTTACTCCTACCACTTTCCCTTTGCTTGCTGTCTATTTCCTTAAGTCCTTGTGTGATATATAATAGCTAGTCTCAAACCCTCATTCAGTCCTAGTGACAAACTCTTCTTATCACTTAATCCCTCATTCAGTTTTACCTCTTGATTCTCCTGCCCCTCAAAACTTTCTTTACTCATACTCCCTCCTCCTTCTTCACCCTCTACTTCCAAATCACTTACTACACTTACCACATCTGAGAATTCTCTTGAACCCTCTCCACCTGCAAATCTTCCTCTCCAACCCTCTTCACCTCTTTCTTCACTTCCCTTTTCACTACCACTCAAAGGTGTTGAGATCTTCCCTACTTCTTTACTCTCCTACTTCCTATTTACCTCTTCCACTGAGTTATACTCAGCTACGTAAGTAGTACTTTTAGATTGACATGAACTATGTTTCAACCTCTTCCCTTTCTCAACATTTTTCTTTTTCTTGCTACTTTCTCTACCTTGTTTACTGTATTCATTTTTTCAATGGCTGGCATATCCGAGCCCTGGTTTTTTTTATCATTTCATTTCCCTTTGACACCATACTACTTCTTGTTTTAAATGGCATCATAGCTTTTTCTTCCCTTTTTTGTAAGCACAACATGATCCTTAAGGGACCTAAAATAAACAAATCTATATTTTTGACACCTTTTAGAAGAGTCTCTTGTGGAACCAAAGACCCCACACAGTATAATAATAATAATAATACAGAAAGATATTCAAAAATGCAGTAAATCCAGCAATTCTTTTGACCAATTTACAAATACCCCCTGAAAACCTCTAAGAGCATGAAAGACTCACTTTCTGTATGGAATATAAAAACACAGATTGAAAAATACAAAAAAATACAACTATGTTATTATGTATACCACTAAAATATGTATTTAAGTGCCCCATGAAGAAATATTGCCTTTCAAAAAAATGTCGTAGCTCAAACACTTGATTGTGGACCTTGTTAACCTTAATGCACTTTATGTCCCCAAAATCCTCAATGTTCTTTGTTATTCTTGGCCCTTGGACCTTGATGATCTTATACAATAACTTATTCCATGCTCAGACTTCAAAAGAAAAATCCAAAGAAACCCACAGAATCCCAATATCCCTGCTAATTCACCACCTTTTCACAAATTCAGACCTTCAAAATAGGGCAAAGGACCCTCTTCTAGATCCCTGGCTTGTGGACTTTTCCACCACTGTAATTGCCCTACTACAGCACCACTGTCCACCTCCCTTAGTGCCCTTGATATTTGTAATTTCCCAAGAAAGCCTTTTTGTAAAAACATTTTCAGGTTCTCTGGAGGCCTAGAGATCTCTCTTCACCTTGGGTCAATCAGCAGCCTCAACAGAGCGACTCTCATTTCCCAGCACAATACAGCATATGGCATGTACAGTGCATGTGGAAATATACTTAGTTGGACAGGATAAATCCCCCTCAAATTCTCCTTCTTCTCCACTAAATCAAAACAAAACAGAGAGCTCAATAATAAGGGGGTTTAAAACATCCTGTAATATTCTATATATTTTCGCAAAACTTACAAATTCCCCTCTAGAAAGCTTTCCATTGATCTTAGTAAATACTCATAGCTTGTGTGGTGAATACAACTGGATAACAATCTATCATCTCCTGAGCCACTGTTTTAAACCCTCCAGCAGTTTGTAGCTTAAATTATTTAGATAGCTATTAAATAGCATCAAATAATACCAGCTACTACTTACTTTCAGCTCTTGATGTCGGGCAATTTGTTACTGCTTGGGTGCTCTGCTTCTACCCTGCAAAGCCAAATATGCTGCCAGATATACTGTTAGGCTCTCATTCCTAAAATGAAATTTGCTAAGCTGGCAAATGTTTTTGGCTTTTTGCTTTGGCCTCAGTTGTTTTTTTTTTTCCTGCGATCTGCTTTCCTTCTGCAACAAATCTCCCAACAAGTCTTACTGATGAAGCAATCTAAAATGAAGCTTGACCTGCTAGGATACCAGTGCCTGCACTATAATGTCAGCACCTCATGACTCAGTTGACCCAATCCCTGGAGTCTACCTCTTCTGTCTAGGGACCCGGAACTCACTATATGTTTTTATTGATTTTAATTTATTTTATTTTATTTTATATACTCATGTTTGGTTTAAGAGGACTACTTATTCCACCCAGTGACATATAACACTTTGGGGCAGTAGCTAATACTTAAAGTAATAAAAGTGTACTAAACATGCTAAAATAACACTAAAAGTGCATTAATACATTAAACTCATAACCATAACAATAAAGCATCCCACTTTATTTCATCCCTGCTTTACTTACTTACACTCACTTTTACTAACCCCTTATTATACTAAAAATACCCCCTTCCAGCATGCACAAATGTACAAATGATGTACAAAATATACTAAGGCACAAAAAAGAAGAATGAAGTAAAATAGAAAACAAAAAAATAAAATCCTGCCAGCGAGCTTATCCTTCTTCTTCCCCTTTTTTTTCTTTTTTACAGCGCAAGAGTAGGGAACAGGTCTGGCAAGCCACTTTGACCCCTGTGGGTCTTCCTGGAGCCTTCTTAAGCCTTCTAGGACCTCAAAACAATTGGTAGGACTCACACCCTAACCCAATGCTGGCCCAAAGGCCTATACAGACCACCACTCCCTAATCTTCCTTCTTTGCACCTCAGACTTAGCAGCGCCCAAAGGAATTCTGGAAAGATCAGCGAAATCTTCTATTCACTTATGGTAATGGTGGCATACCTGTTGTAAGATAAAAAATAGCATTTCACTGACTCCTGCTATAGCAGCTTCTACTCAGCGGCCTAGTGACTGGTCTGCTCCATCCACTCCCTCTCCTATAATTATATATTCAGGGTGGACCTGTCTGACCTTTTCTTTACAGAGGAAACTATCGTGGTTCTCCCTAAGCCTGGTATGGACCCCCTGCTGGTCTTTAACTTCAGGCCAATATCACTTATGAATGTTGATATTAAAATTCTAGCTAAAATTCTGGCTTGTAGATTCGGGCTAGTGTGGGATTCCCTCATCAGCAGGAAGCAGGTTGGATTTGTAAAGGGCTATGCTCTCAGCTGGCCACCTCAAGAAATTAAAATACCTAATTTTGGTGTCCAGGGTCTCCTCCACCACCCCTGCAGCATTGGTGTCCCTGGACACTGAAAAGGCCTTCGACCAGGTTTCATGGGACTATTTTTTTGTATTACTTCCCAAGTATCGAATTCCCAAGAGTTCATATGATGGGTCAAGGTGCTGTACTCTTCTCCATCAGCCCTAATACTTTGTAAAGGTGTTTTATCATCATCCTTTTCTCTGCACCAGAGCACCAGGTGGGGTTATCCCCTCTCCCACTACTTATTTAATCTTTTTCTGGAAAACCTCATATGCAAGCTTAACCTTTCTTCTCAGGATTCTGGTATGTCCATTGGTCAGGCTGAATGTAAGTTATGACTATATTCGGATAATATGTTATTGCATATTTCCTCTCCTACTACATCCCTGCCTGCTGCTCTACAGATTGTATTACAATTGGGAGCCATCTCTAATTACAAATTAAATCTGGCTAAAACTGAGGTCATGTCCCTAAATAGTGCCACTTTCAAGGCAGACATCCAGCACCTTGGCCTGTTATGGAAATGGAACAACATGAAGTACTTGGGGATCTATCTCAGTACCTCAACCCTTAAAATGCACCAGTATAACATGGATTTGATGGTGACTCACAATAAGGTGGATCTGGAATGCTGATCCTTTTTACCTCTGTCATCGTGGGGCAGATTGAATATTCTAAAAATGAATATTCTACCCCGGTTATTGTACCCCCTCCATATGTATAGTTTTGCTTTCCCTCACTCGTGGTTTACCCAAGTCCATATAATTATTTTCACATTTTTGTGGCAGGGCAAGATGGCACAATGGGCCTTAGTTAAACTCATGTGCACCAAGCAGGACAGGGGACTGCATGTTACTGAATTCTACTTATATTATTTATATATACTTATATTGGCTGGGGTTGGGTGGGGGAGATCTTTCCAAGCTTTATGTCCTGTACTGGGTGGACATAGAGTATGCTCTGTGTTCCAACAATGGATTAGACATAAGGTCTTTTCCATTCCTCACTAGGAATAAGTTTTCCCAACCCCTAAGGGATACTCCTCTAGCAGCCTCCCTTTGGGTTAACCTACAACTCTGTTCCCTGCTTAAGATCTGCCCATTTAAAGATATTACCCCACCCCAGATCAGGAATCCTAATCTCCGAATAGCCAGCCAGTCATCTTTCAGACATTTTGGCCCGACATGGGTGCACATAGTGTCAGAGATCTTATGACTAACTACAATTTGTTATCATTTCAGGATGCCTGTGACAAGTACCACTGGCCTCCTTCTGCCTGATTCTGCTACTTTCAGTTATCCCATGTGCTCACCCACTTTTTTGGTACTGGACCTTGGTTTTGCCCTTTTGGTAATTTAATTCTCCCTCTCCTTTAGCAGGCCCCCACTTCTGACTATATCTCCTACTATTACCAGTCACTGCAAGAGTCTCTGGTCTCCGTGGAAGGACGTGTTTTTATAGCTGGGATCAGTCCCTTCCGGGTTCCTCCCCTACTAGAAATTGGGCTGTCATTTGAAGGCATCTTTATACATTTATAAAATGGGATAGGTACCACATAATGCAATTTAAAATTATACATAATCTTTATTATACTCCAGTTAAACTACATAGAATGGGCAGGCTTCCTAACGATTCCTGTTTTTTTCATTTTTTATTTTTATTGAGGGGTTAGACCTTTGAGTAAATTCATTAAAAATGGTGACCCATAGCATCACATAATGAATACAATTTCAAAACAACAGCCATTAACATAAATGGCAATAACAACAATAACCGTATAGAAATTATGTAACAATACAATACATACTAAAGCATTAATGAACTCAGCAAGACTTAATTTGTGCAATTGCAACTGTTCAAGATGTGGGAAAGAGCTGGGCACCCTACTCCATATATTGTAGTCCTGTGAAAAGGTGGTCCCTTTTTGGGAATTCATTCGTATATGTCTCAAATGTTTGTTAGGGCTCTCTGAAACCTTCTCTCCTGAAATATGTATTTTAAGAGATTACACTAATAGTCTACTGGGGAATCAGAGGTGTCACATGGCCTTGGTTTCAGCATGTGTGAAAAGGTAATCCTCTGTCATTGGCTTGATTGAAGTATACCCCAACTTATTGAATGGTACAGGGAGATATTATTTGCTTTACAGGCTAAACACCTTATTGCCAGCATGGCTGGTAAATTGCACACATTTACCCAGGTTTCGGAACCTTTACAGGCCCTACTGACTGTCTGACTATTCCTATTTAGTGCTCCCTTTTGGCCTCTTCCTATATACTGAAGTGGAAAAAAACTAGCATCTTTACCCTTCAATTATCAGGTGTCTCTGGTTATCCTCCAGTGATTGGGAACGGGAATATGGGTGGAGGGAGGGTTGGGGAAGTTTGTTGTTATGCTGTTATTTTACATTATAAACTGTTCTTCTCCTGCTCATAATACTGTTATCTACTCCATCATTGTTCATTCAGGACCTGTTTCTTGTTATAGCAGAAGTCATGCTTTCTTATTTTTCAATAAAGTTTATTCAATTAAAAAAAGTAGGGAAATGAGGCATTAGGATTTCAAACCCTAATACCCCCGACCCTACCACCCTACCCCTTCCCCACCCTTGACACACACCAACAGGTGTTGAGGTGTGCCTTGGTTTTGTCACCCCTACCTCTCACCCCATTCAATGTGTAAGGAAGCTGGGATGGTAGAGTATAGGAAATGGGGTGAAAGTTAGCCCGATGACAAAAAGGCACACCGTGACACCTGTTGGTGTGTGGAGGGTGGGGTGGGGTGGGGTGTAGGTTAATGCCTCATTTCCCTACTTTTGTTGCTTCAACCCTAACTGATGCATTAATTAAGTTTTTTGCAATGAATTTCCTAACTTTTTGAGAAAGTATAATCTTACCCTTATATGTTTGTGTGAGCGGAGGACCCTCCAGTCTTGCAGGCCCTTCAGTCAATAGTGTGTTGTGGTTGAATCTCCCTATGGGAGTGCAGTGCCCTCTGGGCCCTACACTCTCATCATCCTCCCATCATTCCATAAGGGTATCCATTTTTGGGAGTGCAGGGCACATAGAGACATTGTAATGAACTGTCACCTCCTTGTGGGAACACACACTCCCAGTACTGAATAATGGAGGACCCTGCACTCCTATTACTGCAAAATTGTATCTATAGGTGTGAGCACAGGGCCCTCTGGGCCCTGTGTTCCCACCTACCCATTAGTTCAGAGATACAGCACAGGCCTAGAGATATTCCAAGTAACCCTTGTGATGTAAACGATACAATATTTCAGTAACCATAGCAACCTTGGAAAAAACTCCACTGCAGTTGTAATCATGTCCTGGCAACCTGCATGCATGCTTAGTACACCTATGTTTAGCAAAAATTCCATATCTCGAACCATTTTTGAGATATAGACATTAAAAGGTACTGCATCCGCCACAATGTCATCCTGTGGGAAATTTCCAGACTTCCAAATTTTATAACTATGGAAGCAATGTAAATTGTACACCAAACTAGCAAAAGTGAAAAGAGATTTTGACAGCTTGCTAAAAGGGATTCGGCTTGCGAAAAAGGATTTTGACAGCTCACAAAGAGGGATTTGAGTTGTAAAACCACATGATCCTGTGGGTAATCCGTTTTTGCAATGTAAAAAGGGATTTTGACACCTCACAAAGGGATTCAGCTCAGGAACAGGGTTTTGACAGCTCACAAAGGAGTTTGAAAAATTAATCCCTTCATGTGGTGTCAGAATCTGTGACAAAATCCTTTGTGGTATCCAAACCCCTTTTAGATTGTGGGACCACATGGCCCTGCCAGAAATCCCTTTTCATTCTTGATAGCTTGCAAATGGGATTCGGCTCATAAAGAAGGATTTCTAGCCACAAAAAGGGATTTGAAAAATGAATCCCTTTTCGTGAGGTTTCAAAATCCCTTTTTGTGAGCTGAATCCATTTTCATGAGGTGTCAAAATCCCATTTTGCATCACAAAAAGGGATTACCTGCAGGGCCATCTGGTCTGACAACTCAATCCCTTTCCATGACCTGACAAAATCCCTTTTCACGAAGTGTCAAAATCTCTTTTCACAATTGGAAACAAGTTGCAAAAAGGAATTTTAAAAATCAAAATAAACATTCTGGGACCACAGTAAAGTAAGCCAAAGGCAGATAACTGTAAAGGACATCCATATGAACAATATCCATGCTTGGATGTCTGCAGAAGACATCCCTGGGTAAAATTCCAACCTTTTGTTTGGGCAGAAAAAAATGAAAACAACATGGAGGCTCTCAAAAAGGGAATTATTTTTCTCACAAAGAGGCATTTAATGACTCCCTCTTTGTGAGCTGTCAAAATTCATTTTTGTGAGCCCTAAATCCTTTTGTGCACTGAGCAGCTATCCAAAAAACTGAACTGAGCATGCTCAGAACCCAACATTTCAAAATTGAATAACTTTGGAAGGGATTAATGTTTTTTCACCAAACTAATGCTGATTTGTTCTTTAGGGCAAGCTCTTTCTATGTAAAAATTTTCAGACCAAACTTCCAAATGGCGTGGCCACAGCTCAATGAGGAAAAAACAGTCAAAACAGGCAAATAAAGTGACTTTGATACTTTTATCACTATTCGCCAGATGAAACCCACAAATCTGATCAAAATGAAACTTGGTATGTCAAGAAAGCTTCCCCATGGGACAGCACATATCAGCTTCTGTACAAATCCTTTGAATGGTTTCAAAGTTATTAGAGTGCAAAATCTGAGGTTTAACATTAAACTTCCTGATCATCCATGACTATAGTTGTGCTATCACACCACTATAATGCTAAAAAAAATACTAAGGGATTTATCATGTTGAGTCCACCTATTGCTACCTCTAAATAGATAATCCCTTTTTTAATTGGGTCAATCTGCTAACCCAAATATACTGGGAAAAAAAACAACTGTATAATTTGGTTTCTAGTTGCTTGTGGGGTAGATGGAACTGAGATGAAGAAACATAGTCAAAAGGTATATTTTTTACCATGTAAATCCTCTTTGTCTTACTCATGCACCACTTGTTCCACTGGGTTACTCAATTCTGGGCAGTTGTTAATTGTTTCTCCCAGTTACTAAAGGCCATGTCTCCTGGTCCAAAATAAATACCTAAAAGTTTACATTATCCATTTGTTACAGGTATTCCTATTACCTCTGTAATTTCTGGGTTACAGGATTTATTGGTATACATTGACTTTCATGGTAGTTTATTGAGGAACCAGTACTGCTTGCTAATTCCTGCAATATTATTTTAGCTATTGTCTTGGTTTGTAAATCTGCTAGTAGTAAACAGATATCATTAGTGCATGCCACTGTTTTGATTTCTCTGCCATCACTAGATACATAGAGTCCTATAATGTTGGGAAAGACATTGATTTTTTGCAGTAATGGATCTAATGTTAGAATATAAAGAAGGGGGTTTAAAGGACACCCTGTCATACTCCATTTTGAGCTGGACATTTCTTGTCTATCCAGCCATTTATGTAAGGTGACACCATTGCATTTTTGTAACATGACTGTACCCACATAACAAAAGGATCTGATATCCCATATGCTGTCATGCTCATCAGTAGAAATGAATGTGCTACCCTGTCAGATGCTTTGATTTGATCAAGGCAGAGTATAAATCCAGTTACTTCTTCCTCTTTCCCTTTTTTCCATAATTTCCCTTAATAAGATATAGTGCAGTGGTTTAAGGCTCTGAGCTGCAAATCTGGTGACATCCAACAGACCAGACCTGGGTTTGAATCCCACAGCTTCCACTTGCATACTGTGTGACCCTGAGCAATTCACTTAACTTCCCTGTGCTCCAAGGTTGTGCCTGTAAAAAAGCTTTCAGCTTAGTGTGTCTCACCTGGTTAAATAACTAAAAAAAAAAAGATGAAAATGTCTGTGATTTTCCTGCCTGGTACTGCACACATTTGTGTGGGCTGAATTATCTGATCCAATTCAGAGGCCAGTCTGTTACTTGGGAGTTTTGTTAACATTTTAAAATCTGTGTTTAGGACTGTAACTGGTCTCCAGTTTGATAATAAAGCCTTGTCTCCTGATTTATATAATAGAAGAGTAGGGGAGTTTCCCCATCAATAAAACAGGTCCATGACCCCCCCCCCACACCCCCAATGTGCACCTGGAAACAATTATCACAGCTTAGTGTGCCCTTCCTGGTCCACAGTTACATGTATGCAACACATTAACCCATTACTTGCTAGTTTGGCATAGTCAGGACTAAAAGTGTAAGCCCACCAACTGCTGTAAAATGCTTAAACATAATCACTTCCCACGCAATGATCACACCCAGGCTAGAACTGTCAGATACCCACACAGAATGCAGAGATGCACACAAAGCTATCATGAGCATCACAAGCGTACGAATTTGTTTAACTTTTTTCTTCTTACACTGATGTTAAATTCAGAGAGTGTGAA
Source organism: Neoceratodus forsteri (assembly GCA_016271365.2). Taxonomy (NCBI): domain Eukaryota; kingdom Metazoa; phylum Chordata; order Ceratodontiformes; family Ceratodontidae; genus Neoceratodus; species Neoceratodus forsteri. The sequence continues at coordinate 1,379,465,106 of CM028130.1, forward strand.
GAACGCAAATGTGCTAGAGTGCCTTCATGGGTACATTTGTTGCTAGTGTGACAGAAGCAAACCTTTCAATGTATGGAGTAAATGCTAAAGCGCAGGTATTTCATTCAGTTGACGGTGAACATAGACAAGTCATAGTCAAAACAATCATACACATTGTACAATAAACTTCTCAAACTACACCCCACAATAAACACAAAGTCTAACTATAAGCACACACCCAACACTGCACACCCATGCATGCTTGTGCTCACATACACAGACAATTACAGTACCACAGTACTGGGAAAATCCTTACATCAGGACAGAGACGGTACACTGCAAAACAAAAATGTTCAAACACCATAGCAACTATTGTACCTCCACCACACAGTAGACCCACATAATTCTCCAGGAATAGAAAGGACTCATCCACCTCTATTGAATCTCAGGACCTCTAATGATTAATGCACTTTCCACAACAGATGTCATCTCTACTCTGAAAATACATGTCTCCATACGCATAACAGCAGACACCCCTTGCAATAGACCATAGGATTCCACACAGATTGCAGTCATGTGAAAAATGTTTTGTAGATTAAAAACACAGCTGATGTTATCTGCCACATTTATGTATGATCCCCCAAAGGCAGTCAGCACACATTTTGAAGTCAGCTAAAATATGTTACCCACACTGCATACCTTAAACATAGAAACACAAACAGAGATAGTAGAATAAGACCAAAGGTCCATCAAGTCTGCTCATTTGCTCCTACATAACCCAGCAATCTAGTGTCAATACAAGGTTCTAACCTTCCCCAGCAGTCTTCTTATTCCTTTCTCCGTTTTCATCTCTACAAGTGAGTACTATTCCTTTTGCTCTGTACCATGACCATTTGAAGCTCCCCATGGTCTTAGTAACCACCACCTCAGCTGCCAAGCAATTCCTTGGTTCCACCACCATTTCAGGAAAATAAACTTTCTCACTTCCCTTCTGAACCATCCCTCTGTCAACTTCAAGTCATGCCCTTGTGTTGTCAAACTGGTTTTCTACTGGAGTTCCTGCTAAATAATTCCTTGTTGTTTACTTTGTTTATTCCTTTCAGGAATATGAAAGTTTCTATCATATCCCACCTCTCCCTTCTGATCTCCAGCAAGTACATGTTCAGTGCCCTAGGGCATTCCTTGTAGGACTTTCCATGCTGGCCCTGGATCATCTCTGCCACCCTATGCTGTACTGCCTCTAGCCTATCCTTGTCCTTTCTAAGGTGAGGACTCAAGAGCTGGGCACAGTACTCCAAGTGTGTCCTCACCAAGGATCTAAAGAAGGGCAGCATCACTTCTTTCTTTCTACTATCTATACCCCTCCTGATACAACCAGCATCTTGTTTGCCTTACTAAAAGCATAATTGCATTGGCTAGCATATTTAAGGGTGTTGCTGATGATGACTCCTACTTTCTGTTCTTCAGCTGTGGTATTAACTCCTCCCATCCCATATTCTGTGATTGGGTTCTTTTTTCTTAGGTGTATCACTTTGTACTTTTTGGCATTGAATTTCAGCTGCCAAACATTTGACCACCTCTTTAGCGTTTTCAGGTCACCCTGTAATTCTTTAATTCCCTCACCACTATCCACCCTTCCACAGAGTTTAGTGTCACTTTTGAAGAGGCTTATCCTATCATGGATCCCTTCTCCAATGTCACTGATGAACATGTTAAAAAAGACTGGGCCTGGGACAGACATCTGTGGTACCCCACTTGTGACCTCTATCTCCTCTGATTTTTCTCTGTTTACTATAACCTACTGCTGCTTCTCTGTTAGCCAGTTTTCTACCCATCTAACTATCTAACCATCTTACCATCTACCATAGCTTCCCTCAGGTCCTCCAACTTCCTCAGCATGTGTCTGTGAGGCACAAAGTCAAAGCCTTGCTGAAGTATAGTAGATCCATGTGTGCCCCCATCCAGTTCTTTTGTCACCCAGCCAAAGAAGACTATTAAATTAGTCTGAGAAGACCTCTATGACTCAAAGTTGTATTGCCTGCTATCCTGGAGACCATTATCCTCCAGATAGTCTACTAGGTCTGTATTGAGTGGTGACTCCATAAGCTTCCCCATGACAGAGGTAAGACTGACAGGTCTGTATTTTCCTACTTTTTTCATGTCCACCTCCTTTATGAAGTGGAACCATGTCAGCCATCCTCCAATCTCTTTGGACAACCCTTGTTTGACATGAGCTATTGAATAAGCCTGCCAGAGGCTCTGCTAGTTCATCCACCAATTCTCTGAGCATCCTTAGGGTATACCATCTGGACCCAGGGCCTTGTCTGTTCTGAGAGCTGCTAGCCCTTTCCAGACCCTATCCCTAGTAAATACTGGTTTCTCCATTCCTGAGATCCCACTCATGGTTGCTTTAATGCCACTTTCAGGGAGAGGGCTGCTATCCTCCCTGATGAAGAAAGAGAAAAAGTAGTCACTGAGGACTGCAGCCTTTTGCTTGTCATCCTCTACCACCCTGTCCCATCTAATAACCTAACTATTCCCCCTCCTCGCTCTGCTTTTCACTGATATAGTTGAAAAAAAATGTCTCCACACCTTATCCTCTCACCTATTTGTAGCTATGTGTCTGATTTTGCCTCTCTGTTCAACTTTTTTGCTTCCCTATTATTTCCTCCCATTCTACTTCCCACTGCTTTTCTTTAAACCTGTGGAAGACTTTCAATTTGGCACAAACTACCTCCCAGACCCTTGCTGAGAACCAAAGTGGGCTCCTGAGTTTTTTCTTCTGTTTATTTATGCAAGCATAGCTGCAGTGCTTCAAGGATGGCCCCTTTTATTACCCCATCTCTCTTCCACACCTGCTATACTGCTTACCTCATCTAACTTGTCCTGAACTACCCCTCTGATTTTCATTTATTTTATTTTATTTTTATTTTTTTATACTTGTAGGCAAGATGAGCAATACTGCCCATTTTCACAAGTGACAAGTCTTACAAAAATATCAAATATAGATACAAACAGACACAGTTAAAGCAAGCATTCTCAAATACAATATGAAATATGTCCTAGCTGAACAATAGTATATTTTCTAAGTTGATAAACAAATATATTCATTTTGAGTATCAAGGCATGATCTGAGCCTTATTTTAAAAGTTAAAACCATGGAGCAATTAGAAATCTCCATCTGAAGAGAAATAAACAAGCTTATGTTAATGCCGATCATTTGATGCACTGAAAGATGTCTGCCCCTGCACCTTGTTTATGGCCTTGAGGCACTTGAATGTATGTATCATGTTTCCCCACCTTCTCCTTTCCTCCAATGAGTACATATTGAGGTCCTGTAATCTCTCCTGATATGTTCTGTATTGCAAGCCATGTACCATCTGTGTTGACTTTCTGTGGGCTGCCTCTAACCTGTCAATGTCCATGTGCAGTTATGGCCACCAGAGTTGCACACAGTGCTGTAGGATAGGCCTCACTAGTGCATTATGCAATGGCATCACCATCTCACATCATTTACTAGTGGTACCTTTCCCTATGCACCCCAGCATGCCACTGGTCCTCCTTGTGCTCTGTTTTGAAACCTAAAGGTCATCAGAACTGATAACTCCTATGTGCTTTTCTTCTTTAATGATCCACAGCACCTCCACCTCTCCTGTAACTCTCTCCAGGGTTCCCTCTTCCCAGGTGCATTATTTGTGTTTTTTGCATTGAACCTCAGTTGCCACTCCTCAGACAATTTTTCAAGCCTCTCCATGTCCCTGCTCATTTTCTCCACCCCTTCTGGAGTATTCAGTCTGTTAGAGATGTTGGTGTCATCTGCAAATAGGCAGACAAACCTTTCCTCCTAGCTCTTCAATGCTTGTAATGAAGGCATAGAATAGGACTGGTCCCAGGACTGAGCCCTGAGGTACCCCAGTGGTCACCATCCTCTCTCTGGATTGGTTCCTAGTACCACCACCCTTTGCCTCCTGTCCATCATCCAGTTTCTAACACAGTGTATCAGCTTGTGACTACCGATCTTGTTAATCAGCCTTCTATGTTGGTCAGTGTTGAAGGCTTTCCTGAAATTAAGGTAGGTGACATCCAGCACCCCTCCCTTATTTACTTTCTTATTGAGGCATTAGGGTTTCCAACCCTAACACCAACCCCACCACCACCCTGTAGAGACAGACAAGCACTGGGGGTGTGCCTTTGTGTGTTCGGCTGTAATGCTCATGCCATTCCACCTCACAGCACCCTGCAGACACTGACAGGTGTTGAGGTGTGCCTTGGAGTCTTTGGGACTTACACTCACCCCATTCCATAAGGAAATAAGCTGAGGTGGGTGCACTATAGGAGATTGGGGTGAACGTTAGGGACAAAAAGCCCAAGTCACACCCCAATGCCTGTCTCTGGCTGCAGGTTGGGGGTGGGGGTGGAATTGTGTGAGCATTATGGCTGAAGATCCCAAGTCATACCCTGACACCTGTCAGTCTCTACAGGGTGGGGGTTGGGGTGTTACAGTTAGAAAACCCTAATGTCCCAGGAATTTTTTGGTATTTTCACTTCAAATTTTCAACATAGGCTTTTTGGTACCCCACCTCATGAACAGTGACACTATCATTTTGTTACTCAGTCCTGAAAGGTGATTTTGTACTGTGACTGCACCATTAAGTGCCAAAAGTGCAAAAACACACTTCAGGAAGGATGTGTAAAATGACAGGTATACTGTTCATGAGGTGGCATGAAAAACTAGCAATGCTGAATATTTGGAGTGAAAACATAAAAATTTGCCAAAATTATGTGCATGCATAGTAACATTTCTATGACTGCTTGTAACTCAGGCACTGTTAAGTATTTCTGTACCAAATTTTCAACATGCTGTTTTTGGGAACCCTCCTCATGAACAGTGACACTGTGATTTTGTTAATCCTTCCAGAAAATTGATTTCACACAGTGACCATGCTATTCTGTGACACAGGTGCAAAAAACATTTCAGGCAAGATGTGAAAAATGACAGCTGTTCTGTTCATAAGGAGGTGTGAAAAAATTGCAATGTTGAAAATCTGGAGAGAAAATATTAAAAACTGGTGAAGTTATGAGCGTGCAAAGAAACTTCACAATGCATGCTCATAATGCAGTCATTTTTGGGAATTTTTCACCAAATTTGCAACATGGTCTTTTAGGTAGCCTACCTCATGAACAGTGGCACTGTAATTTTGTTACTCAGTTCCAAAAGGTGATATTGCCCAGTGACTGCAAAATCACCTTTCAGGACTAAGTAACAAAATGACAGTGACAGTGTTCATGAGGCTGGGTCCTAAGAACCCCATGTTGAAAAGTTGTGGCCAAAATTCCAAAAAATGGCTGAGATATCAACCTAAGTTGAAACTCCCATTGACTGCCTTTATATGGCACTTACCTTTGATTTCTCAGTTAGCTGTATGGCTGTGATGAGTGCAGATGTATTCCCGGTCCAGAGAAGACTGCTGCTCCTGACCTCCGGAGGTAAGTATGGGGTGGGGGTGCAGGAAGGTAGGGTGTGTAGAGGGTGGGGGGATGGGGGGATGGGGAGGGAGACTAGGGAGATGACGAGGGACCATTTTCATTTTTAACAGGTAAAAAAACCTCTGGGGCTGCTTTTCTTTATTTTACAGATAAAAAAACAATATTTAGGCACACGGGGATGAGCTCCCAATGTGCCACAAAACTCTGTGTGTGTGAGGGGAGATTCTAACATGGGGAATGGGCACCCCAATGTTGGCTACAGGAAATGGGTTGGGGTGCATCCAACACCGGGAGTGGGGATCCCAGTGTTGGTAACAAAAAAACAAAGTACAACAAATTATTTCCACACACTGGGGTGGGCTCTCAGTTTGCCACATTAATATGGGGGAGACATGCCAACACGGGTACTGGGCACCCCGATGTTGACTGTAACAAAAAGCCACACAACAGCTAATGTTGAGATGGGGAGCCTGAGGAGTCAGCACCACAGCTACAGTTGAAGCTTGGGTGGGTTCAGAGGACCAAGAATGGAGATGGAGACAGAATACAGGGGGCCAGATATTCAAACTGTGCTATTTTGAGGAGCAAGCCCTTGCGCTGCACAAAATAGTTGCGCAGGGGTGTGGCCAGAGCGATATTCAAAGGAGTTGCACCCTTGAGCAACTCCTTTGAATATCACCCCTGGCCACAGCCACTGTGCATGATGCAGTGGAACTTGTGCCACCACAAGTGGACAGAGTGGAGCATTCAACTTGCAGTGGTGCAAGTATCATTGCACCATGTGCAAAATCCCGATATTCAAAAGGTGACATGCAAATGGGGCCATAATTCATGCAAGGAACGGGGGGCCATTTGCATCTGATTATGGTCCCATTTGCATGCCATTAGCATGCAGGTGCGCTGATCCCCTAGGACTTGCGCCTGGCACCCTGCCAGGCAGCAGCCATCGGGAACCGATGCCCGTGCAGCCCGATCACGGGCAGAAGACTGTAAAATCCCCACCACCACCCCCCACTGGCCCGTCAGCAGGTGTATGGCTAATCCCCCACCAGCCCAATCGTGTGCGGCAATGTCTCCCAAACATAGCCCTTGTGGTCCAGTGGACCTACAATCCTGATCGTGGGATGGTGCATCAGAGCACCCCCAAACATAGCCCTGGTGGTCAGATGGACCTACAATCCCGATCGCGGGATGTAATAATTAAATCAGACCCCCACCCCAAACACAGCCCCTGGTGCCTAGTGTCCCTTCACCTTCACCCACCATTTGAGCCCCACCACCCTGCCCCCGGCGGCTGGAGCGGGTGGCATCTCATTTACCTGCCACGCCGTCGGCCACTGACAGACTGCCGGTAGTAGTATGTGCCCCAGTGAGTGCAAGAGCCAATGGGTGTGCAGCTTCATACCGTGACAAGACAAGTTCAGATTTGTGGAATGAATACATTCATTCACAAAACCTGGACTGTCTTGTACAGTATGGCTGCACGCCCATTGGTTCTTGCTCTGCACCATGGGCATTAGCTCACCGGCAGTCAGTCGGTGGGCGGCAGGGCGGCAGGTGGTGATGCTGTCACCCGCTGGCTGCCCAGAGGGTAGCGGGTGGTGGGGCCGTGGGTGGTGGGGTGGGGGGACACTAGGCACCAGGGCTGTGTTCGGGTGGGGGTTTGTTTAATTATTACATCCCGCGATCGGGATTGTAGGTCCACTGACCACCAGGGCTATGTTCGGGGTGCTTTATATTACATCCCGCGATCGGGATTGTAGATCCACTGGACCACCAGGGCTATGTTTGGGAGACACATTGCTGCCCGTGATCGAGCTGGTGGGGGTGGCGGAGGGATATTACACTGTTTTGCCCTCGATTGGGCTGCAGGGGGCACAGGGAGGGTTAGGGCCAGCCACAGGTGTCAGCTGCTGTGTTGCACCTTGCAATGCAGCAGCTCACCTGTGGTGGCCCTGGACTTGAGCCTTTTTTGGCTCAAAGTTGTGCAGGCGCAGGTTGGGGGTTGCGCCTGCACAACTCTGCACAGCCCGGCTAAATATCGGGCTGTGCAGTTTATGCATGGTTCCTCCCCCTCCAGTTCAGCATGCATTCATTTGCATTGCGCTGTTGCTCAGCATGTTATCTGTGGCGCAACTGCCTCCTGCTGCATATCACAGAATGGAGCAAGTTTGGACTTGTGCAGGTGCAACCCTGTTGCACATGGCGCAACCCTTTTGAATATCTGGCCCAGGGGCTATAACTCCTGCCATGCACATTAGTGTGCACTGTAATGCACATGGCAGGAGTTTGTGCTACAAATGAAGCATTCCCATTGGTGGGGTTCATTTCTTTCAAGTCGGTGCCAGCCACATCAGCAGAGCTGAACTGCTGTCATGACCAGAGTGGCTGGTTATTGGTGTACACTGCCACACCTATTGCAGATGCAGCTGTAATTGGTGTGGCAGTGACACATCTCTTGTTTCCCATTACTGCCCAAAAGCGTTTGGTGCGCATGAACATCAACGCAAAAAAAGGGAGCTCTGTATAATACAGTATATCAAATTGATGATTTTTCCTGAAATCTGCCCTTCTGAAGTTGAAGACCTCAGTTTTTGTGTGCATTTTTCAGTCCAAATGGCTAATTTGAACAGAATTGAGCTGTGGTCACTGTTTGTATGTTGTTTCCAACTCTTACTACATTTAATTCTTCAGAGTTGGTGAGCACTACATCCAGGGTGGATCCCTGTCTGATAGGTTCCCTTAATAGTTGCAACATTAGACTGTTCTGTCTGGTGGGTTCCCTTAACAGCTGCATCATTAGACAGTCCTGAAAGGTATCCAGCATAGCCTTATTTCTAGTACATCTGTGCTTACTGTATTCTGCTTCTCATTGCCTGGCAGTCTGCAGAACACCCCTAAGCTTAGTTTTTTTATCTGCTGCCACCATAAGCTGAACCCAAAGAGACTCAGTCCCTTTCATACCATCTTTGAAATTCCCATCTTCCATGACCTTAATGCCCTCCCTAACATAGAGGGCTACTCTTCACCCTCTACTAATTCTCCGGTCCTTCCTTGGCAATAAGTACCCAGGCAATCTAAGATCCCAATCATTTTTATCCATGGCCCACATTTCAGAGATGGCTACAAGGTCCATCTCAGTGTCCACCATCATTGCCTGGAGCTCACTGATTTCATTGCCCAGACTTCTGGAGTTACAGCAGACTCCTTTCCAACTACACCCTGAATGCCTTTTGTTATTGGTCCAAATTTTAGGAAAAAAGGATGTAGGGTGGGTTCCCTTCAATAAAGTTCAGACTTGAACACTGTGGGAGCTGGTTGGCATAGATCCAAAAAGTAGTAGAGAAAGTCAACCACATCCAAACAAAATCCAGTTTAAATGTTCATAATTATTCACACATTAAATTTCAGATCCTCATGGACCCAGTGTTTCACCTCTTAAGGCTTCTTCAGTGAAAAGGATCTATTGTTAAATCAAATCAAATAATTTTTCAACATTTGTGCACCTGCAAAAACTTATTACTCATTATTACTCTGATATAAACATGTTTGTACTCATTAACCACCACAGTATACTGATGTGTAATCAAAAGATGTAACAAAGCAACATAAGATGATCGCTAGCTGAGATCCACTGGTACCAAGTATATAGTGGTAAACAGGTACAAAAATGTTTATGAACCCTAACTGATGCATTAACAGAGTTTCATACTATGAATTTCCCTTCTTTTTGAGAAACTGTACTCTTACCCATATATGGTTATGGCAGCGCATCAGTCTGTGCTGTGTTGTGGGAGCACACAGCCCTCTGGGCCCTGTGCTGCCATGCTTGCATATTGTAATTGTCTCTGATTTTCATGTGGGAGAGCACCTCTGTAACCATAAATGTGAGACATTGTAATTAACTCTCATGTCCCTGCAGGAGCGCAGGCACTCTGGGCCCTGCGCTCTCATCATGCTGCCATCACTCCATATTGGTATTCTTTTGTTGGTATCCATTAGTGTAGAGACATTGTAATGAACCCTCATCTCCCAGTGCTGCAAAATGGAGGGCTTTCGCTTCCATTATTGCATAATGGTGTTCATATAAGAGGGCCCTATGCTCCAATATACCCATAAGTATAGAGACACAGTGCAGGCCTAGAGACATTCCAAGTAACCCTTGTGCTACAAAAGGTGTACTAAGCTGCATTTAGCAAAAAATCAATATCTCAAACTGTTTTCGAGATATAGGTGCTGAAAAGTATCGCGGGTGCCACAATGTTATCCTATTGGAAATTTCTAAACTTAGGAATATTATAACTATGAAACTGATGTAAATGTTATCACCAAACCAGTAAAAGACACATCTGTGGGGCAAGCCCTTTCTGCCCTGAAAATTTCAGCTTTGAATTTCAAAAGTCCAAACTGTTTAGTTGCAGTGATGTGGCAAAGAAATTGCATATGTTTGTGAGTAGTGTTGCAAATTTGCAAAGCTTTCACAAAATTTCTGAAAGTATGTTTGCAAAACTTTTACAATTTATGAAAGTTTCACAAAAGTTGTGTCGCAAATTTATGAAACTTCCAACAGCCAAATTGAAAGAAACATATTTCCAGGCATTATTTTTAAAAGTAATGTCAGGATTCTGTTCCTTGGGGGCCCCGATTAGGTAAACACAACTGTTGGTATTAATCATGGGGCATTAGTTTTTGAATTCAATTTTTTTCTCCGTCACTAACTGAAAACAACATGGTGGCAGGATGAAAAAACTGAACCCATTTGCAGCAATAAAAGGTTAGTTTGCGAAAGAAAAAAGTTGTTTCCCACAGCACACCTAATTTTTATCATAGGCTATAATGGGAATTTTTAAAGTTTAATAACTTTTGAATGGATGAATATTTTTTCACCAAATCTTCAAAAGGCAGATCAGTAACCCAGACACCAAATACCCTAACCATTGTAGACCACACTCCCAAAGCATTTCAGACTTACAGACTAGCAAAGAATTTGCACCACAATAGTACATTTAAATTTTTTTGGCACTCTGCTGCTCAGCAATTGTACATCTGACAGCAACAAAACTTGCCTGATCCAGAGATCTATGGTACCAGACAGCACGTGCCAACATTCAGGCAACTTGGTCAAAAGGTTGCAAAGTTATTAAAGTGCAAAATATTGGGGTTAACATAGAAATGGCTGTGCAACCCTAACTATAGGCACTACTGTGTCCCCCCAAAAAAGTATGTCTATATATAAATATATATATATATATTTATATATAGACAGATAACTAGATAGATAGATATATTCATGGCAAAAAACTCAGTTTAATGCATCAGTTAGGGTTGTTCCACAGTGACAAAAGTGAGGAAATTCAGTGTTAGGGTTGAAAGCCCCCCTTGCACCCCCCAGCCTGCCCCCAACCAGCATCTGGATGTGTGTTGGGGTCATCGGCCATGACTCTCACCCCATCACATGTGTAAGCAACCTGAGGTATAGGAGAATGGGGTGAGAGTTAGGACTGATGACCCCAGTGCATACCCTGATGCTGGTTGGGGGATGGGCTGGGGGTACAAAGGGGGGGCTTTCAACCCTAACACCAAATTTCCTCAATTTTGTCACTGTGGAACAACCCTAACTGATGCATTAAATGGATTTTTTTTGTCATGAATTTCCCTTCTTTTTGAGGATGAGGACTAATATTGAATGGAATGCGGTCGAGGGAGCGCGGGTCCTTCGGGCCCCACATGATGTCTTGTGAAATAGTAAAAGTAAGTGCAATGCAAATGCAAGTGCTAACTGCTATGCACATGGTGATGCAAATGTAAATGGTAAAGCAAACGTTAATAGAAATGCAAGTGCAAATTGACGCCAAAGCGAACAGTGACAGAAATGGAGATGCAAGCGCTTACAAAACTGCAACTGGTAATGTGCACAGTCATGGTACCGCTATTGTAAACACAAATGTTAACTGTTACAGCAACGATAATGCCAAAGGGAACAGAAATGGAAACAGAAATGCAAATGCATACGAAACACAAAGTGTAATGTGCACAGTCATGGTACTGCAATTGCAATTGCAAATGGTAATGGTAACAGCAAAAATAACACCAAAGGAAACAGAAATGGAAATACAAGCACATACGGAAATGCAAAGCGTAACACCCACAGTCATGGTACTGCAATTGTAAATGCAAATGGTAATGGTAACATCAACAATAATGCCAAAGGAAACAGAAATGAAAATGCAAACGCGAACGGAAATGCAAACCATAATGCACATGGTCACGGTACCGCAATTGGAAATGCAAATGGTAATGGTAACAGCAAAAATAATGCCAAAGGAAACAGAAACGGAAACACGAAAGCAAGCACATACAGAAACGCAAACCATAACGAGCACAGTAACGGTACCGCAATTGTAAACGCAAATGGTAATGGTAACAGCAACAATAACAGCAAAGGAAACAGAAACACAAATGCAAGCATGTATGGAAACACAAGCTGTCACATGCACTGGCACAGGAACACAATTGGAAACACAATTGGTAACAGTAACAACAACGATGATGCAAAACGAAAGACAAACGCAAATGAAAATGGAAGGGCAGCCGAAGACACAAATGGTAATGCACACAGTGACGCAAACCAAAAAACAAACAGTAGTGGAAATGCAAATAGTAAAAGTAACGCAAGTGCAAGTGCAAATGAAAATGCAAACGGTAATGCACATGGTGGCGAACACAGGAACGCTAACGCAAACAGGTACAGAAACGCAAGTGGAAAAGCTACGTGTAACAGTAACTGGATTGCACACCCTGGTTTTCCCCAACAGCTGCATAGAGAAACACAGTGAGTACAAAGAATGTATGCATAATAATGGGGCTCAGAGCAGAAAATGAGGAGTTGGAATACTAAATTGCTTATATCTCAGGAACCATATGACATAAAAAAAATAATAAAATTTTGTATGAATTATGACATTCCTGGCTAGTTTTGTACTTAGCCCTCATATGGGGGGGCTAAGCATTTTTCTGATAAAAAGTCTGTATCTCGCACCATTTCTGAGATACAGACCCCGAAAGGCATGGCGGATGATGCAATGTTAGTCTACGGGAAAAAGTGTCAACTTTGGAGTACTGTAACTTTGCATCCCAGCAATATTTGTTCACCAAGCCAGAAAAAGGCACATCTGTGAGATGTTGGCTTTCTTTCCTCCAAATTTCAGGCCAAAAGACCAAACTGTTTTTTTGCAACCAGGCGGCAAACAATTCCTGTCATTTGTGCCATAGAGTTGCAAAGTAGTGTCGTGATTTGCAACACTTTCACAAAAACAAATCACAAAAGTGTTGCAGGTGTGACATTACTTTGCGACACTACTTTTCCCAAAAATTTCAAAAACATATTTCTGGGGTGTTTAACCCCCAAATAAAGACATGCCTAGCATCCTCAGGGCTCGATTAGGTAAACACAAAAAGAATTGTGTCCCTAGATGGTCCCAATTTTAAATGCCAAGCATTTCTGTGATCAGTAACTGAAAAAAATGGCTGACTCACGACACTACTGGGGTCATTTGTGACACTAAAAACTGTATTTGTGACACTGTCAAACTTTTTGTTAACTTTCCCCATTTTCTGTAAAGGGAAACTTGTTTTTTGAATACCTTTTGAACCATTCAATAATTGTTCACAAAATCTTCAAAAGGCACACCGGGGACCCTGGCCAAACATTCCCTGAAGACTTTGGACTGGTCGAGTAAAACCATGCGACCTGTAAGAGTGAGCAAAGAATGTGCAAAAAAAGTAAATGCACCTCAGAATGTTGCTTAATAACTCTGCAGTAGTATATTCAACCGGTACAAAAGTTGGCAGATCCCAAGATCTGTGTTTATGCCCCATGTCTGCCAAATATCAGGCAAATCTGTTGAATGGAGGAAAAGTTATTAAGGTACAAAGTTTCACCATTTAACCTTAAATGGGGTACTCAACTCTAACTATGGTAGCACTACCATGCTACCATAATATATATATATATATATATATATATAGTTATTTATTTATTTATATATATATATATATATATATATTTATATATATATATATATTATATTGCCAGTGTCAGTGACTCAGTAGGTAGCACACTCACCTCTGAGGCTGGGAGATCAGAGGGCTGTGGGTTCAGTTCCCACATCTGGCACTTGGGTTAATATCCCAGTACTGACACTGTAGTGCAGCATGAGAGGGGTGCTGCACTTCTGAGGTGCTGTCTTTCAGATGAAACATTAAACTAAGATCCCATCTGCCTGGATTGGTGGTAGTTCATGTGGATGTTAAAGATCCCATGGCACTTACTGAAAAGAGTAGGGAAATTTCCCCGTTGTCCTGGCCAAATTTCTCTCATTCACTAAAAATACCACCAACAGCTTAATCTGGTTCAAGGTCAGTTGGCATTCATCTGTATCCCCTCCCTGGGTCATGCCTGAAAATAGGCAGGATTTGTCTAGTGCACTTACCGGTCAGCAAAAATGAAATATAGATATATATATATATATCTATATATATATATATATATATATATATATATATATATATATATATATATTAGAGATAGAGGCAAAAACTCATTTAATGTATTAGTTAGGGTTGTTTCACAGTGAAAAAGTGAAATTCAGTGTTAGGGTTGAAAGCCCCTCTTGGACCCCCCGCCCACACCCCCAACAGGCATCAGGGTGCATGTTGGGGTTGCCAGCCCTAACTCTCACCCCATCACATGTGTGAAGAATCAGAGGTATCGGGGAATGGGGTGAGAGTTAGGACTGATAACTCCAACTTGCACCCCAATGCCGGTTGGGGGTGTGGGCGGGGGGTCCAAGGGGGGCTTTCAACCCTAACACTGAATTTCTTCACTTTTGTCGCTGTGAAACAACCCTAACTAATGCATTAAACAGAGTTTTTTGCCTCTAATTTCCCTTCTTTTTGAGAATGATAATGAGAAATAGTGAATGTAATGCAGCGGTTGGAGCGCAGGGCCCTAACGTCTTGTCACATAGTAACACAGTGCCCGCAAATGCAAATGGTAATGTGCATGGTGACACAAAGCAAAACAGAAAGATAAACAGCACTGTAGACACAAATGGTTAAAATAACACAAACACAAGCATAAATGAAAATGCAAAGGGTAACGCACATGGTGCCGTAGACGGGAAAAGTAAGTAAAACTGGTTCAGAACTGCAAGCAGAAGCGGTAAGGGTAACAGTAATGTAAGCACACAGGCTGGTTTTCCCCAAAAGCTGCATAGAGAAAGACAGTGAGTACAAATAATGTATGCATAATAATGGGTCTTGGAGCAGAAAATGAGGAGTTGGAATACTTAATTGCTTATATCTCAGGAACCGTACGACGTAGAAAAAAAATTTAAAAGTCATATGATTTATGACTTGCCTGGTTAGTTTTGTACTTAGCTCTCATATGGGGGGCTAAGCATTTTTCTGATGAAAAGTCCGTATCTTGCACCATTTCCAAGATACGGGCCCTGAAAGGCGCGGCAAATGCCGTAATGTTATCCTAAGGGAAAAAAAGAGAAGTTCGGAGTACCATAACTTTGGCTCCCTGTAATATTTTATCACCAAACCACTATAAGGCACATCTGTGGGATGTTGGCTTTCTTCCCTCTAAATTGCAGCCCAAAAGACCAAACCGTTATGTTGCAGCAGGGCAGCAAAGGATCCCTGTAATGTGGCAGACGCTGTAATGTTATCCTATGGGGAAAAAGTGTCAACTTTGGAGTGCCGTAACTTTGGAACCCTGTAATATTTCTTCACCAAAACACTGAAACTCACATCTGTGAAATGTTGGCTGTGTTCTGTCCACATGTCAGCTCAAAAGACCAAAC
Organism: Neoceratodus forsteri; assembly: GCA_016271365.2. Lineage (NCBI taxonomy): Eukaryota > Metazoa > Chordata > Ceratodontiformes > Ceratodontidae > Neoceratodus > Neoceratodus forsteri. The sequence continues at coordinate 1,379,480,444 of CM028130.1, forward strand.
TGTTCTTTTGCAGCAGGGTGGCAAAGAATTGCTGTAATTTTCCCACAGCCTGGAAAAGTACTGTCGAACTTTGCGAAAGCTATCGCAAATTCATGGGACAGTGTCACAAATGTGAAAGTACTTTGTGAAAGTACTTTTTCCAGAAATTTGAAAAACATATTTTTGGGGTGTTTTACTCCAAAATAAAGACATGCCTAGCATCCTCAGGGTCTGACTAGGTGAATACAAAAAGAATTAGGTTTCTAGAGGGTCCCAAATTTAAATGCCAAGCATTTTTCTGATGACCAGCTGAAAATAAAATGGCAGATTTGTGACAGTAAAAGGGCCATTTGTGAAAGTAAAAACTGAATTTGCGACACTGTTGTACTTTTTGTTAACTTTTCCCATTGACTTATAATGGGATTTGTGTTTTGAATAACTTTTGAACTGTTTAATATTTTTTCATGAAATCTTCAAAAGGCACATCAGGAACCCCGACCGCACATTCTCTGAAGATTTCAGGCCAGTCGCACAAACCGTGCAACCTGTAGAGATGAGCAAAGAATTCAAAAAAGCATAAATGCATGCGCAGATCATTCTTAATAACTTCGCAGCCGTATATCCAAACAGTACAAAAGTTGGAAAATCTGAAGAAGTCTTGTTCTTGATCGAGTATTCCAAATTTCAGGCAAATCCATTGAATGGTTGCAAAGTTATCAAGGTGCAAAATTTTAGATTTAACATGTAAATGGCTCCTCAACCCTAACTATGGTAGCACTACTGCATGCCATTTTTATATATATATATATATATATATATATATATATATGTATATGGCAAAAACTCCATTTAATGCATTAGTTAGGGTTGTTCCACAGTGACAAATGATGAAATTGGTGTTAGATTGAGCATCTCTTTGATCTTCTAGCCTACTCCCATCAACCGGCATCGGGTATGTTAGTCATTGGCCTTAACTCTTACTCCATCACATGTGTGAAGAAGCAGAAGTATAGGAGAATGGGGTGAGAGTTAGAACCAACGACCCCAATGTGCACCCCGATGCTGGTTGGGGGGGTGGGCTGGAGGGTCCAAGGGAGTCTTTCAACCCTAACACTGAATTTCCTCACTTTTGTCACTGTGGAACAACCCTAACTACTGCATTACATAGAGTTTTTTGCCTCTAATTTCTTCTTTGAGAATGATGACAAAAATAGTGAATATAGTTACTGTGAGCGCTAGTCTGGGCCCCAAGCTCCCACCACGTGATGTCTTCTGACATAGTAACAGGAACAGCAATGCAAACAGAAGCGCGAACAGTGATGCACATGGTAACACAAACATAAATGGTAAAGGAAACGTTAATAGAAACACAAGCACAAAGTGACACCAAAGCTAACAGTGATGCAAATGGACATTGAAGAGTGTACGAAAAAGCAACTGTTAACGTGAACAGTGATGGCAGTGGTATTTTACATGGAAATGTTAAGTGTCACAGTAAAAAGAATGTGAAAGGGAACAGAAACGGAAAAGTGAACGCAAGCACACATGTAAATGCAAACTGTAACGCACACAGGCATGGTACCACATTTGTAAATGCCAATGGTAAAGTTAACATGAAAAATAATGCCAAAGGAAAAAGAAATGGAAACAGGAACAGAAATGCATATGGAAACGCAAACCAAAATGTGCACTGGCACAGTACCACAATTGTAGACGCAAATGGTAACAGTAACAGCAACAATAATAGCAAAGGAAACTGAAGCACAAAAGGAAACACAAGCACATATGGAAATGCAAACTGTAATGCGCACAGCCACAGTAATGCAATTGTAAATGCAAATGGTGATAGTATCAACAAGGAAGATGCAAAATGAAAGAGAAACGGAAACACAAACAAAAAGGCTGCCGTAAATGCAAATGGCAATGCGCACAGTGATGCAAACAAAAATGCAAACATAAACAGTAGTGGAAACACAAATGGTAACAGTAAAAAAAATGCATGCGTGAATGACAATGCAAAGGGTAACGCACATGGTGGCATACATGGGAAAAGTAACGCAAATGGGGACATAAACGCAAGTGGAAACAGTAATTGTAACAGTAACAGAAGTGCAAACCCTGTTTTTGATGAACAGGTGCATACAGAAACACAATGTGTACAAAGAATGTATGCATTGTAATGGGGATCAAAGCTTAAAACGAGCACTGGGAGTACTTAATTGCTAGTATCTCAGCAACCGCACAACATAGAAAAAAAATTTAAATTTCACAAAAAGCTTGATTTTTCTGGCTAGGTGTTTGTAACTCACAACAAAAATTCTGTACCTCACATCATTTTTGAGATACAAGCCCCAAAAGGCACAGCGGATGCCACCATGTTAGTCTGTGGGAAAAACCGTCAACTTCAGAGTACCGTAACTTGGCAGCTGTTAAAAATTTTTTCACCATTCCATGAAAACACATATTTGTGAGATGTTGACTGCCTTCCCTCCAAATTTCAGCTCAAAAGACCAAACTGTTCTTCCGCAGCAGGGTGGCAAAACATTCCTGTCATTTTGGCCAAGTCAGAAAAAGTAGTGTCGCAATTTGCAGCAATTTTCTCAAAATTTTGCGAAACTGTCATGCTTGCAATGCTACTTTGTGGCACTGCTGGTTCCATAAATTTGAAAAACATATTTCTGGGGTGTTTTACCCCAAAATAAAGACATGGCTAGCATCCTCAGGGTCTAACTAGGTGAACACAAAAAGAATTGTGTCCCTAGAGGGTCCCAAATTTAAATGCCAAGCATTTTTCTGATCACCAACTGAAAAATTAAATGATGGATTTGCAACACTACTAGGGCCATTTGCTGCACTAAAAAGTGCATTTGCGAAGTGTTGAATATTTTAACTTTTCCCATTGACTTATAATGGGAACTTGTTTTTTGAATAACTTTTGAACCGTTTGATATTTTTTCATGAAATCTTCAAAAGGTTCATTGGGTCCCTGGCTGCATGTTCCCTGAAGTTTTTGGACCAGTCACACAAACCACGCAACCTGTAGGTGAGAGCAAAGAAATCACAAAAAAGCATAATTGGGCAATTGATTGTCGCTTAATAGCTCCGCAGCCGTCTATCCAACCAGTACAAAACTTGGCAGATCCCAAGATCTACCATGCCCAATTGTGTGTACCATATTTTAGGCAAATCTGTTGAATGGTGGCAAAGTTATTAAGGTGCAAGCTCTGACCCTTTAACCTTACAAGTGCTACTCAACCCTAACTATGGTAGCACTAATGTGCTACCATACTATATATATATATATATATATATATATATATATATATATAATGATTTTTAATTAGAAACTTCAAAAGGTTCCCAAATATTTTTTTTTGAAAAGGAAGGGAATGGGGGGAGGGGAGAAGAAGGACCACAATAAGAAGAATAGATAGCAAGGAAATCAAGTTGGCACATGAAACTTTGGATGCTAAGTCAGAAATGTACATTTCCTTTGAATACATTATACATATTCAAAAGGTGAAATCACAGGAGACAGTGCTCAAATCACTTATCTGATTGTAAGTTAATGTATGCTATAAAAATTGTTCATGATAAAATAAAAAAAGGAAAAGGGGAGGAAAAAAAATTGGGGGACGAGTTAAGGTCCTATATTAATGTCTAGCATTTTCTAGTCAGGTGAACTAATCTGATTACATAAAGAACTTCCCAACCATAAAGTCATGGAAGACAGTGACATATTCTCCAGCTAAAAATGCATTGAACAAAATTAATAATGAAGTAAAAAGAGAAGGGAAGAGAAGGGGTGGGGACAAATGGTTTCAAGGGAACCAAAGCCTGAAAGGTGACCCAGCTCATTTCAAGGTTGGGGAGACCGTGTGTTAGGGGTATTCAAGGAACAGAGAGTTACAATTTAAAGCTGTAACTGTGCACAGTACTATCAGCCCCAGGAAAGCAGCCCACTTGACATTTTATAAATCCAAATTTAAAAACTCAAGATACCATTAATCAGTATGTGGCATGCTTCCTGGCTTGTGAATTGAAGAACCCCGATCAGCAAAATAACAGCATAACAAAACTGTTTACTCCAAAAATAAAACAACATAATAGTTAATCCCATCCCAAATCTGTTCTAATTAAATTTGGGAATTACCTAGGAAACAACATTACCCCATAACAGAACACATGAAAATAAGTTAGGCTGGAAACTAGAATTCAAAATATACAGAGAAAAATCAATGTCCTCATGCAATCCATTAGGGAAGTCTGTATCTAATGTAACTATAAGTCTTCTCTTTTTTTTAAAATAATTCTCAATCTATCCCCTCTTCTGGGATGTCTGGGAAGTCTGGATGGGTCTGGAACCTACAGTATACCAAGTTTGAGTTTTCAAATTTGGATATATAAAAGTTAAAGCAGGCTACTTTCCAGTGGCTGATAGTACATAGTTACATCTTTAAACTGAAACCAGGGATGGGTGGGTACTAAAATACCTGACCACCAAGAAAACCCGCAGATAACCCAAAAGTACCTGGAAAAAAACCCAGATGAAAACGGAGTAGTCAGGTTGGGTCAGGTAGTGACTACCTGACCTGTTCTATTACCTGATTACCCAACCCTGACCATAACAAATATCATGTAAAGACTGTTTTTAGGATTATTACACTGTCGGTTAGGTGCCCCAATCTGTTATACCTATGGGGGCATTGCTGAGGCAGGTATAAGAGGCACAGGCTCTCTTAGCAAGCCTGCTGCTGTTTCTAAAAATTATTCTTATGGTGTGCATTGCTGAAGCAAGTACAAGAGTCACAGCTGCTGTGAGTGAGCCTGCTGCTGTTACCAAAAATTATACCCATGATGGGCATTCCTGAGGTAGGTACTATAGGTGCAGCTGCTCTGAGTGAGCTTGCTGCTGTTTTTTTTTACTATGATTTTTGGTCACCAGCAGCCACCCCCTTGTCCACCTGCCTCTGCAGGTGGACACCAGGATCTCCCACAACAGTACCCCCTAGATTACCCCCCAGGGCCCTCCCCATTATATTTGTCAGATCTAGGTCTCAGTTGCAATGGGGACCCAGGTCCACCACAGGGCAGAGAGCATCACTGGGCTCACTGGGAAGCATTTTTTTCACATTATTTGGTACTTCAGAGCATGTCACGTGGATGCTGCAGCATAGCCATGTGTCTGACATGCCCTTCCAGGCCAGCTGGTGCTCTGGTGCCAGTGCATCCTGTGGCAACCTGGGAGCCCTGGACTGGAGACATTCTACCCTTCCCCCCTCAGTGGTGGACAGCATGCCATAGCTGCTCAATCCACATCCACTCCAGCTGGCCCTTTATCATCCTGAGTTTGCTTATGAATCTGGGTCACCTGTGTCACAGCGGTAAATCTTTCCACTGTGCCGGTAGGCTGGCTAGATATAGCCCCACTCCACAAAGCTAAAAATAGGGAGGAGGCAGGAAATGACATACCAGTTAGCATGACATCAATGGTAGACAAGGTAATGGAAACACTATTAAAGGAAAGAATTGTGAAATACCTAGTTATCAATAACCTGCAGGATCAGAGGCAGCATGCGTTCACAGGGGGGAGGTCCTACCAGAGAACCCTTATCAAGTTCTTTGTTTAGGTGGCCAGGGAATTGGATCAAGGGGGAGTGGTGGATGGATGTGGTCTACCTAGATTATAGCAAGGCCTTCAACACTGTTCCACATAGAAAGCAGTTAAACAAGCTGGGAAGCCTAGGAGTAGGTCCTAAAGTAATAAAATGGTGGAAAATTGGCTGGGCAGTAGGAGTCAGAGGGTGGTGGTAAATTGCAGTCACTCCAAAGTAGGTGAAGTGATCAATGGAGTACCAAAGGGATCAGTACTAGGGCTGGTCCTCTTCAATGTCTTCTTCAGTGGCATTGCAGAAGGGCAGAAGGGAAAGTATTCCTGTTCATACATGACACAAAACTTTGCAACAGAATTGACACACCAGGAGGAATGGAGAAAATGAGAAGTGATCTAGAAAAGCTGGAAGAGTGGTCAAGAGCTTAGCAGCTGGGTTTTAACTCAAAGAAGTGCAAAATAATACACTTGGGGCATAAGAACCTGGGGTCAATATACCAACTGGGAGGAGAGGTATTAACAATTACAGTACAAAGCAGGAAAGGGACTTGAAGGTAATAATTTCTGACTATCTTAAAGTAGCGAAGCAGTGTGACAAAGCAGTGGGAAAGGCTGGAAGGATTCTGGGTCGCATAGGAAGGGGAATCACTAGGAGAAGGATGAAGGTAATAATACCCCTATAGAGATAGATAGTTAGGCCGCACCTCAAGTACTGTGTACAGTTCTGGAGCCCCACTTCTGTAAAGACATAGAAAGGGTGGAGGCAGTATAAAGGAGGGCAACCAAAATGGTGCATGGCCTTCATCAAAAGCCCTATGAGGTAAGGCTCAAGGAACTTAACATGTACTCCCTGGAGGAAAGGAGGAAAAAGGGGATATGATATGGACATTCCAATACCTCAGAGACAAAAACAAGGTAGAGAAGGGAGGCATTTTCCACAGAAAAAGATGCTTAAGGGCAAGGGGTAATGCTATGAAGTTAGAAGGGGAGGAGGCTCACAAGAAATCTAAGAAAATACTTATTCACAGGGAGAGTGATGGACACATGGCACAGCTTATCAGAGAAAGTGGTGGGGGCAGAAATGGTGAAAGGACTCAAGAACGCACTAAGAGGAGGTAATTAAAAGGACCTGTTGTTACAAAGAGAATATTTTTGGATTCATGAATTACAAAAACGGATTCCAAAAGGACTAAATGAGAACACAGACTACAGCAGTTGTTTGTGATCACAGTGAATAGTTACTCATAATCCTATTGCTATATTTACTTCCAGAATCTCTAGCATAAGAGAATACAAAATGTTTTTATAAGGTTTTAAATTGATGTTTTAGTTATAAGGTTAAGGTTACTATGTATGCACTTATTTAATAACTGTATTTTGCACACTGTAATAGATTTGCACATTTATTGATGATGGGAGGTTAAAAGGTCAGAGTTTTAAGTCATAGATAGTGTAAGACACTCACAATAGATTAATAATAGACAAAATTCAAATGTATACACTTTTTGCTTATTTGCACAGGAAGGTCAAAAGGTAAATGTTATCAATAACTTCCATAAAGATCACTTATAGAGAGGTTTCACATTGAATCATGGTATAAAAATGTGTTTATCTAAAACAGCAACTTTGCACATGGGAAGTCAAAAGGTCACAGTAACATTTTTAAAAAATGATTAATGATCGGTAGGAAATCCATAGCGATCACTTATATAGAGGTTTTTATACTGAATTTAGTCACAAAAAAGTCTCATCCAAGATAGCAATTTAGCAGATGGGAGGTCAAAAGGTCAAAGCTAATACCTTTACCTGGCAATAATTAAGGAACCATAGGATCCCAGTTAGAATAAGTTATTTATTTATGTGAACAAGTTTGGACATTGAGACATTGATATTGGGTGTAAAGGAGGTCAAAAGGTGAATTGCTTATAGGAGAAGTTTTTTTTTTTTACAATGTTACTTTTATACAGCCTGCCTGTGTGTAAGCATAAATTAAATGTGCAGCTAGAGACATGCTGAGTAATACAAGGATAGGAGGTCAAAAGGTGATGTCAAAATTTAATAGCAAGGCAAAGGAAATAACATGATGTCATGGTTGACTAGTAACCGGGAGCTTTAAAAGAGCAACATGTATAACATGATCCCATACAAACCAACTCTGAGGATGGAGATGGAGGTCTCCGAAATATCAGCACGTTGAAAGTAATTTGACCACATGACTGTGGTGAGGACAACCATGCTGCTGGAAGCAGTAGAAGGAGCCAACGACCCCAAATGGGGAGTATAGTGATACAGTGTATAAATGGCTAAATAAGCCTTCAAGGGCTCAGAACACTGTACGCAGACTGAAAAAGGAAGTCCAGAATATAAATAAAAGCAGTGGTCATCTACGACTATGGAGGATAAACATGGATTAGGCAACTGAGCCATGAAAAAATTTAGAATCTGACCCAGAGATGGGCATGTGGAGTTGGGTAAAGTGACTTTAACCATAGTTGGTACATGACTTTGAAATTTATAGCTGATATAACTTACAAGTTATAAGATTTTTTCATTGAATCTCTTCCATTTTATAAATAAATTATTGGAACATATGTTTATGCTTTCAGAGTGTGCTTTACAAAGCTATACCTAGAAAAAATAGCATAATAAGGGAAGTACGGATGGACAGTTCACATAAATAGTGAGCATTTAACTGATATTGTTCCTTTTGTTTGACTGGGTATGTGGTGCAGAATATAAGGTTGAATTGCATGGTCTGCAGCCATTTTACTAGTATGGTGTAGTGGATTAGGCAGGATGTTAGGTGTATAGGTAGGCTGATGTAGAGCATTGTGTGTTGTCATGCTGTGAGTTAAAGTGTAGGTGTTGGCTTGAAATGTATATGTTTGTAATGTGGGTTGTGGTGCTGTTTGGTGTGGCTTTTTTAGTTAGGAGTTTTTTTTTTAAGTGTTGAGTTTCAGCTTTGCAGGTGTTTCTAATTGTGAATTAGAGAGTGGTTTTGGGTGGTTTGTTTTAATGGGCTATAAATGTTCTGTGTAGTTAGGATCTGATAGTGGCAATTATTTTGTTGCTGATGGAGGTGTTTGTTGAGTTGTGGACACATCTGTTCAGTTTGTGCAGAGCCGGAAGGGGAGACATGACTTGTTGAGTGCTGTATAACTTTCAGTTGGAAATGTGATGTGTGCATTTGTATTGCTATATGTAGTCAGTGTGGTTCTTAATGGTGCCATTTGGGGGGGGTTGGTGTGGTAGTTGCTGTTTTGATGTGTGCTGTTTTTGGTGTGGGCTGTTTATGTTTTCACTATCTTGTCTTTGCCTATATATACGGTGCTATTTTGCTTTCACTGTTATCACACAGAACCCCCCTCCCACTTTCTCCAAGACCATTGGTTTCATGGGGAACATTTTTTTTTTTTTTATTGACTACTTCACATTCATTTTACACTTCAGTTTAAGAGGATCTTTTTGCTGCAATGATCTAGGGAGAACTGATCCAGTTTGTAGTGCTCCTTATAAACAGATGGAATATAGGAGCATTTACTTGAAGTTGAAATGAATATGTAATGCTGCATTTTTATGTTGGCTCGCGCATGCACAGCCAACATATTGCAGTAGTAGCAGATTTGGAGGCGCGGTCAATGATGGGCAAATGCAGGACATGTATCAGTAGGTGCATCCCTCATTCCCCAACAAGCCTGCATGCTGGTGCCACACCATGCATACATAATGTGGCAAGCACATCTAAGGAAAGGTCCACTGCATTGCAAGCAAAGCTTATCATATGCAGTGGACCTCCTGGCATGCTTTCACTGGTGAGAAAACAAATTTAACATGGCAGCACACTGCCTGCCATAATGCTGACTTCAGGGGTGCCCAATCCCCCTGTTGGCATGCCCTGCCCCAATGTATGTGCTGACGGGGAGCCCACTCCCCATCGGCATAATTCACCCCACCATTTTTTATGTGCTGAGGGGGTGTCCAATCCCCCTCGGCTCTTGTCCCCCCACTTTCTTTGTGTGCTGACGGGGGTGCCCAATCCCCCACTGGTTACAGCATCCCCCCCAAAAAATGCTTAGGTGGCATGCTGGGAGCCCACCTCAGTGTGTCCAAATCCTCTGAAAATAAAACCACCCCACATTTTTTTGTAACCTGTAAAAAGAAAAAAGTCCCAATGGTCTCCCTGCCCCTCCCACAACCCATGCCCACCCTCTGTGCACCCTGCCTCTCCACACACCCCTCATCCCATACTTATCGCCGGAGTCTGGTGCGACAATCTTTGGTACACCAGGAACACGTCTGCACTCTTCAGAGCTGACCATGAACAGAACAAATGCCGGTAAGCTGTATAATGGCATCATTAAGGTTTTCAACTTTGGTGCATATCTTGAGTATTTTTTTTAATTTTTCACCAAATTTTCAACATGGGGTTATTGGGGCCCCTCCTCATGAATTCAGTCACTGCCATGGCATTATTGAGTCCAGAAAGGAAATTCTGTGGTCACTGCATGGAATCACCTTTCAGGACCGAGTAACAAAAATGACAGTGCCACTGTTCATGAGGCGGGCTCTCAAAAAGCCTATGTTGCAAATTTGGTGAAAAAAAATCCCCAAAAATGGCTGTTTTACGAGTGTGCATTGCACTGTTTCCATGCACGCTCGTAACTTTGTGAATCTGTAATATTTTTACTCCAGATTTTCGAAATTGGCATTTTTCCACACCTCCTGATGAACAGTACAGCTGTCATTTTATATACCCTGGCTGAAATGTGTTTTCACGCATCTGGCACAGAATAGCGAGGTCGCTGTGCAAAATCAGTTTTTGAGACAGTTTGAGGAAATGATGGTGACATTGTGCATGAGCAGAGGTCCTAAAATGCTTATGTTGAAAATTTGGTGCCGAAAGTTCTTAAAAATGACTGTGTTACAAGCGTGCATTGTGCAGTTTCCACTCACCATTGTAACTTCACAAATTTGCAATATTTCCATGCCAGATTTTCTACACTGGCATTTTTTCACACCTCCTTATGAACAGTACAGCTGTCATTTTTCACATCCTGCCCAAAATGTGTTTCCGCACCTGTGGTGCACAATGGTGTAGTCGCTGTGGGAAATCAACTTTTGGGACAGATTAACAAAATCACAGTGCCACTGTTCATGAGGGGAGGTCCCAAAACCTATGTTGAAAATGTGGCTAACAAACTCCCATAAATAATTGGGTTACAGACATGTATTCACAGTTTCTATGCATGCTCATGACTGTGCCGATTTTTCATATATTCACTCCAGATTTTCAATGTTGAAATTCTTTTATGCCTCCTCATGAACAATACAGTTGTCATTTTCCACATCCTGCCCAAAATGTGTTTTCGTCCCTGTGTCGCCAAATGGCATAGCCACTGTGCAAAACCATCTTTCAGCTAACAAACTGATTGTGCCACTTTTCTTGAGGTGGGCTCACAAAAAGCCCATGTTGAAAATTTGGAGTGAAAATACCAACACACGCCTATAGTGTTAGGGTTTCCAACTGTAGCACCCCACCTTGTAGAGACTGACAGATATCAGGGTGTGACTTAGGATCATTAGCTGTAATGCTCCTCCCATTCCACCCCACCCCTCCTGCAGACAGTGACAGGCATTGTGGTGTGCTTTGCACTGGTTGGCCACAAAGTTCACCCCATTCTCCTATACTGCACTTACCTCAGTGTATTTCCTTATGGAATGAGGTAAGTATAATGCCAAAGACCCCAAAGCACACCACAACACTTGTCAGTGTCTACAGCGTCGGGTGAGGTACAATGTCATGAGCATTACAGCTGAAGACCCAAAGGCACACCACAATGCCTGTGGGTCTCTACAGAGTGGGGGTGGGGTTGGCATCACTTCAATACTTCACTGCCATTCCTATTATGAGTCTCTAACTGGGCTGGCAGTATAGCCTAGAAGTTAGAGGAATGAGGTGTGAACAAGCTTGATACATCCAGCAGACCAGATCTGAGTTTGATTCTCACAACCTCCGCTTGAATACTGTGTGACTCTGAGCAAGTCACTTAACCACCCAGTGCTCCCACGTCACCACTGAAAACAGGCAATTGTGTCTAGTGGGCCTTACCCGGTTACCAAAGACTAAAATAAATAAATAAATAAAATAAATAACTCCAGCACTACTAGAACCAATGCTAGCGAGACAACATCTGGCATTGACAAATGCTTGTTAATGTAAATTTACTGTCCTCTATGTTCTTTTTGTTGTTATTGTTAACATCCACCATACAGTATTGTACAAGTTTGTGCTGTACTCCTGTATGTTTAATTTTTGGGATGGAGTTTTATTGTTAAATTTCACGAGTTTGAATTTACGCATGTGCACAGTACATAAGGTGGCTGCACCTGATGGCCACTAGACTTACCCCCTTATAGCCATGTAAAATATGAAACATACATGAAGCTGATAGTCCATTTTGTGTCTGTGGACACTGAATATATTGAAGTAACAGTGGTCATGGGACACTTATTGGACAAACCAGTCTCTTGCAAAAGCAGCTGCTTCAAATGCTGGCTTTGTTGTTGTGAAGGAGAGAGTCCACTCCCGCCCTCCAGTTGAAAGGACTGATTCAAGCATGGATGTTCTGAATGCACTGAGTTTCCCCAGAGACAGGAGCATGTGTGAGGCAGCCTGGGAAGCAAACTTAAGTTATTTTCTGTAAATGGCATCACAAAGACTAGGGTTTTGCTGCATCTGGGATTGAAGAAACAAACAAAGACATGTCTTCCACCTTCATCTCAGAATCACCATGTACAGAAAGAACATCATACTGGAGGAACAAACCACATATACATCAAGTAAAAAAGCAAATTTTATTAATCACTGGGAACAATTTCAAATTAAAATACTAGTGAAATTTAGTGGATACCTGCTCTTCAATCTCCAATTCATATATTAATTCTCCACAGTTCAGTAACTCACTTAACTGCAGAATTAATGCATGAATTGCAGATCATTGTATTAAACTGCAGAAAGAAATCCAACATAACTGACCACTGACAGTGATCAGTTCTCTGGAAATTTTTTCCACAGTGTAATACAACTATCTGCAATTCATACATTAATTCCACCATTCTAAGAAGGAGTTTCCACAAAACTTGCTAATTTGATCTCCAAACTTTCAAGGAAGTGAAAGTCAAACTTTCAGGAAATTCTGCCAATGAACTTTTTTTTTTTGCACAGCTCTAGCTGGAAGCCACTAACCACCCACTTCTCCAATGATTCCTCATGCACAGCCTTTTCCACTCCACTGATCACAGAAACTCCGTCTGCCAAGACATTCCTGGCTTTCTTACACTTGGAAGTCACTGTGTGTTTTCCTTCCTTGATCCACTGATTGACTTATGCCTGACACCCCCAGCAGAGTCGAGTTCCTATACCTCCTCTGGGGTGCAAAGTGGTTTTCTATCAGATGGAGTTGGTTAGAACAACCCCCTTGTTGCAATCTGTACCTCCTCATGCACTCCCCCTCCTTACCATTCTCTTTTCCCCTGGGCCAGTGGGCCTCTGTGAAAGTGGAAGTAGTGGGGATAAGCACAAGCTGAGTTGGAGATACAGCTTGGTTATCTTTACTTTTGCTGCCTCCAGCTGAGCCCTGCACTCTGTTAAGGTCCATCAAATGGGGCAATGCCCCTTCTCCAGAGCAGTCTTCCAGAGATGAGTGCCCCACAGCAGCTACAACTGACATTCTGTCTTCTATCTTAATCAACAAGAAGGTATGTTTGTCACTGTCAGATCATTATGTATGGAAGCTAAGCTAAGTTAAGCAGAAGTAGGTACACAATAAGATACAAGCTGAGTTAAACAGTAGTACATAGTATAACAAAAAGTCTAGCTGACATAGATACAAACCAAGTTTAGCAGATAGTATGATAAACAAGAAAGTCTAACTTCTCAAATAAAAGCCAGATTAAATAAAACTGTCTAGCTGCCCTAGATACAAGCCAGGTTAAGCAGATATAATAAACAGAATGTTTAGTTTCCCTCTAGACAAGTCAAGTCAAGCAGTAGGAGTTAGTATAAAGCAAAACAGTCTAGCTGCCCTAGATACAAGCCACCTTAAGTTAATTTATGAGTCTTGATTCACAGTACCTTGCTCATCCTGATGGGTTTGGGTTGTTCCATTAGGGTCAGCTGGGGAGCAGAGTGGCTGAATGCAGGCTGCAACATTGGGCTGACTCCAGTGGGCAGACTCCAATGCCCTTTGCATGTTGGTCCTTCATGCCTGGGGGGGCAGCATCATGGGGGGTGCTTGATGGATACTCATTAAGCAGCACCAGGAAGCCAAAGGGCAGAGCCCGGATTGGTCTGGTGGGTTCTAGGTATTGAGGTCTGCGGGATGATTGGTTCCCATTAGGATCCTGTGTTCTTTGATAGTGTTGGTCCTCTAGATTGCTAATCCATGCAGAGGGAAGGTCTGGACCCTACCAACCTGTAGCTGCAGCAACCATTGATGGCTTAAAACAGCAGTATCTGTTTGTCAGTAAAGAATATAATCTTAAATCTCTTTAGAAATAAACTGTATTTGTGGCATTTTCAGTGTTAGCAGTTGATTTTAAATTTTCTCAGATATTTTTAAACAACTTTTATTACTAGTTTTGTAATTATTTACTCAGGCCAATAAATATACCCACCACAATCAATTCTTTAAAATCTCTTCCATGGAGCTGGTCTGGTGGCACTGAGTGCTGAGGCACCGTTCACGCACTTTACCTCATACCATGCTGGTGATTGAAGTTAAGGAATGAGCTCTGGGCACTGGGGCTCAGCAGTGGGGGGGTGGAGATCTGGGAGACAATCAAGCAACCACTAGGCAGCTGTCATCTCTCTGGCTGGGGTGGTGAGTTTCCTCATTCTTGTCTGACACCTAATGAACGCTAAGTGTCAGAGCAGAGGTATGGGGGGCTGAAGTAACTTCAGGGGGGTGGATGGGCCTGTGGTCCTGGGAATGCATGTGCACCTCCATGCACATGCACCCCCATGCCACCACAGCTCCGTGTTCTAGAGAAAAAACAGAAAATATTATGGGCCGATTTTCAAAGGTTGACATATAGTAATGTACCCTGTCCTGCTGCTGTCTGCCTTTGAAGGCCAGGATCTCTGTGACTGTAAAATATTCCTCCCAGAGCCAGCACCACTAAACTTGTGATGATGAAGACTGCCACTTCCAGTTATCGTTGTCACAGAATGCAGATTCATGCAGAACACAATATTAGCATTTGTAATGTTGTGACCAACATTCTGGTGTAGCTACACTTAAATATGAAGCAGAAGAGAACAGGCACAATAGAGGGCCATCATGGCCCCACCAATGATTCTGAGTCAGCATCAAATCAGCCTGCCAGTGAAAGCAGTAGCAAGGCCAAGGAGACATTAGAGGGAGCCATTGAGCCCCCCCATTTACAGATTGTGAGTCTCACCCTGGGAGTGGTAAAGTTGGGAAATTTTGCTTCATGAAGTAATTAGTAGTTTTCTAACTTCACAAAGTGTCATGTTGCATAGTTTGTGCACAGTGAAGTACGTATTTCCTTCATGAGGAACTACACAATGTGGCACTACACCAACATAATTGCTGTCAAAGTGAAACTTTGGGTATTTGTTACATAGCTAAGTAGCAGTTCACTTGTGAAAACTACAGTACAGCACATGCCACATGTTTCTAAAATAAGCACCCTTCTTAAGCAATTTCTAATTCCTTCACCAACAGTTCAGTAATCCAAAACACCATCAAACCTTGCAAACCTGTATTAATAAAACACAACCTGACACCCTCTTCATGCAAAATTCCCCCTCCTTTTCCCCACCTCCTGACAAACAGCAGCACTGGCTTATCAAATTATGTGACTGTATAATCGCTTCCCCATATAACCAAAACTACTTTCATACCCCCTCCCAACTAACTGCCATAATGATATAACCTTCCCCCTACCCACCTCCCTCAGCACCCACCTCTCTCTTTCCCTCAAGTACCCAGAAACAAATCAGTTTTGGACTGCAGCACCTGTGTAAAGAGAAAACCATCTCCTGAAGAAGAGAACCTACTTGCCTCAGTGTACATATTGGTAATGGTTTGAATTAATGGTGATCACATTGTGTGATAAATCCTGGTTGGTTCAGCCTCACTGAATGAATTTTGGTATGCAGGTGGTGAGGAAGGGATTATACAACTGGTGGCAACATTTGCCAGGATGGGGGAGAAGAGGATAATTGCATACAGAGGGTGACAGGGTGGGTATTATTAATACAGCTTGGCAGAGTTTGGTAGGTAGTGCTTACAGGATTTTGGCACAAAGAATGAGGGTTTAGAAATTGTGTAGAAAAGCTTTTATTATTACAATAGAACTGGCAAAGTTGGTGCAGTTATTGTGAACTTCACAAAGCTTCATGAAGTGCTAAGTTCCTGATTTCACACCAACTTCATGGGCAAATTGGCACTTCACAGCATCTCTATGTGTGCCACCCTGTCTTGTCAGATACGGTAGTGAAAGTTCAAGGGAAACTACTGGTGGCCCTGAAGACCACTAACTGGAACTACAGCACATTAGCTCAGATCAGTAAGCTGACCCGAGAAAAAAGTATTGAGCCACATTAGTGTTACCCAGCCTACAAATGAATAAGACACTTTTGGTAGAGCACAAATGTAGTATTCAGGAAAACAATAGGTTCAGTTCTATTGTTTTGGCACTTACACAAATGAATCCAAATAGCAAACTGTGATATGTGTCTGATAGTCATGAATTAGAGAAAATTAATAAATTAGCTCATTCTCCTAATAAGCTGAGAATTCACTTCCAGCATCACTCCCTGAGCATGGTTCTTTACTGACATTGCTAACATAGGCAAGTTTGTAAATTGGCATTTCATTTTGTCTTTTTTTCTTGGTGTCTGAAAACAAGTAATAAAGGCCATATTCGAATGCTCTCCATTTATGAAAGGGTTACCTCAATAGAGCCTCCTAAATAATTTCAAACAAAGTTGTCTTTGTTTCATGTGCTATTGTATCTTTAGACTAACACTACCACTACCAAAACATTCAGGAAAATAATGATGAAAGGAACCAAAAATGTAAACACAAATACACAAAACAAGACACCCCACCAAATTTGAATCTTCAAACTGAGGTAGCAGCATAGCCTGGAGGTTACAGCACAGAACTGTGAACTAAGAGGTCTGCATTCAATCTCACTAAAGCTAATTACTAAGTGACCCTGAGCCGGTCTGGGTGAGGGGAACCCTGGCTGGGGAAGGGGGATAGGGAGAGTAATTAAGAGGGTGGTTGCAGTTCCAACTCATGGTACTGACTCTTGAGCAGACTTGATAGAACATTGGGCCTATTCTGCTGGCATTTTTAGTATGATAGTATGTCACTTAACATCACAGTGCTCCAGTCCATCCAGCTATAAAATGGTAGAAGCAGAATCCCAAAGAAGCTCAGATACTGAATTTATGCTGGGCTACACTGGGTAAATAAATTGTACCAAAAAAGTATCTAAGTCACAAAACCTCAGGAAAAGACATTATTGAGGACCTTGAAAATAGAAAAGGCAAACAAGCTCCAGGTGTCAAGTAATAGGGGTCCATTTGGCATGCCAGCAGCACAGGTTCACAGCCTGGGACATCAGAAGGGGGCCACCAGGGGGATGATCTATTGTCTACTCACACTTACCTTCCTAGGGAGGGAGGAATTCTTATCTGGTTATACAACTTCCCCTGGTAGCTCTGGGGCTGTAATTCAACAAGAGGCAGTCCTCTCTATGGGTGGCACATCACTAATGACAGATGTGTCATCATTGAGTACTTTCACTTAATTACTCCAGGGAAAGGTGAGAGGTGTGAAAAACTGGAGGCAGCAATGGGTGAATAAGGGGCCCACCTCTTCAATTTGTAGCAGAGCATCACAACTGACTTGTCCTCTTCTCTCCTCTGTATGATGAATGTGGTCTACCAACCTAACCCTGGACACTGAAAACCACTGGGTCTTCCACTTGGGATATCAGAGTAGTCTAGGAAGTGAATCCATAGTAGGGTAAAGAAAAGAGATTGTGGTGACCTGAAATATGAACAACCAAACTGGCATCCACAAGCAAAGAAGCATAAACAGTACCTAAAAAGAAGAAAATATCACAGGCAAATGGTTACTTGAAGAGAGACAGCACAACAGTGAGTAAAAGAAAAAAACTGCAGCTGATAGACTAACTGATACCATACATTTAAAGTTGAAGTATGATATACAGTTTGTACAAAATGCTACTGGCTGGTTTGGAATTATTTCTGGGGCAACTGTCTTACACAACTGACAGTCTTCAGTAATACAAGCCGCAACATGTAGCTAATCATAGTCTACCATTATAGAACAGGAGCTGGATTTTGGAATGAGCATAAAGGACTTGTGATATGACTGTGTCACATTCCAGATGCATGCACTGATACCTTAGACCATCATAAAGGTACTATAAGCATTGTGCACATCTGTGTGAAGGGTATAATGATGTATGCATCAATATATGGCATAGTCATAATTATTTTATCATAAATCACTGATAACTGTCATAAATGAAACAGAACTTTTAAAAATAGCATTCAAACATTGCACCACATTTATGATACAGCTTGTGCAGCCCCAAACTGGGAAATGTGCCTGCAGTAGCACTGCTTAAAATTCAGCCCCACTATGTACTTTCATAAACATAATGCTACAGCTGTTAAGTAACCATCTTTAAGCCAGCATAATATACTTGAGCATCTTTTTCCCTGGTTTATAACATATACTTTGTCCAAAACAACTGATTAAAAATCAGTCTACTATCCCAAATGACATCATATTATAATGCTTGTATTTATGACATTATCATGGAAAAAGATTGTAATGTCACAAACACTGCAATTGAGACATCAGCTGGAGATGGATCATGTTTGAGAAATGCAACAGAAGAAATACTATACTATATGAAATATTTAGGAGACCAATGACAGGAAAATGGAATACAACTAGTATATTTTATAGTTAAAAGAATTTGTTGTAAATATAAAAGTTAAAAGCTTTTTTTATTTTGGTAAATTATTACTCATTATTATGTTCTGGAGACTGGGGTTACTCACCATTTCAAGGGTGCCTCCTTGTTTACCAAGTCAGAAATAAAGTTTCTTCTTTGTTTTAAGTGCATAAGGGTGCCCCAGTATAGTAACATTATGGCAGCACTGCATCATTTACAGCATTTTCAGGAACAGAAGCACACTTCATAAATAAAACAGTTTAAATTAGTGTGTTTCTCAAACTATACCATTTCATGCACGTCTTAACCTATGACAAAATTAGCACATCATTTAGATGCCACATTTCAAACTTGTTAGAAACAAAGCAAAGCTCCTGTGAACTGTGATTTGATGTATTACATTTTTTTCATTCTCTTGGATATAAAATCTTAATATCAATTGAAATATGTGTTTTGATCATTCTCTTGACTCCTAAGCAGAAATATTTAATTCACAATATTGCCACTAGCCATGCTCATTTCTTTACAGTGGACATCTTTCTGATAGAAGCTGTCTTATATCACAGTATATATTGTAGACCTCAGAATGCATTCCAGGTGCACAGGAAGTGCCATGGTTAGGTTCTAAGGAATTGATGTCAGAATGAGCCTGCTGATTAATGGTTCCCAGGGACACTTCTGACACCTTTGTATGGATCACAGAAATAAGAGACAGTTAGAGACTAGCAGAGAGCATGGTTTTATAGAAGTGAGGCAAAGGTTAGAAGCATTTCAGAATTCCAAAGAGAGACATTAGATCCAGAGTTTCCTCAAGAGAAGTATAATGGTCAGAAAAGGATACTAATAGAGTGAAAGATCATTTTGTAGTAGTCAAGGAAAACAGAAAACCAGACTGAAAATGATAAAGGGTGAAAGACAAGACATGCATTAAATCTACAGGGAAAACTAAAACCTATCTTAGGAGATAGGAAACCCAGAATTTATTTTAAAAATGCATAGAAAGCCTATTTTACAAACAGTGCTACATTAAATAATGCTCTCATTAAAGCAACATATATTTTCATTGTGATACAGTGCATTGAATTTACTAGATGGCAGTTAATGAACACAAGGACTACTGTGCATAAGAAAAGTCACTTTAGGTTGACAACATGATATGCACCTCTGGTCAACTACCAAAGTAAACACTCTAAATAATTTGTTAGTCTCAAATCAAGAGGGAGCTAATTTGGAAACTGTCAAGAAATTCAAAATACTTTATACAACTGGAACAGTCTCTGACTTATTGAGATCATTTAGACTATTTAGTGGGGCAAGTGAAGAGAAAAAATGGCCTAATAATCAGGTTGGAGGGGTTCTATCAAATAAGGTGTGGTTAGCAACTGTCAGTCATAACTTACTCTCATCATTGGATTATAGAGCTGTGTTGTTTACCTCCCTATCTGAAACAGAAATATTGAGACATAAGATAATGCACAATTAAAACCAAAGGTTTTCTTTTATGCTAAGATGATACACCACTGTAATATTTGTTCAGTCATAATTTGTCTCACTCAGGACTTGAGGACACGTTTCCACTTTACAACCTATTTACAAAATCAGGGTAGCAGGTTCTTTGAAGGTTCTTTGAAGTGTATATATGACTTTGTGAATCTACTGGACAGATAAAAGCATCTGAGATCTATTGCAAGTAACTTTATCAGTTCCTTTCTGTGAAACAAACATGGATTATGCTTATTTGAATTTTTTGCATCAAAAACTTGGAACTCAGTGCCTTTACACATAGGGCTTTCTAGAACTACACATACCTGTATCTGGTCCTATAAAGATGGTATGAATGGTTGCCTGTTAAAACAGCTCACTTGTAAATGTTACAAATTGATGTCTGACTATTGTTTGAAAACTATATTCATACACTTTTCTCTCTGTAAATACTCTATCACTACATCCAAGGTCACTACCCAAAAAAGATCTCTATCAAGTGGGCTCACCTAGTTACCAAAATAAATAAATAAGTGATTTTCCAGGCATGTATTATTATTTTAAAATTTGGTTGAAATAAAACTATTTTGCATACAAATTTGGTACTAGTAATAATGGTAATGCTGGTTTCATTATATGCTTAATCACATTCTGGAACTTGTGAAAACATTGGATTCAGGTGCATATAATATTTAGTTGCTGTAGTGTATACATGCAAGGATTTACTACTGTTTGTTATCCATGCCAGTAGCTCTGTTGGTTTCATTCTTGCCTCAGCAGTCAGAAGATCAGACAGTCCTGGTTTCTAGTCCCACACTACGAGCCTGGTCTAATATCCAATGCTGGCACTGTGGTGTAGTGTAAAGGGGGTGCTACACTACTAATGTATGATACTTTAGATAAGATATTAAGCCAAAGTCCATTCTGTCCATCTCTGGTGGCTGTCCAGGTGAATCATAAAGATCCCATGGCATGTATTGAAAAAGTTGGGAATTTCCCCTGGTGTCTAGGTAAACATTCCTCCTGTCAATAAAACAGGTTGATGCAACCCATACCTCATGAGGTTCACATTTAAATATGCTGTCATAGCTCAAGTTTCCTGTCAGGTAAAAGAAAAAGAAAAGAAATACAATAAAAAAAGTAGGTTACAGAATGAAAGTTTTAGTTTCTTGTTTTTACAGTCAGACTACAAAAAGAACATTGTGTGTTTGTCAAGTTACACGCAACTGGAAATGGCTTGAGCATCAAGTTGTCAAGCATGGTCAAATCAGTGATTTTTTTGTTTTGTGTATTTGTTTTTTTTATCAGTATGGATGGAGAATTTATAAATTATCCAGACAAGTTTGGCAGGCCTCCAAAATGTTTCTTCAATGTAATCAGTAAGCAGAATCAGATCACTCATCTTCAGAATATATTTCCTAAGTTAATATCAATCTAAACAGAGAGGGAAAAGTGTTTGCTGCATAAAAACCTTTAGTACAAGCACAAATCTGAAATTGTTTAGTCTCTTCTTGAACACCTCCTTAACCAGCTTAATAGAGGTAACATAATTAATAACAAAAAAAGAACATTCTGCATTTTGTCTCTAAGCTAGAAAGCACTTTGTTTTCATCTTGCATGGTGGATCAAATAAGTGGTTCACTGCAGTTCTCCTAGCTAAAATAGCCATCTCCCTGCTCAGTACACAGTGAAATCATATGATGAACCTTGAAAATACAGAAGATAATTGGAGCACTAGTAATAGTTAGGGTCTGATAAATGCTAAGCCTGCTTGGGTAGACATATTTGTGTCATAAAGAAAGACTAATGTCTAACCTTAGAAGTCTACATGACACAGACAAAAGGTGAATAAGGATATCAGGGCAATTTGGATAAGAAAAAACTTTCTAAAAAAGAATCATTTTATTTCAAAGTCTTGCTTCTTATATTGAAGCACATATTAAAGCAACGTTACAATGTTCATAAAATATAAGTGTGATGCTGTACCATTTCTTACATGTCAGAATACTGATATTTTTTATGTATACTAAAATAAGAACTTTAAAATTGTACAAATAGATACATTAAAAATGACATAGAAACTGGGCGCCTCCCCACTGCAACAAGACAGAATTATATCTGGCACATATTAGTTAGACACAGTATAAGCAAAAAGGATTTACAAGAATCAGCAGTAACAAGTCTGATGCTTATGACACATAATTGTACATTGTACTGTACATACATTATATGGATGTAAGCTTGCTTAATATTACAGATTTCAAGTTTAAAATTGCACTGCTTTCTCAGTGTCCATGGATTAAGGCGAAATTACAGCTCAAAACTGTTTATTCATATATTTTGTGGAAGCTTCTTCATCAGAAGGATTGAAATTTAAGATTTCAAATAACAGACAAGATTTCCATCACTGTAAGTTGTGTTCAACAACTTAAACTTATTTGCATTCCCTGCCCTTTAGAAATTACTTTTTGTCTTTCAAAGTTGGTGCCAATCTTAAGGCATTTGTTTTATCCAGTGTAAGGAAAACTCCTTCACTGTATTTTTCATTGTCATTTCCTTAATATGGAAGTAATCCTGCCTGTATATAATCCAAGATTCCACATAAATGGAACCTTTCTTTCTAGACACACCAATGTTATCTCTTGTGGAAAGTGTTCTTTGTGTTTCTGGAATTGTCACAACATTTGACACATTTGTTAAGGCCAGCTTGTAAGCTAATGTTAAGAGTCATCATCGCCAGTTTCTTTGGAGCCATACAAGTCTGCTAGTTTCTTAAAACGTGGCCCCCAGTTCTGCAGATAATCATAGTCCAAGTCAGAATCTGTTGTAACAGACTCTAATGAGCTAAGTGAACCAGCCACTGAGCCTCGCCCTTCATACCCATAGATCTGGATAGAGTCATAAGGAGGGGCAGTTGGGTCATTGTCGGCCTCTTGAATCCTTGTCTTAATAAAGTCATCAACATCTACACTATTTGGAGCTGGCCGAAACCCTGGCCTTGGCATATACTGTAGTTCGGGTTTGATGTCCTTACGAGGCAAAAATCCATTGATGCCATCTGGGTTCTGCAATGTGGCAATATCAAAAGCCTCTGTGTCCTCTTCTCCACCACCTTCATCATCATAAGTAATAATATTCTCCCGTACATCTTCTTCTTCAAAGACAATCAAGGGTTCTTTCTTTTGTCTTCTCAGTGTTACAAACAAAACCACAATCACTGTAGAACAAAATATGCAAACAAATTAATGAAAGTATTTTAGAAAGTGTGGGCATATGCTATTTTCAGTTATGACAATTAACCCTAAGGGCACATTCTCAAAATAGAAAACCATTCAGAATTGTACTATTGCTAGTTCTCTAATTGTTCTGTCATAATATTAAGTAACTTAGACTTGAATACTGCATGTCAGTAATAGGTTCACATTTAAAATGCTAAGAAAGTCTTTTTCTGCTTTTGACAAAGTGTTAGACTTTTTCTTTATAGTTTTTACAGGGTTTTCAGCTTTTTTAGCATTCATGTTTTCTCATAATGCCATCGTTTTCTCTTGAGTTTGTATAATGTAAGTGTGTTTTAGTTAACCTGTTTGTTATATATATTAGAGCATACAGTAGACATAAGAACACAACAAAACTGAGATGATGTATTAGAGTAGCTTATTGTAACATGTTAACTACCTAGTGAAATAATGATGTATACCACTGAAGTTCCCAAATTATGGGTGTTGTTTCTGCATGAAAAAAGAAGACTATACTCAAAGCGAGGTTATAATTGTAGGCAATACACTTAAAGAGAAATTAGTAAAAGCCTAATGCACCCATTTTGTGTGATAGCCCAGGATTAAGATATTCCTGCTGAAAATAAAGGCATTATAATCTACTCTGCCTTTCTTCTCCTACATGTAATTCTGATGATGTTCCAAAGGATTAAAGTTGTTTTTTTACTATTCATTTTCAATATATTTGCATTTCATTGATTTCCTTTTTCTTGTGTTCCATGAAATTGGTAAGTTTTTTATAGCAATATGACATTGAAAATGTACATTCTGAAAATATGGGATTCTACAAACAAATTCCAGGTAAGTAATAACACATAACACCATGTGCATTTATAATGTAATACAGTAATCATATGCCTAGAGTATATCATAATGCATCAAGTTAAAGGCTAAGTGTATTCAACCAGCTGAGAAGTGTGATTATTGCAATATAATCACCCTGGAATGTGCCCTTCATGTTTATGAAATGGATATTAGTTCTGTTTTCATTGTAAATGAAGTAACTGTTTTTTTTTATTAACTTTTTAACATATTGTTTTTTAGTGGAAACTCTTTCCTCCTGAAATAGTAGTCCTTTTTTTTGTTTGTTTGTTTGTTTGTTTTTGTTAGAAGGATAGTGTGTTGCTCTATATATTTTATGGCCCTCTCCTACAGGAAAGTTCTAGTGGGTACTAAATATTCTGTATGTTTATTTTATGATACAAAAGCGGGGCGTTACTGACTGGGAAAAATGCATCACTGTGATACCACCAACATTTTTCTCTCCATAATTAACACAGTTCAGGAACTCAGGTTGAATTCCTACTCTGTCCACTCAGCTATCCAAACTCCTCCCTGTTCCTCTTTATCTCATTATCTACTAATACGGATTTGCTGATTGGGATCTGTTTTGAGTTGGCAACTGAGGCAGGTCAAAAAGATGCATATACTGTATGAGTGTTACTATACAAAGAGTTGTGCAGGCATTTGTCTGTCCTGTCTGAGGTCTCATCTTGGAGTAATGTACTTCCAAGTGGTCAAATAACTGCAAGCACATAACAAGGCAAAAGAGGGGCTATGGAAGGGTTTTGAAGCTGTGAGGTTTTGGCATGGACACAAATGATAATTGCTAGACCTGGTTAGCTGTACCAAAATGAATAAGACATGCAGAGGTACTAGGGATCACAAGCACAGTCTGAGTGCAATACTTTTTTATTTATTTGACATGGGCAAACACTCATAAAAAAGACAAACAGTGGGAAAAGGGAGAAATATTGATTCCTCTAGTATAGTTCACATTACAATGTCCTGCCAATGAGTTTGTTCTGCCTAGCTTTTTAAAGTTGCAGACATATTAGCACCTTAAATTGTGCTGCTTCTCAGCTGTAAACAAACTCTAGATAACTTTTTATCAAATATATCATACATGGTGCTTAGCTACATGGAGCACAGGGCCAGGCAATATGTGGCATGCCCCAACCAACACACGATGCACACAGGCCCAATGTGTGGTACCACGGATGGAGTGGTGCATGCTGTGCAGGCCTTGCAGACTGCCCCAGGAACCCAGCCCTGCCCCTGACCCCACCATGTAAGGACAAACACCCCGCCAACTGCGCAGATGCAGAAGTGAATGCGGACCACAGAGCCAATGGAGTAATGAAGGTGGAGCAAGAGAGGTTTCCCAAGATGGGCACACAGGCACAAACAGCAATAGCAAACACCTGCCACTTGGTGGGGCGGGTGACCAGAGGC
Source organism: Neoceratodus forsteri (assembly GCA_016271365.2). NCBI lineage: Eukaryota > Metazoa > Chordata > Ceratodontiformes > Ceratodontidae > Neoceratodus > Neoceratodus forsteri. Next base: position 1,379,506,061 of record CM028130.1, read on the forward strand.
ACAAGTCATGGCAGCGCAATAAGAACAAGGGCCTCAAACTTCAAGGGAGCACAGGTGGTGGCCATGGTGGTAGAGATAAGCACCAACCATGACAGGCTATATGGTGCACTGGCCCTATCCACCCCTACAGATGTGAAAGCATGTCTATGGCTAGACCTGCAGGTGGCAGTGGTGAATGCCACAGGACCAGAAGCACAGATCATCACCACCATCAAACACAAATGGTGGGACATGCACACATCCATGAAGTGCAATGTGGCAGAGGGTGCATGGGCACAAAGCGAGACAGGTGGTGGCTCACCCATACTGGACAGGGAGCTGATACCCATGGAGAGGAAGGTGGTGGACACCCTCAGGCCATCAGCATCCATGGTCTGGCCAAGGGCATTGACACATGGGCTGGTGAGTTTTACATGAAATGGCACACCACAACCAGTGGCACAAGTGTCTGGCCTCTGTGCCCACTAATGGCAATGCATTGTGCCAAGAGTATGTCAGGCAGAGCAGACACACTGGGAGCATGTCAGCAGGGAGCTTGCACACCGCAGGCCTGACAGATGGCATGAGCAGGCAATGGAGGATGATGACGCAGGTGAGTATGGGGGGACATACAGCACATACACAGGCAGAACCAAGGTGCAGCTCAATAAACACCCCCATATGTTCCCCCTCACATGACTGGCAAAGCCATTGGAGAAAGGCCAGCATGTGCCAGAGGATGACACCACCCAGGCTGGGGAAACCGATGATGGGGGCACCCTGTTGGAAGAGGCAGCCGATGACATCCCCAGTGATGCATGGCCCCACAAACACAGAGAGCAATGGGAACCTGTAGATGAGGTCTGCAGCAGTGTTTCAGTGTGCATCGGCAATGACCCACGGTTGAGCGAAATGGTGCAGCATGTCACATGCACAGGGATGGACAGTGGAGGAGAGCGCCTATCCAGCAGACCCAGCGGATGGAGCCAGCCAACCTGGGCAAGCATCATACCTGATGCACAGTATGCAGAGCTGAGGCAGCTAGATCACAACAGGCTGGAGACACAGAGCAGGCTCATGTAGGCCATTGTGGAGTTGACCATCACAGTCTGTGCCATGGGACTCGACATAATGAGGATGGCACATGCACAGGAGAACACTGTGGAGCTGCTGAGGGAATGGGGTCCCCCAACATGGCCATGCAGAAGGACATCAGCATGTGCCCTGAGCCAGGGGATGCAGCACCAGGATGCTGGCACTGCACCACACACTGCCACATATGTGGATGGAGGGAGGGCACAGGCAGAGGCCATGCTACACTGGGCCTGCATTATGATGGGGATTCTTCAGAGGACACCGCTGCACAAGGCAGCCAGGAGACCATCGTGGAGGATGCCACACCCCCGGATGAGCAGAGCAGCGCTGCAATAGCCAGTGAGGGGCCTGTGGACACGTTGGCGGGGGTGACCCAAATGCAGGCTGCACCACAGCTCAAGGGCAGGGGCATAGGGCACTAGGCCTGGCTTACATGTGGGACACAGAGCCCAGCTTACATGAGCAGACAGCTCCCTACTTGTTGCCACAAAAGTAGGGGACACCGGCGTTGCACATAGTAGGATTGTGCAGCATCAGGGTGTGTGTGGGCTCCCCATGGCATACAAACACACACACACATATAGACACATGAGGACATACTGTGGTGGTGTGCACACTCCATGGGCATGGGTGGGAATGCACACACAGTGGCAGGGAGGGTGGTCCCCTGTTCAGCTGGCTACCTGTCCATGGTACAGGGGCTTAGCACAGTAGCACAGGTGCCCTGTCACCAAATGCCAGCCAGAGCCAGTGGAACAGCATGGCACTGCAACCACTGATCTGCACCCTGAGTCATGTGTCATCATGGGACACAATGCCAGCCATGCCTCAACATGCCGTGCCATGGCATGGCATGGGTGATGGTCAATGTTTCATGCATACCCCTCGATCATGTATGCTGGCTGACAGTGTGCAGGAACCCTGATGCTACTGTCTGAAGGTGCCATTCACAACCCCCACATGTGCTGCACAACCCACAGCCATCTCCAGCATGTGACAGCAGTCATCTCCCTGCTGTCCTGGCTGCCTGTCCAGAGGGTCATCCTGTGGCATGGGAAGACCCTGCTGCACCACCATGTTATGTAGCATCACGCACACAGTGAACACTCAGCAGGCTCAAGGCAGTACAAGCATGATGGTTCAGGCATCGGTACCGCATCTTCAGTAGCCCAATGCTCCTCTCTGGATGATAAGACCACGTACAGTGGTGTGCTTAGTTGTAGTACTCCTCCACCACATTTGCTGGTGCCAGGAAGGACAGCAACAGGTATGGCCATAGTAGTCATCTGCTGTCACCTGTGGGGAGAGGAGAACAGGTCAGTGTGCAGTTGGCAGGAGGGTGTACCACCCACCTATGTGTGTACGGTACATACGCAATAGCCATTCATTCATGCATCTGGAATGAAGCAGAGTACTAAGTCCTGAAGCATCCAGGATGTAGGTGTCATGGCATGAACCAAGGAACCACACACAAACATCCATGAAGATGCCCGTTGCATTGCATACCACCTGGCAATTGAGGCTGTGATATCCTTTTCTGTTCCAATATGATTCCTCAGACACAGATGGCATTAGGATGGTGATATGGGTGCCATTTACACACCAAGCACATTTGGCATCCTGTGCATGGCATAGAAGGCCTGTTTCATGGCTCATATCTCACAGTCCATTACTGGGAGGCATGTATGGGTGCGCACTTGGTCAAGCAGGGCATCCGTGACCTGCACCAGGGCATGGGACATGGATGACTGGTTGACCCCAATGCCATCACCTGCCACATGCTGGAATGATCCCATGGCATACTAGGAGAGGGCGCACATAACCTTCATCCCCACAGACATGTCACAGGAGTGCTGCATCCTTGGGGACACCCTATCATGGACAAGGTCACACAACTGTGCAACCATGTGCCATGGCATTCGGAAGTGCTCGATGCAGTGGGTGTCTCGGAGCTCATCACCGGCCATGTGGGGCCAGAACACGTGTTCCCATGACCACTGCCTCTCCCCACCTGCACGTTCAGTATGCTGGAGGTACCTGTTCAGGAGTAGTCAGGACACATCACTGTGATGTACTGCATATGTTGTCACCATTGGATGGTACAGAAACATGGCGGCACCCCTCTTATATTTTGTCAGGAGGTCTAAACCTCACTCTCAGGTTCTTGGCAATAATGGGAAAGCAAGTAAACACAGACACATTGCATAAGAGTAATAAAGCTTAATTATTACTACCAAAAGGAAAATCACAGTTGCCCTTAGCAGATCTTACTATTAGGAACTGGGAGCCAATGCTAAGCATTTCGTATACCTAGAGGAATCGCTGTGTCTCCTGGGGTCTCCGAGATAGAAGACACAATGTCTTACATTATATACCTAAGATAATTACCATGGTTACTGTAAGGTAGAAACATTTCTAGTTACAGAGATGAGCCTTTTGGCTAAATTAGAGGTGGCTCTTCAGTCCTGGACAACAGTATACAATTTTGTTATAGTCATCACTTTGTGGAAATAAAGAAGTACAGTTTGTACATAGCTGTGTAGTAATACAAATCATCAGAAGATGCAATGCTGACTCATATATCATATTATTACAAGGGCACAGAAGCCCTAACATCTTGTAAGCAAGAAATACACGTGTATATTAGAAAGTAAGCATATAGCAATTATGTGCATAGATATCCTGACATCTATTCTTCTACTGTAGATGTCCTTAGCCTTATATGTAAGTATAACATATACATAAATGCAAGCTGTCTGTGGGGCACCTCTGGGAGTACCAATTAGGGTGCATGGACCTCGTGTAACATTTCCCCCCTTGTTACCTCATAAGGGAACAAAATTCAAAAGAGAAATACCATGAAATGCACAGAATGAAACCAGCCATGCAGAACTTCAGAAAAGGTGGCTGACCTTTACGAACAATAAACCCACAAGGAATGAAGTGCGGAACAATGCCTTACCCACCAAAAAAATATCATTCAAAGAGCTGGAAAAAGAACACAGTCCACAAGGTATTTTACCCAATGCAGTGTACAGGACTGCAATTTATTCCAATTCAAGCCTTCCACAGTAAATTATTCTCTGCTACATTTGGTGGGTTAAACAGGAACTTCTGCAGAAATGGCAAACACCCCTAGTGCCTCGACTCCTATGAGTCTTCAAAGGGGTATATCATACTGACATTTGAGCCCTTTTGAATTCCTGACCCATTAATATGCATGAGACTTTCAATCCAAGATTTAAAGTGCAACAACAAATTTAATTCAAGTGCCTTTGCTTTTCTACAAAATAAACAATGTCCTAAAATTCACATAGTGCTCCCAATTTTGAATTAAACATAATAGTAACATTTAAATATAAATATCCTATTGTGATTCAAGCACATTTATTGCACATTAAATGATCCAAGAAAGAAGCAATCTCAGGATCTGAGTTTAACTGTTATGCTACTGAAGATGAGACAGAACTTAAGAAGCAAGAGTGAAGTGTGAACACAGTTAATAGTATTATTTCAAAGCCAAACGGCTTTATTTTAAATAAAGGTTTTACACCAACTGGCTCCTAGTTCAAAATTTTACCCAAAACCTATTATTTTCAAAAAATAACTTAACTTTTTAAATGAAGGTTCTACACAAACAGACTCCTAGTATGAATACTGCACAAAACATGTTATTTTTTAAGGAATGATATCACATCCCATTTCTCATTTAATCCATTAGGTTTTACACTGTTCATTTTAAAAATCCACATACTTTCCTGTTTAAGCAGTTTGTTCACTCTATCACCTCCCATGGGTAATGATGAAACATGCTGTATACTCTTAAATCTCAAAACATTAGGTAATGAACTGTGGCAAAGGGTAAAGTGGGTGCCCACTGGTGTATCCTGTCGATCATTAATTATGGATCTCATGTGTTCCTGGATCCTCTGTTTTAAAGGTCTTACAGTCTTTCCAATATATAGTAAGTTACAGGTACACCACAGGGCATAGACCACATCTGGTGTGTCATAGGTGTTAAGTTCTCTTACCTCCATTTTTTTACCTAGCTCTTTAGGATGGGTAAAAATGTTAGTAGTTGTCCCATATTTACAAACATTACATCTCTTGCATGTATAAAAGCCTTTAGTTCTTTTTGGGAGTCATGTACCTCTCTCAATTTTTTCAGATCTTTTTTGTCTACAGTGTACCACTTTATCTTTAATGTTCAGAACTCTACAGAAGGTAATATGTGGTTTACAACCCGCTGTTCTTTCCACCAGTTCATCCCCCAGTAAAATGGGACAGCTATGGAATATGTTACCTATACGCCTTACCACATTATTATATTCTGTCACAAATGTACATAAGGTTTCAATCTCCCGTCTGTTTACTTTTTTCCTTAAAACAACATCCCTGTCTATCTCTATTACTTTCTCATATGCATTTTCCAGCAACTGTTTATCATATCCTCGATTAGGGAACCTCTCTAAAAGTTGTTTTGATTCCTTCTCAAAATCAGTATTAGAGCTGCATTTTCTTTTGATATGTAAAAGTTGGCTATAGGGAATATATCTCTTTAGATTTGGGGGGTGGGCACTTTCAGTGTGTAACACTGAATTTGTAGCTGTCTGCTTCCAAAATGTCTTTGTTCAGATACAGTATTCATTTTCTACATCAGTGTCAATATTTAAACTAAGATCTAAAAAAATCAAGTGTCTTCTGGTCAAATTATTGTGTAAATTTTAAATTCAAATCATTTTTGTGTAAGTAATCAATAAATGCATGGGCACCACTTTCTTCTCCTTTCCAAATATAAATGATATCATCAATAAAAACAATACCATTTGATTACATTATTGAAGAAATGATTTACTGTTTCACTACATACTTTGGTCTTCTCCCAGCTGCCTAAAATGAGTTTGGCATAACTGGGTGCCATAGAGGCATCCATAGCAATGTCACATTTTTGTTCAAAAAAAGCTCCTTCGAATTCAAAGTAATTTGTGAGGATGAAGTTTAAAGCTTCTAAAATAAATTCTGTTGGTTCTTCATACTCCTCCTCAAAGAGCTCAAGATGTTCTTTAGTAGCCTGTATACCATCTTTATGGTGTATGCTGGTATATAGGGATTACGCCTCTATCCCCAGCCAGTTATACCCTTTTTCCTACTTAAAGTCACTTAGTTTTCATAAATCAGATGTGTCCTGAATATGTGAAATGAGATTTTCTACAAGTGGTTGCAGGAAGAAGTCCACAAATCTACTGACATTTTGGGTCAGTGAGCCTACCCCTGAAATAACTGGATGCCCTGGAGTTTTTACTTTATTTTTATGCACTTTTGGTAATGCATAACAACCGGGTACTCTGGAACATTCCTTCCACAAAAAAAAAAATCTGCCTTGGTTATTTGTACTTTATTAACCGCTTATCTGAGAAATAAGCTTAACTCCTTCCTATATTGGGCAGTTGGATTCAGAAAAAGCTTTTTATAATTCATTTCATTCAATAACAAATCCCAGATGATCTCCTTATACCTCTCTTTACCCATGACCACAATATTACCACATTTATCAGTTGGTTTTATTACAATTGTGGTATCTTTGCCACATTTACTCAGGGCTTTTCTTTCTTTCCAATTAAGGTTTTGTCTCTTCTGAGTAGTGTCATCATTTAAAAGACTCAAAACATGTTTTGTCACTGTTTTCTCATAGCACCTAAGATGTTATTATAAGTCTTTGGGCAGAACTCAGAAACTGGACAGAATAAGCTCTGTCTTAATTTCTTAAACTCCTGCTCTACCTTAAACATTTTGTTACCTCTATTATTACCAGAGATGGTATGATCTGGAATTCCTTCTCGTTCCATAAGTAATTCTTCAAGAATATTCAAATCATGTCCAAGGTCACTCTGTTCTGTGGTGGGACTCAAACTTGTAATTGTTCCTTCCTCAGTCTCGGACTGTGTTCTAGGCCCCAAACTTGTGGAAATGTCTGTCCTTTCTTTATTTTGACCAACATGCAACATTTCTCTAGTCCCTTCTTCCACATTACATCCTGCATTGTCATGTTTCAATTCTATATGGTGCATCTCTGTCAATAACAAATCAAGGTCCAAATCATCAGGAAAAAATGTAGCTTCTTCAGTATTGAATCCCATATTGACATCTGTTAAATCTTCCTCATAAAAGGATTCTATTTGATTTTCCTTAAAAAAATGCAGTTTCAAATGTAACTTTCTGAAGAATTCTTGTAGGTCCGCAAATATTTGGAATTCATTTATCTGTGTAGTTGGGATGAAGCTGAGACCTCTTTTTAACACTGCTTCTTCATGTATGTCTAAGCTTTTTTCAGATAGATTTAGTATCTATAGGTTATGTTCCTTCTCCTCTCCCTCAAAATGCATTCTGTTCCTGTGTTTATACTTGTGCCCTCAACTGTGTTTTCCTCTCCCAGTTTTCCTTTTTCTTTCTCTGTTGGGGCAGGGTGCTTCTGAAAACTTGGATTTCTTCCAGGTGTTTGCTTTCTATTGGGGGCTCTAGCTCCTGCTGCAGCAGTGTTTGTGTGTTTATTTCCACTTTTATTCAAGAACCTGACCTTTGACTTGGGTCCCCTCGACTTTGTGATCTCTGTCTTTCCCAGATTAATATGTCACCTCGCTCATAATCTCCTGCATCTCTTTTTAATTTTGTGATCCTTCTCTGGATCCTTCAGCTTCATGATCTCTTATCTTGTTGTTAAGCTGGGTATTGTAGTCTTGAAATTCAACACTTGTTTTAAACTTTTGAATAATCACTTTTGTTAAGTTTAGTTCTTTTTGTAACTTAGTATGTTTAAAAAGGTCATCTTTTATAAGTAATTCCAAAAAGATCCTAGAACATTCTGCTGCTGCTTTTAACCACTTATCCTTAAAGTGGAAGTTATCCAGACCACAAGAGGGAGTAATTGTGACTCTTAAGCCTCTGGGCACCTGCCCACAACTTATATACTCCTCTTAGGTGCTCACATTAAATGTTATTTCTGTAGCCTTAATTAGTAGAGATTCCAGCTTAATAAATGCACTCCTGATGTTATCATTACAGTCTGTGTTGTCTTTATCTTTTCCTTCCTCCTGCTTTCTCTCAGCTCTCTCCTCCTCTCCTCGAATGTTAGATGCTCAGCTCATTCCCAACCTCAGCTTGTGTCTTCACTTGAGTTCATAGCTCCATCTGCTGAATTAATCATAAACTTCATTGATTCCCAAGTGATAACTTTTAGACACAACCCAGTGATTTATAGAAATTAGCTCCTTTGAGGTAAGCACTGGTTTCGATTACCACACCCCCTCACGACGTCCGTGCTCAGTGGTAAAAACACAGCACAGTCTAAACAAAATCCAAAAGGGCAATACCATGAAATGCAACAGAATGAAACTAGTCTTGCAGCACTTCAGAAAAGGTGGCTGACCTTTACAAATGATAAACCCACAAGGAATGAAGTGCGCAACAATGCCTTACCCACTGAAAAAAATTCATTCAAAGAGGTGGAAAAAGAATACAGTCCACAAGGTATTTTACCAAATACAGTATATGGGACTGCAATTTATGCCAATTCAAGCCTTCCACAGTAAATTATTCTCTGTTACATTTGGTGGGATAAACAGGAACTTCTGCAAAAATGGCAAACACCCCTAGCGCCTCAACTCTCACGAGTCTTCAAAGAAGGTAAAGTATACAGACATTCAAGCCCTTTTGAATTCCTGACTCATTAATATGCATGAGATGTTCAATTCAAGATTTAAAGTGCAGAAACAAATTTCATTCAAGTGCCTTTGCTTTTCTACAAAATAAACAATGTCCTAACACTCACATAGTGCTCCCAGTTTTGAATCAAACCTAATAGTAAAACTTAAATATAAATATCCTATTATGATTCAAACACATTTATTGCACATTTATATGATCCAGGTAGGAAGCAATCTCAGGATCTGAGTTCAACTGTTATCCTATCCTCTATACTATATTGGGTAAAATACCCTGTGGACTGTGTTCTTTTTCCACCTCTTTGAATGACATTTTTTCAGTAGGTAAGGCATTGTTGCACACTTGATTCCTTGTAGGTTTGCCTCAAAAGGGGCAACACAAGCATGAATAGGGGAGTGGAGAGAGAGCAGGTATCATTTACAGACCCGACACACAAGTCTTGTAAAGGAATTTCAGCTGCTCATGGTGTAGGTGGAGCGTGCACCGGAGGCAGCAAAGCATAATAATAAGGAAATAGATAAAAAGTGATTGTATATTAACAAAACCTTGAAAAGTAATCTCTAAACTAAGTGTTAGTAAGTGCACTATTAAAATCACCATCATTAATAAGATCAATTACTGCTTCATTTGCTTTGGAAATATTATTGCTGATGTGGATGAAATAGGTGTCTTTCCTGTCTAAAAGTGTCTTCAGAGTTAAAGTCAAGGGATCAATGTGTACATTAAAATAAGGTAAGTACTCTGAAAGAGTAAAGCAGATAAGCAGGGTTACCATCAATGATATCAGGTTCCACAAGGGGATTAGGGGTAATAACTGTGTGCCCAATAATAGTTGTCTGATGAGAAACACAGCAGAAGTTAGAATCCTTACTAGAACATGTCTTATCTCCATATGCAAATTGCCTAAAATTAGTTACCACACAAAATTCACCATCTGAATTATATTGCATTTTACAGTAGGTAATCTCCATTTTTGTAGCTGTACTGGGCAAGTATACATCTGTTTGGAAATCCTTGTTGACAGGAGATGAACCTCCTTTCAGTAAGACTGGTACAATCGAGAATCGTCTGGAGTGGATGTTGAGTCATGGTATTCTGTGCCATCGGTGGTGATGTCATCATCCATGGAAAAGGACCAATTAATACTGTCTGAGGAATATCCACATACAGGTTTAATAGCATCAAATTCGTCATATTGACACAAATAAATATACCCTTTCTTTGCACAGCAATCCATGTGCGGTGAGACCCATGCATCAAAAAGAAGATGGAAAACCGAAAGAGGCAAGTCAAGGTGTTCTCTGTAGATGTCTTCATCAAGGTGTTCAATGGAGTGTACGGATGCTAGTTTATCAAATATAGCTGTATTGTGATCAAAACATGGTAAAAAAAATAGTAAAAGACACAAACATAGCATCCTTAATAAAACATTTCTTAGAAGTAAAGCAATGACTAGTATTAGGGTGCCTGGTCACAAATCCCAAATTCCTAGTAGTAGAAACGGGACTAGAAATGGAGTGTAACATACACATGGCAACACAGTTAGGGGATTTGCAGTGAGGGGAGTACCATTTAGAGATACCTCCATCATGTATGATATCAGGGATTCTTCCAGATTCCAGCTCATGGAAGAGATTGTTGATGGTAGTGATAATGTAGGACCCATAGTCAGAGCATAGTATGTCATGGGTAATGTATTGCTTATCTGCTTCCTTATTGTTCTGTGCAATAAAGGGCATTGATCTTTTCTTTAGAATCTGTAAATGCCTTAGCAATATTGTGCATATTATATACAGTGCATCTTTCTTCCTGACTAAGGCCATACATACCATGCAATAATGGGGGTATGATGTCATTCATTATACCAGTTTCAAACTTCTGTGAATGTGCTTTGATAGTAGCAATGCCCGCTTTATTCCAGATAGACATTGTAGTACTAAAGAGACCAGTGACAGTACCTGTGGCATCAGTGACATCTGATGTGTCACATGTGTTTCTTTTATGACTTTGATCATCTTCTTGAGAAATAGGTTTTCTCCTAAAATTACTTCTATGCTTGGTGGTATGTACCCCGGCAATAGGGTCTTGTTCGAAGAATCTGAAAAGCAGCTAGGCTATCAAGTAACAAGGTACTATAAAACAATGATGTGTTAGAAGTCTGACACATACCAAATTCTTTCATATTTCAGTAAGTCAAGTTAAACAAAATAGGTATATGCATATATTGTAAATTATTAATAAGTGAGCCAGGTAAGGCAGTGGCTGTAAGACCACTACGAGGACCAGGGGTTTGCTTTGGACATTCCAAAAGTTGTTTCTCAGTAGGGGTAACACAGATAAATACATGGCAGCTGAGGCCATGTTGTGTACAGCACAAAATCTCCTGGCAGAATCTTTGGAAAGTGAATCACAATATGAGGGGTCAATTAAAACTGTAATATTGTATAGACCTGAAAGTCTAAGAGAGGTTTGGTGCAAGGATAAGGTACAATTTGGATATACTTTTGCATTGGGCCATCCATGGAAAGTTCCCTTGCAGAGTTTGGCCACGGGGAGTATTTGTCCTTGAGACTTGGTTTGCCACTCAATTTATAGCGCCAATTTATCAGGAGCAACAACCAAGGCAGTGAGATAGGCATTTGAACCTTCCTGAATGGTAATCAAATTGTCCGGGACATTGATGGAGACTCCCTCTGGGGTGGTTGCAGGTGGATCAAGATGAAGAAAGATGTGCTTTACCATGCCTTGGATTCAGGGGATAACTCCTGAGATGAGGAGAAAAATGGAATAAGATAGCTATCTTGTCAATGTATCTGAAAAGGAAAATCAAACATTGGCAAATAAGTACTATTCCACCCAATATGGTGAGGAAAAGTAATTATATTCCTTTATACAGTTTCAACTGGTTTGCATGTAACCATTTGTCAGTCTATTTGTTGTTTTGCATGAGTCTAACTTGATAGACTGCTAGATTGAGCTTGTTGACAATTGGGTAGGGTCCTTCCCACTTATTGGAGAAAGAATGTGTTGGATGCACAAATCTGAGAACCATTACCTGATCTCCAAGTTGCCAATCCACTTCTTGTGCATGTTTGTCTAACTGAATTTTGGACTGTTGCTGGGCCTTGCTCATGCAGTTTGCAGCATACAAATGAGCATGTATTAGGTCTTTTCTCAACGTTTCCACATATTGGCCCACAGATACATGATCTGCAGTGGGAGTGTGCAGGTCAAACAACAGGTGTTCAGGTAATCTCATACTTCTGCCAGTCATCACCTCAAAGAGTATCAACTGGGTGGTGGCTGAGGGCATGCCCCTACTTGCCATAAGGAATAATGGCAGTAGGGAATCCCAGTCCTTGGGATTGTTCTCAATGAATTTGGAAAGCATTTGGTCAATCCATCTGTTGGCCCTCTCTACGTGACCTGATGATTGTGGGTGGTATGGTATGTGGAACATCTGATGAACTCCAAGGAGTTCAAAGCCTTCTTTCATCAACTCATCTGTAAAATTGGTTCCTTTGTGGGAGTCTACCTTCAGAGGTATGCCCCACCTGGAGAAAATCTTTACCACCAGGATTTTGGCAGTGGCTTTTTCAGTGCATGTCTTGGTGGGGAAAGCCTCAACCCACTTAGAGGTCAGTGACCACAATAGCGTATTTGTTATTTCTACTGGTATTGTCGAGGGGACTAATAAAATCAATCTGTAAGGCATGCCAAGGGCCAGAATGCCTTTGTGGTAGTAGCTTGACATTATGTTTGGTTGGAATGGGGTTGTTTTGCGCACAAACAAGACAGTTATCTACAGTATGTACTGTTTGACATCCTTGACGACTCCAGGCCACCATGCGTGGTCTTGAACCTCTGGAGTGTGTTTTCTACTCCCTGGTGTCCACTATTGGGGGTGTCATTCACTTGGTGCAGAAATCTGGATCTAAGATGATGAAAGACCACCCACAATTTGGTCGTGGTGTCATCTGGTTTGTACCAAATGAGGTTGTCATCTGGGGACAAGTGTAACTTACCTTCATGCCTTCGGTAAAGGTTATGGGCAGGTAGATTTTTCTCAGTGCCTTTGTACAGAAGTCTGAATACATCTTTTAATTCAGAGTCAGCATGATGGGCTTCTGACAAATCCAAGGGGGGAAGGGTTCAGGTTTCTTCCTGACAGAAGCTATGTGCACAGTTGCTTTAGCCTCTGGATGGTCCATCATCCAGGTGTCCCCCCTCAGGCCCCTTCCTAAGTAAAAGTGTCAGCAGTGTCATTGAAGGCATGATAGGGGTCATGTATGGAATGGTTCTTAACCTTGTGTATATACAGCTTGTGTGCAAACTTCTGTGCCAGTGAATTAATGTATTTTATCAGTTCCCTGTGCTTCACTGGGGTGCCATCAGAAGAGGTAAGGGAGTTCTTCTGCCAGAAAGGGAGAAATTCTGTAAGAGAACAACTAACCCAGTTAGAGTCTGCAAAAAATGATGGTATCCTCGGTTCTGTACTGGATGAACTTGAAGACACAGGCCACCGCTGCCATCTCTGCATACTATGATGATGCTGCACTGCAATGTTTGGAAATTTTAACAGTGTTACCAAAAGGGTAAACTACAAATATACCCATTCCTGCTATCTGTTTTCCCTGATAAAAAGGAAGCCGATCCATCTGTGAAAGCATGACACCGTGAGGTGTTCTCGAGTAATTGTGGTATAGCAGGAAGGAAAGGGCCTGGATCTAGTAGATCAGGTGGCTGCAGTATACAGTCATGGGGTTCTCCTTGGAAAAGGAAACCTTGCACCTGTGTGGATGGCATTTTGGTTGGGTGGACCTTGATATCCCTATCCTGGAGAAGGAGGGACCAGTGCATCAGTCTAGCATTGGAGAATGATCCATCCTTGACTCTATCTGATAGCAGAAAGGTGGTATGGGTATGATTTGTGTTGATGATCAGTGGGGAGTACCCAATGATATACAAAAATTTGACAGCCCAGTAGGTAGCCAGAAGGTTCCTTTTGCAAAGGCTGTACTTCTGTTCCACTGGGGCCAAGATCTGTGATGCATAAGCAATGGGTCTCAGGGTGCCATAGACCTTCTGGGCCAGCACTTCAGACATAGCAATATCTGAGATGGCAGTTTCCAGATGGAATGGCAGGGCTGGATTTGGGTTGACCAAAGCTGGAGATGAGGCCAGGGACTGCTTCAGTGATGTCACAGCGTGGGTGTGAATGGGGCCCCAAGTCCAGGGAATATCCTTTTTCAGTAGTTCATACAGAGGGGTTCCCTTTCTGAGCAAAATCACAAATAAAATCTCTGGAATAATTATCACACCTAGAAACCTTCTAATGGTGGCCACGCTGGTGGGCAGTGGCAAGTCCTGTAATCCCTGTATTTTCTTCCAGATAGAGCTTCTGCCTTTGTCTGTTATCCTCAGACCCAGCAAGAGTACTCCCTTCTGGCACAGTTGTGCTTTTGCTGGGTTACATTTGAGGCCTGCCCTCTGGATGAGGGTCAGTAGTTCATCCAAGAGATCCAGATGTTGGTCCTGTGTGGCAGTGGCCAACAACAGGTCATCCACATACTGCAAGAGGCACTGGGATGTAGAGAAACCCTCAAGGGCATTTATCATGTGCAGATGGAACAGGGAGGAGCTATCATGGAACCCCTGTGGTAAGCAGGTCCACGTGTGCTGCCTACATTCAAAGGTGAAGGCAAACTTATATTGACTCTTAGGGGTCAATGGCAATGACCAAAAACCATTGGAGATGTCCAGAGCACTAAACCATTGTTGGTCAGGGGTCAGTAGTCATAGCACATCTGGTGCTGATGCCACTGTTGGGGCACAACTAGGGATGACCTGGTTTTAGTCTCCTGCAGTCAGGTGTAAGTCTTCATGTGCCCAGGTTTTTTTTCACAGGCCACACTGGGGAATTTGCAGTGGAAACACATGTCCTGATTACACCTTGCTTGAGGAGTGATTTAATTTAATTTTCTCTAAGAGAAGGCAAGGCCTCAGATGGAAAAGAATATTGCCTTTGCCTCTCATGTGCTAGGCCTGTCACTTCAATGACAATGTGCATCTTGCCACAGTCATGCTTGTTGTTGGCAAATGCCTCCAAATGCCTTTGCAGGATGGAAAGGAGCTTTGGAAAAAGCTCATGGTTCTTAAACAAATCTATGACATCATACTCCTTGTCATTTGTGGATATTGTTGAGACCACATGTGAGTCAGGGACCATGATGGTGTGATATTGTCCCTGAATCTGTATCAGTAACATGTTGGCCAAGTCCACCACACAGCAGTGTGGTGCCAAGAAATCAATTCCGATTATACTAGGGTGATCATGCAGTACCATCAGCTGGAGTGTGTGATATGCCTTCAGGTGTCCCACTGTCACAGATAGTGGCAGGCAGCAGTATCAGGTAGCCTAGTTCTGTCTACACCAGGCATATTGTCTTCTGTTTGGTAGACCATGGTGCTGTGTCTGGGTTGTCATCCTGCAGTACAGACACAGCCATGCCTGTATCCAGCAGTGCTGTACGTAGGTGGCCTCCGACCTCGGCCTCTGTGCATGGCCTTCCATTTGTATCTAAGACCAGCTTGTTTATGATATGGATTGGGGCCTGTAATTGTCAATCTGTATCAGTAGAAACATGGGGAATCTCTTGAAAGAGCATTTGGGCCTGGTTTCTGTGAAACATCTCACCATGCTACACTGATGCTATATAGGGAGCAATTTCCAGGTTCAGGTCTGGAGAGGCTTGACAGCCTGGACTTCCGGTATCTCCATGGCCTGTGGAGGCCTGCTCTCCCAGCTGTATTGCAGCAAGAGCCCGTACTGGAACAGTGTCCGCTGAAGAGTGCACTTTTCTGAGCAGGTCTTGGAGGCTTCAGTTCTCATTGGCTATTTCCCTATATGAAGGGTCTGATCTCTGTTGTTTACCCTTATTATTTTTCATGTGTTTCTTATTTTAGTGGTAGTTCTGGTTCTCACCCCGGGATTGTTGTTGGACCTGCTGGAGGTGTTGGTTATCTGTGGGAAGGGGCTGTTTCTCTTGGGCCTGCCCCTCCACCGTGTAGTGTCATGGCCTCCGGAATGGCTTCCATGGCAGCTACCTTCTTGAAGCTGGAGCTTGAGTCATGGATGTAGAGTTAATAAACTCTCTCTGTTTTCCAAAGAATACTGGCAAACCTCTCCGTAGTGGGATAGGTGGTTGGCTCTTCCTTCTCTCACACCTCAGGGATCATGTTCTGAAGGAACAGGGCTTTGTACTCAATGAGGTCCGCATCAGCGGTTTCTTTCAAAAGGTTCTTTCCTGCTCGGTAGGCCATCCAGAGCCTCTGGTGGAAGGTTGCTGGACTTTCCTTCATAGTCTGTTTCACAGGGTATGCGAGCATTACTCCTACCACACTTGGGTTGTGTGCAGTGATGAGTTCAGATGCTACTTCATCAAAGGTGGCGTGGCTGTCCTGTCAAATAGCATTGAAGAGTTTCACCCATAGGCCAGGATCGATGGTCTGGCATAGGATCTGGACTTGGTAGTCTGCAGCAAGACTAAGCATTTCACATTTAGCATGCACCTTTTCCAAGTAGCAACTGGGTTTGTCAGACAGGTTCATCTGACCAATACTATCAGCTATTTGCTGAATAGAGTGGGCCATCTGTAGGGGATTGCTGGGATGATTGTTCGGAGGTAGATTATCTTGGGCACCCTGCAGGGCTGCCTGAGCTGTGGCTTCAGCCACAGTGTGGACCATTCCATCCCAAGTAGCAGCCTCCAGCAGCATCTGTCTAATCTGCATTCAGAGAGTCCCCTTGCCTCTGCCTGGTAGGATCACATTGCCTAAGGCAGTATCAATCTTTTTCTCTATCTCTTCCTTATCATCCACAGAAATAATGGTGATCGATGGTGCCATTGGGACTAGGTCTGAGCCTGCTCCCCCATCATCGGGGTCACCATGTTGGCATCACCCATGATGGCCGTCATGTCGTTGATGAGGTAGGGATATGATGTCATGTGATGGAGGTCCACCATGTTGTGGATGGTGGGGTCACTGGGCTATAGTAGAGACATGACTGGGCATTGTACTGAGAAATGTCATCATCTGACTCCTCCTCCTCAGATGACATTGTCAAGATGGCGGCTACACCACCCATTGAATTGATGTGACCAGCCAGCACCTCTCGCTGATGGTGCAGTTTCATCATTTTACAATCACAATCCTCCTAACTTTTGCAACATACTGATCCACATCATTTTGTAACTGCTTCTGTAAAACTCTATACACTGCGTTCAATTCATGATTATCCCTAGTAGCCACTCCTAAGTCATTATGTACCTGGTTCATGTCATCCTGTAGCTCTCCCAACTCCTCATGGATCTGATCATTAGTTCTACTTAATAAGTCATTCATTTGCAATGCCTGTCCCTTATCCTGTCTCAAACTTTCACACTCCTGCTTCAACATACAAAGTTCCTGCTCGTTTTCCTGAGCAGAATGATGCAAAAGTAAATCCTTTTCATTCTGCAGAGTTTGGAGCTCAGACTCCAAATCCTGCTCTCATCTCAAACATTCTGTTTCCCGCAGTACCATCTCCTGCTTAAGAGACGAGACTTGCAGATCAAGGGTTCAAAACCTCGCTTCAGAGGCTTCCAGAGCAGCATAGAGAGCAACGACCAACAGCCCTTTAGCTTCACGCTGTCTGGCTGTTTGTCTCATCTCTGAGTACTGAGTTGAAATCCCCAGTACGGGGTTTTCAGATTGACTTGCATCCAGCGTGAAGTCAGCCCATCCTCTATGGGAGGCAAGGATGTTCGAGACATTGGGTCTCAAGTCTGCACAAATGTTTGATACAGTGGCCACTGTGTGGGAGGGAACGTAAAATCAAACTGAAAAGGTGCCATGCTGTGTATCGATCCATAACAGGTGCACTAGTTCACAGCCAGGCTACTGTGCACTTGTAAGCTTGCAATTCAAAACTGCCATGGGGTGAGGTGAGTTGGCATTGACCACACCCAGTAAGCAGCCAGACTTTGCAAGTAGTTATGAAGTGAGCAAAAAATGGGAGAGGTGATGCGGGTGTGCACACCTTCTGTCCCCGTCAGGAAGGGAAAGTTGTAACAACAAGTGAAAACTTTACGAACACCAAATATTGCCTTCACACAGTTGTCAATTGTCAGGAGGTCTAAACCTCACTCTCAGGTTCTTGGCGATAATGGGAATGCAAGGAAACACAGATATGTTGCAAAAAAAAGTAATATAACTTGCTTATTACTACCAAAAGGAAAACCACATTTGCCCTAAGCAGTTCTTACCATTAGGAACTGGGAGCCAATGTTAAGTGTTCCCTATACCTCGAGGAATCTCTGTGTCTCCTGGGATCTCCGAGGTAGAAGATGTAATGTCTTACATTACATACTTAAGATAATTACCATGGTTACTGTAAAGTAGAAACATTTCTAGTTACAGAGATGAGCCCTATTGGCTAAATTAGAGGTGGCTCCTCAGTTCTAGATAACATTATACAATTTTGTTATAGTCATCACTTTGTGGAAACAAAGAAGTACAGTTTGTATGTAACCATGTAGTAATACAAATCATCAAAAGATGGCAATGCCAACTCATATATCATATTATTACAAGGACACAGGTGTCCTAACATCTTGTAAGCAAGAAATACATGTGTATATTAAAAAGTAAAGCGTATAACAAATATGTGCATACATAGCCTGACATATACTCTAGTATGGTAGATGTCCTTAGCCCTATATGTTAGCATAACATATACATAAATGCTAGCTGTTTATGGTGTACCTCTGGGGTATCAATTAGGGTGCAGGGACCTCATGTAACAGTGTCATGCGTGCCTTCCACTGTGTGTGTTGCTATGTGCAGGGCACAGTCAGCCATGCAGGTGGCACATGGCTACATGCCTGTGTTCATCCAGACCAATGGTGGGCCTCGCCGCACCCAAGCACCTGCATGTCCAAGTTGTCTAAGGGGCATGCCATGCCTGTGGGCTTATCATGTGCGGCATGTGTCACATGGCCATGAGGGTGCACATGCCACACAGGTATGGCTTCACACATACACACACCTACCATCCAGCCTCCACACTCTGTAGTTTGCATGGACAGTGTCCACAGCTGTGCTGAGTGACTCAGCCATGCACACATGCTCAAGGGCTTCCTGTGCTGTCATTCAGCAGTGGTGACACAGGCAGTTGTCTACATGCAGCTACAGTAGGCAGGGCTGTGGTGCATGTGCACCAGCATGCCTAGGCAGCTGGCATGTGTTGCACTGCATGGCACCTGCACAGGCTGCGGATGAGGGAGGGTATTTATAGGCACTGTCCCACACTTGCAGTGACTGGTGTCAGTATGGAGCACTACCACAGCAGCTGTGGAGGGTGGCTGAGTGGGCCTATAGCAATAGTGGCAGATACAGGACCCTGTGAGAGGCACAGGGTCATTAGCTGCTGAGTATGACAGTATGCTGCTTGCTCATGTGTGTGTGTGTACTGTTGGGATGTGGGTCATTGCTTGTCACTGTGCACTGACATCTTTGTTCCTCTTGAGATTCCCTACCCCACACCATGTAGGACGTCTCGGGTATGCCCCATGTGCTGGAGCTGGTGTGGCAGGTGCAGGTTGATGGTGCAGATGTGATGGTGGTATACCCTCGGGGGCTCTATTACTGATGCTGGCAGAGGAGGTAGGCACATTACCTGTGGCAGACTGATGTTGGAGGCCAGATACATTATGAGGTTGAGATGGTGCCTACAGAGAAGGTGACACTGTGGTGGGTCACGGCGCCTTCGAGGGTAAGTAACTTACCTGTGTTGCTCGTGGCATGTTGTATGGCATGGGGAGGGTGGGGGACCTGGGGATTGCCAGTGTGCTGGGGTCCAACAGCATGTCGTGGTGAGTACAGTGACAACCCGCAGCCATGACATTGCCCCCTTACCATACGTTCGGTCCCAAAAGCTCCTCAGTTCACACAGGCATCAGATCAGGCCACTGCAGCATCACCGTGGTGGCCTGTGTACAGTGAGATGTCCACAATTCCCCTGTGTTGGAACACCTGGATGGCCTTCCATGTCACATGGTAGATGGGTGCCAGCATTGCCTTGCACAGCCACTGCATGCCCCTCACATGCTGCCATGTGTCTGCCACATTGGCATGGTGTTGTACTATGTCTGGTATCACCACCTAAGTGGTTGCTTATGGCAGCCCCTGGTCATGCGTATGAGTGCAAAGCATGCATGCAGAATGTGGCGAACCTCCATATGTTCATGCATGCACTGTTCTTGTGCAGCCATGCCTGTTATGTGGCTATCCCCCCATGCACACATTTTGCTATTGCTCCACGTTGGTGCGTGCTGTGGTGTTGCATGGTGACTTGCGTGCAAGTTTCAGTTGAGGATGCATACATGGTGTGTTTATGCACCGGTGCATTACACATGCTCCCTACACACACCATGCAGGCATTGTGCATAGGGCCCAATATGTTTTATGTGGGGATAGAGAGATATGTATTGTAACCAGTATAGGTCATACTCAAAAAGTTTTCAACTGTAAGGTCTGTGCAAAATAATGACTCCCTTGTAAGTTCCTTGGCCAATCAGATTTCCAATCCACTTCATAACTTGATATTTCTTATCAGAAACACCCAAAAGAAGTTTAAGGAAGTAAAGTTATGTCACACTAATGGCTAAAGTGTGTAGCACTATCTTCACAGAAAATGTTTCACTGTGGTAAAAATAATTTAAGAGAAGGATGCTTAATACATTTTTGACATAACCTAAAATAAATACTGAAAGAAAAAATCATAGTAATAAAACAAACCATTTCCTTACCCAATAAAATTACAATGCAGGCAAGAATTGCTATCAGAGCTCCAGTGCTAAGTCCAGCAGTTAGGATGTATGGCTCAGCATTACATGATTTCCGACTGCCATCACTGCTACAGCCACAGACACTGATAGTGAGGGTATTTGTGCTGGTTAAGGCAGGATTCCCACCATCACTGATAAGAATGGGCAGCAAGTACTGGTCTTGTTTTTGCCGACTAAAACCACTGCGTCTGGCATAAATTCCTGCTGTATTGTCTGTTGGAGAAAGAAAGTTGATATATGACATGGATGTAGTGCTTCTTTGTAAAAATAAAACAAAAAAAAATGCTTTGATACTTACTGCAGTCGATAAGAATGATTATTTTTTATTAATAATATATGGTCATAGTAAAGTCAGTGACACATTCAGAAATGCATGTTATTATAGTAGCATAAAAATGCAATGCAAATTTTAAAAGTATGATCAGACTAGCAAATCTGTGCTAAGTGTTAAATATGCTGAGAGTTTTTAACCTTTAATTATATGACTCATAAAGTAGGAAGTAAGAAGGCTACGGGAAATATATGGTAAGTTAATCATTAAATTTCTTTAGGCTTTTTTTATTTTTTTTTCTCCTCTGGCTAAGAATACGTCAATTATAATGACAAAAACAACTTGTATAGTTTGCCCAGAGATGGTAACCAGCCAAAAACTCCATGTTGATCTTCAAGGAATACAGTCCACTAAATGTATTAATGGAAAACATAGTCAAAGTTAAACAAAATGAGAACAGAAGAGGACACTTCTGAGGATCAACACACAGTACTTTATATGGAAAGAAACAAATCTAGTAGTCATTGGTGACTTCAATACTTAGGGGAATGGGTGAGGAACAAGAGGAACTGCTGGACCAGGATGGTATCTCAGGAAATGTTGTTTACCTGCCTGGATTGCAGGTTGAATGCATGCTGTCCAGGGTCAGTCACAGCTGCTGGAGTGAGGAGCAGATCATGGTTATCTATGCTGGCATGAGTGACATGGGTTGTTCAAGTTCTGATGACATGAAGAGGTGATTCAGAGGATATAAAAAGGTCATTTCTGGAACTAGGGTTGTTTCTGATGGAAAAGGCATCCAGGGCAATCTTTTGTGAAATCCTTTCAGTCCTGAGCACTTCTGAGGAGTGGTAGTGAACCACTAAACTGGTAAATGATTGGCTAAGGGTCTGGTGCAGCAGTGAGGATTTTCATTTGCTGGATAACTGGATGGCCTTCTGGGTCAAATGGTGTCTGTATGCCCTACATGGGCTCTACCTGGACCTGATGGGAATTGGAGTACTGGACTGGAAAATGAACAGTGCAGGGGGAATTAAAATTAGAAAACTGAGGTAGGAGCTGGTGTAAGAGTTCACCAAGGATAGGAGGCAAACACAAAGACATAGGGTTTCACCAAGGAAAGGACAACAGAGCAGGAGAGCAACAAGTGAGGTGTTCCACAAGTGGAGTGGGAAAGCATAGAAGGGAAAATATTCTCACTTGCATAAGTAACCATATAAATATAAGGAGCAAACCTAGCAATTGGTGAGATTTAGGGTCTGATGCACTCTGAAGGCCAGGAATTAGTGACCACTCACAGATATTTGGTGGGGGGAAAAATGACTGGGACACCAGCAAAGAAGGCTACAGCCTATTCCAAAGGTGTAAGACTGGCAGAAAAGGAAGTGGGGCTGTTCTTTTCATCAGAGAGGGAGTAACTGTTTCAGACAAAGAGGATATCAGGGGAGAACAGTGCCACAAAGTCCATTTGGATTTACCTACAGGGAAAGGAAGGAAGGAAGGAAGGAAGGAAGGCAAATAAATCTTCTTGGAAGTGTGCTACAAGACCCTAACCAATTCAGTGGAGCATAATGCTCAGCTAGTTGGGAAAATTATGAGATCAGCTAAATCAAATGCTTTCAGATCAAACTAGATCAGAGTTGGTGGATTCCAATCTCAGGGGGATTGATTGGCATCTTGAAAGGGCTGAAACCTAGTTTCTTTCCATTTTCAAGGACCCTTCTTAGAGCAGTAGGCCAAGCAATGGACCAGATGTAAAAGCCATATTTGACCTTGTTTATGGCAGTGGAGGTGAGATCATGTCCAGTGTGAACATCAAGGTACCAGTCTTAAGTAGTAAGTACAATCATGTAGCTTTCTCCCTGAAAATATGGAAGATTAGTCAGGCATCAGCCACCAAGTCCCAAAACTCCAGAAAGGCAGACTTTGCCAGAATGAGGGATCTGGTGGCCAAAAGCCTGGAGAAGCTACATGAGACTGTGGGGTTTGTTGAAGATGATGCTTGAAGCAGCTGCAGCAGCCTGTATCCATGTACACAGTAAGAGCCAAAAGGCCAAGAAGTGGCCCTCTGAGTCAACAGGGATGTAGGTCAATTGATCCTACACACAAGGGGGGTATATAACTGCTAGAAAGAGAAGGCGTACAGAGTTGTACTCATGGACACTGAACTAATGAATTCAGTGAGCATCTGGAAACCAGAATAACAGTAGGAGTAACAGATAATATCAAAACCTTCTGCCAGTAAAAAAATAAATGGCAAAAGGAAGGTGAGGGAGAAGACTGGGCTCCTGAAAACAAGAGTGGAGGTAACCTGTGTGTCTGCCAGGGGAAACTGATGCGATGCTGAATAAATATGTTACATCTGTGTTCATCAAATGGTCCTAACGTGAAAGTGTGCTCACTGGGAGGGCCATGACATCAAGGGTTTCCATAATCCAAGCTATGGACATCAAACCCACCCTGGAAGCAGATCACCTAGAAACAAGTAGGCAGGGTGAATACCAAGGGCCAAATAGAATACACCACAAGATCATAGTGGAGCTACAGGAACTTCTGGAAGTGTCTCTAGCAATAATCATTCAGGAGTCTGGCCAGATACATTAGGTGTAGTGCTAGATGACTAGAAAGTGACCAATGTGGTCTCCAACTTCAAGAAGGAGGCAAAGTCAGACTCAGGCCATTAAAAGCTGGTTAGTCTGATACCAGTGCTTGGAAAGGTTCTGGAATCCATTACCAAACCAACCTGATTACACTCTTCAAGGGGATGACATGAGCAGTGGAAAGGGTCAGAGTCACAGACCAGTTGGGTTTCAGCAAGGCCTTTGACACTAAGCAGATATGAACTTCTGGTCAAAGTACACCAGTGTGGTATACATGATGCATACAAAAGGTGTATTGGTAGAGTGCAGAAAGGCAAGGCAAATTTTATTTTTCTGGCGCCCAATGCCAGAGGCTCTGGGCAACATACAAACATATGAAAAAGTTTACAAAATCATCTCACAATATAATAAATAATTACACATCTAAATAGGTGATATTCTGCATATAAATAATAACCCTATTTACTTGAAAAGGGCTGATAGTCTGTGTTCTCATCTAGTATCCAAGAATGCCTGGCTGAACAGATGGTACCTAAGGTGGGCTTTCAACGCCTCCACAGAGGTGGCCTCCCTCACCGATGGTGGAAGCAAATTCCACAGGATGGGGCTGGTGATACTAAAAGCTCTAGGTGAGAGACGTAGTCTACAGACACTATTCTGAGGGAAGGGAGGTACTCAAATGCATACCTCAAGTAATTGGTGCAGGGGCTACTGCTTTTCAACATTTTTTTTCAAAAATAAAGAAGTTGGAATCAACAGCAGACTGCTTAAGTTTGCAGATGACAATAATCCGACCAGACTGGTAAATTTCATTGAGGATGGGAGACATTTCAAGAGGACCTAAACAAGCTGGCCAACTGGTCAGATTCCTGGAGTCTTAGATTCAGTATTGCCAAAAGTAAGTTGCTACTACTGGGAGGAGAAACAGGGGTAGAACCTAAACACTGTGTGGGACTCCTTTTGCTGGAAGAGAAAAAGGACATAGGGATCATAAAAATCTAGTGGCTAAAAGATGGCACATAGTGTGTGGTTGCTGTCCAGAAGGCTTGGATAATGCCAGGATGCATTTAAAAGTGCTGACCAGCAGAGAAGAGGATGTATTACTACCACTTTATGAAGCCCCTATCAGGCTCTACCTGGAGTACTTTGTGCATTTCTGATCTCCCCAACACAAAAAGGATACTGAGGCATTAAAAAGGATGCAACAGTCACAGAAGAATTATCATGGGCTATGGAGGAAAAAAGCTATGAGGTGAAACTGGAGACCCTTACCGTGTGTATCCTGGAGAAAAGGAGTCTGAATGGGGGAACATTCTCAGTCAACCACACTCTGAAGGCTATTGGCAAGGTCAGCAGATGGAAATGTTTGATCTGATGTGCTCCAGCAGGACATTCTGACATGCCCTGAAGCTTAATGGTGGTAAATTCTTTGATAAAATAAGGAAGCACTTCTACAAGATAATGGTGAACCCATGGAACAGCCTACCAGTTGAGACACTAGACATTAAGGCAGTGCAAGGCTTTAAGGTAGAATTGAACAGTAGGATGGGTGGGACATTGTTATATATTTGTACATCTGGATGTCACACTTGTTTGTCCCTGCTTGCGACTTTAGAGGCATGGACTTGATGGATCTGGTGTCCCTTCTGACCTTATATAAATGTGCTACTGTGTGTTACTGTTTATGTTTTTTTTCAAAATAGTATACCTTAACTTTTAACCTGGCTATACGTACAGGAGTTTCATCTAAACTACGGATTCTGTATGGATATAAAAACTGGACAGAAAAAAATATTCAGTAGTTCAAGATTTGTCTATGCTCAGCTTATTTTCATTGATTTATGTAATATTCCATTCTCAAAGGTATACTCACTTATCACTTGGGCTTCTATAGTTCTAACATTTCACACAGGCTAGTTCTGTTAGGCATTTTGTAGGAAAGTAAGTTGAAAGCTTGTACACAGCATGGCACAACTCATTATCTCACAGCTTTTATGCACAATGTAGTCTCAGCTGAGAAACCTGGTAATGCAATAAGCTATTAGAATGTGATTACTTCTTTTGGATTACTGCAATATGTAATTACTTTCAGAGCTAGTAGAAAGAGGCTCTATTAAATGACAATTATGGGACCATATTCACTTTTAAGTTCTGTAATAGCCCTAAACATAGGGGCTGTAATTAATTTTTCGTCACTGCTAATAAACCCATTTTTCTTTTAAACTAGCAATTTTCTAGGAATGCCAAAATACAATCCAAAGATTGATCATCTTTAAAATATGAAGAAAGAATCTTTCTGTATTTTTAAGACACATTTGGGTAATATTAAATTTGCAATCAAAGAATGTGCTTCAAAGGTCAATTTGTTTTTTTTCACTGATATCCTGTATTTAGCTTCCTCATCAGATACAACATCAACAAATAGACAGAGGGATTCCATGTGAGTTTTCATCTTCTACAAGCCCATTTCAGAAGTTCTCTGCCGCTTCCAAGATCTTTATTCAGAAAATAATCTATGGGCAGTTGTTCATTATAATGCTCAAGTGAGCAAAGGTCAAATGTTATTAAATAAGACACACCAGCAGTGTGTAAAAAATAAAACTCACCAAGAGTGTGTAAAAACACATTAATTCTACTGCCCATGAATTATTTGAAGCCAAATGCACATTGTTTAGTTCAGTTTGTTGCAAAAGTAAAACTGAGTTCTGCAAAGGCACTATAATTAATCTAGCATGAGACAAGAGACAGCTGTGACAAACTGTGAAATACTGTATATGGATTGTAATGCACACTCATGTATTAGAGTTTGAAAAAAAACTTGATTTTAGCATAGTATTCACACTAACAAGTAATTGTTGTTTTAACACTTCTCAATATAATTGACTCCTCTTTTCTGCATCTATCCTCAGACTTTTGTATCCTTCTATATTCCAAGGCATTTCAATATGTAACTGAATTAAGTATGTTTAAAGTGATAAATGCCACAAATAATATCCATCTATTGTCAAAAGCATCATTTTGCAGTCACAGAATGTGCTAGCTCTTATGGATGTGTGAATATCTGTTACCAAATGTTTGGCCTGAATATTCTATTCAGGAGCCCAAATATTTGGTGTTTGTCATGATGGAGTCTTCTCTCTCCCCACAGGTGACAAGTAGTAGTCCCCCTGCCATTCTTCCTTCTGATTTCAGACTTTTCCCCACCCCATTTTCCTGTAACAACTGATCACAATGAGTGAGTGTGAGCAGGACCCATCATAAATGATCATGAGGGAGGATGCAGGGCAGTAGCATCAGTGACGATGCAAGGCAGTCTAATAAGTCAGGTTGCCTGGCATCACTACTGATGTTACTGCCCCACCACCTTTCTCATAATGATTTGCACCCTGCACTGCTTGCACTTGCTCATTGTGATTAGCTTTGACAGTAAAGCAGGCTGGAAGCATAGCAGGAGGAGGCAGTAGTACTGATTAAGATTAGCTGGTATATCTGGCACTAGTTCATCACTCAAATCAAAGAGTGGGATGAAGAAAGGATGGGCACAGATGAGTTACTGGCTCATGTTTATCTATGGGTATAGTCAGGCATGGGAGGAGGTCATCATAAAACCCTGCCAGTTTTTGGCAAAGTGCCAGGAGCTGGCTATCTGGGCAGTGTTGGACTCAAGGGAAAAGGTAGGTGTGTGGGAAAGTTTGGAATTGGTAGTGAGGGAAGATGGACAGGATACTAGCCCTGGACTCCTGGGAAGGGGGAAGCCTTTTTTTATATTAATTCCCAAATACTCTTGGATGAATACAAATAGAAAAAATATATTTATTATTTTATGAATATTCAGAAATTCAAAGCAAGTAAGTCGGGTAAGGGGAACAACATTCCGAGCCTAATGCGAATAAAGAAGTCCAAGCACCAAATGGAGTGTGGCTCATCGGACACTAGATTTGTAACAGATAGACAAGAAATGAAGTGGAGAAAAGGGATGAAGGGAGAAGAAAGGGAAGGGAAGGGAAGGGAAGGGAAGGGAAGTGAAGGGAAGGGAAGGGAGGAACCATGGAGAGGGGGCAGGGTCAAGCAAAACTTTGTAAGATTATATAGTTATTATTATAATTTATTATCAGTACACATAAGGCTATTGTATTATCGAAAGCATCATAACAGAGGTTGTAAAAATGTACAGTATACAGCCCATTGCATAAAGCTCCTACAATGTAATCCAATACTGCAATATTTGAGAAGAAAAATATGAATACATTTACATGGCCTACATTATTAACTTGGTTCCCTTTCCTTGTCCTTTCTTCCCTTTTCCCAATTACCCCAGGCTTGTTTTATATGAATAAAATGTTAGTGTTTTTTAGCATTTCTGTAACATTATTTGCACATACTGCTGGAAAAGTCATCTTGGTTATAGTGTATTGTACTTTTCTTTCATAATCTTTATATACACTATGTAATTTTATGCATTGCAGTTATGATAATATGTTACTGCGTGTACCGTGTTGCCATGCCTTGAGAAAGTGCACAGGGAGGCTGAGCAAAACTGCATCAGGCAGCGAGGTGAGTTGCTGCTTTAAATCTAATAAAAACATTAAATGGTCTCATGATCCAGAAACTGGTCTGTTGTTACACATTTAATGCACATTGTGCTATGCTACATTTGGTGCTTCAATATGTCAAAAGCCTAATACTCATGCTATATGAGAATTAATATTCCTTACTTGCACATCCCTACCGGCCTCTGCAGTGTCCAATTAAAAGCAAACTGTTCAGTACAATCCTGCCTTGGCATTTGCATTAAGTGGCTAAATCTCATCATTTTGTCATTGCAAAATGTGACACATACCCTGAACATGTGTGAAGAAGTAAGAAATATGTGACATGCATGATTTCAATGAGATGGCAGAAACTTAGAAATTATATCTATTTCTGTATTTATAATTTACTCATTTTTTATTTATTAAAATAGTTTTACCAGGAAAGGCCTACTGAACCATTATGGCTCATTCCCAGTGGTACCCTGGGAGGGGAACACGGGGAGATAATACAGCAGAAATAGTACAGAATTAGTAATAATGTACAACAATATAAACAGGAATATGTACAGTGTCATATAAAGGTATACAAACAAATTTAATTTACAATTTACAGTTTTCACTGACTAGGTAAATAGCCCAGGCAAACAAGAGCAGGCAGCAGAAGCAGTGCAGAAATATGAGAACCAAAACATTCACACATATGAACAGCTATACTGTTCGTGACCAAGCAGAATGGCTGCATGTAGACAAGAGAAGAAGTAAGGAGAGAAAAGTCAAATCCTGGAAATAAGTACAGTGGCAGACATGAATGGTATTGTTATGGAGAAAGGACTTCAGAGGAGAGGGGAGGTGACAACACTGATATGAAAGGGTGAGTGAATACCAGAGAAAAGGGAACCTGTAGAATAAAGCAGACTGACAAGCAGAAGGTGTATACATAAGATGGAGAAGAAGCAGAAGTCTAATGATCAAAGTGAATAGGAGGATGGGTAAAAGCAAGAAAGGAGGGAGGAAAGATAACAAGAATTATCCAAACCAGAATACAGCAATGAGGAATCTTTAGTGAGAGAGGTAGTGGCCATGCCATGATGGGAAGCAGAGGGAGGAACACAAGCAGCAATGATGAGGGCAGGGTGACTAGTCCAGATCAAAGCAGCAAAAGCATGGAAAAGGCAAATGAGTCTTGCAAGGGTGGATTTGGGAGTGCTGCTACAAACAACATGGCCAACATTGAAGGTCAAAATGATCTTTTTAGAGACAATCTTGTGCCTTGCAGGGGGAATAGTGACTTTAGTCCTGCAGTGAGATCCCAGTCTGTGGAGAAGCTTGGAGCAGATGGCATTGATGTGGGCTGAGAAGTCAAGGTTATTATCAAACCATAAACTCAGGTATTTAAAGGAGTGAACTGCATCAATGTTGGATTCATCAAGGGTAAAAACACAGTGGGAATTTGGAAGATAATCAAATGCTGTTGTGTACTACAACTCACAATGGTTGTCTTTTTTAAATTTAGAGTGAGTTGGTTATTTAGGAGCCAGCTATGGACATTAGCAAAGTTGAGCAGTCAACTAAAGGGTAGAAGGGCAAGAGGCAAAAAGGATGGTATCATCTGCATGCAGTTGAAAGTTGGAGGAGGAATAGGTCTTGGTGAGAACATTAATAAATACAGAGGATAGGCCAAGAAATGAACTCTGTGCTACCACAGAATCATTGGGGGGGGCAAGGCTCTGCCAAGAGTAACAGCCTATGACCTACTGTATAGATAGGAATGGAAACAACTAATCACTGTGGCTGTTAGATCAGTACCAGTATGTTTGGACAGTCGAAGAAAGAGAGGGAGGCAAGGTAAAATGTCATCACCAGGTCAATAAATAGATTGGTAGTGATGTGGCCTCAGTCAATGTCATTAAGAATGCAGTTGGTGATGGTATGTAGGGAGGTGGTTGTGAAATGAGATTTATCAATGCCAGACTGGTTCAGACTAAGGAAGGCAGAAAAGTAAAGGAAGGGAGAGAGCTAAGAAAGAACAAAGATATTGTTCAATAATAGCAAAGGTAGGGAGGAGGAAGATGGGACAGTAATTCCCTGGGACAGCAGTGTCACCGCCCTTATATAAGGTGCTGACATGAGCCACCTTCCAAGCTGCAGGAGCTGTTCCTAGTTGGGAAAATAGGTCAGTTAGGGGGAGGCAATAGTGGAGGCAGAGAGACAGAGGAATCAATGGTCAAGTTAATTCAGGCTATAGCCCTTTAAGAGCATTAGGAAGAGTAAGGTAGAGAAGGTAGCTGACACAGTGGTGGGAAAGAAACAAGATTAAGAGATGGGCAGAGAAATGGTGGGGAGGGAGGAGACAAGGAAAGAAAGGAGCCAGCACAGGTAGAGAAATGTGATTAAAGTTGGTAGCTACTTCCAAGAAAGAGGAGACAACAGAACCTTTAAGAGAGATCGATGATACATAACTGGGATGGGGATTATAAAGAAGGTAAACAATTGTCCAGAATTTGGAAGGGAGCTTAGATTATTCTGGAAGTTTGAAATGAAATAATTGGACATGGTCTGTCTTGTAGCATTATTTACTCTGGTGTAGGTTTTTATTCTGAACCCATTGGCTGGATAATTCTACTTTTCATGCTGTCAAGTCTTAATGCACTATGTTGGAAAGAACATCCTAATTTGTGGGAAAAACCTGTGAACTATAAAACATTTACATCCTTGACATTTTGAAATGCTTAACATATAAGTTAGGAAATATTTACAGCCTTGGGTTGTTTTCATTGGCAAAATTAAAGTTGGAAGAAAAACTAAGATAAACATAACTTTAAAAAATGTTTACTTCCTGATCTTTCTGTCAGGGTCATGGTATGGGCTTCTAAAGCATCTCTCAGATATGAGGTATGTGGAAGCGATATATAGAAAATGGGCTACATTCATTTATTCAAAATGATGAATGTTTTGTATGGTTAAAATCATACAAGTAAACAACTTCTTCCATTAATATTATTGTCAATGCCCCCAGACTTCATTTGGGGTCCTTTCCTGTGTACCCTGTCAATCACAGGGGTTTTTAGCATACAAAAGAGATGAAAAGTGGTCTTATATTCTTTTGGAAAGAGTGTAATATCTTTCCAGTTGGTAGTATTTCAAAAATCCTTCTGTTCTTTCATCTTCCTCTATTCCCCTGGTGTCAGATTTTTTATTTCTTTTTGGAGTTGTGTAATAGAGTGAGTCATAGGGTTTATTTCATCTTTCAGGTCAGGGTGCCTACCCTCAACAGTAGTTCATCTGTTCTACCAGTTTTGGCTTTTGCTTGTTGTTCCAAGTTATTCATTTTATTATTTATCCAGATTATTAGCATGTAGGTCCTTGAGCTGAATTTGGCTCTCTTGTGATCAGATAATGTTTTCTATTAACTTTGTTGTCCAGCTTGGTGGGTTATCTTCCTCTGCATTTGTTATCAAATTGTCTGCAGTATTTTTTCTTTCCTTTTTTTGTTTATTCCTGAGACATGCTGGGGATATTTTATCATTATTAGTTTGGTTGTCACTTTTTGAGTAGTTAGAAGCTGCATCACAAATAAAATCAGTTTTCTGTGCATGTGTATTTGAAGGGCCTGCTTTAATTATTTTCTGCTTTTTGGTGGCTTTAAACATTTTGGGATTTCTTCATCATTACTGACATTTTCATTTTTCTTTTTTGTACTTCAGGTTGATTTTTAGATGCCATTTTTGGTCATGCTTTGATGTTGGCCAAATTCAATTGGTTTGTATCAGCTGAGTCTGAGTTAATGTTTTATGGCTGGTTTTATGTCCATCATATCTTTTATATTTGTTTTATTAGGCTTTTCTTGTTCATTTTGTTTTGTATCCAGTCTCTTTTATTACAATTCCAGTATTGTGATTATTTTTTTTAGAGTCAGTATATTCTGTATTTTTTGTTTTAATCTTTTTTTGCTCCTTATCTGGTATTTTCTGACTCTGCACTCTGCATCAGTAAGTGCTTTATAGATCACTGTTATCATTATCTTTATTCACAGAGTTAGATGGTTTTCATATTTTCTGATTTATTTTGATACTGTACAGCTTGTTTTTCACCCTTGCTGTGCTGCAGACTGATATACTGTATCAGTCCAGAACTCTTATACATTCTAATATACTGATGCTAAAGCCCATCTTCTTCAAGTTGTGTAACAGGGGGTGCTTTGAAACAATTGAGAAGCTGCATGTGATATACTATAATGGACTAGAAATCTGCAACAAATCTGTCTTGCTTACATCTAAGGGAAGTTTTCCTTACTTTACAGTCTCACATTGGTATTGCTTTGTGTTTAATTATTTTAGTTTTTAAATCAGGAAGGGGTTTTTCAAAACTGCTTATCTTGTGAGCAACTTAGAAGGGTTGAAATAACTGCATATTTGATTTTACTTCATGGGTAACTGGACTGTCTACTAGTATTCTGTGACAGTTTGCATCAAATTACTTTTAAATAGTTTACAAATCAGTTACTGGAGGTTAGTTGAATTACTATAAAGTGCAGTACTCACCAGGGTGGTGGAGCAGTGGTGTATTTGATTGTTTCTAACAGTCACCAGTGGTTGTGGACTACCCACCCACCCACCCTTCCCCACCCCACCCCCAGGCATGCCATTTCCTTTATAGCCAAAGTTCTGACATCACTTCCTCAACAGGTCTTGGGGCAGAACTGTCATATTCTTAATAACCCAGCACAGTGCATAAAGGGTAAGTGCACAACACAAAAAGAAAAAAATATATATTTATATTACATGTTGTATATTATAAAGGAGAGGGACATGTGGGGAGTGGTGCAATGCACTGGCTGTGGGGCAGCAGTTTTCTGGGAGACATTCTGGAAACTGTGTTGCTGTCCTATTTGCAGACAACTGTCAGCTCTGAGGGAGGAGGTTGCCCACCTCCAGGCTGAACTGGCAAGAACTAAGGAGGCCTCCCCCACCCAAAGAGCACCACTGCCACAACCACTGCCTCAGAGGCTGCCAAGTATGAAGAGCAGTTGGACCACAGTGGGGTCTGGGAGGGTGCAGATGGTGGAACAGAAGTGAAGCTCCCGAGTTGTACCTCTACACAAACCATCTGCCAGTCTGGCAGAGCAAGGTTCCTCTATGATAGCACCCTCAGTGGAGACCAAGAAGAATGCTGAGGACATCCACAAGGGAGACCCACAGAAGGGTGGCAAGGGACACCACAGGGGAAGGAAACAGCTTCTTATAGGGGACTCAATTGTTAGAGGGGTAGACCTGGGGAAGGGAGAGGAGAGGGAAGTAAGGTGCCTGCCTGCCTGGTGCCATGGCTTGGAGGGACAAGAAGTGAATCCTCAGGATTGCAGAAGCAGTATCACAGGAGAGGGAACTAGATATAATTGTCCACTTTGGGACAAATGACCTAGCTAGGCATGGGATCAGTGCAGTGCAGGATGAAATTGTAGAGTTGGGGAGGGGCCTCAGACAGGTAGCAAGCATGGTTACCTTCTCAGAGGTGCTGCCAGTCCATGGCAGGGGTAAGGCTAGGGTACTACACACCATGCAGTTTAATGAATGGCTGGAAAACTGGTGCAGAGCACAGAGCTTTGGCTTCATTGGGGACTGGGGGTATACCTGGAGAGATGAAGGTCTATACTGGCACAATGGTCTGCATCTGTCCACGAAGGGAACCAAGATCCTAAGTGACAGGTTTAAATGCTTCTTTGGCAAGATTTTAAACTAGCCATGGGGGCAGGTGCTAATAAAAGGCAGGAAATTTCAAGCCTCCCCCAACAAAACCTGCCAGGTAGTAAGGTAAACACTGAGGTACAGTGCTCAACAGAGGGCAGGACAGGGGTAAATGGAAAAATAGACAAGGGCAAAAAGAGCAGGCATGGGGGGAAAAAATGATAAAGCCAGCATTAAATGGAGGGCAATGAGTACCAATGCCCATAGTCTGGGAAACAAGCTTCCTGAGCTAGTAGCCTTGATGGAAGATGAACAACTGGATATTGTGTCAGTCACGGAAACATGGTACACAGAGAACCATGACTGGGATGTCAACATACCGGGGTACACAGTCTACAGAAGGGACAGGGAGGGGAAAAAAGGAGGTGGAGTAGCTCTATACATAAGGGAAGGGATCAAAGCTACAGAACTAAAAAGTAAAGGGGGAGGACAAAAGGCACTCTGGTCACCTTGGAGACAGGGAATGGCATCACAATCCACACAGGGGTTGTACACAGCCCCCATCTCAAGGGGAGGAAATGGACAAGAAAATGATAGAGGACATTCTCAACATGTCTGAAAAAGAGGAGATACTGTTGATGGGGACCTGGATATGCCAGATGTTAACTGGATGACATGTACTGCAGCCACATCCAAGAGCAGGGTCATTCTCTATGCCCTGCAGGGGGCAGGCCTTAGACAGCTAGTGTTGGAACCCACTCTAGAGGGAGCAATACTAGACATGGTAGTCTCAAATGGAGAGAGGATCACAAATTTAGAAGTCAGTAGACATCTAGGAACAAGCAACCACTGCACAGTGTGTTTCACACAATAAGCACAACCATGGAGATGAGCCAAACAAAAACAAGCATACTGGACTTTAGAAGGGCTGACTTTGGCAAAATGGGTGAATACCTGAGGAGTACACTAGCAAATGGCCAAAAAGGAGGGGTGGAAGAACAATGGAGAAAAATCAAAAACTGCCATCATAGAGGCAACATGCCTTTGTGTGAAACAGATAAAGAAAACAAAGCGGAGTAAAAAACCACTATGGTTCTCAAAAGAGGTGGCAGGGAAGGTTAAGGAGAAAAAGGCTGCATTCAAAAAGTATAAGGAATCACAGAAGGAGCACGATAGGGAACTATATCAATTAAAGCAGAAAGAAGTGGGGAAGGCAATCAGAATAGCAAAAGCCCAAACTGAGGAAAAAACAGCCAATTCAGTTAAGAAGGGGGATAAAACCTTTTATATGTATATTAGGGAGCATAGAAAGGTTAAGAGAGGAATAGTGAAGATTAATAAGGGAGAGGGGAGGTGGGCAGAGGGAGAAATTGAAAAGGCAGAGATACTGAATAAATACGTTTGCCCAGTATTCACAAAAGAAATAAGGAGGAGTTACCTAAACCAGACAATAGAAGCACTCTGGGTAGGGGGTTGACACCAGTCCATTTACAGAAGAAAGAGTCCTGAAAGAACTCCTAAAACTCAAGGTGGACAAAGCAATGGGGCCTGACAGGATTCACCCCAGAATCCTAAAAGAACTAAGGGGGGACCTAGTGACACCACTGACCACACTTTTTTAACAAATCATGGGAGGATTGGGTGGTACCTGAGGACTGAAGGAGGGCAGATGTGACTCCCCTTCACGAAAGTGGCAGCAAGGCAGAATCAGGAAACTACAGACCTGTAAGTTTGACCTCAGTGGTAGGGAAAATGATGGAATCACTTCTGCAAGAATGAATTGTTGAGTACCTAGAGGCCAGCGGGGCACAGGACCCAAAGCAGCATGGATTTACAGCAGGAAGGTCATGTCAGACAAATCTAATAGACTTCTTTGACTGGGTGACCAAAGTAATAGACCAGGAAGGGGCTGTGGATATGGCCTACCTAGACTTTAGCAAGGCATTTGACACAGTCCTGCACAAAAGATTAATAATCAAGTTAGCCAGCCTGGGAGTGGGTCCCAGGGTGGTAGCCTGGGTAGCAAACTGGCTGCAAAACAGGACACAGAAGGTAATAGTGAGTGGAACACATTCCAAAGAAAGGGGTTCACTAGTGGAGTACCTCAGGGCTCAGTACTGGGTCCAGTCCTTTTAACATCTTTATAGGTGACATTGAAGAGGGTCTGAAGGAAAGGTATGCCTCTTTGCAGATGACACAAAGATCTGTAATAGAGTTGATACAAGGGTAGAAAGGATGAGAAGGGACTTGGCAAGGTTGGAGGAATGGTCAGACATATGGCAACTTAGATTCAATGCAAAGAAGTGCAAAGTAATGCACCCGGGAAACAAAAACCCAGGAGAAGAGTACACAATAGCATGGGAGGTACTAACAACAACAAAAATGGAAAGAGACCTGGGGGTAGTCATTTCAGATGATCTAAATGTTGGTAAACAATATGAGAAGTCAGTAAGGAGAGATAGGGGGATACTGGGATGCATAGGAAGGGGCATCACAAGTAGAAAAAGGGAAGTGATTATCCCTCTGTACAGACAGTTGGTGAGACCCCATCTGGAGTACTGTGTGCAGTTTTGGACACCTCATCTACGCAAGGACATAGACAGAATGGAAGCAGTCCAGAGGAAGGCAACTAAAATGGTGCAGGGTCTCCATCAGAAACCATATGAAGAGAGACTGAGAGAGCTTAATATGTACACCCTTGATGAAAGGAGGGTCAGGGAGGACATGATAGAAATGTTCAAGTACCTGAAGGGAATCAACAAAATCCAGAAGGGTAGCATCTTTCAGAAAAAGAGATGCGTAAGAACAAGTGAGCACAATTTAAAGATAGAGCGGGGGATGGCTCTGGGGTAATGTGAGGAAAATGTTTTCATGGAGAGAGTGGTGGATGCACAGAACCGCCCTCCTGGGGAGGTTGTTGGGTCTAAAACAGTGGGGGAATTCAAACATGCATGGGACAGACATAAGACAATTGTAGTGGGGGTGGCAGGAAGTAGGCTGTTGGTTAACTAGAATCTGCAGCTTATCCAGTAGGTAGGGAAATGGGCAGACAGGGTGGGCCAAGTGGTCCTTATCTGCCATCAAAGTCTATGTTTCTAATTCTGTCAGCAGTCTGTCTCTGTAGTTTCTATTGTTCTGATGTTAGTCGCACAGCTCTCATAGTTGTAGCCAATCCCAATAAAACATTTTGTGCAAATATTGTCTTTTGTGCCCCTTAATTATATTATCAGTGTCAAAAATGTGTTGATTGTCCACTGCTTGAGAAACTCTATCAACATTGTATCTGTGACATTTATTCTCTTTAACTTCTGCCTTGTTCAGTTCTTTGTGTGTTCCTATTTTATCATCTTTCATTAATATGCCTGTTAAACATACAGTATATCCGTATTTCAGATGAGACGTTAAACTGAGGTCCTGTCTGCCTGTTCAGGTGTTTGTTCAGGTGGACATTAAATATCCCATGACAGTTCTCGAAAAGAGCAGGGAAATTTCCTCAGTGGCCTGGCCAAATTTCCACCATTCACTAAAAAATACCACCAGTAGCATAATATGGTTCAATCTCACTTGATTACCATCTGTATCATCCCCTCTCCTCTAGGACAAGGCTGAAAATAGACTGAATTATCTAGCCCTCCTTGCCCAATCAACAACAAAAAAACTAAAACTAAACTAAACATCTGGGGGTTGAACTTCTTTGCAATAATACCTTAATTTTCTCAATACTCTGTGCTGAATCTCTAAAAATGTTTCTAAGTATGAGTTTTAACATTAATTTTGTAATTTTTTATGTTTTAGAACAAAATAGAAAAGAGTACAATTTGTTTCCACTATATACCACGTTTCACACACAATGCACCAACAGTGCTTCATAAAGTGATCAGTTAAACAGCTTGTTCAGGGACACTACAATATGTGATATGTGAGCAATGACACACAACAAGATATGTGGTTATACTGTAAAAATCACATGCCAGGGTATATTTTGTTTTAGTACAGTTATTAAAGCATAAGTGTACCTGAACAGTGTTATTACATGTGTAACATAGGCAAAACTATCATTTACTGTAATGTTTACCATATATGAAAAAATAGGCCTCTAATAGATTTTCCAAAGAAAAATCTGTCCTCCTAAAACTAGGAAGAAGTTAAATCAGACTGTGTTTTATGTCTCCTATCTCTCCCAAGAGTGTGTCTGTGCATGTGATAGTATAAAATAGCTCCACCCTATCTCCTTGCTGCTCAAGCCCTCATTCCAGCTAGAAAATTATTTTCTGAAAGATATACTCATATGAATCTTAAATCCCCAATAAAGGGACTATTTTGCTACAAAATATAGTTTATGAAGCACACCGGTCATACCTCACAGATATGTTCTTCCTATACATTTGGAAAATTATTATTTTCTGAGTTATCTCATATACGTTTTAATATCAGTCAGTGACACAGTAAAATATCAAAGATATGTATGCACATATTTCCAAAGTAATGCTTACAATGCAGTCTTTGTAAGCTTGCTGAGCTACTGAATGGGGATTAAAGAGGTGTGAGTATTTGACTCACATGGAAATAATTACAAAAAGATGCACAGAGAACAAGAATTGTTCTCTCTGCTGGGAGGGAAGGAAGTGTGTGGGAGTAATTTTCATAATTTCTGCTGACATGTTACATGTAACAATCAAAGCTACTGTAAAAAAAAGAAAATCCAAAACCTGCATTCCCGTCTTTGCAGGTTAAAAGTGAATCAGGTAAACTGTCGCTCCACCAACATAGAAAGCACTCACAGACACATTCTGTTCATTTGGCTGATGATATAATCTCAAGGGCAAACAATATTAATTGGGTTGAAAATGGTTTTACTTTTTATTTGCACATGGTCATCCAATATACTATGTGGTAGGTTAAAAAATAGCTATGAGTTCTTCTGTGCTTCTGTGAAGAGTGGCTGAACAAGCACTGTGCTAAAGAGTATAGAACCACAAAAGTTTCCAATTGTGCAGTCCATACAAAAGCCAGTCACGTTTTCCGAAAAAAATATTATAAACATGCAGCCAGCATTAATCATGCTAACTAATAACAGACACACACACACACACACACACACACACACACACAGTTAAAACATGTAATTCTTAGAGACAACATGTTAGCCAGGACAACAAAAACAATTCTACAACTCTTTAAAAAAAACTCCATACATCTAAAGCCGCCTGAATTCACCCAACAATCTACAAAAAGTGTCATGGTATCTTTTAACTTCCACCTGAGTGGCCACCCTAGAAGGACAGAAGTCACTTTGGTTTAATATCTCATCCAAAGAGCTGCAACTCCAATAGTGCATCATCCTCCTAATGCAGAACAACAGTGTTAGGGATGAGTATTAGGGCAACCGAAGTGTCTGGTGAAGGACTTGAATGCAAATCTATTCAATTTAATTGGTCTAGAGGCAAGAGTGCCATTGACTGACTCACTGGCACTAGACATTTTGTACAACCTTTGCAAAAAAAAAAAAAAACATACAATCCACAGATCATGCCATTCAGACACCTGCCCCTCCCAGTTGTGACTTGTCTACAACACACTTTGTTATCTCCTAGACATCTCCAATCATGTTAAAAGGAAGACTATTAAAATAAGGAAGCAGGAAGAGGAGGGACTCAAGGGATGGTGAAACAGGAAAAAAATATTCTACACAGTGGAACAGTATAATGCACAATAGCACCCTCTACTACCAATGCCAGCAGTAAAGGGACTACTTTGCAAGACATTTTTTTATGAATTTAAATTAACTCTTTGATTTTATAATCTTATTTTTTTCCCTAAAACACAGGGCAAATTCCAGTTTCTAAGCACAATAATACTTTCCAAGGTGAGTAGTATGGGCTATACCAGACCTTCCAGGGGCTAGAAAAACAAAGAAGGCACTTGGCTGAATGTCAAAAACACTGTATCCAATGATAGGATAAGTAAATAAATTAACATGCTAATTTTCTTGAAAAGCATCAGTGTGACATGAAATGTCAACCACATGTGAGGGGGTGCTACTTTGATTTTAATTGTTACATTAATGTTTTTTTATTAGATTGTAGCAATGGATACTGTGTTTTTTGAATTGCACTGAGTACCTTCTACATTTTTCTTCCAGTGCTGCTATTGACTTGGCTCTGTCTCCTGGGTGTTCTGAACCATCACTTTCTGGTTTCTTCCAGGGACTATAAGGCCCTCTGCCTGCAATATCAGGCCTAATTACACCCCCTGGGCAGTCCAGCATATCCCAATACCACTTACCTTGTTGTGGATTATTGTTAGCTCAGGCCACATATTAAATTGTTACTCCCCTTCAAGATGTTTCTTTAATGTGTCTGAAGATTATATCCACTCCTGGTATGGGTCCAAGAATAAATCTTCAGGTAGTCACACTATTTTCCAAGCTTGCCAATGTTTCATGATATGAAAAAGGAAATGAGCTTTCCTGGTATCTTATTCCTAGTCAACTAAGTTATGAAATGAAAGCAAAGCCACAAAGTAGAGGACTTGTATTAGACTGGTCTCCACAAAAGTACAGTTTATCAGGGGTTTTATATGATCACCAAGAGTACTACATCCATAGGCTGTGATTTCTAACCACTGAATCTTAGTGTCTACTGAGGTTAACTTCAAACATAAAGCTGTCACTGTCTGGACATTCAAGGGAGCCATCCTAATGCTTAAGTACCATATGGTTGCTTTATCCTTCATTATCTATTTCACCTGCCAAGCAGTCTATTTAAAGATGGGGAACATTCTCCATCTCCCCACACAGTTTGGGGTTCTAATTTTTGTGGAGATGAAGGTTCTAATTTGGTTTATAATTTAGTCAGACTTAGAAAAAACAAAACCAAAATAATAACAAATTGAACTACCATTAATGGGCTCAGTTCTTGGTACTGAGACAGGGTTTAGACTAGCACATTTGTAAAGTAAACAAAAGTCCTTACTGTGGCAAGCAGAGCTCTGTGAGTACCTTCTCAGAAATACTCAGATGGTATTTGTACACAGGGCCTAAACATTCTTGATATTTCATTGTTGGTACACAGCATTTAGTCAAAAATAGGTTGCAAAATAATATTTTAGTCCTCCCCTAGTTGGCTAGGGCAGGTCATGGCTACTTTTACCCCTCAATAATCTCCCTCCCCCACCATTGTCATTGGTCTTCCCATTACACTAAACCATATCTTCCATCCAGACCAACTATATTCCACAACACTAGATTCATAAACTACCCCTTACTTTAAACTCTCCAGTCCTGTTATCACAGGAGAAATTGATCACTTCAATATTTTCACCACCCACTTTTCCCCATAGCCAAGATTGTGGGGTCAAAATGGCGTGTTTTCTAAATGTCCTGTGAGCAGGTTAATTTATCTGCTTGTCCTGCCATTCCATCAACACTACTCTATACCATTTTGTCACAGACACACTGAAGAAGGGGAACACAGTCCAGCTAGCATTGCTGATTGGCACTAGGCAGACTTATAGAGGATTGGATTGGAGCTTATTCATATAACAATGCAACATCTCAGGAGGAGTTGGCACTGACAGCCTGGCATCTAAATCACACAGCTAGCACCTACTGCATCTTGCAGGATTAGAAAAGTCAGAACAAAGATTAAGAAAAGAGTTAAAATAAAGATCAATGTCCAGGGCCAGTGTATTCAACTGCCATTACACATTCAGCCCTTTTCCAACACTCACACTTGACAATTGTTTACATTACAGTGAAAAATATGTCCTTGCACTTAAAAATGCTTTTGTCCAGGTACTGTAATACCTATTAGCATTGACAATATAAGCAATAATATGAATTTTTGTTCTGCTTTTCCATAGCATTTGAGTGTGAATTTGTCCTGCTGAGAGCCAGCATCTGAGTATGACAATAACATGGTTTCATGGTAACTTAAGATTGGAAGGGGTTCAGTGTGTCTCACATCCACTTTCAGCTTCATTAGCAGGTATGAATAAATTTACTGTGCAAACCCAGGTTACTCAAT
This sequence comes from Neoceratodus forsteri, assembly GCA_016271365.2. NCBI lineage: Eukaryota > Metazoa > Chordata > Ceratodontiformes > Ceratodontidae > Neoceratodus > Neoceratodus forsteri. Next base: position 1,379,547,856 of record CM028130.1, read on the forward strand.
GATTTCCATGGAAAGCATTTTTTTCCCCAAGGCTTACTGTGAAAAACTGTACTGTCTTATTGTCCACTGTCTCTGCTGGATGTCTGCTCCATAGGTTCAATAACCACCAGGAAAATGGGGGTTGCCAATAAAAGGCAGTCCAATTTGTCCCTGTGCCCAGCCAGGAATATAGAGCCGGGGGGTAGGGAAGGGGACAGGGACCTCACTGAGGAGAAAAATGACAAGGCAGGTAGAGGTCATGGGCTATTGGCCAAGTGGGGGGATGGGAAGGGGCTACAGGACAAAGGGCAGCAGGGTTACTTAAGGACATGTAGCCACAGTTCTCCCTCTCTCTTTGCTGTAAAATGTTTCGACTTACAGCACATCACTAGGCAGGTAAGCACAGCCAAATATTTAGAGGCACGCTGTTTTTTGCAAGTTTGGCATTCAATGAGCTTGTATACCGGGAAGGTGGTGGCATTGATACATGGTTGGCTGCGGGAAGTGAGCTGTTTGTTGTAAAAAGAAAAAAAGGGGGTGGCATCTTGATTTATGTAAATTATGACCTTAATGCTGTAAACAGTGGCTTGTCCTTGAGGAGCGCGCAGCTGGTGAGTGGACCCACAGAGAACTGCATTCGAGTGAGCAAGAGGTTTGTGGCTTGTCTTTGTTTTAGTAGCGGAATTGACTGAGCGAGAGGTTGGTGGCTTGCCTTTGGTTTGGTAGCGAACACGTGTTCCAGGCAGGTGGCCGGTTTGTGCTGAGGCAACCACTTTATTTGTAAAACAGCAGCCTGCATAGATGGGGATGTGTGTGCCCATGAGGAGCATGCGGCTGGTGATTAGGCTGCAGAGAGTACCACGTTTTCCCACGGGTGACAGTTGGAGGTTGGTGGGTTTTGCAACAACAGCTCTTACAGGTCCTGTGCAGCTGGGCCAGTTCATGGCCCTGCCAACTAGGGGTGAGCAGAGGTTTTGTCGTGAGGACAGAACAGGGCAATATTCAGCCCATGGCAACATACAGCGTTGCAAGGGTGAGGGGCTCAGTTGAACAGGCCCTGTGGCCAGGCATCAGATAGTGCTGGGAGGGGGGGATCAGTGTGGAGTCACGGGCAGGAGCACAGCGAGCACCACTGGAAAAGGGGGTCTGGGATGAGTCTTCCATTGGTGGGTGCATTCTCATGGCAATGAACTGGGAAGATGGGGGAGGACCAGGGCATACGGCCCTCAGCTCAGTAGCTGTGATCTGGACAGTCGGGCCAGGTAGGCCCAGAAACCTGCCTGCAAGTGGGAGCTGACTCTAACAGGAAGGCAGAGAGGCTTCCAATTGGGTATCAGTAAGCAGCAGAAATGAACGGATGCAGCATGGTGTTGGCATTTGTCTGGGCCACCACGTGGGCTGGGGGGGCTGAAGGGGACCTTTCCAGCCAAGGAGGACCCAGGGCCTGGGGGAAGCAGTAAGGATGAGCAGGCCAGAGTGGGCTGCCACGTGGTTGTAGGGGGGAGGGCAGGATGAGCCGTGTTTGTTTTAAAAAACAAAAAAAATAATAAGAAGGTGCTTCTCCTGTGGTGCAGAGAACAAGGCACAAGGAACTTCTCTCCTCCCAGAGGTAAAAAGGTTGTGGGTTCAAAACCAGCTTCTTGGGGAAAAAGGCAGCAGCAAGCAGCTAGACAGCTGTAGGTAGCTCCGGTGATGAAGCCACACAGAGCGTTTAAGGGATTGGAGGGTGCTACAGCCCATGGTGGGCCTTGAGATGGGGAAGCATGGCTGGGTTTCTTTCTGGTAAGTGAGTAAGCGGAAGGCCCTGCCAGCCACACATCCATTGGGGGAGTGGGGGGGTGGCTAGGATTATGGCCTCACTGCCAGTGGCATACAGAAAGCAGATGGCTGCAAGGGAAGGGGAAGAGGGGGCCAGATGACTGGGCCTGCATACAAGAGTGGGCAGTGCCTTAGTGGCTCTAGAGGGATATGGGCATCAAGTACATTGTTGGCCTCAGGCTAGTGGATGGGGGCTGGACAAGTGGGAGTACGGCATGGATGAAGCAGCAGCCCTAGGGGCCCCCCAGCCCACAGCAACACAGGTCAGCCTGGATTGGGGATCAGATGGACAGAGACTCACAGGGCATGGTGGCATGTGGAGGGAGAAAATTTTTCATGAGTCCAAGTGGATACAAGGCGCTTGTGCAGAAAAAATGGGTTTATGAACACCAGCTACACATGGGAAGGGGGTGTCTCTGGCCAGGTGTGGAGGGGAAGGGGGCAGCTGCTGAGTTCTGGCAGAGTTACTTTGTCAAGGGAAGGGAATAAGGAGGTGGTGGGGGGCTGAATCAGGGCATGAAGGGACAGTATTCATGTATGTCTTGTCATGCAGCTTCGGAAGATATGGCGCCAAAGAGAGCTATGACATCCAGTACAACCATGCTAGCAGAGGCCGAAAATCTGATGTCTCAGATGACCGAACTGATGGAGGCAGCAAAGCGGAGGGAAGCTGAGAAAGAGGTGCAAAGGAAGTGGAAAGAGTGGGACGAGAGGACTGGCCTTGGGAGGGGCAGAAAATGGGCGAGGAAGGTGGGTACCAGTCCCCCGGCAGCACTGAGGGTGGGAGAAAACACGGACTGGGCCCAGAACTCTCAACCAGATGGGGGTAAGGATAAGGTGGATATGAGCAATGATGAGAGTTTAAGAGAATATATGGAAGGCCTGGTAAGTGACATGGGGGAGGCAGGTGTGGCAAGGATGGAGATGGCTTTACGGACAATCAAAGAAAGATGGGAAGGGGAAAAAAGGGGGCAGCCACTTTAGGAGGGGCATGGAAGTTATATGACAGTCCCCCAGGTTTCACGTTGGGTGACCACGTGCTGGTTGGTGTCCATTAAAGAAAAGATTTGGAAGAGGGAGTATGTGGATATCTTTAAGCTGGTGGATGAGAAGACAGCAAAAAGGTACGAACAAAAATAATCGGTAGGTAAGTCCGAGATGGCAGTGGCGCGGGCAGTGGTGGGACATAAGGCAGAAGAGGCAAGGTATAAGGGAAAGAACATAGACATGTGGCAAGCAAGTTTTTTGATTTACAGTGCATTGGTAATCGAGAAGCAGCCAGAGCTGGCAATCCCGCTGATAAAATACATGGCAATTATTAGGGACGCATACCGGGTGAAACTGGGTTTTGGTTGGCTGAAGTACGATGAGACGTTTCTGAGATGCATGGCTGTAAAGGGTGATCTGAGGTGGGATTGCACCCACGCAGAACTCTGGGTCAGGATGCTGTCTGGTGCAGCAGGGGGCCAGGGGTCGGACATGGTAAGAAAGATGGCACCGGCACAAGGGGCCAAGGCTTGTTGGGCTTACAACAGGGCAGCATATAACTGGCCTAGCTGTAAGTTTAGACACATTTGCTCATGGTGTGGGTGGTCTCACCCAGCCACAAGTTGTAAGGGGGTGGGGAAAAAGGGGACCCAGTCAGACAGCAGGCCCCCAAGCAGCTATTTCGGGGTGGAAGTGGGGAAGCCAGCAGAAACCAGGGAGGCATGGGTGGAGGGGTTATACATCCAATCATGGATGGAACCAGGCTTGATCAGTCAGGGTGGAGGTGGGGATATCCCTTGACCTACATACCCATAAAACGGTGGGTAGTGGAGGCTTGGACCAGGGAATACCCTGACTTGGCAGGGGTGGAGTTATTAATAAAGGGTTTTGAAGGGAGCTTTGTGCTGGCATTTGAAGAGAGGCGGAAGGGGATGTGCAGCAAGAACTTAGGGTCAGTGGCGGGAAAAGAGGACATCATACGAAAAAAGATCCAGAAGGAGTTGAGGGCAGGTAGGGTGGAAGGACCACTGGCTACACACCCATGTGTGGAGTTTTAGGTATTGCCTCTAGGCTTGGTGCCTAAGAAACAGGTGGGTGAGGTCCAGCTCATACCTCACCTGTCATTCCTGAAAGATGGGTCAGTGAATGAGGGGATTCCAGATGAGCTCAGCATGGTATCCTATGCATCACTGGACCAGATGGTAGAGTTGATACGGGTGGCAGAGGGTGCCTGGTTGGACAAGACAGACATTAAGACCACATTCCGACCACTGCTGGTGAGGCCAGAGGATTGGGACCTTCTCGGTTTCCAGTTCGAGAGTAGGTTTTATTTCGACAAAGCAATGCCCATGGGTTGCTCGGTAGCCTGTGCAACTTTTGAAGTATTCAGCTCATAGGTGCAGTGGGTGTTTGGGTGGTGGTATGGACATGGTAAGGTCATCCATTATTTGGACAATTTCCTTCTAATAGGGGCTAATCAAAGGAAGGCAGAGAAAATGTTAGCTGATTTTTAGGACATGTGTGGGTCCATAGGCATCCAGCTGGCAGCAGAAAAAACTGAGGGCCCGGCACTCACACTGGAATATCTGGGGATTGAAGTGGACATGGAGGAGGAATGTTTTCACCTCCCAGGGGACAAAGTTGAATGGCTCAGGGGCTACTCACCCTGGTAAGGGGGAGGAGGGTGCCACTGGTACAGGTACAGCAACTACTGGGGCACCTTAATTTCACCTATAAGGCCATAAGCTGAGGCTGGGTTTTCACCAGGAGGCTGGGGAGGGTCACAGGAAAAGCAAAACTTCCACATCATTGGGTGGACATCAGCAGGGGAGTAAAAGAATTTAAGAGTTTGGGAGACAATTTTGGATTCCTATAATGGGGTGAACTTCTGGCAGGAGGAGAGGGCTCTCAACGAGGACCTCGAGCTGTACATAGATGCAGCCAGGAGCCTGGGGATGTGGGCCTATTTCAGGGGGAGTGGATATCTGAGGCATGGCTGGATCGATGGCGGGAATGGGGTTGGACCCAGGATATCACGTACCTCAAACTCTTCCCAATATGGGTAGCTTTGGAGGGTGGGGGGGCACAGATGGCAGGGTGGTGCATAGTTTTTTTGCTGCGACAGCAAGGGAGTGGTTGATATGATCAATAGGCAGACGGGTCAGACGGAAGCAATCAGAATAGTGTTGAAGGGCATGATACTGTTAGGTCTGAGGCTTAACCTGTCTTTCAGGGCAAGACACATTGAGGGGGTTTGTAATGAGGTAGCTGACTGTCTTTCTCATTTTCAAATGGAGTGTTTCCAAGAGCTGGCACCGCAAGCCATGCTTGCCCAGACCAGGGTACCAGAGCAGCTGTGGGAGATTGGAGAGAAAAGGCCAGGGTTTTATATAGGGGATCATGGGCAGCAGGCAACCTAAGGGCTTACAAGAGGGCATGGGTGGCTTTCCAGTTGTTCAGAACAGGATTGGGATGGGAGACGAAGGACCCATCCAAGAAGGGGGAAGTAATGCAATACATGGTTAAAAAATGGGACGAAGGTGTTGCACATACCACCATGGCAGTACAGCTCTCAGGAATAGGGTGGGTTTCCTTGGATAGGGAGTGGTCCGATGTGATGAGCAGCCTGGCCATCAAGAGGATGATGGTAGGCTGGCATAGGGGGCAAGGGACATGGCAAAATGGGAGACGGCCACTGAGGGTCCCTCCTTGTGAAGGTATTATGGGCTGTGGGTCAGGTCTGCTATTCAGCAAATGAGGTCTGCCTGTTTAGGGCCATATTCACAGTCATGGCGAAGGTGGCATCCCAAATTGGGGAGATGGTGGCACCCAGAAAAGGAGCAACCAAGGCGGGGTTGCAGGAGCACTGTGTGAGATGGGGGAAGGGGAAGGTAACAATTTTACTTATGAGGTCGAAGATAGATCAGCAGGGAAAAGGTGCCACCATAGAGCTGCTGAAAGAGGTGACAGCAGACACATGTGCAGTCCAGGCAATGGAGGCCTATGTGAGGGTCAGAGGGCAGGTAGGTGGTCCTTGGTTTGTGCATGGGGATGGGCGTCTGGTGACAGGTTTCCAGTTCGGGGTGGTTTTGAAAAAGGCTTTGGTGTTTGTAGGTGAGAATCCCAGTGAGTTTGTTCCCCACTCCTTCCGGATTGGTGCAGCTTTAGAGGTGGCCGTTTCGGGGGGGAGGACGAGGTCAAGAAGGTAGGGAGATGGACATCACACTGTTATAAGAGATATAAAGGTTTTGACGGTGTCTAATTGATGTCCCCATTTTCTACCCCACAGCAGGATCCAGGAGGCAAGTGTGGATTGTGGGACACTCATTTATCTACTGGGCAGAAAGATTTGTGGTGGCCACTAGGTTGAGGACAAAGCTGTGACCCGGTATTGACCACACAAAGGTGAGATGGAGGGGTCTGAGGGGCATGAGGTGGCCACAACTGCTGCCCCTGCTTGCCGAACTACTGGTACGGTGGGCCAGCCCGGACTGTATCATCATCCACCTAGGGGACAATGATTTGGGAGACATGCCCTGGGGATCATTGACGAAAGACATTATAACAGGTCTTGAGAAAATAAAAGCTGGTGGCCCAGGGTAGTAATTGGATGGTCTGAGATTACATCACAGAGGGTATGGAAGGGAGCCAAAAAGCCCCAGGCAGTGGAGGTGGCTAGGAAGCGTCTCAACAGGAAAGTGGCAAGGCAGTGATTGAGATTGGGGGGATTCATATACGGCATAGGGAAATATCATTCGACCAAGAGGCAATATACAGATCGGACGGCATCCATCTCACTGAGTTTGGTATGAGTCTGTTTTTGTGCCCATTTGGGGAGATAGTAGAGGGCATAAATAGGAAGGGGCTGAAGTGCTAGCCTACAAGGGGGGGGCCCCATCTTCCATCATAAGCTGGAGATGGGGCAGTGGAAGGATTTGTGGGGGAACAAGGTGAAACTGGGGAGGCAGAGAGAGGGGAAGGGGGCTAGAGTCCACAGGCTAGGGGCAAAGGAACCCAGGTGTGGGATTAAAGGGGGACAGGAAAGCACATAGAGTGAGGAGGTGGATCACAGAGTCCACACCTGGTGGGGAGGAGTGCACCGGGTAACATGGTACCCGATGGTGGTGACTGAAAAGGGGGGTCCGGATCCCAGTGTCCGGGCCCCGAGAAGCAGGACGAGCAGGAGGAGAACAGGATAAAGAGGTGTAAGTAAGAAGATGGGACTGTTACATCCAAGGCCAAGGGACTGTTATGTCTTGAATTGTAAATATCAAGTGTAAATATGTGATGATTTTGGAAAGTACAATTTAGCTGTGCCTAATGATTCGATAAACAATGCCAGTGAGCATCCAAAAGTGAGATGGTTGTGGCCTGAGTTATTTCTGGCTGTGGATCAGGGGACAATGGGGTTTGCCAATAAAAGGCAGGCAGATTTGTCCCTGTGCCCAGCCAGGAATATATAGCCAGGTGGAGGGGGGAGGGGAGGGGACAGTGATGTCACTGAGGGGTAAAATGACAAGGCAGGTGGAGGTCCTGGGCTATTGGCTAGGTGAGGGGCTGGGAGGAGCTACAGGACAAAGGGCAGCAGGGTTACTTAAGGACAAGTAACCACAGTTCACCCTCTCTTTGCTTTAAAATGCCCACCCTCCCTTCCTAAGGGTGAACAGTGGGGCAGGTAGGCACAGGGTACAAACAATTTGAGGGGCGCATGCAAGATGTGTCCACTTGGGTGCCCTGGCATGGGCACATGGGCTGCAGAGGGTACCCGGAGGGCTGGGGAGCTAGGTGGAGCCCCGCTGGTGGGATAATGGGTAGGTTTACAAGGGGTGAATTTGTAAGGATTTGGGGGAGCAAGGGGAAACTGTGGGGGGGAAGAGAGAGGGTGAGGGGAAGGGGTAGAGTCCACGGGCTGGGTGCAAAGGAACCCAGGCATGGGAGAAAAGGGGAGGCGGGTGAAGGACATAGAGTGAGGTGGTGGATCGCACCTGGCAGGGAGGAGTGGTCCGGGTAACATGGTACCCGATGGTGATGACTGAAAGGGGGTGGCCGGATCCCAGTGTCTGGGCCCCAAGAAGCAGGATGAGCAGGAGGAGAATAGGACAAAGAGATGCAAGGAAGAAGATGGGACTGTTACGTCCAAGGCCAAGGGACTTTTATGTCTTGAATTGTAAATATCAAGTGTAAATATGTGATGATTTTGGGATGTACAATTTGGCAGTGCCTAATGATTCGATAAACAATGCCAGTGAGCATCCAAAAATGAGATGGTTGTGGCCTGAGTTATTTCTGGCTGGGGATCAGGGGACAAGTAGTGGTTTATTACATTACACCTGACTTTACACTCACTGAGCTTCATTATGAGTTCCTGGGTCCTGCTATCTCTTTAAACCTGTCTATATGCTTGAGTTTATGTAAAACTGATATCATGTCCTCTCCCAGCATTCTTTTCTCCAATGTGAACGTGTCATGGTCTACCAGTTTCTTCTTATAGTTCCCCTTTTTGGGATATGATCGAGCCTTGTAAAGAGGCAGGATGACTTCCTTTGCCCTGGAGGTCACCCACTGTTGGTGCATCCCTGCATTCTGGCATCACTTTTGAAAGTGACTGCACACTATTTGTCATGCTACAATCCATTGTACATTATGACATCAAAGTCCTTTTCCACTCGCACTCTAGCAAGAGTAGCTGCACACTGATCTCTGTTTCTTCTTCCCAAGATTTGCACTTTGCTTGGGGCTACATTGAATTTGAGACTCTAGAAGTCTGGCAATCACCGTGCTTGATCAGGTCCTAAAACATCTGTCCATATTCTCAAAGGAATTGACCACCCTGCTGAGTTTATGCCTGTATTTTCAAGAGCTGCAACCAAAGCAAAAGCAAGTTGTGTCACTGTTGCTGCATATGTGCTTGCTACCAGAAAAGTGATGCAAAAGATGCAAGTATAATTTATTTACATGGTACAAATTTGTCTGGGTCATAGTTGCATTATAGCTGCATCACTTTTTTTATCAATTTTCTGGATGCAAGCACAGGCACAGCAAAAGTGACACAACTTGCTATTGAGTCAATCGCAGCTCTTGGAAAAGACAGGCCCTAATGTCATTAACAAATTGAAGCAGCCTGCTTCAAGCACCAGTCTCCACATCATTGATGAAAATGTTGAACAGCAGTTGCCCTCAGCACTCCTGCTTGGCACCTACTTGGTAAAATATTTTTCAATTAGACAGCAAGGCTAACCACTTATATGGCCTTCAGAATATAATGGGAGTCTTTTTTGAACAACTCTAGAAACACTTCCATGTGATGTTTAATGATCAGGATTGTTACTGAAAAGAATTAAACAATAAAAATCCAAACTGTAGGTTCAGATAGTGGTAGTAGTACCCCTGTAGATGAACTTTATTCTACATTATTCCCCCACTTTCCATTTTGATTCCCCTATCCCATTTCATAATGATGGGATGCTGAAGGGCACCCTTTTGTCTTACCATGTGGGTGGATGGGTGGATGAGGTGAATGACTTCACAATGAATGACAATGATCCTCCTAGGTCAGTTAGAAAAAGGTGTATACAAGCTGAGAGAGAACAGCACTGTAACTCCCTAGGACCTCAATGCTTCACTTTTACAATGCAATTCACTTCCAGCCAGTCGCACCAGGGCATTTTGACAAAGAAAAACATGCTGAACTATGGCAGCTCAATTTTTAGTGCAAACCCCATTCACCAAGATTGTAATGCAATGCACTGCAGCTACTCAACTAGTTCTGCCCTACTCATCCACTTTTTCACACTCACAGTTATCACAGTTTATCAACTATCCCAATTAATTTCAGATAGGATGGCTTCATTCAACTGGATATCATATGTGAGATCAGTGTCAGCTCTGAAGTGAATATGTATTTTACTTGAAAGGTTAGTTCTGGAATCTAACTGCCTACATACAGTACATTATACACAAAAAATATACACTTGTATAAGTTAATATTGCCTCAAAAGAATGTCTCTTATGGTATAAGAGACACCTCTCATAAGATCTAGGTGAGAAGAATGCAAAGTGAAGCTATATGGTTCTAGCTATGCAAACCCTCAAGAGAGGGAATCTCATACCATAAGAGACATCTACTGAAAGCCCTACTAACTAATTATAAATCACCCCAGTTCTCTAAGGTGACTTATAATAAGTTTTAAGTAGATTTTCTTTTCAATTTTAAAAGTCCAAAAAGACCATCCTCCCCCTGGACCTGAAATGGAACACTCCACTCCTAACTTTCCTGCCCAAGAGAACACAGTGCCAAGTGTAAGAGGTACAGTGGTTCTGTGTACTGACTGGCTAAAATCATATACAGTAAGTGATTTATAGTAGAAAAAGTAAAAGCCCATGTCTCCTACTGCTTTGGATGTTTTTATTAAATTCTCATGCAATCATTTAATTGATCAAAATCCCACCTTGCTTCAAGAGCTAGAAAAAAGACTGAATGGTGCAAAACATAGATAGTTACCTTTGTTGTCACTGACTGTGAAATTGGGATTGCTGTGAATTTCAAATGGCAAACTGAAGAAAAATCTTGGTCCATTTGCTGTTTCATCTCTGTCTATAGCACTAATAGTTGTAATCAGCTGCAAAAGGTAGACAAAACAATAAGCAACATCAGAACTTTTTTGAAACATATTCTAGTAACAGATAATTGCTGACAGACCCTCCAGTCTGTTTTTCATCTCTCAAAATGTCAACCAAGGTGAAAAACCTGAGCATAAAAAATGTACAGACATATCAAGAAAAAAAAAATGTCTGCAATATCAAAAGGCCTTTTCCTACCTCTATAAATGGAAAACTCAAGTCTATATATTTCCTGACTTTTTAGCAGTGACAGTACATAACACAATCTTTTCAGACTATCTGTCAGCAATAGATGTCTTAACATACCACAACTGTCAAAAAAATGATTACACTGTCAAAGTATCATTTTTTTTCCTGGTCTGTTAGATGTATCTGAAAAAAGTACCTGACAGTAGCAGTGCGGAAAAAGATTTTGGTGTTCGCTTTACATAGTATCACACATATTGTATTAGTATCAGGAAATATGAAAATGTTGGTCATGCTCATACCAGGCAACATACACATTTTTTCACTCTAAGATCGTTTTCTCTAGATCTCTACCTAGACAGTGATTGGGGGCCTGAGGAAACCCAGCACTCCACCCAATGTATTGTACAGCCCTGACCTTCCCTTTAATCAGCTTATAAATACAATTGTTTTTCTTTTGTTTCTTTTGCCTCACTCTCTGACTGCCCTTTTTCCTTACCTTCTTTTCCTTAGGTAATGCATAATTCGGTTTTTCATCTATGCTAGTGGTACAAGTTTTTCTCATGTCTGTTTTTTCAGCTAACATGACCCATAAATGATCAAGACTAGAAATTATTCTAAAGAATGTTTTAGAAACATATTAGCTGTAAACACTGACATATAATCTTTCTGCTACTGTAGATAACCATAGTGCATTATCTAAATACTTAGATATGTGAACTGTTTTAAAATAGTTAGTCTGCCTTAAAAATGACTTTTTAACTTTCTGATTGTATCATCCAAGTGATTTTTATGGCAACTGCAATTTTTAATTTAAATATGTGCCTTCTGGGGGAGGTAAACTGTCAGGCATGGACAAAGACAGATGTACCTGCACACACTCCTGTGTTTTTTCTACAAAAACACACTTTTGATCTCATCTGGTTTTAGTGAAATTTGACAGAGACTTGCCCTATAACCTGATAAATATTGGTACAAAATTGGGGAAGATAATTGAAACAAGCAGGGTCTGAGTAACTGGATGCATTCTCAAGAATGCAGCAGGCAGGGCTTCGCAGCCAAACAGTTGGGTTTGAATGAATAACTTTCTGTGCCTTGAAAAATAGTACAGAACTTAGGGTAATGTCAAGGCAGCTTAAAACAATTGTTTGAATGCTGAAGAACACCACATCATAAAATCATAATAATTAAGGGGGTATTTACCCTGACATTGCATTTCTCTACTTTTGTGGCTTTGTGTTTCAAACCCTAACTGATGTCCAAGCAAAGCTGTCTTGCAAATGATTTCAATCCTTTTTGAACAGTATAACAAATTTACATATGTATATTAATTTGTATTGACAATGACTTCAGCTGGTGTGGTCAATATAATTTGTACCAGGTAATCCCTGGTGCACAATGTTTTTTTCCACCCTCACCCTATCCCACACCAAACAAGTTGTTGGGTTAGCTGGTTCCCCTATCTCTCACTCTGCCCATTGCCAAGCAGTCCCAGATATCCAGTTGCACCTCCTCTTAAGCACTCCCAGTATCAAACAGTCTACTGCATCCAGTGGCACTACATATCTCACCCTGCCAGAAGTCAAGCAGTACATAGTGTTCAGTGGTACCCCCTCGCACTGCTACAAGCTAAGCAGTCCCTGGCATCCAGTGGCACCACTATACCTCACCCAATCACAATGTTAAAAATAGACCCTGGCATCCATTGACATAAACAAACTAAATTCCGTTGATACTGGGGATAATCTTCAAGTGTCAGCATTTTTTTTTGTGACTGTGACAACCATGTTATTGCATGCATGAAAGAATAATTAAATATAACAACACCACTACTGTAAAATACAAACATAGAGTTGTTATAAAATACAACAGCACTGTAAAGTATAACATAATATATTAAATTTCAACAACAGCATTGTTGTAAAATGCAACAACTGCATCGTTGCTGTATAATAATGTACAAACTTTATAAAAAGCCAGGAAAATGGATCTTTATATGTGTGAGAAGTTTCTCCTAAAAGTTCTTTAAACATTGGTATTTTATATTTTTTTTGTTTAAAAAACACACCTGTATCTAGCTAGTTTGAAAGTTCCAGGTTTAAAATCTTTACTGTTTCTGTGTGTTTAGGCTGACATAAAAGCTGCATAAAAGCATTCATTATATTATTCTTACTCTTCTATCTTAAAACATACTGAACATATTCTTCCTACATTTGGTAGGCTATGATGTCTTGCAAAAAGCATGGGAATCCTACTTTGCACCTCCTTGAGTTAAAAGATGACCATGTACTAAGTGGATGTAACTCATGATTTAGCACATTAGAAGTGCTTGCTCTGCCATACCTACACTGGCACCACTATAATATTGCTATTTGATAGTGACATAATACCAGAGATGGCAATATGGGTTATGGAGGCTGGAGAGATGGATAGCCCCCATCATTCCTGCCTTGTAGACCCAAATTGTGTCCCCTCCTTAGTTCAACAAGAAGTGATCTGTGTTGGCAAGTGGTCAAATTAAAAAAAAAATGTCTGCTAAGAGGATAAGGGGAGGGATTTCAAAGGGATCAGTCCAGTATCTCTCTCTCCATATTTCAACTGCAGTATTGAGAATCTTAGATCACCAGTTAGATCATCCAATATGTCTTTCTGTCTGTTATCCCAATTTCCATAAAAAGCATATACTTATTAAATTTATATATCAGTTTAAGTACAAATGGTAACTTTTTCCACAAATGTTTGAATCCTTTGATATTGCAATGCACTTTTGAATGTCAAAATCCTCACTAATTCCATTTGATTCATTGCATTTTATTGGTCAAATACCAATATTTTGTAATCAGTATTTTGCACTACCCTCAGTTCTCCGGCCCCCATCACTCCTGACCGATACATTACCATCACCCTCCTTCTTTGTGCCTTACTTGCTCTGGGGGCATTTCCATAGATTTCCCTTTCTGTGGCAGGGGCAGTGCAGGATGAGCCTTCCACCTCCACTGCCCATATCTTGATGCCTGAAGTGGGTACAGTCAGTGGTGTGGGGCCTGTGGTGGATTTGGGGATCATCCCACTGGTGGCATTTCTTCTGCCATGTTTTTCCACCCCTGCCTCCTCCCCTAGACTTGGCTGTATCCCTACTGATGGGCCTGTGCATGCATGTAGCAACATCACTGTGGAGGACATAAGCTCCTTCAGCCTATTGCAGAGCTCACTACAGCAGCAGAACCAGCATGCCTCCCACTTTGGCTGGTAACATTTTGACATGTCTGTGCCTCCACAGCTTTGGTTGCCAGACATGAATGACCAAGTCTGATCCCAAACCCAGATCACTAGTACAGAACTACATATTTTTTCTGTTAGGTCATTGTGCATCCCACCAATATTTGATTTAAGAAATTGTCATGTTGAATCAATAGAATGAATTGAATTTAGACAGTATGCATGGGCTAGTCTGCTTGAAAGGCATATGCAGAGCTATAGGATGGGCAATACTGTAATTAGAATCTTCTCTTTGCTAGTGAGAAAAATTCTTGAATTTAATAAACTGTATGCTTGATGCAAACTTCAGTTCACAAGTCACACATTCAACTGCAGAGAGTCCAGTTTTACATTTCTGGCCTATATTTTTAACTCTATATACATTTGTTTTATTTTCACACTCTCAGTTGTTTACTTAGTGGTAAATTGCTTTAGTACCATTGAATTTTCAGCTTTGGTATCAATCAATCAAATTTATTTGTAAGAAGCACCTTTCTTAAAGTCAAGGCGCTTGTACAGCACAATAATTAAACTACATAAATAGAAAATACTCAACAAATTAAAACAATAAATACCATAACAACTTTATAAATCAGAATACGCTAAGTTAAATAGGAAGATTTTAAGTGCACCTTTAAAGCTTTCGACGGTCGGGCAATCTCGCACCTGATGAGGTAAGAGAATTCCACAGGGTCGGGGCCATAAAACTAAATGTCCTGGCCCCAGATGTCTTTAAACAGACCCTGGGAATCTCTAGCAATTCCTCGCTGGTGGATCAGAGGGAGTGGGAGGGACAGTAGGGATGAAGGAGATCATGCAGGTAACTAGGTCTCTGGTCATGTAGGGCCTTATAGATCAACAAACCAACCATGAAGGTGATCCACCACTGTACTGGCAGCCAGTGCAGTCCACGGAGCACAGGCATTATATGACTGGTCCTAGAAACACAAGTCAGTAGCCTGGCCACAGCATCCTGCACTAGCTGCAAGTGGTGGATATCAACCCCACGGTAGCCCTAGGTAAAGGGCATTGCAGTAGTTAAGGTGGGTGGTAACAAAGGCATGGACCAAAGTTGAAGAGCATCAGGGGGAACCAGGTGCTTTACCTGGGTGATATTCCTCAGATGGTAAAAAGAGGCTTTGACAACCGCTGACACCTGAGATTTAAGGGTCAGACAATTATCAAAAATAATGCCCAGGTTCTGCACTTGGTCTCAGGTAGTCAGCTGGACACCTTCAAGCCATAGCCCTGAGGATGATCCAGCCAACAAGCCTGCCTCTCGATGGCCTGGGTACACAACCAACACCTTTGTTTTTTCTGGGTTTAACCACAGCCAACACACACTCATCTAGTCCTGGATCTCGGAGAGACAGTTGTTAAAGACTGCGACAGCATCATCCTGCCCAGGCACAAAGGACATGTACAGCTGAGTATCATCTGCATAGCAGTGAAAACTCAAGCTGTACCACCAAATAATTGCTCCTAATGGCATCATATACACTGTAAACAGCATGGGCACCAGAATGGAACCCTGCTGCACCCTGCAGGATAGGGGGAATGGTGCCGAAGAAAAAATCCCAGAAACCACTCTCTGAGTCCTACCTTTGAGAAATTATCAAAACCATCTGTGGACCATGCCAGACAATCCACAGATGAACCGCAGGTCCTCCAGCAGTACACCACGGTCCACAGTGTCAAATGTCACAGAGAGCTCTAAGAGGACCAAGATGGAATGGGTCTTTCAATCTCTTGCAATTGGGAGGTCATTTAGTACCCAGACAAGGGCTGTCTCAGTACTATGTTTCTTCCTAAATCTAGACTGGGGAGAATCATAGACATTGCGGCTAATCAAATGATTATCCAACTGTGACGCAACCACCTTCTCATTAACCTTACCCATAAAGGGCAGGTTAGAGACAGACCTGTAGTTTGCCAAACAGTCCGGGTCCAAGGAGGGTTTTTTAAGAAGGGGCTAGACTATAGCCTCCTTCAGGGGATCTGGAAAGATCCTCCTCTCCAGAGACATCCAGACTATTTTGGCAAGGACAGGCTGATTTTATCTACAAAACCTACTAAGAGGTGTGTGGGGCCCGGATCCAAACTACAGTTGGTTGGTCACAGTGACTGGATGACCTTCACAATGTCAGTGGTTGTGAGGAGGCCGAAGTCAGACCACACAAACTGGGTGCCTGACATCTCCTGCTGACCACCACAGTTTCCATTAGAGAGTGTCGAACTGAGGCTGGATCTGATTGTGGCAACTTTATCAGAGAAGAATCAAGCAAATTCCTCACACTGATCTTGTGAAAAAGCATTTTCAGGCAGGAGACATATTGGATTGCACAATCTGTCCACAGTCCGGAAAAGCTGGGCCAGTCGATTCTGTGTGGCAGCAATTTCCTTGGACAGGAATTCTGCCTTCTTATGGGTGATTGCTGATTGATAGACCGCATAATGATCCATCAATCTTAGTCTGTCACACTCCAGGCCTGACCACTGCCAACACCTCTCTAACCTTCAGCCTGCTCTCCTCAACTCCCTCAAGGTCTCATCAAACCAAGGAGACCTGGGGCAAAGAATGAGGAGATGAACACAAACAGGAGCAACAGAATCCAGGGCCCCACCACTGCCTTATTATAGGCAAGTATGAGTTCCCTTGGATCCAAGTGTTGTAAACTTGATAGGTCCAGTAGCACCATTGGGGGGACACACCCCTCAAAGGGTGATACCGAACCATCTCCATGCAGGGGCCAACCTCCTAGGGGATGCTGTAAAACTGAACCCTATGGTATGATGGGCAGACCACCCAGCTGGTTCCACCACCAAGTTAGATATCTCCATCCCCAGGAGAAACACCAAGTCCAATGAATGACCACCAATATGGGTCGAGGAGGAAACAACCTGTGTGAAGCCCAGTGAAATCATTAACTGGAGGAAGCCTTGACCAAATTGCGAGAGTTCATCATTGACCCAGGCATTAAAATCCCCCAGAATCAACCATCTGGGGGATCCCAATGTCAAGGTCAACAATGAAATCCATGACTTCCCGCAAGAAAACATTCCCATCTCCTGGTGGATGGCAGAAGAGAAGAATCCTGCACCCCACACCCTCTCCCATGATACATTAAAAGGAGTTGGTGTTCCCCATTGGAACCTCCGCCAGGCTCAGTTCTGATCCAAAACAGAGAGCAACTCCCATACCCCTCCAATCCATTCTCAGGTGGTGTATCACCAAGTACCCCTCTGGAATTGCTGATGCCAGAAATGGACCGGCATTCTCATCCAGCCAAGTCTTGGTGGTGCAAGCCAGGTCAGATGACCCGATAAGATCTGCTATTATAGCAGTCTTGTTCCTAATCGAGTGGGCATTGCATAACACTGCCCAAGTAGGATGAGTGACTGAGTTGCCTGCCTGCTGCAAGCAGAACCCTTGGGTATGGGAACCAGACAAGGAAGACCCCTATCCTGGACCCATTTCACTCCAGGGCATCTCCTTGTCCTCACTATCCCAATCCGCCCACTATTCCTCCTCCTCCTAACAATCCCCAGAGCCTGGCACCATCTGTAAACCTCTGGGGACAATGGAGGACAGGAAAAAGGACAGAGATTCCTAAGCCTGAAGGGGGAATAATGGCCGACCATCGCTACACCTTCCCAACACATCTCGATCACACTCGGCAGACACCCAAAATAATCAGCCAAAAATCACAAATATAATCCATGCTCAAACACCCACCACTCTATAATTCAATCAGCCTCTCACAGTCATACCATCATATATACAAAAAACAACAAAGTTATAAACATAAATTAAGACAAAATAAAAATATAATAACAAGGACACTGACTCCCCAACAGCAACAATGACATTGATTCTAACATTATATGAAAATATTTGTGATGTATCAGTCGAGTACGTAATTGTACTCAGATTTATGCTATGGTTGTCTGAAGGTATATTAAGAATGCCTACATTTTTGAAAAGTCTCCTTAATTAACAATCATACCTTTTCTCCATTTAATCAGTGAAGTATTTAATTAGAATACCTCTTTTATTTTGTATTATTCATCAATACCAAGATATTTTATTAACCAATATTTCTATTTTTGAATGAGCTGCAGTATGTTATTTCTCAGATTTTCATTTTTCAAAGTACAGATATAGCATCACTTTTCACAACCTCAGATATCAAAGTACTGCTAGACCACTGGTGCAGCGGCAAGACATCTGCTTCTTGCGCTGACATCCCAGGTTCAGTGATGGACTCAGGAGTAAGTGGGCCAGCCATGGATAGAAGAATTGAGAGTCCCAGGAACTGCTCTCCCTCTCTTGGGGAGGGGGGTACTGCTGCTGCAGGTGCCACATGCTAGGAGGGTGGAGCAGATGCTGGTGTCATTGAACATCCCCACTCCAGGTATCCAGCATACTGTTAAGAGAAATTCCGTCTCCACTGGGGAGGGGTCCCGCTCCCATGGCCCCTCCCTGGGGAGTAAGCCAAGGCTACAGACTGAGTTCCCTGGGGAGGGGGTCACCTGCCTGTCAGTCCCATCCTGGGGGGCAAAGCCTGGGCATGGGGGGGCGGCGAACGGGGTGGAGGGCCGAACCCACTTGCAGAAGGGGAAGGAAACCAGAGGAAAGAAAAAGATATCAAAGTATTAGAGACACTGAAAGCTTTTCAGTCCCTGGATTTATAGCCACATGAATTCATATCCCTAAATTATTTTGAAAGACATGAAGCTTTTTTACCTGTGGTGGTTCTACATTTTCACATACAAATGCATCATATGGTAGTGGAAATTCTGGAGCATTGTCATTCATATCAAGAACTTTCACTGCTACAGGAACCCTGGACTTCTGTTGACTGTTATCTTAAAATAAAAAATGCAGGTCAGATCAAAGTCTTCAGAACAAATGTCTGTTTTTCATTGTAGGAATGTGGTTTTGTTGTATGTTTTAAGCTATAATGGTTATGGCATGAAATCAGTTTTGGGCTATGAATTTTTTGTACTTAATTTATGAAGTGGCTTATCTAAAAACAAAAATGGGGGAGGGGCATAGGCTGCCTGTTCAACTGCCTTGCTGACCAAAAGAAGATAGGAAGCCTGTATTGTTAACCATTAGGCTGCCGGAAGATTTAGAATGCATAGGTTTTTAAGACAAGATATCTTGTCGGTGGCAGCCTAAGATAGCTCAATAATATGATGAAAAACTATATGGGAATGCTGTGATCAACATTTCTCTCTTTTATTGTATTTAGCAATACATACAGAGGGATTTTTTGAAGACTTTTAATTTGCAGCATTACAACTTAAAGTGGCAAGTACTGTCAAAAATGAACCTTCCTTGTAAGCCTTTTTTCATGTTAAAGACATTATTCAAAACACTATGTTATGTTTCTATGCCTTATTCATATAATTACAGCATGAATATTATAGAATGAATATTAGGATAAACAACTAAAAGTCTCAGTGGGATGCTTACGGACTTCAGTTGCAATGACTGAAAAGTTGTGCCAAACAGTTTCTTCCCTATCCAGGGCTTTTGTGGTTTTAATGACACCATCTTCTGGATTGATGCTGAAGAATCTGTCTAAGTCGGTGTGAGGATCAATTGAATACCTAAAGAGGATGAAAACAAAGTAATTAGTTGAGAGAATAACTAAACCGCCTGGTGCTTAAGTGTTTTTAAGACTTTAATTATTTCTAAAATAGTTTCCCGGTAGCATGTTTGACAAAATAGAGTTCCTAATGGAGCTTAGTAAATAACTTCTAAAAAGAAATGTGTTTATTTTCATCACTTATTAATGCCTAAAGATGGAATGCACTTCGATACAGAAGCATGCCTAAGCATCAAATAATGTCAGAGGGATAGATGACCATCTGAATATGCATAACCCTAAACAAATAGCAGTGAAGAAGTTAGAACACTCTTAGTTGACTGAGGGTACAATATATTATGGTGAGCAATTTTTCTTGTGGATGTTTTTAAACTACTAGCAATATCAGTGTTTACATTTTACATCAGTCCTTCACAGAAATATTAAATGTGCCAACATACACAATTATCAAGTCACTGGCAATATACAATAACTGGTAATGGGCTGAGATGGAGCAGAAGAAAATCGCACAAGAGAACAGGAGTGCTGTGGTCAGTATCAGGCAAACAATGAAAAGAGTCAATGTCAACAATTATTGCTGAGAGCGTAGCCCACAACATATGGCACGGCAACACAAGATGGAATGTCACAGAGTAGGAACACCCCCCCTCCTCCTGCTTACATGCCATATGTTGTGAACTACATTCTTGGCAGTAATTGTTTGGAGTTTGCTGCACTTTTGCACATCTACACTGAATAAGTGCTGAATACAGGAGAAACACCTAAGGTATGGCTTCAGGTTTTTTCTATATGTTAAGAGCCAAGACTAGTAGGTGCCAGTCACCACTGCCTGTTTTCAACATCTGATAATGTACATCAACCTCTCACATAATCTTCTATTGTTAAAGGGATACTGTCAACCCCCTTATCCCTCAATGTGTCCCTAGTTAAAAAACTGATTTTATGATTACACACATTCTTCAACAATTGCTGACACAGCTGGTTGTCTGATTCTGGTTCTACTTTTCTTTTTAAAAGTGAAGAACAGAGTACCTATCATACTGGTGTTACCATACCAAAACATGTTTGTTTGCATTCCTTGATAAACATCCACTGCATCTTTCATAGACTTGGGACCACCCACCACACACACATGCACACACAGTCCAGTCACTCATGATGCAGTGAGAGGAGAGGAGACTATTGCATCATGAGTGGCTGCACTGTATGGGGGTGTTCATAATGCTTAATAAGTATGCTATAAGAGCAGATCAAGTATTTGAAGCAAAACAAGGTTAAGTATATTACACCATTTTCATGCATTTCAATTCTACTAAGAAAGGAAGCATTAAAAAAGTACAACAATGAATTTTAGAGAAAGTTAGCAATTATAAAATGTGTGTTTGCATCTAGAAATAATATAATGCAAAAAGGGTTTACAGTGTCCCTTTATCTGCCTACTTCAATATACACTCATGCTCTTACTTGCAGCTGGTGATAGACTGACAAATAATGGTATTAGGATATAAAACCAAGAAGTATAAAGCCTGAAAACATGCAGATGTTTTTAGAGAGATAGGCTGTGTTATTCAGCTATTTTACTGTGTACTGTATGTATGGTGCAGAGCTGCAATAAAAAAAAATATATTGTCCATGTTTAATTTCTTATTTGTGTGATTAAGGTCAAGCTACTGGCTAGTATCAATGTAATGCTTAAGGCACAAAAACACATTTAGATCCAAGCTCTATTTTTTTTTATTTTATATTAGAAAATGGGGTCATGATTTCCTGGGCTTCAATTGGCTGAGTCTCATATATCAGACAACACAACCAGGGTAAAAAAAAGTTCCAGTGCCAACCAACATCATTATCAAAATCACAGTGCCACCCAAATTTTTAAAACTCAATCTGCCCTCATTTTCTTTCTCTCACTTAGCAAGCAAAAGATGGAACCAGCAAATTTCCCATTTAACATTAGCAATCATAAAGTGCCACAAACTGTTAAAAACAGAAAAAAAAATTAATACTAAATCTTCTATCACTAGCACAGAGCACTCTTAGCTATTAACACTACTAGCACCTCCTCCTCAAGGTGCAAGCCTACTTTTTATCCTGCTACAGGGCAGTAGTGTGTCTTAATCTGCAGGAGACAAATCTGACAAAGTACCAATGATCTCATCAGTGGCATAGTGTCCCCCTCACTCTTCTTCCACATGACCCTAATTATTTCACCCCTTGCGGACAGCTATACATGTGGAGCTACTCACAGCTAATGCAGTTTACCTGATTTAGTAGCCCCAATCAAGAGATGCCAGCACAGTCTACAGATGTGTAAGAAGTTCAGCAGCTTACACAACAGCATCCATCAATCTCTTTGATAGGTTAACAATCCACTTCTACCACTGGCAGGCAGATGAGTTGTGGGGGGGGCAGAAACTGCCATGTAATGTGGACAGGAAGTTCAGATGGCAAAAGTTATAGTTCTTACAAACAGCAGCTCACAAACAGCAACACAAACACAAAAAATGTTCACAAACAGCAGCAGCCCCTACTGGCACCTTTACCAACAGAGGGACTACTTCAGAATAAAATGATTTTGTATTCGCTGTTACTAAATTTGAAGAGATTTGTTATGTTTTTAACATATTTTATTAACATTTAAATAAAGACTTCATTTCATAAGTGCACTATTTTTTCTTCCTCTACCACGTTGATCATATAATACTAACTTCCATAGTCTGCATAAAATAAAGTTTTCATAACTTCTGCATATTTTGCTTTTTCACTTATATACAGCTAAGTACAAAATATTTTCCCTTTTCCTCTTCAGTGTTACTGTCAGTTAGTCAGGTCTCTAAATAAATATTTCTTCCTGCTTTTGTTACTCCAGTCCAAATCCTGCATCCACAAACCTCCCTGGACTGATTCTTTCCTCCAGTGGTTGCCTGTGGCGTTTCTTTGTAACAGTAAAACCCTAATTGTTTCAAAAATGAAATAAACCTATGTCTCCATCAAGTGTCTCTTGTTTGGATAAGAAGCCATATCAAAATGATTCTGAGACTTTTCTGTATCATGTTCAGTAATGACCGTATTGAGTAATAATGTATTTAGCATGGTGTCCCCTGGACAAGAGATGGAGATAGTATATGTGGATTACAGCCTGCTACCCCTAGACAGACTGCACACCTCTCTCTCACATGCATGGGACTCATAACCTGATCAGTCAGCTACCAGGAGCTACTGTGGTGGGCGGGGAGAGTACAGCAAAATACTTTTTTTGGCCCATGAGGGGCTTGGATAAAGTTGGGTTGGAGTAACCATTGAACGACTGTGTCAGGTAGGGGAAAGTAGGACTCACCTGAACAGCTGAGCATTGCATATATTCATGTCCTCCCATTATCAAGGAGGTAGTGGGTCTAATAAGTAGGCAGTATAGTATAGCATAGTGGTTAAAGCAGCAAAGCACAAAAGGAACCCACACTCAGAAGCAAGTAAGAATATATATGTAAAACTCTTTAGTCTTCAAGGTATGCTTGCAATGCTTTTAATGCAACATCAGGCTTGAGAAAGCATACAGATACCAAAGCACTTTGACTCTGAACAAGTCTTGTTTGTTTTTGTTTGTTTATTTGCTTAACGGGTAAGCACACTGGAAACAAGTTCCTTTTACAGGTGCGACCCACATATATTGCATACAGACAATACATAATCAAACATACATATACAATGCAGCAAATTGCAGACAAAAATGTCTTTGTTACGTATAAAATTCATAAAAAAAATTCATAAAAAACAGTTACAATTAAATTGAGATTCGAAATACATCCTTAATGCATCGGCAAACTTTTTGACAGAACACAACCACCTAATATCTTGAGGAATTTCATTCCAAATGAATGGAGCAATATAAGCAAAGGATCTTTGTCCACTTTTAGATTTCATAAAAGGAATCTCGAGAAACCTACTGTCTGACCTATGCCTAGAATAATGACCATCAATATATGGTCTCAAAAACTTTGAAATACTATGTGGAATTCCAGAGTCCATAACTTTATATATGAACTTGGCCACACAGTATTGGAAATTTAATGAAACCGTAACCAGCCCATTTCTTTCAAAATCACACAATGATGAGATGACTTAGAACAATTTAAAGCAAACTTAGCTATCAAGTGAAGTAAAGTGGATTTCTTTGAAATCACTGTCGCAGAAGCAGTGTCAGTAATCATAGCTGCATAGTTCACAATAGGGAGTAAGCAGCAATTAGAAATAACCAGCCTAGACTCAGGAATAAGAAATGAACGGATTCTGTACAAAGAACCTAATCTACAATGTATTCTTGAGGTAACCCTCAAAAATGAGATTCATAACTTAGATGAGAATCTAGTAATCCTCAAGATATTGAAATGTATCAACATAGTCAAACAGTAATCCATCAAAGATTTAACTTCCAAAGTACCAACCTCAGATCTCAGTCTAGGTGGGGTACCAAAACCATCACCTTTGTCTTAGATTTGTTTAAGAGTAATTTACAGGCCATAAGTGAAGACTGAAATTGCACATTTCCTCTGTTAAAGAAACACCTAGATCTCCAAATGACAAACCCTACGTGTAAATTACTGCATCGCCAGCGTAAAGTGTTAGAGAAGCATTATTAATCACACTTACTAGTTGATCAAAAACAAAGAAAACAAAAGTGGCTCTAAAATAGAACCTTGTGGAACCCCACACTTAACCATTACAGAGTCTGATACAGCACCCTATATTTAACCCTTTGAAACCTATTTGTTAAATAATCCCTCGTCAGTCCAAGAAAGACTCACCAACTCCCAATGACCCAAGTCTAGAAATCAACAATTGGTGATCAACTGAGTCGAATGCCTTGGTCAAGTCCACGAACACGGCACCCGCCAGATAACCTTTATCCATGCTATTAAGTACCGCGTCAGGAACTCCCGACTCAAGGCAGTCTCAGTACTCCTTCCCTTTCTAAAACCATGTTGGTTCTGAGACAATAATCCAAAGCGATCCACATACCCAATCAACTGGTTGTAAACTATTCTTTCCTGAACTTTAGCTAAAGCAGACAAGATAGAAATAGGTCTGTAGTTACAAAACTCATGTTGTGAACCAGATTTAAATATAGGAGTGACCAAAGTATGTTTCATATATTAGGTATAGTACCTGTAACAAAAGACAAGTTGAAAATAATACTAACTGAAAGTGCTATAACTGAGGCAGCATCCGCTAATAAACTAGGACATAAGCCATCAGAACCAGCTGAGCTGTCCTCTTAATACAACGCAACAACTTCTACCTTCCTTCGGAGTAGTAGCCCTTAAGTACAGTTTAGATTAACTGTAAAATCTTCAGTCAATCCCAAGTAGTTCACCTTGGACTGGTCACTAAAGGAATCAGACAATGTAGTAAATTTCAAATTAAACTCGTTAGCTATCTTCAGTGGACAAGACAACAAGTCACCATTCAACCTCATTGAACCTGGTTGACAAACATTAGGCCTTATGAAATTATTAATTGTTTTCCAAAAAGTAGTAGCGTTAGATAACCCTTCACATTGTTTATGACGAATATAGTCTGTTTTAGCCTTCCTTATCTTAGCCTTACATTGGTTCCTTAAAGTCCTATACGCATGATAACCAGAAGCAGAATGGTTCATTTTATACGCTTCCAGGCCTTGTCTCTGTTGTCTCATAAGTTTAATCAAAGAGGTTAACCACCCATAAGTTTTCCTCGGACCCTTCTTTAACAAGGGGCTAACTGGTCCAAAATATGTGTAAACTCAGTAATGAAAAATGCAATGCAGAATCCACATCAGGGATAGAATATAAAAAAGACCAATCTATTTTACCCAACTCTGTACAAAAAGAATGTACATCAAATTTAGAAAAAGATCTCGAAATCCTTATAATTGGCTTAGACTTCTTCAGTCCCCCATGCTTCCAAATACAGAAGACTGGATGATGATCACTTAACGAATCAGAGGTCAAACCACATTTTATCATATTAATAGGTCTATTTGTTAATATCCAGTCCAGCAATGTGTGATTTCCTGATCTATTATTGTGTCGAGCAAAGTAATAATCTGTTGTAAACCAGACTGAGACAAGACCGTATTTAACTTTGTTATGTCTGAACCCATCCAATTTAAATTAAAATCCCCCAGTAGTATTAACTCTGAGAAACCCCAGTATTCAAAGCATTTACAAGTTCTTGTAAGCCTGATTTGCTACCATTAGGTGGAAGATACACACAACAAATAGTTAATTTTTGACAGATCCCAACAATAACTGAATAGTAATATGTTCACAATATTCCAAATTACTGTTAAATATAGTGGTCTCATTTACCATTAAATACTCCTTAACATAAAACAAAACCCCACCCCTCTACCAGTGACACGATCCTTTCTAAAAGTTTATAAGAGGTATACAAAGTTCAGTGTCAAGAACAGGTAGGTTAACCAGGTTTCAGTCAGTGCCAGAACATCCGGATTATATAAACTAATCCATGACTCCACCTCATGAATTTAGATGTTAAGCTAATACATTAAAATGCATAATTTTGAGGCCATATGAATGCTGCAAAAAAATCACTATCTGCCATATCGTTTGCTAAAGGACCAGGGTTGCTTTCAACATTGCCAGATCGAATTAGCAAGAGAAAGCAATGTAACCAGGTTCTTATGCAAACAGGCAGAACACATTTCCGTGTCTTATATTTCCTAACACTGTAACCCAAGTTATAACACATGTATTTAACCTTTACACCAAATAAATGACTATAATTAGGAATAAACAGTTGAGTCTGGAACTCCAGAATCTGATTATTTTCATACGTTCTAAAGTCATTATTAACACACATAGAACAAAATAACCCATCAGTACACAAAACACAAAGTGTATAGGCTACACACAACAATATCCCTCTGTTAATCATAACTAATCTATAGGTACAAACCCAAAAGAAATGATTAACTCTAAGCAAGATATTACAAACTCTAGTAGCCCAGTCTGTCCCCGGTCTGACTCCGGTCAGACTCCTCTCTTCACTTTGCCGTCCCACTTAGCTGCTGCCGCTTTGACACTGCCGCTGTGTAGAAGGCAGCCTTTATATTGAAATCGCCCCCCCTCCACTTCCCAGAGCTGCCACCATCTGGAAAAATGTGGAGACCAGAACAGAATTCAATGAAAGCAGGTGATGGCAATAATGCTGCAAGCTAGGTCAGGTACTGTGCTTACCTAGCAACCCAAGTCAGTCACAGCTCCACAGAACTTAGCTATATACAATTCTCAACAGCAGATGACTCATGTGCAGACTCAAACAGCAGTCTATGCAGCACACTTCAGGTCCTGTAACAGCTTCAATGTGATTAAAGTTAAAATCAGTCTACGAGTTAAGGGGAAGGGGGGTAAAACAGGTCAAACACAGCAATTCAGGTTTCACTCACAGGCTTGCAGGCTATGAAATTGTAATTCACAGCAGTCATTGGTAACTCACAGATGGCAACACTGACAGATAGAGTGTTATCAGCAAAAGATAAGAGGAAATAGCCAGTCACAGAACCTGCCAAGTCTTCTTCAAGAAGTGTGAAGTACCAGCTTGGGAGCTGGAGGATTATATGTTTTATATCTCCAGTAGAGTTAAATACTCACTGTATGGCCTTGAGCAAATCATTTAACCTATCAGTGATCCAGCCAAACCAGCTGCGAAAATGGATAGAAGCAGGATCTACTGAAAATGAAATGCTGCATTTCAAGTGGTCTGCACACTGTAAATGTGAAAATTAAACTTAAAAGAATCATAGATTGGGTGCCATGGTTCATAATGTTCTGCAATGTTACTTTTCCTATAGACAGCCCAGAGGGTGGTTTAGGGAAAAGGGTGGGAAAGGTGGTTTTTAGAAGAATTAAGTGCAGGCAGAATTTTTGACATATAGTTTTCATTTTATGTACCTAGAGGAGAACTATAGAGAGGGCAGAAGGTTGAAGTTGATTGGAGTGGGATGAGTGGCTATAAGACAAGCATGGCTACATGGGGTGAGTCAGGGTGTTCTGTCCTTATTTTTCCCTTTCTGTAACTAATTTCCAAATACAAACATCACAAATGGTATAAAATATTCAGTATTTGATCTCAAGCACCAGGTGTCCTATTTTTAGTGAATTCAGGAATTAACATTCATTACTAATGCAACTCTACTTCCTGTGTCTCAACATCTAATCCTAGAGAATCTGACACATATGCCAACTCAGGTCCACCAGTAGGAAAACTGACAATATGAACATGCAACCTTACTGAGAGCCACCCTCCACAGCACTAGAAACTGCTTTCACACTCATCTCATACCCTTCCTGCATATGGGAGGAATTCAGAGAAACATAGACACCCAGAGGAATAAGGAAACCAAGTCTTCCCTGATTACCTGCGATGAATTACTCTGAGTTCATTTTAAGTTCAGTCTTCCCTTTGTCCTACCTCCCTCTCATCCCAAATAACCCAGAACTGCCACTGGAAATAGTGTACTTTTACCAGCTTTATGCTATAATTCTTTCTCGTTTACCCAGATTTCTAAATCAGATTTATCCTTACTCAACACTATCTTTAACGCAATATGTCAAGTTTGTGCTACAGTTACCCCTTAGGATACATCACTGCACATTGTACAGTAAGTTGTGTTGGTTACCACGTAAATTTACCTATGAATTTAATCTGATGCGTCTAGTTGATAAGACCCCACGTCAAGGTACTATGTCACCGTTATCTTTTCTGCTTGATTATAAAACTGAAGCTAGATAGTTGAGATGTTCAAAAAACATTTCTTTAGTTATCCCTAGAGTTAAAACTAGTATGGGGGGGGGCGTGCTTTTAGTGTATGTGCTACTTGACACTGGAATGCTCTCACAAACGCATTAAACAAGGGGACTAGTCATGCTTCCTTTAAAATAGGTCTTAAACAATTTTACCATGGTCAGTTGCATTGTACTTGCTTTGTTTGATTTATCTATGTATGTGAAATTCATTTTTAACCCTTGCGGCACCATGGACTGATATATCAGTCCAGAATTTCTATACCTTCTACTTTTGTTGGCAGCTTAAGGGTTAAATGTGATGTATGTATTTATGTCACATGTGCTTAAAGTCTTATCTTTTGTTATTTCTGTAACACCAGTGGCTTTTAGCCCCAGGTTGTGCATGAAAAAGGGCTTCAGCTCATATACTTACCTGGAAAATGAAAGTTTAAATTAAATAAATAAATAAATACCCCCTTTAAGTTTTCCTATAGCATTTTAAACCCAGCTATAGTCGCAGTATTGATCACATTTCTAGGCAAATTATTCCACCTGTCCACCACCTACTTTTTGAGAAAATATTATCTAACATCCTTCATTAATTCTCCCATTCAGTTTGAGATTGTGCCTCTCAAGGATGAACTGTTCCTAAGCTTGTACAACTCTGTGGAGTTTCAACCTATTTGTACCCCTGTAGGTACAGTATTTGTATGTAACTATCATATCACCCTCTCCTTCTGTCCTCCAATGAAAAAAATATTGCAATTTTCTAGTCCCTCCTTACCAGACCAAGCTGCTGCCCCTGGATCATTTTCATCACCTTCACTATAGTTACCAGCCTATCACTATCCTTCCTTAAATGCAGCCTCCAAGACTGCACATAATCTCTTCATGTGATCTAACTAGTGACCTGCACAGTGGCAGTATTACATCCTGTGGCTGGTGAACTCTAACCTGATGCAGCCTAGCATCTTGGTTACTTCCTCATATGCTTTGCTGCATTGGGTTGTTAAACTACTACTGATTATGCCCCAGAGGTCTCTTTCGTCATTTGAGTGTTCCATCTTTACCTTATTAATTCAATCTGTACTTCTTTATCCACGTGTGTTACTTTACATTTCCTGGCACTGAGTTTCAATTGCCAAATACTTAGCAACATTACAGCCTCTCTACATCTCTCATTATGCTGATTATTTCAGCCCTACATCCACTCCCCTGCAGAGTTTTGTGTTGTCTGAGAATAGGCTCACCTTCCCTTTAACCCAACCCCAATACCACTTATATGCATGTTAAAGTGAAGAGGCCCAAGGACAGACCCCAGAGCCACCCCACTACTTACCTCCCTTACATCAGAGAACATTCTAATTAGGACCAATCTCTGAGTTCTAAAGTCAGCTAGTTCCAGGTTCACCTAATTATCCCATCTCCAATACCTTGGTCATCTACCTTCTTCACTAGCCTCTTACATGGCATTGAAACAGATGCCTTAGTCAACCATGAAATCCAGGTAAAGAATGTCAACTCTCTGGCATCAATCAATCATCTGTGCCACTTAACTGAAAAAAAATCAACCAAGTCTGTTTGCTGCAACCTGCCTCTCATGAACCCACAATGAATCCACAGTGATTCCTATCTATAATCCTGTTTACTTCCTGGGATTAAATTAACTTTTTTTTAGATTGCTTCCAGTATGTTCAGGCCTATGCTAAACTGATTGCCCCCAAGTTAGCAGGAGGCCTCTGTCTTCCTGACTTTTATTTGTATTATTTGGCATTACATAGTGTTCATTTCTTTCAGTGGTATAGGAATCCCCAAATTCTTCTCTTATTTATATATCTCAAAGGTTGGAAATTGAGAGGACCCAGTGTAATCAGCTTAATGTGAATATTACTGCTTTATTGCATGTACCCCTTAACAGACTACCAAGCCAAATGTGACACACACATCTGTCTCTGTTGGTACGAGTTCTTCAGCAACTGTGTTCCCTACTTAAACTGGATCCCATTAAAGATATCTCACAACCAATCATAGGAAATCCAAACTTTAAGAACAGCTGATTAGCCTATCAAGTCAATTTTTTTGCCATATCAGGGAATCAAATCAGTAGAACAACTTACTAATGATGGAAAACTTTTCTCATTTAGTATTGTCCAACAGCAGTATTCAGTGTACCCTAAATTTTTTTTAAGTTTCTACAACTTTCCCATGTTTTGTTTCACCATTTTGACCCTGGCAAATGGTCCAATACATTTGGCTAGACACTACTCATTTTAGCTTCTAGGTAGACTTTCCCCAAATGCAATATCTTTTTTATTCTCAATTTTTAGATTTCCTTTCTTCTAAAAGGGTCAATAACTCTAGATATTGGGAACAGATTGTCACCGCATCTAATGTTCAGGATGTTTGGATTTATGTTTGGAAAAAAGTATATAAATATTTAAAATGGTATAGATATCACTATGTGCAATTCCAACTGTTACATAACCTTTATTTTACTCCAGTCAAGTTGTTTAAAATGGGTAAACTGATGTCTGATGTATGTACTCAATGTGGTAAAGGTATGGGTACATTATTGCACATTATGTGGGAATGTGAGAGAGTTACCGCTTTCTGGGACTCTATACATTGGCATCTAGACCCTGTCCTGGGATTAGATGAAACTTTTCTCCCTGAAATCTGTCTGCTTGAATTATATGAATGACTGGTATTTTGGCATGTGCTAAAAAATCATATTACATCATTGGTGTGACCAGCTTGTTCCTTCTTATATGGAATGGTACCATGAGGTAATGTTTGCCTTATGACCAGAAAAAAATTATAGCAAGTATGGCAGACCATCTTACTGCCTACCAGCAGATTTGGGACTCCTTACTTGTTTTGTTGTCTCTACGTCCAGGTTAATTCCAATATATATGCACCCTTGAAAAGATTGGGTGATGAATGGGGAGCCACTTACATAAAGTGTTTGTATTGCTAACTATCTGTGAAAACCTAAATAGGGATTTTTCAGCAAATTCCATATCTGCTCTTTATCCTTTTCTTCTTTGTTATAGTTTGATGTGGTTCCCTATTTTAAGGGATTGTGATATAACAGTAGAATGAAGACACCTACTGCAGCATGAGCTGGGTGGGTGGGTGGGGTTGGTGGAGGGATTAGAAAAGAGGGGAGGGGATTTTTTGTTTGTCTGTTTGATATCTGTATGTACGGTAATTTGTTTGTGTGTTTTACCTTTGTGAATATTTATAAAGTTTATTCAATTAAAAAAAAAAGATTGTCTCCAGTATGCTGGCTGCTATAAATATAAAACTCAATAGCCTGTAATTTCTGGTTTCTTTCTATCCCCACTCTTTTGCAAGGGCCACATTTGCCATCCACCAGTACACCTGCTATTCCTCTGTTTCTACTGATTCATTAAATATGTTTATGAAGGACGCTGCCAGGATCTGCCTCATCTCATTCAGCAACTTTGGGTACATCCCATTTAGCTTTAAGAACTTGTTTACCATTAGGCTCTGCAAACTCTTCAGTACTTTCTCTTCAGATATAAATTCCATCTCTAACTTGTGACTCACTGTACCTTCATATTTTATCCCACTGTCCAGTACTGGTCCTATAGCTTTCTCCATAAATACAGAACTGAAGTACTCATTCGATATTCTCACTTTTCTCTCATTTTCCTTCACACTCACTTGATCATTCTTCATCCTTTCTAAGCTATCTTGTCTTTTTTCCCCTAATGTACTTTAAGATGACCCTTTGCACTATCTTTATTTATATGTTCTGTATGTTCTGTGCTGCAGTAGTGAAGGTGCTGGGCTTTGGAATAGAAAGTTAAAAGTTTGTTCCCAGACAGAGTAGAATTTTCAGGTGAGTAAGGCAGGCTATGAGCATGAAAAAAGTACCTCACTGAGTACAAGATGAATAAGGAAGAGGAAGCCTAACAGGATCATTAGGCTAAACTCAAAGAGGCAAGGGTGGAGGTCAGGAGGGCAAAGACTGACATGGAGCTGTTGATTGCTGAAGGAGGAAAAAAATGGGAAAAATAAATGTTTAGGTACATAAGGGGGAAAAGGAAATTAGGGTGTCTAGTTAGGCTACCTGAGGGTGGAAGGGTAATAGAAGAAGAGGAGCAAAAGGCAAATGTACTAAACAATTATTTTTGTTCAATATTCATGATGGAGGACAGTGGTCCTTTGCCAAAAAGTGGTATCAAGACCGCCACACAGGGGCTCAGGAAATAGGAGGAGTACAGATCCCAGACGGCAGGGTAGAAAAAGGTTCTAGAAGCTCTAAAGGTACACAAGGCTCCAGACCCAAAAGACCCATACTGAAAGACACTCAGGGACTGCCTTCAGCATTGACATTACCCTCATCACACATATTTAATGACTCACTGAAGTGCATATTGGCACCAAAGGACTGGAGATCCACTGACATAGTACCACTCCACGGGGGGGGGGGATCAGGGACAATCCAGGCAACTACAGTCCTGTCAGTCATAACTCCATTGTGGGTAGCCTGGTGAAGACTATCAGGAAGGAAAACATGGTGGATTACTTAGAGGACAAAGGAATATAGAACAGCAAGCAGCATGGGTTTGTTTCAGGGAGGTCATGCCAGACTAGCCTGATGCTGTTTTATGATTGAGTCACCAAGATGTTTGGCAGAGGATAGGTGGTAGATTTACTATACCTCGACTTCAGCAAGGCCTTTGATTTGTTATTTCAGTGGTGACTGCTGAAGATGTTGGAAGACTTGGGAATAAAGCAGGCTATATTTAAATGGGTTGGAAGTTGGCTTGGGGGAGGCAATAAAAGGTAATGGTGAATGGAACTAAATCAAGGGACAAAAATGTCACAAACAGAGTGCCACAAGGATCATCCTGGGACTTGTACTATTTAATATGTTCTAAGTGCCATTGAGGAAGGTATCCAGGGAAGTTGCGTCTCTTTGCTAACACCACAAAGCAATGCAGCATGGTAGATCATGAGGAGGGAGTGCTGGAGCTCTAGTGGGACCTAGAGAAGCATGTGAGATGGTCTAATGTCTGGCAGTTAAGATTTCATGCCAAAAAGTGCAAAGTAATGCACTTATGGAGAAGGAATCATTGCCCAGAATACTAGTTAGGAAGGGTTACACTGGCATCTTCAACAGAGGAGAGGGATCTGGGAGTCATCAGCATTGACTGCCTCAAGCAAACAAGTCAAGTAGAGGAAACATAGTCATAAGAGGTGTTTTCAACCTACCTGGAGTGGACTAGAGGAACCCAGCTATCTTCTGCTCCAGGGAATAAGTCTTAATACAGCCTTTACAGGATAGTTTCAGGGTGCAGAGAATCAAACAACCTACCAGGGATTGAGCCATACTACCTGGTACTGTCCATCAGTGAGTATGTCCAGGAAATAGTAGTGGAAGTGCAAAATCCTCTTCTAGGCAGTGACCACCACATTGTCTGGTTCTACCTAAATCTGGGCAAGGGAATAACCAGGACTAAGATGAGGGTAATGGTCTTTAGGAAGGTTGACACTGGAATGATGGTTGAAATCCTAGAGGGTCATTTTGCCAAAACCATTCTGGAGATGAAAATGGAGCAAAAACAGTCCTTTATAAAGATGGGTCTGATTGAGGTATCTAATATGTATACAAATTCTCAGAGCAGGAAAGCAGGATAAAAAAAAAAAACAAGCTGGTTTAGCAAAGAGGTGGCAGCAAAAGTGAGGAAAAAGACAGCAGCCTTTGATAAGTACAAACATACTCTGAGGGAGGCAGACAGAGAGGCTTACTCAGAGAAGTCAAGAGAAGCAAGCGAAGCTGTCAGAGTTGCAAAGGTGTTGAGGGAGCTAAAGCTAGTTCAGAGGAAAAAATAGAGGAAAAGGAATTTTTAAGTACATAAGGGATAAAAGGAGTATCAAGGATGGGATTGTTAGATTAAAATGGAAGGGGGGATGGACAAAAAGTAGTGAGGAACAGCTGGGGCCACTGAATGAGTTCTTCAGCTCAATTTTCACTAATGAGAAGGATGTACCTATGCCACAGGGAAAGATAGGTGCTTGGAAGGGGGGTGAAACAGATGGAGTAAATCAGGAGGACACGATTTTAAAGGGCCATTAAGGTGGACAAAGCTCCTGGAGTGGATGGCATGCACCTGAGAGTTCAGAGGGAGTTGCGGAAGTCCTGGCTGACCCCCTAGTAGACCTGTTTAACACCTCACTAGTGACAGGGTGCATGCTCAGGACTGAAAAAAGGCACATGTAGTTCCTCTCCACAAGAGTGGACCCAGGGATGAATCAAGTAACTACAGACCAGATAGCCTTACCTCCATTGTAAGCAAATTAATAGAGACCATGCTATAAGAGAGACTAGAGGACTTTCTGGAAGTTAATGGTCTCCAGGATGAAATGTAACATGGGTTTGTCTTAGAGAGATCCTGCCAGACCAACCTGATAGACTTATTTGATTGGGTCACAAGGACTGTGGACAGGGGCCAGGTGATTGATGTCCAGTATGTGGACTTCAACAAAGCCTTTTTCTCTGTGCCACATGGGAGATTGCTCAGCAAGCTGCAGGACCTGGGAGTTGAGGCAAAGCTGGCAGGGTGGATCATGAGCTGACTACAAGACAGAAACCAGAAGGTGGTAGTGGAGGGGGGATTCTCAAAGCCTAGCCCTGTAACCAGTGGGGTCCCACAGGGCTCAGTGCTTTGCCCAGTGTTGTTTAATATCTTTATTGGTGAGACAGCATATGGGGTAACCCGTGATTATAGCAACTGCAAAAAGGTGAATAGATTTGGTCGAGTGCACTAATGATGACTGGGGTTTTTTCTCCCTCCCTGAGTTGCAACCCCCCTGGAGTTAGTATATTTTGAAAGGGGATGTGGGTGGCAAAGCCCCCTGAAAATATGGGAATTGCTGTATCTGCACTTGCCCAAATGTACTCACCCTTTACACATCTCACTGAAAAAGAGTAGCCCTTGTCACATGGAACTGGATGTGGGATAAAAGGTAAAATCTACCTATTTGCAGATGACACTAAACTCTGTGGGAGACTGGACACAGAGGAGGGGAGACAGCAGCTCAGGGAGGACCTGGCTAGGCTTGAAAAGTGGTCAAGTATCTGGCAGCTGGGGTTTAACATCAAGAAATGCAAAGTTAGGCACCTGGGAGCTAAGAACCCAGGGGCCAGTTACTGGTTGGGTGGGGTACAGGTGTCCAGTTCTGAGGAGGAAAAGGACCTAGAGGTAATCATCACAAGGGACCTGAAGCACTCTGTTTATTGCCATAAAGCAGCAGCCAAAGCCAACTGGATGATGGGATGCATCACCAGAGGAATCACCTCCAGGAAATGGGAAGTCATTCTGTCATTGTACTGGTCCTTGGTGCGATTGCATTTCTTGTACTGTGTGAAGTTCTAGTGCCCATCTCAAAAAAAGGACATCAGATTACTGGAGGGAGCTCAGCACAGGGCAAACAAGATGATCCATGGCCTGCAGGACAAACCTTATGAGGAGAGGCTTCAGGAGCTCAATATGTATTCCCTATAGGATGGAAGAGAGAGGGGCACATGGACCTTCAAGTGCCTTAAAGGTATAAATAAGGTTAGTACAGAAGACATCTTCAATCTCAGGGGGAATTGGTCCACTAGTGGGCACAGTCTAAAATTAGTGGAGGGAAGATTCAAAAGGGAAATCAAAAGGTACTTTTTCATAGAAAGAGTGGTGTCCAAGTGGAATGAACTGCCAGAGGAGGTGATATCATTGAAAAGAGTGGACAGCTTTAAAAGGGGTTTGGACAGAATGAAAGGCAAATTCATAACAGGTGGGAAGATGGGTGGTGGGATGAGAGGTATGGGAGAAGTCTCTATGTGGAAAAGGGAGGGAGGCAGCTCCAGTAAACTCATCTGAGAGCAGCACATTCAAGCAGACTAGGTAGACAAAAATGGTCTGTTTCTGTTGGCAATTTTGTTTACAGCAAAGCATCAAGGATTATTGTGTGTATAAGGAGGAGCTTTGACAGTAGAAGAAGCTTGGTGATTCTGGCACTGTGCAGATCATTTGTGAGGCCTCACCTGGAGTACTGTGCCCAGTCCTAGAATTCTCACTTGAGGACAATATTGACAAACTAGAGTTGGTGTAGTCAAGAGTCACCAAGTTGATCCAGGGCCAGCAAGGAAGTTTCTATTAGGATTGGCTAGAAGTCATAAATATGTACTTGTTTGAGGCCAGGCAGGATCATGGAGACATGATTGAAACATACAGAATAAGTTTTGTATGTACTTTATAAACAAGGTAAATAGTGAGAAGTTATTTGTCAGAAAGAGGCTGCAATCATTAGATGGCATGACTGGAGATTAGTTGGGTAAGTTCAGAAGAAATGAGACAAAAGTTATATGCCACTAAGAAGGTTGAGTTTAAACACAGTTGGGACAGGGCAAGGAGACTCATAATCCCTGGCGGGAGGCCACATTGTTTTGAGGGAAGGGGGACAGGGGGAGGAGAGTAACTGCCACCAGCAATGAAGGTCAGCGAGGGTGAAGAAGTATAAGAAGAGGAGACTCAATGGACCTTCCATCTCCATCTGCTGTCAAATTCTATGTCTTTATGATTGCTTTTGATATTCTAATGAACATCTTGCTTTTTTTCAGCTTTATTTATACACCTTTGTTTTGGTTTAAATTTGCTCTCTTTTTACATCCCAGAGGCTTTCTTTTTGTCCTGACTTGCATCCCTCAGTTCACTGCCTAACAATATTACTTTTCTATGCTTTTTTAACTTACCTGTAAATTTAATGCACTCTTGGGTTGCCTTAAGTATTACCTCTTTAATTGCTGCCCACTTTTTCTTCCTTATCTTGTTAATGTTCTTCCTCTGATCTTTGACTAATTCTGTCATTTTCTAAAAGTCAAGAGTTTTTTAAACCAGAGACCACAGTGCTGGGATTCAGTGGCTGGTAACTCACCATGATGTTAAACTTTAGTGTTATATTTGCTTGTCCTATTTGGTCCTCAATTGTGATGTCCATGTTAATGTCCTTGTTGAATATCACAGTGTCTGAGATTGATTATTCCTGGTTGCCTCCAACACCAATTGGGTGTGAGAACAGTCTTGCATGACCTCTACAAATTTCTGGTATTTTTGTCCTTTTGCCTCTGGTGTGTCCCGGTCTGTATCTGGGCATGTAAAATCTTTTACAATTAAAATGTTTCACTGGCTTGTTGCATTATGAATTTCCTTTTCTAGCTCCTCACATCTGTTAGTCATCTGGTTAGGCAGACAATAGGCTACTTGTATCCCATTTCTTTTCCCCAATCTTTTTCAGCCACATGAAGACATAATAACTCTCCACTCACCCCACACCCACAAAATAGATTTATCCTCTGAGACACATATGGACTTCTTAAAACATACTGACACTCCTCCTCCTTTGACATTCTCTCTGTACTTCTTAAATAACATATTGCATATGACATTTAAGTGCTATTTTTCTGCATAGCCTATGTTTTTTTTATTGCTGCTATATCTAACTGCTATGCAGCAATTTTCACTGGGAAGTCATTCATTTTATTTCTTACACTTCTTGCATTCATACACATTATCCTCTACTCTCTACTTTCCTCTTCCTTTCCCTTCTAACCTTCCTATTTTTGTGACTGTTGAACATACATTATTCCTGCATTTTCCCTGTTTTCCTCCCCTTTCCTCTCTTGTCCCATGTATACTAGGAGATAGCCACCCTGGTTCTCACAAGGACACATCCATTTGAACTTTACTCCCTCCAAAAAATGACCATGTAGCTCCTAAAATAGAAGAGCAGCAACTTCAAGGCAATTCACTGCTTAAGCTAGAATGACCAAACATGGTGGTAACTGCACTAGCTCAGTCCATTTTGCACTATGCCCTTATTTAATAAATAATGTAAAAGCTAACTCTTGGCTTTTGCACCAAAACTGATTTCCATAAGTAAAGTGGGCCTTCCATGCCTCACCTCACTAAAATGCTGGGAGAGAGACAGACAGACAGACAGAGAAGCTTACATTTTAGACACAAAATTAAATACAGTAGTACCATTATGTGCTGATAATGTGACACCTGGGAGGCTCGTACCATGCTAAAAACTAAACTCCCACACCAGAAGGGACACTGGTGTAGTTTTATAATTCTAGAACTGTAGTCCAGCTTTGCCACTGCATTGCAGTAAATGCATTGTGAGTCAGATCCAAGCAACTACTGTAATTTGCCATTTGTTTGTTACATTCATCTACCTACCTCACAGGGCTATTTGCAGCATCTGGGTCTTTGGCATGTATTCTTCCAACCACAGTCCCATTCTTTGCATTTTCAATTACCTCAAGGGTGTAACTTGAGAATGTAAACACAGGAGGTTCATCAGCATCTTCTAATGCAATCTTAACTGTTGCAGTGTCTTTGAATGGTCCCCTGCTGATGAAACGAGAATCAATGTACTCTGGTACATTGGCTGCCTCTATCTTCAGGCTATATGATTTTTTGGTCTCAAAGTCCACTGGCTGTTAAGAATGACAAATATTTTAGTTAGCTAGAGCCACAAGAGATGTAAATTAAAATTGTTGAATGATGATTTAAACTAAGAGTGCATGATTACAGTTAAAATGTTGATCAGTACTTTTTTATTTTATTTTAGATTGCCACCTGTCTCCTAACTTCTGAGACTTATACCATTTTCTTCCACATTTTGAGTCTGCTTTGTCACTTTCTTTTACAGTTGGAATAAAAAAATGAGAGCTACTTTTAATAGGACTCAGCCCAGGTTTTCATCAGGGTTCCACATCAAGGTAACAAGTTTTCAATGGCAATGACCGAAAACAGCATACACATTACAGTGCGACCACTTTCGCCAATGTCTCTTTTTGTTGGGGGCTTTGCCTCCTCACACCCCTCTTACTAAATATACTAACTCTGGGGGGTGGTGCACCTCAGGGAGGGAGGAAACCTCCGGTCACCGACATAGCACTCGTGGTTTTCTTGTACCATTTTTTCCATCACTGTTAAAAGCTCACTGTGATTATGGGATACCTTTCATTAGAATTCTCAACTGTTTTTGAACACCCATTGTTTAAGATCACTCTTCTTGTAACTATAATGAACTAGCATGTAGCAGACAGAGCTCCCTGATATTATGTGGTAAATGTACAAAAGCAGCTGAGAATGCTGATGAAAACCTGGTTTGAGCCATGCTAAAAGGAGCACTCCTTTTATTATTTCATATATGACAAAAAATACAAAATCATGCTCAAAATTAGGAAAGAATGGTATCATACATGTCAGGAGATGAGGAGCAATGTAAAATGGAATAAAAAAGTACATTTCAAAATTGTCACCTCTACCATGCACTGCTACTTTATGTAACTTTTGAAGGATGATGCAGTAAAAAGCTTCTTCTTCCACAGGATGAAAACAATTAGGAATAGTAAGGCCCTATTTTCAAACTTATCCTGCTACAAATGCTGTGCAAAAACATTAAAGATAAATAATTTCACAACAAATTATTAGTTTGCAATGATGTTTGAGGAAAGATATTAGAGGTCTTTATAAAAGGATGTGGGGGGGCATTACATAAAGCTGCATCAAAGTAGTAATCATATGAGACTATATTAGCTTTACAGATCTTATGGGATTCAGAAAAGAAATATACTATATGTTGAAGGAACTGGTAGTATTGATAATTTTTTTTTAAGATTGCTCATTACACCTACAATTATACTCAAAAGACTACTATTTTTAATGTTGCTTGTAGGATTTGTCTGACATATATTTAAGTATGACTCATCCTGGGCATTTTATTCTAAGATGTCACTCAAGGATTGATACTACTATATAATGGTAGTCAAACCATTGTACAGCTTGTAATTGGTTGCTATGATAGTGAAAAATGGTCCAGACAATATACCATGTAGATGTTCCAAAATAATAAAAGTAAGTTTGTGGTAAAGAAATAAGACCTGTCTAGGATTTCAAAAATGTTTTATGAACATCTTGAGATAAATAAATTTAGTTTTTTTTTTTTGTTGTTGTTTTTTACATGTACTGTAGTACTCTTAACAGTTGGGTCAGATCTGCTGGAAAATTAACACAGCAGGCTGCTGAAATCACTTTCATGCTTAATAGCCACATTAAAATAATGGCACTCTGAGAAACAGTGCTAGAATTGGAAAAGGGTGTGGTCCTCCTTTACAGAATATCAATCTTCCATTGAAGTGACCAATATTACATCAAATGCTGTCCCCCTCAATGGAGCAATCCCACACCTGATGCTTCATAAACATAAAAATGCTATTCCTTCATATGAAGTTTACTCTCCTCCCTCTTTAGAAAGCATCTGGGTTAAAATCCAGCTAAAGGGGTACTCTTATGTAACCATTGGGAATATGTACAGACTCCCATCTGCTGACTCAGATTATA
This sequence comes from Neoceratodus forsteri, assembly GCA_016271365.2. Lineage (NCBI taxonomy): Eukaryota > Metazoa > Chordata > Ceratodontiformes > Ceratodontidae > Neoceratodus > Neoceratodus forsteri. The sequence goes on from CM028130.1 coordinate 1,379,588,542, forward strand.
CAACTAATATGTTCAATGAGATAGAGAGTTTCTCTGAAGTCAAAGACACTGTTATTATTGGAGATGTTAACATGCCTCATATCAACTGGGATTCTATCATGGGTCATTATGGTGCAGAGAAGGGATTAATAGAAGTGATAACCAAAACCAGACTACAACAACTAATCATGGAACCAATGAGGGGTTCTAGTACCTTGGACTTGTTAATTACCAATATTGAGGCCCATATTAGTAACCTCCATATATGGGACCCACTTGGAGCCAGTGATCATTCCTCTATAATGTTTGAAATACAATACAATACCAATATACCAAGAAAAATATCTAATATTAAAAATTATAATAAAGCCAATTTTTCTGAAATTAATAAATATTTAGCTAATGTTTACTGGGACTCCCTTTTTTCAACTTTACAACACAACAAGCATGGAATATCTTCAAAAATATTATCCATTACTTAGAACGTCGAAATATTCCTAATAAAAGAAAATATAACAGCAAGGGTAAAATACCCCTGTGGTTTAATAATTCTATTAAAAAACAGACAAATCAGAAAATTAAACTTTTTAGAAAACTTAAAAAAAGCTCTCATCCACTTAGTAACACTTTGTTACATAAATACAGGCCATCTGTCAAAAAATTGAAATATTTAGTCAAAATGGCTAAAAGTAAACTTGAATTTAAATTATCTCATACTAAGGATTGTCACAAATCACTTTTTTCCTATATTAATAAAAAAAGGGTAATTTTATGTCTATCGGTCCCATTATTCAAAATGGTTCTCAACTAACTGATGTTGACATGTCTAATCTTTTTAATAATTATCTTTGTTCTGTATTTTCTCATCAAACATCTGATACCCCTATTTACTGTCATACAACTGGTTTCCATAAATTTACTACAACTGATATTTTACAGACTTGAAAGAAATTAAAAAGAACTACAAGTCCTGGACCAGATAATATCCATCCATGGCTTCTGATTGAAACCTCCACTAACATCTTGATTCCTTTATTGCTCATTTTCAATAAATCTCTGGAAGAAAACTCAATACTGGATGAATTGGAACACAGCTACTGTTACCCCAATATTTAAAAAGGGCAACAGGGGCTGTGTTCAGAATTATCACCCTATCAGTTTGACTTCCATGGTTGGTAAAGTAATGGAAAGGGTCATGAAGACACTAATTGAACAGGAATGTGAAAAACGTGGTATCCATGACTCTCTTCAGTATGGGTTCACTCCTAAACACTCAAGTACCATGAATTTGATATCTTTCTATAATAATATAAGTGATTTACTGGCTGCGGGTATTCCTTCTGATATTATATTACTTGACTTTAGTAGAGCTTTTGATAAAGTACCTCACAACAACCTTATAATTAAAATGCACAGTTTGGGCTTTTCTCCTGATATTGTCAACTGGATATCTGATTGGCTGACTAATAGGACCCAGAGGGTTAGAATTAATGATGCACTTTTGTTTTGGGTAAGGTGTCGAGTAGTGTCTCTCAGGGATCAGTATTGGGTCCTACATTATTCAACCTCTTTATTAATGATCTACAACATGGGCCTAACAATTACATGACTAAATTTGCAGACAACAGTAAATTAGGGGGCAGAGTTAATACTTATGATAACATGGCATCATTAAAGGCTGATCTGGAAAGATCTGTGCTCTGGGCAAAACAAAATGACATGCACTTCAATCTAAATAAATTCATGGTCATTCATTTTGGCAAAAATAATCTAAACTATGAATATTATATTAATGGATTATTACTTCAGTCCTCTAATTGTGAGAAAGATTTGGGTATCTACATCAACACTAAACTTATGTCTAGGGATCACTGCACCAAAATTGCACACATGGCTAATGGGCTCCTGAGGCAAATCAAGAGAGCATTTATTAACCATTCCGAGCAATGCCTTATTCCTCTTTAGGGCCTATGTTAGACCGTATCTTTATTATGGATCCCCCTTTTGGAACCCCAGTCTAAAAGGTGATATTGCTATACTGGAACAGGTCCAAAGGAGAGAAACAAAAGTGGTACCCTGACTAACACAGCTGGACTATCAGGACAGGTTCCAAGCTACTCGCCTGTTTTCACTTCAAAACAGAAGACTGAGAGGCAATATGCTCTTAGTCTTTAATTTGCTCGAATCACCAGGTCTTATGAAACAATGTGGATTGCTATTTTCCAATAGGAGACTAGTTCCAAGACTACACAATAAACAGTTAGAGGTTAAACCTTACAAAACATCTAGAAGAGGTAACTTTTTTTACAGTAAGGGCCCCATGTGTATGGAACTCTCTTACTCAGGATCTAATTGAGGCCTCCAGTATTCTTAGTTTTAAAAATAAACTTGATGCCTGGATTTGGGAAAATTATTAAGATTTGTTCCACACTGTGTGGGGAACAGTCTCGATGGGCTTCAGCCTTCTTCTGTTCTATCGAACCAAGTAATACCAGCTAACACTTGCAAGATACTGTGCCAAGGGCTCACAATGATCCCTTAGTGACAGTCACTTGTCTTGTGTCCCACTAACCAATGCACGAAGGGTATCACAGGCCTTCCCTTAGCAGATGCTAAACAAATTGCCACCATTCAGGGAAAGGGAGCAGGAGCCACCATGAAAATGGACCACAGGATCATTCCAAACATGGTGCTGCTCAAAATTCTACTCATAATTTTTAGTGACACTCCCTGCATTTAGAAGTGTGACAGGCTAACAGTGGGGGTATCACTACTTTGTGAACAGGAATAGAGAAGTTTGTTTGGAAACCATGCTCAGTAAATGACTGATGTATAGGAGTACATTTGCAGGGGACAAGGATTAGGGAATGGGATTACACTTGATGCCAGAGATAAATTAAGATACAAGGACAGGCTGGGGCCACCAAACAACCAGGGTAGTGATGATAAAACAAAAGAAAACTCAGCCAAAAAGCAGGCCTACTGGTGAGGGTCTGGAGGGGGAGACTATGGTGGTAGCACTGTTCCCTATGTGTTCAGTGCATGGCACTGCACAATATGACAAGTATTATGCCAAGTGCCATACTCTGTGTGTTGCTAATCACATATTAATGGGTGCAAATTCCAAACACTCTCATTAACACTTGGCAGTTCTTTTTCCATTGTGACTTAATTCCAGATGAGACCCCTCCTCCCAGCATGTAAGTTAGACCTTTGTATATAGCAAGACTTGGCGGTGGCACAATAAGGGCTGTTTGTGAAGCTCTTTAAGCCACCTCACAACTGTAAATAGGTTCCCAGATTTTTAGAAACATTTTAGAGTGTACTGTGTCATTTTAAACAATATCAATATATTTTGAACTGCATGGTTATATCTTTAAATGTACTGATTTCTAATTTTAGAGTTAAGTGTAAAACATCTGGACATTTCCCTTTGTGCAACTTGTGAATCAGATTTAAAATATGCATGCTTCTGTAGGTTTTGTGAAATTTCCTTGCATTCGACAATTTGTGGTGCTCCATATTCAAGTGTGAAAGCCCAAGCATTTGAAGAAAGGTCTGGTTGAGATATATGAATCTGCTCCAAGGGCACATATCAATAAACCACAACTGTTTTGACATAACACAATCATGTCACTTACTTCCTTTTGTAATTAATTCTGGGTAGCCCTGAAAACATGATTTCTAGTTCCAGTGGGCCTACCTGGATACCAAAATCTAATAAATGTCAAGCTGGCTCCAAGCTTCACTAAAAAAGGTTCTGAGATCTAACAGTTCAAAACATGGCTATTGTGGAGGTCATTTCTTTCAAAATCATAAAATTATAAACAGTTAGCAATAGGAACTTTCCTTTTTTTAAATGACAGCTTGGAGTCAGCTTGACATGGCGGAGTCATATTGATAGTTTTCATGCATTGCTATTAGTAAATGCATATTGATATAGCAAACATACTTGATGGCAGTATTTGGATACAGTTTTACATTAATGCCTGTGGCCACTGGAATTTGCCTGAGGTGGAATAGGCCTTTTTATGCTGTGAAAAATGTTGGAAAATCTGGAACTTCACCACTGCTGTAAAATTTCACAGACACTAGAAAAATTCACTAGTTTCTACAATTTTTCTGCAAAATGTTTCTGCAGTATAACATACAAAAATTCAGGCAACGTTAAAAAAAGATTTAAAAAAAAAAATGCAGTCCACTTGGTATAATTTGATAGAATTCACTACAGTATTCTGTCAAGCATTTGGCAAGTGGAAATGCAATGTTGCCAGAATTCCACCAGTGGATTTCCACAATCTACACAGCACTATTTTACACACACTGAATTCATAAATAAACTGCAGTGACATGACATAACTATGTGACCATACTCCGAACTTTCATTTGCAATATGATGTTCCCTGCACTCAGAGTTCCAAAGTTAATGTGTGGAAAAATGCCTATTATTGGAACCTGCTATGACATGGTAGAAACTTCATTAAAAAAAAAGTTTGGAGTCAGGGCAACATGGGCAAGTCACATCAGTACAGTTTTCATGCATTACTATGTGAAGTGCATATCAACATATAAAGGTGGTGCTCTATATTAGAAAAAAATACATTTCTCATTATATGATGTCATAATCTTCCTATGATTTTCCTGGAAAAGATAACAATTCTGTTCGCTATATATATAGTATTGGTTACATGTTTGAATTTTAGTGGCCTTTTGGCCAATTAAACTATGCTCTTTATGGCCACTGGTAATTTTTGTAGCTGTTGGTTTCAAGTTGTTTTTGTTTGCACTATAGCCCTCTGTCTTAATATGCTTAAGATACTGTTGTATGGAATTTGATATGGAATGCTTAAGCAGCACCATAGCACTCATTTGTAAGAAAGTTATGTTTTATTGTGCAACAATCATGTGATGCAGTATGAAAAATGTGTTCATTTGCCATGCCTAAAATTAGTACAGAATTGTACCATACTTACTGCTTTACATCAAAATATGTTGAAACAAAATGGATGAGATGTTATGCACCATATTTCATATACACTACAGTACAAAGTATCTCAAAAGAATAAGTTAAATACTGGCAGTGCAGCTAATACCCAGCAACTGTTATGTTGCTCCATTTATATCATACACAGCCATGAGTAAAATCATCAGCAACTATTTTGTTACTGAATGCAAGTCATTTTGGCCAAAACAGTGGAACCAGAAATAAGCAACTATTACAGTGTGTCTGTTGCATCTACTTTGGAAGGTGCATCTCCAGCCCTTGCTGGTAATCAAGTTAGGACTAACAGAGACAGCATTCCCCCCCCCCACCCAAGTGGTGCCCTTAGCTGAACAATTAGTGTCCCTAACTTTGAATTTGTTATCCCATGAACCACAATAAAAGGTGACAATTCTCTGTTACTGTTACTCATCATTGCTTTTGACTATTTTTCACAGCTTTTACTACTAGACTGCACTGCTTTGAATAGACTGCCTTTTCTCATATACCACAGGCACAACCACCAGCAATGGCAAGGAGGCTTCTCACTTTACCATCCCATCTAAGGACAACAATAGTGTAGTACCCTCTCATTACTGCACTGTAGTATCATGACTTGAAGTGATCATAAGTCCTGATGAGTGATGTCAGCTGATCGCATTCTGGTCCAGAAGGAAAAATGTCCTACCCCTGCTGAGCCATATTGACTCTAGGATTCCAATAAAATCCACACAATGTATTCTTACTTGCAGTAGTTGGGTTGTAATATGGAAATAAAATTACAGAGGTAACTTACCACTTTTGGTATAAGAAATCATATATGCAAGGGTCTATGGGCATGTTTTCATATAACATCCAACTTTTATCCTATATGTGGTAAAATGTTATGCATTTGGGGACATAGTTGAAAGAAATATCCTTTAGCTCTGTTTCCTTGAAAGGGAGTTAGATTTTTTTATCTCCCTCCCTGAACTCTTGCATGTATTTAGTAAATCATTGTAACAGTTAAATAATCATAAATTATTGATTCAGTGCCAGCAAATTATTTACAAAGTAACTGGGACACTTGAAGCAGTTCTTGCTTTTGTAACAAATACACCATATTGCATACTATTCTCCCCACTGTCCTACTCTAATTTTGATCAGTGACACAGTGGGAACCTTTTCATCCAACTGGGAGGATGGGTAAGTGAAAGCTTTTTTTAAGTGTCACCAATGCCACCCGTGGTCAATATGCAAGAGGTACTCTTTAGATAACCTGTGCCCTCAGCAACAGAGCCGAACACCTCTGAGATCAACTGTGAATGTAATTCTTCCAGGTAGCCCTGGGCTGGCCCTTGCAACATTTATAATAATAATGAAACTGAAACTGAAATACTGTGCTTGCTCAATAACACAGAATGTAGAGTTTATATGCAGTATATATGATTTCATTTATACAAATATGTTTTAAAAAGGAAAGCAAAAATGTAGAGTTTATATACAGTATATATGATTTGAATTATACAAGTATGTTTAAAAAACAGACAGTACCTTGTTAAGCTTCACAACACCTTCGTGTGTTTGAGAATCAGTAGAAATTTCAAATATATCAGTACCATCTCCATTAAGAATGGTGTATATTAACATGCCATTTTCTCCAAGATCTGGGTCTTTGGCCTTCAATCGTCCCACAACCTCTCCTGGGACTGCTGCTTCTGATATTGTCATGTGATATACACCTGAGCAGACAATGAATACAGTATGATTGCTAGGTGGAATCTGGGTAATGCACTGGGACAATACAGCAACTTTTTAATTCTGGAGGCCTACACTCAACTAAAGCAAAGAACACAAAAGAATGAAGTGTGATGTTCTGAACTCACTTTCTAGTACAAAAGATCCCACACTACAAATTCAATATACTATTTTGATCAATTGAAAGCCTTTTCTTTGGAAATTTTTTTCCTTTTTTGCAAATAGGTGCAAGAATCAAGCATGTTGGTTAATTAGCATTATCACTGTGGGAGAAAATATGGGCACCTCAGACTTGATTGGCACTTGGAAATAAGGTGGCACTGGCTAGGCTTCTCCTAAATCCACCTGCATAGTATTATGTATGCTTGTAATGTTCAATATTATTTGATAAAGTTTTGTACAGTGAACATGTTCTTGTAACAAGTAACACTGTTAAGTAGTAGTATTTGTTAGTGACCATATAGTTTTTTTCAGCAATAATGTTTATCTGGCAAAAATATGAAGATACACCATTTTCTTTTTGTTTTCTTTTTTCTTTCCTGAAACAAAATAGGGAATTTTTAGGTTTTTAAAAGTTACCACTCCTGTGCTATACCCACCATGAAAAGATTAAATATTTTGGTACAGTATTGTGCTGTTTACCATCAGAAACATTTGGAATCACCATCCTGATACATCCATATTATGCATCTAGCATGTACATTCAGCAGATAACCCCAGTGAAATATACTTGTAAAAATGAAAAGTGAAGGCCGTCTTTAAAGATGTGAGTCATTAATTAGAAAATTAGCTGTAAAATCCTTTCTGACAATATTTGAAAAGGTTGCATCCAACTACATTGCAATTGCAATGCAGCTACATTATTGTTACTGTGTAACTACAATGTAGTTAACTTATACTTACAATAAAATGTAACCATATGATGAATTGTTTTGTTGACTAACAAATACTGATGCTTTAAAGCAGTGCCTTAAACTGAATAAAGTTCATTGAAAAGCCAACAGCTCAAAAGGTTTTAAATGCATAAGGACACATTGCATTTCTAGTTATGTTATGTCTGCTAAATGGCACAAAATATACTACATAAATTAAACCTGTAATCAGAATCTGAAAGAATAGTTCATTCTCAAATATTTTTGTTTTTTGACAAATTTTTCCTCATAATGTTATTTTAATACTGTACAACTACAGTGCAGTACTGTAATTATTATTTAATTATATGTTGAGTAGCTGTTAAATCATAATTTGATTTTAACCTTCTGTTAGTTCATCCCTAATTTAAGCTACATGCATGCAAATCAGCATACATTCCTTTTTGGGCAAGGTCCCAAAACTGGCCAGATTTCATAACTGAACCCTGTTCTATAGGTGTAAAGGTAGAGGGGTTTGAAATTGTACAATTTCCCAGTTTTAAGATGCTTCTATTGCACTCCAATAATTGACAAATGGAAACAAAAACTTAAAGCCTGGAAAATTCAGGTCAATAAGATCTTGTTCTGTAGATGGAGCTTTTGTAGTTTTGGGAATGAAAAAAATAAGAAGATATTTAAGCAATAAGGTATGACAGAGTGTGTGTTATCTTGTAATAACGTCACTCCTGGGTTGGGTTGAAGCACAAGGCGAAGCCAAGTGCTTCCACCACCCCAGGAGTGACGTTATTACATGATAACACACATCCCTGGAGTGCCTTATTGCTATTATACAATGGCTCATTGTTATACAAAATAAAAAAAATAAACATAAAAAAATGATTTTAAGGGATCCAAATGGTCATGATAATGGAGGTCAGGATCCATAGAAAAGCAATACAGTGATGTTATTGTGTAATAACATCACTGTCTCAAGCACACATTGACCAATCAGAGTCCAGGAAATTTTCTTGCCATTGTATAATAATAAAATGAAGTCTGCCTGCCACATATGTGCAGTTCTACTTTTCAGTCATTTTTCATAAGGTGATTTCTAGAGACTGTAACTGCACTCAGCAATTACAGGTACATAAAACTCATGCACTATGACTGGCATCACAACAAACCCCCTCCATCCCCCAACTTTTAAATTTGGAAACAGAAGCCGATCCTGTGTGCCATTTACTGGTTATAAGCTTATACAATTTAAAAACTAGCTTCAGGATCCAGCCCACAACCGCTAAACACTGACATGAATGTAGGCTCATTTGTGACATAAGGCACTCATGCCGAGCTTCACAACTGTACATTTTTGACCAAACAGGTGGGTTGACTGAGATCTTATCTCTTGTGGCATTCTAGAGCCACACTTTGCCCCATCTCTACCTTGACTATGACACTAAGAGCCCATCCCAAATGTTTGGAAACCTAACAGAAGTAAAAAAAAAACTAAATTTACACCCATTTCACCACACTGATAAGTTTCTGATGACAACAGAAGAACATCCCTGACATCACAAAAAGTCACTCTCCCCCTACTTAATCCAACACCAGGAGCCAACCTCCATCATCTAGCAACAGTAAAAAAAAAACCTCTGTAATCCCCATAAAGTCTCTGCCTCATCCATCAACTGTTTGTGGCACCAGGAGCCCATCCGCATGTTGCAGAAACCTCATCCCAGAGGAAGTTACACAAACCCTCACCTCCTTGGCTGAATTCATTCTGAAAACATTATCATAAAGTGTGATATAGGAAAGAGACACACACTGCATGCATTGCCTAAATCATTCTGAAATCCTGCATTTTGCTAGCAATTTAGGAAACACGCCTAATGTGTGTGTATTTCCACACTGTGCTTTACAATGACATCTTCAGATGGTGGTGGTGTGTTTGCTCTGGCTGCTATCTTGGGGAAGTTTTGCATGTGATGTGGGGGCCACTGGATGCCATAAACGACTGGGAGTGCCATGCATGAGGGATGGGGTGGGGTGCCATTGGATACTAGAGGCTGTTTGTATTGTGGCCAGGTGGAAAGGAGCGTGATTGGATGGCAGGGATTGCTTGGACCACACAGACTGCATGACATATGGCAGGTTGAGGGTGGGGGTTGTCCATAGATGCCAAAGACTGCTTGGATTAGAGCAAGATGGGGGAGTGAAGTGCTACTGTATGCCAGGGACTGCTTGGAGTAGAGCATGGTGATGCAGCTGGTGCAACTAGACAACAGGAACTTCTTGTGGTGGGGTAGAGTGAGGCAAGTGGAGCCACTAGATGCCAGGGACTGCTTTGCTTGGGCCCAAATGAGGGGGTGCCACTGGATTTCAGAGGCTGAATCATATGGTATCTGAGTGAGGGAATGGAATGCCTCTTGAGATAAGGGACTGCTAGTCATTAAAAGCTTTGATAATGACAACCAAACACCGATATTGTCAATACAATTTGTTATTAAATATCTTTTTAAAAAATTGATGGTGTGTGCAAGCCCCAAAGATAAACTCTTCAATACCATGAATAAAAGGGTACTCACTATTCAGATCTGAGCACCAATTATTTCTGTGTAATACTGAGGTACCCTAAAATTGTAAATAAATAAATGAATATATAAAACCTCTCTCTCCCCACGTGGGAAAGGGAGGGCTAGTCCATTGAAAATCCCTTTCCCCAATTCTAGCATCTCCTCCTTGATCCTCATTCCCTGTTCTGCTGCACACAAACACACAGCTGGTGGTTTAAAACAATGACAACTTTTAGAGGGGTGCCAGGAGCAGTCTTTCTCAAGCACCACCACCTCTGTAGCCAGACCCCCCCACTCTGTGCCCAAAATAAATTTGTTTACCAGTTGGACCCTCCACTGAACCTCTGTCCATGACTGGGGGGATAGCTAAGAGTAGTTATAAATCTTTCTAACTCAGTCACCCCTTTTCAACAGCATGCTTGCTTCCATTCTCTGTAATGCAGTCAATTATCTGATGCACAAGGGGGACATTGATTGGTACGGGGATTACAGAGAAGTTTGCATCACTGATAATGATAGATAGGCTGATTAATCTGTAGAACACCCCATCACCCTTCCTCCTCATTGTGCACCCCACTTGTATAGTCAGGAGGTAAGTGGATGACTGGCAAACAGAGATACTCAGGGACAAGGTGGGTGTGATGGCTAAGGAGAAGTAGGGAAAGAAGTTGTCAGCTCCTGGCACTGTGCCAGGATCCAGTATTTTATTTTATTTTTTAAATACAACAAATGTGCATGTGGAACAATGAGGAATGGGTAGAGGGTGGGAGATGATTTGGAATTTGGAGGCAGTGGCCAAGGCAGTAGCCCTGGCAACTAAATGGGGGGTACATTTTTTCCCTGAGAAATGAGTACCAAATATCTGGGGTGCTGAGTACAAATACTCCATGAGTATTCAACAAAAAGTATTCACACACATCTAATGGGAATGCTTTGCAAAATCTATATTTAGGCATCAGGTATCATTTTTGTATGGCCTTGTGATATGTTTTTTGTTATTTGACAATTTGTTGGCATCGGTAATCCCTGATGCACAATTATTGGTTTATCTTATCCATATTAAAATACTTAGATATTATTGGTTGGCTGCTTTTTCTCACTATTCCATGTGACTTACTTTGGGGAAACTTTGGTGGGTTGTCATTGACATCTGTAAGTGTGATTGTAACTTTGGTTGTCCCTGACAGTCCACCCATGTGTCCTCCCATATCTTTTGCTTGTATCACTACATGATATTCCTCCTTGGCTTCTCTGTCCATGTTGGGGAGTGCAGTCCTGATAATACCTACAAGATTGAGGGAATATGTTAGTAGAGAAACAATACAGCCATGCAACAGTCTTAATACAGTACTTGTAATGTATCTTATGAACATTTGAACATTTCTATTATGATTTCACCTTCGCAAGTAAATTATTAGTAAAATGCTGCATCTGACATTTGAGTAAATATGAAATACTATTTTCATCATCATATAACTTATTTAATTCTATTTCTCCCCATCTCTGGTGCTCACCCCTTGGAGTCACCTACCCCGTCAGCCAAATCCTTACCACTTCATGCTTTGAAGGCCTTGCTCAGGGGGTACAAAGCAAGCAGCTCCTTTGACTGTTCTGGATTCCAATGGGGTGGCAGGGATCCCTCCTCTGGTCTGTCAAGTGTGAGGTTTGGATTGCCCCATAGGTTTGATGGGGCCCAAGAGGAGGCATAATCATCCTACTTGCTTTGGGAAGTTTCCTTCAGTTTCTCCTGATCCCCTTTGAATGCTGGCAGCAAGGGCACCATGTGTACACACAATTACACAGCTATGAAAGGTACATCAGTTCTGGCGTGAGGAGTGCCCAACAGGTTAGTTAGGTCCCAGGAGGTGGCAACATCATCCTGATCTTTCTCTATGGTTTTTCCTTCAGTTCCACCTATTCCCTTTGGATACTGGCAGTAAGGGTACCATGCAAGCACACAGTCACATAACTGTGCAAGGTGACAGATTGCATTCTCCCTTCCACAAACTGCATTAACTACATTGCTACCTATGATCACCCAGGTGGCAGTATTTGAGCAAACCCTACTGTCCTTCCTCCCCAGCAGAAGAGAGGTTCCTTCTGGATTCTCAAGCCACTTCCCTCCAGTTGGCCCCTAATGTCCCAGGCTAATTCCTGAACCCAAGTTACTGGAGCTGCAAGCAGTAGCCCTGACACTGTACTGAATGGTATGCTCATTAAGTAAGTATAACTGAAAACTTCCATTTCTAACTTGACTTTTTTTTGCATCAAGGGCAAGCACCTACTAAACACATAACCAATTCCTTTATTTTATCTTAAAATGAGCTTCACATAACTTACCTGTCTGTGGTTCCACTGAAAAGTATGGTTGCCCTTCAAGGATACTATAAACCAGTTTTGCACTGTTACCATAAGTGGGATCATCGGCATCTGAAGCGGTTACCTGAATGACAGAAGTACCTATAAAAACAAATGCATATTTAATACACTAAGATATCCACATTCTGATAATAGAAATATATTAAGAATTATGGCTGAGGATTTCACTTTAATCAGTTGTTATACAACACACACTGTCCAGGGTATTAAAGCTACTCTAAAAGACTAAACACTTTTTAAAAGCATGCTTTTTTATATATCATGCAAAATAATTTAATATACTGTATGTTATCACACTATATGAATCCAGCACTGTGACAATACTTGTTGTTAACACATGTTTGTTGGGGCAGCAACTCTAAGTGGTTTCAGTAGATATAATTAGGAAATACAAAAATCACACATGCTCCAACAATGCAAAGCATCATGGGCTGCATATGCAAATCACCACAGAATATGATGCTGGTTCAACTTTAAGCAGAAATGCATGGTGCCAAAATGGCTGTCACACAGTTTGCAAAGGGTGCCAACAGAAGACATAGACATATGTTTCATCCTACCAGGACTCATCTGTTTGCCTCATGTGTTTAACACCCCAATGGAATGAACCAGCTACCCTAAGATGGTCTGTCTGGGTTATGTTGTGGTGAACCCAATTAAAACAAAAACAATTTAAAAGACAAAGAACCTCTGTGTGTAAGCACTGAGGCAATGGTTACCTCAAAGGGCATTTGGCCAGGAAGCCAAGTTTCAAAGAAGTACAAAATCACACATGTCACCACAATGCAAAGCATCATGAGCTGCATATGCTAATCACCACAGAATATTATGCTGGTTCATATTCTGTGGTGATTTGCATATGCAGCCCATCTTAGGATAGCTGGTTCATTCCACTGGGGTGTTAAACAGATGAGGCATGCTGATGAGTCCTGGTAGGACGAAACACGTGTCTATGTCTTCTGTTGGCACCCTTTGCAAACTGTGTGAGAGGCCTTTCGGCACCATGCATTTCTGCTTAAAGTTGAATCAGCATAATATTCTGTGGTGATTTGCATATGCATCCCATGATGCTTTGCATTGTGGGGGCATGTGTGATTTTGTATTTCTTTGAAACTTGACTTCCCAGCCAAATGCCTTTTGGGGTAACCATTGCCTCAGTGCTTGCGCACAGAGGTTCTTTGTCTTTTAAATTGTTCTTTGTTTTAATTGGGTTCACCACAACATAACCCAGATAGACCATCTTAGGGCAGCTGGTTCATTCCACTGTGGTGTTGAACAGATGAGGCATACTGATGAGTCCTGGTAGGGTGAAACACGTGCCTATGTTTTCTGTTGGCACCCTTTGCAAACTGTGTGAGAGGCCTTTCAGCACCATGCATTTCTGCTTAAAGTTGAACCAGCATAATATTCTGTGGTGATTTGCATTGTGGGAGCATGTGTGATTTTGTATTTCTTTGAAACTTGGCTTCCCGGCCATATGCCCTTTGGGATAACCATTGCCTCAGTGCTTGTGCACAGAGGTTCTTTGTCTCATAAATAGGAAATGACTGGTGCTACTAAGCTTTCTTAGTCAATTTTTTGTAATACATTTAGCTGTTAACACTATAAACACAGTATGGCTCAAAATTCCAGAGCTACTGCACAGTGAAACATCAGCTGCTCCATAATGTTATGATACATCTGTATATTAAGCTCCTGTTGAGACATGTAGTGCTTCCAAAAATGGCAACAACTATGAATATGCAGGCACTGGTAGTAACTGCTGTTACAAAGGTCAGGTCATCACAGTCACAAAGTATGAACCATATATTCAATATGTCTTATCTGACACATATCTATCAAGTTCAGAAAATATGTAAAGAATGACATGACAACTATCAAGCTCTATAGGTAATACTAATTGTATTAAGTAATATTCAGTCAAAACACTGATCAATGGAATATTTAGACACATGTCATGCTCCATGACATTTATCAAATGTCAGACTGTATAGTGTCAGTTTTGGGAGCAACCTAGAATGTTCTCATAGACAATCAGCTTAAAAAAATCCTAGAAAGCAATTTGCATTTTAAAATTCCATTGATGAATCTGATGCTGTTAGCAAACGGTTGCTTACGGCTGAAACAGTTTGATGTACTGTTTAAAATTCTGTTGGCCAGAATGCTTAAATAGGTTATTTTTAAGATAGTGAGCTAGATAGATATACAGATGGATTATGGCTATTTTATTTAATAAATGAATAGCCCAACTGGGATACAAAATATCAGGGCCCTACAGTAAATTATAATGGTGGATGCAAAGTGGTCCCAAACACTATGACCTTACAAAGCCATGCTCAGCAAGGTAATAAACTCTGTATGAGCACCAGCAGCCTTTTGTAATCACCTAGAAAGTGTGACATGGCCTCTATGCTAATAATTTGTAGGGACACTGTTATGACATTGTGGCCCTGAATAACCTGGTTTCAGGCTGATATGCTAGATCATGTGCTAATACTTGATGCAGTGCATACAACTGTGTGCCTTAGGAGAAGGGACAGAAGATAAGTAATAGCATGGTAGTGGGGGTATCACTGAAGGTCAAAGAGTTCTTGAATAATGAATATGTGCACTGGTGATGAGAATGGGATTTGTATCACAACTGGGAAGACTTGCATCAGTATAGGAAGTTGGGCTTGCATCATATCAATAAAAAAATCAGTTCTTGCAAGGTTCAGAAAGACTATCGGTTACAAACTAACTTTTATTTTAAAAACAGTTAAAATGCATTTTAGCTTGTTCAATGAACAGACATTCACTTAAGATTTTTTTTATGCGTAGCATGTTGCTATGTCACTAGTGATTCTGGAATACACTATTTATTTTTAATTATGCTATTGGACACTAGTTACAGTATATCCAGTAAATCAGTTTTGTATGGCCAGTTTCCATTTGAACCAAATTTTCTGTGTAAAAAATATGTTGGCCTGTAGTCAAAAACAGTACCTTCCTTGTAAAATCACTTCACTTTACCGTAACTAAACCAATTCTGCAATGTGCCATTGACCAACAGGGGAGGTTGCTGAACTGGGTTAGTAAAGATTTAATAAAGTGCTGTTAACACTGGAAGTAATGTTCATGAATATACAGTATGTTATCCTTTATAAACATTTGTATGTCACATCACCATATTATTGACAATAGAGGATCAACTTTTACATTTTTCTAAAATGTATGTACATAGGTTAGCCTAGCTGAGATGCAAAATCCTATTTTAAGAGGGGTCCTGCTTCAACCCATACGTATAACTGGGTGGACTGGAACGCTGGGAGGATATGTGAGATTCTCAAAATTACACAGTGAGTATTTGGCCTTGGTAAGGCTTGAACCTATGATTTCTGGCTTCCAAGCCAGTGCTCTAACCATTCAATCACACCACACTGCTTCCTAATACAAGACTTAATTATCGCACAGTGCACTTATACAAATTTCAAACTTTAGCAACTAAACTGAAAACAGAAGCTGTGCTTGGCAAGAAGAAGAAAATGGGTACAGTGTATATCCCCCACTAATTTTACCTTTAGTAAATTACTCTTTTTTGAAACAGGTGAGGAAAGTCAAGACATTAAGCAGATTGTAGATACAGAGCATTAAGTTGCTCCTCATGGTGATGGTGTTCTTTATACTATATGTAAAAGATACCTCAGCATCATTAGATAATGTGTTACATGTGACACTTTACCTGAACATAGGGGAAGAACTCAGCAACACAAATTTGGATAGATAGATAGATAGATAGATAGATAGATAGATAGATAGATAGATAGATAGATAGATGAGTTTAATTTGTAAGGGTGGGGAGTAGGGGTACCACTGTATGCCACAGAGTGCTTGGATCAGGATTATGAACACTGGCATATGGAGGGGACTTGCAACAGAAAAGAGGAGACTCCCATCAGTAAATATAGAGGCGCATGCATTAGATCAGGTGGGGAAAACTGCATTGGAGAATAGTGGCCTATGGTAAGTGAGGGGGAGTTCATTACATGTTGGGGAGGGGTACAAATTGATATCAGGATGTGTGGGGCATACAGCCTTCTGTTCAGGTTGTGGGAAGCTACTGTGCCACAAAGAATGTCTCCGAAGGATAGATAGAGAGAGAGAGAGAGAGAGACGGAGATGTAAGGAGATAACCTGAGGCACTATGGAATGCATAAAATATCAATGGGGATGGGCTCCTGGCACCACAGACTTTGCCCTACAATGTAGCACTGTGACACGTACATGTTGCAAAACTGTATACAGTAGCACTGAATCTGCAAGCAACACATTGTAGGGATTTTACTGGGCATTATCTCTGATAGTGTTTTCTAACTGATGGATTCAGAATTTCCATTGTGCCACACAAAACCAGGGGGCATGTTATTCCCTGTCATGCAAATATGATTTTGTGCACAGCACAGACAGGTGGAAATACAATGCAGAGGCCACAAAGGGCTTGTCCTGCATGACCCCATTGCAATTCATAATCAGGGCTCTTTCTTCAGAGGGATTCTTACTGTACTTCCATTTGATTTTACAAATGGAAGAACTCAAGTAAATGCTTGTCAAGTGACATGCTGAAGGCCACATTCAGTAGATACCTAGTTGATTCGATAGTATTTGAACCTGCATTTCTTGCTTTCAAAGTTCAGAGCTCTGACCAGTTGCCTATACTACACTCTTAAAGAGACTATAAGTAGCCTATAGCCGAAATAGAACTGTTTGTCTATAATGTGGGGAAAAAAAGTTTTTTCACTAATATTCGATATTCTCCTCTTGAATTCCCACTTGCTCTCTCTGCTGGGTTCTTCCCTCCTCTGTATTTGTGTCTGTTGTTTGAGTGTGAACTAGTTCAACTAACACTAACTACATTTATCCGCCAACTGTCCCAATCTCATTGCTTGTTGGGATTTCTTAGTTGTTTTTTATCTGATAGAATGTACTGTATATGTTTTTATGAGTTTATTGTTTGCATTTTTATTTATTAAGCTATACTATCCTCTTGCTTGACTGTATAATTTCAGTATTTCAATTTGTACTACAGTACTACTTTGTGTTTTGTTATGTTTTGCTTTTTCTCTACTTGGTCTAAATTTCCTCCCACAGGGTTGCACCTGAAAACAAGCTATGGCTCAGTGTTACTTTTCCAGTCACTAAATTTTGAATAAATGAACAAATGAGATACATAGTTAACAACTATACTCCAGTCTTAATACAGGTTACATTTCTCACCTGACAATTTTTGGAAGAAAATAAACTGTCTGTGTGTCACATCCTGATCCATAGGTCAACTCAAACACTGTTGTGTATACCTAAAGTATTTCTTCCCTACAGTAGCTCTGTTTATCTCTTTTACCCACTTTGTTAATACAAGCTAGGAACCAAATTACCCCTGCAGTGATGAATACTTCCAATGGTATCCATTTATCATGACTCAGCTTGTATTTTCATTAGATTGTCTGCGTTTCTCATTGTAACCTTCCAGGTTGCACCTGAAAATAGGCATTTTTGTCTAGTGTGTTAAGTTGCTAACCAGGTCAAAAAAGATAAATAAATAAACAGGCATCCTTCTATGATCTCATAATATCTGTCAGATTCTCCAACCAATATATCTTGTTCACTAAACATTACCATTGCCCTTGGTTGGACAGATTTGTTTACCACTTTTTAGTGATACAATTTTTACAGTTGTGACAATGATAGAAATATACTTTAGAAAGTTAATCTATAGGAAGATCTCCTAGAAAGACTAATAAATTGTCTAGTTCTTGTCATAAAACCTCATTTTAACTTCATCAGCTGCAATACTACCAAAAACAGTAACTTACCAAATTACTTCATTTTCAGAATATGTGTTTGGTAAGCTTTCTCTACACCACACTTTCTCACTTCCCAGAATATCATTTATCAAACTTTCTCAATACAGTGTTCTGACACATCTATCTACTTTCTAAACAAACACATTGCAGACTCCTGAATTTATTACAGGATGTGCATTAGTTAAAATCTGATTCCACTGTTCATCCAAAATAAATCAATTAAAACCTCTTTACCACATAAATGATGCATTGTTTAAAGCGTACTTTCAAGTTTATAACACTGTGGGTGGGATTTTCAAAAGTCACAAAATGGGCATACCTCCTAGTTATGTTGGAGGAATTTTCATAAGTAATAAAATGGGCACATCTCCCAGTTATGTCAATGTCAAAATCTAGCCTGCTATATCTAGATCATGTTCTACCTAGTCAAAGCTACTTTTTTAAGTTTCACTTATCTGGTACTTTACATCCATTTTGGATAAAAACTTGCTATATATAGATGCCAATGAAAGACCAGGTCAAAGTTAGTCTGAAAATTGTGTCCAGACATATTAATATCTAAACTTTGCAGTCTGGACATAACTTAAGTCAGAGTTTTGAAAATTGGACTTAGCTATGTCCTAGCTCTGAAAATTGGGCACAGATCAATGTTTCCTTATGTCAAAAGTTGTACAATACAATACTACATCTAGGCATAGGTTTCAAAAATTCCCCCCCCCACAGTTTTTTATCTGTCAAGAATTGACAACAGAAAAGGTAATACCTTTACCATGTAAGATTCAGATTACATAAAGAAGAATGATTTATTTTGCAAGTGGTGGAAAAATGAACTAGGCATAAGATTATGATCCACTTTTTGGACTGAACAAAACTGATGTTATTTTCTATAGGTAGGAGTGGCTGAAATGTTTGTTCTGTGTTCAGCTCAGCTGCTTAAGTTAAATGACATTTCTTATAATCACAAAGCAGATGGTCAGGCCAGCTACACCGTCACTGTCCCATGTGATACAATCCAGACAGGTGCAGCAGGATAAAAGTTGAAAGTTTTTATTTCAGCACCAACAAACAGCTTCAGTGCCCCTCCCCACAAAGAGTCAAAGGCTTTTGTGCAAAACACGTGCTTTCTGAACACTAATGAATGAGTCTGTATAAGTATACATGCTCATTTATTTAATTCAGTCAGGCAGCCAGCCATGGAGGTGAGTGGAGGGGTGTGCTGGCCACCTGCCCATTGTTGGGGTGTGTAGGGTGGTAGGGGGTCCACTACACACCAGGGATATAGTAAAATGCATTGTGTCATGGGACACAGGTAAGCTATTGGTGGTGGTGGTGGGTTTGGGAGGCTGGCCATCACACTGGGGCTGGCTGCCGTTACTGTTCCTGGGGTAATTATTCAGTGGATGGGATGGAGGACTCAGTGGTCACCAGGCCTATTCTTACATTGCACTGCCCATAAGGTTTGGGTCGGCAATGTTTTTACATGCCAACATTACAGGTGGCAATGTTGTGCACCATGATATTTTTTCTGTGACGTTACTGGCCAGATCTGTCTCATGAACATAGTTCAAAAATTCTGAAGTTCTAAGTTCAATTTTGCAATCTCCATTTCTCTCAAAGTGGATTAACCAATATTAAGCAAAGTAAAGCATTTTGATTTTAAATTTAAATTTCACTTTTTAAACAAAGGTTTTAAAGATAAATAATAATACTTTTATGTGCAGATTTCCTGTTTTTTTATGGTTGTAAGAGTTTTATCTCATGTCTTTTGTTTGCCAGAACTAATCAGCTTTACTTGGCAGTTCACTCACTTAGAGAACATAAGAATGCACTTTTTTATATAGCATATAAGAACAACAGGCATAGATATTTAAGAACTGTTAGTAAGGAAGATCAAAGGTCAAACGAGCTTGTCTTCAACATCCAGGTAGCTATGATTTTCAATATGATAAGAAATAGCAGCAGCCTGATCGGACGTGTTTCTGTTCACTCCATTTATGGGCTTAGTTTAAGATATTTTAATTTACCACTTTCACTACTTTTGATAATTGAATTTACACTAGCATATATGGATACTGTTGCTCACTACTATGTGACCAAAAAAGTGGAGAAGAATGTGCCTCCCACTCTAAATCTGTGGAGAAGTACATGTTTCCTGAGCCTGACCTGGCGACTGCAACACAGCCTGCAGAGCAGAAAGATCAGAAGATAGAAAGAATCTTTTCTATTCTCCAAAAGATCAAGGACAAAGTTACCCAAACTAATATATCTTTGTCTGCAATGGAGCAAAGGGTTTCAAAGCTAGAAAAAGGGAGAGAGGATAACTCGAATGCTGTTGAGGAGCTCTCAAATCGGCAAGAGAGTTTTGCTTTGGCTCAAGGTCGGGACTCTAAATTTCTCTCAAATAAAGTGGAGACTATGGAAAATCAACTGCATTCTGCCAACCTATGGGTGGTAGGGCTCATAGCTTCTATATTGGTCCAAGACTTAAAATCAGTAATACTGAAGTTACTTACAGATTCCCTGGGAATTTCAAGGGACTGGGGTTCATATAAAGAGAGTCTTCCACCTGCCTGGCCATCAGCAAGCTCAGGAGGGGGATGTGCAGGCCTAAACCATGTTGGTGGCTCTTGAATCGGTGGAGGAGTAAGTGCTGGTGCTGGCAGCTGCCAGGGATAAGCTGTGCCTGGACTTTCAGGGACCGAAAATATCTATTTTTCTGAACATAGCAGTGCATATGCAAGCAAAGAGAAAAGACCTTCTACAACTTCATAAGTGGTTAGGGGACTATGGCATTTCAGCAAATTTATTTTTTCCCAGCCTGACTCCATTTTACCTATAAGGGTAAGCCATATCTTTTCACAGAGTTTTTCAGGCAGTTGAAAGATTCTTAGATAGCTTATCACCTCGGAGAGACTTGGCATCAAATAATGAACAATCTAGTGTCCCATAATACAAGCTGCCTGTAATGGTGTTAAAAATACAGAAGTTGTTGGGCTGTGGTAAAGATTCTATAAGGGATATCTAACAGGAGACTCCATAACATAGACTTTTCTAATCAGTAATGCTGGCTAGTTTAAATTAGTTGGTGCCGTCAGCATGGGGGCGGCTTTTGTTAAGTTATATCCTTAGAGCTGGACATTTAAATATCCTTATAATATCCAGCCTCCTTCTGCTGTAAGCCTCTATTTTGCTGTTTAAGTGATTTACAGTGTTCTTGTGTGAACAGTGTTTATTGCATTGTTCAGTTAATTAGAATGTTTACAATCTCCTCTTCTGGCGACCCCACTTGATAAATGGGCATTCAGATTACACATTTTAGTTTGATATGTAATGTTATTTCAAATTGCTTTAACAATTATAATTGTTTGGGGGATTTTCCCAGCTGTTTCTCCTATTCCTTCAAGGTGGTCTTTCTTCCACAACCAGAGTTTATTGAATTGTGCATCTCTAGGTGACAGTTGAATTTTTCTGAGGAGATTTGCTCTTGTGACATTCTCAACTACATGATATGTGATTTTTGTATCATTCTTGTGTAGGGAATGTATATTTCTCTAAGCGTACTGAAGTTGAAAAACGTTAATAAAGATGAAAATTGAAAAAGAAAAGAAATATCAGCAGCCATGGTTTACAATGGAAGTGGTACCAGAATATGTCAAACAAAGATCCCACTCTGTGGAAAGGCAGGTCAGCACTAAATGAATGTCCACAAGCAAATGCTCAAAGGCCAAATCACATGTAATAGGGTCCAACAACCCTAATAAATGTGATTTAGCCTTTGAGATTTTGCTGTGTGGGCATTCATTTAGTGCTGATCAACCTTTCCACTGAGTGGGGTTGTTTATCTAACACTGAATGAGCATTCCTTGTATACTGCACTACGGACTTGAATGTGGGAGCTTCCTTGTTCTTTTGCTTTATTGGTACTAGAACATTTCTGAACTTTGGCGATAAGGAGAAATCTATCAGTGGCAGGACATTCTAGAATCATAAGTCGAAGTGTTCTTCATATTCTCTAAAGCATACTAACTCTGCTATGACTCAGGTACGGTCTGTTTAACACTATCTTCCTTAAATAAATTGAAAATGACACTTATGTAAAGTTATTTTCCTTAAGAACACAATCCATTTTGTAATTCAATACCTCCAGCATGCATAATTTCATGTCAAAGCTTATTCCATAGTATTTCCACTTTCTTGATAAAAACATGCTTCCTTGCTTCCACCTAAATTCTAGCTCTACCTCTTAATAGTATGGTGTGCTGTCTTGTTCTGCTACCCAGGACAAGCTGAAAACATTTACTCTGATCACATTTTTGCAAAAAATTGAATTTAATAAAAACATGAATCTATATATTCTCTAATTCTATATTTTGTAAGAAAAATGAGCAGATGTTTCCATATTTTCTCATAAACCATAATTTATGCCTTCCACTATATAGTACTGGATAAGCAATTATCTATTACTTCTACTATAGATGAAAAAGGAAATTAGTAATTCCTTGCATGCCTAGATATACTGAACAGATTATGTAAGGAAATCTATACTGCATATGATCTCCAAACACTAAAAGAAATCTAAGCTTCATCAAACTATGATGCAGTAGATATTCAAATGAAATGGCCAGGAGACTTTCACATGTTCCTTTTTAATTATCTGTAGAAACAGATACAAGCTAATCTTCATAATATGAAAATCATAGAAGCCTCAAAATCTTCTTGGAAAGTTGTCACTAGAGTTTTTAAAACATGATTGTACTAAAAAAAAATATAGATTTGCTAGAACATGCAAGAGACTGGTAAATATGGAAAGTTATCCACATGCATATACTTTGGATAATTAGTAAGCAGAAAATATGGGAAGTGCTAGTAGACATATTTTAGGGACACAGACAATTTAACAAACAATCTATTGTTAGTTGTCTTTGAACACACTAAACTGATTATAGTACTAATGTACAATATATTTTTATGGTCACTGTAGCAAATGCATTTACCACTAAGAAGTGACTAATACAATCTCTTCCAACCAGGAAAGAATGGTAGGCATGGTGAATGTGATTAATCAAGAAAAGAGGTTGACAATGCAGAATACGAATGATATTTTTACAATAAATGATGTTATATATGATATTTATTACCCCACATAGTAGTGGACATTTAAATTAGTCTGTTAAAAATGCAAAAAAAATGTTGTTTTTGCATGTTTGCAATTTTCTTGAAATTGCATGCAAATTACATGAATTTAGCTAACTGCCAATTTTTTAAAACCCAGTTTGTAAAATGTGTACTATGTTGAGTGTTTTCATGCAACATTTAAGAAATCATGCTCTTTTTTCCAAAGTGTGCATTTTTTAAATCTGTTTTGAAAACAAAATAGCAGTTTGAAATATTTATGTGTAAAATATGTGAAAGTGATCCTTTTAACTCAAATAATTGCTTTGTTCAAAATCAGGTTTTAAAAAAAATGTGCAGTTCATAATTTGTTATGCACAACATACTTCACTCCTTTTTCTCCAAAATTGTGTAATGTTTTAAAAGCAGAATTTTAAAAAATATGTGGGTTTGGATTACACAAAAGTTTGCATTTTCTTTAAAAAAGAGAATATGTGCAAAATTGCATATTTTAGGAATACAAAATTATGGCCATTTACAGAATATGCAAAATACAAACAATTGCATGAAAACTGTGAGCATTTTGTGGACACTGCAAACACAGAATTTTTGAATTTGCCAAGCTCTCATTCCAAAGTTTGTTGATTTGGATTCTTAAGGAAAGAACTCACAGCAGGAAATGCAACACTGAAAGAGGCACTGGAGAACAGTAACACACAGTTTAAAAGGGACCTACTGTATGTGGACAGAGTATGATATTCTGCTGTATACAGGAAATGGAAACTAATTTAGAACCACATTAGTTATAGTATTTATAAAATTGGCTTCAGAATCCCCGGAAATTAATTTATCTAAGCCCATCATCTGACCATTCATTAATCTCTGGTATACCAACTGTTCATAAATGCCCTGCCTTAATCTGCCTAGCAACAACCTAAAACTAAATAAAATATTTTTCCATTAAAATACAATGGGGAAAAAACCTTGTCCAATTTTAAATGCAAAAGCCCATAAGAAGGTATATGAATCTTCAAAATAAACATGCTTCCTGGGTTCATTAAAAGACATTCAGCTATTGCTACCAAACTTACATATCCTTCCAAGCAAAAACCCAACTAAATAAAATACAACCTTCTTCCTTTATTTTTTTTTCTATTTTATAAGCACAATTACCCACTGTATGGCATCAGTTTCTTGAGAACTAATGCAGTTTCCTGATGTGTTAAAAGTCACTCTACCATTGGCCTTTTGACTTCCAATTCACCCACAGCATGCATTAATTCTCTAGAAACACATAACCTGTTGTGGGTTATTGCTTACCTATTTTAGTATATCATGAGACATGCCTATAAAGAACAAAAGTGAAATGAAACAAGAAATTATTAAACACAAGTAAATTCAAGTAATTAGCACAGTTTACATACTAAATTCCATAACTTCAAGGAGTATAAGTAATTTACTTACACTTAAAAAATCAGATAACAAAACACACCATTATCTCTAATTCAGTTTACCACTCGTAAGTTCTGTGACCATCTATTTTGCATAAGTGTATAGCATATATACATACTGGAGTAATACAGCTATGTGCAATATATGATTTTAAAATTGAGGGAGAGAGAACAACTCCCAACAGCAAAGCCACAAACTAAACTTTACTTTGTCACTGACTTCAGATATTGGTGCTTTACCCTATCATGTAAGCAATAAGCCATGATAGGGTGTGGACTGTTGACTGATAAAAGCATGACTAAATGAACATAGTGAGGCAAGAGGTGCTTGCACCGAGTGCCTTCAGCACCAAATGAGTATGTCTATCAGGCAACAATCCATACCCCATTGTAGCTCACTGCACTTAGAAAATGGGCCCCAAAAGTTAACATTGAATAATTATAAAAAATAAATAAAAAAGTATTTTTTTTATTATACAATAGTACCCTAACAGATTAAAAACAATGTAATCCTAATGTATAAGTTTGCCACTAGATAGCACATGTAATGTGGACATTGTGCTACTGCCACCCCATGGCTTTGTTTATCCCCCCAGCTATCTTTTTTTTTGTATAGGTACTCCAGTGTTTATTTCTTCTAATGTGTATCTTATAATAAGTAATAGCGGCGTTCAGTGACAGAGAGGGATACAAAAAGCCACCAGCAGTTAGCAAGTCAGTGTGAGCTATCTGACGAAGCACACTGGAATGACTGAGTCTGCATCTTACTATAAGACAAACAGAAGCAGTGATCAAGCTTTTTATTCCCTTATAAACAAAGAAAACAGAAAGTGATTAAATTACACCCAGACAATCAGCATTTTTCACTGGAGGGACACCAGTCTGGCAAGGATGAATGAGCAGAGTATGGGAGGGCAGGTGGCCTGGCTGGGATGAGTGAGCAGTGTGGGACTGGGAATGCCTGCAAAGCAAAAGAGCATGACATGAGCATGGCATGAAAGCCAAGGGTTAGAGGCCTACAATAGACATTGTGAGAAAGAGAAAAAATAAACAACAGATGAGGAACTTGTATATTACATCAGGTTTCTCTTTGCTAGTTGTGTGGTGGGAGTAGGGACTGATTGCAAGAAAGTGCATTTTTAATTTTAGGGTAATTAATGGATGTTTACTGTCTTTACAACACTAAAATGGCTGGCAGAAAGATCTTTTTTTTTTCTTCAAAGTTTCTGGCAAGCACAGATTCTTGAAATTGTATATTTTTGTTATACTTATTTCCATATGACTATATTATTTTTATACATTGTACATGGTACCCTTCCCTTCCCTATTCTTTTCTTCTCTCCCTGCCCCCCCCCGGATGCATCTGTAAATGAGCTGACATTATTTGCCACTCCTTATGCCTGTGCTGGGACTCTAGACTGCTAATGTTTATATACTGTTACAATGACTAGACTTGCACTCCTGAAATGTTAGTCTCTCCCCGTATTGCACTGTTGTTTCGTAACTGTGCCAAAGATATTTTTCTAATTAATGCCCCTGTTTTGTAGGCTGAATTGTGCACTCTGTGTTAGCAATAGCATTTCCCTATACTCATTATCTGCGTGTCAGTATACGGTTTCTATTGATCCTGAATCACTATATTTATAGTATATTGAAAGACACTCCCTAGCTAAGTAACCTGTGTGTAGGTATATTTTGAACCATGCTCTGGTTATCTTCAGATGGGCGGCTATACTGTTGTGCTCTCTAGGTGTCATTGTTCCCACTTAGCTCCGTCAATATGGGGCTACTAGTATGGAGTGTTTTGCTTGCTATACTGCTATGTGCAGACTTTCTTTTCTTGGACTCATCACCTTTACAAGTAACACAAACTGCTGAGTTCTTGAATTTCAGCAGATTTTGCCATGTCTAACTATCTGTTCCACTACAAACCTAATAGGCTAAACTAGATCCTATTACCACCCCACTGTATAATAAAAATGGCTTACCTTCTTAGGAGGCAGCCTTGGAGTTCTAATTACACAAATCTGTTACCTGAAGAACAATCCCCTCATATACTTGGCTCTCACATACATACTGTCTGCTGGTAATGTTGAGCTTATTTCATGTACCAACCCTGCTATGTCTTGGTAGCCCATGATGATAGCTATTTTAAGACAGCTACAGGAATCTCAGCCCATGCACTATGCCAACTGGAAGTATGGAGACCGTGGCATGTGGTGGAATGGGGCACTACCGCAACTACACAGAATGCAGCACCATTCTGTGAGTGAGCACCGATGACAGCTCTTGGCAGTACAGCAATGGGTTGGTGCAGCTCCTGTATTTTTGGAGTATCTAGTTCTCACTTATGTTCCCTTTCTCATTTATAAGTATAAAAAAAGATGGATAAACAACCCTCTGAAACACTTATGTCTGGGAAGTGTCTTTAACCTGGTGCAGTGCCTAGTCATCAGAGTGAGTGGGTAATCCAGCGATAGAGGAATAACAGCAAATGGGGCATAATAGCAAATGTGGCACAATAGCGACTAACAGAATAGCGATTCTCATGCACATGCGCAACAACTGACCCACTAGCCACAGCACTTCCCTGCACATGCCCAGGGCACACAGTACCTGGCCACAGGGTGGTCAGCGCAATGGAGGGCATGGCCAAGAGCACCACCCGGCACACCACGTGGTTCTGAAGCCCGACTGCACACCACCACGAGCACCCTGCGAGCACACACCTCCAACACCATGATGAATGCAGAGACTGCAGGCGCCCTCCACCCACATGCTGCAGCTACAGCTGACATGGACCAAAGGCAGCCAAGCTGACTCCACCCCCAAACCCACCATAGTAGCACAGGCCGTTAGGCCTACTTGGAACTGCACAGCTGGGCAGGACCGTATGGGTTTGAATCCCTGATATGGCAAAACCACCCAGCAGACAGGTAGGACACAGAATTGCAGAGTCAACAAGAGAGAAGGAGTCACGGCATAACGTGGGGACAGGCAGACCAGTGCAATGCAGGTACCACTTATCCGTTTCCACCGTCCCATTGGGGCTCCACATCAGCCTCTTCTGGACACTGTGGTGGCAATGCATACAGCGACATGACAACACCTTGCAGCCATGGGTTCACACCCACACAGTGAACCATTTTTATTGCCACCCCACTATGTGTGTGGGAGGGGTCACGCACACAGCCCATCCATGCCACACTACAAAAGGGACACAACATGGAAATGTAGCTTTCAGCAAAGATGGCGACTATACAATGGAGCCAGAAACGTCAACCTTCTTCATAGGCCAGAAGGGGAAACCCTTATTGAGCCTCTCTGGCTATGTTTACCACTGGGACAAAGAGGTAAACAGCAAAGTCTATTGGTGCTGTGCACAATGCCACAAATAAGAGTGCCCCGCTCATGTCCACACAGTAGCAGACCATGTAGTGCATCATGAGTGCCCCCACAATCATGTGCCTGATGCAGGTGACATAGGCATCAGGGCTGTGGTGGGTGAGGTCAGGGAATGAGCCCACACCAGCATGGAGTCCACCTCACAGGTGGTGGTGCAGTGCACCTCAGGGGTGCCAGATGTCATTGCTGGCCAGCTTCTGGGCATGCACCTCCTAAAGTGTACCATGCAGCATGCCAGGCAGGTAGCAAGTGGGTGTCCAGCATGCCAACCAGCGTGCAGGCCCTAAAGATACCACCAGATATGCCACCATGAGGCAGGGGGAGCAGTTCTACCAGCATGACAGTGGGCCAACCTCTGACAGGATGCTGGTCTTTGTGACCCAATGTTCCTTGTGATTCCTGGGGGACAGCAGGGACTGGTTCCTGGATGGAACCTTCCGCATGACACTGCCCCTGTTGAGGCAGCTGTTTACGATCCACGGGGTCCAGTCCAATGCCGTTGTGTCCACGGTACACATTCTGATGTGTACCAGCAGGGAGCAGATCTACTGTACGTGCATGCATTTACAGAGGTCCGGCAGCTGTTGGGCTGTGCACAACCTAGGATGGCACTCCGTGATTTTGAAAGGGCAGTGTGGCAGGCACTGAGTGCAGTGTTCCCCGGGGTGGCCATCCATGGCTGCTTTTTGCACTTTTGCCATGCAGTGTGGTGCAGGGTACAGCAGTGCCCTGAGCTGCTTGGTTGCTATACCGCAGAGGAGGAGGTGGCCCTCCAGGTGCAGATACTGCTGTCTCTTGCATTCCTGCCCATGCCCGACGTCCTCTCTACATACGGGGAGCTACGGGATAATGAGTCCTACTGGGACAATGATGCCCTGCTGCAGCCTGTAATTGACTAAGTGGAGGACATATGGTTCGGCAGACCAATTGGCTAGTCAGGCAGGTGGAGACCAACGTTTCTGCTGGAGGCATGGAACATGTACGAGGCCATGTGTGCTGGCCTCACTAGGATGAAAAATGCAGTGGAGGGGTGGCACAGGGGCTTTGGTGCACAGCTGGGTGCCTTCCATCCCACTGTGTGGCAGTTCCTTGATTGCCTCCAGGAGGAACAGCGCATGGGAGAACTGCGGATGGAGCAGCTCATCTCTGGGGCAGCCACTGTGGGCCAGTGCAAGTGGTATAGGGACCATAGGTGGCACGTAGAGGTTATTGTTGGGGAGTATGGGCAACACAGCATGGCTGACTACCTCCACAGCCTGGCATACAATTTTCAGCTCCAGTTGTAGCCTGATGCACCCCCTGCACTGCCCTCTGTGCCAAAGCATGTCTCCAGCCACTGTTGCCCATGTCCACCTCTGATACCACCGCTGCCACCCTGTCGTACCTGGTGGCAATGCCATGCTCCACTCGTACCTCTACTGCCACTGTGCACTTCCTACCTTTGCCTGTCTGTGTGTACCATGGCACATCCACCCACCTGCACTGCTGTGGCGTCCCTGTCTGCCGTGCCTACATGCTCCCCCTTGCGTGTGTCCTTGCCTCTCCCCCTGCCCTCTGTTGCTGCTTCCATTTGCACAGTGTACTTCCCTTCCTGGCTACTTGCAGTGCTCCATGGGCTGTTGTAGTCCCTGCCCCTGCCCTTCCTGCCCCTTTTCCCCTCATATCCTTGGGCTCCACCTCCTCCTGTCTCCTGCTAAAATCCCCTGCCCCTGTCTGCGTATCCATAGGTGATGGTGTTGATGCGTTTTTCTTTTTTTTTCTGTCCTGCAGTGAGTACTGTGACACTCACTGTGCTGCGTTGGTGGCTGTCTGTGTACTCGCCATGTTGCCCTTGCCGTATTGTGGGTCGCTATTCCAGATTCATTATGATCACATGGAACTTTATGTCTTCCTTCCATCCCATACTGAGGCATAATGTCAAAGGGCTAAAAATGTTTCACCTTAATGTAAGAAGCTTGTCCTTCAAAATGGACAAGCTTTCTGCATGGGTCACCCACTAGCAGCCCAATAAATTGTGGATATCAGAAATATGGTTAAAACCTACTATTCCTGATAGTCTGTGTCCACATCCAGGATATAGTCTTACCTGGTATGATTGCACTGGCTTTAAGAAAGGAGGTGGCATGCTGATATATTACAGATACTATTTCAATTTAATGGTTCCTAATCACCCTCCCCCTCATGAATTCCCTATCAAATGCTGCTATGGTGTGCTCACTCTGGCTGGCTGGTGTAAAACAGCTACACCTTTTTGTGTCTATATCCCTCAAGCTGGAAATTCAAACATGCTCTCCTCCTTGACCAAGTAGATTGGTTCAGTGCTAAGAATAATGAGTTCATGGTATTTGATGACTTCAATATAAACTGTTTCAGTGAATGTAATAAAACAGTTGTGCTGGCCCTTAATGCACTCAGTCTTTCGCAGGTCATCTCAGAACCCACTAGGTGCTCTAACAATGGTAGTACACAAACACTTATAGACTGGATACTCACATCCAGGCTTGACAGGATCAAATGATTGGGTGTTCTGTCTGATGCCACCAGTGATCACTTACCTGTGTTTAAATATGGTGTCCCAAGCTATCAAAAGCCCCCCCATAGAACTAAACAGTTCAGAAAGGTCTCATATATGGATCCTGAGCTCTTCAGGCTTGCAGTCTTAAATACAGGGTGGCCCAACCTTTGTGAGGCTGCCAAAGTAAATGTAGTAAATGCTTTCCTTACCTCAATGTTCACTAAACTGCAGGGCAAATTTGCACAATTCACTTGGAGAAGGGTGAGAGTCCCTAACTCCAAATAATCGGATCATGCTCTACTAGCCCAAATCATTGAACTTGACAAGAACTGGAATGAGTTGAAGACCTCCTTCTCCACAATGGATTATGCTGTCTACAGAATCCTGCCTAATGTCTGCAAAAGAGCTATCAGTTTTAATAAAAACTATCACTGTAAGCTGCTTTTTAATTCCACTACCCCAAACCCCAGACTTTTCTGGAAGCACATCAAAAAGATGTTAGGTCATTTAGGGGGTCAGTTCTCCTCTAACGTGGTTCTGAATGGTGTAATCTATAATAACTGCATCACCACAGCTAATGCTTTCAACTATTATTTCTCTTACCTCCCTTTCTACACCCAGGTCTTTCCTGAATTGCCCTCTTCCACATCTAGTGGAAATATCTTTCTAGGGCTCCCCGAATCTGCTGTACAGCCTCCATTTCTATTTTAAATGGCTTAGCTTTACTGAGACTCATAGACATCTTCTGCAGATCCATTTCTAAGTATGAAGGCTGTGATGGAATACAGCCCAAACTCCTTAAGACTGCTGCCAAATGGTTAGTCTCCCCCATTGCTAAATTGACCAATTTGTCCCTTGCAACTGGTTAAGTGCCCAAACTATGGAAAACCTCTAGTGTTTTTCCAGTTTTCATGAAAGGGGACCCCTAACTATTAAATAATTTTAGGCCCATTGCTATCCTTCCTGCACTGAACAAAATACTTGAAATGGTTGTGGCCTCACAACTCACTAATTACCCCTTCACCTATGATCTCCTCTCCCCTGCACAACATGGCTTTCATAAAGGTCATAGCACCACCACTCCTTCTCTTCCTCTCCCTAACCAACAGCATTGCCTCTACAATGAACACTGGCAGCCTCACTGGTGTTCTCTCTATCAACCTGACAAAGGCTTTTGATCTTGTTGATCAGTCATTACTCAATGGCAAACTTACTAAGCTGGGAATCTCATCAACTGCTCTTCCTTGCCTTTGTAACTATCTGGATAAGAGATTTTAGAGATTCAAATAATGGACTTCACACACTGATCATGACCCATCTCTGATGGATGTTTCCTAAGGCTCTATCTTAGGTTCACTTCTGTTTGTCCCACAGATAAACTCCATAAACTTCATGCACCATCACATGACCTTGCATGGAGGATTCATAAGCATTCTGGCTTCCCTGCTGACCTAATTGAGTACCGATCCCTTTGCAATGCCTTTACCAGAGCTCCCAGGCTTGCCAAGTCTAAATACTTTGCTTCCACTCACCAGAATAACCATTACCACCCTTCTAAGTTCTGGAAGGTTATCCATGCCCTCTTCTCCCCCCACCCAACCCAGTCCTCCTTCCCTGTCATCCAGGTGGGTGACATTTCCATTTCTGACCCCTTCTCTATTGCCTAAACATTCAACTCATCCTTCACCTCCTGTGCCTCCTCCCTTCTCTCCTCCTCCACCATCCCCTTCTTCCCTGTCCTTTTGCTCCATCATACTCCTCCATCTCTCCTATCACTCCTGCTGCTTCTTTTAAGGCTCTTTTTGATCTTAACCCTCTCAAGGGGCAGGAGCCCTAATGGGCACAACCCCAAGCTCCTCCAACTCTCTGCCCCTGCAACTTCTCTAGCTATTACCTCCCTTCTCAACCTCTCTTTCTCCCTTGCCTCCATCCTTGACTCTTGGAAACATGCCACTGTCATACCCCTTCCAAAGGAAGGTGACTCCTCCTTTCCTGGCAACTACCGACCCATCTTCTTGCTCCCCACTTTGGCTAAAATCCAAAAACACCTTGGGCTATCTCAACTCTCCTCCTTCCTTGGTTCATTATCTTTCTTCACCCCTTTCCAATCTGGCTTCTGGAAATTCCACTCCACCTCGTTCTCCCTCCTTCAGCTTACTGACTCTATTCTCCCCAGCATGGGTCAAGACCTGGTCACCTCCACCATTTTTGTAGACTTGGTTAAAGCCTCTGACATTGTTGCCCACCCCCTTCTCCTAGATAATATGCAAGGCAATGGGGCTCTCCAACTCCTTAATTAATTGGTTCCACTCCTACACTGAGGGAAAGTTTCAAACTGTTCAGATTGGGGATTCCCTATCTCCCCCACTTCCTATCAGCTGTGGTGTCTCTCAATGGTCTGTCCTTGACCCAAATCTTTTCTCCTTCATTCTGAATGACTTCCCAGTTGCCTGCTCCTTTGCATCCATTCATATGTATGTGGCTGATACAGTACTATTTACCTCTGGCTCCTCCCCCTCTGACCTTATGGCTAGGCTTCAGTTGGATTTCATGAACATTCAGCAATTGTTCTTGGAAAATCAGCTGTCCCTCAATGCCAAGAAAATGGTATTCATAACCTTTGGCACTAGGCAGAAGCTCACTAGGCTACCCTGCCTCCACAACTTCCACACCCCAGATGGTGCTGAAATTGAAGATATTCCCTCATTTAAGTACCTCGGGGTCTGGCTCAACCAGCATCTCAACTCCTCAGTGCATGTGGGTGACTTCCACTAAAGACTACATCCCTAACTTGGTGCGCTCTACAGGAATAAAGCTTGCATTCCACTTCTTGCTCACTGAGCTATTGTCTTGAAAATGATACTCCCCATCTTTGCCTATGTTGACACAGTCTACAGCACTGTTTCCAAGTCCACCCTAGTCAGACTGGATCCTTTTTTTCACTCCTTCCATCACTTTGCTCTGGACTGTCTGCCCCACACCCACCATTGCTCCCTGTACTCCTCTCTTTCCCTCCCATCCTTTGAAGTCAGATGCCTTGCTCATCATGCCTCCTTCATCTCTAAACACTATCTAGGCTCCCTACCCTCCTATCTTGCCTCTCCCCCCACCTCTTACACTCTTTGCAATTCTGGCTATTCTTTTGCACTCCCCTCAAGGAAACCCTTTTCCTAGTCAAGCTGCTTTCTTCAACCCCTTCCCCAAGATATGAAACTCCCTCCCTCTAACCATTGACTCTGCCTTTTCCCAACACTCATTCTCTTCTCCTCTCCATGATTTCACATCTCATTCCTGCAATTGCTTCAGATATCTGTGTATGGCCCGCTACTTGCAACCCATTACCCCATTCCTCCTTTTCCATACACCCTGTTCTGCACTTGCTTGCCCCCTTCACACTTACTATAGCATCAACCCATACACCTTCTTTTAACCCTTCAATATCTTGACACTTTTGAAATGTATTTCTTGAATGGCATTCCCTAACACTGTTATTCCCCTCCAGAACATCAATGCCTAGTTTACTTTTCCTCATTCTTGCATAATTTGCCTGTGTATGATGCTTAGTAATGATGTTTAGTTCCTATTTTACCTATTATGTAATTTTTATTCTTGATGCCCTCATTGACCCCCTTTCCCTCATCCCCCAGGACACATCTGGAAACAAGTTGTTACCAGCTGGGTATGACTTTCCTGTTAAAACTTTTGAAATAAATATATTAATAAATAATAAACCAAAGCCTATCCCACTGCTCTGCCATTCACTATGATGATGATGTGGTCCTTTTTACCAGTTCCAAAGGTATTGATCAAATAAACCAATACTTAAAGTCTGACCTGCTTTCTGTGCACGCATGATAGTCTGCAAACAACCTAATTATGAACATGACTAAAATGCAGTCTGTGCTGTTCAGAGTGGCTGCCAGATTAAGAACATGTCTGTCCCATCTATCTATAGCTTACAGTGATGGTACCTTAGTCCCCACAGTCTCCTCCTTCATATACCTTATAATTACACTTGACCCCTCACTAGATTCCTTATCTCATATCATGGGAGCCTACAAGCCAGTTAACTCCATGCTGGAAATCTCTTATAAAGTGGGCTATAACCTTACCACACAAGCTTACCATGCTATCGTCCTATGGGAAGCTCCTCCCCAAATTTCTTTATTGTGCCCCTGTCTTCTAGACTGCCTCTAAACTACTCTCCTAAGGTGGTTTACATACAACAATATTCACTCATAGGCTAACTCATCACTGCTCTCGTTATGACAGGCTAATTTGCATACCCCCATCTCCTTTTGTATCTTAGCTTTGGGTGTGTTATCTTTAGCATTTTGCATAGTGGACTGTCCAAATCCTTTGACACATTTCTCAAACCAGTAATCAGTATCTACCCCTTGAGATCACATAAAAGTGCCCCACTGGCTGTCTTGAAGATTAGAACATGAACTGGTGTCTCATTCAACACCTATGTAGCCCCTATGCTTTGGAACTTCATGCCACCTGAACTTCATATCTGCCCCTCACAGCCTAACATACATCTTAGGTATTGTGACCATCTCCTTAGCTTTGCACACTGTTCTTGCCACTGAAGGTGAGCAATCTCTGTATTGCACTTATATATGTTTATGTCTAATCAGTGTTGATATATTACATTGATACTTGTACATCTTTTGTGTAGTTCTATGTGGATGGATACTGTTCATAAATTCTCACTTTATATAACATGATGTTTAATATATTTCTTCCTTTCCTTGTTCATAATACTATGAAGTATCATTATGTTATTCTGTTTTGCACAACTCTTCATCTATGTTATGTACCATTTAACATAGTTGGATGGATTTGATTAATTGTCTTGCCTTTCATGCATTTCCACTTCAGTGATGCAATGCCATGTTTCGTGTTTCCTCCTCACACTGCCTATTGTATCTCAATGTATTATAATGTGGCCCAGATATTCAAACTGCGCCAGGATGTGGCACAAGCTTGGGCGCAGCTCAACTTGGCTGTGCAAGGGTGTGGACTGGGCGATATTCAACAGAGCTGCGCCATGGCTCAGCAGCATTGAATATTGCACCCTGACCACCTGCAGTGCGCATGGCACAGTGGCACTGCGCCAGCTCAAGTGGCCAGAGTGGAGCATGGGAATGCGCTAGCGCAAGTTCCATTGCGCTATGCACAGCAACCATGATATTCAAAACTTGACATGCAAATGGGGCCATAATGTATGCAAGGCACAAATGGGGCCATTTGCATGTCATTATGGTCCCATTTGCATGCAGGTGCACCAATACTTGACGATTTGCACCTGGTGCCCTGCCAGGCAGCAGCTGTCAGGAACCAACACCCACTGCAGCTGGCAATGTACTCCACAGCCCGATCATGGGCATTTGTATAAATAAATAAGAAATAATTCCAATCTCCCTGGTGGTTCAGTGGATCGCTATCTGCCTGATCGCGGGCATTTGTATAAAGAAATAAGAAATAATTCCAATCTCCCTGGTACCTGGTGGTCCAGTGGACCGCTATCTGCCCAATTGCGGGCATTTGTATAAAGAAATAAGAAATAATTCCAATCTCCCTGGTGGTCCAGTGGACCACTATCTGCCCGATCACGGGCATCTGTATATAAATATCAATAAGTCCAATCTCCCTGGTGGTCCAGTGGACCGCTATCTGCCCTATCACGGGTATCTGTATATAAATATCAATAAGTCCAATCTTTTTGGTGGTCCAGTGGACCGCTATCTACCTGATCGTGGGCATCTGTATATAAATATCAGTAAGTCCAATCTCCCTGGTGGTCCAGTGGAGTGCTATCTGCCTGATTGCGGGCATCTGTATATAAATATCAATAAGTCCAATATCCCTGGTGGTCTAGCAGTACCCCTTCCCCACCTGCCCACTGAGCACCACTGCCCCGCTCCCCCCAGTCAGCCGGCGGGTGGCAGCACCCCACCCGCCTTCCGCCCTACCGTCTGCCAACTGACACCGTCAGCAGGACTGTATGCCCATTGGTTCACAGCATGAGCCAACGGGTGTGCAGCCCGTACCGTACTACACATTCCAGATATGTGGAATGAATCATTCACATATCTGGAATGTGTAGTATGGTACGGCTGCACGGCCAATTGGCTCACGCCAGAACCAATGGGCGCATACAGCCCTACCCCGATGGTGTCAGTCAGTGGGTGGTGGGTGGGTGGTGCTGCCACCCTCCGCTGACCGGGGAAGGGGTGGTGGGGCTCCAGTGGGCGGTGGGGAAGGGGGTACCAGACCACCAGGAATATTGGACTTATTGATATTTATATATTGATGTCCACGATCGGGCAGATAGCAGTCCACTGGACCACCAGGGAGATTGGGCTTATGTCTTATTTCTTTATACAAATGCCCGTGATCGGGCAGATAGCGGTCCACTGGACCACAAGGGATATAGGACGGAATTCTTCTTTCCTTTTTTACAGATGCCCATGATCAGGTACGGGGGGTGCCGCCAGGTGTGGCTGTAGCTCAGTTGGCCACCCACAGGTGGCAGCTGCCGTGTTGCACCCTGCAGTGTGGCAGCTCACCTGTGGGTGCCCATCAGTTGTTCCTTTTTTTTTTGGAACAACTTTGTGCTGGCACAGGTAGCGGTTTCACAGGCATGGCTCTGCACATCCTGGGCTGAATATCGGCTGTGCAGAGTATGCATGGGCATGCCCCCCCTACCTGTGCCTGAATACATTACTGATGCGCTCTGGCGCATCGGGATTTG
Organism: Neoceratodus forsteri; assembly: GCA_016271365.2. Taxonomy (NCBI): domain Eukaryota; kingdom Metazoa; phylum Chordata; order Ceratodontiformes; family Ceratodontidae; genus Neoceratodus; species Neoceratodus forsteri. The sequence goes on from CM028130.1 coordinate 1,379,626,125, forward strand.
TGCGCGACTTTTCCTTTGAATATCATTGGTGATTAGTGGTTGGCGATGGTGCAACAGTGTTGCATCATGTGCAACTCTTTGAATATCTGGGCCTGTATGTATAACCATGTATGGTATCTTTTATGTAATCCTATGGGTCATACCTTACAATAGGCACAGATTACCTAGTGGGCTTGACTGGTTGACAAAATGAAATAAATAGCTCAGCATGACTTTCCTGGAAAATCATTTGAAATACAGTAAATAAAAAAATGAAACAAATTATGTGGTATGTACTGTATCCTGATTGCCAGAAATGTGCCACCCACAGGGTTTTTGCTCTAAATGCACTCCTGGGGATGACTCTTGACCAATCAGGTGCAACACTTTCCCTACATATTTTATAAATGTAAATAAACTAACATACTAAATTTCCAGCAGAATAGGCCTAACAGTCTTTCATGTCTGCTTGTTTGGTCAACCCCCACCCTGGGAGCTGACCTTGCTGCCCCCCTTACCCTCTCTGGCTTCTCCCTTCCCAGTCCCAGATATTCTCGCTGCACTGGATTTTGCTTCCAGAACCCTTCCCCTGTACCTGTCCCACCCTCTTTTGAACCCCTCCACCATCTCTGCCTTCACCAGTCCCCTGGGCAGTGCATTCCATGGCTCCACCACCCTCTCAGTGAAGTAGCACCTCCTCCTTTCTCCCCTGAATCTCTCCCTCCAGCTTCCACCCATGCCCATTGTACATGTTCAATAAACAGTGTATCAACTATTTTTTATTTACATATATTAACAAATTTGCATATTCATAAAACTGTAGCAGTAATAAATGTAACACAATAACACCAATTATCTTGGTAATAGAAAATGTGAAAACAAATGCATTGTGACATACGATATGCATATGTAGTAATTAGCATATTTTTCTCCACACTGAACATCATCAGAATGTTAGCAACAACTTTGTATATACTAATCACATCTCTGACTAGATAGAGTAATTCTCAGAATGCATGATACAACTGTCATGTGCTGCAATCAAGCATCAGCAGTTTAACTGAATAAAAACAAATACATTCTCCAAATATAACTTGTTTAAAAGAAATTGCCTTTTAATATGATATTATATAAGAGTAGCACAAATGATAGGTTGCTCTTCGTTAATCACATTTACAACAGGTTTGAGCTTTTGTATATATTATGTTGAACAGAAAACAGAATGTTGACTTCCTCGACTGTGCCTCATGTCTCACTGCTCAGTTAGGGGGTATAGTTATTTAAGCAATAATCCATGACAAGGTGTGGATTATGCTGGGATTAACCCATGCCTGGTGAGGTTTGGACATGAGGCCATAGATCAAGTGATCAAATTCACACCAGAAGTGGATAAATACCAGCAAAAACCACATTCTGGAGTGGATTATTTTGATTATACGATAATTCGGAAGAAAAAATATTTAAAGAATTTTTAAGAAAGTTTTTTTTTTACTGATTTTTATGGAATTGTCTTTACTCCTTGTCAAATAGTGTCCTGTTGCTAGACAGAATATAGGAGCCTCCCCCCGGACACATGTAGAGATAGACAAAATAGATAAAAACATTATTTTTTTTTTGTTTTCATTGTACTTTGTCCTCTTTTTATAAAGAGTGCAAGCTTTAGAGAGCTTGCTTAGAGAAGCCGTGCTGCAAGTGAGGTTTGGGAGAAACACCGCAACTGTGAGTGAGCATGGAGAATGAGCAGTGGTATCAGCATCAGTTTGTTTTCTTTGTGAGTGGTGCAGTTGGGATGGAGGTGGGGCGGGAGGGAGGGATGAGCACACAAAATAATTTTAAAGTTTTTTTTTAAATGGGAGTTGTTTTGGGAGGTTGACTGCAAGCAAGCGGGAGTAACTTAACAAAAATCAAGATGAGAATTGAACTGTCTACATTTAAGACCATCAGACTGATTTCAGTTTTCAGCTGTGATTTATATTTGTGAAGAGGCTCACTGGATCTTTTTGCATGAATATTGCAGGGAGGGATTTACTCATGGTGGATAGATCCAGTTAGACAATCACACACCTTATGTTGTGGTTAACACTGTATGATGTGGAATCACTGTGTACCCAGTTATATGTATTTCTTACCTATCACCACCTGTGAGGAAAAGACTTTCACAACACAGTCATGATTTTGTTCTTCTTGAAATATGGGTACTTTCCTTACTTGTTGAGATGGTTACATTTATCAAATAGAAAATCAGCAGAAATGGAGTTGCACAGAGGATGACAGAGTCATGTGCCTTCTGATGGTGGATAACCCTCACAATCAAAAACACAACAAAGGATAGCACTACCTGATAGAGATTCTCATAAGAAAAAATGTCTGGATGTCTGGATGTCCAAGAGGTTGAATAACCACTTTTATTTGTATGTCATAGGTAAAAGTGCTTGTGCAGAAACAACAGCATATTAGAAGCAACCATATATAAAATGGTCAGTGCTCATGCCCTAACAGTTTGCTTGGCAGGAGCTTCATCAGGATGTGTTCATAATATAGCAACCCTACCCTTTTCTTGCTGACTGACTGTCTATCTATCTATCTATCTATCTATCTATCTATCTATCTATCTATCTATCTATCTACCTATCTATATATCTATCTAGCTATCTATCTCTCTATCTAGCTATCCATTTACAGTGGGGTAGGCTGCATAGGATGTATTGCACTACATTTAACTCTCACATGGCCTTTGGGTGGCCCCAGGTTGGTTTGTAAGGACATTGCCAAAAGAACAAAATGAAAAAGGAAGTGAGCTAATATACAGGAGAATAAAGAGGGTTGCCCATGTAAAAGGGTAGACCCGATTGTCCCAAGGCCTCAGCAAGTAAGTGTGGAAAGCTCAGGAGGTGGGGGGGAGGGGGTCTCAGAAGAGCCAGCAGGTCCCAAAGGGGGAGGGCCTGGTGAGGTCACAAAGGGGGCGGAGAAAGGGGAGTGGTGAGAATGGTGAGTTGGCACCAGGAGAGTGGCCAAGGGAGTCAGAGGGTGGCACAAAAGGGGCCAATTATAAGGGCTGCACAGCAGAGGGAGCTCACAAAATTGCTCCAAGAATTTTTCCTTCAGAAGCACATTCAGTTTAGTGGAAATTTTGAGCCAGTGGCATTTGGGAGTAATAGGGTATTCTGAGTAAAAAAAAAAAAAAACATAGAAAGATAGAGGGTTTAAAAGTAATATATTGGAGTTGACTCGATTTAGACAAGCAGATCAACTGAGAGGAGTGGAGGCCCCTTGAGCAGTGAGTAGAGCAGGCAAATCGAGAAAACAAGGTACAGTCCTGATTTAACTTGCAGCAGGTGAGGACTGGAGAAGTGGGAAGGCCATACAGGCTGTGCAGAGTTGCTTTTTCTTGTGAATATGCCATAGATTTTATGCTGTTTAATAGATTGGGGGGTTTGCAGCTAATGGTACGGCGGGCAGGCACTGCATGGTTTCAGCCTGGGGTGTGAGGTAGTAAAATATAGATGCCAAAGGGTTTTATGGTATTTGGAAGAATGTGGGGACACTGCTAGCTGTTTGGGAGTGAGGGGGACTCGTCGGGAGAATGAGACACACAGATTTGCTCAGCTGCCATGTGGACAAGAGGCTCTGGTTGCCCAGGGAGGGTGGGATGCAAGGACAGTGCTACTCAGCGAAGGTCATGGTGGTAGTATGCAGCAGGGATAGCGGGAGGCGGCCGAGTGGGGCAGCAGATCACAGAGCCAGAATTTGGTTTAGTGAGCGGTGCAAGAAACGGCTGTGGGGGCCACCAGGAAAGCCCTTGCTAGACAGAACTCCATTTTGTGACAGAATTTCAGCAAGTTTGTCGGGGAAATTAAGTGCCTAAAGGAATTTGCACAGCCAGGAATGACAGAGGTCAGGGATGGCATCTGACATCATCGCCATGCAGTACAGGGCCCAGGGGTATGAAGGAAGTCCTCAATAGGAAGAACGAGGGGGGGTCAGGGCAAGGAAGAAAGAGCAGTGGGGGGCCAGCAAGGAAGCCTTTACTAGGCAGAAGCCCCTGTTTTGTGATGGCATTTCGGTGGGTTTGATGAGGAATTAAGCACCTAAAAGGTCCTGCGCTGACTTGAAGCACAGAGGTCGGGCCTACCACATGGGATGACATCTGATGTTGTTGACACATGGTACAGGGCCCAGATGTACGAAGGAAGACCACGGTAGATGGAACAGGGGGGTCATAGTGAGGAAAGCAACGGGGCCGGGGGGGGCTCATTAGGTATTGAGTCAGTTTTGGAGTTGATTGATTTTGGAGCTGAACGGACAGGCTAAATTTGCACAGCCAAGGGTGGCAGAAGCCTGAGCCTACCACGTGGGAGGGAGTGGGACAGAAGGTGTTTACTGTAGCCCTCATAGCTGGATCAGTTGCACTTGATGGGAAGGGTCATGCAGGCATATGTGATAGAAAGACAGGGGCCCTTAATGCAAGATTTATTTATTTTATTTATTTAGTTTTTGTTGACCGGGCAAGTGCACTAGACAAATCCTGACTATTTTCAGGCACAACCGGGGGGAGGGGGAAACAGATGAATACCAACTGACCTTGAACCAGATTAAGCTGTTGGTGGTATTTTTAGTAAATGAGGGAAATTTGGCCAGGACACCGGGGAAATTCCCTTACTCTTCAGAGAGGGAACCTCTGTCCAAGATGGCGGATGCACCCTTGCTTGCTGAGGAGGTGGCGATGGAGTTGGGAGACCTGGTCTCAACTCCTGCCTCTGTGTGTGTAGAGACCATGTCTGCAACTACTGAAGCAAAGCTGGTTTCTGTGTCTACTGCAGAAAATGAATCTACACTACAGGTTACAACTTTAGAACCTCTGCTGGGTCACCCTGACATGGATTCTCAAACGTCTTTACCCCTTGCCGTCCCAATGAGGGATTTTTCCACTTTTGACTCTGCTACTGTCTGTTTGGCTGAAAAGGAGCTTCAGGACTGTTTGGGTGATGTAGAACATCGATCTGAGATTACAAACAAGAATTTGAACAAAGAACTGCAACGGATTCGTGAAGTCAGATTGAACTGTAGATTTAGTAGTTGCCGTATTGGTCCTTGCAAGAATAGATCCAGAAGCAAATGATTTGATACCTTTTAATGGACCAACATAGATGTAACAAGAACAAAGTGCTCTAGCTCTAGTGAAGTCAGATTGGCAAGATATATGTCTCCTGCAGTCCACAATAATACTTTGCAAAAGCCTACATTGCCTTTTCAAGCGGCTGAGGTGCCTACCTGTGCAGCCCATCCTGGCAAGTTCTCAGCTGGAATACTCCCGCCTGCTTCTCAGCTGCCCCTGCAGACTACAGTGACATCATTGCATACAGTGCCTAGTTTGCCTATTGTGACACACTCTCCCTCTCAATTGCTATCTCTTGATACCAATCCTGCTACAACACCTACCTGGTCTGTAGAAACAGCATTGCAAGGAATTGGCTGGGTGCAGGAACCTACAGAGGGGAAGTGGGTTTCTGGTCCGTCCCCTATTCGGTCCCCTGTCTCAATGATTTTCCTGAGCTGCAGCATTCACCAAACAGAAGTCTGCCTATGTCTGACCCCTTGTGTCTCCCCAAGGAATTGGAACTTACCCAGCACCCAGTCTTGGAACCTTTGCAGGGTTCTCTTATTTGTGCTGCTTCTCCCACTACCATTACAGAGAATACAGCTCCTGCAGTAGTGGAGCCCCCCTCAAAGAAAATAGAGCCAAATCATTCTTTTTCCTCATTGTTTAAATTTCCAATTCTGGCTGCAAAGCGGCATAATGCAGTACGATTGGCTTATATGGGCAGTTTACCTGAGCCACCAGACCGAGTGTATGTAGCTCGGACACTACTCAAGGACTCTCTGAAATTCTTTTCTCACGAAATATATGCACTGATTCATATTTCCAGTGAAACTACATTTGATGTCAGCTTCCAAACGCCTCGTGGCTTGGAGCATTTTTGGTCACGATATCATGCCTTAAGAAATATTGTCCTGTGGACCCCGTTTAAGGCCATTCCCTTTTCCAAACCAGCCTTTAAGAATATTACCATCCTGTTTCGGAATGAAGGTGTTGATGTCACTGACGTTGTCTATTGGCTAAAACAACGTTGTACAGTTCAGGGTCAGCCTGAGGCAATATTGGACATGGAGAATATTTGGACTGGAGGCTGGAAGGTTAAGGTTTTGTTACACTCTAATGATTCTGGTCCAGTGCACCTACCTAATTCTTTTTTTATAGGTTGTGATAGGTGGGGTCTTGTTTTACCCTGAACAACCAAAAGCTTGTTACCAGTGTGGAGACCAGTCTCACCTTAGTAATGTCTGTGATAAGCTGAAATGTAATACCTGTGGAGAATTGGGTCATGTGGGGATTCACTGTCTAAATGAGTGTAAATGTAATCTTTGTGACAAACTGGGTCATACATTTCAAAATTGTCCGTGGGCTGCTCATGATCAGGCCACACATGATGATGGTGCTGATCAACGTTTTGTAATCACGCAAGCCCAGAAGGCTCGTCTTAGGACCACCTTAGTCAAGACGACTTCAGTAGTCACTTGACCTCTATTGCAGGTCCCTGAGCCTGTTGTAGATCAGGTTGTGGTACCCCCGGTGGTCTCTTGTGTGGCACCGCTTACTGAGATGACCCCTCCTACCCCTGACCTTGTCCAATCTGTCCAGCTTGTCCTGGACCCTGTTCCAGGCCCGAGTACTATGCCACCCCCCGAGTACCCACTAGTGTTATGCATCGGAGGTCTATGAGAAATTACCCCCGGGCATTACCATCGCCTCCTTTGCTTTTGGAACCCTCTCCTGTGGTTTTGTCTAATGCCTTTGAGCTACTCCAAACTGCTTCTGATGATGCTGGAGGCGAGTTTGACTCTTCCTCTGTTGCATCTTCCCTCCCGGATGGTATTACTGATTCTGAGATTCAACTGGGTACTGGTCTTTCTCAGAAGCGGAAGGCCAGGGTTAAGCTAAAAGGGAAAAAGGTGATAGGGAAAAGGAAATCATAAGGTGTCTCTGTTCTCCTTGTGTTATGTCCCACTTTGTTTGTCATACTATTAATGTGAATAGTATTAAGCGTCTGGCAAAAAGAAGATTGATTTTTTCCTGTTTATGGCTTTTACCTATGGGAATCTTTCTGTTGCAGGATACATGACTCCATACCACCCACGAGATTCGACAGGCACAACAGGACTGGCTTCTAGGTCCTTCTTTTTGGTCCATTGGCCTGGACTCCTGTTCCGGACTTGGGATCTTACTCAATATCCCAGATTTTCGTTTGCTAAAATTGATTGACGTAGCCCCTGGCAGAGTGTTAGTCTTAGATTTTTTTAATTGGGCCCTGCCCTTATCGGGTTATTAATATTTATGCTCCCCAAATTAAGTCTGCACTTATAGCTTTATTTTCTTTACTCCGCCCTTATTTGCATACCTCCTTTCAGTTGATATTTTCTGGTGACTTTAACTGTGGCTTAAGTCTTCTTGACAAAAGCTCTTTTGCTACTACCCAGAAATTGTTTTTTGACTCCCATGAATTAGGGAAGTTGGTTCGTACTGCTCATCTCATGGATGCCTATTATTCTTTTACTAAAAAACATACTCCTACATTTCAAAAGGGTAAGCTGGCTACCAGAATTGATTTTGTGTTTTTGTCCCGCACACTCCCAATTACCTCTGCTACTGTACAAGCTGAGGAATTTTCTGATCATAAACTGCTTTCTGTAGGCCTTGGTTCTGATGTCACTGTTCTCAAAGAACAAGGACTCTGGAAATTCAACATATCTCTGTTGCAAATTCCGACTTTCATGCAGTCCCTTTTATCCTTTATTCAGGCCCGGAAATCTGTTTTTATTTGTTATGCAGACCCTATTGCACGGTGGGCGGACACTAAACATGATTTGGTGCTCTTTTTGAAAAGATATAGTTGTCAGAAATGTCAAAAGAGAATATTTGGAATATTTACAGAAAAGGGTACATTTTCAGCCCTTGTTGACAATAGCTTATACGACAGGACAAGATCTTTCTCAACAAGTGCACTTAATTCAGAATGATATGTTGAAATTCCAATCTAGACAATCACAGCAACTTTATCATCAACACAAATTTAATGTGGTAGGCACGAGGGCTGTTGTTTGCCCTTTGAGTCGAATTCTCAACAAATTACACAAAAGAATATGTTGTGTCTTGCTGATTCTGATGGCACCTTATGTACCTCTTAGTCGGTTATCTGTCGGATAGTGACATGTTACACGACTGCCCTCTTTTCTTCCTTTTCAGCTGCAGATGTTGATCCTGCAGTGTTCTATAGGGACCTTGACATCCCTATCCCTTCACAGCTGTGTTCTGACTCAGCCTGTATACCTGTTACTGAGTTAGAATTGAAGTCGGTTATTTCTTCCTTACCCTTACGGAGGACTCCTGGTCCAGATGGACTCCCCGCTGCCTTATGTAAGGTACTGGGTGACCACCTGATCCCTGAATTAACTTCAGTATTTACCTCCCTGTTAGCTAGTGAGTTTATCCCTTTAGATTTTACTAAGGGTACTTTGATTTATATCTATAAACAGAAAGGAGATATACATTCTCTTGAGAACTGGTGCCCCTTATGTATGCTAAACACTGACTTTAAGTTATTAATGAAAATCATTGTACAGCGTCTTATGAGGATAGCTGAAGTGGTTTTGCACCCTGCTCAGTCCTACTCTGTACCGAACAGGAGAGTCTCTGACCATTTGATTCTCCTTTGAGAATTATTTTCTCATGGCTATGCAGACTGTTTCAGGTTTTATTGTATCAGTAGATCAGAAGGCGGCTTTTGATTCAGTTAACCATGATTTTTTATGGAAGGTACTACATTTTATGCATGTGCCTGGTGAAATGATTCGCTGGATTAAGACTTTTTATAGGACTGCCACTGTTGTGCCTGTTGTGAATGGTTGGGTTGGACCTATGATCCCCATAAAAAGAGGGGTTTGCCAAGGGTGTCCTTTGAGCCCTCTGTCATATGTATTTTTTCCAGATGTTTTGCTTCACCATCTGAATACTCATCCTCAGATTCATGCCCTTTCTAGTTCTACTTTAATCTCTGCAGATACGGCAATTGCATATGCAGATGATGTCTGCATTATTGTGGCTAATGCAGCCTCTGTGGTTACTGCCCTCCAGGAATGTTCTTCCTTTGGTGATTTTTCTGAAGTAGTTTAAATTTTACCAAAAGTTTTGGTATTCGGTTAGGATCGAAAATAGCCCCTTTTTCACATATTGGTCCTTTACAACTTGTTGAGGGGCCTCAATGCATTTTGGGAGTTTATTTTGGGACTGTAGATTCTGACCTTTTTAATTGGTCTGCTAAATTACAACAAGGCAAACTTAAGGTTGCCTCATGGAACAAGGGGCAGATTGGGAAGAAGAAGCACCTTTTCCTAATCAAGACTTATTTGATACCAGCTTTTCTTTATTTAAGCTATGTGTTCCCAATCCCTAAACAATTAGAAACTGCAGTTCTTGGTCTCTTCTTTCAAGCTCTGTGGGGAAGCCGGCTTAATCCGGTAAAACGGAATGTTACTTACTTACCTATTTCTGAGGGGGGTGTTGACATGATTAATCCTCTGTTATTTTTTTCATGTATTTTTTTGACTGCAAATCTTCGGCTTCTATTGATAAATACTCAGAGAGGGTGGGAACCTTGGTTCTATGATTCTTGCAGATTATGGTTTCATTTATGGGAATGTGATTCATTAACTGTGATACGACAAACTTTGGGTATACCGGTATATATTAAACACATGTTTTTATGTTTGAAACAGTGGAGAATATCTACCCAGATGTTAATGAATTCTCATAAAGTATTATATAATAATCTGCTCCTGACCATTTGTGCAATACAGTTGCCCTTTGAAAAGTGCCCTAGCCAACATCTTCCTTCCCTATTGGTTTTGTTACGGTGTAAAAGGGTGCCTGCTCACATGTGGGACTTTCATTGGCTGTCGTGTCATGAAAGAATTAACGTCAAAGATAATCATAAACACAAGCAGTCTCAAGATCGACAATGTTCTAGACTATTGTGTATTTCTAAATTGGAAACTATATCGCACTTATTTTTTGAGTGTTCTTTTATTCGGCACTGGTGAGTTTTTTTGGCAAGAGTCTGGGCCACGCCATTATTTCAAATGGTTTCTTACCAGAATATTATGTATGGTGTTTTTTCCTCCCAGTGGTCCCTTTGGACTCTGGACATGTTAAATCTAGTTTTTGTAGTAATTAAATGGAATATTTGGATGGCTCGATGTCTGTTTACTCTACAGCAAAAAACCTGTTCTTATTCAGAGCTTGAGAAGAAAATCATAACAGACCTAACTAACATTTATGTACATGAATGTACATTATTTTCCAAGGAGACATTACTTGAACTTTGAAAAGCTCTTCCTTGGATCACGGACTCTGATTTTGCAGTGACATGATGGATTGTCTCTTGATATGCATAGTTCTGTTCTGTTTTTTTTTTTGTTTACTTCTGTTTTGAGTCCACATGAGTTTTTGCAAATTGCTTTTGTTTTGGTACTGTATGATTTCTTTTGTTTCAATAAAACTTTCCCCTATTCTTTTCCATAAGCATCATGGGATCTTTAACATCCACCTGAACTACCACCAATCCAGGCAGATGGGACCTCGGTTTAACGTCTCATCTGAAAGACAGCATCTCAGAAGTGCAGCACCCCTCTCATGCTGCACTACAGTGTCAGTACTGGGATATTAACCCAAGTGCCAGATGTGGGAACTGAACCCACAACCCTCTGATCTCCCAGCCTCAGAGGCAAGTGTGCTACCTACTGAGTCACTGACACTGACATCTGGTGTAAAAGAGTTGGATTTTGTCATACAGGCTTAATTCATGTAAGGGGGGCCGGCCCCTTTGAATCTGATTGGAGTGGGACAAGGGCAGCTGGGTGGTGGAGCAGATCACACAAGCAGGGATGCTGAAAGCCTTAGTCTACCATGTGGGATGGTGTCTGATGTCATAGCCACGTGGTGCAAGGCCTGGGGGGGCAGGACAATGAGCGAATATGGTGGGGTCAGTCCAAGGGTGCCCATTTGTTTCGCAACATCAGAACCACCTCCCATAACAAAGAGGGTGAGGGGTTGGGTGAGTAGGAGGTCAGGCACTAGACCGTGGGGTAAAAGGGACTAAGGGGGAGTTAGATGGGGGCTCCCTCCTCCCCACACCTCACCCGGCAAGATGTTTTATCCAGTACCAAGAGGACGATGGCCAGGATGCATTAGATGCATTGGGTGCTTACAGGAAGATAACCAAACAACGGAAGTGGGAAAAGCTAACGCTTATAACTTTGTCTGTTCAGCAGGTACTACCAAGGAGCAGGATGGCACCAAAGAGAGGCAAGCTTAACAAGGAAGAATGCTACAGGGCAGTGATGGATTTGATAGAAAAAGCAAACCAGCTGCTGGAGGTAGCGGAGCCCGACGAGGGAGAAAGAGGCACTAAGAGGAAGGGGAGGCAAGGGAAGAAACAGAGGAGAGTAAGAGAGTGTCTAGTAAGTATGGGGTGCTAGAACCAAGGACAGAGATGCCGGTTCTGGCCCAGTGGGTGCAGCTCCCTCGTGACCCTATTCCCAAGCCAAACCCGCAACCAGTACTAGTGCCAGTGCCGGAACCTCATGCGCCCTTGGCATCAATGCCTCAGCCAGAACCACAGCAGCCAACACAGGCCCCATACCTGACCCATAGGGAGTGCCCCAGCAGGGGAGCGACATGCTAGCCACAACAGGTAATCAGGTGGTGACACTGGAAAGCAGTGTGAAGGAATATGTGGAACAGATGCTAAAGAACATAGGAGAGAATGGTTTGAGGCAGCTGGAAAAGGCGTTAGGTGAAATTAAGGGGATGGGAGGGCCAACCACGGCCCACATGTTGGGGCAGGAGATAGGTGCACCAGGGGTATGGTTGGTGGATCATGTCCCTATGGCCATGAAAGAAAAAATATGGAAGAGAGAGTACATGGATATATTCTCCCTAGTGAACCTTGGACACTATGGATAGGTATGAAGAGAAGGATAGCTGTGAGAAGAAGGACATAGCAGCAGCAGTGATTTTGCTAGGGAATGGGGAAGAGGACAAAGTGGGGAAGGGTAAGATGTGGGACAATTGGTCCACAGAATTTACATATTTTACGTTGATGGTCATTGAAAAGCGGCTGGAACTAACTACCCTGCTTCTCACCTATTCACTCATCATAAAAAACACGTATAAAAAGGGGGGACACAGTTGGTTGAGGTATGAGGTAGGTGAAATTAAGGGGATGGGACAGCAGTGGGGACAGGAGGGTCAACCATGGTCCCCATGTTGGAGCGGGAGATAGGTGCACCACTTGACCCTACCGACTACAGACTCATTGCCATCCTATCTGCTCTCAGCAAAATTTTAGAGAAACTAGTTGCCATCCAAACCACTGACTTTCTTCTGAAACATGACCTATTAACTGACTGTCAACATGGTTTCCGCAAGGATCATAGTACTACCACTGCCCTGCTCAAACTTACGTCCAACACTGTAGTGGACATGGACTCTGGCTGGCTCACTGGAGCCATTTTCATTGACATGACCAAGGCATTCGAACTCATTGACCATTCCATCCTCTCCGCCATGCTCGACTCACTAGGCTTCTTGTCAAATGTTGTTAACTGGTTTAAAAGCTATCTGACTGATAGGTCCCAATATGTGAAATTTAACTCTACCCTCTCTGATAAGGTTATCACCAATATTGGGGTTCCCCAAGGGTCTATCTTAGGTCCTCTGCTTTTCTCAATTTTTATCAACAGCATTACCTCAAATCTCCATAATACTTCCTCTCTATTATATGCGGATGATGTACTATATACCAGTTCCAAGAGTATAGATGACATAAACGCTTGACTCTCTTGTGACTTTCAGCTTATCCACCAGTGGCTTACAAATCACAAAATTATTCTAAATAAATCAAAGACCCAAGCAATGTTATTTGGCTCTAGTCTCAAACTCGGACATGCCCATGCACTCTTTAGTATATCCTCCCTGATGGCACATCTGTAGGTGTTGTTAACTCCTTCAAATATCTGGGGGTCACTCTAGACCCATCTCTGAGTTTTGACCTACGCATTCAAGCTACTTGTAAGGAGGTAAACTCAAAACTCGGTATTGCCTGCCGTCCTTGCTATGCGCTCACCCCCTTAGCAAGGCTGGCCACTGCCCGTGGGATACTACTTCCCTCTCTCACATATGGGATTGCTACATATGTTTCTGCCTGCAACTCAAGTCTATGAAAGTGGGATACTACTTACAATAACATTTGTTGCTTCACATCTTGCTCCCCCCATCTAAAACATCACTGTCTCCTCTACTCAGATCTGAATTGGCTTCCTCCTCAAGAACTAAGGTCTTATGCACTTAGATCCATTACTGACAGCATCATCAGATCCCACTCACCTAAACCTCTGGCCAGTCTCATTCTCTACCACAAAACCAACTATGCTTTGTACTCCGTGGACCATGACCCTGTTCTCATTCTGAGACATCATACTTGGAAAGGTGGTCATGCCTTCGCCCATCATGCACCACTTTTCTGGAACACACTTCCTCTAACTTTATGTCAAAATGCGTCCCACATCTCCTTTAAGAGAGAACTACGCCACTATCTCTTCTCCTCTTGTGTATGCTCCTGTTTCAAACCACCATGGCCCAAACTCTCTAATCCCACCCCTCTCTCTGATTATCCCCTGGGATCCTGGAGTCTACTCCAGCGAGGAGCACTTCTTTAATCTCCTCTCCTAATTTCTTGTACCATCTTCATTCCATTTGTACTTTTCCCTTCTATCAGAGTTTCTCTGTTTGTGCTTTCTCAAGTTAACTGCACAGCCCTCCTCTTCTTTCACGAGCTAAATCAGTTTTGGGTAACCTGCACTTACCTCACCATATCTATTCCCCTCCTATCTATTGCCTCCTCACTTACCTTTTCTCTCTATCTCCCCTATCACCGTACTATGCTTATCTACTACCCTTACCCCACCATATCTATTCCCACCAAACTACTGCCTCCTCCTCTCTCCACCTTTCTCACTATCCCTTTTTGCAAAACTCTGACTGGCCACTACTTGCCTCACAGCGCTTTACTCCTCACTGTTGGCATACTGCTCAGTTACCTTAAAAATGACCTGGTTGCTGTCTCTTACATGTAAACTTAAATGCTGTATTGTCTTTTGTCATATTTTGCCACTGTGAAAGCTTCAAACTTTTACTATGTAACTTGTATTATGTACAAATATGTATCTATTGGAAGTTTTGTCTCTGTACCCGCTGGGTCATGCATGAAAACAGTTTTTTGGCTAGTGCACCTTACCCGGTAAACAAAAACTAAATACATAAATAAATAAAAATGATGAGTAGTTTAGGAAAAGAATGGCAAATTTCAGGGACATAAAATGGGATGCCAGGCAGCTAGACCTGTGGCTGGAAATCTACACCAGGCCAACAGAGAAGGAGACGGAGGGAGACAGATGGGGGGCCGGGGTGAAGGCTTGCTGAGGATACAACAGGGCAGTTTGTACGTGGCCTTACTGCTGATTCCAGCATGTCTGTTCTAAGTGCAGCCAAGATCACTCAGCATCCAAGTGCAGGTACAGTTGAGAAAAAGGGGTCAGCAACAAGGACAACTTGTACCAGCAACCCTTTCTGACCAACACGGGGACCTTTAGGGGGAAGCACTGGGGGAGGGACAATGGGGAGAAAGTTGGAGGAGGGGGAATGGGTCACGGGTACCAAACCAGACACCAGGACAATTGAGGGATCAGTGGGGGCAGGTTTCTGGCTGGCCCAGACACTTATAAGAGTGGAGGCAATGGAAAGGTGGTTGAGAGGGTACCCAGATAGGAAGGCAGCCAGGAAGTTAAGGGCAGGTTTTTGTGGGGGTTTTAGTATAAAATTTCAGGGAAAATGGGAGGCAACAGAGACTAAGAACCTCAAATCCACACAAGGCAAAGAGTCCATGTTGGTGCAGAAAATTCAGAAAGGATTAGCAGCTGGAAGGGTGGAAGGGCCATTTGATTCCCCCTCTGTTGCCACAACTAAGGATTTCCCCACTGGGTCTAGTGCCTAAGAAGCAGGCAGGTGAGTTCCTGGTGATACCTCACCTATCCTACCTTAAGGGGAAGTCAGTCAATGATGTGATAGGTGAAAAGGACAGTAGGGTCACATGTGCCACCTTGACGACATGGTCTGACTCATCAGGGCTAAGCAGAATGCCTGGTTAGCCAAAACAGATATAGAGTCCACCTTCCAGTTGCTGCCAATCAGGCTGGCAGACTGGGACCTACAGGGATTTTGGGTGGGGGGGGGCAATATTATTTTGATAAGGCCATGCTGATGGGATGCTCCATAGCATGTGCAACCTTTGAGATGTTCAGTACATGGTTACAGTGGGCATTCCAAGCACATTTTGGGTACCAGGCAGTGGTGCACTATTTGGATGATTTCTTGTTTATAGGCAAGGGGGGGGGGAAAGAAGGCTGAAGCCATGCTGCAGGATTTTAAAACATTATGCCAGGAAGTGGGGGTACCCTTAGCAGAGGGCGAAACAGAAGAGCCTAGTCAAACGATAGAGTTTCTAGGACTGGAACTGGACACGACAAAGGAACTGTACCAGTTATCAGAAAAGAAGGTAGAGAAATTACGGGGGCTATTGGGGAAGATGGGGGGGCACTAGAGCATGCAGCTGCAGTAGGCACAGCAGCTGTTGGGACACCTAAATTTCACAGGCAGAGCCATTGCCCCAGGGTGCACATTTATGCGGCACTTGGCATGGGCAACATGGGGTACAATGCAGCCCCACCATTGGATAGATATTAATAAGGGGACCAGGGAGGACATGATGATTTGGGAGCAGTTCTTGCAGGATTACAATGGGCAGACTTTTTGGCAGGACAAATGGTTATACAACACCAGCCTGCAGCTGTACACGTATGTGGCTGGCATTTGGGCTTGGGGGGCTATTTTCAGGGTAAATGGTTTGTGGCACCTTGGCCGGCAGAGTGGGGAAAGGAGGGGGTGACAAAAGATATCACTTTCCTGAAAATCCTTCCCATATGGGTGGTGATGCTGGTGTGGGGAAGCCAGTTCAGGAACAAGAAAATAACCTTCTGGAGTGATAATAAAGCAGTGGTGGAAGTGCAGAATAAGAAGAGGACAAAGTCAGAGAGGAACATGAGGGTGTTAAGCAGGATGGTATGTCTAGGCCTGACCCTGAACATGTCATTCAGAGCTAGGCATATTGATGGTGTGGACAACATGATAGCTGATTGCCTCTCCTGATTGCAGATGAACAAATTCCAGACCATTGCACCCAGAGAAGATATCAGGAGGACCACCATCCCAGCATGCATGTGGATGATTGGATTGGGGGAGCTGAAGCACTGTTCCACAACTCCTTGGCCCCCAGGACCCGTACAGCTTATGAAACCTCTTGGAGGGTGTTTCAAAGATTCCGTGAACAGTATGGTGGGCAGGTAAGTGGGGCAGTAATGAGGGAACAGGCAGCCCAATTTATTGTAGATGGCTGGCACCAAAACATGGTGCAAGCACCATGGGGGTGCATCTGGCAGCTATAGGACAGTGCTGTACCCTGAGGGAATGGAAGAACCCCAAAAAAGTAACCTGATCCACAGGATGATGCAAGGCTGGGATGCGGGGACAGGACAGGTGGCAGGATGTCAGGAAGCTGATATTGGAGACAATGATGGAACAGTTGATGGGGCTACTACCCCAGGTCTTCAGTCCTGGGGGGGGAAGTAGTACTATTCAAAGCCTTGTACACCACCATGTTTGACGGGGCTTTCAGATTGAGCAAGGTAGTAGGCAGGGCAAGAAAGGGAGGGGGGATACAGTGGAGGATGTGGTCTGGACAGGGGAGGCAATCACCATTTTATTAAGGAGATCAAAGACCGATCAACAGGGACAAGGCAGTAGGGTGTGGTTAAGTAAGCATCCTAATGCAAGCATTTGTCCAGTAAGGGCTCTGCACGTGTACGTGGCAGAGTGCCCAAAGGTGGAAGGCATGGCGCTGTTCATACATGGGGCCAGCCAGCTGGTGTCAGGGTACCAGGTGACAGTGGTGCTGTGCAAGGGGCTCAGATTCCTGGGAGAATCAGGGGAGGGATACTCCTCCCACTCCTTTAGGATCGAAGCAGCCTCTACCCTGGCAGTGCAAGGTAGCAGGCTGGAAGAAATCAAGGAAAAGGGCAGGTGAACATCAGGTTGCTATAAGAAATATGTATGGAATTTACAATAATAATGTTTTGTTTTCTCTCCCTTTAGCAGGTTCAGGGGCTGGGTGGAAGGGGGGTAAAAAGGGGATATGGAAGATATGACATTAATCAGTGTGTTTTGGCTTATGCAGGAAGACCCCAAAGGGTTAAGGTGTGGATCTGTGGGCATTCATTCATACACTGAGTGGAGAAATGAGCTGCCAGGAGACAAGGGGGAAAACAGTTGTGTTAGGACAGCAACACTGTCTGGCTGGTGTGGGGAGGTAGGAGGGCAATGAAGTGAGAGCAGCTGTTATCAGAAATTAAAGGGCTCAAGGAGGAGCACAAACTCCCAGATTTAATGGTGATACATTTGGGATGCAACGACCTTGGTACAAGGCCCTGGCTGGACATATTCTACCAAATAAAGCATGATGCTGAAACAATAAGAGGGTGGTGGCTGGAGGTTATAGTGGCCTAGTCCTACATCACTCCCCAAAGGGTGTGGAGGCAGGTGGAGAGCCACAAGGGTATGGACAGGGTGAGGAGATGCATGAATGCATGGGTTGGCAGGCTAATTGAGAGCATGGGGGGAATAGTCATATGACATGGTATTTTAGAATGGGTGGTTGAATTTTATAGGGGTGATGGGATACACCTTTCAGGTTTAGGACTGGCACTATTCAATACAGAAATAGGGAATGCCATAGAAGGGTGGCTATGATGGAGAGGTGAAAGGGTTTAAGGGGAAAGCAAAAAAAAAAAAGGTATGGGGGAGTCCACCGTCCATCACAAGTTGGAAGTGGACAAGTGGAAAAAGGGGGAGGAGGATAGGAAAGAAGGTGAGAGAAAACGGAAAACAATCAAAGGACACAGCAGTGAGAACCAAGAGGCAGGGGTATGGTGTGTACACTTGTACCCCTTGACAGCATAAGAGGCAGAGCTCCCCAGGATGTATGTTTGGGGGGCAGAAGAAGAAAAGAAGACAATGATTGAATGTACCTGTGGAAAGAAATATAGATGAATATACTGGCCCAGATATTCAAAGGGGTTGCGCATGATGCAGCAGTGATGCACCATGCACAACCCACTGATGTCCCTGGCGCGATATTCAAGCGGGGAATTGTCGCGTGGCACAAATCCGTGCAGAGCGCATCAGTACTGTATGCGCGCAGGTAGTGGGGGCATCTACGACAATACCTGCACATCCCGATATTCAGCCTGGGATGTGCTGGAGTCCATGTACGCGCAACCCCTACTTGTGCCACACAAAGTTGATCCAAAAAAAAAGGAACAACGGATGGCCACTCACAGGTGAGCTGCCATATTGCAGGGTGCAACATGGGAGCTGCCACCTGTAGGTGGCCACCCGAGCTCTGGCTGCACCCGGTGGCACCCCCCCATACCTGATTGTGGGCATACCAACAGAAATGACCTCCTAACTCCCTGGTGGTCCAGCGGACCACTGTCGTTGGATCGCGGCTCAGTAAACCACAGACCATCTCAGGTTCAGTGACCGGCTGTCAGACCACCGCGGCTTCAGAACATTCAGGAGGGTCCAGTGGATCGCCTCAGCCCGACAGCGGTTTAGAGCACGAACAGGCTATCTCGATCTCTCCTCACCTGCTCACCGATCTCACTGCCCGGGCCTCCCCATCAGCAGCGGGCGGCAGCACCCACCTGCCTGCCGCTCGCTGATCGACACCGTCCGGTAGGGCTGTACACTCTACTGGTCCACAGCATGAGCCAATGGACATGCAGCCCATATTGCACTACACATTCCAGATATGTCAATCACCTGTGGAAAGAAATATAGATCACATATCTGAATGTGTAGTATGTGGTACGGGCTGCATGCCCATTGGTTCATGCTGTGGACCAATGGGTGTACAGCCCTCGACGGTGTCAGTCGCCGGGCAGAGTGGTGGCAGGTGGGTGGGGTGCTGCTGCCTGCCGCTGACTGGGGAGTGGGGTGGTGGGGATCAGTGGGCGGTGGGGAGGGGTCTGCTGGACCACCAGGGATAGTGGCCGTACTGTTTTTTATACAAATGCCCACGATTGGAGAGCGTCCACTGGACCACCCGGGATATTGGAGTTCTATTATTTTACTGAAGCCCGTGATCGGGCTGACAGCGGTCCACTGGACCACCAGGGATATTGGATAGGATTTTATTTTACTGAAGCCCGCGATTGGGCTGACAGCGGTCCACTGGACCACCATGGATATTGGATAGGATTTTATTTTACTGAAGCCCGTGATAGGGCTGACAGCGGTACGTTGGACCACCAGGGATTTTGGAGTTCTATTATTTTACTGAAGCCCACGATCGGGCTGACGGTGGTTCACTGGACCACCAGGGATATTGGGGTTCTATTATTTTACTGAAGCCCATGATCAGGCTGACAGCGGTCCACTGGACCACCAGGGATATTGGATAGGATTTTATTTTACTGAAGCCTGCAATCAGGCTGACAGCGGTCTGCTGGACCATCAGGGATGTTAGATTGTTTAATATTTTACTTCAGCCCATGATCGGGCTGTGGGGCACATTGCCACGCTGCAGGGGGAGTCGGTCCCCGACAGCTGCTGCCTGGCAGGGCACCAGGCTCAAGTAGCCAGGGATCAGTGCACCTGCATGCAAAAGGGCCATAATGGCATGCAAATGGCCCCATTTGTGCCTTGCATAGGTTATGGCCCCATTTGCATGTGCACTTTTGAATATCGTGGTTGCTGTACATAGCGCAATGGAACTTGCGCTAACGCATCCCCCTGCTTCACTCTGGCCACTTGCACTGGTGCAGTGCCACTGTGCCATGTGCACTGCTGGTGGCCAGGGTGCAATATTCAAGTATGCTGTGCCATGACACAGCTCCGTTGAATATCGCCCAGTCAACACCCCTGTGCAGCCAAGTTGCACTGCCCCCAGGCTTGCGCCACAGCCTGGCGCAATTTTAATATCCAGGCCACTGTATATAAATGTAATTGGGAAGAGATGAGAAATAGAAATGTACCAGTTGATGACAATTTATGACGATCTATGATTTTACAAAACAGTAAATTTATTGCCAAACAGAGCAACCACACTTAAGTTGTTGGTATTATTTGGGGTGTTCTGGGGACAAAGAGGGTTTCCCATATAAAAGGGTAGACCACATTGTCCCAAGGCCTCAGTAAATTAGTGTGGAAAGCTCAGGAGGCAGCGGGGAGGGGGAGAGAGGGGAGGGGTCTCAGGAGAGCCAGCAGGTCCCAAAGGGTGGGACCTCGTGAGGTCACAAATGGGGCAGAGAAAGGGGAGTGGTGGGAATGGTGAGATGGCAGCAGGACAGTGGCTCAGGGAGTCAGAGGGAGGCACAAAAGGGGCCAGTTATAAGGGTCTGCACAGCACAGGGAGCTCACAAAATTGCTCTGAGAGTTTTTTGGACCCACCAGCCCTGAAAGAAGAAGGAGAAGGCCCTGTGAAAGGTGGACCACAGGGCGCCACTGTGGTAGATGGAACACAGTGGCAGGGTATGGTTTGGACTGCCAAAGGTGGATGGAAGTGGAAAAAGGGGGAGGAAGATAGGAAAGAAGGGAGGGAAAATGGAAAACAATCAAAGGACACAGCAGTGAGAACCAAGAGGCAGGGGTACGGTGTGCATGCTCATACCCCTTGACAGCATAAGAGGAAGAGGCAGAGCCCCACCCTTAGGATGTATGTCTGGGGGGCAGAAGAAGCAAAGAAGACAATGATTGAATGTACCTGTGGAAATAAATATAGATGTATATACTGGCCCAGATATTCAAACTGTGCCATTCTGAGGCGCAAGCCCCTGCGCTGCTCAAAATAGTTGCGCAGGGGTGTGGCCGGGGCGATATTCAAAGGAGTTGCGCTATTGAGCAACTCCTTTGAATATCACCCCCCAGCCACAGCCACTGCGCATGGCGCAGTGGAACTTGCACCACCGCAAGTTGCCAGAGTTGAGCATTAAACTTGCGGTGGCGCAAGTACCATTGCGCCATGCGCAAATTTCCGATATTCAAAAGGTGACATGCAAATGGGGCCATAATTTATGCAAGGCGCAGGGGGACCATTTGCATCTATTTATGGCCCCATTTGCATGCCATTAGCATGTAGGTGCACCGATCCCCGAGGACTTGCGCCTGGCCGCCCTGCCAGGCAGCAGCCGTCGGGGACCGATGCACCCTGCAGCCCGATCGCGGGCAGTATCTCTGTGTATACATTCCCCCCACACAGATCCCGAAGCCCGATCGCGGGCAGAAAGTATCATGACCCCCCACACACATCTCCCGAAGCCCGATCGCGGGCATAAAGTAACATGAACCCCCGCCCACATCTCGAAGCCCGATCGGGCAGAACATGTATCAACCCCCAGTGCCCGATCGCGGGCAGAATGTCAAACGCCCCACCCCAACCGAATATCTCCCTGGTGGTCCAGTGGACGTAATGCCGATCGCGGGCAGAATGTCAGATTACAACTCCCCAAACATCTCCCTGGTGTCTAGTGTCCCCACCCACACCCACCACCATGAAGCCTCCACCCGGCCCCCGGCAGCCGGGCGGGCAGGCATCCCACCCGCCTCACGCTGCCGACCGACTGTCCGTGTAGGGCTGCACGCCCATTGGTGCAGAGTTACGCGCACGTGTGTAGCCATATCAGACATGATAGTCCAGATTTGTGAATGATGTTCATTCACAAATCGGACTGTCATACGGCATGGCTGCACGCCCATTGGCTGTAGCTCTGCACCACGGGCGGCAGCCCACCGACAGTCAGTCGGCGGGCGGTGGGGTGGCAGGCGGTGGGATGCTGCCGCCCGCCGCTGCCGGGGAGCGGGTGAGGGGCTTCGTGGGTGGGTGGGTGACACAGACACCAGGGAGATGTTTGGGGGTTGTAACTTGACATTCTGCCCACGATCGGGCATTACGGTCCACTGACCACCAGGAGATATTCGGGTTGGGGGCTTTTTAATTCTGCCCGATCGGGCACTGGGGGTTGATATACTCTGCCCATGATCGGGCTTCAGGAGATGTGTGGGGGTTCATGTTACTTTATTGCCCGCGATCGGGCTTCGAGATGTGTGGGGTTCATGTTACTTTATGCCCGTGATCGGGCTTCGGAGATGTGTTGGGGGTCATCATGTTCTTTATGCCCACGATCGGCTTCGGGAGATGTGTGGGGGTCATGTTACTTTATGCCCACGATCGGGCTTCGGGAGATGTGGGAGGTCATGTTACTTATGCCCGGATCGGGCTGGTGGGGGGCACAGGGACTGAGTTGGGGCCAGCCAGGGTGGCAGCTGCTGTGTTGCGCCTCGCACACAGCAGCTCACCTGTGGGTGGCCCTCAACTTGATCCTTTTTTTTGGCTCAAGGTTGTGCAGGCGCAGGTTGGGGTTGAGCATGCACAACTCTGCACAACCCGACTGAATATCGGGTTGCGCAGTTTATGCCTGGTTCCTCCCCCTCCTGTTGAGCATGCATTCATTTGCATTGCGCTGTTGCGCAACCTGTTGTCAGTGGCGTAACTGCCTCCTGCTGAGTATCGCAGAATGGCGCAACGTAGGACTTGCGCATGCGCAACTCTGTTGAGCATGGCGCAGCCCTTTTGAATATCTGGGCCACTGTATATAAATGTAATGGGGAAGAGACAAGAAATGGAAATGGAAATGTACCAGTTGAAGACGATATAGGACGAACTATGATTTTACAAAACAGTAAATTTATTGCCAAACTGAGCAACCATGCTTAAGTTTTCAGTGTCATTATTTGGGGGGTCCTGGGGACAATGCTTGAAATACTCAGTGCTTCACACAATAGTAGATCATGAGTGAGACAAGTGCAACTGCTGTTTTATCATTTACATTAATTGATAATAGCATACTTGCCAGGAGACTGCTAAACAGCCTATACAACAACCCTAAACTTTTGCTGTTTAGGGATAATTTCTTAAATGAGTACTACACCCTCATGTCTTGTAAATGTTATTTGTTTCCTTGTCAACAGACACCTATTTTCATCTACGTGTTGGGAATACATATGTTTGCTTCAGTTTATTTTCACTTTTCATACCAGCCCATATAACTACCGTGGGGTGTCTCCATTTTCTGGTTGTTAAAATCTCATTATCTTTGAGTGCTGCATTAGCATATAAGCACATGATGCCACAACACCCATTTGCATCATGTATCTCTATGCTGAAAGTACACATAACCTGAAAAAAAAAACTCTTTGGAAACACACAGATTGGATGCAATTTAAAGTAAAAACCCTGCATAACATCTAAGCTAGTTTTCAAAACTGACAGAAGTTAAATGTGGTACTGCACACTTTGCTGCAACTTGTTTTGCTGAATTATAAGTAAACAGATAGGCATACTGTAGAGTCAAAAGGGTGCTGACAAATCATGTTCTCAT
This sequence comes from Neoceratodus forsteri, assembly GCA_016271365.2. Classification (NCBI taxonomy): domain Eukaryota; kingdom Metazoa; phylum Chordata; order Ceratodontiformes; family Ceratodontidae; genus Neoceratodus; species Neoceratodus forsteri. The sequence continues at coordinate 1,379,649,828 of CM028130.1, forward strand.
ATGCTAATTTAGCTCTGAGGCACAGTGAGATTTCAGCTACCAGAAAATGGGCACCCCCAGGATAGTTACAGGGACTGGTATGAACAAAGAAAATAAACTAAATCAAACACATATATCCCCAACAGCTACAGGAAAGGAGTTGTCTGTTGGCAAGGAAATAAATAACATTTACAAGATATGAGGGTGTAGTACTCTCTTAACTCTGTATTGCATTATAAATCTCATCTGTCAGACCATCCATATCTTGCCATTTTCCAGGTTATTGTATAGTAACATCTTCCAGAATTTCTTCATGAAGAACTTCTGCTAACAGATTAGAGTTATCTGCTTATGTCACATGAGGAAACAGCAACTTCCCTAAGTAAGCCTGAATTTTTCTGTAATTTATTTCTACTTCTTTGGCATACAAGTCGATGTAATGCTGGAAGTATGAGTCTACTATTCATGAATATTGCATTAAAACTGCTGAATGGACATGTTCCAAATTCCTTTAGCCAGTACTCTCTTATGTTTGTGGGCTACAAGCTTGGGTGCTCATACTCCCCACTTATAATACTTTGTCCATTGAAAATGAATGCTTTTTCCATTTGGTAAGTTTAAAGTAAAATGGTCTTTTCTAGTGTGTAATGGCTTGGTTTCTTCATGCTATCTAAATCTGACACAATGGCTAGAAATTCCTCTTGTTTAGACAATCTGGTCAGGATTTTTAAAGTTATCTGTCCAGGATCTGTCAGCCCATATCTTCAAATGCAGACTTCTATATATATCTGCCTGAAAGTTCTAGACCATATGTTACATGGTCTAGCATTTCTGTACATGTACATCCAAATTTTCAGCAAAAATCATAGGCAAATTGAATCTATATCTAAATTGTGATGCAAATTGCTGCAAACTGGGGCTTTTTGTCACATATAAATACACCCTTTGAAATGTGTTGCTTTGTGCGCCTCTTGAAAATTCAGTTTTTTATCTTTCTTTGCTACCAAAGTGTACACAACATCCTTCCCCCAAGAACCACCATCCCTATGCCTTATAATATAGTGGCAGTTGGTACTTCTGTTGTTACTATCCTTGAGAAATACATTGATTTCTTGGTTTATCAGTTCTTGCAAATTAGTGTTTTTATGTAAAGAGATTTGCACTCTCTAGAATGAATTGTCCATACTTAGCCTAAATCAATATCTGTTTCCACTCAGCCATGACATGACAAGGTAATTGGAGAAATACTACAGAACATGACTCTGTGTAGTTCACTTTTCTGCATAATATATCAATCTATTAATTTGTAGATATTATGGTGGAATGAGTAGTAGCTATATTCCAGTTCTTGTGGGTAGAGAGCCTATCACACATTCCATCATCCTTAAATCACTATCTTTTTCATTAAAGCATGTTATCAACAAGGTTAACCTTATTAAGACATTTACTGTTGTATTCAAATTAACCAGCAACAAGACAGTCAAGTCCCTGCCATATTATTTTACCCCCCTACTTTAATTACCACAAGGTGCAGCATTTTTCTTAACAAAGTTTAGTTGAGCAAGAAGGGGGAAAATATTAAAGATAATTTTCCTAGTGTAACACAGAATGACAAGAATCACAATAAAGTGGTATTCGTGGCCTTTGGTTATTTCTGAGTTCTCAAAGGGTGAATCATGTAGTCTAAATATAGCAATATCTCATCTTCTACCCAAATAATATGAACCAAAAAATATTCCTATGAGAAACTCAGTTACTCAGTGCTCAGTGTTCCACATCTGACAGATCCATAGCCTGCATAATATGTATGCCAAGCTTTTCTTTTTTTATATGGGAAGCTATTTTGGACCACTTAATTGGATTGTGCAGCTACTTATGTTACAGGATAATACTTTTGTACAAAAAGCATCAGTCTAAAAGGATACTGAATTTAACTCCCCAAGAGCTCATATGTAAGACATGGCAATATAAATGCTTGAACAATACATTATGAAAGAAACTTATTATCTCAAAATACAGCTTCTTTGAAAAATGTTTTTAGAAATTGTCCACACAAAAGTAAAAATAACTAATTAAGCATGTAAACATTAGTAACTATAAGGTATGTACTGTACTGCAACAGAAACAGTGTTGACATCCAAGGATGGGCCCTTCTAAAAGAAGTACCTATTCCTCCAGCTTGAGAGCTGCAGTAGAAGTGGAGAGAACCTCCACAGTCAACTGGGGACTCACACAGCTAGATGACCAAAAGCCTGACCTGAGTGATGGCCACCACCATCATGGAGATACCTCTTGGAAGATGACCTATTAGTGTCAAAAAGAAAAGGAGAGAAAAAACAGCAGCACTTTCCCATTGATTCTGACACAGTATAGTTAAGCAAGTATGAGACAGACAAGGAGAGTAAAATAGAAATTATTAACTGCAGATTAAAAGATTGGCCCCCTACTCCCCCCACCCCAGGCAGGACATGATATAAAAGCATTGTTGTCACTGCTATAACATGCAAAGTCCAAGGAGTAGTCTGCAATTAAGTGTTCTAAGTACCCAGTGCCCCCCCCGTCCATGAGAGAAAACATGTTCTGATCATTCCAAGTCTGCTCTACTAAAAGCAATAGTGCAAACATTTGAATGTGTGAAACTACTTGGGACACTTTACTCATAACAAGAGTTTTCATCTCTCTTCTTCTTTTGTGCCTTTGAAATCACTAAAAATAAAGGTAAGAGCTTAGTTGTTTAATCAGTCTATAGCTTACTTCTTGATTGATTAGGATACCTTTGTATTTATGAGAAGCATACTGGGGGGCCTTCTTTGAGGACAAAAGTTAGCTGAAGATGTGTGGGGTTGTACAATGTTGGGAAAGGGGGCTGCTGTGTTTTGTTTTTTTATACTCTTTAATTCAGTGGCATTTTTTGTTAGTTTAAAGGTTCTAAAGCCCTGCTGTTTTCTGTATGGAACAACCCTACCCTTCCTCTCCCATTCAGTTCACTCTCTGGTGTCAGAGGCACTTCATGTCTCTTTCTCTTTCTCTCTTTCTTTCTTTCTTTCTCTCTCTCTGTATGTTACTCTTTGTTCCATGCCATGCACTTCCTTGTGTCAAGTGGCACCTTCCTTTCTTCTTCCTGTCCCATGCCAAGAATTCCATGAGTCTAGGGGCACCCCCTTGTCACCCTGCTCTACTCTACTTATTCCCCGATGTCTGGTGCCAACCCTTTACCATGTACCACTCTAAGCACGCTGTAGTATTCATTGAAATCTCCCCATCCCATTTTAAGCTTTTTCTACTGTCTAGTGGAACCCCTCTCCCATTTTATGCTTGCTCTGGTAACTACTACATGGCACTACACCTATTTGAACCATGTATCACATTCTCTTGTCCTTATGCATGCCCTGGAGTATAGTACCTCCTTATTCTCTAGCTGATTCAACAACTCCTTCCAATAACTTGATTCAGGACTCCTTGCCAACACCTTATTCTGCCTTCCAAGGTGCAATAGCCCACCCCACCAATAACAACAGTCAAAGACCACCATTCACCTCCTTAGCCATCCCCTGGCTGATGTAAGCACCCTAGACCATGCTTAACATCAGGATTTAGTGGTATTTGTTGTAGACAGTGGTCAGCCAGGATGGTGTGTGTGTGATGGGATGAGCTGGTCCCTATTGGGGTGCTAAATCATGTGAGGGGGTGCCACCTGAAACCAAGTAAAACACAAAATGAGAGGGGGTGAAAGATGTATTGCCAGTAGACACAAGTGCAAATTTGGAAAAGAAAAAGTGATGGTGGGGGTTCTGCCCACCAGACACTGGAACATGCTTGAAATGGAATAGGAGAGAAAGAGGGCACCAATAGATACAAGTATGAGCTTGGAGCAGAACAAACAAAGTGTATATGGGAGACTGAGGAAGAACCATTTTATTACATCTACACTGCAGCTAGAATGGTTATAGTTAAAGCTGATACAACTTAAATAATTCTTGTGACTATAGTAGCTGCCTTGGCAGGCTCAACAATGCATTTCCAATCTATTCCACCAGGGCAAAATATAGAACTAATGTGGATAGGGTCTGAGAAGGCATTGATAGGCAGTTTACAGTGTCACTTTTCCAACAAGTCAGCAACTCATGAGACAGACAGTAGTTTATGTATGGTTACCTGATGCTAAAGTTGCAATCAAAAGCTGGACACAGAGAGCAAACACACATAACTGGATATTACTGGAGTTTCAAATATTATGAACTATACAATAACATAATTCTCCATAGTATAAAACAAATGTATGGTGTAAGTCATAGATCTGACATTTGAAGTAACATAGATCTTAGGCAGGAAAGGGACCTGGAGATAATCATATCTGAGGACCTAAAGGTGACCACACATTGTGAAAATGCTATGGGAAGAGTCAGTGGGATGCTGGGGTGTATAAGGAGAGGTATCACCAGAAGAAAAAAGGGAGGTGGTGATACTACTGTACAAATCATTGGTGAGAACCAATCTGGAGTACTGTATCCAGTTCTGGAAGTCCAGAAGAATATAGACAAAGTAGAGGCAGTCCAGAGAAGGGCAGCAAAACTTGTGCAAGGTCTGCACCAAACATCATATAAGGAGAGACTAGAGGATCTCAACATGCATACCCTGGAAGAGAGGAGAGAGGGTGGAGATATGGTAGAGATCTTCAAATACATAAAGGGCATAAATAAGGTACAAGAGGGTAGCATCTTTCAGAAAAAAAGAAGTTCAAAAGAAAGGGGTCATGATATGAGGCTGGAGGGGGGTAGACTCTGGGGTAACAAAAGGAAGAGTTTTTTTCACAGAAAAGTTAGTGGATGCATGGAACAGCCTCTCAGCAGAGGTGGTAGACACAAAAATGGTAGGGGAATTTGAGAATGTACAGTAAGGGATTGACACAAGGGAACCCTATCAATAGGAAAGTGGGGATAAAAGCCAGAGATCTAGTAGGATCTGCAGTATTGCAGTAGGTAGAGAAAATGGGCAGACTAGGTGGGCCACGCGATTCTTCTCTGCTGTCAGTTTTTATGTTTCAATGTTTCTTTGGTGCTAAGAAGATTTTACCCAAAGATTAGCTGATGTAAAACATTGCTTTATGGGAGATGGAATATGTGATGCTTCAAACCAAAGTTTAAATTTGTGACTTTTTATGTTCTTCACTTCTCAAATTTGTCAAAGAAAGCACTCTTCACTCACTTGTTAAATAATGCTTTGTTAAAGCATGTAAATTACCCTATGTCTAGGTTTTCTGTATATCTATGATAAAGTGAATTTCTAATTTCAAGCCAAAAAGTTACTGATGGCTTTAGCAGAACTCCGTCACAAAACAAGCCCCCAAATTTAAATTTCTGAACTTTTATTTTGTTATTATATAATGCATTTTGCAAAAAAATCCTTATAATCATTTAGGCTTTATTAGTTCCTTCTGCTTTCTAGCCTTGAACTCACTATCTTCTCTGCCTGTGACATCAGAATAGTTTTCTTTGCAACTGGTTGTAATGTCACCACAGAGAACTATGACTTCAGAACAGGAAAAGCAGCATGAATAGATGTAGCCGAAGGGGCAAATACTCTAGTAAATGGCTTTAGTAATAAACAATGAAATATCCCAAAATTCAACATTTTGGGGAAAGTTTTTGATTTACATTCCGCTCATACCAACAGTTAGTATTTTCCAGAAACTTTGAAAATCATGTTAAACTGAATTTTTCTGCAACCAAATAAGACAGCAGAGACAATTAAGGAAATGCAGAGGATTTGATTTAGAAAACAAAACAGCTCAGTCAATTTACTGACCCACAGTCAGTCACTATTTACAACCAAAAGAACCTCCTTAGAATTAGTTGCCTTAGAAATCTCAGGATTTTTATTGCCATAATTGTTGCAAAATTTGTAAGTATTTTCTGTACAGTAAATTATATGGACCACTTTGGATATTGAAAAGGAATACAATATTGAACATTTTAACTGCAATTCTAATTGTTGTGTATATACAACATATTACGCATGTTAAAAAAAAAAACATCTATATAGGAAGGACAATAAGAAAAATGAAAGTTCACATCCAGGGGCACATAATATATTATTCATAATAGGTCTGACATGGCCCTGGGTGCACACTTCTTACAACTCCATCAAAGGAATCCAAGGGATTTGAGATATATGAGCTTGGAATTTGTAACCCCCATAAAAATATAGGGGAAATAGGGCAATAATTTTTCTAAAGTGGGTGCATGTAAGTTTTTCAAAAATATTACATTGACCAGTCGCCTACAGAGACAAATCAACAGATCGCTGTCGGTTGCTGTAACGGTCAGTGATTCAAATACAATTGAAGCTAAATCTAGCTACTGGAGCACATTTAGAAATCTGAAAACTGTATGAGAGATATGGGCACATTTTGTAGATACAAAACTTTCTTTTGCAGTAAGGTAAAGTGAAACAAATGACTAGTGATTATTAAATGAAAAATAAAATAAATTAGCAATTATAAAATAAAAATCTTAATGCTGATTAAAATTTACATTTTAAATTATTTTGTGAGTGTTCAGAAAGTTTATCATTTCTGAACAGGTAAGAAGTATTCAAACTTTAGCACATGGTTGTGGACCAAACACAATTGAAAATATTTTAACTGCACATTTAGATCCTAGTGCTGTGATATGTTATTAAACACTTTAAATGTCTATAAGTTTGCAAACATCCCTGTTCCCTTGAAGAAGCCCTGGTGTAAGGTGATACACTGAGGATTTTTTTGTTCCTCCAGACTTGCCAATAAATGCTATTTGTACTAGCAAAGCGAGTATTTGTCGTTTTTTTTTGCAATAGATAGTGAGTGCAGTACTAGTTTCTGTACTTCCTATAAAAGTTACTTGGTTTCTCCAGAACCCATAACACTGACATTGTGTGGCAAATCAAAAGCAAACCAGATAAAAGTTGTGTGTGGTACTGATGTTCAACTTTATTGAACCCATTGGTATTGATGTTTCTTTCTTCCCACCACTGTTAAGAAAACAAAGATTAGTTGTTTTATTACTGTACATGTGGACTCTTGGACCATATGAAATGTGAGAGTAAGTACAAAACAAAGTCCAAATTCAGAAAGCTCTCACCCAAGTTCCTCAGGGTTAGGCAATCACATCCTGTCCTTCAGCAAGCTACGCAGAACAAAGCTGAATTAGATGAACTGGTTATCTGAGGGATTGCAGTAAAATTACTATAGAAGGCTCCACATGTTTGCAACAATGGCAGTTGACTTCTGCTGTGCTGTACATCTCTGATGGCACTGTGTTTCCCAAAGAAGTGTCTGTAGAAGTGAATTATCAGTATCTGATAGCCACAGAATATCCACTTCAGTGACCTCAAGGGCCTTTGGTAGCATTCTGTGCTTTCGCAAACAGCTGTGTCTCATCTCTGAAACATTTGAGTATTCTAGATAAGGACTTAAAACTTAGTGCAGTACATCTCTTTATTACGGTGTTTCACTGTCCAGTCACCATTGCTCTGCTTTTTTTTTACCTCTGAGGGATAGTCATAAACCCATGAAAACAGAGTAAACTTAGTACTTGAATTATTTAAGCAGCCTGGCATGATGAAGAATATCCTGCTTCACTTGATAGCTCAGAAAGTTTAATACAAATGATCTGATTCAGGCTGCATTATCTGCTGATTTAGGCAGTACAGCTCTATGATCCCTTTGCATGATAATTACATAATCCAGCAGAAGTTTGTTGCAGACATTTTTAAAGAAAATGAATTATCCAGTTGCCATTCTGTTCTCTGTACAGGGACTGCATGGAAAGGCGAATAAGGAGCATCTGGGTAGCCTATACATATACTTACTTGAGGCAAGAAGAGACAGGGGCAATATGATAGAAATTTACAAATATCTTAACTGGATTAACAGAGTGGACTACACAGCACTGTTCAGGTGGTGCAAGGCATGATGCACAAGGGGCCATAAGTAAAAGCTGGCAGGAGGTACATTCGGGAAAGATGTGAGAAATGATTTCTTCATGGAGAGGGTGGTGGACAAATAGAATCCCCTACGAAATAAATTTGTAACATCCAGGACAGTCCATGGATTTAAGGTGGGATGGGACAGATGAAATGGACTAGTCACTGTGGTAACTAGGCAGAGAGAAGGGGTTGATGTTGTAGTGTGGACCAAGGGTACAGTACATTAGGGGACTAAATGCATTGCCATATAATGGTAGGCTAGATTGGGTCTAGGTAGAACAGAGCAGACTCTGAGAACTCTCATATTTTTTGCTGCCTGTACTATTTTTATTTTTCTATGTTTTTATGGAGTTGCTCTACTCTGGTTTCACCTCACAAGTAACAAAGAAATGAAAAAAAAAACTAGATTCATTGCCTGAGTCTGTTAATTTCCTGATCTCAGTGATGCCTATAACGTTCTAAGCTTGAGTGGTCCTGCACAATATACAGTGCTTCCCCTATGGAGAAGTGAGAAACTACAGAAGTTGATATATATTTGTTAATCCTCCAAGATTGGGATATGGACTTGGTGTGTCATGAATAAGCCTTAAAAGGACTGGTTCTTATTATGAAACCCTGACTTTAGATCAGGGTCCTGATTTCTTCTGATAGTCTCTAAGAGAAAAAAGGGCCAGTGATAAAATAATAGTAGTAACCGAGATGCACATAACACAGCTATATAGAAAAACATATTTTTACAACCAGAGTGTGTCTGTTTGTGTGACTTAGCTGTGTCCCCATGGCAACATGTAACATATTTTTTTCATCATTATCATCAACTCCACATGTCCATCATCATTCTTCTATTGTTTTTATCATTCTCCCCTGTTCTACACATCTGGGAATCCAAACACTTCCTGTGGGCTAATCCCACCCCAGTTGCTGTGTTTAAATATAACACAACTTTACACTCATTGTTTACATAGTATGTGCCACCAGAACCCCTAAAATTAAATTACAGCCTTCTATTTACACTTATACGAACATGCATAAATGGCAGCAGAAAAAGGTCATTTTTTTTTTCAGATTGTTTATACTCCTGCTCCCACAGCCCACACAATCTGGGGTAGCCCTAGCCTCATCACCCCAGTGTTCACCAGCTGGCACAGAAGTAGCCTAAGGGCCTACCCCATCTGGTTTGGTCAGAGGGGGTCCTCCACTCTGAGACCAGATCAAGTGTTCCTGTGCCATGGCTGGAGAGGTGCAAGGCCTGCGAGCTCCCCCTTCATCCTCTGTGGTGAATTTTTCCTGGTTTTCCCTCTTGCTGGGGTGGTGCATGCAATGACGCCTGCGATGGTGCCATGCACGGTCCCTTGAGCAGTGCCATCAAGTGTCTGCACCGCTTCCGACCACACGTCTTGCAGCATCAGTTTGCCATCCCCCAGCCACCTCTTGGGCCAGATTAGCACCGACTACCAAAACCCCCCTCCCAAGAGAAGGAGAGCTACCCTCTGGATGCTCAATCCTTCTCCTCCCTGCCGACTACTGGTGGCCCATGCTCATTCCTGAATGCAGGTCGCCGAAGTGGCGTGAGGTGTGCCTTCCAGCGCCTCAACCCTCAACACCACTGGCAGGCTCATTTCATCTACTGAGTCTGCTTGATTTTGCAGCTAGCACCCCTACTTTGCAGCTGCTCCTCCCAACCAAATTCTGGAGTATATTGTTAGTTGTAATATTTTAAAACTAATGACTCCCATTGTGCCTGTTTCTAGGACTCTGACAATTGGCATTATTTCACTTTCATTTTTGTTTGATTCTGTATCTGTGTCAGTAGTAGCACAGAAACCTATTTTGAGTAATATTTGTCACTTACATAACAATTTTCACATACATTGTATCCCTAATTGCTTCATAAGCAATACAAGACTGGTAGTGAAACAACTGTAAATATGTTTACAGCCTTATAGCTGGTGATTTCTTGGGTAAGAATTAGTAAATAATGATAAAAAGTGATGCAAGACCTCACCAAATATATAGTTAGAAACTCCAGTAGTTTGTAAGGAAATAAAATTTAAAAAAAATGGTACACATAATACCTGTTTCTCTCTCTCTCTCTCTCTCTCTTTCTCTCTCCTTCTACTGAGTGTACATAATCCCATATGTCATGTCACCCTTCCTCTTCTTGGAGTATATATCTAGCTTTTGGTAATCCACCCATTTTTAATATCTCATTTACTATCTGGCATCATGCAACACAATTATTCATAATCCAGTCACTGGTGCTCAGCCACCATCCGTTCCCCCAGTAAAATAAACTGTTTTCATACCACCTGATCCCACTCTTCCAAGTATAATTTTCTATCTTGCTTCCTGTTACCTACGCATTCATTCATAATATATGCATTATACCACCACCCCAGTATAATCCAATAGCTGATTGTTTGCTATTCCCACTATATTATATTATCTGGGGTTGTGAAACCACACATTTATATCTGGTATTTTTTCATCCCTTGCTTCGTATAATCTAATATCAAATACAATATCTGGTGTGCTGCCTCTCTCTTTCCACAGTACAATACAATACCTGGTGACATGACACATCCCTGTATAACACCATATCTGGCACCCACACCCCCAGTGTAATCCAGTGTCTGGCGCTCTGACATTACTCCCCCCAATGAGAATAATTATCTCTCTGGTATACTGCCATATCCCATATAATTATTTTTTTGGCCTTTTGCCACCTCTTCCTTCTGGATATTTCTGAATTCCTTCACCTGTATGGTTTACTTTAGGGTGTCCTGCTACCCTGCAATTATAATTTATCATCAAGCATCCTGCCCCCTCCCAGTATATTTCTGACATGCTTCCAAACTACACTTTCATAACTAAAGTACATAGAGTTTATTACATACCAACCTGGGCCCCCAACCCCCTCAATATTATTTACTACATGATGTCCTTGCCCTCTTCAAGTATAACTTACTATCTGGTTTTCAGATAGTCCTTTTAATAACATTTACTCACTGGCATCTTTCCAGCCACTCACTATAATATTGTACTATCTGGTACCTCACCACCACCAATATACTGTAACTTAATGTCCGGTGCCCTCTACACCCTTATGCATAATTAGCTATCTAGTACCCTGCTACTATTTTATGATGGCCACCATGCTAGGCAGGCTGTCAGCAGGTGCTCCGAGCTTCTGCTTCTTTTAAATCTGTTTTAAGTCTGGTTTTTGCCCACGTGGACTGTTTGCATAAGTATAGCTGCAGTACATGTTGTACTTGTAGCCTTCAGCCTTTTCAATGGTTTTTTTTTTTTTTTTTTGGCCGGATTCAAGTGAAGTAGTAGCAGAAGCTGAGGTGTTTTATTTATAGCCTTTATAGTATAATAGTGCCCTGATGTGGTTTCAGTTTTCATCAGTCAGTCTGTAAGACCTGATGCTGCTTCTCTTTTGGTGTCAGGTAGTTGTGATGGAAATATGCAGGTAGGAGTAGCTGTCCTCTGGACAGTGTTTTAAGCCCTGTGAGCTGTTGTCGTGTTCTGAATTCCTTGGTCTGTTGAGAAGAGAGTGTCAGAGGTACAATATCTGCTGTTTTGCATGATGGCCAACTTGACCACGTCAGTATTGTTGGAGAGGAGCTGTTGAGAATCGGCTGTGTTTGGAGAGTGGTGGAGTTTCTGCCAACAGTGGTGGTGGTCTGATAAGGATCAACTAGATTTTTTAGATCATGTGATGCAGAGTGCTGAGTAGAAGCACCTCCACTAAGCTCCTGCCTCCTGATTATATAATCATCTTTTTCAGACGTTTAGATCTCACAAAATCCTCTGCTTTTAAATTCTCTTGCCTGCTAAACACCTAGAGCACCTGTTTTGAGAGTTCGATCTGCGGATGGAGGCTTACATGAAGAAAACCCCACAGAAACATACCCCGCCTGCTACTCCCGAAAAGGTCCCAAAGAAATCTTGGGCCTCGACTGGGCCAAATAGGCCTGATCCTTCGAGTCAAGTCAGGAAACAAGATCCATTAACGCTTAACAGGTTCTTAGAAGAATTTAAACCCTTCCGAGAGGAGATGAAAGGAATGGCGATCAACCTGAAGGCTCTGTCAAAAAAGCTGGATGAAGTTTCGTTAACTGCCTCTGATAATACTGCCTGAATAGTCTCGTTGGAGAAACGACTAGAGAAACTTGACCCTGAGTTAGTGTCTACACGACAGAAGCTATCTCATGTGGAGGCAAAACTCGAAGATCTGGAGGGCCGTGGCCGCAGAAACAATGTTGTGATGCTAGGGCTACCAGAGGGAGAAGAAGGCCAGAATGCTGTAGCATTTATACAGAAGCTGGTGGAACGGGTTGCTGGCCCCTCTCCCTTCGGCCCAGTATATATCATTGAGCTAGCTCACAGGTCATTGCGACCAAAACCTCTACCGGATGCTGCCCCTCGACCTATTATTTGCCATTTCTTAAATTTTTTAGAAAGGCAGCACTTCTTGCAGAAAGTGAGAGCTTTGCAGGAGATCCATTGAGAGAATTCTAAACTGAGAATTACACAAGACCTGCCAGGATCGGTTCATTTGAAATGTAAAGCATTTCACCCCATCGTATCCAAGATCATTGCTGCGGGCATGAAATTTAAGATGGGGTATCCAGCCAGGCTACAAGTTCTTGTAAACAGATCCTGGTTAAATTTTGAAGATCCTGAATCTGCTTTTACAGGCCTTAAAACCGTGTTACCGGACTTGTTCCGAGAGCCCTGAGAAGTTTTGCCTACATGTTGAGGGGTTGCCTGGGGTTGCCTCACTGGAACTGCTATCTCTCTTTTGCTTACAAAGATTGTGTTGATGGGCTGCATTTGGAAGTTCTTGTTTCTCATCTGGACTGTGTTAATTAAGAATCTGGGCTACCTGTTACGAGTTTCTCATGCCCTATCTCTACAAAGCTAATTGCTGTTCAGGACAAGGACTTCTGGGATGATTGGGCTGGTTTAATTTTGGGAAGGAGTTTTGTGTTCAGTGCATTTATTTATACAATTTAGTATTAGAGAGGGGTTCTCTGGGTTACATTGTTTAGGATTAATCTCTTACTTCGCAGATTGTTGGAAATGGGAGCGGTGTTGGGCTTTCTCAGTAATTGCATATAATCACCTTGTCAGGATCGGGCTGTGGCCATAAGAGGGAGTATCATGTATAAGAAATGTAATTCAGCTCTGCTCTTAATTCGAGGAGGATCTCCCTCAGTTGTGTCTCTTGTCTCAAATTCTGGGCAGCAGATTATCCTGATTGGGGCTCTTGTGCCTAAGGGCTGGTAAATCTCCGGACAGGGATGTCATTTTTCACTATTCTTTGCCCGGGGCCCAAGTTCTTAGTGTCTTTTCCTGGTTTTCTGGTCTCATTTGGTGGGAAGGGGTAATTCTCCTCCTTTAACTTCCCGATCTGGCTCTGCTTTGTGTAGAGGTTTCTCATGAGGCTGCACAGCTCCCAATTTTTATTCAGTCTCCAAAGGTTTTTTGGCGCATTTACACATTTTGCAGGCTAGCTTGTTCCCCTTTCATTATTATTCTATCGCACCCATGTGCGCTTACATTGGAAGCCCAGGACCACTCTCTAGTTATTGGGGGTTGTTAAAAAAGTTGCACTGTTTAGTATTTACCTGAGGATACTGCTGCATTTGCTGGAAGCAGTGGTGCATTTTGGGGGCGGGAGAAGGAGGAAAGGACCCAGTACTATGCTAAACGTTGCTTATGGCAGTATGGGTGGTTGGGTGGGGGTGGTAGATATTGGGTTTTGTTAGATGAGAAGGTGAAGTTGAGAGGGAGGGGGATAGGTCATTTGTTGGGGGGATGGGGAGGAGGGTGGGTTCTACAGCAGTAACATCTGGATTATGGCTGAACATTTTGTGTAATCTGAGTACAGGGCTGAACATACTAAGTTCACTTACTCTTGTTAGATGGCCAATGAGGTGACTTTTGCTACTTGAAATGTTAAGGGGATCAGGAAAAAATCCAAACAATATCAGGTTCTCAAACACTTAAGTTTATTACGTTCTCAGATAACTTTTTTACAGGAATCCCATTTACTTGAATCTGAAGCCTTACAGTTAAGGAGGCAACAGGTGGGGCTAGTTTATGACACTCAGGGATCCACTAATAGTTGCGGGGTCATTCTTATTATCAATAGAGGCATCCCCTTTGTTTCTACACAGGTTGTCAAAGATCCGGAGGGCAGATTTATTTTAGTTAAAGGCACTCTCTGGTCAGTTCCACTTCTAATTGGTAGTATATACGGTCCTAATATGGATGACCCAGGGTTTTTCATGAGACTCATAAACATTATTCTTCTAATGCTTCCTATCAGGATAATTCTGGGGGGTAACTTCAATCAAGTCATAGATTCTAATCTGGACAGGTCAGGTAGTGGACTAGGAGGGGTGTCCCCGGGGCAGAGGGCATTTAAGGATTTAGTAGACCAGTGCGGGCTCTGTGATGTCTGGCGCATCTTATATCCCGATTCTAGGGAATTTACTTTCAGGTCAATGGTGCATGGCTCGCAGTCCCACATCGATTACATATTTATTTCTCATGCTTTCTTGCCCAGGGTTAAGTCTTCCTCGATTCAACCTGGCTCTGTCTCCGATCATTCACTTGTGCTATGCAGCTTGGCATTCTTTAATTTACCTAAAAGGGAAACCAGACGGAAGCTCAATGAACAGCTTCTTAAAGATGCCAAGTATTGCAAGCTCATAAGGGAGCAAATTGAACTCTTTTTTTTATCTAACCCTTTAGACAGCATAAACCCAGATATTTTATGGGGGGCCTTCAAAACATATATGAGACGGATTCTTATCAGTATGACAGCTAGTAGGAAGAGGGTGCAGGAGAAAGAATTATCATTATTGTCCCAAATTCGGTCACTCGAAGTGAATACTTCTGTTAGTGTTTCAGATGATAACAAGAGGAGGCTCCTAATGGTCAAGAACAGATATCTAGAGCTATTAAGGGGAAAAGCAGAATTAGCTATTATTCGAACCAGAGCTAATTATATGGATCAGGGAGAGAAAGCAGGGTGCTTACTGGCATTGTGTATAAAACAGCAGGAATCTGCAAGATTCATTCCACCAATTCGGGCAGTGGCAGATCGGTCCCTGAAAGTATCGCCTACCGAGATAGTAGAAGAGTTTGCTCTATATTATGAAAAACTGTATAGTGACATGGAGACTCCTCCTTGTCCTGGGAGTACGGAGAATTATCTAAAGGACTCCCACCTGCCCTTCCTTTTAGAGCAACAAAAGGGTTTTTTGGTCACCCCTATATCCCAGAAGGAGATTGCTAAGGTTATTAGTAGGTTACCTGGAGACAAAGTCCCAGGCCCAGACGGGTTTTCCCCTAGCTATTTTATAAGGTTTTCTGGGATCTTTTACTACCAGTACTTTATCGCCTATTTCAACATATTTTATCTGGAGTAGAGGCAGAACCCCACCTCTTTGAGGCCCTGATTGTCCTTCTTTCTAAACCAGATAAGAATCCAGAGCTAGTTCAAAGTTACAGACCTATATCCCTTCTAAACCAAGACATTAAAATCCTTTCAAAGATATTAGCCAATAGGTTAACTGTAGTCCTCCCTGAGCTAATAGGTATGACCCAGGTTGGTTTCATGAAGGGACGCTCTTCATCAGACCACTTGCGCACCCTTTCTCATGTCTTCTCGGCTACCAGGGATGATGAGTTTCCCTCGGGACTGGTCTTCCTGGATGCCAAGAAGGCATTTGATCATGTGAACTGGAATTTCTTGTTTTGAGTTTTGGAAGCCTTCCAATTCCCCCCTGTATTTATATCCTGGATTGCTGCATTATATAAAACTCCCACAGCAAGGATCTCTAGGAATGGGCCTTTTTCTAAACCCTTTTCACTCCATTCAGGTACAAGGCAGGGTTGCCCCCTATCTCCTCTGTTATTTAATTTTTACCTTGAACCACTTATCCAAAATATTCTCAATAATGCGTTAATACAAGGCATTTGGGTTGGGCGTCATGAAATCAAGGTCACTGCATATGCGGATGATCTGCTTGTGCACTTATCCCATCCGCTATCCTCTGCTCAGGCTTTGCTAGGTGAAATAGCTAAATTTAGTGCCCTATCTAATTACAAACTGAATGCTAATAAATCCTCTTTTTTTCCTTTAAACCACAAGATATTTAAGACTGATATTAGCCCTTTAGGTTTATGTTGGGCCCCCAGGACATTCAAGTATTTGGGCATCAAACTAACTTGTAACCCCTTAGTATGGTTTAAGGAAAATCTTGAATCCCTCTTTCAGCTTATAACTCAGGACCTTGAAAGGTGGTCCAAACTCCCCATTTCATTATGGGGCTGGATCAATATAATTAAGATGAATATTTTCCCTAGAATTTTTTACCCTCTATCTCTTCTCAATACTTTTATCCCGCTACTCTGGTTTAAAAAGTTGCATGGCATTTTCACTAGGTTTATCTGGTCTGATAAGTATCCTCGATTGGCCTATTATAAATTGTCAGCTCCAAAATCTGAAGGGGGCTTGCGGATTCCCCATTTGGCTATATATTATTGGGCTAGCCATTTAGCAAAATGTTTGAAATGGGTACGCCTCGGCCCTGAAAAAGAGCAACCGGTATGGCTTAGAATTGAATTGGATTTAATTAGGTCTATGAACCTGAACCCCCTAACTTTGCTCTATGTTAAAATGACGCAGGTGCGTATGGCTGAGAAATGTCCCATAGTAGCTACCTCATTAAAGGTATATGCACAATTATGTTCTTTTTTTCGATATACCCCTCAGTTAGACTTGACCCAGCCCATCTGGAACTCCCCATCATTCACCATCAATAAGAAGCAGATTCCCCATAAATGGTTGCCCCAACTGGGGGATGGGAAAGTACTCTCCTTTGTGGATGAAGAGGGGCAATGGTTGCCAGTAGGAGATATTATTGGGAAATTTAATATCCCAGCTCTTTCACACTTTAAAGTCATGCAGTTAAGGCATTTACTTACAATAGTCCTTGGCAACACCCCTCCTTACCAGATAGTTATGGCCCTGATACCAGAAGTCTCATTACTTGGAGCTTCGGGTACCGTATCTAAACTACATCAGGTGTTGTTTCACAAAAGATATGGGGACTCCTTTGGACCCACAAGGTTTTGGAACTCCATTCTGCCTCAGTATCATCCTGATTGGCAAACCCTGTGGAGATCCTGTCATAAATATGTTTCTCAAGACAGGCTGCGTCTTATGCAATATCACATTTTACATAATATGTATTATACTCCGGTTAAGTTAAAGAAATGGGGTCTTTTGGACTCTAACTTATGTGCTAAGTGTTCTCGGGAGGAGGGAACACTTCTTCACTTATTTTGGTCCTGCCCCAAAATTTCTTTTCTATGGGACTCTATCAAGGCTTCCCTGGATCCTTTACTGGGCCTACAGGAGTATTTCATGCCTGATATTTGTCTCCTAGGAGACTTGTCCTCCATTAGAGTTAAGGTCAGAAGGTTTCATATTTCTATGATAGCCCTATCTGTCAAGAAGCTTATTCTATGCCACTGGAAAGACAAGTCCACTCTGACTTTTCAGGAATGGGTGAACAAAATTCTTGACAATCTACGTACAGAAAAAGTGATTGCCAGCCTCCATAACAGATTGGCAGTTTATACACAAATATGGGCTCCCCTTCATTCTCTAATTCTAGTTGCTCAGACATAGTTGCGTTTCAGGATAAATTGCCCTGTAGGTTTCTGTGTAATGATTTTATACTTATGGGACACATAGATTTGTTACTGCTGTATGGGGAGGGAGGGGAGGAGGGTTGGGCAGTTTTATTTTAATAAGATGCTGTACTCTTGTTTCACTCTCATGGTAACTGCCTTTTATTGTGGAAAATGTATCAATAAAGTCTGAATTGAAAAAAAAATGATAAGGATCAACTATAAATTTCTTCCTAGCTGGGGAATATGATATCGTGACAGCCATGGGCACTTTCTGGGTGGCAGGTTCAGAGACGTGGAGCAAACCAAGGCTTGTCGACAGTTGGACATTGTCATCCATCATTTGCTGGGGTAGATAACTTTTTCCTTTCCCTAGCTGAGACTGTGGTGAACTCATCTGAGTCAATGGAGGGTGTGTGATGCCAGAGTGAGTGGACCAACTGGTGGCGGGAGGACCTGCTGGCTCAAAACCTTTTGCATAGTTTATTATACTAATCTTCGCATACAGGAGTGGTGAGAGTACTGCCTACAGATGTTTGACTGCTATGTACTGAGCTCAGTTCTGGTGACAGCAAAAAAACATTGCTGTTAGGGTAATCCTGTCCTCTCTGCATTTAGACTTCTTGATTATGTTGGTCACTAACAGAGACAGAGAGTATCTCAGGACTTAAGTGAATTGCACTATACATTTGTTTCCCTGGTCTCTGCGGCACTACTATATTGCTATAAAAACAAGCTTTTGTTTTGAAATGTAGGTGGCTGTATGGTTGTTTTTATTTATTTTTCCCTTCCCCTTTTAATTTTTAGTGTTTTGTTGAAGTATGAGTTGGAAGTTTGAATGATTAGGAAGTGAAATTTGTATTTATTGACTGAATTGGGGCTTGTCTGTGGGTTTAAAGTGATTGGGGTAATTATCTGGGGGTTGTGTGCAGCGCTTGGTTGAGATGTGCATAGGCATGAGTGAGGTTAGGCACATCTACACCGTTGACCACCTGTGGAAGCATTATCCTTGTGCGGGAGCCCTATTGGTCCTCACTGCAGAGGTTCTCAGCCACTGTAGGGGACTGGGGACTCTCTGAAGGAGGGACAAAAACTGCAGTGGAGGTCGGGGGTATGATGGGGGTGCATGATCAGGGTGGTAAGAACGAGGTGATGTCCAAGGAGGATTTGGAAACAAAGAAAAATAGAATTTGATGGCAGATAAGGGCCACTTGGCCCATCCAATCTACTAATTTCTCCCTACCTTCACTATTCCATCAGATTGTGCCTGATCTATAGCTTTCTCCCTCCCCCTTCCTTCTTTTCCACTATGATTCCTTTGTGCTTATCCCATGTATTCTTGAACCACACCACAGTTTTTTCGCCCACCACCTCTGCTGAAAAACTGTTCCAGGAATCCACCACTCTCTCTGTAAAGAAGTACTTCCTCACATCTTTCCTGAATCTACCCATCCAGGTTCAAAGCATGTCCCCTTGTTCTTGAGCACCTTTTCTTCTGAAAAATACTTCCTTCATGTACCTTATTTACCCTGTGAGATATTTAAAGGTTTCTATCATAGCTCCCCACTCCCTTCTATGTTCCAGGGTGTACATTTTGAGGTCCTTTAGTCTCTCCTCATAAGGCTTTTGATGCACACCCTGCACCATTTTAGTTGCCCTCCTCTGGACCACAGCCACTGTGTCTATGTCCTGCTGGAAATGTGGTCTCCAGAACTGGACACAAAACTCTAGGTGGGGTCTTACCACTGAGATAGACAGAGACAACACTACTTCCCTCTTTCTGCTGGTGATACTCCTGTATATGCACTCCAACATCCCACTTGCCCTTCCTACTGCCTTGTCACAGTTCCTGGTCACCTTTAGGGATTTGGAATCAGGACTGAGGTCTGCCATGCCTGGTTCATTGCAGGGCCCTGCCTAATGTCACATGGCAGGCAGTAGCCTGTCTCCCCAGCAGTACTCCTGCCCTTCAGATCATTCTTTGCAATGCAAGGTCACCAAGGAGTAAGATTAAGGAATGGAAGTTGGGGCATTCTAGAAGAATATTCTGGTCTGAGGAGGACAAGATGGTGCTGAGAACTTATTATGGTATTAATAGACAATCAGTCTGAAGAAGACAGAGTTCACATCAAGGTCAATAGCTGGAAATAAAAATTGTCGAGGGCAGTTCTTTTGCACCATTGACAGATTATTAAATCCTTCCTATCTCCAGTCAGTCAGAGCTTTTTCAGCAGAAAAGTGCAAGGAGTTTGGATGTTTTTTCTTTCACAAAGTGTACTCTATTAGATCAGATATCTCTTTTTGTGGCCCGTCATGGACTGGTAATGGTTGTTCCCTTATTGATGTAGATCTGCCTGCCTGGGAGGAGTTTTGGTAAGTTTCAGAGTGTGAGGTACTCTGGGTAGTCTCTAGTTTGTGGCACACTAGCTGTATGCTGGATGTAGGACCAACCTGGCTGATTCTAGGCTTTGGCGAGTCCTTGGATCCAGTGTTCACTGAGACTGTCAGCGGTTCCTTAAAAGGGTGTTTTTCCATCTGCCTTGAAAAAGGCTGAGGTTAGACCCCTACTAAAAAGCCTTCCTTGGACCCTGATGTTCTGGAAAATTACAGACCTGCCTCAAACCTTCCCATTTTGGGGAAGGTTATTGAGAGGGCTGTGGTGTAACAACTTGTGGACCACCTGGAGATTTTTTCCATTAATGAACCTCTCCTGTAGGGTTTTTGGCTGTATCCAACTCATGATATCCTCCAAGCAAGGGACTGAGGACTTTGCTTAATCTTGGTCATCTTGGATCTCTCATCGGCATTTGCACAGTTGACCATGGGGTGCTGTTGGGTCACCTGAGGAACTACAATATGTGGCTTTCACTGGCACAGATTTACACTGGTTTGAATCCTTTGTAACTGGGAGAATGCAGCAGGTAGCCCTTGGTGATTTAATCTCTGGGGTCTCTGTGTTATCCTATGTGGTTCCTCAAAGCCTGATCCATGCCCCTTTGATGTTCTCTATGTAAATGTAGTCCAAGGGGGAGATCATCAGGTGGTAAGGTATTGAGTTTCACTGTTATGCAGATAATATTCATTTGTACTTGTACTGGTCTCATGGCATGGAATATGTGGTTTTGGTGCTGAGGTAATGTCTTGCCAAGATAAATAACTGGATACCTTCAGACTGGCTATGTCTTTGCCCAGGAAAGACAGAGGTCATGGTGATCGAGCGGCACTGCTGGGACTCAGCCTCAGTAAGAGATCTGGCTCTTCCTTCAATGGATGGCCAATCTCTCATAGTCATGGATGTAGATAAGGATCTTGGAGTCATTCTGGGCTGCAAGCTGACACTAGAACAACAGATGTCAGCAGTGGTCTGAACTGGCTTCTATCATAGCTGAAGCATTACCAGGATCAAACCGCATCTGGCTCCAGTGGACCTGGTGATGATTACCCATGCTTTCTTCACCTCTAGGTTGGACTACTGTAATGCTATTTACTTAGGGATATCAGGAGGTTTGATGTGTTGCCTGTAGCTGGTCCAGAATGCTGCTCTCAAGCTGGTAGTGGGTTCTTCTTAGATTGATCACATCACACCTGTCTTGAAGGTGCAGCGCTGGCTGCCTTTGTGGTGGCACATCACCTTTAAGATATACTTGTTAATATACAAGGCCCTACACAGTTTGGGACAGGACTGCTTGAAAGATCTCCTGGACCCTTACCACCCAGTCCTACCCCTCCGCTCCACCAATGCAGGGATACTTGTTGTCCCCCTTCCTGTTTGAGACTCTCAGGGGAAAGAGCTTTTGGAGTGGCAACTCTAGTGCTGTGTAATTCTCTTCCTGGACACATTCATATGGCTTGTACAGTGGATGCCTTCAAAGTCTCTCTGAAGACTTATTAATATTTAAACAACCTTTACCCAATTAGTTATTTTTATCACATCTGTATTTTGATAGTTATACTTGACTATATTTAAAATTTCTGAAATTATGGATTGCTTCTTTTGCTTTTTTTGATTGGATGGATGTATATACAGTGCCCTGAGCCACAAGGATAGGGTTCTGTATTAATAAAGATTGCCTTGCCTTGCTTTGCAATCACTCAGAGTTAAGCTAAAGAGGCAGTATGTTCTAGTAATTATGAATACCAGCTTGGCAATCAAGGGATCACTGGTTCAATTCTCACTGGAGCCAAATGCTCACTGTTTGAACTTAGGCTAGTCATGAATCCTCTCAGTGTTAAAGTACACCCAACTGCAGAACTGGGAAGACACAGAACTATTGTCCCTGAAAGTGATTGCATTGCTAGTTTTTGAAGAAGCAAGGCCTCACTGGAAAGGAAAGGTTGCATCTGAGCTAGCTATCCTAGGTCAGTCAATTAAAAAGAAACTATTTTTTTTCCACAACTCACACCTAAATGTTTAACCTAACCAATACCCATCAGCAAGTCTTCAGCATCTGCCAAGTATTTAAAAAGGTATATGATAGGCATTAGCTGTACTCACTTTTAAAACAAGGCCCGTAACACAAACAAAATAAGTAATTGGCTGCCAGCATGGAAGGTAATACTTCCTACTGCATCACCTGCCAATCACTTCTTTTGTTTGCATTCCAAGCCTCCTTTAAAAGAACCTGTGAATAAGTTGCATTTCCTTGATGGATGTTCAGTAATGCACTTTCTTTAGTTGAATTGCAGACTACATCTGATTGGGATGAGACTGCCATACAGTATTTGCATCAAAATAAAACTGAAGTATGTGTATCCCTCCCACAGATGTTGGTTACTCTTGGCCCCTTTATCCTTTGGAGGCAACTGGACTGGGTTCCTAAAGGTTCTAGTGCACCACAGGCATGAAAAAACTACAAAGGCTCCATAACCACACTCACCAAACACATAATAACTTTATTGTCCATCTTAGATCTTCCAGTCAAGCAGTAGGGGGTTGCCAAACAAGCTTATAACTTTTTCTTCCATTTTCATTCTCCACTGCTCGCACAATAGAGGTACAACATCACGTTACTGAGGCAAACTGTGCACATGAAGTTTTGACATTGATCCTTTTTACTTTACCCTGAACTCAACCCCAGATCTCCAGGCAGATGAACCTCTATGGAAATCCTTAGGCAACAAGAACATTCTGTGTTGGTGGAGCCTATCATATACCTGAAACCACCAATGGTATGTTTGTGCAAAATGCAGCTGGAAGAGTTCCCCATGACTCCCAGACCCTGTCAAACTGACTCAATTGGGTGCCAGCTTCCATTTTACTTGAATCTAAATGAATGCTCCTGAGCCTTTGACATGTTAGGCTTTTATCATATTTGAGAAGATCCATTAGGTCGTCCTCTGACCTTAATTCAAAGCACCCTTTCCCTTACTACTCAATGTTTCCTCTCCTCTCTCTGAAAATATTGGTCTTTTGGTAGCCCCGGGTCAGATATTTACCTGGCAGAACCTTTACTGGTCCCTAGGCAAGGGGGCAGTCTTTCTGAATTTGTAACTGTTTCTCATGGAGTCTAAATCTCTCCATCTTTAGTGCATTTATTCTTTATTCCTAACTCTCATCCCTATCAAGCTCTGTTGCTCTCTGACATATATATGTCCTTTTATCTAGGCAGTACACTCTAGAATCAATCATCTACAGACCTGTGTGACAGGAATGCTAACAGGAATGGGAACCGAGTAGTTGCCTGTGGTTCTGATCCCTAAAAAAGATGGTACCACATGGTTTTGTGTTGACTAACGGAAGCTTAACAACTGTACAAAGTCAGAGACCCACCCCATGCCCAGAAGAGATGAGACCTTGGACCAACTGGGGGGAGCCAAGTACCTGATCACAATAGACTTAACAAAGGGCTACTGGCAGGTACCTCTGACTCTGTAGCCAGAGAAAGATCAGCTTTTGTCACCCCATTTGGTTTATATGAGTTCAAAGTAATGCCCTTAAGATGAAGAATACACCTGCAACCTTTCAGTGGCTTGTGGATCGTATTCTGCCTGGAGCAGGTGACTTTGCACTGGCATATATGGATGACATAGCCATTTACAGCCAGACCAGGGAGGAGCACATCAAGCATGTGCGGGAGGTGTTCTGCTTGCTGATGGCTGCAGGGCTGACAGTCAAGGCAGAAAAAAATTCCAGATAGGTATGGCAGAAGTGTCCTCCCTCAGGCACCGGGTGGGCAGTGGATGCATTCATCCAGAGTCTGCCAAGGTTGATGCCATCCTGGCCCACTGCTACCACTAAAAGAGGTAAGGGCATTTCTTGGGACAGCTGGGTACTACAGGAGATTTGTCCCTCACTACAGTGATATGGCCAATTTCCTTATAGACCTAACAAAAAAGAAATGTCTGAGAAGATTCATTGGATGTAGGGCTGTGAGGCTGCTTTTTAGAAGCTAAAGAAGGCCTTAAGTGGGCCGGCTGTGTTAGCTAGCTCCAATTACAGTCTAAAGTTTATTGTTCATGAGAATGCCTCAGATTACGGGCTGGGCGCTGTGCTGAGCTGGGTTACACTGTGGGAGGAGCACCATGTAGTATATCTCAGCCAGATGCTGCTGCTCAGGTAGGAGGCATATGCCACAATTAAGAAGGAATGCTTGGGGTATTGTAGGCCATTCAGAAGCTGCAGCCTTTTCTGTACGATCAAGAATTTACTGTGGTCACAGATTATAATCCACTGATCTAGCTTCATAGATCAAGCAGGCAAAATGGAAAATTACTGCACTGGAGCTTGATACTGCAGGCCTATAACATGGCCATCCACCACCCCAGTAGTAAACAAAATACCAGTGTGGATGGGCTATCTGGGCAGGGCTAGCAGCATAGCTAGATACTTTATGTACTTCTCAGTCTCTGCATGAATGGCCGTGTCTCTTGGGGTGGCCCAAAAGAGACGTGCCTTCGTCACCTGGGGTGGGAGAGTTATGACAGGAATGCTGACAGCAATGGGAACTGATCTGTTAATTGCTTATGTTTGTGAAACTATTTTCTGTTCCTTTTATTCTCACTAGAGTATTTCTGCCTGGAAACTGATTAGTTAATAGTTGCTTGACATAGTTGCTTATGTTTGTGAAACTATTTTCTGTTCTTCATATTCTCACCATAGTGCTTCTGCCTGGCATGCTAACAAAAAACATTGAGAATTCTGCATCAAATGATTCTGCACAGGGTAATAAATCTCAGAGACACATGAGGTGGACACACAAACACACACACACACACACACAAACATACACACACACACACACACACATTTAAGGGGATTGGAGCATTTACATGAAAAACTGGGTGCAGAACCAACCTAGTTTGACCCACACAGGTTTTAAGCTGATTGGAGCATTTGAACATAAACTTGTTACAGAATTTAAAATGTTTGGTGGGTTTGAAAATAACCTGTCAGTGGGTTTCAGTCTTAGGCTATAAATTCAGAGGGTTAATTACAATGAACAGCTTTTGCAAACCTTCCTGGTAAGAACAGACCCTGCATTCCAGCTAGCTTGTGGCGGAGATAAGAAATAGTGAGGTTTCAAGTTCTATCTGAGTTTAGCTGGGAAGCAAGAAATCAGGGAAGAGTAGATGGTAACATTTTCCTTTCCGACATCTATTGTTCAAAACATTTATTTCTTTTCCCTATGGATGCATATTTTCTCTTTTGTACTGTATATATCCTGGTATTGTAAAACTTGAGTTTTGCAGTAAATAATTTATTATTATAGAATCGACTGTGGCTTATTTGCAAAGACAACTGCATTATTTTCACTGGCAAAGAGAAAAATCTGTCCACCATCTGTCAGCTGAGAAGCACTCTACCACATCTGAACTGTGGAACTGTGTGGTCCTCCCCATCCTTGCACAGGGAACGAGCTAATGTCCTGGGAAGCCAGGTGGTGGAAGAAGAAGAAGAAGAAGAAGCAGAAGAAGAAGAAGAAAACTCTCTGAAAGCTGTTGTAGTGCAGAAGGGAGAGTTTGTCTCTACCTGCATATCCATTCCAGTACCCAAGTCCTCTGGGAGTTTCTGTCTGTCTTCTGCTGTTCTGCTTCAAGGTCTCTTCTCTCTGACTTCTCTTCATCCTCTGGATAGTGATCCTGACTGGTAACCTGTGCTAAATCTCAGGCCACAACTCTAAGCTCTGCAGGTGCAACCTATTTCAGTTCATCCAGAGGCCTGGTCACATGCTGAAGTCTGGGACAGCTACTATCAGCTGCACTTTCCTCTTAAACTCTAATCCAGACTAACATATACCTTTTCTGCTTTTCTGTCTCTAATCTTAGCTCATCCCCTTAATCTGTGGCTGAGCCCTCCCAGCAGCTATATCAGGGACATTATACTCTTAACTCATTAGGTTCTACACTATTTTTGTAATTCCAGTTTGGCGTGGGCAATACATATGATAAAGCTGTCTGACCTGGGAGGTGGTCTGTGAAATGCATTACCAACCATACCATTGTGCAGCTGAGTTGCAACATTTATCAGATGCTGAGGGCTCTTTGCTAGAGAGGGGCTAGATTTGACAGCTAGTTGGAAGTTGGGGGTTAGGTGGCAGTATATGGATCCAAGTTGCTCCACCATCCATATACTGTATGACCACTATACTGTGCATCCTGCCAAAGTACTGCCCATGCACATATCACATCTGATAAGTTCTTTTAATCATGAGGCAGAAAATAGTCCCTCAACTCTAATGTGCACAAAAGCTCTTTATTACCTAAAAACAGCACAAATTGAAGGCTTGAAAAGTCCACTACAGTCATGTCATGGGGGGTGGGTGCTAGGTTACCCCAAAAGCAGGCACAGAGTATATCGAGGTCAAATGGGCTCAAGAGAATCCAGGATGTAAATAAGCTGTCTTTCCAAGTGTTTGTAGTTCTAGGAACCTTTTAATACTTATGCTAGGCTATGTACGACCCTGTCCATGTGTAAATGGTGGGGGTGGTGAAGTTGAAGAGCAGGGACTATGTGTTATCCTTGAATCATACACTGCAAGAAGTGTTGCATTACACTGCAAATCACTACATGTGCAGCTTATACAGCAACATTTTAAAATGATCATACAATGACATACAATGGCAAGGAAAAATCTTTGACACTGATTTGTCAGTCTGGGGCTAGACACTGATATTATCCTAGTATAACATCACAGATCTAGTCCCAGCACACACATGACCACATTAACTGATAAATAAAATCACTCCATATACCAGTAATTCAAACAACGGAGATGAAGCCAAAACCATGATTGGCTTCACTGTTCCCTACTTGGGATCTGGCTTCAGTGACCCCATTTCAAAGTGTATATTACTCACAATGGAGGCTCCTAAATGGTGGAGTACTGTTTGTATGTGCAAACAAAAAAAAATGAGCTGTCACTACAATTGGCTTTACTAGCTGCACTGTCCCATACAAACTGAAAATGTGAAAGTGAAGCTGTAAACCCCATTGGTGTCACTGTTCACCACACTGCAGCAAGGTTCACTGATCCTGCTCAGCAGTGTCTATTTCTTTAAACGGCATCTCCTCATAGAAGTACAATTCTGCCAAAGTGTCATTTGCAAGCTTAAAAAAAAGAAACCTAAAAAGTATCCTTCAGTACAATTGGTTTTACAAGCTGAGCAGTCCTATCTGCTATGTGCACGCATGCTTTAAACAGCAATGCTCGGCTGAAATCATGATAGGTGCCGATCCCGCTAGTCACTTCATACAGTTTCCTGTCATTATCTCCTGGTAAAACCTGAAAATGACCCCTCTGTACAGGAAGAAACCACAAATACCAACACAATGGATAGTAGACAGGAACAACTACAAAGTAAGAAGTTTAGCCAGCATGGGGGGGGGGGTCCACTTCTCATTGACTGCATTGGCTGCACCACATGAAAACCAAAACAAGAACAACAGAAGACAGATAAAAGCTGCAAATATGATGGGGGGCATGACACAGGACAAATTTAATACAATAACAAAGAGGAAGGTTGGGGGTGAACATGGTAAAGACAGACACACATACACAGCAGCAGCTCCACCTACTGGGCAATATAAACCTACACTACTTTCTGTGTAAATACACCTACCCATTCATAAAAAATGAGTAAAATCTACATTTAAATTATAATTCTTAATCTCTTTTTTTTAAAATACAAACAAGCCAGTGCATTATAGGAATAATGCACTCCAGGGTGTGTGTTGTCCTAGGATAACGTCATTTCTCGGGTGTTGGATGCACTCTGCCTGCTGGCACGTGCCCAACCACCTGAGGTATTATTTTATCCCAGCATGATACACACCCTGTTATGCAATATTCCTTTAATTTATTTTAGATGTGCTCTTCACTGATAACCATTCTGGTTTTATGCTGTGTTCAGCTAAAGATAAAATGTGATATGCAAAATATTTTGATAATGCAGTGCTAACGCAGGCAGCATGAAGATGTTTCAATGCTAGAAAACAGGTTTCAGCCTGTACCATTCATCACAATAAACCTGTATAAAACATGTAATTAGACATACAAAAACAAATACAGACATAAATAAATACAAATAAACAGATATGTAGGTAATAACCCACAACTGGTTGTGTATTGTGCAAAATCAGTTCCTAATACCTTCATTCCTTTTGACAGTGGTTCAGTTCTCCAGTATGTACAACTTAACTTGGCTTATTGTACTTATAATAATCCATATCCATAATTATTACAAAAAATGAAAACAAAGTGTACACTTTAAAATATTACAAACCTCTGGTAAATACCCTTCCCCCACAGCTACACTGTGCTGTGGGGCAGCAGTCTTTCTGGGGATGATGTGGAGTAAAGGGGGATGTCCTGTGTGTAAAAGCCTGGAGCTGCTAAAGGCTGAAATAAGGCTGTTCAGATGGGAGCTGGGGAGGATGGTGTGGGAAGTCAGAGGAGCACAGCAATGGAGGGAAAGGCAGAAGGGTGATGACCAGGGGAGTGACGGTATCAGGCAGGGGATAGGAGTGGGGAGGAGCACCCAGAATACAAGAGTATCTCTTTCTCAGAGGAACAGGAAGCCCAAGGTGGAGGAATGACAAGTGGTGAGGGGAAGGGGGAGCAATGTGAGAGTAGCATCAGGGATAGGAAATTCCTAAGAGTGTCTTTATTGAATAGATTTGCATCACTATCTGTAAGGAGGGAGGGGGCAGCAGAAGGCGAGGTACTAGGTCAGATTGAGCCAGGGTTGAGAGCAGGAGTACAGGGAAGGGGGAGGGAACTAATCAGGCTGGGCAGGGAAGAGAAGGCAGGCAAAATGGAGTGGTGGAAGGGGGGAGGGAGAGAAAAAGGAAGGAAGAGGGAAGGGAAAACTGAAAGCAGATACAGATAATCAAAAGGGGAGGGGC
Organism: Neoceratodus forsteri; assembly: GCA_016271365.2. NCBI lineage: Eukaryota > Metazoa > Chordata > Ceratodontiformes > Ceratodontidae > Neoceratodus > Neoceratodus forsteri. The sequence goes on from CM028130.1 coordinate 1,379,678,842, forward strand.
AGATTGGGAGATGGAAAAAAGTTAAGGGGATAAATTGTGGATGTGGAGATAAGTTTACCAGGATGCATAGTGAGCAGTTAGGTGGGGAAGCTGCTAGTACCGAAGGTAAGAAAGGAAGGACGGGGAGCACAGATGCAGGGGATGGAAGTGTGACAATCATAGGGGACTCCATAATTAGAGGTATTCACTAGGGAAGGAAAGGGGACCCAAATGCAAGCAGGAGGGTAGTTTGTATGCCAGGGATGACAGAGGGGAAGGTGGACCCAAGAATAAGGGAAATAGTAAGGGAGGTTGGAGGAAAACCTAATTTAGTTATACATTTGGGAACCAATGACCTACAGTAGCTGGGGAGGAGGTGGAGGTAGTGCAAAGTAGGTTCAGGGAGTTAGGGAAGATCTGCAGGAGGAAGGAAGTTCACTAGCCTTCTCAGAGATGATACCAGTACCAAGGGCCAGCACAGCCAGGAAAAGAAGAATAGAGGATTTCAATGACTGGCTGAGGAAATGGTGCAGGGAGGAGATGTTCATCTGTATTGGGGACTGGGAGGAAACCTGGTCAAACAAAGTACTGTTTTCATCAGACATTCTACACCTCGGTATGGAGGGTTTTAGGGTATGTGGGAAAAACTTGGAGAATACTAACCACTACACTTAATTTAATCTACTGGGGGGGGGGCAGTGGCATGCCGGCCCACAGACTCTTAGAGGAGGAGGAAGAGGAGGAGTGAAACCCCCACAGTGATGAAAGAGGTCTGGTGGGAGGAGGTGGAAGGTCAAGAACACAGTTAGCAAAGGGTGGAGGGGTGAGGAACACATAATAAGAGGACATGGATTGGTGCACAGAGGGATAAATGTGAATAGAAGAACAGAGGGAAGAGAAGGAAGGTCAGATTCTAGGTGGAGGGTTGTGTCTCTGAAAGCACGGAGTCTTGGAAACAAAATGGAAGACCTGCAGGCACTATTAGCGGACAGGAGGGTGGACATTGCTGCAGTAAGTGAGACTTGGGCAACATCACACCATGACTGGGACCTTTTGATCCCTGGATATAAACTATACAGGAGGGACAGGGTAGTAGGTAGAGATGAGCTAAGTGGCTCAATTCTCTCCACTAAGCAATTCACGGAGTGAGGGCAAATTCGTGAGTGCTCTGCAACGTGAAGTGGAGTACTTCATGTTATATTGATAACGCCAAGTCCATTGAAAACAATGACTTTGCTACTTCTCTGCCTTCCCAAACCATTACTCCACTAATTTATGGTGAAGAACATTGAAAACAATGTACTTCACCTCACTTCACCTTATTTTTAAGCTCCAAGGTGAATTTTGCAGTGATTCGTGGGATTTCAGGTCACATGGGCTCTAGATTGTTCTGCACAGACTCAGTTTGGGGTAGTATGTGTAGGAAGCTGTAGGAGACAATCTGATCTGAGAGCTCTCTGCGATTCAAATCTTCTAAAAGCTGCTAAAAAAGCTTTTTTGAGTCATTCTTTTTGCTGAAACTTTAGTTCATCGATTATAGGAAACACTCCTGTGCTCATATCATCTAGCTTTTACTGTTTGTGTGTGGATTTTGAATGTTAATGTACAACATTCAGTCTGTGTACTGAGAGACAGTGGAAGTGTACTTTGGGGGAGGGGCGTATCTGTGGTATAGGTAGATTAACTTGGAGAAAAAGATAGTGCTTTCTTTTTTGATGATATTTTTCTTGTATAACTGTGTTAATGTACACATAGTAATATTGTTAATAATTTTGCCATTTTTTTGCTGATTGTTGTGGTTCAGCAGTGCATAATTTTAGTTTGTTTAAAATATGTGGTTATATTACTGAAGTTTTCAATTTGCTATGCATGGTGTGTGTGTGAGTATGTGTGTGACGCATGTCATCAAATCAGACACCTTTTATTCTACCACATAATAATTTCAGCAATGTGAACCTGCTATCCAGTGCAGCTGTGTGATTGCTGTACTTCTTTGTGGTATCTTTACTGGTACTAATACTAGTGACGGTTACTGCAGCAGTGCAGTACACTTCCCCCCCCATGGCCCTCCCCAACCGGCAAAGGTATTCTTTTCCAGATTTGAATTTCTAATGGTGAGCACTGGTTAGGTGTTGTGCTTTTGCATCTGCATCTCTTCAGTGTGCAGTGCAATCTTAATCTGTCTGTGCATTTGCATCTCTTTAGGGCCCAATCTCCACCTGTAATTTAAGTCACAGTTGTTTCTTTGGCTTCCCTTTAGAGTACTGGACAGGTGTGGTGGATAATTCTGCATGAACATTGTACTCATTAATATGCATTTTTAAGTCAGGACCATCATCACAAGTCACTCGTGATACAAATCACGTTCTTCATCATCACAGTCACAAATGCTGCCACAAATCATGATTCATGATCACGTCGTGAATCACAACATTAATTTTTTGACTAGTTACTTGGATGTATTGTAAGCATGTTTTCTAGTATCTCTCCAGGCTTCATCACCCCGCCATTGTACTCATTAATGAGCATTTTTAAGTCAGGGAGTTTGTGCTACAGCTCATCGGGGAAGTACAACTATAGGCATTTGCATTCCCAATACAGTTCCATATTATCTCACACAGTTGACACCGAATCACATTCTTCATCATCACGGTCACAAATACAGTCAGAAATCATGATTCATGATCATGTCACGAATTACAACACCAATTTTTTGACTAGTTACTTGGATGTATTGTAAGCATGTTTTGTAGTATCTCTCCAGGTTTCACCACCCCACCATTGTACTCATTAATGAGCATTTTTAAGTCAGGGAGTTTGTGCTACAGCTCATCGGGGAAGTACAGCCATAGGCATTCACATTCCCAGTAGATTTCCATATTGATTATCTCACACCATCGACACTGAGTTACGTTCTTCATCATCACAGTCACAAATCATGATTCACAATCACGTCATGAATCATGATATCAATTTTTTGACTAGTTACTTGTATGTATTGTAGTCAAGTTTTATAGTATCTCTCCAGGCTTCACCACTGCACCATTGTAATCATTAATAAGCATTTTTAAGTCGAGGAGTTTTGTGCTACAGGTAATCAGGGAAGTACAGCCATAGGCATTCGTGTTCCTTCCATTACACATGTGAGTTACAGTACTGTGTGGTACTGGTGGGCAAAAGTGGCCTCAATTTGCTCTGTGAAGTGATTCATTGAGTAACGCGGAATCCGTGGAGAACTCCACAATGTGATGCGAAGTACATTGCTTCATAATGAGGAATGCAAAGTCCATTGAAACCAATGTCTTTGCATTATTCCATCTTCCCCAAACCACTTCTCCACCAATTTTAAGGTGAAGTACATTGAAATCAATGTAATTCACCTCACTTCACCCTGTAATTGGGCTCCAAATGAAATTCTACAGTTATTCATGGGATTGCAGGTCACATGGGCTCTTGATTGTTCGGCACAGTCTCAGTTCTGGCCTGGGTAGTGTGTGTGCAGTGGTAGCTGGAGACAGTTTGCTCTCAGAGCTCTGCAATTCAAAACCTCTAAAAGCTGTTTAAAATGCCTTTTTGAGTAATATTTTTTCCTCAAAATTTTGTACATCGATTGTAGAAAACCCTTCTGTGCTCATATCATCGAGTGTTTATTGTTGTGTGTGGATTTTGAATGTTAATTTAGAACAGTCAGTCTGTGTACTGTGAAGTGTGCTTTGGGGGAGGGGCGTATTTCTGGTGTAGGTAGATTAACTGGGAGATAAAGGCAGTCTTTCTGTTTTGGTTATATTTTTCTTATAGAACTGTGTTAATGTACACCCAGTAATATTTTCAGTAATTCTTGACATTTTTTTGCTGATTGTTGTGGTGCAGCAGTGTATAATTTCAGTTTGTTTAAAACATTTGGTTATATTACTAAAGGTTTTCAATTTGCTACGCATTACTTGTATTGTGTGTAAGTGTGTGTGCGATGCGTGCCATTACATCAGGCACCTTTTATTGTGTTACAGAGTAATTGCAGCAGTGTGAACCTGCTAGCCACCTCACCTGCATTAATTTTTTTATACTGCTTTGTGGTATCTTTACTGGTAGCAGATTGTTACTGCCATGCACTAATCCCCCAACTGGCAAAATGTATTCCTTTCCAGATTTGGATTTGTGACTTGTGAGCACTGCTAGGTGTTGTTGTACCTTTTGTATGCATCCTTGAGTGTGCAGCTAATCTTAATCTGTCTGTGCATTTGCATTGCACCATTAATTCTGGGAGACTGCATTTCTTGTTATGCTCTCATTTCACTTCGTCAGCAGTGTGGAATTTTCTGAACACATGACAGTAGCATTTTGGGGATGCACATTAATTCTGGTGACTCTGTGACCTGACCACTGTGCTCATGACTTAGTGTGCCATTAATTCTGGGAGACTTTGCATTTCTTCTTACACTCTCATTTCACTTCATCAGCACTGGGGAGTTTTCTGGACACAAGACAGTAGCACTTTCAGGATGCACATTCATTCTGGTGACTGTGTGGGTGGGATGCTGCCAATATTGTTGTCACTTCCCCTTACTTTGTGTTTAAGGTGGAATGACAATGCAAAGTAATAATAACAAGTCGAAGTGAGCCTTTACTATCTGGCACTCTGCGTAGCGAAGTGCCAACACAAAGTGGTCACTTCACGTCCACTTCTCCAGTGGCTTTTAAATTCACTGCATCTCTAGTAGTCGGGAAGGGGAGGGGTGGCAGTTTATATAAGGGAGGGAATAACTTGAACGAGGGAGGAGTTGGAGGAAGGGGAGGTGGCGGCATTATGGGTTCAGTTAAGGTCCAACAGAGGGAAGAAAGGTGAGGTTGGGGGTGGTTTATAGACCACCCATTCAAAATCAGGAGAGGGACAGGAAACTGAGCTCACAAATATCAGAAGCTGTGGGGAAAGGAGAGGTGGTAATTGTGGGGGTCTAAAACTTGCCCAAGGTGGACTGGAGCATACCATCCATGACATGTGCTAGGAGTCAGGTGATCCTGCAAGGACTGCAGAGTGGGTTATTGACTCAGGGCATCACTAAACCAACAAGAGCTGAGGCAATTCTTGATCTGGTGCTCACAAATGAGGAGCATGTACAGGAAATAATTGTCAGGGAGCCACTGGGAGGAAGTGATCATTACACAGTGTGGTTCTTGTTGGATATGGGCAGGGAAAGCATCCCGACTAAGACCAAAATCTCAGATTTCAGGAGGACAGACTTCAGAAAAATGGGAAAAGTGCTAAGGAGCCATGTGGTGGGCATCAAAGCAGATATGGGGGGTGGACAAAAGGTGGAGGGGTTGGTCCTACATTAAGGAAGGAATACTGGTTGCCACAGATGAGTGTGTTATGCTCAGAGGTAAGAACACAAGGGCCAAAGTGCCCAGCTGGTTTAGTTCTGGAGTTGCCCAGGCAGTAAGGGAAAAGAAATTGGCCTACAGAAAATTCAGGAAGACCAAGAGAGAGGTGGATAGGGAAAATTACCTAAGATTGGCTAGTGAGGCAAGTAAGAAGGTCAGGTGAGCAAAGGCACAGAAGGAGCTGCAGATAGCTGAAGGAATTAAGAGGGGGAGAAGTCTTTCTTTCGCTATATAAGTGAGAAAAGGGACAAGAAGGAAGGGATTGTTAGGCTTAAGAAAGGGTGGAGTGGGTGGAGGATAATAGGGGGAAAAGCAGCGATACTAAGTCAATACTTCTGTTCTGTCTTCACCAGTGAGAAGGATGGACTAGTGCCTTCAGGAGGGAAAAGAGGATTGGGGGAGGGGAACACAGATGTAGCGATAGAGGAGGACAGAGTGAGGGAGGGGCTGCTGGCATTGATGGTGGACGAATCACCAGGCCTAGATGGAGTACATCCAAGGGTACTAAAGGAACTGGCTGAGGAGCTGGCAGGGCCACTGGCAGACCTATTTAATAGTTCACTAGAGACAGGCGTAGTACTGCTGGACTGTAAAACAGCATATGCAGTGCCGCTTCACAAAAGCAGTCCCAAGGATGACCCAGGGAATTACAGACCAGTCAGTCTGACCTCTATTGTAGGCAAGCTCATGGAGACCATTCTAAAGGAAAGGTGGGTGGAATATCTAGAGAAGCATTATTTCCAGGATGGGAGGAAGCATGGGTTCATGGGGGGGTATCATGTCAAACAAATCTGAATGACTTCATTGACTGTGTCACTAAGACAGTAAACAGGGCCAGCAGTAGACATCCTCTATCTTGATTTCAGCAAGGCCTTTGACTATGTGCCCCACAAAAGGTTGATCAGGAAGCTGGTGGATCTTGGCGTTGTGGAAAAGATGGCTGAATGGGTGAAAGGCTGGCTGAAGGACATAACCCAGAGGGTGGTTGTGGGGGGAGAGTTATCTGGCACAAGACAGGTAACCAGTGGGTCCCTCAGGGCTCAGTGTTTAGGGGTCGATGTTGTTCATTGTCTTCATCAATGACATTGAGATGGCATTATGGGCAAATGTGCCTATTCATGTATGACGCCAAGCTGTGTGGGAGAGTGGACACAGCTGAAGGGATACAGGACCTACAGGAAGATCAGGAAAAGCTAGGGAGGTGGTCCAAGATCTGGCAGCTTGGCTTCGATTCCAAGAAATGCAAAGTTATGCATATGGGAGCCAAGAATCCTAGGACAGAGTACAACCTGAGTGGTGTCTGAGTATCTGCATCAGAGGAGGAGGAGGACCAGGGAGTGATGATCACTAGTGACCTAAAGGTCTCCACACAGTGCAAGAAAGCATTGGCAAAGTCAAACATGATGCTGGGATGCACGTCTGGGGAATCAGTAGTAGGAGAGAGGAGTTTATACTGCCCTTATACAGGTCACTGGTAAGGCCACATCCAGAGTATAGAGTTCAGTACTGGTGCCCACACCTCAAAAAGGACATTAACCTGCTGTAGAAGGTCCAGAGGAGAGCTACAGAGATGATAGCTGGTCAGCAGGGTAAGGCATGCAAGGAGAGGTTGAGAGCACTGAACATGTACTCACTGGAAGACAAGAGAGAGAGGGGACATGATTGTGACTTTCAAGTACTTGAAAGGGATAAATAAGGTTGATAAGGAGAGTCTCTTTAAGCTGAGTGGCAACCATAACACGAGGGGGCACAGTCTTAAGCTGGAGGATGAGAGGTTTAGGAGGGAGGTCAGGAAGCATTTCTTCAAAGAGGGTGGTGGATACTTGGAATGCACTGTCAGAAGAGGTAATCTCATTGAAGACAGTGGGCAGCTCTAAGAGAGGCTGGGACAGGTATAGGGGGAGGGTAATGGTCATGGGTAGGGATGATGAGAGGAGGGGGAGGGGGAAGGGACAATAGCTCAAGCTGTGGACCCTGCAACATGAGCAGACTTGATAGACCAAATGGTCTTCTTCTGCTGGCTTCTTTGTATGTTCGAATGTTCATACACTGTCTTGTAAAATACAGATCACACAATTTGAACACTTACAGATGGATGCTATACTGAAAAGCTGAATCAAAGTTTCATATTTAGTCACAGACAAACAGCATGTCTTGCCTGACCCATTTTGGACCCACTTGTCCTTTATCAAAGTGTGCACTTTTTGGTTTGGAACTGTCTTGTAAAAGTATATTGTCATACATGAGCCTAAATTATCAGTTGAACTCCTGGAGTTCCAAGTCAACTATGCCCACATTTTCAACACCCCCAAACACATGTACACTCAGACATAGATATTATCATTATATATAATTAATGTAGTCTTTCAAAAAATGCACCCACCAACACAGCTGTTTAAATAATGTAGGTAACCTTTATAAACTACACCTCCACCACCACTTAGTCTATCTATGCCCTCCAAACCGTTCCACTACTTTATTCTAAGTAATTAAATTAATATGGGACAGGCAAAGACCTGAATGCTGTAAGAACACTTAGAGATTATGGATTCCATGGTAAGAAATGTTGATGGTATGTTAACGGTCATATGCAATACTGAGTTTATCATTATACCACTGTGTTACACAAGGTCAATTTTTTATACAAAAAAAGAAGCCTCCTCAAACTTTTGTGTTGGGGTGAGTTGGCAGAGAAAGGACAGTTTTCCCTGAAAAAACAGAGCAAAATTAAATGAATGTGCACTGTGAACCACAGTTATCACACTACTGATAATTGCCCATAATATCAACACCGTGACATCTGATTCTGCAGTACACTATAAAATGATTATCTGTTACATCCCTATTACAGATAGAAACAAGCCAACCTAATCCAGCTAAAGGGCTGTGCCTACAAAGAATGAATGAAAGTAGCCAGGCCTATTGGTGTATACCTGCCACTGGGGCAAGTATATGCCAGTGCCCATGAGTGAGATGTTTCTGGCTGCTAATCAAGTGGTAGAATGTATACCCCACCAGATCATGAATCTGTCATTGATGGCTAGCTACCTACTGCAAACTCATAAAATTCAGATATTAAAATATATCCTCTGACTCAGGCCTGAATTACTCATAAGTGTCACTGGGAGTTCTTTTGATTTCACTCAAACAAACTGATGCCTGCAACAGCAGATTCTCTGGGTTTCTGATTTTGTTGTGTCAACAGTTTACAGCAGGGTGGAGGAAACAAATTACAAATAGTAACTAACTGAATTAATTTGATTAGGGTAAAGGGATAAACTGAGTCGGTTCAGCAGCTTGGTAGTGGGGCAGTAGGATGTATTTTTTTAAAAAGCTGCATACATTATTAAATAAGCTGCGAGTGTGGGGATATATAACTGCACTTTGGTTAATACTACTGTATATTCAGGTAACTGGACATCAGAGTAAATTTTCTGCAGCTGGGTGGTGTGGATAGCGAAAAACACCTCTCTTTTTTTTCCATATTACTTTTTTCCCTTCTTTTCCATTTCTCCCCATATACCCCCTCTACCTCACTGCATGAATAAGTGTGTGGAGGCACATGCATGTCATGGAACCACGCTTCTATGTCTCCTGACCTCTGGAGCTGACCTCCAGCATCCACTAGGGGGTAGCCAGGGAGCAGGATGACAACCCTCCCTTCCCCAGGAGAGGAGAGCAGTCCTTTGGATGCTCGATCCTCTCCCTCCCTTGCTGACTTCCAGCAACCCGAGGTTGCTTATGACCCCGGGTCACCTCAACCCTCACCACAATATAAATCTAATGTCACAAAAGCTCTTTATTACCTAAAAACAGCACAAATTGAAGGCTTGAAAAGTCCACTACAGTCATGTCATGGGGGTGGGTGCTAGATTACCCCAAAAGCAGGCACAGAGTATATCGAGGTCAAATGGGCTCAAGAGAATCCAGGTTGTAAATAAGCTGTCTTTCCAAGTGTTTGTAGTTCTAGGAACCTTTTAATACTTATGCTAGGCTATGTACGACCCTGTCCATGTGTAAATGGTGGGGGTGGTGAAGTTGAAGAGCAGGGACTATGTGTTATCCTTGAATCATACACTGCAAGAAGTGTTGCATTACACTGCAAATCACTACATGTGCAGCTTATACAGCAACATTTTAAAAATGATCATACAATGACATACAATGGCAAGGAAAAATCTTTGACACTGATTTGTCAGTCTGGGGCTAGACACTTGATATTATCCTAGTATAACATCACAGATCTAGTCCCAGCACACACATGACCACATTAACTGATAAATAAAATCACTCCATATACCAGTAATTCAAACAACGGAGATGAAGCCAAAACCATGATTGGCTTCACTGTTCCCTGCTTGGGATCTGGCTTCAGTGACCCCATTTCAAAGTGTATATTACTCACAATGGAGGCTCCTAAATGGTGGAGTACTGTTTGTATGTGCAAACAAAAAAATGAGTTGTCACTACAATTGGCTTTTACTAGCTGCACTGTCCCATATAAACTGAAATGTGAAAGTGAAGCTGTAAACCCCATTGGTGTCACTGTTCACCACACTGCAGCAAGGTTCACTGATCCTGCTCAGCAGTGTCTATTTCTTTAAACGGCATCTCCTCATAGAAGTACAATTCTGCCAAAGTGTCATTTGCAAGCTTAAAAAAAAGAAACCTAAAAAGTATCCTTCAGTACAATTGGTTTTACAAGCTGAGCAGTCCTATCTGCTATGTGCACGCATGCTTTTAAACAGCAATGCTCGCTGAAATCATGATAGGTGCCGATCCTCGCTAGTCACTTCATACAGTTTCCTGTCATTATCTCCTGGTAAAACCTGAAAATGACCCCTCTGTACAGGAAGAAACCACAAATACCAACACAATGGATAGTAGACAGGAACAACTACAAAGTAAAGTTTAGCCAGCATGGGGGGGGTCCACTTCTCATTGACTGCATTGGCTGCACCACATGAAAACCAAAACAAGAACAACAGAAGACAGATAAAAAGCTGCAAATATGATGGGGCATGACACAGGACAAATTTAATACAATAACAAAGAGGAAGGTTGAGGTGAACATGGTAAAGACAGACACACATACACAGCAGCAGCTCCACCTACTGGGCAATATAAACCTACACTACTTTCTGTGTAAATACACCTACCCATTCATAAAAATGAGTAAAATCTACATTTAAATTATAATTTTAATCTCTTTTTAAAATACAACAAGCCAGTGCATTATAGGAATAATGCACTCCAGGGTGTGTTGTCCTAGGATAACGTCATTTCGGTGTTGATGCACTCTGCCTGCTGGCACGTGCCCAACCACCTGAGGTATTATTTTATCCCAGCATGATACACACCCTGTTATGCAATATTCCTTTAATTTATTTTAGATGTGCTCTTCACTGATAACCATTCTGGTTTTATGCTGTGTTCAGCTAAAGATAAAATGTGATATGCAAAATATTTTGATAATGCAGTGCTAACGCAGGCAGCATGAAGATGTTTCAATGCTAGAAAACAGGTTTCAGCCTGTACCATTCATCACAATAAACCTGTATAAAACATGTAATTAGACATACAAAAACAAATACAGACATAAATAAATACAAATAAACAGATATGTAGGTAATAACCCACAACTGGTTGTGTATTGTGCAAAATCAGTTCCTAATACCTTCATTCCTTTTGACAGTGGTTCAGTTCTCCAGTATGTACAACTTAACTTGGCTTATTGTACTTATAATAATCCATATCCATAATTATTACAAAATGAAAACAAAGTGTACACTTTAAAATATTACAAACCTCTGGTAAATACCCTTCCCCACAGCTACACTGTGCTGTGGGGCAGCAGTCTTTCTGGGGATGATGTGGAGTAAAGGGGATGTCCTGTGTGTAAAAGCCTGGAGCTGCTAAAGGCTGAAATAAGGCTGTTCAGATGGGAGCTGGGGAGGATGGTGTGGGAAGTCAGAGGAGCACAGCAATGGAGGGAAAGGCAGAAGGGTGATGACCAGGGGAGTGACGGTATCAGGCAGGGGATAGGAGTGGGGAGGAGCACCCAGAATACAAGAGTATCTCTTTCTCAGAGGAACAGGAAGCCCAAGGTGGAGGAATGACAAGTGGTGAGGGGAAGGGGGAGCAATGTGAGAGTAGCATCAGGGATAGGAAATTCCTAAGAGTGTCTTTATTGAATAGATTTGCATCACTATCTGTAAGGAGGAGGGGCAGCAGAAGGCGAGGTACTAGGTCAGATTGAGCCAGGGTTGAGAGCAGGAGTACAGGGAAGGGGGAGGGAACTAATCAGGCTGGGCAGGGAAGAGAAGGCAGGCAAAATGGAGTGGTGGAAGGGGGGAGGGAGAGAAAAAGGAAGGAAGAGGGGGGAAAACTGAAAGCAGATACAGATAATCAAAAGGGGAGGGGCAGATTGGGAGATGGAAAAAAGTTAAGGGGATAAATTGTGGATGTGGAGATAAGTTTACCAGGATGCATAGTGAGCAGTTAGGTGGGGAAGCTGCTAGTAACAAGGTAAGAAAGGAAGGACGGGGAGCACAGATGCAGGGGATGGAAGTGTGACAATCATAGGGGACTCCATAATTAGGGGTATTCACTAGGGAAGGAAAGGGGACCCAAATGCAAGCAGGAGGGTAGTTTGTATGCCAGGGATGACAGAGGGGAAGGTGGACCCAAGAATAAGGGAAATAGTAAGGGAGGTTGGAGGAAAACCTAATTTAGTTATACATTTGGGAACCAATGACCTACAGTAGCTGGGGAGGAGGTGGAGGTAGTGCAAAGTAGGTTCAGGGAGTTAGGGAAGATCTGCAGGAGGAAGGAAGTTCACTAGCCTTCTCAGAGATGATACCAGTACCAAAGAGCCAGCACAGCCAGGAAAAGAAGAATAGAGGATTTCAATGACTGGCTGAGGAAATGGTGCAGGAGGAGATGTTCATCTGTATTGGGGACTGGGAGGAAACCTGGTCAAACAAAGTACTGTTTTCATCAGACATTCTACACCTCGGTATGGAGGGTTTTAGGGTATGTGGGAAAAACTTGGAGAATACTAACCACTACACTTAATTTAATCTACTGGGGGGGGGGGCAGTGGGCATGCCGGCCCACAGACTCTTAGAGGAGGAGGAAGAGGAGGTAAGTGAAACCCCCCCACAGTGATGAAAGAGGTCTGGTGGGAGGAGGTGGAAGGGTCAAGAACACAGTTAGCAAAGGGTGGAGGGGGTGAGGAACACATAATAAGAGGACATGGATTGGTGCACAGAGAGGGGATAAATGTGAATAGAAGAACAGAGGGAAGAGAAGGAAGGTCAGATTCTAGGTGGAGGGTTGTGTCTCTGAAAGCACGGAGTCTTGGAAACAAAATGGAAGACCTGCAGGCACTATTAGCGGACAGGAGGGTGGACATTGCTGCAGTAAGTGAGACTTGGGCAACATCACACCATGACTGGGACCTTTTGATCCCTGGATATAAACTATACAGGAGGGACAGGGTAGTAGGTAGAGATGGGCTAAGTGGCCCCAATTCTCTCCACTAAGCAATTCACGGAGTGAGGGCAAATTCGTGGAGTGCTCTGCAACGTGAAGTGGAGTACTTCATGTTATATTGGATAACGCGAAGTCCATTGAAAACAATGACTTTGCGTTACTTCGTCTTCCCAAACCATTACTCCACCAATTCTTATGGTGAAGAACATTGAAAACAATGTACTTCACCTCACTTCACCTTATTTTTAAGCTCCAAAGGTGAATTTTGCAGTGATTCGTGGGATTTCAGGTCACATGGGCTCTAGATTGTTCTGCACAGACTCAGTTTGGGGTAGTATGTGTAGGAAGCTGTAGGAGACAATCTGATCTGAGAGCTCTCTGCGATTCAAATCTTCTAAAAGCTGCTAAAAAAGCTTTTTTGAGTCATTCTTTTTGCTGAAACTTTAGTTCAGCGATTATAGGAAACACTCCTGTGCTCATATCATCTAGCTTTTACTGTTTGTGTGTGGATTTTGAATGTTAATGTACAACATTCAGTCTGTGTACTGAGAGACAGTGGAAGTGTACTTTGGGGAGGGGCGATCTGTGGTATAGGTAGATTAACTGGAGAAAAGATAGTGCTTTTTTGATGATATTTTCTTGTATAACTGTGTTAATGTACACATAGTAATATTGTTAATAATTTTGCCATTTTTTGCTGATTGTTGTGGTTCAGCAGTGCATAATTTTAGTTTGTTTAAAATATGTGGTTATATTACTGAAGTTTTCAATTTGCTATGCATGGTGTGTGTGTAGTGTGTGGACGATGTCATCAAATCAGACACCTTTATTCTACCACATAATAATTTCAGCAATGTGAACCTGCTATCCAGTGCAGCTGTGTGATTGCTGTACTTCTTTGTGGTATCTTTACTGGTACTAATACTAGTGACGGTTACTTGCAGCAGTGCAGTACACTTCCCCCATGGCCCTCCTAACCGCAAAGGTATTCTTTTCAGATTTGAATTTCTAATGGTGAGCACTGGTTAGGTGTTGTGCTTTTGCATCTGCATCTCTTCAGTGTGCAGTGCAATCTTAATCTGTCTGTGCATTTGCATCTCTTTAGGGCCCAATCTCCACCTGTAATTTAAGTCACAGTTGTTTCTTTGGCTTCCCTTTAGAGTACTGGACAGGTGTGGTGGATAATTCTGCATGAACATTGTACTCATTAATATGCATTTTTAAGTCAGGACCATCATCACAAGTCACTCGTGATACAAATCACGTTCTTCATCATCACAGTCACAAATGCTGCCACAAATCATGATTCATGATCACGTCGTGAATCACAACATTAATTTTTGACTAGTTACTTGATGTATTGTAAGCATGTTTTCTAGTATCTCTCCAGGCTTCATCACTCCTGCCATTGTACTCATTAATGAGCATTTTAAGTCAGGAGTTTGTGCTACAGCTCATCGGGAAGTACAACTATAGGCATTTGCATTCCCAATACAGTTCCATATTATCTCACACAGTTGACACCGAATCACATTCTTCATCATCACGGTCACAAATACAGTCAGAAATCATGATTCATGATCATGTCACAATTACAACACCAATTTTTGACTAGTTACTTGGATGTATTGTAAGCATGTTTTGTAGTATCTCTCCAGGTTTCACCACCCCACCATTGTACTCATTAATGAGCATTTTTAAGTCAGGGAGTTTGTGCTACAGCTCATCGGGGAAGTACAGCCATAGGCATTCACATTCCCAGTAGATTTCCATATTGATTATCTCACACCATCGACACTGAGTTACGTTCTTCATCATCACAGTCACAAATCATGATTCACAATCACGTCATGAATCATGATATCAATTTTTTGACTAGTTACTTGTATGTATTGTAGTCAAGTTTTATAGTATCTCTCCAGGCTTCACCACTGCACCATTGTAATCATTAATAAGCATTTTTAAGTCGAGGAGTTTTGTGCTACAGGTAATCAGGGAAGTACAGCCATAGGCATTCGTGTTCCTTCCCGTACAACATGTGAGTTACAGTACTGTAAGTACTGGTGGGCAAAGTGGCCTCAATTTGCTCTGTGAAGTGATTCATTGAGTAACGCGGAATCCGTGGAGAACTCCACAATGTGATGCGAAGTACATTGCTTCATAATGAGGAATGCAAAGTCCATTGAAACCAATGTCTTTGCATTATTCCATCTTCCCCAAACCACTTCTCCACCAATTTTAAGGTGAAGTACATTGAAATCAATGTAATTCACCTCACTTCACCCTGTAATTGGGCTCCAAATGAAATTCTACAGTTATTCATGGGATTGCAGGTCACATGGGCTCTTGATTGTTCGGCACAGTCTCAGTTCTGGCCTGGGTAGTGTGTGTGCAGTGGTAGCTGGAGACAGTTTGCTCTCAGAGCTCTGCAATTCAAAACCTCTAAAAGCTGTTTAAAATGCCTTTTTGAGTAATATTTTTTCCTCAAAATTTTGTACATCGATTGTAGAAAACCCTTCTGTGCTCATATCATCGAGTGTTTATTGTTGTGTGTGGATTTTGAATGTTAATTTAGAACAGTCAGTCTGTGTACTGTGAAGTGTGCTTTGGGGGAGGGGCGTATTTCTGGTGTAGGTAGATTAACTGGGAGATAAAGGCAGTCTTTCTGTTTTGGTTATATTTTTCTTATAGAACTGTGTTAATGTACACCCAGTAATATTTTCAGTAATTCTTGACATTTTTTTGCTGATTGTTGTGGTGCAGCAGTGTATAATTTCAGTTTGTTTAAAACATTTGGTTATATTACTAAAGGTTTTCAATTTGCTACGCATTACTTGTATTGTGTGTAAGTGTGTGTGCGATGCGTGCCATTACATCAGGCACCTTTTATTGTGTTACAGAGTAATTGCAGCAGTGTGAACCTGCTAGCCACCTCACCTGCATTAATTTTTTTATACTGCTTTGTGGTATCTTTACTGGTAGCAGATTGTTACTGCCATGCACTAATCCCCCAACTGGCAAAATGTATTCCTTTCCAGATTTGGATTTGTGACTTGTGAGCACTGGCTAGGTGTTGTTGTACCTTTTTGTATGCATCCCTTGAGTGTGCAGCGCAATCTTAATCTGTCTGTGCATTTGCATTGCACCATTAATTCTGGGAGACTGCATTTCTTGTTATGCTCTCATTTCACTTCGTCAGCAGTGTGGAATTTTCTGAACACATGACAGTAGCATTTTGGGGATGCACATTAATTCTGGTGACTCTGTGACCTGACCACTGTGCTCATGACTTAGTGTGCCATTAATTCTGGGAGACTTTGCATTTCTTCTTACACTCATTTCACTTCATCAGCACTGGGGAGTTTTCTGGACACAAGACAGTAGCACTTTCAGGATGCACATTCATTCTGGTGACTGTGTGGGTGGGATGCTGCCAATATTGTTGTCACTTCCCCTTACTTTGTGTTTAAGGTGGAATGACAATGCAAAGTAATAATAACAAGTCGAAGTGAGCCTTTACTATCTGGCACTCTGCGTAGCGAAGTGCCAACACAAAGTGGTCACTTCACGTCCACTTCTCCAGTGGCTTTTAAATTCACTGCATCTCTAGTAGTCGGGAAGGGGAGGGGTGGCAGTTTATATAAGGGAGGGAATAACTTGAACGAGGGAGGAGTTGGAGGAAGGGGAGGTGGCGGCATTATGGGTTCAGTTAAGGTCCAACAGAGGGAAGAAAGGTGAGGTTGGGGGTGGTTTATAGACCACCCATTCAAAATCAGGAGAGGGACAGGAAACTGAGCTCACAAATATCAGAAGCTGTGGGGAAAGGAGAGGTGGTAATTGTGGGGGTCTAAAACTTGCCCAAGGTGGACTGGAGCATACCATCCATGACATGTGCTAGGAGTCAGGTGATCCTGCAAGGACTGCAGAGTGGGTTATTGACTCAGGGCATCACTAAACCAACAAGAGCTGAGGCAATTCTTGATCTGGTGCTCACAAATGAGGAGCATGTACAGGAAATAATTGTCAGGGAGCCACTGGGAGGAAGTGATCATTACACAGTGTGGTTCTTGTTGGATATGGGCAGGAAAGCATCCCGACTAAGACCAAAATCTCAGATTTCAGGAGGACAGACTTCAGAAAAATGGGAAAAGTGCTAAGGAGCCATGTGGTGGGCATCAAAGCAGATATGGGGGTGGACAAAAGGTGGTCCTACATTAAGGAAGGAATACTGGTTGCCACAGATGAGTGTGTTATGCTCAGAGGTAAGAACACAAGGCCAAAGTGCCCAGCTGGTTTAGTTCTGGAGTTGCCCAGGCAGTAAGGGAAAAGAAATTGGCCTACAGAAAATTCAGGAAGACCAGAGAGAGGTGATAGGAAAATTACCTAAGATTGGCTAGTGAGGCAAGTAAGAAGGTCAGGTGAGCAAAGGCACAGAAGGAGCTGCAGATAGCTGAAGGAATTAAGAGGGGAGAAGTCTTTCTTCGCATATATAAGTGAGAAAAGGGACAAGAAGGAAGGGATTGTTAGGCTTAAGAAAGGGTGGAGTGGGTGGAGGATAATAGGGGGAAAAGCAGCGATACTAAGTCAATACTTCTGTTCTGTCTTCACCAGTGAGAAGGATGGACTAGTGCCTTCAGGAGGGAAAAGAGGAGTGGGGGAGGGGAACACAGATGTAGCGATAGAGGAGGACAGAGTGAGGGAGGGGCTGCTGGCATTGATGGTGGACGAATCACCAGGCCTAGATGGAGTACATCCAAGGGTACTAAAGGAACTGGCTGAGGAGCTGGCAGGGCCACTGGCAGACCTATTTAATAGTTCACTAGAGACAGGCGTAGTACTGCTGGACTGTAAAACAGCATATGCAGTGCCGCTTCACAAAAGCAGTCCCAAGGATGACCCAGGGAATTACAGACCAGTCAGTCTGACCTCTATTGTAGGCAAGCTCATGGAGACCATTCTAAAGGAAAGGTGGGTGGAATATCTAGAGAAGCATTATTTCCAGGATGGAGGAAGCATGGGTTCATGGGGGGTATCATGTCAAACAAATCTGAATGACTTCATTGACTGTGTCACTAAGACAGTAAACAGGGCCAGCAGTAGACATCCTCTATCTTGATTTCAGCAAGGCCTTTGACTATGTGCCCCACAAAAGGTTGATCAGGAAGCTGGTGGATCTTGGCGTTGTGGAAAAGATGGCTGAATGGGTGAAAGGCTGGCTGAAGGACATAACCCAGAGGGTGGTTGTGGGGGGAGAGTTATCTGGCACAAGACAGGTAACCAGTGGGGTCCCTCAGGGCTCAGTGCTAGGGCCGATGTTGTTCATTGTCTTCATCAATGACATTGGAGATGGCATTAAGGGCAAAATGTGCCTATTCATGTATGACGCCAAGCTGTGTGGGAGAGTGGACACAGCTGAAGGGATACAGGACCTACAGGAAGATCAGGAAAAGCTAGGGAGGTGGTCCAAGATCTGGCAGCTTGGCTTCGATTCCAAGAAATGCAAAGTTATGCATATGGGAGCCAAGAATCCTAGGACAGAGTACAACCTGAGTGGTGTCTGAGTATCTGCATCAGAGGAGGAGGAGGACCAGGAGTGATGATCACTAGTGACCTAAAGGTCTCCACACGTGCAAGAAAGCATTGGCAAAGTCAAACATGATGCTGGGATGCACGCCTGGGGAATCAGTAGGAGAGAGGAGTTTATACTGCCCTTATACAGGTCACTGCAGGCCACATCCAGAGTATAGAGTTCAGTACTGGTGCCCACACCTCAAAAAGGACATTAACCTGCTGTAGAAGGTCCAGAGGAGAGCTACAGAGATGATAGCTGGTCAGCAGGGTAAGGCATGCAAGGAGAGGTTGAGAGCACTGAACATGTACTCACTGGAAGACAAGAGAGAGAGGGGACATGATTGTGACTTTCAAGTACTTGAAAGGGATAAATAAGGTTGATAAGGAGAGTCTCTTTAAGCTGAGTGGCAACCATAACACGAGGGGGCACAGTCTTAAGCTGGAGGATGAGAGGTTTAGGAGGGAGGTCAGGAAGCATTTCTTCAAAGAGGGTGGTGGACACTTGGAATGCACTGTCAGAAGAGGTAATCTCATTGAAGACAGTGGGCAGCTCTAAGAGAGGCTGGGACAGGTATAGGGGGAGGGTAATGGTCATGGGTAGGGATGATGAGAGGAGTGGGGAAAGGGGGAAGGGACAATAGCTCAAGCTGTGGACCCTGCAACATGAGCAGACTTGATAGACCAAATGGTCTTCTTCTGCTGGCTTCTTTGTATGTTCGAATGTTCATACACTGTCTTGTAAAATACAGATCACACAATTTGAACACTTACAGATGGATGCTATACTGAAAAGCTGAATCAAAGTTTCATATTTAGTCACAGACAAACAGCATGTCTTGCCTGACCCATTTTGGACCCACTTGTCCTTTATCAAAGTGTGCACTTTTTGGTTTGGAACTGTCTTGTAAAAGTATATTGTCATACATGAGCCTAAATTATCAGTTGAACTCCTGGAGTTCCAAGTCAACTATGCCCACATTTTCAACACCCCCAAACACATGTACACTCAGACATAGATATTATCATTATATATAATTAATGTAGTCTTTCAAAAAATGCACCCACCAACACAGCTGTTTAAATAATGTAGGTAACCTTTTATAAAACTACACCCTCCACCACCACTTAGTCTATCTATGCCCCTCCAAACCGTTCCACTACTTTATTCTAAGTAATTAAATTAATATGGGACAGGCAAAGACCTGAATGCTGTAAGAACACTTAGAGATTATGGATTCCATGGTAAGAAATGTTGATGGTATGTTAACGGTCATATGCAATACTGAGTTTATCATTATACCACTGTGTTACACAAGGTCAATTTTTTATACAAAAAAAGAAGCCTCCTCAAACTTTTGTGTTGGAGTTGGCAGAGAAAGGACAGTTTTCCTGAAAAACAGAGCAAATTAAATGAATGTGCACTGTGAACCACAGTTATCACACTACTGATAATTGCCCATAATATCAACACCGTGACATCTGATTCTGCAGTACACTATAAAATGATTATCTGTTACATCCCTATTACAGATAGAAACAAGCCAACCTAATCCAGCTAAAGGGCTGTCGCCTACAAAGAATGAATGAAAGTAGCCAGGCCTATTGGTGTATACCCGCCACTGGGGCAAGTATATGCCAGTGCCCATGAGTGAGATGTTTCTGGCTGCTAATCAAGTGGTAGAATGTATACCCCACCAGATCATGAATCTGTCATTGATGGCTAGCTACCTACTGCAAACTCATAAAATTCAGATATTAAAATATATCCTCTGACTCAGGCCTGAATTACTCATAAGTGTCACTGGGAGTTCTTTTGATTTCACTCAAACAAACTGATGCCTGCAACAGCAGATTCTCTGGGTTTCTGATTTTGTTGTGTCAACAGTTTACAGCAGGGTGGAGGAAACAAATTACAAATAGTAACTAACTGAATTAATTTGATTAGGGTAAAGGGATAAACTGAGTCGGTTCAGCAGCTTGGTAGTGGGGCAGTAGGATGTATTTTTTTAAAAAGCTGCATACATTATTAAATAAGCTGCGAGTGTGGGGATATATAACTGCACTTTGGTTAATACTACTGTATATTCAGGTAACTGGACATCAGAGTAAATTTTCTGCAGCTGGGTGGTGTGGATAGCGAAAAACACCTCTCTTTTTTTTCCATATTACTTTTTTCCCTTCTTTTTCCATTTTCTCCCCATATACCCCCTCTACCTCACTGCATGAATAAGTGTGTGGAGGCACATGCATGTCATGGAACCACGCTTCTATGTCTCCTGACCTCTGGAGCTGACCTCCAGCATCCACTAGGGGGTAGCCAGGGAGCAGGATGACAACCCTCCCCTCCCCAGGAGAGGAGAGCAGTCCTTTGGATGCTCGATCCTCTCCCTCCCTTGCTGACTCCCAGCAACCCGAGGTTGCTCATGACCCCGGGTCACCTCAACCCTCACCACAACCAGGCCACCCAAAAAATGCCTCTCTTAAGAGCCAGTAGGTTTTATATCTGTAAAGAAAATGACTGGACTTGAAAAAGAATGGACTCATTGGGGTTATTGGATTAACAATACAATACAATGACTTCTGACATAATGTATTATACAAGAACTCTCAGTGAGATTGCAATGTTTATGTATGTTGTATATATAATAAAACACAAGGATTAAATTAATGCACTCTGAAAAATAGAAAAAACTGTTAAAATTAACATTTTAACCATAAGAATTTTTCAGAAATTATCTAAAAATGAAAAGGTAATACACTTATAACCAATTATACAATACAAATAGCTAATGCTGTAATAGTTTTTTATCCAAAGCAGCATGATATATATTTTTTTAACTTTTTTGTATAGTACTTTTAAATATTTTTAACTCTTAAATTATATTTCTGCCACTGACTTGTCTTGTATATTTATAATTACCATTCTGCTCTCAAACATTACCACATCTATAGATGTGTTTCTTAAGGTGCAAGTACACTTACCTGTGTGCACTGCTGAGAGTGGTGCACAATGGTTGCTACATTCCACATGGAGTGTTGTTAATAAACAGGAAGCCAGACCAAATGGGCTACACTGAGTTGCTGTGGTGATGAGAGGGCTCAAACACTTAAAGCATTTTCTGTCCCTATGTGGATGCTCCAGGGGTTAGGTCGAGGTCAGAGGGAGAAGAAGAAGGAGGAAGCAACTGTGTGACAGTGTTTATGTCTGTCATGTTTCCTTCATGTATCAAATCCCCACCATCCCCACCTCACCCCACAGCAAAGAGCTTGGCTGGGGTAGGGTGGGGATATGAATCAACCTCCTCTTGCTTTAAAATTGGCCATTTATGACCTCACTACCCTGTGTGCTCAGGTTGCTGGCTGTCCCTCAGGGAGAGGGTGTGTGTAAACAATAAACAGCTAGGCCCAATAAAGAGAGGCTAGGCAGACAAGGAAAGGAAAGGAGGAAGAAATAGAGAGAGAAAGTAAAGGCTAGAGAACTAACTGCTGGCTGGAACTGACAAAAAATCATGTACCTCATCTTGGTATTGACTTTTCTTTTCATTTGATGTTATGCTGAATGCAATCAATTTTCTTTCTCTTTGTTGTGTTGAAGTAAAACACTTTTTTGTTCATTTATATTTGTCTCCAGAAGTTCATTGCCTGAGTAAGCCGCAATGCTTTTGACAAACAATCTTGTCACAGGAGGGATGGAGGTTTTTAAACAAAAATATGCCTGGATCAGGGGTGGAGTATGGCACCAACAGAGTGAGGGAAGAAGTAGGATGAAGGTTTATTTTTAAAGAAAAATTATACTTGGACTGGGGTAGGGTAAGGGAAGCCAGCAGAGGAAGTTTTATTTGTTTATGCATTTATTGATTGATTGATTGATTGATTTGCTTTTAAATTACATTGGGATTATGGCTGGTGGAGAGAGCTTGCTCATGCTCTAGAGAATGTGTGTGTGTGCGTGTGTGTGTGTGCGTGCGTGCATGTGTGCATGCGTGTTGATATGTTTGAAATGGTTGCAGCAGTGGCACTACATATGGAAGATGAAATGCTGTAAAATGCATCCATAGTATAAACACACCTTTTATGTCAAGTCAGGAGTTGGTCCCATGGATTGTAGAGGTTGTCTTTACTAAAGACATGTGAAGTTAAGAAAACTTTGCTTCAACAGAATGTCCCAAAGTTCAAAGTGCTGACTTCGCAACATTTTTTTCCCAGGTGAAGTGTCACCTTTTTCTGCAAAGTGACCAAACTTTGCTCACAAAGTTGCTGCTTCATGGAGAAAAGTGCAGTTTCACCTGAAAAAGCATTGCAAAGTCAGTGAAGATGAAGTTGGTGATGCCAATAGAAACGTCACAAAGTTCTGTTAAGTCAAAGTTTCACACCTTTGCAGCAACTTCACTGACAAAGTTTAACTTCACTTATAACATGACCAGGGAAAATGGCTCACTCTTATTCATTAGCAGCCATCAGGTGACCATGGATTAATACTCAATTAATCCATGGTTGCTCCCTACACAACTGAACTGCTTGCATTTGCCAGAGGCCACTTAAGCTCAGCTGTGCAGCAGAGCAGTAGCTCCAGGGATGAACTTTACTGTGCTATTGTCCCTCAAACTATTGTCTATCATGTAAAGAGTTTCTTTCTGTTGATGCGTTTTTCTGAACGTAGTTCTCCAACCATTTGTTCATCTTGCTCCTCCCTGCCTCCCAACTCGTTCAACCTTCCATCCTCAATCTGACCTGCCTGACTCCTCATCTGTATGGCTGTCTCCATTGTTCAGTGCACCTCTGCTGTCCGAAGTAAAAGTACATTCCATCTGCATGTTGGGGCATGTGTGGCATCTTCCTCATCACCCTTACCTCCCCACCTCCACTTCTATGTTCCCAAGTCCTGCTACCCTTCCCTTCTTACTCTGCTTCTATGCTCCTAAGTGACAGTTAATACCGAACTGACAGTCCCATTTCTATGTTCTCACATCTCCCAATCATTGTACCCTCAATCCTCACTCCTACCTCCCCAACTCCTGAGTCGTTCTACCATTCCTCCTCAATCTTGTCTCCCCACCTCCACATCTGTGTGGCCAACTCCACTGTTCAGTGCACCTCTGCAGTCCGAAGTAAAAGTATATCCTGTCTGCATGTACATCCTGTCTGCATGTTGTGGCATTTGTGGCAGACCTTTCTTATTACTCTTAACTCCCCACCTCCAGTTCTCTGTCCCTGACTACTGCTACCCATCCCTCCTTAGTGTTCTTCACTGCAGCTCCTGCTCCTTTTCCATCCTGCTAACTGAAAGTTACAGTTGCAGAATCGCCAGTCTGCTGTGTCTCTGTATGTCAGCCTGCCTTCCCCATTTTCCCTGGCCACGTTATAAGTCAAGTAACCCACTCCAGAGCATGGGTTGCATGGGGAATTAATCGACGCTTGGGCGGTTGCCGGCATTAGGCTGCAACCCAGGGATCAACAAATTTCAAAATAGCATGCTAATCCAGGACAACTAGCCCTGACAAAAATGTTAGTCCCCAAGTTCTGAGTGGTAGTCCAGTGTATTTCAATGACAATTTTAAACCAGCTTAATAAAAATAAATTAAATGGGGCCTGGCCTGTCCTTTTCCTTTTACTGCTGTACAGTTACTGTCTTGATTATTCTTATTTTCTTTTTTATTAATTAATTTAGGAAATTAGTTACCCCTCTTGACTTCGGCCCTTTAGTTTCTACCAGGTAGCTCATTTGGCAAACACAAAGCCCAACAATTGCTCTCTTGACTTCTTTACCTTTTACTGCTAGTACTGTCCTGTTTTTATTTTCTTATTTATTCTGGCAATTAGTTAACTTCTGCCCTTTTACTCTCTGTCTGGTGGCAACAGAACGCAGTGCCCAACTCTTAACTTCTTTTACATTGCTATGTTACTCTCACCTATTGTTATTTCCCTTTTTATTTATGTGGGCAATTAGTTGCACCACAACTACTGCCCTTTACTTTCTGCCAGGTAGCAAGTTTTGGTTGTTTATGCAGTCAGTGTCGCTGCACTCATACTAGTCAGGTAGAGCAGTTACAATTCAATGCCCTATACTTTCTGGTCAAAAAACTGTTTTAGCCTTCTTAGTTATAGCCCCCTTGCTTTCTTCCTCCTCAGTGCTGCTGCTATTTTCTCTAGGCAGACAGTTACACATGACATTTGTAATTTAGTTGGGTAACAGAAATCCCAAATGTAGTGTCTTGATCTCTCTCTCTCGCTCTCCTGTGTTAATAAATGCTCATTTTCAGAGGTCCTGGTCCACACACCCTTTCAGTAGTATTTAGTCTGGTAATACTTTTGCCCACTTCACAGTCCCCAGCAGACACAAATCCCCCTTCAGTTCTATTATATTTGCTTTAGTTATTCAGGCTGTTTTTTTTTTGTTTCTGTTCTTTCACAGTCTTGATGATTTTTAATACTTGTGGCTTATCTTAAGCAAAACCATCCTGTCTGACCTCTTTTTGTTAGGGAGCACAAGGAAGCACATAAAGTCAAACATTGACTTCTTAATATTTAGTGCTTCTGTGATACTCTCCTTAGCAGTACTTGTCTAGTAGTATACCTTTTTATCTTTTTTTTTTCACTGGCAGCAGTGGCATGGAGATTTATCCAAAGGAAGCATCAATTTCAGCAAAGTAAACCTACGTGGCACAGCTCCCACTCTCTACCTCTCCCCCATCATTTACCACACAGTCACAGTCACAACGCTCCCAAGCTAACTATGCCTTTTTTTTTTGTGAAATGGCAGTAGTGGCAGGGAGTTTAAATATAGAGGCACTAGGCAGCAGCAATTTCAGCAAGGAAAACTACCATCACTCTGCTCATGCTCCTCAGCGGCTAATGTTTTTTTCCCCCTCTCACAACACGGTCACCATGCTCCATCACTAGCCTATCATCTCCCCTCTACAACTGCACCTTAATTTCCCTAGTAGTGTTTTAAAAAAAAAAAATAATCATAAAACAGGCATGGAGCAGGCAGTGGTTTTACATTAGTTCCTTTGCAGGACTAATGTGCAAGTCAGACAGTCCTCCTTGCACTTAAGAACAATCTACTGCTCTGGCAGTATGCACGTCATTTCTCTTGAAAACTAAAAGATATACAAAACATGAGCAAGTGTCCCTGTGATCAGTCCCACCAAGTCACCAACATTTCCAATGGATTTGCCTTTCCTGGGGTGCCTAATAGCTGATTAGCTGCCATGTATGCCACTCCGATGACTGGCTCCTCCTGAGTTTTAGTGCAGCCACCTCTCACTCCCGCCCTGTATCTGTTTGCTTGCTCCCTGAACCAGGATCACATGAGTGCTGCTCCAGTGGGTTAGATGACCACAGGAACAGCTGGACTCAAATGTCACCAGCAAGCACCCTGCTGGAAGAAGCTGGTACTGCAGCCATTTTTAGTTCATTAGGGTTTTAAAGAGGTACATGCCCGTGGACAATTAGTGCTTGTCAAAATGGTTGTCCCTGACTGAAAACTAGTAGCCCGGAATGTTGGGCTATGGGATTTGTCGATCCCTGCCACAACCCCTCCCCCAAGGCATGGATTAATTCCTCAGTAACTCACACTCTGTTGTGGGTTAATCCTTATTGCATCTCTGCTCTGTAACTCTATCACAGCTCCTCTGTTCCTCATCATCTACCTAACAAAATCAACTGTCAAACCCTTTTGTTTGCTACTTTCATTTGTAAATTCAACTTTCAAGTATCACAACAATACTCAACATACTGATCCTAAATAAATGTATAACTAGCTGTTACATATGAAATTTAACAATTTCTTACTTCTCAGAGAAACAAAGGAACCTAACTGACCTACTTGCCTTCCCCTTCCTCTATACAAAGATTAACAAAAAATTGTCAGCTCCTAGCATTGTGCCAGGGTCAACAGCATTTTTTTCATCTCACCCTTCCTAACTAGTCTGATTCCTCCATGGTCCCCACATAGTACCTTTCTATATTACCCTCACCTACAGGTTGAGGGTGTAACAGTTATTACCACCAGAGTATTTTCCCTTCCACTTTTCTTCATACATAGTAAGTAACATGGTAAAAACCATAACATGACCAGAATCAGAATTCCCCCAAAGTTACTAGTAGTATTGCTTTTATTGTTCAACAACATTATTATAAGAATATTACTAAAAAGAAAACAATACATAACAAATCCATACATATGTTTCTAATAAATAAATATTATGTAAACAAACATATATTACAAGTGGGAACTGAACATATTTCATCTCTATGAGCAGCATAGAAATATTACCTAAAAAGGTATAGATTAAAGCCTTTAAAAGTTATTTGTCAAATGTAATCAGGTCAGAATAAACACCCATGTTTTAAATTAGAATGAAAATGATACACTTTTCATCAAAAGACTCAAAATTAGGTCCGTAAAAACCTTTTTGTCCTAACAGTCTCATTTTTGTTTCTGAGGTTTGTCAAAAGAGATTTCACTAATTTGTGGTAAAACTGTGAAATGCTGATCACCTTATCAATAGTAAAGGTGCCTGTACCCCTTTCATCCTAATGAAATTGGGAGAATAATTACAGTAATCACATAAAGCTCATAATCTTCTTAAAAGGGGGCCAACATTTTGCCACAAAAGGCCTATATTTACTGTATATCCTTCAAGATCAAACAACATTTTATAGTAACATCACAGAAGAAGGTTACATTTCTTTTTGCTCTTAAGAAATATATACTATTTTGTATTAGAAAATGGGCAATGTCTATTCTTGTTGCTGATTGGCTTCAAGTGCCAATCTACCACTCTGATATGGGACAACAGAGACTGGGATATAATGAGTCGCAGTCTCCATTGCCTCGTATCGCTCTAGATAGTACTGGGTGAGTAGAACATTCAAAAAGGCAAGTACCGCCATGTTGCTTTCTTGCATAGCAAGTGAGAGTTCCCACCCCCACTCCCCAGTAGGCAGTCACCACATTCAAGAATGTAAAAAACCATGTAACATAAATCAAGCTTTTTTCCTTCATTTAAAAGTCATACCTGACCTTTGTATAAAGCCTTCAGGTAAACCAGCCACCCTGTCTACCACGGCAATCAAGCAGCTTAATGAGATGCTCCATATTCAGTCATCACATTCAAAAGGTAAAAACCAAAAAAGCTACACAGAAATACAAGCTGCTTTTTTATTTTACCAGGTACACCTTACAATTCTTAAACAGCCTTCTCGAAAACCTGTCACCCTGTCCAACACGGTGATCGCCCTACTGGATTACATGTTCCATAGTAAAATTACCCTCAGAATTCACAGCTGCAAGCAAAACAAAGTGTTCCGTAAATAAAAAAAAATGTCTATAGATTTAAAACAAAAAATAAAAAGCACATCACAGAACAGTACCGGAATAAAGATTAAAGAGTTTTGTGGTGTGGAGGGGGTACATCTGTACTCATAGCACAAGCTTGAACAGTGAACCACACTGACTATTCTGTTTGGCCAAGACAGCAGTTTAAAAGCATAATTTAAACTTAATTTTTTTTTCTGAATCACTACAGAAGAAACACATAGAAAAGCATTTTAATAATTTTAAGACGTGTGTGTGTGTGTGTGTGTGTGTGTGTGTGTGTGTGGGGATAACCATGACAACCAGCTCCAAAGTCACAACTACAGAGGCTCCACTAACACAAAAGTCCCTAGCTCAAAAAAAAAACATTATTGCAATGCAGGCAGAGAAACTATTTTATTATTAAATAAATAAAACATCTTAAGAGTTTTAAC
Organism: Neoceratodus forsteri; assembly: GCA_016271365.2. NCBI lineage: Eukaryota > Metazoa > Chordata > Ceratodontiformes > Ceratodontidae > Neoceratodus > Neoceratodus forsteri. The sequence goes on from CM028130.1 coordinate 1,379,707,024, forward strand.
ATTTAAACATAAAAATTATTTTTTGTCAAACATATCTAATTCAGCTGCCCATTTCCTAAGTGCAATAATACCCTCCAGTGTGGGTGGCATGGGCTATACCAGACCTTCCAGGGACTATAAGGCCTTTCGTCTGTGGCACTGGGCCTCATTACACATGAACTGTCTGGTATAGCCCAATACCACTCACCCTGGCTGGTATTATTGCTTACTTGTGGCCTGAGCAGAATATTTCATTTGTTTTTTAGACAGCTATTCTTGTGATAATCAGGTTTTTGACAGTAAATGTGCAAGATACACATCTGTATCCTTCCTAAATTTTGGACAGACAAAATGCATGTGTGTTAAAAGTCTTAGCGTGTCCACACTAACAAACTACATGTTGGATTATCAGTTTTTTTACATACCAAATCTTTTTTTTCTTCATATTACTTTCATATCTTCATTATGAGGAATGTAAATAACTTTCTGGCAAAGATTTTGTAAAAGCAGAAATAAGTGGTTCCATCTGTATATCTCATTTAACAGCATTAACAAGCCTTGTTTGACTTGATTTCAGCAAATGGTTGTTATAGCTCCTGCTCTTCAAAGTACTGAGTTAGTTTATCTTTTATAAATTGAAAAGGTTGTATTATGGGATATTCCCAAATGTAACCAAATCACAACCTATTAAGAAGTCCCCTAATCATTTTTGGCCATGGAAGTTTATGGGCATTTACTCCTAGATATTAATTTCTTCTGAACATGATTTGGTATATCTTGATTCACTTCCTCTGTTAACTTTAAAGAGCACCTTTACTGCTCTTTTTAAAAATCGCCACCAAGAACCTTGAAGGTCCCATACTTGTCCCAAATTGCAAAGCTGCCAATACTGGAATATTTATACACCCTTATTTTACATGGGAAGGACTGCATTTTGGCTCTGTGGAACTGTGCTACCAATCCTTTCCTCTTGCTGATACTAAGAGCTGCCCCTACACTAGCATGCTTCTTGATGCCATTATATGGAGAGTGCAGAGTCATGCCTCATAGACATTAATGAGGTAATTTTTTAAACTCCTTTTTTATACTTGAAATGGCCATCACAAACAAATCAAAGCCACTGTTCAACTAACAAGGTCCTTGTTAGTTAAGTTGGTGGCCTTGATTTGTTCTCTATGGCCATCTAAAATATGAAAGACACAGATAATGTTCATCGAGTGCGCCCCTATGGTCTCCATTTAATGACATCATGAAACATGCTAGCACGGGGCAGCTCTCAGTATTAGTAAGTGGAAGGGATCAGCGGCTCAGCTCCATGGAGCCAAAATAGGATCCCTTCCCTTCTTTTTTGCAATTCAATAAGCTTTATTGATGTTTAATACAATGAAATGACAAATGGTATACAGCCAATCATAACACAAGAACAGTAACTCAGTAAATAATAAGGAAAGAAAGGAACAAAAGACAAGCACCATCTGGACCATCCCCAGCCCCAACCTCCCCAGCCTCTCTGTGCCTCCCCTGAACTACTGTAGCCCACCTGCAATGGCTAGAAATCTTATAGGTATGAGCCAACAAAGTTGATACAAGTTTTTAAAACCTAGTAAATCAGAGTAAAGAATAAAAAGCAAGTAGATATTTATATATATAGGTAGGGGGACTTCAATTCTCAAGGAAGGCTAATAAGTCAGCCCAGCAGGTCTGAAATCTGGCTGAGTTACCTTAGAAGCTAGCAATAGCTTTTTCTGCATAGAGAGCACCAAGGCATCCCTGCACCCATTCCAAATAAGAAGGTGTCCAGTCCTCCAACCAGTGGTGGGTAATAAGCAATTTTGGCACCAAAGAGATTAGGGCTATATAATATTTGTGTTTAGAGATAGAAATCTTCGAGTAGTCTCCTAATAAACAAATCTCTGGTGTGAAATAGTTAGCATTATTGAATAGTGAGGAGACTTTGTTTTGAATTATTGTCCAAAGAGTCTTAGCTAAAGGGCAATTCCATAATTTATGATATAAGGCACCCCATTTCCCCTGGACAGTGATCACAGTCTGGTGAGGAATGTTTTTTTTTTCATTTTATGTAGTCTGTAAGGTCATGCAAAATGTTAAACTGCCGTAACCTTAAGCGATCTTTCTTAACATATTTACGAACATATGAAATTTGCCAGCAGATAAAGGCCTAGAGGTCTATCAAGTCTGCTCAAATGTGCAGCTAGCACAAGGTCCTTGTTAGTTAGGTTGGTGGCCTTGATTTGTTCTCTATGGCCTTCTAAAATATGAAAGACGTAGATAATTTCTAACGAGTGTACCCCGCGGTCTCCATTTAATGATATCATGAAACGTGCTAACACCAAAGAGCTTAGGGCTGTATAATATTTATGTTTAGAGATAGAAATCTTCAAGTAGTCTCCTAATAAACAAATCTCTGGTGTGAAATAGTTAGCATTATTGAATAGTGAGGAGACTTTGTTTTGAATTATTGTTGTAAGTGTTATTCCACAGAATATTCCAGTCAAAGTTCAACCAGTCTCTGTCTAGGTCATTCTGCAATAAAATGCTGTCGAATGGGCCAGACTGCAAGCCTGCTTATTGAGCTCCTTATAGATAAATGAAATAGCTTTTCTCTGGGAAGGACCCACTAACAGGTGTTGGAGAAATGATGTTGCCAAATGGGGCCAAGGGGTAGAACCTAATAAGGTTTTGATGCAACGGGTAACCTGCATGTATATGAAATGGGATAGGGATGGAGCTGCATACTTTTCTTTAAACATGGGGAAGGAAAGGAGCCTATCCCTAACCACAAAATCCTCTAACTGAGAGCCTACTAGTGTGGGCCAATGGGTCTCCAAGAGCATTTTTCCAGCAATGTGAAGATTCAAGTTGTGAAGTAAAGGTTGCCCCAAATGCCTATGGCAAGATAATTTAAAGTGTCTGCAAAATTGTGTATGGGTCCTTATGCTCCAACCAATTGGGGAGGTTCACAGTTATAAAGGTAATGTTGAAAAGGGTAAATACAGAAGTGAAAACAGAGAAATATTACATTTCTTAACCAGACAGTGTTCTGTTTAACCAGTCTGGACTAAAGCCTTCTGACCTTTCTGCGGATCCCCATTTAAAATACTTGGCACCATAAAGTGCTAGGTAGTAAATAAAAAAGTCTGGGGGCTGTAAGCCACCCAAGTTATATGGCCTGCAAAGCTTTACATAAGCTCTGTGTGGACGTTTGTCAAGCCATGAAAAGGAAGAGCAAAGAGAATATAATTTAGTGAACCAACTTTTGGAGAAGAAAATATTTAGTGCCCCTAGGGGGTATAAATGCTTGGGTAAGACAGCTATTTTAAGCAAGTTAGCCCTGCCCCACAAGGAAAGTGGGTGGTGTCACCATCTTGTAAGATCTTCGCTAACCTGTTTTAGTATAGGGTCCAAATTTAGGGCCTTTAGTTTGGTGATGTCCTTTGTTAGTTTAATATCAAGGTAGGGTAAAGCTGATGTCTCCCATTGTAGGCCTAGATTAAGGCATAGTTCTTTAGAGCTTGGGGAGGACAAGGGGTAACATGTAGATTTATTTGTTTTCAATTTGTAACCAGAAAATTGAGTGAATTCCTTGATGATTGATAGTACTGCTGGTAGAGAATGAAACCAGTCTGCCAGTTGGTACAAAATATCATCCGCAAAGGCAGAGAGTTTATAAGAGGAAGCCCCCACTGTAATGCCTTTGATGGATGCTGTTGTATTTATTTTCCTTGCTAGGGGCTCCAGGTATAAATTGAATAAGTACGGAGACAAAGGGTAGCCTTGTCTGGTTCCCCTGGACAGTGAAATGGTAGTTGATAACACATTGTTGCAAAGGACACTGGCTGTTGGATAGGTATACAGAACTTTAATTCTGTCTATAAGCTCACTAGGAAAACCAAAGGCTTCCAGAACTGCAAATAGATAGGGCCAAGCAACCCTATCAAAGGCTTTCTCTGTGTCTAGGGAGACCAACACCGAGTCAGTGTTGACCTTCCCAGATGCAGAGAAGAGATGGAAAATCTTCCAAAAATGGTCCCCAGAACATCTACCTGCCATAAAACCTAATTGCTCAGTGCCCAAAAGAGAAGTCCTGACAGATGCCAAATGGGACACCAAAACTTTGGCATACAGCTTGAAGTTCATTGTTAATCAAAGATATGGGATGGTAGTTTTCAGGCTTTGAGGGGTCCTTCCCCTGTTTGGGTAGAAGAATAATCCAAGCTTGGAATAAAGTTACATCTTTGGGGGGGGGGTTGAAGAGCCAAGAGTTAAAGGGCTTAGTAAGTAATGAAGTCAATATATTCGTATATATTTTGTAAAAGGTGGAAGAAAGTCCATCAGGCCCAGGAGTCTTATTTAAGGGCAGTGAAGCTATAGCTACACTAATCTCTGCATCAGTAATAGGGCCTAGTAAGGAATGCTGCTGATCAGTGGTAAGTTGAGGAAGTTCTAGAGCCTGAAGAAAAGAATTCTGAGATGCCAGGGTCTCTGCGGTCATTTCTGGTGCAGTATATAGACAGCGGTAGTAGTCTAAAAATGTTGAGGCTATAATGTTGGAATCTGTGATTGAATCCCTTCCCTTCTAAAACAGGGGCATATAAAAACTCTGATATCAGCACCATTACAGTTGGGGATAGGTAAGGGTCCTTCATGGTTCTTGATAGTTGGCAGACTTGTTTAACTCCTCAATGGAGACAGGGTGCATGCCTCAGGACAGGAGAATGGTTCATGTGGTGCCTATCCACAAGAGCTGACCCAGAGATGAACCAGGTAATTATAGACCAGTGAGCCTTACATCCATAGTGGGAAAATTGATGGAGACCATACTAAAGGAATAGCCGGGTGAACTTTTTGGAGGTAAATGGTTTCCAGGATGATAGACAGTTTGGATTTGTCTTGGTGAGGTCTTGCTAAACCAACCTGATATACTTTTTTAATTGGGTCACAGGGATGTTGAACAGGGACCAGGCAGTGAATGTCCTGTATCTCAACGTCAGCAAGCCTTTGACTCCAAGTCACATGAGAGGATGCTAAATAAACAGAAGAACCACAGAGAAGGGGAGAAGCTGGTGGGGTGCATCAAAAGCTGGCTTCAGGGCAGAAATTAGAGGGTGATAGTAAATGGGGAACTACTGAAGCTTAGACTTGTGATAAGTGGGATCCCACAGGGCTAAGTACTCAGACCTGTGTAAACATCTTCATTGGAGACATAGCAGATGAGATAAAAAGTAAAATCTGCCTATTCACAGATGACACTAAGCTCTGTGGGAGACTGGACATAGAGAAAGGGAGACAAGAGCTGAAGGAGGACCTGGCTAGGCTTGAGAAATGGTCAGATATCTGGCAGGTAGGGTTCAGCACCAAGAAGTGCAAGATCATGCACCTGGGAGCTAAGAACCTGTGGGCCAGTTACTGGTTGGGGGGGTATACAGGTGTCTGGATCAGAGGAGGAAACAGATCTAGGGATAATCATCAAGAGGGACCTGAAGCACGCTATGCTGTTCATTAAAGCTGCAGCCAATGTAAACAAAATGCTGGGCTGTATTACCAGAGGAATCACCTCCAGGATAAAGAAGATCATCTTGCCCTTGTACAGGTCATTGATGAGAGTGCACTTGAAGTACTGTGTTCAGTTCTGGTACCCTTATATGAAACAAATGCATCAAATTACTTGAGGGGGTTCAGTGCAGGGTGACCAAGATAATTCATGGCCTGGGGGAAAGACCCTATAAAGAGAGGTTGCAGGAGCACAATATGTATTCCCTGGAGGACAGCAGGTGAGGGGGAGACATGATTGAAACTGTCAAGTATCTTAAAGGTATGAACAAGGTTACAATGGAGGGCACTCTCAAGTTGAGGGAGGGGGTCGACTAAGGGGCACAGTCTGAAATTGTTGAGGGGAAGACTCAAAAAAGAAATGAGGAAGCACTTCTTCACAGAAAGGGTGGTGTTCAAATAGAATGACTGCCAGAGGAGGTGGTTTCATTGAAATCAGTGGGCAACTTTAAAAGAAGATGGGACAGGGTGAAGGGTAAAGTCATAATGGGAGGGATGATGGCTGCTCACTCGAGCAGACTCGATACCCTGTAATAGTCTGTTTCTGCTGGTATTTTTGTATGTCCATATAAGCACAACAAAAGATGTTCCTAAAGCCAAAAGACAGTATCCTGCTTGTAGCTTTAGCCTGTAACTCCCCCCTCCCATGTTCATACAGGAATGTGTCTAGGGCAATCACTATAGAGGGAATTCTAGTAGGGTTAGTAACTATGAGACATTTTAGTAGAGGCATTAAGCAGGGGGAACAATCTACTCTGGGGGGCTCTACATGGTATTTATGTACATTCTGGTATCCACCATGTTCCCATTTTGAAAGTAAAGTACAACACAAATACAGAATGGTGCCCCACACTGAATGACCTCACCCTACTTAATGCCTCTGCCAGAATTAACCCACAGACATGTCCCTTGAAAGAATGCCACAATTTGTGATTACCCCAGGGGCATTTCAGCTAGGAATTTGGAAGCATTTCAGTTCCTAATGCATTTCATTATTTAAGCACTAAATAAAAATAAACATGGCTCCAGGAACACACATAATTATCCCACCCAAGGGCATCCTATACCTTTTTTTAAAAAAAAAGTTGGGTCACCCTTCTTTTCCTTCAATTTATCTTTGGGGGGAAATAATCCAAATTCATCATAGATTAATCAGGTCCAACATGTAACAGAAAACATCCTAGAGAAAATGACTGTACTGACAGTCCATATGAGCAGTGGCATGAGGTTCAAAGCTGAAGGGTATACAAAAAGGGATGCAAAGCATCCCACTTCTCCTTGACTACAAGTAATAGGTTTGCCATTTTTAATTGACTTGAAGACCCTTGTTTGATCAAAATCCATAAAGATGAGACATATCTAAATGCACCAGCTGTAGCACATCAAAAAGGCTTGTTGAATTCTTCACTAAACCCACAACCACTCATTGCCACCTGTCCTTCTCTTTCAGACACTCCATTAATGCCTCTCAAAGCACCCGGTTAAGTTTGGGCTCTGATTCTGTATATGCACAAACCATAATAGATGCCTCTGGCCCACATCAGGTATCACAGAGGCAGATCTATGTCATAGGTGACTCCATGGTGAAGCACCAGGACAGGGCTATTTGTGATCCTGATAAGGAACACCGTACCTGCTCAAGCTTCCAGGAAACTAGAATTTTGAACATTACAAGTGTGGTTCATAACATTTTGGCAGACAGGGGTACAGATCCACTAGTGGTACTTCATATTGGTACAAATGACTTCATGCATTCTAACATTTTGGACATAAAAAAGGATCTTGTTGCCCTCTCAAATATTTTGGTTGAACGAGGGTGTGAAATAGCTTTTTCAGAGGTCCTACCCATCCCAAGAGCACCAACTGAACACAACATTAAAATACATATGTTTAATAACTGGCTTCGTGTCAGATGCCTTAAACAAAATCAGATATGCATCACCCATTGGGAAGATTTTATTGGCAGATTTTATTTATATTGTAAAGATGGGTTACATTTGAGTTATAAGGGAAACCTATTATTGAGTAATCACATTTTGGAGTACATCAACAATCATTTAAACTGCTTGATTTGGGGGAGAGAATAGTCCCTCCTCCTATTAGGTCATCAGAAAGAAATACAATTTCAAGCAAATTAAAATGTTTATATTTTAATGGTAGGAAACACCACAGTAAACTTGATGAGTTGGAAGTTACTCTAACAATGGATGAGGTTGATATTATTCTCATTACTGAGACATGGGGAGATGACAAATCCAGTTGGATTTTCCCTTCCTGGGTATATGTTGTACAACTACAATAGAAGGGATAAAAAAAAGGAGGTGGTGTTGTCATCTTTTTAAAAAACTCATTACAGGCAGTTGATATTTCAAATAAGGTTAAAATACCAAATAGCATCACTGAAACAATATGGATCAATCTATTGGAAAATAAGTATCAGCTTATATCTTAGGGGCGTGTTATTGTCCCCCCGCCAGTACCCCTAGTGAATATTCAGACACTATTATTCAGGAAATCGAATCAGCCTGCTCATTTGGTGATATTATTTTGACAGGTGATTTTAACTTTCCCGATATTGACTGGAATAGGATGGTGGCTACATCAAACTCTGGGAAGAAGTTAGTTAATATGTGTGTACAATGTGACTTACTACAGGTGGTAAAACTACCTGCTAGGGGTACTAACCTTCTTATCTTGTTTTCCATAGTAGACCCCAGATGATAACAAATATCTCTGTGCTGTCTCCTATTGGTAACAGTGATCACTGTTCAATTAGTTTTATCTAGTCATATATACTTATCTTGGCATCCTGTACTTCAAAGCTTTATTTATATGATAAGGCAGACATTGTAATTATTAAAAATAAATTGGATAATGTTGACTGGTCATCCATATTTAACACCGTGGGTTTGCAGAATATTATGACGCATTACTCACTAATATTACTGAACTGAGGAACAGTTATGTTCCATCAAGAGAAAAAAACATGTCTAATAAATCTAAACCAAAATGGATGACTAAGGAATTAACTAAGCTTACTAAGAAAAAAGACAAATGCCACGTGGCCTATTTAAAGTCTCATACACCTTCCAATTGGAACTCTTTTTTATGTAATCAAATAAAATGTAAATACAGTATACACAGGGCAAAAAGGAAGTGTGAGATAAACATAGCATCAAATGCACGTAAAGATAATAGCAAATCATTTTTTGCATACATTAATTCCTTAAAGAAATCCACCTGTCAAGTCGGTCCCATTCAGATAAATGAAAATCTAATTTATGATCCTCTTGATATGGGCAACTTTTTTAATATAAATTTCTGTAATGTGTTTCAAAAAGTCAGGCAAATAGCTTAGTAGACCATTCCCCAGGTAGTCACATTTCAATATCAGAATCAGATATCCATGCCAAATTAATCAATCTTAAGGGTAAAATTAGTGTGTCTCCTGATGATATTCCAGGCCACTTTTTGTATTTACTAGCAGTTTGTCTATGCCCCTGTAACTATTATATGAGCACTGTTTAAATTATAACTATGTGCCAGAAGTATGGAAAACTGTATGTGTAGTTCCCATTTATAAAAAAGGTCCAAAAAAATCAATGGGAAAATTATACCTTAAGTCTTACCTCACCAATGGGTAAAATATTAGAAAGCCTTATTAAAGATCTGATAACTGCATCCCTTGTCGATATAGACACCGAACAACATGGTTTTAAAAAGGGAAGACATTGTCTGACTAACTTGCTGTGTTTTTATGAAGATCTAAGTTTATAGTTAGACAATAGACTTCCCTATGATGTAATTTACATCAATTTTAGCAAGGCTTTCAACAATCTCCCACATTCAGCATTAATACAAAAATGATATCTTTCCAATATCAATCCAAGCCTTGCTAGATGGATAGCAAATTGGCTGGGCAAATGTTCTCAACAAGGTTTGATTAATGGCCAGCTTTCTTTCAGGGGTTTGGTCACAAGCAGTGTGCCACAGGGGTCGGTATTGGGCCCTTGTTTATTTCAGTTTTTTATAGTTGATATTACAAAACATAGTTGTTCAAATACAATAAAATATGCCGTTGATATAAAAATTGGTGGGCCATGTGCAAACCCAGATCAAATATCTGTAATTCAAAGTGACTTGGATAATCTCTCTAAATGGATTGTCACCTGGGGGATGAAATTAAACTGCTCTAAGTGTAAAACCATGCATTTTGGGGTAAATAATCCCATGAATGTATATACACTAGATAATATGATGTTGGTTTGTACAGTTACTGAGAAGGACTTGGGGGTTTTGATATTGAATAATTTCCTCCCAAATTCACATATAAATTAGGTTATTCTTAGAGCAAATTGAATATTACATCAAGGGATAAAAGAGTGTTGATGCCACTTTACAGAGCCTATGCCATCCCACATCTGGACTACTCATCTCAACTACGGTGTCCTTTTAAGAAACAGGACATTGCACAACTAGAAAGGGTACAAAGGAGATACACTAGAATGGTGAGAGGCTTAAGAGATGTACTATATGAAATCAGACTAACTTCACTTAATCTGATGCCTCTATCTACCAGGTGATTAAGGGGTTATCTTCTTCTTATGTATGATATCATGAATGAGAAGGGACCTGCAGAGACTTGAAGAATGATCAGGGGTTTGACAGCTGAAATTTAATGCAAAGAAGTGCAAGATAATGCATATGGGGCACAATAACCCTGGCACAATATATCAGTTGGGGGGGGTGAGGATATAGCATGCACCAAGCAGGAAAGGGATCTTGGGGTTATCATCTCTGATGACCCCAAGGTAGGAAAACAGTGTGGCAAGGCAACAAGTAAAGCAACTAGGATGCTGGGATGCATAGGCAGGGGAATCACTAGCAGTAAAAGGGAGGTCATAATTCCACTCTACAAGACATTAGTGAGGCCCCACCTGGATTACAGTGTACAGTTCCGGAGACCTTACCAACATAAGGACATAGACAGGGTAGAGAAGGTTCAGAGGATGGCAACAAAGATGGTACATGGATTACATAACAAGTCTTATGAGGACAGGTTGAAGGACTTGAATATGTACTCCCTGGAGGAGAGGAGGGAGAGAGGGGTTATGATAGAGACATACAAGTATCTTACAGTGAGGAATAGGGTGCAGTAATTCACCATTTTTAAGTGAAAAAGATGTTCCAGGACTAGAGGGCATGGGAAGAAGTTGGAGGGAGGATGATTCAGAGGAAACATGAGGAAGAATTTCTTCACAGAATGGGTGGTGGACAAGTAAAACACCCTGCCAGAGGAAGTGGTGGGGGCTGAAACAATCTCAGGATTTCAGAATGCAGGGGATAGACATAAAGGAATTCTGGAGGAGCGGGCTAAGGGGCAACAGACTTCTAGGAAAACATAAAGTGAACTTACAAGCTCAAATGGGCAGACTGGATGGGCCATAGGCCCTTATCTGCCAATACTGTCTATGTATCTATGTATTTAATAACTAACTAAGGGTTTTATTTTAAGGATGTAACTTATAATTTTAGAGACACCCATTACAGTTACAACTTAAGAGATTTAATTTCATTCCTTGGAAGTTCTTTTTCACACTACGTATTATCAAGTCATGGAATGCTTTACCAATTGAAGTGATAGTCAGTAATTCTAAATTAACATACAAATCACGGCTTGACAAATTTATTCTTTTGGGCTCAGTTTCTAGTTATTATTAGCACATAGGAGCAATTTATGGGCCTTATGGCTCTCTAGCTCCTATCAAATCCTAGTATGAATCCTAGTATGAACATATTCTCCCCTCCCTAGGCCAGTCCTTTCCAGATCCCCAAATACCTTTAGGAGCTCCCCTGCTCAAATCTACGATTATCTCAGCTCCTGGCACTGTTCACTCTGAATCAACCCTCCTTAGCTGATCCTTTCCATGACCCACAGTGGGTAGCCTGACATATGAGTGCTAGGGATTGGGGGCCTACAATAATGATGACCCAATCCCCGATGCATGTGTCAAGGGCTACCATAGGGTAGGGCGGCTGGATGGGTGGGTCGATGGATATAATGACAGGATGTCATTATACGTATTTGGGGAGAGCAAGCATGCACATTGAGGAGCAGGAGGGAATGTGAGTGGTGGTGATGCAGTGGGTTACTGAGCCGACCCCGTGGCATGGTGGGTGGGTTGGTGGCGCTGGTCGACAGGCTACTGGGTTTGGGTCTGGGTGCTAGTGCATTTTTGTAGCACCTAGCCTGAACCTTTTTTTATGTTTCCACCTCCGACATGCACCCTCCTGGAGTTGAGAATCCTTAAGTACAGGGGTGCGGGGGAGCACAGACCCCCTGAATAAAACATTAAAACAGTAAGTCCCTGGTGCCATTTTGCTGTGCACCAGGCTGTCAGAGTGGCAAAACATTTTTGGTACTCTTGACTTCTCAGTAATGATGATTGCCTTTAGACTTTCACCATTATCACATAAACCTCCACAGTGCAGTACCCAAAAATTGATCGTTCCCCTCCCTAGCAAGATTTCCCCAATATATTCTCCCTTCCCTATCGGATCCACTCTATAGGAGCCCCCTCTCCTGCACTGCTATTATCAATGATTATCTGGGCTCCTGTTGCCATGTTCCTTATTAACATTCATCCCTACTCCAAGTCTGTCACCTGAATGCCCCACATGCCTTATTTTAGCAGAAATCCCCCTTCTGCCCCAAGGCACAATGGGTTGTGTGCAACAGTTCAACTACCAGGTAGCTCAGTCACTCCCCTTTCTAACCCAGATGCACATGCACTAGTCCCACTGATAGATGTAGCACATGCAAAGAATGGAGGGAGGAAGGAAGGGCTGTGGCTCATCAAATCTTTGATAACACTACCTAGACTGACCCTTCACTCTGTCTGGTGTCATCAATGATGCTATCAGCCCAGCCTTTCTCCCTCCCTCCCTGGTGCATGCTTTGTCTGTCAATCAGATTGGCATAAACACACTGTAGGAAAGAGAAGGGAGTGATTGGGCTATATCAGAGTGGAATTATTGCCCCCTCATTGTGAAAGGTGCAGAAGGGGGGCCTCTACAAAAAAGATTAATGAAGCTTTTGGTAGTGTTGTTTAAGGAGAGGGGATTCAGAATGAACATGGTACCAGGAGCTGGGATAACCATAGATCATGGTGGGTGGATAGAGGTGCTTTAAAGGAGGTATTGAGCCATAGAGAAGGAATCTATTATGGGGATTGGGCTTGGGATGGGGGAATCAATTTGGGGAATTGTGGGTCTTGGTTGGGATTGGTTTTTAGAGGGGGGAAGTCAAGCATACAGTGAAGACCACCAGGATGAAGCCCAACTCTGCAGAATTCTGCAGTAGAGTTACTGTAGTAGGCAATGCAATGTCAATGGCAGTCAATCCCTTTTGTCATGCAGGAAACCTGTGGCATTGTGTTTTATCCTGGTGGGCTTCACTGTATGTCTGTGTGTGCCTAGGATTGTGTGATTCACATTTACATTTGAACCATACTGCCCCTGAGGATAGACACATATGCAAACCTAGGCTATTATTACATAAAGATAACTAATGTAATTTTAGATGTAATTCCTGCTTTCTCTGCACAAATTGCCAAGCACCTGACAAAGGGACCAGTGTGACCAATAAGCTTTTTTACTATAACATCTTTCTATAATATGTATGTATGTTGGACTAATAAATGGTATCCAAATCATCAATGAATACAATGAATATGTGAAACTATTGTATATAGGAAAGTGCATTGTACATGAAATTTAACACAACAAATTATATTTTATAAAACTGGAGGTAAAATTTGTTCTTTTATGACAATATTATCAGTAGTTACATACCAACATTAGACATCTCTGGCACAGTGGCATGGTATGGTCCATTCAAAAATTCAGGAGGATTATCATTTATATCTTGAACTTTAACAATGAACTCTGAAGGTGGTTCCAAAGGATTGTTTGTTTCTCTGTCCACTGCTTGTGCTGTGAGTGTATACTGGGCCCTCTCCTCTCGGTCAAGTGTCTTCGTTGCATGGATGTTCCCTGATTTGTCATCAATAACAAAAATAGTTCCTGCTCCTTCACCTGAGAGAATGTATTTAATACTTCCATCACCAGAGTCAACATCTGAGTGAAGCTGCAAGAAAGTTAAGAAAATAAGTAGCACAAGTTATTGAAGGCAGGAGGTCATTCTTATAGTGAAAGATCATATTGATTGAAAAGGTGAAAAATCTGCACTTTGAAAGGTATATTCAGTTTTGCAATTTCTGATGAGAAAGGAGATCTAACTATTTAACTCATTTAAAGGAGGCAGGACATGTTTGATAACTGGTAGCTGCTTGCAATGTTTCTGGTTTACAGAAATTAAATTAACACCTCAAATGTTTCATAATTGACTGTACCAAAATAAATAATGTGCAAAACTGAGTCTTGTATTGTTTTTAATTGATGGAAAACATTCTGTGCAGTTCTTTTCATAGAAACAATAATTTGACTTTTCACTGTGTCACAGTTTGTGTGCAGAATGCTAAGCATGAATTGCTGACCGATCAAAACAGCACTAAGAGTTCTGTTCACAAACTGTGACATAGTCAAAACTCCAAATTACTGTCTCCATGAAGAAAACTCTGCAGAAAGCTACCCATAAAAACAAAACAATATTAAATAAGGATTTGATATGAGCATATATTCCAGTAAAATTGAATATGTATCATTTCAGGGTATGAATATAATTAACAGCTGCCATTAGAAATAATTTTCTGTCTTCTTTAACATGATTGTCAACTAAAACAGACACACTTGTGGATTCTGGTTAGTTATATCAGTTATACGTTCCACATGACTGCATTCCACCACAGATAGTTTTTACAAAATATGATTCTGATGTAGTTAATATTGTTAGTATTGTTGCAATCAAGGAATCAGGTTGTTTTTTCACTTCCCTCACCCCTTATGAATCTGCAACAGAAAAGCGTCCTGAGAGTTGTAAGTGGAGTTGTTAACATAATTCCTAGAACAGCTAAAGGAAAGCTTAAAACAGATGCAAAATCATAAATCATATAATAATTTTGGTTGATTGGGATTGCTTCTTTCTAAACATTCTAGAAGATGTTATTTTGCCAAGAGTGTTCCTTCATGCAAACAGCTTCAAAAATATAAAGCACTAATCTCTGTCTGAGTGGTCCATTCGTTAACCAAAGGAATCTATATTTTTCTGTAAAATAAAAATAAAACTCACTTTTAGACCAACATTCTATACATTTTTGCAGCATTCCATGCCCCAGAAGCCTCACTATTTAAGGTCCTCACAGTGGCTCACTCCTCTGCCTGCTAGACTTGCTTTCATTGATGTTGTCTACCATCAGTTCCCAATGGGTTCCTCTGCTGCCCCTGTTAATTCTATCCTTCCCCAAGGGAGACTTTCCATGCAGCATAGCAGCAGATGGAGAACACGTCACAAAGCCAAATTATTGGTATCAGGGGCTGGGTAGCAGACATACCACCAGTGAGAGTCAGGTGGTGTGGAGGAGAACACAGGGAGGCTGCTCCCCAAGGCAGCCTTGGCCGGGCATTTTCTTTTGTTCTTCTCACCCATTGCCATATCCCCATTTGAAGCATGCACCATGTCAGTGCTCTGGAGTGGAGCCAGCTGGTGCAAGGTTTCCCATTTCACCATATCTCCTACAGGTGCCACCATAGCAGCAGTGCACACACACCCCCACCCCAGGGAGGAAAGCATCCATATAGATTTTCCTTTGCCTTTCCTACTGGTCTCTGCTTCTGATATCCTCAGCTTGGCATGCTAACCTACATTACCAGCCTGTCAGATCAGCCTCCCAGTGTTCAGTGCCATGGTGCAGGTATTCCAAATATTAAAAAAGAACAAAATGTCTACTTTGACAATCAAAATGCTTTTTGGGGCAAAGAAGATGCCTCTCCTGGGTCTCTAGGAACATCAGTAGAATAACACACTAATGACAGTTCTGGTGACAGGTCTAGAAATTGGGGGGCAGGAATTAATATTATGTCAAAAAGAGTTGTCAAATATGTTTAAGAAACTAAACACAAAAATGTTCTGAATATCACATTGGATTTTAAATTCAAACTCATTTCAAAACTGATCTGATATATAATACATTTGTATGATTATTATGCCTCTCATGATGTAAGAAGAATATATTTCTTTAAGTATCAGAACTGCTTTATTTCACTTACCAGCCTCTCAGCTACAGAACTTGTGAAAAGACACTTATATAGCCATAATAGAAATGAGTATCCATCATACATGTAAGAAATTAATAAGTGTTATAACATGAAGTCAGATGCCCTTTGAACTACTATAAAGGCAAAATACACTTCTGTATGTGTCTAATGAAAAATAAAATATCAAAGACATTTGACTAACCTGTCTGTTACAACACTATAAAACATACTTTGTGCCATCAAGAAATCTAGGAATCTATAGGACTTGTTTTCATTCCAAGACTGTAAAATTCAGAATAGAGCTGAGAACCAAAAAGAACCAAAATATAAGTTGGTATGGGCAATTCCTTCATTTGCAGTGGCATAAAATGTCATGAAAAATGTTGGTTACCTTTTGTTAATAGGGAAGTTCAACTGTAGCACAACTTAAATAATATTATGTTATGCTGGATATTCACATTTGTGTGAGGGTAAGGGTTCTGTACAACTGTATATTTCAAAAACGCCCCTTACCCTGAGTAATTTGTAATGCTGGAAGTCTTACAGTTACACATGAAGTTTAAAGTGGCATAACTCCTTACCCTTCCAACTAGTACAGGATCTGGACCAGTATACTCCTCTATTACAAAAAACTGATTCCACACCCATCCTCGCTTGGATCGATGAAGAACCTGTCCTTCCTTTCCTCTTTCATGATGAGCATGAAGTGACGGTCGTGAATGTTTTGAGCTTTGTGCAGGAGCAGTATAACTGAAATATGCCATTCCCAGGCAGATGAGAGCAATTTGTAAACAGTAGTCTTTCTTCATTTTTGGTAATTTGTTCAGGCACAGGAATGTGTGAATGGATATCCCCAGAAAACCTATGACAGTCAGTATTCTGGGCTAGTGGGACATTTCAATCAGAATTTTCTTCATAGAAAATCCCTGCTGTTCATTATGTGCCTCATTTCAGCTCTGTTCAGTTTTTCCAATTTATTTTCTGTGAAAAAAAAGAAGAGATAGCCTTGTCAGTTCTCTTTCCCCTAAATGGTGCAAAAGTTAATTATACATTCTAAAATGAAAGCACTGTAGATGCAGTTTAACACTGGTGCAATTCTCATTTTACACTTCAAGGTAGTGGCAGCAATAAAATAGCAGGTCTTCAATGCTAAGATGAATGCTATTTTTGGCCTATTGACAAAATAATTTTTAGAACTGGATTATCCAGGCATGAAGATGTGTAATATTGGCATTTTGCCAGCATGAAACCTTTCTTTCAATTCCACCACAGAACTTGTTAGATATAAATAATGTCTCTCCCTGAGCAGAATAGGAAATGGTAGCCTCCATGTGTGCATAAGTGAAATAGGCTTAAAAATCAAACAGAACCAATGTGTGTTGAGAAGCAAAACAAAAGTTAAACTGAATTACATTCTTTAATCCTAGAACTGAATGAGGATTTGTGGACAAACTATGACACAATTTTATCTTGCTGACATGTAGTACAAAAAGAAAAGATCTGGCATTACAGCACAACATGTGTGGCATTTTTTACATTCTGTTTGGGGACTCTGCCCCTTCATATCTGTTTCTTTGATCTATGCAGATTACCTACAGTAATCCTTCCCAGTTTGCTTAATGCTTTCTCTATTTTATATTATAGTAATATGTACTTATACTGTCACTTCACACTATGTGTTTGAAGCTGACATTCATTGTTTACATATACTAGATAAAATAGCACAATGAATTTTGTTTCTTTGTTGCCATCTTAATTCCTAATATATGAAGGGGACCAGAAAAATTTAATGAAGTCATAAGTAATGTACTGTGAAATTATGTTTTACATTTTTTCTACTTAGACACAGTCTGCTAAACCCACCCCAATTATAGGATGCCCCACCAAGTTTCACTGTTGCAACTTGCCATCACTACTGCATCCTTAACAAGACAGACTTCTATGATCCCACAATCCATTAAAAATATGCTATCATGCTAGCACTCATTTGCAAATTATGTAAAATGCTTCAGCAGCTCTTATGATTATCTTTGGATTATCTTTTTTTTGTAATTACTTCTAAATCCATCCCTTCTGTAATATAGTCATCCAGTGTAACAGAAAAATGCTGGTAAATATAAAACAATTAGCAACATGCATTTTGGGAATTTTTGATTGAGATGTTACATGAAGTACAGCAGAAGCCATTACCCCTTCACAATATCAATGCAGTACAATGAAGGGCATCTATTGTTAATTTATTGACATATACCACTTATCTCTAGACTATAACTCTGTGATAATGATGTTGAAAGCATTTTTATTACAGCTAAATGTTATTTTCAGTGTGTTTCAAACTGACATCTGGAAAAATAATGTTACACTAATTCCCTTGATGTAAAACAGGAAGCTTTGTTAAAAAAAACTAAAATTGCCATTGAAAAACACATTAATGTTGCAAAGAAATGAAAGTGAATATTTGGCACCTTATTTAGCACTCAGTGCAACTGTTTATTATTCTCACCATTGTATGGTTGAAGACTAATTACACAGCATAGAATGAAGCTCTGCATGAACATAAATAAAAATAAAGCAGGTTATATGAGCTTGCCCTTCATTGGCAACTGGGTTGGTATCTTCACACTGTATCAATACTGGTGCTGTAGACGCTGATACTTATATTCAATATACTCTGCAAGTGTATGCTATTACGTGAGCATAATACTCAGTATTGTGTTTCTTATGACCCATTAGCCTGGCTGAGCCTAACCAAGTGTACAAACCATCACTGGTTTACACTAATATACCATATAGAGCCCAATTCTCAGTCCGCATTGAAGATGGCCCAATAACTCTTTACACAAATACAAGTGCAGGCCACCAGGGGGTGGATTCTACCCAGCAACTGAGGCACAATACAATCTCACAACTTAGCTGTTAGAGGGTGTTATAAACATTGTAGGCTATATCCTGAATACTGACTGGTTGAGAACATTTTGAAGCCATGTAATTTAGAAAAGAAAACCATTGCTTTGGACTATATCCAGCACCCAGAATGCAGAACATAGCCCTATTGATACCACTAAAACATTTTTTAATATGTGACAGCCATGTTTGTAAAGTGAGAGCACTGCTTGCTTTTACTTTATAGACTATGACTATACATTTTTCCAATCCCCCCACCCTCCACTTCAGCCACAGCTCATGATAAAAAAACAGGAATGCCTCACATCGTTTTTAGATCTTGACATTACCATAACAGCAAATGCTTCACCCACTCCACAACAGATTTAAAATGCTGCCCAAGTGCTGCACTGTGTCTCCTGGTTACACTCCATAACAGAGCTCAGACTTGGAATCACCCCCATCCACATGTGGGCATGCGCCCCCCACACACACACACACCCATGCTCCATAATCATGTTTACTTGACTGCAGACCCACTCAGTAAAGCACTAATCCACACATTCAAACAGACCCATGTAAGGAATGATAGCCAGGACAATTCAAAATTAAGATAATCAGCTATACTGTTATGCAATGGTGAGTCTCAGGCATGCATGTACATGTTTGTCCATGAAGTATGATTAGAGTAAACAGTTTTGAAAATGGAACAGGCGGATTAAAGAAAATGACTGTCTATATATTTTGCTGTGGTATTGCAATGTTGCCAAACGTGTCTACCTTTTTCCCATTAAAATCTGTAATGAAAACTTTTTTTGTTCATTTTCTCCTGACTCTGGCTTCCACAGTCAGCTGTGCTGGTCACCACCAATACCTACATGCTGCTATTATTTCTGTGAGCACTGTGCTTGTCTCCAGTCTCACTCACTCCCCTCCAAACTCCAAACTCGAGACATTCAAGAAAGTAAAAGTCTCACTCAATGGAGGGCATGAAGGAAAGTTAAAAACTTTTCAATAACTTTATTTATTAAACTTTAGATTTGCTCTTCACACTTAGATTCTGCTGCTTCTTTCCTGAAACTCTTTACACCAACTTGGACGTGCTGCTGCTACAAACAACAAACATCAAAACACTGTAGAAATATAAATAAAAACTAAAGCTATATATAATTATGAGTTCTGCATTTATAGCACAATAGCTACATCCACACAACACTACCTAGTTGTTTAATAGGTGCAATGAAAAATAATAATTAATTTTTTTGCAGCGAAGAACTGGTGACCAGTTCTTCACTATGTAAAAATGAACTACTGTTTTCATTTTTTAAATGTATTTGAATTTTTTATTTAATCTTATATATACAGGTTTTTCTTTTATACTAATTCAATTTTGTTCTAACTTTTTGATGGGGGGACATTTTATAGCAACGATAAGATACTTCAGGGTGTGTATTTATTTTTGTCAACAACATTTCCAGGTAGGTTAAAGGCACTCAATGTAAGTGCCACTTGCCTCACCATGCATCTGGTCATGTGGTTTATAATAAATAACACACACCCTGTTGTGTCTTATTATTTGCTAAATTGGTTTTGTGTCAATTAACAGGCTGGATATGGGTGTTGTGTGGTACTGCACCAGGCCCTTTGTGCAATTCTATGCTGTGATCTGGTCAGGAGTTACTGCATCATCTACAAGAGTTCTGCCCATGTGGGCTGTGGTTTCTCTGTCACTGGCTGACATCTATGTGGCTGGTTGTCAAGTGCACCCCCAACTGACTCTTACATACAGCAGGCGGTCCATTGCATCTAGTGCAATTCCTGTCACTATCCTCACTGTGTCACTGTTCCCACCCTTTTCTGGGTGTCACACCATGACATCTCCCTGTTCTGTCTTCTGCACATAGATGAAGCATTGCATCTCACATGACTGCATGCTTTTCAAAGGTGGTAACCTAGGGACGTGCAGGAGGAAGTGCCAGGTTGTGCACAGGCAACCATACATTCTGCTATGACACTGCAGTCCATACGCATGGTGGCCACACCCCTTTCCTAAACAGTCACAACATTTTTTGCAACTATTTTAGGCAGTAATTGTGACCCCCACTGAGCGCAGCTTGGCAGGGACACAAGGTCACTGATAGTTGGAAGTCACTGCACTTCTTACCCATTTTATCAATATGGCTTTTTATTAGCATAACTCATTTTATAAAATAATAATGTAAACTCATCATAAATCAGTTTATACTTTTGATGTGCCACTTCAGAAAAAAACAAATGTTCTGTCCTTGCCAGGCTAACTGGGTCTTATTTTAAATTATACAATGGCCATAAGGGAAAAAAAGAAACTTGATTGGCTGACAGTCTTTATAATACACAGACATATTACAACTTTTAAAAAGTTCCAGCCACAGATCTCATACCACTAACAATAAATCTCTACACTTCTATTCTCTTGAAGTAGCTTACCCTATATGGCTAATAGGTCACAGTATAAAAGGCATTCCTAAGATAAACATAACTACTTAAATTGTCAACATATTTTTTTAACATGTTATCTTTAAGATGGGACTATTTTTTTCCTCAAATATATCTTATTGAACTGAAAATCATGACTGTTTCAACTCCTCTTTTTTCTTAGTATAACTACAATAATATACTGCAAGGTGTTTCATATCATGGGATATTATCACTTCTTGGGTACAAGAGTCATGAAAATATCCCATGATATACCACACTCAGTCATGTAGTATTGCTTATATATATGATGAACATAAAAATCCTGTAACCTGATTAACCAACAAAGTTCTTTACTTGTTGATAAATCCTGCAATAGTCCATTGGCTAAGCAAAGGCATTTATCAAAAGCTAAACAAAACACAGTAAAACCTTTTTTGAATTTATTTTACACATGGTTCCATTGTATAAAAAACAATAAGGGACTCCAGGATGTGGGTAACTGAGGTATTGCCCACTTCTTATCTAATGAAAACACTTGGCTGTATCTAATGACATACCACATGAGGGTGCTGGTAAATCCTGCAATAATCCATGTCCTGTCATGCTTTATTACTAAATTAATTTGTTCTATACCTATTTCTCTCCATATTTACAAATCTTTTCATCACTCTGCTATATTTTACACTATGTTTCTAAGGAACAAAATAAATCCTCCTTGGGGTGATATATACACTACCTATAGGTGTCCATTTACTGTCAAAGGTGCCCTTCAGCAGTCTATCAATATCTGTCAGCTTCACTGTAGGATTAATCACATTTGCTATTCTCCCTCCTTGGTGGAAATGTTTACCTTTTTTAGTGATGCATTAAATTTCTGCTCTTTGACTCTTTGTATTACAGTTGATAGTAACTATGCCCTTCACACAAAACATCATTTCAGAGAGCTACAAATAGAATATAGGAGACTTAGCATATATTACCCCTTAATGAAAAAAGCTACCTGGCTGCTAGAAGCAGCAACTATATTAAGTAGTTGCAAAAGGTGGCTTTAGCTGCACCTCATGGACCCTTTTCATTGTTTCACATATCAGACCCTCTCAAAATCCATTAGTCACACACCCTTATACAGTACTTCATCTTTAGAATTTATTGACTGGTTATGTTGTGTTGCTTCCCTAACTATAGTGTATGGATGTAAGCCTGTTGTCATCTGGGATCCTAGAGAACATAAGAAACAATATTTTTGACCTTGTGAGCCATGCAGTGCAAACCCTACCTGGAGTATGACTCCTTCCTGCCCACCTAACTGAGCATGCAGTGAACCACCAAACAGGGGACAGTATGTACAGAGCAGCCACCAGTGTTGTGCAAGTTACAAAAAAAAATTACATTGTTTGGACTCAGAAATTTTGAGGGTGTGTCAAACAATGCACAATCTTAGTACTGCACTACAAGGGTGGTTGCATGCAAACCAGTACAAAACAGTGGTCACTGGAAAGGGATGTGCATGTGGCACAGCAGCCTCAACTGGCTGACTGTGAAGGATGCAAAGTTTTAGCCCTCTAAGTCTGGACTGGGGACCTGACTAGCTGGTCACACCTTGCATGACCTTGGAGAATTGGACCATTTTATAAACCTGGACCTGAACCTCTCTTGCCCAGAGAACATGAGACAGACTCCCACCCCTACCACTCATCAGTGATCAGTCTTATCTTAAATGTGAAGGCATTTCAAAAACTCATGCTTTTTGCCATAGGAAATACTGATGGATTAAAGAGTTGGTGTATCATTTTTATAGATATGGTGGCAGCCCCACCTATTCAAATGAGTAACATTAGCTAAACAGTACGATTGATATAAATAACTTGCCAGTTATGTTAAAGAATTATAATTAGTTGAACACCATTGTATATCATAACCTGGAAGATTACTACAACTGCATTCACATGGACAGCTGATGACTTACATTAAAAGTAAGCCCACAGTTCCTCTGTTTATGCCTGTAACGCTTAGAAGCACTGAGTGAATTCTTTCAATTTACCAGGTCAATGGCTGGTGTGACAATGTTGCCAAAGGAGTGAAATTTAACTATTGCAGTATGAGTGCAGCTTACAGTACTGCTAGAAACATACAGTTTTCTTAGCTCGTTCCAGTGCTTTGAATTTCTGATAGTTTTATTTATATTATTAGAGAGCAGCACACACTAGGTATTAACCTACTTGTTGTCAGATGTTTCTTGTTATCATTTTTTGCTTGTTCTTATTGCTAGAACTTTAGTATGTGTTTGATCTTGAGATGACAGTCTCATTTAGATGGCTGCACTTCACTAGTGATCCTTAAAATCCTTAAGAGAGGAGTAATTTTACAAACACAGATGACAAGTGGAAGCACAATCTTGGAAAGGTTAATATGGCATCACAGGCAAGAATACAATGTCAGTGAACTGCATGAAATAACATTGTGCAAATCTGATAGAATAATTTGTTTTGTGAACAGGTGCTAAAATCTGAATCTTTTCTCATCATGTTAGCATGATTATATTTTTACAGTAAGGACAAGGTGCATATTACTATATAAAATGTTGTAATTTTCTCACATGGGCATTTCATTTTCATTAGTAAAATGGAACTGAAATTGATGAGCATAGCATTTTAAATCTGTGTCACTAAGAAATGAAATTGAAATCTCAACATAAGATTCTCAAAATATGACTAGCAGTATTTGAATTTCAAGAGGGTGGAGCTTGCTGACTATCAGAATCTGTATCTGCATTAGTTTTGAGTCATTTCCCATGCCGCAAGCCACCACAAAACTGGATTTGGGCACACAAATGACGCAAGTGGGTCAACATTTGTTGATCAAAGAGGCTCCTTTAATATACAAGTGTATATGTTATGCTTCAATGTTACTGCTCAATGATTGCATTTATGAAATTGGTAAAAATAATCCAGAGTTCCAACTGTTTATTTTCATATTCAGTGACGGGAAAGACACAACAACCAAGGTGGGAGGGTGTGGAAAGGGGGTGGTACCATGAAAATCAAACACAAGCATAAAATTCAATTTAGTGGCTAGAATGTGCAGTGCAAAGTACTCTTAAGCAACCTATACAAACGGTACAATACAGATAGAGCAAAATGTGCAGACAGAAACTATGCAGAAATGGAGGTGTAGTACATGAGCAAGCTGTACAAAAAGATACACTTGAAGCATTGTGAATGTCCCAGGAGCACATGCAATGTTAAACCTGGAAGTCTAGCCTCATATAATTCTAGATAAATTCCACCTGAGCCTTTAGCCAAATGACCAAACTCAGTCAAACCATACAAATCACTAATTTTAAGTCCTCAACAAGTGGAATTATAACATTTTAGCTACGTAAACAAAATGATATGAATTAATTATGACTTACTTCAGCTTTTTAATTTGTACATGTTGACTTGACACTATTGTAAATTACACTGAATCAATGGTTTTCTGATTCCTTCTTGAATAAACATAAATGAATGAATTAATTAAAAGTAAAACAAAATAAGGAGTAACAAAATGGTATCTGGCTATATTGCAGCTTAAATACTAACATGGGATGGGGAGAGGAGAGAGAAATTGTAGACAGCAGGGACTGGAAGGAGCAAAGTGTGCCTTGAGGAGAGATTTGATAGAAAGGTATACAGTGTAAAGCGGGAAAGCAGAAATGGGACAAAATCCTTGTTCCAGAAGTTGGGATGCAGAATGAAACAGGTTGGCTTATGGAGGTTTGCATTGGTGGGAGAAGGGGTGGTGACAGAGAAAGACCAAGCACCAGATGAAAAAAGGTGAAAGGGAGGAGGGATGGAGGGGGGAAAGAATAGATGTGGGAGGAGACAGTTATGTGTTAAAAGTGGCACAGAAAGCTCTGAGGCAGCACAACACTTAGTTTGGAGTTCATTTTGCCAACAGGGCTGCATCACCCATCATATGACACAGTGCCAACCTCAGACCTTTCAAATGCAAACTGGAAGTCATATTTTCTTAATCATATTGCAGTACAATCTTGCCAAGTAAATTTAGTTGTTTATTAAAATAAATTTGCTCACCTAACCTACACTATGTAAACAAAGGCAATTTTTATGTCCCTTGTATGTTTGTTTTCTAAAAAAAAAAAAAAAAATGTCTTTTGGGTTTTTCCCAGTGATTTATTTCTACTGTTTCTTGCCTCCAGTTAGAAGACTGAATTTCTACAAAAAAAAAATTCTCCCCACTCCACCCATCTTCACAAACCAGCCTCTCACATATACTATATCTATCATAAAAAAATAACCTGAGACATTTACTTTCACATCTTTATTCTTTCGAGCACTGGGAAACACAGCATGGTATGACATCCAAGCAAAGTATGTATTGTCTGAGTCTTGAACTTCCAGAGGCATTCACACACTCCTGACTGGCAGTATGGAAATAGGCAAGTGCCTCTTGAAACTGTTTATATATTTAAATTCGAAAATCACTGTTAAATGTTCAGTAGTCTTAATGAAGTGAAGCACTGTACACAATAATGTGAATGGATTTTTTGGGTACCAGTAAAATGTTACTGTGAAAGCAAATGTTCTTTGCTATTTCACTGAACATAAAATGTAGTGTCATAAGATATTTTAATTTCATGTGCTGGCCCAGTGGCTTAGTGGCTTCAGGGGAGTCACTTACTGTTCTGGGTATTTGGGTTTATGCTTCAGCCTGAAATGTCATAGCATACCAGCAGGAGGAGAATCAGGAATTTCATCGACTACTCTCCTCCTCATGGTGGGAAGGGTTGGGACCTGAACAGCCACATTGCCCTTGACACTTGAGTGCATGTAGACTGAGTGTATTTAAGGATTTATAGTGCTGGGAAATCTGACTGCCACTAAAGTGCTTGCAAAATGAGAGGTTCCAGGTGGGCAGGCAGCCTGTCCTCATGCAGCTAGGGTGGTGAGGTGAAACAGGGAAAAAGATCCCTCCCTTGGAAATAATCAAATCTCTTACCTGCATCATCTCCCTATCTACTGTTTTCACCTTCCCTCACTTAGGACTAAGGGATCCCAGCAGAGGGTGCAAGCTCCCTTACTTTAAAGAAGGTAAGCTGTGAAATAGAGATTGGGAGGAAGATCAGGCCCTTTGGGGGCACTATGGTGGATTCAAAGGAGTTCTGCAGCGTCCTACATTAAGGAAAACAAAAATAGCTGCAAAGATATTTGAATTTGACTTCATGCATATAACTACATGTAAAATAACTTGATTATCTGAATGTACCATACCAAAATTACTGTAGCAAGATATCTGTCTGACTATCTATCTATCTATCTATCTATCTATCTATCTATCTATCTATTGATTGCAAAAAAAAAAACTTCATTAATGCATTAGTTACTGTTAAAGCAACCAGAGTAGGGAAATGTGCTATTAAGGTTTCCAAACATAACACCCCACCCCTACCCTACAGGCAGCAACAGGAATAAGGTGTGCCACTGAGTTGTCAACCCTAATGCTCACCCCATTCCATGAGTAAATAAGCTAAGATGTGTACACTGTATGAGAATGGAATGAGGATTAGGGTCGACAACCCCAAAGCACATCACACATCTGTTGCTGTCTGTAGGGTAGGAGTGGGGTGTTAGGGTTGGAAACCCTAACACCACAATTCCCTACATTTGTCACTTTAACCTTAACTAGTACATTAAGTAACTATTTTTGCAATCAATTTCCTTACTTTTTGAGATAATATAATAGCATCCTCATTTGCCTATAGGAGCACAGGGCCCAGAGGGCCCTGCATTCCCATTCCTCCATAGATGCATATATGTATATTGCTGTTGAAGCAATTTTATCAAAAATTAAACCAAACTGTCACTATAGACTTAATACCCCACCTCATGAACCTGGTACTGAAAATTCCTAATCCCCTCCAAAATGTGACTCTGCATCACAACTTCATTCCACATCACAGGTGCAAAAAGACAGTTTGGCCAGGATTTGAACAATTACAGCTGTCACATTCTTTTGGTGTCAAAATATTTAAAGTTATCAGAGTTACAAGTAAAAGTAACAACATTTCAATGTGTGCATAATTTTGTGAGTTTTACATATTTTAACCAAAAATTTTCAACATAACCTTCTTGTGATCTCACATCATGAACAAGGACAGTGCCATTTTTCATATCCTGCCCAAAACGTGGTTTCATCAAGTAACCAGGAAATCACCTTTTGGGCCAGATTTGCAAAATTACACTGACATTGTTCATGAGGCGGGGTCCAAAAAATACCATGTTAAAAATCTGGTATCAAAATATGCAAAAATGGCCAAGTTACAAATCAAAGTGGAAAACCCCATTGAAATATATTGAACTGCATTTACCCTAGTTACTCATATTGTAGTCACTGGTTCCAGCAGCAAGATGTGTCTTTAATCTGGAGGCAGTATAGCACAGTGGTCTAAGGCTCTGAGCTGCAAATCTGGTGATATCCAGTAGACCAGACCTGGGTTTGAACTTCCAGAGGCATTCACACACTCCTGACTGGCAGTATGGAAACAGGCAAGTGCCTCTTGAAACTGTTTATATATTTAAATTCGAAAATCACTGTTAAATGTTCAGTAATCTTAATGAAGTGAAGCACTGTACACAATAATGTGACCTGGGTTTGAATCCCACAGCTTCCACTCGAATACTGTGTGACCCTGAGCAAGTCACTTAACCTCCTTGTGCTCCCAGGTCGCTCCTGTAAAAAAGCTTTCAGCTTAGTGTGCTATACCTGGTTAAACAACTAAATAAAAAAAAATAATCAGAGAGTTACTCTTCACTATGGGACATGATCAGGTGAGTGAGAGTGTGTGGGGGATTTGAGGGGTGTGAGGTGGCAAGTGATCAGTGGGAGATCAGGGTTGTGGTGGGGCAGATTGGTGAGGAACCTTTTTTACAGGTTTAACAAAAAAAAGACACTGAGGGACTGTTTTCTTTATTACAGGTACAACAGGAGAGGGGATTGGAGGGGGGTGCCACTGGACACAAGGGGCCAAACAAAATATTACAGGGATGGTGCTTGGAGTGTGGGGGTGCCCAGAGTGCCATTGGACACCAGGGACCAGAAATAAAATATTATAGGGATAGTAATGGCAGGGTGGGGGTGCCACTAGACACCAGGGAAAATAACACATAATTATGGGGGTGGTGATTTGACAGTAGGGGGAGCAACTAGAAGCCAGGGAGAAATAAAATATATATTATTAAAAAAAATATGGGGATGGCAATCAGAGGGTTAGGGGTGCCACTAGACACCAGGGAAAATCCTGTTATTATGGGGACAGAAATTGGAGAGTGACGGTGTCACTAGACACCAGGGAAAAGATGCCAGCAAAAAAAAAAGCTGTTTTCCCCTCATGAAAAAGGATCATTCCTCATGACTCATGAGACAAGAAAAGAAACTTTTTTCATATCATGAGTCATGAAAAAATATTTAAAATGTTAAGAAAGCAGCATGTCAAGGGCACTTCTCCAACAGTTAAGTGCAGATTCCAGTTAAGGGGTCAAGATAAGCAAGCTACAAGTGTCGGTATCTCCATAATGTCATTTCTGTGTTTTTCCAAATTTGAATTTTTAGGGGAAATTGGAAAACAAGATGGCAGCATATAAAAAAACCTCAGGAAAAACCTCACAAAAAACACCTGCCATATGAAAACTTCATACAGCTATTCTGATGTGCCAACCGAGCATGCTCAGAACCCACATTTTTAAAATTTTATAAATTTGGAACATATTAATATTTTTTCACCAATGTAGCAAAAGGAACTTCTGATGGCCAAGCCCCTTCTACCCTGAAAATTGCAGATGAAAATTCCAAATCATCTAGGCGCAACCCAATAGCAAAAAAAAGCAAAAATCTGTGATTTTCTGAGTTTTCTCACTATCTGAATTTCAGAATCAGAAAGTGCAAAAATTGGGGTTTCACAATAAAGTGGCAACTCGACCATGGGGGGGGGCTGTCTTGGGCCTGAGAACCCTAACATTCACCCCATTCCATTAGAAAATAAGGTGACATGCTTACAGCATAGGATAATGGGGTGAGCATTAGGGTTCTTGGGCCAAAGATGGCTGTGGGTCTGTGTATGGTGGTGAATGGGGTGTTAGGGTTGAAAACCCTAATGCCACATTTCCCTACTTTTGTCACTTTAAC
The DNA here is from genome assembly GCA_016271365.2 of Neoceratodus forsteri. NCBI lineage: Eukaryota > Metazoa > Chordata > Ceratodontiformes > Ceratodontidae > Neoceratodus > Neoceratodus forsteri. The sequence goes on from CM028130.1 coordinate 1,379,736,313, forward strand.
CTTAACTGATGCATTAATGCAGTTTTTTGCAATTTATTTCTTTACTTTTTGAGATAGTATAATAGTATCTTTATTTTATTGTGCGATCCAAGATGTGCATATGTATGTAGGTGGGAAAGCTGTGCCCTGCACTTCCATGAGTTGAACAGTGACCAGATTGTCAACATAGCCATCTTATTACCCAACCTCATGTACCCTGGTACAGAGAAATTGTGAAATGCAAGGCAAAACATAGTTATGTGCAACTGCAATGCCATTCTGCACAGCAGGTGTGAAAACACATTTCAGGCAGGATGTGAAAAATGACAGCAGTACTGTTCATGAGGTGGTGTGGAAAAATTGCTATTTTGAAAATTTGGTGGCAAAATATTAAAAAGTACCAAAATTATGTGAGTGCATAGAATGAAGTCAATGGACACACATAACTCAGGCATTCTTAGGACTTTTTTCATCACATTTTCAACATGGTCTTTTTGGGACCCTACCTCATGAACACTGGCACTGTCATTTCACAAAATGGTCCCGAAAATGTGGTTTCACATAGTGAATGTGCCATTTTGCATCACAGGTATGAAAACACAATTTGGGCAGGATATGAAAAGTGAAAGCTGTACTGTTCATGAGGTGGTGTGAAAAATGGCTACGCTGAAAATTTGGTGGCAAACTTATGCATGTGCATAGGAAAAATTCAATGGACATATGTAACTTGGGCATTTTGGGGTATTTTTGCACCAAATTTTCAACATGGGCTTTCTGGGACCTCACCTCATGAACACTGGCACTGTCATTTTGTTAATCAGTCCTGAAAGGTGATTTCATGCAGTGACCTTGAAATAACCTTCTGGGTGTGATTAATAAGATAACAGTTGCAGTGTTCATGAGGTGGGGTCCCAAAAAGACTATTTTGAAAATTTGGTGTAACAATTCCAAAAGAATGGCAAAGTTATGAACCTAATTTTAAAACACCTTTGTCAGCACATTAATATAGCAATGGGCTGCAGTGGCGGGGGACATCTGACACCGGGTGTGGACAGCCCGGTGTCAGAATAGTGTAGAACAGGTAATGTTTGTAACAAACAAATTATCACTCTGTTTGTGGGTTATAGAATCCAACAAACTTAAGTAGACAACAAAGATCAAAAGATGGGTGTTATCACAATAGCTATAGCAAAACAGTGGCTCCAGATGGCAAAGGGCTGTCTCTGTCCCTGTGATATACAACATTGCATCACCATTCTGTTTACTGTGCTCATTTTTAATTAATTAGATTCTCAGTGCAGGATATAATAAAATTAAGCCCACCATACCTGTAGTTATTGTTACTAAAACTGCAAAGTAAAGCAGGCAGAGGGTGACTGGAGTGCAGTCGGGTGAGCGGACAGGAACTGATGGAAGCATCTGGTGTTTCAGGTGAAACTCAGGTGCTTATGAGCAATGAAAAAAACAGCACAGAGCAGCAAAGCAGCATAGCTTAGTAGTACTTATTAGACAGAGAATTCTGCTTTAGAGCCAAGGTCGATGACGGTAAATGCAGAGGAGTCATATCTGTTCCAATTTGTGTTTCCAAGAGACAGGTTTGCTATTGGAGTGACAAGTGCATTTGGATGGGGGCGAGGAGGAGACAGATGAGATCAGCAGGCTGCTGACAGAATGTGTTTGGGGGGTGTCAGAATGAGAATTCAGACAGGTGAGTTGATGAAGTGTCCAACTGTTGATGAACTGTCCAGCTGGCAGATGCCCAAACTTACATTTGCGTATATATACTTAAAAGAGACAGGATCGCAAAATAGGCTTTGAGTTTGAATTAACAGTTTCTTCAGCATATAATACAGAAGGGACTAGGAGATGGTGATCAGAGGGTGGTGGTGCCAGTAAACACCAGGGAATGGAGATAATAATCAGGGAGTGGGAGGGTTCCACTAGACACCAGGGAAAATGGGGGCTGCAGAACTACAGCTGAAGGATCCTCTTGCTAAGCTGGGCACCCAGGATTTTGGGTGCCCTGAAAAGGTATTTCTGGTCATTATTTAAAAAAAAACAATGGTCAGAATCTAGCTAAATGGGATCTGTTTAGCTAGGTTCTGGTGTTTGTTTTTTTAAAATTACAACAGGTTTATGTATTTTCCATGCTTTTTAGTTAGTAGGAGAAAAAACAAGATGGCAGCTCATGAAAAAGGAATTTTTCTCATGAAAAAGGAATGCTTTCATGAGACTCACTCTTTTATCGTGAGATCAAAATCCATTGTTGAAAAAAAGAATGCTATCCTAAGGATTAGAATGTTCATAAACGTCCTTTAGATATGATGTGCATTAGAAAGCTTAATAACTTTGCATACGATTAATATTATTGTACCAAATTATCACTGTCTGTTCTACTACCAATGTTCTTTATACCTTACAGAAATCATACATAAATTCCACACTGTCTGTCTGCAAAGGCAATGAGGAAAAAACTGCAAAGAAAAAGGTGGATTTAAACTGTTTTTCACTACACAGAACTCAGAATCCACACATCCAACAGGAATTAAATTTGCCACATCAAGAGATCTAGCCCACATGACAGGGCATACCAAGTTTTGTGCAAACACCTGAACGGTTGCAAAGTAATTAAAATGCAAAATTTGAGGTTTAACCTCAAACGTACTACTCAACCCTAACTATAGAGGCACAACCATGACGTCTCTCTCTCTCTCTCTCTCTCTCTCTCTCTATATATATATATATATATATATATATATATATTATATACTATAGTATATATATATATATATATATATATATATATATATTCTATTCAACAAATTCAGTTAATGTATCATTTAGGCATTTAGGGTTAAAACACAAAAAGTTAGGAAATGAAATGTTTAGGGTTGCACCCTCCCCTTGTGGACACACCCATCATCCTGAGATTAACAGCTGATGAGGTGTGTCATTGGGGTTGTGAGGCCTAAATCCCCTTTTGTGAGCCAATCATTGCTTGGGAGAAGGGACATCTGGTAGGAAAATGACAATCAAGGATTTTGTCAGCTCGTGAAAGGGGATTGGTTCATGAAAGGGGAGTTGGTCAGCTGCAAAAGGGGAATAAAAAAAATCCCCTTTCGTGAGCTGACAAAATCCCCTTTCCCATGACCAATCCTACTTAAGTAGTTAGGCCATGTGGTTTCTAAGTCGGATCAAGGACTTTGTTACCTTTTGTGAATGGGGATCGGCTTGCCAAAGGGGATTCTGTCAGCTCACGAAAGAGTATCGGAAGCGAGTCACGAACAAAGAATTTCAAAGTTTAAAACAGTCAATTTTTGGCCAGAAAAAAAAAAAAACAAAGGCATGGGTTTGTAGAGGGTGTCACCCTGAACAAAACCCATGTTTCATTTGCAAAAAAAGTCAGCCATGGGGCAAGCTACAACATTTTGTTTGGGGGGAAAAAATGAAAGCAAGATGGTGGCTTTTAAAAGGGGAATTTTTCCTCATGAACAGGGATTTTATCAATCCCTTTTTGTGACAAAATCCTTGATCATGAGCCCAATCCCCTTTTACAAAACATACGTATACATCTTAGACTGAACTGAGCATGCTCAGAACCTGAAAATTCAAAACTGAATAACTTTGGAACAGATGAATATTTTTTCACCAAACCTATGCAGAATTGTTCTTTGACCAAACCTCGTTCTATCTTGAAAATTGCAGACCAAAACATCAAACTACAGCAAGATGGGGCAAAAATCTGCAAAAAAGTGCTAACCAAAAAAGCGAAAAACAAGTTTTTGGGTGCTTTGCTGCATGAAAACTGCAAGTCCGATCAAATCGCAACTTAACAAGTCAAGAGATCTACCATATGAGACCATGCATGCCAAATGTTTTGAAAATCCACTGAAAAGTAAAAAAGTTATTAAGGTGCAAAATATGGGGTTTAACATTAAACTGCCTACTCAACCCTAACTATACTGGTGTGATTGGGCCAGTATAATATATATATATATATATATATATATATATATATATATATATATATATATATATATACACACACACATACATATAAAAGCATTTGCCCTTACAAGGAGTCTTTTCCATCAGAATATTTGAAAACTTAAAGGAAACATCAGGAAGAACTACTTCACAGAATGAGTGGTAAAGTCTTGGAACAGATTGCTGGAGTATGTGTTATCAGCTGATACTGTAATAACCTTCAAGCTCAGACTTGAGAAATCATTTGAAGAAAAATGTGTGACAGGTCCAAAATGTGAGTGTGTATGCAATCAGACAGGTAGATAGATAGATAGATAGATAGATAGATAGATAGATAGATAGATAGATAGACAGACAGACAGACAAGCAGATAGGCTGGCAGACAGACAGACAAAAAGACAGACAGATTGGAAACTATTGGAATGCTACTTGCTATATCCCACACTATTCAGTGTTTTTGTTACATAGATGGTATAGTAACAAGTAGTGCAATGTGATTTCTTGAGTAGTGCTGTCCAAAACTGTCATTTCTCTGCCTCAGCTAAAGTTCACTTCATGCAGAAAAATGTCCCACAAAATTACAGTTAGTGAAGTTTCTCATTGGGTGAAAATAGATTCATAAAAATGAGAAAAACTCTGCAAGCAGACTGAAAATTCCTCAATATGGAAAAAACTCTCTTGCAGAACATGTCTCCATTTATTTTTTGAAAATGATGGAGGTTATTTAAAGTCTATTGTTGGAGGAATCATTATGCAACTTACATTGTTCCTTAGTTTCTGTTCAGATTCAGTTTGGCTTTCAGACAGCGTGGATGTGTTTCTATACTTTATTAAAGCTATAAAAACATAAAAAGCCATGGAAATCTCACAACACACCAATGACTACAGCACTTAGAAAATGGCTGAAGATTCCAAGAACATAATTTTGTTGCTGTTTTGATGGGGTGTAATTCAGTTTGGAGTGGTTAAAAGAGACTGCAGCCTGCTGCTGTTTTACCGTCTCTTGGCTTTACTAGCCTACAGCAGCAGACTGCAGTCTTTGCAGAGTGCTTTTCTGGTTTGATGTCAAATTATATTTTAAAACTTGGTTAAAAAAAAAATGAAAACAACATTTTTGTTAGGTAGTATTTTTTCTTTTTTGGTTCAATGGGCCCATGCAATCAGAGTAGTGTTATGCTTGTGTAACTGTGATGACTGTTTGACCATTCATACTCTTTATTCCATGGGAAATTACCACCTTGTAGGGTTACAAAAGGCAAGGAACCCTTGAAGAGGGTTCCACCCCTAGAGGTGCTGGAAGAAAGATTCCATTGGCTAAAGGTAAATTAGGAAGAAACCCCCCCGTCCCGAGGAGAGAGACATGCTGTTGGAGAAGGAAGGAAGGGAGGATGGTGGGGCAAAGAAGAAATGCTTCAGGATTGGAGGAACTGCTTATAGCTTAGGAAGGGGGAGTGGCTGTTTACTCACCACGTTGAACTACAGACATAGCCTTCCTATTCAATGGGCATATGCAACCAGAGTGGTGTTAAGCTTGTGCAACTGTGATAACTGTTTGGACATTAGCACTCTCTATTCCATGGGGAATTATCACCATGTGGGGGTACCTAAGGCAAGGACACCTCGAAGGGGGTTCCATCCCTAGAGGTACTATGGGAAAGATTCTGTTGGCTAAAGGTACCTTAGGAAGGAGCTCCAAAAAGAGTATTGAGCAATAAATGTTGACATACAGGGTTGAGAGCAGATTTACAGCGATGAAGCAGTTCAAAAAAATATGAATGAGATGCACAAGTTGTCAGGATTGCACTAATAAAATAGATTGCACTGATGACATAAAGGGACTTCCTAAGGAGAGACGGAATGGCAAGTAAGGCCACCATCAATCTGCATTCAACAGCAGAAACCCACCTAAGGAAACTAGGGAATATACTATTTTAACAATTAATTGGATATTATGACCTTTGGCACAGAGAAAAGGAAAAATTCCCTTTTAAAGGAGGAAACCTCTGGGGATCCAAGGCCTAGGTTGACTTCCCTCTAGACTTGGGATATTTTATTTAGTGACAGCTCAGCTACTGCAATTTTGAAACCCAATTTCAGGAGATTTATTCAACTTGGAGGAAGGCTCTTGCTCTATCCTCTTTGGGAAATGTCATGTGCGGCTGTGAAGTTAGCTCTGCAGCAATGGGAAACTCCTGTACAGGAGGCTCTCACCAAAGGCAGGAGAAGAGCAACAACCACTGGAAGGCACTCACCTGGCCTCCATGCGGGAGACCTAAGGTAAAGGTAGATGTCTGTGGGGCTTCCCTGAGGACTATCTGATAATTGAGCTGGGCAGTGAAGAGGAGGTTGAGAAAACCAGGTGAAATGAAGGCAGTCGTAAGGACAATAGCATTCAAAGGTGCCACAGTAAAGCCATAGTCAAAGGTGTGCTCTTGGGATTGAGGGCCCCATCCCTCAGCTGCTGAAGTCTTAAATTCTACATCAACAGGTGCCACCAGTGAGTTAGATGACTGAAGCTCCATCCAGGGCAAGGACATTCCCACTATGGGACAAATGAGATTGACCCCGCCCTGAGTTTCACATGCTTAAGATGCGGACTTCATTGGTGCAGAATGAGACTGTCAGCTGCAGGGTAAGCCCTTTTCCAGAAAAGGTAATGGCCATGGTTGGCATGCCTCCCATTTATGAGTGAGAGCATGAATCAGCTTCGATGGGCTAGATGGGAGGAAGCCAGCAAAGCCAGCGGATGTGGATTAGGTAGCAGGTTATTGATGAGGAGGCCAGGTGAAGCCAGGGACTGTAGATGAGGTAGCAGATTAATGATGAGGAGGCTGGGAGAAGACAGCGGCCTGGGAGAAGTAGGAAGCTGCAGTACGAACCATTTGATAGTAGTAGCAGCCAGCAGAAAGCAAGCCAACCAATTCAATTAAGGAAGCCAAATTAATGGTGAGGCAGAAGGTAGGTGTTTAGATAGTGAGAGGCTATGATGCCATTGATTGAATCAATGAGGTTTGGTGTAAATGAATCAAAGAGGTTTAGCAGATAGGAGATATGTAGCAGCATTTGCAACTGCATTTGCAACAGCAATGCAATGGGCAACAGCACAGGTAAGCATGATGCATTGCAAATGAGGTAAGCTGAATTATGTATATGCTTGGCCAAACAGTGCCATACAGGAACAAAATCATAGTTTACATAAAAGTAGTTGATTTCTGTGGTTTCAACATGAATAATGAATCAATATGATTGCGGTGTGGGCCAAGAATGATAGTACGAGTGAAATAACTTTTTAACATGGAAGACAGTTGAAGACAGAGTTGTATCCAGCAACTCCTGGCCAACATACCTGTGGTCGAGAGGACTGCTCGGCTAAGCTCTCCCCCACTCTGAAAACAGAGCTCAGGTTAAAGATTGCCCCAGCATACCGGCGATCGAGAGGGCTGCTCGGCTAAGCTCTCCCCCACTCTGAAAACGGAGCCCAGGTTAAAGATTGCCCCAGGTACTAAAGGAGCTGCATGCCTGATTGCGACTGTTTGTTGGAGCACTGACTTTGCCCCACCGAACACTACGCGTTCGGCTCCCCACCGCCCTGACCACCACCCTTGGTTGGCATTCGAATATATAGCTTGATTTCTAGTCACATGACGCGAAATAACCTATCAGTCCACTTTCCCATCTGCAGCTTATCTTGTCCTACCACTAGAGGCCCCCTTGCCTTTTTTTTTCTTCTTCTTTCTCCGGTCCTTTCACTCACTGCCTAACTCTCTATCCTACCATGCTCCCACTTACCCTCATCACTCTCCTCATGCAATTTCCTCAGGCACTTTAGCCAACCACTCACAATGCAAAAATGGGATGCAAAAATGAAACCTCTTGTCAGCACGCAGCCTGGCACTCCCAGTCCCGCACCCCACCCCCACTGCACCTGAACTCCCAGCCTTTACAAACCCAGACCGATAAACCATTGTCTATACCCCCTCCCCTCTACAACACATACATAAACACCTCCACCCCACCCCTGGATACCATCTCCTGGGCCAAGTAACCCACTGGAGCCCCCCCATCCTTGGTCAACCTCTTTCCACATCTGCAGCACAACAAATCCCCCGCTTTGCCCACTTACTCCTCCTATCTGCCCCTCTTACCCTGAAACTACCAATACCCACCATTGGCCACGCACAGCATAAATGCCAAAGACCTACTACTCGAGCTAACAGAAACCACCTCAGGTCACTCGTTCTCCTCCTTCTTCTGAGAGGCAATGTCCACCCCAACCCTGGCCCTCTAAATTCCCCATCATCCCACCCATCTCCAGGAAATGGCCTGCGCATCGCCTCACTAAACATTTGCAGTCTTCAAAAAAAATGGGACTGCTTTCAGGATTTGGTACTCCAGAATCACCCTGATATCACTGCACTGAGTGAAACCTGGCTCTCCCCATCTGTCCCCGACTCAGGAGTCAACCTCCCTGGTTACCGCCTCTACCGCGCCGACCGAGTGGGCAAGCAAGGGGGTGGCTGTGCTGTCTACCTCATGGACTCAGTCTCTGGCCACCTACTCCCCTCTGCCCATACTAACATCCAGGGCTTAGGCCCTCACACTAAAATTAACCCTAGGTAAGTCAACATCTCCTCTCCTCCTCACCACGGCCTATGTCCCCCCCAAGGACCAGAAGCCAGCCTTCCAAGCCATCATGTCCTACCTCGCCACCCTACCCCCAAAGCATGAAAAAATACTACTGGGGGATTTCAACATAAATTGGCTGGCCAAAACAGCTGCCCCATACATCAACGAGGCGTCAGCCCTCAATCTCACTCAGGTCATCAAAGCCCCCACCCGGCTACATGCCCGCATGGGGTCATCCTCCCTACTAGACCTAGTTTTCACAAACTGCCCCCACAAAACAACCAGCACCCATGTCCTCCCCGACACCCTAAGTGACCACTCTCCAGTTATCTGCAACTGCTCTGGTACCCCTCAAAACCTCACCTAAAATTATTGCAAAATGCAAACTAGGGCCTGGTAAACTAGCCCTACTCAAGGCCCACCTCAGAGAATGGGACTGGACACTCCTAACTAACACCCTTGACCTGAACCATGCCCTTGAACTATTTACCAACACCTTTAATGCAACCTGTAACAAGTTTTCCCCCTCACCAAAACAATGACCAAAGGAAATCATGCACCATGGTTCTTGGACCACCTCCAAGGCCTACTTCGTCAGTGTGACACACTATGGCACCTTGCCAATGAGACCCAACGGCCTCTGGACAGGCAACATTATCAGGAGTCCTGAAACAAGTGCACCTGGGCCATATGCACCGACCAAAGTGAACTATTACAAAGTCACCTTAACCTCCACCTGGGGCTCTGGTTGCAAGTTATGGGAAAACATTAAGGAACTCTGTGGCAAAGCCCCAAACCTGCCACCTGACCAAATTCTAATAGATGGCTGCCTCTCCTCCGACCCCCTCAGAACAGCCTCGGCCCTTAACACTGCTTTCACTGATCTCTCCCATGTGCTGCCTCCTAATTTCTTCAATCCCCCACCTGCCCATAATGCTCCGCATCCTTCCCTTGCTCCACCCTTCTACCTGCAAGTCCTTACCCCAGAGACTGCCAAACCCTACCTAACCAAAGCTATTAGCCAAAATCACTATAGTCATGACTCCTTGGACCTCAGACTTCTCCATATCACCCTCCAGGAAGTCCTAGCCCCACTCACCCACATTCTGGGTGTCAGCGTAGCTCAGTTGGTAGCACATCTGCCTCTGGACCAGAAGGTTGTGGGTTCTCGTCCCACATCGGGATTGGACTTGCACCTAAAAATCGCTGGCATCTGAGTACAATATTGGAGGGTGCTGTACTGCTGGGGTGTGCCGTCCTTTGGATGAGACATTAAACCCAGGTCCCTTCTGCCCATCCTGGTGTCATCCTGGTGGGTGTCCAGGTGGAAGTAAAAGAACCCAGGGCACTCTTCATAAAGAGTAGGGAACATTCCTGGTGTCCTGGCCAACATTCCTCTTCCCATAAACCAGTTCATGCAATTATCCAGGCTGTGTGTGGGTGATGATGTGCGATATGGCCGCCACCACACATTCAGTCACTTCACTACCAGTCTAGCATTGCTTGTAAAGTGCTTTGGGATACACTGTGTATGAAAAGCACTATATAAATGCTGATTTTCTTCTTCTTCTTGTAAACCGCTCCCTCTGCCAAGGGAAATTCCCTACCCACTGGAAATTGGCCTACATCACACCCATCCATAAAAGTGGTGACCTCACATCCACAAACAACTACCACCCCATCTCTATCCTACCCCCCCATCTAAGACACTAGAATGCATAGTCGCCGACCAACTTACTGACCACCTTAACAAATATAACCTTCTATCCTGACAGCAGCATGGTTTCTGTAAGGGCCACAGTACCACCACCGCCCTCCTTGAATTTACCTCTCATGTCCACTCAGCCCTGGACCACAGCCACCCCACAGGCGCCATCTTCATGGACCTATCTAAGGCATTCGATGCCATAAACCATGCCCTCTTGCTTAGCACCCATTGTTTCATGGGTTTCTCCAATAACACCCTAAACTGGTTCACCAGCTATCTCTCCGATAGAATGCAGATAGTCAAGGTAGGCCCTGTCCTCTTCCCCCACCTCCCTATCCACTCCGGTGTCCCACAGGGCTCCATACTTGGCCCCCTACTTTTCAGCCTATACCTCAACTCCCTCCCAGCGTCATGCCCTGGAATTCTACTCCTATATGCAGATGATGTGGTCTTGTTCGCCTTTGACCCATCACCCCCCAACCTCCACCAAACTCTTCAACACTCGTTCTGTGAAGTCGAAGACTGGCTCACCACCCGAAGTCTTATTATCAACTACAATGAGACAAAAGTCATGCTCTTCGCCCACCCCCAGAACCCACTCAAGAACCTCTGCCCCCAATTCCTCACTGCCAATCAGACCCCATTAGAACAAGTAAGCAGCTTTAAATACTTAGGGATCACTCTAGACCCCACCCTCAGCTTTAATCAATATATTCTACACCTATCAACAGCCCTTAGCTCCAGACTAGGGGTACTATACCGGTACAAACACTGCCTCACCCCTGAAGCATTACAACTTACCATAAACTCCTCAATCCTCTCCCTGCTAGACTATGACATCTTAATCTACAGTGCTGCTCCATCCACCACCTTAAGCAGACTCCAACTTGTTTTAAACAAAGCCTGCCATCTCATCCTTGGATGTGATCATTTTACACACTCCTGCTCCCTTTACAGCAGCACAAACTGGCTATACCTAGATAACAGAATCAGGTACCACACCTGCCTTATGACCAAAAAGGTACTACTAGGCCTCACCCCACCTACCCTAAACCAAATCATCCACCCAACTCCCCCAGTCAAAACAACCCGCAGCTCAAACAAGCAGCTGCTAAGGGTACCCCGTGGCCGGACTTCCCAATTCCAGTGAACCTTTACTTACAGGGCCCCCTCCTGGACTAACACCCTCCCAAGTCATATAAAAATTGAATTGAGGCTTGGCCCTTATAAATCCAAGCTACAGAAATACCTTCATGCCTCTAGCCAATGTGACTGCCCTTGACACCAGACTGACATATGCAGCTATCAAACTATTATCTGACTCCCCATACCAAATTGTAACTATGAAACCCTATGACCATCAGCCTCTACAGAACCTCTGTAACTATTATGGCTGTACTAAGAAACAAAACTAGCTGTTATTCAACAACTGCACAACTATGTAATCTCACTGACTGTTATTTGTAATTGTACTGTAATCTGTATTCCAAGTTCTGTCCATGTATCCTTTTATGTATGACGTGGAACCTTCGTAAATGAGTCGCTGACTCAAAGGTCTTTCTGAATATTTCAAATAAAATGAATAGTGAATTGATATGACTGGTATGGAGTCCTTAAATGTCATTAAAGTGGAGTTACGTTATTCCTGTAAGGAGCATGCAGTGCAGTAATGAAATGCAATGAATATCTTGAAGGCCATGTAGGCTGCAACGTTAATGATTTATGCATGAATAGCTGAAAGCCATGTAAGCATTAACATACGAACATATGAAGAAGCCAGCAGAGGAAGGCCATTTGATCTATCAAGTCTGCTCGTATTGCAGGTTCCACAGCTTGAGCAAATGTCCCTGCCCTCCGTCCCGACTCATCCCATCCTCTCTACCCATGATCTTTACCTTCCCCCTATGCCTATCCCAGCCTCTTTTAAAGCTGCCCACTGTCCTCAATGAGACAACCTCTTCTGGCAGCGCATTCCAAGTGTCTACCACCCTTTTTGTGAAAAAGTACTTCCTGACGTCCCCTCTAAATCTCCCACCCTCCAGCTTAAGACTGTGCCACCTCATGTTATGGCTGCCACTCAGCTTAAAGGGACTTTCCTTATCAACCTTATTTATTCCTTCCAAGTACTTGAAGGTCCCAATCATGTCCCATCTCTCTCTCCTGTCTTCCAGGGAGTACATGTTCAGTGCCCTCAAGCTCTCTTCATATGACTTACCCTGCTGACCTGCTATCATCTTTGTAGCCATCATCTGGACCTTCTCCAGCAGGTTAATGTCCTTTTTGAGGTGTGGGCACCAGTACTGAACTCCATATTCTAGATGCGCCCTTACCAGTGACCTGTACAAATGCAGTATAACCTCCTCTCTCCTACTACTGATCCCCCTAGATATGCATCCCAGCATCTTGTTTGCTTTTGCTGCTGCTTTCTTGCACTGTGTGGAGTGCTTTAGATCATGAGAGCAAGGCATATTCATAAAGCTTACATAAAGCATGCTCCTGCTACTTGGAGCCACAATGCCTCACTGTGACATCAACTTCCCTTGTCATGGGAATAACAGGGAAGTCACAAGTTGAGCAACATAAGACCAAACAGCAACTATAATGTAGGAAAGGTAGGAACCCCCAAAATAGAGGTGCTTTTACTGGCAAGGTCATGGTTCAGGACAGAGCCATATGACAGAAAGCCACTGAGCAAGCAGAGCAACAATAAACTGCAATGGAGCCACACTGCACTGCAAGAAAAGCAAGCTGGGGAAATAAAAGCTGGGAGTAGTAGCTGCCTGACTGAGCTAACACTGCATCAATTGAGCAGAACTGCTGAGACAAACATAGCACAGCAGAGAGTGGCAGCTAGCTGGAGCAGGACAAGCCTGGACCAGGTGCAAGAAAATTAAGGTGGATAAGCAGAGACAGCAGAAGCAGGGAAGCAGCAGCTTAGCTGAAACATACAGAAAACAACTGCAGTTCCACAGAGGGTTTGCTGAAATCTGGTAAGTAAATGTGAGCCTAAATAGCAAAAGAGCTTGAATAGCACAATACAAACAGGGCAATGGGATGCCAGAGAAACTAGGAAGCTGCCAAATGAAAGAAAACGCAAAACAAAACAAAAAACAAAAGGAGAACAGGAAAACAATCAATGCAAAGAAGCACGCAGCAGCCAAAGGCAAAGAAAATACTAACCAAAAGCAGGAGAAACCCAATGAACAGAAGTTCAGCACAAACCAAGCAGAGCCCAAAGCACAAGCAAAGGAGAGAGGCAAATGCTGGAGAAGGGGGATGATGCCCCAGCAGGCTCCAAGGGAGAAGACAGATTGACACAGCCTCCAGCCAAAAAGAAAAAGTGCTTAAGAAGGAGACTGTGAGGAACTGCTTATGTAGCTCAGGAAGGGGGCATGGCTGGTTGCTCACCCCACTGATCTACAGGCATAGCCTTCCAATAATGTCCTCGGTGTGCCATGCTCTTGTCCTGACTGGGTCTTTATGAGTGTATGTGAATGCATATTGCACATGACTCCACTCATGGGTACTCCTTAGCAGTGCTGTATAGAATGTTGAATTTCCATTAGAACAGAATTGTGTGGAATTTTAGAAAATGCCACTGATTTCTGCCAGTTGCAGAATTTCAACATTATGCATGTAAAAAATTTTCTGGATTAATAATCCACAGTTCACATAAACCTCAGATTCTTTTTTTGCAATCCATGGAAAATTATTCTACAGTTTGACCAGAAATATTTTCCAAAATCTGTGGAATTTAAAAAGAAATTTCACAAAGCATTTTGTAAGTGGAATGATATTCCACAGCAGTTCTGGTGGTGGAATTTCATAATCCACACAGCACTACTCTATAGTGATACAGTACGTTAGTGAATATACAGGAATGTTTCACTGTTAATCCTTACTGAATATTTCTATCTAGTGTGACACCATTAAACTGTGCACAAGTCATGAATAATATTTCTCAAATAGCTCAAATAATAGCTTAGTCATTATTTGGGACTACAACTGAATAATAGGCACTATTTGTGGTATTCAGCTTCAATGAGAATTACTCAAAAAAAGTTACAAAATGTTTTTTCCCACACAGCTGTCCATTTCCTAAATGCCCCAGAGAGTAAAGGAGTAAAGGTGTTACATTGTCTGCTCCTGGCACCCTGACAGGAGCCAACAACTTCTTCTCAAATTCTCAACCCCACCTTAGCCTGATTCCCCAGTCTCCTTTTTTTTACTCATTTAGTTAATTTTTTGGACTGGGAAAGGAGGGTTAGACAATTCTGCCTATTTTCATCCTCATCCTGGTGGGGGGGAAGTGGAGATACAGATGGAATCCAAGTGAAAATTTTACCATATTAAGCTTTTGGTGGACATTTTTTGTGAATGGGGTGAAATTTGGTAAGGACACTGGGAATAGTGGGCAACTCACTTCCTATGGGTAGGATGGAGGATTCAGACTTGGTGGACATGGATGGTGGAGGTGCTGGAGTCTCAGAGACTGGGGAATCTGTTGGTACTTCAGTCCCTACCTCTATAATGGCTACTGGTTTGAGGATGTGACCGACGTGGATTTAATAGCTGCTGACCTATGTTTACAATGGAATTTACAAGAAAAAAAGGGCTGATTATTGGCTATAATAGCTGCAGAGGAGTTAAAGTATTTTAAAGAAACATTAGACTGGATGAGGAAGAGCATAGGAAATGGCATGTGTGTAGTCCCCTGGGCCTCTCATGACAAAGGTTTCAAGTTAATGACTTGCTTTTATCTCAGGATCCTTTCCAATGAGCCCTGCTTCATGTACTGCTAGTGACAGTAAGTCTTCCCACTTATTGAATGCTCCATGGTCACTGGAGCAAGCTTTGTCTAATGCTGGCTAGGTTCAGACTGCCACTGGCACTTGAATCCCTGAACTGGATGTCCCATTGCCTGGCTCTTGCCCTGGAAGCCCGGCTCCTACTGATGCTCCTGCCAGCTCCACTGAACTGCCAACCTTCCTACATATGCTGCCTCTCACAGCTGCAGCTGTGCTGAGCCCTGAACACCACACTTGAGTGTTTGCAAGCACTGGTCTTGCTTTGAATTAGACAAATTCTGGTTCTACAGCTTTGGGTGAGCCACTGATTAGTTTGCAAAGTTTCATTCTGGCTTCTGCTTCTGATACTGCAATGGACTGTCTGGTTCTGTCAGTACTGACTCCATCCACTAGTTGTGTTGCAGTATCTTCTGCACCTGACCCCGTACTGACTTCCTCCACTAGTTCTGCCTAAGATTTTTCTGCCACTGACCCTGTACCAACTCCATTCACTAGTTCTGCCACAGATTCTTTTGCCATCATCTCTTCTGTTTTTTTCCTGCTAACCTCAGAACTTCAAGTTATGCCAGCCTCTTACACTATCCTTCAGAACAGGCTAAATGATGACATGTGGTTCATCTACAATATAGGGGAGGCATGGACACACCTTTAGATAGGTTGTTTGTGGGCATGATGCTCATCAAACAATCCTTGCAGTTCTCCCCCTCTGATGTTTATGCCTTCTTTCATGCACTGGGGGATAGCTCCTTTGATGTCAGCTTTCATACTGTGGCTTTACTGGAGCGCTTCTGGTGTCAATACCATTCACACAAGGGCTCTCCCCTTTGGATTCCATTAATTATCATATCACTTTGCAAGCCTTCTTTTAAAGCCATTACTGTTCTTTTTCATAATGAAGGGGATAATATCATGGACATTATTTACTGGTTGGAAAAATGATGTGAGTTACAAGGTACCCCTGAACTGAATATTGACAGTGAAGACTTCTGGACTGGAGCTGGAAATTCCATGTGAAGCTTTGCTACACAGATTCTGGGGTTCAACCTCTGTCCAGCTGTTTCATTTTGGGGACAGATCATAAAATATTATTTTACCCAGGCCAGCCCAAGTTCTGCTGCATGTGTGGCTCTCTTTAACATCTGAGCAACACCTGTGATAAGGTCAAATGCCTGTTATGTAGAATATTGAGCCATTCAGGGCTGCACTGTTCTTTCACTCCATGTTGCAAACTTTGTGATGAGGAGTGGCAATCCTTCTGTTCCTGTCCTTAGGCTGCCCGGAACACTGCTAACTCTGATTTCATGGAGCAGAAGTTTTACAACCATAAAGTGGTGAAAGCTAAACTTTTTCGACAGGATCCAGACTCTGTACCCCCCCCCCATGAACACTTCATCTTATGCTCCTCATCAATGACCCATTGTTTGACCCAGGCACAAAGTGTTCACATTACTATTACAGCCCCTGCATCTCCTCCTGCTAGGTCCAGTAGTTCAAGCCCACTTGCTGCTGCTTTGTCCTGTCTTTCCCTTCATAACGTATGGACTCCGCTATGGATGTTTTGCCCATTATGCCTCCTCCCCCAACCCTACTGCAGAACATTTTTAAACAGTGTGGAAGGGGAAATGAAAGAAAAAGAAAAGAGTGGTCTCACAGGAATCTGTTCTTCTAGACAATAAATATGCATCTCTGCAATCAGGGTATATAGATGATGGTGAGGACACTATGTCTTCAGTGCTTTCTTCCCAGAAAGACGTCTTATCAGATATGGAAGAAGCTGGCCCTTCCTGTCCTCATCCTAGAAGGACTAAATGGGGTACTGGATCTAGTACTAGGCATTCTACCCTGCAGTAGTCCACACTACTCTTCCCATGGTGGCCACTCTTAAACTAATCTTGTCCTTTCTGAATGCTAATAGCATCAAGGCAACCAGGAAAAGTGTGACAACTTTTGCCTTGCTTGAGCAATGTTCTTTGGATATTGTTTTCTTACAGGATACAAGGCTTTGACTGATTTCCGATATTCAGTCTGCTACTTCTGCTTGTATATGGGGAGATTCTTTCTGGTCCATGGGAGAAGGTCTGTGCAGTGGTGTAGGGATTTGTTTTACATATCCTGGCATTAGGGTTACTCACATGGTAGACATCTATCTGGGTCATGCCCTATTGCTGGATATTTCTGTCCATAATCAAGCCTTCCACTTAATTAATATTTATACCCCCAAAACTAAAGCCTCCCATATAGATTTATTGAAACAAATCAAGCCCTATTTGTTTTCTGCCACTCCCATTATGTTTTTTGGGAAGTGACTTTAACTGTAACATTCTTAGCTCTGATAAGGGCAATAGAACAAAGAAAGTGTATTGTGACAAACAATGTTTGACTACTCTGCTTTCCCAATCAGGTTTAGTGGATGCCCATAGTCAGAAACCCACTGCCCCCAAACATACATATTTTAGAGGCAGTCTGAAAACTCGCATTGATTATTGATTTATTTTCTTCCACCTCCTGGTTTCCTCAGTGGATGTTCTACTGGAAACCTCAGATCATGGTTTGGTGTGGGTTGCACTGTCAGACTCTGCTGAGGTAACTTTAGGCAGAGGTTTCCAGTGTTTGAATGCCAACCTGCTGAATGACCCGCTCATCACAGATGAACTCCAACAATTGATTGACATCACAAAATCTGTTCTCTATGTTTACGATTCACTCCTCCTGTGGTGGGCTGATAGCATTCAGGATTTGGGGTATTTGTTCAAGCATCTTATGTACCACATTGGGAGAACTAAATTTCATAAATATCTAGAATTAAGAACACATCTCTATGACTTAATGTTGTTGCAGAATGCTGAATTGTCTGATTATTCTGCTCAGATTTCCACTGCTAAACAAGACATAGTCCAGTACCAGTATGATAGATTGAAGTTCCTGGAAATGGAGGAGAAATTTTGAATGCAAGGTCGAAGTTTCCAGATTTATTCCTTCGACAATTGTCACAACCTGGTTTCAGAAAATATATTACTCATATTCAAACTAGTATGGGGGATTCTGTCTTGGATAGACTTGGTATCCTTTCTCCACCTGAACACAATGCGAAACAACAATTTAGTTACCCTCTCTTGGGTACCGCTGGCATGGATACTGGGTTAAAAGACAGTCAATTGCCACAGATTTCGTATCAAAACTCTTTGTCTTTGGTTGCACCCATTTCTTTGGATGAATTGGATTGTGCTACTGAAAATCGGTAGCCCATGACATGCACGACTGCGACTGAGTGAACCGCAAAACAGTGGTTCAATCGTGATGCATGTCATGGGGGCTACCAACCCAGGTAGGCAACTTGATGGTGGTGGGGTTCACATGTAGTGAAAGGATGTTGCTACAATGCATAAAGCATGGGGGGAGTGAGAGCAAGCACACTCAGTGAGGGCAGGAGGGGTTTGAAGGATGGTGCTGCAGTGGGCTGCTGAGGTGGCCCGTGGTGTGGTGGGTGGGTTTGCAGCTTGGGTGAACAGGGTTCTGGGTTAGGGTTTGGGTGCAGGTATGTTTTTGTTACGCATGGCCTGAATTTTTTTCTAATATTTTGCACCCCCCCGACATGCACCCCCCTGGAGTTGAAAATCCTTAAGTAGGGGACTGTCCCCCATGGGGGGCAGCACACACCTGCATAAAACATTAAAAATGTAAGTCCCCAGCACTGTTTTGCTGTTCACCAGGGAGTCACAGTGCCAAAACTGATTTTTGGTGCTGTGCCTTTGCCGTAATGGTGATCGTTTTTAAGCAGTCACCGTTATGACATAGAACCTTGAAAATCTGAAGCTGGGTATTGCCCCAGGGTTGGATGGGCTACTTTGTGAATTGTATAAATGGTTGTGGCACTACATGACACAGAAATTATTGACTATTTTTAATGCATTATTCCGTGTTTCAGCCTTTCTTGCTGTTATGTACCAAGGGATGCTTGTTTTTTTTTTATTTGAAACAGGGGATAAATCCCTACTTACCAACTTGCACCCAATTACTTCGCTAAATGCAGACTAAGATTTTTACTAAAATTTTGAGTAAATGGTTGCCTATGGCAATTAATGTGGTCATCCACCCTGCACAGTCCTGCTCTTTGCCAAGCAGGAAGCACACTGATGTTCTAGTTCATTTATGTGAACTTGTTGAAGAAGGCAATGCAGGACAGTTGCAGGGATATTTACTCAGCCTGGATCAATCCAAGGCTTTTGATAGGGTATCCCACAATTTTCTATGGAAATGCTTGCAGTCTTATGGTATGCCACACCAGTTTATCCTTTGGATTCAGAATTATTATGTTTCAGCAACTGTTATTCCTTCTGCAAATGTATAATACATCAAGGAGTCTGATGGGGTACCCCCTTAGTCCTTTTTTGCATATTTTGTCTCTAGATTCACCTATTCAGACATAGAATTTGTCCACTGGGATCGTGGGTCTTCCCTTAGCTGGTCAATTGCCAATGTGCAAGACATTAGTGTACACTGATGATTTGTGCCTGATCTTGGCTACTGCACATTCTGGGGTCACCGCCAAGGACATTCTTCACAACTTTTCTACTGTCCCAGGCACTGTGATTAATTTTAAGAAAAGCTTCTGCATGCCCCTAGGGGATGGGGATCTGGGTCCAACTATTTATGAAATCATAGGGAGTCCGGTATCAGGAAGCCCCTGTAAAATCCTGGGTATTCTATCTGGCTCAGGCAATATGGCTCTGGTAAACTGGAAACATCAGTTGGCCATTGGCATGCAAAAAGGTACACAATGAAACAAATGGCACATGCACAAAAAGAAGCAGGTCTTTCTCATTAGAACTTATTTGGTCCCCATTTTCCTGTACATTAGTTATGTATACCCTCCACCTCCACAGTTAGAGGTACGATTATACAGTTGTTTTCTTCATTGTCTATGGGGTAGCCATTTGAACCCTATTAAATGGGGTGCCATGTATTTATCCCTGAAGTTGGGTGGTCCATCATGGTCAATCCCACTGTGTTTTGTTTTAGTATTTTTCTTTACGCTAATCATAGTTCTGTCCTTTTTTTCCACTGTTTGAGATTGGGTTCCCTGGTTAAAGTCCCAGGCCTCCTCGCTTTTGGTAGAATGGGAGTTTGGTAACTTTATTCATAAAAATAAACAGCCTCAGAAGCTGCTTTATTATTTGGATGTATGCTTTGACAAAATCAAGAAATGGGGGATTCAGCAGTTGCATCCTTGTTCCCTTTTTAAACAGTCATTTTATGATATGGTTATTCAGAATCACTTTATTGCACAACCTATTGTTTTAGTACTTTAGCTCATGATCATGAATGTATTGGACAGTTGCTTACTGACTCCACAGTACCTGTTCATATGTGGGATGTGCTCTGGCTGTGTGCTCATGGGAAATTGAACATTAATAATAATCTGAAACTTACAGATGTCCATGAATGTTTTTGTCCTCAGCATTCTAGTTCTGCAGTTTTAGAAACTATGGAACATCTCCGTCTTGACTGCCCTACATTCAAACATTTTGCATTTAGACTCATAAACAGTGGGGGAACTCAACCTTTTATAGTGTATCCCTGGACGTTTTTTCCTTGGCATTTTTTCTGCACAATGCTATAAATACAGTACTAGTAGTGTCAGAGTCATTTTTGCTTGCTTTAAATATTGGATCTGGCAGATCCACTGTAGACTGGTTCTTCAGTAACAGCATATCTCGCAGGAGGAATTACTCCATATGATTATTAAGGAAGTCTTACACATTCTAGACATGGGACATAAAATGGTTGCAGGATCTGTTTTCCGTGACAGATGGAACTCTCTAATCTGGTTCCAGTGATATTTTCTTTATTTTTCTTTCCTTTTCTCCTCAATGAATTCATGCAGTTGTTTGCTTGATTGTACTTTATGATTCCTTGGTTCACCTTTTTGTCATTGTTTGCTTTTGGGTTTCTTTCCATTGGATGATCTATTGCTTGCTTACAATGTATGTTCAAATACTGCTGTTTTTGTTGTACATGTATTTTATTTTGCCCTTTAATAAAAATTCCCAAACTCTTTTCAAGATGTGCCAGGGGATCTTTAATGTCCATGTGAACAACAATCTTAACAGGCAGACAGGACTTTGTTTTAATATCTCATCTGAAAGATGGCACCTCAGGAGTACCCTCATGCTGTATTACAGTGTAAGTACTGGGTTTTACAACATCCTTCCAGCCTCAGAGTGGGAGTGCAGCCTTCTGAGCTATTTTATTTATTATTTCAGCCACCCGAGCTGTTATTTTGATTTTTGGGAGCTAGTGGCAACCAGTAGTATGCAGGCTAGTCAATCAGTCAACCCCCTCCCTCATCCAGTCCAGCCCTGTAGTGCTTTGCAGAGCTATTAAGGGTCCCTCTCATGTGGACAATAGTAAAATAAATATTATATAATGGCAAGGAAATTTCCTGTCCTGTGATTGGTGAGTGTGTGCCTGGAACAGTGATGTTATTACACAATAACATTACTGTATGAAGTTCAGGTGCACACTCAACCACATAACAGACTTTGAAACCCCAGTCTCCCCTCCAAAAGTTACTGCTGCTGTAACCAAACTGAAGTGCCCCCATCCCCGGTTTACAACATAAAACCTTAATCCAACACCTCATACACTGGCTCCAAACACAAACCCTGTCTTTTTTTTCTAATTTAAAAGTATGCCCAACTCTGAGACTGCCTACAGCTGTGTAAAACAGCAAACTGTACCTGTAACTGCCGCTTCATTTGGCTCTGTTGTTGGAACCCACATCCACATTTACACCCCACTTCAAGGACCCTTGCAGTCGACCACTCATTTCCCCAAAAGCATGTTCAACTTAAAAAAAATCATTTTAAAATGTAATAAAACAGAAATGGGTCTTCCTTCTCCTGGTTGCCACTGAGAGTGTGTCAGAGCATGCCCGCTTTGTAGAGTTGCGCCTTACAGTAGTGGAAAGAC
Organism: Neoceratodus forsteri; assembly: GCA_016271365.2. NCBI lineage: Eukaryota > Metazoa > Chordata > Ceratodontiformes > Ceratodontidae > Neoceratodus > Neoceratodus forsteri. The sequence continues at coordinate 1,379,758,393 of CM028130.1, forward strand.
AGAAAAAAACAGACCCAATTTAAAAACTCACATAAAAAAAAACAAATATCAAAAACTTTCCCCTTCAGTTGCCTCCCACTAGAACATGGCTGACAAAGGCAGAGAGGAAACTGGTAAAGCACACAGCACAGCAGAAAGCAAGAAAAAGCTTTTGGGACTCAGCAAGCAACATCAGTCTGGCAACAGCTCCACCTTCTGGCAGAAGAAATATTATTCTGAATTTATTTTTTAAACATTCACCTGCACCCACAAAAAATCAAATGAACAATAGATAAAAAAGTTTGTTTTTCTTTTCTTTTTTTAAAATTACCAAATGAGCCATTGTATAATGGCAATAAGGCACTCCAGGGTGTGTGGTATTGTGTAATAACGTCACTCATGGGGTGGTGGAAGCACTCGGCTTTGCTGTGTGCATCAACCCACCCCAGAAGTGATGTTACTACACACTAACACACACCCTGTCATGCCTTATTGCTTAAACGTACCAATGAAACTGACGTTGAACCCAAAGATAAGTCAGACAGAGGAAAGGAGCAGTGTGTGTGTCTGCAAGGGAGTGCACGATCCTGATGTAGGGGTGAGTCAGTTATTATGGTGATGCTATGCTGCAACCAACTCTGCATAGCATCCTGACAACTGCCACAACACTTCATCTCTATTGTGTGTTCCGTTCCAGACCATCATTTTTCTCCTCTATCTGACTGATCACTGATTCAATCTTGGTTTCTTCAGTACTTTAGATAATTTTATTTTTACAAAGGCTGGATGGAAGGGACACCAAGGGGCTCCACAAAACACTGTAGTGGCAGACTGGATGAGAAAATGGGGCTAACTAACTAACCTGGATACTATAGGTTGCCACAAGCACCCCCCCCAATCAAGGTAAAGGCTCAAGAGCGGGAAGAAGGGATGTGGGCTGAAATACAAAACATATAAAGAGAACTGGAAGTCAGGTTAGGTGGTGCTAAGAGTTTTAAAAGAGGCTTTTGGCTCCTGGTAAGGTGCCAGGAGTTGACAATATCTAACTCTGGCACTCTCAGTGGTGGGGCAATTGGGAAAATGGGAAGTGGTGGGAATAAATTGAAATGAGCTGGGAGGGGGCCAGGACATTAGCACTGGCCACTAGGTGAAGGCGATAGGATATTTGTTTTCTTCAACCCCACATATAGCTGAATTCCAGAAAATGAAAACCAAATACAAAATATTTTGGGGCCCACATACAAGATTCATCTTGAATATTCAGGATACGTTGTTCACACTGCCTTAATTCACACATTATAGTGCTTAAAAAGTTTTCAGTTTCCCAAACGTTTTATATGTTAACATAAAGGTTTTTGTCACTGTTGGGATTTAAAGTACTCGAGTCTTTATAGTGAAACTATGTGGTAGTTTGCCCCCCCGCGCTTTGCACACAGGCTTTGGCATTTCTTTTTCCCTCTAAATGTCTACTGCAATTCTATCTTTTCAATGTGCTAATTATATCTGCTGTACTATTATGGGTAGGCCACCCATAATAATATATTATGCTCACTTGCCTACCCCTCTTTTCATTCTATTTTTCATCCCTGACTTATGGCTGTACAAATTTCAACAGTAAAAGCATCAGACAATCTGTATCATAGTGATGTATGATTGTTCAATGTGTTTTTCTAAGCAGGGGGTAATTCCAAGGGAAAACAGGATATTGCTCCATGTCAGAATATGCCCCAAAGTGCATTTGCACTACAGAACAACCCATGTGGGGATAATATGAAGAAAGGGCTGTTGTTCCCTGGTAGAAGCTGTGTTAAGCTTCACATTTATGTTGACAAATGCAGCCACTTATAGAGGGTACCTGTGAAGCTGGCTGATTCTCAGAAAAATAGCATGAGAATGGATGCAGCAGCAATCTACTATGAGAGAGAAGCCATGAGAGAAAGAAACACTTCTCTTGTTACTGCAGAGAGAAAGACTGTTTTCACAGTCAGAGTATGTTCATGGCACATCTGAGGCGTGAAAGTGAAAGATTTTCACTTTCACTGACTTGCATCTCCAGTAAAGAAAAGTGCACTAAGAGAAGGGGAGCACCACTCCTGTATAAACCAAGGGAACCCTTCTCTATATTTCACAAATAAAGAAAACGTCTGTAAAATCATTATCAAGCAATGTAACAGTGAAAAGAAATGAAATATTTTCCTGACGGCTTGCCTTTCCGGCTGCTGGGTTTAGTAGCTGCTTACAATGACAGTGAGTAGCCATCTTGAGTGTGGGATTATCGTAAACAAGAGAAATCTTGACTGAATAAAATCATCATAGTTTCTTTATTTTTGGAATGGAAACATTTTGCTCTTACCTGAGTGCAGCTATGTTGTAAAATGATCCCTTAGGTGCCAGCAGCCCAATAAAGAGGCTATTTTATAGAAATAGACAACTTTCACTCTGACCGGAAATGGAACGGAGCTTAAAACTGGCAGGTAATTAACAGCGATTCATTTATAGCTTGATTCCCCCTAAAGAAAAGGAACTAGAAGGGTCATATGTTTAGCATATATTTTCCTACTATTTATGCAGTCAAGCTGATCCTCCCTCATATTTGTATTAGTGAAGGAATGAGTGTGTTTAAAATTAGGGGTGGATCAGCTGACCTGATGACACTCAAGGGAGGAGTATAAGAGCTGCCCTAGAGTTCAGTTATAGCAGATCAACCTGGGAGAGAGTAAGGAGAGGTTGTCTTAAAGCACAGAAAATCGTAGTGAACTTGTTATCGTAAATGTAACTACTATGTGGCAGAACTACCAAGGAAGGGTAGTTCTGGAGCTCGAGGAAGAGATATTTCATTTTGTTATTTATTTGCTTCTTTTATTTGTGTCTGAAGTTAAGACTAAATTTCATTTATGGTTTTTATTTATTTTTGTATATATCTTTTTACGGAAAAATAGTCCTTTGGGACAAATAAACATCACACCTAGCAAAAGTGTATTAACCATAAATTGAAGGTCTTGTGTCACTTATTTACCTTACCCACATAATCCGGTCACAAACTACCAGAGTGTGCATCAGGATAGTCCTTTCAAAAATTGTTTTCAGTTTCCCAGACTTTCCTAAGTTAACTTACAGGCCTTTTCTACTAGTGTGCCTTAGTAAAATACACATTTTGTAGCAGCACCACCAGAATGTGTATCAGCATAGTGCTTTCAAAGACTGTTTTCAGTTTTCCAAAATTTCTTTAGTGAACATACTGGTGTTTTGCTCTGTTGGGTCTAAGTGAAATACATATTCTATAATGTCATGACCAGTGATAAATACAAGATAGTTTTCAGTTTCCCTAAATTTTCTAAGAATCTATAGTCTTCCAAGAAAACTTTCTTATAACATGAATTATTTTTCCTGTAACATGCCATTCTTTCCCTGCAAACAACTTCCCCTACAAGTACTGTAGAGTTAGAAATATTGCAACATTTTCACTCAAAACCGGTTTGTGATATGCAAAATTTTAACTTTCACACACCTCTTAGCAAATTTTCACAAATGCTAAGAATTAAAATTGTATGAGATTTTGAAAGCAGAAACAAAATTCTGTATTGTCCTATTGTTGCATGAGTACCTGTTGAGTACATAAACTGTAATTCACAGTGACAGGCCTATACAGACTAGGGTTTTCAGAAAATATTAATAAGCTTACTCCACTCGGGGTCTGGACACCACAGCCTTAGTTGCTATAAATGCTGAAAAGGCATTTGTTTCTGTAAAATGGAATTATCTCTTTTACGTGCTTTCAGCTATGGTCAATGGGCCAATCTTCCAGTCAAAGGTCAGGTGCCTGACTCCTCTCCAAAGGCCAGAGTGTTGGCCAATGGTGTATTATCAAACTCCTTTTCATTGTTTCATGGTATATGGCAGGGTTTCCCTCTGAGCCCATTCCATTTCTATTTGCCATTGAACCTCTAAGTGTGATTCTCTGGCAGCATCCGGGTATTCATGACATTAGAATTGGAGACAGGTCATTTGCTACCTTACTTTATGCAGATGACCTCCTTCTTATTTTATCACAGGTGGAATTCTCCTTACCCAAAGCATGGAATATCATTGATTCCTTCAGTGGGATTTTGGGATTGCGAGTTGATTGGTCCAAAACTGAAATTTTACATCTGTATAATGGGGATCCCTCTTGGGCCCAAACTGGACAGAAAGACATTTAATGTTCCCCTACTGGTATTTGATATCTAGGCATGTACATTTTGAGTAAGTCTCAAGAAATGAGTCAGAAGAATATAGAGGTTTTATTGGACTCCCTGTCTGTTGACATGACTAGATGGTCTAAACTCCATCTGTCCCTTCCTGGTAAGATTGCTACTATTAAATTAATGGTATTCCTCAAGTTTTGTTTTTTTTCTGTTTAAGCAACTTAGCTATTCCCATGGAGCCAGGCTTGTGAAGTAAGATCAGTAAGTTACTTTCCAATTTTATTTAGGAAGGTAAAAGTCTGTGCTTCAGTAGACTGGCTCATTGTGCACCAGTGACACAAGGTGGTTAGAACTTGCCCTGGCCATGGGCTTATCATGTCTGCCATAGCATTAAACAAACTTTGCACTGGCTTAACCAGTATCTCTCTCTCTGATACACCCATCTGGGTGGATATAGAACAAGCTATATTGTGAACTATACCACTAGCAATAGCACTGTGAGATAAATCCCTGTGTTCTTGTTGTCTCACATTGTCCATTAGATACACCAGACAAAACTGGATTAAATTAAAGAAAATGCCTTATTGGAACTCAATCTACCTGGGGCCTTATGAGCCTATGTGGGACAAACCTAAGATCTAAATAGGGGGCACCCAGATAAGATGGTCTTCCTGGACTTCCAGAGGAATTCAATCCTTGGATAATTTAGTAGAACCAAAACTGGACACACTTAAATCTTTTCCCCAACTTCAAATTTAATTTGGATTACCAGCTCAGGACCTTTGGAGGTATTTCCAGTTAAGACCTACTCTTGCATTGGGACTTCTGAATGGTTATTCCTTATCACACACTGATTTAATTAAACCCCCCTACATACATGGTATACACTTAAAAAATTGCCATATGAATATGATTTACAAGACTCTCCAGATGGTGTTCCTTCTGAACTGGGAGTCCCAGCTAGTGGAGTGGGCTTCCAATCTGCAGGAACTGTTGGAGATTAATAGCTGGACTCAGTGCTGGGTAGAAGCACATAGAGCTTCCCCAGATCTGAAACTGCAGCTCTTCCAGAAGAAGGTTTTTGTGTAGGTGGTACAGGTCTCTGAATACACTGGTTCAGAGTGGCCTGTCCATCTCAGATGTATGTTGGAAGTGTAAGACAGAAACTGGGACTTTGTTTCATATTCTGTGAAGTTGCTTCTTTTTAAGGGTTTGGTGGCAATCTATTATTAGTACCCTAGAGCAAATTTTACTTATCCTCCTTCCCCGCTCTCCTCGTTTTTGGATTTTGGGAGATCCTGCAGTATTACAGCTGGAATGTTTGGAATACAAATTTGTGTTGTACACAGAAGCTTTGGAGGCTAAGCAGTTAATTTTATGTAAGTGTCTGACCCCTAACATCCCTTCAGATTTACAGTGGAAACAAGCAGTTTCTAAATCGGCATCCTATGTAAAGGTTTTGTATTAGCATAGGGCAGCCCTGCCTGCATTTTATAAGACATGATCACCTTGGTTAACTCAGATAGGGATGATGGAACAAAGAGATGATTAAGCACTGGGACATTTCTCTGGTTTCTGAATTTGGTAGAGACTTCAGACCTTCTTCTCCAGGCGATTATTACATTTGCATTTTTTTTTTCCTCTTAGCTGTCACACAACATTTCTCAAGTGAATGTCTGCTATTTTACCCTCTCAGGTTTGGATCTTTAATAATCTATTGTTATGCTGTGGATGTTTGTAGTACTGTATGTTCATTGTTTTCAAATGTTAGCTATCTTATCATGTTTGCATATCTTATCTTGGTTTAATAAAATGTTCTTACGCAAAACAAAAACAATGGTTCATGACCAAATAAGCACATTCAATCCCTATGTACAGTACCGTGGCTCCTGCAGCTGGAAAGTTACTTTAGTAAACAACTGTGAGTAGATTAGTCTCATGTATTATTTCAAATAGAACATGACCAAATGTGCTAAGATGTCCCTGCCACCCACACATTACCTATATTGTAATTAGGAAGTCCTACTTTTGAAATTCCTGTATTGCATCATTGTGAATATGAACCGAATGTTATCACAATGTATTTTTTTGCAATTGAATTATCTAATTAATTTATAAGACAACAGACATCTACATCTACTATTACCTAATTAAACTGTGAATCGCAGTTCATGTGTTATATTTTAATCCATAAGGAATCTAATCAGATGACTCCCAGTAAGTGTGGTAACATAGGGTTATGTGCATTATACGGCTCAGAACACACCAGAAGAAGTGTGCTTCTCATCATGCACCATTCCCCAAAACTACACACAGAGCTGGGATGCAGTAACCCTGGCTGGCCCAATGTGCAGGTGCATAGCTTCATGGATGGGGAGGTTCAGTCTGGGGGCACACTTGGGCTGATTACTGGATTTCCACTTAAAAGCATTGGACAGCCATGGAGTGGCCCCCATGGTCTGTGGGATGTTATGGTATATAGCAATCTATGTATGAAGAACACAGATTTGCTTTTATACACCACTTGTCAAACAAACTGCATCCAAAGAACTTATAATAAAAGACTGTTAGTTAAGTGGCTGAAAATGTGTAGTGACAGCCATTTCACACATCAGCCCCCATACAAAGTCTTGGAAAATAACCTGAACCAGTCTTATGGAAAGGGGATATTGTTCAGGACACCAGTGGTTATCCCCTACTCTTGCAAAAAGTGCCTAGATTTCTTTTACTCCACATGAATACCTACCAGGAGAGCACCAGAAATGGACAGAAGAGACCTTGGTTTAATGTTTCATCTGAAGGATGGCACACCCCAGCAGTACAGCAGCCCCCTAGTGCTGCATTCAGGTGCAACATTTATGGTATTAACCCTTAGGCTGCCGACAGAATTAGAACACATAGAAATTCTGGACTGATCTATTCCATCCATGGCACAACAAGGGTTAACACAAGTGCCTGTGTGGGTCAAGAACTCATGACAATGTGGCCAAGAGGCAGATGTGCTACCATCTGACCCATGCTGAAATGTGTGGAGGATTGCCATATCCTCTAAGGCAGAGATGACTTTTAAATTAAAGAAAATAAGAGTGCCAGCATTTGCATCCTCCTCCCAGCCCCCTGTGGTACAGAGAATGGCTGGGGCCCATTGCTTTGAGGCCCAACTGGGGCTTCAGTATGTGTGCTAAGGTGCATGTGCATCACTTACAGCAATGCTCTGGCTGCAGTACTGGAAATCCCTGACACTGGGCTGGCAGAGAGCAATTGCTGCAGTGTATGTTATGGTCTGCCAGCCCAACTCCTAGCATGCCCTCTCATTGTCAACAGCCCCAACTGGACAAGCAGATGCACAAGTGCCAGTATGGTTGGGGCCTGTGTGGTACACACAGCAGGGGTGGGATTTTAGTACATCCACAGGTGTCCTGATGTGTATCATGGTGCATAAAGCCAACCTTCAGTAGTGCATATGGCATTTAGAATGAGTTTGCTAGCTGTTTAGCAAATACAGGGAGTAAGTACTCAAAAAAATAATGGTGCACAATCTTTGCTCTGAAGTCCCAATTTATGTGTTTGGATTGCAACTAATGTGCCTGGGTAATTCATCAGCAACTCTGCTTTGTTCTTTAAAGGTTTTACTGCTTTGTACCAATGTAATAAATGTCAGCAGTAATAACCCAGAAATAGATTTAGAATAATTTACTGAATATTGAAAAAATATTTCATGACATTTCAAGGAACAATGTCAGTCATTACTCAACATGTATAATCAGTTCAATAGTTTACCTTAAATTATTTCCCTGAATCTGTATTCCTACCTTGAAAGGGAATCCCAGAGTTTCTTGAGCAATGGTGTTCATATAATAAATTCCCATTTATACACAAATGTACAGAAGCCTAACTAGAAAACCACAGAGCATCACTTACAAGCAGAAAATATGTGAACAAGCCTTCTGTACTGAAGTGGTTAGACATCTTGCCTTATACCAGTGCATTCAATACATGACAAAAGACAAGCTGCTGCAGGGATTAAGAGAGTAAAATGTAGTTTGTTGTCTGTAGCTTCTCATTATTGGGATTTACTTTTGAGAGAACGAGGAGCTTTTAATGGAAGAGATATTGATTGCATTCATTGGGAAAGGGAGAGCAACGGAATTGAAGTTACACTTTCAAACACTATTTATCTTATATGAAACAAGAAAAATAATCAAGTAGTGTTTAAGACCCCATGGTATGCATATCTATTATACAAATAAGCATGATGCCCATGCTCATTTGCTTGCAAGCTGAACACAAGGATACTGAAATACTTTAAAGCAAGCCAGTGTGCTACAAATATAGATGAAATAGTTTGGGGGGATAATTTGTACTACAAGATTAAATAAGACAAACTGAGTTGAGATCTTTTTTTTTAATATGCAACCTACCTCCAAAGAGCAGATTGTTCGCAATTGAGAACATACTCCATGGATTTTTGTTTTGCAATTCAGATTTGGCTATGCATAAACATTGACTATATGAGGCACAAAATAACTGGAAAAATAAGTCTACTCAGTCTGCACATTCATAAATGGGTGCTCCACATATTGGTAATGGGTTCCCTATGCTTCAGTATTCCACATTGACTGATTAAGGAGATAAAAATTAAGCTGTCAATTTAGCAAGTGATTGCTTGCCCCCAAGATACAGTATTCAAAGGTTTACAATGCACTTGCTCAGCTGGTACTGTAATATTAGATGTACCAGTATCGTGTAATCAGAAAACATGCTATGTGTTTCCCTCATGCTACTTTGTCTCTCATTAGCTAGTGTCCTTTTCCTTGTGCTCTGTTCTCAGCTGTGCATTGCATGTGATCTATAAACAATTTAGCTATACCAGAGCCACATATTTTTTACATTGGTCACTCAAGATAAGCGAAAAAGGAAAAAACTAATAACAAAGGATACAAGAGACATATACAGGCCAAGTGGTCTCTTTTTTAGGCTCTACACCCTGCCATCTCAGCAGATGGCCCCATACTTTGTCTCCTGTAGCTACAAGATATTTGTATACAGAATTATGCTTTGTTTTCATTGTGATCTTGGTTCTGAGGAGATAAAAAACTGTGGCAGAAACCTTTACAATCCCAAGGGCTCAGTGGATTCACTTGTTTCTTGAAGGCGCACTAAGTTATTGTCTGTGATAAAAAACACATAATGGGATCATTAAAAAATAACAGATGATATGATACTATACACAACAATAGAAATAAACTATATGCTCAACAGAAATATTAAAATGTAATTCATGGCTTCATTAGTTTTCCACTTGAAATCTGCAGTTTTAAAAACTCATAACATCTTTCTGACATCGGGTAACCATAATACTATCGCTCTAACATCAGATCACTGCTATTATGATTTAGAATGCCATTTTACTACAGGTATGTGCTCCTGTCACTACTTCAACTGTTATGTTAAATCATGACAGGAGCTGCAGAGAGAGTCTTCATGGTGGGCATCTTTTCAAAAAGAAACTGATGATGTGAGACTACAGTTTGTGTCTGAGCTGAGCTTGATATGAGTGAAGTGAATGAGTGGGCAGTGGCCAGTGAGTTACAATGTAGTCAGTTTGCTAGTTGTGCTAGTATTGAGCAATACGATCACCAGTGAGTAAAAATGCAGTTGGCCTGGTGATTAGGCTCATATTGGGATGGGACAAGGTGAGTCAGTGAAGTGATCAGGTCTCACTGAATTTTTATTGTTGTGGCTGATCTCAAATGAAAAAGATATAGAGCTCTGTATTACAAAAGAAAAAAAACAAATATCTCTCTGTTATTGAGCAAATAACTCTATCTCAGCATTACAGTGACATTGTCAACCTCTTGAGCTTCACTCTTGAGGTTTATGATATCAGTGGAATCCTTCAATGGAGTTATAGCTCCATAACAGATAGAGAGCCATCTGTTATTCCATTTATAGTGTATGGTGGAATGTTGTTCTGCTGGAAATTGATGCCTAGAATAATACTGCTGTGCTTTAGTAGTGCCTTCAATATCTTGTTGTGCTGCAGTATTGATGTCAATACTGCAACACAACAACTTAAAATGTAGCTGCCCAGCTGTTTTCCTCTAGCTGATCAAGCTAGAAAACATCTGCAGCTGCAGTTGCTAGCTACATGTTAAGCCAGTAATTTTAGCCCACCATCAACCCTCAAGAGCCCCCGCCAACTAGCCAATTTAAGGAAAGGAAGCAGAGTGTCTGAAAGGGGCATGGATGTCCACACACTATAGAAGATAATGTATTGTCAGTTTTACACAGGCAAGACTGTTTCTTCATTTCAGTTGTTCTTAAGGTTTCTGGTTGCCAAGAAACCTCATGATGCAGAACAAGCTGGTTGTGTATAGATGCCCACACATTATCCTCTATGTTTTCCCCAGTTTTATTTAGCAATAAAACTGGTGACAATTATTCTTTTAAATTAGGTATTTATTATATCTCTAAATGTATATGACAACATTTAAGGCCTGATCCACAAAATATTCCCAGGTTTTGTCCACATGTGGAGGGCCAGAAAATGCCATGGAGTGGCCTTTCATGCAAGATGCACTCATGTGGCATGCTCCACAGCATCCATAAAAATAGATTAGGTGCCCACTCTGCACCTTACATGAGTCTTTGGATGGGGTCAGGATAGCAGTGAGCACAGGGGTGGGGATGTGCATCCACATGATCCTCACAGTGATCATATGTCTGGTGACACACAGGGGCCTGTGTTGTTATGTGACTTAGTGGTCTGCCATAACATGAGCCAGCTCAGTTCACAGATCCCTGAGGTATTGTAATCATACTGGGGCACGTTTAGCCTCACCTCTAGCTGGCCCAGGCTTCCAGGCTGGCATGGAGGGCTGGCAGCAGTGACTTTATTTTGTTAAACATTTTGCATTTTGGTGGAAATGGCACTTTGTAGTATAAATTTTGGAGGGCTGCTGCATTCTATGAGCAAAAGAACAACAAACAGATCTCACACTGCAAACTGGGTGGTGCAGGTATGGGTTCAGCTAACACTCAATGACTAATTAAACGAAATGAAAAGCTGCACTCAAGGAGGAAATAAATGTGTTAGATAAACACTTGCAGACAGAATTTGTCAACTCCAGGCATATTTATTGTCTGTGTATAACAGATTAGAAAATGGGAAGTTAAAATCCTTCCAGCTGTTGGCTGTTACCTAAGCATTAGATCTGTTTAATACACATATAAAAAAAAGCACTAACAAGCTGGATGTAGCACAAAAAAAAATGTACACTTCTCAGAACTTTCAGTTTTCTCTGAATTTTATCAGCTGACATCTTTTTTTTGTTAATCTGACAAGCCTGAGGCCCTCACAAACACATATCCAGTGTCCCGCAGTCTCACACCCTGCTACTAATTAGCAAGTACTCAGATAAAAGTAAATCATTTTCTTCAAAATTTTATTTAAAGAATAAGGAAGAGCACAACCACCAGCCCACCTGCCATTGCAACAGCCAGTGCTCGGACATTTGAGACCGCTGCCTTTCATGTGTCACCTGCACCTTCTGTTTTACCTGCTGGTAGAGTAAAAAAAATGATATACATGTCCATACCATAATAACATGGAGCACGGTCTCCATCTCATCCCACACATACCACAGAGCACAACCTAAATCCTGTCCACTCCATGTCTCCCACAACTGCTAGCAGCACTTGCTCATTTAAGACAGCCTCTTCATGCTGTCTCCAGTGTTCACTTGTAAATGCTGACAGCCACCTGCAATCATCAAATGCAGCCCAACAATTCAAATCTGAAACATGGAAAGATGCTGCTAAAAAACAGATTTTTTTTGTTTGCTTGTCTTTCCAACACAGTCACAGCTAGCGTTTCTGCTGAAGAATCCATGGCTTACATCCTGCCCCCTGCAGAATGCTTGCTCATCACTCACTAGCCTGCTAGGACATCTCATAGAGTATAGTTAGCATTTACATTAAAAACTGTAGCTGCATATGTGTGTGTGTGTGTGTGTGTGTGTGTGTGTGTGTGTGTGGAGGAGGGTAGAGGGGAACGCATGACAAGCAGCTGCAACCATAGACACAGTGGCCACTGTAGGTTAAAACAAGTAAGGGCAAAAGAAAAGAATATATTGAGATAATGCAGGCAGAATTATTTTACATAAAAAAAAATTAATCAAAGGTTTTGTTTTTCTACTATTTTAAACATATAAATTTAAATGTTTAAATCCATGAAAAATACATACTCCCATTTTGTAAGTGCAATAAGACACTCCAGGGGTGTGTATTAAAGAGTTCTAATGCACAGATGGAACAGAAGGCACTCAGCCTTCTGCCTCATGCCTTACCTTGCCCATGGGCATGTATTAAAACTAACGCGCAACCTGTCATGTCTTACTGTTACTTACAAATGCAGATAGCTCAAACATTTCATATTGCTATTACACATTGTAAAGCCTTTTATTTTGTATCTCATCATCCCCTAATTCACACAGGGTAGAGGATCCACCCCTGTGGTTGGCCATGCATCCTTTTGGATGGCTAATCTTATTCATGTGTTTACATCCATCACGTCCATGGCCCCTCAATGCTGGTGTCAATGTAGGGGGCACAACAAAAGAAGGGAAACTAGGATGTGGATCAGGCCCTATGTTAGACAACGTCCCTAACTCTTACACATTGATCTTGCTACCTAGATGCCTGCATTCTTCACATCAGTAACTAATGGCTGCAATGTACTTTATGTGCAATTCTCAGAAACACTAATATGATCTCTGCATCTGATACATATAGCTGCTGCAAGTGTCTTCTTATCTTGGATCAAATGTAGTTTTGCACAAACTGTACTAGCTGGGTGCTCAATGATGGATAAAAAATTTAAAATATGGGCTTTGGCATTTGAAGTCATTTAAAGAAATGGCATTAGAGTAACAAGATGTGAATGAGCTTGGTGTACCCAACAGACCTGGGTTTGAATCTCACCACCTCCATTTGTATACTGTTTGACTTTGAGCAAGTCACTTAACCACCTCAGTGCTCCCAGGTCACCACTGAAAACAGACACTTGTGACTAATGGGCCATACCTAGTTACCAAAGAATTAAAAAAAGCCATATTTAGGAGCAGCCTCTCCAATGGTGGACATATTTATTTATTTTAATTTTGATAACCAGGTAAGCCAGCTAAGACAGAATGCCCCTTTTTCAGGGGTGACCCAGGAGACGGTATAAGGAAAGATACAGTAATACAATGAACTCAGCAGCAGATAAGTGTACAATGACACTTTTACAATAGTACATTCATAAGAAAATCAATAGAACAAGGAAAAATGAAATGACATATCACTTAACACAAGATAGCAAATGTAGCAGCCTAGAACTAGACATATACAGGGTGCAGTGGGCATTATTACAAAGACAGCAAACTTAGCAGCCTGGAACTGAGCATATACAAGGTGCAACTGCCATTATTTCCAAATAAGTACAGTATATTTACACTTAACACAAGTATCAAAAGGTAGCAGCAAAGTACAGAGTATAGGCAAGGTGCAATGGGTAGTATTTACAAAATTATACAGTATATACAGGCACAGCAGTCATGTTTACTATAGACTTAAACAGGATAATCTCTAGGATACATAACTAGCTCAAAATCCCTGCAAGGCAGGTGAAGTACATAGGGAGCTGAACAGTGAAAGTGCAAATGAGAGGGTAGGTGCGGTCAGGGGGAGCAAGAGGTTAAGCATGGGAAGACCTAGGAACAGGTGCACAGCTGAGCGGAGGTGAGGTGGGATATAAGGGAGCACTTGAAGGTGTAAATAGTTGGGCAGGATAAAACAGCAGATGGTAGTGAGTTCCAGAGAGAGGGCACAGAAAAGGCTTATGTATAGTATGCTTAAGTATACCCCTCAAGATGTGTGATGAAGCTTTAATTATAAATCAAACTCACATGCTATCAGATAGGGAGTGGTCTTCCTTGCATACTGCTTTACATTTTTTGAATGGAGTAACCCATGGCATTATGACTATGAATCATTTGAAGGCATTTAATAGGCCTTTTATTTTTATTCTTGAGTTTGTCAGCTGCAGTTCTCCTTTATTATGTTTCAAATGTGAGGATATCTAGTTAAAAAGTATTGTGATAATGGAGGGGACATCTGGTCCACCTTGTCCACCCTACCTACTGCTCAGTAGGGACTATTCCCAATGTGAGTATGAACACACATCAAAGCTTAACAGGCATATCACTAGCAACAATCATGATGTATATATCTCAGTTCAATTCTCTACTGGAATCCATCTAGTCCTACTTTGAAAGCCTGAACAGTGCTAACTTCTACAGCCTCACCCAGCAGAGCAGTCAACATGTTAAGCACCCTCTGTACAAAGTAATGCTTTGTAATGTTTCCCAAACCTGTACTCCTCAACCCAGAATGAAGGTATTCCCTTAAGCTGTACTCATAATAGAGAGGTTGCATCACCTGCCCATGCAACCCAATAATAATAATTTCACTAGAAAGGTGCCAAACAAAGAAAGTTGGAGATAGTGGAGATTATCGGACCATCAATGGACCTACGCTATTAGTGTGGGATCAAGTTACGCTACGGTCTTAAATCAGTCGTTGGGTTATTTTTAGTAGTTTATTTCAGTTGGTGGGCTTCATCCCCAACACCCCCTGTAAAAAACAAACAAACAAAAAAAAACAGGGGGGTTGTGGTGGCGAAGCCTCCCAACTCAAACAAACTGACACAACAAACATCAACAGTAAGCACAAGCACACGCTGTATTCACAAAAGTTTTATGCTACTAGCATAGCGCTGGTCCAATAATCTCCACTATCACCATAAAGGTTTGATTGATTGCTTAAATGATTGATCATAGCAAAAGCATAACATTATTTTTTTAATACAAATGTTCTTTATTGACATGTTATATTGCACAAATTATGTATGTTTGTACACTAGTTATACACAGGTTGTATACTAGTGTACACTGGGCAGATAATCATTCATGATAATGTTACCCTTAGGGAGCTACATCACCCATGTAGGTCTACTAGGCTTGTAAGGAATTAACTCCAGCAGTCTCATCACAGTTCTAAGTCAGTTGGCCACTGACTGAAGGTTCTGAGGTGGTAGAGCCAGCTGTCTGCTGCTGGATAGTCCATGGCAGTTTTTAGTTTCAGTTCTGCAGAGGAATTGGAGAAGCTGCATGCTTTATGGAAAGCTGAAGGTTCCTACTGAAAGTGACTCACAGAAATCCTCAACAATTGTAATAACAACTGTTAAACCAGTGCCCCTCATGGGGTGAATCCCCATCTGAGTAGGGAGATTCCTGACAGATCAGAAATTCAGAAAGAGGACTTCCAGTGAAGTGCACCACCTAAATGGTGACCTGAAGTTGGAGCTCTGACCAGCAGCAAAACTAATCCATTGGAATCTTTAGACTACCTTCCCCATTGGACTCCCAAACGGTAAGAAATAGACAAAGATGGCAACCAAGAATAAATCTAGAGATAAATTGGGCAATCAACCATCAAAACAACACAAAACACTGCTCAAATATGCGCAGCTGGTGCAGGCCATGATATCCTCGGCCTCTCAGTGTTTGGACCCAGCTCCAGATGACACGGAGGAAAACTCTTGCACAATTACCTCGAAAGAGCTCTGTACAACTTTACAGAAAATCAGCGCTACTTTAGAAAGGCTAGAGACCAAGGTTCTGGATGACCATGAAAAACTAGAGAGTTTAGAAAACAAAACAGTGCAGATTGAGGGAACCCTCACAAACTGTGTCACCACCACTGATGTTCACAACTCGGCCCTCTTAGATCTACATCGCCGAGAAAAACAGCTTGAAAAAAAGACTAGAGGAGCTTGAAAACAGAAATCGATGCAACAATATATGAATCCACGGCTTGCCTGAAGGAACAAAATTGGCACCGATACCAGCTTTTATGGAATCTTTTCTCATGGAGTTACTATCATGGCCCCTGAAAAACCTTTGAACATAATCAGGGCTCATAGTTCCTTAGTCCCCAAACCTAAGGACCCTAAGGCTAGACCAAGATCTCTCAGCATTGCTTTTTGGGACTTTTGGGTTAAAGAGGAACATCTAAAACTAGCCTGGAGTGAAAAATAAATTATATTTGGGGATACCAGGTTGTTCTTTGAACAGGACTACACACTCCAGCTTCTTGCTGAATGGAAGAAAGTGTTATCAGTAGTTCGAGCACTTCAAACTAAAGGAGTCAAAGCATTCCTGGAATATCCTGCAAAAAATCAGAATACTTACTAAGAATGGGCCAAGGAGATTTCCGTATCTGTCAGTAGCTGAAAAGTTTCTTTTGACCCTAGACATATCATTGCCACCAGATGGCGCCATGCAATAGAAGAATCGAGTGGAAGAATGCTCTTGGCAGATGACAGAAACCAAACGTAAGGGACTACAGGATCAACCAGGCCAGTCAAAAGTGTGGGACAAAGTGAATTGTCTTAAGCAGTTCCCCAGATGTCCCAAAAAAATGCGCAAGCAGAGGAATATGAAGAACAAACCCCTCAAGAGCCTAACGCCACGCACCCGGCTACCCTCACCTGACTGAACTTGAGAGGATTACTTTTTAATTCACTTTGAAGTAAGTGTATCTCAGAGAATACTTTCCTCAATTTTTTGCCATGTAATTAAAAGAGGAAGAAATGTTTGGGTGGAGGAGGGGTAGAATTATGGTCTGAAAGCCCAGAACATTGTAATGTGGCTCCTGCTGAGGGAGGTAGAGAATTATTTTTTATTTTTATTTTTTTTTGGCTTAGTGGGAACCATGCTGACTATATGGATACAGTTGCTTAATAGCAGGCAGGGGTGGAGGGTTTCCTCTGGTTTGTTGGGGGTGGGGAGAGAGGGGAACTGGGGGACCCAGCCGGGGATGGTCATTCTTGGAGGGAGGGAGGGAGGAGATCCCTGATGGGGTAGCAAGGGTCTGGCTAATATCAAAGGCGCCTATAAGGGGAAGCAGAATCTGTGGTTGAGTGGAGGATGCTGCAGAGTCTACATCTGGGATAAAGTGAAGATATACAATGGCTACTGCTAAAATGCTGGGTGACCTTGTGGCCAGGTTGTTGACCGAATCTAGTGGGCACTGGTGATGGTTACCCATGGTCTTACTAGAGCTTTGGCATATTCAGACTGTGTTGGACCCTGGAGATCAGCTTGACCCGCCCTCAGGGTGATGGTCACTGATGTAGAGCTCAGATTTAAAGAACAGAATCTAGAAACCATAGATGTCTCTTAACCATCTCCACTGACACCCTACAACTTGGGATTCTGCTCCTTTATTACTCATGGACCTCTGCCCTATCTAAGGGGCTTATATAGAAACATATTAGACTGGCACATGGTGTAGCCAACCACTCCAAATACCCGGGGGATCCGATTGCCTACTCTCTGTGGAACTGACTGTCCGGGGGGGGTACTGGGATTTTGCTCTCCACCTCCTGCATGTCATTGGATTTCTCTCCCCATCCCTCATGTGATAATAATAACATATTGTTGTGGGGGGGGGGACCTGGCACCCCAAGGCTGCCAGCAGCATAAAGACTGCAAGCACAGTATTTACTGGTGCACCCTATATTATTCATCCTTCCAGTTAGTGGGCTAAGGGATAGTCCAGACTGGATTGGTGCCCCATGATATAGGGGTACCCAGCCACATCTCAAAGTGAGAACCTTACCCAGCATGTGGATAAAGGGTAGGCATACCTTGAAGTTACTGTAAATGTTTATTTGTATAATAGTTGAATTGTTTACCAAACATGTTATTGTTCTATAATTTGGTTGTTTACCTACAGTCTTGTATCATGCCTGTCAACAATGCCTATACTCTAACCCAGACTATGGTCCTATATCCATTCGAAATTGGTAATGACTGACTTAAAGATTGTTTCCCTGAATGTTAGGGAAATAAATAACCCAATGAAGGGAACGAAGATCCTGCAGAACCTTCAGAGACAGAGAGACACTGTGGCCTTTTTGCAGAACACCCATCTTACAGCTCAGGAACATCTTAAGGTACATAGATCTTGGGTGGATAAAGTGTATGCTTCCCACTATGAAGCAGCTCCTCATCATAGAGGAGTGGCCATCTTGGTCAGAAGAGATGCCCCCTTAGTTATCACACTGGTTACAATGGATCCAGAGGGCCGGTTCATTCATTTAGAAGGTACATATAGAGGACAAATCTTCCCTGGTTAATATTTATGCCCCAAATGAGGAAGCACCTTGCAGGATTTGTTCAGAGAAAGTGCTAAAGGAGAGAGTACATGATGCCTGGAGTCAGGTTGAGGTGGTGGTGGTAGTGGAGATTTCAATGAGGTGCTACATGGGAGGGATGACCGTTAGGGGACTGTTTGAGGGGGCACCACTAGGAGAGGTGAACTTATCCTGACTCTGCCAGGAATTAGGTTTAACAGAGATGTGGTGATTCTTTAATCCAAAGGGTAGAGACTATATATATTATTCTCCCCATCATAAAGGCTACTCTAGAATTGATTTTTTTCTTATATATAAAAATTGGATGTCATAAGTTAACAGATATGAAATAGGAAATATTACCATTTCTGACCATGACCCCGTTATGCTTGAGCTTGCCACGGTGAGAACTCCTCCTATGACCTGCTGGAAACTAAATGTTTGCCACTTGACTAGAGAATACTTTAAGGAGTTAATACCTATAGTAATACAGAACTTCTCCCATAACAACCCTTTGGGGGGTACGATGGAAGGTATCTGATGGGACACCCTGAAATGTCTACAAGGTGAGATCATTAAATACTCTGCTAGACTTAAAAAAGAAAGAATACAACGCAGGGTGGCATTGTAACAACAACTAGCGGAATTAGAGGGACTACATAAGACAGTTCAGGGTCCAACTAAAAAAGAGGAACTTGATAGTGCCCAAAGAGAATTAAACCAGATACTAGATGTCCAAAGTGAGAGTAATTTAAGATGTGCATGACATAAATTCTATGAAAATGGCAATAAAGCAGGCGGACTACTAGCTTAGCAATTAATAAAGGAATTGGCAAATAGAGCAGTAGTGACTCTCAAAGGTGAAAATACCTCGTCCCCCATAACTTCTCTGCCAGAAATAGCTCAAAAATGTGCAAAATGTTACTCAGAGCTTTATGATTTTGTTGCACCAGAGGATCACAAAGCTAAAGTACAACAATTCCTAGATTCTTTACATATCCAAAAATGAGATGAGGCAGCCAAAATATCAATAGAATCACCCATTACCAAAGAAGAAATTCTAGCTAAAATTAAGCATCTGAAGAATGGGAAGGCTCCAGGCCTAGATGGCTTTCCAGCGGAATTCTTTAAAACCTTCCATCCACAACTGTTAGATCTGTTACAAACTACATATAATGAAATATTACTAGATCGTAAACAAGTACCACCATCTTGGAATCTGTCAAAGATTCCTGTGATCCTAAAACCAGAAAAAGATCCTCAACTATGTAATTCATACCGACCCATCTCCCTTCTCCCAGTAGATCTAAAGATTTTCATGGGAATTTTGACAGATAGACTACAAACAGCTATAATCTCCATTATACATCATAATCAAATGGGCTTTATAGTGGGAAGAGTTATTCAAGACAATATACACTGCCTTCTTAACATTATTTCTACACTTCGACATTTCACCCAATTCCACTTAGCTATCAGTATGGATGCAGAGAAGGCTTTTGACAGGGTGGACTGGACGTTTGTGTTGTCTACCCTGTCGAAATCTGGATTGGGAGAGAACTTTATCTTGGCTATATCTGCTCTATATCACAACCCTGGAGCAAATGTCAAGGTTAATGGTTATTTTTTGGATCACTTTCCCTTGAAAAGGGGAACCAGACAAGTGTGCCCCCTTTCACCCATACTTTTTGCTTTGTCCTTAGAACCTCTGGCCATATGGATCAGGAAAAATGTGAACATTCTTGGAACAATGGTGGGGAAACAGGAACAGAAAATGGCTCTGTATGCAGAAGATTCCCTTTTCTTTTTGGGAGATCCTTAGAGATCCCTACCCCACCTGTTAGAGTCTTTGAAGAGGTTTGGCACCCTGGTTGGCTGTAAGTTAAATTTAGCTAAATCTGAAGCTATGGCACTGTGTGGGACTCCCTCTGTTGGCTTTAAGGATAATTTCCCTTTTATGTGGGCCAAGAGGAACATATTCCGATATTAAGGGGTACTAGTGTCAGCAGACGCCACTAAACTTTTTGTAAATAATTATACAAAACTTTATAACACTTTACAAAACAGATTTGGCCCAATGGAAATTATTACCGCTCACATTATATGGGAAGATCTATACGGTTAAAATGAATGTACTGCCACATTTTCTAATTTTGTTTCAAACTCTACCTATAAGTATTCCTGTGTCCTTCCAGAACCAACTCAATAAGTCTATAATGAAATTCATTTGGGGAGGTAAACAACCTAGGATATCTTTACAAATTCTGCAGCGCTCCAGGGACAGTGGGGGCCTGAGTCTTCCAAATTTTCACCACTTCTACTTGGCCGCTCAAGGTGCCCAGCTTAATACATGGGCCAAACAATGAGTAAATTCTGGTTGGTACTTCTTAGAAGAAGCAGCTCTGAGGAATAAGAAACAATGGACTTTACCCACCAGTGCAATACGTCCTACGATATGGACTCTATCCTCTAATCCATAGGTGAAACATTCTATTAGAATCCGTCTCCAAATATGCAAGGTCACAAACACACCAAATTCTATAGGTCACCTCTCCTTAATATGCCATGATGACACATTTACCCCAGCTTTGACAGATCCTGGGTTTAAATATTGGGAAGTTAAAGGCCTAACAAGATTTGCCCAGCTCTTGGATAGGACAGGTTGCATTACCTTTGCCACCCTTCAAGAGAGATTTGCCTTCCACCAAGAGGATTTTTTCAGTTATCTACAGGTAAGACACTGGGTAGCATTGGCTGATAATGTCCTAAGGACCAGTAAAGATAAAACCCCCCTGGAAAACTATTGGTGGGACATTATTAGGATCAAGGATAAACGTAATTATATCTCAATATTATACAAAGTGATCCACCCATTGACCGCATTCCCAATCTTAGAGAATATTAGAAGGAGATGGGAAGAGGATAGTGGAGAAATTATAACTGCCACCTGGGCTTGTAGATTTCAAAGAGGTTGGCAAGACACTTCATCATCAGAGTGGTGAGAGTTTAATTGGAAAATTGTAACATGTTTTTTCAGAACACCAGTAATTACAAAATACTTCTCACCACAGGCATCCCAGGCTTGCTGGAGACACTGTGGTGCTCTTAGAGCCACACACTTCCATAAATTTTGGGTCTTGTCCCAAGCTTCAGCAATTCTGGAAGCAGATACATGCACACATACAAAGTATGATGGGGTTTCCCCTCCCTTGTACCTTCCAGGATTTGGTGTTGGGCTTCCCAACCTTATCATCAAAGAAGAGAAAGTTGGTGGAATTAGGACAGATACTACGTATAGTAGCTCAGAAATGTATTATGGCCAAATGGCTACAACCAGAACCCCCCACATGAGGACAATGAGTATTTCAAGAAGAAGAGGTGGAAAGGATGAATCACATCATGCATGTTATACATTTAGAAAAAGAGAAATTTCTAGATATATGGAGACTGTGGCACAACTGGAGGGAAAAACAGGATTAACAGATTTTCAAAGGATGGAGAGGAGAGGGCCAGAAACAGAATAAAATATATGGGAACAAGGTCATATTTATAATGAAGTAAAGGTAAGAGCTTGGATATTGAATTGAGAGACAGGGTGTTAGGCATATAGTGTGATACTATTACAAGGCTATAAACATCAGTGGTTAATAATAAGACAAGAAGGTAATGGTATGAATGACTGGTAGATGACTTTGCCCTCCAGGGTGTGCATCATAGGATTTTAATGCACTACTCAGTGTCTTAATGACACTCGGCCATCAGCCTCATGCCTTAATATGCCCCTGGGGAATGCATAAAAAAAATGTGGCTACACACACTGAGCCCCATGGGGCTCTGGAAGCTGCTGCTATCAAGCTGCCATAGTCAATGCTGCCATTTTCCTCCCCATAGCTAGCTTCTTCCTCAGAGTGCAGGTGTGCAATGAAGTTGGAGCACCAACATGCTGATGTCCACTGCAATCCCTCCTCACTGCACTGAATTCAGCAGTGCCCCCGGTCATCACCAGGGCCTGCTGCAGAACAGTGAAAACCCACATCCCTCCCCAGGATAGGACAGCAGTCCTCCAGACACTCAATCCTATCCCTCCCCTGCCAACCCCTGACAAACTGGGTTCACGTCCGAACACTGGTCACCAGCATGGTACGAGGTGTGGCATCCAGCGCCTCAACCCTCAGTGCCACTGGGCTGACTTATGATGCAACTTTTTTTTTAAGGAGCACACACAGAGCATGTCCAAGTTGATGACAAGCAACATGATCTGCAGCAGTCACTTAACAATGCTGGTGACTGGGAGCTCCTTGCAGTGCACACATCTCAGTGCTTTTCTATCTCTCACTCATAGGGACAGGATTTGGCTACTACAGGAGCTCCTTTTATGTCAAAAAAGGTGTATTTACACACCAGGATCTACACCATTGCAAGTGGTGCAGATGAGCTGCACCAGTGCATTTTCTGGCTTTGTAAACACCTGCTGGAGCATTGTAAGTCACTCCATTGCTGTTCACAGCATTCCCTGTTCTGTTGAGCTAGTGTACTGTAAAGGCATTTTATCGCAGCATGTAAACATGTTGTTCTATCTCCACTGGTACAGCCCCATGATGCTCTACACCCATCCAAATGTCCCCCATCTTAACAGCTTATTTTAGTGTTGTCAGCTTCTAATACTAGCAGGTCTTGCAGATTAATAAATGGTGTGAGTAGCAGCTGCACTGAAGTGGCTCAGTAGATCACAGGTACAGGTCCATATAACAGCATCTCTAATGATCCCCACCCCCAGTACATTGCTACAATGTCAGTATGGGACTTAACCCATGATCTTCTGAGCCACACTGATGCTGTGACATAAATTCAGCACAGCACTCACTTTCACCATTTAATAATCTATTCTGATAAGTACCCTTTGTGTCTCCTTAATTCACATTACTGCAGATTTGCAGTTCAGCTGAGCTATGGAAACTGTGTCTGCTGTTACTTAAGGATTGCTGGTTCAGCCCAAGAATGTCAATAGCTCTGCAAAAGCAGAGGTTTTGGCTCATCTTCATGTATTGCATACCATATATTAGACGTTTGTATATAATATGTGACCAGATAATACTCAGGACTAAACGATTCCTATTAACAAACAATGCTGGTAAGACAAATCAGTGAGTGTTCTTCAAACTATGTGCACTAGCATGCTCTTAAACATTCAGGTGTTATTTTTGAAAGAAAGTAAGCACTTGATGTAATTAAGTAGAATGGCTGCTTGTATTAAGCCAGAAATTGTCTTAACCTCCTCCTATCCCAGAGATGCTCACAATGCCAGAAGACAAAAACTGCACCCTGCACCACTGCACATAAGTGCAGTCTAAACACAAGTCAGGAGCAGTGCTGGTGGAGTGGTGGCTGAGCAGAGGAGACTGCAATGTAGAGCATAAGATAGTGTAAACATGCCAAATTAGTGACTTTTGATCTGAAAACTTTAGAAATCATGAGAGAATCAAGCATTTTTATTCCAGATAGCTATTGCACTTTTATTAACTGTAGTTTATGTTATTATGCTTATGTATGTTTAGTTTACATCCAAGCTAAAGTTAAGCATTAGTTTGTCTTTTGCACCTGTCCAAAATAACTGCACCCTCTGTCTGTCTGTCTCATGCCTTTCATGAACATTATAAAATAGCATATTATTGCACTGCTGTGTATGCACTATAGGATTAGACTAGCTTTATTTTATTGCATTTATGTTTAGTTAGTGAAGACCTGTGCTCCCCATTCTCTTCCCTCACCTTATACCCTCACCACCTTCTGTAGGTCACATCTGCACATGAGACTTATCTGTTTCTCTGTATTGCTTACTGGTAAAAATCAATTTAAATAATGGTTTCAGGTAGGCAGGCTAGTGAAGTCATGCTACAGAAGAGCGTACAGAGTGCACAGTGAGAGCTTACATTGCCACCTCCCTGCCTTGCAGCAGGAGTGAAGTTTAAATAATTTATTGACCTGGGGAAGGTGCAGGTGAGATTTTTAAAGAATTTACTTGACATTTTCATTTCTGCTACTGAGTGCTGGTGGTGAAGAGGGCACAGAAATCCATCTTTATTTTTTTTAATCCCCTCCTGCAACAGGAGCAGGGCAGAATGAAATCAGTAGACTGAGGAAGGTGCAGGGGAGATTTGACAACATTTTGTTTACTGACTGCAGGTGGTGTAGTAGGGCACTGAAATCCATCTTGTTTTTTAGTTTGTTTTGCCTGAGTGTGTGAGCTGCCAGCCAGTCAGTGAGAGAAAACTATAGTATGCTGCATTTTGAGACATAAGTCAATCAGTGGGCTTGCTTGTTGTCTGTCAGAAGAGGGGAGTTGTTGGTTTTCTCTGTCACCCCATAAGTGATACAGTACTGTGATGTGTGCAACATATGGGCATCTAAGAAACATCAGTAACTATTGTAAGTCATCATTAATAGTATTCAGCAGCTATGTCATGTCATCTTCTGTTGCGTGTACACTGTCAATGTGTGTAGAAAACATGAAGAAAATAACAGGAGGAGAAAGGGACTCAAGATGGAGGAAGGGAGCAGATAAGTGTTTCACCATGCCAGTTCCAAGTACAAGTTCAGAGTAGTGGTAGAGAAGTAACTGGAGGTGGTGGGTCAGGGATCGGAAGTCATGGTTGTGGATCTAGCAGGACAAGGGCTAGATGCATGATGGTGCAGCCAAATAAACCATGGTTCATGAGTCCCCAGATGTCCACTAATTCCATTCCTACTGCAGTGCAAACTGCCTTTCTTGATGGTCATCCACTGCATCTGGAAATGAAACCATCCTGAGCAATCAAGAAGCATGTTTCCCCTCTTCATCCTTCAGTACTTCCAGTTCCCTTTCTCAGGATAGAAGGTATCCATCCAGAAATGTAAAGTCTAGTCCATCCAAAATCATTTTACTTTTACTGCCCAGTTCCCCAAAGTCTCCTCACGTTGTTAGTATCAGTTTCTTAAAACAGCACGAAGAAAGATAGTCAAGTGGCAAGCCAAATCATGAATTTGATTTCACGATTCATTTTCTCTTGGACAGAGCAGAAGGATGTTCTCAGATGCCCATCTCTCTGTAAGGGAGAGTTGAACTCCTCCAACATAACCAATTCAGCTCCTTACAGGGAGAAATGAACTGGTTATGTTGGAGGAGTCCCTCTATGGAAAATATAATGTAGAACAAAAAGCATGTCAGGCTCATCTCCTAAAACATTTTTATCAATTTTATTTTTGTTTTAACATACTATGAAAAGCCAGCTGAATGTTGGAAACCAAGGTTTTGTGACAGCCTTCACTTTATCATGGTAATTATCCATTCAAAAATTGTTTGGAAAATAAATTCAGCCTCTTCTCCATGTGCACCTACATAAATTTGTTTTGCCTATGAGTTCATCACACTCATATTATGTGAATCATTCACTATAAGAAAAACAGCTAGCACCTGTCAGCTACTAACAACATGTGATATGAGACTATATTATTGTGGCACATGAATAAAAATAAAATACAATAATCATAATAATTAAATACTGCATTTTTTTAAGAATTTTGGCTGGGAAAAGAACATTAAGCTGACTCTCATTTCCAGGTGTGTATCAGGAAAACTATAGACTAAGTGACTTGTTCAAGG
Source organism: Neoceratodus forsteri (assembly GCA_016271365.2). NCBI lineage: Eukaryota > Metazoa > Chordata > Ceratodontiformes > Ceratodontidae > Neoceratodus > Neoceratodus forsteri. The sequence continues at coordinate 1,379,784,440 of CM028130.1, forward strand.
TTACACAGTATTCAAGTGGGGGTGGTAGGTTTCAAAACCATCTCTTCTAGGTCTCTAGGTTAACAATTTGGTGCTTTAATGCTCTTGCTTATACTACTTCTCAAAAAATACAAAAAATTATTATATATTATATCACAGTATATTAGTTTCTCATATATCATATCATATTATATTATATCAGATTATAGTACCTACTCATAGATGATATTATATTATATCAGATTATATTATACTCTGTTATCTTCACATTTATCATATCTGATTATATAATCTTCTGTTAGATCATATCATCATATATCAGATAATAGTATCTACTTACCTTATGTTTGCTGCCTTGCTTGCCATACCCAATGCTATCCCTCAAGCTCATCGTTCCACAGAGGCAGATAAAAATTAATTATCTCACAGTCAACAGCCAGTTCTTCTAGAAGTACTGCTGCCCCCACCATTATCACCAGTCCCTTGTACATGAGAAAAAAGGGGACCCTCTTCAGTGTGGATGTATTTTACAGAAAGATACCCGAAATCTGCTAAAAGCATGTTTTAGTCAGCGTGGTGAAAAGATAATTCAGGGTGAATGTGGTCTTCTTAAACATAGGGAGCCAGTGTTCTGGCCCATGATCTATAACATAGACATGGTATCTTCCTGTCCTTTTAACAGCCATGTCCACCCCAGACTTCAATCAGGTCAGATGGGCCTGCAGTAGCAGGGACAGTCAGTTCAGTGTAGTTATAGTAAGTGGTGGGATAAGATGGTCCTTTGAGTAATGCAGACACCATGGCAACAACCTGAATCAAATGATGAATCCCTTGGCACCAGACCAACACTGTGTCATAGAGACCAACAGCCAGAGCAAGGCTCAGCATATGCACCCCAGCAGGTGCCAGATTTGTTGTAAAAAAACAAAGTATGCTGCCTGAGTCATTACATGTCTGCACTAAACTGCCAAGTTTTTCTCCTGCTTCATTAAGTGCTGATACTGTAGTTCCTGAGAGCTCATCTCGAGTCTGGATTCCTAAATCAACACATCCTCTTCATCCTTCTCCTCCTTCCATCACAAATTATTTTTTCTTGCATATAAATACAGAAAAAACAATACTAACACATAATATTATTTACATTCAAATAAAGACCAATGAATCTAACTGGTTTCAAAAGCAACACATCATCTTCATCATTTTCCTCCACTCTCAGCATATGAATAAAGCAAAATTTAAGAATAATAATTTACTCTATAAATCTCTAGTTTTAGATGCCATTTTATAAAAGAACATAAAGTGGGATGGCAGGAGGCCAATGGGTTTAAGGACAAGATGCAGTATGGGTCTGTATCAGACAGATCATGCCAGACAATCATGAGAGACTTCTTCAATTTGGTCATGTAGGCAGTTGATAAGGACCAATCAGTGGACAGTTTGCATCTGGACATTAGTACAGTAGTAGACAAAGGCATGGTCAGATATTTCCAGATATTTTGTGAGTTTTCTAAAGAGTTTCCCTCTGCTGCCCCTACAGTGGAATTGCAGAAAGCAGGAGATTTCTCCAGAAATATCATAGAAACTCCAGGAAATATCTGGCCATGTCATTGGCTACTACTAGACCTTCTGCTCTGTGCCTGATAGGATACTTCTGAAAATCTGAAGGATCTGGGGGTGGGAGACAAATTTACTAGGTGTATAAGTAACTGCCTGGGGTGAAGATCTCATGAGGTAAGTTGCTTACAGTGAATACTTAGGCTTTAGAGAGGTCACCAGTGAATACTTAGGCATTATAGAGAACATTAGTGGGATACCACAAGGGTCAGTCCCCAGGCCAGTCCTTATTAAAATATTCTCCTGCAATATAGGGAAGGGAATCCAAGGTAAAATTGGTGTCTTTGTAGACTATAACTAAATTGGTGTTAGGGTATAGTACTGGTTAGTGGGAGTTGAGCAGATATCACAGGAAAGGGACCCGGGGATCACTATTAGTGATAGTTTAAAGTCCCGTGCCTAACTCCAGATGGCTCCAAGGAAAGCAAATAGGAAGTTGGTCAACATAGGAATAGGGTTTGCTAGCAGAAAGAAGGAGGTGATTCTGTCCCTGTAAAGATCCTTTGTGTGAACTCACCTGGAATAATGTGTGCAGTTCTGGAGCCAGCACCTAAAGGACAAGGACATCTTGGATGATGTTCAGAGGAGGGCCTTATAGAGAATTCAGAGGCAGTGGGGGAAGACATACAGGAAGAAGCTGGAGAGTCTCAATATGTACACACTAAAAGAGAGGAGGGAGGAGGACATGATAGAGAACTTTAAGTACTTCAGCAATAATAATAATAAACTAGATTGCAGTGCCATGTTCACAAGAAGTGAGGTCACAGTAATGAGAGGCCAGTGATGGATTTTGCTGGAGGGAAGCTTAGGAGGGATTAAGGAAGTTCTTCTTTACTGAATGGGTGGTAGAAAAGTGGGATGTGTTTTGCCTGAAGAAATGGTCATGACAAAGTCTACCACTGCAAACACAAGTGGGAAAGGCACAGGGCAATGGTCAAAACCAGAGGAGGGAAGAAGGGACAGAGGGCATTCAAGGGAAACTGATGAGTGCACTAGGAAGGGGGTGCTGAAATATTGTCAGAGCCATTGGTAGACTAGCTCTGGTCCATCAGTAGGCTGGGAGTAAATGCAGGAAGGTACTTGGCAGACTTGATGGGCCATTGGGCCTTTTCTGCCATCAACATTACTGTTTTTTATTGAAATAGTGGGAGGGCGAGTAGAGCTGATTCCCGGACAAAAGAAAATTCTTGGAACTACGCAAGGGAGTATTGATGGAATCTACTTGGGGGTTGAACCACTTTATAGACAAGAACAACAAGACATGACATAACATGGAACAACTTTGGTAAGCTTACTAAACTGATGGGCTTTAGCAAAAACACTGGCAAGGAAGGAAAGCAGCAAGTAGGATGACCAGTATAGTAGGTTTTCCTTCTTCCATGCATCATGCAAATGTTCCTGATTGAAGAATATGGCCCATATACATACTTTAGCATACACTATATGTTTTGTTTAAGCAATAAGGCATGACAGGGTGTGTGTTACTGTGTAATAATGTCACGATTCAGGTGGTTGAAACATGAGGCCACATGCCGAGTGCATTCAACACCTGAGAGGTGACATTATTACACACTAACACACACCCTGGAGTGCCTCATTGCTATTATGCAATGGCTAATTTCATAATAAATAAGAAAAAAACACTTTTTCAGTTTTTTTCCTTTGATTTTGCTGTGTGAGATACACATTTAAAAAAGTCCAGAATATTGTCCTCCAGTAGGTGGATCCGCTATATTAATGATGCCACCTGGCCAGGCTGCTGGCTTTTTAGTCTTTCACAGTTTTATTCTGCTGCCTTCATGTTTGAGGTCAATCCCCTCCCCCCATGACCCTTTGCCTACTCGCTACTGTGGGCTATATTTTAAATTTCTTCATTTTTTTTAATTGTGTTTTTATATGATTGTCGAGCTGCTTGGGAACTCTGCAGGGCACTGTAATGTGATTTTCACAGCTGAGGAGGAGACTGTTGGGCAGGTTTCATATACTTCAGTGCTGTGTTTGAGGAGTGCAAGAACGGAGAATGTGTGCCATTGTTTAATGTGAGCATAGAAAATTAGTTACATTTTGGTGCCTGGTTTTTTTTCTTCCTCTGAACTGAGTAGCTTCAGTGATAGTCTGAGTGCTTCAGTGAAGATGCTCGATTAGCAGCAGTGAGTTGTAAAACCAGTGTGTGTTATACTGAGGAGAAGCTGCTCTGTACAGTGTTTTGTTAAAAATTAAGATGGGAAGGTTGCAACAATTTATTTCAGGGGCTGGAGGGTGACAATTGCATTTGTTTATTAATTTAAATGTGGTATCTGTTGTGAGTGGAGGAACAAGGGAAGGAATTGCTGTTTGGGGGGCAGCAGTGAAGCCATAATGGTCTAGTAACATTTGATTTTGTGTGGAGTGATTCCTTAGGTCATCATGCAGTCTTGTGGGCACCTGCCCTAGATACAGTGATGTTATCGTCTAATAACTTCACTGTCTCAAGCGGTCAGCAGCCAATGAGATCCCTAGAATTTTTCTTGCCATTGTATAATAAACCTTATAAGTTGCTATAAATTATTAAAGAGATTAATTTATGTGGATTAGAATATCTCTCTGACTGTATAGCTTGTACTTGTATTTCTTTCTCATGAGTCATTCATAGTTAAATGATCTTGTTATAAAGATCAATGATAGCCTTCACAACTCCTTTTATGACTTCTTCAGAAATAAAAGCAAAACTTCAACAATATTGTCAGTGTATAAACATTTCTTTAGATTTGCTTATTGAAAGACTTTTGGGCAGATCTGTTATACTGTAGTTTTTTTTTCTGTGTCATTGTGTAGAATGGTATGCAGTGGTTAGAAACTGTCTTATAAATGTTTAAGTAGAATTGTGGGGAATGTACACTATGAGAAGATAAGTCAAACATCCCTTGGCTTTTCAACATAAGAATTATGGATGGACTGCATGGGCAACAGAAATCAGCAGAAATGGTTTCAATAACACAAAAGTGTCCAAGGGTCAAGAAAAGTTCAGTTTATCCATAACTTAGAAAAAGAAATTCAGCAAGAAAGGATAAAACAAACAACTCCTACAGAGTAAAACCGACTTCCTGTGTCTGTGAAAAAGCAGATGGAAAATCTGCACTAGACTAAATATTTTTAAGACTTCTGGTTTAGAATTTCCTTCTGATAAATATATTAAAATGGATGTGGTCCCTCGGGGAAAGGTTCCATGAAATGCATTTCCACCAAGCATATGAAATGACACAATGATTGATGGTTGCATTTTATGAGTTTTGCAGGTATATTGGATATAGATTCATGTAAGGTTAAATGGCTAGGTTTTAGTTCTCGTAGTGGTTGTCATTGTTGACTCTGCTAAGAAAAAGCAGATGTGCAGCATGAACTAGATTGTATTATAGCAGTCTGTTACCACTTACAGCTCTCAGACACTATTACAAATCATATTCAACTATCTATATGCAGTATTGCTAAGCAATATTGAACAGTTATGAACATCTTATAAAACAATTAGAAAATATACCTAGAAAAGGGAATAACCCCATCATTGGGTTGGAATGTGCAGAAAACTCCACAGTGGGGAAGGTGATTGCTGCTAACACCTCTACAAGGAGAAAAGCATAAGGATGGTACTGTAAGTTATTCCACAGGGGTGATAATAGAAAAAAGGCCCCACCACATCACTAAACACAGGTGACTGATACTAAGGTTGCAGTTTTTGACACTGTTTTCATTTACCAAATAAGAAAAAGAAGACTGTCAAATGTTTACTTTTGAATGCCTAGACAGAAAATAATTCCTTGTCTGATGTACTGTCAATCCCTATGTTTAGTACACAGGGTAAAATGTTATCTATGTAAGGTTCACACCATCCTTTTAATCCATTAAACCTTCCTCTTGTTAAAAGAAGTTAGTCAACTGTAAGGCTGATACAGTGCTTCATATTTTTATTGTACAAATTACAGTATTTATCCAGGATAGTCTAACTGAGATGCAACATTTCATTTCCAGTGGGGTCCTGCTTATACCTATAGTATTTCTACAACTGGAATAACTGGAGCAACTGGAGGTTAATTGACTTGACCAAGGTCATACAGTAAGTATGTTGGCTCTAGTAGTGTTTGAACCTGTGATCTCCTAGTTCTAAAACTGGCGATGTAACCCCTAGACCACACTTCCTACATTTTTGAATCTTAATAAGAATACATTTGATACAGAGTATACAATTAGTTATTTCACTTTCAGCATACTTTACATATTCTTTACTCATCATCCCAAAATGTTATTGATTACATTTTAAATTTTTGTATTTGACATTCCATATACAGTATTGTACTTTAAAATTACTTAAACTGTCTTAATAAATTGAGTTTCATTTAAAAGTCAACTGTACAAATCTGAAATATTTCATAGTAATCCTACTACTGGAATAATAAACCTGGCATTGCCACTGAGTTGACTTATAATCTCCTGTTGCAAAGATTGTAACTGAAACATAAGTTACCTTATTGTTAACATTGAGTCAGACTAATCTTGCTTCAGAAATTTTAGGTTGGAGATAAGCTGATGATGTTTCCTCTTGAGGAATTACAATATAAGAGCTCTATGTTTTTTAATTGACAACCAAGAAATGTCTACTACAGAAAGTCAAAACTGAATAATCACAGAAATGTTATGGAAGTTGCCCAACATAACAAGCATACTGCCCATAATGCTCCCCCCTTCTCACTACAGAAACCTGCAGTTACTCTGGAAATCCCCTTTAAGTGACTGAATAACTACTGAAAGAGGCATTACACACAGCTTAACTGCTGTGAAAAATCCCTCCACAAGACTAAAGTGGACTTGAAAGATCCATCCATAGAGACTTAGTGGCCCTTAAAGGGCACCTAAATCGTCTTTCTTTTGCATTTTATTTTTAATTAAATTACTCCATAGGCTTGTAAAGGAGAGGCTGTCATTTACATATATGCTGAAGCTGCATTTATTAAAATAGGATAAATGAAGTTTCATAGCACTTGGAAAATTGTAAACACAGCCTCTTCTGATTCAAAAATCCTGTTCTAAGAAACCTAAGATGGCTGCTTTGATGGTGTCAGTCATGAGAGAGATGTCAGCTGAGCAGATGTATTTTAGCTTTATTAACTGCATGCATATGCAAATAACTTTAAAACAAAAAAAGATAGCATGGTACTGTGAGAACGAAAGTTGTTCAGTACAAAAATATCTGTAAAATGAGTGGTGTTTCATTTATATCTACCTTTTAGTTTTTCTAAAAATTAGCAAAAAAAGCAGCAGAAAATTTAATTTCTTGTCACGTTATCAAAAACAAATACAAATAACTTTAAAATAAAAAATGCTAGCATGGTACTGTGAGCACAGCATTTGTACAGCACAAAAACATCTACAAAATGAGTGATGTTTCATTTGTAGATACCTTTTAGATTTTCTATAATCAGCAAAAAATGGCAGGAAATTATTTTTTTTTCACTTTTTTGGGAGGTATGGCATAAATGTAATATACTACCTCCCTACTGGAAGTATTGTTGATACTTCCTGTTTTCGTGCCAATTGACCTGATGACATCACTTATGGCTTTGAAACTCATGAGGTCATCAGGTCAACTGGCACTCAAACAAAAAATATCAACAATATTTCCAGTGGGGGTAGCATAACCCTTAAATATTATTTGCAAAAAAATTCCATTACTGCATAAGCTTGAGTAGCTATTAATGTGGCATAAGTATGGAAATGCGATGTTAGGGTTGTTAACACTAACTCTGCATCCCTCCCAAGCAGCCAAAGTGGGAAAGGCAACACAAGCAACCACAGACATCCATCATCAGGTAAGACAAACAACATATAACTCTTTCCAAATGACATAAGAGACATCCATCATCATGTTCCAGCACTTTTGTAGCCATGGATACACATGCACACTTGCACACCACCTGGGAAGTATGGTAAAATATTCCCCCTAGGATCACATTGTAAATTGTAAGCAAGGAATAGCACATGACAGGGTGTGCAGCCATACTAAATTACTGCACACTCAATGTGGGTTGTGAGACATGAGGTGCAGCTGAATGCCTTCAACCACCTGGGAAGTGTGGTATATGATTTCCATAAGATTATATTGTAAATTGTAATAAAAGAATAACACACAGCAGGGTGTGCAATAATACAAAATTGCTGTATGCCCCAGGTAGGTTGTGAGGCATGAAAGGCAGCTGGGTGCCTTCAACCACCTGGGAAATACAGTATATAATTTGAATAAGTTTATATTATAAATTGTAAGTGATCAATACCACATGGCAGGGTGTATAGCAAGACTAAATTGCTGCATTCCCCAGGTGGGCTGTGAATCACAAGGCACAGACAAGTGTCTTCAGCCACATGGTAAGGACAATATAAAGTTTTCATAGGATCACATTGTAAACTGTAAATAAGCAATAACACATGACAAGGTGTGCTGTAGTGCAACATTACCAGATGCCTCAGGTGGGTTGTGAGGTATGTGGTGTAGCTGAGTGCCATCAACCACCTGGGAAGTGCTGATGTCATGTCTTTACTCAGGTGCTGAAGGCATCTATGCTGCCATGAAAGTATATGCTAAGGATTTGGGAGAGTCAGCGGGTGGCTGCTCTAAGGAGCACCAGGTACCTGGCTTCTTTGCCTAGAAACAAAGGTAACATTCTAACTTAAGTGGCACACAGCTGAATACACAAAATGAAACCAAAAAAATAGAAACAGCAGCAGAGCGAGATCTAGCTCTCGGTAATATGGAGAAGGCAGTTTTCATGTGCACTGACTAAATGCAAGGAAGAAAAGGAAGTGTCTACATGAGAAATGCAGTATGACCTAGATCACATTGCCTGATAATGTAAAGTGGGAACATGACAATATGTGGCTCACACTGTCATGGTAAGGCAGCATTGGCAGAGAAAGGGAAAATAGAAATGGAAACATTAAGAGTACAACAGTTTTGCACCCCATCTCCCTGTTTGAAAGTTAGGAGGTGAGAGCTATTGCAGTTTGGTTAATTGGAGGAGGGCATGAGAACAAAAAGTATTAACAATATTTCCAGTAGTGAGGTAGTATATTCCATTTATGCCATACCACCGAAAAGGTGAAACTAATTGAATTTCCTGCCATTTGTTGCTGATTATAAAAAAAAATCTAAAAGGTATCTATAAATGAAACACCACTCATGTAGTAGATATTTTTGTGCTGAACAACATTTGTGCTCAAAGTACCATGCTATTGTTTTTCCTTTTAAAGCTATTTGCATTTGTTTGTTGCAAAAAGTGAAACAAACATGAATTTTCTGCAGGTTTTTGCTAATTGTATAAAAAATTAAAAGATACAGTATATATAAATGAAACCCCACTTATTTTGTAGATATTTTTGTGCTGAACAAATACCGTGTTCACAGTACCGTACTATTTTTTTTGTTTTAAAATTATTTGCATTTGTTTGTTGATAAAGTGACATGCAATTGAATTTGCTGCTGTTTTTTTTTGCTATTTTTTAAACGAAAAGGTATCTCTAAATGAAACACTCATTTTGTAGATATGTTTGTGCTGAACAACCTTTATGCTTATAGTACCATGCTATTATTTTTCATTTTAAAGTCATTCCCATTTGAATATGGTTAATAAAGCTAGAATACATCTGCACAGCTGGCATCTCTCTCATGACCAACATCAACAAAACAGCCATCTTAAAATTCTTAGAGCAGGATTTTTGAATCAGGAGAGGCTGTGTTTAGAATTTTCAAATGCTATGAAACTGCATTTATCCTACTTTAATAAATGCAGTTCCAGCATAAATGTAAGCAACAGCTTCTCCTTTACAAGCCTATGGAGTCATTTAAAAAAATGTGTAAAAAGGTTATTTAGGTATCCTTTAAGAAGCCCACTAGAGGGATGTGCAACGGGGACCTGTGTGATACATTATTTATCTACAAAAGAGCAGTTTGAGTTTGGATAACATCATGAGTGGCATAAGCCATGACTGATGTACCCAAGGTTAAAATGCTTGAGTGTAGATAAATAATGTATCACACAATTCCCTATTTAGTGTCCTATTTATACAATATGCTGGTGTTTTTTGAAAGGTGGTGATTGACAGGTAGTGTTTATTCAACATATGTATGATAAATTTCAGGTTCTAAAATTTATCATGCTAATGTGGAGATTATATTTTTTATGTTATTGGATTTGTGTCCACATATGTTATATAAATCGGGATATTTCATATCATTTCATTTTATGTAGCTGATGTCCCATTTATGCGAATGGAGTATCTGATGATATATTATGAAATATCTCAATGTGCAGTATCATAAAATACTATTATTTACTGCTGACTGCTATAAGTGTATGAACTTAGTTTATTGCTGATATTCAAGATACTACAACTTGATTTTAGAAAGATGGCTTTCAATACCATTGGCAGTACTTTCACATGGATTTAAAAGAGACTAATTCCACAGTAAGTGATTTATATGTCACTCTTTCTTCAGAAAGAAATTACTCTATACATCATCTCAAAGAAAAATTACATAATTATTTCATTGAGATGCAACTTAGGGGAGGGATGGACTTTAAACATTACAGTTGTTAGATAATTACAGCCATAGTTTCCCTTGAGAAGGAACTGAGTCATGAAAGGACAGTGGCACACAGGTATTGCTCATGCAGAAGACATGCATGTTAACAGTTGGTGAATTGCAAATTAAATTGTGCCATTTTGATTTGCTAGCATTCTCCAGTACCTCTGACTACTTACTTTACATCTTATACATTTGGAATGTTTGCATTGATAGTAGCTTTGCAGTGCCACAAACAAGCAGTATTAATGGAGCTCCCAATTTGTAACTGCTGTTTATACACTGGTGTGGTATAGCATATTGGAAAGAGATCAGAGGGAGGTAACTGGTGAATATATTATTTATGTTCTACTGTTTACCTTAATATTTGCCTTATTCATACCATCCACTAATCAAGCTTCTTCCCTGGCTTTACTACATTTACTGTGTTTTGCCATTTCAATGAACTGCTATATGTTTATTGCATTTGTTGGTACTGTGGAAGGGGTCACCCATGCTGTATTGACATATACTTTGCCAATGCTGATTACAGCACAGGCAAAATGCCACCTGGCATTACAGCACCAGGCATTTGGTCTCCCTGGAGTTACAGCACCAAAGCACTCTCCCAGGAAATAATCAGTGCCCCCCCTAAAACTAAATATAACCTCCTCTGGGGTGGGCATGCACTGGAGGAGGCAGAAACTATGTGCGTGTAAAGGGCAAGATGATTGAGGGGGTGATCAAAAATTATGATTGCCATTTCCACTGTCACCCTTTTTGTGGCACTATACATTCCTTGGCTAGAATCAGTCAGCAACTTAAAAGGAATCGCTGTAGAAGAGTCTCTTGGGGATGAGAATAGTGTTTTCCCAAGAGGTATTATCCTGCTTGCTGTATTCATGAGTCAAGGGGCTCTATGGCTGGAGGCACCAACATTCTGTTACCTGTAAGAATTCAAGCACCACCAATGTACCCAAGATCCACTGCATGAAGATTGCATCCCAGCAGCTGGGATGCCTGATGCTTTATTCTGTTGACCTCTACCTCTGAACATATGTGATGCCTGATTCTGTTGACCTGCACCTCTGAACATTAGCAAAGTCATTGTTTTTACTGTTTTATAATGTTCTTGTGTATTAAATGACCTGAGCCCCTGGGATAGGACACTATACGAATAGAATTGCCTATTCTTGCCTAGCTTAACTACAGATGGACTAAAATTATTATTATTTTCTTTTTTTTGCAGGTAAGATGTAGTGCCATTCAGTTTACCTATTTAATAAGCACAAAAAGATACTCTAGGTTGTGGGGTGTTATATAATAAGCACACTTCAAGTTATGAAGGCACTCAGCATTTACTACTTGTATCTAAAGATATCACAAAATAACATTTCACCAGCAAAATTGCAGCAAAATCGGCAATTTCACCGTGCAAAATATTTTGTGAAATTCATGCATTTCATGAAATATTTTGCACAAACAATATAATATTTCACCCAAACATTTTGAAAATTTACATTTTGCAGTGACATTTCACCATTTACAGGTGACATTTTGCAATTTGTGGGTGAAATTTTTCAATCTGGGGGCAAAAGTTTGCATTTCGCACCTGCAAAATATTTAGCAAAATGCGCAAATTTCACAAAATATTTCATGTAACAAAATTTTGCAATTTCACACAACACTACTTGTATCTCCCAATCCACCTAGGCATCCATTTATCCCATAACCCACACCACAGAGTGTCTTGCTGTTTATTTATTTATTCCTTTCATCACAGAAACAACAAAACAATATTCATTTTTTCTCACCAAAACTAAAATCATTTTACCAGTCAAACGGTATACTCCAGAGCATCCTTTTCTTCCAGATGGCTGAAGGTTCTTTGTATACCAGGGGATATGTTATTTTCTAAGCAATAAAGAACAACACGGTTCTTTATTTGTTTAGTCAGTTGTGATGGGCACGGGGTCAAAATCCTGCAAACAAAAACAGTGTGGCAAAGAATGCCACAAGCAAAATGCCATCCTCATGAATAAGGTTGGAAAAAACAGTGACCATAACTAAATCCATACACACTGTATAAACAAATAGGCAGAAATACACAATTTTTGTTTTTGCAGGGGAAACTGCCCCCTGCACCCCCTGATGTTGGGGGCTTCACCATCTACACCCCCAGACTTATAATAATCAACTCCAAGGAAGTGTGGATATTGGGGATGGGTTAAATTACAGGAGGGAAGACATTTCATAAAAAATAAATAAATAAATAAAAAGGTAAAACATGCAAAACTGGGAGACTGGGAATCAAACCCTGGTCCCCAAGCCTCCTCTGCTCCAGGTGTAGGTGCCTTAGCCTCTCCATCATGGAAGCAGCTTGACCAGGCACCACATCTGCAGCTTCTTCACCCCTTTCCCATCTCAGTGTACAGCAACAGAGGTAGTGGTAATTCTCGAATTCTGTAAAACCCCTATCGCTGTACATGCTTTTGCCATTTCTGCAAAGCGGCATTAGCTGTGCTGTTCTTAGCATGACATATTGACCTGGTACCATTGTGTTACTGTTACATTAACTTTTTTAAAGAAAGCATCCTTTTTGGAGACTGCTAGTGTTACATTTGTGAAAAGTGCTAGTTCAGTGGAGCACACAAAAGTGCAGAAGTATTTGTTTTTATTTTTGAAACATAATCAAGGCCTGACTGCTGAAGTAGTTGCTTTTGAAAACAGGGTGCCTGACTGTGGAAGTGTAAAGAAAATTGCTGGTTCAGTGGTGTGATTATCTCTGAGGTATCCAAGCAATTGGTTGTATGAACTGGGAAAGTTCCGGCAGTCATTATTCATGCCATGGTGGAGGGGATTATAAAGTAAGCCAGTGGAGCAGAATACACCAATGATTTGGCCAGTAGTGAATATTTAAGTTTGTAGGAGCAAGAAAGTGGTTAGCCTATGGATTCTCTATAGGTCACCCATAGGAAGATGTATCATGTCATGCGAGAACATACCTGTCTCACATTGCTTTAAACTCTGATTTATTTGTGCTTACAACTATATCCACTGGCAATCTGTTCCAAGGGTTGACAATACATTGTGTATAATAATGCTTCCTTCTATTTGAATGAAACAGTTTGGGTTTTACCTGCAAAGCATGGCCCCTTCCTTGTTCCAATATGACTGTTTTTGAAATTTAATCCAAGTTTGTTAAAAGATCCCCCCTCCACCTTCTCACCTCCAATGACATTAAGTTAAGGTGGTTGAGGAGGTATTGATAGTCTAAATCTTAAATGTTGTATATTAATTTAGTAGCTCTTCATTGTATCCTCTCAATATTTTCGGTATGCCCTTTGGATAGAGGGTTCCAATATTGGCTATCATAGTCCAAAATTGGTGTCACACATGCTTGAGACAAAGGCAGTATTTTTTTCTTATTAATAATACATGTTGAGTCCATAATATTGATATGTAGATCAGCAGAAAAGAAACAGATTGAACCCAGCCATCACTCATACCAAACCACGAGCAAGCAGGATGCACTGCTGGACATGTATGGTCATTGGAAGTACTAGCAGTGCTGGCTTTGTGACTTGTATTTTTTTGCAATTCAATAAACTTTATTGAAGGAAAATGATACACATTTGAAGCATAAAAAGATACAATACATTGTAACTTCCGTGGGGGGGGTAACAGGCATCAAAATGCACAACAAATAGTAAGGCATAATCCTATGACACAATGCACCCAAAATAGAATGAAACTAATATTGCTATTCCCCTCCTGTCCTCTATTCATAAATGAGTGTTCTCCCCCCAACTCCCCTCCTACACCCAATGCAGGCAAGTAGACCCTATGACAAAAGCCTATGGGCACAGACAGATGCAAGAATAAATTAAACAAGTCATCCAGAAACCAATTAACTCAGCAGCAAATAGGTTCTTTTTTGGGGGGAGGGGTTGACATATGTCTGTATCCCTGACCTCACTTCCAAGCAAGAAATTGCAGAAATGGTTCCCATAAGGTCAGGAATCTCTGCAAACTGTGATTTATGGCAGCACCGCTCTTTCAGCATTTAATGCAACCAACATATCCTGAAACCATTCTTTAACAGAGGACAATTCATCCTTCATCCAGTGTCACATTATGAGAAGCTTAGAAACTCCTGAAATGGATGCCATATAAGCCTTCTCCGAGTTAGACCTTATGCTACCCAAATTACCCTATATGCAAATTTTTCATCAGAAATATTCCACTTGGCCTAGAAATTATGAAACAAATAACTTAACAGACTGCCAAAAGTTTGCCACACATGGACACACCCAGATCACATGAAATAATGTGCCCTTTGCCTGGCAGCACCTGTGGCATATAGCATCAGAGGACTTGCCCATCCTATATAATCTATACAGTGTGAAATAAAGATTGTGTAGTACATTAAATTGAACTAACCTTAGTCTCTCCTGCTTTATGTATTTATACCTAAACTTCCAAATTGATATCCAAGTGGCAAAATAATAATTTAAACTCAACTTTTGATGCCAATACAATGCCACCGGAGAAGAATCTTTCCAGAACAAAGAATTTAGCTTCTTATAAAGCTGAGACAGCAGACAGTTTAGGACAAACTGTGATAAGATCTCAAAACATTCGCTAGCCTCAGAATGCCAAGGTGGCTTTCCAAGCAGAATTTGCAAACTATCTTTGATATGGACGAAACTAAGAAAGCAATGTGCTGGAAGGTGAAATCATTGCCTAAACTCCCCGAAAGTGAAAAATTCATTTTGCTTAACACGTTCTGCCAATGAGGCTATTTCTATATCTTTCCATATCTTAGGTGAGACATTTTTCTCTCTACAGTGATGTTAGGGTTATAGTAGTGTGGCTGCCCCAAATTGATTTGATGCTTCAGTTTTAAGGCTTGGCACAAGTGCAAACTGGCTCATACTGATCAGCCAATAGGTGAATCTTTTGAAGGCCTGGGAACCTTAGCTGCAGAGAGATACAATAACAAAGATAAGTCAATCTGAAATTGGTATGTTCTAGTGTTCTCTATTTGAAGCCATACCAGGCCATGGGACTGCCTCTCTCCATGATAGGCCCACTGAAAATATTTAGCATCATGAAAGGCAAAGTAATAGTGTAGCAAATGAGGTAATTGCAATCCTCCCACATCTCTAGGCGTGTAAAGTTTCCCAATAGCTCACCTAGGGTGTTTTTCTAACCACAAGAACTTCAACTAGATAGCATTCACTTAAGCAAATACATTTTAAGCAAGACTGCATTTAGTATCGAAAGTGGGTGCATCAGCCTAGGCAAGGCCACCATTTTTAATATGTTTGCCCCTCCATAAGAACATTGGGATGTGCTGCCAATGTTGCAAATCTAACTCAAGTTGCCTGACCACTGGATCAAATTCAATTTCTTAAGCTGGTAATGTTCCTAGTAAGCTTAATCCCCAGAAAAGTTATAGATTGATCTTCCCACTGCAGCCCCATGGTTTGGACATCTACACAGGAGATTAATGAAGAGAGAGAATGTACACAATAGTCTTATGAAGGTTTAATTTATAACCTGATATTGAGCTGAAGGCCTCAATTAGCAGAAGAGCTGCAGGAAGTGACTGCTGCCATGGAGTAATGTGCAGAAGCACATTGTCAGCGAATATAGATTTCATAATCTACAGCCCCAATTGAAACTCCCCTGATCTGAGTGGAAGCAATGATTTTTCTTGCTAAGGCCTCAGTATACAAGTTAAATAACAAAGGGGATAAGGGGCACCCCTGAGAGGTACCCCTTATCAGGAAAAAAGGAGCAGAAATTTCCCCATTACAGAATATCCTCTCCGATGGGTGGGTATATAACACCTTTATCCACTGAATGAAATCAGCCGGTATACCATATCTAGACAATAACTCAAATTGAAAATTCCAGGCCACCCAATCAAATTCTTTCTCTGCATCTAGGGAGACAAGCACCTCATCTGAGCCCGACTTCAGAGACATGGAGCGCAAATGAAAAATCTTGTGGAAATGGTCACTGGCGTTTCTCCTGGTGACAAACCCCATCTGTTCCCATCCAATTAGCCAATACCATACCTTTTTGAGTCATGCAGCTAGAATACTAGCTAAAATGTTTATATCGATGTTGAAAACAGATACAGGCCTGTAGTTTTCTGGGGCAACCGGGTCCCTGCCAGGCTTTAGTAAAGCTACAGTTCTGGTTTCCAGCAGGGTCTGCTCCTGGATATTCAATTTAAATAAGTAATTAAATACCAGCTGAAGTATAGGAGCCAATTCCAATTTAAAGATTCTATAAAAAAGTGGGGTAAACTCATCAGGGCCTGGTGCCTTGTCCACGGGAAGAGAATCAATTGCCCTCAAAATCTCCATCTCAACAATAGGACCCGCAAGTATTTCACACTGAGAGTCCTCCACTATGGGCAACTCTATTCCCTCTAAAAAGAACGAAAATTTTGTTTGGAAGTCTAGGCCTATATCTGGACCTGTGCACAAATCTTAATAAAAGAATTGAAAAATTTCTTTCACCCCTTTGGGTTTGACAATAGATGTCCTGAAACTGGGTCTGCAAGAGTGTTTACCCATCTCGACACCTTTTTTTTTGCTTCTAGCTCATCGCCACCAATTTTCTGACCTTTTCCCCCTGACCGATATATATGGCCTTATGGGAGGCCGCTGATTTGGTGACCTTATCTAACATGTAGCTGGCATACCTAGCCCTAAGTGTAGTTAACTCTTTTCAGGTTGAATCATCAGAGGAATGTGATGATCTTGATTCCAGGTTTAGGATTTGGGACAGCCACTCCACCACCTGGGCTTCTAACTTTTTCTTCTTAACAGTAGCCAGTCTAATAAGATCTCCCATCCTTTGCCTCAATGGAATGGAGGTTCTCCTCCAAAGACCTTGTTATGAATATTTTCATATGGTCTATAATATACAAGTTCATCAACAACTTTGTATTTCGGGACCAGGTGCCAGCACGTTGTGGGTGTGGCATTAGGGTGAATTCCAACAGAATGTGGGAATGGTCTGAAAGAACTCTTGGGCATATTCTAGCATCTGAAATATCTGTCAATAATGAACTACTAACTGAGAAATAGTCTATGCATGAATAAACCCCGTGAGGGGAAGACTAAAAGGAGAATTCTCATGCCAATGGATGTAAATGCCTCCAAGGGTCTACAAGGCCCAAATCCTGGATAAACTCCCTCAATGATCTCTGAGCCAGGGAAAGACCTACCTTTCTCCTGCAAGACCTGTCCAAGTCATTAGACTGCACCAGATTCCAGTCCCCTCCCAAAAGACATGGAGTCCCAACAGCTTGAGCCAAGATCGATGCCAAAATAGGGAAGAAGGAGGGGGTGCCCACATTCGAGCCATAAATTGCATCCAGTACCACCTCAGTTTGGACCAGTTTACCAAGAAGGAATATAAATCATCCTTCTGTATCTTTCCACTCCCGGATAAGTTGGAAAGGCACTGACTTATGAAGCAGTATAGCCATGCCCCTTTTCCTGGTACCCTGTCCCGTTCCAAAAACTTGGCCTGCCCTTAGCTTTTTCAAGTTGTAAATTTGTTCTAAGAGCAAGTGTGTCTTTGGAGCATAACAATATGTGGTTGGTATCTCTGCAAATGCCTCAAAAGGTAATATTTTTTATTATTGTCTCCCTCCGATGTTCCATGAAATCACTGTTCATTGTTGCATGAATATAAGGACATTTTATGTTTGTACTGTTTTCCCTCCCATAGGAAAGCCTGCCTGCATCTGCCACTCCCACTCCCACTCTGCTCCTCCTACACCCCGTCACATGAACCCCTTCCCCCACCCAAGCAAGCCAAGGATGGCCCTCTAACCTAATGAATTTTTTCCATAACATTACTCTCTTTGTAAACTAATAATTTTAAATACTGTCTTTATAAGTCAGTCCAGCATACAGTTTGTGGATCCAGCTGGGTCGTAGGGCTGATCGCGAGGGGAAGTCTTTCAATTCCACTCAGTTCTGGAGATTCCAACAGGTTCCCACTGCATCAAAAAAAAAAAAAAGAAAAAGAAACTGTGTCATCCCGGCCGATTCCATGCCGAAAGCACGAAGTCCAGTTCAAGTAATCATACTGTCAAAACCTGAGTATAATATAAAGATTATCCCCAGGAGTATTTACTTTTTGGTGGTACCAGCTGCACTGACTAAAACATTTACATCAAGCACCTCTAAAGGCACCCATCCACTAAAGCAGGCCCAGACACTCCACTACACACAGCCTCCTACAGCCAGGAAACAGAACATCTGGACTACCGATAGTCCCAGAATAGAGTTCCATGTCCAGTGTCTGATAATTACCACCAGTCCAACAAAAAGAAATACGCGTGCGCTCACCTTGAGCATGCTCACCAGGCAGAATGGAATCAGTCAACATAATGGATCATAACTTGAACAAATCCAAGCACATCCATCTCTCAATAAATTCTCAGGGCCAGCAGATATTTTAAATTGTAGCAATATCTTGAATGAAACAGCAATGGTAATCCCTCCATGTTTCATGTGAGAGCATAGTATTCAACCCACCTTGCCAAACAGGTCAGGCAAAATGTTCAGGATCTCTTGGGATGTGTGCCCAGCAGAATCAAAATGATATGTTCCCTTACTTGTTTTGACTATGAGATGGGCTGGAAACAACATTCTGTATAGGATTTTCACCACCTACAGTTTAGACTGAAGAAGTCTGTAGGCTGCCTGGTTTTGTTGCACTTTATAAGTGAGATCTGGCATGAGCCTCACTTTCTTGCTGTCCCATTCCAGCCTTTCAATTTTTCGAACTGCCTTCAGCAAGTGGTCCCAATCCAAAAAGTTAAGTATCTTGTATCTTAAATATGGGGGGTCTAGGTGGTTTCTCCTCTGCTGTCCTTGGCCTCACAGATCTATGTGCCTGCTCTATTATATATTGAGGCCTATTAGGTGAAGGACCCACAATTTTGTTACAGAATTTTTGGACAAAGTCCACTGATGATGGCCCTTCTTCTTCCTCCTAAAGACCTAGCAGGACTAAATTATTCCTCCTGGAATGGCTCTCTAGGTCTTCTACTTTATTCTCCAGATTTTTAACTGTTTTCTTGAGAACAACTACCTCTGGTTCCATTTTGGTCATTTTGTCTTCCACAGATGAAATCCTAGTCCCGCATCTGAAACTCTTGTGCCAGAGCTTTGAGTGCCAGTTTCCAGTCTTTGAATTTTTCTATCAGGGTGAATAATGCATGTATAATAGTCTGGATCTCCTCATAAACCTGCTCCATTGTCACCTCAGAAATGGCATCTAAGAGCAAAGAGGGTAGAGAGTTACTGCTGCGGGGCCACTTGCCTTCCAAGGCTGCTACCTTCTCTTGCTCTCCCTCTGAATCTTCTAGTGGCAGAGAAGCTGCCGCTTGAGCCAGCCTCATTTGTTCATCCTCCATGGCACAGGTAGGATCTTACAAATGTTGCAAGGCTGGTAAAAGCTTCAGAACTTCACAGAATTATTTATTTAGTATAGTTTTACTGTGGGTCATGACAGAGCTCACAGAGATGCTACTCATTTATGACTTGCCATCACATGACTCCATTTTGTGACTTGTATTGAAAAAGGGAAACTGAAAGGAGAACGTACTTGGCCATAAGCATATGTTTCTTTGTTAAAAGTGAGGGTGTAAAAGGGAAACACTACTATTTGGCCTATTTTTTTACTCCAGGAGGCAAAGAGCCATACAGGCCTTTGCACTGAGGTGATGCAGTAGGTATACCATGAGGCACGGAGCTGGATCAAGAGGCACATTCTGTATTGTAGTAGGAAAATTAAAAAATTGGGGGTATAATTTTGTTTTTAGAATATTACATATGTGTAAGGTGAGGGTGTTATATAACTTGATATTGTGTTTCACAGCAGTGTATTTTTCTTTTCCTGTGCAAGATGGCTGCAAGTATTTTTTTCCAAAGTATTGTGGCAAGCATGATATCTTAATGTGCAGCATCCAGGTTGTTGAATGAAGTTCAATGCCAATTGCTATCACTCTATAAACACATGGCTTTGATATAATTTTGACCAGTCAGGAAATGAAACATAACCTACCCATTTTAAATGTAGATGAAATAACAATCTTGTCATATGTTATTACTCACTTTGGTTACCCCTCCCAATGTAAGTGTTTCACCACCTCTGCTGCTATGGAGACATTTTACTAGGCACTCCATTAAAACTGTCAGATACCCTATACAATTAGGGAACTGTGGCAATATTTGGCCATTGGGACTATTTTGGCCTCCAAATAACTTTGGGATGCATTTTTGTTTTGAATACTAACACTGTATAGGGGGCCTTACTTAACATGATGCAATAACAAAAGTATGTCCATCTGAGTAGTGGATTCATTTAAAAAGAGCCCTGTGGTTTTACAGACCTGTGTCTATAATTAAAAACTTAATGATTTAATGCAAGTAGCTGCTGTCATCAGTAATGATATCATTAGTTGTGGCTACCCATGGCTATATGTGGGTTATTCAGTTTAATTACAGAGAGGAAAGGCTATGGCTGGAAATGCCTGGTTATTGTCACAGATGGCCTTGGCTATCACCATAGATAAATTAAGTTTGCATCAGTCTCACTAGAAAAACAAAAATCTATTTAGACAGAAAGCAAATCAAATGCAAAATTAAAATCTTCCCTGGAGCACAAGTGTCTATTCTGTTGCCCATATAAGATTCAGGCCCAATGCCAGAATTAATATATTCAGTGTTCAGTTCCTCTGGTTGAAACAAGTATTATAACTAATGCCAGCATTAATCTAAAGAGAGCTAATTTCACTCCCATCCCTCACACCAAATCCCTTCAAAGTGGTTTCCTGACGAGAGTGTAGTACCTCTGTAGCATTTCCAGACCAAATGCATCATCCCAATCCCTTTTAGTGACCAGATGCATGCCATGGACATTGATTTTCCTAAAAACTAAGGAGTTCTATTTTACAAGGTCAAGAATTAAAAAGCTAATGTACTGCCTAAAACTAATACTAGTGTTTAACAGCAGTCAACCTTTATCTTATATATCTGAGGTACTTTCTCTTTTCCCTTTAGTTAATTAGAAGATTGTTTACCCGGTATTAGCTGGTATGATGTGTGGAACACCATTCTGCCTGTCAGCTGACATATCTGGCACTGTTCACTCCACTACATCATCAACACTGTGACCTCACTGACTATGACATCACTGCTGCTTAGGAACAGCCACCCAGTAGCTGCCACGTCAGTAGTCTGTGATGTCACTGTCAGTGAGGTCACAATGCTGATGATAAAGTGTGGAGGGATTAGAAACAGATATGTCAGCTGCCCTGATGAGAGCTGTTCCACACATCCACTACAATATTATCAAATAGAAAACTTTCTAATGAGCAAAAGCAAAAAGAAAAATACTTCAAAATTAAAAAAAAAGTTAAAACTGGTTACTTCTTAAAATTTGTATAATTTTCCTGTCTATTTTGGTTCCACTAGCACTTTAATTAAGATGTCACAGCGCAACTGAAGCAAGATTTGGCTGTACTTCTGCCTTCCACTGGTCCATGTGTTTTCCAAGCCATAAAGAACATTTTGGAAGTTTCTTCCCACAATTATATTTTTGTAATAGTTTAGGCTTATTTTCCAAGACAAAATGCCATAAAATGTGCTACTTACAGTATGCCTTTTGAAGGAAGAAATGGTTCACTGACACCTTACTTCTGGTGCTGGGTGACATATTTATTATGCTTGAAAATTGCATGAAATTGCAGATTTGGAAGTCCCCCAATTTTTGCACAGTTGCTTCAATATCTGGGGTAAATTTGCTAATGCATTTTATTTAAATAGCACAATTTCCCCCAAACTTTTCATTGTTTAAATATGAGTTCTTAAAAATTACATATTTCAGCAAATAGTGCCATTTGTTTTCCAAACTGCACATTATTAAAAATGTGATTTAAATGAGGTGAATTTTCAATCAAAAGGGCCCCTTTTAAAAACAGTGTTCTTCTTTGTAAAATTGTGTGAAATTATAATATGTTTGTTCAGTTTCATGAAACGTGAATGAAACAGGTTTTACTAATTTTTCCCAGAACTACTCTTTTCTCTATTATCACTTTTTTGATATTTGATAATTAAATATGGGCATTTGAGGTGCTTCTGTTGGGGTAAAAATAACTAGTGAGAACAAATGCCAATGTCACCACTGGAGTACGAATAACATGATTATATTATTCTCAGTATAGGCATGTCATCAGCTGAGATAACAGTGTTTATAAGGTGGAATGTATACTCCCTTCCACTTATAAATGTAGTCTACAAACACAGTACAATGTACACAGTTTGCTTTATTTCTATTTTCTCTTCAACTTACCCCATTTCCACTGTCCCTGAAATATCAGTTTAAGTTACCCCAGCTTCTCACTTCTTCTAGCACTGTGATCACAACCTAGAGGCTATTGAGAAGCCAGCTGCAGGTCCCTGCTTTGGTGACAATTGATATCAGTAACTGGGTAACTTATTCTCCTATTCAATTAACCTTGCATAATATTTTGATTAGGAATGTTTCTAATTTAGATAATAGTGGATATCACAAGAAAACAAACTGTTAGTAGCACAAACAAAGCAAAGCAGTTCATAATACATTATATCAGCAAGTGAAATTATCCATAATGCCATTTTAACTATTTTAATTAGAGTGCCAAAGTTTTAAAGATATTGACACATGTTCTTCCCCAGGATATGCCAACACTACATCTATGTTGCCCTGACACTTCTGTCACCCAATTAGACATGGTGGGTGTCATTTTCAAGTCCAGGTCTGAATGGGACAATCAGACCTGGTTTATGGTACTATGCATCCAACATTGGACACATATGACATTTGAGGGTGACCACCATCAGCAGAGGCCTCAACAGCAAAACACAGTTTCCCAGCACAGATAAGTGCCAATGGGATAGGCACAGCACTGTGCCCTGCAATATCTCTCTACTGGATATAGTCACTCTATTCTTTGATGGACAGCAATATATATAACCAGTTTGGTCAATATCCACCTTTTTCAAAATCAAACTTGGACATATTGATACTTCTATAGCCCTTTAGAAAATATGTCCTGGACAAAGGTAGACACATGGCTTTGAAAATCACACCCCATGAGATGCTTTATTGTTTAAAACAGTTACAGATTATGGCCAATAGGAAACTGAGTGGAAAGTCTTTATATGATAAGCCTTCATCAGTCTGAACAATGGTATACTAATCTCTAGTAGAGGCAAAGTTTCCCTAACATCGTTTCATGAAGCTTTATGGCATAGTGAAAAAAACAACACCCATTTTTCAAATGTACACTTTGTCCTATGTGAGGCACTGTGAGGTAACCTGAAAATTCTTCACAAATGGTGAAATCCCCATTACATTGGACCTACATGGTTAAGTACAAATTCACAACATCACTATTTATCATTCATCCACATTCAATCATAAAAATATACATATTTTGGAACCAATGAGACCACTGAGTTATTATCTTTTCCACCATAAACTCCATGGGAATACTCTTGTTCTTCAAGTTACTGACTTGTATTTGTATTTTTGTATTTATTTTCTTTAACCAGGTAATATCTGTAAGCACACCTAATTTTCAAGGAGGATCTGTGTACAAGCAAACAGTTGCAGCAACGTTGCAGATTTGTTCAAAAGAAATGATAAAGTGCAGCAAGTAGCTACAATTCAAATAACACTGACATTATTTTGATAGATAGTGATAAATGTTATGCAGGTAACACCCCAAGATGTACTGTTTACAGCTAACCATTACAATTCTCCTTATGATTAATCTTAATCAGGATTTTGAAAACACCAGAGCTTAAATAGAAACAGAAACAGAATTTGTTAGCAGAAAAGTCCCCCAGGGGTCTGTCCTGGGACCATTTTTCTTTAACTGCTTTACTCATGACCTCCATATAGGATTACAAAATTAAATAATCAAATGTGTTGATGATTCTAAAATAACTGGGGAAGTTGAAACCAACCCTAAATATGTATCCATTCAAAAGGACCTAGAACAAATTGTACTTTGGACCATAGAAAACAAAATGGAAGTAAACTTAAATAAATGTAGAGTATTACATATGAGCCATAATAACTCTTTAAACACTTGTATAAATAACCACCCCTACCTGTAACTACTATGGAGAAAGATCTTGGCATAATAATTGATAACTCACTATCGATGCATGCCCAAATACGTAAATCTTCCCAGATAGCTAATAAATACATCAATATAATTAAAAAGGCTTTCATTTCAGCGATGAACACTGTATAATGAATCTATACAGGAACTATGTTAGACCTCATGTAGATTATGCCTCCACCTTTTGGGCACCTTACAAAAAGTTGGCTAGTCTATAGTTAGAAGGAGTACAAAGGAGGGTAACAAAACTCATATCAAGATTTAAAAAACCTTCTTTATAAGACTTCAATAATTAAACCTTATGCTGCTCAGTGAAAGGATGACTAGAGGTGATTATCTACAATTCATCAATATAATAAATAATGAAGAACTCAGACCAGGATGCAATATTGTACCAATAAGGAGGGACCTGGAATTAAGGTCACATAATAGGCAATTTGAAGAACACAAAACTAACACAAAGAAAAGGGAAAATTGCTTTACAGTTATGGTAAAAAGATTGTGGAATAAACTATCGCATTGTCTGGTAAATA
The DNA here is from genome assembly GCA_016271365.2 of Neoceratodus forsteri. Lineage (NCBI taxonomy): Eukaryota > Metazoa > Chordata > Ceratodontiformes > Ceratodontidae > Neoceratodus > Neoceratodus forsteri. Next base: position 1,379,809,374 of record CM028130.1, read on the forward strand.
TCACAAACCATGAAACATTTAAAAATGAATTAGATAAATACATGCGCTACTAGTATGCAAATGTTCAATGCTGAGTGGGAGACAGTCTTGATGGGCTAATGCTTTCTTCTGTCTACAACTTACTAAGTTACCAAAAGGACCACATGGCCACCAAGTCTGCACAGATGGTCCAGTCTGTCATCTCCCATCTTTAGTGTAGTTTGTACTGTAATTTATTCTAAAGTGTGATATCTTGGTGTTTCGAAAAGCAGGAAGAAGGTGTGTTTAGGAACATATACAGTTACCACTTTCTAAAACAGATTTGGGATATATAGGGGTTGATCATCTCTTAATGGAATGAAGATCCATAGGTGCAGGTTGTTAGCTTCCTGGTAGCCAAAGAGGCCCAATTTATGGCTGTAGAGAGCAGTGGCATGTTCTATTGTGCTGTCCAGTTCTGCAGTGTTTGGCTCTGTGATACAGCACATCCACTTTAGATGGGTCAGAATGGGTACTATTTGGCAGCCAAGTGCATGGAGGGCTGAGATGCTGGGGCCCTTACCTGCCATCATGCTAGGGATGCAGGTCAGGAAATGGACCTGAGTCACTGGGAACTGGCCAGGTGGAGACAGATTGAGCATGCCTCCTGCGATGGGAAGTCTTACCATCTCAGCGTTTCTGCCACCAGGTGAAGGTCAGAATGGCATTGGAGGGAGGAGACATGGCTCTGTATTATTTGCATGCCTCAACATGCATGTGCTTATGTACCACCACTGCAGAGGACTTGGGGAAAAAGTGGAAAAGGGGAGGATGTGAGCTCCTTAAAGCCCTGATCATTCTTCCTTGACTAACAATTTTGCCCAGACACAGGACTCCAGATGTCCAGTAAGTACCAGGGGAGGAAAGTGTTGGTCAGGAGAGTGGGGACATGGCTGATAGCCTGCCTGCATGGAACCCCACATTGTAGAAAAAAGTTTAATTGTAAAAAAATATTAGGTACTATCTGGGTAAATATAGTCATCTCCTGGCCTTCTAAAAAAACAATTTCTATGCTTGTGAAACAATAATAATCCTGAGTTTTTGTTGTTTGCTACTGTGATTACTTCATGGAGAAGGACAGCTTATTGTCAATCCATAGAACAGGTACTTGTAGGAGTGTACCACCTCCAATATATGAGCCGACAAGGTAGCAAATGAGAATTTGGATGGATTGGAGGATTTCATTTCTCTTTGAGTGAAATGCATTGTTTTTGTTTCTGAAGTGTTAAGGAGCAGTCTTTTTTTTAATCAAGTTCCCCTGAAGGATATCAAACACAGATTGCAGTTTGTGGTTTAAATGGAAAACAGACAATTTTCATATAGGATGATATCATCCACATAGAAATGTAGCTTAGCAAATGTAATGCAATCCACAATAACATGTATATACAACATGATGAGTAAGAGGCATGGTACTGATCCTTAAGGGACTTCCTCACAGATTATGGAGAGAGAGAGAGGATGATACACATCCTCTTAACCTGTTGTTGTCTGCCAGTTACTGTATACAGCTTGTGAACCAGACTAAAGTACAATGGCTAATCCCCATTTTAAGTAATTTGTAAAAAAGCCCTTCATGGTCTACTGCATTAAATGCCATATTTAGGTCAAGAAATAATTTGCCACAATGAGATTGGTTGATCTTATGCAGTCAGTAAGTCATCAGTGACCTTGACCAGTGGTGAAGTAGTACTGTCCTTGGCTCTGAAGCCAGATTGTAGTTCAGTTATATTATCATTTAAGTGATGAAAGGCTCACAATTGATCATTCATCAACTTTCTAAAAATGTTTTGCCACCACTAGCAGGTTGCAAAAGAGTCAATTATTGCTAAGATATTTTGCAAAAAAACTACATTAAAGCACCAGTTATGATGGCTTAATGCAAAAAAGGTCAGGAAATGGGGTGCTAGGGTTTCCACACCTAACTAACCACCCCCATCCTGCAGGCAGCAACAGGAAAAAACATTATGGTTTCACATCCCTTGCATGTTTGCAAATCAAGTCTGGGGTGTGCCCTGGGTCTGTCAACCCTAACGCTCATTCCTTTCTCATATACTGCACTCATCTTAGCTTGTTTACTGATGAAAAGGGGTGAACATTAGGGTTAACAACCCCAAGGCACACTCCATGCCTGATTTGTGAAGAAGCAAGAGAGGGGTAAACCATAATAATCCTATAGTTACCTGCAGTGTGGGAGAGGGGGGAGTTAGGGTTGAAAACCTAACCCCCATTTCCTGATCTTTAGCATTAAGCCACCCAATCTGGTGCCTTAACATAGTTTTTTTTGCAAAGAATTCCCTTTCTTTTTGAGATATTGTAATCATATCTTCATTAATGCAGGACACTTTGGGACCTGTGTAAACAGATGCAGATGTGTAGGGGCTGTTGAGCCCTGTTCCAAGGGATTAGTCTGTTCACCTATAGAAGTGCAGAGCCTGTATAGGCCCTGCACTTACATGCAGCAATGGTTCATGACTAACAGGTGTAGAACCTGTTTTAAAAAAAATCCTAAACATGCCACTTGACACACACCCTTGCTAGGATTGCCATTTTTAACCAGATGGAATTAAGGTATTTTTGCCAGTGGCATTGAGGACCATAATGCACATCTGCTTGTCCATGATGCACTAGTTTGTTTATTCTCACTCAAAAAAAGCAAACTTTTTTTTACAAGTATACATATATATCATGTGTCAGTTTTATTTCCACTAGTAAAACCTGTTCTAACAGCATATTAACTAGACCCCTAACATAAATGAGACATACACATCTTTAAGGGTGTATCATGCAAGTCAAACAGTTGTATTGCAGCTGATAAATTTTGAAGCCAGAAGGTGTGCTATGTTATTGATTTCAGTGATTGTCACTGGAATTTTGCACAGGTCACTCTGCCACTGCAAAGATTGAATTGTAAATGAAAATGAAACTTCTGGAGTTGAATCTACTTTTGATCTTCAGTTCTCCACATGAATGTGTGGTTTCATGGCTCTCTTATTTATTCTATTAAATAGCATTATTGTGTCTCAGAGGAGAAGAGGAGAAAAGGAGAATTGGAAGTAGGGGTTAAATTTCTACATAGTTCTGGTCCTTGAAATTATCTGATGTATTTGGGTCTGATGAAGCATTGCCACCACATACACACACACACACACACACACACACACACACACACACACACCTTTATTTGGATACTTGCTATCCTCTTGCTTAGAATAAGAAAGATGTACTGACCAAAAATTATGAAATAGTTGGACAGATTATAGATAGATAGACAGACAGACATGTCATTTAATTGTTAATAATAAATCTGAATTTATTTATTTAATTCTTCAGAAAAAAAAAACTTTGTGCAAGGAGCTCATTTACAAAGGTTCATGTCAGTAGTACAAGACTTCTCCATTTTTACAGGTCACAAAGACATAGACATAGACTACACAGACAACAGAAAATAAACTATTAGTATATATCTGCAAAGTTATTTACAAAAATATGACTAGAGTTTAGAATCAGACCTGGATTATAACGCAAGCTGCCAAGTGCAAAGGCATTGTCACAGGAATAAACTTACATACTGAATATAATGAGAAGAGTGAGAAACATGAGGGAAAGTGTGGGACCAATGTGTGGCCAAGTGGGGGGGTGGAAGGAGTACCAGGCTATGTAAAGAGGAAGTCAGGGGAGGTGAGTAAGTTAGGGGTAGAAAGCAGGACAGATATAGTGTGTGGGAGGTTACAGCCAAGCAATGAGAGGAGGTAGGGATGAGGGCAGGGAGTATAGGACATCTGAAGGGGGAATATTAAGGTGTGCAGGTTCTTAGACAGGAGGAAGATGTAGACACAAGGGAGAGCAGAAAATCAGGAGTTTTCTCTCATTCACAGGGAATTGTAAGGGTGTAGATCAGAGACTAAGTGCAGAAGTTAGGAGTTCATGTTGCTTTCATGCAGGCACAAGTTCCGGCTTTGACTAGATGTTGGTTCATTTCAAGTTTGAAGGTTCACAATATTATTTATTTCAGCCGGGACATCATTCAGCCAGAGAGGGGCCCTATATTCGAAAGAGCATTGTCCCAGTATTGCTCTTCTGAAGGAGACACTGAGTGTAGTCTGAGCTTTACCTCTTGTGTCATAGTGAGAGTGTGCCACTTGGAGGATATTTATAATGAAGGGGGTGTTTGGCCTAGAAAAGCTTTCCTTTTCCAAGGATGCATATCTGGAACTTTATCCTGTCATTCAAATTAAGCCATTTGGTTTGCTCATACAGAGCACAAGTGTGGGTAGGTTATCAGCCCCTAAGGTAAGTCTGCATGCCTTATTAAGGACTGTAGTTATATGTTTGAATGCAGTGTCTGAGGCTGCACTGTATACAACTAACCCATAATCAATTATCGACAGACTTGAGCTGGAAATGGAGAGGCAGAGGGCTGTGGGCATTAGGTATTGTCTGTGCCTGTAAAGGACTCAAGGTCTTGAATTGACAGCTTTTATTACAAGATCTATGTGCTGTGAGAAAGACAGGGTATCATCTATTGTGACCCCAAGGTTATTAAATGAGTGGACTTGCTCAAGAGGGTCTGCCTTATTGTTAGTGATGGTCAATAGTGTTTTTTTTTTATATTGGTGACTAGGGAGAAGCATGGATTTTGTTTTCTTATAACTGGGTAGTATTTTCTGTGAGGTAAACCAGTCCTCAAGTTGGTTGAAGGTAGACTGTACATCAATTTAAAGTTTGTCATGAAGGGAATTGCAAACATGGATGACTGCATCATCAGTATACAGTATTATTTTGCTCTTGCAAGCATAAGGTAGAGCATTCAAGAATAAACTGAAAAGAAGGGGGCCAAGGATAGACCCTTGCAGGACACCGAGTGTGACTCCTCTGGCACCAGAGACAGTTGCTCCTATTTTAATGCTATGTGATCTGTGCGATAGGTAGTCCTGAAACCAGTATACTGTGTCAGTGGTCAGCCCCAGAGACATTAATTGCTCCAGAAGAAGGGAATGGTTGGCTGTGTCAAAGACTTTCATAAGATCAATAAAGATTGATCCCACCAGCTTGCCACCATCCAGGACCTTATGTACATAGTCGGTGATGTGACCAAATCAGTTGAAGTACTGTGGTACTTCCAGAAGCCATGCTGTTGTGGGCATTGGAGACTGTATTTCTGGAGGTACTCGGTGATCTGATCAGCCATAATCCTCTCCAATGCTTTTGAGAGGGGTGAGAGAATTGAGATGGGCGTGTAATTGGCAGTGTTGGATTGTTCCTCACTTTTGTGTACAGGGGCAAACAAGGCCAGCTTCCAGACTGCAGAGAATTTAGCCAAGGTGAGACATTTATTAAATAATTTTGAGATGGGGACTATAACTTCATCAAGACCAAGGGCAAGCAGTTTCATGTCAATTTTAATACTGCTGAGTCTGGGGTTTTCCAAGATTTAACACGTCAACAATGTTTAAAAAGAACAATTCAGAGGAGGAGGAGGAAGAAGAAATCATTCTGTGTTTAATAGTGTATGCATTAGCTGAAACTGTATAGTTGTTATCACCTTTAGAATAATGTTTCTGTTAAATATTTTTGTACTATGAGGGATTGAATGTATACATCTTGTTATTCCTAATCAAATGAATTATTTAAACATATGTAAGTATTCTAGTATACCTTTTGAAATGCATTACTTTAGGTATACACCTCCTGCCTTATAACACTGAGGATGCATATCTTTGGTGTACTTTTTTGGTCAGTGCCACAGAGATGATAATGTGGTACCACCATATCGGCATCACATCAATTCAGTGCATGCATTACAGCATGGTAAGGTGAGCATGATACAATAGACGCACTGTATCAAAATAATCGCATAGCAATATCGCCATGCTGTTATAAACATTCTTATAGTCCTTTTACCTTAACATCAGAAATGCGGAAAATTACTGAAAATTGCTGTAAACTGATTGCCATAAAGTAAGCGAAGATTACTACAGTTCATGCAATCAGTGTACAGCAGTTTGTAATTAGTGCAATCTTGTTAAATGGTCAATTGCTGCTTGCTGCTAGTCCATTTGTCCTGTATCCTGTTAACAATGCCTTTGGAGTTCATGATCAGCCAACAAGGATAGCAGCTTCTATCATACAATGGCTATCTGTATTGCAAGGAGAGGCAGTACAGTGAAAGCGCATATTGGAAGTGCTGCAAATGCGATGCAATGCGGTGTTCTGCCTGCTCCCACACCATTACTGACACTATCACCAAATTTATAAATTAGCATAATCATGTGCCCAATGCTGGTGCTGTTGCTGTTTGCAAGGTGTTGCAAAATCTCAAGGAGAAAGCTGTGTCCTCTCAGGAGGGCACACACCAGATAGTGGCAGGAGACCCAAGCATTCTAGACCCTGCAACAGCAAGTAAGCTGCCATCTATTTCCAGTTTAAAAAGAACTACACAAAGAGCAAGACAAACTGCATCTGTTGCCCCAGTATTACCAACATGCCTATCTGAATTACAAATTCCGTGGAGTACAGTATCACTGATCAAGGGGAGCAGTTTTTGCAGTGGTTGCGAGGACGATGAGAGATTTCTCATATTTTCCACTCACAAAAATCTAAATTACATGCAGATGAGTAAGCATTGGTATGTGGATGGTACATTTAAATCTACACCACTGCTGTTTTCCCAGTAATACGCTATACATGGTGTGCAACATACTGCGGTGATTCCAATAGTGTCTCTTTTGATGTCTTCCCACTCTAATTCTGCTTATGTTAAAGTGCTGTCAGCATTAAAAACCCTCTTCCCAAACCTTACTCCACTGTCAGTGATGGCAGATTTTGAATTGGCAGCAGCCAAAGCCTTTGCTTTCGAATTCCCTTGCACTGCTACAATAGGCTGTTTCTATCACCTATGCCAGGCTATATGGTGTAAAATACAGGAATTGTCTGACATTCTAAAAAGTTATATGGTTGATGAACACTTTGCACTGCACATTCATATGCTCCCTACTCTAGCATATGTTCCCCCAAATGATGTACTGTCGACCTTTGAATCACTCAAATGCAGCTCATTTTACATAGAACATGAAGATCAACTGGTTGATTTACTGGATTATTTCAAAGATACACAGTTTGGGCATCCTGTTGGTAGATGTGGATGCTGCAGACAATAATTCACAACCGATTTTTGGAACTGCTATAGCGAAGTTGCTGACAGCTTCCCTTACACTATTAATTAGAGGTCGTGGGATGGCATTGTAATTTTAACAATTTACTGGGAGCATGCCAACCAAATATCCGGAAATTTATTCAGGTCTAAACGGAGCAGAATCTAAATGTAAAGATTTCTTCTTGTTGCATTGTTGATTTGTTAAATGGTATATTGGGGAATTTGTAGAACTGAAACTGATTCTATTGGATTCTGTCTGCCTCTGTTCTGCACTGCAACAAGCCTTCTTGTGCTGTACCTGCTTGTGCGGACATATTACGGCACTCAAATTGTATGCGATGCAATTACTGTGCTTGAATTAACCATGCTGAAAGTGCATGCACTCATCTGACATGGAACCCACTATATCTGCCTTGATTATCTACCAGTTCCTATGTAAAATTGCACATGAAAACTCAGTTAAGTAATACAGATGCCAGTCCCTTGTAATTCATCCTAACCCCAATACTCACATTCAAAGCCAAAATGTCACCAACACAAGTTTATCCTCAAAGATTGCTGGTCTCTGCTGTAACAGTATATTTATATTGTATCCAGTGGGAACTGCACAAAGTTCTCAAAATGAAGCACACTCCTGCCAGCTTTGCACCTACAGCTTTGCCCACCACATCATTCTAGATAAGCACTCAAGTAACTCTGAAATCATAAGCAGCTGCTGGAAATCAGTCGCCTACCTTAGGAGCAGCAGCCATCACCGTCTGGGCCTCGTATGGGCAGGGGTGGGTTGCTCGCATGTCACACCAGTCCACATGCTTATGAAGGGAAACAAAGTGATCAGTTATAACACAAAGGAACAATGACAGGAGACACGTTACTTAAACATGTATGAGCAGCAATAGAGGTGCTGACAAACCCCACAGTAGCACCTCATCCCTCTCTTGGCCATTTACAGCTCTGGGTGATAGCCCAAAACAACATGTCGATGCCCAGTGCTTGCCTGGGATGCAGAAAGAATAGATTCAGTCTGTTCTCAAAAACCTACAGAATGGAGATGTGGATAAAAGATTCTACCTTTCATTACTCGAAATTTGATAAAGAGAATGTGCCTGCCAGTACAAGTCACTAAAATTTCACTCAAGCCTTGGGGAAAATACTGTCATTCAACTACTTAACCTACTTAACCATAACCTGCCCTATTGTTAGGAACCTCACCCTAATTCGACTATATACCATTTCAACTATAAACCAGCTAGCAGTTAAAGCAGGCCAGCAACACCAAACAAACTACCATGGAGTGCAACCACTTACTACTACTCCTCACTACATCTTTTAGCATTACTGGTACCATATACAAATTCAGACCCCTACCTTCTCCCTCTGAATTCTCACTGGGTGCAAGCTGGAAGAAAAGCATACACATGGCCACTACCACTTCTGGTAACAATAAGCTCTTTATCCTCCTGCACCTCCCATACACAGTTATCGTCAAGCCAACCTCCCAAACTGTAACCTTTACGGTTGGCCTTCCCCTTAATTTAACACAGGCGTATAGACACTTCCCCCACCTGCGGCGCAAGTGACGGAAGCCACAAGGGAAGATAAGCATCACCCTATCTGCCAGAAAGGTTATCTTTCTGTTACTGCTATTCTCTGGCAATGTTCACCTAAACCCTGGACCAACAACCCTGAGAAGCAGGGGGGTCCATACAGTGAACGGCCTAAAGATAGCATCACTAAACATCTGCAGTCTAACTGCCAAATTCGACCAGCTCCAGGCTTGGATGACCATCCATGCCCCTGACATACTCTGCCCAACTGAAACCTGGCTGTTGGGTAGGATCAAAGATGGTGAGGTGGCCATCCAAGGATTCCAAGTGTTTCGACTTGATAGAATAGGCAGGAAAGGTGGTGGCTGCTTCTTATATGCCAGAAACTCACTGAGTTGCTCCGTCCTCCCCATCTCCAAAGTTGTGGAGGATTATGAGCTTCTAGTGGTAAAAATACAAGTCAGCCTAAAAGGCAAGACCCTTACCATTGCCATAACCTACCTGCCCCCCAAAAAAGCCAAGGAAGGCCTTCCTCTTTTTATGTAAGAAATTAGCGCACTCAAAAAGGGTTTAGAACTCATCTTGACCGGTGACTTAAATATTAACTGGTTATGTAAGGAGGCAACATCCTCCAGAGATCTAATCACCTCACACAATCTCACACAACTTGTAATTCAGCCCACCAGGCAGAACTACAAGGCTAGTACCAGCACCTTCATTGACTGGGTTTTAGCTAGCTCACCAACTCGATTGTCCAAACTCAGGTTCTCCTGGACGTGCTGAGTGACCACTCCCCGATCTCCTTTATGTGGATCAGTAAACTTGCAGAAAGCCAACCTCGCCTCATTGAGAGCAGGGTGCTGTGGAAAAGCAAACTTGGATCCCTCAAATTGTCCCTGTCTGCCTACAACTGGTCCCCCTTCAACATGGCACCTACGCAGGACAAGGCCCTTAGTTTTTTCACTGAGGGCTTCAATTCCATCTGTGATATCTATGCACCATGCACAAAATGGAAAATTTGGGTGAAGTAAATGGCTGGATTGATGACAAGCTCCTCTCCCTCCTAAACAAGAGGAATTGCCTCTGGGGAAAAAGCCTTAAACTCAGGTAGCAAGCATGACCAACAGTACTACAAAATGGCTAGAAATTGGTGCACCAAAATTTTCAGGCTTGTAAAAGCTGATTTCCATAAGACCCAGCTTAACAATGCATGGGGAGATGGAAAAAGGTTTTGGGACAACATCAAGAACATCCGTGGTAAAGATCAAAAGCAGCACCCTAAGATGCTCATCATTCATAACTCATCCTCTTCAGATACCTTTAACCAGGCCTTTACAGACCTGTCCTCAGTGCTGCCTCCAGACTACCTTCTGCCTGCAGAGGACCAAGGTTGCGCCAACCTGAACATAACAAATCACCCAGCCTTCTATTTTGAGAAGCTAACAGTGAAGGAGGCCCTAACGATGGTCAGGAAAGACCTAGGCAAAACCAGATTGGGGAGTGATGGGCTAGACATGAAGTTACTAACTCTCACCCTTGATGTTCTTATCATGCCCATAACAATGCTATTTAATAAATCCTTGGCTCTAACTCAATTTCCAGAGGTATGGAAGCAAGCCCTGGTAACTCCAGTGCATAAGAATGGTGACAAGGCACTAGTGTCAAACTACAGGCCAATATCTATCCTCTTCCCCCTATCCAAAGCTTTGGAAAAAATTGTGGCAAGTCAACTCACAGAATAGCTCAATAAGTACAATCTGCTCTGCCCAAACCAACATGGTTTCAGGCAGAAACACAGTACCACCACGGCACTACTGGAATACACTGTCTATGTGCACAAGGCGCTGGATGAAGGCAAATTAGTGGGGTCCATCTTCATTGACCTCACCAAAGCCACCAACACCATCAACCACCTTCTACTAGCACTCCAGCTTGAATGATTGGGTGTGGCACCTAATGCCCTTAATTGGTTCAATGACTACCTAACACACAGGAGCCAGGAAGTCAAAATCAGGCAGATGTTATCCAGCTCCAGAGATGTACTCCTAGGAGTCCCTCAAGGATCAATTCTAGGGCCCCTGCTTTTCAGCCCTTTTGTAAATGACCTACCCACAGCCTGTGACACCAAACTTATCCTGTATGCGGACAATGTCGTGCTGCTGAGCAGCAAAACCTCTCACATTGCCCTACAAACAGAACTACAGAATTCTTTCAATAAACTCAAGGACTGGTTCAGTAGGCAAAAGCTGCTACTAAACTGTGAGAAAACCAAGGCCATGCTACAATCCAGCCCCTACAACAAACACAAGCATGCTCACCTCGTAATCTCTAATAAAGCTGGTAAGCAGATTGAGCAGGTGCACTTGTTCAAGTACCATGGAGTCACTATTGATAACTCTCTCACTTATACGCACCACATAGACTCCCTTGTCAGAGTGGTAAACACAAAGGTTGGGGTCCTCTATAAGCATAAGAAATCCCTCACCCCAGAAGCACTCTGAATCTCTGTCTCCAGCTCCATACTCTCCACGATAGACTATGGGCTGGTGTTCTATGGAGCTGCTACTGATACAGTGCTCAAAAGGGTCCAAATTGTACTCAGTGAGGTATGCCACCTCACCCTGTGTGCAGATCACTACACTCATACTTGCACCCTGTATGAGCGTACAAATGACTTAACCTAAAAGACAGGATCAAATACCAAACTTGCCTCCTGGGAAAGAAGGCACTCCTCAGAAAAACCCCACCTTGTATAGGAAACCTGCTTGAGGCTTCTCTCTCATCACACATCACCAGAGGGAGGAAGAATGGAGCACTGTTCATATGATTCCACCGAACCTCACTAGGGCAACGCGCTTTCTCCTATCGGACCCCCCTCTGGATAAATTAACTCCCGATGAAATTACAAACAAACAACAGCATGTCTCAATTCAAAGCAGGCCTCAAACAGCACCTAATGTCTAGCTCAAAATGCACCTGCTTCTCAGGCCCCACTTGATAGACAGGCCTACCCCCAATGTAGCACCCAGCAGGGCTACCTAGAGAACCCTGCCTCCATTCCAACCTAGCTAATGGCTTAAATAAGCTATCAGACCTCTTTAAACACTCTTGGTACTGCCCCTTCCTAATCCCCCCCCACACACACACCCTACTCGACAAAGCCATCTGGAGCTGCCCCCCCATCACAGCCCCTGTTTCACTATCCCCCACCTCTCGCTCTCTGCAGTAGGTTCAAAACCAATCCCCCTTGTTTCACTGTCACCCAGCCTCTCGCTATCTGGGATAGTGTTAAACCCTATGCAGTTACTCTGCCATAGTCTATCAACAGATTTGGAGGTTTCCAGTGATGTGCTACCTAGGGCAACCAATTATAAATAGCTTAGTATTCTATTACAACTGCTCTGTTTTTCTCTTATTTGTCTAATTCTCACGTAATCACTTTTTAATGCCTAATGATCAGGCCTTTATAACCACTGAATATGTGTATTGTTTAATTGTCCACCCTGACGTTGGAACCTTTGTAAAAGAGCTCACGCTCAAAGGTCTTTTCGAAATATAAATTAAATTAAATTTAAAAAAAAGAAATGATTTTATTAACAAAACAGAGGTGGCTTTAGGCTTTTTCTATTTTTTTTTTTTATTGTAGCCAAGTGCATTTAGTGATAGAGATTCCAACAACAGAGTTGAAGTAAACTTAGATGAGACTTTGTTAGCCTGGGTGTAGTGACAACAAGCTAGGAAACAAGACTACCTGTTTGTAATAGAGGTGCTGCCATTTCTACTGACACTTAAGGCTCCCTATTGAAATCTTTACATTTGGACAATTGGGAAGCCAGCTTTAGTTGCCTAGATGTACTGACAAAATTGTGCAATACTAAGAAATATAGTTCAACCAGCCAAAACTGCAGTGTGTACATATTTTGGATACACAGGACAGCCTTAATGGTATCTTTTTAAAGTACATGGTTGTTTTGCCCTGTATAAAAATAATAATAACTTTATTTATAAGGCACCTTTCAATTGCCAAGGCACCGTACATAAATAACAGATTAAAACAATAAAAATCTAAAAAAATACAGCTGGATCAAAACAGTCATTTCAATCACCATTCTAAAAATGTATACATCAATCCTATCATTGCAATGCTCAGTAATGTTTTGATTATTTTACATTAAACTTATATTAAGGTAGATAAGCAGCCAGCATCATATATATTGTGGGAGAAGACAAAGATTTCCTTGAAGAGGAAACAGATTTGATGTTTTTGCCAATCAGCCACTATGCAAATATGGTGCTGTACACTCACACTCATATTCTGAATTGCCAAAATAGCACTAAAATATCTTGAATACTCTCTTTGTAGTACTATGTAGATGTTTGATTTTAAAACCAAAATGTATGGTAAAAATCATACATCCGCATCACTATGCAGAATATGATCATCGATTTATCATACAGATGTCCATAAATTTGGAAAACTATGCATGTTTCACTTATTATTGTGGAATTTTAAATAGCATGACATCCTTCAAATGTTAGATTTCTGCATTTTTTTAATCTTGGACACCATAGAGATTGACGCACTGAAAAAATGGAAGTTACTATTTTATTTGAAGTTTTTATGGCATATGCTAGGAAATAATATATTTAAATATGTGTCAGAACCATAAATTAAAAAGAAAAAAGGTATTAACTGTTTTTTTTTCAGAAAAAAAGGAAGAGGAAATGGACAACAAATGACAATAAAAAACATTTTGACGAGTACACACAGACACAGGATAAATGAGCTGCTGATTACTAGACATAGAAAAGTACATAAAAACAACAATTTTGCTATTTTCAATACATGAAATTTGTGTCAAGAAATAGAAATTTAGTGTCTTTAGCATATAATTTAGGGCAGCAGAGTTCATCACTTTTCATACATAATGTCAATGAGTCAAAACTGCTGGCAGCATACAGCGTCAGTGAAACTGACAGCTATTTCAAACCACACTTGCAATGTGTCAGTAGATCATATCCTCATTTACGTTAAAAACTACTAGCCTGTTGCTTTGGTGAATCTAGGAAACATGCATGTCTATAACTTTTTCTATTGCTTATGCAGAGACGTGCAATGCAAGGCTCCGTGGATTTTACTCCTCTTTATTGTGAGGATACATTCTGCTCTAGTCACAGATATTTTTTTTTAAACCTAACTTTGAGTCAAACAAATGGCAAGCTATAACATTTAGAGTGATTTTATGGAACATAACCCCCTGCACAGGTAGAGTTTTCTGGGTGGGCGGGGTGGGCAACCTAGGCAACCTGGGAGGGGGCAGAAGTGGCACCAGGGTGGGCACCCTAGTCAGTCGGAAGGGTGCTGCAGGGGAGACTAGGAGATAAACAGATGGAGAAAAAAAATAAATTAATTTATTAGATAGATAAAGAGACGGATACATATGATATCAGCTATACTATCATACAACATCAACTATGATATCATATAATATCAGATACGATTTCAGATGAGTTCTGGAAAACAGTTCTGTTTACAAGAACTGTTCCCGATATCTGAAATGTATCTGACATCATACCCAGTATCACATCTGATATCAGAGTAATTACTGAATAACAGTTGTAAGTAGCATGACATCCTTCAAATGTTGGATTTATGCATTGTTTAATCCGGGACACCCTAGAGATTTAGACACTGAAAAAAGCAGAAGTCACTGTTTTGTTTGAAGTTGTTGTGGCATATGCTTAGCAGTAATTTATTTTGAATATGTGTCTGCAACTGGTGGGAACCACACAAAGTTCCCGGAATGAAGCACATTCCTGCCAGCTTTCTCTCTACAGCTTTGCCCACCGTACCATTCCAGCTGAGTACTTAGGTAACTCCAAAATCTTAAACAGCCCCTGGGAATCGGTCACCTACATTAGCAGCAGCAGCCATCACTGTCTGTGCATTAAACGGAGGGTGGGGCGGAGTTGCTTGCAGTCACATCAGTCCACATGCTTATGAAATGAACCAAAGAAGTCAGTTATAATATGAAAGAACCATGACAGAAGACATGTTCTCTAAACATGTAGGAGCAGGAAGAGAGGCACTGACAAACCCTGCAGCAGCAGCACCTCCTCCTTCTCCGGGCCATTTATGGCTCTGGGGAATAGTCCAAAACAACATGCTGATGCTAAATGCTTGCCAGTGATGCAGATACAGTTAAAGAGACTCAGTCTGTTCTGAAAAAACTACAGAATGGAGATGGGGATAACAGATTCTGTCTTTCATTACTTGAAAATTGATAAAGGGAATGTGCCTGCCAGTACAAGTCACTGAAATTTCACTCAAGCCTAGCAAAAACACACCCATTCAACTACTTTATTAACAAAACAGAGGTGGCTTTAGGCTTTTCCTATTTTTTTATTATTATTGTAGCCAGGTGCATTTAGTGACGAAGATTCCAGCAACAGAGTTGAAGTAAACTAAGATGAACCTTTGTTTGCCTGGGCATAGTGACAACATGCTGGGAAATAAAACTACCTATTTGTAATGGAGGTGCAGCCATTTCTATTGGCACTGAAGGCTTTCTGCTTAAATCTTTACGTTTGGATAATTAAGATAAGATAGGATATCTTAGGATGTCGTACCTTATCCAGCTCGGAGGCACACAGTGCACATTGAAGAGCTGCCCATTTGGCTCAGTGCCAGGCATGCAGAAAGGGAAAGTGACATAGAGTTTTCCTTTCACTTTCCCTATCCCTATTTAACAGCATTGAAACTCTTCTGCGCATGTGGTACATTATCTCACAGCCCAATTGCGAGCAGATGTGAAAATGATAAAAACACACATTTTTGAAAACGGAATTGTTTAAAAACTGAAAAACTCCCAAACATCAAACACATCTAAGAAATCATTCTCCATCATCCTACACAACCCTACAAAATTTCACATTTTAAGGATTTCTAGTTTTTTGTTTAGACGAGAGCAAAATTTCTGAAAAACCCACCATTGAAGTCAATGGGAAACAACTTTTTCACACTTTAATATCTCTAAAAATACTAAACAGATTTACATGAGACTTCTAGGGTTTGTGGATTCTGTAATGTACAAAAAATCCTGAAAGTTTCATCTAAATCTGTAAAACAGTCTTTGTGCAAGAAGCAATGAAAAAAACATAGAACTCACCAGCCACCCTAACTATAGGGGGGATCTAGGTCATAATGGTGATTGTGGAATAGCGACCGTCTTTTGGGTGAGTGTACATCACAGAAAATTAATTACAGTGATGTACACTTATGGTGAACAGCAAAACAGCAACCAGATTTACATGTATGCCCCCCGCATCCCCTTACTTAAGGTTTCTCAACTCCAAGGAGGTGCATGTCGGGGGGGGGATACTTTAGAAAAACCAAGACTGGCTGCCAGCACACAAAAACAAACATGCCACTACAGACCCAAACCCTGCACAACCCAGCCAACCACCCTCCCCATCATGCTAGCCAACTAGTTTGACAGCTGCCTGCCACACTCCCTCCCACATGCCTATCCTCCCCTTCCTCTCCTCCCCCGCGTGTGTACACATGCATATATGTGCATGCGTTTCCCATCACCGTACCTTGCCCACCCAGGTATCCAGCCACTACCCTGCCAGGTAGCCCTGAGCACAGGCACTGTAATTGAGTCTGCATTTTTGTAAGTACTCAATTGCAGTCACTGTATTCACTGCATACTCTATAGGAGTGCTACCACACCCGTATCAAAATATCAAGAGCCTCATTTAAAAAGGGAGTCACATTATGCAGTTTCCCAGACCACTGGCAAGTCATTGGTTTGCAGTGACTGACTAAACCAACAAACCAAATGGGGTTCCTATAATAGACCTGCCCAGTCTGTGCAGTAGTAGGTCCAGCAGGTCAGGGTGAGCAGCTTTCATGGTGGGCAGTTCCCTTAAGAGTTCAAGGATTTGTTTTAATGTAATAGATTTAAAACAAGTCTGGGGTTTAGAATTTAGAATTCTCTATTAAATATTAATCCAGAACCACTAGTAAATGTATTAAATAATAAATTATGGAGCAAAATGAACAATGATTTCAGCTGTCATTTTATTGTTGTCAGTGATGTGATGACCTCACTACTGATTTTTAGTTCTTCACAGATTATTGATTAATTTGATTTTATTACTGCATCTGTACTATTTTGATATGAAATTGATATGAAAAGGAAAAATTCTGCTGGTAAATGCATGACAATATGAACACAGAAAAATGCAACATTAAGTAAGTCAATTTGTAAAGCTTTTCCAAAGTGCTTGGTTGCAATTTTGTTATACAGTAAAACAGTTACATACATGTAGATTCTGTAATGTAGCTTCAAAAATCCAAAGTGATTTGTCTGGCATGATTTCTCCTTAAAGAATGTGTTTTGGGATGCTGAGTCTAAATTATTTTTCTTTTAAGTGTTCAGCAGTTCTGTTTATATGATTGTCTCAAACAGCTTTCATTGTATTTTTCAGTTAAGGGGGTGGAATGTTAATCTTGTATCTGTCTTTTCTCTGTTAAATGTATTGATCATTGTAATCTGTTTGTCTGTGTTTACACAATAGATATGAGTAATGAAATGTAATGTTGACATTCTTGTAACTATGGTTATGATAGGAAATTTTAGGATTTTGTATGATATCTGTTTATGTCTTTGCAATTTATAAATATCTTTTAACTTGTATGAATGTGAAACAGGACTACTTTGTAAATAGGTCTTAGGACCTAAAGTACTAACCTGTCTAAAAATAAACATTTTTACTACTATTATGTGGTATTTACAGTACACGAAGCTGACTAGCCTCTAATTCCCAGAGTCAGACCTGGAGACCTTTTTGTATTATACTGGTACCATATGGTTCACTTCCAATCACTAGACATGTACTATGTTATTAATAACTCATTGAATATGATTGCTAAAGGGATAGTTCATTGACTTGTTCTCTCAGGATATTTAGACACATTCCATCTGACACCAGTGCCTTGTTCATGTTCCCCATCTCTGGCATTCATTTAACCCCTTCATGTAGCATATATATGTTCTGTAGTGTGTCCTGCAGTTACTCTGTGAAAAATGAATTACCTCTTACTGTAGAATATTATTCTATGTTTATTTCCTGTGAACAATGATGCAAAATATTTATTTAAGCATCCCATCATCTGTTCCTCACAGACAGCATAAAACATATGTTGCTCATGAAGCTACTGACTCCAGGGGAAGATTTTTATAGCGAGGTGAACCACAGGGGTAGAAGTCCTGGTCAGGGGCGTAGCTACAAGGGTGCAGGGGGTGCAGTTGCACCTGGGCCCATGAGGTCTGAGGGGCCCAAATCATAATTTTGGTGTCTATTCAAAACCAGGGGGGCCCTATAACATACCCTTGCACCCAGGACCTCTGGGAATTTGCTATGCTACTGGTCCTGATGGCTACCCTCCTTCTGCCTTCCTTCTGTTTGGTGTGAGTTTCTAGTTCTTTAGCACTTGTTTGTCACAAATAAATTATTGTTATGCACCATAGATGCAGCCTGTTGTCCTGCTTTAGTTTCATGTGCAACACAGTTTTTCATGCTGTTTGCAAGAGTTATATTCTATATGCTGGCACCATGAGACAGAGGGCTATGGGTATTTTTGTGTGTTTTAGTCAACATCTGTCCCTGCTTGGTTATGATGTCATTACATGTCTGATCTTTCAGAGTTTGTACCATTGCCCATATTTCCTCCTAGCTTCACCAGGAAAGACGCACTGAGCCACTATCAGTTCATTTCCAGATGTGTCCTGAGGGGAGAGGCAATTGGGGGAAAAAAGAAAAATCATAAGCAATAAAAATTACATACATTTGCATGCCAGGAAGAAGAGCAAGTAACAAATACTGAGTTACAATTAAATAAGCAAATTAAACAATTTATACAATATTTCTATAGTGTAAACAGAAATGATGTGGAGAAGACGGAACCAAGAGAGTATTAAGGAGGAGCAAATAAAGTACAAGACGCAGTAAGAGGGAGCGGAAGAGACAGCTATCACTAGGAATCAAGAGGGACTGAATCAAGGTGGACATTGCTGATAAATTGTCTTGTAGTCATGGTATTAATGACCTTATGCTGGGCTCTGCTCATCCAAACTTTTACTTTAGGGTTCTTACCCCTAGTGAGGTCCTTTCTTATCTTTCTAATCTTAGTCCTCGACCTTCAGTGGGTAGTGATGGGGTGGATTTCAGGCTCATGAGGATCACTGCTGATATTATTTGTTTTCACTCACAAAAATATTTAATTTGTCACTTTACCTTAGCCAGTTTCCAATCATTTGGAAAACTGCAACAATTCTATTATTTAAAGCTGGAGACATGGCCAATGTACAAGATTACCATCCAATTTCTTTGTTGGCTCCCTTATCTAAAGTTCTTGAGCTGACAGTCCTCAATCAGATGATTGATTATTTACTTAAATATGACATTTTGACTCCTGCCCAACATGAATTTCACCCAGGTCATAGCACATCGACAACCTTGGGTAGGTTCACAGAGACAATCCACCAGGCCCTAGATAGGAGCTTCTTTACTATAGCTGCCTTTCTGGACCTGACCAATGCTTCTGACTTGGTGAATCATAATCTGTTTTTGTCTGCCCTTCTTAAACTGGGTTTTCTTCTGAGGTCATTGGTTGGTTTGAGAGCTACCTTCTTGGATGTTCACAATCAACAAAAATTGAGGGATGCATTTCACCCCCATCTGTAGTTGAACTGGGTGTTTCTCAGGGTTCTCTTTTGTGTCTGCATTTATTTAGTTTATTTATGAATACACTACCTTCTGATTGCTGTAATACACACATTTTTCTTTATGCTGATGACATGGTTATCCTCAGGAGTTGCCACAATCATTTGGATGCATGTAATGACTTGGCCTGTGATTTTGTTGCAATCCAAAAATGGTTTTGCCTAAACAAATTGGTATTAAATGAAAACATTTTTTTTTTTATAAACAAAGAAAAAATTTGGCTGATGATGATGTTCCCCTACTACATAAGCTAAAGGGCAATGACATAGAACAAGTCATAACCTTTAAATATTTATGACTTCTATTGGATAAAACTTTAACATATGAACAGCACATTAACAACATGATTAAACTAACACATCAAAGTTCTCTCTATAGACTTAACTCATTACTTGTCCCTTTCACTAGGCTGTTGCTGTCTTACAGTTTTTTTATTTCCTTTGATAGACTTTTGACTGTTGTTCTATTATTCTGCATGTACGGTGTTACTAAATAAGGTTAAGATCTTACTGAATAAGATTGCTAGATTTGCTTCTCAACTACTATATGCTACTCACCATTGTAATTTGCATGAGCAACTGGGTTGTCTGCAGCTTTATCAGAGGTGCTAGTCCTGACTTGGCACCTACACCAGGAAAGTAATTCTGGACAAGGATCCAAGCTCTTTCCATGTAATTTTCAAAAAACATGTTACAACTGCTCTAACCAGAGTTTCCCAAAGCAATTGGTTCACTGTTCCTATGATGAAAACTTCTATAGGTTAAAGATCATTGTTCTATACAGTATTTTGTCTGTAGCTTTTAATGCATTAACATCATTGATAACTTGTGTTGGCAACTCTGTATATACATCAGATTAGCCCTAAGAAAGCATCTTTTCTACAGTAATAGATGTAAATCTTTTACTGACCATTTCATTTAACATTGTTGTTGTATATCTTTGTTTGACTGACTATTATATGTAATCTTGTTGGTGTATATTTTTGTTATTTCTTCTGATCGCCCATGCAAATGGGTCTTTGGCCCATGGACTTCTCCAGATTTTAAATAAACAAACAAGGTGACAGAGTAGCTCAGAAATAGCTGAGGGGGGTGGGATAAGAGAAGAGTAGGTGGAGGGGCTAGCAGTAGCGAGTAAATGGAATGTGAACAACAGTCAGGAGCAATTGTAGGTGTAAGTGGAGAAGCCATGGAGTAGAGAGGAGAATGAGCACAGAAAAGGGGCAGAGCAGGGGGGAGTCACAAAAGGAATGTGCTGGCACATCCTGGAGTTGTGCCAAATGTGATTCTCAAAGGCAGAGATACACTGAACACCACCTATATTGGTATTCAGCACATCTGGAGGGAGTGTGCTCATGCATATGGGGTGCATCCCTATTTACAACCAACCTGGGAGGCACATCTTTGGAGTAAGTCCAAAGATGCGCACCCCAAAATTATGTCTACAAAAAGTATACCTAATTTGGTGTCCACCTACAGGGAGGCTGCAGTACTGTAGACAGCAGTACGTCAGCCGGCCTACCCTGGCATTCCAGTGGTCCCACCCACCTGTATCCCCATAAATAATAAAATACATTCCAATAATCCCTGGTAGCCCAATGGAATCCACCCTCCCTGCCCGTATCCCCATAAATAATAAAGTACTTTCCAGTAATCCCTGGTAGTTCAGTGGAACCTCCTTCCCTGCCCTGACCCAATCACATTACCATATGAAACCATATGAAACTCCAAAGTCTCCCTAGACAAAGAGTGGTTATAATGATCCACTGTATTAATATCTGAGTGAATGGCCCAGCTGATCCTCCAACCTGTATTAATTAGGGCAGGAATGACAGTAATTCAGATTAGGGGCAGATCAGCTGACCTGATGACACTCTAGGGAAGAGTATGAAAGCTGCCACAGTGCTCAGAAAAGGCAGATCAACCCTGGAGTGAGAAGGGAGAGGTTGTCTCATATCACAGAAGATTGTAGTAAATTGTGTTTAAAGAAATGTGTCTACTCTGTGGCAGAACTACCGAGGTAAGGTAGTTCTGGAGCTTGAAGAAGAGCTATTTCCTTTGGTTTTTTAATTTCTTATTTTTTTGTCTGAAGTTAAGACTGATTATTGTTAAAGTTGTTTATGGATGTTCTTTTATTTTTGTATATATCTTTTACAAAAAAGCAGTCCTAAAGACTAATAAACATCACACCGAGCAAAGGTGTGTTAACCTTAAACCAAGGTCTTGTGTCATTCATTTGCCCCATCCACACAACCCGGTCACAGCATGTTTTCTATGACCATCCCTATCTTGTCAGTCAGTGACCATCCCTATTTGTCAGTAATATTCTCCTGCTAGAACTGATCCAACTTGAGTTTGCACCACTACCTTAGGGAGCTTGTTCTTTAAGTTTACCACACTGTAGATGAAAAATGCACCCTTCTATTATTGTGTTATCCCTCCTTAAATACAGGGCAGGCCTTCTAGCTCTACTGCCCTGAAATATCTGAACAAGTTGCTCCTGATTCACCTTTCCCAATCCCTTTCAAGTTTTGAAAATGGAACTCACATCTCCCCTTAGCCGTCTTTGTTCATGGGAAACATACCTAGACTATTTATATGTTTCTCCTACATTTTGGTTACTCTCTGCTGTGCCCTCTTGAGTGTAACAATATTATTTTTGCACTGTGGTAACCAGAACTGCACTCAGCACACAGATGAGACCTTACCAATGCCCAATAAAGGGGCAAAGTGACATAAATTGCATGACATAAAGTGTTATGCCTTTTCTGCTGCAGCCCAGCATTTGAGCAATCATAACTGTTGTTTATGCACATTACTGTGATAGTTTCAATTTCCTATCAGTGATGATGATAAGTCTTTCTATTGTCCTTGCTGTGGGTTGCTTACAATTTAAATAGTACTTCTCACTAGAATTCTGTGGGCCTAAGTGAAGGGTGTTACATCAATTTAATTTGCCACCTGTCCTTTTCCAGGCAGTATTCCTCTTTGCTGGAGTCTACCACTCTTATCAGCTTTATGTTATCCATAAATTTATTTCCTAGCCTGAGGCCCCTAACTCCATGTCATAAAGGCAGTTTTGAATGACTTCTTTTACAACACTGGAAGGAAAAGTTATCACTGATATATGCAGAATGGACAAATAATCTCAAAGACATTGACATTCTTCTGCTGGAAAAAATATTTTACTGTCATACAGCTAAGAGCAGTTTGTTTAAGTGGATATGAAAGGAGAGCATTTAAAACAAAATAATTGCTTCTCCTAAGTATAGAGTTTGTTTCTTAGAACATGTCATGGGTGGAGATCACGTGATGCTGCTGTCGGGCTAGCAGCGCTAGAGACCGACTCCCGTCTCACTCCTCCACTTCGCACTAAAAATTTAATTTTGGTGTGGTCTTTCAACTTATTTCTGTGAAAGGAGGGACTAAGAAGTACTGCTGGCTCCGTCTACCTGTGGTATCCTCAGTGAATCAGGCGACCTTCAACAAAAATCGCAAGCAAGAGAGTCAGGCCTAGCAAGGTCATGGAGGCTGAAATGCACCAGGCTCCTCCACGGCACATGCCCCCACAAACTCCAGAGAAGGACCCGAAGAGACCCAAAGGGCAGCCCGGCAACACCTCGAAAGCGCTATTGCCAGCGACACCGCAACCAGTGTCTGCTCCATTATCGGAGCAAAAATTTCTTGAAGAATTACAGCCATTTAAGATGGCTCTGCAAGAGATAACTAGGGAGATCAAATCTTTAAGAGAGGAGCTCTCTGACACAAACCGGGCAATCTCCGATGTTTCGGCATGGACCACCTCATTAGAGAGTTGGAAAAATAAGTTGGAACCAGAGGTGGTGACTTTAAAGCAACGTTTGCACAAAATTGAAACCAAACTAGAGGATCTGGGAAGGCCGTAGCAGGAGGAATAACATCATCATACTCGGCCTTCCAGAAGAGGCGGAGGGCGCATCACCTATTCTGTTTTTCCAGAAGTTTTTGGCCAAGATAGCCGGGCCCTCCCCGAATAACCCGGCATATATTATAGAGAGGGCGCATCGATCACTCCGCCCCAAGCCAGGGAATGGCAAACCCCCGAGGCTGGTAATCATTAAGCTTTTAAATTACCTGGACAGAACCCACATCTTGGAGCAAGTCAGAGGCCTACAGCAGGTGTTTTGGGAGGGCAAACAGGTCCGTTTGGCACAAGATCTCCCAGCTTCTGTGCGATCACGCCGAGCAGAATACCACCCCCTGGTGTCCAAGTTGATCGCGGCCGGTATTAAATACAGGGTCCAGTACCCCCTCCAGGTTGATGGTACTACATTCTGAATCTTGGCACTCCTTTGGTACAGCCCAAGCAGCTGCCCCTGCATTGAGCACAATGTTCCCAGACCTGTTTCCAGCTCGTTGAAGATCTGCAGACATTATATGTATCTCTCTATAAAGTGGAATTGGTATATAACATCGGAGCAATTGGGAAATCACTATAGAGAACTCTGTTCTTGGACTGATGGAAGGCACCAGATTTGCTGCATGGCAAGAGGATGACTGGCATTATTGATATAATTGTGTAAATGCCCCCTTTTTTTTTTTTTCTTCTCGCTAAGGAAGACTGATTTCTTGCTACAGTATCAGCTGGAACTAAGTCACCAATGAACAACATGACTCTGAAGCCTTTTTTTTTTTTTTTACTGTAATAGTGACCGCTATCTGAATAGATATAGTGGGAGGGGGAGGGAAGGTTCCTGGGTAAATCTGCAGTCCACTCAGTGCGTCACGTACTGGCACAGGGTGGGATGTAAACCCACAGGGGTATTTGGGGCCAAGAGAGGGATATCACTGTTAATTAGAGTTCTGAAGTTAAGGCTGTTGAGGATAATGGCCCATGTTTTTGTCTTTTTCTGCTGGTATACAGGTTATCCCGATGTGGGCAATTGGGAGCGAGGGAAGGGAGTTGGTGGGTATAGGGACGGGGATAACTCGGTGGAAGTGTTTATGGGGAGGGATAACAACTCTTCTTATCAAACTCCGGGTTCTGTGTTGTATTATGGGACGAGACATTGGTTCAAGGGGATTTGGGGGATTTTGTACATATCGAGGGGATTTGTGGGGTGGGTAGGGATAGTCATGGGAATGCCACTATATAATCAGGGACTATCACACGGGATGTATCCCATTCTCGAGGAAATATCCTGGACACAGAATTATTATCAGTACTTGACCTGGCTATGGTATCCACATTAAAGTTCTGTTCTTGGAACGTTAAGGGTGCTCAATCCCCGACAAAGAGGGCCAAGATTTTGCTGCATCTTAACAAGCTTAATGCTGACATTGCTTTTATTCAGGAGACTCATCTGCCCAATTCACAGATCCCTAATTTAAGAAGATCCTGGGTGGGATATGCACTTGGGGCAGGACTAGACACCCGTAAAAATGGGGTCGCGGTATTAATTGCACGTCGTATACCCTTTCGATTGCTTCAATTGATAGGTGATCCCCAAGGTAGATATATATTGCTGAGAGCCATTCTTGGTCACATTGAAATAATATTAGGATCAATTTATGGGCCTGTAGGAGATGACCCACAATTCTTTATGAGCCTCGCGGCCAAGTTAGCACCTTGGGCCCAACTCCCTATTATACTTGGTGGGGATTGGAACCTAGTTCTCTTCATACATTGGACAGGTCCAGAGGTAAAAATACTCCCCATGCACCTGCACAATTGGCTCTTAAAGATCTTATGAGTACCCTGGGTCTTGTGGACCTGTGGAGGACCCTTTTCCCATCGACTAAAGAATATTCATTTCATTCCGCGCCCCATAATACATTCTCTAGAATTGACTTCTTTTTGTTGGGGGTTGAGCACCTGGTGAGGGTCCAGAGTTGTGTTTATCTATCCAAAGTGATCTCGGATCACCATCCAACCCTCCTGCAGTGGTCTATGTCCTCATCTGTTGACCGGGATAAAAATTGGAGATTTAATCCCCAATTGCTAAAGTCTCAGGAGGTAGCTGACCTTTTCTCAAAATTCATAATAGATTTTTATAAGCTAAATGCCGTATCCATGTCCAAGTTAGATGTGCTTTGGGGTGCTCTGAAATGCTCGTTAAGGGGTGAAATTATTAGATTGGCATCTATCAGAAAAAAGAAAATTTCATCTAAATCCTCATCACTTCTACAACAAATTAGAGTCCTGGAAAATTCCCTTTCTTCCCAATCGCAACCTACAGATTTTGAAAGACTATAAAATCTACGATTTCAATATAATACCCTCCTGGGAAACAGGGTTGAACACCTTCATCTGAGGGCTAAAGTTAATTATTTTGACCAGGGGGACAAGGCAGGTAAGCTCCTGGCTTAAGGCTTAGGACACAAGCCACAGATAGGATAGTTGTAACGGTTCAAGACCCAGAAGGCAAGTTCTATACCACGCCTAGGGAGATTGCTGAATGTTTTAAGAGGTATTACCAAACCCTGTATTCGCCCCCCTCACAACCCTTTCAGCATTCTGCATTAGATCTTTTTCTTCAAGATATAGACCTCCCATACTTGTCTCGTGACAAAATAACCTTTCTACAGTCTTCTTTGCCTGTAGAAGAAATACACGAAGCCATTGATGCTCTCCCTATAAAGCACCAGGACCAGACGGTTACTCGTCTAATTTTTATAAAGCCTTCAAACCCCAATTGGGTACAATTCTACTTGATATGTATAATTATATCTATAAACATGGCCTTACAGACCTTACCCTTACTGAGGCAACTGTGGTGGTCCTACCTAAGCCGGATAAGGACACTACACTGTTGCCGAATTACCGTCCAATATCGCTAATAAATGTGGACATGAAAATTTTGGCAAAATCCTTGCTTGTAGGTTGGCGGGTTTGGCATACACTAATAAGCCATGAACAAGTGGGTTTTGTGGCCAGAAGCACTCTCATCAGGATCACCTATGGAAGATCTCATCATTTTGCATCCAAGGACTCCCAGATCCCTAGGCTCTGGTGTCCCTTGGACGTAGAAAAAGCTTTTGACCGAGTCTCATGGGAGTATTTATTCGATTTGCTTCCGAGATATCGAATTCCCAAACAATTCATTCAATGGATTCAAACTCTTTACTCATATCCATCTGCGAGAGTATTGTGCAATGGAGTCCTGTCTTCACCCTTTCTCCTTCAACAGGGTACGAGACAGGGCTGCCACCTCTCCCCTTATCTGTTTAATTTGTCTTTGGAACCACTCATTAGGAAAATTAACCAATCTGCAACGGTTTCTGGCATCTCAATCAATCATATCCAATATAAATTATCGGTGTATGCCGATGACATCATGCTCCATATTACCTACCCGTCTACATCTATACCTGCCACCCTTAGTATCATACGGGAATTTGGGGATTTTTCCAATTACAAATTAAATGTGGCTAAGACAGAGGTAATGCCCCTAAATTGCTATACCTTAAAGGCAGATATTGTGCAGCTTGGGCTCACTTGGATAAGGGATAAGATTAGATATCTAGGTATTTATTTGTCGCAGTCAAACACTAAAATGAAGCAGTATAACCTGGATCGGTTAATTGCAAATATTAAGTTAGACCTATATCGCTGGGTATTGCTCCCAATTTCACTTTGGGGGCACATTAACATTATAAAAATGAACGTTCTACCTCCCTTATTATATCATCTCCAAATGTTAAATCTCAGCCTCCCCCAATCTTGGTTTCTTCAGGTGCACAGCATAATTTCTAAATTTATCTGGAAAAATAAATTCCCCCGAAGAGCAATAACTAAACTACAAAGATCCAAAGAACGGGGTGGTTTACAAGTCCCCAATATCTACTATTATTACCTGGCTATTAACTGTGCCATAGTCTCACAATGGTTAAAACCCTTGGAGGACTCCCCATTGTGGCTGCAAATTGAAAAATCAATCTGCGACGCAGCTGGAGTAGACATTAGGTGTCTTCCGTATTTGACCATTAAAAAAGCCCCTAAACAGTGCGAAGCCACGCCTGTTATGGTTTCTATCCGGGCACATATGCAGATGAATCAAACCTTTGGGCATCCGTTTACAAAAGATATATCCCAGCCTTTTATTGGAAATCCCAACTTTAGAATAGGGAATACTAATATCACCACAGCTTTTTGGCCTGCTGGTTATGGGAAGCAGTGGTAGACTTAACAGAGAACCAAAAGCTGTTAGATTTCTCAGGTATCAGGGCTAAATACAACCTACCTCCTTCTCACCGCTTCAAATATCTCCAAATTTCCCATGTTTTAATTCAGTACTTCGGCAAAGGCCTCTGGGACCAGTATATCGGGCCCCATTTTTGGTTCATTGTCCAGGAGACCCTCGTCTCATCTCTCTTGCCTTTTATTATAAGGAAATTCAGAAGCGAAATAGTGAGCTAGAGGGTACTCTATTATGTGGACAGATTTCTCCTCCACTCTTCCGTGCCCCGCCAATGGTACCAAATATGGAAAGGCTGTATAAAGATATTAGATGGGACCAATACAGACTGCTTCAATTTTACATATTGCATGACTTATATTATACGCGGTAAGACGTAACAGAATGGGTCATCATTCATCGGAACTGTGTACCAGGTGTAGTTCTCAGAGAGTACGTTGCTTCACATTCTCTGGGAATGTGTTAAAGTAACCCATTTTGGGAGGCTATCCGATCTAAACTTGACCCTGTACTGGGTCTGCAAGCATTTTTCACCAGAAATTTGCATCTTGGGTGATGTAGGGCAAATCCTGACAGGTATTCGAAGAAAACACATGTCCCTGATATCCCTCTGTGCTAAGAAAATCATATTACGTCATTGGGTGGATCAACAAATCCCCACATACACAGAGTGGCATAAAGAAATTTTGTTTGCTTTGCAGGCAGAATACTTCATAGCAAATATGTCCAAAAACAATAGCAAATATCAGAAGATTTGGGCACCCCTGCATACTTTACTATCTACTTAGTGTGGGTTCGGCTACCTCCTGGACTTAATATAGCGGGATTCAGTAACAAATAAATGCTGGGCCTAGTCTTTGCCTCCCTATTCTGGTTGTCTCTCTTACTCGACCGGATTGTTTCCTTCTTTCTTTCCTCATTGGAAGGGAATTCTCCCAATCAATATATTGTAGTGGCAAGGGGTGGGGGAGGGACTGAGGGTGGGACAAGGGCTTCATTAATTACCTGTGTTGTTACCTGGTTGTAAACATTAGATAGCCTGGCGATTAAGGCCTATGTCAACTCAGTTGGAATGATTAGATTTGTGCGTTGTGCTAGGCTCATGTTCGCATCTCAACATGTAAAGGGGATGTACATTGCCAGGACTTCCCCTATGGTTACGTAGGGATTTGAATGTGTGAGATGTGCTGTATACCAATCTCTGAATGTACACGCTCTGTTGAAAAGCCAATAAAGCATATTCAATATGAAAAAAAAAGAACATGTCATGGGTAGTCACTGATGTTATGTTTTCCCCATTTCAAGTTATAGTTACTTGATGGCTTATTAGTGTTGTGGCATGCATCTTGCATAGTGGGATACCTGAGTGTTTGTTAGTTTGGTTCATAGTAGATTATGTTGCTGCTATATGTTTTCTGTATACAGGCAAATCATTATACCTAGGATCCCTGACTCCAGATCATGAATATTGGTAGTTTTGAATGACTGATTTTAAACCATTGCAAAGATAGGTCACATCCCATCCCACCCCACCCCACCTGCCAACACATGCAGAATGGACAAGTAATCTCAAAGACATTTTTCTGCTGGAAAATATTATATTTTTATGTAAGTAATAGCAATTTGTTTTAGAAGAATGGAAGAGACTATTTGGAATTCCTGCATGAAGGCTGTCCACACTGCTAAGGCCCATTACATCAAATTAAACCTTTAGTCTAACCTTAACTCCACCACATAGTTCTGGAAAGTTATCCACTCCCTCCTTGATCCTCTGACCCAGTCCATTCCCACTGTTCTTTTGTTGGATGGCTCAGTAGTCTCTGACCCTCCCTCAGTTGCTGCTCATTTTCATAAATTCTTCATTGCCTGTGCTCTCGCCTCTCTGCCATCCCCTGTTCACTCCCTCCTTCTGTCCTGTGGTGCTTCTCCACCACCCCACTCATCTGAATTCTTTAATTTCCCTCCTGTTTCCCCCTCAGAAGTCTTGCTTGCCCAAATTTCACTTAACCATTCTAAGTTCAGCTCTAATGGGCTAGAACCCAAACTTCTACATCTCAATAAAAAAATTAAAATATTGGACAGGCATAGCTAGAAAACAGCAGTCTTAGGTGTAGTCAAAGTGTATATAAAATAACTCACCTATGTCCAATTTGGCCTAATGATAATTCAGTAGTGTAATACTATGCCATGGATAATTTTTTTAAATGGTGTAGTCAGCAGCTTCCAAAAGCTTAGGGGTGTGAATTAATTAGCTTAATATTAAGGTTCTTCAACTAATGTCTTTTTGTCATGTAATCCAGGGAATTATGAGTCATAATTAGGAATATAGCACAAGGCATACGAAATATGGAAATGAAAATGGTAGGTATAAAAGTATCTGGATCCATGGTGAATCTGTAATGTGCTGTTCATCTGGGTTTCAACAATCATTTGCTGTTGTGTTGACATTTCCTGAATTTTGGCACTGACTTGTCAGACAAAATAAAATTGTGACACAGCAATTCTTGAATACAAGGTGCTGATATTAGAGTAAAACAAACACGGCACTGCATGATCATTCCAGGTACTCATAATCCTAAGTCTTTAAGTTTCATACTTTGTATGCTTTGTACTTTAATCATGATAGATGTATAAACACATTTTATGCATTTTATATTTTCTACAGATGTAACATTTCCTCGTACTACAGAAAAAAAGGATTTGGAGGTAATGATATCAGAGACCCTAATGTCATCTACACACTGCAATAGGGTGGTGGGCAAGCAAACAGATTAGTGGGATGCAAAGGGAGCTGGATAATCAGCAGAATCTAGGAGGTAATCCTCGCACTGTACAGATATCTGGAGTGACTGTGTCTGAAATACTGTGCAAGGTACTGCAGTCCACAACTGAAGAAAGACCGTAACAAAGTGGAGACAGTACAGCACAGGGCTAAGATGATTCATTGTCTTGAAGAAATGATGTATGAGGAGAGGCTGAAGAACTTAAACATGCACACCCTCAAAAGAGGAGGGAAAGGGATGACATGGGTGAGACAACTATGCACCTGCACTGAATAAATAGGGTGGACATCAAGGAACTCTTCTTCTTGAGCTCAAATACAAGGATAAGAGGGAAGTCAGTGAAGCTGGTGGAGGGGGTCACAAAAGTATGTCCATAAACATTGCTTCACAGAAAGGGTGGTGGACAAGTGAAATAAACTGCCAGAGGAGGTGGTACAAGCCAAATCAGTAACGGCTTCATGAAATGATGACATAGGCATCTGGGGTTACAGAAAAAAAAGGGGACAATAATAAAATGGGTACCCACTAGGCTAAGGAAGAATAGTTAGGTAGGGTGGGTGGACTGAATGGTCCAAGAGCCCTTTTCTGCTGTCAATGAATATGTATCTATTAATGCAATGTATACCTTGCACAAAGAAACTTAATTGGAAAACTGGTCCCATCTGTTCATTGCTTCAAACTAAAAATAGTAGTTTAACTAAAATAGTAGACAGGTATAACTAGAAAACTGCAGTCTCATGTATAGTTTATATGTACTGTATATAAATTGCATCACTTATGTAAAATTAGGTCTAATAATTTACTAGTACCCTACTATGCCATGGATAATTTTCTAAATGCTGCAATCTGAAGCTTCACAATGCTTAGGGTGTGAATTCATTGACTTAACATGATCGCTTATTAATGTATGTCTTTAAAATTGATGCCATATGAGCTCTGAGAATATTAGACATAAATAGATAACATGCACTGTATATACATTTTATCTTTGCTATTATGTATTCTAATTCAGTTTCAAGTCCCAAATAAAAAAAAAAATTGAAATGGGCTGTAACACTTGTGAAAGTTTATGTTTATGCAAGTTAACAATTTTTCATCTTATGGTATTGCAATTGAAGCAACGGTTCATGTTATTGTGAACCGCTTGCTTTACATCTTAAAATTGTTTTTTTTCCATCTTGTAAGATGCCCTCTTTATCCCTTCTTGAATCTGTTGAAATATTTTTTCATCAGTTTTAATAGCATTTGAACACTTACTGTTCAAGGTCACTTTTCATGCAATTCAGAAAAACTAGCATGCAACAGAAACTGTTATGATGCAACAGAAACTGTTCCTGACTTTATGATGCAACAGAAACTGTTGCCTGATGTTATTGGTCAATGGGCACATCTAGACTTACTCTAGACCACAAAATATAATCTGGAGGACATACAATTAAATGTTACATGATACGGTTTTATGTGATAAGGGTGAGTATTATATCTAGCTGACCAACACCAGCACTATAGAAGCCTCCTGATGTCAAAACAGTGACAGACATCAAAGCGACCACTGAAAACAGTGACAGTCTCTACATTTTCCAACAGGAACAAAATAAAAAAAATTTTATGGGGGGTATATGTCCCCTGCACCCCTTTAGGAGGCAAGCCCCTCGTGCACCACAACTTAATGATTACCAACTC
Organism: Neoceratodus forsteri; assembly: GCA_016271365.2. Taxonomy (NCBI): domain Eukaryota; kingdom Metazoa; phylum Chordata; order Ceratodontiformes; family Ceratodontidae; genus Neoceratodus; species Neoceratodus forsteri. Next base: position 1,379,841,531 of record CM028130.1, read on the forward strand.
CGTGGGGGGGGGGACTTAGAAAAATAAAAGAAAAGCCCAGGACAAGAAACATTCTTTCCCACACCAGGAAAAGAACTTGGGTCCTTGAGTTCCATTGGTGATGGCTCTAGCCACTATGCTAAATAGCCAGTTCAGCAGGGCTTGGTCAAACTGCACCTCTCATCTTCTTCCTGCCAGTATAGTGAGTGCAGTTCACTGCTACACTCACTCTAACCTACTCCTCAATATTCTGCAGCAGTCGCTCTTCCTATGAGCAGTTTTATTGAGTCACTCTTATTGAGCCACTCAATAAATCACACTACACCCATCATACACATAGATTTGGGAAAAAAATGACAGCACAAATCAACATTAGGGTTCAGTAGTACATAGTGAAGTAAATGTAAAAAAATGTAACTGCTGCTTTCATAGCCACTTAAATTGCTGTACTACTTTGCTTAGACATCCATCTACTAACAATTGCTTTTTACAGTAAGCACTGTGTAGCTTTTAGCAATGAACACCAGTCATTCTTAGAAGCCATACATAATAATGGGTACTAATAAGCTCATTCCAAGTGCTGACCCTGCAATGTGACCCTGCTATAGTTCAGACATAACATTAGATAAGGTCCCATTTGCCCATGTGAGGTGTTAGTCCAGGTGAATAATGCATATTTAATAATTCATTCTGGTACCACTGGTGAAAGCAATATCCTTGTCACCAAATACAATACCACCATACTGAGATAGGCCCGCTTACACTTGATTGCCTTGCTCTCTCATTCTTCCTTTCTCCTCTGGCAGTGTCTTCTCTCCATATGGGAAATTAATACTGTCTAAGGGGACCTTGTCCCTGTGGCATTTGTAGACAGGGCTCTCTCCTCAAGTGGGTTCCTTTCCTCAAAGGACTGAAATCTAAGGAACATTAAAAATGAGGCAGACCCTGTCCTTGGTACAGAGAAAGACAGAGACAGACAAACCTACACTGCAAAATCACTACAATCCTTGCACCAAACATTACTTTGAACAAACACCTTAAGCATTTTTACCTTTTAGTATCTGATCTTAAAGCTCTCCACCAAGCAACTGTAGTTGTTCAGAAAACCTTCATTATGGATATTTACAACAGTGAAATAGCACCAACAAGCAATGATACATTCATACCTCTTGTAACAGTTCACCTTCTTCATGTGAAGAAGAAGCACTTTCAAAATAAGGGGTGCGTTATTGCAGTACTGGCTATTCCTGTTTCACTACTGTACTGTATATGCCCTTAATAAAGAATTTATAAGCAACTGCAGCTGCCTGGGGGTAAATTATATTTTTAAATATTAAAAATTATTTGTTGACAATTAAGTTTTACTTATAATTGGTGAGCAGCTCTGGAGTAAGACTAGACTTGTTACTATTTAATTATTATTTATTATTAGTGTCAGTGGCTCAGCAGGTTGCACACTTGCCTCTGAGGCCAGAAGATCAGAAGGCTGTGGATTCTGTCCCCACACCAGGCATTTGAGTTATATCCCAATGCTGACACTATAGTGCAGCATGAGGGGAGTTCTGCACTCCTGTGGTGTCGTCTTTCAGATGAGACATTAAACTGAGGTCCCACCTGCCTGTTCAAGTGGATTTTAAAAGATCTCATGGCACTTCTCAAAAAAAAGGAGAGGAATTTCCCCTGTGTCCTGGCCAAATTTCCACCATTCACTAAAATACCACCCACAGCTTAATCTGGTTCAATTTCAATTAGTTACTATCTGTATTCCCCACCCATGTTGCCCTGAAAAAAGGACTTCTAATCTCAGTGGGCCTATCTGGTCAGCAAAATTCAATAAATAAATAAATAGAATTTATGTTCATCGATGAGACATCTGTATTTTACTGCTTGCATTTTTTTTCTTTTCTCGGTTGTATTTTCTTTTATCCTGGCAAGCAAGCCCTTAGGACAAAAGGAAAACCCTGTAGCCATTATGACATATTTATTTTGACTTTAATGCTGTTGTATACTTTGTCACTGTGATAGATATTTTGTTGCAGTTAGATGTCATGAGAATACAAAGTACCTGAATGTGTAATGTGCTTCTTCAGGTCCTAACATCAACAACAGAGAAAGTTATAAGGGAGCTTGGAACTCTCAGCCCCTCCATGATCTTCCCTGTTTGTGTTGTCTTACTGTTCAAGGCTGCACTCATAAAACACAAATAATCATAGTGTTTCTCATTATGGGAGAGTTTTCACTTATTACCATTGTGAGTTAATCACTCAGTCAAGAATTGGCAAGTTGGTTATACATAAATCATTACTGGGAAAGAGTATGTTACGTTGTCAGTTTCCATTAGAATTCAAACCCACAATCCTGTGCTCTGAAAGCACAAGTTGTCACTTTAAAAATGCTTAACTCTCTGAGGACTGAATTTTAGAGGGACCTGTGATAAGTATGCCCACCTAAAGTGCCTAAGGATCCAGCTCGTAGCTCATTTGGATTTTCCATGAAAAAATTCATTAAATGCTGTTTACTGCAGGTAAATATGAATGGACCATGTCTAACAGACACTTATAAGGAAATATTCCCTGAAGTCACTCTTAATTTGGAAAATTGCCACAAACTACAGCTGAATTGCTACACTGCCTTTGAGTTGAACCAAACTATGACTTAAATGGCTACAGAAATTAAAAAATAATCTGTAGACCCTGTGCCAGAATTGGAAGATCCATCACAAGATTGTTACAGCGTAGTAATTTATAAAAATAAAATGTATCAAATCATTACATTTATGTACAGTGAAGACTATTTGAATGCAACACAATATTGCAGAATTCAGCTGCAGAGTTTCTGCAGGAAACAGAATAATTTCAATAGTAATTAACCCCATTTGTCTATGAAGGAAGCTGTGACACTGTGTTGAATTCTGGTGGGCTATGCTATATAGTGCATTCATCTATAATGGGTTATATGTTTCGATTCCTCTCAGTATGAGTCTTTCAAAACATTTTGCACTAGCAAGTTCTTACTCCACAGTCTTACTGATACCAAATGACCTCATTATTTGTTTGCTTGTGAGAGCATATTATGTTGTCATGGTTAGCACTGTGACATCACAGCAAGTGTGCCAGGAAGTCAGAACATCCTGAAGAACACTTTCAATACTGACTTCATAGATAAGTTGGCAAAAAGCAAACTGCAAACGAGAAAACGCAAATTAAATTGAAAGAAAATGTTCCCCCATGAATTATAACAGAACTGAGCATACCTATTAATTTATATACAGAAGTAGGATCCTCATATTTAATTTCTAGATAGAGAAAAAAACACTTCTACAGCAGAAAAAAAAATTCCTTTTTAAGTGTTAGAATGTTTTCAGTGCACCACTCATTTTTAACATTTTGTAGTATCTAAACATGTTGATAAAATGTGATGTACATCGTATACTATTGCCTGAAAGTGGTTTGATTGATTTCCAGTTGAACAAATTTAAGGAGGCAAAGAAACGTGGAAGTTGTTAGAAGAAAAAGGCCCATAGGAAAATTGTGTCTGCCCAGTACTACCAATCAAATGTGGAAGTGAAAGGTCCAGTGGCCCTTTACTCCACTACCCCCCTTTAATAATGTCTAAAATGAGCACACATATCAGTTTCTACCCATGATTGTATTCCCCTACTGTTTCAACACAGACCACTTTATTCGGTAGCTTATTCTACTTCCTGCCACCCTTTTGGTTAAAAAGTACTTCAAGGCATCCCTTTTGACTTTGCCCCTCCCTCCCCAACTGCTTTATAGGGTTTCCACTGATGCTTGAGTTCCTACTCAACTTAAACAGTTTCCCACTATCCACCTTTTGAGGCATTTGTATGTTTCAGTCCTGTCCTGCATCTCCCTTCTCACCTCCATTGAGTGCATCTTTAGTTTTTCAACCTCCCATCATAGGGCATTTCCTGCTGTCCCATGATCATCTCGGTTACCCTCCTCTGCTCCACCTTTATTGTAGCTTGTTCCTAGCCTTCCTCAAATGTGGTCTCCAAAACTGCACAGACTCTAATTGATGGCAAATCAAGAACCTATACAGTGGCAGAATCACTTCAATTCTCTGGTTGGTGATCCCCGATCCCATGAATCCCAGAATACTATCTTCCCCTTACCAGTACATTGTTGCATTGTGCTGATGTCTTCAGACTGTCCAAAATTATAATCTCTGGGTCCCTGTCCTCTGTTGTGCTTTCCAGAACTACTTCCCAGATTTGTTTTCATTTTTCAGATTTATTAGCCCTATATGTATCACCTTATACCGTTTGATGTAAAATTTCAACTTCCATACGTCTGATCACTTCTTTAATCTTCCCAGATCCTTCATAATTTTGACCCCATTCTTACCATCCACATGGCCACAGATCATAGTATCATCTGCAAAAAGACAATCTTTCAATGTAACCCTACACTCATATCACAGATGAAGATGTTGAAGAGAACCGATACCAAGATTAATCCCTGTGGCACACCACTAGTGACTCTGCACCCCTATTAGTATTCCCCATTAAAGAGCTAATAGCACCACTAGCAGATAGAAAATTGTATTAATTTATAAAAGTAGTCAGTCATTACTTTTTTATTTCTGAAGTATTTTTATTTTTTCCATTGTTCATTAGTAAGTTTTATGCCTGTCAGCACTGTGTGATGTAAAGAGCAGTGCTGTACCTGTAGACTGACCCAACTACTGTATTTTTTCTCTGTATAACTCATCAACAGTGTGACCTCACTTCTTGTGACATCATATGTGACCATTCTGGTAGCAGGTGTTTGGCACCACTTGGTCAGTTGTGATACCACAGACAGTGAAGTCACAGGGCTGATGGTATATGAGGAAGACTAGAACTAGCCATCTCAGCCTCTAGGCAGAGTACTGTTCCAGATCACAGCAACTATTATGAGGTAGAAAATCTTCTAATTAGTAAAATAGAAAAGGAAACATACTTTAGATTCTTTGCAAAAAACTATGTTATTGCACCTGTTAGGGTAACTTAATGCCACAAAAGTAGGGAAATGTGTCATTAGGATTTCTCACCCCAATGCCCCCACTCCTTCCCCCAAACAGCAATAGAAAAAAAAATAGGGTCTGGGGTCTAGGAGTCTTGGTGAATCAGTGGTGGTGTCTTCCTTGTGGGTTGCCAACCCTAATGCCTTCTCCATTCCATGAGTAAGCAACATCATGCATGATCTCTTTTCTTCATGCAGGGCTGATGGTGGGCAGGGGTGAGCAATAGGGTTGGCAATCCTCTAGAAGTACCCCACCACTGATTCTCCAAGACTCCAGAGACACAAAACCCTAATGCTTTTTCATTTTGATGCTTGGGGGGCTGGGGGGAATTAGGGTGAGAAATCCTAATACCACATTTTCTTACTTTTATGGTGTTAAGTTACCCTAACTGGTGCATTAATGCAGTTTTTTTGCAAACAATTTCCTTACTTTTTTAGATAGTATCATCAAATCCTCATTTGCCTGTGGAAGAGCAGGGTCAAGAGGGCCCTGAACTTACATTTCCTCCATAGATGTGCACATGTTGCCATGGAAGCAGAGGGCCCACAGGGCCCTGCACTTGCATTTCAGCCAAAACAGCAACCACATTTTCAACATAGCCTTGTTATTACCCCATCTCATGAATGCCATACTGAAAATGTTCAAATCCTGCTGAAACATCATTCTATGCCACAGCAATGTCATTCCATGCCACAGGTGTGAAAACACATTTTGGCTAGGATTTGAAAAATGACAGCTGTCACATTCATGAGGTGGTGTGAAAAAATGGCTATGCTGAATATTTGGGGTGAAAATATTGAAAATTGCCAAAGTTATGAGTGAGCATAGTAACATTTCATTGCATGCACATAATATTGTCATTTTTAGATATTCTGAATCCAAATTTTCAGCCTAGCCTTCCTTATGACCCCTCATGAATAAGTACAGTGAAAAGTTTAAAATCCTACCTGAAAGGTGATTTCAGCAAGTGACAGCAAAATCGCCTTTTGTGCCAGATTTCCAGAATTCCACTGACATTGTTCATGAGGTGGGGTCCACAAAAGGTCATATTGAAAATTTGGTGTCAAAATATGCAAAAATGGCCATGTTATACATCAGAATTGAAAGCCCCACTGAAATACATTGAACCTTATTTACCTTAGTTTCTCACATTGCAGTCGCTGGTTCCAACAGCAACACGTGTCTTGAATCAGAGTGGATCCTCACCCTGTTACCTTTTTAGGTGAGTGAGGGTGTATGGGGAGGTGTGAGGGGGTACAGGATGGTTGGTGCTCTGTGGGACATTGGGGTGTGGAGGTCAAATTAGTGAGGGACCATTTTCCTTTTTTACAGGCAAGAGAAAAGACATAGAGTGACAGTTTTTTTTAAATTACAGGCCATGCAAATAGGGGGATGGGGATCAGAGGGCAGGGGGTGCCACTAGACACCAGAGAAACATTACAAATAAAGGGGACAGTGATAAGAGGGGTGGGGGTGCCACTAGACACCAGAGAAACATGCAAAATTATGGGGAGGGTGATCATGGGGGCCACTAGACACCAGGACAACATTAATATATATGGGGGGTGGGGGGCAATAGACACCAGACAAACAAATAATCATATAGAACAGTGATCAGACACGGGTGGATGCCACTAGACACCAAGGAAATGGTGGCTCACTGCTTTCACTGCAGCCCACAGCAGGAGTTCCAACTGTTGATGCAGAAGTCAAGAAAGTCCTGTAGCTTTTGAGGGGGGCCACTAGAAACTAGCAAAACATTTAAAAGTGCAGAACAATGATTGGAGAGGGGGGCCACTGGACACCAGGGAAACGTTGATCTATATTGGGAGGGTGGTGGGGGGTGCCACTAGACACCAGGCAAACAAATAGTCATACAAAGCAGTGATCATATACTGGGGGATGCCACTAGACACCAGGGTAATAGATGCTCACTGCTCAAACTGCAGCCCCCAGCATGAGTTCCAGCTGTGACTGCAGAAGTAAAGAAAGTCCTGTTGCTCTCATACAGAGAATGTGGGTCAATGACTCCTCTCACTGAGCTGCACACCTGGGATTTTCAATGTCCAGAAAACGTATTTATTGCACTTATAATAAAAAAAATGGGAGAATCTACCAAAATGGATTCAGTTTACCTATAATCAGGTGTTTTTTTTTTCACAAAAGCCATACTTTGTATGTATTTTAAAAGCTGCCTAAGTTAAAAACCGTAAAAAGAAAATGGCGGCCATCTCAAATGTTTTTTTTCCCAACACAAGTAAATCATTCAAATAACTACTTGTGATATGTTTTTTTACCTTTCATGATTTTTTTTTTTTTTACCTTTCGCAATAGGTCTTTTTTTACCATTTACATCAGAACATTAAACATTGTTATAACTTTAAAATAGGGCAATACTTTTTCACCAAATTTTGAAAGGCACACCCTTGGCATTGGCCCTTTCTACCCTGAACATTTTATGAAAACATTCTTCACAGTCTAGGCTATAGATGACAGCAATAAAATGTCCAGTGTTAAGTACAGGAAACCAAACATGTTTTTTATTCTATTTTTTGGCGCTCCATATCTCAAAAACTGTACAAGATGCTGTCACAAATCTTTCCTTTTTTCTACCTTTCACAGTAGGTCTTTTATTACCATTTACATCAGAATGTTAAACATTGTTATAACTTTAAAATTGGACAATATTTTTTCATCAAATTTTGAAAGGCACACCCTTGGCATTGGCCTCTTCTACCCTGAACATTTTATGAAAAAAATTCCTCACAGTCTAGGCTGTAGATGAGAGAAAAAAAATTCCCAGTCACAAATCTTTCCTCATCTTGAAATTCTGGCAGCCAGACTGCGTGAACCAAATTTGGGGCTATTTTTTCCCCCAAGAATGTAAAATTATTAAGGTGCAAAAATGGGGTTTCAAACATTAAACAGGCTACTCCACCATAACTACAGGGGAGCGACCACACCCCTATAATATATTTGAAATTACTCCAATTTATTGATTTTGTATTAGTCCAACCATGAGAAGCCCATGAGATGCAGCAACTCATTTCCATGGGGGTCAGAGGGAGGTTAGCAGCAGTCAACAGGTTAACACAGTTCAGCAGGAATTGTTATATGCAGACTAAACTATACACAGTAAAACAAATTAACTGAAAAGATAAGTACATTCAAACATTTATCAAAGAATGCTTTAAAATCAAAGTGATAAGGTTGACAGCAATTGAAGGACTGCCCTATCCCAGGACCCCTTGCACAGATCTACTGTTGCACTGAACCAGGCATCTAGCTTGATACTCAGCATCAAGCCATGCTGGACCCCTTCATGCCCCTGGCCTCTCCATGCCCCTTTCAGCAACATAGTGAGGACAGGGGGTGTGCTGTGGGTGCCAGTTCTATTGCAGACATCCTCAAGTGGAGGGTCTGCAAGTGGAGTCACACCATTGGCACTTATTTAGTTTATTTCTGAGGATCAAGTCCTAAAAAGTTAAAAAGATATTAGTCTGATACCAAAAAGATCTGAAAAATACCATATTCAGAGCTGGCCTAATGGTGTGGTGGGTTGTGGCACTGAGTGCCACACCATCTACCACACTGGTGATATGGGTAAAGAAATGGATGAAGATTGCTCAGGGGTCAGCTGGTGAGGGAGAATTAAGCAATCCAAGGACAGTTGCCCTCCCTCATGGAGAGGGGTACCTGCATTCCACTTGGCAAGTGCCACCTAGAGGAATCTGGGTGGCAGCATTGAGGAATGCAAGAGAAAGGGATCCCACCCACATGCTGACAGGGGTGTCTCCATGGAGGTGAAGCATGCAGAATCTGCTGCTATATGTGCTGTGGGCCATGGGGTAGAAAACAGCAGAAAAAAATTATCAGAGTCCTAGAGGAGCTCACAAAACTGAGGGTAGACAAGGCAGTGGTACCAGAAGGCATACATCCCAGGGTACTAAAGGAACTATGGATGAAGCTAGGAGCACCACTGGTGGCCATGTTCAGTGGGTCGCTTAATACAGGAGTAGTTACAGAGGACTGGAGAGCACATGTAGTCGCTCCTCACAAAAATGGAAGCAGGGAGGAGGCAGGAAACTATAGGCTGGTTAGCCTCAACTCAGTAGTGGGTAAGATTATGGAGGCACAGCTTAAGGAAAGGATTGTGGAACACCTGGAATCTAACAGAACACAGGATTCAAGGCAGCATGGATTCACAACAGGAAGGTCATGTCAAACAAATCTGATAGATTTTTTTGACTGGGTGATGATGGAGGTGGATCAACGTGGAGTGTTAGAAACATAGAAACATAGAGTCTGATGGCAGATAAGGACCACTTGGCCAACCCAGTCTGCCCATTTCTCTACATACTGGATAAGCTACAGATCCAAGTTAACCAACAACCTACCTCGATTTCAGCAAGGCCTTCGACACCATTCTACAAAAAGACTGGTAAATAAGTTAGGAAGCCTGGGCATGGGCCACAAGGTGGTGACTGGGGTTAGAAACTGGTTGGGGAACCCAAAGCAGAGGGTGGTGGTAAATGGAAACCAATCAGAGGAAAGAGGGGTAACCAGTGGGGTACCTCAAGGATCAGTCCTGGGGCCAGTCCTTTTTAATGTCTTTATTAGTGACATTACAAAAGGGCTGGAATGGAAGGTTTGCCTGTTTGCAGATGACAACAAGATCTGCAACAGGGTAGACACTCCAGATGGGGTGGAAAAAATGAGGAGGGGCCTAGGAAAGCTGGAAAAATGATCCAAAGTGTGGAAACTGAAGTGCAGTGTGAAGAAGTGCAAATTCATGCACCTGGGACTCAGAAACCCTGCATAGGGCTACAGGGGATTAGGTGCGATCTCCCGACTGATATTATCCCATCTGTCATGGTACTGACACTGATTTTCTGTTTACTTAATTCCCAACTGCTACTTAATACAGAAAGTTTTTATCCAGTCAAGTTTAGGTGTCGGGCACAAGTGTACACTTAATAACCATCAGAACTACAAACAACTAATTACCCTCATAGTAATCAGCACTTGATGCCAGAAGAAAGACAGTGTTACTACGATGAACCATGTGTATATTTTGTTTTAAACACAGAATTACCCTCAAAGTAATCAGCACTTGATGCCAGAAGAAAGACAGTGTTAGCACAATGAACTATGTGTATATTTTGTTTTAAACACAGAAATTACCCTCAAAGTAAGATGCCAAAAGAAGGACAGTGTTATTTTGGTCATGACATTAAAAACAATAAATTTATCCTTACCTTGAATGTTCATCAGCTATTGGGTTGCAACGCTGCACCATAAACATGGTATCTGTTCATTCCCAGTACTGCAGATTCGATGTAATGCACAGCAAATACGTCACTAGTGTAGCAGCTCAATATTGTTCAGTGTCTATTTAAATTAGGTCAGACTTTTAAAATCAAAACTTTAAGTAATTCAAATGTCAGAGTATGCAATTCCTTTCAAGTACTTGCTCACTCAGGACTGGAAGGCAGATGGGGTAGCATGTAAACTCAAAACTTTATTAGTTAAAATGTTATAGTTTGAGGGCTGTGGCTTTTCATATACGCAGGTCGTGTGCAATTCTTCTCAAGTGCTCACTCACGGATCTGGTATTTCTTTCTTTAACAATATTCCCTATTTTGGTTTCTCAGGCAACGTAGTGCTTTTTCTGAGGAGATTTTGGCAGACCACAGTTAATCTTTTCAATAGTGCTGATTGTAACTAGCTGTTCCTTTTGTAGTTGTGCTACAAATCTGTATATGCCCACATGTGGTGCACCAATTAATGCTGCAAGACGGCGATGCCAAGCCTCCACATTATTTTGAGTCCGTGGATAACCCATTGACATTTGTTCAAGTATAGACTAAAACACTGGTTGAAAGAGGGTTGGGGAGTGTACTATGGTATTCTCATCCTCCTTCGTACCCTGCTGAGGACATAATTGTCCTCAAACCATTCTACCAGAGCAGCACTAGATGGTGGCACCTCACTTTTTATTTCCAAAAATGGTCCCTCTATCTCATTATCAGGAAGAAACAATAGTGCCTGTAGTTGTCTCATTTTAAGACTGAATTCTGGATCAGCTCCATATTCTGTGGCAAGTTCCAAGTTTTGTATCTTTCACCACAACATTTGTCCGAAATGAAACAAACAACCTATATTCAGGCTGTCGGGGAACTCTGATTTTGATGCGTTAATAGCTGCTTGCTCAAAGTCTGTAATTATTACTTTGGGTGACAGCATAAGTCCAAATTCATCAGCAATATCATGCATATCCTGAAATAGATGCATGTAGCAATCGTTAGACTTTGACGACATTAAAGAAAACAGGAAACAATATGGGATGTTTTTTGTGTGCAAACTGCTGCGTGAATTGAGTACAATTGCCTAAACAGAGTAGGAACAGGTCTGAATCTTCCATCCATTGCCCAGAACTCTGCCACTGCAAGCTTCTCCATATTCTGCTTTGTAGTAAAGATTACTATCTTGTCCTCATCCAATGATGACTCCTTTGCAAGGAATCGTTGACCATTTACTAAACATAAGTGTTCAGGGAAAACCAAATCATGTAAGGTTCATGGCTCTGGTTAGATGACATTACATCTTGCACGCTTCACTATTTGCTGCAATGCTTTTCTAGATGGCATACATTGCATGACTTCTGCTGATATTTTTGAAATCTCATGCTGAATTAATTTTGCAGGAGTGTCGTGAGTGTCTATAGCCCTCTCTTTCAGTGAAGCAAGTGCAGATACATTGGGGAAATCGGTGGCATCAGGAGAATAATTATGCTCTTTCAGTTTTCTTAACTGATGCTTACCTCCTACCAAAACAGTGGAAGCCCTTCCTAAGCAGTTCTTCCCCTTTCTGCTTTGGCAGCACCAATAGTAAAGGGCTACTTGGTTTCTCTCTTTAACAAAAAGATAACCATTTATGCAGAGCTTATCATTTACTTGCTTAGAGCTGACTGTCTTACATACAACCACTGCCTCAGTCATCTCTGCAAGTACCTCAGCAAGTATGGCAAACAATCCCATAGTCTGTGGCTTCCCCTTAACAAAATCACCCACAGCTGAAAATCAAAATTATTCAATTATTCAATTACCGTACTAGCTGTAATTATTCAATTACAGTACTACTGTAGCTATAAGTAAAGTAATAAGAGTGAAGATAGGTGGCGCTGTGAGCTAATGGAGATATTTGGTCGCCTTGCTTCATGCCTGTCTGCCTGCAGTACTCTCACCATACTCTCGTTGTTTGTCTTATATGTAAACACTACCTCAAGCAAACAACACTACCTCAAGCAGCAGGATACTGTGTGTCGGGAAATCATAGTAATGGGTAAGTTAACAATCGGGATAGAATTTGATGGGACGGTGATCACATTGGGAAAGCGGTGTTGGTGAAGTATTTGTCAGGAAACAATCAGTCGGGAAACAGTAAGGATCCCGTTACAGAAAGGGGTGGAGTTGCTGACAGTCACCAGGGGGGAAATGGATTTGGGGAGTATCATCTCAGATGACCTAAAGGTGGCTAAGCAGAGTACGAAGGCTGTAGGGAAGGCCAGTGGCATGTTGGGGTGCATAGGAAGGGGTACCACCAATAGAGGAGGGAAGTGGTGATACCACTATACAAAACACTGGTGAGGCCTCATCTGGAGTACTGTGTGCAGTTCAGGAGACTGCATCTTTGAAGAGATGTAGACAGGGTGGAGGTGGTTCATAGAAGGGTGACTAAGATGGTGCAGGGCTTGCAGCAGAAGTCTTATGAGGAGAGATTAAAAGACCTCAGTATGTATACACTGGAAGAGAGGAGGGAATAGGAAGATATATAGAAACCTTCCGGTATCTTAAGGGCATAAACAAGGTACAAGTGGAATACATCTTTCGGTATTGAAGAGGTACAAGAACAAGGGGCCACGATATGAGATTGGAGGGGGGCAGGATAAGGGATAACGTGTGGAAGTTCCTTTTTCACAGATAGGGTGGTGGATGCATGGAATAGCCTGCCTTAGGAACTGGTAAGAGCAAGCACAGTGGCGGTATTAAAACATGCATGGAATAGGCATAAGGGAAGGGAAGGAGAAGCTAAAGTCGATGACAAAGTAGTGTCAGCGGCCTCTGCTATAGGTCTGGTAAACGGGCAGACTGGATGGGCCTAGCGGTCCTTATTTACCATCAGCTTCTATATTCCTATGTTCTATGTTCCTATGATCATGACTGGAAGATGGACCGATCACCGGCTGGCTCAAGAGCAGTGACCTGGGCACCTCTGTATGTTCTGTGGCAGAGAAAATTGTAAAACAACAAGTTTATATTGCCTTTTACCTGAATCTAAAGAGAAAAAAAATAACAGACTATAATAAAAGTTAGATTTCAATACCAGCTTTCTTACTTGAAGCATCTCAAGATGTGTAATAAAAATGAGTTAAATAGTGGTATATACTGGAAATTAAGCTTCTGTGAACAGATCAGTAAGTCAATCAGAAATTCACACCAAAAGCTTTGCTTGCTTTATCAGAACTGTAGCTGTCTCAGCATGAATACCTGAAAGCAAATGCTACAACTATCACTTTTACCTAGTCTGAAATATGGTAAAAAGACCTACAGACCTGCAAATTTCTCTCCTCTACAGAAAATCACTATTGACATCAATAAACCTATGCAGGTTAGCATTTGTATGTGACAGACTCCCCACTGCCACCTCTATAGTTTTTGAGATCACCTTAAAAACAGGCTTTAGATCTATTTCTTGCATCATGCACCACACCTCCGAAAGTCTCACCTTTACTGTAACCTTGAACTTTCTTCCTAGACAAAAGACATATTACTGTAAATACCTCTCTCTTATTTATAAATGTGCAAATGATCTGCCTTCCTTTGTGTTATTCTCTCATAAACTGCTCAAAGCTACAATCTAAGACCAAGCATGGAAAATCTTCATGTTACATGGGCACACATAGTACTAAATTACAATTCACATAAGACTGTCTCACCAATGAAATGCCAGCACAAAGCCTTGCCGATGCCAGTGACCCAGGTTTGGGAATGGACCCGGGTGCTGGAGGGCCGGCCGGGGGGAGAGGGCTCGAGCATAGAATGACTGCTCGCCTTCTCTCAGGGGGAGGACAGGGAAGTGACCCAGCACTTGCTGACCTCTGGTAGAGGCTGGGGACATGGCACTGTGTAGGGTCCCACTAACTAGTGGGGCATGGTGAATTTCGGCATACGCCTGATGTTAGTGGCACGCCATGCCCCCGGGGAGCAAACGGGAAAAGAGCCCCATAGCTGACCGGATGATGGTTGCCAGCTCCCACTGCTGTGATACCCCAAGCAGTGCACAGACCGCCCTAGCAGCACCTGGGCCAAGAACTGCAATGGCTGCCCCACCGATGCCTTCCCCCTCGGAGGAGAAGGACACACCTGGTGAAGGGTTACGCTGGGTTACCCGGGGGAGCTGCAATATGGGGTGACAGGTGGCTGCATCAGGGCAGTGAGGGGCATAGGAAGGCCCAAAGGAGAGACCAGCCTGGAGCTGGGGAGCAAAAAAACAAAGCCTTGCAAGAAACTGTTGCATAAGATTTTCATCTCTGTTTCACATTGCATTGAGACAGAAATGCAGATGCATTCCAGCTGAGTTGCAAAACCATTTTGTAAAAGTTGCTGTCAAACTGCTTAAGTGTTGCAAAATAACACAATGTGAGTTGCCAATACATTGCCAACCTTTATAAACAAAGTAAAACCAACTTATTAGTGTGGCAGTTCAATGTGAATTATACTGCAGTTCTGGAGGCCTTGTCAATAGCAACTGCAATTAGTTGAAACCTACTTATGACATCATGGGCCCGATTCTCAAAGGGCCCTTAGACTGACGCAAACTGCTGAAAAAGGCAGCTTGCATCAATGCCTGATGCACCAGGGTCCCTGTGCCCAATTCTCTATCGAGCAGCATCCAAGCGGCAAAGTCCCACAGCTTGCAGCAAACCTGACCATGCGCCGAACAGATGGTGCACCTGGATGGTGTGCCACAAGCTGTGGGATGGCCATGCACCACAATAGCACATCACTGGAGGCTAGTGGCACCCATTCAACCCTAATGCCTTGTCTGTAATACTTCCTTGGTGGTCTAGCAGACCCCCCTCCCTGATCCCACATGTTGCCTGTGTATACTTATAAAATATGTCCTGGTGGTCTAGTGGACCCCCCCATCCCCCAACCCCTGTTATGTCACTATAATACTTCTGAGGTTCTCTAGTGGCCCCCCACCTTGGCTGGATCCCACAACCCCCTCCCCCGTTCCCAAAATGAGCTGGTGAATGGCACAGCCCACCGATCGCTACCATGGCCAGACACTGACTGATCTTTCAATGAGCACCTACTGTACCCAGTACATGCTCATTGATTGACACCTCACTCAATGAGCACATACTGAGTACAGTAGGCAGTCATTGAGAGCTTAGATGATGGCTGGCCTTGGGTGGAGACCAGTGGGCTGTGCCTGTCGCTGGCTCATTTTTGGGATGGGGGCATCAGGGTAGTATGATCCAGCCTGTCAGAGTGGGGATGGGGGACCACTATACCACTACAGAAATATTATAATGACATAATGGGGGGTTGGGGATTGGGATGGTGGGCCCACTAGACCAGCAGGATATAATTTATAAATATACACAGTGGCATTAGGGATCATGGAGTGGGGTCCACTAGATCACTAGGATATATTTTATAAATATGCAATGGTGACATGGGGAATCAGGGAAGGGGAACCACTAGACCACCAGTGCAATTGTTACAATGACAATGGGGATCAGGGTGGGGGGTGCAACACACTGGTGTAGCCTTCCCAACCCTCCCAAAGGATGTTCCTAAGTATCCTTAGACCAGCCCTAGCTGGTCTATACTTAGACTTTTGCCCTCTGGGAGGATTTTGAGAATCCTGCATTAGGGGGATATGGCAGCCTGTGTCTGCTGCAGCCCCATAGCACCATGCAGCAGTCCATTTTGTGGTGCACAGGTGACATAATCCCCATGTGGTGCAGGCAGCCTGCAGTTGATGCAGGCTGCCTTGAGAATCGCTCACGGTGTATCTTTTGGTACATGGAATTAGGCCAAATTTCCAAGATTCTGTGAATTTAAAAATTCAGCAGAGCTCTAACTACCATCTTAGTCCATCTGGCTGTCATCCTGGCTCATCAAACCCTGAGATGCCCTTAGAAAACATGCAGTATCTAAAACATCCTTATCATATATACAACTATCACCCTTTGTGCTAGCTAATATCTATCTCCTGTAGTGTTTTAATACTGTGCATTTATATAAATTCTGTCTCTCTCTTGTACATAGTATTGTTTAGATTTAGTTTTGCCTGAAATGTTATTTTATGTCAACTTAATTTATAACTACCCTGTTCTTGTCCCTAGGACTGTTTTGTACAAATAAAAATGGTACACCTAAATGGGGCTATCCTGGTTTGCACAATTTTAAAATGAAAATAAATAAATATGAATACTGAATGCAGCATCAATTCTGTGCACACAGTATACAGCTTCAGACCTGTTTTGTTAATAGACAATGCTGTTTGGGACAACGTATACAGTATAGTTCATACTCTCAAGAAAAGTGCCATGAGATCTTATAAAATGGGAAGGGATAATCCTGTATTTTGATTGATTGCTAGCCACGCATTAGAAGTGTCTAATGCATGGCTAGCAAGAAGTTCAGGCAACTACAGCCGTATTTAAAAACAAATGTGTAAATAAGACAAACAGAATGTTCATTTTTAAAAACGCTGCCATTTTTTTCTCTCTTAGCGAGGAAAAGTAAAAGCTGCCTTCCACCCACTTACTTGCTTCAACTACTGCCAAGCCGCTCCAACAGTCTAATGAAGCAGATATTTTTAAACTGTCTCATCCAGTATGATATTTATCTTTTAACAGCTTACCCCACATCTCTGCTTTCAGTCCCCCCACATTGCTGCTTGTGCTGCCATTTCCCTCAGCTCCTAACTGATCCTGACAGCAGTCCTCTTCTCTGCCTTATCATAAACAACTCCACAATCAGTAATACATACATCAATGTGAAAAAAAGTATTTTACTTGATTTTTTTTAATTATTTTCAGATTGCGGCTCTGCTTTCTCTCTCTCTCTCTCTCTCTTTGTCCCAGCACCCACCCATCCACTTTCATTCTGACCTGCCCTTTCATTGCTCACTCTCACTCAGAACTATAGCCCCATCTCCTGCCCAGCTGCCCATCTGCTGTGACATCAGTCCTTAAAACTGCTACTGACAGAAATGAGTAGCTTCACAAACAGTAAACACATATCATGTAGATTAGCAATCTACTTCATACTTTAGGATCCTGGCTCTCATTCCCACTCTCATAAATAGCGACTGTGTGATCAGTGACCCGCTCACAGCAACTGAAAATAATTTCATAAAAATAGACAGAGAGAGATGTTAAGAGTTTAAAATGCTTACCACCGCTGAAATTGTTCTCTCCTTGACAGTACACTATAGCTGTGCCATATGTGTGAGTGTTGGGGGGGGTTGGTGCCATGACAACACCAGTTCAACTACAGAGGTCATAAGAGGACAAAAAGGCATCATAGGTGGAGGAAGTATTTTACTAAAAATACTGTAACTATATTAATACAATTCTTAATTTTTTTCATAAATATAAAATTCAGTGCCCCATTTTATAAGTGCAATTAAACACTCTGAGGTTGTGCATTAGACATTTCTAACACATGGTCAGGGACTATAGACACTTGGTCTGTGGCATCATGCCTCACTATGCCCCTGGCTGTGCAATTGAAATTTCTAATGCACACACCCCGGAGTGTCTTATTGCTTACATATCCCGCTGGCTGGATGTCCACCAGAGAGAGGAAGAAAATGCTTTGGTTTAATGTCTTAGAAAGAAAACACCTACAGCAATATAGCACCATGACAGAACTGCAATGCAATGTTAACACTAGAGGTGTAAGCCCTAATTTCTGGTGTAAGTCTTAAACCCATGACCTTGTAGCCCATGGTCAAAGTGCAATCAGCTGGACAAAATGCACTCTTTACTGCAAGAGAAGCATAAAAACCACAGTGTTGGCTATTCACATCTAATGTAGTCTATGTAAATAATCATTGCATCATCTGTGTTATCCTGCTATTGTATAATTATTGTATTCCTCCCTCTTTATTGTAAATGTTTGCTCATGTCCCTGGGTCGCACCTGGAAATGAGCCTTGGCTCAGTGTGCCTTTCCCGGTTAACAAAATTTTTAATAAAAACAAATAAAAATGTCAGTTGTAAAGTGGAGTGTTTTAGCTGACTTTTACTTCCAGTATTAAAGTGAGGTACATTGTCCTGTCTTGTTTGTTACTATTTTGAGATTACCTCTGCTTTCATCATAGGTGGACAAAGGCATTGTCTAAAGCTATAGCTCTACCGCCATTGTAAAGAGAGAAAAAAGAAACTTCATGCAATATACCATAAAAAGTGACATAGCAACAGGTCTTGAAGATTGACATTAAAAGACTCTGGAAATGAAAAATGGCTGTAAACACAGTTTTACATTTACTTGGTACCCCGGAGAGATCCACTTCAGATAAATGTGACACAACCTGCCTGCCTTTAGCTACAAACTGCGCAGGCAAAACCTGAAATAAAAAAGCAGTCTTATTAAACAGCTTAGTGATTGATATAGTCATTTTACAAAGTAGTTGTGAATAAGCCCAAGGTTGACTTTGTTTTGAAAAATAATTTTGCTGTGTATAATTCTGGCAGTCAAATGGCAATTTTCTCAAGTTAGCGTACAATTCAAATGCATTATATCCTTAGTATACATCAAGTCAGGTTGCTGAAGAGTCTGCTATTTACAAAATTGTTATTTTAAATTCCCCAAGGGAGGAATAACTGGCAACAAAAGTCATATAATTTATATTATAGCGTAGACAGTACTTATTCCAGGAAACTTAAGTACAGTATAACTTAACAGCTTTTATTCAACACCATCATGAACACCACTGCGATTTTTTAAAAATGTCTTGTTGTTTACATCAAGGCCTTACTTTTATAGCTGGATATTTGAAGCAGAAATAGGGAATTTAAATAATTTGGGGAAAACTTACAGAAAATCAAAAAGAAGTAGACATATAATTCACAATGGGAAGCAGTGGAATATAATTGTTATCCAATCCTTGCATAGTCTTAAGTCCATCAGGAATTCATGAACTTCTAAACACCATCAGAAATGTTAGTTGTATTTATTTATTTATTTATTAAGATATTCAGAAAGACCTTTGAGTCAGAGACTCATTTACAAAGGCTCAACGTCATACATAAATTCCACTATGACGAGAAACTTAAGATACAGACATAACAGCACAGTACAGGTAACATTAATAGCATAATTAACATAATTAACATTATGAATGTTTCTTGTCTTTTGAAAGAAGGCTGGTGGCTATGCACAGCACATGCAGAAATCATTAGTATAATGGCTGCCACAACTTTTATAAGACATCAACAAATGCTATAATTTGTTAATAGAATATTACATTTTCAGATATACAATTATCTATCTACCTGAATGATATGGTAAAGTACAAAAAAGTATTTTTCAGCTCTAGACTGCAAACTCATAGATGTGTAAAAAGCGCTGAAAAGTTCACGTCCCCTTTAATGAAAGGGAAGAGTTTGACATGAAAGAGAAAAAGTGGAACTTTTAGTTGTTGCATTGCAAAACCCCACATGCATAAATCTCAACTGTCGGGACACTTGTGGAGGAAAGCACTCTCTAGCCTTGAACAGTTTCTCAGCTGGTTACTGGTGTTTATCTTATTCAGTTGCTAGTTGTCAGTGTGCAATTTGCATTATGCAGTATACTGTGGCAATGCTATTTATGTCTGCAAATCTGCAGATTTGCAGAGGGTAGAATCTTTCAGAAAAATGCTCTTTGCACTTGCAAGGGCAGTAATAAATACAAATACTTGCTAACAGTTTGTTTGCACTATTCTGATATACATCAAATGCGCAACAAAAGTAATCATCTCATATGTTGTCTCATGGCTCTTCCTGAGGGCACACTAGTAATAATGTTGGGTCAGTCAGTCTAGATAAAAAAAAAAAAATCAGTGGCAAACCAATCTACATACTTGGAAGAATCATTCAAGTATAGCACTGCTGAAAATTGAAACTTTGTCAGTGAATTATTGGTGAAGTACCAAACTCCATCCTACACATAGGCAGTGCAAAGCTAACACTTTCTCAGCAATTCATCAAGAGAAGTATCAGTTTGTTCCAGAAAAGTTCCATCCCCAAGCTAAGTTCAGAGATGGAGTCAGGCAGGGAGGATGACAGCTGGTACAGACCCTCCTCTCACCACCACAGCAGGATTAACCTTTTGGGGGTGGGCTGGGGGAAGGAGTTGGGGAGATTGCTGAGTGAGTGGGATGGGATTGTCGTGTCACTTACTTAAAGCAGCAATGCAATGAAAAATGCTTTTTCCAAAAAACTAGAGACCACATCTCTGCAAAGACATAGACAGAGTGGAGCCGGTCAGGAGGAGGGCAACCAAAATGGTGTAGGGTCTGCACCAGAAGATATACAAAGAGAGATTAAAGGAGCTTAATATGTATACCCTCAAGGAAAGAAGGGAGAGGGGGGACATGATAGAAATGTTCAAGCACCTCAAGGGAATCAACAAAGTCCAAGAGGGTAGAATCTTTCAGAAAAAGAGATGTGCAAGAACAAGGGGGCACAATTTGAAGATAGAGGGGGGATGGCTCAGAGGTAACGTGAGGAAGTATTTTTTCATGGAGAGGGTTGTGGATGCATGAAACAGCCTTCCTGAGGAGGTCGTTGAGTCAAGATCAGTGGGGGATTCAAGAATGCATGGGACAGACATAAGGCAATTCTAGTGGGGGGTAGGAGGAAGTAGGTTGTTAGTTAACTAGGATCTGCAGCTTATCCATCAGGTAGGAAAATGGGCAGACTGGGTGGGCCAAGCGGACCTTATCTGCCATCAAATTTTATGTTTCTAGTTTCAGCTACAATTAATACAAATATTAGCATGCCAGTAAATGTATGTGTCTGTGTGCATCCTATGTTGTGTACCATTAGCCTTGTTTTATTTTATCAGTCCTAATGCTTTCCAGGTCTATAATGCTATTTCTATGCAAAATGTGGCAGTCATCTTTTTTTCTTGATAAAAATACTAAATTAAAATATTAATAAAATACTTCAATTTTGGTGCAATTAGAAAACTGTACCACCAAACAGAACTGGAAGATGCCTGGAATATTTTATAGTTAAAAAGGTAGGCCCACATTTTTTGCCCAATTTCATTGTACTGCTGCTTAAATATTTGTGTGGGGAAGGAGGGGAGAAGAATGGGTGCAGTCCAACTGCTGAGTAGGTGGGAGAGAAGGATATACTTCCTTTATGATAACTACTGGGGCTGGATGAAGAAGGAGGATGGGCTTTAAGGTGCTATGGTGCTATGCACTGTGGGTGCATTGTTGTTTTGTGTGGTAAGTCCTATTACCAAACTCCATGATGTGACACTTGATTGGAGAAATGTCACTTCATGGAGCATGCTAGATGAAGTGCTATGCAAAGCTGGTCCATCACATAGTCTTTGCCTGGCAATGGTGGCTCTTTGATACCACAGCAACATGTGAAGGAACACATGGAGTAGTGGCACTTCACATAGCAAATTATCTTTTTTCCTTTTTTTTTACATTTTCTTTATATATTTTATCACAGTATGTAGCAAAAATACATCTGGGACAGTAGTTAAAGAATACATCATAATCAATTATCATTTGATGAGTATCATTCCCCAGAGTAACCACATTGGAGGGTAATAGCTATATACATATAAACATATGATTCTGCCAGCAGAGAAAGGCCATTTGGTCTATCAGGTCTGCTCGATTTTGCAGCTAGCACCCCTACTCTGCAGCTGCCCCCCCACCCTACACCTCCTCCCATGACCCTCCCTTTTACCCTATCCCAACCCCTCTTGAAGCATCCCACTGTTTTGCAGGCCACCACCTCTGCTGGTAGTGGGTTCCACTCTGCTACCACCCTTTCCATAAAGAAATGCCTCCTCATTTCCCTCCTAAACCTTCCATCCTCCACTCTCATGTCATGATCATGAGTGTCTCTCCCCACTCTCCCCTTGAACAGTGCCTCAGTGCCTGTTCTGTTTATTCCTCTCACATACTTAAAGTTCTCAATCATATCCCCCATCCCTCCTATCCTCCAAAGAGTACATGTTCAACTCCCTCAGTCTAACCTCATATGGTGACCCCACAAGACCCTGGATCATCTTCATTGCTTTGTGTTGCACTCCTTCCAGCAATCTAATGTCCCTCTTTAGGTAAGGGTGCCAAAACTGAATGCAGTACTCCAGGTGGGGTCTGACCAGTGATCTGTATAATGACAGAAACACCTCACTCCTCCTAGAGGTTATACCTCTTATAATACAACTCAGCATCTTGTTGGCCACTGCTGCTGCTTTTCTATACTGTGCCGAGTTGTACATTGCTCCCATAATGAGCACTCCCAGATCTTTCTCCTCCTCAGTAACAGCAAGCTGCACTCCCCCCAGGTGGTAGCTCCTCTTTGGATTCTTTGCCCTGAAATGCAGTACCTTGCATTTTTTGGCATTGAAACTAAGATGCCAGGTGTCAGACCATGTCCTCAGCCTTGTTAGATCTTTCTGCAGTCCCTGTCACCCCCCCCCGGTCATCCACCACTGCTCCCATCTTGGTGTCATCCGCAAATTGACTGAGCTTGCTATTTATGCCTACTGAGATCTTTGCAATAAATACCCCATATAACACCAGCCCCAGCACTGACCCCTGTGGGACCCCGCTCATCACTGCTTTTAGGGATGATCATTTTCCTCCCATCACCACCCTCTGCTGCCATTCCTGCAGCCAGTTCTCCACCCATCCCACCAATTTTTCCTCTGCCCCTGTGCCCCTTAGCTTAAATACTAGTCTCCTATGTTGCACAGAGAAGAATGCCTTACTGAAGTCCAGGTACATGACATCCACCACATGCCCTTTGTCCATTTCCCTAGTCACCCAGTTATAGTAGTTCACTGGGTTGGTCTGGCAGGATTTGCCTTTGACAAAACCATGCTGCCAACTGCCCTGCACCTCACTGACCTCCAGCTGGAGTACAGTAGTTTATTCAAACTGTTTACCACAAAAAGAGCTTTATTGCAGTCAATGCCACATAGTTTGTTTAAATCTTAATTCAAATAATGAGTTACCGACTTTCTTGGCCCTTTAAAGTATTGTCTACTCTGAAAGAAAATAAGTTCCTCACATTTTCATTGACCCCCTCTGTAGCCCCTTATTAGCAAAATTGACAGTTTTAAAGTTGTAATGACTGTAGCATTACAGATAGAAATTAAAAGTATGACATATCACCATTTCCACCCCCTTATATGGCCTCCTGGTTTACCCCATCTGGGATTAAATTACACATTTCAAATGATTCCAGAGAAATGTGTAAATCTAACACAGCACCCTGGTCATCGCTGAGCAGCCCCTCCCCCCCTCAGCTTCCTAACACCCAAGTACTGTGCTAAAATCCAAGCCTTTCTGGACCCAGCCAGCTGGATATAAAAGTCCAATGGACAAAGGCCTAAGGGGATGTACCAGAACATTGATACTGTGCACATTAAGACATTTTAGCCCAAGCATCAGTAACATGACTTATTCTGACTCTCAATGTCCCTGTACTAAAATGACAATGCAAAACTTCTTGATTGTGAAACCCACAGCTGTCATCTTAGCCATGCAGTGTAGCAGCAAATTTGGTGTACGGTGTCAAAGTATATTTATTATGCTTGCACCATATATAAACTGAACATGTTAAAACATTGTTCATCACATATAAACTTGTAAAAGTCCAGGAACAAACATACTAGTAGAAGTCTGTAATAAAGAAAAAGTCCAATGTCCAGATCAGAATAAGGGATAACAAATCCTATCCCCAATATCCAGTTTATAATTAATCATTCAAACTTTAGCAAATCAGAGCACCTTGACATGCAACTGATTTTGTATTAGGGCAAATGAAACTTATAGTATACCTCTAAGTTCAATCCCCAGGTTCAGCCTTAGTCTTAGAACACATTTTCCTCTTCCTCAGCCAGACGTCTCTGCTCTGCTTTCTCACAGCAGGTACCGGCTTCCTTAGAGTCAATGAACATGAACTGCTTCCTCCCCATTATATTATATAGGAGTATGGGGAAACGAAATCTAAAGTGATTGTGTAAGCCTGTTCTGTTTTCTCAATCAAACACCTTTCATCATTTTCTGGTGCCATATGAGATATCTTGAAAAAGAGCACCTTGTTCTCCTTATATATCACTGGGTTCTTCAACAGAGCTGCCAGCAGAATCCCATCTCATTCTCTTGACATGCCTATCACCAGCAACATGGCTCAGGGCTCCTTTGCACTACTCTGGTGCATTTTGAGGTGATGGGGTATGCATATTTTTTTTTCTTTCAGTTTGGGATTAAAACCTTTGAGCCAATGGCTCATTTACAAAGGTTCCAAGTCAAACATACTACAGAACAGAATAAACAGCAACAACAGTATATACGCAGAGATACATTGGCATACAAAAGATAACTTGATTTCAAGGTTACATAGGTTACATAAAAATCAATTGTGCTTAACTGTCAAATTACACTTTGGTCATAGATTGTCCAGAAATTTACAATGAAATTTCGCTGTCAGTCCTACATATATAGACAGGCAGTTCAAGTCTGCAGACGTCAGCAGAAGGATTTCAGATTTCAGGGAACTCAAGCTTGCTTGGGTAGGGTAATGCCACCAGAAAGAAAAGCTTTGTTGAAGATGTACTTGAGTGGCAGACTGAGAGGGTTTTGTCATTGGAGGTGGAGGGTCAGTGGTGAGGGATAGGGGATGAGGAGAAATAGTAAGAGATAGTCAAGGGGTTGGCAGTGAAGGGGAGAGGGAGTAATACAGGTGGGGTTGATAAGGTGAGAGCAGTAATGAGTGGGGGTATGGGTGGAGGAGGAAGCAGAGGATGGGACTGACGGTGGGGCAGGGGTGGGGCAAGGCGGGAGGGGGATAAGTCAATTGTAATGTTGCAGTGGGAGGTTGGAGGAGACTTTTAGAGACATTTAAAGTGCTTGAGTTAGAGCATTCAGGGGACTCTCAGATTAACATTATTTGAGGCCTCAACACCCATTGCCTCTGTTATCTAGCACTGCAAACCCGTGCTGGATCCCCTTTTCTTATTTCCTCTGGCAGACCCCCCAAATCCTTACATTGGTGGCAAGGGCAGTAATTTCAAGTTGCTAAATTCTTTTTTTTAAAACCAACTGTTCTTTCATAGAGGTTGCCATGGCTGCTAATGCCTTTCCTGCCATGGATGAAGACTCCTTCACTACATCTGTCAGTATGCCTACCATAGTCTTGTTAACCATTAGACACTGTGTGACAGAAACTAATGTTTTGTCCGGTGCCTGAACTGACCTCTGTAGAGTTGATATGGCCTGCTGATAGGAGTTCTGCATGGCTGTTAATGCCCCTGGTGACGGCAGGCTCTACTCTGGGGGATCACTCTGCTTCATTGGGCCACCCTAAGACTGACAGAAATCTTGCTTTGATGTGTGTTTTGAATACACCATCATGGAAAATGTTGCTATATTACCCTCAGTACACTTTTAGCCATCGAATGATGTATTTTTTGATTAAATATATCCACTAGTTGTTGTAATTTTTTGCACTGTAAGGACTCAAGAGTTGGAGAATGAAGTAAATGCTGTACCTTGCTGGATTGTTGGCTCTGTTGCCAGGTATCAAATTTTAATTACTTTGTGCACACCTACTCAAACAGCTAAGTGTGTAGTTGTATCATAACCTCAATTTCTCTACACTAATCAATGCCATGTTTATAACACACCACCCTAAACTTGGAGCACTGCACTGCAACAAATCTTGACTACAGCTCTTGTCCTGACACAATATGGTCCTTATGATTATCTCACCATTGTCTGTCTACATGAATGTGCTATATGGTGCTGCCTCCAAATCTACCCTCTCCACATTTGACTCCCTTTTGTGCTCCTTTTCCAGCTTTGCTCGGAACTCCTCACCTCTTACCCAAAACTTCTCTCTCTGCCTCAATCTCTCCCAATAAACCCCTCCCTTTAGTCTCAGTAGCTCAGCCACTGTTATTCCTTTCTTGCAAAATACCTGCCCTCCATATTTTAATTCTTCCTCTGTGTTCTCCTCTTCATTCTAGCTCATTATTCTATTCCCTTAATTCCTGACATTCTTTTTCATCCCTTGCTGCAGATTTTCTGTATGTCAGTCTACCTTCTCAGTCAATCTCTTGACTATCCCTTCTTCCAAGTTGTCTTTTTTCCTCTATCCCCATCTCACTCCACTCTGGAGAGCTCATTATATCTCCTCTTGCTGATAGCAAGCATCATTCCTGCCCCTATTTATCTTTCTACTATTCATATATTCTCTCCTGTTTTCTTCTCTGCATTCTACTTCCTATCCCCACCCCCACCCCACATCTCTCAGCTCTAAGCTCTCATTAACCACACCTTTTAATTTATGGAACTCTACCCTGAAGTAGTCATACCTTTCTTGTGCCTTCACTGCTTCAGCTCCCCTTTCTCCACACACCCCCCACCTCTTCTCTCTTCTTTCTGTATTGCTGGAAGACTTTGCTTTGGTTATTTATCTCCACTTTCTACTCTGCAAGCACATTGTCTGTATATTACATTCTGCATTTGGTGGAGTCTGAGTATAGTTTTTTACTGCATTTAGAAATTACATGTTTTGTTTTATTTTTGCTTCCTTTTTTCTGTATATGTTGTTTCCTGTATTCTGCATATTTAATATAATTGTTCCATGATTTCTGTTGACCATTCATCTCCTATTCTTCCTTCCTTCCTGGTTTGCTCCTGAAAATAGCTTCACTTCAGCATGCTTATCCCAGTAACCAAATTATTAGTTGAACTCAAAAGCTAGAGTCACAGATTTATGTGTACTAAAGGATCTGATTCACAGGAATGAGATTTTTGGAACACGCCTTTTCTATCTGATGGTGATAACCAGAGTTCCTCAAACATATTTGCTACTGAGAACACAATACGAATATGGACAAATCTAAGCTGGTCATATCCACAGGTCTGTGAAGTGTTTGTATCTGATATGCCCTCCATGAATCCAAAATAGAGAATACAAAGAAAGGTATAGCTGTATAATTGGTTAATTCTTCCACACTAAATGAGGAACTGTCACACACACACATACAGCAGTAATAACTCATTTGTGATCTATGCATCAGCTTGGCCAGTATAAGTGTGACTCACATGTTTCTGACCTTCAGACCTCAGAATCATAATGCCACTCTGTAAACCCAGCATGACTGTGACATTTCCAAACCTCCTCCACCCTGTTGCCCCTATCATATGTGCAGAGTATTGCAAAGGTGGCAGCCATGGAGGCAGAGCCGTGTGTGGGCCTTGGGCTCCTGCTTTACACCTGCAAGAAAATGTAGGATATTTCTGTCCACAGAGAGCACTGCCATTTTCCTTTAGAGAAAGTACTTTTATTTTTTTTAAAGAAAGAATAGTCAGCTCCAGCCCTGCATGTCCAGTCCTTTATAGGAGGTAGAAGAACTGGCTATAGGTCAACTCCTTTTAAATCAGGCACACTTGGCCTCATAAAAACACATACAACACTGTCCCCCAGGCATAAATTCTATATTCCTCATCTGTCAGCAATGCAACAGTGACTTAGTTAAAGTTACTTCTCACATCCACTCCCCTGCATGCCACTGACCCAACCAATTGTAACTTTTCAGAAAAAAGATACTGGGTGAGGGAAGGGAACAGGCCAGCAAAGGGGGAGTATTGTGAATGCCACCAGGTTCTCATTGTATCCTGTTATGTGACAATTGTTTTGCAAAAGAGTTGTAAAGTTGTAAAGAGGAATTGTTTTGTAAAGTACCATGAATATGTGAAATGGAGACTTGATAAATAGGTCTGTAGGTCAAACATGACATTTCAAAATACAGCAGTAGATGGTGCCATGAGGCAAGAAATGCACTGCTGTATTAATGAATCCAATCTTAATGCCAAAACACAGAGATTTGGCATAGAAGACCTGTGCTCATTTATGATTTAGTAATGAATGGAAATGCAAGGCAGGGAGGCAAGGTGAGGAGAGTCCAGGCGAGGCGAGGCGAGGAAAGGACAGGACAGGACAGAACAGGAAAGGAAAGGAAAGGAAAAGGAAAAGGAATGGAATTTGATTTCATACTGCACCTTTCATACAAATTAAATTTCAAAATGCTTTACAGTCCAGTAGAGGGAGCCAGGAGAATGTTGCTGCCAATAAGTTCACAGGGATGTTCAAACTGCACAGAAACAGAGCAGAGAAAGGTGACAGACAGCTTAAACACAGAGACTTTACCTGACTTCCTCAGGATCACATTGTCAAAATGCATCCTATGCAAAACCCATGAAGTAAAAAATGGTTATATGGGAGGAACTAAGGTTTATTCATGCCATTTTAAGAGCTAGTTCTTAATAGCTTTGCATACCCTGTTAGTTCTTGAAAATTATTTTCATCAAAGGTTTTGAGATAGGGTGAATTAGCCACACTAAAATACTGTAGTGTCTACATGCAAAATACACTTTGTTGCAGTCTACCATGCATGTTATGCACAGAAAGTGGTGATTTACATACGAACATATGCAAATGCCAGCAGGAACAGGCCTCACAGTCTGTCGGGTCTGTTCGATTGTGCAACTAGCCCATCAACTTGCAGCTGTCCCACCCTTCCCTCCCTCCTCACAGTCACCCCCCACTCTGCCCCCCTCCCTTGAAACAGCCCACTGTCCTACAGGAAACCACCTCCTCAGGTAGAGTGTCCCATTTGTCTACCACACATTCAGTGAAAAAATGTCTCCTAACTTCCCTCCTGAATTTCCCCCCTCCAACCTCAGTTGATGCCCTCTAGCATCCCTCCCTCTTCTGATCCAGAATATCTCTCCTGTATTAGTCTTGTTTATCCCCTTCAGGTACTTATAGACCTCAATCATATCCCCCCTTATCCCTCCTTTCCTTGTAGGATTTCCCCTCCAAACCCTGGATCATCCTAGCTATCCTGCGCTGCACTGCCTCCAATAATCTGATGTCCTTCTTCAGGAATGGGCACCAGTACTGCATGCAGTACTCCAGGTGCGACCTGATCAGTGACCAGTGCAAGGGAAGAATCAGCTCACTACTTCTAGAGGAGATTCCCCTCACTATACAGCCCAGCATCTTGTTGGCTTTCAGTGGTGCCTTACTGCACTGTGCCGAGTTGTTCATATTCCCTATTATAATCACCCCCAGATCCTTTTCCTCCTCTGTGCTCCCCAACTGTACCCCTTCAAGCTGATAGCTCCTCCTCTGGTTCTTGGCTTCAAAATGCAGCACTTTGCACTTCTTGGCATTGTACCCCATCTGCCATGTTTCTGATCACTCCTGTAATTTAGTCAGGTCTTCCTGCAGTCCCTTCCACCCCTCTATGTCACCTACCACAGCTTCCATCTTGGTATCATCTGCGAACAGACTGATCTTACTCTGGGTCCCATGTGAGACATCTGTAATGAATATCCCAAACAGCAATGGTCCCAGTACTGAACCCTGTGGCATCCTACTTGTCACCACTCTTGGTGATGAGAGTTTCCCCTCCACCACCATCCTTTGCTGCCTGCCCTTCAGCCAGTTAGTGATCCATTTGACCATCTTAGTACCCACCTCTACATGCTCCAGCTTCCCCCTAGCCTTCCATGTGTCACAGAATCGAATACTTTGCTGAGGTCCAAGTACAGGACATCCACTACATGTCGTCCAGTTCTCTGGTCACCCAATTGCAGTACTCAATCAGGTTTGTCTGGCAGGACCTGTCCGAGACAAATCCCTGTTGTTTCCCGTCCTGGAGACCATTTTCCTCCAAAAATTTCACCAGCCTCTCTTTAAGGATTGTCTCCATGAGCTTCCCCACAATTGATGTGAGACTAACTGATCTGCAGTTAACTGGATCATCCATTGGGCCACCTTTGTGAATGGGTACCACATGGGACAACTTCCAATCCTGTGGTATGCATCCTATGTCCAGAAAGGTGTTGAACAGGTCAGCCATTGTTCCTGCCAGGCCCCCTGCCAGTTCTTTGAATACCCTAGGGTGAATGCCATCCGGTCCCAGTGCCTTGTCCACCCGCAGTGCCCTTAGTCCTTCCAATACCCTGTCCTCTGTAATGTCTCCATCTGTCACTCCCTCCCTTCCCCTGCCCACTCCACCACCACATAAGGTATATTCCCCACCTTTTTTTGTGAATACAGAGCAGAAGTACTCATTAAGTGCCTTTGCCTACTCCTCCCCTTTCTCTACCCACCCCCTGTCCTTCTTAATTCTCACTATCTGGTCCTTGTTCCTCCTTCTATCATTAATGTAGCTGAAGAAGTCC
This sequence comes from Neoceratodus forsteri, assembly GCA_016271365.2. Classification (NCBI taxonomy): domain Eukaryota; kingdom Metazoa; phylum Chordata; order Ceratodontiformes; family Ceratodontidae; genus Neoceratodus; species Neoceratodus forsteri. The sequence continues at coordinate 1,379,872,079 of CM028130.1, forward strand.
TTTTTTCTGCCCTTAATGCCCTGTGACAGCCTCAGTTCTCTGGATGCCTTGGTGGCTCTGACAAGTCTGGTAACTTCCCTGGACTTCTTTGTATACTCCTCCCTGTTGTCCCCCCTTCCCGGTCTCCTTAATCTCTGGAAAGCTTTTCTCTTGGCTCTCACCCCCTCCATTACCTCCATGGTCAGCCAACTGGGCTTCCTTGCCCTTCCCTTCTTACTTCTTGCCCTAGTACATGTCCCAGTTGCCTCTTCCAGCCCTGTCTTAATTATATTCCATTTTTCACTGGCATCCATGGCTGGTTGGATTCCCTCCAGATGCCTTACCAGAATTTTCCCCATCTTGTTAAAGTCTGTCCCCTGAAATCAATCATCCTGGTATCTGAACCTCCAGTTTGCTTCCCCATATTGAGTGTGAACCATGCTGAATGGTGATCACTCCCAGCCAAGAGGATCCTCCACCTCCAGGTCCCTTACAGACTCCTCGTTTGATAGTACTAGGTCCAGAGTCCTTCCCAACCTAGTTGGCTTGTGGACCAAGTGCACCAGGATGCAATCCTGAAATGCCCTCAGTATTTATTTATTTATTTAAAAGTTTTACCAGGAAAGACATACTGAGCAGACTACCGCTCGATTCCAGATGTGTCCTGGGGGAGGAGGGAAAACGGGATATAACATACTAGTAGCAATAAAATTGTAGAATTTCATAGGTAACATGCAATATGTACAAGGTTTCATTATTACAGTGAATAAAATAATCTAGCAATAGTATGTATAGGAGGCGAGAAACAGAGTGAGCAGCATAATAGTAGGCAGAATAAGAATAAAAGGTCATGGCAATCAAAATTTGATAGTTAAGCATTTGAGTGGGCAACATAGATTGTATTGGGTGGTTGGTCCTTACATTTTGCACCTGCTCCCTTGCACTTGAGGTGGTTGGGGTGCTCCAGTCCACCCCAGGTAGGTTGAAGTCCCTCACCACCACTGTGTTCCCCTTCCTGCAAACCCTCTTAATTTGTTCTGCTAACTCCCTGTCCAGTTCCTCCCCTTGAGCTGGTGCCCTATACAGTACCCCCATCCTCAGCACCCTACTCTATGAGTCCTGAAACTGCATCCATAAGGCCTCTGTTCCTCCTTCCTCCCCCGCTTCCCTTATGCACATTATTCCCTCCCATACATAGATCGCCACCCCGCCACCTTTCCAGTTTTCCCTGTTCTTTCTGAATATCCTATACCCTGGGATCATCATATCCCAGTCTTGGAACTGGGTGGCTCAAGTTTCTATTATGGCCGCAATGTCCACCTGCCCCACTGCCAAGACAGCCTGTAACTCAGCTGATTTGTTTCCTAGGCTCCTCGTGTGCAGTGACACCACCCTCCAACCTGTTCCTTTCCCTTCTCCAATTAACCCCCTTTTGTTCCTACCCTGATGCCCTTCCCTATAGCTTGGGGGATAAGCTCATTTGGCTCCCCTCTCTGGAAACCCTGCCTAACAGTTGTCCACTTGCCACCCCCAACCTAGTCTAAATCTACCCTTGTTGCTATATATACCTCTGTACTCTGCTTTAATACTCCCTTCCCCTCCTTGATCAAATGTAGCCTGTCCCTTGCATACAGATCATTATTGTCCCAGGTTCTGCCCCAGCCACCTACTAACCCATACTCCTTGGTACGACACCAATCCCCCCATCAGGAGTTGAACTCCCTATCCATCCCTTCCTCCCTGTACTTGCACAGTGTACTGGGAGCACCTCTGAGAAGGCCACTGATCTCCCCTCCTCCTCATACAGTCTTCCCAGTTCCTCAAACTTCTCCTTTACTACATCTACCATCTCCCCTGCCAGGTCTTTCATACCCACATGCACCACAATATGCAGTTTCTTCCTTCCCCTCCCTGTGCACTTGAGAATTGACTTCCCTGCCCTGCCCGCTGTCAACCCTGGAATAGACTTGACCCATATGAGATTATGTCTTTCCCCTTTACTGCCCCATGTGAGCCCTTTCAGTATGGAGTCCCCCAACACTAATACACCTCCCTCTTCATGCCCGGTTCCTCCCCTCCTCCATTTACCTGTATGCCTCTTACTAGAGTCTGCCCTTCCCTGCCCATTTATGTCCCTATGCTTCTTCCCTATGACTCCCCCACCTTCTCCCCCAACCTGTCTTCCCCATCCCCCATGGTCCTCCATTATCATCCACCTCCCTCCCCACCTCAATTGGCCCTGCCCACCTTTTGCTATGCTTCCCTTGTCTGCACTATCAGCACTGCCCCTCCCTCCCTTCACCCCTGCTGCCACTGCCCTCCCTTTCAGCTGTGCCCCTTGCCACCTGCTACCCTACTCCAAATGCCTGTCCCTTGTGCATTCCTTAGCCTTTCTCCCTGCTTCCCCATCCTGGAGCTCCCTTACCTCCCCCTCCTCCAGCATTGTTGCCAGCACCACAAACCTACTACCTGCCACCCCTGCACTGCCATATGTTGGCTCCTTCCCCCTGACCTGTGACTCGCCTCTAACACTTGACCCCCTGTCTGATGTGAACCTGCACCCCTCCCTGTCCCTTCCCCCAACCTGATGTTCTTCTCCTGATGTGCCCTCCTTTTGCTCCTTGGAGAGACCCTCCTGCCCCATATCCCACCCCCCACCCACACCCTCTCCAACACACCTCAAAGTCACTGCACTCTTTCCTCCAGACTCCTTAGTCTACGGCATATTGGACACCCTTCTATTCTCCATAACATGTTCATCCAAACAGCTGCCCCCACTATTCTACCTATGGTGCCCCGTCTTGTTTCCCACTGCCCCTGTACCACCCACTGCCTCCATTATAACTGTACCACCCCCTGTGTCTCCCTCCCTTTCATGTTTCATTTCCTACTTCTATGTTGCTATAGTCCTTGTACACTAACGATGGTTGGTATTGCCCCAAAAGCCTCCTTTATTGTTCAGACCTTCAAGTGTACCTCTCCTTAATCTACAGTGCACCCCTCTTCTGACTAATAGGTTTCCCCTGTATGAATACACACCCAGGTACTCACCATCTGTCCTGATGAGCTGGGCACCTTAGTGACTGCACCTGGCCATCCACCAATAGTACACTAAGAATAATGTAGTATCCACCAGTAGCAGAGCAGCAACACCCCAATCTGTCTGGAGTACCCGGGGGAGGGTGGCATGGGAGGGTGGGTTTAGGGCCCACCCCAACTCTCGCAAGAGTCTATCAGACCAGTTCCTTCCAACAGAGCCACTTGGCCCTTCTCTCGAATATAGTCATCACTGCAATAAATGGCATGCAAGTTGGTACTCTAAAGGCAGAAAGACATATCTTAAGATGTTGATCAGATATACAAAGAGTTCCACTTGTATGGACATCAGATATATGCACACATTTTGCTTGTCCCAGTCCCTTTCTAATCCTAACAATGTTTGTCCTCTTTGGTTGTATGCTCAGCCATTTTCAGTTATATGCCCACATTTTTACCTTCTAGCTGATATTTGTGATGTTTTCAGCTACTTACAGTTACTGTAACCTGACTGATGACCAAACTGAGTGCATTAGCATGTTTGTACCGTAACTATCACCAGCACTCCCATGAGTGGGGAACTGCTTCTGGCTGCTGTCTGAACCTGGTATCACAGCCATGCACTACCATTTGCTTCATACCAACCACACCCACTGAGATTGTGGCATGAGGGAATTAGAGGGTAGAAGGACAAGCTGCTAGGAAACAGAGTCTGAGTCTAATGAGGGAGAAACAGAAAATAGAGAATAGTGTTAAGTACTGTACTGGAGCTGAAAATGAAGGTGGCAATGTGGACTGGTACAGACAGTGTTGACACCTTAGATAAAGTACCTGGCTATGCTCTAAAATACTTCAGCACCCCTTGTATGCTTGTGGGAGAATTTTAAAAATGTACCCTTACTGATAGTTCCACTTTAATACCATGTTTGATGTGTGCACAAAATCAGCATGTCCTGAGCTTGTGCATACATCAATAATCCACTGTACAGAATACTACAGTCAGGAATTTTAATTGTCTCCATCTTAGATTTGTCTGCTAATATTTTCAAAGTTGAATGCCTGATTAAAATGGCAGACTATCTCCAGCTGAAATGTGGACATAATAGCAAGTAAATAAGTTGCAGTTACCTAAATAAATGATGTAAAACCAAATAGACAAAGTTCCACAAGTCATGACGTTTTGTCACAAATGAATGGAACAGTTTGAAAATAGGGAGGGCAGACTTGGACAGATTCTGGCTGATGCAGTCATGGAAGCAGCAATAATTTGCATCTGCATTTGACATTAACCTCTTACTGATAAGAACAGGGTTTTTCAAACACCAAATGAGTCTGATGATACATCAGAACCATGGCGTGAAGTATATGTTCACCAGAACCCAGATGTGTACCAGCAACAATATTCTTCACAGTTAGCGCTTTCAATTTTTTATCATCGGTTATTTTTTTCTATTTATGACCTACTTTATAACTAATTTGTAAACACATTTTGCTGTTATTCAGACACACCATAATAAAATGTCTTGCTCACACTTCTCTAAACTGCCTGACTGCTTCTCCTTCAGTTTGCTGCTGTGGGAAAATTCATAAAAAAGCTGTTCATTTTAAAATTGGTTCCATGGTCACCTCAGAAACCAGTTCTAAACATTCCAAGTAATAGTGAATGACTTAAGCAATAAGGCATGATGGAGCATTGATGCTACTAGTTTATCCCATGGTCAAAGGCATAGTGAGGCACAAGGCAAAGCCGAATGTCTCCAGCCCCCTGATAGTGGGGTAAACCCTGTACCACCAATGTCCCCAGAATGCCTTGTTGCTTATATAAATTGGGCCCATAGGTAACTTTTAAAAAACAAAAATTCTAAAAGTTTAAAAAGCCACAAAAAATATAATAAAATATTGCTAAATAATGTAATATAGTCCCTCCATAGATGTTGTTCACCTGTCAGTCACCTGTCTTTCAAACAACATGAAGTCTTGCTGTATTCTGATAAGTGCAGTTAGCCCCAGCCTTTAAACTGCCCCGGAGAACAATGGGTTAACTTTTCTATGCAAGGCATTGAATGTTCATCTCAAGCTCGGTTGAGTCTCTGCCTGTTGTTATTTGAACTGCAACTGTCAGATTCTTTACTCCGTCTCACTGAACAGTCGCTCCGGAGATTTCTCCCGCTGCTCGGTTCAAAGTCGATTGAAGTGTCGGTTTTCTACTGAAATTTTGTTTCCGCATAGTAGGTTTAAGTCTCTGTCTGTGGTACTTTGCGTACTAGATAGGTTTTGTTCTGTTTTCTGTGTGGAAATTGTAAAAAGTGTGGATCGGTTTGGATGAACTGATCATTCAGGTAAATTTTGTACTTTATTTTAGTGTGTGGTTACCGGTCCATATCGGTTCTAAAAAAAAACGTGTTTTAGTACGGTTTTTCCAAGACCCGTGACACGGTCAGGAACCAATAGGGGAGTCTTGCCTGGCGGTTGCTGAAAAAAGGGTAAGTTTGGTTAGGTTGGCCATGTCTGAGAAACCCAAGAAAAAAATGGACCCACTGGGTTTCAACATAGCAGTGTGTGTGGGGAGGTCTTTGCTAAGGCCGATCCCCACACCACCTGTGTTTATTGTCTGGGGTTTGACCATCTTGATTCAGACTGTCAAATTTGTAAATATTTTCCCAAATCTACCCTGGAAAAGAGATTAGGTAGACTGAGGGAAAGGGAGGCCGAGAAGTTCGTTGACTCAGATGGCCAGCACGGTTCAGTTCCAACCGAACCAGAAGGAGTGCCCTCTGACCAGGGCGATACTTCTTCAGGCAAAAGGAGAGCCGATTCCAAGGAACCGGTTCTGACAAAAAGAAAATGCAAAGACAAATCTACTGGTTCAGATCTAGAATCTCATACTCTGACCACCGAAGAAATAGCCAAAGCGATTCGTATAGTGGAATTGCTTCGCCCGGTTCCAACTGATCCGGCACCTTTTGGCAGGAACTCGGTTCGGTCGGTTCCCCCGGTTCAAGATTATACCCTGGAAGAATTTTATGAACCGGAGTTTGAGGAGGAAGGAGAGTTGGAAGATGATTATGGTGATGGATGTGCATATTGACCCAGACATCTCCCCAGACAGACCTTCAGGTGTTTCTCCTCCTAGGCTTTCTGAGTCCCCTTCGCACTTCATGTTTTACAGAAAGGTGGCTGATACCCTCCAGCTTGCTGTGGAGGAGGCAGTGGAGGATCAGGAGGAGCCTAACTATGTAGGGATGATGGACATCCCAGAGTCCAGGAGACTGTCTATTCCCCTCCACAAATCTTTTGGGAAACAGACACAAAAAATTCTTAAGTCTCCCAATTCCATACCTCCTGTGGATAGAAGAATGGACAAGAGGTATACTCTTTCAGGCTCAGATACAGAGTTCCTTTATCAGCAATGTAGCCATGTTGGGGTTGTACAGGCTGCTGCCTGTGATAAGGCAAGCATTCCCTTGGCATTACACCCCCCAGACAAGGACTCCAGGAAGATTGATGCCATGGCAAAGAAGCAGTACATGGCATCTTCCTTGGGACTCAGGCAGATGAATTATATGGCTTATGCAGCCAGGTACCAGAAGTCCAGGGGACATTGTGTGCTATTTACAAACAGGCTTTCCCCCAGCTTGCCAAGGAGCTGGAGGGAGGTGGTTGCAGATGGGATTGAGGCATCAAAAGTTCATTTTCATGCTGCTGTGACTCCAATGATGTATCATCAAAGTCATGGCTACATCTGTGGCTCTTCGGAGAATGGCTTGGCTCAGATGTACTAGCCTCTCACAGGATACCCAGGCTAAGGCCATGGATTTTCCTGTAGTGGGTAATTCTCTGTTTGGGGAGCAGACAGAGAATTACATGAAGAAAATGGACGAATACAGGACCACTTACAGGAGTGCTCAGGCCAAGGAAAGGCAGGCAACTCCTCAAAGGCAGCAGTCCAGGGGCAGGTGCAGGCCTTTCCAAAGGCCTTTTTACCAAGCACAGGCCTCTTCTTCCTTTTCACAGAGCGGGTTCTTCAGAGGAAGAGGAGAAGTGGGATGAGCATGATTGCATCCACCCCTCAGCCTAAAGCCCCTGCCAAGCAGACACCCTGATCAGTCTGCCCAGGTCGATTCTCCTATCCCAGTAGGGGGCAGGCTGGCTTACTTTGTCCAGGACTGGATGTCTGTTACATCAGACAAGTGGGTCCTGGAAGTAGTAAGCCAGGGACTGGTTCTCAGCTTCAAAACATTTCCCAAGATGAGAGCCAGATCTTTTCCACCTGCAAATCTCTCAGAGACCCTTGCCTTAGAGGCAGAGGTTTCTTCTCTCCTAGCCCTAAGAGCTATACAGAGAGTACCTACACTACACTGGGGCAAAGGACTGTACTCCAGGTACTTCCTAATCCCCAAAAGGACAGGAGAGTGGTGACCCATCCTGGACTTAAGATAACTAAACAAACATCTTTTAAAGCCAAAGTTCAAGATGATAACTCTGGGAATTATCCTTCCCTCTCTAAGGCCAGCGGACTGGCTATCCTCCCTGGACCTCAAAGATGCCTACTTTCACATTCCCATCAGGTGCTCCCACAGAAAGTACCTCAGATTCAAGTTGCCCTCAGGCAACTATCAGTTCAGAGCAATGCCCTTTGGCCTGACCTCAGCCCCAAGGGTCTTCACAAAATGCCTGGCAGTAGTTGTTGCCTTCCTAAGAAGACAAAAGATTTCCATTTTTCCATATTTGGACGACTGGCTCATAGTGGGCCAGTCACCAGACCAAGTCAAGTCACACCTGCAAGTGACCCAACAAGTGTTCACTTCTTTAGGATTTCTTCTCAACCTACCAAAGTCAGTTCTCGAACCAGTGCAGCTCCTCACCTTCATAGGAGCAGAGCTGGATATGGTAAAAGCAAGAGCCTTCCTTCCTTCCCCTGGAAAAGGCAAGAGCTCTCATGGAACTGGCCTCTTCATTCAGCCTTCAGGTGTCTCGACCAGCAAGGTATTTCCTTCAGCTCTTGGGCCACATGGCAGCTTCTACAGCAGTGGTCCAAGGTGCAAGATTCCAGATGAGGGACATTCAGTTCCACTTAAGAGCTTTTTGATCCCAAAGAAAGGATTCCCTTACCAAACTAATCCCAGTGACTCAAACTCTGATCCAAGCCCTGCAAAGGTGGCAGGATCAGGACAATTTGAGGGCAAGGGGTTCCATTTGCCACTCAGTGTCATTCAGTGGTCCTTACCACAGATGCTTCCCTGCTGGGCTGGGGAGCCCATTTGGGGGACCTCACCACCCAGGGACTGTGGTCGCCTCAGGAATCTCTTCTACACATCAATCTCTTGGAACTCAGGGCAGTGTTTCTGGCACTGCAAGCTTTTTTAAATCAGTACAGAACAAGGTGGTTCAGGTCAGAACAGACAACACCACCACCATGTGGTACATCAGCAAGCAAGGAGGAACTCGTTCTACGGCCTTGTGCGCAGAAGCAATGAAGTTGTGGTCCCTGGCTTATTCCCTGCAAACCTCTCTGATAGCAGTTCACCTTCCAGGGAAGGACAATGTTCTAGCAGATGCACTGAGCAAAATATCTCAGGGCCATCACAAATGGACCCTGGATCCTCTGGTGTTGAAGGTGATTTTCTCAAGATGGGGCACTCCAGAGATAGATCTTTTTGCAGCCCCAGACAATTACCAACTTCCTCTTTTTTGATGCAGACCCCCAGTCTTGGGCTCAGTCCCCCTGGATGCTCTGATTTTGAACTGGGAAGGGAAATTTCTGTATGCTTTTCCCCACTTTCCTCTCCTGTTCAAAGTGTTAGTCAAGATAAGGTCACAACCTTGCAAAGTGATTCTGATTGCTCCAGACTGGGCCAGGCAGCCATGATATCCCTTGTTGCTGTCCCTAGCAGTCCATCTTCCCCTGTCTCTTCCCAGGAATTACAACCTGTTAACATCCTCTCAGGGGAGGATTTGGTACCCTAATCTTCAGTCTCTCAATCTCAAGGCTTGGCTCTTGAAGAGTTAGAGTTTGCAGATCTGCATCTTTCCCAAGGGGTTCTGGATATCCTCAAGGCTTCTCAAAGGCCCTCCACCAGAAAGACTTACAACTCCAAATGGGAAAGATTCAGCATTTGGTGTTCTAAGAAGAATATTTCTCCAGACACTGCTGAATTGCCTACGGTTCTGGATTATATGGTCCATCTCAATGGCCTAGGTCTCAGACCAGCTACTCTCAAGGTGCACTTGTCAGCTGTTTCTGCTTTCCTGTCAGTAGGCAAGTCTTCCTCAATGTCATTCCACCCTGTATTCTGTAAGTTTTTCAAGGGATTGCTTCACACCAATCCCCCCTTTAGGGATCCTGCTCCTGCTTGGGATCTTAATGTTTGCATTGCTCAGCTTATGCAACCCCCTTTTGAACCTTTTCCCTCAGCAGAGCTTAAGTACTTGACTTGGAAAACTGTGTTTTTTGTAGCCATTACTTCTGCTAGACGTATCAGTGAATTGCAAGCCCTGTCAGTGGAACATGATTTCATCTCTTTTCACAGAGATAAAGTGGTCCTTAGAACTAACAGAAAGTTCTTGCCTAAATTGGTTTAAGATTTCCACCTGAATCAGTCTATATCTCTCCCTGTTTTCTTCACTGATCATTCTTCCTCGGGAGAGAGGAGGCTACACAGTTTAGGTGTTAAAAGAGCCCTTAGCTACTACATAGAGTGTACCAAGGATCACAGGTTTGACTCCCTCCAGTTGTTCCTCACTTATGGAGAAGTTGGGAAGGGCAAACCTGCCACCAAGCGATCTATTGCCAGGTGGATTGTGTCTTGTATACAATTCTGCTATGAAAAACTGGGTAAAACTCCACCCTCCGGCCTGAGGGCTCATTCCACAAGAGGTACAGCTGCTTCCCTGGCTGCTGCCAGGGATATCCCCCTTTTAGAAATTTGTCAAGCAGCCACCTGAAAAACAGTCCATACTTTTACCAAGCATTACTCTCTGGATATCCAGGCTAGGAGTGATGCTCAGTTTGGCACAGCAGTATTTCAGAGCCTATTCCCAAAGTAGGTTCTGTCCCTCCTCCATGGAGGTACTGCTTGGTAGTCTGCACTTGTCAGAATACAGCAAGACTACATGTTGTTTGAAAAAAAAATTACTCACCTTAGTAATTATGTTTCTTCTAGTGAGTCTTGCTATATTCTGACCCCTGCCTCCCCCTCAGAACCTAGATTTTTGGGATGTGGGTGGGCAGGCGCAGTGTTAGCACCCTAGGGGTGCCCCCTTTACACCCTCTGTTCTCATGGGGTGAGATGTTATTTCATTTGATTGGTCCTTGTGTTCGGGTTTCCTGACTTGAGTCTTCCTTTGAGAACCCAAAACATTTTTCTGCCATTTGGCTAGTTAAAAATTTTACAGTTTCCACACAGGACACCTAGTGAGTTTTGCTCGTAAAGATCTGATGGTTGCAGTTCGAATAACAACAGACAGAGACATCAACCGAGCTCGAGATGAACATTCTATGCCTTGCATAGAAAAGTTAACCCATTGTTCTCCGGGGCAGTTTAAAGGCTGGGGCTAACTGCACTTGTCAGAATACAGCAAGACTCCACTAGAAGAAACATAATTACTCAGATGAGTAATTTTTTCTTCATCACATTCAATACATTGTGTGATTGTTTACCATGGAATAGAAGAATTCAAAGTTCTGCATTATTCCAGTAGTAGAATTCCCACCCCCCACACACACACACACCGCAGACAGAAACAGAATGGTAACATGGAATACAGGAATCCAGAATTATTCAGAATTCCACTGGCATACACACACTGACAAACACACAGGCCTCAAGTGGAGCCAGAATCTCAATTTTATCTGTTGCCAGGTTAGGATCTGGAAGTTCTCTGGCAAACTGGTAGGGATAGGAGGGTGATTTTGTCATGGTCATCAAAGGAACAGCAGTAATGGAAACTTTGAACAGTACTTTTTTTAATTTGTGTATGTGTGTAAGAAGGGGCTCTTGAGTGAAAATAACATTACATTATTTACCTACTGCATTTAATTTAATGGACTTTTATTTTTAGGGCCTAGATGAAGTTTTTCTATATATTAGTAAATGTTGTAGGCATATTTGTGTTGGGGATTACGAAGTGAGAAGCTTATGAATTCTGTGAGTTGCCCTTATTGGCAGGGACTTGTTTTTAGCCATTGGTGATGCTCTTTCACTGCCCTGGTTAGAACCAAGTCTCAGCCAATCAACACACAGGGATTTCCCTGCCCATTTTATATTCTAAGTTCTGAAAAAAGTCATCCTGCATGATTCAACAATATATTCAGAATGCCTTTCAGAAACAACCAGCTGAATGGGCTAATTGTCTCTTGTAATATTCATTGTAAAAAATAATATGTTAATACATCATTTAGGATTTTGGCACCAAGGGCAGGATATTGAGACTGTGCCAGGCTGTGGCACAAGCCTGGGCGCAGCGCAACTTGGATGTGCAGGGGTGTGGACAGAGTGATATTCAATAGAGCTGCACCATGGCACAGCATCATTGAATATCGCACCTTGGCCACCCGGAGTGCATATGGCACAGCGGCACTGCATCAGTGCAAGTGGCCAGAGTGGAGTAGGGGGATGTGCTAGCGCAAGTGCCGATGCAATAGGTGCAACCACCGTGATATTCAAAAGTGCACATGCAAATGCGACCATAATGCATGCAAGGCACAAATGGGGACATTTGCATGTCATTATGGCCCCATTTGCATGCAGGTGTGCGTCATCCCGGCGACGGCGCCTGGCACCCTGCCAGGCTGCAGCCGCAGACCGACACCCCTGCACAAGTGGCAACATGCTCTGACGCCGATCACAGGCATATGAATGAAATAACAAACTCCCTATTTGGTGGTCCAGTGGACCGCTCGCAGCCTGATCACTGGCAGAAGTACATTGAAATACACCCTCCCATATCCCTGGTGATCCAGTGGACCGCTTGAAGCCTGATCATGGGTATCAGTAATAAATAATGACACACCAATCCAACCCTGGTGGTCCAGCAGTACCCCACCACCTGCTCACTAAGCCCCACCGCCCCACTCCCCCCAGTCAGCGGTGGGCAGCAGCTCCCCACCCACTTGCCACCCTGCCGCCCGCCGACTGACTCCATACGGTAGGGCTGTACACCCATCGGTCCACAGCATGATCCAATGGTGTGCAGCCCATATCGTACTACACAGTACCAGATATGTGAATGGAGAGGGGGCGCGTGGGCCCAGTGGGTGGTGAGGGGGTACCACTGGATGACCAGGCTGGGATTGGTGTGTCATTATTTATTACTGACACCACGATTGGGCTGCGAGCGGTCCACTGGACCACCAGGAATATAGGACTATTATGCTACATATGCCTGTGATCGGGCTGTGAGTGGTCCACTGGACCACCAGGGATATAGGACTATTATTGTTCTACATATGCCCACAATCGGGCTGCATGTGGTCCACTGGACCATCAGGGATATGGGACTATTATTTTTTTACATATGCCCGTGATCAAGCATGGGGGGCACCACTACGAAGGTGCCGCTGGAGCTCGGGGAGCCACCCACAGATGGCAGCTGCCGTGTTGTGCCCTGCAATACAGCAGCTCACCTGTGGGTGGCCAGCTGTTGCTCCTTTTTTTTTGTCTCACCTGTGTGCAGCGCAAGTAGGGGATGCACATGCATGGGCTCAGCACATCCCGGGTTGAATATCAGGATGTGCGGAGTATGCATGGGCACGCCCCCCCATCTGAGCCGCATACATTACTGATGTGCATCGGGATATGTGCCAGGCTCAATCCCCCTTTGAATATTGCACCATGGCACATCAGTGGGTTGCGCATGGTGCAACTGTGTTGTGCCATGCGCAGCTCTTCTGAACATCCCGCCCATAGTGTCAAAAGTATGGTGTGGCGTGGTGTTCCTTGGCTTGAACAGTATCACTGTCAAACATGAAGGTGAGACACATATATAAAAACATCCATAAAATTCATAACTTGCAACACTTAAAAGGTAAAAAGTCTTTTCAAAGAACATCTTTAAGCTTGATGGCTGGTAGCTGAACCCCACCTCATCCAAACAACTGACGTCACCTAAAGATGAAGATGACACAGGTAAATATATGACTTTGCATTTTTTGGGATGGCTTTATGGAGAACAGAATGAAAATAATTGGCCTCAAGTAGGTCCCAGTTACCAACCCTCAAATGTTTCATGTTCACTAACTAAGACACTATTGCTCCCAGGTTGTGGCTCACAAACATGCTTTCTCTAGTCCAGATGGCCCCTGTCTAGTTTGTCTCTGCAGACCCTAACTGATCTTCAGTGACCCTCCATCCTCTCTATCTGTTTACTAATATTCTCCTATGTCTATCCCAAGGTTCTTGGAAGGGGGGAGGGGACAACCACTCAACCTCATGGGAATCATAATATTTGCTGAAGTGCTTCAGTGGATGGGGACACTAGATTACCAGATAAGGTGGCAGAAACCAGCTACTACACAAACAAATGCACTAGATGAAGGCACAGGCAAGTAAAGTATATTAGAAGCAAATTATTAAATGTTCAGCTATAATACCAAAAGTAGTATTACTTAAGCAAATGCATAAATATCATATCTTATAAAAACTCCATTCACCAAGAGCCCACCCAAAGAAAAGCATGGATGAAGCTGATTACTCCTAGATGATGGAGGACTGGGACACCAGCGCAGAATAGTCACTGAAGTGATGATTGGGTGGGTGTCAAATAGCAGTAGCATCATTTTGCCCAGGTACTTTTCATGGCACATCATCATGCGATGGGTTCTGTGCCATGAAGAGTCCCATCCCAGTCAGTAGACTAGTATTTATTGTGTCTGTGAGCACAACCTCCATTTTTGCCTGCTACCTTTTGGATCAAGTCATTTAAATGTGGTACCAAGAAACACTGCTGACAGGTGCCCCTCCCCCCACACACAAACACACAGTGCACTCTGGCATTAGATACAGCAAAGAAATGTGGTGACATTATGTAACACCTGTTTGCTATGTTTAGCACCACCAAAATCTTTGCAGCTCTGTATGGGGTCACCTAGTTCTGTGCAAACTACCTCAATGCAGCAAGGCACATGTATGCATTAAAGAGAAGTTTAGCCAAAAGCAATAAATTCAAAGTTGGCCTCAACTGAGTTGCATCAATTACACACAATGTCCTTGAATGGCAAGCCATTCAGTTCTTTATTATTAACAGAATTCACATGAAAACATGAGCTTTGTTCCTTACATGGCATCTAATGCTGATGCTTATTCAGGACCTGTTGTCTTAATGCCCTGATTGTGACATCATAATAATTTCCATAGCAACAAACAGTCATGTCAGCAGCAGAAAAAGAGGACTATGGCTTTAGCTCCTGAATAAGCCTGAGCTGAAAGTGAACTGTAAGAGACAATGATCCAGTTTTCATGTGGATATCCTTTATAATAAAGAAAACATAACTTCATAGTAAAATGTATTTTGAATGTTGCATAGAGTAACTGAGTTCTGTTTATTACCAGTGTCAGTGGCTCAGCAGGTTGAACACTCACCTCTGAGGCCAGAAAATAGTTAGGTTGTGGGTTCTAGCCCCACACGAGGCACTTGGGGTAAATCCCAATATTGACACTGTAGTGCATCATGAGGGGGATGCTGCACTCCTGAATTGCTGTGTTTCAGATCAGACATAAATTCAAGGTTCGGGTGGATGTTAAAGATTCCATGGCACTTCTCAAAAAGAGTAGGGGAACTTTTTATTGATTACAATTCAAACAATACAGTAAACAATCATATAGAATTCATAACTTTACATCAACATCTCAACAACTCTGTTTCCCCCTTTATTGCTCCCAGAATGTTAAAATTTACTCTTATATCTTTGTTTCCATACAGTTTCAGGGAATGGTATACCAGTCATTTCTGTTACCTCTTTGCCTACTATCTGCCATAGACATACATCATCTCTTAACAAAAAACTTTGATTTCTTTGGATGTGTGAAGGGACAGTCTTCCCTTCCTGATAATTTATTTTCTGTAATTCTGTTCTAATTGTACTTTCTAACTCCATGTTTGAAGTCTGTGTTTGTTGACTTACCCAAGCACATATGGCCTACCATATGTAATATTTCAATATTGTTCTTCTTGGCTGGCCCGGTGGCGTGGAGGGCTGAGGCATTCTGCCTTACCTCCTGCCACACTGGCGACATGTGTTCACAGTGCAAGCAGGTCACCGGGGGTTGACCAGGAAGCAGAAGGATTGAGCATCCCAGAGACAGCTCTCCTTCTCTGGGGAGGAGGGCAATCAGTTGTCAGTGCTTGCCTGGCCCCTAGTGGAGTCTGGGGGCTGGCACACTGATGCTGTCCATGGTGGGCAGAGGAAGGGCAAATGCTCAACGGGATGCACATCGGAGCATGTGCATCATCATCACTGGTGTCGCTGCATGCCCCACCTCTGAGGGGAAAAAAATGGTGAGAAAAGGATCTCCTGGCTGGATGAGAAAGGTGATGGCAGGTTCTGCTCTGTGACTAGCCATGGCACTGACCAGAACTGGATCCAGTCTTTGGTGGGGGCCTGGCGTACCCCCACTGACTCTGCTGGGGGGCAAACCCTGGGGGAAGATAGTTGGCGTCTGTTGTTGGACATCGGGGGACGGGGCTGGGGCTCCCTCCTGAATGTGGGCTGAGGAGCGGGGAAAAAAAAAAGAGAATATTGTTCCTATTAGCTGTATAGTGTCTGTGTCATATTTGCTCCACTGCTTCTCATGTATACTTAACACTAGTTCTGCATAAGTAAGTTTTTTGATACAGAGGTCCCTTCCACTGTTGCACTAGATATTTCCAAAACCATTTCATGTGGGGACACACCATAAATATAAGTGCTTCCTTGTTTCCAGTTGTTGTATGCATCCTTCCCTCAGACAATATCTCTGACTAACTTGCTTATGCTTGTGTGAGTTGTGCACTCCTAACCTTCCATGGATACTTAGCCAGTGTACATCCCAAGCAAATATAGGAATTATTTTGTTATTTAGATACCATATAACCTGGTCTAGGTGTTGTGCAGGGCAAAGTGGCAGTTCTATTACATCATAAAAATTAGTTGTTTGTATTTCTGGATACAATTGTTTCCTCGTTAGTGTGGTGACATTTTGTACTGTAAGAGCGCACTGCTTTATTTTCTTTATTACTACCATGTAGTCTGGGGTATCCCCTAGACTTTTCTGTGTTTTCAATTTGTCAGTCTGCTATCTTATCATATATGGTTCAAACCATTTCCTTGTACTCGATGTCCATGGTTTTCCATTTGGCCATAAGGTTATGCCAGCATTGTGTGTTATAGAAATGTTATAGAAAAATACTACAGGGTTCACCATTCCCACTCCTCCTTCTAGTTTAGGTCCATATGTGGAGTTCCTTTTTATCAAGTTCAACAGACTACCCCACAGTCCTTGAAAGAAAACATTAAGCAGTTTTGTCTTTAATGCCTCAGGTACTAGAAATACATTGCTAACATAAAGAACTATGGGAATTATCAGATTTTTTTATTAACAAAATGTGTTTTAATTTTGAAATTCTTTTACTTTTTCATAGATTTACTTTATTCTCTGCTGTTTGTAGGTAGGATTCTCAATTGTTTTCTGTCATATTTTGTGCACTATATGTGATCCCTAATATTTTTATAGCTTGATCTCTTACAGTTATTCTCGATATACTCTGTACAGGTGAGGCTTCTGCCTCCCCTATATAACATCTAATGCTTGTATTATAATTTATCTTAGAACCTGATGCCTCTGTGAATTTTTCCACTGCTTGAGTTATTTCTTTTTCTTCTGTCTTTTTATTAATTATGAGAACCACATCATCAGCTTAAGCTGTGATTTTAACTGTTGGAGTATAAGTATTTAAAAATATGCCAACAATTCTTTCATTATTTTGGATTTCTCTTAATATGGGATCTATTCCAAAGACATTGAGTAGGGGACTTGAAGGGCAGCCTTGCCTCATGCCTCTCCTAAAGCTGTAGGTTCTTCCTACCCATCCATTTATGTAAGATGTAATACTAACGTTGTAATACAAACTTTTTGTCCATTCAATATACTTAGTTGGTAGATTGTAGTTTTCTAATACTTTGAATTGGTATTCATGTGATAGCCTAATGAAGGTCTTTTCCTGGTCTATGCTTAATAAATTTCCTGACAGTGTTCCCTGATTTCCTTTTATACCTAGTTCTCTCATCCATATTAAGTTATCTTGAATAGTTCTATTTTTTTATGGAACACTTTTGATAAGGACTTAATAATTATTCCGCCACTATGACTAATCTTCATTGGAGTATCTTTGCTAATATTTTGTAGTCTGTGTTTAGCAGACTTGGTGGTCTCCAGTTCCTTAGATCTGCTTTTTCACCTTTTTTTATTAATTAAAATAAGTAATACTTCATACTACGTTGGAGGTTGAAGGCACACCTCTTCAGCCTGGATTTTAATTAAATACTGACTTTTAACATATTGTTCAGTCCCTTTTTACTGTATTTAATCTGTTTTTAATTGTTTCATATTTTAGTTATTTTAAATTACATTGACAACATTTTAGACTGATGTATTTTATGATTGTTTTATATTTCTGTGAGGTGCCCAGAGTCTCCAGGAATGGGTGCCATACTAATAAAATTGGCGTTGACTTGCCTTGATATTTGTCCATCTTCCCAGACAATTATTATAAAGCTCTGTCAGAATGGATGCTAGTTGCTCTCTAAATTTCTTATAAAATTCAGCACTCAGGCCATTTTTACCTAATGCTGTATCGCTTTTGTTTAAATTACCTATATAATTTAATGCTTCTACAGTGGTTATTGGTGCATTTAACTGATTTATTTCTGTTTCTGTTAGGTTAGAGATGTTGAAATTGCTGAATAGTTCAGCAGTGTTTTGAATATTTGGGATGATACTAAACTGTTCCTTTACATAATTATCAATTGTTTCCATTATTACTTGTTTTGTGTTGGTTATTTGTCCATTTTCCAGGTAAACTCTACATGTAGATCTTTTTTCTGTTCTTGTGCTGCAGTCTCTAAAGGGGTCAAAGGTTTGTTTTTGGCACTGTGTGCCAAATCTCATTTCTTGATACAAGGACTGCAGCCTGTCATATTGCAAGTCCCTCATTTGTTTTTTCATATTACGTATTTGTGGGCTATAGTCTACTTTTTCAGTTTCTGTTCTGGGTTATGAATGTCTGTAATTGATTTCTTAGCTATAGATATTGTATATACTCTACTCTACTCCTGCTTTTATCCCTCTATAGTTATTAAATAACTGGCTTATATTTGTTTTACTATCTTCCCACCAGTTTCCTATGGTGTCATAGAAATACATAACTGATAATCTTGCTTCTCATAATTGCTTCCACTTCTTTATCAGCTTTTCATCATTTAACTATTGTTCATTTGTCAAATGCCTTTTCCATGTGTGAGAGTCTGCCCCAATGCAGTGAACATTATATCATCCAGTGATCTGTAAATTCACAACTATGAACATGTATGTATGAAATTCTTAACTGTTCAGAAACAAAGTTCTAATCAATTCTTATTGAAAGTGATCCTTCAAAATAGGTGTTTCCTCCTGTTTGATGTATTTGCCTGTAATCATCTATTAATTTTGTGGTCTTGGATATGTCATTCAAACTGTTTGTGTTACTATATATTTCTGAGTTTGAAAGCCACAATCTTCCTTTTGTGTTCCACAGTTGAACTCTCCTGTCCATGTTACTCTTCTTGAGGTATGCAAGTATGGTTGAACATCAGTAAACGAACTTACCCTAGATGCTTTTGTCTGAGGTGCATATGTTGTTATTATATTTTATCTTTCTATGTCATATGCACTGTTTAATGCCCGGGCTCTTCCTGGCATTATTTCAAGAAGTTTTGTCATTTTAAATCTTTTTTCATTGAACAAAACCCCCACACCATCACACCTGTCAAGTTCAATTGACCAAAAGGATGGTCCATAGCCTAGAAGCCTGATTAATTTCATATTTAGTTTTGATCCTGGTGTCTTGCAGTAAGATAATCTGACTAGCATGGATAGACTGGTCATTACAGGTAAAAGATTCCTATAACCTTTAATGTTGTTAACATTGATTGTTGCTATTTTCAAATTAGCCATGAAGGTTTAAAAGGGGGTTTGGCCTCATGAGGTTATCTTATTCTATGCCTTGGTTCTCCTGGAAACTATGATTGGTGTATCAGTGGTTTGCTCCTTTTGATCAGAGAAGGGGTCCTTTTGTGAAGATGCGTCAAATTAATCTTCCAAATCCTCATCCTATCAGTATCCTCCCAATTTGTCTTCCAGGATAAAATGCTGAATCTATTTTTATACAACATACTGGCTGGATTTTTTAATTTTTTTTTATTTTTGCAATGATTTCCCTTCATCGCTTGGTCGCTTCTTCAACTCTCTCCTTCCCCTTGACCTGTTAAAATGTTTCTGTTTGGGGGAGGCACATCTGCTGAGGTTTATTTGCTTCCTTTGCGGTTCTGTAACTGAACAATCTGTTTAAGGCTATACCTTCCCAATGGTTTCTACCTGTTCTTTCACTTCTGGATCTAGCTCCTGTCACTGGTGCAGTGTGTGTGGTATCCTCTACTACCCCTTCTGAATGGTTTTCCAACTCTTTTTCTTGATCTAATGTACTGCTTGTCAGCCCTTCCAGTCTTTTTTTCTGATACCTGCATTGCAACTTTTTGTTGTGCCTGTGTGACTAATGTTTCAGGAGAGAGGGATTCTATTCTGTTGTGTAAGGCCCACAGGTATTTGGCATATGAATGTCCTCTCCTCACATAACAAATTGCACAGAAGGGACAGGAAGACAGGCAATGGGGGTGGGGGTAGCAGCATACATAAGGGGAGGAATAGTACATGCAAGGGAGAAAGAAGTGACAAGGGGCATATTGAAACATTGTGGCTCCAACTTCAGAACAACAGGGGAAAGAAAATCAGGTTGGGGGTTGTATATATACTACGCAACCAGATCAAGGAGTTGGACAATGAACTGTGCTTGCAGTTGAGGGATGCAGCAGGGAAGGGGGAGGTAATATTGTTGGGGACTTTAACCTACCCAAAGCTAATTGGGCCAATCCTGCCACATCCCACACCTTCACAACTCAGCATGTAACAGGTCCTACCGGGGGGTGCTCCAGGACCTAGTGCTCACTAATGGAGAGCACATGCAGTAGACTGACACTAGGGAACCACTGAGCAGGTGTAACCATAATAAAGTGTGTTTCAGCTTGGAAATGGGCAAGGAGGACATTCTCACAAAGACCAGAGCACTAGATTTCAGGAAAGAAAATGTTAAAAAGATAAAAGAAGTAATTAGTGAGGACCTGAGGAGCTTAGACGAAGGCGTGGAGGAGGCCAGATTATGTATCACCATTAAGGGGGCCATTCAGAAGGCCACAAGCAGCTGCATAAAATGAGGGACGTGAAAACAAGGACCAGACAACCAAACTGATTTAATGGAAAGGTAGCTAGAGTAGTAAGTGATAAGAGGGCAGCCTACAAGAAGTGCAAAAGAACAGCAAAGATGGAGGATGAGGAAGAAGACCTGAGGCTAACCAAGCTAGCAATAAGGGAGGTACAGCAAGCCAAAGTGATGAAAGAGCACCAAATAGCGGGAGGAATAAGGAATGGGGAAATGGCCTCCTTTTGCTACATAAAGAGAAAGAGGGACAAGAAAGAAGGCATAGTCAGACTTAATAAATGGGGCGGATGGGTTACAGAAGACGGAACACAAGCAGAAGTATTAAATGAGTACTTCTGCTCCATCTTCACAAAGAAAAAGGAAGGATCAATGCCAATTACAAGACATGGGAGGGAGGGGGCAGGGGGGACCCAATAGGGGTCATCAGGATCCAAAAGGTGAGGGAGGGGCTAATGTCACTGAGGGTGGACAAATGACTGGGGCCAGATGAAGTACACCCCAGGGTGCTAAAAGAATTGGCAGAGGAGGTGGCAGGCCCACTGACAATTATCTTCAATAAATCTCCAGATTCAGGAGTAGTACCTAAGGAATGGAAAAGAGTGGACCCAAAGAAGACCCAGGGAACTACAGGCCAGTCAGCATGACTTTGAGAGTATGTAACCTAATGAAGACCATACTGAAAGAAGAGCTGGTGAGGTTCATGGAGGAGAATGGTCTGCAGAACATAAAACAATATGGGTTTGTGGCAGGCAGATCGTGTCAGACAAATTTAATTGAGTTCTTTGATTGGGAAACCAAGGCAGTGGATAAAGGCCAGGCAGTGGATATCATCTATCTGGACTTTGACAAGGCCTTTGATTCGGTGCCACACAGAAGGCTGATAACGAAACTGAGGGACCTGGTGTGGGAGAGAAATTGGTAAGCTGGGTTGAGAACTGGTTGTATGGCAGAACACCAAGAGTAGTTTTAAGGGGGGAGTTCTCCAGCACCAAGGAGGTCACCAGTGGGGTCCTGCAAGGGTCGGTATTGGGGCCAGAGTTCTTGAACATCTTTATTGGTGACACTGAAGATGGCATCCAAGACAAAATGTGCTTATTTGCAGATGACACCAAACTCTCTGGGCGGGTGGACACCCTGGAAGGGATTCAAGAACTGAGGGAGGACTTGGCTAGACTGGAGTAATGGTTGAGAATATGACAGCTTTGCTTTAATGCCAAAAAGTGCAAACAGAAGCTAAGAACCTGAGGACAGAGTGCTACATAGGAAGGGTCCAAGTAACTGCCTTCAAGGAGGAAAAGGATCAGGGGATGGTAATCACTAGTGATCTGAAGCATTCCACTTAATGTAAGAAGGCAGTGGCAAAAGCAAATAGGATGCCGGGATGTATTGCAGGGGGATTCAGTAGCAGGCAGAGTGAGGTTTTTTTGCCTTTGTACAGGTCACTGGTAAGACCACATTTAGAATACAGAATGAGGCATTGGCATCCACACCTGAAGAAAGATATTAACATAGTGGAGGTGGTCCAGAGGAGGGCAACTAAAATGATCAAGGGGCAACAGGATTAGTCTTATGAGGAGAGGCTAGGAGCCCTAAGGATGTACTCCCTGAAAGAGAGGAGGCAGAGGGCCCATATGATAGAAACCTTCAAGTACATGAAAGGGATTAACAAAGTGGAATGGGAGGGCCTCTTCAACAACAGAGACAACACCTCCACTAGACGACACAGCCTGAAACTGATGGGTGAAAGATTCAGAAGGGATGCAAGGAAGCACTTCTTTACAAAAAGGGTGGTGTCTGCCTGGAATGAGCTTTTAGAGGAGGTGGTGGTGGCAGACAGAGGGATCATTCAAAAGAGCCTTGGACAAGCAAAGAGGAAAGTCATGGGGCCAAGGGGGTGGAAAGGAAGGGGGAATAGGAGAGGGGAAGGATTGCTGGTGCTAGTAAAAGCCGAGACCATGCATCAGACTTTAGCACTGCAGACATGACAGACCAAAAGATCTCCTTCTGCTGGTTACTTTCATATGTTCATATGTAAGTTACATTTGAAAGTATTTTGGCACTCATTAGCCAAATGTCCATAATCAAAATAGTGACTGCACTTAATACTATCACATGCAATTCCCAAATTCCCTCTAGAATCACACTTGAAACATGACTTAGGTTGTCCCATGTAAAATAATGAGCCTCTGTCCCTACCTAAAAAGAAATTGCCTGGTAAATGCATTATCCCAATATCTGTTTGCTGCAATTTAACTCTTTTCTTCCACCCTCCAGTCCAAATCTGCTCTGAGTCTAAAATTGGCAGTAGGGATATCTAACACTTCATAACGCTGCCTTAACCAAAAAAGTATATAGAAATATTTACCCCCTTGTTTTCAAACAGTACTGTTATTGTTCTTAACATAGGTTTGGCGAGAGTGACTGCCAAAAAGGGGCTTCATAAGGGAGTCTTATGGATCTCATTGTATTTAACCCAAAACTTATCTAAACCAGAAATGGTTTTAAAACATATATCAAAATTTTCATCCCCTGTATGGATCAATGCATATATTTCTGAATAGAAGAACTTCATTGAGTCCTTAAGCAAAGTTTGAGCAATATAAATTCTATCAGGTGGATGCTCAAGGCCTCATTTGTAAATCAGTCTTGCTGCATTTCTTCTGAGGGCCGGCTCTTCCCTTGGTATAAATAAGTCAGCAAATTTCATTGGTGTTTCTTTTTTTTTGTTCCTGCACATCTTCTTCTCCCTCTGTATTTTTATTATGATTTTGGTATGTGCCGTTTTTTTCCCATGTCTGTTTGTGCAGGGGCCCCTGCAAAATTACTTGCTACTGCATCATCATTACACATGTTTTGCATTTTAGATTCCTTTTCTTGTTCTGTATCTTTAACTTGTAAATCTGTCCAAATATCTTTTTACCACATGGACCTTTGTATCTGGCTCCCAAGTTCCCTGTTTGTCTTGGACCCCTCCTGCTGCCAGCAAAGCTCATTATGGAGACCAGTTCCCTGCTTCTTCTTTTTATTTTTTGTACATTCTTTTTCTTTGCCCTCACTACGGGAACTCTCTGTCAGGCATCCACCACTCCTGCAAGTTCTATCACCTACCTGAAGCTCTCCTCCACCCCACACCAGCTCGGCAGACCCCCCCTGGCTCTGCACTCCTTGAGGTGGAGCTGCCCTATCCACCCAGGGTGCTCTACCTATAATCCAATGTGCCTGGCTGAGTGGTCAGCCCAGTGGAGAGATAAACCTGGAGATGGAGTGTGGCTCAGCGGTGAGAGGTGCTGTCGCTTATCCCCGAGGATGGGGATTTTCTTGGTCCCCCCCCGGGAGTGCTGCATGCAATGACGCCTGCATATGGAAACCCTTCTGGCATCTGCTGCACTCTGCCCCTTACATTGGCTGGCATTCCTGCAATGCCACCAATCTCCATCAGAGGCTGCCAGGACACCGAGCAACCCTGGATCCCTCCCCAGGGAGAGGAGAGCTGTCCTCCAGATGCTCCATTCTCTCCCTCCCCTGCCCACCCCTGGCCCCCTGAGTCCATCCCCAAACCCAGGTCACTGGCATGGCATGAGGTGTGGCATCCAGCACCTCAACCCTCAGCATCACTGGGCCAGCCTCCTTGCTTCTTCTTGTTTGTTTGTTTTTCTTTATCCCAAGTGTTTTCCTGCTCCTCTGTCTTTTAGTTTGTTTGCCTCACTTTCCACATATGCTACTGGCCGTAGAAGTGGCATTTTAATTTCTAACAATCTTTCAGTACATTCTGTCTTTGTGCCACAGTCAGTGTTATTACTTACATCGCTTTGTCCTAGTTCAGTCTTGACTTGTTTCATTCTGTCATTTTTTGTGGCCCATAATGTTTCTCTCTGTGCTATCTGGGTGCTGTTCACTCCCCATTCCTGCTAGCAGTACCTTGTCAGTGAAAGCCTTTGATGATGCTGCATCACCATTTGTCAAGTTTAACTGAGTGGCTGTCTTTGTGTTTGGCTTTGTTCCTGCCGCTTGGCCATTCATCGTGCCTGAGTCTTTTCCAGTGTGCATTTGCTACTTCAGTATTGCATTCTCCATTTCTCCAAGCAATTCCTGCAATTGCTTTCTTTGGTTTCTAAGTCTTGTAAGAGTTCTCCATTCAACCCAGGTCGCATCTGGAAATGAGCGGTCCCCGCTCAGAATGCTTATCTGGTAAATCTCTTAAGTAAATAAATAAAATAAATAAATTCTCCTGTGTATCCGCCTGTTGTTGAGTTGTCTGTTCATTACTGCTCATAGTCTGGGTGCCTTCTTCTTCTGTGTCCATTATATTATCCATTTTAGGCAAAAACATATGCTCCAACTCCATATCCTCATCAGCCTCTTGCAACGATGAAACCGGGATGGAAGCTATCCCCCCAGCTCCCACCACCTCCATCCTCTCTTCTCCTCCAGACACGGCCATCTTGGCTGACAGCCAAATGGCCAGGAGCTCACACTGCCAAATAATTAGGGAATTTCCCTAGTGTTGTGGCCAAATTTCCCCCATTCACTAAAAATACCACAAATAGCTTAATCTGGTTCACTTTCAGTTGGTTATCATCTGTATCCCCCCTCCCCCGGTCGTCCCTGAAAAAGGGACTTCTAGTTTCAGTTAGCCAACCTAGTCAACAACATTCAACAATGCCATATGTGATTTTTTTCTTATTTGCTGGTTAACACAGATCCTTTTTAACATTTTTATTGTATTGATTTGAAATCTGATGACTGGGAGAAGTGCACTGAGCCAAGGCTTACCAAGCTGGAACATGCATGACACTTGCAGGGTCTTTCAAACAGCAGCTGTCATTCACTGAGCCTGTACTATTTACAGTACATTCTCATAGCAGAACTCAGTCAGCAGCTGACCGTGGTGGTAAGAGGTGGGCTGTGCCAGTCGCTAGCTGGTTATGGGTTGGGAAGGGAGCAGGGTGGTCTGGCACTGACAGATGGGGGTGAAGGGCCACTAGACTACCAGAGCTAAAAGGGACGTAGGAATAGTTTTTTTATATTACTACTCCACAAACTGTCATTTTTCTATCAGGGTTTTGTGGATCAGGGATAAGCACTGGTGGGGAGGGGTCAGACAGCCCTATGGGGCATTATGAGCAGGAATCAGGGCATGGGGGGTCAGGTAGCCCTGGGAGGAATTTCTGGAATGTATCTGTGAGGATCAGGGCATGGAGGACGTTATGTGTGGTTCTGGAGGGGGGACTAAATGGGTAACTCCCACTTGCGGCACACTGACACAACCCCAGGTGGACACAAGGTACACTTATACCAGCTAATAGTTGGTATAAATGTACTTTCATGAATGTCATCTGGGGGTTACTGTAGACTCCCAAATTATGGAATGTGGCAGCTGCCCTTACAGAATAGGGTGTAACTGCTGCCATAAATCCCCTTGCGCCATTTAGCAGGGGGTTTATGGTACAAATGGTGGCATAAGTCCAGTTTGGCACAAGCAGCCTGTGACATGTCTCAAGCTGGCTTGCAAAATCCCATGTCACAACTCATGGCGCAAAGTGCTACGTGCGCCATTCTTATTGGTGCAAGTCACTTTGCACCATGCGTAACTGTTGTAGAATCAGTCCCAATGTGTTGTGTGAATTTGTTTTTCCTATTTTCTTTGGTTTGTAATTTTAGTTCAATAGAACAGTTAGGTGTGTTTTAGTAAATTATTTTTGTCACTGTAGTTTGACTGTATTGAGTTCATTATTGTTTACTGATTGAAGATAGCAGTTTTTTGTGTATACAGTAACAACATTATAATTACCTGAGTTGCTGAATCTTGCAGGTGTCCCCTTAGTCCCTGAAATCCCTGTCATATATTGTTTGTGTAAGAAAACAAAAGAGAAAAATAAAATAGTAGTGGTACAGGTGCTGCTGGTGATGCTGGTTCGGGAGGAGCTTGAACTTCAACAGAGGGTGCTCAACTTTCATAGGATGTGCACATTACCCCACCATTAGATAGGAACTTCCATTATGCTCTGCACAAACTGCTGCCAACATGGACGGGTCACATCCTCCACCACCCCCACTTGCCAGTTTCCTCTGCTTTTCTACCCACTCCAGCTGGTAATTTGTCATGAGCTAGGTCCTCTGGCCCCTCGCTCTCCCTATAGGTCCCCTGCTTGCCCCAGGGGACACATTTATTGTGTAGGTTGCAAGTGACCACACTAACCCTTACCCTGATTTGCCATAGGATACCACTGCAATTCCCCAGTATGGATACATGGACCAGTGACCAAAGAGCTGGTATCTCCTTTCTGTGCATTGCAGCACTATGGGAACAGGTACCTGGCTTAGTATTCAACTCTGGTCAGGGAATAAAATGTACTAGACCAAGTTGCAGAGGTAGCAACACTCTTGGTATCTGCCAACATGTCACATTGGCAGTGAAGAGTGTTACTGGATCACAGACACAGGTCAGAAAATGTTAGAATTGTTCCTGACTGAGATTGCTGAGTGGATGCAGCATGTAGTAGTGGCATCATGGGTGTAGGGGTAGGGGTGGCACAGGGTTTGCAAGCTGCAGAGTTGGGGTCATGGACAGGGGACTGCTGACCTTGAGACTTTTTTGTATCAATAGATTCATTTTTACCCAACTTTGCCATGGTGTACCCAAAGGAGAAGTTACAGGCAAAAAAGCAAGGTGTATTAACCCAGTTTCACCTTGGTGTACCCTAAGCAGAAGTTACAGGCAAGGCTGCATGGTGAAGTTACCAGTGGTGAATTTCCTATTAAACAGACAAACTTTGTGAAATTATCAAAGGTGGCAAATTTGGTGACTTTTCCTTAACTTTGCTTGTAAATTAAAATGTTGCAGCAGCTCTAATTGCCACACAAAATAAATTTACACAAACATGAAAAAATAACCGGTAGAAGTTAATGTTTACAACTGTACATGTGCTTCTTCAGAATCCAGAAGTCTGATATGGATTCCAGAACACTGAACCCCACAAGCATCATGGTTACTAACCTACCATACAGCATATGTACAAATATTTCTTGCATTATTTAGGTTTCTCTACATATCAGTCAAAATGACACAAATGAAACACAACAGAGTATCTTCAATGTTGCTAGTACAAACAGTTCAGAGAAGATATCTTGGAGTATGCTATACTCTCTTGGTCCCTTCAGTTTAGTAAACAGATAAAAAGGTCTAATTAATTTAAATATATTTCTTAGGATATTCAGTTAATCTTTTCCCAATATTTGCAGCTGTTTGTCATTCTTTTTCTAATAGTTTTGGGCATTATTGGTGCAAACCCATTACACAGCTCAAGCTCTCATGCCCTCTGTGGGTGTGTGTTTTGAAGAATGCTCACTACTTCAGAACCATGTGTGAAACAGCTTGAAAAGACTGTATTTTTTTCAGGCTCAGCACCTTTTGTGGCTATCCACAGAAGAGCTTCACTCCATGTAATGAGATTTTTTTCTTCTCTTTATTGTAGATGTTTGGCATTTATCTTCTATTCTTGTGGAGTATTCCATCAGAATCAATAAGAGATTAAAAAACTGTAGGGGGGATAGAGCCAAACCAAAAGATAAATAAATTAAAGCTGTGCCATCCATAGAATTTCACAGCATGCCTTGATTTTTCACGGATCTTACTTTGCCTATCAGAAAATGCATAAGACTAGGGAATGAGAATAAACATAAAAACAAATGAAAAATGGATATGTAAGCAGAAAGGAATATTGAGAATAAAGCCCATATGTGACTTGTGTAAGCAAGATAAAATATTTTTCCTTTATAGGGATTTCCTTTGCAGTGATCCCATTAGTTTATTATTGAATTGTATACTCCTTTAAAGACAAATATCAGGCATCAACAAGGATCCTATTACCACTTATGCTAACCTGTATGTACTTTTTGAAGTGATGATGCTTTATAGAACAAAGACACCTGCACTGATGGAAAGGGAAATAATCCAGGTTTTTAGACAAGGAAGAATTTACTTTAGTACAAGCACATATTGACTCAGAGGTCATGCAAAATGCCCAAAGAGGAGACACAGGACTAGCAATAATAAACATTTCAAACCTCATTGACTTCCATCAGTATCAGATTAATGCACTGGATCTGGTTAGCAATTCAAAAGATAGAGCTTAAATCAGTGAAAGATGCTAGCCTGGAACACACACAGGACTCCAACTCCTTTACCTCTAAGAGTAACACCAAGTCAAGCATGTCTTCATCTGCTGTATTTGTTTTCCACATTGAAAAATATAATAGCAAAGCAATAGGGATCAGAAAAGTATCAACAAGAAGATTAATCAATACTTGCTTTTTCGTAATGTACAGTAGTAAGTTAGTTCTGAGAAGACAGAAATTCTCACAACTATGAGTTATGACGTACCATATCATTAAGTCTATGAACATGAGGTGTCTACCAAATGAATAATGCCTTATTAATAGCAATTTCAGTAACTGCCATTTTACAGCAAAGCATTACCTAATCAGTTTGTGGTAATAGACAACATATTGGGACTTCTTGTTATGAAAACAGTTTTACTGATTTATCATAAACTTAATTACACTTAAATTAAATTACCACTTCTGATATTGTGCATTTATTTTGTAAGCAAACTCTAATGAGAAGAGCACTTCTGGGATGAACCTTACAGGTTTATCTAGGGAATTTACTTCATTAAATGTAATAGGAATGTGTGTGCAAAACAAAATTTAAATTGCTAGGGAACTATTCCTACACCGTAGTCACAAAATGGATGGGATTATAAAAGTAGTCCCATAGCACAACAGCCCTTAGTCTAGTTCAGTGTATTTTATATATATATATGAATTTTCAGATTAAAAACAAACAAACACAAAAAACACCCAGCATTCTACTTTATAGTGCACAGGTGAATGTGACTAACTGTTTATGCATGTAACACTGTGTAGAGTTCTTTATTAGAATGTGCATTATAAAGAATTCAAAAGGTATCCCTTCTATCATTTTCTTTAACAATTCTGCTAAACAAAGTCTGGAAAATGCTATTCACATTTTAAAAGAAAAGTATAATTATAATAATATTCCAGTCACAACTGTCATCAGGAACTGCTACTTACATCCATACTCTTCCCTGATTTAATTTTCATCAAAAAGTGAGGGACACAATGAAACAATTCATAAATGAAGGGACACAGTGGAAAGGATGCAAGACCTAAAGGAGGATCTGGAAAAGCTGGAGAAATCACACAGGATTTGGCAGCTTTGCTTCAATGCAAAGGAATGCAAAGTTATGCAAACTGGAGCCAAGAATCGAAAGATTGAGTACTGCCTGGATGGGTCTGGGTAGCTGCATCAGAGAAGGAAAAGGACCTGGGGTTGATGATCACTAGTGACCTGAAACACTCCATGCAATGTAGGAAAGCAGCAGCGAAGGCAAATAAAATGTTGGGCTGCACTGTTACAGAGATCAATCAGCAGCAGGCAGGAGGGGAAAGTAATACTGCATTTGTACAGGTCATTATTGATTCCACACCTAGAGTACAGTGTACAGTACTGGTGCCTTTACCTGAAAAAGAACATCAGCCTGCTGGAAACAGTTCAGAGGTAGGAAATGAAGATGATCATGGGCCAGCAGGGTATGCCCATACCTCTCAAGTGTCCCTCATTAAGAGGGACATCTCTCATTTTGTCCCTTAAAATTGCTTTGTCCCTCATTGGTCCCTCATGGAAAAGGTGCTGCCCACATAGGGAATGTGCTGTAAATTCAGGCTTTAAAGCAAAAAACTCTTAATATTCTAAAATGCTAAATCTAAAATAAACTTTGTACAAGTAAACACTATGGTTTTCATAGTGTTCTAAGCTTGTATCTCCATGTTTGAGGATGTGTCCCTCATTCTGAGGGTCTGTGTCCCTGATTGTCCCTCATTTTGAGTGTCCAAAAATGTCCATGTCCCTCATTTCAGTGACAAAAGGTTGAGAGGTATGGGTATGTCATACAAGGAGAGGTTAGAGGCCTTGAACATGGTGTCCCTGGAAAAGAGAAGATAGAGAAGTGACATGATTGAGACCTTCAAGTATTTAAAGGGAATAAATATGGCGGATAAAGAGGGGCTCTTCAAGCTTAGTAGGAACTAAAACATGTCAGTCTCATGCTGGGGGGAGGTTTAGAAGAGAAGTTAGGAGGCACTTCTTCATGGAGAAGTTGGTGGTGGGTTGCAATGTGCCTCAAGAAATGGTGATTTCATTGAACACAGTGGTCCGCTTCAGTAGAGACTGGGATAGAGTTAAGGGTAAAATAAGATTCAAGGGCAGACAGAGGGAAGGTAGACGGGGGGGTGGCAAAGTTAGTAGCTTATGCTGAGGACCCAGCACTATGAGCAGACTAGAAAGATGCCTTGTTCTGTTGGCTTTGTTGTATGTTGTGAGTTGTATGTTCCTATGTAAATGCAACCCTAGCATAACATGTACTGAATTGAAAAATAACTGCAGACGTGACCAGGCTGAAAGTGCACAGGCAGTCCAATGCCCTGCAATGTTGGTGACATGAGTTTGATGATGGACTTGTGGCTCTCTCCTCTTACTGGTTGAACTATAATAGCTTCATAGATTAGTTAAGCTATAATAGCTTCATAGATGAAAAAACAGTTAACTGCATGCAAGGCAAGATAAAGCAAATATATTTATTGACACATTTTCCTAAAGGATCAGGTGGCCTAGCAAATGATAAAACATGAAGTAATACATACTAAAACTAAAAAAAAAGCAAAAAAAAACCTTACTAAATAACAAATAAATAATACTAAAATATTATAAGCAGTTCATATATGTTATTAAAAAAGTTAAGTCTTTAATCACATCATAAAGGCCTCCACTGAGGGGATGCACATATATATTCAGATAAGGTGTTTCAGAGTATTGGGGAAGCCACCTTGGATGGTCTATCAAATGTGATAGGTACTCGAGATTGCCAACTGCAGAAGCATCCTTTCTGGCCTGCCCAATGAACCTTAATTTACAGTGCAAAGATATATGCAAATTAGCAGAGGGGACTAGAGACAAAGGTGTTGCATGGTGACTTGAAAGATGATTGGCAGCAAGGCAGCAGCAATATCAATATAAATTGGGTAAACAGGCTGGCCCTGTGGGGAGGAGGACTGAGGTATTGGACATCACAGCTCCACCCATGCCAGTGACATGACTTTGGGAGGGGAGCAGACTCAGGATCCTGGGGCGTTGGGCATGGGGGAGAGGACTGAGTACCCAACAGCTGCTCTTCTCTCCCAGTGAGGGGAAGATATACCAAACTGCTGCAATGCTGCCACCACATGGAAGTGTGGTGGTAGGCCAAGCAGCAGCAACATCACTGTGGGGTGATTGGAGGCTTGGTACATGGTGCATGTGCTTCTCCACACATACACGCACATGCACCATGGCACATTGCCAATCATGGGGAGAAAAGAGGAACACTATCCAGAGAATGATGCCCAGCTAATCCCTGACCTGTGCCACCACCCAGTGCCACCTGCCCAACTGGATTGTGCTCCAGGGGGAGGGAGGACCTCCTCTCCTGGCTCCAAAATGGGGTGGGGCAACTGGTAGAGGAAAATGGCAGGTAGGTGCCAGGGAGGCTGGCACTCAGTTGGGGATAGGCTGGGGCAAAGTGAGCTGACCAGCTGATGACAAAACCCTTGATGAAAAATAAACTGCATAAACAGTGCTCTTGTGAAGGGCTGGCAAATCATAATCCCAACTCACCTGGCATAACAGCCTTTTTCAGTGCTGGGGATCTCTGGAAGGGAAGGAAAGGGAAGGGAAGGGAATTGTTTAACTAGGAAAGGTGCTTCAAGCCAGAGCTTGTTTCCAGGTATGACCTAGGAGCACAAGAAAGTTAAGTGACTTGCTCAGGGTCACCCAGAATGCAAGTGGGGGCTGATAGGATTGAATCCCA
This sequence comes from Neoceratodus forsteri, assembly GCA_016271365.2. Taxonomy (NCBI): domain Eukaryota; kingdom Metazoa; phylum Chordata; order Ceratodontiformes; family Ceratodontidae; genus Neoceratodus; species Neoceratodus forsteri. The sequence continues at coordinate 1,379,904,526 of CM028130.1, forward strand.
AGTCTCTAGGTTTGTAGCTTAGTGCCCATAACCACTTTGCTATTCTGCCTTCTACTGTACAGGGTGATCAGGGTCTGGAGGGAACTGCTAGATTACTAGGATGTAAGACACAGAGCTCTTCAGCGCAATTGGGGGGGGTTGTTAGACCACCAGGGATTTCTCTGTTCCACAGCAATGGGTGCCAATGGGCTGCAGCACCACATGTCAAATAAGCCCATAATGGGCACGCAGATGGTTGTTTAGTGCCTTGCATGCCCAGTGGGCTCATTTGCATGCTTGGGAAAAATATGGCCCACAGGGAATCTGGCACCATCCCATTTCAGGCAGTGCTATCTCCTGTGGACCACATGTAGCCCTGGTCCATGTTGGCATAGCAAAGATCCACTTAGCACTGTGCTAACATTGACTAATATTTAGTTGGATAGTGCCACTCTGTCAGTAAATGTTATCTGTCTGAACATTGCCACAGCTGGTTGAGCATAACCACAGCACAAACAACGGTGCTGCATTTGCATCAGTCTCTCAATATCAGGGCCACAATGCATTGTAAGTTAAACACTGTATCTATGTCTGTAACACATTTGCTTATTGTCAGATGTTTTCTCTTAACAGGATACCACTGCAGACAATCTCTGCCCAATGATTTTTATACTGAATGGATCTGAACTGAATTTAGTAATACAATTTCAAAGTAGCTTAACATTAGCACAGGAACAAAAAATACAACATAGCAAAATGTAGCCATGGCTATTGATGGAGAAAAAAGCATCTGACCGGCTTAACTGGGGATACATACTGTATGTGTGCCACAACAGACATTCAGATTCACAGGCCAGTTTCAGATATAATGTCATTGCCATACATAGAGACCCAAAAGAGGGAAATCAAACCAAATAGTAATACTGTGTCAGACACATCTGACATAGGAATTGGCACTAGTCAAGGATGCCCCTTAGTTTCTCCATCATATCAAAAACAAAAAACAGACAGCTGGGGTCACCATTCAACAAGTCCAGACTCTTAGAATAATATTTTTCACATGAATTCACATTTTTTTCTTATGGTTTGCAAAACTAATATTTCTCCAACATAGTCTCTCTTTGTTTTTAGATGTGGCAAATCTTTTAAATATTGATCCATAATCCAGAGTTAACAGCATTCTACCCATTGTTCCCATATTTTAAAGCATCCTTTCATTAACAGAGTTAAGTGATTCTATGGTAGTCATAAGTAAACTAAACTACTATTGTGGTTAGTCAAATATTTGTTGTAGTTTTTTTTTTTTTGTTGTTGTTGTTAAATAGAGATTGGGTAAGAAATAATTTGGGAAATGAAGAACTTACTACACAGTAAACTGAATTCTTTCTTAATCTTTGAATCTGATGCACAATCAGTAACCATAGTACTGTTTTGCTTTCATTGCTCTGCCTGTATGCCTTAGTAGCAATCAATTAGGATCACCCTAATCCAAAGGTGAAAGGCTAATTCTGTTATGTTTGGCTTTGTGAACATGGATTCCTTTTAAATAAAGACCACCAGCTGTGCCAATGAGCATTTATAGAATTTGAGTAAGGAACTCCAGCCTGCTGGGAACTGAGACCAACAAAGTCTTGTTACCTGCAACCAGAGACAAGATTTGAACCCAAATATCTAACATAAAAAGTTTGCACATTAACATACTGTGCTACTACCAGTTCCTGGTTAATTAATGCACATATATGCCTAAAAAAGGCAACTTGACATATTCTATACCATTTAAATTTATGCAGCAGCTAAAGCAGTTAACAATTTCCCAAATGGAATGAAATCAAACACAATTTATGAAGAATCTAGGAGTTCTGAAATAGTACTTAATTTTGCCTCAAAAACAATGCCACATAGGCTGCAGCAGAGCTCTAGAATGCTGAAATGGACATAGTGGTTATTAATAAGGTGCTGCCTGGGGCAAATCATCAATTCAGGCACTTCTGACCCCTGTCAGCTTCATCAGCTTGCAGAGAAAAGCGAAGCGTTCACAGTTCATGCTCTGCTCCACCAGTAATGGCTGAATTTGTAATTTTCAGTTTTATGCGAATTTCTCCCTTTTGCCTACAACTTTGTCTGAAATGATTAGTTCCAATGTGTTGAGTGTACCATGAAATGAGGCTCTTTGTCTTGAGATAAGCCATTTTGACTCTTTACTCCCCAAGCCACTTTATGAGCTTCCCATCCATGAAGTAAGGACCTGTAACACGTGTGTAACTATCCAACAACTTTAGCATATTAAGGAATGTGTGCTAAATGTTTTCTTTTACAGAATCCTGTTTACTTTTACAGTTTTGCAATCACTGTAGCTATTTAGTTAAAGCAGTCAAACCATGTACTGGATGTTTATAATTTTATAAATGAAATATTAGAACTGGATGCTTTGAAAAATGATGCATTGTCCCAGTGTACTGTTTTTCTTATAGTAAAAACAGTGCAGTACTACCATCCCTTTTATCAGTATCAAATAGAATAATTTAAATTTACATAAAGTATGCACCAGTTAGATAGCAGTGGTAGGTTTAAATATGTTGTACAGAATCTGAAAAATATTTTGACTCCTGGCACCTACTAGATCAGATTTTGCTATTGGGATAAAATTTATGATTACAGTATGCTTGCACATGTGTTGGAGAAATTTGTCTTAATGCCTATTTATGTAACAAAAGCCGGACCTGGTATGGAATACATCTTATTTATTTATGTATTTTATATATACTGCATGTATGTATGTATGTATTGATTTAATAACTAGGCAGGCCCACTGGGAGCAAACCAAATTTCAGGTGCAACCCAAAATACCAGGGAACTATTTACAGTATACTAGAATGAACAAGAGGTTAAAGCATATTTACAGCACATAGTGAATAGGGAACAGATCACAACAAGGCTGAGTTTCCACTGACAGGGTTACCATGCTGACAGAGTGACCTCAAGAGCAAAGTTCATGATGTCCCTGTCATCTTGGTAACCCCTGAGCTGGAAACTCAGCTATGTTGTGCACTGTTCCCCATAAACTCTTTTTCATAGTATATGTGGTTACATTAAAAAAAAGAGAAGGACAGCACTGTGGCATTGTGTGTCACATTGTTTTACTTCACAGCAGCTAGCAGTAATACAGTTGTGCAAATATATGATTTTTTTAAAGCAGTTTGCATCCAGCATGGTTCCCTTCTCCCAGTGCTGTTCCAATCTTCATATAAATATTACCTGTGTAGGAGAAAGAAAAAAGTGTCCACCCACTGTTTTTTTTTTGTAACTCCTCTCCCTCTGGCATCATCTTCAGTACTGGAGATGCATTCACTGGCTTGTGCGACATCCTTCCTGACCCCCAACTTGAGTTTCTTTTCAGAAATGTGCATATATTCACTATGCATAGATTCCCCCTCAAAAAAACAGGATATTAGATGTAATGAATTGGGTAAGTGCTCACTTTAGTCATGACTGCCAGAAAAAGCACCATTTCCCGACTGACACTAAATCGGCTGTTGTATGCCTTATGGAGTGACTATGACATGAGATGTTTACAGTTACTGTTTTGAACCCCTCCAAAAAAGCTGCAGAATGCTTACTTTTCCACTTAGTGTGAGTGGCTCTTGGGAGAGTATGTGTCTACTTTGTCTTACTTTACTCCTTGACTCAGGTTGTGACGGTACTAATATGTCTGCTTTATGTTCCTTGGGTTTTTAACTGAAAAGCACTGTTAGTCTGTGGCACAAGCTTTTTTGAACAGTTGATTTAATCAGGTTTTGATGCAATGGACTGGCAGCACACAGCAAAGAATTCCAGCACATTCCTACCTGATGTACCTACAGCAGCACAATGAGAAGTCACTGTCTTTGCATAGGTATGTCACTACTGAAACAGAATGTTGGCCGGAATACAAAATTAGTGGAGTACTGTTGATGACCACCAAGCAAAAAAGAGACCTGTGGGTAATCATATCATATGACCTAAAGGTGGACAGGCAGAAGAACAAGGCAGTAGGGAGGGCAAGTGGAACACTAGGGTGCATACAGAAGACTATCACAAGCAAAAAGAGGGAGGTGGTGTCACCTCTGTATAGATCATTGATAAGACCCCACATATAGTACTAAGTCCAGTTCCAGAGACCACATCTCTGGGAGAACATAGACAGAGTGGAGGCAGTCCAGTGGAAGACAAATAAAATGGTACAGGGTCTGCATTTAAAGCCCTATGAAGAGAGACTAAAATACCTCAATATGTACACCCTGGAACAGAGGAGGGAGAAGGGAGGATATGATGGAGACTTTTAAATACCTCACAGGGGTAAATCAGGTACAGGACACAAGTATTTTTATGAAGAAAAGGTGCTCAAGAATAAGGGGACATGCTATGAAGCTGGGGGAGTAGATTCAGGAGAGATAGGTGGCAGTACTTCTTCATAGATAGAGTGTTGGATTCCTGGAACGGCCTTCCAGCAGAGGTGGTGGGAGTGAAAACAGTGGTGAGGTCCTAGAATGCATGGGATAAGCACAGAGGAATCATAGAAGAAAGGAAGTGGGAGTGATAGAAAGATGTAAAACGGTCTGCAATAATAGTTTAGGTAGGGAGAAATGGGCATATTGGATGGGCCAAGCAGCCCTTATCTTTTTATCATATAAGATTTTATTAGTTTTTCCAAGTACAACCAACCAAGGTAGAAACACCCAGGCATTCATCATACAAGTAAACAAGAATATCATAGCCATGTTTGAAACATTCCATAACTACGACTGTTAGAAGAGATTTGCATATTACTTCCCATCACTTTTATGAACCATATAACCTTACATTCTGCTCAAGCTAATCTTAAATATATCTAGATATACCAGGCATTTTTTAGATTAATACCTCCTTCAACCAGGGGGAATCTCCAAGAACTAACTGCTCATAGGATAGTCATAAGTGTCATAGATCAGAGTCCTCATGCCTCTTCTTATTAGTTGGACCACCTAAGTCCTTTCAAAATGGTCACCTGAAGCCTATGACATGTGGATAGCTAGTAAAGGTAGGTTGACAGTAGTATGGGCAGTGTGAGGTAAGTACACAATCTATACAGACACTGGACAGCAACAGTCTAAATAGGGAGTAGATATATAGACAAAAATAGGGAAAAAAGAAGAGACACCATGATTTAAAATATCGGTGGGTTTTTGGGGGGAGGGGGTGGGACTGCACAAATGTGTGAGTGAAAGGTATGCGTCCCATTTCTCGTGAAATCTGGAAAGACGGCCTTTCCCAATCGCAGAAAGTCTTTCAAATGTGGCCAGCCGAGCCTTTGCTGCCCGCCAGTAAGTGATCGTGGGAGAAGTAGGCACCCTCCATTTCATCAATATAGATCTCTTAGCTTCCATGACTGCCACCAACACCCAGGCCTTAGTTGATGCAGACAGTGGGCCCAAGCAGTCCTTATCTGATTTTAAATTCTATATTTCTATATTTCTATGACCAAAGATTATTTGCAAAGGATCTTATCAATAGTTTTCTGTCATTTATCTTGATCAACTTAAACAAGCATTCAGGGGAGCTAGAGTTATAGATGGTAAAGTTAAAATTTACTATTAGATATTCCAACCTTTTATCCAGTGGGAGCCAGTGCAGCATCAGAACTGATTTTACGATGGTGCATTCTTTTGTCTCCTGCAAGTTCAAAACAATCTATTCAACTGTAGAGCACTTTGAGCTTCATCATTTCTTGATCAGCCAGTGAGGAAAAAAGCACTCTGCCATAGTCCAGTAAGGAGTTGATGTTATAGCTACCAGTGGTGGCATGAGCCTTCCTTATTAAGCAGTCCTTCATTCTTATTAGTAAGTCTAATCCTGTTTACTTTCCCATACAGGTAGTCAAAGTGATTACTGTGTGTAAGGAAAAGATCCAGGATAATGGCCAGGTATTTGCAGTTAACAGCTACCTGGAGGATGGTACTCTCTAGAGTCCTTATTTCAAGGTGACCATTCAAGTCAATAATCCAGCTGTCATACTAAATAATACAGCTTTAGTTTTCTGCTTATTGAGAAGTAACTTGTTCTGCATGAGTCAAGTTTTAACAAGCCTAAATGCATTATCAAGTCATTGATTTAAATCATTTGTGTTAACACTTGCAGAGAGCAACATCACCAAGATAAAGAATTAGATTATAAGTACCACCATGGGATAAGAATGGGTTGGTGAACATAGAGAATAGATAGGAAAACAGAATGGATCTTTGTGGGACCCCACTCTGGACTTCTGGGTGGGAAGATGCAGAGCAATTGAATTTTGTTACTTGAAACCTATTTTTCAGATAGCTTGTGATCAATGACATGGATAAGTCTTCCAGACCTTCTTTACTCAGTCTGTGCAGCAGCAGCAGCTTAACATCCACTGAGCTGAAGGCCCTGATTCATGTTAACTAAACTGATGTAGCATCAGAATGCAATCATACTTAGGATTGTGTAATAAAGGAACGATGCCTGACAGGGTGGGTGTTATGCTGGGATAACATCCCACCTCGGGTGATTGGGCCCAAGGCCACCGACCAAGGGCATCCAACACCTGAGAAGGGATGTTATCCCAGCATAACACCCACCCTGGAGGACATTATTCCTATTATACAATGGCTAATTGTTTTACAGTTAAAAAATAAAATTTAAGAATGTTTTGGTTAGTGTGTAAAAATATTTTTGTTTCTTAAGAGGAAAAAGAGCATAGCCTCAGCCTCCATATCCTACAAACAATCAGCAGAGATGTTATGCCAGGATAACATCCCTGCTGTGACAGCCAACTGACCAATCAGAAGCCAGGATTCTTTCTCGCCATTGTATAATAACAATTGTATTACATACTTTGAGTCCTTTAAATATTTAGTAGTTTTATGACACCAATTAGATTTTTTCCATTTCACATATATTCAGTTTGTAAACAGATTAATCACAATCTAGGCAAATGCTATCCCTTTAAGAGTTATTTAACTCAGGATTCTGGGTGGGCTATTTATTTACTGAAACAATTGGATTACAAACTTTGAGTCAGAGACTCATTTCCAAAGGCTCCACGTCAGAATACAAAACATAACAAGAGGCAGACATTGTACATAGTTACAAATGGATGGAGGCAGACAGAAACAACAGGGTATATACACTACATGTTGCATATAGGCAGAGTACTATAGCTATGGTGTGCTCTTACCTACCTTAGGGCATAACTCATTTGCATGTTTAGATGTGCCAGCATCTAAACTTTTTGGTCTGAATGATGTCTTCAATAACATATGTAATTTTGCTCTCTATTTGCTTTATAATACCCATCATTGTATTTCAGATGCTCACTTAGGATGGTTACCCCTAAAGCTATTAAAAAAATATAGACTATGCTGTCTGTTTGATATATCAATGAGACTTAAATGGGATTCACCACTACATGACCTTTTGAATCCAAAAACTAAAGGTAGAATCTTGAGGTCTTCTGATTTTTTCTTACTATCTGTTCAGTCAGCACTGGTAGTCATGAGCCAACATGCTTTTTCTGTCTTTGCTACTAAATCATGAAACATTCTATCAACTTCACTACATCAATGTCAGAGTTACTCTATATCTAAAGTTCATCTAAGGAAATATCTGTTTGAAATTTCAGGTTGTAATTATTTTTTTTTTGAAATCTCGACTTGCAATTGTTTTTAGGTGTATGTACCTTTCAATGCAATAATTTTATTTGACTTTGTGCCTGCATAGTGCATGATTTTATGTATTGTTTTGTTGTTCTGCCACAACTTGGATGTTGCCTCCTCTCTGGGACAGAACATCTCTGATGTCCAGATGGATTCAGTTGGATGGTCACAGCACCATGCTGTAGTTTTCTAGCAGGGTCTCCTGACTACCACCCCTTTCCCCCGAGGAGCTGATCCAATTCTGCCTTGAATGTGCTTTGATACTGGAAAAGCTCCTAGTGGACTTGGACATTCCAGGTATGGAGGCAGCATGCATTAGAGGCATGGAGGCAGCCACTGATGGTAATATTTTGGCCATTACAGTTACACATGACTTCATCACACCTATCCATGTCCACTCGCTAACCTCCCACCACATATCACCATGGTAAAATGATGAATTCAAAAAAGATGAAGGCAACAGGGTGGAAGCTGCAGTATTCCTAGAAGAGGGTGGTATTTGATGGATAACAAGATGACTCTGATATCCTATTACAAGGACTATCAGAGGTCAATAACTTTGAAAAAAGACAGAGTTTTTGTCATGGGTTATTTTCTGAGGAGAAAATAGACCTGATCTACTCTTGCACATGCTATACTAGTTATTAAACCCTGTCAGTCTTCAGTCTGGAAGAGTTGTGTCTCAAGAAAACTGTGAGGTGTTTGGTTCTTTGTTCCTGAATAGAGAGTCCTACATTTGAGATGGGATCTTGAAAGGTGGCCTGTCAGTGGCCAGCAATGGTCAAGGGGAAAGGCGTGAAGGTTCTCTGGTTGTGTGGAGTAGGTTCTGGCTAGTTTTTAAGGAGTAGATGCTCAAGGTGAATGCAGTGCTGTACTCTAGTTATTGTCAGTCAGATCCAGGGCCTACTCTGTTGTTGGTAGACTGCTGCATGACCCTGGGTCCAATGTTTTCCAGCACTGTTAAGGGTTCCATACAGGATAGCTATATTCCACTGACTCTTAAAATGTCTGTGGTGAGACTACTCCTACATGTTTGGACCCTGAGGTGGTGACAAACTACAGGCTTATCTCAAACCTTCCTTTGTAAGGGAAGGTTACAAAGAAGGTAGTAGCAACAGCACAGCTTGAGGCTCACCTTGAGGGTTTTGACATCTTTGAGCTGCTACAATTGGGTTTCAGGCTTTACCACAGTACAGATACCTCACTCATCAATGTGTCTGAGGACCTTCCTCTAGCAAGAGACAGGGGCAAGTGCACAATTGTTGTTCTCCTTGCTCTCTTGTCAGCATCTGACACCATGGACCATAGGATTTCAATGGATCACCTTTGGGAATATGAAAACTCACCAAGACAACTTTATAATGGTTTGACTACTTCCTTACCAGTAGTATGCAGCAGGTTGTGATGGAAAACTTCTCATCCCAGCCTGTAGTGGTCAGCTGTGGGATGCCCCAGGGGTCAGTTCTGTCCCCCTGTTGTTTGCAGTGTATATACTGCCACTGGAGTGGGCTTGTAGTCAGCATAGTGTGAGCTTTTACTACTGTATAAATGATACTCATCTGTACACGTCCTTGGCATTGGACTAATGGAAGGCAATTGCTGTGCTGGAGTGCTGCCTCAAAGAAATTGCTGCCTGGATGGCCTCCAGCTGTCTGAGTCTTAATCCAGCCAAGACAGGGTTATTACTTGGGAACCGGGGTCCTTGAGGGTCTGAGTGACACATTTCTGAAAGCTGTAGATAGGTTTAAGAATCTGGATGTCACTGTGGATTTACTGTTGACAATAGAACTTCAGGTGATGGCTGTGGTCTGCAATGGATTTTTCCAACTAAGGAATATCTCCCAGATCTGACCCTATCTAGCAGAAAAGGATCTGGAGACCAAATCCATGCCTTTGTTACCTCAAAACTTAATTACTGTAAACCTCTTTACCTAGTGCTATCTGGAGGTTTGGTGTATCACCCACAGTTGGTGCAAAATGCTTCAGCCAGGATGGTGACTGGGGTGTCCTACATAGATCATATTACACCTCTGCTGTGGCAGCTGCACTGGCTCCCCATCATGTGGTTCACCACCTTCAAGACTGCTGTGTTAACATACGAAGACATGCATGGCTTGGGCTCTTCCTATCTTAAAAAAAATCTCTTGTCTTTGCACGCTTCTGGCTGTTATCTACACTCCACTGAGGAACTGTTGTTAGCTATCCCAAGATCCTGTGTGAAGCAGTCTGAATATAGGGTTTTCTTGGACAATGTTTCCTCATTGGTGCAATGGCTCCAGTCAGTCCACAAACTTGCTGGTTTGGCAAGAACGTTACAGTTTGCCTGGAAAACACTCAGTCTTACAAACTAGTATGGGGCCCCTTCCACACTTCTGCATATGTTGTCTCAATTACTTGTCCCCCCAATGAGCCTGGCCCTTATGATCATTTGGCCACATCTACCCATCCCCTTACCTCCACCTCCAGAAGATTTTTTAAAAATGGCAAAGTTATCCAAATCAGGAGAACAGAAGGCTGCTTCACTAAGTGGGCCAATAAAGGAAAGTGAAGTGAAGGAAGCAATAATATCCTTAACTACTAACACAGCCCCTGATATAGACGGAATACCAAATGTGTTTAATAAAAATTTCGAGGGACACATTGCATAGATGTTAACATTGTTATATAATGATATATTTAAAAATGGGAAGATGACAGATAGTATGAGACAAGGCATAACCACATTTCTACATAAAAAAGCGGATAAGGCAAACATAAAAGTTGGAGGCCCATAAGTTTATTAACAGCAGAGTATAAAATATTCATGAAAATAATAAATAAGAGCATGATATCCTTTTCGGATCGATTGATATTACAGACTCAAACCTGTGCAGTACCTGGAAGGGACATTAGACAAAATCTATTGTTTATATGGGAAATCATGAATGAAGGGCAGGAAAATAGATTGAAAGGGTACCTATATATTATAGATTAGGAGGCAGTTTCTGATGCAATACAGCATAGTTATAGCTGTGAAACCTTAGGGAAGTATAATTTTCCAATTAAACTGGTTAATATAATAAAAACATTATATACAGAAGCACAAGTTTGCCCAATGGTAAATGGACACTTAGGGATACCTATATACTGTATATACATAATGGAGTTAGGCAAGGATGTCCCTTAAGTCCTTTATTGAATGTGTTTTGTTTAGACCCCCTATTAAGAAGAACTGAGAATGAAAGTGAAATAGTAGGAATAAGACAGCAAAATGAATGTTTACAGAAAACATGTACATATGAAGATGACTGTGTTATATTGGTTAAAGATATAACATCAGGGGAAAAGATGATGGAGATAGTAAGAAACAATAGTAAATACACAGGAATTACGATATATAAAGGAAAAAGTAAAATATAACCTCTTGGGAGAGCAAGTAATAAGAAAGAGGGGAGCCTGAGGTAGTACAAGGTAACATAAACATTTGGGGAATAATGTTTGGAGAAAAAGATGCAATATGGATGGACTGGGAGACAAGATACGAAGTAGCACAAAGAAAAGAAAATAGGTAGAAAAAGTGGAGCATGACAAGGGAAAAACAAATCTATTCATTAAGGACATTTATTGCACCAATCTTCCTGTATGCAGCTTATGTATTTCCAGTTCCACAAAAAATGCAAACAAAAATGTTGGGACTTTTTTTTTCAGTTACTCTGGGGGTGTAGAATGAACCCAGTAAAAAGAGGACACACATATAGACCAATAGGGGAGGGAAGATTAAATAGGGTACAACCCATAGTTCTTTTTGAAAATATTTTATTTTATTTTAATATAGTACCAATCTTGCAGGGAGAAAAGAAAATGTGGATGCCTTTAGTGCAGAATTGGTGCCCTATTATGCTAAGTAATCTAGGAAAAAGAAGGAACATAAGAGGGAAAAAATAATTGCCTATATATATATATATGGAAATATTAAGAAATACTTAACACAATGGGGAGTAACAGCAGATTTTTTTATTATGGAAGAACAGAAACAGGCTTATAAGGAAATTATAGAAAAAAACTATTATGAAACACCAGTTTTAAAAATTGAACAGACTATAAATACAAATGTGATTCTAGAAGCAACTCTACAAAGAAGAACTCCCCAAAAAATGAAAGAAACAGTCTGGATGTGTAGTCATGGAACGCTAAATGTGAAAGGAAATCAGAAGCACGAAAAGATAGAGGACAGAATATGTACAGAATTAAGCTGTGGTAACCAACAGGAAAGGATAAAACATATTTTTTTAATGTAGTTTTATAAGGCCATTCTGGGAATCTTTGGCAAATGCTTGGGGTATGGAGTGTTTTAAGGGTATGCCATACAGCATCCTAGGGTATGGATAGTTGGCCACCGAATGGGAGAAATGGAATAAACATAAACTGTATGTAATATTTGCAGTCCTAAATGGACAATTTGGCAGGTGAGGTGTCAGAGGTTTTTGCAGAATAAGGAATTGACTATACAAGACCTGTTATTTAAAGTACAAGATGAAATTGAAAAAGTGTATGAAGAAGAATGTAACTGTTTTGGAGAAGGAAGAGGGAAAGAATTATTGGCAGACATAAAAGGCATTGGTTGAAAAGTTTAATAAATGCACTTAAAAATGATTTAAAAAAGTATAAAACGTAAATGTTTGCTTTTGGTTTTTAAATAAAAAATTCCCCTACTCTTGCCGGTAGGGGGACCCTTTGGCTGTCTGCCATGATGGCAAACCTCAGTACTGAAGATGACCGTGGGGATACTGTTGCTGCTGCTATGGCTCTAGATTGTTCGAATACTGCTTACCTGGCTGCTTTAATTCCAGATGGTCTGATGGATATTTCTACTTTGCTTGCTGTTGACATGGACCATGCTGACATCGACCACACTGTCGGGACCTACCCTGCATTGCCTGTTGAAAGGAATGCTGCCTGGCACCCTGACTCAGAATTTTTGTTGGAGGACTGGCTTTTGAAGGAGCGACTTGCCGATAGAAGATAGCATCTGCTGGCATTGTTAGATCCTGAGGAGGAGAATTATCTGAAGGCTTCTCAGGACCCATGCTCCCCAGTCAAGTCTCCTTTAGTGAATTTCTCTTTCCTGAACAGTTCTTTTGCATTGCAGTTGTCAGATGGGACTCCTTCACCAGTTCTTGGTTTGTTTCCTATTTTGCCTCCTGCAGCTGTTGATGTCCCCACATTTGAGGGGATGCTGCGGCCAGATCGCTGGCTCAGTTCCCCAGCTGTGCAGTCTATGGAGGTGGTTACTGCCCAACCGGTTACCCCGGTTTCTCTACCTCCTTTATTGCAGTCCTCAATTCCTGGAGGTACTACTGTTTCTGGCTTGGTTTTGGCCCCACTGTGGGGCAGCCTGTCAGAATGCTTAATGACAACTCCTGCTTTACTGGCACTGCATATCACCAGTGTGTTGAGTGGCTTTTCTTTGGATTTGTCTGCTGAGGGAGCTGAATGTACACAGACTCACCCTGAGTCGTCTGCTTCAACATTAGGGCTTACCTCTAGTAAGCCTGACACAATGCTTTTCAATGGTTGTAGTCCTGCAAGAGCTCTTCAGGAGGCTGCATGGATCACAGGTCCAGATGGCAAAAAGTTGGATCTCTGACCCCGCATAGATTCCTCAGTATAGAGTTGATTCTTGTTTGTCTTATTCTGCCATTTAGCAGCCTGTGGTCCCATTAGTGAATCCTTTTCTTCTACACCAGGAATCTGCCTCCTCTATCAAGGTTGCCCTTTTCCCGACAGTGGATACGGTTGGTATTGTTTCTGACTCTGCTCCCCCACAGCAGCTTGTTTGTGCCCCTGATGAGGCTGTCAGTCTAGAATCTGGCTTGCTAGCTCCTTCACCTGGGCACACTGCTGTGGTTGGGCCTACTGCTGTACCATAAACCAAAGCTTTTTTGCTTCCCTTGCTGATGAGCAGAAAATCTGGATCTGTTTTCAAGCTCTCTGACCTCTTTGCTGCATAACCTGACCCTGACCCTAGACGGAATGAGATCTGACTCAAATACAAATGGGGAAATTAATTGCCGCCTGATTGTTCCTTTCTGGTGGAAAAACTTTTGATGGGGTCTATGGAATTTCAGCCTGCTGACATTTATGCTTTGATCTATGTTTCTGGTGACACACTTTATGATGTCAGCTTTCAGCTGCCTTCTTTTTTGGACAGGTTTTGGACCAAATATAATGATCTGAAGTATTCTAAACTCTGGATTCCTTTTCAAGCTCTCCCTCTTATGATACCTACCACTCATACAATTACTGCAAACACAAAGGACCTTGCACAAGGATGAGGTGCCATGGAAAAAACAAAATGTGAAAAGCCTTTGAAAACCACCACTACCAAACTTGCCACCCCCATGGGCTCCGTCTCCTCTGCCTGCACCTGCTGGTACCAACCTGTCATGTCTGAAATGTTTTTAGTTACTCATTATGTTCATGCAACTATGTAAAACTATGTTAATGTATGACTGTATTCTGTACATATGTTGACTCTGTATGTCCTCTCTGTGACGAGGTACCTCTGTAAATGAGCCTCTGGCTCAAAGGTTGTAAATCCGATTTATACAATAAATAAATAAATAAAAAGGGTCCAGTGGATCAGGAACATGTCAGGTGTTTAAATAAATGTTTTATGTTTTCATCTCATGGTTGGCAGCTTTATTTGTGGTGGTGAGTGCCTGTATTTGTGTTTTCACACTCATACAGTTACTATACTATTCTGTAACAAAGGTGTTGATGATAATAATATTACTTATTGGCTTAAGCAACGTGTGAGGTTTTGGGCAAATACGGCATCTGGACTGAGGGTTGGAAGTATAAGATACAACTCAAAGCAACGGACTCCCGGATATCCCACCTGCCAAATTGCTTTTTCATAGGTAGAGATGGGGTGGGGTCTGCTTTAACCCTAGCCAACCTAAAGCATGTTTTAAGTGTGGCTCTCTGTCTCATCAGGGTAATGTCTGCGATCAACAATTTTTTAATCTGTGTCTTGCTTATGGCCATATTAGAGCCCAGGATTCAAATGAGGTGAAGAGCAACCTCTGCCAGTTTGAGGGACACTCATTTTGTGTCTGTCCTTGGGTGACTCACAATAGAACCGAACGACCCCAATATGAGGATCTCTTGGTTGCAGCTTATAGTGCTGCCCCTGGTGTGACTCTGGATAAGGTTCAACTGGATCCTCCTGTTGCGTCTGTTGCTCCAATCCTGCCTGCTGTTTCTGCTCTTGCTGCTTCTGTGGATGCTCCAAATGATGCCTCCCCAGCTGCTAGCATTCTTCCTGCTCCACTTTTATACCTTCCTCTACCCCAGGACTCGTCCAGCTCTTCCTCTGCCACTGATTTGTTCTCCCCTGCTGCTGGTTCTAGGCCCCCCTTGTTTCTTTCAAGGAGGTAACTGCAGGCACTCTTTGCATCTTCGACATCTACATTGTCTGCCCATGGCTGCTCCTTCTGGTTTGGTGTCAACAAAGAATAGGTTTGATCCTCATGCTTCCATAAAGAATTGGGGAAGACATGGATGATGACCTTGATTCTGAGCCAACCGCCACGATTTCTTCATGGAAGGTGATATCTTCTGATACTGAAGAGGATGCCCTCCAGCTCTTTACTGCTCATAAGTGGAAAGATGGTCCTAGTCCACATGTCAAGACAAAGTTTAAAAGGAAACATACTTAGCCCCCTTGAAATGTTTGTTTTTTCTAGCATGTTGTTTATTTTTTTCCTCTTCCTCCATGCAATTTGCTACATTAAATGTTAGCAGTATTAAGAATGTATCCCATAGAGCAGTTACATTTCATATCTTGCTTGACCATCCTGCTTATATTTTCTTTTAACATGACACCAGGCTTCGTACGTTGTTTGATGTTAAGGCTGTAAAATGTTTATGGACCACACGTATTTCCTATTTTTCTCTAGGTACTCAGGCATGCTCTGGAGTAGCGATATTGTTCAATAAGGTACAACCTAGGGCATTGAGGGTGTTGGATCTCCTCACTGTGAGGGCTCTTTTACTGGATTGTATCATGGAGCAGACTCATTATTGTCTGATTGTTGTTTACGCCCCATAGTCAAAGGAGAGGGTTTCTGTTTTTCAATTGGTTCAGCCCTATTTATATACTTCTAATGTGCTCTATGCACTATGCCAACACACTGTGTAACACGGGTGTGTTGGCATAACTATGTCGGAATGTCATCGATCAGGGTCCCATTGACCCTGGGTGGCATTCACCAAGGGGGCACAGGGCAGATACGCACCTGATCCCACAGCCACGCAGACAGCAACATGCCAGGGGTGGGCAGGGTGTGTGCCAGGGGGCATGCATGCACTCCATGCCATTCACAACCATGCGGAGTGCTGTGCATGGGGGGTGCACCTTCACTAGGTAACACCCAGCCATAAGGTTTACACCCCCCCCAAGGATACCACCGCCGGACTGCAGCGGGAAAAACGTGACACAGCAGACCCCCTCCACATGCCGCCCCAGCCCAAGGGGACCACACAGTGGGCTAGGGACAGCCAACTGGGCAGCCACTGCCACCAGCACACGGTTCAACATCTGCCACCATCTTCGCCCAGCAGGTGCAAGGGATCCACTAGTGGACTGGGTCTGGGCATCCCATTGGATGCATGTCTGGTCAGCAGAACAGTCCTCAGTGCACCTGCACACCAGGGGGTGGGGCCAGGGGCAGGTGGCTGATGTTAGTGAATGCTGGTATGGACGCACCTGTATGCAGTTGCATAGATGCGCAGTAGGGCTACGTGTCTCTGGCATGTACCCTCTGCACAATAGTGCATAGCTCCCAATATTGTTATATTTGGGTGAACAATAATTGTCCTCTACAGCTCATGACAGGGGAATGAAAACTCATAAATTGTTTTGTGACTCTTTTGCTGAGCAGCCCATTTAGTTGATGCATACTGCATTCAATAACCTACAGGTGGGTATACATATTTTAGGGGACAAGTTACCACCAGAATTGATTATTTCTTTGTTTTGTGTACCAGTTTCATCTCAAATAATAGAACTATGCCTATTGAGACTTTGGATCATCTGTTGGTGAGTTGTACAATAACAGTGGCACCAGAACACAAATCTGGGAGACCTTGCTGAAGGTTAAATAATACTATGTTGCTTGACTTAACATTTTAGACTGCTGTTCATGAATTATTATTCACTTGCACTTCAGTTCTATGTTTTTATATTAATGTGTCACTTTGGTGGGAGGAAACCAAGAGGGACCTTGGGGGCCTTGACAGGTGATCAGCTGGAAATGCTTGTTTTCACCAAGATACTACTTATTTGAAGTACCAATATCAGCTATGTCAGTTGATCTCATGTCAGACCAAATGGAGTATTCCCCTTCAGACTCAAATACTGAGTCTTAAGGATCATATGGTTGCCATTCAGTATGATAAGGTGGACTCTTTCCTTTGGAAGATGACATGAGACACAGAGTCAACATTTGGCAGGGGATGTGTTTCATAGTTTCTTTACCAGAGTTAGTAAGAGGAAAATGTATTCTTTGGTTGATCACAAGGAAGCTCCAGACATCCAAGGAAAGCATGTTGCAGGTGGCATAATACTTTTTACAGGTCACTGTGGGAACAAAGTTTCCTTTTGATGAGAAAGCTTCCCAATTCCTAGACTCCTTATGTCTCCCATAGGTTTCTGCGGGAGACAATGACCTTCTTGCCCACCATATCACTAATTCGGAAGTTGTTTTGGCAATTTCTTCCCTATGGAAGAGGACTTGTCTTGGTATCGATGGTTTTACTTCAGACTTTTATCAGTCTTTTTCCCCTGTTTTGGTCCCTATGTTAGCTTTTCTTTTCAATTCCATGCTGACTCATTTTTCTGTCTGTGGCTCATTTATAGAAACATTACAAATATTTATTTTCAAAAAGACTGATCATTTGGTTTCAACAAATTGCACGCCGATTTGTTTCCTCAATATAAATGCAAAATTCTTGCTAAGATTTTTTGTACACAATCGACTTAGGTCTGTGCTACTATTATACATCCTCTGCAGTCATGCTCTATTCCTGTGCAGAAGATAACAGGATAATTTGTTGTTGATTCAGGAATTGATAGGCCATTGCCATAGGACACACTGTGGACATTTTCTGTTCATTTTAGATCAGGAGAAAGCCTTTGACAAGGTCCCCCATGACAATATCTTTCTGGTTTTGACAAAATATGGATTTTTGCATATCTTCATTAGTTGGATCAAATTCCTTTATATGCATGCTTCTCTTATTCCTAATATTTAATGGGTGGTTGGGAGATCGGTTACCCTTGCTTCACGGTGTGTGACAAGGGTGTCCCCTGAGCCCCATTTTATACCTGTTAACTTTGGATCCCTTATTGTATGCTTTTAGTGTTGTGCCTTCTGTTCAGGATTAGTGCTGTGCCTTCTGTTCAGGGCATTTGCCATCCCCTGTCCCAGACTGAAATGAAGGTTTCAGCCCATGCAGATGATGTCTGTTTATTTATAAATTATGTAACTTTCTTAGAGGCTGTAAGGCTCCTAGTACATGATATTACTGCAGTTACAGGGTCACAAGTTAATCTTGCTAAAAGTCAGGTGCTCCCTATTGGGATTCATGAGACTTCTCCTCAGTGATTGGTGACATATGAGTGCTTCTAGATCCTGTTAAAGTTTTAGGCATTTACTATAGCCAGTACAACTTGCCTGAGGTTAATTGGAACAGGCTCTGGATGTTGCGGCCTCGCATGTAGCTAGTCGGAAATCTTGGCAACATTCTAAAAGGAAATGGATTTGTATTATTTAGACATCTTTGTTTCCCATTTTTCTTTATGTATGTGCAATATTTCCAGTCCCTCGGCAGTTTGAAACTCGTTTATTAAGTATTTTTTTCAGATGGTTTAGGGTAGTCAACTGAATCCTATTAAGAGAGAGGTTCTGCATCTACCCTTGGGAAAAGGTGGTTACGATATGGTTAATCCAGTGGTTTTCTTTTTCAGTATTTTTTTTTACTATAATATTGTACCCTGGGTTCTGGGAGCCCTTTTGTCTGGAAAGAATGGTCCGCTAGCTGGCTGGACCCACTCCAAGTGAAATGGCAGAAACTGACCCCTTTTTTTACAGCTACACCCATATTTCCACATTTTATATGCCTTTTTTAAAGTTTATTAAATTAAGAAAACTCTCCTGGAACCTAAGTTGTGCTCAACATTGAAAAGCCTTTCATTGGTGGTCTCAGAGGTGGAGATTATGCCTGGTATTTCCAAAGACCTTAAAAAGTTAGCTTTGTATCATTTAATGACTATTAGTGTTCCTCTCCAGTACTGGGATATCACCTGGCTTTGTTGTCATGACAGGTTGAATGTCAACAATAATCACAAACACCAAAGTATCACAGAACATTTTTGTCCGTGGGGAGGCTGTGGATCTCAGTTTGAGACCATGTGTCATTTGTATATATTTATTTTTGAAATGTATTTTGTCTGTATTACCCTGACTGTTTCTATGTAAGGTGCCCAGAGCCTCCAGCACTGGGCGACATATAAATAAATGTTACCTTGCCTTACCTTATACTTCGATTGTCCCTTTATTTAGCTATTTTGGCCTTTATTGGGTATTTTCTGGTCAGCTCCCTTCTGGGTGTCTCTTTCTTATGACACCCTTACTTCTGGTGACTTACCTGGGCTCCCCTCTGGATATGATCATTCTATGATACTTTAATTCTTTCTTGTAGTAAAGTTATGGTTTGGCGGGTTCGCTGTAAATTTGTTTTGCAACAACTCTCTTTGAACTTTTCTCCTTTTACACATGATTGAGACTGACATTAGGAAAGTCTGTGCTTTGGAGCATGGCAGCTTACCTAATTCCATATGGATCACACAATGGAAGCATTTTCTATGGGCAATTTTTTTGACATTCATCTCTTTCATGCTCTGTTAGCCTGTGGTTCCCTTGTGCTTTTTTTATCCTCTGTTGGTCCATTTTTCTTTTGGTTTCCTTATAACTTGTGTTATTTGCTTTAATGTTTTTTTTCTGATTTCCCAGTTGGATTTATTGTTCTTGGGAGAGGGACCACATTACTGAATTATGTTGCACATTTTTTGTTCTCTTAGATCTGCTGATGTTTATTCTTTCTGTTATTATTATTATTTGATTTCTTTCAATAAACAGTTCCCCTACTCTTCTTGAGAAGTGCCATGGGATCTTTAACGTCCACCTGAACAACCACCAGAACAGGCAGATGGGATCTCAGATTAACATCTCACCCAAAAGATGGCACCTCAGGAGTGCAGCATCCCCCCTCATGCTGCAATACAGTATCAGTATTGGGATTTTACCCCAAGTGACTACTGTGGGGCTTGAACCCACAACCTTCCACTCTTCCAGCCTCAGAGGTGAGTGTGTAACCTGCTAAGCCACTGACAGTACATGTGACATCTCTTCATTTGTATGTGTACCAAGGAAGCAGCTGACTGTGAATAACATACAGCTATATAAGATGTATAATAAAAAATAGCTGATGAACAATAGGTAAACAACAGAAATCAGTTTAAAATTTAAGGTTCAAAAAAATGGTTTTAGCAGGGGAAATCCAATATTTAAACATGTAGGCCCTGATATTGAAAAAGGAGTGTATGTGTGGTGCAAATAATTGCACCATGCTTCTGCTAGCACCAGCCCCCTGCTACATTCAGTTGGACAGCAGCCAGCACTATCTGACTGAATATCAGACCATGATGGCAGAGTGCTAAGTGAAACTGTGCTGCCTTGACATGGACCTGGGTTGTACAAAGCCCACAGGGGAATAGCGCTACCCAGAACAGGTATTGGCCTCCTGTGGGTTATATTTAACCACAAAATTAAAATAAGCCCATTGGGCATTCAAGATCCTAAGGGACCATTTGCATGCCAATTTTAAGCTCTTATGCATGGTGTGCAGCAGCCCATTAGTGCCCATCCTGAAGGTGTCTGACACATTCCCTGCTGTCTAGTGGTAGCCTGTCAAGATAACAACTCCAGAATGGTGATGCATGAAAACAGCCCTAAAACACAGTGCAACTACTTATTGGTGACTGAAAGTTCTCTCCCCTCCATGAATTGTGCCCCTTGGAGTTGGTATATAAAGTAAGGTGTGTGTGTGAGGGGGCAAATCCCCCTGCAATCAGAGAGATCCCTGTAAGTGGCCGTGCTGTGATTTCTGGCTGTTTTCATGCATCGCCATTCCTGAGTCGCTATGTTGACATAGAACCATGTCTAGTGGCACCCTCCCAACCATAATCACCCATCATGTAGTCTACAATGCAGTCCCTGGTGTCTAGTGGAACCCCCTGACCCCTTGCTTAACTGTCATACATTCTAAAATGCAGTCTTTGGTGTTTAATGGCACCCCACACCCCTCAATCACCTGTTCTTTAGTATGGATCATTATCTTTGGTGCACAGTGGTTCTCCTCAACCCCTGATTGCCAGGTGATATAAGTACATGTAATCATTGGCTGTCCAGTGCTCCCCCATCCATCCTGCCTGTTCATAAACCACCACCCATCACACACACATATCCTTGCCAGTCTGGCTGGTGACATCCAGTGGACTACGATATGGTGAATGGCACAGGCATCCTCTCACCTCCTTATTCGGCCACCATATGAGCTATCAGTGGTGCACATACACTATACGCATATGGTATTTATAATGTACACATGCCACTGACAGCTCATATGGAAGTCAACTGAGAACGTGAGAGATGGGCTATGTCAGTTGCCATATCAGGAACCACTGGACATTGTCAGCCACACTGGTAAGAGGGGGGTGATGGGTGGTGATTTGTGAGAATTTGGGCAGGTGGGGGCATACTGGACAGTGAATGATTATGTGTACTTATGTCAACAGGCAACTAGGGGGGTGGGAAAACTACTGGACACTAGGGATAATTCTACATATTAAGGAATGAGTGATCAGGAGTGAGGATGCCACCAGACAGAAAGGGCTGCATTTTAGAATGTGCAACGGGTGATTGGGGGGGTGCCACAATACACCAGTGATGGTATTTTAGACTGTATGATGGATGACTGGGAGAAAGGGGTCCCACTGGACACCAGGGACTGCATTTTAGAATGCATGACAGGCAATCGCCCGGGTGGGCGGAACCATAAGACAGCAGGGATAATGCTACATGCTAAGAAACTAGTGATTAGGGGTGGGGGTACCACTAGACACCAGAGATTGCATTTTAGAATGGCTGACAGGTAATCAGTGGGCAGGCAGCTGCAGTATAGCTGTCCTGCCTTTGAAGGGGTGGGGCACAGGCATAGTACGCAGTTAAGACAGGTTTTTTGCAGTAGCAAAGATCACCACTTTTGGGGCTGTTTACCATCTATGAAAATCTTTGAAAATGCTGCTGTGTCTGTATGCTTGAGGGAAGCCCCTCATTTGCATGGCTGCAGTGGTATTTTAGTGACTGGTCACTGCCAGGTTGGGGGCACTAACTGGGCCTCTGAATATGTCCTCCTGAGCACAAGTGAAAACTCAAGTAGTGCCAGGGTAAACCATGTTAGCGGCAGTGTTATCATTTAAATATTGGACCCATACTATTTAACTTACTTGGCTTAATACTGTAGAACAGGAAATTAATGTATCACTTATATTTAGTGAAGCAACAAAGTGGCTGTATCTTTGTAAATTTATTTTCATGGTAAACTAAAAGTCCTCCATTCACTTTAATGGGAAAAGTGCTGATTAGCGCAATTTTATTTTCACGCTCCTGAGCACTTCAGTTAACAATACAAAAATGAATTTATAGGGAGTATATCCTATTGCACAGTACTACAGAGTCAGTATTAAGAAATTAGTAGTTGCATACTCAAGAACAGTTGAGAATGAATTATTTATGGCACAAGCTTCATGAATGTGGGTGGATTTCTGGATCTCAGCTGTTTGAAGATGAGTATCACAATTCGCTGGAGTAAAGGGGGAAAACACAAAGATTTAGACAATTCTGACTGAGTCCTAGGCATTGCTGCTTTCTGCACAATAAGCTACAGCAGAAGGAAAAAGTTGGAATTAAGGAAAGAGAATGAAGTGCATTCATATAATGCCATTAACTATTAAAAATGATAACTGATGGAAGACTTCAGGTGTTACCTTAATCTGCTACTGTAGCAACAAAGAGCTGTAAACTATTATCCTCATTCTTAACTTTTATTAGAAACATGTCTTAAAAGAGAATGTGAAACAACAAAAAAAATGTACACATTTATTGACGGTATGGAAGCTCTATTAATCATTTCAAAAGGCACTGCTGCCGTTCGGTGGTGCAGGTAGACAAAAGTATTTTGGAATGAATAGAACAAGAAAGGTTATATTTATGTTTCTCCCAAACCTTGTAACAAGAAAATCCTTTAGGAAACCGAAGATCCATTTTTATTCCAATACAAAAATTTAGTGGGCTGCCAGAGGGCAGTCATAATCTGTTATTGTTTCTCTGCAACCTTGTGCTATTAATTTCTTTTTTTAATGAACTGTCCAGTCTAGTTTAGCTATGGGAGCCATGACGGAGCTGCAATATAAATGGTTTATGTTGTACCTTTTGTCAAAAGCCTTTCCCCTACAGCACTAGAATATAATTGAAAGCCATTTTCAGAATAAAAAGGTGAATGGTTGCATTTGCAGCATGTCAAGACTAAAGTAAAAAAAAAAATTGTCTTTGTAAAACACAAACCAATGGATTTTGCCAAGGCTGACTTATACTAATATGCTTAGCTTCTGAATCCTTTAGGTTGTATTTCAGAAAATACGTTCTTCACTTTACTAAATAACAAACATAATTTGACAAGTACCAAGCAAAAAAGTAGCATTACTTTAAAGTGTTACTTCAAGAATTCTGTTTTCCAAAGTTCCTCATGGCACTGCCTCCTAAATGTGCTGCTTTAATATTGAGCCCAAAATGCCTTAACAATAACTCACAGAATACATACATACATACATACAAAGATACATACCTATATACATATACTGTATACTTAGATTGGGAAGAAGACCAGTTGTCCTTTGAATTCCTCTATCCCACAAGCTAATTTGGAAAGCCTTGGGTCACCTTTTCCTTACTTCTTGTTCTGCCAAGAGGAATGTTTTCTAGCCAAACAGTGTTCTTACTCCAACATCTGGGATACCTGTTTGTTAAAATATGAATCTGAATCACTGTTGGCATACTACAATCTGATTAGTCAAAATACAGTTTATCACTGGTGATATCTCACAAAACAACTACACATGTAGTGCATGAATTTCAAAAGTCATAACATGGACACAACTCATTCAAGTCAATGGTAACCTCTTCCTCCCAGATAGTGATGGGTAGAGGCACATGACAGGGGTGCCCCTCTCCCACCTGCCTTTTTGCTTTGTATATGGAAGCACTGACTAAAGCCATTCACAGATGTGTGGGGGTGGAGGGGATCCCTTTGGAGGTGTAGAATATAAATTGGTGCTCCATGCAGATGATGTTCTCCTCATCCTCTTGGACCTTGATCGCTCAATTAATGTGGCCTGGACTGAACTGGACAATTAGGTGCTCTTGCAGGTTTTCAATTATATCATAGTAAAACACAACTGCTGCAGTTTAATTATACCCCAACCCTAGAGATAAAAACAGAAGTTTAGGTTTACCTGGAACAGAACAACCATTAAAAAGCTTCAGCCCCATATCCCTAAGGATCTGGGGAACTTTTAGCTCATTAATTATGAGACACTCACTCAGAATCTAACCATGGACCTGGCCCATTGGGAGCAAATACCTTTTGTTTTGCCTGTATTGAAACTAACCACATGAAGATTTTACCATGGGTTTTGTGCCTACTACAAACCCTATGCCTCATTCCAGCATGTTATTACTATATAGCCTGGGATAAGCTCATGTTGAGATTTATTTGGGGTGGGCATGGACATAGCATAAAATATTCTGTTCAACAGTCACAATTTGACTCGGGGAAGTCAACCTTCCTCACCATGGCCATTATTCCATGACACTGCATCTCTGTTTTATTTACAACTGTCTTACTCCATTCCTGTACTGCCCCTGGAAGCAGATTAAATTGGTACTTAATAATTTGTAGGTAGAATTTCTATTCTCTTATCGTGTTACCTGCCTTCATTTAATGCACTTTATGCAGTACGTGGTAGAGATGCTGAAACAATGGGTAACTTTTTTCACCACTCTGGAAATTGGTCAAGTAACCTATTTTTGCTGGGTCTAAGCTTCAGATTCAGACTTCCTCCCTTTTCAAATAGGCAATACTTTATTTCGATGCAGGCAACTGGGGTTAATGCATATCTTTCAATTTTTAGACACACAAGAGGTGCTTCCCTTTGATGAACTGCAGAACAAATATGGCTTGCCTGGAAGTGAGTATTTTAAATATTTGCAGGTTAGGACTTACTGTATAAAACACAAGACAGGATTCAGTTGCCGAATTCCTCCCTGTCGCTCAAGCAAATTTTTGTAGGGTGCCCTGCAGAGCAATTAACAGCTCAATCTCAATGGCAATCTTTATCAAGTATCCCTTTCCAGTGGGGAGATAATGCACTTGCCATACAAAATATATGGAACAGAGAGCTGGGGTTGGCAGATAACACCATCCTCATCTGGCTTAAATCTGTCCTAGCAATTCTTATAATGTTTTCCACACAATGGACAGAATTTTCATGGAACTTTTGGTATAGTTTTATTTTTAAAGCCCAGTTGTATTAGCTAAATGTTTACCTTCCAGCTTCGGCCAATAATGGTGGCAGTGTAGCCAACAAACAGCAGATCAGTCAAATATCTTCTGGTATTGTCATTTGCTGGCTGGGTTCTGGAGGGCTATGGGGGGCACATTCTTGGAGTTATTTCTTGACACTTTCTTAGTTTCCTGTTCTGTGGTACTATTATTCATCCTCCAATGTGGTATTTGGGGGCCCTTCTTTACTAGTCTACATCTACAGTAATTCATAGCTGCAAATAAGGCAATAATTAGGCTCTGGATGCAACTGATACCTCCTATGTTGGAGCAATGGAGAGGTACATTGACCTTCATCTGTTACATGGAAAACCTGATGTTTATGCTCAGAAATTTGCTTCTTAAGTTTAATGCCAGATGGCAGCACTGGGTAATGTATATCGTGACTGTAGAAGGTTGATTTATTATCCATCACCCTTTTTACAGCACTCCAGGTCATAACAAATGGGGTCTTGAAGATGTCCTCTGTTAGGCTGATGCACAAAAGAGAAATAGGAATCCTATCCTGGTTCCATCTCTTGCTGTTGGAACATTCCTCAGTTTCTTTTGTACATCTCTCCAGGCTGGTCCAATCTTTTTGGCTCTCTGTGAACCATTCAGGATTCATCGTAAGAATGCATATATATTTTTTTACTCTTTATAAAGCATTTTTTAAAGTTAATATATAGATTTTGATGCTGTACATGTCAAATTCAATATCTGCATCATTTTTAAGTCTGTGCTGTTTTTCAAGGAGGAATTGCTGCTCCTGCCTCCCCCCAACTCGGTCTGGCATTGCCATTCTCTATCCTCCCTGTGGTTTAGTCATGTTAGGGTATCCTGAGTTGTTTACTGCTATGAAACATAGAAACACAGAATTTGACAGCATAAAGGGCCGCTTGACCCATCCAGTCTGTCCATTTCTCCATACCTAAACTATTACCTTAGACAGTGCCTGATCTACAGCTCTTTCTTCCTCCCCCCTTCCCTTTCCTTTCCACTGTGATTCCCTTGTGCCTATCTCATGCATTCTTGAACCCCATGATTGTTTTTGCACTCACCACCTCCACTGGAAGGATTCCCCAGGAATCCACTACTCTTTCTATGAAGAAATAGTTCCTCACATCTCTACTAAATCACCCACCCAGCTTCATAGTATGTGACCTTGTTCTTGAGCACCTTTTCTTCTGAACAATACTTCCCTTCTGTACCTTATTTACCCCTGCAAGATATTTAAATATCTTTGTCATATTCCCCCTCTCCCTCCTCTTTTTCAGAGCATACATACTGACGTCCTTTAGCCTCTCCTCATTGGGCTTTTGATGCAGACCTTGCACCATTTGAGTTGCCCTCCTCTGGATCACCTCCACACTGTCTATGGCTTACCAGTCATCTATACAGAGGCAACACCACCTCTCTCTTTCTGCTGATGATACTGCTCCCTATGAACCCCAGCATCCCACTGGCTCTCCCTATGCCTTGTTGTATGTTTGTGGTTCTACATTAAAGCTTTTGGAGTTTGGGTATTTTTGGTTGTTGCTTTGCTGCCCTGAGTAGACACTGGGGACCACAGTGTTGGGCGGGGGAGGGGTGTTCTCACCTGTTACCGCCCCCATGTTTGCCTGCTAGCCTGCTCAATGTTTCAATGAATAGCATTGTCTAAGATGCCTCCACAGTATACTTTGGTCAGCTGGGTGGTTAAGTGCTGTCTGAGGCCACTGCTGGCATTCCCCATTTGTGTTTTCCCTTCCTGTTCACTCCCAGCTCCATATCAGGGACAGGACAGATGGAAAAGGTGGAAATTTTTTTTTTTTTTTTTTTTTTACCAGGAGAGACACACTAAACTGAAAGCTTGTTTACAGGTGTGATCTGGGAGCACAAGAATGTTAAGTGACTTGCTCACAGTCACACAGTATGCAAGTATGGGCAGTGAAATTCAAACCCAGGTCTCCAGGTTTGTAACTCAGAGCCTTAAACCACTGCACTATACTGTCTCCTAACCTGATGATGGACTTTATCTGAGTGGGGTGTCTTACTTACCTCCCTGATTCCTTTCAGCATGCTCAGGAACAGGAGAGAGGACAAGGATTTCATTTACTTTTCCAAAGTTTTTAAAATGACTGCACTTTGAGGTTTTGTTGGTCTTGTGAGGGTCGAGACCCCTGGAGTGCACAGTCTGACTAACCAATTCTCTGACTGCACAAAACTGTCCACATAGAAATTTAGCACTGCCTATTCTGATGTGCAGGACCAAACAGGTGCCATGGGCAGCATGCGGAGGGACAGTCACAAGTATTTTGGGGTTGCACAAGAATCAGGGTTTTAGTTTTCGGTGTGCGCATGTGGATTCCCAGCCGTGGCACTGAGATCATGGAGGCCTTCCAATCTAGGCACCCATGTTGCATCATAATCATTACCTCACCAGTGACCCTTCCAATATGGCATCAAAACCATGTGATCAGGAGTCATCTCAGCAGCCATGTTCTTTTCCACTACTCAGCACTGCCCTCACATCTTCTCAAAATGGTGCAGATCTCCAGAGATCCAACATTACTGGAAGCCATCTTATTTGCACATTTTTCTGAGATCAGGCATTACCAGCAGTCACCTTGTTTGGCGATTTGTCTGGCTGACACACATGGAGACACCTACCCTGAGGTTGCTTCAGCCCTCTCCCTCTTATGCTTTAGTCTTTTCACTCCCATTGCAAAAAGGGAAGTAATGGAATGGCCGCTGATGTCCTTTCTCCCTCATGCAGGGAAGTAATTGTTGGTGGCCAACAGAGTGCCCACCAGCTATCAGCGACTTGCACAATTTGGTTGCTGTAATTGCAGCTGATGTGGGAAATGTTTTTTAGCATAATGTTTTGATTGCTGGTTCACTGAACTGGGGCCTACCTCCTGGTCAGCGGATATCAGGTCATTCCTTAGTTACATCAGTTCCTAATAGTTCTATGTGCCTCTAACACCCTGACGAAGATGCCGGTTGAAGTGCTGGGGAAAGAGTGCTTTGCTACTCAAATGCTAGTCACTGGACTACACTAAAGAAGGTATCTACCTTATTTTGAATGAGACATTTGTTCATTGCATTTTATTTGAAGATTAAACTCTGAGCACCAGGCATCTTTGGAAGTATTGTATTAAGCAGGGGTTAGCCACCCCACGCCTGAGCACCAGGTTCTGCCCCCTGAGCACACCTGACTTTGTTTGGACTTTTGCCCCTAACTAATGTCTGGCTCCTCACTTGCTCTCCCGTTCTACTCATATCACTGCCAGGTTATTTCTCCGGCATAGGAAAGAGCACAATGTGTGGCAAGTGCACTAATTTCATCCTCCTAAAAGCCCTCAGGGACCTTTGCTCACTATGCATGGTTAATGCGGATACCCAGGTCGACAACTTAGCTTCAGAGACCTACACTGAGAACACCACAGAGGACACTGCCTCCTCATTATCACAGATGATCATTGTGAACATGTTCCAGAAGCTTCTCAAGAGAATCACAGCTTTAGCACATCCAAAACTGCATGAGAACCCAGCAGAGATACCCCTAAACCAAAGAAACAGAGTAAGGATGACAATCAGCAACCAGAGGACCCAGATGGGGAACACTCCTTTGATAAAGAAGAGTTTAACATGGAAGACAAAAAAGTTGTGAAGACCTAGCAGCTCACTTATGCCCCATGATATTGTATCAGAGATTATCAGAGTGGTCTGTGAGACGCTCAATTTCAAAGAACCAGCACTCCCAGAGGAACAGACACTGGACCCGCTAGTCAGGGGAAAGGAAGAAAACTCACAACTTGTTCCCAGTGTGCAAGGCACTAGTACATATTCTGTCAATGAAATGAGATGCCCCAGACCTGGTCAGAACTAGAGAAAAAGGCATTCTTTGACAGGAGATACCACTTACAAGAGGACAGACAGGTACCTTGGTCTGATCCACTTAAAACAGACTCAGAAATTGCTTCTCTGAGCCACAAGACAGTCCTCCAATCATAGGGTTCCTCAGCCCTTAGGGACTCTGTGGACAAACAGGTGAAGGACATGATTAAGGTCGACAACTCAGCTTCAGAATCCTACACTGAGGACACCACAGAGGACACTGCCTCCTCAGTATCACAGAGGATCATTGTGAACATGTTCCAGAAGCCTCTCAAGAGAATCACAGCTTTAGCAAATCCAAAACTGAATGAGAATCCAGCAGAGATACCCCTAAACCAAACAAACAGAGACAGGATGGGACCCAGATGGGGAACACTCCTTTGATAAAGAAGAGTCTAACGTGGAAGACAAAGAAAGTAGATGTTCAGACTAAAGAACAGGGGCACAACCAGGGGGCATGAGTGGAAGCTGGGGGTGATTACAGGGGGGAATGCAGGAGACAGTACTTCACTGAGAGGGTGGTGAGGCCATGGAATGCCCTGCCCGGTAGTCTGTTGGAGGAGGTCACAGTGGAAGGCTTCAAGAGGGGGTGGGACAGGTACAAGGGTAAACTAAAGCAGAAGAAGATCCTCTCTGGGGCTTGGGGGTGGGAAAGTGAGCACCCATTAGGGGCCTGGCTACTGAGCAGACATGACAGACCATCAGGCCTATTCTGCTGGCTTTTAGTATGTTAGTATGTTAGTATCAAAAAGGCTCATGAGATTCTATCCATGTCCATGAAGGCTTCCATAGCAGCCATATACACCACCAGGGCCATCATTGGGTGGTTGGAGATGGTTCCATCCACAGCGCCGGGTAATTAGGGTGCCAATCGGCAATGTCGCTGATCACTTTTTTTTCGGGGGGGGGGCTGCACCTCTACACACCCCCAATTAAGGATTCCTACTCCAGGTGGTGGACCTCTGGGAGAGGGTGGTGAATCCTGCATTTGGTGCCCTGATTGCCGGGCACCATAATGCTGGTGCTCTGAGCACTGCAACAGGTTGGAGACCATACAGCAAGACCTCCCAAAGATGAGCCCCCACTGGGCTATTATGGACTGAGGTAAGGAGGATAAAATACATAGCAAACTCCTCCATTGACTCATTCAAAATGACCTCTTGAGCTATTGCAACCATGAGGAGTCAATAACCATGCTAATGAAGTTGCAATTGAAAGAAGGTCTGCTGTTTGTGCTGGAGCTGGTGAGGTTCTTCAAAACAAAGGGATATTGCAAGGGTCTACCCAGGAGAACAGCTACTCTACTGCCTTTTTGTAAGAATAGCTTCTGCAAGTTTCCTCAAAGGAGAGGCAGAAACCAAACCTTTCAGGGCTCAGTTTATTAAGCAATATACCATGAGAGGGTGTTGGTGATGCCAGGATTTACCCATGCCCTGGGGTGTTGTTCAGTCACGAGGCGTAGCCAAATGACCAACAACACCCCAGGGGTGGGTAAATCCTGGCATCACCAACACCCTCGAGT
The DNA here is from genome assembly GCA_016271365.2 of Neoceratodus forsteri. Lineage (NCBI taxonomy): Eukaryota > Metazoa > Chordata > Ceratodontiformes > Ceratodontidae > Neoceratodus > Neoceratodus forsteri. The sequence continues at coordinate 1,379,935,369 of CM028130.1, forward strand.
GGGATATTGCTATTATACAATGTTACTATTTTGTGTTTAGTCATTTTTTTTCTCTTTAGTATTTTTTTTTTTATTTTAAATAGGAGAAATAGTGAAAGTGTTACTACGCCAGAGAAAATAGTCCATTTGGTGGCGATTCGGGAGTTTGTTTTTCTAAGATGGTGAGCATTTGTTCTAGCTCCGTTTTGTCTACTAAGGTGAATGTAGTTTCCATTTGTATTTCATTTTTTTTTTTTTTAGTAGTGGCACTTTTGTGTTCCGAGGCACGTTTGTTAGCCAGTGGTGAATGTGGTGGTGGGTGGAGCGGAGATGGAGTCGAAGTGATTTTTGCATGTGATAGCTCAAGTGGTTGCTTGGTACCCATTCTCATGGGGCAGCATGACAAGAGTTAGATTTCTTTTAATTTAGTTTTTTTAGATCAGATCAGTGTATACTATACATTCATTCTTGAGTAGATCTTAGCTATTTAACAGTGCAATTTTGTATATTGAAAAACCAGAGTGGAATTGGAAGGAAAATATGAAAGAGGTGTGAGTTTAGTGGTGATTGCAGCTAATGTGTTCATTTCTTTGCGCACTTGGACCGATACCCGTACCCGATTCAGTATGGAATAGGATAGGGACAGTTCCCCATAATATGGAGTCAGCATGTAGTTGCACGACCCTATTCCAGTGAAGGTCTGAGCACTGTGTGTGTGGCTCTGTGACAGAAAACAGTGCAGGGGAAATCTGTGAGGAGCCGTCCATGTGTCTCAAAATTGATAGCAGGCAGGTCTTAATGAGAAGAAATGGGATGGAGATGCAGGGAACAAGGTAAGAGGAGGAACGAGGATGTAGGGGGGCAAGTTACTTTTTTTCCCCCGTAGGTGAGTTTTGGGGAGGTAATGAATTTGAAGCTGTTTGCCGGTTAAGGTAGAGAGTTGGCCACTGGTGCTGGGGACGGCTGTTCAGCGGGTATTGCTGTGTTTGTGACTTTTGGGCTGGCGATGCTCGGATTAATCTTGAAATGAGTTACTGATGTGGCCGAACTATGGCTGGCACCTCTTCCTGTGGGGTAATTGTAGGTTTTACAATGGGAGAGGGGTGCCAGTCAGCCAATCGGGATGGAGAATTTGAGGTCTGCTGTTGTGCCCATTGTATAATCACAGTTTGGATTCAAACAGAACTTCTTTAACCCCAGAGGCTGTCAACAGAACAACAAAGGCTGAAACAGACAATCCAGGCTGAAGGGAGGCTACCATCCCCACAACAGTAGCACAGCCTTCCAAGGGATGCGGAGGCGCAGGCCCAGGACTGGGACCCCACAGTGGAGGGAAGACTACCAGAGATTGCTAGCACCTGGGCAAAGACAATGATGGACAAATGGGTTTTCGAGGTAATCTCCAAGAGCTATGCAATAAAGTTCAGCACAATCCCAAGAAACTCAGGTTTCCTCCAATCCCACATATTGATGGACAGAAACCCAATACATCAAGTCAGAGCACTGCTAAATCAAATTCTGCAGGAAAGTGCCATCATCCTGGTGTCAACAAGAGAGCAAACATTAGGCATCTATTGCATCTTCTTTTTGGTACCCAAAAATCAGGTGGCCTCTTGCCTATCCTAGACCTCAAATTCATGAACCAGTTTGTGAAATACAGGAAATTCACGATGGAAATGTTAAGAACAACCACAGCGGCAATAGGGAAGAACAGTTTTCTCACCTCAATAGACCTAAAAGAAACATATCTATACATACCCATCTGTCCATCCCATCACATATTTCTCAGGTTCGGCATCCTAGATCAACACTTCCAATACAAGAGTCTCCCGTTCAGCCTAGCATCTACCCCTCTAGTATTCACCATGATCATGGAAACTCTGGCTGCGAAACTATGAGCAGAGGGCATGTATGTTGTCCCCTATGAGGACGACTGGTTAACTGGAGCCAGGACCAGGGAGATAGCTCTGAACACTAATGAGAAGGGCTCAGGAAATTCTAAGACAACACAGCTGGATTATCAACCAAGTCAAAAGCAACCTGTCACCCTCAGCATCACCGGGAACATCTTGGTCAATCTTCAACACCACACAGTGGAAAGTCCACCCTTCAAATGCACACATCAGCAACCTATGAACCCACTACATCAGGATCCTGAAATGCAACAAACTCATGGTCTGGAACCTGATGCAACTCCTGGGCCTCATGGCAGCATGCATAGGTCTTCATGACTGGGCAACAATCAATATGAGACTCCTGCAGAGTTTCCTACTAGACAATTGGAACCATACCTAATAGATCTACCAAAAGAGACTCCTACAACCACATGCAATAAAGACATCCATACAGGGGTGGACATGCACAGTCTACTAAAGGAACCTATCTTAGACAAATTAATAACAAAAGCCTTGGACACAGATGCCAGTTTATTAGAGTGGGGCACAGTGCTGGGATCAAGGACAGTACAGAGACAGTGGTCCCATCTACTATTCATCATCTTGGAGACAAGGGTGATTTGCCTGGCTTTCAAACAATTCAAAGCTCACATGCAGACCCATCACATCAGAGTGCACATGGACAACAGAGTCACCATGGCATACATAAACAGTGGGGAACAAAGAGCAAGGGAATGGCCAGAGAAGCCTCCACACTTCTGATATGGGCAGAGACATGCCTCCTCAGTCTGTCAGCTATACATCTGGCAGGAATGCTGAATATAACAGCAGGTTGGCTCAGACAAAAAACACTATGACTAGGAGAATGGCAACTGAACCCATAAGTGTTTCAGGAGATCCAAGATTGTTAGGGACCCTTCCAAGTAGAACTAATGGCCATGGCCCAAAACAGGCAGGTAAAGACATTCCTATCATGATACAAAGAAAACAAGTCTGCAGGGGTGGATACCGTCTCAAAAATGCGGGACTTCAAAAGGGTGTATTTGTTCCCACCAGTTCGATGATAGGCTATGTACGGAGAAAGATGCAGGATACAGGCAGCCCAGTGTTCCTGATAGTCCCAAATGGGCCAATATGGACATGGTATGTGTCAGTCATGCAGATGGTAAAAGACCATCCTATGACTTTACCTCTCCAACCCAATCTTCTGATGCAGGCTCCCATTCGGCACCCGGACCTGGCATCCTAAAACTGATGACATGACTACTCAAAGGTTCCTTCTGCTAAAACTGGTAGTATCCAACAGAGTAGCAGACATTTTGATTCAGGCTTCAAGACTTTTCAACAATCGTACATATGATAGACATTGGTTCATCTTTTCCAGATGGTGCAGATTCAAAGCCATCAATTCAACAGATACCTGAATCATTAAGATCCTGGAATTTCTGCAGGAGGGACTGGATAAGGGTCTCTCTGCAGCTTCCTTAGAGTCCAAGCAGCTAGGAAGGAACTATTTGTTGCCTACCAGGGGTTCAGCCTCTAGTACAAACCTTTCTCAGGGTAACGATGAACATTAAATCCCAAACTGAATCCACAGTAGCCCCCTGGCACCTCAGTCTGGTCCTGAATGCCTTAATCAGACTTCCATTTGAACCTTTGGACCCTGTGCCTCTATTTTATGTTAACTTAATGACTGTTTTTCTGGTCATCATCTGCTCAGCCTGCAGAAAGTTCAGTTGCATTAGAACTTACTGTAACAGTTGATCTTTGAGGGAATCTCTTTCATCAGGTCACACCTATGAAACTTAGCCATCAGGCATCAGGATCCCATGACAGCTTTTTCTGCAGCAGCCTATTAGGGACTGCCCATGCTGACATCAGGCTCCATTGTCACACACCCTGTATAAGCACAGGTGGTCCTGCTCCCTCCCCACTTCTTTCCCTAGCCAGAGGCCATAGGAGACAGGAGTCCCACCAGGGAACCAAGGAGAGAGAAAAGGTGCCCAACTAGCAGACAGACTGGAGCAACAGGACAACCAAGCTGTATAGAGAGAGAGAGAGAGAGAGAGAGAGAGAGAAAGGGGATGGAGAGAGGGATGGCATGACCTGATGACAGAGATTCCCTGGAAGATCTACTGTTACAGTAAGTTCTTATGTAACTATTCTATCTTCTTTGGGGATATCTCTTTCAACAGGTCACACCTATGGAATGAGTCTGAAGCAGTGTAAAGAGCAAGGACAGTCTGGGTGGCAGGAGGTCAGAGGCCTGAGAAAGAAGGCCCCGGAGTGCAGCTGGTCCAAAGCTTGCCCTTCTTCTGGAGGCAATGTCCAGACTGTAGTGCTTGGTGAAAGTGTGGACAGTACTCTAAGTGGCAGCAGCACAAATTTCTACTGCAGACAAGCCCCTGAAATAGGCAAGTGAAGTGGCCATACCACTGGTGGAATGCCCCATAACAACCCCAGGCAGCTCCTTACCATACTTCCTGTAACAAAAAATAATACAGTTGGCAAACTATTTGGACAAGTACTGTTTTGAAACTGGAGTGCCCTCTCTGCCATGGATGAAAGAAACAAACAACTGAGAGGACTTCCTGCAGTACCTCCTACGGTGTGTATAGAAATGCTAAATTCTATGCACATCCAAAGTATGGAGAAATTATTCCTCTGGATTGGCATGCTCTGGAAAATAAACAGGTAGGTGGATGGATTGATTTAGGGTAAATTCAGATACCACCCTAGGAAGAAACTTAGGGTTAGTATGCAGAGATCTTGTGGAAAATCAAAAAAGACTGCTCGCACATGAGAGTCTGTAGCTCTGAAACTCTTCAAGCAGACATAATAGCAACTAAAAGTAATGCTTTCTACAACAGAAAGCATAGCTCGCATGATGCATCTGGCTCAAAAGAAGGCAGTCAGCTTCTCCAGAGCAAAATGCAGGTCCCAAACCAGATCCAGGTTATGGATAGGGGTCTTCAAATGAAGAATACCACACAGGAAAGTAAGGGGCACATCCAGCTGTGTCACAATATGGCCATCAATGGACACATGAAAGGCTGATATGGCTGACAGGTGCACTTTAAGAGAGGAGTATTTCAGTCCTACATCACACAAGGTCAGGAGATACTCCAAAACCTGGTTCACCGTACAGGTGAAGGGATCCAGTCTATGAGAAGTGGCCCAGATAGCAAACTGCTTCCATTTCATAGAATAAGTGGTTCTGGTGGAAGGTTTTCTGGAGGCCACCAGGACATCAGCTACCTTCAGAGACACACCAAAGCAAGCAATGGTTATGTACTCAGGAGCCATGTGTGCAGGTGGAGGGACATGAGGTCTGAATGGACCATGTTCCCCCAAGCCTGTATAATAGGTTCTTGCAGTGGGGCAGGGGAACTTGAGGTTCCGCAGCCAATTGTTGCAGTAATGGAAACCATATCTGCCGAGGCCAGAATGGAGCCACCAGAATTAGGATGGCATCCTCCATCTGTAGCTTGATGATCACTCTCTGAAACAGAGGAAATGACTGGAAGGCATAGAGAAACTTCCCTTTCCAGGAGAAGGACAAAAATGCGGCAGTTTTGCATTAAGTGGGGACACAAAAATGTCCTAATCTGGATGACCTCGCCTGTCAAACAGGTCTTCTACAAACAAAGTTAGCAATTCCCACTCATGCATTTTGAACTGTGACCTGCTGAGGCTGTCCACCAAGGCACTCTGAGTGCCTGGCATATGGACGGCTGACAGTTCCAGTAGTAGTAGTAGTAAAAAGCTTTATTTTTAAACAGGAAGTTGTTAACAACACACCATTAGGACCGTAAGTCCTGTTTTCAAGGTGGTCCTGTAATATACTATCAATACAACATATAACAAGCAACATACATAAAATGATCCATATAAGCATTGTTATCAGTTACAGACCAATAATTACACCTAAATTAATGTTGTGAAGTTTAAATTTCTACAAGCACGAGATAGTTATAGGTTCCTTACACGTAATAAATATTATATCTGTGAGTCAGAACATTAGGTTTAACAGTGCGTGCATTTCACAAACATGTTATTTTTCAGCATATCATGAAAATATTTGGAGTGTCTTTCTAACTAACTTTCATGATCTTCTAGTTCATCTAAGTTTCCAGCTACCAGATTTGAAAAAAATCATATCTCCATACTTATTGATTTTTAAGGTATGGAATTTATGTATGCTATTATTCCTTAGATTATGAGTGTTTTCTTTTTTACTCAATTTATCAATCAAATAAATCGGTTTTACAGATTTTAATGTCCTAGGAATCAGACAAGTCCATTAAATTTTTCTTTTGTTCTCTAAGAGCGTAGAGGAGCTGTAATTGAGACAAGAGCATAGAGGAGCTGTAATGGTTGCGGGAGCTGCATAGGTAGCAGAAGGGGGCATGGAGCACACTATCCCAGTGGCTGCAGTCGGCAGCTGGCCAGGGCTGCAGCCAGGGCTGGTTGTAGGGGGGCAGGGAGCACACTATCATGGTGGCTGCAGTCAGCAGCGGGACAGGGCTGGTCAGAGGGTGCATCGGAGTGCACAGAGGGCACATCGGAGCTCGCAGAGGACAAAGGATCAGAGGCGGGAGGCGCTGGAGCTGCATCGGCAGTGAGAGAGGCACTGGAGCAGGCTTTCCCAGTGGCTGCAGTCAGCAGCAGGCCAGGGCTAGAATCAGATGAGCTGTGGCCAATCAGGAACCAGGGTGCCAATTTTTGAACTGCAGCTGGGCTAGAAAGGACAGGCCTAGCTGCCTTCATCAGACTAGAGCATAGAGGAGCTGTAATTGTTGTAGGAGCTGCATCGGCAGCAGGAGGAGGCACAGAGCATGCAATCCCAGCGGCTGTACTGGGCAGTGGGCCAGGGCTGCGGGCCAGGGCTGGTTGGAGGAGGCACGGAGCACACTATCCCAGTGGCTGCAGTTAGCAGTGGGCCAGGGCTGGTCAGAGGGAACATTGGAGCACACAGAGGGTGCATCAGAACACAAGGAGGGCAGAGGACTGGAGGCGGGAGGCACTGGAGCTGCACTGGCAGTGAGAGAGGCACCAGAGCAGGCTTTCCTGGTGGCTGCAGTCAGCAGCAGGCCAGGGCTGGAATCAGAGGAGCTGCACCAAATCAGGAGCCAGGGCACCAGTTTTTGAATTGTGACTGGGCTATAAAGGACAGGTGGACAGGTTCAGCAGCCTTCATCAGACAAGAGCATAGAGGAGCTGTAATTGTTTGTCCCACACCACCCACCCTGGCCCTGACCTCTATTAAATGGATGGTGGGGGAGGAGCCAAGGGATAGGAGTGGCCTGATTTAGAAGTGTGCTTTTGAATACTGCAGCTCTGTTCAGGCCTGACTTGGTGTGCATGTTAGATGTGGTAGCCCTGAACAGGGTGAGGGCACTGGAGCACTGATCAGCAAGGAACCTGTGGGATACTGTCAGTAAAATTGCTTGGGTATTGTTGTGTATTATTGCTGGTAGAGGGATCGCGTAATAGTGATTGTGAAAAAGGACTAGTAGAGGGCCGAATTGCTCACAGCCAAAATGTGGGTAGAATTGGGGGTCACAAGAGCAGGCACCTTTGGTAGGGTGATTGGGTGTACTGGCTGTGGGGTGGCTATAATATTGGAATGGGCATGGGGGTTCAGAGGATGCCCAGTGTGCTTCCAGCTGTCAGGTCTTAGGAAGGAGGTTGAGGGGATCAAAGGCAGCTGGAAGGTGGGAGGGGGGAGGGTTGGGGAGGAAAGGTGGGGCAGGAACCATATGATGTTAGACAAGGTCAAAAGGGCATACCCCAGAGGATAGCGGCAGGCAGACTAGGACCATATGGTCATTCGGGAGGGGTGGACAAGTAACATGCAGTGTACACCAATCACTCAAGAGGAAGGGGGTTATCCAGAGGGAGCCAAGGAGGGGGGGACAGGAGAGAGCAAAACTGGGCAGGCGTCACACTTACAAATCGATTTACCCTGCTGTATCCGGTTGATGAGGTAGTGGAGGAAGACCAGTGGGGGGAGCAGGTGGTCAGGAAGGGTTTGATCAGCAAGCGGAGGACAGCAGAGGACAGAAGAGGGAGCCAGACCAAAAGGGGAGGAGGGCATGGGTTGGAGGGAGGTATGGTAGAAGGGGAAGCAGAGAACGATGTCAGGGTGGAAGAGGGCAGGACTCTGGTCAGGCCAGCATCATGGCTGGGGAAGTCAGCGAAAAGGGGAGGGAGCAGTTGGGAGTACTCTAAATAGGCCAGCTTCAATACCAGAAAAATCAATTGGGGGGGAGTAGGAGGAGGAGAAGGAGGTGGGGCAGGGAGAAACATGGCAGACAGGTAGATAGTGCAGGACCTAAGGGAGGCAAGGAGTAAAGCAGCAAAAGGAGGCCAATATGGGGATCTGGGGATACCAGTTCAAGGGGAGAGCAAGGGTAGATCAGAGGGGTAACAGCACACCCAAGAGGTGGGGCGAAGAGCAAGCTGGGAGTCACAGACAGAAGAAGGCCTAGCGGGACATGCACAGGCTTGTGACACCCAGGCTGGGGGAGAGAGGATGAACAAGATGGGGGTCAAGGACAGAAGAAGGAACCTGGAAGGGAACAAATGGACTAGTAACATGGGAGGAGAGGTGAAGGTGATTCTGCTGGGTGACTCCATGACCAGTGGTATCCAGTGGGAGGAGGGTTGGGGAGGGTAAAAGCAGCCAAGTCAATGCAAAATGTATCCCAGGCCTATCCGTACACAAGGCTAAATTCCAGCTATATTCAATAGCAAGGGAATGCGGGGGAGCTCCAAACTTTCTAGTACACCTGGGAACAAATGATCTAGAAGGGAACTGTGACCTAGAGATACAGGTGAGATTCCTGGAGCTGGCCAGGGTTTGCCACACTATAGGAAGTTCAGTCTCCTTCTCGGAGATTCTGCCGGTACCAAGGGTGATCGGGGAGAACAAGCAAAAACTTTGAGGGGTAAACCAGTGGCTGAGGGTCTGGTGTAAAGCAGAGGGGTATGGGCTGGTGGGGAATTGGGATGATACTTGGGAGGATAAGGGGCCATATGCCAGGCATAGGATACACCTCAACCTGGAGGGGAGGGAGATCCTGAAACTGAAACTTTCTGGATTCATAGGCAAGAGGTGGGGTTTAAACTTGCAAAGGGGGAGAGTTAAAAACAATGACAGCTCCAGGAGGGCTGCTTGAGGGTTCTGAACTAGGGCACAAAATGTAGACTAAGGACTGCACTGCAAATCCAGGGGGCACTGTGCCGGAAAGGGTGATGAGGGACTAAGCAGGGCTGCAAAAACTGGGGAGGGGAGAGGGGTTGGGTGGAGTATTCTCCTGATCAGTGCCAGGAGCATAGGCAATAAAATGCCCAAGCTTCAGGCCATGCTAGTTGAAGAAGCAGCAGATGTGGCAGCAATTACTGAGACATGGGCCACTCAAAGGAATGATTGGGACCTAATCTTGGAGGGCTACAAAATGTTCAGGAAGATAAAGGAGTGGGAAGGGGGGGTGTAGCACTGACAGTCAGAAATGACACAGTAATTAGTGAAGTGGAGGAGGCTGTAGGGGGAGTGGAGGCAATTTGGGTAACCCTGCAAATGAGGGGAGGCAAAAGATTGAAAATAGGGGTGGTGTACAGACTTCCTGCAATGGAGGAGACACTGAAGGACAAACTAATTGAGAACATCAGGGGTCACTGTGACCTTGGAAAGGGTAGGGTCATGGTCATGGGTGACCTTAATATGCCGGGGGAAGACTGGGACACTATGACATCCTCTGTGGCCAGGGAGCAGAGACTGATGGATGTATTTCAGGATGCCTTCCTAGTCCAGCGGTTGGAGAACCTACAAGGCTGGGCAGCATATTGGATGTTGTCCTGGCAGACAGTGACCAGATGAAGGGCCTGGAGGTGTGCAGCCCACTGGCAGGTGGGGACCATACCACAGTCTGGTTTCTGCTGTATCTAGGGAGAAATGAAAACCACACTAGTACAGTAGTAGTAGACTTCAGGCAGGGTGGACTTCAAGGGTATGGGAAGGATTCTACGGGAATGCCTGGACAAGATAAGGCTGGGCATGGATGTTGGAAGCTTATGGGAGACAATTAAGAAGGGTTTGCAGGAGGCTACTAGGTCCTGTGCAAAAGTAAGGTGTAAGCACTGTAGGGCCAGTAAGCCATGTTAGTGGACCAGGGAGGTGCAGGAGGTGGTGAGGGAAAAAAAAAGCTGCCTACACATGCTTTAAGCACTCAAGGGGGACAAGTGAGTGGAAAAAGTATGAGTTGATAGCTAGGAGGGTCACCAGAGTGGTGAGGGGAGCCAAGGTGAGGATGGAACAAAACCTAACCAGAAACATCTGGAGGGGAGGAAAGGGGTTCTATAGATAAACAGGGGAGAAGAGAAAACAGAGGGCACTGATCAGCAGAATTAGGACTGTGGAGGGATGGGGTCAGGAAGCAGGGGAGCAAGCAGAGGTGCTCAATGAGTACTTTGCCTCTATCTTCATTGAGGGAGGCAGGAGATCCTTCCATCCCAATAGGAGGGAAGGGGAGCCCTCAAAATCAGGAAGTCAGATGGAGTCTGGAGGTCTGAAAGAGGCCAGGGTAGAGGCGGGGCCAAACCTAGAAGGGGAGGGGGGTTGCATGAGGGGTTGGGTGGGGAAGGAGAAATCCTAGTGGATAGGGTGAGGGAGGCCCTTCAGAGATGCTAAAGAGTGATAAGGCACCTGGGCCAGATGAGTTGCATCCGAGGGTTATGAAGGAACTGGTGGATTTGCTGGCAGCTCCACTGGCTGCACTCTTTAACATTTCTCTGCAGACAGGATGGGTGTCTCATGACTGGAGGGTGGCTCATGTGGTGCCCATCCACAAAGGGGGCTCTAGAGATGAGATGGGGAATTATAGGCCTGTCAGCCTAATGTCTGTGGTATCCAAAAAAATTGAGGGCATTATGAAGGAGAAGCTTTGGAGGTAGCTGGAAAGGTCGGGGCACCTGGATGACAAGCAGCATGGTTTTGTCCCAGGGAGACCATGCCAGACCAACCTTGTGGAGTTTTATGACTGGGTGATGGGGGCCCTTGACTGACACAGGCCAGTGGACATCCTATATCTGGATTATAGCAAGGCATTTGATTCGGTACCCCATAATAGCCTGCAAACAAAGTTGGGTGGGATGGGGTGGGGGCAGTTGCTCAGGTGGGTGAAAAATTGGCTTATGGGGCAAATACAGAGGGTGGTGGTTGGTGGGATAGTATCCTCCCAAAGAAAAGTCATCAGTGGGGACCCCTCAGGATTCGGTACTGGGGCCACTCCTGTTCAATGCCTATGTCTTGGACATAGGGTTGGGGTTAGCAGTAGGCTGACTCTTTTTATGGATGACTCGAAACTGGAAGCACTGGCAGACAGGGAGGAAGGAAGAGAGGCAATCTATGGGGACCTAGATACCCTGGAGAGGTGGTCAAGGAGATGGGGTTTGAAATTTAATACAGAGAAATGTAGGGTGCTACATCTGGGGGTCAGAAACCTGGGTCATGTACATACCCTTGGGGGGTCACACTGCAAGCTGCATTGGGCGAGAGGGATCTAGGAGTGGTGGTGGACATCAAAATCAATATCAATGAAAACTATCGAAGAACCGCAGCAAAAGCAAACAGGATACTGGACTGCATAGACAGGGTAATTACCTACAGGAGGAGGGAGGTGATCCTCCCACTATATAATACCTTGGTCAGGCTGCATCTTGAGTACTGTGTACAGTTCTGGAGACCCCACCTTAAGAAGGACATAGCACTGCTGGTGAGTGTCCAGAGGAGGGCAACCAGGATGATTCAGGGCACGGGGGCAGGCCCTATGAGGAGAGACTGGAAGAGCTCAAGCTGTACACTCTGGAGGACAGGAGGGGGGGGGACATGATAGAGGTCTTCAAGTATGTAAATAAGGGTGGAGCCAATGAGGTGTTCAGGCTAAAGAAGGGAGGGAACAACCAGAGGGCACAAATGGAAACTGGAGGGGGGAAATTACAGGTGGAAGCATAGGAGTCACTACTTCATGGAGAGGGTGGTGGAGCCATGGAATGCACTGACCAGGATTCTGGTGGAGGAGAGCACAGTGGAGGCATTCAAAAAGGGGTGGGATAGGCACAGGAGGAAACTGAAGCTGAGAATGACTCTATCTGGGGGTGGACAGGGGTCGGGAGGCAAGCACCGAGTAGGGGGCTGGTAACCGAGCAGACAGGACAGACCAAGAGGCCTATTCTGCTGACTTTTAGTATGTTAGTATGTTAAATCCAACCAATTTAGTATTCTGTACATTGTACAGTGGTGTGTGGTGAAATCACATTGTAGTACAAATCTGGCCAATCAATTATACAGTTTCTACACTTTCACCAATGCAGTCTTGTTTGCTAGACTATATATATATGGTCCCCATAGTCTTTTATTGGAATTAGTATCTAGTTTACTATGGTTTCTCGCATCCTATAATTGAAACAGTGGCGGGTTCTCCTAAAAACTCTCAACCTTGTATCAACGTTTTTAACCATCACGTTGATATGATGTTCGAATTTTAGGTTTGCATCATCCCATTCCACTCGGTATTTGTATTCTTTTACTTGTGATAGAACCTCATTGGTACCGGGTCATAATAGCGCATGAAGAAGAGCGCTGGAAGAACAGTGCTGTGTAAAGCATGAAGGGATTTAGAGTGACAGGGGTATAATAGTGGTAAGATATTACCACTCCCCGTGTTGCTCTGTGTATTTCCTGAAGATGACTGACATTGCCTTGTGCTGGGGTGGCTTGCAAAGCTGCTCCTGTGGTGGAGTGGTTAGGGTACCACCACATGGCCTACTAAGAGGCCGGGGACCACGATTCAGTTCCCACCAGGTCTTCTTCCTGCTACAGAAATTGTTTTTTTATGGAAAAAAGTAATTTCCCCCATCCCAACATTCTCCCCATCCCAGAAGTCCACGACCCCAAGAGTTGATTAAGTCCAGGGGGACCAAGCCCCCACATTGATGGGTGCAGGAGGGAGTCCCCCCACAAAAAGAAACAGCTGCCATTTGTTGTGTTGGGGTTGCACTGTTGCTGATGGGTTGCTGTATTTCCCAGCCCTGTTGCTAAGAGTGCTCTGTTGCTTGTGGCATTTATTTCTGCATGGTTTTTGCATGCGGTGACATGACCCCATGCCAACCTCATTATATATGGTTTTGATATTAATTTGTTTTGTTGTTTTATTAGTAGCCACTGTATTAAAAATCACAGTCTGCAATTTTTTGAGGGGTCCTGCAGGGGGGACCTGGGGGTGTGTTTGACTGAGTTCTCACTCCTAGAGGAGATAGTGGACATAACTGAGGATTCTACTTCAATGCCTTCCACCTTATCCTATTTCTCAGGGAGGATGAGATCATATTGGTATTCCTCCTCAATGTCAGCCTACTGTGAAACAGAGACCAACGTTAGGACAACCAACAGCTCTCTAGAAGGCATGGGGCAAAACGGTTGAACTGGCATCTTCAGTGAGGCAGCACCCGATGGTACGGGCGATGATGGCCCAGACTGTGGAACAAACTGTATGAAAGATGTGGTAATGGAGGAAAGAATATCATTAAGGTCAACAACAGGAAAATAAATATTTTTGGCCTTGTTGACAGATTTCTGAATTTATTTCTGAGCATCTATATGCCAGCCAGTCTCTTTGCATGTTGGATTTTTCATAGTTAGACCAGGCTGAGTTCCTGTCAGTCATCTCCATAAACAGTACTTTACTGAGTCAAGGGGATGATGTGTTTTTGATTCTGTGTTTAGTGACAGAGGCATGTTGGTTTAGCACATATGTGAACTCTTGGGAGAAAAAATGCAGGGCAATCTCAGCATGTGGTATAGAATCCAAATAAGACCAGTCAATTATGTTGAGGTCACACAAGAAGTTTTTTAATGCCAAACTTTGATCAGTTATAGAAAGTAATTTATTTTGGTGCATGTGGTCAGGCAGACCCATTGTGCAAAAGACAGAAAATGGCTGCATGGTCACTAATGGAGTCTGGCAACTGGCCATACATTTATAACCTATTGTTGTTACTGGCACTCAGCCAGTTCAGAAGAGAATGGTTGCCATTTTGTTTTTCATTCTGGCTGGGCTGCTAATCAGTTGTTTGAGGTAGCAGTTGTCTAAAATATCCCAGTAGCAATTCCTGTGGCCTAGAGTGTTAGCCATATTAATTACATCCTTGAATCATTTGAAGCCTACCTTTGGTGGGTTATGGATGCAACAAATATGTAATTTCTTATTTGGACCATTCGATAGCTGAATAGTAGCCCAATCACACTTGGTAGTGTGAGAGAAATTAGTGGTTAACAATTCAGCAGGCAGGTTGAACTGCACATGAAATAAGATACCCCCTTCCTTTTTAACTAGCCAGTCTTTCCTGAACACTGTGTAGATAGGGAAAGTTATCCAAGTGTCAGTGACATTTGGTTTCAGTCAGCTTTCAGTTATTGCAAGAACAAGAGATTTGAACTTTTTAATCAGGGCTTCAACGTCCATGAGCTTTAAGATTAGGCTAAATGTTGCTAAAATGTTGCTTCTATGGATGCTGTACATATGGCTAGAGGGACTGCTGCAGGCACTCCAGGCACATTTTTGGATACCTGCAGTAAATGTAAGCAAATGGCTGACTGTGTCCCTTTAATATATGTTATGTACTGCTACTTTTTTGTATCACATACTTTTACAAAATAGAAGAGTTTCCCACTTGACAGTCCTAGATGAGATGTTTGGAACAGTTCTTTACCTGAACACTGGCGTAACTAGTCCCATTCCCCTTAATACTACAGCAGCATCTTTGACTTCTGAATTATTTTTAGACTGACCAAAAAAGAGCCACTGTTTTTATACCAGTTTGGTCCCTACTGATGTTACTCTATGAAAGGTCAAAATGCTTTTTACATACTACATACTAATTGCCAGCAGATTAGGCCTTATGGTCTATCCAGTCTGCTCGAACCTCAGATCCCTAGTTGAGTATCGAGGTCCTCCTCCCCTTGTGTTCCAGAAACCCCTATCATCCATCCCAACCCCCTGGGCCAGGCCATCATCTGATACATCCACTTTCTGTGTCTGTCCCACCCTCTCTTGAAGCCCTCCACTGTGGATCTCTGAACCAGTTCACCAGGCAGCGCATTCCAAGGATCCACCACCCTCTCAGTGAAAAACCTCCTCCTCTTTTCCCCCCTCACCGTTCTACCTTCCAACTTTAAACCATCCCCTCTGGTGAGCCCTCCCTGCTTTAGTCTAAAGATCCCCTCCGTGTTTACCCTATTTATTCCCTTGAGGTACTTGAAGACCTCAATCATGTCCCCTTTGTCTCTCCTCTTCTCCAATGAAAACAGGCAGAGCACCTCAAGTCTGTCCTCATACGTCAAATCCCCTAGTCCTCTTGTCATCTTAGTTGCCCTCCTCTGTACCCTCTCCAGGAGCTGTATGTCCCTCTTCAAGTGTGGCCTCCAGTACTGTACACAGTATTCAAGGTGCGGTCTAACCAGTCCATTGTACAGCGGCAGAATCACTTCCCTGCTCCTAGAGGTGATCCCCCTTACGATGCATCCCAACATCCTGTTTGCTTTGCTAGTCGCTCTCCTGCACTGCTCAGAGTTATTCATACATGCATCCACCATGACCCCTAGGTCTTTTCACCCTGTTGAGGCCTCCAGCGCCTTCCCTCCCAAGGTGTACCTGTGTTTAGGGTTTCCCCACCCAAGAGGTAACACCTTGCACTTGGTGATATTGAAATTTAATTTCCATGTGTGAGCCCACCTTTCCAGGGTGTCCAGGTCCCCTTGCAGGGCCAACCTCCCCACTTCCCCCTTAACTACTACTCCCATCTTGGAGTCATCAGCGAAGAGACTCATTTCACACCCTATACCATCCCTGATGTCCGATATGTATCCATTAAACAGGATGGGACCCAGGACTGAGCCCTGGGGTACCCCACTACCAACCTCTCTATGGTTCGAGAGCTCCCCATTGACCACTACTGTCTGAGTGTGTCCAGCTAGCCAGTTTTCAATCCATCTGACCATTAAAGGGCTTACTTCCAACCCCATCAGTTTCTCCACCAGACCATTGAGGGGGACAAGTGTCAAACGCCTTGCTGAAGTCTAAGAATAATACATCTACAGGCTTTCCCCTGTCCAGTTCTGATGTCACCCATTTGTAGAATGCTACAAGACTGGTTTGACATGATCTACCTGGCACAAATCCATGATGCCGACTATCCAGACCTGCCACCTCCTCCAAGTACACTCCCAATCGTTCCTTTAGTATACTCTCTATTCATTTTCCCACCACCGAGGTCAAACTGATGGGTCTATAGTTACCTGGTACTTCCTTCGGCCCCCCTTTATAGATTGGTACTACATGTGCCTCTCGCCAATCCCTAGGTACCTTCCCTGTCTCAAGCAACCTGTTGAAGAGCTCCGTGCAGCCAGTATGTCCGCCAATTCCCATAGTACTCTTGGATGAATGCCATCCGGCTCAGGAGATTTATCTTTCTTTAGGGCCTTAAGGGCTAACCACACCCTTTTGGTGGAGATAGCATCATCCGTCCCCTCCACCTTACTGGCTTTTTTATCCTTATCCTGATGTGACACCCCTAGGGTACCTCTCCCTCCCTCTTGCTCCATTTCTGTTGCTCCCCTGATCCCACTCACTACTGCTTCTATCCCCATTGTGCCTTGCTTTGTAGATATCCCATCCCCCTCAGTAGTGAACACAGAGGCAAAGTACTCTAATACCGATGCCTGGTCCCTCACCTCTTCCACCCACCCTCCCTCCTTCTGATCTCAATCTGCCGAGATGGCCCTTAGTTTTTCTCTGCTCTCCAATGAACCGGAAGAACCCCTTTTCCCCTCCCCGTATCCCCTGTGCCAGCTGCTGCTCTTTACTGGACTTTGCCCCCCGCACCATCCAGGTGGCTTTTCTAGATGCAAGATGGTACATTTCCTTTTCCCTATCCCCGCTCATTTTTTTATATTTTTTGTAGGCAACCTTCTTTTCTCTGACTGCTATCTGAACCTCACTGGACCACCAGCATGGTTTATGTGACCTTGCTCCTTTACGCTTCACCTTAGTACAGGTCCTGACTGCCTCATGAAGTCCCAGTTTTATGACCTCCCAACTCTTTTCCACATTTGTCATTGTCGTAATCCCCTTCAAGTGATCCTTTAGAATATTTCCCATGCCCACAAAGTCTTCCCCACTGAAGTTCACTGCTAGTGTCCTAGATCTCTCACCCCTCCCCCCCATGCTTGTTTGAAACCAGACAGTATTGTGGTCATTCCCAGTCAGGGGATCCTCTACAACCAGGTCTCTTACCAGATCCCCATCCGGCAGAACCACGTCCAGGACATGCCCCTCCCTTGTGGGATCCATCATGTGCTGTGTAAAGAACATATCCTGGAAGCCGTACAGCAGTCTCTGCTCCTTGGCCACCTTAGAGGACATGGTTCCCCAGTTTGTACCTGACATATTAAGGTCCCCCATCAACACCACTCCCTCCCCTTTTGGTCCACACTGGGCAATGATGTTGTCCAGCAAACCGTCCTCCAGAATATCATCCATCCCGGGGGGCCTATCTACTACACCCAGCTTGACCTTACCTCCTGATGGGGTTCGTAAGGTGTCCCATAAGGCCTCCACGTTTCCCTCTGCCTCTTCTACCCTAGTAATTTCTATGTCATCTCTAATGAACATAGCCACTCCACACCCTCTACCCTCCTTTCTATCCTTCCTAAGCATAGTGTATCCCCGCCGTTTAGGCCCCAGTCATGGTTTTTGTTGGCCCATGTTTCCGTGACTGCCGCCACATCCACCCCGAACAGCATGGCCTGGAACTCTGGCAACTTGTTTAAGCTCCTGGCATTTACTAACACTACCCCTTATCCTTGATCCCTTTGTTGAACCCCACCCAGGTTCCTTATACTTTCATCCTCCCTCTGCTCCTCCTGAAACCTCCTCCCCAGTCTGTTTCCCCTCCCCCTTGAGTTTGAAGGCTACTCTCCTCATCTGGAGGAGGGCTTCTGAGTCAGCCCTCCTTTATCCCTCCCCCCTCACAAGTTTAAACCCCACCTTTCTTGAATGTAGTCAGCTAACCCCTGTTTAAGGACTTCCTTCCCTAATGGGGCAAGATGAAGCCTGTCCTTGGCATACAGTCCCTTATCCTCCCAAACTCCTTTCCAGTTCCCTAACACCCTCGACCCACTTTCTTCACCCCACTTCCTGAGCCAGTCATTAACTTCTGTGATTTTAATTTTTTTCTCCACTGAGGCCTTTGGTACCGGCAATGTCTCTGAAAAGGAAATGTTGCATCCATTATCCTGACAGACTCTGGCAAGTTCTCGGAACCTTGCTTGGATTTCCAAAATGCTATTTCCCTCTAGATCGTTAGTTCCCAAATGCACCAGGAAATCTGGTTTCCCTCCACAATCCCTAACCAGTTCGTGCACCATGAACTTTGCTCTGTGCACCACCAGCCCAGAGATACTCACTACCTTCACCTGGCTATGGCATCCACCCCCCGTCCCTCCCAATGGATACCCCTAATCATCGAGTATCCCAATAACAGAACCTTAACACTGCCATCATCCTTAAGGTTACCTCCACTATGCGCTCTCAACCCCCCATTCCCCCTTTGATTCATGATCTCAATTTCATGGGTATCTTCTCACCTTATTAGAGACCCCCTTGTTACCCTCCCCTTTCTGCCTCCTTGTTATTTTGCCCACTTAACTCAGACCCCCTCTGAATAGGTGCCCCCTTTAACCCTCTCTTATCCAAAGCATTTATCCTGGCCCTGATGGTTTCTCCTTCCCCCGTACTGCCATCCTCCCCATGTAATAGTACCCCTACCTCCAGAGGCCCTCTGTGGGTCCCCTTTACTTAGGGTCCCATCCTTAGTACAGACACCCCTCCTGAAGGGGGACCCTTCCCCTGCCTCCTTGTCTCCCAGTTTCTCTCCAGTTGTGCTCTCCTCCCTCATGTCTGCAATATGTTGCATCTCCCCCATCTGCTTAACATTTAAATTTCCCCTTCTCCCTCTGGGACTATTTCTATCCTTTCCATTGCTGGTCTGTGATGCCCTATGGGTTTCCGACTCCTTCCCCCCAGCCTCTGTATCAGTTTCCTCATTTCCACCAACCCCTTCCTGCCCCTCTAGGTTGCTTAGTAGCTCAAATTTATTGTAACACTCTAAGCCAGCCTCCATCAAGTAACTTGAGTTTCCCACGACTGCCTCTAACCTGCCCCTCTTCCTCCCTCTTGCCCTGTTCTCCTTAGAGCTCCCTTCCCACAGTCTGCTCTTTTAGGCTTCCCCACAACAACCCCTCCCTTCTCACTGTTTGCTCTTCTAGGCTTCCCCACAACAGCCCCTCCTGACTCTTCCACCTCCACTCTCTTTATATTCAGAATGTTTACCCTGTAAGTTTTTTCCCTTAGCGTCAACATCCCTATCTAAGGGTCCTCTGTCCTTAATATCCCCCTCCTGCTTGCTGTAACATAATGTCCTGTAACCTCTGAGCATTGCCCCAGCCTCCCCTCAGCCACACCCTTCTGCCGCCCATATCCACACCCGTTATCCTTGTACACCCCCCAACTCCCCCAGCTTACTCCTTAACCAATATACTTCACTCCTGATACGAGATAGCTGTCTACAGAGTGGGCAGCCTCCCTCTCTCCAGGCCCAGTTGAGAATTATTGCCACCCCACAGCCTGTGCAGCCTACAACCCTTCTGAAGATGCCTGCCATGGTGGAATGTGGCCACCCAGTTTGTTCCTCTCTGTTCATAATGGCACACACCCCTTTTTCTCAGTCCCTTCCCCATGGAATACAATCTCTCTCTTTATACTGACTGCAGTTGTTTACAAACCCAATTTCAACCCCATCAATAATGTTCCAAAGTCTCACAAACACATACAGTCCAGTGTGTGTCCAGTCCCACTAACAGTGTGTGTATGCAGACATCAGGTACCGTATGATGTCACAGACCCACCAGTTCCTGTTGCTTCAAATTTCAGTCACAAACAGAAATGCACAACCCTTCAATCCCAACCCCCAGTGGCTTTTCAGTATTTAAGAAAGCCTACAAAACAGGGTGGATGGGAGGGGCTCTACCACCACCAGGCAAACATCACATTTAAATTTCACTCTAATTATCACTGCCAAACAAGTGTTCCCACAACCAGCACACAAGCCCCAATAGTTACAATATCACTGCCCAAGTAACAGTTCTAACTCAAACTAGAAATTTTTAACACACAGAACTAATTTCAAGTACAAAACTATTCAAATATTTCAGTTAAAACAGATGATAAACCAAACCTCTTTCCTGAACAACCTCCTACTTCTGTTCCCAGGTGCTGATGCAGTATAAAGAATAATATCATATAATGCATTTCAGTTTCTAGACAAAGTGTTGTTCTATATACTATACCAAGTACTATTAAACAGAACGTATTATAACTGCTAAATAAACCAATATATAAATAGTAATTAAAACTAAAAAAGCAATTAACAGATCCTTCCAAAAGGTACTAAAACAGTAGTGGTCAATTCTCAAGCTGGAATGGCTGACCTTGTTTTAAAAGGTTATGTTACCCCATGAGCCCTTGCATGTTATACTAACTAGTGGCATCTGCTAAGCCATTCCTTTTAAAACATAAGAAAAACACTGTTTGATTACAGCAGTAAGACACTACAGGAGTTAGGGTACCTTAGTTAATCACCCTTCTGGGACAACAGCCCCCATCCTCCATGGAGGGTGATTACCTCAGGGTAGCATAACCATGGGCCTTGCCTTGTTGCTTAAATATTATTTTATGTTGATTGCTTTTGGTATTGCTAACTCTTTAAAGAAGTAGTCTAGTGAAACTCAACAACCTAATGCAGCTTAACATCTTCACATATCATCTACTGCAGTAGGAATTTACATCTCAGCATTACCATGCAAAAGGAACATCATAAGGTGGTTCTGATACAATCTCCACTGCAATATATATTGCCATGTGAAGCAACTGTTGCTATAATGCAAGAACTTGGAACACCACAGTTTCTGACACTACTCATTGCTTGTATTAGGCTTATGTGGCAGATCATAGTAAAATTAAAAAGATGTAATATGAGTACATTTGCATGAATCAGGACCTAAACATTAAATGGATTGACAATAAATTACAGAATATAACTTAACTAAAGAAATAATAGTAAGTTGAAATTGGTAATAATCTAAACACTTTGAAAATCTATTTCTTGTGTATTATTTATTATGTGGCTTTTGTTACTAACACTATAAAGCAGCTGTGTGCCATGCAGCTGTATTTTTTATTGACCAAAACAAATTAAAAGTAAAATGAGAAAAGATCTAATGCAGTTAATTAAATTTGTGTGTGTAAGTGTTTTTTGAAATTAGAACTGCCCAGAGTTACAAATCTTTTAAAACTGGATAGAGCAATTACAGGGGATTAATTTTTTGTGTCTACCATAAGACTTTTAAACATTAAAAAGTATATCAAAAATTTTCTACAACTATGTAAATTTGTTCAAGTGACATCTTAAATGAGTACTTAATGCATATGAGTCGTCCACTTATTTTCACAGCCAGTATGTGCTTTGTGCCTTTGGTTTAATGATAATAGTCTAAACAGGAGATGCTGCCAGAGCTTTCTGTTTGATGTATTTGATTGTATGTGACTAGCTAATTTGTTTTCTGGGACAGACACAGCAGGAGAAAAATAAGTTAAAAAGAAAACTTTTAAAAGGAAAGGGACCATTTTGGAGCCATATGGACATGCAGTTTTACATGACAGACAACAAAAGATGCACTTGTTTATTCACTGGAGGAGGGAGTCTTTCAAATTCCCAGGGATGTGGGGGGGTTCTGGACATGCTCTGCAGGGATCCTCCTCTCCTGAATATATGTCCATGTTAATAGCACCAAATAAACACAAATGTAATGGCATGTGTTTGGAGTCTCTAAGGTAGCAATGCAAAATCTATTCCTTTTTTTTCTCTTTCAATGAAAGAAGCCTTCGTTGGTGGTAGAACTTTCTCTTCTGGGAAAATCTCATTGTTCTAAGGAGCAGCTGTGAGCAGAATAAAGCTTTACAAATCACGTGCATGTTTCTACTACCCTTACCAACTGGAATGTAACTAGGAAAATTATGTTTGTACACCATAACCCTGTTGATGACCCATCCAATTTGTACTGCATATATACCCTCATTTGTTTTCCCCACTGTAGATACATGCTGCTGTTAAAAATACATGTACTAAAATAAATGCTATAGTAGCAATAGGTTTTATGAAATGGAATTGCATGTAATTCAAATAAGAAAACAAAATCATTAGCATTGCATTTAATTTAAATAATAAAAAAATCATATTAAATTGCATATTGTAACAATATAGTTTAATCAGGATACACGGCATAAGGATATCAATACACCAACAATAAGGTTATGAGTCACAACTAACCTTGTCGATTCTGTCAAGTCTGCATAAAAATCTGGCCACATTATTGTTTGCAATCATTACCATATGGCACAAGATGCAGACTAGATTGACCAAAAGACCTTTTCTTCTCTTCTATAATATGTTACTATGAAACCACATGCATTTTGATCAATCTGAATCAAACTGCACACCATGACATATGTGATCATTCATACACTCATCCTCACCTAATGTGCTCACTGTCTGCACTCAAGGTTTAAAACTGGAACTGACAAGTTATTCTTTGTATTACCACAGCACTAGCTATACCCATAAATTGTGGATCAGAGGTTGTACCTGGCCACTGCTTTTACTTGGGCCTTAAGCTCTTTTACATGTGTTTCGTCTATATATACAATATATTGTAGGTTTTCAAATGAAAAGTGTGCCTACAGATAGGAATGCAATCAATTTGCATTTTTAAAATTCATATTCTGATTTTCTGAAACAGTTGTATTTATGTAAAATAAACTAGGAAGTCTCTTCCCATTTCTACAGATGTAAAAATCAGTTTGAAATAAGCTGAAAAAAGTTATTATAGTTAAAAGGGTTTCAGACATACATGGCCTGTCACACCAGACATAGATGAATTACAGAATCTCGAGCAATAGGTCTTCAAGTTTACTTAATGGCAGCTTAATTCCTAGTCTTTTTTTATTTCAATTGGCAGTATACTAAAGATGCACTCACTGAAAAATGTATGTATATAGAACCATATTTATAGACTGTTAGACACAACCCAATTTTCACATGCAGGCTACTACATTGCATCCATTATTTTGATCCATCATAATTTGTTAATAAAAATGTATTAGACAGTATACATATTTTAGAATTTTGGTAACAGGGAGAGGCACACTGAGACAAAGCTCATTTCCAGGTGTGATCTGGAGGGAGGGGAAGGTGGAGATAGCATTGTACAATAGATAAGCAGGATTATTCCTAATGTACATATGGCATTTACAGGTAGCAAGTAATTATTAAATAACAATATAAATGAGTAACATAAGAGGTAGTTGCACAAACAAATAATAATAGCCAGGAAATATGACATATCAAGAGGTAACAACTTGAATTAATATGAATCAGAATAGGAACAATAAAGATAGAGTCACAATAGAGTAGCATCTCCAGTACAAAATTATAGGAGGTTAACAGTGAAATGTGGGTGATGAGAGTGGAGGATCAAGGGTTATTGTTGCTAGTGGTTGAGAGAGAGAATGCAGAGAGACAGCCAGAATCAGGAGGAGGAGGATCATGAGCATGCAGAGGAGAGGGATTTGGAAAGAGTGTGCTTTAGACAGTGCAGAGATGGAGAAAGGTAAAGGAAGCTTGGAAGAGAGTTCCAGAGGAAGGGGAGAAAATAGAAAAAGGCTGCATGCCCCAAACAGGAGTGAGGATGGGGGAAGAAAGAAAGTATGGGGTCTATGGAGCAGAGCTGATATGAGGAAGGAGATGAGGGTGAGAGGAGAGAGGAGTGGTATTGGAGAAGAGACCCAAGCCAGAATTTGGAAATAAGGGTGGAGGTATGGAACTGGCGGTGCTGAGGGAGAGAGGGAAGAGAGATGGAAGAGTAAAGAGTCCTGTGGTGAGTACAGGGGTAGCATTGGAGGCAAAACAGCAAAATGCATTAAAGAGAGGGTCAAACCTAGCAAGGGAAGAGGCAGGGGCAGAACCAAGGACAACGTCAGCGTAATCGAACACTGGGAGGATCATTTGGTTAGCATCTCTGGGTGAACAACAGGGAAAAGGGCGTCCTTGTTCTAGTACATGGCTCCTAATTTTGGATGGAGTTTGGTGTGAATATAGTCCACGTGTGTCGAGAAGTTTAGTCGACTGTCCAACAAGATGCCAAGGTACTTGTAGGGGGAGACAGTTTCAAGCTTGTTACCATCCAGCGTAGAACAGAAAGGGAGAAGGGAGAGTCTGGCTAGCTTTTGTGAGGTACCAAAGGTCATGGATATGATCTTCTTTGAGTTAACCTTTAGCTGATTTTCTTGGAACCAGAGTAACACTCCCATGAAGTCATTCTGCAATATGGACTCCACCTCTGGAGCTGATGGATCAGTGGTGTAGAGGATGGTGTCTTCTGCATATAGATGGATCTGGGAGGAGACACAGGACACAGGAAGATCATTTAAGAAGATGGAGAAAAGGATAGGGCCAAGGATAGAACCTTGGGGAATGTCTGCTTGAAAGGGAAGGGGTGGGGAAAGGGTGTCATCTGCCTGACACATTGAGTTTGTCCCATAAGACAGGACCTAAACCAGTCCACAGCAGGGGTAGAAGGGCCAGTGGAGTGAAGCCTGGCTAGGAGAAGAGGGTGAGAGACAGAGTCAAAGGCTTTAGTAAGGTCAATAAAGATAGCAGACGTGATGTGACCATGGTCCATGCCTTTGAGAAAGGCATCAGTGACTCACAGTAGATAAGTCATGGCAGATTGTTTTTTCTGAACCCAGATTGAAGTGGAAAGAGAAAATCTGAGGCGGAAAGGAAATCAGGGTGTCTAGAGAAAACCAAGGGATTCCTGAAGTTTGGCCAGGGAAGAAAGAAGGAAAATGGGTTGGTAATTCTCAGGAGTGGTGGGATCACCTCCTTAGTGAAGGGGTATGACTTTAGCAGCTTTCCAGTCCTAGGGAACAGTGCTGAAAGTGAAGGAGTGATTTAATAAGTGAGAGAGAGAGAGAGGAAGGGCTATAGCAGGAGCAGAAATTAGGAGAATGTGAGGATCAAGGCCATCAGGGCTAGATTTGTGAGAACTGAGGGAGAGGGCATGGAGACCCTCCTGAACAGAGACTTGGGAGAAATGAAAGCCTTCTGAAGAGGAGGGAGTGGCAGAGGTGGGTGGGGCATTTACTGGACTATTCAAAAGAATATACTTGGGATCTGCCTAATAATTTTTTGAAAAATAAATGCATCCAGTCTGTGACATATTAATTTTATATAAAAAGATACAACTGCAGCCCCAAATGTCACAAGTGACATTTGCATAATTTTGGTTACAACAAATCTTGACTTTTTTGTCACAAAATGATAATTTTTTTTTTAAATAGCAGCTAAACTGCTTAGATGCAATTGGGCAGCTGCAGAAGCAGATGCAGCATTATTTACAAGACCATTGATTTACAGTAATGAAAATAATGAAAAAACTGTTTTCAAGACATGAATTTTCAGGAACTGCAATGGTGATTGTTAGTCTAAGGTGGTTTGCCTGATTACAAAGGCAAGCCCATTTGTCTGCGGTCACCTGTCCTGGGAGGTCTTCAGTCAGGCTAGAAGGGAAACATTGCGGGGGATGGAGGGGAGAAGAAGAACTGTATAAGGGAACAGAATAAGAGGGGGTGTGGCATCATGATTGACAGGAAATGGTAGGGGTGAAAAAAGGGATTACAGGATTCTGATTGGGCATCATGAAAGAGAAAGAGAGTAGAAAGGGGGGTTTAAGAGATGCTGCACAGTGCAGGGCACCTTCATTCATCTGTTAGCCATTACTTTTGGCAAGCACATCAGTCACTAGTCACTAGTCCTGGTAGGACGAAACACGTGTCTATGTCTTCTGTTAGCACCCTTTGCAAACTGTGTGGGAGGCCTTTCGGCACCATGCAATTCTGCTTAAAGTTGGACCAGCATAACATTCTGTGGTGATTTGTATATGCAGCCCATGATGCTTTGCATTGTGGGGGCATGTGTGATTTTGTATTTTCTTGAAACTTGGCTTCCCAGCCAAATGCTCTTTGGGTAACCCTTGCCTCAGTGTTTCGCACAGAGGTTCTTTGTCTTTAAATAGTTTTTATTTTAATGGGTTCACACAATATATCCAAGGCACACTGCCTATAGGGTAGCTGGTCCATGCCACTGGGGTGTCAAACAGATGAGGCATACTGATGAGTCCTGGTAGGACAAAACACGTGTCTATGTCTTCTGTTAGCACGCTTTGCAAACTGTGTGAGAGGCCTTTCGGCACCATGCAATTCTGCTTAAAGTTGGACCAGCATAACATTCTGTGGTGATTTGCATATGTAGCCCATGATGCTTTGCATTGTGGGGGCATGTGTGATTTTGTATTTTCTTGAAACTTGGCTTCCCAGCCAAATGCCCTTTGGGGTAACCCTTGCCTCAGTGTTTGTGCACAGAGGTTCTTAGTCACTAGTTTCCTGAACTTCAGTGAGGTACAGCACAAGGTGAAAAAGGTAAGCTTTGGACAAGAGGGGGAGTTTGGTCAATGCCGGTTGTGGTAAGAAAAAAAAAAGACAAATGTGTTTTGCTGTATTTGCTTATGGCTCTTTTCTGGAGCAAAAAGGAAGGGAAGTTTGTAAGGGGAACTTGCTAGGAGTCAAGGTACATTGCAGGGTCCTTTCAGAGACCACTAGGCAGGAAAAATGAGTGTCTGCTTAATTTTGGTTGTTGCTGGTAGCTCCTGTGTTTTAATTGAAAGTCAGTCCTTTTTAACCCCCTTAAAAAACAAGTAGAAGATACAAGGTCTTCTCCATTTTTTCTTGCTGGTAGCTCTTGTGTTTCAGTTGAAAGGCATTTTTGTTTCCCCCTTACAAACAAGTAAAAGTGTAATTAAGGATCTGTGGCATGGCATTTTAGTGTGGCTGGCTCCATGGGGTTTTTACTGAAAAGGCTGTTTATTTCCTTCAAAGGAAGCAGAGGTCTCCATGTCAGTTTAGGACAGAAAGCAGCAAGTTTTGTTTTCCCTGAGATTCTTTTGGTTGGAGCTGGTGATGAGGGGTGATGGAGCAGTCCCTACAGGTGATGGGGAGAAAAAGGAAAAAAAATTCTGGGCCTCCGAGCAGAACAGAGAGAGGACAGTTGATTATGGATGTGAGAGCAGGCAGCCACAGACATTCACAGGAAAGTGAAAAAGTTGGGAGTGTGTTTTTCTCAATTTTAAGCAAGCCTGGGACTTTCTCCTGCGTGGTTATGGCTGGCCCAATTCAGACAGGGACTGGGGTAGGACCAGAGGCCTGAAGGGGGTCTCGGCATGCCAGGGATATGTGGAAGATGTCATTTCATGGAGGGGGCAATTTGTTGCTACAAAATTTAGTGGAGATGCTGTGTTTAAAGCAAGAGGGTTTTTTTGTTGGGCAGCTCAGGGTTTTTTATCAGTTTTGTGTGCTTTTGTGCATCGGGAGGTCTGGGTGGGGGGGAAGAACCGCAGATTAGAGGGCTGGAAGAGGCACGTGGTGGGCGCCATCTTGTGGGGGGCAAAGGGAAGGGGGTCCTTTGTTACTACGGACAAAAAAGTGGCGGGTGAACATGTTGAAAGCAAGTGAATAGTTGGTGGGCAGCACAAGACTATCAACAGCAAACCGAAAAAAATATTTGAGCACCCACCAGAAGCCATAAGCCTCAACGATGGTGAAATTATTCCATCATATTTATTTTAATAAGAAGAAGCATAATACACACCATGCAGGAATGGTTAAAAACCATGGTACATCAACAAACGCTTGCATTTCACTTGGTAACCCTTGCTTCATCAGAGCAGGCTATTAACAAAATTATTTTGTTTAAGCTGCTGGCTGGGTGGCCGAGGGAGGAACTGGACCTACAAGTATGCGCTGCTCACTTGGCGGATGCCATCTTGGTGGGAAGGGGGTTATCTATGGCCCACAGGAATGGCGGCAGCCATGGCAGGGGGACTGTGTTAAAAATAAATAAATAAAGGCGGTGTGCTGATTAAGTTAACAGGCAAGCCACAGAGGAAGTCATCTCATCACAATGGGGAGCTCTCTGGCTAAACATTGGGTTCTTTACAGCTGGCAGGCAGGGATGAGTAACAGCAGGCACTGCAGCCCCTGCAGGATACATGGTACCACAATGACAGGCTGTTCAGCTTTCTCTCTGCCTGAAGCAATAACAGTAGAGGAGGGAGGTGTTTTTAAAGTGAGCTTTGGCTTAGTTGCTGGCAAAAAAATAAAAAAAGAAAGATGAGGGTTTTTGGGAGGACAGGACAAACTGGCTAATGGGTTGATTGGGTAATTATTTCCAAGTTGTCAGTTTAACCAAGGAATAATGAGCATGGTCAGAAGACGGAGAGCTGGCAAGGACAAACCAGAGGCTCAGATAATTTTCTGGGTTGGCTGCTACTAATTTACATATGTATGATTAATTTTCAGTGACTACAGCATGGCCCTGAGATGACACAGGAGTTCTAAGGAGGAGGCTGTGCAGAAAGTCATAGAGCTGGTGGAGAAGGCCCACAAGATGCTGGATGCAGTGGAAGACACCTCAAGAGCTCTGGAACCCATCAGATGGGGCAAGAAGCAGAAACGCAGATCCACACTGGGTAACAGATAGAGATGGGAGAAGTGGCCCCAATTTGCTCCGCGAAGTGATTCACAGAGTGAAGGTGAATTCACAGAATGCTCTGCATCGTGAAGCAGAGTACTTCACGTTATAATGGGTATCGCGAAGTCCATTGAAAACAATGACTTTGCGTTACTCCACCTTCCCTAACCACTACCCCACCAATTCTTTAGGCGAAGTACATTGAAAACAATGTACTTCACCTCACTTCACCTTGTTTGTAAGCTCCAAAGGTGAATTTTGCAGTGATTCGTGGGATTTCAGGTCACATGGGCTCTAGATTGTTCTGCACAGCCTCAGTTTGGGGTAGAGTGTGTAGCAAGCTGTAGGAGACAATCTGCTCTGAGAGCTGTCTGTGATTCAGACCTTCTAAAAGCTGTTAAAAAAGCCTTTTTGAGTCAGTTTTTTTGCTGAAACTTTAGTTCATCGATTATAGGAAACCCTCCTGTGCTCATATCATTGAGCGTTTATAGTTTGTGTGTGGATTTTGAATGTTAATGTACAACATTCAGTCTGTGTACTGAGAAACAGTGGAAGTGTGCTTTGGGGGAGGAGTGTATCTGTGGTGTAGGTAGATTAACTTAGAGAAAAAGTTAGTGCTTTCTGTTTTGGTGATATTTTTCTTGTATAACTGTGTTAATGTACACACAGTAATATTTTCAATAATTCTTGCCATTTTTTTGCTGGTTGTTGTGGTTCAGCAGTGCATAATTTTAGTTTGTTTAAAATATGTGGTTATATTACTGAAGTTTTCAATTTGGTATGCATTACTTAGTGTGTGTGTGTGAGTATGTGTATGTCGCGTGTCATCGAATCAGACTACTTTTATTGTGCCACATAATACAATTTCAGCAATGTGAACCTGCTATCCACTGCAGCTGTGTGACTTTTGTACTTCTTTGTGGTATCTTTACTGGTACTAGTACTGGTGACTGTTACTGCAGCAGTGCAGTACAGTGCCCTCCCCGCCCCACCGGCGTGCCACAACTGGCAAAGGTATTCTTTTCCAGATTTGACTTTCTGATGGTGAGCACTGGTTAGGTGCTGTGCCTTTGCATCTCCATCTCTTCAGTGTGCAGCACAATCTTAATCTGTCTGTGCATTTGCATCTCTTTAGTGCCCAATCTCCAACTGTTACTTAAGTCACAGT
Source organism: Neoceratodus forsteri (assembly GCA_016271365.2). NCBI lineage: Eukaryota > Metazoa > Chordata > Ceratodontiformes > Ceratodontidae > Neoceratodus > Neoceratodus forsteri. Next base: position 1,379,965,234 of record CM028130.1, read on the forward strand.
TGTTTCTTTGGTTTCCTTTCAGAGTACTTGACATGTGTGGTGCATAATTCTGCATGAACATTGTACTCATTTATATGCGTTTTTAAGTCAGGACCATCATCACGAGTCACTGGTGATACAAATCACGTTATTCATCATCACGGTCACAAATGCAGTCACAAATCACTATTCATGATCACGTCACGAATCACAACATTAACTTTTTTATTAGTTACTTGGATGTACTGTAAGCCTGTTTTGTAGTATCACTCCAGGCTTCACCACCCAACCATTATACTCATTAATATGTGTTTTTAAGTCAGGGAGTTTTGTGCTACAGCTCGTCAGGGAAGTACAGCCATAGGCATTCACATTCCCAATACCGTTTCATATTAGTTATCTCACACCGTCGACACCGAATCATGTTCTTCATCATCATGGTCACAAATGCAGTCACAAATCACAATTCACGATCAAGTCACGAATCACATTAATTTTTTTACTAGTTACTTGGATGTATTGTAAGAATGTTTTGTAGTATCTCTAGAGGCATCACCACTCCACCATTGTACTCATTAATAAGTGTTTTTAAGTGAGGGAATTTTGTGCAACAGCTCATCAGGGAAGTACAGCCATAGGCATTCGCGTTCCTTCCCGTACAGCATGTGAGTTACAGTACTGTAAATAGTGGTGGGTGAAGTGGCCCCAATTTGCTCTGTGAAGTGATTCACTGAGTAACGTGGAATCCACAAACTCCACAATATGAAGCAGAGTACATTGCTTCATAATGAGGAATGCGAAGTCCATTAAAACCAATGATTTTGTGTTATTCCTCCTTCCCCAAACCACTTCTTCACCAATTTTAAGGCGAAGTACATTGAAATCAATGCAATTCACCTCACTTCGTCCTGTAATTGAACTCCAAATGAAATTCTGCAGTTATTCATGGGATTGCAGGTCACATGGGCTCTAGATTGTTAGGCACAGCCTCAGTTCTGGCCTGGGTAGTATGTGTGCAATGGTAGCTGGAGACAGTTTGCTCTCAGAGCTCTGTGATTCAAAACCTCTAAAAGCTGTTTAAAATGCCTTTTTGAGTAATACTTTTTGCTCAAAATTTAGAACATCGTTTGTAGGAAACCCTTCTGTGCTCATATCATCGAGTGTTCATTGTTGTGTGTAGATTTTGAATATTAATTTAAAACAGTCAGTTTGTGTACAATTAAGTGTCCTTTGGGGGAGGGGCGTGTTTGTGGTGTAGTTAGATTAACTGGGAGAAAAAGGCAGTCTTTCTGTTTTGGTTATATTTTTCTTGTATAACTGTGTTAATGTACACACAGTAATATTTTCAGGAATTCTTGACATTTTTTTGCTGATTGTTGTGGTGCAGCAGTGTACAGTTTGTCTGTTTAAAACATTTGGTTATATTACTAAAGGTTTTCAATTTGCTACGTATTACTTGAGTGTGCATGTCAGTGTGTGTGCGATGTGTGCCATTAAATCAGACACCTTTTATTGTGTTACAGAGTAATTGCAGCAATGTGAACCTGCTATCCACCACACCTGCATGAATTTTTTATACTGCTTTGTGGTATCTTTACTGGTAGTTGATTGTTACTGCCATGCACTAATCCCCCAACTGGCAAAATGTATTCCTTTCCAGATTTGGATTTGTAACTTTTGAGCACTGGTTAGATGGTGTTGTGCCTTTTCGTATGCATCCCTTGAGTGTGCAGCGCAATCTTAATCTGTCTGTGCATTTGCATGGCACCATTAATTCTGGGAGACTGCATTTCTTGTTACGCTCTCATTTCACTTCGTCAGCACTGGGGATTTTTCTGGACACAAGAAAGTAGCATTTTAGGGATGCACATTAATTCTGGTGACTCTGTGTGTGACCTGACCACTGCGTGCATGACTGAGTGTGCCATTAATTCTGGGAGACTTTGCATTTCTTGTTACACTCTCATTTCACTTCATCAGCACTGGGGAGTTTTCTGGACACAAGACAGTAGCACTTTGGGGATGCACATTCATACTGGTGACTGTGTGGGTGGGATGCTGCCAGTATTGTTGTCACTCCACCTTACTTCACATTTAAGGTAGAATGACAATGCAAAGTAATAATAACAAGGTGAAGTGAGCCTTTCCTATGGGGCACTCCGCGCAGCGAAGTGCCAACACGAAATGGCCCCTTCGCATTCACTTCACCGGCAGATTTTAAGTTCTCTGCATCTCTAGTAACAGAGGGGGAAAAAACAGCCTACAAATGACAGCCCCTCCAAATCAGCACCACCTCAACCAGCTCAGCCCCAGCCTGTGCAGCCACAGATGCCCAGTCTGGTGCCACCACAACCAGATCACCCCCAGCTGGGACAGCCACAGATGACCAACCCGGTGCCTTCTCAGACAGCTTAGGCCCAGTCAGCACTGCCACAGAATCCAGCTGGAACAGATAGGGTGGCTCTGACTTTAGAAGGGAGTGTAAAAGAATATGTGGAGAAAATTATAGGCTCCATGGGGAAGAATGGGATAGAATAATTAGAAAAGGTGCTTGGGGAAATCAAAAAGGAGAAAAAAGGGGAAGCAAGGGGCTGAGGCAGGAGGCACAGGGGTGGTGGGGGGGGTTTGGGATGGAAATAGGTGCACTGGGGATCAGAATAAGGAGCCACATCCTGCTGGCCTCGAAAGAAAAGATCTGGAAAGGTGAGTATGTTGACATATTTGGCCTAGTCATTAAAGATGTGGTTAATAAATATGAGGAGAAGGAAAGTTTTGGGAAGAGAGACATGGCAGCAGAATTGGTTCTGTTGAGAAGGAAGGAGGAAGCAAAAAACTTAAGGGAGTGGACATGGGACACGTGGTGGGTAGGTTTCACATATTACAGTGCCATCATGCAGGAGAAGCAGCTGGAACTGACCATGCCACTACAGCTGTACTCCCTCATTATGCACAGTACATATAAAATGAGGGGTGAGACAAATTGGCTGCAATATGAGTAGAAATTTTGACAAAGGATGGCCTCCCATGGGGATGTGCAATGGGACACACCACACTCTGATTTATAGTCTAGGAAAAAGGCCAGGGGGAGATAGACCTGCAAAAATTTTGTTGGGGGAATAATAGCACACAGTGTACATGGCTGAACTGCCTCTTTAAGCATGCCTGCTCCAGGTGTTCTGGGGCACACCTGGCATTCAGATGCCAGATGTATGGGGACAGAAGCAGTGGAGCTGGCATGGGGGGGTCAGCCCTTTTGGGGGGAGGTTTTGGGATCATGGGGGCATCTTGAAGATATGGGTGGTGGGGACAGGGCCTTGGGGGGGAGGTGGTTTGGGCAGGGATCAGGGAGCTGGGAAAGAGTGAGGCATGGGCCAGACAGGTCGGAGGGCCGAAGTACCAGCTAGCATGATCACCAGTAAAACTGGAGGTTTTGCAGGAATGGGTGAGGGACTGTCCAGATTGGGAGACAGGTAGAACACTGAGGGATGGGTTTGCTTGAAGTTTTAACATACATTTTCAAGGGGAAAGGAAAGTCATGAAGGCCAAAAACTTGAGATGAGTTATGTTCAAGGAAGCCATTTTGACACAAAAGATAGAGAAGGAAATCAGAGCAAGGAGGGTAGAGGGACCATTTTTGGCCCCTCTATTGGAAAATTTCAGAGTGTCACCACTGGGTTTGGTCCCTGAGAAGTAACCAGGGGAATATAGGGTGATTCATCACCTATCATACCCAGAAAGGGGGGGGGCAGTGAACGATTGTATAGGTGAGGAAGATAGCAGGATAATGTACACAACATTGGAAGAAGTGGTCCAGATGATATGGGCAATGAAAGGGGCATGCCTGGCCAAAACTGACACTGAAGCAGCCTTTGGGCTACTCCCTGTCTGACCAGATGATTGGGATTTACTGAGTTTTAATGTGTGAGGAGAAGTTTTACTTTGACATAACCACACCCATGGGCTATTCCATACCATGTGCCACCATTGGGATGTTTAGCACCTGGCTGCATTGGGTGTTCAAGGCCCGGTGTGGAAAGAGGACAGTAGTCCACTACCTGGATGATTTTCTCATGGTAGGCAGGGGGAAGGAAGGCACCAGAGACATGCTCAAGCAGTTTTGGGAGATGTATGTCCAAGTAGGGTTACCACTGGTAGTGGATAAAACAGAGGGGCCCAGCCAGCATTTGGAGGTTCTAGGGATCATGATAGACACTGAGGTAGGGGGGTTTAGACTCCCGGCTCAGATGATTTAAAAACTGAGATTCTTGTTGAGGACTGTTAGAGGAAAAAGACGGACACTGTTCAACATAGTGCAGCAGCTACTGGGACACTTGAACTTTGTGTGTCAGGCTATAACACCAGGATGGGCTTTCACGTGTAGATTGGCCAGGGCAACGGAAGGGGCCTCATCATTGAGTAGACATTACATATGGAAGGACCTGGGGATATGGGAGGAATTCCTTAAGTCATATAACGCAGTTACAGTCTGTAAGATGAATGGGTCTTTAATATGGATTTGGAGCATTATACAGATGCGGCTTGGGGGCATGGGATGGGAGCTTATTTTAAGGGGAAGTGGGCCTCCAAGCAATGGCCTGGGGAGTGAGTAAGAAGGAGCATGACCAGAGATATCACATTTCTGGAGATTTTCCCAATATGGGTGTCATCAGTGGTGTTGGGTGAGGAATTATGCAACCAGAAAGTAACATTCTGGTGTGACAATAGGGTGGTAGTCGATGCCTCAAACAGGAGGGGAGCAATGTCAGACACAGTGATGAGAGTCATGATGGAGTTAGTGCTGCAGGGTTTATGAATGAACATGTCTTTTAGGGTGAAGCACATTGAAGGGATATGGAATACTGAGGTTGATAGCCTCTCCTGTCTCCAGTTGGACAGGTTCCGGGCCATAGCCCCAGGGGCAGAAAGCAAGAAAACGACAGTGTCTCCACACATGTGGGAGAGTGGTTGGATGGAGCTGAGCTGCTCTTTCACAACTCATGGTCAGCAAGGACCTTAAGGACATATGAAAGGTCATGGAGAGTTTTCCAGGATTTCAGAGCAGGATAAGGCATGAAGGTAAGTAAGCCGGTTATGGAAGAGCTGGTAGCCAAGTTTTTAGTGAGCAAATGGAGGGAGGGTGTGGCACATGCAACCATGGATGTACACCCATCAGCCATAGAACTGGTATGTAGCCTGAAAGGGTGGGGTGACCCCAGGAAGGGACAGTTTGTTAGGAGAATGATGCAAGGTTGATTAAGGCTCAAAGGGAAAGAGGTGGATGGCAGGTGCCCCATATCAGAAGTTTTGCTGGTTAAGTCACTGACAGCAGTGCCTAGTGTCTGCCATTTGGTGGCTGAGGTGGGCCCATTCACATCTATATCCACAACCATATTTCATGGGGTTTTTAGGAAAAGTGAGGTATTAGGACACGCTGGGTTGGGGGGGAGGGTTTCCTCTTGGAGGAAATGCTGTGGCAAGGGACAGTGTTGTGCTCTGGCTGTGAAGATCCAAGATGGATCAGTCTGTAAAAGGGGCAATGATAATGCTGTAGCAGCAGCAGAAGGTGGTGATATGCCTGTCTCAGGCACTACAGGGTTATGTGGCCATTAGGTCAGCAGGGGGTGGATCATTCTTTATCCACAGGAACGGATCACCAGTGATGGGATTGCAGCTGGAGGCAGTGTTAAAGAAAAGTCTAGAGTTCATTGAGAGGATGCAGGGAGGTATTCGTCCCACTCATTTAGGATCAGCACTGCCTCGGAAGTGTCAGTTCAGGGGGTGGGAATCCAAGGAAGAAGTGAAAAAATTGGGAAGGTGGGTCTTGGACTGTTATAAGATGTATGTGACAAAATTAACCTGCTTATCCTGTGTTTGCTTTGTTTCAGGAGTGTGATGTTTTGGTTTTTGCATCAGGGATTTTTTCTCTATGTTCTTGAAGTCTGTAGCAACAGCACATATTTATTTTTTTATTTCTATTTTATTCCTATTCTCTCTCTCTCTCTCTCTCTCTCTCTCTCTCTCTCTCTCTCTCTCTCTCTCTCTCTCTCTCCATAGAACACCTACAGGAAGGCCACCTGTATGGTGTCCCTTTCTATCACTGTTCTTCTTGTCATCACTGATGTGAAAACCATGCCCTACTCTCCTCTGACCCAAGTAAGGAACACGGTCCGGCAATACAGTATTAGGTGGATTATAGAAAAGACATATGTGTCAAAGTGCATGGTATAGCGCTATTCAGGGTCAGGGGACCCTTGTTATATCAAAGTCACTTATGGTTTGTACATCTTGAAACAGGAAGACAGGGCAGTGATAATTCTTTTAGATTGGAAATTCTACCTGTTAAATAGTAATGGCAGAAAGCTGTCATTATGGCTTTAATGTGGTGTTTTTGCCACTGGTTAACTAGGCGAGCAGAATGTTTCACTAGTTTGTCAAGCTCCTACTCGAACTGTAGGTTTTCTTCTACAGAAACAGTGTCTGTATGCACACTGCATGTTTGTAGACTGTGCAACCCAACCCTGGTAACATTGCAGACTAACTTTTAGGGTCAGGTAAACGCTGTTGTGCACACATATATGCAGAGCTTGTACTTTGTTTTTTATGTTATGGCACACTAGGCACTACCTGCTCTATGCAATGTTGGGAAATGCCCTTACTCCTCGTAGCAGTATAATGCTACAACTCTTATTGCTGAAAATAGAATTCTACAAGAAATATATTGTTTTCTGTGTTTAACATCCATACCTTTGCTATGTTAATGAGAATGTAGTTTGCTTTACCTGCATATGGATATTTCATAGGTTGTCCAAGAGGCTCCAGGGCAGCTTACTTCCTTCTCAGTGTCTAGCTCTATAGAGCCGGCCAGCCTGTCTTTTTTCTAATTATTGGATAGGCACTGAGGGGGCAGAGCTGTTTCTGTGACCATCGCTCTGTTTTTCTTATCATTTATTTTATCTTTATCTTGTATGGAATATGTCACTAGATGTTATTAGTGATTATGTGGTCATGCTTGTACATTTAAATAATACTTATAGCTAATGTTTTAATTTTGAAAATGTAGTAGTGGGAGGAGTTTACCCTATGCTCATGTGCTCATGGTTTACTGGTATATAAGGTGAGCTCTCTCTCATTAAAGCAGATAGGTTTGTGAGGTGCAGATGGGTTTCTGTCCTCAGACATAGTAACACTAGTTCATTTTCTAGTGTGTAGAATTGGGATCCTTCTTTCATTTATTCTGTTTTATTTTGCTTTGTCATGCAAATTTGATTGCCTTTTGTTAAATATGTCGAGAAATAAAATATTTCTTTGATTTTGCAACCACTGGCTGATGTCCTCCTTAATCCCACACCTCACATGTGGTGGCAGTGGTGGGATTCAAAGCCTGGTGTTGGGGGGATTCTGATACTGCTCTAAGTACCTGTGGAGGAGCTGGATGTCTCAGGAAGACACACTTAGTGGTGTCCTGAAAAGTAAGATGGCGGACAAGCTCAGACAGCAGTTGATGCCTGGGTTGGGAGACGTATGACGGAAAACAGCAAAAAAAGAAGAAGAAGGTGCCGTTGGTGGTTCCCCAGGAAAGGAAAAGGAAGAGAAGGTGGCGATAACCCCTCCAGCCAGAGATGTACAGGAACTTTTATAAAGGTTACGTATTCAACAGGTGACCTTAGAGAAACAGAGAGATTGAGATATGCAGAGAAATTAGGCGAGGTGGACAGACACTCTGAGGGCTATCCAAGCCCTGGGTACTGAAAGACCTCCAGTTGCAGGGGAAGGCCCTAAATATATTAACCTCACAAAACTCTGTGAAACGGATGACATAGAGACATATCTGACTACTTTTGAGCAGATAGCCTGAGCTTGTCAGTGGCCATGAGGCCAGTGGGTCATCCGTCTCGCACTGTACCTTACAGGCAAAGCCCAATTGGCTTATGGGCATGTGTACAGCAACCTGAGTGAGAATTATGACACAGTAAGGGGAAGCGATCTTGAAAAGATACAATATCTGTCTGGAAACGTACAGGCAGTGATTTAGAGCCTTGAAATTCCATCTTACAGATACCCCTCAGGAAGCTTATGCTAGACTGAAAGATTTGTGTGGAAAATGGTTACAGCCAGCCACTAATACCAAGGAACAAATGATGGAAGCTATAGTTTTGGAACAGTGCATCTGTATACTACCACAGTATGTACAAATGTGGGTTAGGGAACACTGCCCGGAGTCAGCCAAAAAAGTGGTTCAAAGGGAGGGATAGTGAGGCTTAATAAAGGGAGGGGGGTGGGCAGAGGAGACTGTGAAAAGGCAGAGATACTAAACAAATATTTTTGCTCAGTATTTACAAAGGAAGAGGGAGGTACATAAAACAAACAGTAGTAACACTCTGGATACAGAAGTTGATACCGGCCATTTACAGAACAAAGGGTTCTGAAAGAACTCTTAAAACTGAAGGTGGACAAAGCAATGGGGCCTGATGGGATTCATCCCAGAATTCTAAAAGAACTAAGGGTAGAACTAGTGACACCACTGACTAGCCTTTTAACAAATCATGGGAGGATGGGGTGGTACCAGAGGACTGGAGGAGGGCAGATGTGATTCCCCTTCACAAAAGTGGGAGCAAGGCAGAAGCAGGAAACTATAGACCTGTTAGTTTAACCTCAGTGATAGGAAAATGATGGAATCACTTCTAAAGGAAAGAACTGTCAGTATCTAGAGGCCAGAGGGCCTAGGACCCTAGGCAGCATGGATTCTAGAGCCGGAAGGTCATGCCAGGCAGATCTGATAGATTTCTTTGACTGGGTGACCAAAGTAGTAGATCAGGAGGGGCTGTGGACATGGCCTACCTAGACTTTAGCAAGGCATTTGACACAGTCCCACACAAAAGATTAATATGCAAGTTAGCCAGCCTGGGGTGGGTCCCAAGATGACAGCCTGGGTAAAGAATTGGCTGGAGAATAGGACACAGAGAGTAATAGTAAATGGAGTCCACTCAGAAGAAAGCAGGGTTACTAGTGGGGTACCGCAGGGTTCAGTATTAGGACCGGTCCTCTTCAATGTCTTTATAAGCGACATTGCAGAAGGACTGGAAGGAAAAGTATGTCTCTTTGCAGATGACACTAAGATCTGCAACAGAGTTGATGCACAGGGTGGGGTGGAAAGGATGAGAAGGGACTTGGCAAGGTTAGAGGAATGGTCAAATGTATGGCAGCTTAGATTCAATGCTAAGAAGTGCAAGGTAATGCACCTGGGAAACAAAAACCCAGGGGAAGAGTACACAATGGGGGGTGAGATACTAACAACAACAAAAATGGAAAGGGACCTGGGGGTAGTCATATCAGATGACCTAAAGACGGGCAAGCAATGTGAGAGGGCAGCAAGGAGGGCTGGGGGGATACTGGGATGCATAGGGAGAGGCATCACCAGTAGAAAACAGGAAGTTATTATCCCTCTGTACAGACAGCTGGTGAGACCCCATCTGGAGTATTGTATGCAGTTCTGGAGACCCAATCTCCAAAGAACATAGACAGGATGGAAGCTGTCCAGAAGAGGGCAACTAAATGGTGCAGGGTCTGCATCGGAAGACATATGAAGAGAGACTTAAGGAGCTTAATATGTATAGCCTCGAGGAAAGAAGGAGGGGGGGACATGATAGAAATGTTCAAGTACCTCAAGGAATCAACAAAGTCAAGAGGTAGCATCTTTCAAAAGAGGTGCAAGAACAAGAGGGCACAATTTGAAAATAGAGGGGTGGCTCAGAGGTAATTTAAGGAAGTATTTTTTACAGAGAGGGTTGTGGATGCATGGAGCGGCCTTCCGGAGGTTGTGGAGTCAAAATCAGTGGTGGAATTCAAGCATGCATGGGATAGTCATAAGGCAGTTCTGGGGGGGTGGGGGTAGGAAGAAGTAGGCTGCTGGTTAACTAGGATCTGCAGCCTATCCAGTAGGTAGGGAAATGGGCAGACTGGGTGGGTCAAGCGGTCCTTATCTGCTGTCAAATTCTATGTTTCTATGTTTCTATGTAACTAGCTGAGGACTACCTTGCTGCAAGACCTAACAGACAGAAAGGATACTCTGGAGCCAGTGTAACCCAACCCATGGTAAGACCTTCCTCTGTGATTACTATTGTGCCTGGTGGGGGTTTAAAGAATCCAAAAACTGATAGACCATATAACCCTGAAATTATATGTCATCTGTGTCAAGGGAAGGGCCATATAGCCTGTTTCTGCCCCAAAAAGAAATCTACACCTACCCATTTAGCTCCTGCCAACTGGGGCCAATATGTAACTCCTGCAGTGATAAATGGGAAGAAACTATTGGGTTTGCTGGACTCTGGGAATCATCAATCATTGATAAAAGCAAGTGTACCTGGCTCTGACACAGATATACACAAAAAGACAGGGGTTACATGTATTCATGGAAACACACATTATTACCCCATACAAACAGTAGATGTTCAAGTGCAAGATATCATTCGGCAGTTGAATGTAGGAGTGGTTCCTTACCTTCCTGTACCTGTTATAATAGGTCATGATCATCCAGATTTTTCCTCTCTGCTTGCTGAAGCCACAAACCTGGGTGTTGTGACTACTAGAGCACAAGACAGACTCAATACTGAACTTCAACTTTCATTTCCCTTTGAGGATGACTTATTTGGCATACCAGGCGTCCCAAAAAAGACCAGATGAGAAAAATGTCTGGATAAAAGGAGGTGGCAACAAGCCCACAGGGATGCTAGAAACCAGAAGGACTTGGACATTCAATCTATAGATATTAAGTCTGATAACTTATTTGGATCTGAACAAGTAAAAGATATCTCTTTGAAACCATTTTTTTACAGGTGGGAAAAGAACAGAATAAGGGGCCTAATTATGTGTTAAACAATGGGTTGTTGTATAGGGAATATGTGAAACCAAAAACTGAGAAATCCAATTCACAGTTGTTGGTTCCCACTGCTTATAGAGAATGTTTAATGTTCTTGGCTCATGATGTTCTTTTAGCTGGCCACCAGGGTATAGAATGCACCCTTCAAAGACTAGTATACAGGTTCTACTGGCCGGATACATAGTCAAGTAGCTGAGTACTATAAAACATGTGAACAATGTCAAAAGGTGGCACCTATTTTCAAGAAAGATAAAATACCGTTACAACCCTTACCATTGGTTTCCACTCCGTTTCAGCGGATCGCAATGGATGTGGTTGGGCCCCTGCCTAGGAGTGCGAAGGGAATTGCTTTATTCTAGTCATTTGTGACTATGCTATAAAGTATCTGGAAGTGATACCCTTGTGCACTGTTATAGCAGATAAAGTAGCTGAACAATTAGTGAAGGTGTTTTCCTGGATGGGTATCCCCAGGGACATTTTTATGGACCGGGGTAGCACTTTCTGCTCACAAGTTTTGCAATGATTATATCTTGCCCTGGGTGTACATTCCATTTACACATCCCCATACCACACACAAACTGATGGGCTGGTTGAACATTTCAACCAGACCCTGAAATGGATGTTACAAAAGTTTACCAGCGATAAAGGAAAACATTGGGATAAGTTTTTGCCATATCTCATGTTTGCTTACTGGGAAGTACCACAGTCTTCTACTGGGTGTTCTCCCTTTCAACAATTATTGCTTGGTAGAAATACTAGAGGCCTGTTAGATGTTATAAAGGAGACCTGGGAAGAAGGGAAACAAGATACAGTGTCCCTATCATCTCTGGAATATGTTACATCATTACATCAAAAACTGACGCATTATGCTAAAAAAGCCCAACAATGTAGTACAGAACAACAGAAGTACCAAAAACAGTATTATGATAAAGGGGTGAGTACTAAGTCCTTTCAGCCAGGAGAAAGGGTCATTCTTTTGTTACCTTGTTCTGACAACAAGCTCCTGATGAAATAGCATGGACCATACACAGTACAAAGGCAGATAGAGCCTATTAATTATGAAATTAAATGCCCAGACAAAAGATATAAACTACGTGTTTATCATGTGAATTTATTTAAATCATGGCATGATAGGACCAAACCCTCCTTGTATGTACATCCTGAAGTGGAATATGAATTGGAACAGGCATTTGATAGATTGGATGGCAAGGGTGAGTTAACGGATGTTAGAATCAATACTAAGTAAACTACTGAACAATGTACAGAGTTGGAAAACATGTCCGTCCACATTCCAGCAGTCATTTACGACAGTTCCTGGAAGGGTTGAAGGGATTGAACATCATATAGAAGTCAGTCATGTTACACCTATTTGACAGAAACCCTACAGGTTGCCCGAAAGTCTTAGGGAAGGGGTTATACAAGAGATTAAGAAAATGCAACAACTGGGGGTAATACGGCCTTTTATGAGTCCCAGGAATTTTACCATGGTAGTAGTTAACAAAAAGGAAGGAGGTGTGTGAGTCTACCTAGATTTCTGAAAACTTAATGCTGTCCTTAAATTTGATGGGTACCCTATGCCCCAAAATGATGACACCATAGATCATTTAGGACATGCCCAGAATATCAGTACCTTAGACTTGTCCAAAGGTTACTGGCAGATTCCTTTAGATGCAGAATCCCAAGAAAAGACTTTTTTTAGCACTCCCCTGGGATTATTTCATTTTACCACAGTGCACTTTGGTTTTCATGGTGCTCCTGCAACCTTTTAGCAGTGCATGGACTGGCTTAACAGCCACACATAGCTTACAGGGCTGCATATTTAGATGATGTCACCATATTCAGTCCTTCATGGAAGGAACATATGACACATCTAAAAAAAGTACTGACAGACATAACAATGGCAGGATTAACTATAAACACAAACAAATGTTCTCTTGTAATGCAAGAAACAAATTATTTAGGATTTCTGATGGCAAGGGCAAAGTGAAGCCTTAAACTGACAAGATAGATGCTATTGCTTGCAGCACACAACCCCGAACAAAGAAACATGTAAGAACTTTTTTAGGTCTAGCAGGTTATTACCGCCAGTTTGTCCAAAATTTTGCTGAGATTGCTAGTCCATTGATTGCATTAACAAAAAGGCTAAGCCAGAAAAAATACAATGGACTTCACAGTGTGAAGAAGCTTTTACATCCCTTAAGTCCAAACTGTGCTGATACCCTATGTTACTTTGCCCAAATTTTCAATGCTCCTTCCTGCTACAAACTGATGCATCTAATCATGGGATTGGAGTGGTGGTGTTCCACATGGATGGGGAAGACAAACATCCAGTTCTATTCATCAGCCAAAAATTACATGAAAGGGAAACTAAATATTCAATGATTGAAAAAGAATGCCTGGCTATCCATTGGGCAGTTGACACTCTTAGGTTTTATTTATGGGGTGCAGAGTTCACCGTTATCTCTGATCACAGTCCATTGTGTTGGCTCCATATGATGAAGGATAAGAACCCTCACATTATGCGGTGGTACTTAACCCTTCAACCATATAAGTTCATAGTACAGCACCGATCAGGCAGTAAGAATCATAATGCTGACTACATGTCTCACTATGGAGCCGACATGAGACAGGAACAACTATCAGACCCCGGGGTTTATGATAAGGAAGCTTACAGAGAGTTTTCTCTGGTTTTGTATTTTTTGTTTGTAGGACAGTATTTTAATATTGTTTGGGACCCTGGGGTGGAGCTTTGGGAGAGGGTGGGCTAAAGCTCCATCTCCTCTTATTGTATGTACGGGGGAGATCTGATTCTGTCTAAGTAATTCTAGAAAACAGTGTTGTCCTTCCACTGTATTTTTCTTGGGCAGGGAGGAATGTGATGTTTTGGTTTCTTGCATCAGGGATTTTTTCTCTCTGTTCTTGAAGTCTGTTGCAACAGCATGTTTTTATTTTTTTATTTCTATTTTATTCCCTATTTTCTCTCTCTCACACACCTATAGGAAGGCTACCTGTATGGTGTCCCTTTCTATCACTGTTCTTCTTGTCATCCCTGATGTGAAAAACCATGCCCTATTCTCCTCTGACCCAAGTGAAGAATGCAGTCCAGCAATACAGTATTAGGCAGATTATAGAAAACACGTATGTATCAAAGTGCATGGTATAGCACTATTCAGGGTCAGGGACCCTTGTTATTTCCAAGTTGCTTATGGTTTGTACCTCTTGAAATAAGGAGTCAGGGCAGCAATAATTCTTTTAGATTGGAAATTCTCCCTGTTAAACGGTAATGGCAGAAAGCTGTCATTATGGCTTTAATGGGGTGTTTTGCCACTGGGTAACTAGGCGAGCAGTATGTCTCACTAGTTTGTCAAGCTCCTGCTTGAACTGTAGGATTTCTTCTAAAGAAACAGTGTCCATGTGCATGCTGCATGTTTGTAGACTGTGCAACCCAACCCTGGCAACATTGCAGACTAATTTTTAGGGTCAGGTAAACGCTGTTGTGTACACATATATGCAGAGCTTGTACTTTGTTTTTTATGTTATGGCACACTAGGTACTACCTGCTCTATGCAATGTTGGGAAACACCCTTGCTCCCAGGTTGCCCCTGAAAACAGGCACTTGTGCCTAGTGGGCCTTACCCAGTTACCAAAGATTAAAAAAAAAAATCTTTACTTTGTATAGAATATGTCACTAGATGTTATTAGTGATTACGTGGTCATGCCTGTACATTTAAATAATGCTGATATCTAATGTTTTAATTCTGAAAATTTAGTAGTGGGAGGAGTTTTCCCTATGCTCATGGTTTACAGGTATATAAGGTGAGCGCTCTCTCATTAAGGCAGATAGGTTTGTGAGGAGCAGATGGGTTTCTGTCCTCAGACATAGTAACACTAGCTCATTTTATAGTGTGTAGAATTGGGATCCTTCTTTCATTTATTCTGTTTTATCTTGCTTTGTCATACAAGTTTGATTGCCTTTTGTTAAATATGTCAAGAAATAAAACCTTTCTTTGATTTTGCAATCACTGGGTGACATCTTCCTTTAGTCCCACACCTCACAAGGAGGTTTGAGACTGTGGCCCTGAGTGAAGGTGGGCCGTAAGGTGGGGGAGGGACAGAAGGAGTGGTTTCTCAATTTCGTTTGTTTATTCCTGAAGGCCCCATAGGATGGTGGGAGGCATGGATCTGTGGACGCTTCTTTGTATGTTGGGCAGAGCGAAGAGCATCGGGGCTTGCTAGGGGAAGACAGCTGTATCAGGATTGGAACAATGTCAGAGTACATTGGAAAGGAATCAGAAGGATACAATGGTCACAACTATTGCCACTGCTGGAAGATTTGAGGGTGGCACAGCCAGAGTAGCACCTGATAATAGTACATTTGGGGGACAGTGATCTGTGCTCCAGGCCCTGGCTAGACATTTTCAGGCAGATAAAAGGGGATATTGCTAGAATAATAGAATGGTGGCCCGGGTGGTGACGGTCTGATTGGACATGCTACAAAGGCAGGTCTGAAGACAGTCCAGGGATCATAAAGGCAGTGGGTGATGCCTGAAAAAGGACGAATAGGCAAGTGGGAGCCTATATTTAATCAATTAGGGGAAAAGTGATAATACGCGATGAGATCATGGAGAAATGCCCGGAGCTGTATAGGGCAGATGGTGTAGATTTATCAGACATAGGGGTGGATATTTTTTTTTTAAACTTTATTGTATTTTAAAATACAAAAAAAGCACATATAGGCATATACATGCATTGTCAGATATAGCAAAAGTATAACAGATCACCACATAGAATTAATCTGGTAAATACAGTGTCTATAGTCTGTTTTTGCCACATGGATGGTCCCTAACAGTGAAAACACTAATTTGTTTTTTAGACACATCAGGAGCTATAAGTACAGCAATGCTTTGTAATACAGGAGAATAATAAGCACCAATACCCAATCCCAGCTAACTATAGCAGTTCATTGAAAATTCCACATTTCAGCAGTACATAATATTTGCTAAACAATCAGCGTGTATGACTTATGGCAGCCTAGACATGTAGATAGCAACAAAACTCTCCCACCCTCTCAAAACAAAGCATTATAAGAGAGAATGACAAACTGATCAACTTGAACTTTAGCTTAAAACAGGAAACAGCAGTACCCTTACAGTTTGAAAGGTATCCCCTATGGCATACAAATAAGAAACTGGCATCAATAGAGGCTATCCCAAGTGCTAAAAGCAAAAGGAGTTTAACAGTCAAGCTCGGTGTAGGCTGCAGAGACAGCACTGTGTTTGGTTCAAAATAATGGGGCACCATGAATACAGGAGCTCCGCCATAATTATAGCCCTTGACACAGTAGGATTGAAATAAACTCATGAATTGCTTCAAAGTACTGATGTAACCTCTTCTGGGATACCATAAAATACCCCCAATTAGCAAATATTTAGATCCAGATTTGCACACCCTCCATCCTCCCACCTCAGTATTATCCAACTATAATAAACAATTTACACAACATGAGAGAGGGCATGTAGCGGGTTTAGTGCAATATGCAAACTTCATTAAATCCTGTAGTTATGTAAATCAGAGTCCCAACATCAGCTACAAAATACAAAGCATATTTTTTCCAAAGTCCAGACCATAATGGGCCAAGTCTTTTCAGATATTTACCATCGTCCAATTGAGTCTCCTCATTCTCTGGATGCCTATTCACTAGTGGTAGTTTCTCAGCAAAGAGTCCTGCTGCTTTATTGTCTGTAAAGCTGTATGTTTTATCTTGAAAAGTGAACTGTAAGTGTGCTGGAAACATCAAATGATATTGGATACCTGCTGCTCTCAATTTATCAAAAACCCCATCAAATGCCTTCCTCCAGGATTGTGTGGTATAAGAATAATCAGGAAAAAAGGACTCTAGATTCCCCAATAAAGTCTGATGCTTGTTCTCTTGCTGCACACAGGATTTGATCCCGTTGGTGCAAAGTGGTAACTGAGAAGAGAATCATTCTGGGGCCATCCACTCGTGTAGTAGTTCTGCGTAAAGTGATTCTGTAGGCCTTTGTTATTGGTATGGCATAACCAAAATGGATCACCTCTGGCAGGCAGCATTCCATATATGTAATCAGGTATCCCTCTTCTGTACCCTCCAGAACTCCCAGTAGGTGCACATCAGTGGATCTGGTCAAGTTTTCCAATTGTTCAAACCAAGTCTTTAGAACCGATTGGTCATTTATCATGTTGGCCAAAACTGCAAGTGCATTTCCTGCCACATGACTAGCTTCTGCCACCGAGTTAGTCAGAGTCCTTTTTTTTGTTCAACCAGAACCAAGCACTCCAACTGCTGATCCATTTTTTTATCCAATCTTTGGATGGTTTGGGTTAAAAGATTCACTGCCCACTGCAAAGACTCAAGTGTCACCTGCTGCTCTCCAGGAACATCCCCAGATTTTGGCATGGCGGGTGGGATGGAAGACCCCACTCCTATGTTATCGTGCTTTCCAGCTCTTCTGGTATGATCCATTTTAAAATTCTTTAATCTCCAGATGTATATCTGAAAAGTGAACAAGTCCAAGTTGATTTTAAACACTCTGCATCATAGTTTTAATAGAAATATCTCCCTGATCTGACAGAGCTATGATAAGGTATGTCTGTTCTGCTAGGCTGCTGGCTCCGCCCCCTGGGTGGACATTTTTAATGTAGATTTCGTAGTGGCAATAGAGGTATGGAGGCAGGAAGAAATTCACAAGTGAAATGGGGGGAAGCCCACTATCCAACATAAGCTGGAGGTGGGCTGGTGGAGAAAAGAAGAGAAAAAGGAATAAAAGGGGGAATTCTAGAGAGGAAAATAAGAAGGGAGGAGGGACAGCAGGGGGCGAACCCAGCCTCGGTGTACATAAAGGTTGGGGGGGAGGCACCACTGGGTGTACATCCGGGGGTGTTGGAAGAGGGGTGTACATCCGTGCTCAGCAGGAGAGAGAGAGAGACTGTGGAAAGGAGGAAGTCACCCAGTTGTACATCTGGGGGGCAAGACATTCATAGAAAGATGAAAAACATGGAGATTGACGGTGATATTAGAAAATGGTTTGGAAATGGAAAAAGGTTGAATAAAAAGATTTAAAATGATAATATGATTAATATGGTGTAAGGGAAGGAACCAGAGATGTTAATTCAGGATTCAGTGTAATAAACAATTGCTGTCGGAGCACCCAAGCAATTAAGGTGTGGTGTGATTTAATGGGGAAGGGGATCTGGGGACAAGGTGCTTTGCCTGATTAAAAAGGCAGGCCCATTTGTCTGCAGTCATCTGACCTGGGGGGGTCCTCAGTCAGGCTGGAAGGGAAGCAAAGAGGAGGGGGAAGGGGAGAAGAAGGGTTGTATAAGGGAACAGAATAAGAGGGGGTGGGGCATTATGATTGACAGGAAAAGGTCGGGTTGAAAAAGGGGTTTGGGGATTTTGATTGGACATCAGGAAAGAGAGACAGAGTGGGAAGGGGGTTTAAGAGGGGCTGCACAAGGAAGGGCATTCTCATTCATCTGCTAGCCATTACTTTTGCCCACCCACTCACCAAATTTTATGGAGGGTAGGGGTGTTTTTTTTGTGGGGGTTCTTAAAATAAGCAATAGTTGGTTTAAGGCCAGCGGAAGAAGACCAGGGAGAAAGAGGGCCACAAGGGAGATACTGGAAGGGTCTGCAATAGGTGGCAGAATCAGCAGGAAAGAGCCCCCTGCATAAAATGGCATTTGTCAAGAGGTTCACGATTTGGGTGTGGTGCTCTTCTCACACGTCACCATTCCTTAATTACTATTTTGACATGGAACCCTTTTGAAAATATCACCAGATGTAACTAGGAAATGTGCCCATTTTGTGAGTTTTGATAATACTGCCTTATGGTCAGATAATTAAATATATAAATACTAGATGTCAGCATGGCTCAGCTGGTAGAAAATCTGTCTCTGGACCAGAAGGTCATGGGTTCTTGTCCCACTCTGGGACTGGGCTCATACCATAAACGCTGGCACCCGAGTGCAGTACTAGGAATTAGGGAAGTGCTGTATTGTCAGTGTGTGTTGTCCTTCACGTGAGACATTAAACCAGCGTCCCTTCTAACCATCTTTGGTGCTGTCCTGATGGGCACACAGGTGGAAGTAAAGAACCCAAGGCACTTTTCACAAAAGCAAGGGATTTTTCCTGGTGCCCTGGCTAACATTCCCCTTCCCATTAAACCATTTTTTGGGGAATTGTCCAAGGCTGTGTGTAGATATTGATGTGTGAAATGGTTGCCAGTTTCACTTCACTACCAGTCTCTCATTGCATGCAAAGTGCTTTAGGATACAATGTGTACAAGAAATGTTATATAAATTCTGATCCTTCTTCTTATTCTCTTACTATTATTACTGCATTCATAATATTCATAAAAACCTGCTTTGTGCTCCAGCCCAGGAGCACAACTGCAGGGGTGCCACTTGAGATGCTGATTCTTAGTGATCATATCTCAGGTATCAATTGCAACTGCAAGATAGCTGGAAGAGATAGGAATGTGACAATAAATGGTTACCCTGTGGTATCCCCGCAGCATGCTTGACATAAAGACACAGGTGTCAAAGGATAAGAAAAGGATGGAGCTGGGCAGCATGTGTGCACCTTCTCAGCTTGTATACATGACTTTGGCATATGGGAAGAGTCAGAAGAAAAACAGAAAACAAGGGGTTGTTAGCAGCAGATGATTTCTCCAAGACCTGTTGTCACTACCCAGTATGGCCAAGTTTGCTGGCCCTTCCTGGTTTCCTCCCATACCTCCTGCTAGAACAGACAGTCCTATTACAAAAAACTGCAGAATCAGTGGAAGGGACACTCTATACACTCGCTGGAGCAGTAAAGCACTTTGATGAACAGGTACAGAGGAGAAGGAATGATCAGTGGTAGTGAACCAGAAGAGAGACTTGATTGGGTGAAGAGAACTGTGACCAAGTTCAGTGTTGTAAACTGAAGTACTGTAGTGCAACAGTTCAGCCAGGGGAGAGGGAAAAAAAAAAACATTGCTTTGCACATTACAGAATATGCATCATGCCAAAAACATTGCAAAAAGAACACTTTGTTTTCTTTTTCCTAGCTTACTTTTGCTGTCAAACAGTATTAACCCTTAGGCTGCTGCTGAGAGGATATCATGTCCTAAAAACCTATGCATTCTAAATCTTCCTATAGCCTAAGGGTTAAATGAACACTGTCAGCTATCAACTGATTTTATCCACCTTTAAAACAGTACCTGCACATATCTCTGTTACTGTGCATCATACATAAGGTGTTTGTTTAGCAGAAAACAATCATGTATAGAGGTTTTTGCAATATTTATATTATTTATCATACCAACTTTATCCTGGTTGGCCCACCCACTCCTGCGCATACATTGCTAAGATGGCGGCAAAGTACATGTAAACTCTTGTATGGGTGAGTTTCTTTTTTTTTTTTTTTTGACAACTGTCAGTCACAATTATTTTCCAACAGCTAGGGAGGCAGTATAGTGCAGTGGTTTAAGGCTCTGAACTACAAATCTGGAGATCTGGGTTTGAATCCCACAGCCCACACTTTCATACTGTGTGACCCTGAACAAGTTACTTGACTTCCCTGTGCTCCCAGGTCACACCTGTAAACAAGCTTTCAGCTTAGTGTGCCACTCCTGGTTAAACAATTGAAAAAAAAAAAGATGTCAGTCTTCCGAGCACAACATAGTTAATTCTTTGCCAAAACAAATGGACTAACATATTTAATTCTGTATTTGAAATTTAAAGCTGTGACTCTGGGCATGTGCATTAGCATTGATGGTAATGCGTATGCCTGGAGTTATGGCTTTAAATTTTAAAGACAGAATTAAATATGCTAGACCACTCATTATAACAACCAATTAACTTTGCTGTGCTCAGGAGACTAACTTCTCTTAAAAAATTGTTTTCGCTGACACTTGTCAAAAGAAACCAAACAAATCTGAAAATCATCCAAGCACATGTTTATACGTGCTTTATGACAGTCTTAGCAGTGCACACATGGAAGTGGCAATCCACGGCCTAGGATAAAGTTGGGATAGTAAATAATATAAATATTGCAAAAACTTCTATAAATGCTTGTTTTCTTATAAACACACATTTTGTATATGATGCACAATAAGATATGTAAAGATAATGGGCCAGATTTTCAAAGCCCTAGCGCAAGCTGTGACAATGGCAGCTTGTGCCGAGTGCAGTGCACCCGGGACCCTGCACCAGAATTTCTATTTCTCAAGGTCCCGGTGCCTAAATCCAATGGCTTGTGGCAAAGGGGGTGCTGCACCTGATGTATGGCGCACCCACCTGGAATGCCGTAACAGACGCGGGGAGTCTGCAGCATCCATGGACAGGGGCTGGCAACCGGGCACTGCCCCCCCAACACCACCTCACCAACGGCACCAAGCGCCTAACACTCCCAAGTACCCTGGTGGGCTAGTGGCCCCTACCCATCTCAACTCCCACCCCCTTCGTTACCCGATCCAGCAACTGGCACAGCCCTCCACATGCCACCCTAGCCAGCCACTGAATCAGCAGTCCATGTGCATACTACATACTGTGTACAGTACATGCACTGATGGTCTCATTCGTCGACCCGTGCATGGTGTCAGAAAAACTATGCCGATGCCGGATCGGGATATGAAGGGGGGAGTGCTGAGATGGTGGGGGTTGGCAGGATGCATGCACGGGTGTCAAGACTGTGATGGGGTGGGGGGGACCACCAGACCACCAGGGATCACCCACCGGGGATGGATGGGGTGGGCCACGTGGTGGAACATTCAGGATGACCCCCTAGGAGACATCTAAGTCCCCTTAGACCTGTCCCTTGCTGGTCTAAGGGTACTTGGCACTTGGTTCCTGGGGGGTTCTTTCAAATTCGGATCTGAGGGCTGCAGCAGTCTGGGTCTGCCGCAAGCCCCCAGTGCCATGCCGCAGCCACATTTGTCGCACAAGGATGGCACTAGCACACTTTGGGGCAGGCAGCCTGCTGGGTGATGCAGGCTGCCTTTCAAATTCCCACTTGGTGCAGCCCTTGGCGCAAGGTGCCCTTGCGTCAGACCTGTTTGACACAAGCACCTTGCATCAATCTAAGGACTTTGAAAATCCAGCCCAACATGTTTAAAGGGGGCTAAAAAATTCAGCTAAAAAATGACAAAGTCCCTTTAAACTTGTTTTTGTATTCTTATCCTGATGAATGCAGACTTGGGGCTGGATTTCCAAAGAGTTGTGGAATGTGGTCTTACTTCATGTCACAAGTGCCACAAATTGTGCTCCAAAACTGATGCAAGCCTCAAAATAATGATGCATGTACCATTTGTGCTTTAAGCAAATAAAATGATGCAAATGTGTTAAAACATTAGAAAATAGGATACATGTGTTTTGGCACATTTGCCATAGCACAGGCTACATCTGAAATAGGGGCATGCACCTCTTTCATGAGTTTTGAAAATCCAGCCCTTGTCTTCTTCACTAAAATCCCTTTGGCACAATTTTGTGAAGAATGTAGAAATTCTACTACATACACTATTCTGTACATTGCAGAAATCTGCTCTTTCATAACAGTTACTTCATAATAGTCCTTTCTTATTTTAAGTAAAATGCAACAGCAAATAAAATAAATGCCTCTGTAAATGGACACCTGCCATAATTGTGCATTATTTAGCAACTTAGTAGTCCTACAGGTCTGGTTCTTAATCCAGACCATAAATTCAGATACAGAAGTATTAGATTCAGATGCATAAGTTTTAGATTTGGAGCATACAGTTGCTGAACTACTGTAAGATTGAATTATTACACTTTATCCAATCATGTGGGAATATAATTTAAAATGAAAACTGTCACCATGTGCAGAAAGTACACAAGTCTGACTGTATCATTACATTACTCTGAAAATCATATTTCAATTAAATGGCTCAGGGATAACATAATGTTTAACTATTCTAACTGTAGTCTCAATATGCTTCTCTTAATTTCTCTGATACTTTTAGAATACAAGGTATTCAAGTATGCTATGAATCCAATCAAAATCAAAGCTAGAAATACTATAGATCTTTCGCTCAAAACTAATTTGACAGTCTACACTCAAAGAATAGACAAAGCAGTTTAAAGTAAACTTTGAACAAGGTTAATTTTCTTTAAAGTAAACCATATCACGACAGTTGTGAAATGCTAAGTGACAACCTTAGCATTTTTGGCACAGTTGCCCATTTGATGTGGTAGTAGCCCATCATCACTATGGAAATTACTTCACAATGCCTTGTGTTAAATGGACAGTCTTGTAGACCAAGAAGCAGCTGAATTCTGAATTGTCCTACCATGATAAAGAGATTAGAGTGTGTCAAAGGCAAGGGAATGAAATCTCACAGCTTCTCAAAGCACCCAGTGAAAGGGCCATTGTGCCATCACCACATATCCCCGTTTCCCTAAGCACTTGACAACCAAAACAGTGGACAATAGAATTCCTGTGTTGAACAAAACGCTCCTTGTCTATGCAAGGGCTTATCTGCTTCATTTACAAATGTCTACTATTGTACTAAAATAATTCCCTATTAGCAAAACTATCAGCAGCAGAACTAAATAAATATTCACAGATTTTCTGGTATATTTCATTAAATGAATAAAGCAAAGAATCATGCCCTGTGAAAATGTGAGAAAAACCTTGAACTATTTTATCTCCAAACAGATTGACTTTAGGTGGATTTTTTTAAATGTCTTAGCCTTCTTCCATGGCTGAGATACAAGAATAGCTCAGTTTACCAGAACTTTGATATTACAAATACAGTAAACTTCTCTTACACTAATAATTTTGATTCCAGACTTCCTATTACTCAAATTCATTAGTTTGATTGCCTACTGACCTGTATGTTTCAATATTAACTCACTGGAATATATAGAAAATGTTTAGCACAATATTAACCTAATTGAGTTACCATATTTATAGTTCATAAATAGAATACATTTATTACACTTTATTAATGTATTTATTTGCATATTGTATCAAACAGATTACAGGATGGCCCCATGAGGTACAGTATCTCATTTTTCTATAGGTCCCATGGTACAGCAGGGTACAAGAATGGACTAAGGGTCTGTTGTTTTTAGTAGATCATAGGCTGGCCCCATGAGGTACAGTATCTCATTTTTCTGGGACTCCCATGGCACAGCAGGGTACAAGAAGAGTCTGTTATTTTTAGCACATTACAATAACATACGCAAGTGCTGGTTCAAAAAGGACACACATATGCAAGTCATTTGTTGTATAAAAAATGATGGCAATAGTAGAGAAGAAGCACTCATGCAGCAGGCAGGTGATGATAACCTCTGATGTTGAAAATTGCCCTTTTAAACAGACAAACACTACTGACAGTTAAAAGTGGGTGAGTAAATGTAAGCAAGTAAATATTTTATGCTATGAATGGTGGGGCTAGTACTTTATTTACCTCAGTAAATTTGTACTAAGCGGAAAGAATGCGGCTCAGGTGGAAGAGCATCTGTAACATATGTTTTCACCTGTGACTACCTTCATACATTCAGAAGCTGAGCAACCTGGACGTGGTTGAGCAGAAACATTTTACTACAATTTGTTTTCATATTTTGCTACCTATTACATCTCCATGATTGAAGCCACGATCCGTACCATGTTTTCAGGAGAGGTCAGTATGTTGTGTGGTCACCCACAATGTCCCATGCCACTCTAAGCCTACTGAAGGAGGCACTGCAGCTGCAGAACTAGTTCATCCCTCCTCACAGAGTTAAATAACGCTGCCTTTTCAACCTGGGCCTTGGCGTTAGCATAGTGACGTAAACATGTGTCTTCCACATGGTAGCATAATGCACTATCAATGTTACTACAAGCCTGGGCTAAGAGCTAAAAACTTAAAAGATTTTTTTGTTTAATAAAAGGATGGTTTCACTTAATTACATAACTATCCTTTGAGACAAATCAAACAAGTCCAAATTCATTTAAAATGTGGATTTCCACACTCATGGATTTCCAATCAAACATATCCAAATCAATTGCAAAATGTGGATTTTCACATTCATGCATTTCTCATTTGAGTCACACAGACTTGCAAACTCAAGAACTATAGTACATGAAGCAAAAATTAATGCATTACTGAGAGTAAAGAACATTCTGGGAGTTAATTGTTCATAAGCTCCTCTGGCATGGAAGTTAGATTACAAGATCTCTAACTGAAAAAATGCACTTCTCATAGCTACTGTAAGGAGGAATCTTAATCTAGTTTGAAGATTCTATGCTACACAATGGTGGCCAAACTTTGCAGTGCACAGTCAGAAAACAGTTTACTCAAAACATGAAACAAATTGCTTAGCCTATCATCTTCCTGTAGGTTCTCTCTTTATTTACATCCATAGTGCAAAAAACTCATAGCACTGCTATACAGTTTTATTTAGTACAACAGAATCCATATTATTTCATCACAGTAAGCCAACACTCAATCCAGATAACAGCACACATAGCTCAGGGTATAGCTCTGATGGAGGTGATTCTGAAACATCAGCTACATACTACGTGCAAACATCTGAGTTATGTAGCACCTCCCCCTACCACGAGCAAGGTGTGCTGTTACCTGGATTTAGGGTCTGTTTACTGTGATGTAAATAATATGGATACTGATGAGTTGAATTAAGCCATATTGCAGTGCTATGAGTTTTTTGCACTATGAATGTGAATAAAGAAAGGACGTCCCTAGAATATGGAAGGCTAAACAATTGTTTTATGTTTTGAGTAAACAGGTTTCTGATTGTGCACTGCAAAGTTTGGCAGCAACTGAGTGTCACTGCTCCTCACAAGTTCTAACTATAGGCAAGTGGCACCATGTCTGAGAGACTCCTAAGTAAGGGAGTGTGCATTGGTATTAGTAGTTGTTTGGTGTTCTAGTTTGAAGAATGTTTTGGAGAATGTTTGAGCTGATATCAGTGCACTCTGACATATTCAATTATTCTAGATGATGTAAATCTCCTTAGTGTGGATATTGCCCTATTAAAATATTCTTTCCAAGGAAAAGTACACTTTGACATATTCATTGTCTCTAAGTGCATCTTGATTAAGGAATAAGTGGCAGTAGCATAAACATGCAGTTATACATTTGCATAAAAATGAATTTAATATTTACATTTATAGGTTATTCACAATTGTGTGTTTTATTTAAAGTCAAAAGAAGAGTCACAATAGTACGTTTAATGGAGTTTGGGATGTTTTTGCACATTTTGTTTGCTCTATATGTAAAAGCAGCTTCACTAGATTAATTTTGCTGGTAGATCACAGCAGCAACTGTATATCACATAAATCACAGGAGTCCTCAAACAACATATTTTGTCAGATTATACAAAAAAGTATCTAGAATCCAATCCATAAACCTGTGACACAGTGTTATGGCTCAGTTGGATATATGCTCTCCCCTTTAATTAGTTGGTTGCATGCTCACCTCTGGAGCTAGGTGATCAGAAGTCCCTAGGTTCCTGTCCAACTCCAGGAGCTTGGGCTACTACTCAGTACTGATGCTTAGGGATGTAAGTTTGTCTTGGATGAGGTTTTAATGACTCATTGTTCATGAAATCATTAGTAAACAGTAGTAAATGTTGAGGCACTGTCATCACTGCAACATTCTGATGACACTAGTGAAAGTCCTGGAAGTCCTGAATAAAGATCAAACATCATGGAATCAATGACGTGTATGACTGCCATGACAAACTTACATCCCTACTGATGCTCTAATACAGCACTAGTTTGGATGTTGCACTGTTGAGGTGCCATACTTTGGATAAAACATTAAACTGAGTTCCCTTCTGCCATTTCTGGTGGCTGTCCGGATGGTCTTTAATCACATGAAATATGTAGGGGTAGGGGAATTTTATTAAAAGACTTTCCAAAATACAGAAACGTAACTGAAACAATGTAACACCACATGTTACTATGCATAAATCGTTACATCTCAGACTGAAAATCCAGGAAAAATGTTCAAACAAAAAGACTAAGGAAAATTAAAGTAATATTTACAAGAAAAGAAGAAGGCCACCATGTAAGCAAGCAGCATGGATAAGGCATGTAACTGTTCACTACATCATAATTCCCCATAGTTAATTATGCAGAAAAGCAACAGAAAAAGATTGTCATATGGAGCTTACCAAGTGTGTTAACCGTTCAGAACTTCTGCTTTGGTATACAGTATATCTCCAATTTTACAAACTCCGATTATTCAGAACTTTCATGTCCCCCACAGGTTTCATGGAGTTTTCACAGTGATTTCAATCGAAACTGATTGTTAATTTCAAAGATGCTTAATAGATTATTGTGCTAATTACTGCTCATCAAAAAGTAAATTAGGCCGTAATAAATACCCTCCCCTGCTGGCAAACTTTGTTAGAGACCATGGCCAAATGAAGGTGCATTGCTAATAATATCTCTCAGAAGCTGCAGACCCTCGAGTGTCTTGAGAGTGGAGTAAAAGCTGTAGATGTAACCCATAAATTGAGCATTGGCAACTCAACAGTATGTGACATTAAGAAAGCTAAAGAAAACATAAGGGACTCTGCAGCTGCTCCTGACTGCAGTGACACTCCAAACAAAAGGAAAACAATGAAGGGATGTCAGGATGACTAGCTATACAGAACCCTGTACCTATGGCTTATCCAAAACTATGCTCACGGAACACCAATCTCAGGACTGATTTTAAAAGAAAAAGCCCCAACACCAGCCCGCCAGTGCAGCGGTAGGGCTACCACTTGTGACACCAATGAACTGGGATTGGAAGAGATCTCAGGAGTCAGAGGGCCAGCTTGGGGGGAGGAGGACTGAGCATCCCATGGACTGCTCTTCTGTGGGGGCAGTAAGCCACTGGTGCAGTACTGATCTCTCATAGCAGCAAGCGGTCTGACTGCTGGGGCTGGCTGTAATTGGGGGGCCTGCCAAACATATGACATATGCACCATTTACATCACTGCCACACCTTTCTAAGGAGAATAGGGAAGGAGAAAGCTGGACTGCTGCAGGATACACCCCGCTGTGCTCCACAGGCCTGCACCATCACCTGTGGTGCTCTACTGGCTAACTGATCAAGTCTGACTGATGGAGGAATGGGGTCCTTCTGAAGGCCCAACCCTGGGAGGTAAGTCAGGGATGAATAACCAGGGATAGGTAAGCCCAAGGAAGATGGGTGACAGGGCTGGGAGCATGGTCAGGCCATTGGAGTCAGTCAAGGGAGGTGGGAAAAAAAAACCCTACAGTTTCATTGAAATCTAAGTAGGGAGAATGATGAATTCACAGCTAGTGAGTGCTAGCTGAATTGTTTTAAACAGCAGCACAGGATAGGGCAGCTATCAATTGCTGGTGAGCTGCTATCTTCAGCCCACAAAACAATTGCTTCATACCACACTAAGGTAACTGAGATCAAAGCACTGGCGGGGCTGTCAGCCTCACAAATTTATAACGTGGATGAAACAGAAATTTATTGGAAGCTTTTGCCAGAGAAAACATTGGCTGCCAACACTGAGAAGTGTGCTCCAGGCTTTAAGAAAAACAAAGAGTGCTTGACTGTGTTGGAGTGCAGTAACTCAACAGGGAGCAATTAATTGACACTGCTAATCATTTAAACCCCGGTGCTTTAAGCACATCAATTTTGAGCAACTGCCAGCAATGTACAGGTCACATAGCAGTGTGTAAAGGACTTCCACAATTTAAAAAAAACTGGTTCTTCCAGGACTTTGTGCCAGCAGTTAGAATGTACCTTCAGTCCCTTAAGCTTCAACCAAGAGCAATTTTATTGCTTGATAATGCTAGTGCCCACCTAGAATGCGATGTTTTAAAAACCACAGATTCCACAATATTGTGACTCTTTCTACCCACCAATACAATAGCAAAACTGCAACTATAGACTAGGGCATCCTAGCCACTCTAAAGCACATTTACCGAAACAAGCTATTCCCAGCTGTGCTAAGAATAGTGAACTTCCCCTCCAAGATTTAATTTAAAAACTTACCGTAAATGATGCCTGATACATATTAGCTTAGTCCCCTTATCCAGGTTTTTTATGCTGCTGTAATGACCAAATATTTGCCATCCACATCTCCTGGAGGAATATTAAATCTAGTTGTAGCTGCTCTAATGAAAATGCAACCTTTCTTTTTGCTGCATTTTTCATATATTTCACACATTCAGTGTAGCTATTTTCAGATGGTCCATGAGCAGGTTTTTGCTGTCAGTGTATTTTCATATCTCTCTTCCTCAGCCCTTCTCATCTTTCTCCATTCCATATGTTTCTCTTTCTTCTTTTTCTTTCCACCTACTTTTCTCGCCACAGTAGGCAGCGAGTGTTTGGAAGTGTCTGAATCTGTATCTTCTATCTCTTCTCTGGTCCAGTCTTTCTGGGAGCTTAAGACAGCAAATCTGTTTTCTATTATAACATTTCTTTTTGATACAGGTTTCAACCTAGGGCTTCATCTTGTTTTGGTGTTGTCCAGTTTTCTGCAAGGGAAGGGGGAGGTGGCATCTCCATTTCATCACTTTGCTTCTCCCTATAGGTTCCTTCTGGAGTTTTATCAGACTGTTTTCCTTTGTGTATGGTATGGTATGAGGACTTTCTTCATTTAGTTGTTCCCTTGTCTCTCTTTCATTACATTGTTCCTCTTCTGTTGCTGTCTTTTCCCTTGTTTGATCCGTCTCAGACTCCGGCATAGTCCCATCATTGTTCTGTATATGTTGTTCTTTTTGTCTGATTTGCATAGCCTCCATCTTCCTCCTGATTTCTTTCAAAACATTTATTTTGTGCTTGTCTGATTATAAAATCTTGATTAATCCCATCATTTCTGTTATGGGCCACCCATGGGTATTTTTGGAATACATGCCCTGATGTGTCACAAAGGTTACATTTCACTACATTTGTACACATGGTACTAATGTGGTTGTATTCCCCACAAAACATACAGTGGAGCTTGTCAGATGTACTGTACTTGCTAAGTGGGTTTTTCCCCCATACTTGTGGCATGCTTTTGGCTGCCCCACATAGAAACAGACCCCCCCTTTCCTTCCTTTTGAAAAAACTGTTGGATTGATGGGTAATTCCAGTTGCCATCTGCCTTAATTTGCTTCTGAAATTCTAGTCCCCTGTCCAGAAGGATTCTGAATCTATAATTGGTTCAGGGTCACTCAAACCTCACACCATTCACTAAGCCAATGACGAATATCCCCAATGTTTACACTTTCATTCCTAAACATAAATGTTATTCTTTTGATTACTGGTTTGGTTAGTGGCATTACCAGAAATGGTGTGCATAGGAGCAAAAATCTGTACTAATTATATTTGTACCAGAATCTCTCGAGTCCCATTGGTGTGTGAAAACTAACATCAAAATTGTCCTCTCCTGATATATGTAGAAATCTGAGGACATCTGCTGGCATGAATTGAAGAGATTCTTTGATTAATTTTGTACCCACATATTCTCTTGTGGGGTGCTCCTCCAATCCTCCCTTATATTGAATTCTTACTGCATTGTGTGTGGGGGGGCGCTGATCTATCAAATAAGTCTAAAACCCTGGGTGCTCTCCTGGTGTGAGGGTCTCCATTCTGCCCTGTGGTTCTTTGTGGCCCTTCAAGTTCTTCATTATTGTTTTGTGGCTGTCCAGTTCTTCCTGCAGTATTGTGTGCCTCACTGGTCCCTTCATTCTGTTGTTTCCTTCTACAGTCTGTATGAGCCTCCATATTATTCTGCTCATCATTCATGCCCTCAGTTTGATTGTTCTGCTTTCTGTGTGCCTCCTCCCTTGTCCCTCTCCCTTCAGAGAGTTGTTTTCCTTTATCCTGTTTTTCTCCCCTCCATATATAGCCCTTTGTGTATTTATCCTGCTATCTGCTGTTGCATTCATTCCTGTTTTACTTCCTGTGTTTCTGCATTAATGTCCATTCCATTACAGTCTTCCCTACTCTTTCCAGTTTCCTGCACCCCCTTCTTTCTATGCTGAATTTCTGCTGTTAGTAATTTTAGTTATCCCCAGGTCTTCCTTATGGGAACTGGCCGGTTTTTCTCTCTGACTGTCTTTTTCCATTATGTTGACTGTCTCTGACTCTGTCTCTTCTCTCATTTTTCCTGCAGTCTGTGTCACACTGCTTTGGTCTTTACTGGCTACCATTTTGGACCCCTCTGGTAAGGATTATTCGTATTTGTTTCCTTCTCCCAACAGTTTATCTTTGTCCCCAGTGTTTGTCTTCAACAAGGTTAAATTACCTCTTACACATTGTCCTGTTTGGGATTTGCCACTTACAGTAATATCAGTCAATTTCTTACATTGCCGTTGTGTGGTCTTCACATTTGTTTCCATCTGCATCTCACTCTCTGTCTCATCATAGTCTGGATAGGGCATCCATTGCCCTACTGCATTAAATTCCCAGTCCTCATTCCTCAGCACAAGCTCTGGTGACCACTCCATATATAGGGTATCCTGTTGTACCCTGAAAGCCTCCTTTAATCTTTCTCGAGCAGTTTGTCATTTCTTGGGACCTCCCATTTGCTGCATCCCATGTCCTGCCATCCTTGTCTCTATTTGTGCTGCTTTCCTTTTTGATCTTCTCTGCATAATGTCTCTTATTTTTTTCTCTGTCTTTAGCACTCATCTCCGTCCTGAGCCACTGGGTTGTACATCTGTTTCCACAATGACCTGGGGTGCCTCCATTACATCCTAGGCCAGATGAAATTCTTCTGAGCCCATGTCCATATCGTATCCTTCAGATACCTGGCTTTCAGCCTGGTTCTCCTGGTGGCTGCTGACAGCTTCCATTGCAATATCTTTCACTGCATCCATTTCTTCATTCTCCTTAGTGCCTTTGGCTGAAAGGGAGAACAGCTCCCCAGCCTGCCTCACCTTCTCCTTCCTGGTCTCCTTGGGATCCTCCATCTTGGTTTGGGGGCTGACAGCACCCCTTACTAAGAGTAGGGGATTACCCACAGTGTTTTGGCCAGTACTTCCCCTGCAATAAAAACAGGTCAGCATAATCACCCCCACAGAATGCACATGTAAATATACTGTCTAGCTGTGTCTTTACTGGTCAAATATTACAAATAAACAAATTGAAAAATTGGAGTGCATATTGAGGGCCACCCTAAGAGAGACACCAGTCAATGATGACTAAGAAATCTGCACTGGACAAAAAAAGAAAAAAAATGAGATGTAAACAATAAAAAAAATGTTAGTTGATAAGAAAGGGGAAAAAATCATAGAATATGAAATAATGAAGAAAATGCTCTGCATGGTAAGGCTGTGATTCCATCAAGTGGTTTAGGGGATATAGGATACAACAAGTGCAAAGCTGGAGTGGTGTATAATCTTATAACAGCCGTGTGATAGAATCACACAATAGTATACATTTTTGTCATCTGTTTTCCATGGGCTTAGGTTTTAAGTTAAATTCCTAATTCAATGGTCGGCTCTAGTTCTTCATGCTGGTGTGCATAACAATGCAATGAGAAATAACAAAGATTGACCATTATGGTGGTAAGCATTGTATGAGGGTATGGGTCAGAGGAGAACAAGTCTTAGTAATCTTGTTTTAAATACATGTTTAATAATTGAAAGGTCATCTGCAATAATGCACCAGATACTGGCTTTCTTGTTAGTGAGCACTGTCTACTCAAGTGAAGCAAGTTTGCCACCATGATGATGATGATTCTTTAGTTGTTTTTTACATTCTCAATTGTAGACACAAGTACCAGCTCAAACAGTTGCTTTGGGATATTTTCAAGTTGAAGTTATAGTACTAGTACTATAGTAATAGTCATAGAAGTGGTAGTAATAATAGTTCATTTGATTAAGCACATGTACTAAGCTCATAGTTCTAAATAGAATTAAAGGTACAGTTGGGGAGAACAAACAGAACATGGCAAAACAATCAAAAGAGATTTGACGTACAATAAAGTATATAGTGCCTGGCACATACATTGTAAATAATTGTGTACAACAATAATACATAATAATATACACAGACCAAATATAAGAAAGACATGGTACGGTTTGGTTTTGAAAATGTCTTTTCAGATTGGACTTAAAAATCTCAATAAAGGAAGAAAGTTGGATGTCAGTGGGCAAGGAGTTCCATAGGATAGGTGCCACCACCATGCCTAGGTTTTAAATTATTATAATACTGTTCTGGCATCAGATTAATAGTACACAACCCTGTGTTGTCATAACCAAACATTACAGTGTTTGATGTCATGTTTTATCTATGGAAGGAAATTAGAGTAGAAATATTACACTGTAATATCTGGTAGGGTCTATTATCAGCCAGAAATTATTGCTAGGGATAGAATGCCCTTCAGATTTATAAAACACACACATTACAAACTGAAAGAACAGGTCATAAAGTTTAATGCATTCCTGATATTACTTTCTTTAATGGGAAGGTGATCTTCCTTGTGAGAACTGATTTCTGAAAGGAAAAGCTCAGGGTAATTTCTTAGGGGCATTTTGTATATTTTATGAAACTTGGCTATAAGTTTGTACCTGCATTTCCATAAGGCTGGCAGTCCCAAATGAGACAAAAAAATCTTGTATTCCTAATATTAGTATCTTTAATGGGAAGGTGATTTTCCTTGTGAGAAGTGATTCCTAAAAGAAAAAGCTCAGGATCATTTCTTACAGGCATTTTGTATATTTTATCAAATGTGGCTATAAGTTTGTACCTGAATTTCCATAAGGCTGGCAGTCCCAAATGAGATTAAAAAAATCTTTTAAATCTTTTTTTTTTTCTGTTTTATTTTATTTTTTTATTTTTTTTTTTTGCATTTTAGGTAAAGAAATGAGCCATTGCTATCTACTGTACTTTTGAGCCATTTTCAGGGTTCAGTAAGCTTGATGAATAGTTTTGAACTGTTTATTTCTCAGGACTGCACAAAGGCTGGATGCTTTTATGTTTCTAATGGTCATTCCACTCATTATCTGTCAGCTTATTTTTGATATGTTCTCCCCAACTATTTTGAATTGTCCTTAGCTTCATCTTATTCTTTGTATTAACTGTTAGGATTTTACAGAATCCTTACTGGTTTATAAACAAAATACTTTCTTCATAGTTTCTTCCTCTATCCAAGTGTGTTTAAGTTTTTCCAGTTTACTCTGGTGACATTTTCTATAATGTTTGTAATTCCTGTACTGTATATTCACTGTGAATTTGAGTCTTAGTTCTTTGAATTGTAATAGTTTTTGTCAAAAAGGTATTGGATTAGTTTTACATTTTGTCCAGCCCAATCAGAATCTGCATAAAGTTTGTAATTAAATAGGATTAACTGGGTACTGCAAATACCAAAACAAAGGTAAATCTTATTGTAAAGTAACTATCAATAGCATGCATTGGATTATAGAATGCTTTCCAAGACCTGCATATCAGTGGATAGTTGTTTTTGAATTTTTGGAATCCCTTGAGGCATTACATATCTTAAATTATACTGCCTAGTGTGTGTTTGTTTCAACTTTAACAAGAAATTACATGACTGCTAGTGCTTTCAGTAGGCCAGCACCAGTCTTAACTGACATATGTGATACACTTCAGATCTGGTACATTAAAACCTTTTGTGTTGTGTGGTAGCATTGGCTCCTTGTGGACATTCTTGGCTCTTTTAAATTTCCATTTGAAATATGTAAATAAATTGTCATGTTCTTAAAATATATTGAACTGAATTAGAAAAGGTATAATCAAAACCATGTAGCCTATCATTGGCATGATTTTGGACATCTTCATTGTGTCACACCTGTCCCTCAAAATAATAGGGAGTTTTGACCAAATGTTGAATTTTTATTTTGTTTTTCACGTCTGGAGTTTCTGATTATAACTACAGTAACTAGAATCTACAAATTCTTTGTAATTGGGTTGCCAAGGTATTTTAGATCTCTTTCCTTTTATTTGAACAGTATTTTTGAGAGGAGCTAAGGAAACAATGTTTCTTTATTGTCATTCTAGCTGTTCTTCTCCAGAAAATTGTATATGATAGAAACATACACTTTAATGGCAGATAAGGACCACTTGCCCCACCCGGTATGCCCATTCCCTATCTATTGGATAAGCTGCAGATTTTAGTTTACCAACAGCCTACTACCTCCTACCCTCCACTATAATTGCCTTTTGGCTGCCCCATGCATTTTTGAATTCCCCCACTGTTTTTGACCCCACAACCTCCTCAGGAAGGTGGTTCCATGCGTCCACCACTCTCTCCATGAAAAAGTATTTCCTCACATTGCCTCTGAGCCATCCCCCCTCTATCTTTAAATTGTGCCCCCTTGTTCTTGCACATTTCTTTTTCCAAAAGATGCTACCTTCTTGGACTTGGTTGATTCCCTTGAGGTACTTGAAAGTTTCTATCATGCCCCCGCTGCTTCCTTTCTTCAAGGGTATACATATTAAGCTGTCTTAGTCTACCTTCATATGGCTTCTGTTGCAGACCCCTGCACCATTTTAGTTGCCCTCCTCTGGACCACCTCCATCCTGTCTATATCCTTGCGGAGATGGGGTCTCCAAAACTGCACACAGTATTCCAGATGGGGTCTCAACAACTGTCTGTACAGAAGGATAACAACTTCCTGTTTTCTACTGGTGATGCCTCTCCCCATGCATCCCAGTAGCCCCCAAGCTCTCCTTACTGCCTTCTCACATTGCTTGCCTAACTTAAGGTCATCTGATAAGACTACCCCCAGGTCCCTTTCCATTTTTGTTATTGTTAGTACCTCCCCCCCATTGTGTACTCTTCACCTGGGTTTTTGTTTCCCAGGTGCATTTTTGCATTTCTTTGCATTGAATCTAAGCTGCTATACTTTTGACCATTCCTCCAACCTTGCCAAGTCTCTTCTCATCCTTTCCACTCCCCCCTTGTGTATCAACTCTGTTGCAGATCTTTGTGTCGTCTGCAAAGAGGCAGACTTTTCCTTCCAGACCCTCAGCAATGTCTCCTATAAAGACATTAAAGAGGACTGGTCCCAGTACTGAACCCTGTGGTACCCCACTAATAACCCCACTTTCTTCAAAGTCAGTTTCATTTGCTATTACCCTCTGCATCCTGTTGTGCAGCCAATGTGTTACCCAGGCTACCACCCAGGGACCCACTGCCAGGCTGGCTTAATCTTTTGTGTTGGACTGTGTCAAATGCCTTGCTAAAGTCTAGGTAGGCCATATCCACAGACCCTCCCTGGTCTACTACTTTGGTCACCCATTCAAATAAATCAATTAGATTTGTCGGACATGACCTTCCTTCTATGAATCCATGCTGCCTTGGGTTGTGTGCCCCACTAGCCTCTAGGTACTCAACAATTCTTTCTTTCAGAAGTGATTCCATCATTTTCCTTACCACTGAGGTCAAACAGGTCTGTAGTTTCCTGCCTCTGCCTTGCTCCCACTTTTGAGAGGAATCACATCCACCCTCTTCCAGTCCTCAGGTACTACCCCATCCTCCCATGATTGGTTAAAAAGGTAGTCAGTGGTGCCACTAGGTCTAACCTTTGTTCTTTTAGAATTCTGGGGTGAATCCCATCAGGCCAAATTGCTTTGTCCACCTTGAGTTTTAGGAGTTCTTTCAGGAACCTTTCTTCTGTGAATGGACTGATGTTGATCCCCCTGCCCAGAGTGCTTCTATTGTTTTGTTTAGGTAATTCCTCTTCTTCTTCTTCTTTTGTAAATACTGTACAAAAGTATTCATTCAGTATCTCTGCCTTTTTACTGTCTCCCTCTGCCCAACTCCCCCCCTTTATTAAGCTTTACTATCCCTCCCTTGACCTTTCTTTGCTCCCTAATGTACTTAAAAAAGGCTTCATCCCCCTTCTTAACTGAGTTGGCCATCTTTTCCTCAGTTTGGGCCTTTGCTATTCTGACTGCCTTTCCTGCTTCCTTTAGTTTTAACTGATACAGTTCCCTGTCCTGGTCCTTCTGTGATACCTTGTACTTACTGAATGCTATCCTTTTCTCCCTAACCTTCCCAGCCACCTCTTTTTTTACTCTGTTTTGTTTTCTTTATTTGTTTCACACAAAGGCTTGTTGCCTCAATGATGGCAATTTTGATTTTTCTCCATTGTTCTTCCACCCCTCCTTTCTGTCCACTTGCTAGTGCATTCCTTAGGTATTCACCCATTTTGACAAAGTCAGCCCTTCTAAAGTCCAATGTCCTTGTTTTTGTATGGAATAACTCCACGGTTGTGTTTATCATGAATCATACTGTGTGGTGGTCCCTTGTTCCCAGATGGCTACCAACTTCTAAATATGTGATCCTGTCTTTATTTCAGAATACCAGGTCCAAGATTGCTCCCTCCTGAGTGGGTTACAAACTAGCTGTCTAAGGCATGCCCCCTGTAGGGCATTAAGAATGACCGTGGTCTTGGATGTGGCTGCAGTAAATGTATTCCAGTTAACATCCGGCAAATTCAGGCCCCCCATCAACAAATATCTCCCCTTTTTCTGCCATTCTGATAATGCCTTCTATAATTTCCTTGTCCATTTCCTTCCCCTGAGATGGGGGTCTGTATACAACCCCTGTGCAGATTGTGGTGCCACTCCTTGTCTTCAAGGTGACCCACAGTGCCTCCTGTCCTCCCCATTTACCCATTAGTTCTGTAGCTTTGATCCCTTCCCTCATGTGGAGAGCTATTCCTCCTTCTCTTCTGCCCTCCCTGTCCCTTCTGTAGATTGTGTACCCTGGTATATTGACATCCCAGTTGTGGTTCTTCATATACCATGTTTCTGTGACTGCCATGATATCCAGTTGTCCCTCTTCCATCAGGGCCACTAGCTCAGGAAACTTGTTACCCAGACTGTGAGTATTGGTACTCATTGCCCTCCATTTAATGTTGGCATTACCCTTTTTGCCCCATCCCTGACCTTATTGCCTTTGTCTTTTTTTTCCATTTACCCGTGTCCTGCCCTCTGTCTAACTCTATACCTTGTTGTTTATCTTACTAACTACCTACCATGTTTTGCTGGGAGTGGCTTGGAATTTCTTGCTTCCTATTGGCACCTCCCCCCTTGGCTATTTTAAAAGCTTGGCAATGAAGCATTTAAACCTATCACCTAGGAGCTTGGTTCTCTTCCTGGACAGATGCAGACCATCATGCCAGTATAGACCCACATCTCTCCAGGTGGACCCCCAGACCACAATGAAGCCAAAACCCTGTGCTCTGCACCAGTCTTTCAACCATTCATTGAACTGCATGCATATCCTGAATATATATCCTGAATATATATGCTAAAATTCTCTATTTGCCTGAACTTGTTTTCATAAATGAATATATAATGCCATTTGCTAAAACCGATGCTAATGGATTGGTCTATATGTTTTCACGTGTCTAAAGAAATTTGGACCAACCCCCTTTTTTCTATGACATTCCATAAACAGTCCCATTCTACCTTGTTAAAACCTGTCTTGGCACATGGTGATAAGGTGGCACATAGTTGTGATGTATCCTTATGGGCTATCTTTGGTTTATCAGTTTTCTAAGTTATCAGATGGGATTTTTTGTTATATATACACAAAACTTGTTTGATCAGGCTGGATTATACTAGATGCCACCATCTGTAACTTATTTGCCATGACCTTCGCAAGTATATTTTCCTAATTTTTGCATCAAATATTTTGGGTGGTAATCCATATGAATCTGAGGGTTGATGCATCCCTTAAAAAACTCTGTACAAAGGGACTTATGTATTGCTTCTGGATTCTGATTGTTAGCAAAGATTTAGTTGTATATTTCAATTTGGATTGAACTAGTCAAGTCAGCATTTAACTTATAGAACTTGTTCAAGAATCCATCTAATCCTGGTTCTTTGTTTAATGCCAGTAAATGCATGACAGTTTTGGTCCCAACAATTGTGATAGGAGCTTCTTTGTTTCATTTATACTCACTGCTGAGTGATGCTAGCTGTATATTGAGTAGATAGCAGACTGAATAACTCTACAGGAAGGCATATGTCTCCCAGTGAATGGAGTTCTGTAGAGTGTTAGTGCACTTATAAAATTACTCATTATTATAATATTTTGGTATAATAAATGCAGCACTGTGTATTCTTGAGTACATAAAGACTTGGCAGGAGACCATGTTCATCCAAACAAAGAGCTATATTTGTGGCAGCCATCTTGTCCCCATTAAAATTAGAAATATTCTTAGGATTCTTACAAGTACAAGAGGGTGTCTGTACTTGCAGTTTTGGAATTTGTAAGTTCTCTGTTGAATTGGCATCCGTCACTTACCCAAAAAAGTCTCCCCACATGAGACAGGCAGTGTAGCAGCTGATCCAAATGCAGAATAAGAACTGAATTACAATCCATGGCATGTATATTCATGCCATAATGTACATTCTTTCATTTCATTTTTAGTTTTTATACATGTTAGCTGATAAGCAATATTGTCCGTTTTCACAAGCAACAACCATTCTAAACCATGGTGGGGTGACATAGCATGTTGTTATGAGAAACCACTGCACACTGTGATTATGCTGTTTCTTCTGAAAAAGACAGGGTTACTGACCACCAAAATGTCAGCATCAGTAGAATGTGTAGTGGCCCCATACACTGGACCAGTTGGTTACTTCCCCATGGTTTAGAAGGCACATAATTGCATGAATATTCATAGTGTACTACGGATTACAATTGTTCTGCAATAAAGAATACAGCGACCTACAAACATAACTGAAGGAGGTGATGTCTCTATATTAATTTTGGTTCATGCTTATTTGCTAATCATGCTACACTGTCTGCCTGAAATGGTGGGACATTTTCTTGTTGGCTGATTTCATTTGAATGTGTGAAAAAAACAAAATGTGCAATTAGTAGAGCTTGACCACTGAACATTTTTGTAATTTTCATGACTAATCCATTTCCCCCCAAGACTTTCTTTAAATTTCTGTAAAGTAAAACTTTGGGATTTTAAATTCAAGTTCAGTATTTAGCAGATATCTTTAACATGATTTATGTTTATGAGTAATATTATTGTGTTTGTTTTGGTTATGAGCGTCTTCTCAGGTCCTTGTGTACCAAAACGTTTCTGTTTTGCTTTGTAGTTCTCTCATGCAAAGACTCCAAAAGGGATTTTTGTAATCTGGATCAATATCCTGTAGCAGTTCTGCAGATAAACCCCAAATTAATACAGTTGCAGTTAATCCATTTTATAAGGGATTAACTAGACCACTGTGTTCATACTGACGACACCATTCTCAGTCACTAACAGTAGAACTAAATGACTCATTGGGTTCACAGCCACTTCCTGCATGGTCACAAATGACATTGCAATCATTTTGGAAAAGGGGTAGGAACCACTATGGAAATGGGCCCCTGAAAAAAGGGAAGTACTTTATGAAGTGCTGAGGTATTCTGTTACTTGTTTTCCTACTGGAGTTATGAAAAAGATAATGTTAAATTTGTCATGTGTACCTTTGCTTCAGTTCAGTCAGACTTGCTGGACCCTTTGGGATTGCTTCAACCTTCTTCCAGTTAATTAAAAGGAAAACACTCTAGTCTTTCCCAGGTGGACAGCATTTGTCCCATAGCACCCCATCACCCAAAACTCTCATTTCCACCCATCTTTCCTTCCCAGACACTGTTTTTACCAAAAAAAAAAGTTTACCTTCTAGCCTTGTGTCAAGTGCTGAATGATATTTTATTTTTTAAATCCCGCTGGAGCACCGAGGAAGGTCAAAGAGGTTGGGATTGATTAGGGAGAGACAGAGGAGTTGGAGAGGTGCCCTATATGAAGCCTGCTAAACTCCAATACCTAGTGCCCCAAATCTCTTTGGCTGAAATGTTGAAGTGGAAGGTCTACCCACCCACAGAGTTAGAATCAATAAGGTGGAGGGGGGCATGGGGGTGCAACATGATCAGTGACATTACCGATTGGTGCCCTAATTGCCCGGCGCCGGATCGCAGGTGAGTTCCAGTGGTGGAACAGATGGAAAGAAGGTAACATGAAGGTCATACTTTTGCACTTTGTTGGAAGGAATTATTACATGTCACCAAACATATCTCCAGTTCACAGGCAGTGCTTTCCATTTGTTTCACTGAAGACCAGTTACCTATAACTCTTGTGGTAATAAGGAAAGGCAGGCAATGCAGTTTGAAGATAGCAGGAGAAGAACATGGGAATGTACTGGAACTATTGTGAAAGAAAACTTGAAAAATGTTAATTCTAGACTTCCGTTTCCTGCTGTGAGTATGGTGGCAGCATAACTGTGAAGGTGTAACACAAGTGCGAGCATCCAAAGTCATCTTGCCTTACAGCTTTACTATTTTCACATACCTTCCTACCTCCATCACAGAAGCTATTTGTGACTTATGTTTTCTACTAAATAACTGGTTACATGTGATTGAAGATGTCAAATCGAGAACATTACCCAAACTGACCACATCCCTCTCCTCTAGCAATGACAATGGAAATCTTACCTATCATCACCCACAAGTTCTGGCATAGCAATGCTGGATTTCTAGCCCAGAAAGCCAACTCCATACATTTACAACAGGACATCCAAACATACCTGAGGAGCAATGGAGAGGAGGTAAAACCTTGAGGACATGATAAAATGCCATAAAAGCATTGCCGAGGGGTACTTTGATTTCTCTGAGCAGCACACAAAGAAAGCTGACGTATAAAAATGTCTAACCCTAGAATCCCAGATTCATGACCTCAAGAAACTATATAAATCCAAGACAGATCATGTGCAGATATTGTAGCAGCTTACTGCAGCATGGCAGGACCTTAAGGATATGGAAACACTTAAGGATAAAGGTGTACTTACATATGGGAGTCAAAAGGGGGGATGGGGTGGGAACGGGAGGGCAGTTGCTCAAGTGGGTAGAAAATTGGCTTACGGGGTGAGCACGGAGGAAATGATCAGTGGGATAGTCTCCTCCCCAGGAAGGTAATCAGTGGGGTCCCCCAAAGTTCAGTGTTGGGGCCACTCCTGTTCAATGCTTATGTCTTGAATATAGGGAGGAGGGTTAGGAGTAGGCTGAGTCTTTTTGTGGATGACTCAAAACTGGGAGCACTGGTTGATGGGGAAGAAGTGAGAGAGACAGTGCAGGGAGACCTGGATACCCTGGAGGGGTGGTCAAGGAGATGGGGATTGAAGTTTAATTCTGGGAAATGTAAGGTACTGCATTTGGGGGTCAGGAACCCGGGCCATGTATACACCCGGGGGGGGGTCACACTGCAAGCCACATTGGGCAAGACGGATCTAGGGGTGGTGGTAGATATCAAAATGAATAACTCTGAAAATTATAGAAGAACTGCAGCCAAAGCAAACAGGATACTGGGCTGCATAGCCTGGGGGATTACATCCAGGAGGGAGGTGATCCTCCCTCTGTATAATGCCTTGGTCAGGCTGCAACTCAAGTATTGTGTACAGTTCTGGAGACCTCATCTAAAGAATGACATAGCACTGCTGGAGGGGGTCCAGAGGAGGGGTGACCAGGATGATTCAGGGCATTGGGAGGCCCTATGTGGAGAGACTGGAAGAGCTCAGGCTGTACACACTGGAGGAGAGGAGAGACAGGGGAGACATGATAGGGGTCTTTAAATACATAAAAGGAATAACCATGGGTAGAACCAAGGAGCTGTTCAGGCTAAAGAAGGGGGGGGGAACAACCAGGGGCACAGTGGAAGCTGGAGGGGAATTACAGGGGGGATGAGGAGACATTACTTCACTGAGAGGGTGGTGAAGCCATGGAATGTGCTACCCTGAAGGCTGGTGAAGGATGGCACAGTGGAGGGCTTCAAGAAGGGGTGGGACAGGTACAAGGAGAAACTGAAGCCAAAGAAGACCCTCTCGGGGGCTGGGGGGTGGGCAGACATGACAGACCATTAGGCCTATTCTGTTGGCTTTCAGTATGATAGTATGTAAAAGTATTATGCTAAAGATAATAAGGCAGGGCACCTCTTGGCTACCCAGAACCAAAAACAACAGGTGGACAGATATGTTGCAGCCTTAGAAGGTGATACACCAGGCTCCCCATCTCACACTGCCTCCAGATATAGCAAGTAAATTTGCCTCCTTCTACCAGGATCTGTACACCGACTCCAACCTCCACCTTACCACTACAGAATTAAAAAAAAGTTATTTGTCACCCTACACCTTCATTTTTAAATGAACAGAACAGGAACTACCTCATTGGCTGATTACAGAAGAGGAGGTCATCCAAGCCATATTTAAACTCAACAGTGGGATGTCCCTGGGCCTGGATGGGTTCCCCAGGGAATTCTACAAACTGTGCAGAGACAATATTACCACTCCACTGACCCAGGCCATCAACTGGAACATGTCAAACAAACTGTTCCCCAAGGAGTAAAAGGAGGCAGTCATCACCTCAGTGTAATCATGAAACCGGGTAAAAGTCCCTAAACAATGGGTCATACCAACCAGTCTCATTGATCAATGTAGATCAGAAAATAATTACCTCTATACTGGCTAAATATCTTTGCTATGGATAGGGGCTTTCTTACAGGTGCGAGCTTCATAGATCTAACTAAAGCATTTGGTCTTGTCAACCATCCTCTTCTCCTTGCCAATTTACTATCCCTAGGTTTCTCACCACAAGTAGTCAACTGGTTCAGTAGCTATCCATCCAACAAGGAACAGGTAGTGAAATTTAACTCTGCTATGTCCAATTTGACAATCATTAATATAGGAGTTCCTCAGGGGTCCATTCTTGGCCCCCCTCTTAGTCTCCATTTATATCAACAGTATCTCTCATATTACCTCTTCATGTTCATCCTTGCTGTACGTGGACAACCTGGTCTTGTATTCCAGCTCTAACAATATCTCAGACATCAATCTATCCCTCCCATCTGACTTCCTGAATATCCAATCTTGGCTCTCTAAAAATGGGCTCATCCTAAATGACAGCAAGACTCAAGCCATGTTTTTCGGTTCTGATGCTAAGCTCAGAAGCAATCTTAATCAGCTAAAAATCCACCTTGAGAATAGCTCTCTGTTAGACACTGTTAGCTCCTTTAAATACCTGGGTGTATTGCTTGATGGATTCTTGAATTTTGACCAACACATCGCTGCCACCTGTAAATCCATAAATGTCAAAATTAGGATCGCTTATAAAACTTGTTATGCTCTTACCCCCTCAGCTAGATTGGCTATTGCCTTAGGCATTATGTTCCCATTCCTCACCTATGGTGCTGTCACATATATAGGTGCATCTAAAGCTTCTCTTCACAGATGAGACACAATATACAATAGCATCTGCCATTATGCCTCTGCCTCCTCTCATTGTAATAACCACTGTCGGCTTTATGCTGACTAAAATGGCCCTCCCCATCCACCCATCATCCCCTCTCTCTTGGCTCTCTGACAGATAGCATTACCAGATCAGGAACCCCTGCATCCCTAGCCTCCATGCTGTTCTAACAAACCTACTTGCATGGACTTAGGTCAGCTGCCCATATTCCACTGCACATCCTGAGGTGTAGAACAGCCAAGGGTGTCCATGCCTTCTCCCATGCTGCTCCTCATTACTGGAACTCCCTTCCCTTAGCTATTCGGTTAGCACCAAGTCATGACCTCTTTAAAAAGGAACACCTTGTTCAACTTATCAAGTCAGCCCCCTGTACTTCTTCAAGACACCTTAAGTCTCCTTCATACACCTGCTGCCTATATGCTTTCCCTCTTCACATGCACCCCACCACTAACTCCTACTCTTGTCTCCTCCCACCCCCTTGAACTTATCTTGTAATCCACTACCATATCTTGGTCTGAGCTTCCTTCATTTCTCCCCTTGCTCTGCTGCTCCCTCTGCTGCCCTACCTTATTTTTATGCTCACTACTATAACCTTTTTCTCAATTATGTCCAATGGATGTTTGCTAGGATCAAACCTAAGTCATGTCATAATTGTACTACTACAGTATTGCAA
The DNA here is from genome assembly GCA_016271365.2 of Neoceratodus forsteri. Classification (NCBI taxonomy): domain Eukaryota; kingdom Metazoa; phylum Chordata; order Ceratodontiformes; family Ceratodontidae; genus Neoceratodus; species Neoceratodus forsteri. The sequence continues at coordinate 1,380,009,990 of CM028130.1, forward strand.
TACCAGCTTGTTATGAGGGTTCATTAGTGTGATTGGCACTTATTTTTATGTTTCTATATATTGTTTATTAAAGCTAGGGATATTAGATGCATTGCTTTGTTAATCTGAACTTGTACTGACTATAAACCATGTTTGTATTGAATTTTGCCATTTAAATATTGGGAAGCACCAAGGAAGGTCGACAGTGAAAATGCCGACCTCCCCCATAGCGACGGCACAATACCAACACAGGTATTGTGCCGCCCATGCAGCAAGTGTTTTCTGTGGGGGGCTCTGCCCTCCAACACCCCCGGACTTTAAGATTATCAACTCCAGTTTAGAGTTGGTTGGGGGTGGCAGAACACTGGCGGAAAGCGAAGAACCGAAAAAGGATCATTACAGCGAATGTCACTGTAATGTTTTTTTTTCGTGTTTCACTTTTGGGGTGTTGACATGAAGGGATGCACCAAAATATTGTATTGTATTTCTTCTATTGTTTTGTAGTTACCATGTTGTAACCTCCTGGGTCACAACTGAAAATAGGCATCTCTATGTCTAGTGTGCCCTACCCGGTTACCAAAAACAAATAAATAAATAAATAAAAAGTTATCCACAAACTAGTACATTGGAACCAGATGGGGTTTATCCCCAAGCACTAATCATCTGACAATGGTCACGGACTTCTGAATATTATGCATGTGGTCAAACACTCCAAAGTAATCAGCCTAACCATTTCACCCAACACAAAAAAAGCATTTGACCACCTCAACTGGAAATGTTTCTGTTCACGCTGCAGAAGTTTGGCATGGCACTAAAATTCCAGTATTGGGTTAAAACATGTATTTGGTTTCAAAAGCTCATGTACAAGTCAATGGCCTGCTGTTCCCATATATAAACTTGCAAAGAGGCACCAGTAAGTGGTGCCCCCTTTCCCCTTTTCTGTTTTGCCTTGGTAAAAGAACTGTTAGAGATTGTAGTCAGATCAAACCCACTTATCTCAGGAGCCACATGTGATATTCACAGCCAAAGAATCTCAGTGTATGCCTATGACATGTTGTTTGCAAACAACCCCCTAAACTCAGTGCCCACTCTGAAAGACACCTTGGACATTAAATGGCAGGGTTCCCGGTTTCAAGGTAATTAAAGATAAGTCAAAGGTATTTAAAACCAGTGGTGTGATTCCAGTCCAGATGAACACAGTGATCCCATTCAAATGGACCCCAAAAGGGTTCAAATACCTTAGAATCCACATAAAAAAAAATCCCACATTAGTTTACAAGGCCAACTATGGACCACTCCCAAGGGAGAAATATGCTGATTATAGGTGGCAGACCTCCTTACCCCTCTCAGTGGGGGACATGTACAAAAAAACAATCAGAATGAACATGCTGCTGAGAGCTGCTGTATTGCTTTAGAATGCTCCCAATTAACATTCTCTCAATATTGTGGAAACACTTAGAAAAATTAACATGGAAATATACCTGTTCTACAACATATTCATATGTACACTGATGACACAGTCCTTTTTGTATCTGACTTCTCTCCCTGTGACCTTACCTCCCAACTACAGTTGGATTTTGACAACATTCAGCATAACTAACTGTCTCTTAATGCCAAATAAACTGTCTCAATGACTTTTGGTACTTGTTAGAGGCCTGCCAAACTTACTTCTCCCCCACTATTTAATATTCATCGATGATTCTAAAATTGAAGGTCTCTCCTCCTTTAAGTACCTTTAGGTCTGCCTTGACCAGTATCTTGATTTCTCTGTGCACATTGATGAAATTCATCATAAGCTTCACCCTAAGCTTGATGCTTTGTACAGGAATAAAGCGAGTATACTGCTCCCTATCCGCCGAGAAATTGTACTAAAAATTATCCTTCCAATCTTTGACTACAGTGACTTAGTCTACAGTAGTGCTCCTAAATCCTTCCTTGCCAGACTGGACACCCCTTTTTTATTCTTTCTGCCACTTTGCTATAGATTGCCCTGCTCATACTCAACACTGCTCTCTTTGCTCAGCCCTTTCTCTCCCCTGTCTTGATGCTAGGCACATTTCCCATTATGTCTCTTTTTTTTCCAAATTCTGGTTTGGCACTCTTCCCTCTTATCTCAAATCCATTCTTTCCCATCCTCATTCTTCCTCCTACCCTATCTGCAACAATACTTACCATTTTCTCACTATTCCTTCTATAAAATCTATTGTTGGCCAATCTGATTTTTCTTACTGCTTTCCTATACTCTGTCCTCCTTTCTCCTTTCTATTCATTCTGCCTCTTCTCCTTCCTCCCTAAAATCTCTTCTGTTTGACTTTTGTCATCCTACATGCAACTGGCTATGACCCGTCCTCTTTTTCTCCATTCTTGCCCTCTTCTTGCTGTTCCACTGTTTTCTTTTCTGTATGTATTAGACTGCGTTTTATTTTCTAGTTGCCTTCATTTACTATTCTGCATTTAATATTTATGATTATGCTTGTAATTACTATATTATTGTATTTTTTGTTTATTTTTTTAAATAATTTTTTATTGTTCAGCTATCTCCTTCTCCCCTCTCCTCCAGGACATATCTGGAATTGAGCTGTTTTTAGCTCAGCATGTATTTTCCTGGTTAAACTTTAAATAAATATCTTGGGATTGAGCAGATCAAGACTACATTTCTCCATTCTGCAGCAGCCTCACTAACTTCAAATACTACTATTGAGTGGCTCAGGTGGCACCTATCATACAGTGGCTCAACAAACAGCAGGGAACCAGATGGATAGAAATGGAAGCCTCAAGCCTCCCAGAAGGATTCCTGGCATCTTTTCTCCTCTCATAGTGAAATGCAGCTACCTTTGGACATTTGCAGAATTCTTGGGTAAAACACTCCCTTAAATGCTGGGACTCAATTTGGAACCACACTGGCATAGCCAATGCCATACTCCCTTAGTTGGCCTGTAAAACTCTCCAGACTGCACTAATGGAATTAACAATCTTGGTTTCAAGGGATGGGAACAAGAGATGATAACCTGACAATAACATTTAAAAGTCCCAGACATGCTTACCCTGAGATAAGTTCTCCAGATGCAAATGGCATTTTATCTAAACTATGGTGAGCTTTTTTTTATAAGCCATGCTGAAGTTAAACACCATGTGCTTTGACCCCTACATTTGCTTGTAGAGTATATAAATACCACTTGGAAACTGGGCATGATAATTAAACCAGTGACAAGGGTAGTCAGCCTTTTTCAAGAATCAGAGCACTGGGCTTCAAAGGTGTCCAGAGAAGCATGACAGCTGGAATTAAATGAACAAATCACAGATCAGGACTAGTAACATGATGTCTGGGTGGGTAACAAAACCACCACCTTCCCGGGTTACAAGGAATTTAGATGGAAGACAATAATGTGGTTCTTCTTGACCCCACACACACTAAGCACTATGTGGTTAACAGATCAGACAGGTGCTGAAAGGTTTGTAGTCAGGAGGACTCTCCATACCATATTTTGAGGACTTGCCCATGTTTTGAAACCTTTGGACAGAAGTACATGCCCTGCTGGACAAAGCTTTTCTACACCCATTCCCAAAACTTTCCAATTCCTCTTTCTGGGTACCTACCTACTGTATATAAGGACATTAAAAAAAGAGAGTCCTACATCTACAGAGTGTTCACAGGTGTGGCCCTTAAAGCCATGCCAAGTAAATGGCTTCACCTGCTGCATCCTACACTGACCTGTTTTCCTAATAGATTAATAGATGTCAGACAAAAGTAAAAGTTAGCAGCTTGTCTAAATCTGCAAGTAGATGATTTTCAGTTTAGGTAGCCAAAGATTTATGGAGTTTTGGAAGAAATGGACTCTCAAATAAATAATGGATCTTTAAACAAACTCTTTTTATCCTTAACACCATACTTATCAACAGTGTACTTCATTAAATTATGGCATCAGCACTTTGCATATGTGTATGTTCAGTTATTTCTTGTTTGTCATGTTCTTATCTGCAAAAACAATAAATAGAAAGTTAAAAGAAATTAATTTCAAATACAAACAATAATTATGGTAGGTGCTGAAAAAGCAGCCATATCAAATAGTACAATATTGATGATCTGTTTTATATCAAGCTTATTTTCCTCAAAGTTAGAAAGAATGTAATCTTTCAAAAAAAGGAAAAAAAAAAGCTCTGCAAAAAATGATGTTTTGTATGCTGGAAGCTTTTTTCAGGATAGCAGTTTAATGATTTTCTACTAAACACTACTATACAGTGGATTTTCTGGTGGAAAAGCACTAACATTTTGGAATTGGGGATGAGAATCACACTGGTTGTTTTAACAGCATCCCACAGTAATCATTATATGCTCTAGTGACTATCACAATGTGTAAAGCAGACTATATAGCAACAGTACAAAAGCAGATTATAGTGTAGTATACTGCTAATTGAGATGCAGTAGGTGAACATGTAATACTGGAGTCAAGTGTTTCTGCCTTTGCAAACAACACACTGTCCAGCTGTGGATAAGCATTCTACTTTTTTGACAATTTACTTACTGAAATAGGACCATATCGAAATACACACGTCTTGGTTGATGAAAGTAACTATGCTGACTCCATTCAACTTGGGTTTGTCATTCCATTTCTTGATTCAAGTTTGCATTACTAATGGAAATAAAATATTATTACAAAAATGAAAACAATTTCCACCCCAACCCCCTCAAGTATTTGCTTTCCTTTTTAACAAAGGTACGAAGTGCAGAAGGTCATCACCACAAATAGCAAGAACTTTTCTGGTGATACAGGACATAAAAGACAGCCTAGAGGCAACTGATGACAGTACCCTAAAGAAGGCTGTTCTAGAGGCATAAATCAGGAAGCATAGGCAGACCATGAGGAGTCAAAAAAATTGCAGCTAGCATTTTATTCTTATCAATAACAGTAAAACAGAAAAAAAAATCTGTACAGGGTAGTTCTTCATACAGGCAGTACAAACAAAAAATCCTACATCTGAGTCTGTCTCACAAATTAAATCTTAATCTCTCTGTATCTCTCTATAAACAAAACACTGTTTTCTTTATTTTAGATGTCTTTTCCTGGCAGTTTAAACTCTGCATCCGTTTGTTGCAAATCACATATTTTGCTTTTCATAAAATGTATCAAAATGTTATCAGCTTCTTTCCTAAGGCCAACCTGAAGAACACATCTAGTTTCAACAGGTGTAACAAAATAATACATTTTGTCCCAGAGCTGTTTTCCTGTTGACATTTCTGTAAACAAGTTTGAGAAGATCAAAATTCATGTCAAGGTCAACGTTGTGTTCCAGATTGATATATTTTCTAATAAACCCAAGGAGCTTTCTGCAATCATTTTAACAATATTATTATATACATTTACAAACCAAGGGATACCAGTTTTGCAAAATGATCCATATATATATATATATATATAGATATATAAATATATATATATATATATATATATAATATATATGTGTGTGTGTGTGTACATATAGATATATATATTTAACTACAGAGAAGCAATTGGAGAAAGAAAGACTAGAAACAGCAGGTGGAAGAAGGAAGATAAATGGGGAAATTCTGGGACCATCGGAGTGACCATTTCCTAGTTGCCACAAGAAAAATTTGACTGCACAACTGGACAGGCAAAAGACAGACAAGTGGCAGAATAGAAGATGTCAGCAATCCTTGCTTTTAACTCTCTGTGTAGGCAAATGGGACAGGGTTCTACCCAACCCTGTCACAGGAGAGAGTTGAATGGAATTGGTATAGGTACAGTAAGAGACAGTTAAGGTGAGGATCATTAGAATTGTGTGGTGTACAGGCCACCACACGAAACAGATGATATGGATGGAGTGCTAGCTTAGGAAATGAGGAAAGCAGTCATAAAGGGGAAGTCATACTAATGAGAAACTTTGATCTACCAAATACAGACTAGAAAATTCCCATCAGTCAATAGTGCACAATGAGATGTACTGGTTGAACTAATACATGAATGCCTACTACCCCAGAGTGTAAGGGAATCTACCAGGAGGGAGCTATCCTGGACTTAGTGCTCACCAGTGGGGACAGCATTGAAGAGGTCAGAGTAGTAGGGCCTTTTATGATCAGCAGCCACAACTCAGTGTGGTTTAGCATTATGTTGGATATCCGAAGTTCAAATTCAAGGACAATGGTCCTGGATCTCAGAAGGGCAGATTTCAGAAAGGTGGGGCAGTTTATTCAGAAGAAACTTGTGGGTGTGTGGGAAGCGGAGGGGGTTGAGACCAAGTAGGAAATTATAAAGCAGCGAACTGCAAAATAATCTAACTTACATTTGAGGCAGGTAGAAAAGAAAAAGAAACAGAAGAGACCACTTTATTTCTTGAGGCAAGTGCCAACATCAGTCAGCATATAAAGGGCAGTTTTCAGGAAGTGCAAAGACACCAACAAATGGGAAATAGGTAACTGTGTGTGGAGAAAACAGAAGAGGCTAACAGTGGTTAGAAAAGAAAAGCAGAGGATGAGCTGACAATAGCAGTGGGTGTAAAGGAAGGGGAGAAATCATTTTTCCACTATATCGAAGACAAAGCTGGGGAATCATCAGATTAAACAAAGGAGGGAAAATGGAGGAAGACGATAATAAGAAAGCAGATTTTCTAAATGAATACTTCTGCTCAGTTTTCATGAAGGAGAAGGGACCACTCCCAGAATTTTGAATTATAGCCGGGGGAGGAGACACAGAATGGACATGAGGGGTACAGCAATGGAGAGGGCACTCAAGGGGCTTGAGACCTTGAAGGTGTTGAAATCACCAGACCCAGACAGTCTGTACCCTAGGGTGCTAAGAGAGGTTGCCTGGTTTCTGTTTGAACCACTGACAGAGCTCCTTAACTGCTCCATAGAAACAGAAGTGGTTCCAGTGGACTGGAGAGAGAGACTAATGTGTTCTCACTTCACAAGCATGGGAATATAAATCACTGGAACTAAACCCTGTACTTACGGACCTATCAAAAGCTGATTGGTCCCCCATTACTTCTGCCTCCACCATTGACTCAGCTTGGGAGTTATTTCATACCAAATTCACGGCCATCTAGAATAAGTTCACCCCCCTCAGGTGGATCCAAGAGAGGGGAGACCACCTTCACTGGATCACCCCAAACTCTTACAATGTATCTGAGCTCGCAACCATGCCTGGAAAACTCATAAATCCTCAGGCTCCCCAATTGATCTGCAGTGTTTCCACACCCACCTCAACTCTTGCACCTGTGCCATAAGATATGCACATGCTGAATACTTTCAATCCACCTTCCACAACAACTTGACCCACCCATCCAAATTTTGGAAAGTGGTGCATGCCCTATTCCCCCCCAATCCCTTGTCCCTGTTCTCCATGTCAGTGACATTGTCTTATTTGACCCTTTAGAGGTTGCCTCCAAATGTAACTCCTACTTTACATCTTGTGCTGCCCACCAACCCCCCCATCTCCTGACTGTACTGACCACTCCCCTGTCACTCATCTTTCTCCTTCTCCAATATACCCCCTCTCCACCACCCTCATGGCCCTTCTCACTTTGAACCATTCTTCTGGGTCCTCCCCTGATGGCCTAGATCCTAAACTCCCTTTCTTATCCACTCATGCTATTACCATTTCTCTAATCTCACTTTTGAATGTCTCCTTCTCCTTCTCCTTTTCCTGTGTCCCTACAGCCTGGAAATATGCCACAGTTATCCTCCTTCCCAAAGGAGGAGACTCCTCATCTTCAGGCAACTATTGGCCAATCTCCGTCTCCTATTCTGTCCAAACTCCAAGAACATCTTGTCCTATCTCAACTATCCTCCTTCCGTGGTTCTTCCTGCTTCTTCGCCCCTTCTCAGTCTGGTTTCAGGAAGGATCACTCCACCACCACCTCTCTTCTACTACTCACAGACTCCATTCTTACCAGTATGGACAGTGGCTTCATCACCTCTGCCATTTTCATTGACCTGGCCAAGGCATTAGAAACAGGTTCTCATGGCATCTTCCTATCCAATCTCTCTTCAGCTAGGCTCTTCTCCTCTGCTGTTGATTGGTTTAGCTCCTACCTGCTCTGAAAAACCCAATCAGTTAGGATTGCTGACTCAGTATCCCCCCCCCATCCAGACAGGTGCCCCACAGGGCTCTTTTCTTGGTCCCCTACTCTTCTCCTTCTTTCTCAATGACCCTTCCCTCTATATGCTCCTCTTCTAGTATCCACATGTATTTAAATTATACTGTTCTTTATACATCTGGTCCTTCAATGCCCAGTGACACTACTGCCCTACAGCAGGACTTTGACAATGTACAGCAATGGCTAGTTTCACATCAACCATTCCTTAATGCAAAAAAGACAATCTCCATGACCTTTGGAACAAGTCAGAGACTGTCCCGTATCCCTTCCCTGCCTCTTCCCACACCCTTGATGGGACTAAACTGGAGGATACTTCCTCTACTAAGTATCTAGGTGTCTGTCTTGATAGGCACCTCAACTCTCCTGTACACATGGATGTAATAGACAAAACAATCCACCCCAAGCTAGGTGCCCTCTACCACAACAGCAGCTGCATCCCGCTTCATGCTCACTGCACTGTTGTTCAGAAAATGATAGTCCCAGTTTTTGACCACAGTGACGTAGTCTTTAACCCACTGCCAAAACCTCCCTTGCCAGACTGGACATCCTCTACAATTCCTTCTGCCACTCTGCACTTAACGCTCCCCTCTCTCTCATCACTGTGACCTCTATAACTCCCTTTCCATACAATCCCTTGAGGATAGGAGACACTCCCACTCCATGTCCTTCACTGCTAAATACCAGTTCAGTTCCCTGTCTTCTTATCTCTCTTCCTCACTGTCGCCACTCCCCCACCCCCATTCTCTCTGTAGTTACGATAACCACTCTAACTATTCCTAGAAGATCCACATCCAAAGGACAATCAGCATTTTCCTACCACTTGCCTAAATTGAGGCACTCTATCCCCATGTCCCTGCATCATGCTTCCTCACTTTCCTCTCTCTCCCCCCTTTGTAAACTCCTTTCCCATACCCACACTTGCAACTAACTTACCTCTCTATCCCATGTAACTTAACCCCCCTGCAAATTTCAACCCTGCATCTCCCTCAGCAATAGATTTTTAAACTTCTGCAATGTTTTACCTGTATATTTGTATATATTCATTGTGCATTTTCCCCATTCCCCCTTCCCTTATTTTCTGACATGCTGTAATTGCACTACCTGTATGTATATAACCTACTGTATTTTTACCTGTATGCATATTTATTGCTGTTTTCCCCATTCACCTTTCCCCCAGATTGCACATGGAAATGTGCCTCGACTCTGTTTGCCCTCTTGGTGAAACATTTTTAAATAAATAAAAATAGAGATGATACAGGGAACTACAAGCAAAGAAGCTTGACCTCTATCCTGGGGAACTGCTAGAAACCATTATAAAAGAGCTTATTAAAGCAATAATGCCCAACAGAGTGTGTGTCGTGCTGTGATGACGTCACGCCTCAGGTGGTTGGGCATGAGGTCATAGGCTGAGTGTGTCCAATACCTGAGGCGTGACGTTATCCCAAATGACACACACCCTGGAAGGCATTATTGTTAGTATACAATGGCTCATTGTTATACATAAAATAAAAAAAAATAGTTTTAAAGAATGTTTTTATCAGAGTGGAAAAATATTTTTGTTTCTTAAGAGGAGATGCAAAGAATGAGATCAAGATCATCTGCCATAAGCTCATCTGCATTGGTTCACAGTAAGGCTGAGACTAGACCCATGATATTGGGCTAGGATAATATCACGGGTCCAATCCCAGACTGACCAATCAGAGACTAGGATTTTTTCTTGCCATTGTATAATGCAGATTGGCTATAGGCCAATGGGCTCTGGTTCAAGAGACAGCATGGGTTCATGCCAGGATGACAATGCCAGACAAACATGTTAGATTTCTTTGTGTCATGAAGGCAGTAGAAAAATCCCAAGCAATAGATACACTGTATCTGAACATTAGCAAGACCTTCAACTCTCTGTGTATAAATTCAGAGAAGACGTTTAAAAAAGCTGAAGGATCTGGGGTGGTAGACAAATTAACTAGTTGGATAAGTAAGTGGCTGGGGGAAAGAATTCAGAGATCAGTTGTCAGTGGGGAACAGAGATCTTTGTAGGAGTATGCACTGTACATATTTATGTACAGTTTTTTTTCAAGTATCTGTCCCACACAATATGACATTTTCTAACCATTACCATGCATATCTTGTGTATCTGATTTATTGTAGGCCAGTACGCGGTGTCAGTATCTGCTTAAACTTCTATTATTTAGGACATAGATAGAAACATAGAATTTGACTACAGATAAGGACCACTTGGCCCAACCAGTCTTCCCATATTTCCCTACCTACATTATTACCACAGACCATACTTAATTTATAATTTTTTCTCTCCACCGTTCCTTGCCACTATGATTCCCTTGTGCCTGTCCCATCCATTATTGAACCACAGCTCTGTTTTCACCCCCACCACATTCACTGGAAGGATGTTCCAGGAATCCACCACTTTTTCTGTGAAGAAGTACTTCCTAACATCTCTCCTCAGTCTTCCCCTGCCAGCTTCTTAGCATGTCCCCTTCTTCTTGAACACCTTTGAAACATACTTTCCTCTTGTACCTTGTGACATAGACAGCCAGCTCTGAGTGCTCGAGTGCTGTATTAATTTTTGTTATTACATATATAATATGTGAAGGGAAGGTCAGTTCAAGGAAAAGGCTGCCTTACTGGAACTGACACATCAAGACCCCCCAAGGATAAGTTCAAAGGACAAGGAGGTATTTTAAACTGTAGAGATCTGGGGTGAAATTACCTTGTCAATTTGCTTTCATCCCAGGAAATAAGATTAGCCATTCATAATGCCCTCAGGGAGATCCTTTGACTTGCATGGTTACCAGGAAGGACTTGTGGGAAGGGGAATCGGAGAGAGGCCAGAATGGACATTGAAGAGGTTTGATGTGAGAGCCAGGGAGGACCCAGATGGATTTGGAAGGTCCAAAATACATTTCCCGGGGAACCCTTGAATTACATCAGAAAGACCTGAGGTGTAGATTCCAAGGTCCAGATGGGATTATAGAGGCAAATACACTTTTGCTTTGAATACAGTGACTTGGATCAAAGAAGCTTTTTAGATGTATGTGTAGCAGAGCACAAACCAGTTCTGATCAGTTAACCTGTGGAGAGGAACGTCAGTGAGGTCATCTCATGTGTTTTTTTTTAATATTTTATTTGGAGACCCTATATTGTAAAATATAGAGTTTGATACACCAAAGTGGAGTTAGTGACCTCATGAGAAGGCTGGCTCAGAAATGTGTTTAACTTCTGAGAGAACATGACAGAGACACATGAGAAAATATTTCTGACTGAGAGAAGAGAGACCCTAAAAGCACTGGAGAAAGTAAGCATAAGATTATACCAGCCTGAAGTTATAAATTGTAGGAACTGTACTTTTTTACCTGTTTGTTTTAAGGCTGTATGTGTTGGGCTATATATTTGTTCTGTAATTATTGTTCGGTTTTGTTATTTTTAAAGTAAAGATATTGTTTTACAACAGAACTGCTGGAGTGCCTTAACAGTTTTTTTTATTTTAAGTGGAGCTTTTAAAGGTTATAAGTACACTGTGTATGGGCTTATTGTATACCAAACTGGGAAATGGATAGAGTTCTCTAAAAGTCTTGCATAGAGTTCTAAGGGTTCATTTGAAAGACCTGGTGGGGTGACCATAGGCAAAGATATCTGGCCCCCCGAAGACAGAATTATCTGAGCCTGATAATTGGGTATGCTGACAAGAGGTTATCAGTTTGAATCCCTCCAGATCTTGAGACTAAGGTGACTTGAACCCACAAAACAGACAAGAGGGTTACCGTGTCTGATCACTGTATACAAATTTTACGCTCAGAAGTTGGCCCTTTGGGAGTAGAGGGTTGACCGGCTGAGTGAGATGGTGACAGATTGGTTTGCAGCGGTCGCATAAAATGTTTGGTGGTATAAGCTTCATTGTTCAGTGTGTTAGCTTGAAACCTTTTAGCTCACTTGGAAAAAAAAGAAAGGCAGTGTTTCATTTCAAAAGGAAACAGAACTATATCCCTTGACTTACAGATAAGTTCCCACCCATTTTATTTTTTTTCTGAAGTGCCAGTCAGTATAGTATTAGTAGTGAGAGAAGAAGAAAATATCTTCTGACTACAGCAAGCACACTGTAGATTTCTTAAAGCAATTGTGCGGAGACAGGGGAGTCCCATTTGGGGTGAAAGCCAGTAAGCAGAACCTCCTAGAGGCCCTGATGGTAGCAGATACCCAGAGCAGCGAGTCACCAACCATGACTGAAAGGGACAAAACCTCAAGTGTGGAAGGGCTAGCGGCCAGTGAGGGGTCCCGAGCCGATGAGGCAGACAGCAGAGCCAGTGAAGGGCCACAGCAGCATGGACAAGTCACCTGTATCCTGAATCCGGAAGTTCTCAGGTTGCAACTTGAGTTGCACAGGATGGAGCTGGGGTCCCAGGAGAGGAGAGAAAGGGAACAGAGGGAGGCAGACGGTGAGGAACATGAGTGCCAGCGAGAGGCAGAGGAGAAGAGAGAGAGTGAGAATGCAGAGCTACAGAGGAGAGGAGAGAGGAGTGCCAGTGGCAACACGAACTGGAAAAGCTACTACTCCAACCAGGGCACCAGGGCAGGTAAGTGGCTTGGGTTTAACTGGGACTGCAGGACTGGGTTACAAACTGAACTCTAAATTAATAGCTGAGTTTAAGGATGGGGAGGATATAGATGCCTGTTTAAATTCTTTTGAAAAATTTTGCATTCAGGCTAAAATTCTAGAGAGTCCTGGAGCTTCCAGCTATCCCCGTTACTTACCAGAAAAGCTCGGGATGATTTGGGTCACATGAACAATAAAGACAGTGATGATTACAGCAAGTTAAAAGTAGCACTACTATAAAAGTTTGAATTAACTGCTGAATCATACAGAGCTAAATTCCGTAAGCTCAGGACAAGCCCTGATATGAGCTATGAGGAGCTAGCCACGAAACAACATCAGTTTTTAAAACATCAGTGGGAAGGAATTGAGGCAAACACTGTTGATAAAATTGAAAATGTGATTTTATTAGAACAGTTTTATTGGGCATGCCCAACAGAGTTAAAAATCTGGCTAGAGGACTGAGATCCAAAAACAGTGCAAGAGGCTGCTGAACTCTCAGACCGCTATGCCAAGAGCAGACCTGTTCTGAGAGCGAATGGGGAATGTGGCAGCGCAGAAAGGGAAAAGCGCACCTTCAGGGCAGCTATAACCCTCACTGCCTCCACTGAAACCAGTTAGCCCCAGATTTCAAAGAAAATATTTCTCTGAAGTAAGAAATGTTTGCTGGTTATGTAAAGAAACTGGGCACATTGCCAGACAGTGTTCAAGAAGGGCAAGCAATAATACGCAAAGTAGTACCAGAAAGGAAGTGGGTTGTTTGTGTGTCCCTGGAAGCATGCCAGTAAACATGAGGGAACACATGCACCCAGTCATGGTAAATGGTGTACAGACGCAGGGGTTAAGGGACATGGGCATCCCTGACATTGGTAAAAGGGGATCTGGTACAGCCTGGTCAGCATATACCCAATAAACACGTGACTATACAGGACTTTGTGGGTGTAGAGAAAACATTGCCATTGGCCAGTGTTCTCCTGGACTGGGGTGAAACAGGAGGAACTGTGCAACAGGTGGCTGTAGCTAACACATTAGCAGTGGATGTGATCCTGGATAACAATCTCCAGCAGGGGGTGGTATGTTCAGTTACCCGTAGCCAAGCAGCCAGGGAAAATTGTAGTTCCCTGAACCCCACAGATGTCATTGGGGAAGATACTGAGAGGGTGATTCCCCAGACTGTGTTTCCAGAGGGGAAGACTGATAAAAAGGGGGTAGAAATTTCACCAGTAGCAAATAACTACATAGCTACATAGGGTTACTCCAAAGAGGAAGGGGTGACCCCTTGTCAGAGGGTAGGGATTGACAGCGATCCCAAGGGCCCTGATGCTAGTGCTAGGGACCCTAGTTTAGCGACTGAAGGGGACCTGTCCCATGGCTTGGGAAGGTGGGAGGGGTTCACAGCTGCTCAGAGAAGTGACCCTAGTTTAGAGAAGCTGAGGGCTTGGGCAGACTTGGACAGTGCACAGGGAAGTGACAGAAGACATAGAGTTTGTTGGGAAAATGGACTTATGTATACACAGGCAGTACAGATAGAGGGAAGGATGCTAGGCAGGCAGCTTGTCGTTCCCCAGGGATATTGTGAGCAGTTGCTCAAGGTTGCCCACGATATTCCCTTATCTGTTCATCTGGGAATCTCACAAACTATGCAGCGGTTGGCCCAGAATTTCTACTGGCCCAACTTCAACCAGCAGGTGAAGGAGTATTGCAGGTCTTGTCACCGGTGCCAAGAAACAGGGAAGGTGGGCCAGAAATCCCAAGCTGCCCTGACCCCCTTGCCCATAATGGAGGAGCCATTCCAGAGAGTGGGAATGGATATTGTGGGGCCTTTAAATACCCCCAGCTCCAAAGCGAAATGGTTCATCTTGACTGTGGTAGATTATGCCACCCGGTACCCAGAGGCAGTCGCCCTTTCCTCACTGAGGACAGACAAAGTGGCAGATGCCTTGCTTGGAATTTTCTCATGTGTTGGGTTTCCACAGGAGGTAATCACCGATCAAGGGGGTTCCTTCATGTCAGACCTAATAAAATGTCTCTGGAGGAAGTGTGGGGTGGTGCAGAGATGCACGACACCATATCACCCACAAGCCAATGGGCTTGTGGAACACTTCAATGGTGCCCTAAAGTCAATGCTCCGGGCATTTGCTGAACAGCATGGGAGGACTGGGAGAAATACCTCCCCCACCTGTTGTTCTCATACAGGGAGGTGCCCCAAGAGTCTACAGGATTTTCCCCCTTCAAACTCTTATATGGACGTTGGGTTCGTGGGCTCCTAGACTTGATCTGGGAGGACTGGGAAGGCAAGCACGCCACCCAGGGAACTCCCATTGTGGATTATGTCCTAAGGTTTAGGGAAAGGCTGAAGGAGCTTATGGGGACAGCCCAGAGCAACCTGGCAGTTGCCCAACAGAAACAAAAAGTATGGTATGACCGCAGAGCCAGAGCTTGCTCGTACATGGTGGGTCAGGAAGTCATGGTCCTTGTTCCGGTCTGGAAAGACAAGCTGCAAGCTGAGTGGGCAGGACCATACAAAGTGGTTAGGAAGGTAAATGACATAAGCTATATTGTGGAGTTACCTGACCGTAGACAGACAGAAAGGATGTACCATGTCAACATGATGAAGCTGTATGCAAATAGGGCTGACATGGTGTTCGCAGTGTGTAGTCAGGGGAAGGGGATGGACAAAGAAGACCCCCTTCTGGACTTGCTGGAAGAGAGTAAGCAGAAGTCCTCTGTGGAGGCAGCAAAATTGTCTCCCCAACTGACTCCGGGCCAGATCCAGAAAGTGAGGAAGGGTTTTAGCAGACTTTGCCCCCTTGTTTAGCGCCAAGCCTGGACTAACCCCCTTAGCAACACATGATGTGGAGACAGGGACACAGATGCCCATACGGCAGACAGCATATTGGGTGTCAGAGGCTGTCCAAAAGGACATTAGGAGGGAAGTGGAGGTGATGCTGGATTTAGGGGTAATCCAGAGACCCCACAGTCCCTGGGCCTCACCTGTAGTCCTTGTACCCAAGCCACATGGCTCAACTCATTTCTGTGTAGACTATCAAGGACTGAATGCAGTCACCAAGTCAGACACCCACCCAATGCCCTGTACGGATGAACTCCTGGACAAGTTGGGGGGGCAACCTACCTTACAACCATTGACCTGACAAAGGGGTATTGGCAGGTAGAGTTGATGGACGGAGCTAGGGAAAGGTCGGCCTTCATAACTCCGATAGGCTTATTTGAGTTCAAAGTAATGCCTTTTGGAATGAAGAACGCCCCAGCCACTTTCCAAAGGTTAGTGAACCAGGTGTTAAATGGTGCTGAGGAGTACGCCATGGCGTACCTGGATGACATTGCCATCTTCAGTACCAGCTAGGAGGAACACCTGTCACACCTTAGGGAAGTGCTGGGCAGAACACAGAGGGCAGGGCTCACTGTCAAAGCTGAGAAGTGCCAGGTGGCCATGGGAGAAGTGGCTTACCTCGGGCATGTGGTAGGCCAGGGACAGCTCCATGCTAACCAGATAAAAATAGAAGTAATACAGGCATGGCCCAGACCAGAAACTCAGAAGCAGGTCAGGAGTTTTGTCGGGACAGCAGGGCACTGTCAAAAATTTGTACCAAATTGCAGTGCCCTGGCTGCTCCCTTATCTGACCTGACAAAAAACTGATGCCCAAGAAAATTAACTGGGGTCCAGCCTGTGAGGAAGCCTTTACCAAACTGAAGGAGGCACTGAGCAGTGCTCCTGTTTTGGGCAAGTCCAGACTATAGCAAAACTTTTGTAGTTCAGATGGATGCCTCAGACGTGGGTATTGAGGCAGTACTAAGCCAGATATACAGTGAAGGAAGGGACCACCCGATAGCCTACCTGAGCCGAAAGCTGCTCCCCAGAGGACAAGCATACTACACAGTGGAAAAAGAGTGTCTTGCCCTAGTGTGGGCCCTAAAGAAATTGGAGCCATACTTGTATGGGCAGCCTTTTGTGGTGCAGACTGACCACAACCCCCTGGTTTGGTTGTCACAGATGGGGAAAAACAATGGCAGACTGCTCAGATGGAGTCTTGCTTTACCAGGGTATGATCTGAAAATCAGACATAGGGCTGGAGCCAAGAATAAGAACTCAGAAGGACTGTCTAGGGTCTATGAAGAGTGAACTGATTTGGGAAGCTCATCCCATGTAGGGGATGGATCCCCCAAATTCAGTCTAGGTGGGGAGGAGTGTGACATAGACAGCCAGCTCTGAGTGCTCAAGTGCTGTATTAATTTTTTGTTATTATGTATAAAATATGTGAAAGGAAGGTCAGTTCAAGGAAAAGGCTGTCTTACTGGAAATGACACATCAAGACCTCCCCAGGGATAAGTTCAAAGGACAGGAAGTATTTTAAACTGAAGAGATCTGGGGTGCAATTACCTTGTCAATTTGCTTTCATCCCAGGAAATAAGATTAGCCATTCATAATTCCCTCAGGGAGATCCTTTGACTTGCATGGTTACCAGGAAGGACATGTGGAGAGGGGCGTCGGAGAGAGGCCAGAATGGAAATTGAAGAGGTTTGATGTGTGAGCCAGGGAGGACCCAGATGGATTTGGAAGGTCCAAAATACATTTCCCGGGGAACCCTTGAATTACATCAGAAAGACCTGAGGTGTAGATTCCAAAGTCCAGATGGGATTATAGAGGCAAATACACTTTTGCTTTGAATACAGTGACTTAGACCAAAGAAGCTTTTGAGATGTCCGTGTAGCAGAGCACACACCAGTTCTGACCAGTTAACCTATGGAGAGGAAAGTCAGCGAGGTCATCTCATATGTTTTTTTAAATATTTTATTTGGAGACCCTGTATTGTAAAATATAGAGTTTGATACACCAAGGTGGAGTTAGTGACCTCATGAGAAGGCTGGCTCAGAAGTGTGTTTGCTGCTGAGAGAACATGACAGAGACACACAAGAAAATATTTCTGACTGAGAGAAGAGAGACCCTAAAAGCACTGAAGAAAGTAAGCATTAAATTATACCAGTCTGAAGTTATTAATTGTAGGAACTGTACTTTTTTACCTGTTTGTTTTAAGGCTGTATGTGTTGGGATATATATTTGTTCTGTAATTATTGTTCTGTTTTGATATTTGTAAAGTAAAGATTTTTTTTTACAAACGAAACTGCTGGAGTGCCTTGACATTTCTTTTTATTTTAAGTGGAGCTTTTAAATGTTATAAGTACACTGTGTATGGGCTTATTGTATACCAAACTGGGAAATGGATAGAGTTCTCTAAAGTCTTGCATAGAGTTCTAAGGGTTCATTTGAAAGACCTGGTTGGGTGCCCGTAGGCAAAGATATCTGGCCCCCCGAAGACAGAATTATCTGAGCTTGATAATTGGGTACACTAACAAGAGGTTATCAGTTTGAATCCCTCCAGAGCTTGAGACTAAGGTGACTTGAACTCACAAAACAGAAAAGAGGGTTACCTTGTCTGTTCACTGTACACAAATCATACACTTAGAGGTTGGCCTATTTGGGAGTAGAGGGTTGACCAGCTGAGCGAGTTTGTGACATACCTTATTTATCCCTGTGAGGTATTTAAAGGTCTCTATCATATCCCCACTCTCCCTCTGTTCCAAGGTGTACATATTGAGGTCCTTAGTCTCTCCTCATAGGGCTTTTGCTGCAGACCCTGTATCATTTTAGTTGCCCTCCTCTGGACTGCATTCACTCTATTTATGGTCTTCCATAGATGTGGTATCCAGAACTGGACACAATACTCTATGTGGGGTCTTACAAGAGGTCTGAACAGTGGCAACATCATCTCCTTCTTTCTGCTGGTGATACCCCTCTCAATGTACCCCAGCATCCCACTAGCCCTCCTGACTATCTTGTCGCATCGCTTGGCCACCTTTATGTCATCTGATATGATTACCCCCAGGTCTCTTTCCCGTTGGGCAGTTGCCAATACCACTCCACCAATTTTGCACTCCACACCTGGGTTTCTGTGCCCTAAGTGCATTATTTTGCACTTTTTTGATTTGATCCCAAGCTGCCCCAGCCTTGATCATTCCTCTAGTTTTCTTAGTTCTCTGCTCATCCTTACCACCCAGTTGAAGTGCCCACCCTACTGCAGATTTTGTTGTCATCCTCAAAGAGGCAGACCTTCCCTTCCATATCCTCTGCAATGTCATTTATAAAGACATTAAAGAGGATCAGTCTCAACACAGATCCCTGAGGCACCCTGCTGGTCACACTCTGTTATGTGGAGTGAACTCCATTCACCACCACCCTTTGTTACCTCTCCTCTAACCAGTTTCTTATTCAGTTTACCACATTTGGATCCACTCCTAAGCTACCCAGCTTGCTAGTTTCATATGTGGAACAGTGTTGAAAGCCTTACTGAAATCTAGGTAGGCCAAGTCAACTGCTCCACCCTGATCTAATTCATTTGTCACCCAGTCAATAAAATCTATCAGATTCAATTGACATGACCTCCCCCTTGTGAATCCATGATGTCTTGGGTCTTGTAATCCAATGGATTCAAGATATTCCACAATCCTTTCCTTCAGCAGTGATTCAGTTAACTTTCCCACTACCGATCTCAGGCTGACTGGCCTGTAATTGCCAGACTCCTCCCTACTACCACTTTTGTGTAGTGAGAATATGTCCACCCTCCTCCAGTCCTCTGGAATCATGTCTGTTTCCATTGAGCCATTAAATAGGACTGTCAGAGGTGCAGCCAGTATCTCCCAGAGCTCCTCCAATACCCTGGCTGCAGAATATCAGTGTTCAACCTGTTTAGAGATTTAATATGAAACCTAGACTGCTACTAATCATACAAGTAACAGGTTGGTGGTGGTAGCAGCTGAAGGGAGTGTGTACAAAACTGAAATGTGTGTCTATATTCCTGACTGGGGAATACTCATTGGTTAGAGAGGTCACTAGTTGCATAACACAAGGGTTGGTCCTGGGGCCAGTCCTTTTCAATAAATTCATCACAATATAATGGAGGGAATCCAGGGTAAAACTGGTCTCTTTGCAGGTGATACCAAGATTTATGACATGGTGGCTACAGTAGAGATAATGAGCTGAATGAAAATTGACCTGAACAGACAGAAAAGTTGTCCAGAATGTGAAAACTCAAATGTTACACCAACAAATGTAAAGTCATGCACAGTGGCAAAAAGAAATTCAAACAGAGAGTGATGGTTTGAGTACTGAGGATGTGGTAGACATTTTAATTAAGGGACCTTAATATCATTATCAGTGACAGTCTAAAGTCTTATGCCCAATGTCAGAAGGCTGCAGGGAAAGCAAAATGGAAGTTGATGTGCATAAGAATGGGGGCTGCTAACAGGGGAGGGAAGAGGTCATTCTACCCCTGTACGGGTCCTTGGTGAGACTTGTCTGGAGTACTGTAAGCTGTTCTGGAGCATGCAGTTGATGAAGGACAGGGAGCTCTTGGAAGCTGTTTAGAGAAGGGCCAAGAAGATGATTCCAGTGCAGCAGGGAACAAAGTATGAGGATAGGTGCAGAGTCTCAATATGTACACACCATAGGCCAGGACGGAAAGGGGACATGACATAGACCATTAAGTACCTCAGGTGTATTAACTAAGTCAGCAGCAGTGCCCTGTTCACAAGACATGAGGTCATGGTACCAAGAGGAAATGGATTGATTCTGGTTGGATGAAGATACAGGAAGAATGTTAGGAAGTTAATTTTTACTGAACAAATAGTGAATTGAAAAACATTGCTAGAAGAGGTAGATGGCACAGAGTCCAATGCCAGCTTTAATCACAGGTGGTATAGCAAAGAGAAATGGACTAAACCAGAGGAAGACAGGGCTGTCAAGGGAGTAGGAAGAGTGGACTAGGGAGCAGTTATTCAAAAAAAAGTCAGGGCTATTAGCAGACTAATGCCAGTCATTATGCTGGCTGGGATGCAGGCAGGTACTAAGCAGACTCAATAGGCAACGAGGCCTTTTTCTGCAATCAAGATATATGTTTCTATGAATTCTTACTGATATAGAAAAGGTTGGCCAGTACATATCCACAAAAGGTTCAAAAAGCATTTATTCTTGCTACGTGACATTTATTTCTTCCTCTACAGTAGGTAGCTGGGTCACATCCCTGACCCTTTTTTTCTGATTTAAAACCTACAGCTTCCAAGAGCACATTACATATTGATTAGACATGTACTTCCAAAATCTGACCAGGGTACAGGGAGAAGGAAACATCAATGAGTGCATTAGTAAGTTTTTCTGCAGTGTACTGTAGATGGAAAACAAACTCTTTCTTTTTGAGAATTAAACTATTGTGCAAGCTGGAAGACATGTGAAATGAAATGTGGGCTTTTTGTTCTTGTAGTCTATACAACATTGCCAGATTTCATTAGAGAATTTAAGACTGCCAAGTCAGAAAAACATTCTTTCCTCTTAAACACACACTTCTCAGTGGCTCAAGTAACAAATATGCAGCTTCCTTTATTGTTAATTACTACATTTTTGCAATAATGAAATAGTGTCCCCAGTCTTGGCATATGACCCTTGAATTAGCCCTTCCTTAAAGAGTAGTTGACACCGTCAGAAGAACTTTACTAAAACATTATATTTAGACACAGTCCAGCTTGTATTTCACATTAGTTTTATATTCCTCTTCCCCATTATTTATTACTGAGGCCATTTGAATGAAAACAGGATATTTGCTTCTGGAGAGTTCATCTATTCCTTTTGCTGTCTCCCTATCTGAGGTCAGAATGCACTGCTTGTGACATCACAGTTACTCCCATAGCAACAGACTGTGATGTCACAATAGAGGATTATGATTTAAAGTAGGGAGTCAGTTACAGAGGCAGATAAACCCCGAGTGATAAAGATCATGTAGTCATGCAAATGTTCTTAATAATAGATACTGGAGAGAAGGAATCTTTAGCATATACATGGAATGAAAGCTGAACTGTACTTAATTATTATGTTTATCAAAGTTTACTTTAAGGCATCAGCAGCTTTTTAAAAATGCACTTTATTGTGTCAAGTATTCATATCTACTACTTTAACAAAATAAACAGTGAGAGAAGTTGTGTTACAAGAGGTGGTGGGAGTGGGCCACATTAGTAAATTCCACATCAAATATGAAGATGTGACCTCTTAAAAAAATTATAAAGTCTTATAAAGCAGAAGGCTATGATGATTTAATAAACTCAGCATCCTTTGGCAATGATACTGTCTTCAGGAATTGTGAACTATTCCAGAGGCTTAATTAAAGGGACACTTCTATTGTATAATTTATCACACATACACTGTATGTGAAAAATCCTCATCAAAATACACTAGTCAGCATTACAGAAGAGTAGAAGAGTTGTGCATAAGTTTTCGCTATGGGTTTCCAAAAAACTGTTTGACTATGGAAAGCTGAGGATGTTCTTAGCAATTCAGGCAGAAATGTGTGTGTTGGGAGGGGGCAGGTAAACTCTTCAGATGTGGGACCCAGGCATGCTCTTTTGCACCATACAGTATGTGTATCAGGCACATGATCATGATTTGAACCTTTCCCAACTGCCACGTTGAGTAGACTCATCTGGTGAGCTACAGTCACAAATGGGCATCACAATGTACTATTATAGTCAGCATACAACTGTACATGTAGTTCATTCTACTATATTATTTCAGTAAGATTCCAGTAGCATCAGAAATGACACAGTGCAATCACTGAGTTCACAGATATATTGACATAGAACATGTGGAAGATTTTACTGCAGAATTCTGAATCCAATACTTGGAAAATTTCATCAGTACAAACGTGTGCAAGTTTACTATTGCACATTAGTTGCATATTACTTTGCATTCAGTTTTCTTCAGAGTATGTACAGTTATTAACATGTGAGGCTGCTCACTCCATAGTGAAAAAATGTTGTTTGGTGTGCACTGCTTGTACAGTAGTAGTGGACAGTGACAGAGCACTAGATCTATGCACCATCTGATCTAAGGGCCATGGGATAGGTAAATATTCTGATAACTTTGATATATTATTATGTTGTACTAATTTATTTTTAACATTGTTTATGCTGTATAATTTCTTGTAGCTTCCCCAGGATGCACCTGGAAATGTGATGTTCTCCAGCTGAGTGTGGCTTTCCTGGTCAAAAATTTTAATTAATGTAATTAATAAACTAGATAGTCATGCCTAGCATGCAATGTAGCTAAGGGGATATACTGTCCCTTCAGTTTACGAAATGAGTTCCTCAAAGGAAAAAAACAACAGTGCATAGCACAAGAGAGAAACAATGTTAATAGAACAGGTACAGTATAAATTATAGTACTTGGAACTGGAAGGGAAAGGGAACATTGTTTAACCAGGAATAGCACACTAAGCCAAAACTTGTTTCCAGATGCAACCTGAGAGCACAAGGAAGTTAAGTGGCTTGCTCAGGATCATACAGTATGCACCCAAGTAACTGTGGGGTTCAAACCCAGGTCTCCAGATCTGCAGCTCAAAGCCTTAACCCACTGCACTATACTGCCTCCTTGGAAAGAAACAGATGCTAGTCTACTAATCCTAAAAGATAGTTACTGTCTCCTAAGCCTCATTCTGAGCATGCTCCATATTATTTCTGGACTAGCCAAACACCAACAGAGACCAAAACAAGATCATCATATAATAATCATAAATTCAAAATACAGTAAGTAGTATATCTATCACAGGCCTCAGATGTAATTCCTATACTTTCCAAGTTAAATTGAGGCTGGGTGGTGACCCCAGGGTAATTCCCATAGCTAAAGGCATATATGTACATAATACAAAATGATGGGATGTTGGCTGTGATGCCACAACCACACACCAAGGGGTGTAGTAAGGTATGAGGCCACAAATTTAATTTGTTTAGATAAATAATAGGTAAATTAGGAAATTAGGTAAAATGGTGAACTACTATCAATGCAGTGCTAGAAATACTGGAAAAAGAGCAAGTAGCTGCTTGAGGGCAGTAAGGGTATAGTCTTTTATCAAATCAAGTATTACGTTTTCATTGAAGTAAATAATAGTGCACAGTAATATGGTTGGTAAGGAAACAGACTGGCACCGGGACTGTTTAGCACCCACTGGTTGTGCTGTTCTAATTGATTGGGTACAAATGAGTCTCAGTATCTGGATACAGCATTCTTAGTGCCCGGTTTTAAAATGTATGGCAAAGGTACCAATCAGCATGTTGGATAACGTATAGCATATCTCCTAAGTCAGGGCACCCATGTACACTCTGGAACTCCACTACTGATGTTGTGGATAGTAACTGTGGGCCCAATTCCAAGACAGTTACGCCAGGTGTAAATGCAGTATACCAGTCCTGATAGTGCAAATCGCAAGTTACACCAGCGATTTGTGACATGCTCAATTCCAAAAGAACACTTATGCTGCAACCCGCAACTGCTACAACAAATGCAAGTTACGCCACAGTTACACTAAAGAATGCCTATGCCACTGTGTAATGAGGCTTACGACATGTGTAACACACCAGCACCACAGAACTGCTATTCCAGAACAGATGGCATAATGAATCATGCCAGAAGATGGTAACGTAAGTTAGAAAAAGGAAAAGCTGTCCTAACCAGAGCACAGGCCATAGATGCCCCCCCCCCACAAAGCCAGACTGCAGCATACCCTCAACCAGTGGGTCCTGAATGTGGAACTAATGGGCATACAATGGAACACCCAAGCAAACATGCCCTAGGAAGCCCAGGACACAGTGAAATAGGTAGTGGCATGGCCAGACAGGCCAATAGTAAGTGAAATACATACCTGCTGCAACATCTACCATAGCATGTAGCACAATAGCCAAACACAGATTGTGGGACAGGGCATCATACTGTGGAACAGAGAAGTGATGGGATGTACAGTAGGGAACAGTGCCATGTACAGTGGGACAGTCGAGAGGTATGTACTGCTGACAGTATTGCGAGCTGCGACATGCATACTGTTATGCTGCTATTGTGAGTTACACCATTTCTTGTGGGTGTAATTTGTGACATACATAATTCTGCATTTTCCATCGTATCTGGTGATTCTCTTGGAATATGGCGCAGCTCACATGTCATAGGGATTTTGGCATAACTTTATGCACTGGTGTACTTTGCACCTTGCTCTCATCACTGTCTTGGAATTGGGCCCCGTATTCCTAGATATCCAACAGTCACTGCTGATATGAATATTTTTTTATATTCTGCTAGCATGTAACTAGGACTCTTAAGTAATTTAAAAGGGGAACAGTCAGCAAAAAGGACCCCGCATTCAAGTGTGGGGCTGGTCCCAATGCACACTTTTTGGACATAAACATTTTGGTTTACTTACTCATTATTGAAGTATAGTAGAGTATGTCTTAAGTAATGTTGCTTAGTTGTAGGCTGACATCTTCTTTTACTACAGGTGCCAGAATGTCCTGCAACTGACATCAGTGCAATAGGAAGCAGTGGAGATTCAATAGCCTGCAGTGCATGTTGGCGCTTTTATGTCTCTGATCAGATGTTTCCAGGACTGCTTTTCTTCAGGGTCTAAGTACAGTCCTCTGTGACTATATATGGCCCATGGTGGACACTGGGACCAGAAAAGAAAAGATAATCATTTATATAAATACTAGCATGCAATGCAGGCTACTGGATCTTTTCATTGCTGCCTATTATTCTGATGTTATCTGGAGGGTATTCTTGAATTTGTATTAACAGAAGATGTCAGCCTACAACTAAGCAAAATTATTATGATACAATCTACTATACTACAGTAAACATTAAGTAAACCAAAATGTTTTTGGACAAAAAGTGCACACTGGGACCAACCTCATACTCGAGTGAGGGCTCCCTTTGTGGTGACTGCTCCCCTTCAAAGATGTGCAATAAGCATTACGTTACCCCCGACAGTTTACACTGTGTGAACCTCTCAGGTTTGCATTCCCAAAGTTGTGCTGCTAGAAACAGAAATAACTACAGATGGCATGCCAAATTTGTGAGGATTTGCATGAGTGTGCCACATTTTGCCATGTGTATCCTCACTATTCATATGACCAAGGCAATGTCACACATACAAAATTTATTTGCACATAATTAAAATAATGAGGAATTAGAATGTCTAAGGTCAGATGTGAGCAAAATCTATATAAATGCCCAAATCTTTTATTTTAGTGGGGGGGAGGGGGATATTTTCAGTGTAAAGACCTATGTTTTAGACTCACTATCTATTTAAAGAGTGAAGTTAAAAGTAGAATGCCATGGGAGTCACATGTTAGCTTTGTTGTTATTTGATTGACTGAAAATGAAACCCATTGCAATGTAATTGATATGGAATCATGCCAATGTTGTTGCATCTTATCCATGAGTGGCTTTCTCATTAGTAAGGTGCATCCCCCTGTGTGTCACTCTGTAACATCTCTCACTTTAATCCCTTCAAATAATTAACACTCATCCTCTGTTTGCACTTAATCTTTTCATGCTCTTTCATGCTAGAACACCCACGCCCCCCCAGAACAAGTCAGATTACAGATAAATAAAATGTTTTTTTTCCAACCAAAGGGAACATAAATAATGTATAAATGGATATTAAACATTGTATATTGCAAAGACAAAGAATATAAATACTATTCTATTATTGTAACATAAAATTATATTATAGGGTTAAATGTTGCACTGAAAGCCCTTTGGCAGTGGTCTAAGTTACTGTATTTCTGACATTTATTTACACCTTTTTATTCCATTAAAGGTGGTTTTCCTCCCATTTTGTGAATCATCTCCTATTATTTAAAATCTGCTTCACAATATTTTAACTTTTAATAATTAGACATGATTTGACTTAAATGTGACTGTCCCCATATGTTTCTCTGCAGTCAAAATTGTTTGGGAAATCTATGTGTCTGACATCACTATTTTAGTATCAAAGAGATATCAAAATGCAGAAGATGCCTCTTTACATCCTTGCATGAAACTAGAAATACCAGGGCCCTAAATTATAAAAGCAAAGTTAAGAAATTACGTTGTTGTATGATACAGTAAATGGAATTGAAATACAATACAACATAAAAGTTTTGGATCCCATATTCAAATGCAGCCGATAGTGCCAAGAAATGGATAGTGCAACATGCTAATTAGCATGCTGCCAGTAAGGAGTGACATTCATACAGTTTCTGTTTTGTGATGCATGTAAAAATGTAAGGCTATGGTAACACCACTCAAGGAGAGAAGGAACAGTGCATCACAGTCCCCTGCTGACAACAGACAACCAGGAGCAGAGAATCAAGTACAGTATGTCTCAAATGGATTGACACGTTTGCTTATTGCTGTCATATTCAAACAACAGTATGCTAATGACCACATAAGGCATCCAAAGTGCTAAAAGGTCATTTGCATGCCATCATGTTGCAATTAGCAGCTCTGAGCCATTCTCTCCTCTGTTGTACTGTATGTACAGAGGCACTACACATAGAGGCATTTGGTGTCTTTCCCACTCCAAACCCCATGCTAGCCATAGTGCCATGAATGCATTATCTCTGGTAGTTTAGTGACCCCCCTACATGCAAGCAAATCCGATTCATTCCATCTATCCAGTTGTTGAGGTACTCCCTCCCTGGTTCCATGTGATAATGGTGATCACGGAAAGGCTCCTTTAGGGAGAATGTACATTGCCAAAAATAAATTTTGGCGATGTACACTCCTGGCACACAGCAAAAGGTCACCGGTGACTTTTTTTTTAATGTGGGGGCTGTTCCCCCCCCAACAGGGGGCCTCACCCCCTGCACCCCCTACTAAATGATTCTCAACTTCAGGGGAGTGCATGTTGGGGGGTGCAAAAGCAGAAAAAAAATTTCTCAGCCGGAAGCAACAAAATGAACGCATGCCCAGAACAGAACCTGGCACTCTTGCAACCCTAGCCTGCCACCCACCCACCACACCACAGGGCCAGCTTGGCAATGCTCCACAGCACTATGCCTCACAAACCCTCCCTTCCCTTCTGCCCATTGCACAGCTTGCTCGCTCCCCACCCCCATGCACATGTACATATAGCGACATCCTGTCACTATATTCCCTAACCCCCTTCCAGTCAACCTCCCTGCCTGGCAGCTCTGTAGATAGGCACCATGATTGAGTCACCCTTTTTGAAAGAGCTCAGTCGCGGTCACTATTGTCACAGGCTACACCCTCCCTCACCCAATCCCCATTCATTCAATCTCCCTGGTGCTAGAGGTACCCCCCTCACTTATCCCATCCCTTTTATATGACAGAAACATCTCTGGTGTCAAGCTGACTGTCCCAGTAACCTCCTGTCCCCCTTCCCCCAATCCTGACCCTCCCACCAGACAACAGCCAGCACTATCTACTCACCTCTCTGTCTGGCTGCCATCTGCCCAATACACACACACACACACACACACCATATTAAAATATCCAGCTGTATATCAATATAGGACTTACGGCTGAAAATGAACAATGTCTACTTTGCATGCTTGCAGACTGATTTAATTCTCACCAAATTTACTTCTGTTACCCATAACTTTGAAAAAAGCCAAAGTTTGGTCACAAAACTTGTGTGAAAGCTTTTGCCCACCCCCTTTGGTCCACATTAGTGGTTACACATAACTCCCATCCAAAATGGGTTTTTGAATGGCTAAGTACCAAACCCCTATTTTGGGTGGTTGTTATATGTTACCTCTAATCCAGTTGTGTTTGGGGGAGGTCTGAAAGCCATCACTCAAGTCTGGTGACAAAAATGCTTGGCCTAGCTCCAAAGCTACAAGTAATAGAATTAAATTTGGTAAAAAAGAAACTAAGTCTAGAAGTATGCACACTACTGCTATATGTGAATTTAGTTCATTTTCAGCTACTAGTCTTGTATCGATATACAGCATTATATAATGATACAAGACATGTGGGAGGCAGCAGCAACTGGCCAGAAGGATGAGCAGAGGGTAAATGCTGGCTGCCATCTGGTGAGGGAGGTTGGCCCTGGGGAGGATGGGGCTGAACACTACCAAGAGGGAAGAGTAAGGTACCACTAAATACCAGGAAGGAGTCTAACATGAAAACAGGAATTTGATGAGGGTGGGAGGTACCACTAACACAAAGGAGACTGAATGAAAGGGGATTGGGTGAAGGAGGGTGGTATCACTTGATTACTAGGGACTTGTCAATGAGGTCATCAGGGATAAGGTGAGCAAGAAAGTATCACAGGACTACCAGTGATCATTAATGATGGTCAGGTGAGGGAGGAGGAACATTTTGTTTATCCTCATTTTCATCAAGCACCAGTGCTGAAGGGGAGGGGGGGCACATAAAACTGTGTAGATTGTTAAGAGTAGAGTTTTGGAAGCATACCTTGGAAACAGGAACCCAGAGGCAGTGTATAAAATGGTGAAGAGGTATTGATGGTCACTAAACAGGAAAAAGACCTTGAGATTATCATATTTGATTACTCCAAGATGGAAAGGCAATGCAGCATGGCAGTAGGCAGGACCAGTGAGATGCTGGAGTGCATAAGGAGGGGAATCACCAGTAGAAGGAGAGCAGTGGTGCTACCACTGTATTGATTATTGGTGAGACCACACCTGGAGTACTGTGTCCATTTCTGGAGATCATATCTCAGGAAGGACATAGACAGGGTAGAGGCTGTCCAGAGGGGAGCAACTGAAAAGGTGCAGGGGCTGCATCATAATCCCTACAAGGAGAGAAAGAGGTAACTCAGTAAATACACCCTGCAAGAGAGGTAGGAGGTGGGGGCAAGACAGAGACCTATAAATACCTCACATGGGTGAGTAAGGTAAAGAGGGGAGTATTTTTCAGAAGAGAAGGTGCATGAGAACAAGGAGGCATGCAATGAATCTGAAAGGAGGAAATTTATGAGGGATGTGAGGAAGTGCTTCTTCACTGAAATAATCTTAGATGCCTGGAGTAGTTTTCCAGTGGATTTGATGGGGACGAAAACAGTGGTGGGCTATAAGCCTGCCCGGAATAGGCAGAAAGGAATCTTGATAGGGATGGGGGGATAGCCAAAGATCAAGTAGGGTCTGTGGTGACAGTATACGCAGGGGAAAAAATGGGCAGACTGAGTGGACCACATGGTCCTTACCTGCCAACAAAATTCTATGTTTCTATGTAGAAGGCACAGCCACAGCAGCATTTCAGTGCTTCCAAGATCCTTTCAATATACCACAGTGCCTCTTATGCAAGAGGATCCCCAATTTTCATTGGCACAGTGGTGTACGTAATGCAATTGCACTAACCACTTAAGACTGTTCTAAGTGGCTCTTTGAATTTATGGTAGTCATGCTAACAGGCTGTCTGCCACAAAATATGCACTTAGCATGATGCTAATTCTGTTAGTGCCCCAAAAAGCATTTAAATACAGGGACACAAGAAATGAAAGTAAGCAGTAGATATTGACATTGATGGTAGAGTTTTTTACTGCATTGTTATGGCAATGCATTTTTAATAGGAGCTGCTATTTTAGAAAAAAAAATGCATAAATCTTCTAATGTAATACCTCATTGGGGATATCTGCTAATTACTATAAAGGTTTTTACTCTAACTAGGTTTTGCTAAGGACAGAAATTTGCCAACAATGCTACCTTGATCGGGCACACTGAGTTCTCATTCTTTAAAATGCTAAAACAAAAATAAATATTACAGCAATTATCTGCTGATTGGGGGATTTCCAGATACAATAAACATTTTCTCAGTCAACAGGGATTCATATTAAATGCAGTCTTCTTTTTTAAATATCAAAACCAGAATAACTATAGAAATGTTTTATCATAAAATTGGTTCTGTTTAACACTAATCAAATAAATTGCATTGTACAGATCTAACTTGTGAATTAGCAACAATTGCTACAATTTTAATAGACCTTAATTGCAGTGTTTCAATATTTCTAGCAGTAGCAGCAGCAGCAGCTACAAGTATATAGAGACAGTATAGCACAGTGGTTTAAGGCTCTGAGCTACAAATTGGAGATCTGGGTTTGAATCCCACAGCCCCCACTTGCATAGTGTGTGAGTCAAAGCAAGTCACTTGACTTCTTTTTGCTCCCAGGTCGCACCTGTAAACAAGCTTTCAGCTTAGTGTGTCTCTCCTGGTTAAAAAAAAGCAGCAGCTTGGTAAGTAACATTCTTATAGCCTCTTTGATTTCTCTAGAGACACTCACTACCCTCCAGACTGGGTCATTTCAGGGGGGGGTGTATTTTTGTTTAAAGAAAGGGACTTAAAAACAGTTATGGAAATGGCTGAAAAAAACATTCTAAATAATTTGCCAGACATGTCCACAAGAAAACAATAGCTCAAGAGGTTTCTTTGGATCACTGAACTCAGCTCAATAAAGTTCTGTTTATGTTAGTAATCTACGCAAGTATCTCGGTGGGGGGTGGGGGTAGCACATCAGAAAGCCTCAGCTGATTATGCAAATGTATCACCATATGCCATCAGATAATGAATAAACCTAGTGCTCTTAACACTTTGATTACAGACTATACAATGTAAATTAAAAAAAGCCTGCTGCTCTATAAATGCAGGAAGGAGAAATTATGTAAATTGCTGGCATGTCTGAATGATGTGGCTGCAATGAAACCTGATCCACCTGGTAGTTTAGGGGAAGAGTCACAATAACAGTGATTGAGAAAGTGCAGAGTCAATGGAGCATGTTATTGCTTATCAATACCTCCTCCTCCTCCTCCTCCTAATTCTAATCCAGTTGGGAAAGGGAAGCATTCTCTGTCACTATCATTTATAGCCCAACATATCGGGGCTAACCTACCCTGGTTTAAAATAACAAATTAAACCCTCATAAGTAGGCCTGCAGTCTTACAACCTTGGAACCTTATCCAATCAGATCTCAGAAATTAAGCAGGGTCAGACATTGTTTTGTAGTCAGATGGGACCTCCAGGGAACACCAGGTGCTATAGGAAGTTGTGTTGGTAACTCTGTGGAGGGGCGGGGTGCACACACTCTTAGTTCTGCAGAACCATACCGATGCTCCAATAGGATATTAGAGGGACATTGTGCTGTAATGAGGTACCATTGTTTGGATGAGATGTTAAACAGAGGCCCCGTCTTACTGTTCTGGTGGTTGTTCATGTAGACATAACAGATCCCATGGCACTGCTCAAAAGAGTAGTGGAAATTCCTCAGTATCATAGCCAAATTTCCCCCATTTACTAAAACAAGAGACGTGAGGAAGTACTACTTTACAGAAAGGGTAGTGGAACTTTGGAACAGTCTGTTGGCTGAGGTGGTGGGTGTAAAAACAGTCAGAGGATTCAAGCAGGGCTAGGACATAATGAAGGGAATAGTGGTTACCAGCAGTGATAGGACCAAGGAGAATAGAGAGAGGACGGGGAGGGTTAGTACCTTGGAGAAACAGTGGGTTCCAGGGATTATAGGAACTTGGGCAGACTGGATGGACTTCTGGTCTTTTTCTGCCATCATTGTCTATGTTTCTAACCTGGTTCAATATCAAGCAGTGCTTCCTGTATTTGTCCCCTACCCCAGGACAAGACTGAAACCTGGAAAATATTTCCTAGCTGTTCTGGTCAACAAGAAACAAACAAGCAGTAGTATCCGTCTTCTGCATATTGCCATTATCAACAGTGCAAAACCAGAAAAAGGAGACTTAACTGAAGAACTTCATATCTAAGGACATCCTTTGACAGTGGAATGTATGCGGCAATGACAGGCTTACAACTAATGCATTTGCCTATGAAAGTCTAGTCACCAAGTGACATAAGAAGAATGTATGTTGGGACGACATCAAAGCGTCTTCTGTTCTAAGTGATTCAAGGTGGATTTCAGTGCTGTAAACTACAATTCGAAGGGCTTGATACAAAGATGAGCATTGCATGGATTGAGAGATTAGAATGACAGTGGTTTTACACTGGGAAAGAGTGACCAGTTGCTATAGGTATGATTGAGAGCTACAGTTCCTCTATGATTTCGATCTAGAAAGTCAGGCAGGCTATCACATATATAACTACTTTTTAGGTTCTGTTTTTGCATACTTGCACTAAATTGTAAGAGTATACTAATCACTTCAAAAAAAGAACATTTTTCAGATTTTTTCTAAAATTGTTTGCATTTCAGATTTCTTAGCAATAGTACTGAAATGCTAACAATGTTGATGATTCATCAAACATTTAATGTTAACTCCGACTCGCAAAATTGTTAAAATCATAGGCGAACCATTACTATCATATATCAGTATTACAAATTCATTCTTTTTCTGTATCTCTGTGTCACATTGTACTGCTCATGTATTTTTCACTTGTATACTCCTGGGTCGTGCCTGAAAATAAGCATCTCTATGTCTAGTGAACCCACCCGGTTACCAAAAGCAAATAAATAAATAAAATAAATAAACCATCAGAAAAATGTTAGTATTTCAAAACAGCTATGAATGCCAACTAGCTGTCATTAATCAGGAAAATATATTGATATGTGGTATTTATGAATCTTATATAAAAGTAAACGAGACACTAAAATCTACAGTTGTTGAAACATTTTATGGGAGCAGTGTAAAAATATGTCACCAATAACCACTTTTCTGCATAACTTGACTAAAATGGATTAGGGTTGCCACCTTTGGATGAGGTGAAACTCGGATACTAAACCACACCCAAAACTCTGCCCCTGGCCTCACCACTTTTTTATAATTGAGCATATTGCTCACCCTCCAAAGTCAGCTGGAACATCAGAGAAGACTTTAAAAGTGATAGGGAATAATTTGTATACTATTTTTATTAATTTGTTTTATTATTTTTATTCTTTGGTAACCAAGTTAGATCCACTGGGCACAAGACCCATTTATAGGGGTGACCGGGAACAAAGGGCAGCTACGTGACTTGCTCAGGGTCACACAGTATACAAGTGGCAGCTGCAGAAATCAAACCTATGGCTGCTGGCTAGATGGATCTTTGCTCTTTTTCTGCTGTCAGTGTCTATGTTTCTGTGTTTTATGTTTCTATGCTGGATGTACCAAGTCCGTTTGTGGTTCATTGCTGTAACCTCTGTTAAATACCCTGCCATTTTCCTTTCAATGTCAGTCATGCATTCTGATACGCTTTGACCAAGTTTTGATAAATTATCTATGTTTTGAAATTCTCAATCCTGCATTGTGTTCCCTTTACCTCAGTAGCTACAGTACTGCTGTTTCTTTTCATATTTCTAAGACATTCCACAATGTCAGACACACTATTCCATTCTATTCATCTGAATGATCTGTAATGGTGTAACTAAGATCATGGAATGTCTTGGCTGTAGGAAAAATTAAAGCAGTAGCTACTGAAGACCCAGGAGAGAGAAGGAATCAATGTAGTGACAAAAGCAATGGAAACTAGATATTTCTTAACAAAAATAGGTTTTAAACCAATCAGAATATAGGATCATACCTCTCAACAGTCCCTGATTAGGAGGGATGGTTTTTATTTTACCCCACAAAATTGTTCTGTCCCCATTGAAAGGTGCTGCCCAGACAGAAAATGTGCTCTAAATTCAGACTTTAAAGCAGAAATCCATAATATTCTAAGATGTGAAATCAAAAATAAGCTTTGTACAAGTAAACACAATGGTTTCCACAGTGTTCTGATCTTGTTTCTTCATGTTTGAGGATGTGTCCCTCATTATGATGGTTAGTGTTCCTCACTCTCCATCATTTTAAGTACCTGTGTCCCTCATTTAAGTTACAAAAGGTTGTGAGGTGTTTAGGACAAACACAAAGCAACACAGGAGAGCATAAGAAGGTATCAAAACTGTTGCCTTTCACAGCAGTAAAAGACTATACTCAAAATTCATAGTGGAAAAGATTAGGTTGATGTACTGCTAATGGTCTTAATGGCCATGCTGTAGACCTCCCAGACTGACTGGTTTTACAAACAAAGGTCTGCTTGACATCAGAATTTCTTTTCAACCTGGACACGCAGACAAACTAGTGAATGATTTGATAGAATCAGTTTTAAGAGTATGTGAGCACTCAAAATGGCCCCAAAACTGGACTACATTTAAGTAAAACAGGATGACAGGACAATGACCCAAAAGCTGGATTACCTAGTCTAAACCCAGACAGGTAACAAACCTAAACACTGATAATACATTTCTTTTTATCATAACAGTATCTTGAGCCTTATTCTTAGTGACTAAGTTAAGAGTCACAAAATCGAGAACACAAAGGTGCCCTGGTGCAATTCTCCCTAAATATGCTACACACCAAACTATCTGTAGGTGCCAAGGAAGAGTTTCCAGTGACCCTAAGTTTGAATGCAAATCAGGCATTCCTGCTGTCACTAGGTGCAAACTGACTTTGCATCCAGTCATAGAGCACAACAGGAACTCATGCACATCAAGAACAGTGCCATTCACAGATGTCCCAAATCTCACAGTCTTTCCCACCCCACCCCAACCCATACCTTAAGCCCACTTGTGGACCAGGAAAACATTCCCTCTTATAGGTCCAGAAACATGCTGCCTCATGGTCCAGTACCTGCCCATCCACCGTATAACCAGCCTGAAACATCTTCCTGGCATCCTGTGGCTTCCCCCTCCATAGCCCGTCCACCAGCATGTGCTTGTAACAGCAACACATCCATCACTAATCTCAGTCCCCTGACATCCGAACACACCATACATAGTTGTCTGATGCCCCACCACCTGCCCTAAACATTTCTTAGAACAAGGAGTGAGAAACAACTTTTGCACCTAGTGTGATGATGTTGCTATGCCTTGCATATGACACTGCATACCATTGGCACTGCCATTTTCCACACATCAGCACACTTTAACATTCACTGGAGTGGAAGATGAGTGCAACTGCCTTTGAGCACAGCTTTTGAGGCTGTAGTCAAGTGGCTGGTGCCAAATCATTGGCACAACTTGCAACTGAGAATCAGGCACCTGCTTACCACATTTGTTGATAAATGGTATCTGACAAGATGTGCCAGTATTCTTAGTACAAAATGGCAGTCCCAACAATTCATATTTAAAGGGGTGCTGTCAGCAATAAAAGACTCATACCCAAGTGTGAGGCTGATCTCAATTAGCCCTTTGTGTGCAAAAACACTTTTTTCTTTTACCTAACGATTACTGCAGTATAGTAGATTCTATCAGGCTAATTTCATTGGTTTGTAAGCTGAGATTTCCTGTAACCAGAAATGTCAGACTCCCTGCAGATGACATCAGAGGAGGACTGCAGTAGTGGGTGACTCAATAGCCTACAGTGAATTTCATAGTATTTCATGAGCTGTAATCTGTTGTTTGCTGGTCTGCTGTCCTCCTGGGGCTAGATACAGTCACAGAGGACTCTACTAAGCCCTGTGTGCACAGCAGGACCAGCAAACATCTGATTTTAGCTTACAAAATCTTTAACATGTATACTGCAAGCTACTGAATCTCCCAGCTCTGCAGTCCTCCTCTGATGTCAGTTGCAGGGGATTCTGGGATTTCATGTTATAAGAAATGGATTCTTAGAAGTCAGCAAAATTATCCTAATACATTCTACTTTACTGCAGTAAACAGTAAGTAAAACAATTTATTTTTTACACAATGTGCGAATTGGAATCGGACTCAAACTTGAGTGTGAGGCTCTTATTGCTGACAGTTCACCTTTAAGTAATCACTCTGAATTTTCACAAATATGCTATTTTGATTGTAGCACATTATTTTGCTGATTAAACCAAAAAAAAAGAGAATGTCTTCCTTGTGTCATCAACTTTATGTCAGTAGCAGCCAATATCTGCCTGTCAAGTAGTAATGTTTACCAGCTCCCTATACAACACTGAATATAAATATCATGTCTAACGTAGGTCTCTGGGCAATTAGACTGAAATCCCTGTCTCTTAAAAGTATTTTACCCACAGACAAACTAGCACTTTATTATCCTATAACATGAAACCACTTAATATAAATATTACAGTATCATTATCGAATAAGAATAACAAGGGTTAAACAAATAATTTTTCTACTCAGCTGTTTATCCATGCTGAGAATTTCATTTGGTTGTGACAGAGGAGTTAACTTATCGTGTCCATGGTAGCAAACATTGTATTTACTCCGCAGGACTATACATGTAGAAATATTTTCCAAGCAAGAGTTTGGATTCCAAGCATATCCAAAATTAAGGATACAGGGTAGGGATTGAGTCCAATTAGGTCTGGTCTGCATCCAGAGTTTCCTGCTGTATGTGGTAAATAGCCCCAATTGTCTTACACAAGCAGGACTGTATTTAGACGTACAGTAAGTTAAGGTTTTTCAATGGCAACTTATTTGACCACAAAACGTTTGTTGAAAAACAGTTTAATATGTTTCTGTTTTTACAGAAGGAGTCCAATGCATCCCCAACTCATGCACAATAAATCCTCCTACATCTATTTTAATTTGCACAGAGATTTTTTTTTTCAATTTGGAGAAAACCCTTCCTTTACATTTTCTTTTTTTTTTTACATTGGCTTTCTTCTCTGTATCCAAAGTGAAGAGGCTGTCATCCAGACTCTAACACTGGGCCAACCCAAATCTAAAACATGGACATACTATAGGTTTGGATTTAAGTCCATCTGTCTGTCTGTTGTGAAGAAACAAAACTGGGTATTTTTTGAGGACTACTGTTAACTTTGTAAGTCAAAGAGCCGAGCATAATGCAACATATCTGTCCTGTTCAAGATCTACAGATATCAACAGCAGTAGGATGATTCCTTAAACTACATGTATGCTCAACATCATACATAAGACAGTCACATAAAACAAAAATGAACATTCATCAGAACCAATGGTATTATCAGCCAATGCCACAAGGGTTCGGGCAAATACATTTTTTTTATTTTAAATAAAGACCTTGATGTGCATACTCAAAAATCAGATAATCATGGTGAAACTCTATTCCCCAAGCAGCACCCAGACATGTATTACATGAAAAAGGCAAGACTGTCTTTTATTTGTATGCACCAAGCTGTGTGACTCATACAAGGATTGGGATCTCTCCTTTCCTTCTCTGCCATTCATGTGTTTTTTCATGTTCTAAAATCTATTTGTTAAAGTAAAACAGAATTTACAGAGGCTACACTGATTGTGCTGCTGTTTTCAAATCCAGACTACATGACAATAACCTTGT
The DNA here is from genome assembly GCA_016271365.2 of Neoceratodus forsteri. Classification (NCBI taxonomy): domain Eukaryota; kingdom Metazoa; phylum Chordata; order Ceratodontiformes; family Ceratodontidae; genus Neoceratodus; species Neoceratodus forsteri. The sequence continues at coordinate 1,380,047,764 of CM028130.1, forward strand.
TTTCTCTACAAATACTGACTTATTTACACTAACAGCATGACCATTTTAAAACTGCCTGGACAGCTATTAAATTATTTTGTGCAGAAAATATGCCATTAAAAGAAGTGTGATCTGATTACAGCTTATTCATAGCAGACAAGACCTGCAAACAGTCTTCATTTCTCTAGAAGAGCAAGAATCCAAGCTATTTGCCTATAGATATATACTGTAGAGTTACATTTTATTACCTAGATTTTTGCTTTCAAAGTCTCTTAGGAGTTCTTTACTTTGACATTTATATTTTGTAGCCTACTCAGTTCATATATTGCTCAGTCCTCTGGCTGCTGGATACTTCAGCACATTTCTTCTATCTAACAGAGATTAGCTTGACTGTAGCAACTAGAAGGCGCAGCAAAAAACTAAAGGAATTATTTCATCTACATTCCAAAATGATCTGGAATAAAATTAAGTACAGGGGGCCATGCTGCACAGGTGCACCATATATATCTTGTTTTATTGTAGAGCAATATACAAAGAAGCACAGGGGTTGAGCATGGTCCCAGACCTTTACTTTGCATTGTGAAGTCATAGGAGGAATCCCATGGTGCATAATGCCAAACCTGCAGGTCATAAGTGAAACAGCAAACCTATGGAGCACAACACTGGACCTTTAGTTTTCTTTGTGCAGGGCCCTGTGTGCCCAAGGCAAATCAGCAGATCCATGGGGCACATTGCTCGATGTGCAGCTAAGTTTGGGTAGGGCTTTGTTGGTCCTACACAAAGTAATGGACCATGGGGAATGGCCTCATGCCCATAAGTCATTTCATACAGGATTCTCTGGGTCTGTGTGAAGCAGCAGATATGTGAGACACAGTCCAGAAGCTGTATATTTCTTTGCACTGAGCCCTGTGGCACCTACATAAAGCAGCAGTTCCACGGGGCATGACTCAACTTGTAGCTTAAAGAAGCAGACCTATGGACAATGGTCCCAGACCTATAGTATACACCCATAGTGCACAGCTCCAGACATGTGGGGCATAGGCACACAGTCCTGTAGCTTGAATCAGCAGACTTATGGAGCACGGCCTCAGAACTATAACTTGGACTCTGGTCTGGGTACATGATGAGGGTAAAGGATGGGGGAAAGGGTACGCATTAGGTTTGAAAACCCTAGCACATTGTATTCCTTTTGTAGCACTGTATCCCTGATATAATATTTGCATTAACATAGTTTTTGCAATGAATTACCATAATCTTTCAACAATTATAGTGCCAGATGGATACTCTAACCTGTTTTGTGCTGGGCCTGAATAGTTGAGTCATAACTTGCTGCATGGAGAGCCCACAGGACCCTATGTAAAGCAATAGATGAATTACATGTTGTTTTTTTTTTCATGGACAACAGTGACCTGTGTGAAGCACATCCCAAAAAAATAGTCAAACACACTTGTTTACAACCATAAAAAATCCAGTTTATTTAGTGCAGATTCACACAGGTTCACAACTGATCCATTGAACAGCAGAAGTGACCAATTCCCCAATGCTTCATGTTGCTCTTTTACTTTAGTTGGTGGCTTAGTTGGCACAGTCCCAACCCCCTTAATATACCATTAAATTAAAGGTATGTTCTTTAAGCAAGTGATAACACCCAACATGGTGGGTGGTATTGGGCTATACTGGATCATCCCATAACATCTACTCTGGCGAGTATTCTTGCACTAAAAAAATAAAATAATGGTATATGTGAAAAAATCTATTTTTACTTACTTTTTTGGTAAAGTAGTCCCTCTGCCAGTATAACTGACAATAGAGAGCGCTGTAGTGTTTGTTACTGGGTTTTTAGATTCAAGGCTTGAATCTTGTCCCCTCCCAATGCTTGTTTTTAGTCATCAGCCCCCCTCTTGTTTATCCTATTGTCAGTTGTAAGTTCTGAGCCCCCCAATTGCTCAGTGTCCTGCATGTTGTTCAGTTAGCTTGGTGGTTTAATGTTTTTGTGGTTGCTTACTGTAGCGCTGGCTCAAGAATGACACCAGCGATACTTTCTTGGATCCAGTGCCTGCCGATTCATGCACACTGCTGGAGTGTGGATGCCTGGAGGATGATGACTGGAGAGGCCTGTAGCAAAAGGAAACAAAGGTGGCCAAAGGATGGGGACAGTTCTTTGGAATGTGTGAGAGAAGGCTGAGAGGGCAGGTGGCCTTAGGACGCTATGATGAGTTATTTATTTTTTAGTGTCAATTTAAGCAGTGCTTAAAATATAAAAATAATAAAAACATGAAAATAAAAACGTTTTTTCACAAGATACTGTTTATTACAAAATTGTCTCAATTTAGTCAATAACCAAAAGATAATCTCCTTAATTCAGTGCCTCAAAACGGTCTCAGATTAGCCAATAGTGATTCTATTGATATAGTTCAGGTTCGTAATCACACCCCAGTTATAGAGACTAAGGCCCCAGTGTGACTTTTGTTGATCAGTGGGGACCACAGACATCCCAGCATAAAGATCCACCAGGGCTGCAGGAATTTGGGCCATCAGGGAGATATGACAAAAGGTTCAGACACTTAGATCCATAAGTAGGAACAAAGGGGCAAGCAGATGAGGATGAAGCAGCTCAGGCAAAACAACATCCAGAAAGAACAGACTCAAATAGCTATATTTAATGTAAGTGACAGGGTCCTCAGCCAAAATAATGATCGGGTCCTTTCACTGGGTTTGTTCTTTTCTCCATTTAAACAACTCAGTAATTTCCAAATGGAATGTGACTTGCAACAATTTTACCGTAATTTTAGTTTGAGGGTAACTTTTGGAGAATAACAGAATAATAACTTTTACCAATACCAGGTTAAACAATCCCTAACAGTACATCCAAACTACATGGCACCTGTGAGTAAAAACTATGCAATAGAAACATAAATAGGTCTTGTAAAAAAACTGATAACAAAGTATAAGACTCAGCACACCTCTATATACAATGTGACTAAGGAACAAAGTCTGGCATTAATAAACTTCCTGGGGGACCAATTGATAGTGATCAAGCCAGCTAATGGAGTGGGGGTGGAATTCTCAAATAAAATACACAGCAAAATATGGATACATGCCTTCAATTACTTAATGTGTAACAAAATTACTGCCCCTATGATCAGATCCAACAGGATCACTGAAATCTCACATTGAAGATTTTGTTGAAGAAATTGCTGCCATTGACTAGTTACTAGGTTGGGAATGGGAGGTTTTCCTTAAATCATGTCCAAGAGTTCCTCTTTTCTATGCTATTTCTAAAATCAACAAGAACCTGCAAAAACCCTCGGGATGGCTTATAATTTTAGGAATTGATTAAGTGTTGTAGCCCCTATCCTCATTCATCAACAAGCACTTACAGCCTCTCATCAAGAATATCCCCACATATTTACAAGACATAACAAATGTACTTAATAAAATCAAGAAATCAACAGATGGCCCACTGTCATTCCTCATGTGGGGTCTACAGAGACTGCAGGCATTATTTAGGATAACAGCCCAGCAGGTTCATGTCCACCTACAAACCTACTGCACAAAATGGCCATGATATTTATAATCATGAGCTATTTAGATTTGAGGGGCAATTCTATGAGTAGCATCATGGGGATAGGTAGCACAATGATGCCTGGATATTGCAACTTATATATGTATATATTTGAAAAGGAAAATATTCGGTCCCCAGCACTCAGTCCACATCATTAATACATAAATTCCAAGAGCAGATATATTAGTGACTTTCTTTTTTTCATTTTGTTATCAGATGAGAAAAGTCTGGAAGAATGTCTACTATTATTTAATAGTAGGAATAAATACAGTACCTCCAATTTACAGCCACTCACAGCTGACACCAGATTGTATTTTTGGTCATAAATATCAAGGTGACGGAAGAATACCTAAAAACCTCACTGTACCATAAAAGAACCAAGAAAAATACAGTTCTCCAAGGCCAGAGCTATCACCTAACCAAACTCAAAGACAATCTACCCTATTCCCAACAATTATGAGTTTAGCAAAATTGCAGTAACATAGGTAACTCTGGCTCTGTCCATACTGCACCACTCAGACCCCGTAATGGATAGAAACTGTTACAACTGGGGAGCAGTGCAGTGTGTCCACACTGCCGCGGTGTCTGTTATGGGACTGGCACCGCCCAGTCCACCTTGAGGACCGGGTGATTGTTACCCCGTGCTTTTCGATCCCACAATGCAGCTCGCTGCGTAGAGACTGGTGCCACACATCCACACTACGCCTGGTAACATTACCAAGGCATAACCGGTTTCATAATCATTGCTGAAACCGCCTCATATGGGGTTTCAACAACGATTATGAAAACACCTTCTGTAACATTACAGGTGTAAACATAAACCGTTGCGGTAACAGTTTGGGCACTCTGTAACATTACAGAGGGGTAGCGTGGACAGGGCCTAAAAGGAGAAAACAAAGGCCATGCTAAACAAATTCACACATAAGGGTACAACCAGTTTACGATCTGGAAAGCATAAGAAAGAGCAGATATTCACCCAAGGGAAGCTTTTTTTTAGTAACAAAAGCTGGAAGGAATTACAGGACAGCATAGGATCATATTCTCAGATGTACACTATTAAGAGATGCCACAAATGAGGAGACAACTCCACACACATTGTAGGGTCCTGCAATGTTACTGTTCTGCAGCCAGTCTTTTAATGAGAACTTTAATCACTTTGAAGATTGCCCTCTAGTGTCATGTCTAATCTGGTCCACGCTGAATATTTTCTGCAGCAACTCCAAGCAGTACAGCACCTTTTAAGGTCACTTAGAGCTGATATGTACCCATATTGGCTCTGTAGATTATGTGGGCATGCAGCATGAAAGAAATTCTTCACACATCCTCATAACAACAAAGTGCTAAAAATTCAGTCCCAAATTAACTACCAAACAACAAGGGCTGTCTATGTGATCAGGGCCTTGTGACCAATATTACATTGGTAAAACTACAACAGCACTGAAAACAAGAATGACCAAGCATTAATGCTCAATCCCCAGATGGGACCCTTTCTCAAGTGTGGCAGTACGTTTTAAGTAGAGGGAGCACACTGGAGCATCACTCCATTTTGGGGGTATTCAGCAAGCTATAGTTCCCCTTGGGGGGTCAATAAACTATTAGAAAAGGTACTGATGCAGAGGATTTACAAGTAGGATACCCTCAATGGGTGGTGGTGCCTTCATGAGAAATCGTACCAGCAGGCTTGTTGGTAAAACACATACAGTATTAGCTACTATCTGCTTTCCCCATGCTCAGTCCTCTTTTGTTCCCATATTTGGGATTTTATGTGGCCTATTTTTACGTCCCTACTTTATGTGGAGTTGTTTGCATGGATTCATTTTATGTTCATTACATATTGTATAGTTTTCACCATTGTTACATGATTTAATTTACAGTTAGGAATTATTTTGAATAAGTTTGATGTCAATGTTGCACACCAGTGTTGTCACTCAGCCTTTAGTTAAACTAAACTGGTAGGTAATACAGTTGTAATCCCCTTTTGGGGGCTTACTAGTTGATTTCTTGTAGCCATAGTGTCTGTAGCTTGGGGCCCTGCCTACCGGCAGGGGAAGCCTCAGCACAGAGGTTATAAAAGGTGGGAGGTTTTGGTGCTTAGGGAGATCCAAAAGGTCCATGGGAGAGAGAGAGAGAGAGAGAGAGAGAGGCAGCCCATGTTTGTTTCAGCTGTGAGGGCTGAATTGGACTGCTTGTCACCTCAGCCCACTGCCCTCAAGGACCAGCATCATGAATGTAGCGGCCAGGGACGGGAGGAGTCCAGAGTCATTTGGGGACTGCTTGTGCCAGTGGGAGCCAGAGCCCGGGAAGAAGAAAGTGGCCCACCTTGTTACTCTTTGGCACCTTGGTAGGGCAGCACAGGTGAGTGCCCCATTTCTCTCATCTGTAGGTGAGCATGGAGCAAGTTCTGGACCAGGTCATTGGGGCAGCATGGTGGAGGCAGCCTCTGTTGTTGGGAGCACAGGGTGGCAGTCTGTCTCCCTTTACTGTGGCATTTTGGCCTGGCCTGGAGGTTCTGGGGAGCCTTTCAGCCCTAGAGTGGAGTTGCAAGGGTCTCCGGGGTGGCCAAGGCTATCAAAAACACCCTGGGACACACACAGCTGCAATAAGGCCTGAGACAGAGGGGACTTAGTGTCTTCAAGAGGGACTTGGTTTTATGAGTAGGAAGACCACCTTAAGGCATGCCTAGATTTGAACTCCCAGTTAGTGATGGGCGAAGTGGTCCCAATTCGCTCCGCGAAGTGATTCGCAGAGTGAAGGTGAATTTGCAGAGTGCTCCGCAACATGAAGTGGAGTACTTCGCATTATAATGGGTAACACGAAGTCCATTGAAAACAATGACTTTGCGTTACTCCGCCTTCCACTTCACCTCACTTCACCTTGTTTTTAAGCTCCAAAGGCGAATTCTGCAGTGATTCATGGGATTTCAGGTCACATGGGCTCTAGATTGTTCTGCATAGCCTCAGTTTGGGGTAGTGTGTGCAGGAAGTTGTAGGAGACAATCTGCTCTGAGAGCTCTCTGTGATTCAAACCTTCAAAAAGCTGTCAAAAAAGCCTTTATGGGTCTTTTTTTTTGCTGAAACTTTAGTTCATCGATTATAGGAAACCCTCCTGTGCTCATGTCATTGAGCATTTATTGTTTGTGTATGGATTTTGATTTATAATGTACAACATTCAATCTGTGTACTGAGAGACAGTGGAAGTGTGCTTTGGGGAAGGGGCGTATCTGTGGTGTAGGTAGATTAACTTGGAGAAAAAGACAGTGCTTTCTGTTTTGGTGATATTTTTCTTGTATAACTGTATTAATGTACACATAATAATATTTTTAATACTTCTTGCCATTTTTTTGCTGATTGTTGTGGTGCAGCAGTGCAAAATTTTAGTTTGTTTAAAATATGTGGTTATATTACTGAAGTTTTTAATGTGCTATGCATTACTTAGTGTGTGTGTGTGAGTATGTGTGTGACGTGTGTCATCAAATAAGACACCTTTTATTGTGCCACATAATAATTTCAGCATTGTGAAGCTGCTATCCACTGCAGCTGTGTGATTTTTGTACTTCTTTGTGGTATCTTTACTGGTACTAGTACTAGTGACTGTTACTGCAGTAGTACATAATTTTAGTTTGTTTAAAATATGTGGTTATATTACTGAAGTTTTCAATTTGCTATGCATTACTTAATGTGTGTGTGAACATGTGTGTGATGCATGTCATCAAATCAGACACCTTTTATTGTGCCACATAATAATTTCAGCAATGTGAAGCTGCTACCCACTGCAGCTGTGTGATTTTTGTACTTCTTTGTGGTATCTTTAATGGTACTAGTACTAGTGACTGTTATTGCAGCAGTACAGTACACTGCCCCTCCCCGTGACCCACCCCAACTGGCAAAGGTATTCGTTTCCAGATTTGACTTTCTGATAGTGAGCATTGGTTAGGTGTTGTGCCTTTGTGTCTTCAGTGCACAGCGCAATCTTAATCTGTCTGTGCATTTGCATCTCTTTAGGGCCCAATCTCCATCTGTAACTTAAGTCACAGTTGTTTCTTTGGCTTCCCTTCAGAGTACTGGACAGGTGTGGTGCTTAATTCTGCATGAACATTGTACTCATTAATATCTTTTTAAGTCAGGATCATCATCACGAGTCACTCGTGATACAAATTGTGTTCTTCATTGTCACAGTCACAAATGCAGTCACAAATCATGATTCACGATTGTTCACGTCACGAATCACAACATTAATTTTTTTTAATAGTTACTTGGCTGTATTGTAAGCCCATTTTGTAGTATCTCTCCATGCTTCACCACCCCACCATTGTACTCATTATTGTTTGTTTTTAAGTCAGGGAGTTGGACAGTGTCTGCAGTACATACACAGACTGGAAAGAAGACTGACTGAACACATACAGTTTAGCACAGTATACTTGCATTGCTTGGAATACAAAGTGTCATGCATATGGAAGACAACAAAAAAAGGGCATAATTACATAGAAGGGTCGGTGATGGTGGAGGAATACATTTTATAACACAGCAAGGAAGGTGTGCGGGGGAACATGGTGTGAGGAAAAAAAAACTAATGTGGGATCCCGTGGTGATCCAGCAGCAGCTCCAGCATGGACATAATTTGCAACTGATGTCCCTCTATGTGATCCAGTCGCTGCTTCACAGCAATCACCCTCTCGTTGTTCTGGTCCTGCTCCGGGGGGGGCACTCACAAGTTTTGAGCATTCCAACATGAATGAGCACCCATGCCCTCCACACATGCGCACTGTACAATGCTAACAACTACCACGCTCTCCCAGAGCTGCCCCTTCCCCAGACATTCCCTCACCCTGGTCCATCTCTCCTACTGAGCTCCCTCAGCCCGAGCAATCACTACTCACACTGTCACACAATAACACACAGTCACACAGACACAGAAAAACAACTAACTACTTATAAAGGTAAGAAAAATAAAACTGACAGAATGAACAAATTAAGTAAAAAAGAGTACAGAAAAGACAAAAAAATGTAGCTTTTAAAAAAGCTGTTGGTCTAAATCAAAGTTTAAATCTCCTCCTCGCTCTGATCTAAAAGTATCAGCAGTCACAAAACACACTACTCTCTCTCTCTGTTTGCACAGGAGAAAGTAAAAGTGTCTGCTTGTATGACTCACTTTCTTCCTGCCTAGTTAAAGAGCATGTGACTTACAGTACTGTAAGCCATGTGATGTGTGGGGGGGGCTGCCAAATCTGAAACACCAAGTGGATCACTTAGAATCATAATGAGGAACGCGAAGTCCATTAAAAACAATGACTTCGCCTTACTTCACATTGCCATTCCGCCTTAACGCAAAGTGGTAATGACAAGGCAGAGTGAGCAGCTTGCATTGCCCACTCCGCATAGCGGAGCGACATCATGAAGTGCCCACTTCACGTTCACTTCGCCGGCGGAATTTAAATTCACTGCATCTCTACTCCCAGTGTGGAGACGACCACGTACGGTATTCAGCTACTCTCCATCCTGTAACTGGTAGTAAGCTGTGTGGCCTTTGAGATCATGCCTGGTAAAAGTGAAAGAAAAATGTATGTTTGGTGCAGGAGGGAGTTTGAAGAGAACAGACCTGTTTGTAGCCTGCATTCCAGCTGAGTTGTGTTTGCTGCTGTCAGGATTGTGAGCCTGTTTGGTCCTGAGGGAACACTGCAGGGGAAAGCTTTTAACAACTAAAAGTTTGCTGCAGACTGTATTGGGCAGTGCACCCTACATGGTTTCCCACCATTGCGATTTGCACCCACCGCTCCATGGAGTGAGTTAAGTCAGTTGTGATAAATCAAATCTATTATTTTCCCTTTCTTTAATCTAGGGTGGGCAATAGACTTAATCCCTTTGGCTCAGTGTGTGTTTGCATTTAATCAAGTTTGCCCCCACAGATGTTGTAGCCCCCCCCCCCACTGCTAAGTAAGGCCGGCACTCCCTGAGACACCACTGAGGAACCCAGGTAATGAGTTGTATTAATTTTCCTGAGACTGTTTTCTGGCTGCAAGTACCCCTTTCTCAATTGTAACATCTGGTATACCCCTAGACAATGGGAGGGGAGGGGGCTTTACACAGTGTTTCTCTATCCACCATAGTTAGCCAGCATTGCTCTATATTTAAATCTTGATACATCTGAAGATGAATAAGGGAACTAGTAGGTTTCCCTTTTATAATATGGAATGTTGTACATACTAACTGCTAAACTGGGCTGAAGTGACTGTAATATACAGCAGGATATAGAAGGATACATTAAATTACCTTTTTTCACCAGTGTATTTTCATTTATTTTAAATTATGAATCACCTCTTATTTTATTCAGAATACTTTAACTTAAAAATCTGTCTCCAAAAATAGTATCCTTTTTCACAGTATCATTATAGAATTATATTTGCGGTCCGATGGGCAACAAGTGCAGTGCTCAGAGCCAGCATAAGAATACATTCAATGGGCCTACATAACCAGAGTAGTGTTATGCTAGTGCAACTGTGATAACTGGCCTTCACACTCTATTCCACAGGGATTTACCACCCTGTAAGGGTACCAAAGGCAAGGTACTCTCAAAGAATGTCCCCCCCCAGAGGTGCCGCAGGAAAGATCTCCTTGGCTAAAGGTACCTTAGTAAGGAGCCCCTGAGGAGAGAGGCACACCACAGAAGGAGGAGGGGAGGATGGCGGGGCAAAGCAACAGGGCTTCAGAAGGAGGCTGGTAGGAACTGCTTATATAGCTCAGGAAGACGGTGTGGCTGGTTGCTCCCCCATTCAACTACAGACATAGCCTTTCAATTCAATGGGCCTATGCAATGAGAGTAGTATTATGCTTGTGCAACTGTGATGATTGTTTGGCCAGTTGCACTCTATTCCATGGGGAATTACCACCCTGTAGGGGTACCAAAGGCAAGGAACCCTTGAAAATGGTTCTACCCCTAGAGGTGCTGTGAGAAAGGTTCCCTTGGCTAAAAGTACCTTAGGAAGGAGCCCAAAAGAACACTGAGCAGTAAACGTTGACTTTGAGGTACAGAATCTGATTGACAGCAATGAGGCAGCTTGATAAAATACAAATGAGATGCACAAGCTGTCAGGACTGCACTGTAGAATGAATTGCACTGATGAGATCAGGGGGCTTCCTAAGGATAGAGGGAACTGTGAGTAGGGCCACCATCCATCTCCATCCAACAGCAGAAACCTACCTAAAGAAACTAGGGAATATACTATAAACAACTGACTACATATGACCTTTGGCATGGAGGAGAGGAAAACACCTTTTTAAAAGGAGGAAACCTTTGGGGATCCAAGACCTAGGTGGCCTTCCCTCCAGTCTAGGGGTAATTTATTTAGTGATGGCTCTGCTGCTGAAATTTTAGAAACCCAATTAAAGGGGAAGAATATTCCAATTTTGTGGAAAGCTCTCATGATCACTTTAACAGGAATGCCGTGAAGGGCTGTGAGAGGCCTCTGCAACAATGGGCACTCTGAGTGAGAGTGGACCCCAAAGATGGGGGGAGGAGAGCGATGACCACTAAGGCACTCACCTGACCTACCGACTAACACAAACCAGGTGAACTAGAGGCAGTCATATGGAGAACAGCTTCCAAAGGTACAATGGCAAAGCCATAGCCAAAGGAGCCCTCTTGGAATGGAAGGGCTCCATCCCTCGGCAACTAAATGGTCTTAAATTCTGCATCAAGAGGTGCGCTGTATGAAATTGCATGATAAAGCTCTGCCCAGAACAAGGACATTCCCACTATGGTCCAAATGAGAATGACCCCACCCCAAGGTTTAAATACTCAAGATGCGGACTTCATGACAGCAGAGTGAGACCGTTGGTTTACAGGGCATGCCCTGAGCCAAAAAAAGTTATGGACATGGTTGGCATGCCTCCAATTTTGGAATAAGAGCATGATTCAACTTTGAGTGCTTGATAGGAGGGGGCAGAGTGAAGCCAGAGGCCATAGATTAGGTAGCAGATTACTGATGAAGATGCTGGCCTTGAAAGGTTGTGAGTGAACACTGCAACCACATGGTTGAAAGGCTGCGAGTGAATGCTGCAACCATGAAATTGAAAGTTGCACGCAAACTCTGAAACCATGAGAATTACCAAGGTGTGCCTGGGTGAGGTAGGAGGCTGCAGTGCGTACCAACGATTGGTATTTAGTTAATGGTAACAACCAGCTGAAAACAAGCCAACCAAATCAATTATGGAGCCGAACTGATGGTGACATAGAAGGTAGATGTTTAGGCAGTGAGAGACTGTGATGCCAGTGATTGAATCAAGGAGGTTTAGTGGAAATGAATCAATGAGGTTTAGCAAATAGGAAATATATAACAGATTTGCAACAGCATTTGCCACAGCAATAAAATGTGTGGCAGCATAGGTAAGCATGACTCATTGCATATGAGTTAAGCTGAATTAAGAATATGCTTAGCCAACCAGTTCCATGTAGTAGTAATCATAGCTCACATAAGGCATTGGATGGTATGGTTTCAGCAAGAACAGTGAATTAGTATGATGGCATACATAGTGATTGATAAGATTGGCAGAAATACTTTAAATGCCATTAAGGCAGAGACAGGTTAATGCAAGGCAGTAAGTATTTGCAAATAGTAAGTATAAATCTCTTAAGCACCATTAAGGCAGAGTTAGGTTATGGCAAGGCAGTAAGTTTTGCAATGCAGCAATGAAATGCACAAAGTTCTTGAAAGCTATGTAGGCTGTGAGGTAAATCTATGTGTGCAATGGATAACTGAAAGCCATGTAGGCAAGGAACAGTGAGGACAGGAGATTCATTTAACTTACTTAAAGCATGCTCCTGCTATGTGGGCCATGATGCACCATCAAGACACCAGAGTACTCTGCCGTAGGAATAACAGGGAGCAAGGAGAAAGGCACCATGAGACCAGAAAAAAAAATTAAACTCCAAAAGTTATGACTGCGAATCCTGGTACAGTGGTGCAAGAAAGGGCTTGCTATGCATACTACATAAACACCAACTTTAACAATCTTGCACTCATAGAACAATGAATCCTTGAGACCAGGCAACGCAGAAATGAAATAGCAGAAAGTGTCAGTATAGCAAGGCAGCATTTGCCCTAGTTGAGCTAGCACTGAGTAAATCATGAGCAGAGCTGTAAAATATGGAGTAGCTGCTAGCTAGGCAGCAGAGCCAGGACCAGGTGCAATCAATTAATGAGGAGCAGGAGGCAGCAAACTGCAGCGTGAGCTGAAACATACAATAACAATTGAAGGAAAACTGAGGTGTGGTAGGAGCCTGGAACACAGGCAAGATAAACACAGAGCAAACAAAGGAAACAAGATGATACAAAACTAGAAAACCCCAAAATGAAACACAAAATAAAAATACAACAAAAGGAGAACAGAAAAACAGACACACAAGGAAGCACACAGCAACAGACAGAGGAAAAATAAAAATACAAAACAAAAGCAGGAGAACACAAAAAAATCAGATGTCCAGCACAAACCAAGCAGAGCCAAACCACAGCAATGGTGGTGGGTGTGTGTGCAAAGCCTCAGTGGGCCCCAAGGGAGAAGACAAACCAACAGAGCCTCTGGCCAGAAGGAAAAAGTGCTTCAGAAAGAGGCTGGGAGGAACTGCTTATATAGCTTAGAAAGGGGTGTGGCTGGTTGCTCCACACCCTGAACTATAGTCATAGCCTTTCAATTAAATGGGATTCAAAAGTATATATACAAACTGCGAGACTTGAGCAATGGTAAAACTCATCGGGAATGCTTCAAAACTACACTGAATGTACCAACAGTAGGTAGTAGTGTTTTGGCTGCAGGAGTGGTTGACTAGGGCAAAGAATCAGGCATCAACTTGAATTCATGCTGTCATAAGTCATGATGCCAGCATGCTCTGCTGGTCATGGGTTGAAGTAGTCACGCCTCCATGCTTTCCATGCTGCCAGTATCTCCCGACACATAAGTGAGCACAGCACAAGGTAAGCATTGTTATTTCTCAGAGAACAAATTTAACTTTTAGAAAGATTTGGCAACAAGAGACGTGCAAGAGATACTAGCAACAGGCCGGCATACTTATCTGAGGCAAGCAGGAGTTAAACAACTAATATGTTTTTGTACTATAAGTGTTTGAATCTCTTTTAATAGCGGCAGCAGTATAACAGTGCTTCTACACTGTCAAAATGAAATACATGAAAACCATATAAGACTTTGAATTTAAATATTAACTCTATGGAGTGCCTAAACATTAATCCATAAGGATTACCCAACATAACTCTCTTATTTAATAACAAAGTCTAAAGTCTGTTTAAAGATGATGCAACACTGAAACACGTTAATGTTTTCAGCTTACTTTAAAAGATAAGTTACATTTGCAACAGGCTATCAATATAGTGTTGTATTCCTAAAGCAGAGGGCCATTTTGTGTACCCAATGGAAATATTTAGCAACTTAAAGCTTTATACTGTGAATACATCCTGTAGTAGAGGGCTATTTGGTGTATGTAATGTATTAGTAATAGTTTAATAAAGTATACAAGTCATGTTTAACTCAAGAGATGTTAAGTTAGTAACTCTTTAAGAAGATATTATTTAAATAATAAGATAATGTTTTTGATGATGGTTTATTTTGTGTAATTATTACAGAAGTCCCAGAAGATGATATTTGGGCAAAATATCAGGGGTTTGAAGGAGTAACTTCACATTTTGATTAAAGCACAATTGTTTTGGCTTTACTGCACAACTCAGAGTGACCCACTTTAGCCTATTTTGTTACATACTTTTCATCAGGCCAGCTCCACAGAATGACTGCATGAGAAAAATCAGTGATGGGTGACAGAGAATGAGATGGCAACCAACTGAGGTTGAGAGAAGGCTGTGCTGATCACCCACCATGAGACCACTGTAGCAGTATATAGCATAGTAATGGGGATTGGCATGGCTGTCAGAGGGTGGGTGAGAGTGGGGGTATTATATGAAACTGGAGGGACTGGCCAGTTCAAGTGTGCCACCAGGGTTGGACACTCAATGGATGCAAATGTAAAGTTTTGTGTTAAGGCAATAACAGATAAAACAAAACATTGTGATTGGGCTGGGCTTCCATTGATGGAGAGAGGATAGCATGGTGTTTTCTTTTTTAATTTGTAACTTCAAAAGTCATTAACAATTGAACAAAATTTAAGGTTTTTTTTCAGCAATGTTTTCCTAATTTAATGCATATTTAAAAAATTATTTAAAACAAAAAAACACTTGAATCTACCTTACACCCCACTGTGTTAACCACATATTTTTCAGACTACAGCTCCAAGCATTTTTTGTTGTCGTTCTTTTAAACAATACTTGAATAATCTACCCTTAAACCCTTCTCTGTCAAATTTACAAGTTTTGAATTATTTTTTTTTTTTGGTGCTTATGTGCAAAGGGTTCACTTCCTTTACCCACTACTGTGACCAATGAAACTCACAAAACTGGAAGTCATCTGTCACAAAAGCAGATCTCACCTCATGGAAAGGAAACTATCATCACAAAAGAAAAAAAAATTATGAAAACGTGAAAAAATGAACTGTGCACGTGCACCATTGGGATTTTATTTCCTGAACAGTTTATGACCTACAAAGTTCCCTACAAAGTTCTCAATAAATCTTCCTATCAAAGAATCATCCTTGGACCTAACTCTAACTAACCAGAAAATTTCTGGGTTGAATTCATATCCTACATGCACTATCAGTGTGTAAAAAATGTCTTTTTTTTACATTTTTTCATTTCTGACCTTCTAGAACTTTTAAACTTCTAAACCGAGCATTAGAAAAAAAATTTCAGAATCCAGAGATCCTGGCATTGAGAATGTGCAGTCCACTATTCACGTTACTCCATCCAGTGAATGGCACCATATTAAGGTGCAAAAATCAGGGTTTAACAATGAAGTACCTTCTCACCCTTAGTCATATGGGTGTGGTTGTGTCCTTGTAATATATTACTAGAGACAGAAAGAAAAGCAGAGATCTACCAAGGAAAAAATTTTCTTTTTTTTTATTCTTTTGTTATGCTTCCTTCTGTGCCACTACCAATCCTATCCCTAGGGTTCCCCAAGCTGCCTGGCTCTACTGAACTCCAGTCCCTTTCAGATACCTACCTCCGTCCTGCTATGGACTCAGACACCCCCCTCCAGGCATGGAATAGGCAAGCCACCACTACCTGCACAAACTTCATCAGGCTGGTACCTGATGGTTCCAGGACAGTCTGCCTTCAGTTCACTGGGGGCCATCAGGCCATCTGGGGGCTCTTTTCCTTGTTTCTCACTGCCCTGATGATGCAAGTCATGCAGGAGACCCAAGCTACATGTGCCCACATAGGCATGCTGCTGCACTGGATCTTGGCCTGCTTCCTCCCTCCCTCCCTCCCACAGTGCCCTTAACTGTACTGCCACCCGTGATCAGCAGGGCAGTGACCCTCCCACCCCAGAGGATGAGCGAGTCCCCTGAAATGCTCAATACTCTTCCCTCTGGCCACCCCCAATGACCTGAACTTGTTCCCAAACTCAGGTCACTAGCATTAAGAGCAGTAGTGGTACCACTGATGTGCAGATAGGGCAGTCAATAAAGGCTAAATTCAATATTTAATTTTAATTTATAAATTAATGGAAAGAATTACGAATTTGCAGTATTCTTTAAATTTCAAAACTTCTGATTGTAACTCTACTGAAATTTCCTTCAGTAATAAAACCTGATTCAAATGGCATATAATGGTAGGATAATGAACAAGGCAACTTTAAAAGCTTGAAGTGCAGGCAATGGCCCTTAACAATTCCTAGTTTGCTAGCCTGTGGATCTGAGAAGGCAGTATAGAGCTATGGTTAGGGCACTGAGCTGCAATCCTAGACACCTGGGTTTGAATTCCACAGACCCCACTTGCATACTGTGTGACCCTGAGCAAATCACTTAACTTTCCTGTGCTCCCAATTCACACCCGAAAACAAGCTTTAGCTTAGTGTGCCTATCCTGTTTAAAGGTCATGTACAAAGTCTGACATGCTTAAATCAAGATTCTCAGAAATAAATGTGTTGCTCGTACCTCAGTTGTCCCTGTATTCATGTTCTGTTTTCAGTTTTCAAAAGTTGCTCCCATTTTCTTTTTTTTTTGAAGTTTTGTTATTAGCACTCACCTGACTAACGCTCTGACTGACTGCTAAGCTCTGGAGGCCCTCTGATATAATTTAAGGGCAGGGTCAATTTGGAGGGCATAGTGCATACAGGGGGGGAATCTCATACAATACTCCATAAGTTTGTATCAAATCTGCATACATTCAGCTATATTTCAAACATTACCGTTAAATATAGCTGAATGTGTACAGACTTGATGCAAACTTTTGGAGTATTGTATGAGAATTTGGAGGCAACAAAGAAATTGTCTGTGGGTGCTGGCTTGGAGTCAGCTTTTCAGACAGCCTCACAGGGATGAATCAATTGCAAACATAGAAGGCCCTACTAACTACTCAGCCCCGGCTATAAGGTATGATGTGCACTGCCCTAGATGGCCTTCCAGCTAACCACCTGTGGTCACTTGATAACCCCCTGTGGATTGGGTAGTGGTCCAGATAAGCTGTAACACAAGGTGGGTGGGGGGTGATAAGCCATTTGACTACTAATCCAAGTAAACTTTAAAGACACAGGGAATACCATTGGGGATTTCAGCCTCTGCTATATGTCTCCTCTGTTCTGGTAAAGCGGGTATGGGACCTACTTAGACAAGGAGTGGTAACTGTAGAAAAACAATTTTTTGAAAGCAAATGATATACAGTATGTACTTCCATGCACACTAGAATCAGGAAGGCAAGGGCATGGTTTTAAATAGCATTGTTACTGATTTTCTCAAATGATGCTTTGGCTGCAGCCGTTATTTGGTTAGTGTGTAGAATTGTGATTATATGACTCTGCTATCTGTTTAATTGCACTGCATCAGAAATAATTCCTTTGATGCAGAAATAATTTTAAGGCAAATTATTTTTTAACAGTAATATGAATTTCTCTTACATAACAAATTTGAAATGTGGTTGCACATTGTACCGACACTAAAGATAATTCAGCATCACATCAACTTTGCAGTTCAAGATGTCCTACTGTGTCATTTTCCAAAATTATGTATCTATTTTGAGTTCTACAAGGAAAGACATGTTGTACTGGTCATAGCACATTTCCAGATTCATTGGGGGGTGGGTGGTGGTGGTAGATAATACAGTAAGGTGCAAAGTATAATGCAGGAACAGTTGTACCAATAAAAATAAACAAATGGTGCAAAGTAATAGTGCAATAAAAACAATATGCAAAAACAATATATGGTAGAACACAATGCAATAAAGTGCCTATTGGCTCCAGGACCGGATCCAGAGGGTCGTAGTTGGCGGGATAGTCTCATCCCCAAGGAAGGTCATTAGTGGGGTCCCACAGGGATCAGTCCTTGGGCCCCTCCTGTTCAACACCTACATCTCTGACATAAGGACAGGTATCAGGAGTGAGATGAGTCTCTTTGTGGATCACTTAAAATTGGGGGCGGTGGTGGATGGGGACGAGGGAAGGGTGGCCCCACAGGGGGACCTGGAGGCTCTGTAAAGATGGTCTAGAAAGTGGAAGCTGAGGTTCAACACAGGGAAATGCAAGGTACTGCACCTGGGGGCCAGAAACCCAGGCCAAGTGTACACCCTGGGGGGGAAATGCTACAAGTCTCGATGGCTGAGAGGGACCTGGGGGAGGTGGTGGATGCCAAGATGAACAACTCAGAGACTTGTAGGAGGGCAGCAGCCAAGGCCAACAGGATGCTGGGATACATCGCTAGGGGGATCACCTCCAGAGGGAGGGAAGTGATACTCCCTCTGTATAACCTCATGGTGAGGCCGCACCTCGAGTACTGCATGCAGTTTTGGAGGCCACATAAGAGGGACATTAAACTCCTGGAGAGGGTCCAGAGGAGGGCAACCAAAGTGATTTGGGGCTTGGGGACAGGACCTATAAGGAGGCTCGAAGAGCTAAATATATACATTGGAAGAGAGAGGGACGGGGGACATGATAGAGTCTTCAGGTACATGAAGAGGGTAAATAGGGAAGGAACAGTCAGGGTGCATCAAAAGAAGGAGGAGGGGCCACTAGAGGGCATGGGTGGAAGCTGGAGGGGAAGATTCAGGGGAGAAAGGAGGAGGTGCTACTTCACTGAGAGGGTGGTGGAGCCATGGAATGCACTGCCTAGAGGGCTGGTGGAGGAGAGATGGTGGAGGGTTCAAGAGGGGTGGGACAGGTACAGGGGAAGGGTTCTGGAAGCAAAATCCAATGCAGCGAGAATATCCGGAACTGGGAAGGGAGAAGCCAGAGAAGGCGAGGAAGGTAGCAAGGTCAGCTCCCAGGGTGGGGGCTGACCAAACGAGCAGATGCGAAAGACCATTAGGCCTATTCTGCTGGCATTTTAGTATGTTAGTATTGTATACTGACATTGGTGTTCTCCAAGTTGTACATTTTAATTTAAAATTAAACAAATACCTTATTTGATTGGAGACAACATAAATGCTATTACCATGGAAGCAGTCTGATAGCAAAAAAAGACAGAGGATTCATCCAGTCTGCCCATGGTATAACTACTTACCAAACCGTATAAATTATACTTTTATATACCAACCACTCTCCCCCAGAAAATTAGGTATCGCAACTGGGGCCACACGTCACCAGCAGGATCAGAATTAATAAATGCATATGTAAATATACTTCACTGAAATAATTCTGAAAAAAATATATTTTTAATGCATGGCTGTCTATATTATTCGCATGCACTCCACTGCAAATATTGCACATCAATACCCCAAGAATTGCAATAAACATTCTGTGTTCTGGTTGTTCTGGTTTTTGTATTGTTATAGTTACAAGGTTTACCTGCCACAGCTGATGCCATGGCAAACATCAGAAGAAGTGGCTGGTCTATGAGTTTCATTGTGTTTTGTGAGTGGATGGTGTGATGGTGGAAAAGTAATGCATAGGACTACAGGACAGCACTTGAGATGCATGGCACATTCTGTTTCAAAGCACTCCATCCCTGCAAACAACAAGCTACCATCTATCTTGCCCCCCTCAACAGTACACTCGCCATCAAGACGGCCACCTGGGGAAAATATTGTGGTCAGCTTTTGAAAAGAACATGGCTTTATCTGAGCAAATTATGAGAATGTAGCATGTCTGGGGTGAGGAAATGAAGTCTAGTTTTCTCAGATTTAAACCTAAAGCATGTATTTTAAAAAGCTGTATCTAGATGTAAGGATATGCTTTGAGTTCAGCAGTGTGGTGTGGCAGGCAATATTTTGCATGTACTGTAACTACAACCAGTTATACACCTAGCACTGAAGTGCTGCATAAACAAAGACATTGTAAGAAAGAAAACAAACAAGCAGAAATCTATGTGGTTTTAACTTAACTCACCATTTCCTACTTTAAAGATATTTTAGCTTTTTCATTAAGTGTAAAGAATCAAGAAGGCAAGGACATGGTTTTAAATAGCATTGTTATTGTTTTTCCTCATTGCCTATGTATTTAGTTGTACAAAACAACACTGCAGAACTGAGTTAAGTCAGTATTAGGTCTTTTCATGTATACTTCGCTTGAGTGCCATGTTTAAAGTTAAGAATATAGTGTCATTTGGGGCAGAAGTGGAGTGCACTTCTAAATGTGAAGCTCACTAAACGTAATACAAAAACAAAGGAAGAGGGACCAGTGTATACAGAGAGCTCAGAAGATATTCAATAGTTAAATTATTGGCTCATATTTTTCAGAAAAATGCTGAATCAACTCAAAAGAGGTTTCCTCGGGGGTGGAGTTAGCAGGTACCTGCACATGCAAATACAATTGTCAATTAAACCAAGTTCATAATGATTGGTTAAACTATTAATGTCTAAATAAGTACAGATGAGCACACTAAAATGCATACTGCTTAAACGCATAGACCAGTTAAACACATACAGTTTTAAAGTCCCAATTTTTACCATACCTGCAGTAATAAAAATACCTCATAAACACATAATACATCCCATTTAAATGCATACTTTTTTGGGACCTCACACAGTGTTTTTGTCTCCTTTCATGGTCCTATGTTACTGAATGTGTTTGAGGCACCAAATGACCAAGTTAGCATGTTAGAGCATGGCAGGGGTGATTCAGCCACTGAATCACTGATGCACCTTGTTAGATTGCTAGTGCCATTAATTGCTTAATTGCTTGTGCTATTTAAGCACTGTGTGTTGATTGGCACCTCATATGCTGACAATGGTCACATCAAACTCCTGACCTGTTTCCCCTTACCCAAAGAAGAAAGAAGTAATCTACATCAGTAGTATAGCTGTGCTGGACAATTTGGACCTGCCTGTGGCTACTCAGAGTCAAGTTGCAAGACAATGAAGGATCTCCCAATCTAAAGTGAGTCACCTGCAAATTAACAAAGACTCAATCAGAGCAATCAGAGCATCTCGCTGAGGATAGTGTGGGTGCCCCAGGACTGGAAGGTGGTGCATATAATGCCTATCCACAAGAGGGGATCAAGGGAGGTGGCAGGGAACTACAGGCCCATCAGCCTGACATCGTTGGTGGGCAAGGTGATGGAGGGCATTGTCAAGGAGAAACTGGGGGAGACCTAGAAAAGTTGGGGTGCCTGGATGATAGACAGCATGGATTCGTCCCGAGGAAATCATGTCAGACAAATCTTGTGGAGTTCTATGACTGGATGACGAGTGCTTTGGACCTGGGTAGACCAGTGGACATCCTCTTTCTTGACTTCAGCAAGGTGTTTGACTCTGTTCCTCATGGGGCCCTGTTGGATAATCTAGGAGAAATGGGGTTGGGGAACCAGAGGATCAGATGGATAGGAAATTGGCTCCAGAACTAGACCCAGAGGGTCGTGGTTGTCAGGATAGTCTCATCTCCAAGGAGGGTCATTAGTGGAGTCCCTCAGGGATCAGTCCTTGGGCCCCTCCTGTTCAATGCCTATGTCTCCAACATAAGGAAGGGTATCAGGAGTGAGATGAGTCTCTTTGCAGATGACTCAAAACTGGGAGCGGTGGTGGATGGGGAGGAGGGAAGGGTGACCCTACAGGGGGACCTGGAGGCTCTATAAAGGTGGTCTAGAAAGCAGAAGCTGAGGTTTAATGAGGGAAATGCAAGGTACTGCACCTAGGAGCCAGAAACCCGGGCCAAGAGTACACCCTGGGGGGAAATGCTAAAAGTCTTGATGGCTGAGAGGGACCTGGGGGAGGTGATGGATGTCAAGATGAACAACTCAGAGACTTGTAGGAGGGCAGCGGCAAAGGCCAACCAGCTGCTTGGATGCATCGCTAGGGGGACCACCTCCAGAAGGAGGGAAGTGATACTCCCACTGTATAATTGCTTGGTGAGGCTGTACCTCGAGTACTGCGTGCAGTTTTGGAGGCCACATTTAAAGAGGGACATTGAACTCCTGGAGAGGGCCCAGAGGAGGTCAACCATAATGATTTGGGGCTTGGGGGATAGAACCTATGGGGAGAGGCTCGAAGAGCTAAATATGTACATATTGGAAGAGAGAAGGGACCAGGGGGACATGATAGAGGTCTTCAGGTACATGAAGGGGGTAAATAGGGGAGGATCAGCCAGGGTGCTCCGAAGGAAGTGGGGGCAACTAGAGGACATGGGTGGAAGCTGGAGGGGGAGATTCAAGGGAGAAAGGAGGAAGTGCTACTTTACTGAGAGGGTGGTGGAGCCATGGAATGTGCTGCCCAAGGGGCTGGTGGAGGCAGAAACAGTGGAGGGGTTCAAGAGGGGGTGGGACAGGTACAGGGGAAGGGTTCTGCAAGTAAAAACCAGTGTAGCAAGAATATTTGGGACTGGGAAGGGAGAAGCCAGAGAGGGAGAGAGGGGCAGCAAGGTCAGCTCCCAGGGTGGGGGCTGACCAAATGATCAGACACAAAAGAATGTTAGGCCTATTCTGCTGGCATTTTAGTATGTTAGTATGTTAGCAAATTTTAAAAGCAACTCTAGCATGAGCAGAAAAAGAAAAAGGGAGGGTAAGGACTCAACAGTAGAGGATGCTCTGCTGTGTTTGCTTGAAAATGCTTGGGGTTCTGATATTCCGGTTTCCGGACCCATAATGCATACCAAAACAAAAAAGTTTTCAGAAGTCTTAGGGAAGCTAAAGTATGAACCTAGCAATGGGTGGCTGTGCTGCTTTATACAGGGGCACAACATTTTGTTTAAAAAGGCACATGGTGAAAAACAAAAGATGCCGACACTGCAAGGCCAGATAACTGGGTGTAGACAGTGCTACCTACGATTTTCAGCCCAAAGATGTGTACAGTGCCGATGAAACAGACATTTATTACAGGGCTACACCAGATGGGACACTTGCATTCAAAAATGATTTAATTTCTGGGACTAAGAAGGCCACCATAAGATTTTAGACTGACTAAAATGGCCAAAGATTTTCTTTGCAGCTCCCACTAGTGATACCATACATGTAGAGCCCCACCCCCTTAAAGCTCTGTATCATAACCATAGTTTTCTTGCCTCCTAACATTATGTCATTGATTCAGTCCATGGACATGGGCATAATTAAAAACTTAAAAAAATAACAAATTAAAAAGCCTATACAGGCATTGCCTGATAGATAGGATCCTGACATCCTTTGACAGTGGGGTTACAATTTCAGTGAATGAGCTGGCAAAAAAGTTAACCATACTGGATGTCATTCACATGTTATGTCAGTCATGGGAGGAAATTAAATGTTAGACTATTCAGAACTGCTACAGGAAGACAGGGTTCCATAAGAAAATGCCATCTGCCCAGCCCAAAATTTAGATCCAGCTTAGTGTGCCCAAAAACATGACTGTAGTTAATGCATTTGTTGACATCAATAACTCGGTGCCATGCTTGAGTGAAATAACTGACTCTGAAATCACCATACAAGTTCTTCAGATAGAGGAGGAAAAGGATGACAAGGAGGAGGAAGAAACAGAAGTCTACGTGCCTACGAATTCAGAGGTGCAGCAATCCCTCAGTAAACTGCGGCGGTACATTGAGCTGAATGCTGTTTGCTATAAAAACTTTTCAGCTTTCTACCACCTTGAAGACTTCTGCACTTCAACAGCAACAAGGAAAAGTTGACAGAGTAAAATTACTGAAATCTTTGCCAAACAAAGCTGATTGTTTTAAATAAAGTGGTTTTAACAGAAGCATTAAGTCACACAAGCAAGCACTGTTTCACAACCCACCAATCCTCCCACAAACAAACAAGGATCCTATATCAAAAAAATAAAAGTGTTTTTTAACTGCAGCACTAAGTGCCAAGCAAGCACTGTTTCACAACCAACCCTCTCACAAAGTTATCAAAAACCAAAAATGCATTACACACTGAAGCATGAAGTTCTAAGTCACAAGCAAGCAGTTTCACAACCCACCCTCCCTCCAACAAACAAAAAAACAATGTTAGCAAAAAATCCATAACTGTTTTTACCAGAGGCATGAAGTTACAAGCCAGAACTATAACATTACGTGTTTCCTACATAAGAACACCAGTAACAGCAGTCCACTTAGTAAAACATGAGATTCCTTATATACATGGTCTGAAAAAAACTGCACAATGCAAAGTATACACAACTGCATAAGTGCATAGCCCGCTTAAACGCATACTTTTCTTCCATCCTGAGGGTATGCATTTAAGCAGGATGCACTGTATGTGCAAATACTGAAAGTGCATCGACAAAAGCACTGTGCAAATTAAGCATAAACTGCAAGAAGTAGATACAAAATAGATATTCATGCACATGGAAAAATTTATTTTTTTACACTCATTCTAATGTTGGTTACCACCTAACATGTGCAGTACACAATGTGTAAGAATAACAGTTTTAAGCAAAAGGGAACCCCTTGAATGGCAATTATGGGTGCTAAACTTATAGCCTGTAGGTAACCAAAACAACAGTTGACAAATCCTGTCTATAGCACATAAATGAAATGATGTACCCAGTGTCAAAAATAGTTACTCTGATAATATTAGTTTATCTGTTATAAAAAAAAGGTGCCTATTCCACTATGCAGGTAGACAGACAGAAAGAGAATCATCGGGAAGCAGACACTAACTGAGCCAGATGCAAAAGGAAAAAGACAACAGGACAAGAGGGGACTCCTATATCCAGGTGAATGGGCACCAATCTCCTTCTGTTGCATTCAAGAACTGTTATTTGACCAAGCTGATCCCTCACCTGAAAATGGATCGGTGGGGGGCTACAAACAATCACCACATGGCCAAAATGAGTGGAAACTGTGAGACACAGAGAGCTGTCATGAGGTCTAAGATGGGAGGGCAGCTCCATATGTGCCTGGACAATGCAGAGGCCCTTACGGGGAGCTCACACCTAACCAGTCAATATACAGCAAATGGACTGGGTGGGTGAAACTGTAATCACTGGAAGTGTACACAAGTTGTTGCAATGTTACTGGTTTACAGTGTTGTTATTTTCTTAGTTTAATAGGAACACTTGTCTATGCAAGGAAGGATGGATTTATTAAATCATTAATGGTAACTCCTACTACTTAAAAGAGTGGGGCAAGAAGAACGCTTACGAATGATGATGGAGGGACAAATCATTACATATAATCTGAGAGGGCATAACAGCCCAATCAAGTCAACAAGGGTGCTCAAACATCTTAAAAGATTAAACACTATGATTGTGTTGTGCTTCTATGATCACTAAAAACAATGCTGCAGTCCACAGTGGAACACTTGAGGATAGCCATAAATAAAAATTAAAAGTTTGGGAAAGTAGTTGGGGAACACTGTATTACATACACTGGGAATCACAACACAGCTAATATGGTTACTTGATGGTATTTCTAGTTCTGCGACTTTCATTTTCTCATGCCTGTAGCTCATTCACTTTCTCATGTCCATAGCTCTTTTTTTGAAAATGTGTACCATTTTACATGTCCGTTACCCTATCATTTACTTTTACATGCACACAAAGAGGCTGTAACTGCAGAAATACTAGAAAAATAAACACACTGTCTGCTTTCCAAGACCATTCTCTCCTGTTTGATTACAACAATGTTATCTATGCTTCCACCCCCACCACCTCACTCTCCCACCTAGATACCCTCCTCCACTCCTTCTGCTGCTTTGCTATCAACTCCCCACTTTGGACTCATCATTGTTGTCTCCTCTCCTCTTTAAAAATTCCCTCCCTCTCACATAGAAGACACATCCACTCCTTAATCTTCATTGCCAAGTAATTGTTCAACCTCCTTCCCCCCTTACCTCATCTCCACCCTCACTCCTGCCCCATTATCTTTCTACTTCCTGCAATCCTTTCACCCCGCACCTTCTCCATCTCTCATAGATGGTCCTCTTCAGGCCCCTCTGCCTTCTCATTCCATCTCCCCCACCTCTGGAACCAACTCCCCCCTAGCCTTCAAGACTCCCCTCATTCCCATCCCTCACGCAGCAAATAACACTCATCCCTCCCCCACCATGCACCTGCCTCCCCCCCCCTGAGCATAATTCTGAAGCTGTTTCTGTCCAGTTCAGATGCTTTGTACATAACTGTATAGCTGTACTGATTCATCCATGCTTAGATCCTCAATGTATACAGGTCAAACTTAATATATTAGTATTGCATTAGTCCTCGCTACTGCTATCTGTTATAATGATGTCTCTACTGTCTTCAACTGCTTATATGATGTGATTGTTACTTATTCTCCTGTACCCCATTTCCCTGTGTCTCACCTGAAAATGAGCCCCAGCTCAGTGTGCCTTTCCCAGTTATCAACTTTTAAATAAATAAATACTGGAAATGTGCTGTCACAGAGGAAAAGACAGGGACCATGACAGCCGACTGGGAAGAATGTGCTGAAACACTGTTAAATGCATGAATTAGAAGCATAGATAAGTACATGAAATTAACGCATTTCACAGAACTTGCAGTTAGCATTAACATACAATGTAGGTTGCAGTCTAAATTTTAAAATATTCACACTGGTGACTACTGCTGCTGCTACCATATACAACAGTACAGTGCTAGCTGGTTGGAATGTGCTTCCTACACTAAAATTACATCAGTACTTACAAGACTGGCTCAGAGGAAGAGGAACAGCATGGCTGCTTGGGACTAATGAGGAGCAGTGAAATAAATACTGATTATAGAAAAACTACGGAGTAGATTTTTTTTAAAGATTTTCAGAAATAACACACAACAGCCCAAAGACTTGCATTACTGCGTTTGTTAGGTAAAAAAAATGGGTAGCACATATGTTGCACATGAATATTAAACAAATTCCCCTAACCCCCCTTTCCCATGTGGGTGTAAGCCACATAATACAAAGAATTTATTATCAATAATTAACCCTTACATATGAACTGAGCTCACAGCATTACTTATTTCAAAAAGAGTTCACATGACATAAATAAATTGTGGCCATTTATTACTAGAACAGTGCAGCCATGTTACCAATCAAACTGGCTGTTGGCCAATCAGAGCACATTCTTAGCTGATTTGTAGGGGGCACAAGCATAAACTAGTGGGCAGTAAATAAAGGAAGGATGTGAGGCAGTACTTCATCATTGCATGAATGGTGAATAGATGGCACAATCTGCCATGGGAGGTGGCTAATACTGAGACAGTGACAGCATTCATTTATAAGTGGTTGGTGACAATAAAGGCAGGAATGTGGGAAAAGGGATATGGGTAGCAGTTGGAAAGCGGCAAAACTGCCAGTGAGGAATTTGCTTAATCATGTCCAATGGTAGGTTGGTGCAGCTCAGGTGGTTATATGGGCATACAAGACTACAAATCATTTTCTGTCAACACCTTTCTATGTTTCTATGTAGCAGTCAAAAAGATCTGCATGTATGTTGTGGGTTGATACATTAAGCTGGAACCTATTTAGCAACACAACTGGCATTCCTGGTAGAATCAGTAAGTTGCAAGAGTCGTATTTACCATGCAACAAAGAAATATTTCTCACCAAGAAGAAATTCAGGATGTGACAGAAAAAGTACATTGATCCAATTTGCTTTACTATGCAAATAGATTTTTCTACCTCACACATTTGATTGTATGTGCTTATGTTGTTATTCACTTTTATTCAAAAACACATTTTGTTAACTAAACATTTTGAGAGTCAAACATACCACATCCATCCCTTTTATAACATCTGTAACACAGATAAGAAATGTGCAAACTTTTGACAGCAACACTCACAATTATTTGCTGTTCAGGAGATAGTATTTGTGTCTCTTTAGTGAAGTGAGACTTCCATATTCTTCTACAGTTGTGACAGTTCACACAGCTATACTGCTACCCAAGTTATTAAAAGCATAGTATTTTCACAAATGATGCTTTGCCAAAGTATCACCATCCCCACAAAAACAATCTTTCATAAGCTGGGTTATTTCAATTGAAAAAAATGAAGATGACAAGGAGATAAAATAACCATTTTCACACTGATGATAAGAATATTTCTACGTGATAAGATACAGTTGCTAATTATATCAAAAGAAGAGTAGTTACGGCAAACATATTTAAAAAGAATATTCTGAAATATTATTTCATAGAGAGGGGGATCTGTGTGAATAAACTTTCTAAAAAAGTACTGGCTGAAACAGTCCAGGCCTTTAAATTAAGTGTCATTGGCTGAGTAGGTTGGCCGCTCACTTCTGTGGCCATACATTTGGAAGGTCATGGGTTCTAGTACCACACAGGAAACTTGGGGTAATACCCATTATAAAATGGGACCAGAGAATTCTGCATCCTGATTGGCTGAGAAGTACCTGTGGCCATGTCCTTATCAGGGCATATTGTGCCAAATGGCACCTCTTCAGCCAACTCAGGACTTATTACAAGATACACCATTTTGCCAACCTCTGCATTTTAAAAGTCAAGCTGTTTTACCTCACTACCCAAGCTGGAGAACACTCACCCCTTCCCCCAACAAAGACATACTTCCCTGTTATTCCCTGTTACTCCCAGTTCAGAAACACTGCTAAGATGTACATTAGATTGAAACAGAGAGAGTTTATGTTCCAAGTACTTAAAATTAAAAGCTGACCTTCACAAAATTTGTGGTGGCTGTTCATCCACGGTTCCTTCGCTAACTGTATCACCCTCCTTCCAGGCTGTGCCAAAAAATAGGCAAGAATTTGTCTAGTGCACTTACCCGGTCAACGAACTATAAATAAATAAACTGCCATTCCTACTGCTCGTCTCCATTCTCCTTGGGTTCTCAGCACTCCCTCCCTCCCTGCAGCTCATCTCCGTTCCTCTCCCCCAAGCATGATCTGAAGTGTGAAACACAACCACCTAATAAACGGCTTATCATCCATCCTAAAGAAACCGCATCCAGCATGTAGTACACCGGGAACCCAACCACAAGAGCAAAAGCCAGCTGCATAACCAGAAGTGACTCCCACAGAGGTCAGCTTATTCAGTAGATGGCGCTGCTGTAAATCCTTGCCCCATAATAGCATGAAGAGGAATAAAAACTTATAATAAAGAAAAATTACATAAATATGCACAAAATTGAATTCAAGCTGACTGCAAAACTGTAAGTGGCTTAAGTGCATATATTAGCTTCCAATGGACCCCAGCAGGACATGTTCATTTTCTACCTACTCCCACTGAAATCCAGACAAAACAACCTAAAACATAAATGAAACAAAACAAAGAAATTAAAATAAATAAATAAATAAATAATAAAAAATAGTGTGGGGGTGGTGGTGAGATGGGAGATACAGACACAGATGCCCTCTAGTGGCTTCCTCAATTACACATGGTCTCATCACAAATACTATACAAGAACAGAGACTATTTTTCTAATTTTGCTTCTTTATTTGTATTAGCGTATTAGCACACCTTTTAAAACTTCGTATCTGAAATTTTTAAATACATTTTTTTATTGGGGGAACCCATTTTATAAGTGGAATAAGACACTCCAAGGTGTGGTTTATGGCCTGATAAGACAGTGTATGGTAGGGCTATATGCCCATTGGTCCACAGCATGAGCCAATTGGCGTGCAGCCCATACCGTACACAGTCAGATATGTGAATGGATCCATTCACATATCTGAACTGTCAGCTCATTATGGGCCTGCAGCCGTGCTACCTGGACCAATAGGCAGTCCCTACTATACACTGTCAGTCGGCGGGCGGGGTGGCAGGCGGGTGGGGTGCTGCCACCCACCGCTGACTGGGGAGTGGGGCAGTGTGGATCAGTGGGCGGGTGGGAGAGGGGTACCGTGGAGCTCTCTGTATTGTTACATATGCCCACGATCGTTCTGCGAGCAGTCCACTGGACCACCAGGGATATTGGACTTTGCTTTTCTTTTACATATGCCCGCGGTCAGGCTGCGAGTGGTCCACTGGACCACCAGGGATATAGGATGAATATTTTAATCAACGTATGCCCATGATCGGGCATGGGGGGGTGCCGCCATGAAGGTGCAGCCAGAGCTCGGGTGGCCACCCACAGGTGGCAGCTGCCGTGTTGTGCCCTGCAATACGGCAGCTCACCTGTGGGTGGCCAACTCGTGTTCCTTTTTTTTTGCTCACGGTGTGGGCGCGGGTAGGGGTTGCGCATGCATGGACTTCGCATCAGGGCTGAATATCGGAATGTGCAGAGTATGCATAGAGCGCCCCCCTACCTATACGCATAACATTACTGATGCGCTCGGAGCGCCAGGTTTATGCCAGGCACAATCTCCGTTTGAATATCATGCCGGGGCGCATCGGTGGGTTGCGCATGGCGCAACACTGTTGCATCATGCGCAACCCTTTTGAATATTATATCCGGGCCTCAGTGTATAGACACCAAAGGGTTACACATTCTAATGCCACCTTCAGAGTATTTTTGTTAAGTAATGTTTAATTTTTCTTTTTAAAGGATTTAACTGACTACCCCAGAGGTCTTGGAAGAACACATTGTATGTAAATGTGCCAGAAAAGTTGGTGGTGAAGGAAAAACTGTCACCAGATACAAAAATAATGGCAATATCTCATTGTCATGCTGTATATGTTCTGTATTCACTATTCTAATGTCCTAGAAAGATGCTTGTCATATGTTACCAGCTTACACTTAATCAAGTAACATAATAAAGTATATTAAATAAAAAAAAAAATAATGGCAAAATCAGATTTAAAAAAAAAAAATACATATATATATATATATATATATATATATACAGATATATATTCCTGTAATGCACTTTTAGCTTTCAGTTGTGGCACTTTTTCAGAGGCAGAAGCAAGCATGATGCCTCAATTATGGGCCACATTGTTATCAGTACTAAATTCAATTTCCCAAATCTTTGTAGGGCCTGGAAGTCTCTAAAAACCCCTCAAAGTGTTATTGTCATCTTGTCAGTTTACACCAATGTGTATGCCGTCACTTTTTTCATAATTAATTATGGCTCCAGCTACGGCTTCATAGCTGTCAAGGGTTTGTAACACAGCATATTCAGCAGTGTTTTGAAAAAGTTAACATGTATCATCCACATATGCTAATGTGGTAGGGAAGGGGTAATCTGAAATATGAATGTGTGAAATCTATGGATACTGATTAAATTTCCTTAACAAATGGGCTAATGAAAAAATATAGAGCAAAGAACTTAATAGGCATCCATGTCTCACACCAATAAGAATTCTCATTGCAGAACCCAAGCTACCATTCACATAGTGTATGACAGTGGCCTGTTTATATAGGAGTCTTACCCACTCAAGAAATAGTGGGGTATGCCATAATGTTTTAGAGTATGAGAAAGATAAAAATTGGAAACTCTGTCAAATGTCTGTTGCTGGTTGAGGGCAAGTAGCGACCCAGACACTTTACTGGAACAGCCAGCTGATAACAGTTCTCTTAAACAGATTGTCAAACATGTTTCTGTTTGGTATTGCGCAGGACTGGGAAGGAGATAACAAGAGATTAGCCACCCTACCCAATCTACGCAATAGGATTTTTGCCAGTATTTTCACATCCTTATTTAATAAGCTAACTGGATGCCAATTTGCAAGCTTGCTATGGTCACCTTTCTTGAACAAAAAAATTAAAATTGCCTGAATCACGGATTGTGTTAGATTCTCAGTACATAGACATTCAGTGAATAGCTCTGCTAATACAGGGCACAACTGTTTGGAAAATGTATTGTTAAACACAGAGGGGAGGCCATCAGAACCTGGAGCAATGTTGTTATTTAACTGTTTGATAGCCTCTTGTACCTCTAAGGGAGTGATGGCAGATATTAATTCTTCACAAGAGTAAGAAGACCACTGGGAGACATATATAGTGGAGAGAAAATTTCAAACTGGTACACATGACTGTGTCATGCCAAATATATCTCGCATGTGGCCTTGAACAATATACATACAGTAATTTCTTGTGGAGTGGTGAGAATAGCATTGTATGGGGGTATGATAGGCCTGTAATAATTTTTTTTCCTACTCTGTCTGAGCAACCTTTAAAGATATTACTAACACACTAACATACTAAAATGCCAGCAGAATAGGTCTAACGGTCTCTTGAGTCTGCTCTATTTTCAGCACCCTCACTGAGGGTCAATTTTCGTGTCCCCTCCCCCTTGGGTTATACTGTCCCCTGTCCCAGATGTTCCACCTGTACTGGGCCTAGTCAGATTTACTCTCCCTCTGTACCTGTCCTATCCCCATTTAAACCTGTCGACAGTCTCCACCTCTACCAGCTCCCTGGGCAGTGCATTCCATGGCTCCACCACCCTTTCAGTGAAATAACATCTCCTCCTCTCCCCTCTGAGCCTGCCCCCTTCCAGCTTACACCAGTGACCTCTCGTTGCCCCCACCCTCCTTCCTTTGGAGCACCCTGACTAGGCCTCCTTTATTGATCCCTTTCATGTACTTAAAGACCTCTATCATGTCCACCCTGTCCCTCTTCTCCTCCAGGGTGTACATGTCAAGCTCCTTGAGCCTCTCCTCATAGGTCCTCTCCCCCCCAGGCCCCAGATAATTTTGGTTGCCCTGCTTTGGACTCTCTCTAGGAGTGTAATGTCGCTTTTTAAATGTGGTCTCCAAAACTGCACACAGTACTCGAGGTGTGGCCTAACCAAGCAATTGTACAGTAGAAGGATCACTTCCACCTTTATGGAGGTAATCCCACTAGCGATGCATGCCAGCATCCTATTTGCCCTTGCTGCTGCCCTCCTTCAGGTCTCTGAGTCGTTCATTTTGACATCTACCACTACTCCCAGGTCCCTCTCACCCTCTGTGACTTGAATCATGTCTCCTCCGAGGGTATACCCCTGGTCTGGGTTTCTGACTCCCAGGTGCAGAACCTTGCATTTCCCAACATTGAATTTTAGTTTCCATTTTCCCAACCACCTTTCCAGAGCCTCCAGGCCCTCCTGCAAGGCCACCCACCTCTCCTCCTCATGCACCACTGCACCCAGCTTTGAGTTGTCTGCAAAGAGACTCATCTCACTCCTGATCCCCCTCCTGATGTCCGAGACATAGGCGTTGAGCAGGAGTGGCCCCAGCGCTGACCCCTGGGGAACCCCACTAGTAGCCCACCTTGTGGATGAGGCTAACCCTCCAACCACCACCTTCTGAGTATGCTCAGAGAGCCAATTTCCTATCCATCTTAACAACTGCCTCCCTACCCCTTTGCCTTCAGCTAGCCAGCAGGCCACTGAGGGGTACTGGATCAAAAGCCTTGCTAAAGTCCAGAAAGAGGACATCCACTGGCCTACCCTGGTCCAGGGCCCTCATCACCCAGTCATAGAACTCAGCAAGGTTTGTCTGGCAGGATCTTCCCATGACAAAGCCATGCTGCCTATCATCCAAGTACCCAGTTTGCTCCAGTAACCCCCCCCAGCCTTTCCTTGACAATACCCTCCATCACCTTGCTAACCACCGATGTCAGGCTAACAAGCCTGTAATTTCCCACCTCCTGTCTTGATACCCCCTTGTGGATTGGCACAACATGGGCCACCCTCCAGTCTTGGGTCACCCACCCAGTCCTCAGAGAGATGTTGAAAAGCTCCACTGGAGGGACTGACAGGACATCCACCGGTTCCCTCAGCACCCTGGGATGTATCTCATCTGACGCAGGTGCTTTCTCCGTCTGAAGGGACCTGAGGGATTCCTTTACTCTCTCTACTGGGATTTCAGCCTCCACATCCTCCCCCTTTTCACCCTGCACTGCTGGCCCCCCACCTGTCTGTGGGGCCACTCCCTTTCCCCAGACCCGTCAGGGGCCCCTGGTCTCTACCTGTCCCACCCCTTCCTCTGGTTTGCCCCCGCTCCTCTCGCAAGACATAGCTCCTCCATCCCCCCCAGTAGAAACTGAGGGAAAGTACTCATTGAGGACTTCTGCCTGTTCCCCCACCTTCTGTGCCCAGCCATCCCTTATCCTTATCTTGCTGATCTGCCCCGTTACTTTCCTTTTTTCCCCTATGTATTTAAAGAACCCCTTGTCCCCCCTCCGGATCCCACTGGCCAAGGACTGCTCCTTTTTGCCTTAGCTGTTCTCACCACCCTAGTGACTCTCTTGGCTTTCAGCTCACATTCCTCCTGATTCCTTTCACCCCTTGAGCACTTGAAGCACCTGTAGGCCTCCGTCTTTTCCCTCACCACCTCCTGTGCCTCCTGGGTCCACCAGCAGGGTTTTCTGGCCTTACCGAACTTATGACTTTCCGTTGCACAAGATCTGGTAACCTCCTGTATTCCTCTCTTAATGATCTCCCACCTGCTGTCAGCATCCATGTCTGGCCTTATCCTGTTCAGACGATCTTTAAGAATCCTTCCCACCTCCCTGAAGTCTGCACCCCTAAAGTTGGTTACCACCGTCCTTGTTTGGCTTTCCTCCCCACCCACCCCCAGGTCTAGGAAGAACCAGAATGTGGCATGATAACTCCCAGCCAATGGGTCTCTCACCTCTAGGCCCCTAATCTGATCACTGTCCGCCAGGGCCATGTCCAGTGTCCGGGCCTCCCTAGTTGGCTCACCCACCTGTTGTGTCAGAAACGCATCCTGGAAGACATCCAGCAGCCTCTGCTCTTTGGCCACTTGTGACGCATAGTCCCCAAGTCTGTTCCTGGCATGTTGAGGTCCCTCATTATCACTAACCTTACCTTTCCCAATCCACACAGTCCCTCGGGATTTGCCACCAAACTTTCTTCCAGGACCTCCACCAATGATGGTGGTCTGCATACCACGCCGACCTTTACTCTCTTACCCCCCTGCATCAACAAGGTGACCCAAATAGCCTCCATGTTCCTCTCTGCCTCCTCTACCCCTCCAATACCCATGCCATTTCTAACTAACGGTGCTACACCACCCCCCTTCCCTCCCTCCTATCTTTTCTCAAGATACTATAGCCCTCCAGATTTAGGTCCCACTCATGCCCTTGAGTGGCCCAGGGCTCAGCGACTGCTGCCACATCTACCTCCCCCTCAACTAGCATCGCCTGCAGCTCAGGCATTTTATTTCCTAAGCTCCTGGCATTTTTCAGGACCATTCTCCACACCTTTTCCCTCCTCTCCTTTCTCCTCCTTGAGCTCCCATTTCTCATCTCCTACAGACTACCTGGTGACCCATTTCCACATCTCCCTATCCCCCAGAGGAGTGGAGACCATGTCCCTCATTTATCGTACCTGCTGGCACTGCCCCTTTTTTGATCCCTTCCCCTTCACAAGTTTAAACCCCAGCTTTCGCTGATGAACCCCACTAGTTTGAGCTTAAGGATTTCTTTCCCCTCCAAAGTAAGGTGGAGCCTGTCCCTAGCGTATAGCATCTTATCCTCCCAGGTTTCCTCACAGTCCCCCACTAGGCCATACCCCAATTCCCAACACCACTCCCTAAGCCATTAATTTATCTCCCTAATCTTCATCTTGTTTTCCCCACCAGCCCTTGGTACCAGCAGGATTTCCAAAAAGGAGATCTTACAGCCTATGGAAAGACATACCCTGGCCAACCCCCAGAACCTTGCCTGAATTTCTAGCTCACTATTACCATTTATTTTTTTTGTACTATCTGTTTTTCCCCCTTACATGCTCAGGGCACACCCACTCCTTCAGGCCATCAAGGATTCCCACACCCTTCCGAAATCCCCCCGAGCCTCCTTACCTCACATAGCAGCCATCTAGGGTAACCCAACGTATCCCTTCGCTGGATGGGTCCCTCTCTTCCAAGGGGGAAGGCACCAGGGAGGGCAGTCAGCACCCTCACAATTGGCCCCATGCTGCTGAGGTGGACATGACTCACAGGAGATCAGGAGGCAGTGCGGGCAGTCTGGCAGCCATCATCCAGCTGAGCCCAGAGAGTTTTTTCCAGTTTTCCATCTATTACCATTTATGTCATCAAATCATGCTTTCTGCCTTGGTGCCAAATTGCATTTCTTTCAATAATGATGTGGCTCTTTTATACAGAAATGCAAACATTTCCTTTTTGAAGTGTTTTATTTTGGTAGTAAGGGTCATTTTTATGTGTGTTGCAGGGAAATTAAATGGTGCAACTTTTTCCTAAGATTAATATATTTTAAATATTTATCCTCATGAGAATTTACAGCTTGCTTCTGGAAATAAAAAGCTAAAAACCAAGTTTGGACTCCATTCTGTATGAGGGTAATAGTAACAGACAATGGATGAACTTGCTGATAACAAAGATTTCCATGTTTTACAAATACTGTCTGCTGACAAGTTTTGAACATTTAATCTCCGTAGAGGGGTAGCCTGTTTCATGGTCATATTCCCTGGTTAACAATTGCAGATAACTCCCAGATGACCAGATGCTTCAGCAGCAATTGTACAGGCCACATGAATAGCTATGGCTTTTGACAGGAATAAAAAATATATTCCTGCAGCCAAGTGCCCCTGATATATGTCTTGTCTCCTGTTCCATGAATAGCCCTAAAGGCATCCTACAGTTGGGCAGTACAGATCATAGTATTCAAGAAATGTGTGTCGCTATACAGTCTTGTAGTATGCCCCCCTCTATCTGATAATGATAAACCTCAATTAAAATCTCCAGCATAAATTAAGAGTCTGCTAGTATAACGCTAGAGTTGGCTTGTGCAATACAACTCCATCCATGCAGAGATGGCCTGTGGGGCGTAAATATTAATAAACCTCTATTTAGTATTGAAATATGTCAGATCAGTCATTAAACATGGCCAGGATCTATTTCCATTACCTTTTGGATTGAAAAGGCAAAACTCTTTAGCAGGCTAGCTACCCCATCTCAAACCTCAGTACCATGGGATCACTACAAAACCCCCGAAGACAAGAGTTTATTAGCTTGTGCTATTTCATGATCAGTTTTAACCTAGGTATCCTGGATAAAAATAATATCGTTAGGCAGCTTTGAAAGCATGGTGAGAGTAGCAAGACATTTTTTTTATAATTTTTTATGTTACTCACATTTAATGTCATTTAATGTCAGGGGATTTAGTATTGGTCCTTTACACAGAAGACAGGTTAAGTATTTCTAGACTGAGATCTCATCCTGCCTTTTGGCTTCTTAACTTTGGATGACTCTGTCTGAGAATCCGAAAAGTAGTCCAGGATGGAAGAGACAACTGAAAAATCATCAGAATCCCCATCCTTCCCCTCTGTATCTCCCCACTGCTTCCTTTTACTAAGAGCAGTAAACCAGTTCTTATTAGGGAAACCAGGTGGGGGTTGAAATGTTTTCAGTTTTGCTTTGCAGCATCTTCCATGTCTAGGCTTAGCAACCATATGTTTGCCCTGTATAGTTGTGGGTGGCGGAGGGGGTGGCATGTCAATGTGTGTGGCCACATATGAAGAATCTCACTCAGGTAGAATAATCTGAGGAGCAGGCATCGGTTCTGAGGGGGAGGATGATTGAGGAGGATGCAGAACCACTTTTTTAGGTGGAATGCTCTCCAAGTCTACCAAATTAGAGGGGACAATCTCAGGATCTGTAAGGAGGCCAATTGTCTGAATAGATTTATCAGATATAGCCATCAAAGGGGTAGGAGGTACTTCCTATTATTATCTTGATTGTCCATCAGAGTGCACAATTTCATCAGGCTGATCGGGGGGTGGGCACGTGTTCCAGGGTTGGGCTAACAGAGGCATGGGCTTTGGACTGAGTTTCTGTTATAATCTTCTCCTGATCACGAATGACTCTGTCCAGGCATTTATGAACTGTGTAAGCACATCGTTCATAAGCATGCCCTGTTTCATCACAAAGGTTGCAGTGCAAATGATTGGGGCACCACTCATTAGTGTGACCACATTGCACACATAGGTTGCATGTAGGTCAGTGACATACATAACTCAAATGCATTCTAGACCAACACTTGTGGCAAGTTTGGAGCTACCCAGGGTGGAAGCAGAGGCCCCTATCATGCCCAATATAGAAACTACCAGGCAGGTGCAACAACCAGTTTCTGGCCTGCCATACTTTGATGTTCTCCTTCCAACTCCCTGTCCATACATTATCTGGCTCTAAGATTGAATGATGTCTATCAAGAACCTCACATCTCTGATTTAACCATTATAGCACATCTGCTATATTCACCCACTCTGTACCAACAGTGGAGTTATCTGACACTCAAAATAAAGTGTAACCCTCCTCTTACTTTGAAAGAGTAAGGAAATGATCTTGACAATGGGCTTGGTCAAAGGAATGACCAGAAATGGGTCCCAGAGTGGGGTGGTCTTAACATTCTCATAATGCTGCCACAAACATTCTAAAGAAGTAGTAATCTTAAAACTGATATCAAAAGACATTTCCCCAGGTACATGAATTGGTGCATTCAAATCCCAAGCTACAAACCCCATAGAGTCCTTGAGCATTGTTCTAAATATACGAGACCTATTGGGTAAATTTTATATATTACACCTAAATTTAAGCCACACTGCATTCCTGCATTGTGCAGGTTCTCCATGTGTAGCAAATAAATCTGCTAGCTAATATGTATGGGGTCTGGTGTCCTCAGTCTAGTTAGTAATGCCAGGCCCTTCCGAATGTTGTGAGCCATCTTCTTCACTTCTCCATGTTCTTATATTCCCCCTGGATTCCCCTGATGGACTCTCCCCTGCATCTGAGTCAATAGATGGGATATTTTTAGAAACAGTCACAGTCTAGGAATAAATCCTTTTGGGGGTGGGAATGGGGGAAGGGTGTCTCCTTCTTTCTTCAGTCTTTTGGCCTGGAGGGACAAGCTTCTCATGAGTAGCAGAATTCTTTGAAATGTCAGAACCTTCACCAGAAACAGCATCCTGTGCTAAAATAACAGTTTTGTCAGACGTGACAGCATGCTTTTTATTAGAGGTTGCAAGATTTACTATGGTGTCTGTATCTGACAATATTGGACAGAACTGTGCACTAGAAGGTGAGGAAAACATGTCAGCTACATCCGAATTATGTTTAATGATGGTTGCAATGGCTGACATGAAAAAACACCTTAGAAAATGCAGCAACCAACATTATTACAGTACCTTTATCTGTAGAGTTGGTGTAAGCCACTGTAACATTACTGTCCTGGGATCCTGAAACTGCTGACTTCATGGACCTGGTTTGCTGTAATGCAGAAAACCCAGCCTGTGTGCTTTCAGTGTCCTGTGGTCAACATTCAAAAGCTGAAGTGCTTGCAGTAGAAAATGCAGGCTTAGTTTGAGTGGATATTTGTACTGGAAGCATTGCTTCCCTCCTGCTAGCAGTGGTTCCATGATATCTGCTGTGTTTGGGAGAGTACCAGGGTCCCACCCACAGCTGCCAGGGAGTTTTGTCCAGCCAGCTGCAATCAAAATAAATTTGGGAGACCAGGACTGTGATACGACAGTTACAGGAGGGGTGGTGGAAAACATCCTTTTCAGAGTCCCAGCTAGGCTACAGCTGGCAGACTTCGATCTTTTGACACGTCACAGTGTATTCTGACAGAGTCTTTAAAGCAACAATTTCAAGTGGTGCAGGTGCCATGCTTTTAGCTCTAGGAATAATCTGTTTTGCCTTCAGAAGTGATATATGTTCATCCTCCTCTGCTAGAAGCTCTAGCAAATGGGCCTTCCTCACAATCATTTCAGACAACAAGGAGTAAGCATCCTTAGCTTCAGGACTGCTGTCTCCATTTCCATTTATTCACTGCTGACATGCTCACTGGGCTCAGGAACACTCTTCTGCCATGAATCAGGTATAGGTCCTAATTCCATATGTTCTTCACCATTATTGTCCAGTAAAGATGTAGCCAAAATAGGGTGTTAGAATGCTGCTGGACCCACAAGCAGGTTCTCCTCCTTCCCCCATGTTGACTGAGTTGGCCATCTTACCTGACTGGCAAGACAACCAGAGGTTCCCCTTAGAGGAAGAGTAAGGGATTTCTCCCAGTGTACTGGACAACATTCTCCCATCAATAAAATAGGTTCATGTAACTCATTCCCAGGACACATCTGTTACAGCTTAGCATGTCTTTCTTTGTGAAAAAAAAAATCTAATAAATTACTTCTAGATAAGAACATAAAGGATAATGAATACAAGAAAAATGTCTCACTTTTGGCTAATTTCTATTCTTCTAGCAATGCTTCTGCCACCCTAAGAATTGGGTAGTTCCACCCACAGCAGCTGATAACAGGAACAAGATCAAAGCAATGACATCCCATATAATGTCCCTCTTGAGCTACTGTACTTTTCCAATATAACATCTTCCCCAACTGATAGAGAAACTGTACATTCCCATAGAAACAACATAGACACATAGACAGTGTTGGCAAAAAAAGACCATCTGTCCATTAACTCTGCCCTGTATGCCCTATACTACTCTGGGACCTAATCCCCCTTGCTTCTCCTTCATTACCGTCTGCCTTTCTTCTACTTTTTTAAGTAACTATTAATCCCTTAACTTTGTCTTAGCTGTACTTGAAAACACTGACAGTTTTGGTGCCTACTATATCAGCTGGTAGGCTGTTCCATGGCTCAGCCACTCTCTCTGTAAAGTAACACATTCCCACGTCCCTCTTGAACCTCCCCCTGTTGGCTACCGCTTATGTCCCCAAGTTGGTG
Organism: Neoceratodus forsteri; assembly: GCA_016271365.2. NCBI lineage: Eukaryota > Metazoa > Chordata > Ceratodontiformes > Ceratodontidae > Neoceratodus > Neoceratodus forsteri. Next base: position 1,380,088,314 of record CM028130.1, read on the forward strand.
ATTTACCACTCCTGCTGAATGTTTCTTCACAGTTTTACCTTAGTCATTCCTTTCATGAACTTGAATATCTCCATCATATCTCCCCCTCCTTTCTGACCTCCTGTGAGGACATGTTAAGTGTCAAAAGCTGTTCCTCATAGGATATGCCTTGTTGGTCCTAAATTATTTTTTTTACCCTAAGTTGCACCAGCCCCAGCCTTTGTTTTTCTTTCCATATGTGAAGACTCCAAAACTGTGCACAGTATTACAGATGAGGACTCACCAGTGTTTAACAGAGATAGTATTACCCTCTGTCTTCCCTCCCAATGCACTCCTAACATTCTAGTCACCTTGCTGTAGACTTTGTTGACTGGGCTGGATTGTTTTGGGGAGTTGCTTATGATAACTCCCAAGTCCCTTTCCTCAGAAGTAGTGTCCAGCTTAACCTCTCCCATCCAATATTCCATCCTGAGATTCTTGTTCCCAATGTACATCACCTTACACTTTTTGGCATTGAATTCCAAGTGCCAGATTTTGAACAACCTTTGTAATCTTTGTACCTTACTTACCCCCTTCTCAATATCCAACCTGCCACAGAGCTTGGTGTGATCTGAGAAAAGAGATTTGGGGCAGGATTCTGGAAGGGGTTGCGCTCTCCAAAGGGGACTTGCAACAGGGTGTTTAATACAAGTGGCAACTTGCACCAAACGGGGTGAATTTGCAATTCCAGAAAGCCGGCTGCTGTAAAGATGCAGCAAAGCTAGACCAGTTCCCCCTTGGTCTAACTTTGTGTCCATGGGGGTACCCTTTTTACAGGGCTTGTGCCACACCTTTGGCACAAGCTGCCATAAAGTGTGAAAAATGTTGCAACTGAGCCAGCCCTTCTAGAACTGGACTGAGCTGCATCCGAGGTCCTTGGCACAACTTTATCAAATTTTGTAGTGGACTCAGGGCTTGTCCCCCTTAGCTGCATTAGGTTACCTAATTCAATGCAAAAAGTGCACAAATGGATGTTATAAAGGGAAAACAGGGAAACTATTACAAACCAGGATAAACCACCACCAACACAAAACAGTAAACCAGATTATTAGTACACCAGTAGGACAACATTTTTCCCAAATAGACCATTCCATCTCAGACCTATCTGCTCTAATACTAAGAGGAAACTTCAAAAACATACAGTACAGAAGGACATGTGACTGAAATACATCAAATAATTTAATTTTAACTTTAACAGACTCAATCAAGACGCTGGATTTATGACACAATATGGAAAACTTTAAAGAGAAACATCCATGTCACGTTGGGCCCCACCTCCGTGTGACGTGGGGCCTGACTAGAAAATGTATAAATAGTAGTAAAGGTGCCACTTACTGTTTAGTATTTTATTTAAATTCATATCTGATTGATCTTGCACCCTCCCTACTGTCATTTTAAGTTCAAACGCCCTCTCCACTATGCCCACTCGTGACTGTCCCCGTGATGATGTGGCAGGCGGAAGCAGCCTGGGTGTCTACATAGGCTTGTCATAGTACAGGATAGCTAAACAGCTCCAGTTTGGAGCCTGTGTACTGCCGTGACATACGGAGATCAAGTATAGACAGCTAATGTGCCTGTTGGTCTTTAGCCGGTCTCGGTATTGCAAGGACACCGATAGACTCCAAACCAGAGGTATTTGAAGCTACTGCAATACATATAATCTGTATTGTGGTAGCTTCAAATAATGCTGGTTTGGAGTCTATCAGTGTCCTTGCAATACCGAGACCAGGTATAGACTAATAGGCACACTAGCTGTCTGTTCCTGCTCCCCACCTGCCACGTCATCATGGGGACAGCTGCAGGTGCTTGGGGGCATGACAGGGAGGACGTTTGAACTTAAAATGCTGGTGGGGAGGGCGAAGGATAAACCAGATATGAATTTAAATAAAATACTAAACAGTAAGTGGCACATTTACTACTATTTATACATTTGCTAATCGGGCCCCACTTCACAGAGAGGTGGGGCCTGACAGGGAGATGGACATTTCCCTTTAATACTGCATGTTACTTTTTACAAATATGTTTTGTTCTTCTTTCTGAGACCACTCCCCCCCCCACCCACACGATGTGTATCTCAGGTTTTTTTATTCTGTGTTCCTGTGTGGATACTTTCCAATTACTATTTCAAGGCATCCATTCAGCCTCCGTTATGAATATCTTCGCACTTCCTGACAATCATCCACTCACAGCTATAGGCCTGTTCATATTTACTGCCCACCCTTCCTCTTAAGTGCTTCTCACCTAACCTATCATAATTACTTTGAAACAATGCATCACAAAGTATGTAAACCTTATACTCTGTTGCACCTGAAAACAGGCTCTTGGATGTCTAGTGTGACTTACCCCGGTAAACAAAAGCAAATAAATAAATAAATAAACAAATAAATAAATATAATAATTACTTTTGAAACAATGCATCACAGTGTATATAGACCTTACACTCAGTTTAACTCAGGTCTTTATTATTCTGTGTTCCTGTCAGGATATCTTTCCAATTACCACTTCATGGCATCCATTTTGCCTCTCTTATGAATATCTTAGCACTTCCTGTTAATCATCCGCACACAGCCATTGCCCACCCACCCTTCCTGATAAATTCTTCTCAACTATCCTATCATAATTATTTTTTAAACAATGCATCACAGTGTAAATACATGCTGCATATTTTGCTCAGTTTGCTATTCACCTGAAGAAGTGACTGTGAGGCCCCAAAAGCTTGTGTACTATACCATATATGTACAAGACATATGCTGGTCCAATAAAAAGTATCACACCATCCAGTAACTCTGTCTTGTCATCTGTGAAGAGACACATCCTGCCCTGAATCCTTCTCTGAAAACACCCAGTCGATGCCACTTGCCACATTCATCTTGCTTAGTACTTCCTATACTGCAGAGAATCAGAAACATATGCTGTGGAGGACAGCGGTATACTATCTCCACAAAACACAGTACTTCAAACTGGACTGTGTGCCATATACAGTATTATCAGGCATTGACTGCTTCAGCTTGGACAGGACTGCCCATAAAAACACCTCCAACAAAGTTGGAGCTGGAGTCATCCATCACAAAGGATGTGGTCTTTCAAGTAAATCAGCTTTGAAAATATCTTCGGCTGGACTGTGGGAATCATCAACAACAATGATCTCTCAGTATAAAAGTCATCTAAAAGGAGTGTTGTAATGTCCAGGATCTGCCCTCTCTACCACAGCCAGGTAGACAGACATAACATCACTTTACAGAAAGACCTCACTTAATCAGAGTCACTTAAAAACTCAAGGGGAATACCCAGAGGACATTGGACATAAGAGTTACTCACTGCCCCCTCAGCACTATAATGTTTGTGTGGTCTGGGACTTCCTTTTCCCCACAAAGTGTTTTACTGGCAAAGGCAACTGGCACCTGGCATGGGTAACCCATGAAGTGGGCACATTAGGAAGGGCATTGTCCGTTATGGTGACTCCTTCCTAGAGCAATCCACTCACGGCAATGGAAGGGTAGGGTGACCAGATGAGGGGGTGGGCGAACTAGGCAACAGGATGTTGCTATCATTATCTACGCTGCTGGGGTGGGGAGCAAGCAAGGTGGCGTGAGCTGGGAGGGGTGGAGGGCTGTAGGGGTGGCGCTGCTATTTGGTGGTCAAGCTGCATCATAGCGTCGGGATTGGCTAGTGGCTGGGGTGGCTGAGGTACGGGGTTCGGGTCAGGGAGCTGGTGCAATTTTCTATTGCGCCCCGCTCAAACCTTTTTTTTTTTTACTGCTTTCACCCCCCCCGACATGCACCCCACTGGAGTTGAGAATCCTTAAGTAGTGGGGTGCAGGGGTGAACCCCCCCATGGGGGGTTGTAGGGGGACACAGCCCCCCCCCCACAGAAAGCTGTAAAAATCTGTCTTGGCGCCATTGTTCTGGTGTGCCGGGATTGTCAGATTGCTGAAAATGTGTTCAGCACTCTGACTGAGCTATAACGGTGATCGCCTTTAGGCGTTTGCTGTTATCACATAGACCCCCTGGCATGCCACTCACCTCACCACTATTTTGAAGTGCTTTCTGCCTAACTCATAGCAACCACCTTACAAGGAGTCAACCTTAACTATGTTGAGTCCCAACCTGAAAAAAAGATAAAATGGTGAAAAGGTCATAACCAGGGAAAGCTGATTTTCTGGGAGAGTATTACCTCCAAGATTCGGCAAGATGGGAAAAAAAGCTACCTGAGAGGTGTTTTCATTCCAAAACCTTTTTTGGGGGAGCAGATGCTGATGATGATTGCAGCATCATTTAGCTTCAGCTAAAGACTGGGCACAGGCAGAAGAACAAGCACCCCAGACACTGCATGGAACACCTGTGCATCCCATTGACATAAAATGAGAAAGAGACTGCTTTGAATCAGCCTGGGTACCACATGGAGTCCCAGTAGTCCCAGTACATAGTGAACTTAGGGCCAGTGTTCTCAGTATAAATTGAGGGTGGAAACAGTAATACCCTGCACTGAAACACACCCCAGTTGTTGGGCTTTTACCATGGTACACTCAGTACTGTCAGTCCCAGTCAGACCTTTAACCGCAGAGTACTCGCATTAAAAGAGTCCAATTATACATGGCCTGCACATTCAACCAGTACTGTAATCACTCCTGGAGCCAAGGCTGCCACTGTCATGTTTTCCTCCTTTTTTCCTGGGCAGGGGTTGGGTAGAAAATGACTTCACTATCTAAGGTGGTCCGCCTTGCAATGCACACTGAGTATTCACAGTCTTTGTGCCTTTTCACTGCCTGCTGTCCATGTGAGGCTTCCTTCTGTAGCATTCAAATGCTGTCAATGCTGACAGGGCAACAACAGCCACAAAAGTGAATAAAAGCATCATATTAGGCAGTCACGCTAAGAGTGGTAAGTGCTGCAAAGCTCTCTGAGAACAACACAAGGTCTTCAAAATGAGGAAAGATGAATGACAATCCAAAAAATGTGCATACAAATGCAGAGCCAACACCATCGTATAACAATCCCATAGAGGCAGGAGACTGCTGTAACTGGTGAGGTATGGTAACCCCAGAGGGACATCACTTGAGATGTCATAGGTCTGATCTCCTGCCTGTCATCATCTGTAGGTGGAGATATCCACCTGTTAGGAGTGACAGAATCACCTCAGAAGGATTCAGCCAACTGAGATGGTGGTGAACAAAACTTGATACACCAAAGATCTCCTTTATTTCCTATTTTCATGTTTTTATAGTCATATATGAACAAAATGCTTGCCTCCTTGGAAAGTTTAAAAAATGTTTTTTTCCTACATAAAAAAGATTATAAAATGGGCAAGGACAGTCCTGCATCCTGATTGGCTGACAGACTACCTGGCCTAGCCCTGCCAAACTATAACTAATGGCAAAATATAAGTCATGCCAACCAGGGTGCATCATGCAAGCAAATAAATGTGCCACACAATTTCAATAATCACATTTCAATGGCAGTCATTTTCTTTGTATTATTATTATTATTAGAATTTTGGTAACTGGGTAAGTCCACTGAGACCATGCAGTCCCTTTTTCAGTGATGACCCTGGTGTCAATGGTGAACACAGTACAATAGATAAATACAACAACAATATACAGGATACAGAGAGATTTAACAATGTTGCAACAATTATTACACCGGAAAGCCAGGTAAGTAACTTAAAACAGATCAGGCATTAAGCATATATAAATAAACAGGATAATTAATATTATACAATATATACATAGCAGGAACATGAGAGCAGGTGGATTACAATATACATCTATCAGAGTAGCATAGACTAGGCATTAACAGTGCTATAAGGGTTATTTAAAGCAATTGCAGAGGAAGGGGGTTAGTAGGAAAGAGGTAAGACCTTTTTGAAAGGAGGATAGGGTGGGGCAGGATAGTAAGTTGGGGGGAGGGAATTCCAAGCAGAGGGAGCTGAGAAGGCAAATAAGTGCTTACCCGATAGGTGTTACGTCTTCTGGATTGCTAGTAAGGGTGAGGAAGTAGATCTAAGCATGCATATGGGTGCTTTTTTGTAATCGATTCCCCTTAGGCAAGGGGGATTAAAGAGCTTGGTAAGTTTGAATACAAGGCATAAGGTGTGAAATTGTAACCTTGAGTCATATGTAGGCCATTGAAGAGAATACAGGGCCTCACAGTGGTGTTTTCTGTAGTCCACTCCAAGGGCAAAACATCCATTCCTATGACAGAGTTGATGAATCTGTGCAAGGGAAGAGGATTGGGTGGAAAGTAGTAGAGGGGCACCATAGAACAAAATAGGGATAAGGGATGTTGATGCAATCTTTTTACTGGTGGCGTTGGATAAAAGAGGGTGGAGGCAGTATAATAACCCGAGCTTCTGGTTTACCATTTTGGTAAGCTGAGTTGCATGATGCTCCACTGAGAAGGAGGCATCTAAGTGAACCCCAAGGTATTTAAAAGTACTAACCACCTCTGTGGTGTCTCCTGGCTGTGTACTGATCTGGAGGTGTTTGGTAGGTTTGGGGGATGGGTTATGAAAAAGCATAGCTTTTGTTTTTTTCATATTTAGAATTAGGTGATTGTCAGAGAACGAGGTCTCAAGCTCAATGAAATCAAAGTTAAGGCTTTGTTTAAGCCGGTCTGTATTGTTAGATGAGCGGTATAAGAGTGCATCATCAGCATGTAATTGCACGGACACACCACCACAGAAGTTGGGGAGCTCATTGATGAAAAGCGAGAATAGCATCGGGCCAAGAATAGAACTTTGGGCTACTCCGTGTGAGCTAGGCCTTGGAGAGGAGAGTGAACCAGACCATTTTACCCTTTGCGATCTTCCAGTGAGGTAGTCATGGAACCATGCATCACCAAAAAATTCCACTTCTCACGCCACTACCCACCAGTCACTTAATAACAATTTTTGCTGCAATTTTGTGATTTGTTTTGTTTCTTAGAAGCCCTGAGGTTCGAAACAAGTATGGTAGCCAATCTGATGTCAATATAGTGGATGTCATATAATTTTTTCGTTGATGGATTGATTACCAAAGATTGATGACAGATCCTACAAGGGAGTGTGTTTCTGATATTTTATATGGTGTTGCAGAATCCTTTAACTTATGGGGAGCTTGGGGGAGGAGGGAGATTGGATGCTAGAGGGGGGAGGGGTAGGAGGTTTTCACTTGACTTATGGAACCAGGGCTTTTGATGGGGTAGGGGACAGGGTGTGTACTTGTTTGGTGTGGGTGGGGAGAGGGTTTTTACCATAGTTTTGTCTCCAACACTTATGGAGCTTTGCTGGAAATATAGGGAGAAGATGGAGGTAGGTACTAGCAAGTGACTGGGTGGGGGAAATATATTTAAAAGATCTGGTGAGTGTGCTAGAGTGGGTGATATGGGTGGGAGTGGGTTTAGCTTTAAATTTCTTTTTAAACTTTGTTGAATGAAATTGATTGCAAAGTAGGTGATGTTTTAATATGCTGCCTCTTTACACTTCACTTGACCACACCTTGTTCCTCACTATGCTCCTGGGCATGCTGTTTTCCTGGTACACCACCACACCATATCATACTGGTTACCTAACAACAAACTGACCTCTAGAATTTGAGTAAGGTCAAATCTAACCAGTTGTCAATATTTTCCTCTGCTTTTATGACAGGTTGTCTGGCCTAAGAAATAATATGCACTCCAAGAATTGTCTGAGGCATGTTAATTTGTTTTTCAAGCATATGACACTCAGGTGCTTGCATTTATAATGTGCATTATATTTGAACATTTGATAAGTAAAAAAATAGAAATATGGGTTTGATGAGAGCTGATTTTGCATGTTTTAGGTGTGCTTGGTTTTGTTTGGTTGTGATTCCATCAGCATTGCTAGTTTAGTAATGATACTAGATTCTGTAATTAGTCACACATGGTCAAATTCATAAGTGGATCTTTCTGTTGCTTACATGGGAGGAATTTATATCAGCTCAATTTTTCACATATGATTAGTGTTCAGTGAACTGCATGCATAATTTCACTGCCACAGATCCCTACAGCAATTATACTAATACAGTCTCCAAGCCAATGTGTGGGACCCTTACTATTTGATATTCTGAATGTGTTCACAAAACATAATACTGGTTAACTAACAGAACTACACTTTCACAACGCTATTTCAAGCATAAGAAAAACTAAATTTGTACTGAAAACTAAAAAGGCAAATCTGATGAAAATAATTTTCATCAAGGATATCATCACCCCACATGTCAGAAATGAAGGTTTATGTGTGGAGAAGAAATTATACTAAACAACACAGAGTATATTAATTTGATATTTAAGCAACAAGGCACAACAGAGCGTGAGTTATTGGGAATTTACCCATGCCTTGTGTGGTGTGTCATGAGGCATAGCCGAGTGACCTAACCACTCAAGAAGTGGGTAAATCTCCCAATAACTCACACCCTGGAGTACCTTATTGCAATTATACAATGGAACCATGTGTAAATTAAATTTAAAATGTGTTTAATTATGATTTTTATAAATGAAATTTCTCAGCCATGGGTTATGCAGGATTTACCCATGGTCATGTGACAAGTTTTGACCAATTAGGTTACAGGATTTTCATACATCATTGTATAATTCTAGTTTGCAAACTGATTAGCAGTTTACTATCTAAATCCTGGTAGGTGTCTCACAAAATTGAAAAGCAATTTCTGGCATAAGTCCAGCAAAAACAATTAATGGTCAACATCATTAACATTATATCATTTGTCAAGAAGTATATCTAAAATCAGCATGTTGTAAACAGGTAAGGCTATGTTATATGTACTTCAACAAAGAAAAGGTTCAGTGTAAATCTTCAGAAATTGCATACTTCACTGCATCAGCATAAAAATGTTTCTAGATATTTTGTGTCATGGAAAGCTGATAGAAAACAACTCATGTAGTAAGAAACTTGGTTATTTAAATCTGGTTGTAGTTAGTGATTGTTTGACTTATTAAAAGTGTCAAAGTAAACTTGCTTTGAATAGCCTAAAGATGTTCACTGCCATTTTAGAAAAGGCCTCAGTTATTAAGGACTACGTTCACCATTAAAAGTGAGCATTACAGTTTTGTAAGAGAATATAAAGAATGAATATAGGTAGTAATCAAGGCAACAAAATATATGGGCAGAGATATTTGAAATTGTTGTTAATTGAAGCATAAATCACCGTCAGCAAATGCAAAGCTGTGCCAGTTGCTAAACAACGGTATACAGGAACGATCGCAAACTGACACAGCATTCACAAAGTGCATATGAATATAGCAGGCACTAATGATGTTTGCAAATGTAAGTGCAAAATCCTCTGTGATGTGCTCTGTAAACCCCCATTGTGATCACAAAACTAAAGTGAGTGCATGAATGGCATACCACAGGCAATGCCACAATCCCCTCAGCAATGCCCCAGAAAAAGCACACAGAACCATGAAGGGCGACAGACACTGGTACCATATGTATGAACAAGGCACTTTACTGGTGCACAGAAATTCACAACATGAAACATAATGAAACGGAAATCATAACTCACTGGCACTCTGCCATGACATATAAGAAACTACAGTCACTGGCACACCCCCATTAAACATATGAAACTAGCTGGCCCAGTTGTGCTGAGGGTTGAGGTGCTGGACGCCACACCTTGTGCCATGCCAGTGACCCAGGTTTGGGAATGGACTTGGACCACTGGGGTCAGTTGGGAGGAGAGGACTGAACATCCAGAGAACTGCTCTCCTCTCTTCTCATGGGCTAGGTAGTGGGCCTTGCATTGCTCCGCAGTGGTCCCCGATGAAGAACGGGGGCACTGCAAGGAGTGATGCCATATCAAAGGGTAGGAGCAGCGGCAGACATCAGCACATTGGTGCGCAGATGCCATTGCACATCCACACTCCTGGGGGAAACATGGAAAAGCCCTGTTCCCTGGATAAGTGATGGCAACCTCCCATGCCCCACCACCACACACCCAACACTGGGCTCAACTCACTGCCTCTCCTGATCCCCCATCCCGCCTTGGCTCCGGTGAGTGGGGTGAGATTCAATGGGCTAAGATAGGTGGGGAGTGCCTGTCCCTAATTTCCCAGTGGGGCAGGCTTCAGGCAGGTGGTAGCATGGTTGGCAGTGAGCGAGGTCTGCTCGAGAGAGTTCCAGGGGGCAGAGATAAAGAGAGTTGAAAAAAATATATGAAACTAAATCTACTGGCACATTGTCAGTCAACAACATGAAAAACAGTTGGCCCAAAGAATGGCCAGGAAATCCTAGGCAGTCCACATAACTGGTCTATTGGTTGGTACTATCACCCCTGACACCTGGCCACTGCTGTGGTAGCCCCTGAGACTGTGCTTGCACCCTGAACCCAGGACCAGATTAAGTCATTATGTGCCCTAAGCCCAAGAAAAATCTGGGCCCCCCCCACACACACAGAGCCATGCCCCTTATGGCCTAAACCACCAAAGGCTCCCCTCCTCTTTGCATGTGTGGAGGGCCAGGACAAGCTAAGGAGTGCTCCCTTAATGCTTGATGCACATCTGTGGGGAACTCCAATGCAGCCATGTAACTTATGTGCCCAGTCTGCACCACAGCCCTAGCCACACAGAGGGCTACTTGGGCTATGTGGATGACTGGGACAATATAAAGCAGGGTTTGGCATGTGCTCCATTCATGGACAAAATCTGCTGTGCGTAGAGATGGTGCAGGAGGTGTAGGCTACACTGCCCTATAGGCAGCATTAGTAACTATTTGTCCCCCCTCTGCACAGCTCTTGTAGCACACGTGAGGCCCAACTGACCTGCCTACAGCAGCCTCTCAAGCCTGGGCTGGGAGCTGTACCACACAGGCTATTACCAGAAGTAAATGGTGTACAGTTTTTATGGGGATATGGCAGTTCTTGGAGGACTGCTGCATCCTTCCATCCCCTACTCCATGCGGAGTCAGAGATCCACCAACTAAACTTCTGGTAGTCTTCTGCCATACTTTTTCCCAGTCAGTCTTAACCAGTCCAAACTCATTCCTTCTACAACATGATAAAATATTTTATCACAGGACAAGGGACAATGGGGGCCTTCAAATCAGGCCGATCTTGTGTTGCCTGCATTTTGGTGACAGTCGAACAAGTGAGTTCTGAAGCAACAGAAGCTAGTATTCACTAAACAAATACTTAACTACAAAACGTGCAGTATAGTAAAAGGAACATTTAGAAACATAGAAACATAGAATTTGACGGCAGATAAGGACCACTTGGCCCACCCAGTCTGCCCATTTCCCTATCTGATGGATAAGCTGCAGATTCTAGTTAATCAACAGCTTACTTAGTTTACTTATTTAAACTGTAATAGTATGCCCTTCAACTACTATTACAACAAAAGTGACAGTCGGACCCAGCTTAGCCTCTAGATATTTTTCAGTTTCTTATATCCATGATTTGATCCATATTGGGCATAGAAAACTATTTTCTTCAAGTGTGAGCCATGTACAGTATATTCCACATACAAGCTTGAAATGTTAATAAATAATACCTTGCAACTTACTAAAGGATAAAGGAGTTTAAATTCAAGTGGGCTAGCACAAAGGTGGACATATGTTTTAGGGGCCTCCAGCAAGGTTCATCATGAAGGCCCCCATTCTTATATTATGGCAGCCATCTTCATGTCATTGTGATGCCATTTTGGAATCTTATGCCCAGTTCATGGAGTACCCATGTGCGCTGTTTTGACAGGGCACATAATACATTTAAATTATTTGAAACATTTAAATTGCAAAGACTAATACTTTGTATTAGGTCAGACTGGGAACCCTTTGTGTTTGGGGCCTTGGCAGCTGCTGGGATTGGGGGTGTCTAAGGTCAGATCTGGGTAGGCCACAACAAGCTGAAATAAAGTAATAAAGAAGCTGCAGCAGTGCTTATGTAGCCATAAGACTGGGTACTGGAATTAGGAAATTGGGCTAATCTTTGAAGAGTGTTAAAAAGTTCACTGTATTGAACCTGGCACAGCAGCAACATCAGGCAAATCAGATTTCCTTCCCAGGAGGGGCAGATATCTGGATATGCAATGCAGAGGAGGTAATGGCTTAATTGGGTTTTAATAGGTGCTGGAACAGCATTGATTTGTTACAGAGATTAGGCAGAATAGTCCAAGACAGGAATGAATACAAATTAGTCTGACTGAGCCTGCTTTCTGTAGCCAGGTTGATCCACTCTGGGATGTGAACCCACTAGCAAGCAAGGGTTCTAGGCCTGAACCTCATTGGCTTATGCCTTAATCCAGCCCTGCCTCAACCACAACCATGTTGCAATGCCATGTGGAAGCCCTGTGGCCTCCTGTAGCAGCATGTGTATACCCTGGACATGGTGGAGGGTCTGTCTCACCAAGGCCAGGAGTACACCATTCCTAGCCTGAACCTGCCACCATGGACCATCACCTGGAACAGAAAACGGAAATCTCATCAGTATGCATGCCACACATGCCATAGCAACATGCTTGTGGCAGGTGAACTACAAGGTACAACCAGCATGCATGCAGTGGGTATTACTCTCTGTGGGGCAGCATATGAAGGACGACACACCTGTGCAGTGCAGAGTGGCATATGCAGACGTGGTGGGGGTAAGGAAAACACTTTGCAAGTTCTGGCAATGACTGCATGTGTAAAAAGAACACAGACCCCCACATGGCTGGTAGTATGGCTGTGGTACTGTGGGCAGCACTGTGTGTGTGACACGATTGGCTGCTGCCCCATGTGGAGGTCACTGAGGCAGCACACTCGTGTCCAGAAGTCACAGGACACTCTGGCAATAGTGTACAGCATATGCATGTGCCAATATTATGCTGTGAGACACGTGTGACACAGGTGACAGTGGTGAGGCATGGGGTGGTTGTTAAGTACAGTAACTGACCAGTGGTACATGGACATGCACCTACCAGAGTGTGATAACTGTAGTGTACTGTGAACCACAATGTGAAGGCCACCAGACATGTACAGAGGTAACAGCTGGAGGACATGTCAGAGTGTTCCACACTGGGATGCCATACTGTACAGTAATATAGCCAGGGCACACACTGTGTAACAGTAAGCACCTCACCCGACATGGTAGGGGCACACAGGCAGTGCAGAATATACAGTGATAGTTATCTAAATGCTGACTACCCCGAGGTAATGTTGACCTAGTCAGATTAGGCATGTCTGTTTTGTTTGCACACAGCATGCTATGCAAAGGTGCATGCTTGTGGAAAATCCCTAATGTCTTCATTAGCAATGGCCATGATGTCATCAAGGCATACAGCTGCCCAAAGCATGTGTCTGCAGAGAATGTGGCACAGTTATGTTAGTGATTGTTAATACATTAGTGATAGTCATAAACAGCCATATATTCACAGGTAACACACAAATGGACCTACTCTAACATTCAAGGTGCAAAATGTAATATGCATGTCCTTGTGCACTCATTACTGCCTCATTATAACAGTAGGTCTGCCCCTAAGGTTGCAATCCATACAGCATACCATTGAAGTTTGCAGCAGCAGCACTTTGAAAGACAACTATCTTGCAAAAATGTAAGTTGCAACAACACAACTAACATTTTTAAACCTCTCCCACAGGTGCTGCGTACAGTTTTGTAATTAATTTGTGTTATGCTTATGTGTTGCAGAATGTCATCATCCACAAAGCACAGTGACAGAGACAGGCTACACAGGCATATGTTTAGCACCAGAAACTACAGGTAGGCAATTATTGCAGCCCATACAGTAGTGTACAGCACTACTGATTTCTAGATGCAGCTACATGACTTTGTTTAACCAGGACAGGGCTCATCTTTCTGATGTTCATTTACAAGGGGGTCCTGGGTTAGCCAGTAGTGCTTGTACAGACAGCAGCATCTATCTTTCCTGATATGTGGTTCTGTCTGTGTTAACCGAGTAAGGCACAATAGGCAATCTGTAGTCAGCATAAGCACGGGGGCACTTGTGAGGTTATGTGATCTGTTCAGTATCATGCAGTATGCAAGTGGATGTTTTCTCAAACAAACTCAGTTATGTTGGATGTAACAAGCTCATTATCCACAGCTCCATAACCTAACCCCTTGTATATAGTGCCAGGCCACGTTATACAGATTGTTTGTATGCAGACCACACTCATACGTCCAAAGCACGTAAAGAGCTGTCTACCAGTAGTACATGTTTGACCAACTGCAGATTGAATATGACCCCAGGCAGGCTGCATGTATGGTGGGGACTAGAGGGGGCACAAGCTGTAGTGTATGGGCAGTACAGGAAGGGGTGCTTCCTCCACCACAGCCCTATGCCACCACCTCCATGTGTACCACAGCCAGAAGCAGGGTGGTGCATTGTGACCCTTGGCATGTGCACAGATGCCAGCCACCTTTCCGTACCTCCATGTGCACTGCATCCATCCACATTGCATGTGTACATTTTACACTGCAGAATGCATACATGCCTATGCACAGCATCCATCAATACCTCGTTAGATGTGCCTACTGCTACCTAGCATGTGTTGAGAGACCCATGGTGGTACATACATGATCACTGGCAGATCATAACCCTCTGCATGTGATTGAGTTTGGTCAGAACCTGTCCTGTGCTAAGGCTGTACCCCACAACTGCACCTGGCAGCTGCACAGGATTACTGGGGGGGGGGTGCACATCCATTCATACAGTGCTGTGGGTGATGATGCCATTCATGGTGATGGATGTACTCATAACTTTCTTTTCCAAACAGGTGCTGACATGGGAATACATTGCCTTGCAGGCCCAGTTCCACAGCGGTGTCCTCTCCCAATACAGGATGGTGGAATGAAGGGAGGTGATGTGGGTAGTCAATACCAAGTGTGGCAATGGGCAGTAAAGGGGAGGTAAAGAAGAGATTCTATGACATGCAAAGACAGATGAAGGGGATGCTGATGGAGGAATGACAGGCACTACAGCTCACTGGTGGTGGCACACATCACCATCCTTACACTGGCAGAAGAGCTTGTGGCTGGGTCACTGGGCCACCATCAGGTGGAGAGTGTAGAGGGTGGTGTCACCCCCATGGCCACCTCGTGGGCTAGATGCACTTATTTTTTTTACTTTTGTTCCTTCCCTTATGCTATCTGTCCCCATGTCACATTCCACCCCCTGAGGCCAAGTAAGCTCCAGCATTAACTAGTGCAAGGGCATGGTGTGTGTCTCAATGTGTCTCACACAGTGCTGCCTGGCATTTCTACTGTCCTGCACAGAAAGTTTGCATCCCTGTGTTGATTTACAGCTGGATACTGCCTGCTTTTTGCAGGTGTTCTGCTTGTGATCATATGCAAACAATATGCCTCAAATATATAACTGCATCTGATATGCATGGCCAGGACCCTCATTTGCATATTGATTGCATGCATTTGATTTTAGTACTCACTGTCAATTTTGCAATCACTATTCCCGCAAATGCAATATGAGGCAGGAAATGCTAAATGCTTGCAATCATGTTTTAATATTCAGTAATGGCATTAGCGCATTGCAAATTATTTGAATATCACCCACAATGGGTGCAGCAACCCTTCCTCCCTTAAAAAATCCCAAGAAGCATTTCCGGTTTCTCTTTCACTTTCAGTAAAATTAGTAAGTCTTTACCAGACTTTACTCTGTGTTCTCTACAATTAATGTGTCAGCACTGATTATTATAAGTAAGATATCTCTACAAAAACATATTGGACAAATTCTTAACAGATTTAACAGGGCTTCTTGTTTTTATAACCATGAACCAAAATTCCACAGTGTTCTGCAAATATGGAAGGGTTTTATTTCTAAAGCAAGGGCTGTGGAAAATTCTAATTAGAAGGCTTATTCCTGCAGCAAATAACTCGAGTGAAAACGTTAAGTGCCTCATGGAAAGGACAGACTGATACTTTAATACAAATCTCTTATCTCTAACATTAGCAGTTCAGACACTCAGGCTATTAAATATGCCTTTTTGTTATTTAAATTGCAGTCAGTGTTTTTGTAGTAGATTACGTTTTACCATATCATAATTTATGGAATATTCTAAAAAAAACTTGAATATAATTTTTCATTTGTAAGAATCTCTAAAAATGTAGAATAAGGCAATCATAATAAGTACAAATCATTACAGTAGTATTTAAATCTACTTGTAAGATTAGGAATTAAACTAAAGGCATGTTTATTAGAAACACTTTGATTTGACTTCATAAAAGCGATTATAAACATGTATTGTCCTTAGTAGGGATTTGAAAAGTGTGAAATATCTAGCAATTTTTGCATATGTGCGTGACAACTATAACACTTGGATATATTAAAAGGAGCACTGAGTTTTCAGTGATAATTTGTTATGCACATTCAGAACCATCTATAAGGGATTCAGCGGCTTCCTCCACAACTACAAAAATATTCTGTTGTCCTGCTTTCAAAGCAACAATGTGGCAGTGACTGTATTTTGCTTTCATAAGAGTGCTTGACATTTTGTGGTGATATATCCCAAAAGTCACTTAACTGCCTTTAACATTAGAGGTATTACATATAAAATGTTATCTGAGGAGCTGTGCATTGTACGTTTACAGTACATGGTTACCCCTTGTTATGTATGGATTTCCATACATTCCCAAAAGTTGTGTTCTCTACCATTGTCCAAAGGTCAAAAAGCTGTTGATACATAACTTCTATGGTATAACAGCATTCATTATTATAGTGACTCACGTCAGCTGCCTCCCTTGTGCCAAACCCTTTCAGTTTTCACTTCAGTTGTCCCTAACAACTTGCAGTGCTGGGGCCCCTCCTGCACAACTACCTTCCCACCATGCAAAGATGCCTTTTTTTATCTAAAAAAAACTACCTCACAACCAGATGATAGATGGCCTAAATTCATTGCTTTACTATGTTCCATGAAACAGAAATCTGTTAATTTTTTAACTTAATAATCTGGTCCATGACTGATTGTAAAGCCTCAGTACTTCTGTGTTTTTTAATGCACACAGCAATTTCAAGTATGCCACCAGCAGTGTGCATTAAACAAAATACAGAAACAGTGCGGCTTTGTGAACAGTGACAGACCTGTTCATTACGTGAAAAACATATATTTTTTTTGAACATTGTATAGAGGCAAATGTGTGGCCATTATTCAGCTAAGTGCAAGTGGGTTTTTTATATTGTAAAAAATTGAACAGACATCTTTGTTGGTGAGCTGACAGACAGGTAAACGAAGGGGACAACATTTGTCTTAAAGCCATCTTCCATTAAAAAATAATATATGTGGATAACCATATACAGGAAAGACTGTGGGCCTGATTCTCTGACGTGTTGAGAATGCTAGAAGCCTTAGGTATGCTGAACATATGGTGCACAGGACATGCAGCACTCCCTGACTGGCAATCGGGATTCTCAATCACATGCACTGACTGCCGCAAGCTGGTCTAGCTTGCGGCAATCTCAGGTACCCATTTTATGGGGCCTGTGCCAAATATTTGGTGTAAATCAGGTGAAGTGTCATAAACGCACTTGATCTTCTTGAACCAGGTGCATTCTCTGGCAAACTTTTCAGTGCTGCTGTGCAAGCCACTGAGTTTGTCGCAGGGTTTGGCAGACAAGCCCAGTGTCAACCTTTGTTAATCTAGGCCTATGTTTCTATTGAGGGGTTATAATATCACAGAACCTCATGATATTTGTTTTTGCTGTCACAATTCTGTCATAACAACTGCATGATGGAAACACAGCGTTGTTGTGTATGGTTGCCCATACATTCTTCTATATAGTTAACAGATAAGATTAGTGATAATCCCACTTTGTTCTCATGAACGGTAATGTCATAATGCACAGAATATGTACAAAACTATTAAAATAGCTCACCATTGTCTACTTTTTGTAATACTGTTTTTCATTTCATTGATTTTGAGAAAAAAAAGCCCACACCATGTTAACACAAAATTAATAATAAAATGCTGTATTATCAAATTTGTCATCCATTTGTGGTTCTAGACCCTGATTATTTAAAAAATGTGAACTACAGTTAATTTGTCTGGTGATCCTGTTGCCCCCCACTCTGATCTGCAGTAGCTCAATGCAGTGTCCATGCTTTACTGCTTGCTCTGGACCTCTGCTAAGTAAGACAGCATGATAAGCTGATCACTTGATGGCAGGAGTGAGGTATGAAGAGAAGAAGCTGCTTTAAGTAGATGAAGATTGTTGGGGAGTGACTGGCAGAATCACCAATAATGTTTACTTAAATTCCAGCTGTCACAGTAAAAAAAGTTAAAAGAAACCACAGTTAGGTGGGAGAATCATTTCCAAGGGGGATTTTATCATTGATTGCGTGTGTGTTGGGATCCACTGCAATTAATGCTCATTTACTAGCATAACCAATCCCCATTACAAATAGGTGTAATGTCACATCCTTGTATAATGGCAATCACTGGCTTCTGAAACCAACTTAAACTAGATATGAACCAGCTATTCTATTGTAATTGTTGATAGATTTCTCTGGACTTGATAAATTGGATAATAAGTGTGTGTGTGTGTGTGTATATACTGTACCCAGTTTCCATGACAGGAGTATATAAATACTGGCATCTGATCATTGCTGGTCATGGATTTGAGCTGTACATGTGCATTGTGATGTGGGTGATCACAAAACACCCCATTATCCCAATGTAGATGAAGCATACTCGGGGACTGAGCATTTGGAGGTACAAGGTTCTACACTACAGGGGGTAAAATGGGCATTCATGCAATAGGACTGCACAGCATGACAGCCCTCATGCTATTGGTATGCCTCTGTCCTCAAGAACACTGTCTGCAAGTGCTGCATCCTTCTGCACTGTGGAGGGCTGCTTATGAGGTGGTGAATTGTGCTGGTATGCACAATGGGTTAACAAAGATGTCAACGAGCAATAGTGTGTCACTAAAATAGAAATAATGATCTCACGTTCATGGAAGAATATAGCAAAACTATAAAGTGAGAGGAGGTTACTTAGATTTTTATTGCCACATTGTTTAAAGTTGGAAAAAAATCTCAAATAATAGAAAATTCTTTGTCCTCATTTGTCTACATTTTGTTTTAGATAGCTAGGGAGAAAAACAGAAAAAATACTTTGTTCTCCAATACTCAGCATTCAAACCTGAGGAACAAACACTGTGTGGTAAGAATACTTAATTATCAGAGTATGATATTACTTAGATTTACTTTTTGTCTCTCCTTCTCCCCCTCCCTCTCAATCTCTCGTTCTTTTTCTCTTTCTGCTTAAGCCCCCCCCCCCCAATTCATATCCTCACATGGAGCACTCCAGAGTACAAGTGAAAAAAAGATCATCAACCCTACTTATGACTTCTGCATTCCATCAAATTAGGTACTTTTGCTTTTATAAGGAGGGTTTAAGTAGAATCAACTACAGTAATACCATATAAAATGAATCCTCAGGCACTCACTAACTCTTTACATTTTTAATTTCCTAAATTCCCCTTTTGCTTTCTCTAAGTTGTACTTTTTTTTCACCTTATCTGTACAGCATATTCCCATAATTATAATGAGGTGCATTGTTGGACACTTCTGCTGACAACACTGTGATAGAAGATCATATATCTTTATTTTGTGTAAAAGTTGAAGGCTTCACAATCAAGGCTGTATGTTAAAAAGTAACTATGCCTCTAAATGCCTGTTTCTAAATACACTGAGGGATACCAAAGCAACAGAACAAGAATCTGTAATGTCAGTAGATACTCAAGAGTGCTGATACAGAAGAATGTTTTCTATTCTAAGACTAGTTATGTGCATGCCAGACGGCTGAAGCTCATTGTGTTATTCCAGATGTGCAGTAATTGGGTAAAGATCAATTTTCACCACTTGAAACTTGTATTTTTCTTAAAAGCTCGGTCTTAAGTATTTAAAGAAAAAAAACTATGGCGTTTAACCTAGTTCTAACTAAAGCTCTCTTAAATGTATTATTTTATGTGGTTGAATGCAAATGGGTGTTATTTAAATGTTTCACTGTGTTTTGTTAAATACACTAAAAAGATGCAGGACCATAATGGATGTAAATGACCCCCACTAAATTTTTTTGTATATAAATTGGAGTGGTCTTTTTCATCCTTTTCAGATTTATTCAGACTGGATGGACAGTCTGTCTTTTTCTGCCATCATCATCTATGTTTCTATGTTTTAGGGTACACGAGGGTTCACAATATGGGCCTCAGCTGCAATGATCAGAAACCCTGTAAACATAGCCGGTGCAGCCAGGTGGTCAGTTGGGTCATGTAACCCCTCACTTTTGCAGCTGAAGGATCAGGCAATGAATTTTCATCCCCCACATTTCAATCAGTGGAACAGCATTAAATTAGGTTGGTGGGACTTCTCCAATGACCTCAGGAAGGATGCTTTTAAACCTTTTGGTGCTCAACATACAGTATATTAAAAATCCAGGCAACAAAAATGATGCTTTGTGGAAAAACTCTATAGAATATTTTGTTTTACTGCTGTATGTGTTGCACCGTATAGTTATCTTGGATTTCCTTCCTCCTTTCAAACCTCTTCAAAATTTACAATTCCAGATCCTGTTCTGCTTTGATTATCATGAATAACCCATTGATTTCTGTTAGTAATTCATGGGTTATCCACCAAAATGACTGGATTATTCAGGATTATAAAAAGCTAGGTTAGGTGCACAAAGATATTCAAGGCGGCAATTATTTCACCAGCACCCTGGGATAAGGTGTCCTATGCAACTCTACACCCCCCGCTCACCTTTTTTGGTATGCTTCTCCATCACAGCCAGCATGGTGTCAATGGATTCAGGGTATGATGGCATTACAAACAAATTGCCATTCAGTTTGTGTTTATGTAGTGTAGCCTGCTTACTGATAAGAATAATTAATATCTAAAAGGTAGACCTGACAACTGGAAAAGTTTGTGATAAACATACTAGTGAGAAAATCTATCAAAATCCAGATCTTTTCCTATGTCAACATTCTCACTTCATTCCCCCACCCCACCCCAAAATTAAGGCATGAAGAACTAAGGCTCCATGCTTAAAGAAATAAATATCCATGTAATTTCCTGATAATTATTCTGAAAACTGTTTCCTAGACACTTTTCAACAAAATCATAAAGTCCAATTATTTAAAATCACAGCATTTAGAGCACACTGCTTCCAATGCCTGAAGCTAATGACAACCTGCTATGTTATTAGCCCATTCCACAAAATACTAAATTGAAAGGGAATCCTTTACTGACTGGAAAAGTAATACTAATTTGTTTTGCAGTTGTGAAGGCTTTGCAGTTCAGTTAATGTCCATGGCAATTAAATCAGATTGATTTCCTTTTTATCCTTTTATAATTTGATGTACAAACAAACAGCATATTAGAATTATGCTGTTGGAGTAAATGGCATTTTAAGAGGGCTGTATTGTACATATGATATAAGGACAAAAGACATGAGTGAAGAATGTATAAATCCTAAAATGTTCTTAATGGCCACAGACTATCAATCATAGTCTCAAATGCATTGGTCTGTCTCAATTAGGATACCACTCACTGTCCTCAGTGACACACGATATGCAGTACAGGGTCCTAATTCTAAAATGTATGCAGAGGACAGACTGCGTGTAGCTGTTTTAATGCTTGTAAAACTAAATTAACTGAGGACTGTGAATTATTGAGCAAACAAGTATATTATGCATACAGTAGATGTTGCAATGTATTTTAACAGCTACAGCATGCACCATATATTTTTCCAACAAAAGGCATCACCGTCTTCTATGAATTCAAAAAATACTGTATATGCTGAATGCTACAGACTACACAATGGACATAAGTGCACTGCACAGAGTTGGAAATGAAAAAAAAAACCTCAGGTAACCCACCACCTCTTATGTATATTAGGCTCAAACATACCTGAGAAGGGTAAGGGGACATGTTTCCTCAGTATTTATTGCACTTTTACACTTTATTTGGTCAGTTTCATGCCTTTTGAGTGCTACGTTTTATACAGGAGCAATACTTTCCAATTGTGCTCCTGGAACTGAGTTAGGCTTTTCATTTCACTCACGGAACTGAGTTCTTCCCTGGGTTCCCCCCATTTTAACCATTGTGAGTATATCCTCATCATACCTCTCAACCTCTGGCCTCATAAATCAGGGACAGGTCTTAAAAAAATCAGGGAAAAAGACCCCAAAACAGGGGCACATCTTAAACATTGGTAATATTCACCCAGAAAGCTGATAGAATAAGGGGACTAGTGTAAGATGCATTTTCTGAAGAACAAGTCTGAAACTTTAATGTTTGACATTATTTTGTGCTTACAATTTCCATTGTTCAGTCATAAAAGCACAAATTTTATGAGGGACAGAGGAAAATTTTGAGGCAAAATCAGGGACAGTTGAGAGGTATGATCCTCATAACAGTACCTTGTGACCCACTGCTGGCTGGGGGACATACAGTATTTTTATTTTTTTATTTTAATGATATCTTGAAGAACACCTGTGAGCAGATGCTCATTCGTAGGTTTTGTGTCATCTACAAGCAGAAAGTGAACAGGCACATAACATTCCATACAAGACATTACATTACAAGCAAGTACAACATTGCATTGGTACAAAACAATACATTACAAGCTAGGTAGACAATAAATTAATGTGGATTACAAGATTGGGGTAGCATTTAGCTTAAGGTATAACTTTTAGACATTGCTTCGGCATTAGTGAGGAGGTGCCAGCGTCAGAGAGTTAAGTCTACTTGTGGGGGACAGAGTGGAGAACAGGCACAGCTGAGCATAGTGAAGTGTATGCCTGTGTAAGGGGTTAAGAACAAATTTAAGGAAGGTTGGAAACAGTGGGGCCAGGAGAGCAGCAGACAGGGGGGCATGAAGTTGGGGACAGAGAGAGGAATGGGTGCACAGTGAGGAGGGGGGGTGGGATAATGAAGTGCTGTAAAAGTAGGTGCCCCTAGGATTAGGTGGAACACTAAATGCTACTGCTTTATGGTGGCCCAAATGTAGGAGAGTTGTTTTGGTCATCATGAATGGCCAACGGAGTCACAATTGTCATCTGTGGCAAGGTGCTGCCTGAGCTTTCACTTGAAAGCACCAATGGCTGTGGTACTGTATCAGATATGTCTGAATGTAGGGCGTTGGTCCAGTGTGGTGCATGGTAGTAGAGTGCACATTGACCCTGTGCAGTGCGGCATTGAGGTTCACTGAAAATGTGGCTGTGGGTGTTTCTGGTCAGCCTGGCACTTACATGGTGCATGAGCAGATTCTGAACTCCTGGTGGCATCAGATTTAGTGTGATTTTTTTTGGCCAGTAGACAGGTATGGTACTTAGCTCTGCTGTTTAGCTGGAGCCACCTTGCCTGTGAATAGAGCTCACAGGTGTGAGTAAGCCTTGCAACACCTGTCAGAAGTCAGCAGGCCTTATTAAAGGCCAAAGAGATGCGATGGAGGGCTGAATCTGGTGCAGAACCATAAACTGCTAGGCCATTTTCAACAAGGGTAACAACTGAGCTGGTGATGGCCATGTTAAGTGCTTCATATGTAAGGCTGTGCTTGTGGTGGTGGAGTATCCCAATTCTGGAACTGATGGCCTTGTCTATTTTGTCTATAAGCTATGCATAGGACAGGGTGGAGTCAAGGGTGATACCCAGGTAGTTAAAGTACTGCACCAGGTCCAGTACATCACCACTGTTGTTCAGGATGGATAATGGGAAGGTCTTGTGTTTGCTGTGGGTGCTGTGGATGTGTTGCATTTGAAAAGGAAATCAAATGGAGGCATGAGGGTAAAAACACTGGTGTGTCTATTTGCAAAGTCCACCAAAGGTTTAAAATTTGTTTTGGGTGGAGTGGAGTAGACTGAAATTTACAAGTAGCCTGGGGTGAAAGTATTAAACACTCTCCCATTGCTTCAGATTGAAGCTGAGCACATATTATTTTTAACAAACAAAAAACAATGGTTGGGCTTCTGATATATGTAAGTGTGAGTCTTAAAAAACAGGCTTGTACAATGGAAAACTACTGTAGAATGTTCTCATCCTAACATCCTCAGGGGCTCCCTGTATTGAAGGGATCAGCCATTGTCAAAAAAAGTAGGTTCCAGTTGGAAGCCCTCAGATTAGTCTTTTATCTTTATTGCTCAGAGCACCTCACAGCCACTCCTTTACATTCTGTAGCAGTGCTGCAAGAACACAACACTAGATAATTCTGCATGAGAAAGAGCACAGATAAGCAAAGAATAGTGTACCAGTGTTTACTGGTATTTCACAGTAAAATGGACAAAACTAAGGAAGGAAATTGCTACAAATCGCTAGAATAATAGTTCAATGACTTTTTCAACCAGAATAATGTTATGCTCGTGCAACTGTTTAACAATATTTGTGGCCATTCACACTCTATTCCTGTAGGAATTACCACCCCATGGGGTACTGAAAGCAAGGAACCCTGTAAGAGGGTTCCACGCCTAGAGGTGCCACAGGAAGGGTCCCTTGGCTAACGGTACCTTAGGAAGGAACCCCATGGGAGTAGAGTGGTGAGCCATTGGAGGAGGAGGGGATGATGGTGGGGCAAAGTGAAAGTGCTTCAGATGGACTCTGGTAGGAACTTCTTATATAGTTCAGGAAGCAGGCATGTTTGGTTGCTCACCCATTGAGCTGCAGATGGAGCCTTTCAAAAACCCTCTTAGCTCATCATATTTGGAAATGCAGACAGCACGTGTAAACCAGGGTGCCTACCAGGAAGAAGCAAGAGTTGTGGCTGCAGTAGGCCCCACACTGTCAGGGGGGGGCCCACTGCCTCTGATGCCAGAATTATAAAACTCTTTCATTGTCAGGACAACCTTATTGTATTCTTTATGTACACTGCTTATTCATTTGAGATTTGGGCTGTCAGCAATGGCAGCAGAGTGGCCTGTGGTACAGATTCCAGCTCCAGTTTCAAGGGGTGGGGATGGGAGGAATACAGAACAAAAAACAATAGGGACTGTTTCTCAAAATATCTGAACTAGATGTCAGTGTCAACAGGAGGGGCATGGACAAATTACACTGTTCAGTTTCTTAATCATGGTGCCAGCATGTCGGAGGAGGGCAGCATGGACAAACTATGGGTGCTCAGCAGGACTGATACAAAAGAACTTATAAATATTTTATATATGCTAATGGTTATTTTATACTTATTGGTGGGGCAGTAGTGCCCCACAAAGTATTTTGCAGGGGGCATTAATGTCATTGGTACAGTCCTGTTGTAAACAAATACCAGAGTCAAATGTAGTAAAACAGTAATTTTGACATGTTAAAAAAAAACATAAATCAGTGTCCCTGCAGATACAGTAGTACTGGTAAGAAGTGGTATACAGTATCTGTGTCTAACGTCCCCCAGATTATCAGTTTCAAGGACTGCATCCTTAATCAGCTATTGAATGTTTCAGAAATTATTGGGCCAAAATGGTTCCAGTTTTCTATTTGTGTTCTCCCATTGACAGAAAACACTGTGCTGGAGTTACCGCTTAGATAAAAAATTAACCTTACCCACTTAAAAGCCCTGAAACAACTTGTTAACTGCTGGCTCAAATGAGCATTCACATGCAAACAGAAAGGTACATTGAAATACTGAAACATAAAATTTGTCAGCAGAAATGGATGCTTGGCACATCCATTCTGCCAAAATGTTCCCTGCCTAATCATCTCTACAGGCCCTAACTGGTGTTGGGTGCCCCCCCAACTATATTATTGATGTTCCTCTATGTCTATTCCAGGCATGCTTGAAAACCCTCACTGTTTTTACCTCCAGGTACAGTAGGTAGATGGCATTGCCCAGATTTTCCATAACTATATAATTTACTGAAACAAAATACTTAACTCTAAAATGCCACTGTATCTATTACAGAAAGTACCTATTAATGAGCTCCCTGTCTAATTAAACTCTCAACTATCAGTAAGCACACTGTTTTGAAATGCAGTGTTCAGATAAGACCTGCAGTTCCTGAGACTAGAAAAGTGCAAGCCTACAGACAAAGGATCCTATATTCAGAGGAGTTTTGCCATAGGTCCCAGGTGTCCGCAATATTGCATATTTTTATATTTACATGCTGTTTGTTTTATGCTCTTACTTCTTCTATACATTGCTATGCTGATTATCATATTTTTTTTACCATATTGTATTGCTGTTCTATTCATACTGCTTTGCCAAAGGTCTGCTTGTTTGTTGACCCCGGGTCGACCCTGAAAAAGGGACTGTAATTGTCTCAGTGGAATTACCCAGTCACCAAAACTCAAATAAATAAATAAAAAGCCACCTAAGAATTGGAAGTGGTTCTCATCATTCTGCAATGATAACAATGAAACCCAATGGAATACCTTTTTTATGCAGGACTAGAAAGTGTCAGGCATTGAGGATTTCATCGGACCACATGATGTGACATTTTGGTGAGATAGCACAATATCACATATATTTTTGAAAAACTGCAAACCTTCAAATAACTCTGTATCACCGAAGTATAAATTCGGTTTTCTTTTGAAAAATAAGTAAACTAAAGGGATGACTCTGAAGTATATAGTGAGAAAATGTCTTCATGTGTTTAGCCATTTCAGCAAATTTAATATTTAACATTTGGACAGTCAGTGCAGTCCACTGGTTATAGAACTGCACATGAATTCACAGGTTTGAATCCCACAACAGCCACTGGCTCATTGTGTGGAATTGGTTGACTCAGTTGTAGTCCATCCTGTGTTTATGTCCTCCCAGTTGCAAAACTGTGTAGCTGCAGGACCTGACTAAAAAATGAGATGTTGAAACTCTGTCAGACTATACTAGCTAAATAAATTGGAAAAACAAATGTAATATGCAACACAAGACAGATCATCATTAAGAGGTTGTGCTGGCAGCAGGAGTACCAAAAGTTTTGGGGGGATATTTTTTGGGTGGGTTGGGAAAGCTCACAGTAATGAGCAGCATAGACAGTACTGGAGTTCACCAGCAACATTCTACTGCTGTGCATGCCATGTTTAAAGCAGCACAGGCCTAAGGGAGAATATAACCCTCTTTTCTTGTCTATAACTTCTACTGAGGAAATCGGAAATCCCAGATGACTTGTGAGACTGCATGCTGACCTGCTCCTATTGAGAGAACTGATACTGTTTATTTTATCCATGGACTTCAGCTGTGGCACTTACAATCTAAAGTTACATGATTTCAAAAGTTTGTAGTGAACTCCAAGGTGGTAATATGACACTGAAGGTAACACAAACCACTGACTAGAAAGATGTTAATCCTGACAAACTGCCTGAGCATTAGCCTGAACCACAGTTAGATTGAATTCTGTCTCCCCCTGAGAGGGCCAGCAATGCTGGTGGTAACAAAACGTCTTTTCAGAGTGCCCTGCAAAGCAGATGGGCCAGAGGCAGAACACTTTCAAAGAGCTTTAGTGCCCTCATGTGTTCATAAATGACAGCTACTTAGTGAACTAAAGGCTGTACACACACAGGTTGCATAATCATAGCTACCAGCTGTTTACAAGTATTATAGCTTCAGTAATTTCAGACAACATGACTATATTAGACCTCCTTTTCATAATTCATATATTTATGTGTTTAGATATTTGGCTTGTATGCATGATGCATTGCAATATGCATTTAAGCAGCTTGATTATTGTTTTCATTAAGACCAGTTTACATGTCATTGTCTTGACTACAATTAGGTACTGACTGTTTTAAATGCAATTACCTTTTAAGCGATTTACCAGCCAGTTTCCCTTTCTAGCTCTACTGCATATCTGCTTGAATAATACCAAGAACAAATAAAATTAACTGCAAAAATTTCATAGCAAATCAAGGAGAATGGCTAATACATCTTCTACTATGCACTTGTTTTAGTCTACAGAATGTTTATGTGTATCTGCTTGACAATTTCACTTTCCTAGGATGCTTGATTAACCACACATGGTCAAATGAATACCTTGCTTAAAATCTAGGCAATACTAAATAGACACAAAATGTTGCAGTTCAATGCAAGTTTAAATTACATTCTTGTTTTTCATCATCATTAATTATGGGTAATTTTGAATCCACATGTAAATAATGACTAAACCAAAGTAAATGTCTTTGTTTTCACCCATTTAGCTTTCCAACCAGAAACTGTAAGGCACAAGACAATGGAAATACTTAAAAAGGATACTGGGTTACACTTAAAGATGAATTGCTCTCTTTCCTAAGAATACTGTTGTTTTCAGATAAGGGTAATACTATAGCACTGCCGAAGATAAGCCTTCATCTTCAAATGGATGTAATACAAAATACTATACATTGGGGGTATCCCTGATGTACAGAAAGATACGACTATTGGTGACTGCCCTTCTAATTGTTTTATAGTGGAAACTTGTTTCATTTATTCAAATGAAAAGTTCAAATCTTCAAATGAAAAACATATAAACATTACCATTTGCCACCAGAAAGATGTTTTATGTGACTAGCATCCAACCAGAAACAGGGTGCTTTTTGCACATTCATTAGAATAACCACTGTAATGTGAGTTCTGGTCAAAATATATTTTGCCCTGGTGGCCATCAGACCATAATGCACGTAGTTAATTTCTGATAATCTGAAGTAGAGGCAGACAGTTTCTACACCATGAGAAACAGAAGAGCTGACAGCATTTCTAAGAGCACAATATTTCAGTCCTTAACTCCTTGTGTACTCATTAATGGTAACTGCAAATTGTTCAGTTGCTGTTGATTTATCAAGGCCCATGTTATACTGAGGGACACGTAACATATCACATGTGACATTATATCTTCTGAAACTGCTTCCTTAAGGAGATAATAAATATAAACCATAACTTTTATTTTAAAAGATTAATCTGTTAACAACATATGTCTAGGTATGAAAATATGCTGCATTATTTTGCAGGTTCTGCATTTAAAGCCCTATGAGAAGAGACTAAAGGACCTCAATATATATACCCTGGAACAGTGGAGGAAGAGTGGAGATATGATAGATACCTTTAAATACCAAACGGGGTAAGTAACATACAGGAGGGGAGTAGTTTTCTGAGGAAAACATACTCAAGAACAAGGGGACATGCTATGAAGCTGGAGAAGTAGATTCAGAGAGATGTGAGGAACTACTTTTTCACAGAAAGCATGGTGGATTCCTGGAACAGACCTTCCAGTGGTGGTGGTGGGTTTGACAACAGTGATGGGGTTCAAGAATGCATGTGATAAGCACAAAGGAATCATAATGGAAAGGAAGGGGGAAGGGAGATGAGCTGTAGATTGAGCACGGTCTGTGGTAACAGTGTAGGTAGGGAGAAATATGCAGACTCGATGGGCCAAGGGGTCTTTTTCTGCTGTCAAATTCTATGTTTCATGGAGAGAATATTGATTACCCCACATGGACATGGTCATTTGATCTGCAGTGTAGTGGATCTCGAAATAACAGAATTTTTTTTAGTCTACTTATCAATCAATCTGTCTATCATAGTTTATTTAAAATATCACAAATGGAGGGTTGAATATAAAAACAATGTGGAGACCCAGATACATATTAGTCATTTCCACAACCATCCTCCAGGACAAACTAACTAAATATAAAATGTCACATTATCTTTTAAGAATTTTCACAGGCCAGAAAATAAAACTGTGGCCATAAAAATTGTTCTGAATATATTGAATTGTGACCTAATTGCTACAGTTCTGTCATATCATATAGATGCACTCCCCAAACAAGGCCTCAAAGGATAGCATACAGGCTAAAGACTTCATTTAAAATGCATGTGTTAAAACGGATATGGAAACACTGGAAAGATCACAGAACTTGGTTAGCAAATTGTTACCAGATGACATTTGAAATGTTGACCAAGAAATTGTGAAATTGCTAGGAAAGCAAACAAAAAGTGCCATGACTAGAACCAGCTAACAACATGCCAGAAACATTAGTGGTTATACCACAGAAACGTTCTTAGGGCTGCTTTATTTAAAAAAAAATGTATGCAGGTGAAAAAGACATTGGAGCATGCTGAAAGTATCAGGCACTGGTCCAGTGAGACCACATGCCTCAGGAAATGGTTTCAAGAAAGTTTCCAGCCAAAGGAGAAGTTAGGCTATGCACAGCTAAGCATATTGCAATGTGGCCTATGATACAGCAATTAAAACAAAAACAAAAAAAAATTGAGTTCTGATGTACAGTAGTCTATTAATGCATCCTTTTTAATAAAACAGCTTTTAAAGCTAAGCTACAAAAGGTGTTCTTTTTAGTGTGAACAATTCTAGTTTACATATTTGTATTTTCATAATAAACAACCTTAACAATAGGTCACTGTTCAGACCTGGAATGTATTAGGCCTGTTTTATCCATACAAATGCTCAATGTTCCTTCACTAGGAACAGTTTCAGACTGTCCTTCCAGCTTTCCATCTTTCTTTTCTTTGTCTTTATTTTGTTACCGGTCTTTGTTTCCTTTAAATTTGCATGACTGTACGTGGAATTAGTATCTAACTTGCTGTCACTGTGATGTTTTCTTAAGTATTGTACCCTGGTACATAAGTGAACAAGAGAAATGGAACGCCCTTGCTTATGATGGCAGAGCAAGGTTGACCTTTTCTATTGTCCCTTCATCTGCTCAGATATGCAGAATCACGGGTTGAAATCTAAGTTTGAATGCTTAGTAGTTGCTTCAAGAATGTCGCCATACCGCCAGCTTAATAACTTCATGTGTCACACTTGCCCCCCCCCCAAAAAAAAATCGATTCAAATGTAACAGTCGAGGTAATTTAAATAGTCTCTCAACCGAACTCCTAGTTAATTACAATTTTTTAGGGATTGTGTCTGTATTTCATGCCCATAAATCATCACTACCAAATTTAAGTTCACTTCTATTTGGCATTTTACTAAGTAGATATGTATAATTTATAGCGGTAACAAGCTAAGGTGCCCCTCTCACTCATTCCATGTACACAGTTCTAAATCGCCAAAGCTGCTGACTTCCTAGCCTCACTCAAGCAAGGCTTACCCGCATTCACAGAACTGTATTAACAAAAAAAAAAAAAAACAGAAGTTAAATGGACCCTTAGTTGTCACCGACTTCTGCTCTGCTCCCAGAAGGAAATTCATCTAAGTTAAAATTCAAATAAACCAATGCAGAGGTTTCCTTGTTACAGTTAAATTAATGCGTTGATTGATTTAGCAAGTTTCCTGAAACAGTAACATATCCTAGTAGAACCACACCAATGGACTAACTCCAATGAATTTCAAGTAAAGTTTTGGACCAGCAAATATCCTGCAGAATATAATCGGATCCTCACAGCGCCGCTCCACATACTCTGTATGTGACCATGGTGTCTGAGGAAGAAAGACATAACCAGCGGGCCTTCTTGGCTTCGACTATATTTAAGCTTAATATTTCTTAACATCGAATCAGTAAAGATAAATAGTTCGTCCTTGCTGTTATACATGTGGTTGTACATGGGGTAAATAGAAAATACCACAACCGCTTCTAATGAATCCCATTGAAAAACGAACGCAAGTTTTCCAAAAACAGAAACAGCTGAGTCGCTTAACAAGTATATTGTTACTTAGCGGAATTCCAACATAAGGAAAAAAAACCGAAATGTTTTCTACCTTTAGTAAGTCAGCCCTATTCACGTATTCCACAATGGTGCCTTTTGCAGGGACAAATCGCCCAAGTCTGTAGTACAGCAGCCTGTTCGTTTCAGCAAAGGCTGCACCGAATAAATATTTTAAACAGCAGATAATAAATAGCCATATTCGTGAAAGGTAAAATAAATTATTCTCTGATGTCAGACTGCAATATCTGATTCGGGAGGATTTGCACAAGGAGGCTTTTTCAGTTGACCAAGTTGATAATGATATCCACTTGGACTCGTAGACTCTTAGGATGCTCAACACGGAGCAAAACGCAATATTAAGAACAAGGTGATTAACAGTAGCAAAACCTCATATTACTGGGGGTGGGGATGAATTTGAACATCCAACAACAAGGGTCCTCTTGAGCCATCCAGCACGCTCGTCCTAATAATGGTAGAGAACCAGTGGTGCCAGACTTGCACCCCCGTTATGTGTAGTCTTTAAGTTTAACACGAGCTTAATTCAAGTGATAGGGATGCTAACACAAAAGACTCAGGAGTGAAGGAAGTACACAGGATGGTAGCAGCTCATTCATCTCACCTGAGGATATACTGTTTTGGTTAGAGTTTTTCCTTAAGTTATAACCTTCCCACAAAAGAATTACAGCAAAAAACCCTAATAACATACATAAAATGACATTTCTGGCTTGTCGGCTGCCAGCTCCCTTCTCCTTTCAACCTGAAGAGCCTTACACGCTCTTTGACTCTTCTGTTCCCCCCTACGGGAGAGAGCAATTTACAAATGTGGAGGCATTAGCCTGGTCTACCTCTCAGGATAGGTGCTTGGAAAACAGAACTGCAAGCTCCTTCAAATTAAAGGGGAGAGAGAGAGAGATTGAGAGACGGGCAGAGTCACAGAAATGCAAGAAAACTCAAAGCAGAGTATGAGACATCTCTCAGCCTTACCTTAGGCTGCAACCGGGTTCTTGTCACCTCAGTGTGAAAGCAGGCAAGTTCCATTAACAAGTAAAAGTGCCGCCGCCACCGCCGCTGCCACATCCACCCAGCAGCATCCCAATCTGCACAACGGCCGCCCCAGTTACTGTGCGAGAGGAATGAGGCGCGAAACCGGGGGGAAGAAAACGAGCGAGACAGAGGGTGGAGGGAGAGTGAGAGCGCGCGCGAGGCGGGGACAGGGGGGGAGGAGGAGGAGGTGGAAACGAGAGACGCCTGAGATGGATGGCTAGAGGGAGGCGCAGATATCG
Source organism: Neoceratodus forsteri (assembly GCA_016271365.2). Classification (NCBI taxonomy): domain Eukaryota; kingdom Metazoa; phylum Chordata; order Ceratodontiformes; family Ceratodontidae; genus Neoceratodus; species Neoceratodus forsteri. The sequence continues at coordinate 1,380,121,126 of CM028130.1, forward strand.
GCTCGTGCCACTCTGTGATGTATTGTACGATTCCAGAGGCTGTCCGGCAGCCTTCCCTTCAGAGTCCAGGGTTGGCGGCAGGGCTACCTCGGTGACCAAGCTGGCTGACCTCGTTTTGTTCTGTGTCTCCAGCTGGAAGCCTGCGGTTCTGTTTCATCTAGCGAAGGGGGGCAAAGCTCGTCTCATGAATAGTCTGAATGATTTAAGTGGGGCTCGAGGCCGTCAGCCAATGAACGCCAGCACTAGGGGATGGAGCCGTGTCATCTCCCCGGGGAGCAGGCAGCTCTTAATGGGAAACTGTGACAAATCGACGGCGTGGGGTGGGGGTGGGGGGCATTCGCTGGCTATTAAAAGGACACAGGAATCAGTCTTTACTGAATAGCTGTAAGGTAGCTCCGCAGAGGGCACACACCACTGACACAGTGCTACATACTACATTCTTTAACACCGCTGATTAAGCTAGCTGAGAGCTGGGGCAGTCACAGTCTGACTCATACTCACTTAGGCTACTTTCAATAACTGAGTGAAACCGATTTAACATTAAACTGCTTCCCGAAATAATCTTCTGAACATCGTGTCATTAAAAGCAGCGAGCCCAGCAACAGTTAAACGAGTACATAATGGGAAACTATTGCCCTTTAAAGGATCCTAGCTAGATTTTCAAGTTTATTCTCATAGTTCAAAGCATTCTGCATTCGCTTGCAGAACACTGCTACACATACAGTTCTGTAGTACATAGACGAGCTTTGCTGTTCAATGACGAGATTCCACCAAACTAGTATTCTCCTAGTAGAAATGAGAATTTCAATATGTGTAGTCTAAAATCAGAATCAGTGTCTTAAAAAAATCTGTTGTGCTTTCATCTTTATTCTGTTTACCATGCATTTACTGTAACTTTCAGTTGCAACTTATATATAGTATCTTGGGCTGTAATTTCCATCTTACCACCTGTCAATGTCAAACGAGAGTTTTGATATAATTGGTATTTTAAATACTTTCTGTGCACTATTATGTCTGCTGAACAATTCTTTCAACATTGCAGTACCGCTTGTTTCTACCCAGAACCTTCTTGAACATAATCTGTGCTCTGTGAAGTTTAGTTTGTTAAAACAAATAAATACAAACTTATCTTTAAACGTTTTTATATTTACATTTATATTCAATCTTTTTCCAAATTTCTGGTTATTATAACCATTTTGCAAAAATAATGTCTCCCCCTCAAAAAGAAACTAATGCTGGAGCATATTTTATAACCGGTCTGCACTAAAATGTATCCAGCTAACCTGGGTTTTAAAACGAGGAGCAAGAGATCATGAAATAAGGGGAATTCATTTAAGGAGCATATATACTAAAGCTACAGTCATGGCCAAAAGTATTGGCGCCCTAGCACTTTTTTTCAAATAACTCTCAATTTCCTCTAAAGGTAAATTGAAATTAACAACAGTCTTTGGTCTCCACAATTCTTTATTTCTCTGTTAATATTACAGAACCTTTGTTTTTGATTCAGAATGTAATATATCCTTTTAAATCAGAAAATGAAAAGAAATGGCATTGACAAAATTATTGGCACCCTAGACTTAATATTTGGTAGCACAGCCTTTGGTCAAAATAACTGCAATCAACTGCTTCCTATAGCCATGGATGAGCTTCCTGCACCTCTCTACTGGCAGTTTGGCCCACTCTTCTTGTGCAAACTGCTCCAGTTCTCCCAGATTTGAAGGGTGCCATCTCCCAACTGCTGTTTTCAGATCTCTCCACAGGTTTTCAATGGGATTTAGATCTGGACTCATTGCTGGCCACTTCAGAACAGTCCAGCGTCTTGTCTTGAACCATTCCTGGGTGCTTTTTGAAGTGTGTTTGGGGTCATTGTCCTGCTGGAAGACCCATGACCTTCGACGGAGACCCAGCTTTCTGACACTGGGTTCAACATTGCGCTCCAAAATGGCCTGGTAATCCCCAGATTTCATGATGCCATGCATACGTTCAAGGCACCCAGTGCCAGAGGCAGCACAGCAACCCCAAAACATCACTGAACCTCCTCCATGTTTGACTGTAGGGAAGGTGTTCTTTTCTTTGAAGGCTTAATTTTGTTTTCTGTAAACATAGAGATGATGTGCTTTACCAAAAAGCTCTAATGTGGTCTCATCTGTCCACAGGACATTCTCCCAGAAGGATTTTGGCTTGTTCAGGTGTGTTTTGGCAAACCCCAGTCGGGCTTTCTTATGTCTCTCTCTCAGCAGTGGGGTCCTCCTGGGCCTCCTACCATATAACCCCCTTTCATTGAGTTGGCGACGGATGGTGCGAGTTGAAACTGTCGTACCTTGTGTCTGAAGGTCAGCTTGAATCTGTTTGGCAGTTGATCGAGGTGCTTTCTCCACCATTTGAACAATCCTGTACTGCAATCTTCGATCAAGTTTTCTCTTGTGGCCACATCCAGGGAGGTTGGCTACAGTGCCATGGGCCTTAAACATCCTGATAACATTACGTACAGTGGAAACAGGAACATCAAGGTCTCTGCAGATTGATTTGTAGCCTTGAGATTGTCCATGCTTGGCTGCAATCTTCTGTCTGACCTCCTCAGACAGTTCTCTGGCTGTCTTTCTTTTCTGCATGCTCATTGCGGTACACACAGTGACACAAAACAGGAGAATGAGTCCTTTTCTCTCTATTTAAACTGGCTGAATGAGTGATTTTTATATTGCAGGCACCTGCAACTCACCACAGGTGAGTTCAATTCCTAAGTGAAGGAGAATCACCTGCTTGAAATCTAATTATTTCTAACTACTTCTAAAAGGTGCCAATATTTTTGTCTGGGCCATTTAAGGATTTCTGTGTGGAATAAGCTAAGACTTAGTAAATTTTTCTACTTTTTGTGTTTTATTCCACTGCAAACCAAAGAAATACATATGTGAATACCAAAATATTTTTTAATTTCAACAATTTTCTGGAAGGAATGGTGCATTATTAGAAAAAACTGCAAGGGCACCAATATTTTTGGCCACGACTGGTAACTGGTGCATATTATACAATATATAGTGAAAACATTTCCTCTCAGCTGAACACATGGCTGTTTTCCCATTATGTAAGGAATTAGACACAAAGGGGCAATCATTTTACAGAGGTACTAACCATACACCTAGGGAGGTAGTAAGTCACAAAACCACAGGCCATGTGCTTTCAATCCCTGGAAATATAGTTATGCCAGTACTACAACCACCTTGAAGTGTAGTGGTGTGCTTATAAAATGTTGTTGTGTTTTTTTGGAGAGGGGCATTGCCAAAATAAAATTAAAAAGACTTGCAAAATATGTATAACTTTTACCATTTTTTGCTAAAACAGCCCCTCTGCCTTCAGAAGGTATAGTTGTGACCTGATACTTGTTACTGACTGTTACATGTCCACACTCCATACACATTTTATTGTTTATTTATTTTTTATTGTTTATTGAAAATAATCAGAAATAACCTTTGAACACAGATTGCTTGTTTGCAGAAGTTCCATGTCATATGAGAACAATGCAGTAGACAATACATAGTACAAATTCAGTACAGGTTCAATTTAATCAGCTCAAGTGGGGCATCGTTGCAGGGCTACTACTAGTTACATAAGGTAGACATGATAAGTATGATACACTATCATACAAATAAATAACCCATTTGCAGTAAATTAAAGAGCTGGTGTACTGCCTGGAAACTGCCTGTAATTAATTGTAACTTTCAGATGTCATCAGCTATCACTTCTTATAGCTCAAGTATTTTTTTTTTCTATTGCTAATAAGACAATTTTCCACCTGGCAGTACTGGGGTGATGCGTGGAGCAGAACTCTGTCTGGAGGGGGAAAAAAAGTCAGTTCTGTTCCTCCCACTACAATCAGGGGTCTGCAACCTTTTCAGGTCCGGGAGCCATATGTCCACCTGCCATGACAGATCTGAGCACCAGAGAGCCATATGAGTGCATGCATAGCAGACATCTTTTGTAATGCTTAATTTTACCTAAAAATATCTCTAAGTGTATTTGAGTAAAACAAATGTTACTTAATTGGAGCACTACTCAAAGCAAACCACTAAAAAGTGTAACTTATCTATTGTTTTTCAACAACAGTGATGCAATTATCATCCTATGTAAATGTGCAAACATTTCAGCTTGCAGGATATGCCAGTTTACAAAGCACAATGTACCACCAGTTTGCTCAGAGAGGCCTAAGCTTCTGGCTGACTTGGTATGGACTATCATGCTACAGTAGGTGCCCAGTCTGTCAGACATTAATAAGTTTATCCATGGATAGTTTCTCATTCTCCAAACCCTCTCCGAGAAAACTGAAAAAGTTTTAGCCATGATCCTGTTACCGCAAGGGTAACTAGTTAGTAACTCATCCTTAATTTCTAATGCATTCAAGCAGTAGAATGGACTACAAGTGCCAGCTGTGCTGTATAGTATATTTGTTAACTATGGGTTCATCAAGCACAAGAGAGACATAGTAAGTTAACCTCATATCACAAACACGGATAAGACTCCATATTCCACAAAATGTTATTTGCACGGTCTTTCATGGTCTTGTGTTCAAGAAAAGCCTGTGCCAGATCTAACATACAGTAAAATTCTGCTCTGTTCCCTGAGATCTACAAACAAGTGTAGGCCCATTTTGAAAACTGCATCCTTTGTAACCTCTCCATCTACAAAACTGTTGCCTGTACAAAGCAACTGCGGGGCTCTGTGAAAGCTGGACAGATGCATGCCACAAAGTCTAAGCAATCTTCTCTTGGCCCAGTTTATTTTTAAGTGTAGAAAAGTGTTTCTTGCATTCCTCTCTTTCATGTTTTCTGGCATTTGTAGAATGTTTTATTTTGACATGCCCTTGCAGTTTATGTTCTTATTTCTTGTAAAGACTTTCCCTGCACATCACATGGAACATATGCCCATCTCTGTTGATGAAATCAAAATCACTCAAGTCATCTAGAAATACCACGTACTATTTCTCTCTTCTTTACTGTATGTGACATTTTTATCACAAGCTGTATAGCTGAGTCACTGTTACCAGTGCCATATTAAGAAAGCGGGAAAAAGTTAAAAAAAAACAGTTTCTTGCAGTTTTATGACCCATGTCTTTGTTTTACTTTATTTGTTTGCTTGTGAAATATTTGGAAAGACCTTTGAGTCAGGGACTCATTTACAAAGGTTCCACGTCATACATAAAAGGTACAGGGACTCATTTACAAGGTTCCACGTCATACATAAAAAGGTACAGGGACTCATTTACAAGGTTCCACATCATACATAAACAAGCATTTGTCAATGCCGAATGTTGCTTGCTTCTATGTGCTGTTTAGGTATTTGGAAGTCATTGGAGTGCAAATATTGAAAATTTGCGAACTTACGAGCCTGCGTAGGAACTGCGCAACACACGCTCGTAAAACAGTCATTTTTAGGAATTTTGTCACCAAATTTTCAACATAGCCATTTTAAGACCTCTGCTCATGAACAGTGTCACTGTGATTTTGTTAATGTGTCCCATACATTGAGTTTGCACACCGACTGCGCCATTGTGCGCTATATGGGAGGAAACACATTTTGTCAGGATGTGAAAAATGACAGCTATACTGCTCATAAGGAGGTGTGGTAAAATGGCAATGTTGAAAATCTGGAGTGAAAATATTGAAAATTTGCGAACTTACGAGCCTGCGTAGGAACTGCACAACACATGCTCGTGAAACAGTCATTTTTAGGAATTTTTTCACCAAATTTTCAACATAGCCATTTAAAGACCTCTGCTCATGAACAGTGTCACTGTGATTTTCTTAATTTGTCCCGTACATTGATTTCGCAAACCAACTGTGCCATTCTGCGCTACATGGGCAGAAACACATTTTGGGTGAGATGTGAAAAATGACAGCTGTACTACTCATAAGAAGGTGTGGTAAAATGGCAATGTTGAAAATCTGGAGTGAAAATATTGAAATTTAGCGAACTTACGAGCCTGCGTAGGAACTGCTCAACACAAGCTCATAAAACAGTCATTTTTTTTTAATTTTTGCACCAAATTTTCAACATGGGGTTTTGGGACCCCTTCTCATGAATGATGTCACTGTCATGGCAGTATTCGGCCGGTGGTGATTTCGCAGTCACTGGTGAAATCACCCTTCGGGCCCGAATAACACCATGACAGTGACATCATTCATGAGAAGGGGTCCCAAAACCCATATGTTGAATATTTAGTGCAAAATTCCAAAATGCCTGAGATATGCAACAAAGTTGAAACCCCCTATCTAGGCCATTATACAGCTTACCGGCATTTCCTCAGTTCGCGGTCGGCTTTGAAGAGTGCAGACATGTTCCCGTCCACCGAAGATCGCCGCGCCGGAGTCCGGAGGTAGTATGGGGTGAGGGGCCGTGGGGAGGCTGGTGTGCAGTGGGTGGGTGCGGTTGTGAGGGGGTCGGAGATGCTCCACGGGACCGCTGCTTTTTCAGGTTAAAAATAAAAAAAGACGTCATGGGACCATTTGCCACACTGGGGTGGGCTCCCAGCATGGCACAAGGACGTTGAGCATTCAGCCGACGGGATTGGGCACCCCGGCGCCTATGGACTGATTGCCACGCCGGTGGGCCCCAGCATGGCACCTACAACTGGGGAGACGAGTCAGCCGATGGGGAGGGCACCTCATCGGGCTACACATTATGTGAGGCGCGACGCCTGCTTGTCGGGGAGCTTACGCCTATCTCTGCTCACTGAAGCATAGCCCCTTTCACTGCATAAAGCCACTGCATTTTGAGCGTGTCATAGACAGCTCCAAAATGCATTGGCTTACAGGGGCCGCACCTGCTAGCTCACTGACTGAATTGGAGGAGGAGGTGACACACCTCCGAAATCTCCGATGATGGCACTATGTTTCTTGCACATGCGTGCAAGCAACATAAAAATGGTTCAGGGAATGAGACTTGAGATACAGGTTGTAGCACAGTTATGGATAACATTACATTAATAGCATTATTAGTAGATGGTGTAAAACAGTGGCAGGGGTACAGTGTCACAGCCAGGAAGAAAAAATACAAACAAACATAAAGAAAAAAGAGAAATTACAGAAAAAAACAGCAGGGGATTGGTAATCATGTAGTTTCACAGATACATTAGGTACATTGCCCTGCTAATAGCGTCTTTGAGGGAGGCACCATCTGGTCAGGTGTCAACGTGACTCAGTCCTCCTTCCATCTTGACAATCTACTATCCCACCCAAGGAACCACTGTCTTCCTCACATTCCAACCAATGTACATCATCCTGAAGTAACTGTGGTTGTCCCCCTCCACCTCACTCTGCACACTCATTGAAACAACTGATGTGGGGTAGATCCCAGATGATGTGGGAATAACCCAATAAAGCATATAGAATGTTCAGCATTTGTTAAGGGGCAAGGAAGAATAAAAAAAAAATTGGTGGGACAGTCCTGTGTGGTAGATGGTAAGACGTCATCTTGCTGGCCAATCCTATTACATTTTCCTACCTTTGTCTCAACTCTCTCCCTCCCACTTGGGGCAAAAATGTCTTAGGCAAGTGTGGCTGGGCATGGCCATCCACAAGCCTTGCCTGTTTATATAAACACACCTAACTCAAAGTCTAGACCTCTGCATCAAATTAAAGGCATCACAAGCCCTGCTGACATTTGACAACATGTGCAGCACTGCACAACCATAACAACATAATCCCTCCTCTTGGGCTACCAGGGAAGCACATGTGTACAGTCAGGACAGGAGGCAACCAAACTGGATTCTTATTGACATTACTACTTAATGTGCTTTGCCTCAAGTTTTGGTATGAACCTAGGTCACCAAATCGGTGAACAGTAATCCTTACCACTATGCCATCAAGCAGTTCTTCAGCAAGCTTTTAAAAGTTTGCTGGCTCACCTCGTATTGGCCAAGATCTACAACACAGATGGGAATATTGATACAGACTTAAAATATGGGGGCACTGCAGAGTAATAGCCTCCCTTATAAAACTATTCTTGATTACCTGTAACTGCCTCAGCATCATGCAGATCAGTGTGTATGTGATGTTCATATACATGACCTTTAAAAGGTGGCCCTACATAGATACATTGATAAAAAGCCTACATTCAGTGTCCCAGATCCTTTTATTATGGAGCACAGTAGCAGTGATGCATAGAACCATAAATGCTGGACCTTTAAGGGGTAAGGAGCTACCGAGCCACATAAACGCAGCAAAGAGCCACATGCGGCTCAAGAGCCTCATGTTGCAGATCTGTGCACTACATCAACACTGAGACCACACTGACAATGATATCACTAGTAACCAATGAGAACCATTTCTCTCTGCCAGATTTCACTTTCACATGAAGCAGCAGAGACTGGCTCTCCCTGGTTACTAGTGATGTCACAATTTGCTGTATTTTGATTGGTAGCTTGTGAAAGTCACTGCTCAGACTGCAAGAATTTTGGTGCCTCAACGTGTTTTGTCTCATTTCTGACTATGTAGTGGGAGGAACAGAACAGACTTTTTTTTCCCTCCAGAGTGCTGCTCCACACAATACCCATGTACTGCCAGATGGAAAATCTTTTAATTAGCAACCAGAAAATAAAAAAAAACAAAAACCTTCAGATATTAAAGACTGCCTTAGAAAGATTTTGCCAGTAGCTTGGCAGAAGACACCAGGAGAAAGGACTGCTGTGTGACTGGACTTCTCTACTGGGACTATATTGCCCTCCTTTCCTCCCATCCAAAGCTAGTTCTACTTTTATAGGCACAGAATTTGACTGACAACAGGAACTTCCTGTTTGGGAGCAGGAAGTGAGTGATCACAGAGCCTCCAAAGACCCACCATCCTAGAAGGGTAAGAGTAGCTCTCCAGCCCCCTCTAGCTGTTGGAGGTCTGCCTCTGAGCAAGTAAGGGGTCTACTGAGAAATATAGGATATTCTTGTCTCAGAACAGGACAGTCAGGAGCTTAAAGGGCACACAGACAGAAAGTAAAGAGGGAGAGGAAAAAAAACAGAGGAAAGAGTAAGGATTGCAAACAGTTAAGGGGCCAGAAATAAGACATGATGGGAGTGGTGCAGTGCAGTGGCTGTGGAGCAGCAGTCTTCCGGGAGACGTTCTGGAGGATGCGGTGTTGTCCTATTTGCAGGCACCTCTCTGGGCTGAGGGAGGAGGTCGCTCATCTCCAGGCTGAGTTGGCCAGGATTTGTGGGACCTCCTCTTCCATTCAAGGACCACAAGTGCCACTGCCATTGCCTCAGAGGTTGCCAAGAAAGAGGAGCAGTTGGACACAGTGGGCTCAGGGAAGGTGAGGGTGGTGGAACAGAGGCACATCCTTCCAGCTGTACCTCTCCACAATTCCTATGCTATTCTGGCAAAGTGTGGTTCCTCTGTGGAGGCACCCGCAGTGGAGACCAAGGAGGATGCTGGGAACCTCCACAAAGGAGACCCACAGGAGGGTGGCAGGGGACCCCACAGGGGAAGGAAACAACTCCTGGTGGGGGACTCCATTGTTAGGAAGATAGAACTGGGGGAGGAAGAGGAGAGGGAGGTATGGTGCTCTGCCTGGCTACCATGGCTTGCAGGGACAGGGAGCGAATCCTCAGGACTGTCGGGGCAGCTGCACAGGGGAGGGAGCTGGATGTCATTGTCCACCTAGGGAAAAATGACCTGGCTAAGAAAGGGATTAGAGAAGTGCAGGAAGAGTTTGTGGAATTGGGGATGGGCCTTAGACAAGTAGCATGCATGGTAACCTCGGAGGTGCTGTCCATCTATGGCGTTAGGAGAGGCTAGGGTGTTCCACACCATGGGATTCAATCAGTGGTTGAAAAACTGTTGTGGATCTCAGGGATTTGGCTTCATTGGGGACAGGGGGTCCACCTGGAGTGATGCAAGCCTATACTGGCATGATGGGTTGCATCTGTCCAGGAGGGGAACCAGGATCCTAGGTGATAGGTTTAAATGCTTCATTGGCAAGCATTTAAACTAGCCAAGGGGGGAGGCACTGGAAAGGAGCAGGGAAATCCTAGCTCCCCAAAAAAATCATGGTAGTAAGTGTGGTAAGCACCAACATAGAGGTTTCGATAGGGAGAAGGGCAGGGGGTAAATGGAGAAAGTGACAAAGGCAAGAAGGACAGGGATGGGGCAAAAAGGAGTAAGGCCATCAGAAAATGGAGGGTAATGAGTACCAATGCCCGTAGTCTGGGCAACAAGCTCCCTGAGCTGGTGGCCTTGATGGAAGAGGGATGCCTGGATATCGTAGCAATCACAGAAACATGGTACACAGAGAACCATGACTGGGATGTTCACATACTAGGGTACATAACCTACAGGAGAGACAGGCAGGGGAGAAGAGGGGGAGGGAAGGGATAACAACAACTGAACAAAAGAGTAAACAGGGAAGAGAGGAGGCACTGTGGGTCACCTTGGAGACTAGAAAGGGCAACACAATCCGCACAGGGGTTGTGTACAGACCCCATGTCAGGGGGAGGGAATGGACAAGGATATGACAGAAGGCATTCTTAGAATGGCAGAGAAAGGGGAGATACTGTTGATGGGAGACATGAATATGCCAGATGTTAACTGGAGCACATTTGCTGCAGCCACATTCAAGAGCAGGGCCATTCTTGATGCCTTACAGGTGGCAGGCCTCAGATAGCTAGTTTCAGAACCCACTCATGAGGGAGCAATCTTAGACCTCATACTCTCAAAGGGGGTCAGTGAGAGGATCTCAGATCTAGAAGTGGGTTGCCATCTGGGAACAAGTGACCATCAAACAGTGTGGTTCATGTTAAACTCAGCTACAGAGTCAAGTCATACAAAAGTGAGGGTACTGGACTTCAGGAGGGCTGACTTTGGCAAGATGGGAGAGTGCCTCAGAAAAGCACTGGCAAACAGGCTAGAAGGAGGTGTGGAGCAACAATGGGGAATCATCAAAACTGCCATCACAGAGGCAACAAGCCTTTGTGTGAAGCAAATAAACAAATCAAATGAAAGAAAAGCCACTATGGTTCTCAAAGAGGTGGCTGTGAAAGTCAGGAAGAAAAGATAGCATTCCGGAAGTATAAGGAAACACAGAAAGAGCAGGACAGACAGCTGTACCAGTTAAGGCAGAAGGAAGCAGGAGGAAGTCAGAATAGCAAAGGCCCAAACTGAGGAAAAGATAGCCAACTCAGTTAAGAAGGGATAAAACCTTTTATAGGTACATCACGAAAGCGAGAAAGACAAAGGGAGGGATAGTGAGGCTGAATAGAATGAACGGTGGGTGGGCAGAGGGGGACAGTGAAAAAGCAGGGATACTGAATGAATATTTCTGCTCAGTATTCACAAAAGAGGAGGGGGAAGTGCCTAATCCAATTAACAGAAGCACTCTTGATAGGGGGTCGATCCCAGTCCTTTCACAGAAGAAAGGGTTCTGCAAGAACTCCTAAAACTGAAGGTGGACAAAGCAATGGGGCCTGATGAAATTCACCCCAGAATTCTAAAAGAATTGAGGGGGAGAACTAGTGAAACCACTGACAACTCTTTTTAATAAATTATGGGAGGATGGTGTGGTACCCGAGGACTGGAGGAAGGCGGATGTGATTCCCTTTCACAAAAGTGGGACCAAGACAGAGGCAGGAAACTACAGACCTGTCAGTCTGACCTCTGTGGTAGGGAAAGTGATGGAGTCACTTCTGAAGGAAAGAATAGTTGAGTACCTAGAGGCCAGTGGGGTACAGGACCCAAGGCAGCATGGGTTCACAGCGGGAAGGTCATGTCAGATGAATCTAATAGATTTCTTTGACTGGGTGACCAAAGTGGTAGACCAGGAAGGGGCTGTGGACATGGCCTACCTAGACTTTAGCAAGGCATTTGACACAGTCCCACACAAAAGATTAATAGTCAAATTAACCAGCCTGGGAGTGGGTCCCAGGGTGGTAGCCTGGGTAAAGCATTGGCTGGACAACAGGACACAGAAGGTAATTGTAAATGGAGTCCACTCTGAAGAAAGAGGGGTTACTAGTGGGGTACCGCAGGGTTCAGTATTGGGTCCAGTCCTTTTTAATGTCTTCATAAGTGACATTGCAGAGGGACTGGAAGGAAAGTGCCTCTTGCAGATGACACAAAGATCTGCAACAGGGTTGATACACAAGGAGGCGTGGAAAGGATGAAAAGGGACTTGGCAAGGTTGGAGGAATGGTCAGAAATATGGCAGCTAGGATTCAATGCAAAGAAGTGCAAATAATGCACCTGGGAAACAAGAACCCAGGGAAGAATACACAATGGGGTAGTAACAACAACAAAAAGGAAAGGGACCTGGGGCTAATCATATCAGATGACCTTAAGGTTAGCAAGCAAAGTGAGAAGGCAGTAGGGAGGGCTGGGGTATACTGGGATGCATAAGGAGAGGCATCAGCAGCAGAAAACAGGAAGTTGTTATCCTCTGTACAGACAGTTGGTGAGACCCCATCTGAGTACTGTGTCCAGTTCTGGAGACCCCATCTCCAAGGACATAGACAGGATAGAGGCAGTCCAGAGGAGGGCAACTAAAATGGTGCAGGGTCTGCAAGAGAAGCCGTATGAGGAGAGACTGAAGGAGCTTAATATGTATACCCTTGAGGAAAGAAGGAGAGGGGGGACATGATAGAAACTTTTAAGTACCTCAGAGGAATCAACAAAGTCCAAAAGGGTAGCATCTTTCAGAAAAAGAGACGTGCAAGAACAAGGGACACAATTTAAAAGATGGGAGGTTCAGGGCAATGTGAGGAAGTATTATTTCACAGAGAGGGTAGTGGATGCATGGAACAGCCTTCGTGAGGAGGTTGTGGGGTCTAAATCTGTGGGAGAATTCAAGAATGCATGAGACAGACATAAGGCAATTCTTGTCGGGGGGTAGGAAGAAATAGGCTTTTGGTTAACTAGGATCTGTGGCCTATCCTGTAGGTAGGGAAATGGGCAGACTAGATGGGCCAAACGGTCCTTATCTGCCATCAAAGTCTATGTTTCTATATTGGAAGTGATAGCTGACTGCATCTGAAATTTACTATTAATTCCAAGCAGTACACTAGTTCTTTAAGGTCATTGTGTGACACAATGTAATACAGCATAATTAACACATATGTGGGAAGATCAGGTAATAGCATATTACAAACTATGCTTGGGAAATGCTAACACCACTGCTGTTCAGATTGGGTGAAGGCAGTGGCAAGCTGAGTTTTGGGCAATATTAGCCCTGAGGGCCCATTTGAATTTTTGAGATCTTGGGTAGACTGGTTTTGCTGGCAGGGAGTTCATTTGGCCACGTGTCTACCCGGTTAGTAAAGGAGAATTGACCCAGGCCCATTCTTTGTGGTGGGATTTCTAGGACCTGTCGGGTCATGCTTCATGTGGTGTAGGTGTTGTTTACTGGCCTAATAAAGGAGCTAATAGCAAGTGGTGTAAGGCCTAGGAGTGCTTTCTTGGCCAGTAAGATTGTTTGATAGTGGAGCCTGACAGAGAAGGGGAACCAGTTTGTAAGGGCATATAGACTGCAGGAGTGTGTGTGTATTTATGCAAGCCAGTTACAAAGAGGCATGCTTTAATGAGCAGCATGCTGACACTATATAAGACCATGTCAGTGGCTGACCCATAGATTGGAAGACCATAGTCAATGAATGAGAGCACAGAGCTGGATACTGTCAGGCATTTAATTTACCCAATGTTCCACTACCGTTTATTGTACAATATCTTGTGTTCCAACTGTTGCATAATCTTACAATGTTGTATTGTTTGTACTACGCACATACTATTGTAACTGATCATCCTTCACAACCCTATGTAACCCCTTCCCCCCAGGTCACACTGTGAGATGAGCAACTTGTTCAGTGTGCTCGACTGGTGAAACATTTCAATAAATAAATCAAAATAAGTTTAGTTTCCTCAGCTAGAGTCAGCCTTTGTCTGTAGAGTGCTTCCAGCTTCCTATTTCTGAACTGTATGATGTTGTCCACATGTTTTTTGAATGATAGGGTGTCAACTAGGATGACACTCAAGTTTATTTACTTATCTAAAAGTTGATAACCAGGAAAGGCACACTGATCCTGGTCTTGATTCTAGTGCGACCTGGGGCAGGGCATGGGTACAATATACAAAATATTACAAGAATGTTATAAACAAAGTTTGATATTTATACAAAGGTTACAAATACAACAGTTACAATATACAAATGTTACAGAGTGGTATAAACAAGAGGTTTGTCACAATATACAGTGTACAGAATAATAAAGACAATGGAGAGCAGCAGTTATATTGGACAGCAGAACTAGTTGCAACTGGGAGGGGTGAGATGGATGCATGGCAGTAATGACTAGGCAAGACAATAAGATAATTCTGCAAGGGAATATACACTAGTATGTGTGATGGGGTACAATAAAGTGGCAGAGGAGTCCGTGACAATAGGGAACTACATCTGGGAATGAATGACTAGCATCCTAGGTACACTGAGAGAGAGAGAGAGAGAGAGAGAACAGGTGCAGGTGCGGACAGGGAGGAGGGAGTGGATGGGAAGGGTAGATTTAGGAGGTTGAGTGGCAGAGGCAGGTGGAAGGGGGAGATGTCTGAAGTAGTTTTTAATAGATGCCATGGTTGGCAGGCTGTGGACATTGAGGGGAAGTGAGTTCCACAAAGTGTGAAAGTGGTACACAAAGGCTTGTTGACCTGCGAGAGCATGCTGGGTTGCTATGGAGAATGAGTGGGGGTCACAAGACTGGAGGGCATAGCCCAAGCAGGAGGCAGGGGATAAAAGAGAGAAGAGTTACGAAGGGAGAGTATGGAGCCAGAACTTGGCAGTGAAGGATACACAATAAGCAAGCCAACGATTGGCTAGGAGGGAAGGGAGACAGCTTGGTAAAGGAGGCAGTGATGTGTTCTGTATGGGAGGTTAGCGGCATAGTGGCAAAAGGCATGGAAAAGGGGGTCTAGTTTGGTGAGGAAGTGATTGGGAGTCTGAGCTGTAGACCACATCAGCATAATTGAAGGAGGGTAGGATAGCTTGAATAATATTTCTCTCCTGATAGTGAGGGATAGACAGTGTTTGTGCCTATGCAACATGCCTAGTTTGAGATGGAGCTTTTTGTGAATTGAGTCGAGATGGAGAGACAAGTCTAGTTTGGGGTCCAGCCATACTCCCAGGTACTTGTAGCTGTCCACTGTCGAGATTATGGTCCATCTAGAGCAGTGAAGGAGGGTGGGGAGGACAGTTTGGCCAGCTTCTGAGCACAGCTGAAGGTAATCGCAACTGGGTTTTTTTTGGTATTGCATTTTAGAGATTTTGCATGCAACCGGTGCAGCATGTTCTCAAAATCGGCCTGGAGGATGGGTTAGATTTGGGCTAGGGAGGGTCCGGAAGTGAAAATCACAGAATCATCTGCGTACATCTGAACAGGAGAGGTGTGGTAGACAGATGTAAGGTTATTTATGAAAATGTAGTAAAGGGTTGGGCCGAGAATTGACCCCCTGAGGGATTCCTGCTAGAATGAGGAGGGGGCAGATTTGGATTTGCCTACCTGCACTTACTGAAATCTATCCAAGAGGTAGGCCTTGAAACAGTTGATGGTGGAGGGGGGGAGGCCAGTTGATGGAGGTCGTCAATTAGAAATCTGTGGGTGACGGAATTGAATGCTTTGGCTAGATCTACAAAGATGGCCAGTGTCAGATGGCCCTTGTCCATGGTGGTATGAATGTGGTTAGTGAGGTGGAGCAGAGAGGAGGAGGTGGAATGGTGACAACAAAAGGGGAGGCAGTATAGCGCAGTGGTTTAAGGCTCTGAGCTGCAAATCTGGTGACATCCAGCAGACCAGACCTGGGTTTGAATCCCACAGCTTCCACTTGCATACTGTGTGACCCTGAGCAAGTCACTTAACTTCCCTGTGCTCCCAGGTCACTCCTGTAAAAAAAGCTTTCAGCTTAGTGTGCTACTCCTGGTTAAAACAAACTAAAAAGGAAAAAAAAAAGCCAGATTGGTAAGGGGTTAAGATGTCATTGACAGACAGAAAGGAGTTTAATCTTTTGGAGACAAGCGATTCTAGGATCTTAAAGGGGAAGGGGAGGAGTGATATTGGTCTGTAGTTGCCAGGATTAGAGAGGTCACCACCTTTGTGTAAGGGGATGACCTTGGCCAACATCCAGGCTTTGGGTAGAGAGCCTTTCAAGAGTGAGAAATTAAACAGACGGATGATCGGTGGGATGATGACTGGAGCAGAGATTTTCAAAAGTATAGGACTGATACCGTCAGGGCTTTGTTTGGAGTAGTTTAGAGCTCTCATTGCATGGAGTACCTCTAATGGGGTAATGGGGGGAAGTTAGAGTGTGGAGGAGGGGGGGAGGAAGAGGAGTCTGCTTGTGGAGGCAGAGGTTGCCAGGGAGTGTGACTGAAAGCAGGAGGGGAGTGGTGGGTAGGCATGTTTGAGGAGGGAGAGGGGAGGCCCTGAGGATAGGGAAAAAGTAATGAAAAAGTGATTTATGGAGGTGGCAGCATCAATGGCCCTGTCTGGGTACTGGCAGCCGGGAGGGGGAGCATTTGGGGAGGGGAGTCTAGTAGGGAGTGGAGGGTCTTCCAGAAAGTGGCCAGGGTAGAACGGCTGTCACTGAGCTGCGCTTTGAAGAAATCAGCCTTGGCGGTGTGCACTGCCTTAGTGCAGGAGTTTCTACGTTATGTATATTTGAGAAGGTCAGAGGTATTGGAGGAGGCCTTTTAGGTTTTCCAGGCTCGATTTCTGTTTTTGAAGAGTTTCATCATGTGAGAAGAGATCCAGGGTAGGTGTCTGTGTTAGAGTCTCAGCCTCTTGAGGGGGGCATGGGAGTTCCAGACATTAAGGAAAGCAGAGTTGAAGGCTGCCAATGCAAAATCAATGTCTGGAGCAGTGAAGACACTGGACCAGTCAGTGAGGTGTAAGCCAGCCAGAAGAGAATGTTGGTTTAGGGACTTTAGCAACCTGAACCACATGTACTTCAGAGGGGCAGGGGGGTGACAAGACTTCCTGTAGCAGTGGGCAATGCAATGGTTGCTGAAGGCATCTGTAAGTGTACCAGCTGAGGAGTATTTGTGTGGTGAGTGGGTAGAATCCAGCCGATTAGTGAATGGTTGTTGGAGCTGGGGTTGAGTCTGGTCGGGTCAAATATTAGTTGTGAGAGACTGAGGAACTCTAACTCTTGTATGGTTGGACGAGCTTGTGGGGCGGACCAGTTTAGATTAAAGTTGTCCCGGATAAGGAGCTTGCTGGAGGAGGAGGAGGAGGATAGGGAAAGGAGGGAGATGAGTTTAGAGACTACTGATGCTGGTGGGGATTGGGGTGAATTAACAATTAGCAACAAAGAGGAGTGAGGAGGAGGAGAAAGCCAGTTTGGAGAGGAGTAGTTTGTGTGACTTGGGGATGGCCTTCTGGTGCACAGTGGTAGCCAGGAGGAACTCTTTGATGTAGGTGGCTTCTCCACAACTGCTTTTGACCTCATCTTGATGAGAGATGGGGTACCCAGGGATCACCACTAAGGAGTCCGGGACTTTGGTGGATAACCATGTCTCTGTGATGCAGAGAATGTCAGGGGAGCATTGTGTTGCCCAAACCTTGATATAATCTAGTTTTGGCAGGAGGGTCCTAGCATTTATGTGGTAGATGCCGAGTCTGTTAGTCGGGGAGGGGCAGGTGCAAGGGGTATTGGAGTCAGGCCCAGGGTTGGGTTCTACTTCACCAGTAAGTAGGAGAAGTAAGAGGCAGGGAAAAAGTAATTTAGGGAGGGTTTTCTTCTAAGTGGGCAAAGGGAGGAGGCTAGATATGAGTGCCCGGAGAAGAGCAAGGTGGCTGGGTGTGGGGGGACTAGGAGGGGAGCAGGAACAGCTTGCTGTTGAGGGGATGAAAGTGTTCAGGAGATGAAGGGGGACTGAGCCATCTGGGGGAGGGAAGGAGAGGGGCACCGAGGTCAATGTTAGGGGGTGTACTAAGGGATAGCAGGACTAGGAAAGTGGCAAGGATGGCCCTGTTGAGCAGATTTGGTAGAGTTGTCATTCTGGGCTGAGTCAGGTGAGACACTCAGGATAAGGCTGGCTGAGAGCAGAGAGAAGATAGGTGGCTTCAGTGATAGGGCTGCTACCTCTGGTAGAGAAGGTCAGGGGTTCTAATTCCAGCACAAGTAGGTAGAGAGATGTGAGGAGAAAAGCAGAGAACAGAGGTTAGGGGAGTGAAACTGTAGGGAGATGGATAATGTTCTAAGTATCAATTGAGTGAGGGTGAATGAGTGAGCCACAGTGACCCCTAATGAGCAGGTAGTAGAAGGGTATAATGGGAAACTTAGCTGATAAAATCTCAGGTATTTAAAGGTTTTTAAGTGCTCCAGTGGGGTGCACAGTGCTTTGTGTAAGCTGAGTGGAGCTGATCTGTTCTTATGGTGTGCCCCTGTGAAGAGCATAGTTTTAGTTTTTGTTATAGGTAAGAACAAGTTTATTGAACTTAAACCAAGATTCTAGGTCCTCAAAGCTGTGTTGGAGTTCTTGAGTAAGGTTGTTGTACAGAGGACTGCTGTAGTATATCACTGCATCATCCACATATAGCAGCATCTTTGCCCTAGTACTCACTTTAGGCAGGCCATTGATAGACTGAGTAGTAGAGGACCCAAGACTGACCCCTGTGGGAGCCCTACCATGACACTCCTATCACTTGACAGGACCCCATTTATCTTCACTCTCTACGAACGATCAGCAAGGTAACACCTGAACCATGATGCTGCTTTCTTAGAGAGGTCAAGAGAGAGTAGCTTTTTGATTAGGAGTGGGTGGTCCACGAGTTCGAACGCTTTTGTTAGGTCTATGTAGACAGCACCAACTACTTGCCCTTTGTCCAGGGCCATGTGGAAAGAGTTGGTGTACTCAGTCAGAGCTGTGACTGTACTGTGCTGTTTTCTGAAGTCATGTTGTTCTGTGCACATTAGGTTATGCTTATTTAAATAATCCATGAGCTGATCTGACACCCTCCTTTCTAGTGCCTTAGACAGAGGGGTCAGAATTGAGACAGGTCTATAGTTAGTGACACTTGAGCTGTCCACAGTCTTAAAGACAGGAATAATTATAGCTTTCTTCCAGACCTGTAGAAACTGGGAGAATCTCAGCGAAATTTTGAAGATTTTTATTAAGGTGGAGAGTTACTTTGCTTAGAGCTATAGCTAGCAGCTTCATGTCATCCTTGTCACTCCCAATCCTGGTTTTTGCTATAGCTCGCTTAATGTATTTGATGGTTTCCCTTAAATTTGCCTCCACTACCTCCTCATATAAGGAATGCTTTTTTAAAATAAAAAAATAGAAGAAAATGGTGTTTTTTTTTCTAAAGAACTTACTGTTTATTGTGCGCCTACGTGATCCTGTCGAACATCACAGTCAGCAGCTATAGTCGTAAGTCCATTGCATAACCCCCTCCAGTCAGATTAGCCATCTGTTTAAGAAAATACTTTGTTTTTCTTTATTAAATGGGGCCTACTATTTAATGTGTGCTTGTCTGAGCCTGCTGGCTACCAGCATTGGTAGTTACAATGTGTGTTCATATACAGGAAAGGGACTTCCAGGTTTGTGAGCTCATGAGTCCTGCTTAAGAGGAGAAGGTGACATAAATAAATGGTTTGTGCTGTTTAAAAAGTTAAACAACATCATAGAAATGGCACAGTAATTTAAATTCATATGAGTTACTAATAGATTGAGTGAGTGTGTGGGTGGGTGGTGGAATGCAGAATACAAAGAAGTTTTCTGATAAAAAAATGTACATATGTAGACAAAAAAACATGATGCAAAAAAAGTAATATAGAGAAATTTAATGGGACATTGTCAATTCCCTTAGACTTCAAAGAGTCTGTAGTTTAAAAAAAAACATATTTTCTGATTGCCCACATTCTCTAGAGATCGCTAATGTCACTAGTAGTTTGATTCTGTTTCCTCTTTTTGTTTTATTCTGGTTCCTTTTTTTCTATTTGAAAGTGAAAATCAGACTGCCCACTATACTGGTGTTACCACACAAAAACAAGTTGGTTTACAGTCCTTGATCAACACCCACTGCATCTTTCCCAGGCTTAGGAGCCCCTACGACACAGATTAATCATTCATGATTTATTTTTATTTAGTTTTTGTTGACCGGGTAAGTGCACTAGACAAATCCTGCCTATTTTCAGGCACGACCCAGGGGAGGGGGCTACAGATGAATGCCAACTGACCTTGAACCAGATTAAGCTGGTGGTGGTATTTTTAGTGAATGAGGGAAATTTGGCCAGGACACTGGGGAGATTCCCCTACTCTTTTCGATAAGTGCCATGGGATCTTTAACATCCACCTGAACTACCACCAATCCTGGCAGATGGGACCTCGGTTTAACATCTCATCCGAAAGACGGCACCTCAGAGAGAAGTGTAGCACCCGTCTCATGCTGCACTACAGTGTCAGTACTGGGATATTAACCCAAGTGCCAGATGTGGGAACTGAACCCACAGCCCTCTGATCTCCCAGCCTCAGAGGCGAGTGTGCTACCTACTGAGCCACTGACACCTTTGATGCAGTGGGAGTGGAGGAGACCACTGCATCATGAGTGGCTGCACTGTTTGGGGGTGCTCCTAATGTTCAAGATGTATGCAGTAAGAAAAGTCTAAGATTTGAAACAAAACAGGGTAAAATTACACCATTAGCATGCATCTCAGTTCTACTAAAAAAGGAAACAAATAAAAATCAGCAAAATCAGTGAATTTTAGTGAAGTTTAGAATCATAAAATGTGTGAGTTTTAAACTAGAAATAATATGATGCAAAATGGGTTAACAACATCACTTCAAAGTAAATGAAAAATATTTATTTGGGTTTTGTAACAGTACCTGTTTGTATAAATTGTTCATTTTTTGTGCATCTCTCTGAACCATACACATTCTCTAAAGCATCTTTGCCAGAGCAACACACCATGGGTATGCAAATACTTGTGCAGAACAGGCAGGGAATACACATACCTGTGATATTTCTAACTTGCTTAAGAGGGAGATTTGGGTCAAATTAGTAGGGATATTGGCCTGCTAGTAGGCAGATTTCATAACATCTCGAGTCTGTCCTTAAATGGGGTCAAAAACAAGAAAAAAAGCATTTAAAAACATTTAATATATTTTATTTTGTCATGAATAATTACTAAAAAGAATTAACAACTAGTTATACAAAGTTATCAGACACATTGTTCATCACTAAATTACTTTTTATGTATTGTTGTCTGCCAAAAAAAAACATGAATAGACATTTTTGACAGAATTTTACTTAAGCAGGAGATTTTGTTTCCCAGGATGGAGGGCTGGAGTTCATTCAAAAAAACAGGAGTCTCCTGGGAAAAGTAAGAGATATCACATGTATGCAGCACAGGTTTGTACATCTGATCCAACATCGGCTAAAAAGGACAAAGTACATACAAGTGTGTCATCCTAATGGGACTGCTCCATGGACTAACCCCAGTGGTAACCCACCTATGACCTCCCTTTCCCATGATTTGACGTGGTGTACCACCACCCTCTGCTGCTTTCCCCCAAGCCAACCTCTTACACATCTGAGTAGGTTCTTTGCTGCTCCTAGATCACCTAATTTCTTCAACCACCTTCCATGTGGCACTGAGTCAAATGCCTTGCTAAGTTGAAGTAGAGTAAGTCTGCTGCTTGTCCCTTATCCAGCATCCCTTTTACCCAGTCATAGTATACTATCAGGCTGGTCTGACATGACCTCTAAGGACATAAAGCATTTATGTTTTGATGTAGATCTAACTGCCAGGAATTTTTTTCTTTTTACCCATAGATAGTAATGTCACGATGCAAGGGTCCTCCTGACCAATCAAAATACATGGATTTCCATACCCATTTTATAATCTGTGAATCCTCGACAATAGACTCACTAGTGGGATTGTATGTTAATTCATGGCTATGACTAGTGCAACAGTGTATCTGTGAGAAACTGACCCTCAATTTCAGTTTTCCAACAAACACACTGTAGCTCTAGTGACAGAATGATTTTGGAGCTCTATTTTAAAACCTTTGTCTGTTGTTTTTTTTTTTGTTCCAGATAATGGCTACAGTATAAATGTACAGTGACTAAGGACACCTTCACCTATGTTCTCGGTGTTCATTCACTTTGGTCCAATAATTATCTTATAAACCCCGACCACTATATCCATATTGCTGTATTGACCAGAGCTGAGTGACATACAGTACTGTACAAATATTGCCTAGAAATGAGAGATATAGTGGCAAAAAATTTACCTTGAAGGATGCACTACTGACTGACAATAGTTATATTGCCTAAAGCCTTCTGCTTAATGACTATGGGGAGTTAATAGTTCTTCCGAGGGGGGGGGTCAACATTTTCTCATTATATCCCAAAAACTCCATTAATCGTGTGTTTTTTAAAACCTTGAATCTAACCCCCCTTCCACCGACACCTTAAAATGCTTTATTTAATGTGTATGTAACCCCGAGAAAAGAAAAACAGTAGGGTGTTCCTGTTGTGGCTCCAGTACTGATTTTCTCTCTCAAATCCCCATTATCTCTAGATATTTCTGGTCATGTAATCAGGTTTCAGCTAATAACAGCCAGGATTTGGAACCAAGGTTTAGTAATGGGAAAATATTGGCCTCAAGGGAAGAACTATTGACTGATAATGTGCTGAGGGCAATATGACTACTGGAAGCCAATAGTTCACCCTGCACAGTCAATATTTGTCTGACTATCCCTTATCTCCAGTCAATATCTGTTTTATTCAACCTTGTTTTGAGCTGCTGTACCTTGTCACAGCACTACCAAATATCATTGTTTTGGCATGGAACTCTCTCTGTCTCTTTCAAAGATGTTTAGTAAGTTTTATTGTTAACATTAAAAAAAAAAACTCCACTTCAAATCAACCACTTGGGCATTCAATATTGAGCACCAGTTTAAGAGATGGCACTTTTCCTTTTGGCCTTCAACACTTGCACACAGGAAGCTGGTATAGAAACTGAGCAGCCTAGGTATGTGATCCAAAGTGGTGAATTAGGTAAGAAACTGGTTAATAGACAGGAGATGGCGGGGGTAAATGGCATTCACTCTAGGTATAGGAGAATGATCAGTGGGGTACCAGAGAGCTCAGTGCAAGGAGTGGTCCTCCTCAATGTCTTCATAAGTGAAATTCCAGAAGAACTGTAAGGGAAGACATGCCATTTTTCAGATGATACCAAAATCTGCAATAGAGTGGGAACTCAGGAGGGAGTGGAGAGCATGTGTACGGATCTTGGGAAATTCAAGAAGTGGTCAAGAGACTGGCAGTTGGGGCTCAATGGAAAAAAGTGAAAAGTCATGCACCCAGGGCATGGAACCCAGGAGCTGAATATAGGATGGGGTGGGAGTGATTACAGTCTCTAAACAAGAAAGGGACCTTGGGGTTATCATATCTGACCAAATCAAATTGGAAGGGTAGTGTGACAAAGCAGTGGGTAGGGCAAGTGGGATGCTGGAGTGCATAGGGATGGGGTATCTCCAGCAGGAGAAGGGAATAGGTGTTACCACTGAATTGCTTGCTGGTGAGACCCCTCGTGGAGTACTGCGTCCAGTGTTGGAGGCCGTAACTCAGAAAGAATAAAGACAGGATGGAGGCAGTCCAGAGGAAGAAACTAAAATGATGCAGTGGTTACAAAAGAAGAGACTGAGGGATCTTGGCATGTACACCCAGGAAGTGAGGAGAGCAAGAGGTGACATGATAGAGACCTACAAGTACCTCACAGGGGTAGATAGGATGCAGGAGGGGAGTTTCTTTTACATGAGAAAAAGCACTAGGGTCAGGGGAAATGTGATGAAGCTGGAGGGGGAAGTTTAAAAGAAATGTGAGGAAACATTTCTTTATTAACAGGGTGGTAGACACCTGAAAAACACTGCCAGCAAAAGTATTGGGGCAAAAACAGTGTGGGACTTCAAGCATGCGTGGGATAGACATCGGGATATATTAGAAAATAGGGGTAAGAGAAGGTCGTTGGAGAGCAGTTAGGGTCTGCAGAGACAAATTACATAGGGTACAGCTGCGCAGCCATGTAGTGCTCTAATGCTGACAAATTCTATGTTTCTATTTTTCAGTGATGGCTGCCTCCTTGTTTCCCTGCTGGGATCCCATTTTTAAACATAACCCCTCAGGGCTTTCCCATGTCAGCTGCTCTTGCCACCTGCTTAGCCCTGGCACAGCTGGAGGCTTCACCTGAGTCTCTTGGATCTTTTAAAAAAAAAGTCATTTTGGGTGTTCTTAGGAGTGGTGTCTATGTTAAAGATTTCTGCTCATCTTTTTCAGCGACTCCATAGCATGTTTGTTGTAAGCATTCTGGACATGCAGTATGAGGTGTGTCACTATGTTAGTGGTTAAAGGTTTTTTAATTCTTACCCAGTGCCATGCACTGTTGCCTATTACTAAGGACTATAAGGCTATTTCTAATCTTGTGACTGACTTTTAACCAATGAGAAGGCAACGCTGTGATACAAGGTTTAATAAAAATACTGTCCTTGGTGGTAAGAAGGCAATTCTTTGTTAAACATTGATTTTTGCAACTTAATACTCTGGCTGTCCTTGGATGGAATAGCTGGAAATTTACCGTGCTTGTTCTTAGTCTCTGCATCCTAAACATTTGATAACAGTTAGTTCAGCTGTTTTAATGTTGAAGATGGCTGAAAATGTAAAGAATTACATATTTATAACATTTTCTTTTGACTGATAACTAAACAATGTCGGAGAGTTGAAACCTGTATCCTTCAGGTTTGTTAAATTTTCGGATAAGGGGGTTGCTTTGCTATTTGATTTTTTTCAAAAATGTGTCAAATTTGCATTACTAAATTAAGTTTATGTTTTTACACATAGTTAGTTCAGTTTTTCTACAAATCTTTCTTGATGTGCTTTTTGTAAAAGTAGATGCCGTGCTTTTGTCACACGTTTTCTGTTGTCCTCACTCAAAACATCCATTTTTGTGGGTCCATAGAACTTATAAAAATGAAAGTTAAGAGTCAGGAACATGGTCCTCCCTCTCTCCTGATCCCAGTAAATGACTTTTGTTCTATGGTAGTCAAGTCCCCCCACTCATTTCCTCCTTGTCCTAGTACACCACACTCCTGCCAGATCCCTGTATACTAATCAGTGTAAAACAAAAAAATCTATTGTCTAGTAGTACCCCCTTACCATTATATGCCAAATCCACTGCATATTCAATCAAATTCCCTGCTTTCCAGTGGAACACCCTAAGTGCTCCCTCCCTACCCAGCACCCACACACCCACCAGGGGCAGCAGCCAGCCCAGCCCTTCTCTCACCTCCACGGCCAGCCCTTGTCTGCTACATGAAGTCCTGTAGTATCAATAATACACACACAAGTAGTGTATATTATTATAAGATGCATGGGATATCCCTCACATCCTGTACTAATGTACACTGCTTGCATGACTGTATTACCTATACTATGGTACTCATGTGGCAGATGGCAGACAGCCATGCAGTTGAGCAGAGGATTGTATCAGCTGTCATCTGGGGGTGGGTAATTGGGAGATGGGTACTGGGTTTGCCAATGGACATCAGGGAATTTAATTAAATAAACAGACTAATTGGTATTAGGCAGGAGGAGGATGCAAATGGTCAACCAGGGATTCTTATTTTACCTTGACTGGTATACTGAAATTAGGTGGCGGGGGGAGACCACTATAGTACCAGTTAGAAATGGAATACTGGTGGCACTGAGATTGGGCAAGAGGTGAAAACCACTGCATTACCAGGGAAAATAGAACTGTGGCACTATAAGGTCTCTTCCCTCCACTCAGACTCCTCTCTCCTCCTGACTTCAGTACTCATTCCTGCATGTGTCCCTGATACTGGTCCTTGAGCTGCTGCCCACCACCATCCTTTTTTGGGGGAACCTCGTCCTCAGGAGCTCAGCTCCCCTCAGCCCCTGCTTGCTCTCCGGGATTTACCTCGGTGGTGTTCTACCCAGGCTTGCCCCACTGGCCGTGGCCACTGAGTAGGCACACCCCCAAAGGAGCATGAACTAGGTTCCTGGTAGGACCCTCTACTATTGATATATAGATACATAGACACTGTTGGCAGATAAGGGCCTATGGCCCACCTAGTCTGCCCATTTGAGCTTGTAAATTCACTTTATGTTTTCCTAGAAGTCTATTGCCTCTTACCCCGACCTCCAGAATTCCCTTATCTCTATCTCATGCATTCTTAATCTCTGTGATTGTTTCAGCCCTCACTACTTCCCCTGGCAGGGTGTTCCACTTGTCCACCACCCATTCTGTGAATAAATTCTTCCTCATGTTTCCTCTGAATCTCCCTCCTTCCAACTTCATCCCATACCCTCTAGTCCTGGAACATCTGTTTCACTGAAAAATAGTGTATTCCTGCACTTTGTTCCTACCTGTAAGATACTTGTATGTCTCTATCATATGCCTTCTCTCCCTTCTCTCCTCCAGGGAGTACATATTCAAGTCCTTCAACCTGTCCTCATAGGACTTCTGATGCAATCCATGTACCATCTTTGTTGCCCTCCTCTGAACCTTCTCTACCCTGTCTATGTCCTTACATAGGTAAGGTCTCCTGAACTGTACACTGTACTCCAGGCGGGGCCTCATTAGTGTCTTGTATAGTGAAATTATGACCTCCCTTTTCCTGCTGCTGATGCCCCTTCCTATGCATCCCAGCATCCTATTTGCTTTACCTGCTGCCTTGTCGCACCGTTTCCATAGCTTGAGGTCATCAGAGATGATAACCCCAAGATCCCTTTCCTGCTTGGTGCATGCTATATCCCCCCCCCAACTAATATGTTGCTCAAGGGTTTTTGTGCCCCATATGCATTATCTTGCACTTCTTTGAATTGAATTTCAACTGCCAAACCCCTGATCATTTTTCAAGTTTCTGCAGGTCCCTCCTCATTCTGTCTACACCCTCTAGCATGTCTACTCTGTTACAGAGCTTTGTGTCATCAGCGAACAGGGAAATTCTGCCTTCTAGGTCCTGCACAATGTCACTGATGAAGATGTTGAATAGAACCAGTCCCAACACTGATCCCTGTGGTACCCCACTGGTCACTCTTCCCTCTGTGGAGTGACAGCCATTTATCACCACCCTCTGCATCCTGCCACCCAGTCAGTTACCAACCCACCGCACTATTGTCCTGCCCACTCCCATATTCCCTAGTTTGTTTAATAGCTTTCTGTGTGGCGCAGTGTCAAAGGCCTTGCTGATGTTCAGATAGGCCATGCCCACTGCCTTCCACGATCCACCTCCCATGTCACCCAGTCAAAAAATTTAATGAGGTTGGTCTGACATGACCTCCCCCTGGTGAATCCATGCTGCCTTGGGTCCTTTAGTCCACTGGCAACCAGATGTTCTACCAATCTTTCCTTCAGTAGTGCTTCCATGATCTTCCCCACTACTGTGGTAAGGCTGACTGGTCTGTAGTTCCCCGCTTCCTCTTTTTTCCTGCTTTTGTATAAGGGAACTACATCTGCTGTTCTCCAGTCTTTGGGTACCTCCCCTGTTTCCAGTGATTGGCTAAACAGGATTACCAGTGGCTCAGCCACCACCTCTTTTAGTTCTTTTAGGACCCTGGAGTGCACCCTATCTGGCCCCATTGCTTTATCAACTCTTATTTCTTCCATTTTCTTCAGGAACCTTTCTCATGTAAAGGGACTTGTGCCCATTTCTGCTCTGTTCCAACCCCTTGCACTCCCTTCAGGCCCATTACCCTCATCTTCCTCAGTAAAGACTGAGCAGAAATACCTGTTCAATATGTCAGCTTTACTGTTGTCATCCTCCACACAGCCCCCATGCCCCCTTCAGTCTCACTATCCCTCCCTTTGCCTTTTTTTTCACTTATGTACCTGTAAATGGTTTTGTCCCCTCTACCCACTTATTTTTCAATTGCCCGTTTCTGTCTGAGCATTGGCTTCCCTTACTGACCTCCCTGCCTCCTTTTGTTTCTCCTGGTATTTCTCCCTATCCCCTCCTGTCTGCATCTTTTTGTATTGCCTGAATACAGTCTTTTTGGCTTTCACTTTCTCCGCTACCTCCTTGGAAAACCATAATTGCCTCCTCTTCCTTTTCCCATTGCTAACCTGCATAATGCATAATTCTGTTGCTCTTGTAATCCCCGTTTTATATATTTCCCACTGTTCCTCAATCCCTGATTCCTGCCCCATTCCCATTAATGCCTCTTTCAAGCATCTCCCCATTTTCCCAAAGTCTACCCCCCTAAAATCCAGGATAAGTGCTTTTGTGCAGTTTAGTTCTGATCCTTCTGTGATGTCAAACCACAGTAACTGGTGGTCACTGTTCCCCAGGTGCTCCCCCACTGTTACCCCCATCACACTGTCCCCATTTGTGAGCACAAGGTCCAGTTTTGCCTTCTACCTAGTTGGTTCCATCACCAGTTGCTTAAGGAAGGCACCTTAAAGGCAGTCTAGGATAAATTTGCTCTTGGTTGATGCTGCTGCTGGGAGGCTCCAGTCCATGTCTTGAATATTGAGATCTCCAACCAGCACCACTTCACCCTTGTCTGCCATCCTTTGGATGGCTAGTATCAGCTCCCTATTTGTTTCTTTCTCCTGGGCTGGTGGCCTATAGACCACCCCTGTGCAAACAGCTGGCCCCATTTTCCTTTCCAGCTTAACCCACTGGTGGTCCTTCCTGGCTTCCACCCCCCCACAGCAGTGCTGCAGGGTCAGGCCCCTCCTGAAGGAGGACTTGACTCGGTCACCAGCCAAGTGTCACAGGCAGGTGCAGTGGGATGGAAGGAGTGTGGCCTGAATTTTTGCTGCTTTTGTTCCCCCAGAAGTTATGGCATGCAATGTCGTGGTGCACTGAAGTGCTGATGCCAGCACACACCCCCTGTGTCTCTGCTCTGAGAGCAGATAATCTTCCCCCACCTCCATCAGGGGTCAGTCACGTGCCAGATGCTAGTCCTGCACCACCCCTGGTTTAAGGAGAGCAGCCCATGGTACGGTCAATCCTCCTTTCCCGGGCTGGCCCTCTGAGGGTCTGTTCATGATCCTAGGGTTTCAGCATCGCAAGCAGAAGCCCTTCTGCTGTGTCAGCAGTCCTGCTTACACTCCATCATCCTACCACTGCCTCCCCTTTGCACAGCACCTACACCAGTGCAGTCCCCTTTTCTCCCTCCACAATTGACAGTCTTTGCTCCCACTCTGAACTCAGTATTGCCTCTGCACTTTGCAAATGTTGTTACCCTCCAGCACTGGACTGCATTGTAATTGGAAATGCAGTTATTAACCAGCACTTTATTGAATTGTTCTGTATTTTACTTCTGACAATCCTTGCCTTTGCACAGTTTTTATTTATTCATCCATTATTATATTATAGTTCTTAATCTTCCTCATTGTTCTCCCATCCCCTTCCCCCAGAACACACCTGGAAAGGAGATGTTTTCAGCTCAGTATGTCTCTCCTGGCAAAACATTTGAAATAAATAAATAAATGAATAAATCAATCTATTAATCAATTAGTAAATACCCACATACTTTGTGAATGGCCATTGCTCCATTAACAAAGCACACTATAGGCTCAGGGCAGTGTGTAATAAGTCATGTGCTGTAAAAGCATGCTGTAGGCTGTATGTGATGGGCCAGTGGATTTAAATGCATGCTGTAAGCCCCTAACAGTGTAAGATAGGTTAAGTGCTTTATATCTCTTTTTCAAAAGCAAAGAAAATTGGTTGTAAAAATCTATGTTTATGCACGGCTATGATTCAGGAGTAAAGCACAGAAAATTAGTAAATATGATGCTAGGGTAAAAAGTTACCAAGGTTTGGGTGAATCTGAATTGTTTGAGCAATCACATGATGCCACACTGGCATTGCTCTAACATAAGCATAGTCTCTCTAAAAATGCCGTAAGTCTGTTTTTCTGTGCTTGGATAGATTGTGATGAAGTCCCTAACTAGTGCATTGACATATTTTTTTTGCAATTAATTTATTAGGGTTAGAGATGTGCAAAATTGGAAGATTTCATTATGTGAAATATTTAGTGAAATTCACCCATTTCGCGAATTTTTTTGCGGAAGTAAAATTCAGAATTTCACCTGTGTAATGTGAAATTTTATTTGTAGAAGGTGAAATTTTGCCATTGTAATGTGAAGTTTCACCTGTAGAAGGTGAAATTTCACATTATGCAGGCGAAATTCCGAATTTGGCATGTGGCAAAATATTTCACATAATGGGTGAATTTTGTGAAATATTTTGCAGGGCAAAATTACTGATTTTGCCAGAATTTCACTGGAATTTATTAGGGATACAGATGTGTGAAACTGCCAAATTTCCTTATGCAAAATATTTGGCAAAATTTTCTTGTTTCTCAACATTTTTTGCATTAACAAAATTCAGAATTTCACCTGCGTAATGTAAAATTACACCGGCAGAAGGTGAAATTTCACTCGTGGAATGCAACATTTCACCTGTGGAAGGCAAAATTTCACCTGCAGTAGGCTAAATTTAACTGTTCACAGGCAAAATTTTATCTTTTGCAGGCAAAACTTTGCATTATGCTGGCGAAATTCTGAATTTTGCATCCAGCAAAATAATTTGTGTAATGGGAAAATTTCGCAAAATATTTCACATGGTGAAATTGCTGATTTTGCAGGAATTTTGCTGGCAAACTATAATTTGAAAACATCTCTAATTAGGGTTGAGTACATGTTTGTATAAAAAAACTATTTTGGCAGCTATCTCAGTTGTTTAATGACCTATGATTTTAAACATTAGTGTGCACCCTCTTAGTCCTAGAGGCTGAGCCCATGACAATTTTCAAAACAATCCATTTAGGAGTTTCAATGCTGTGATATATTGAAATTACTAAAAATTCACCCCAATTAGTTTTGGGCATGGATAACAGAAACACAAACCTAAAACCTGAAACTTTCATGCTCTTTAGATATTGGTCCAGAATAGGATCTTTGGTTGGTCTGTGATAACAAAAAAAAAACTACACATAGGTATGTGTTTCAAAACACTAGGTTGCAAGAATGCACAAAAAACCTGAACAAATTTAAATAATTCCTTTTTCCACTTATTATTTACTAAAGAGTCAGTCATTCTTTAATGAAAACAAATAAAGGCTTCTGTTTTTTGGAGTCACTGGACCGCCCCCTTCTCTTGACTTTTTTCATCACCATGTGTGCAATCCCAGTATCAAATTTCCCCATCCCCCTTTGTGACACCAGGTGCCCAATTCAGTTTTATGTTCCTTTTCTTATTTCTTTATTTTTTTTACATTTTGTGTCCACCAGATGTCCATCCGTTTTGGCTCACTAACACTGTTCCCCCTGCTAGTTAAACTAAACACTCAACCCTCACCATATGCCAGTCATGCCATGGGGGCCACCCTCCTCTCCACTACTGCAAAGTAATTATCTTCCCCACCCACAGTGTACAATTTCCTCCCTCTTTTTCCCCTTCAGACTGCTATCAAAGCATTAACCTCCACACCCTCCCAGTCCTCTGACACCAATGACACCCTTCTCCACCCCCACAGAAATCATGGTACATACTTGCATGGTTACTCAGTGGGTGACTGGCACAGCCCTCCCTTTACCTGAGCCAGTTGTCATCTTCTGTTCCATTCCCATGCCACTGATCAGCAAACTAACAGAAAAGAAGTAAAAAAAAACTTAAAAAAAAATCCTACTTTGAATGGAGATGGTCATAGTTGTTTTCATGAAACATGGACTTGGTATCCTTGAAAGCTTTTTTTTAATCCAGATTCAAACAAAATGGTTGCATGGTTGTGAAGCCACCTGTCCCACAGATTTGAAAGTAAAATGTTAAAAGATAAAGAAAAAAAAGACAAGTTGAACCCACAATTTCATTGCAAAATGTACAAATTTTCCCCATTCTCTGTGCTAGTTCTGCAGTTTCTTACAATTTTTGGAATTTGTCCCAAATTGTGTAAAAATATTAATATTCTCAAAGAAAGAGTCTCAAATGAACTGATAAATATTAAGAAAATGGCTAATGTACATGCAGACTTGGGTTTGGCCAAAACAATACTGTGTATGGTATGGAGAGGGTTTCTATGAGGTTTTGTATGATGCAGCTTTCATCTAATTCACTGCCCGGTTTGGTTTCCAAATCCACTGGCAAGCATGTGTGCATTAAGTGTTAAAGTAGCCTATCTAGCTGACACATCAACTGAAACAATGAATGGCAGTAAAGGCACAAATTTTACCACTCATTTAAATGGGGTGCTAATTACAAAACATTTTGTTAAGTGAAAGGGTAGTTTTCTGTCTGTGTGCCTTTCATTCTGAATGGCTTTTAATTGAAACAAAGCCAACAGAAGAAGCCAGACTACTCACCACATCACTCACAAAATTATTTATTTATTTATTGAATTTTGTTGACTGGGTAGGCTCGCTGACACCAAAGGTCCCTTTTTCAGGGGCAACCCGCTGGGTTTAGTTACAGATAGTAAAGCACAGACAATAATTACAATTCATTACAGAGGATCGCTTGCTCATAAGCATGCTGTTTTAGACTGTTGGGACCACTAAATACATAGGTGGCATTTCAGATCACCACTACAGGGCACAATTATACAGTACCTGACTAGTTATTAGTTACAATACAATGAGGACCACGAAAACAGACTACACCGGAAGTGTCATACATAATTCAATAGTGCTGACTGACATCTGCAGACTTTAGTGGTTTCAGGGAAATTAGTGAGGACAGTTGCAGGTGCTGCTGCTGGAGAGGTGCGCTTTTAGTGAGTACTTGAATGAGGAGAGGGAGGGCCTGCTTCATAGGGTTATTGTTCCAGTACTGCAAAGTTTTGTATTCAAAGGACCTTTGCCCAGCCACTGTGCTTACTCTTGGTATCCCTGGTGGGGGGTTGAGATGAACACTGGAGAGTTCTTTCGTGCAGCCTGTGCTTCACTAGGTGATGGGGGTGAGGTAGGTGATTATGTAGTATTTTGTACAATAGGCAGAGTGAGGAATGCTTAAGCCTGTCATCGATTTGGGGCCAGTTCAGTATTGCAAGAGCCTTGCAGTGGTGTCAGTGGTGTTCGCTTCTGTCTACCTGGGCTGCAATCCTGTTTATAGTTCAGTTTCCCTCAGGATGGCCAATATTGGAGCTCTGAAAAGGAGCATCAGAAGCAGGACAGCATTCGTTATCATTTGGCAGGCGTCGTTGGTGAGGCACTCTCTTAGTCTGGAAAGTAATCATATTTTCTGCTGTATTATTTTAGTGCTTTGTTCAATGTGTGGTTTTAATATCAATTCTTGTTCTAACCACATTCCAAGGTATTTTATGCTGCTCACAGCTTCCAGCATGGTTTCCCTGGTGTCTGAAATCTTGAAAAGCTTGTTTCTGCCTGCTCCAAGTCTTATAGTCCTGAAAAATATGGCCTTGGTCTTCTTTATGTTTAGCACCAGATGGTTAGATGAAAGCCATCTACATAGTTTGGCAAAGTCTTTATTTAATCCTAATATATGCAGTGTTGTTTCTGTCTCTGTACAGGACTATGTCGTCCACGTACAGGATTGGTTTTGCTGCTCTGCAGTTGGATAGGAGATCATTGATAAATAAGGAGAACAGTAATGGTCTGAGTGTCGACCCCTGGGGAACTCTATCGGTTATCACTCAGTGTGGGAATAGGCAGTTTTTCCATCTGACAGTTTGGTTTCTGCCTATTATGTAACTTTTGAACCGTGCAATGGCAATGAGGGTAGGAAATTGGGCAAACTAGATGGATCAAGAGGTCCCCATCTACCATCACATTGTATGTTTCTATGGTGATCCAGCCCAAGGCCCTCTAGCCAGTAGTATGTTATGATTCATCAGGTCAAAAGCCTTGGTGAGATCAATAAAGATGGCCCCTGTAGCTTTACCCTTATCCATGGCTTTGAGGATGTCCGAAGTGAGGTGCACCAGAGCTGCATCAGTCCTACGATGCTTTCAGAATCCATGTTGTACTGCAGCCATTAGACTGTGAGCTTCCAGATGAGCTGTAAGATGATTATAGATGAGGCACTCCTAGCCTTTAGCCAGGTCACAGAGCAGCTAAATCAGGTGATAGTTTTCAATTGAGTCCTTGGTGCCTCCTTTGTGTATAGAGACAACATAGGCAGTTTTCCACAGCATACACTACCACCAAGATGATGCTATAACAAAGTTATTTGATATACAAAAGACAAAAAGAGGACATGCAGATGTGCCAGAGTAGTGACTCAACAAACTACATGCTGAGATTTCATGCTATCACATGTGCTTTCTCAAGACACCAAATGTCAGCACTTAGTTTATGGGGTCACTACTTTGGCATGTCTGTAAATTCTCATTTTATCTTTTGTATATCATTATGTTTGCTTGCACGCATGTGCAAGAAACATAGTGCCTTCATCGGAGATTTCGGAGGTGTGTCACCTCCTCCTCCAATTCAGTCAGTGGGCTTGCATGCGCGGCCCCTGTAAGCCAATGCATTTTGGAGCTGTCTATGACAGGCTCCAAAATGCAGTAGCATACAGTTGAAAGGGGATTATGCCGAGTGAGCACTGATAAGACATCGGCTGCTCACGACAGCTCCCCAAAGCACAGGACAGACGGCGCCCATAGATTGTATAGCCAACGGGTGCCCAATCCCCATTGGCTGAGCTGCGTCCCCACCCCCCAGTTGCAGGTGCCACACTGGAGTCCACCCAGAGTGGCAAGCACTGTAGTCCTTTGGCCGGGCGGGGGCCCCAATCCCCGATGGCTGAACACCCCCAAGTCGTTGTGCCATGCTAGGGCCACCCAGCATAGCCAAGCGGTCTGTGCGATTTTTTATTTTGCCGACGGGATGCCCAATCCCTCGCCGGCTGAACACTTCAAGTCTTTGTGCCACGCTGGGAGCCCACCCAGTGTGGCAAACATCCCATTACATCTTTTTGTTGTAAAACCTGTAAAATAAAAACTGTCCTAGCGCGTCTCCCAACTCCTCCCATCGCACCCACCCACCGCTTTTAGCCTCCCACACCCCCACCCATACTTACTCCAGACTCGCGTGACGATCTTCGGTGGACCGGGAACACGTCTGTACTCTTCAAAGCCGACCGCGAACTGAGGAAATGCCGGTAAGCTGTATAATGGGTTACATAGGGGGGTTTCAACTTTATTGCATATCTCGGGCATTGTTGGGAATTTTTGCACCAAATTTTCAACATGGGGTTTTTGGACCCCTTCTCATGAATTATGTCACTGTTATGGCGTTATTCAGGCCTGAAGGGTGATTTCGCGCAGTGACTGCACAGTGACTGTGAAATCACCCTTTGGGCCCAAATACCACCATGACAGTGACATCATTCATGAGAAGGGGTCCCAAAAACCCCATGTTGAAAATTTGTGCCAAAATTCCCAAAATGACTGTTTTATGTAGGTGCATTACGTAGTTCCACGCAGGCTCGTAAGTCTTGCGAAATTTCAATTATTCACTCCAGATTTTCAACATTGCCATTTTACTACACCTTCTTATGAGTAGTACAGCTGTCATTTTTCACATCTCACCCAAAATGTGTTTCCACCCATGTAGTACAGAATGGCGCAGTCGGTGTGGAAATCAATGTATGGGACAAATTAAGAAAATCACAGTGACACTGTTCATGAGCAGAGGTCTTAAAATGGCTATGTTGAAAATTTGGTGAAAAAATTCCTAAAAATGACTGTTTTACGAGGGTGCATTGTGCAGTTCCTACGCACACTCATAAGGTAGCGAATTTTCAATATTTTCACTCCAGATTTCCAACATTGCCATTTTATCACACCTTCTTATGAGCAGTACAGGTGTCATTTTTCACATGTCACCCAAAGCGCGTTTCTACCCATGTAGCACACAATGGCACAGTCGGTGTGCGAGATCAATGTACGGGACAAATTAAGAAAATCACACTGAAACTGTTCATGAGCTCAGGTGTTAAAATGGCTATGTTGAAAATTTGGTGAAAAAATTCCTAAAAATGACTGTTTTTCGAGCGTGCGTTGCACAGGTCCTATGAACGCTCGTAAGTTCACGAATTTTCAATATTTTCACTCCAGATTTCCAACATTGCCATTTTACCACACCTTCTTATGGTAGTATAGCTGTCATTTTCACATCTCACCCAAAGCGTGTTTCGCCCATGTAGCGCATAATGGCACAGTCGGTGTCGCGGAATCAATGTACGGACAAATTAAGAAGTCACAGTGACACTGTTCATGAGCAAAGGTCTTAAAATGGGTATGTTGAAAATTTGGTGAAAAATTCCTAAAAATGACTGTTTTACTAGGGTGCATTATGCAGTTCCTATGCACACTGTAAGTTTGCGAATTTTCAATATTTTCATTCCAGATTTTCAACATTGCCATTTTACCACACTCCTTATGAGCAGTATAGCTGTCATTTTTACATCTTGCCCAAAATGTGTTTCCACCCATGTAATGTACACAATGGCGCAGTATGTGCAAAATCAATGTATGGGACACATTAAGAAAATCACAGTGACACTGTTCATGAGCAGAGGTCTTAAAATGGCTATGTTGAAAATTTGGTGACAAAAGTCCATAAAATGACTGTGTTACAAGTGAGCAATGCGAGTTTCACACACCCTCGTAAGTTCATGACTTTGTAATATTTTCAGTCCAGATTTTCACCAGTGGCATTTTTTCACACTTCCTTATGAACAGTACAGCTGTCATTTTTCACAACATGGCTGAAGTGTGTTTTCACACTTTCAGCGCTGAGATGCATGGTCACTCTGGGAAATCATTGTTTGGCACAGATAAAGAAAATCACAGTGACACTGTTCATGATCGGAGCACCAAAATGCCTGAGTTGACAATCTGCTGTAAAATATCCCCAACCTAATTATATTACGGGTGTGCATTGCACAGTTTCTATGTACGCTTATGACTTCACCATTTTTTAAAATATTTTTACTGCAGATTTGCAACATTGCCATTTTTTACACCTCCCCATGAACAGTACAGCTGTCATTTTTTACATCCTGTTCGGCATGTTTTTGCACCTGTGGTGCTAAATACCGTACTAAACTGTGCACTTAAGCAGCTTTATAAACTGATATTCCCCTGTTCATGAGGTGGGGTCACAAAAAAGACATGTTGAAAACTTGGGTGAAAATACCAGCGAATGCCTGAGGTATTAGGGTTTCCAACCATAACGCCCAACCCTGTAGAGAATGACAGGCATCAGGGGTGTGACTTGGGATTCTTGCCTGTAATGATCATACCATTCCCACCCTGCAGCCAGTGAGAGGCATCGAGGTATGCCTTGGACTCTTCAGTCCCAAAGTTCACCCATTCTCCTATATCGCACCCATCTCACTGCATTTCCTAATGAAATGGGGTCGCCATAAGGGCCAAAGACCCCAAGGAACACCGTGACACTTGTCAGTGTCTGCAGGGTGGGGTGTGGTGAAATGGCGAGGCTGTTATGCCTGATGACCCAAATGCACACCCCAATGCCTGTCACTCTCTGCAGGGTGGTGGTGGGGTTGGCTTCAGTTCAGTACTTCACTGCCATTCCTATTACGCAGCTCTGTAACTTCTACATTACCACTGCCAATGCCAGCAAGCAAACATTCGGCATTGACAAATGCTTGTTTCTTTATAGCATTACCCTGGTGCTAACATGTCTTTATTTTGTGAATGGTGTGGTGAGCAGCTTGGTTTCTTCTGTTAGCTTGGTTTTGTTATCACCAGAGCACAACTATACTTGGAGCTGGTCTGTTTTGTATGTAGTGTCTTGAGTAAGACAGCTGAGGAATTATTATGGGCCTGCATATTCCATATTTGAATGTGGTTCTACAGAAGTTGATGACAGTGGTCCCTTCCTTGACAATCTGGCACTTACATGCTCACATGCAAAGATTGCAATGAAAAGCTTTTTGTTTGTTTGTGTTTACCAGGAAAGTGCACTAAGCACTCAGATAACTAAAACCAGTCTGATAATTTTTCTTCAAGTACATAAAAATCATTGCAGCCAGAGCAAAATAATAGTGCATTACAACCACTCTATGATGCAGTGAGAAGATGTATTTGTATTTATTTATTGATAAACATTTTGCAATTAGACACTTGCAAAATAAGCTGTTTTTTAATTTATTTAATATTAATTAGCTATAGTGATCCTGTCATGGTTGATTAAAAAAACAAAAACAAAACCAAAAAAAAAGAAAAAAAGAAAAAAGTAAGTCTCAAAACACATGAACTGCACATGTGCTTGGACTTATGCCCCCCAACACACACCTCTTTTTTAATCATCTATAACTTTTAAAATGTTAAAAATGTTAAGAGCACATTTTTGGAATGGTCTAATTACCATCACCCTCATGGCCACCCAAGTGGCAATACCTGACAACAGGTATTTCGTGTCATATGTAAGCATTAATGCATGATAAAGGTGGCATCTAATGGGGAGTTAATGCATGGTTGGGACTGTTGTGGCCCCGGCCGCAGGCAGTGCTCAACAGACCAACCATGCATTAACTCCGCATTAGATGCCACCTTCAGAATGGATTAATGTGCTTGTATCATGGCAAGTGCAGGGCAACTATTAATTACATTTTGCATTTCTTATTATGAAACAGAAATCTGGAAAATGAGTTATTTCACTGCCACATTCCTGCTTCAGCTCTCTTACTTTCTAACACTAGATCTAAGTAGAACTATGCGAGTGCACGTTGTATAGCTGACATCAAGTAATGCGGTGTGTAGCAATTTTGCACAAGATTAGAACTTTGCTTTACATTATAACAATTACATTACAGGTTCATCACAGATTGAAACTTGCTACTTTTAGTCGGCTTGTGTATCGTGTCCCGTCCGTTTTTGGGTGCTGTTCATGCCATGCTGCATTCTGGGGAAAGTCTCTTTGTTGCATGGCTTAGTATGCTGCTACACTCCATGCAGTTCTGTCAGCTACATATCACAGTGGTGACTGTTACGACCAATAGGTGGCACTGGGAAGATAGCATATCAGTTTTACTGTCTATACAATTACTATGTTTCTTCCACTACTAGATTAGCTGTGGAATGCTCATGCTGCTAATATCATCTCACTCAGTTGGCTCGGTGCATTGCACTGAGCTCTTTCCTAATTCTAATACATTTTTTTTTCCTCTCCATTGTGCCCACTGCTTTGCTATTCTAGAGAAGACACCACCGTTTTGGGATAAACTTTCCTTCTTTTACCAACCAATATGTGGCACTTTTATACAAATTACATACTCAGCTGCAGCAGGACAACACACAGCCCTCCACTCTGTGTCTCACTCCTATTTCTTCTATTTTCTATTCTGCTGCTTGTGCCACCTATTGGTTGACAATATTTCGTCACTTTCCTACCCTTCCCCGAGCAGCACTCTCCACATTGCTGCCGGTCGTGCACACACCGACCGCTGCTTTACTACTCCGCTGTGCACGCTCCCAATGCCAACACGGCATTATCATGCCATAACACCACATTGCTCTTCTACCACGTGATGCTCTTCTACCACTCCTTTTCCTTGGTTTTGGTCCTTTCATTTTAGCCATGTTACAAAGGGTCTTTAGTGTCCTGTGCAAAGCATGATACAGGTCTGGCCCAATGTACCTTCTGCTTTGTGTAGTGCCTGCATGGCTCTGCACAAAGCAAGAATCCAAGCATCTGGCCAAGGGTTCTGCTCCTTTGGGCCTAGTGCAAAAGCTATACATTTGGTAACATGCCTGGCAGGTTTGTTTCTTTGTGTAGAAACCACAGAGCCCTATGCAAAGTAATCCTTTAGAAACACCACACCAAATATTTGCAAGGTTCCAGGGACTTTTTCTCCTCATTTTTGATTTCCCTACTTTTTATGCTTTGCTCTAACCTTAATGCATGCATTAACATAGTTTTGTTTTTCAACTTTTAAAATATGTAGGCAATATTTATTTCCTTGTAAAAACCTATCCTTATTTCTCAGTATGTTTGCTCTCTCCCAAAGGGATTATACTAACCTGCCAACACCATATAGTCATATTTGTGACCTGCCTACATCATACAGTGATAATTCTAACCTGCCCACATCACAGCAAAAGTGATGACACTAATATCACTATAGTTTATGGTTAGTTCTTATAGTATATGGATTTCCATAAACTTCAACAAGCTGTTGCACTACAGTGCATAGGTCAAAAAGTTATATCATATTAGATGCATCACTATTATGGCACAATTGTTCTCATTGTCCTATCTCATGCCAGCTGTGTCCCTCAAGCCAGTCAATTTTTAATTTATACACTGTACTCCCTGCTTAAATACCCACCACACAGAGATGTCTAATCATCTTTCTTTCAAGTTCTCCAAAGCCACTATGCACCCAGCTGATGAGTACAAACAGAAGAGAGAAAGTAGTAAACATCTCAAATGGGACTTGAACCCAGGTTGCCCAGAATATCATTTTGGTTG
Organism: Neoceratodus forsteri; assembly: GCA_016271365.2. Taxonomy (NCBI): domain Eukaryota; kingdom Metazoa; phylum Chordata; order Ceratodontiformes; family Ceratodontidae; genus Neoceratodus; species Neoceratodus forsteri. The sequence continues at coordinate 1,380,161,575 of CM028130.1, forward strand.
CACTACCAGCTGTGCCACCAAGGCAACTGGGAAATATGCTGTCCCGGTGCACATTGCTCTTTCTCCTGTGCACAACCTGGTGCTGCACAGATAATTACATTTTCAATCATAAGAGTGCGGTGTGCATATTTATGGAACACATGCAAACAGAAGAGAGAAAGAAGTAAGTGCCTTAGCTGGGACTGGAGCTCAGGCCACCTGGAATACTATTCTGGTTGCGTTACCAGCTGCACCACCAAGGCAACTGGAAATATGCATACTGTACTCTTGTGATTGAAAATGTAATTATCTGTGCAGCACCAGGTTGTGTGCTGGAGAAAGAGTAATGTGCTCCAGGATGGCCCAGATTCCAGTTGCCTTGGTGGCACAGCTGGTAACACAACTGGAGCGATATTCAGTGCAGTCTGGGTTCACATCTGAGCTGAGGCACTTACTTCTATCTCTTCTGTTTGAATGTGTTCCATAAATATGCATACCACACTCTTGTGATTGAAAATGTAATCATCTGTGTAGCACCAGGTTGTGCACTGGAGAAAGAATAAAGTAATCCGAGATGGCCTGGTTTCTAGTTGCTTTAGTGGTGCAGCTGGTAGCGCAACCAGAACAGTATTCTATGTTGCTTGGGATCAGCCTGACACACATCCAGAGCCTATTTTTCACCACAAAAACCATACCAACATGCTTGATTTGCATTCAGAAATCAATTCTAAAAACATAGGGCCCAATATTCAAAGGGCTGCTAGATCAGCATGAGTTGTGCCAAATCTGTGCCTGTGGCAAACTCCAGGTCCCCCAGGAACCCTGTGCTGGATTTTCATACAGCAGGGTTCTCTACACCAAAAGGCCCAGGTTTGTGGCAGGTGGGGTGTACTGTGCCAAACAGGTGGCACATTAGAAGTTTTTGACAGAGGAGGCTGTCATGCCCCCCCACACGCAATGCATAGCCAGCACCTGAACCCCAGTAATGGAGGAGGGAATGAACACTGCAGCCAGCCTTGGAGAGTGCCAAGGGTCCTGTGGGAGTGGCCCATTCGGCACTGTGTAACAGAATGCTGTGCCAGGGAAAATGGTGGAGTGGTGCTTACTGTAGCCAAAGACAAGGGAGGTAGCATAGCACTGTGGTTTGGGGCTCTGAGCTGCAAACCTGGAGATCTGGGTTTGAATCCCACAGCCCCCACTTACATACTGAGTGACCCTGAGCAAGTCACTTAACTTGCATGTGCTCCCAGGTCGCATCTGGAAATAAGCTTCAACTTAGTGTGCCTTTCTTAGTTTAACAATTTCCCCAGCCCACCACAATCCATGACTCCCCCCGAACACCCTAAGGGCTTGCGCATCTTTCACCTAAATGCTGAAACACACATAGTTATTAAAGCAATGCTTATTGAATGGTGCTGCCTGTTTTACTTGTGAAAACCATTGCACATGGTCATTAAACTTTTGAACCACAGATTCTATAAGCTTGCTGACAGGGAGGACTAGACTGTGAGTTCAGGAGATGACATCATCAGCAGCTCTTCACTGAAACTGACTTTTTTGAACAGGTAGCGAAATCAGGGTTACAAAATAGCTTATAACTTTAAAATGAAATAATGCAGAAACCTAATTTTTGATACAAGATTTATTAGGGGTATGTTCATTCTAATTCTGCAATGCAGCACTTTTGGCCGGAGTCCCTCTTTAAGACTAGTTTTCACTAGTTGGGGGTCATGCAGAAATCCTGAGGCTAAGAACAGGTTGCATGATCTATATGTAACCCCCTGCCATGGTTGGGGCTTAGGTAGTCTGCCTCCCCGCCATCTGGTCCAGCCAGTCATGGGTCCCTGTATGTCCCTTTTATAGCTCCTGCCAGCCCCTATTTGCCTGTTCTGTTATGGGGTTTGGAGGAGATGTATAAACAGTTAAAGTTCACCACATGGCATGACAGCACAGCAAGCCCTGAGCTAGCAATGAATTACCACACAGCTCAGTGTGCACACGTTTGAGCTGGCTCCTGCTTGAACATGTGAGCTGGCAGTCTGCTCGTAGATCCCTTAGTGCTATGACACCCCTTTTAACTCTGCATCTCCAGCCAAAGACAATCAATCCTTGTGTATTATTTCTCTTGGGATCCCAGAACATATTTGAGGGTTCAGAGAAACACCTGTCAAGCAAAAGACAGTAAAACGCTGTACATAAATGTATAAGTGCTTATATTTGTACTGTTGCTTTAAAAATCACCAAGACTGCTCAGTGGATGTGTTTCTGCCTGTCGCAGGGGGACCTAGTGCTACTGTGCTACCAACAGACAGGGAATAACTGCTTTAGTGCCCAGTCCACAACTGAACAGCAGTACAAAGGGGCAGCTGTTGAACTGTGGGAAAGTTATTTGCTAAAACTGCCTAGTTTGTCTGTATCAAAACTTTAAACTTGGGACTGTGTACAAACTGTTTACATGGCTGCTATTTTGGTGACCCCTGACCCTGTTCTGTCTAATCAGTATTCAAGGAGCTCCAAGAACTGGGTAGGGGGATGGAACAATGTTCTTGGCACTTTTAATCGGGTGTCAAGTGAATCTTATGCATATTAATTTTAGTGATGAACAGCTGTATTGACCAATGGATGTTGCCATTCTTTCTCTTCAAATGTTGGGAGAGAACACAGCTCATGGCAGTTCTGCCTGAGGCTGTCTGAGTAAAGCAGGAGAGTGCAAAGTGAGTGAGAGAGAGACATTTGAAAGCCATCCAAGGCTTCCACAGCTGACTGCTGGGAGACTTGCCTAAATCGGCTTGTCTAAAAGACCTGGCAGGTCTGTAAAACTCCCCTCCCCTCCCCGTATACTTTTCTCCTTGGAGATTTTAATCTTAATTGGTTAAGGCCCTAGAAACTGATTATTCAAACCTATTAAAACAGCACAATTTGTTCCAAGTCATCTCTGTGCCTACCAGGATCGACTCTTGCACACAAAACCATTCTTTTCTAGACTAGGTGATCACTAACAGAGAGGACAAGGTACTAAATGCAGGGACACTGGCCGACTCCATCAGTGATCACTCCCCTACATACATCATCTGGTCCACCCAGAACAATCGCCCACCCCCCAGACACATATCCTTCCGAAATTGTAACTGTCCTGACACCTCCACCCTCCTTGATGATGTATGGGCTGTAAACTGGTCAGCTCTTTAGTTCCTTTTGGATGTGATTGCTGCAGTGGGCTACTTCACGAATGCCCTCCTTTGAATCCAAGATCAACATTTCCCTCTCACTACCCGGAGAGTGAGGGGTGGTTGTACTGGATGGGTCTAGAAAGAACTTCTGGCCATCAAGAAGGATAGGGACAAAAGGTGGGCTACCTACAAAAAAGCCCAATCCCCTGCTTTCTGAAATTAATACAGGTGTCTGAGAAACAGGTGTAAGCAAATCACTCAGGTCCAGAAGCATAACTTCCTCTGCAACCAGCAAAGGGATAACCTCAGGACCCCCACCACTTCTGGGGTGCTTTAGATTCCCTGCTTAACCTTCATACTCACAACTCCACCATTCATCTAAACTCCCCCTCTTGCATGCTGACTGATCTTATTGAGGTCGCCCAAGATTTCAACAAAAGGTTTACTGATCTCTCTGACCACCTAAGTAAACTACCTACTCAGCTACCTGCCTGTTCTGTACCTGGCCCTAGTGACCAATCCTCCTCTTCCTTCTTTCCTACTGATATACACCCCTACCCCCTTTCTACTTTAGGGCCATCTCCATCAAGGACACCACCAAGCTCTTCAAGGGTCTCCCCAACTGAGGTAGACCTGGTAGTGATGGTCTTTTCCCTGCTATGCTTAAACTGATTTCTCCTGCCATCTCCAATTCCATCACCGTCATTTTTAATCTGGCTTTAGCCACCTCTACCATGCCAGACTCTGGAAGCATGCCAAGGTGGTGCCTATTTTCAAAGCAGGTAACCCCCTATCTTCAGATAATTGTAGGCCAATCTCCCTGCTCCCTCACCTGAGCAAAATTCTGGAGAAGACTGTCCACCCCCAGCTTTTGACTACATTGAGAAATACAACCTGCTGTGCAGCCAGCAACATGGGTTCCACAAGTTCCACAGCATCACATCTGCCCTGGCCCAGTTTATCAATCATGTCCACAGGAACATGGACCAAGGGAAAGCCACAGATGCTGTATTTGTGGACATGACCAAGGCCTTTGACATGGCTAACCACCCCTACTACATTCTATTCTTCTCCAACTTTGCTGCTCCATGGAGACCATGCAAAGGTTCAAGAATTATCTTTGCGGTTGATCCCAGTCAATGTGTATTGGTACTTCCATCTCCCCTGACCTTCTTGTATCCATGGGTGTCCCTCAGGGTTCTGTTCTTGGCCTCCTATCGTTCTCTATCTTTATAAATTCCTTCCCCTCTGACTGACTCTTCTGTAATGCCCTCCTGTATGCGGAAGATCTTGTCCTCTTCTACAGTGATAAGTCCCTGACAAACATATCTTCTACCCTGTCCATCAGCTATGGCCTGGCCTATAACTGGTTCCAGTCACATAGGCTACTGGTCAATGAAAAAAAAACTAAGGCAATGTTTCTAGGTTCCAAACCATACCTGACCAGCACCGCCAAAGCCAGCACCTCCCTCTTGGTACATTCAACTGACGGCCCTGCACTGCAGAATGTTCCCAATTTTAAATACTTGGGCATAACTCTCGACCCCTCCCTCTCCTATATGGATCACATCAACTTCGTTGTTTATCAGGTTAACCAAAAGATCAGGGCTGCATATAGGTTAAAACAATTCCTGACCAGTGAGGCTCGCTTAGCTATTGCCCAAGGCAACCTCCTCCCTATCATTGACTACTGCTCCCCCATATACTCCCACGTGTCTTCTGCACTGTGCTCGAGTCTAAACTTGGTATACAATAACGTATGTTGTTTCACACTCCTGGTGACAAACTGCTAGCATCCGGTTCCACTACTTGAGGCTCCAGCCCTACTGGTCTTGTCTGCTGTTGTACCCAAACCCTGTGTAGTATCTACAAAACCTTGAGTAAACACAGGGTCTACCCTGACCTGGGGAGTAAAAATAAAGTTTTTCAAAAGTTTCAGGTTTATTTTAAAAGTGCACCAATGCTGGCTAACCAGCTGCATCGTTAAAAGCCTGCACTTAACTCATTCTCTGGGTACCCGGTTAGGACTTTAGGAGACACTGGTACCAGTGGGGAGGTGGACTTATTGTTGAGTATTGGTTTTGGGTTAGGACACTGATAATGTTCATTGTGTTATGTCAAATGTCATCAAAACTGTTATATATGTATGCATTCCCCTTTTCTTCCCCTCCCAATTTAATAAATCTTTTATTGTTGTTCAGTACTGTCTGTGAGCATATTATTAGCGATAGTTATTATTTACATGCATAGCAAAGAGATGCAATTGTTTATGATATTCTGTGTATCTGGTGACTGTGAGGGGAGGTGGGTAGGAACAGCATCCCAGGAGGTTGTATTATACCAACTTCTGGCCCACTATAATTCACTGTGGGTGGTGGCACCATGCTATTATTTCTGTATCTGGAAAAGAAACCCCCTTTTCCATCTGAACCAGAACCCAAGCCCCTCAACTTTGTTGAGCTCTCAAGGCAGGGGTAGTAACCGTTAGCTACACGGTGACCCGGTTACATATACTCATCCTTGGGATTACCATAGGACCACTGACCAGAGAATCAGAGCTTTTCAAAGCTCCTAAAAATATATGCCCTATTTGACTCTCCAGCTGTTGACACCCATAGCTGAAGTCAGCTAGTGGGATTGTAGGAGGTTGCACGAGGAGACATTTCAGAACTTATCAGACAGGGAAGACCACAGGATCAACTAGAGAAAGAGTAATACTAAGGCATCCAAATAAGCTAGACACTTTTCTTTACACTACAAGTGCAATCAGCAGATAGCTCACATATATGGTTTGAGGTTAGTACAATACTTAAGAAAATTAGAAACTTACACTTTTGTAGATGGCAAACAAACTACCAGCAACTTTGGTTTAGCCAAGCAGCAGAGAAACTGTGGGACAGAACTGTCAACTGACATCAAATTAACTATACATACTACTCTAGGAAAAATCTACACTGGTTTTTGTTAAATAACTCAATGGGCCTGATTCCAGAAGCACATACGACGGCGTAAGGCGATGTCTGCAACATTATACTAATCACCTCTACTCAGTATTGTAAATGCATTTATGCCTCACAATGAAATATGCATTGTTTCTTATAGTCAGAATTCAGTAATAATTTATTCTTGTTAGGCTGAGGGGTCATACAGCATTTTCTGGCCCCAGCTGCATTTGATAAAATGATCAACTTTTCTTCATAGGCACCAGCACACTAACCTGCATCTAATGTCACGGGGGGAGGTTCTCTCAACATTTATAAACCACAGGTGTGAATCACACATGAATGTTTTATATGTGCCCCTAGATACCTGAAATGTCATTACAATTTTGCAGGTTCACTTGGTATATTTCAATTGTTTTATTTTTTTTCTATTACCTGTACACTTGAACCTTCTTTAGAGCCACTGGCACTCTGTTCCATATCACTCTCACTTTTGGTCTGTGAGTCTACAATAACATAGGAACTTTTTATTTATTTATTAAAATGTTTCACCAGGAAGGCACACTGAGCAACAAGTTGCTCATCTCCTGGTGCGACCTGGGGGGAAGGAATACAATAGGAGTGAAACATTAAACATTCAAGTTACAAGATCAACATTAACATACAGTTCTAAGGCAAGTGTTATGAGCAGTGGTACAACAGTGTTGTGCATAATAGGTAGAAAGATTGGTCAATAATAAGTGCTGGGTTAATAAGTAAACAAGTGCTTGTGTAAAGGAAAAGAAAAGGGGGCAGTGAGAGGGAGAAAGGAGAGGAAGGGGTAAGGTGGGGTTAGGGGGAAAAGTCATGTTCAAGTTGCATTCAAGTTACAAGATCAACATTAACATACAGTTGTAAGGCAGGTGTTACAAACAGTGTTAAACCATTTGTGCATAATATGTAGAAAAAGTGAACAATAATAAGTGCTGGGTTAGTAAGTAAACAAGTGCTTATGTGAAAGAAAAGTGTGAAAAGAGAGGGGGGGAGGGATGTAGGGAGAGGGGAGTAGATGAGGGATACAAGCCCCTGGGGTTGGTAGGAGAGGGACCTATGGAGAGCATTTGACATCCCTTACATTGTGTGAGAGATCAAGGGATGCCAGTAAGGGGGAACAATGTGGGGGAAGGGGAGGAGAGCTAGAAATTTGGGGAGAGAGGGTGCATAGGGTAAAATGAAGGTGGCACTAGAGGGGTAGTGTTTATCCAGGGCTTATAGAAGGGAATTAGGGAGGGACATGGCAGGAACAGCTAGGCACAAGGTAATTTTTGAGGACAGAGCTGATGGAGTAGGCAGAGGATGAGTTCCGGATTTGAGGGGGGGAGTGAATTCCCAATTTTTGGGAGGCAGTGAGAGTAAGCAGATCAGCCGATTAGGGTGGATCTGTGGGGGACTACCAGGGTGTGGGAGTCAGTTGATCTAAGGGAATGGGAGGATGGGGGGTTGTTATAAAGGAGGAGGCTAGGTAGGAAGGGAGCTCACCCAACCAGTACTTGGAGATGAATTTAGCACAGTGGGAGAGTCACCTGTTTATAAGAGAGGGGAAGGATAGGGCATGATAAAGATCACAGTGGTGGGTGCGAGGGAGGGTATCCAGGGCAAAGTGGCAGAAGGAATTGAAGAGGGTGTTCAGTCTGGCCAGGAGGACTTAGGGGCAGCACCATAGACTAAGTCACAGTAGTCAAAAATGGGCAGTATCATCTTCTGAACAAGTTCACGCCTAGCTGTAGGAGGGATGCAACTATGGTTCCCGAATAGGGCACCAGGCATGGTGTGCAGATTTTTTTGGATGGCATCAATATGTCCAGAGAAGTTTAGGTGTTGGTCCAACCAAAAACCTAAGTACCTGAAGGAGGATGTGTCCTCAAGTAAAGTCCCATCAAGGGTGTGGGAAGTTGGTAGAGAGGGAAGCCTAGAGAGTTTCTGCCTTGTGCTAAAGGTCATGGAGACACTCTTTTTGGCATTGAGGAAAAGTTGCTGGTTAGCAAACCAGAGGTGAACCTTGTCGAAGTCTTACTGTATTCTGGTTGTAACCTCAGCAGGACAGGAGCCAGATGCATACAGGACTGTATCATTGGCATACATATGAATAACAGTGGAAGGGGAGCAAACAGAGAGAAGGCCATTTAAGAAGATGAAGAATAGGAAGGGTCCTAATACAGAGCCCTGGGGGATGTCAGTGCTAATTGGGAGGTGAGGTGAAGTGGCATCCAAGATCTTAACTGATTGGGTTCTGCTAATAAGGTAGGCTTTGAACCAGTTTGTGGTGGAGGGAGATAGGCCAGCTGCTGGGAGTGAGTCAAGGAGAAGGAAGTGAAAGACGGTGTCGAAGGCCTTGGCAAAGTCAACAAAAATGGCAGAGGTCATTTGGCCAATGTCCATCCTGGTTAGTATGGAGCCTGTGTGCCACAGGAGAGAGGTGGTGGTTGAGTGTTTTTTCCAGAAACCAGACTGGAAAGGGGTGAGAAAGGAAGTGTCAGATTGAAAAGAGGTGAGTTGGGAGAGGACAATGTGTTCTTGAAGCTTGGCAAGGGTAGGGAGGAGAGAAATGGGACAATAGTTGCCAGGGGATGAGGGGTCACCCCCTTTGGGTAGAAGGAGGATCATTGCATGTTTCCGTGAAGAGAGGACTGAGGCAGTAGAGAATGAGAGATTTAGGATTAATGAGAGGGGGTAGGCAATGGCCAGAGCAGAAAGGGAGAGGAGTTTTGGGTTGAGACCATCATGGGATTCACCTTTAGAGAGGTTGATGGTGAGGAGGGCACTTAGGGCATCATTTGGGGTTACAGTAGTGAAAGAGAAGGGAAGGTGGGACAGTGGTAGAGGGGGCACACCAGTAGAGGGTAGGAAGGCTGATGGGTAGAAAGGGAGGGATTTCAGTAGATCAGTGGTACAGGAGGTATAGTAGGAGTTAAATACCACTGTTACAGCTGGTGGATCAGACACTAGTGAGCTATTTACTTTAAGTACCATGGGGATGGCAACATGATGGGGTAAATAGGGCGTTGACCACATTCCAGAACTTAGAAGGGGAATTTATGTTGGTAATGAAGGTAGATTTGAAGTATTCAGGCTTGGTTAACCTTGTAGCCCTGGTGCTAGCATTTCAGAGCATGTGGTAGTTCAAGAGGTTACTAAGATATTGGGTGGCTTTATGATGCTTCCAGGCCCGATCTCTACCTCTGAAAAAGGCCAGAAGTTTTGGGGTTATCCAAGGTAAGTGGTTACCTCTGACTCTGGTTTGTTTTAATGGGGCAAAGTTGTTCCAGTTTACAAGAAAGATTTCTTTGAAGCAGGCAAGGGCCTTATCAACAAAGGAGAAGGAGGTTGGGGGGACCAGTCAGAATTGGCACGGTTACTCAAGAGAGGTTCAAGGTCATGAGACTTGAAAGAGTGTAGTTGCATGGTTTTGTATGGTGATTTAGTTCTGTGGACTTTCCTAACTATGAATATTGGGTTATGGTCACTGAGAGCATCAGAGAGAACACCAGTGGTGATGACACAATGGGGTTAGGAAGTAAGGGCCCAGTTGAGTCGGGAGTGTTGTTGTGTCTTGTGGTTTGTGAGGGTGGGTTCAGAGATTATTTGGGAGAGGTTTAGGGCTCCAATTTCATATTTAGTTTTTGGAGTTTTAGGTGACAACCAATTTATATTGAAGTCACCTAGAATGAATAATTCCCCAGAGTGAGCAAGGGAAGTGATGGAGTTTAGGAGGTCTAGAGGGATGGGCAAGGAAGTGGGGTTTAAAGTTCAACGTGGGGAAATGTAGGGTGCTGCATTTTGGGGTCAGAAACTTGGGACATGCATACAACCTGGGGGGGGGGCACACTGCAAGTCTCACTGGGTGACAGGGACTTAGGGATAGTGGTGGACAGCAAAATGAATAACACAGAGAATTGTCAAAGAGCTGCAGAAAAAGCCAACAGGATACTGGGCTGCATAACCAGGGGGATTACCTCCAGGAAGAGGGAGGTGATTCTACCTCTGTGTAATGCCCTGGTTAGGCCGCATCTTGAGTACTGTGTACAGTTCTGGAGACACCATCTTAAGAGGGACATAGCTGTGCTGGAGAGGGTCCAGAGGAGGGCGACCAGGATAATTCAGGGCATGGAGGACAGGACCTATGAGGAGAGACTGGATGAACTCAATCTGTACATATTGGAGGACAGGAGGGACAGAGGGGACATGATAGAGATTTTCAAGTATGTAAAGGGGATAAATAAGGGCAGATCCAAGGAAGTGTTCAGGCTTAAGAAGGGCGGGAACTACCAGGGGGCATGAGTGGAAGCTGGAAGGGGGGAAGTTCAGGGGGAATGGTGGAACGCACTGCCCAGGAGTCTGGTGGAAGAGACCACAGTGGAAAGATTCAAGAAGGGTTGGGACTGGTACAGGGGAAAGCTGAAGTCAGGGAGGGCCACCTCTGGGGCTGGGGGGGGAGTGGAGGAGCGAGCTCCTAGTAGGGGATAGCTTCTGAGTAGACACGATAGTCCATAGGGCCTATTCTGCTGGCTTTTACTCTGATACTATGATACTACGAACTGAAGGATGGACATTTGGGTGGCAGTAAATGCCGGCTACGAAGATTGGAAGAGTGAAGGGGAGGGTCTCAGGATTGGAGGATGAGTAGATGATAGATGATAGAATATTGGATGGAGTCTAGGATATAAATGGCCACACCACCCCACTCCCCGCCAGTATGGTCTTGCCTTAGCAGTGAGTAGCCAGGAATGGAGACCGAGTGGTCAGGAATAGTGCTCTTTAGCCAAGTTTCTGAGATGATTAGAATGTCTGATTTTAGAGTGCACACCATGATCTGAATCTGGTGTATTTTTTGCAACAAGCTGTGGGTGTTTAGCTGTAGGAGCTTTAAGCCCTTTGGTAGTGCTGAGAGAAGAGAACAGGGAGAGGTAGTAGAGTAGGAAGCACAGAGGAGCTACGGGCAATAGGGCCTGAGTTAGGGTGGATATCCCAATGGAGAGAAAAGGAGAGTGAGTATGAAAAGGTGGAGCTTACAGTAGTTAGAGTTTGAAGGGGCTGGTGAGGAGGTTGGTAGATTCAAGGAGAAGGAAGTGGATGAGTGAGGAAGAAGAAGGTGCAGAACCACAGTGAAAGTGGACACCATTGTCAAAGCTGCATGAAGAATACTGGTAGAGTGAGACCATATTTCAAATGGGGGGAGTGATAGCATGGAAGTGGGTAGGGGATTGGAGATAGTAACTGATGGGGTTGGGAGATCTATTAGGAATAGATGAGTAGTGAGCAGGTGGTGGTGGTAAGGAGAGGTATATGAGCAGAACAAGGGTGAGAGAGGAGAGTAGGGGATGCATTATTCATAAAGGCAGTGAAAATTGGTGAACAACTGATTTATGAACAGGAGGAATATGCAAGCAGGGAGTGAGGAGGGGGGCTGATCAGATGGAGAGGGTAGTTGTATTTTAGGAAGACATCTATAAGAACAGGCAGAGATCCCTTTAGATAATGATTGTGTCCCTCTAGAGGCAGTACAATATAATTTGCTAATGGGAAAATGAACACTGCAGCACTGGAAGGAGAGCACCTATGTCAGGAGTTCTCTGCTCTGTAGGGGGAAAGAGAGGTTTAGCAATAGATGTATCAAAGACGGGAGGCGGGGGAGCTGTTAGCCAGTGGAGAAGACAAGAGGCACAGCAGGGTGCAAAAGGAGGCAGTAAAAATACAGTTTGGTCAGAGGGCAGGAATTAACACCAAAGAAAGAGCAGAATCGTAAGAAGACAAGAGGTGGGTTGGGTTGGGGGAAAGGCAATGCCAGGTCTCAAGGGGAGTTTAGAGAAAGTGAGAGAACAGAGGAGAGCTAAATTAAAAAGGTAAATGATTAATTTCTGAGAATTAACAAAGAATGGCAATGCATAGACAAGCAGCGTATATTGCTGGACAGTGCCAGGTTCGGGGTATTAGAGAAAGTGAAAGAATGAAAAGAGAAGGGTTTAAATTGTTAATTATTAACTTGACACATTAAAAAATTAATTAGGCACAGTAACCAAATAAGCACAACAGTAAACTTAACTAAGCACAGTTCAATCAGCTAAGCAGTTTAGAACACAATTTTACATTAATAATGATGGCAACAACATTAAAAAAAAAAAACAGTCCAGAAAAGCATGCTCAGAGAAACTAGCCCAAGCAGAAGCTTAGTGCTGGAAGATGCAGTCTGGCAGTAGCATCAGGAGCCATTCTGGGATAAAACATAGACAGAGAACAGCCAATCCTGGAGAAATCTTGCAAGTGCCCAACTCAAATCTCATAGGCTTGTAGGAAGACTGTACTGTGCTAAGCTAGCAGTGGGGATAGTTGGACAGGGTGAGGCTGGCAGCAGTAATCTGGTGGAATTGCTGCAGCACTAGAAGGAGAGCACCCATGTCAGAACTTGATGATTATGAGCTTATAATCAGTGAGCTCCTATGAAATAGATGCTTATAAAAAAGGTACATAAGAGCACACCAATTATAAGAATGCAATATCCTGTAGTGAATAAGAGAATTCACTATTCAAAACATGTGTAATACAATTTTTATGCAAAAAGGGGAGTAGCAGAAATGCTAATTGGCCACATGGCCATTAGCGGTGCATTGTGTCATTCACAAACTGGATCACTGGCCACTCTGGATGCACAGAGTTATCACCTGGTATAAAAAGGCTATAATTATATTGCATTTATTCAAGCTACATGACCAGGGAGGCCACTAGACACCAGGGACAGAGATGGTAGGTTTCTGGTGTTTAAAGGACATAATCAAAGGGTGGTAGGACCACTGGACACCTGGAACATGGATTGCAGAGTCTGAGGTTGTAGGAGTTTGAACCAGTATTAGCAGTGGAGAGTGTCTTAGAGGAGGATTTGTATCATAAGTGATAATGGTAATAATGATGACCTTGAAAATGATAAACATCGTACACTGGAATAGAGAAAATCACTGGTAGTATTACTGAAAATGAAAATGGCATTACTGATAGTGAACCAGATATTCTGAGTCTTTTCAAATCCCAGTTTGAGACTGAGCCCAGTTCCAGAGGAGGCCGAGCAGGAAGAATATTTTCTTACGCCTCGCACAACTAAGAGGGCTACATCTGTGGTATGGAGTTATTTTCATCTTGACCAAAATAAAGTGTGTCATGCTATTAGTGTACTGTATAGAACTGTAATAAGCAGAGGCAGAAAAGTTAGCAATCTAGGTACATCACTGTAATAAGGCACTTATTCTAATCACACCCAGACATCAGGAGAACGCTAAAGCCAGCTGGGGAAGGGGAAGAGGGTGTGCCAGAGGAGCATATGACCCACAAGAATGACTTAGACATATGCCCACCATTTTACAGAACTGGCATACATGAATATTTTGTAAACTCTCTTACAGAACCAGAAGGTGGAACATTCATTGTCCAGTTCATAGAGAGCTGCCTTCTCTTTTTCTTGTCTTGAGTGTCCTCCAGGCTCACCATGTTGGGCTGGGTCTGTCAAAAAAAAGCTTTGACCTCCTTCACCTTCAAGTACCCCTAGGTTAAAAAAAAACACAGAGACTTGTCTGAAATATCTTGCAAATATAAGCAGTTATCCAGTGGTACACACGTTAATCTCTGCAATTCAATCATTATTGTGGATATTTATCCCTTTTTATGTGTGAAATCAGGTCAAGTTTATTATTAAAACAAATACGTATAGCTGAAAGTGTTGAACATACAATAAAATTAGCTAAAAATCCATAACATACTGAGCTACTAGCTGCTGTATTTGAGGAATACATAATATACATTTGTACTCAGACACAGCTTAATAATATATATGTGCAGGAATTTTAAATGTAGGTGACAGGTAGTATTCAATGCAGATTTTGTTGTTCCTTGAAGAACGAATTTGGCTACAGAAAGAAATATGCCAACTGTTGTGGCATTAAAATAATATACCAAACTCTGGTCCTCCCTTCCCTTGTCAATTCACTCTGCTTCTTCTGCTTTCCCCTTAATGTCTCTCCTACTTGACTGTTCTTCTAACCTCCTGCAACTGTCCATGATGCTCTTCCCCTCCCCTCCCCACCTCCCCACTAGATTTGCCGTGGCTGTCTGCTTCCTTCACTATCTGTACATTGTTCTGAAGGGTAGTTCCATTACCTAAATAATCTATTTTTTTATGACATGTATCTGTTATACTGAATTGTCTTCAGTGTTTTGATTATGCTCTATGTTATATTGTATTTGCTATAGTTGATTTTCCATATCCCCTTACCCCCCAAATGCATCTGGAAATGAGCAGTTAGCAGCTCAGTATGTCTTTCCTGGTGAAACTTTTGAAATAAATACATAAATAAAAAAATAACAACTGTTGTGGCATTCAGCAGTCATTTTAATTTCACAAATCTTGAACTTTGTAAATACAGTGGACTTCAAATAGTAACTAAAGCATTTTTCATGTATCCCTGCTAAACTTGTGCAGTCTAAAAGCATATGCTCTGTAGTCCAGAGCTCACCACACCCTTAATACATATTTTCTTGTTATTAAATCTTCTCAATTTATAAGCCAGCTGGCCACCCATACTTTAGGTCCATACATAATGTAGCAATACTTTCTACACATATGTTTGATTCACTATTAATAAGATAAAATTCTCTATTGTGATCCCCGTTTTACTGTTTTATAAAATGGAAGTTATGAAGTCTGCCCAATTCCTGCTACATCTTTTTGACAGAAAATATCTTATTCTCTGGTTAGATACTATTTTAAAGGCATGCAGTGCTGATACTGATCATTGTACAAAGACTGATTCCTGACCATAAGTTTTTAGTTTAGAGATAAGTACAGTTGGGTAAAAAAAAAACTCTGCCAGCATAATTTGCACGAAAGTTGGACTTTTTCTTCTGCGAAAGTTCAGAAACCATTTTGGCAACTGTTTCAGAAATTACAACTTAGAATGGCTGAGTAAATGTCTGAACTGCAGATTAATGTGTTAAACTGGGAATAAAATTCTGCAGAACTGATCACTGTCGGAGGTCAGTTCTGTGGAATTTCCTTTAACAGATTAATACATTAATCTGCAATTCATACATTCATTCCACAATTAAGTGATTCACTGAACTACAGAATGAATATATGAAATGTCAGTTGTATTGTTTGCTCTGTATTTATATAATGTTTGATTTCCAATCCCTGGGCCTGATATTCAAAAATTTGTGCAGGAACGAACGGGTCTTTGCCCATGCAAACTGGGGTTTCCGCTGGATCCACATATTCAAAAGGGGCTGTTGCATGGGCAAAAGATGTTTGCAGCCATGCAAAACAATGCATGTATGCAGGCAAGGTTAGGGGGGTGGCCATGAATAGCCGTACTACCCCGTCTTCAGCAGTTTTGCACTGCGCAAAAGGGTTTAGCATGGTCCTTTTATGTAGCGCAAATACTGCCAAACAAAACCCTGACTTCATTCTGAGCAACTCTAGTGGCCGCCGGAGGTAATGCAGCCATCTAGCTGGCTGTCCATTGGGGAGCACAACCACCCCCTGTGGTCCTTGGCACTCCTTGCCGATCGCCAGCCTGTTCTGTAAAAAATTATATCCTTGGTGCTAGTAGTCCCCCCCACCACTGACTGCTGGCCCATTCTTTAATTAAATAAGCATCCCTGGTGCTTGTGGTCCCCACTTTTCTCTGATCGCTGGCCCTTTCTGTAAATAAACATCCCTGGTGCTAGTGGTCCCCTCCCTCCAATCACCATCCTATTCTGTACAAAATAATATCCCTGGTGCTTGTGTCCCCCCTCCACTGATTGCCAGCCCATTATGTACTAAATAATATCCCTTTTGCTAGTGGACCCCTTCCCCCAACCGCTGACCTGTTCTGTAATTAAACATTCCTGGTTCTAGTGGTCCCCCACCCTGATTGCCCACCATTTCTGTAAATAAATAAATCTCCCTGGTGCTAGTGGTCCCTTCCTGCTGCTTGCCAGCCCATTCTGTACTAAATAAAGTTATGTCCCCTGTACAGTGATGCCACTACAGCGAACATGTTGATGTCGACAACATCAACAGTTCACTGTAATGGTCTGCCTGCGACCCCGGGACTCTGTCCACCAGTCCTGCACTCCCTCCCTGAATCAACTCTGACTCAGAGTTGATAATCTTTAAGTTCGAGTGGTGTGGGTGGCAAAAACAACCATGGTCTCCTGCTGGATTTATGTCAACCGCAACTTGTGGTTGACATAAATCCGTTGCTGTGATGTCGGTCAACGACATAGTTGTCGAACTGGCATCGTAGAGCCCTAAATAAACATCCCTGGTGCCAGTGGTCCCCTCCCCACTGATCGCCAGCCCATTCTGTACTAGATAATATCCCTTGTCCTAGTGCCCCCCCCCCGTCGATTGCCGGCCTGTACTGTGAATACATGAAATCTCTGGAGTCTAGCATCCTCCCCCCATCACAGCACTGAAAACAATCCCAGCACCTTCTCAGTCCCTTTAGTGCTGCGGGTGGATACAGCAACTGACAAGGCCCTCTTCACACCTCCTCGGCCAGCCACCGTATTTCCAGGCACGGAACATGCCTCTTATTTGTGGGACAGGGTGACGTGCCCTGTTCAACAAATAAGGGGTGCGCTCCATGCCTGGAGATACTGTAGCCAGTTGAGGAGGTGTGAGGAGGGCTGTTTTGGTTGCCATATGCTCCCGCAGCACTGAAGGGAATGGGAAGGTGTTGGGGGTGAGTTTTTGTGCTGAAGTAGGGGGGCAGCTAGACACCAGGGATTTCATGTAACCACAGTATGGGCCCACAATCAACAGTGGGGACCACTAGCACCAGGGATATTATTTAGCACAGAATGGGTCCTGATCAGTGAGGGTAATACTAGCACCAGGTATGTTTATTTATGTACAGAAAGGTCTGGCAATCAGAGGAGGGGGGGAACCATTAGTACCAGGGATATTATTTAGTACAAAAGGGGCCAGTGATTGTCATGGAGGGGACTGCTAGCACCAAGGACATTATTTATACAGAATGGGCTGGTAATTGGTGGAGGGAACACTAGCACCAGGGATGATTATTTATGTACAGAAAGGTCTGGCGATCAGAGGGAGGGGGGACCACTAGCACCAAGGATGTTTATTTACCATAGAATGGGCCCACAGTTGGTATAGGGAACACTAGACCCAAGGATGTTTATTTATTTATTTACAGAAAGGGCCAGTGATTGGAGTAGGGGGGACAATTAGTACTAGGGATATTATTTAGTACAGAATGGGCTAGCGATCGGCAGGGAGGACCACTAGCACCAGTGATATTATTTAGTATGGAACAGACCAGCAGGCATGGGGGAGACCACTAACAAAAAGGATGTTTATTTATTTACAGAAAGGGCCAGTGATCAGAGGGAGGGGGGACCACTAGCACCAGGGATATAATCTAGTACAGAACGGGCCGGCAATGGAGGGGGGAAGAATCAAAGCACCAGGGATGTTTATTTACAGAAAGGGATGTTGATTAGAAGGGAGGACTACTACCACCAGGGATATATATATTTTTTTACAGATTGGGATGATGATTGGAGGGTAGATAACCACTAGCACCAGGAATATCTACATGTCTGGGAACTGGCAATGGGGGGTCCTGTGTTAACCAGTCTCACTACCCATGCAAATGAGCCCATAATGGGCATGTAAATTGTCCCTTAGTGCCTTGGATGCTAAATGGGCTCATTTGCATGGCTCTCTTTGAATATTGCAAATAGCGCTCTGGCACTATCCATTCTGGTGGCGTACTTTGTAAGCCCTGTTGGGCAGTGCTAAGTGGCTTAATATTAGGCTGTTATGGCCCTATATTCAGTTGAATAATGCTGGTGTGGCTATTAAACTGAATATAGCATCTTTGGCCACACAGGCAATTGCAATGCGCTGCGCAAATTTTTGTGCTCCACTTTGCGTAAATGTGAATATTTGGCCCCAGGTGTTTAGTGGCACCCTTACTCTCTGATCCCCAACCCATAACAATTTGATATTTCTCTGGTATCTAGAGGTACCCCCTACCCTCTCATCACCCACCCCCAAATAATTTAATGTTTCCCTGGTGCAGCTGGCACCCCCACTCTCTGATTGCTGACCTCATCAAATGTAATGTTCCTCTGGTGTCTAGTGGCACCCCCCCCGATCACCAGCCTCATAAAAATGTAATGTTTCCCTGGTGTCTAGTGGCACCTCCCACCCTCTGGTTGCCAGACCTGTAAAAATGTAATGTTCCTTGGTGTCTAGTGTGCTGCCCTAGTGATGGGCTAGAGGTGATCTATGAGGTACTCTACTCTAAAGGTGGTGAAAAGAGATGAGTGAGGCACCAAGGTCCGAATTATGTGGATAGGATAACCGTTACCCAGACAAGGAGAGGCAGGAGTCAACCTAGTGCTTCAATGCCCGCAGGGCGTTTATTTTGTACTAAGGATAGAGAGACACAGTCACAAGAGGAAGGAGGGGTTGCCCGAGAACAATGGGGCAATAAACAGAGAAATACTTTATCTACGACTACTAAGATTATTACCACAAGAATAGACTATAGGCCTACTATCACTCTTACTCTGAAATTATTCTATATTTTGATACTCTTAGGAGAGAATCAGATGACATAAGCCACTCAGAACTGTATTAGAGTAATTATCACCACACATTTCCATCAGGGTGTAGATATTACAAGAGTCCAGGGATCCGGCGTCTTCATGTACAACGTCATTCTTCGTTGGTAGCTACAAGGGAAATAAAACAGAACTGTAGAACCCTAATCACAATTCCCAGCAAAGACCTAGTTAAGGCCACTGGGGTGGTGAGAGGTTTGGTAAACAGACCATATGTTTCCTCGCCAAAAGCCCACTCTCTCCAAGGTTGCCGGAATGAAGAACCAGAGCAACTGGTTCCTGAGATAACACACTGAAAACTAAGGGTTCCTAGGCCAAAACCCACTTCCAGGGTTGCCAAGGACGAAGATAGATCAAGACCTGCGTGGCAATGAATCCAATGGAAGACTACCATGACCTGACTGATGCTGCGGCACTCCAAGAGCCAGCTAAACTTAGAAGGAACTCTGACAGGACCAGGAACCAGAAGAATCTGAAGAGATGATGGCTGATTCTGCAATCCTAGGGTCAGGAACTAACACAAAAACAAAGAAACGGCAGATGCGTCCCGTACTGGGCTTCGACGGACTCGACTTTCAGTGAACGACCAGGAAGGGCACAGACTAGGTTCTCCAGGATGAGCACACTCTTCTGTAGAAGGCGACCAACTTTGGGACATCTGGAACAGGAACCATACGGAACAACACTGGCACGGCTGTCGTGATGCGTTTCGGCGGATGTACCTTCAAGCTGTGAAAAACAAGAAACGGTGGATATGACTTGTACGAATGGCGACGGACTCAACTTTGGCGGATGACACAGACGGATGTGATGAGCTGATGGATGATCTCACAGGAGTGAAGAATGCTGAGAGGACGTCTTCTTCTGAGTAGAGACTGATTCGGAGTACGTTCTATTACAGACCACACTATGGGACTGCAGTGTGGTAGAAGACTGAGACTGTCTTCATACAGTAGTAACCATATAACTGAAAAAATGCCCAGAGAACTGTGGAATGATACAATAATTTGCTGGGAGAGGGCAAATTCTAAATTTAGGGGTAATTATTACTGATGGGGCCAATGTTCAGGTGTTTAGAGCAATAGTTCAGGTACTTAGGGCAATAGTTCAGGTACTTAGGGCAATAGTTCAGGTACTTAGGGCAATGGTTATTGCATAAGCAGTACAGTGGTTACAGTAGCTTCACAGTATAGGCAAATTGAGCACTCTTAGATGAACCCCTGTTTCTAAATGTAGGGTCTTCCTGAATAGGATCTCTTCCTGGATGTCATGGCTAAGGAATCCTCCCTTTAGTACCACTCAGCTGGCTTGCCCTATTACACTAAGCTGGGGCCTCCCTTTAGTACCACTAGGCTGGCTTGCCCTATTACACTAGGCCGGGGCCTCCCTTTAGTACCAAGCTTTACCTCTGGCCTAATGCCCTACGTTTACCTCGGGCCTGATGCTCTACCAAGACTTGGGCCTGGTGTCCCACTTTAAATTGGGCCTGGTGCCCCACTTCCTATTGGGCCTGGTGCCCCACCTTGAATTGGGCCTGGTGCCCCACTTCCTATTGGGCCTGGTGCCCCACCTTGAATTGGGCCCGGTGCCCCACTTTCTATTGGGCCTGGTGCCCCACCCTAAATTGGGCCTGGTGCCCCACTTCCGATTGGGCCTGGTGCCCCACCTTAAATTGGGCCTGGTGCCCCACTTTCTATTGGGCCTGGTGCCCCACTTTCTATTGGGCCTGGTACCCCACCTTGAATTGGGCCTGTATTGCCCTTTTAAGTACTAAGAGTGGCAGGCCCCCTTTAAATCTCCAGCTCTCTAAGAGCTGCTGCCACTCAGTAGCTGAGACCCTGCCTGAGTCCCGCCCCCGAAATGAATATTTAGCAGGCCGCTGTACAGGCCTCAACGGACGGCCCCTCCTACTGGCGTGGCATTGCCCCGCCTCCCCTCCGCCCACTAAATTTTGGGTCTTGACAACCCGCTTCCCCTTATGGTGCTCAGCCGCTCTTCTCAGTGCCTTGAGTGCGCTCCACAAAACAAAGTCTCCCTTTCGAACAGGTGGACAGCACGCTTCTAGTGCTGCCGCCGACTCACCACTCTGCCGTCCTCTGGATGGGTTGCTGTGCTGTAGGGAGGCGGGAGCGATGCTGGCAGTGGGAGGGAAATGTGCAGGAAGATGGGGGGACAAACAAGGGGCCTAAGACGGCCGACGGACAAACGGCGATGCGGCTGGCAAGGCTGCTGACAGGGGACCGAAAATTAAACCTTATAAAACAAAAAAGGGGTCAAAACAATAAAACGACTGGGCTACACAGCCCAAACCACGGCAAATGGCCGGTCACTTTTTTCTGGTGCCCCGATGGCACCGCGGACCACAGCAGGGCTACTGATGACTCTTCACTGTCTGGAGCCAGAGCAGGCACACAGACTGGCCCTCGGGAAACAGCTTCAACCACCAGGTAAGCTCTACAGGTTCCCCTTAACCATCTGCATCCTCTCTGCTCCACAGCCAGCAGGAACTACTCAGATAAAAACTGTTAAACCTTCAAAAACAAACCCTCAGGTTCTGGAGTGTCTGGACTGGAATGCTGTGCATGAGCAGCTCAGCACAGCATTCCATCCAAGCCATTATGACATGAGCTGCTATTAAATCTGCTTTTTGACCATACTGTAAAGTGTGCAGGGCACTTTTCTGCATTATTTTACAGTTTCCCATTATAAGGAGGTGAGTCTTTACTTTCAGGGGCCCTTTATCATAGTACCCTGCTACCTACACCTACAGCAGGTACCCTGAGCACCTGTAAACCCCTAGTTTATTTACTGATTCTAATTTTTTTCTTGGCTCCCCCAACTTTGGGGCATTACACTAGTGGCACTCCCCCCAACCTCCAGTCACTGGCCCCATAAACAAATTAATGTTTCCCTGGTATCTAGTGGCACACCACCCTCTGGTCACCAGTCACGTAACATTTAATGTTTCCCTGGTGTCTAGAGGTACCCCCTACCCTCTGATCACCCACCCCCTAATAATTTAATGTTTCCCTGGCACTAGTGGCCCCAACCCTCTGATTGCTGACCTCATCAAATTTAATGTTTCCTTGGTGTCTAGGGGCACCCCTACCCCCCAATCACCAGCCCCATAAAAATGTAACATTTCTCTGTTGTCTAGTGACACCTTCCACCCTCCTGTTGCCAAACCTATAAAATGTAATGTTCTCTGGTGTCTAGTGGCACTGCTGCCACCCTCCAGTAACTGGCCTCATAAAAAATTAATGTTTCCCTGGTATCTAATGGCATCCCACCCTCTGGTCACCAGTCATGTCAAATTTAATGTTTCCCTAGTGTCTAGTGGCACCCCCACCCTCCAATCACTGACCCAGTATTTGCTGATGTGCCTCATCTCAAGTTTTCAACTCAGCAGTGCCTGACAACCCCGCACTCACTCCTGTCCCATTTCTTAGTCTTTAAATCATGTGGTAGTCATGGAGTCATCCTCCATGAGTACTGCACGATGTAAAGAATAAGAGAAATGGGACTGAGCTAGAATTCTCTGGCACTTAAGTTGAAATGAGGAAGTGGAACATCAGCAACTATGGGGGTTGAAACTGGAGGGTGGGGGGTGTCACGGGTGCAGTAGTAATGACCACTCAGACAAATAGTACTGTGGTTGGACACACCAAAGGTATGTCTGGATTTATTGTGAATAAAATAAAAAAAAATAACTCAAGCTTATAATTTTCTTGCAGTACAGTTCTTCAGTTAAGAACATGCAGAGATACAGCAGTTTATATCAGTCCAACAATTCAACTGTTTTTTAGAATACAGTTTCAGCAAATGCAGTAATTCAGCATTTCAGCTCACTTACTTGCCCTAACTAGAAAATAAAATAAAAAGGCACAGCTCAGGGAGTTAAGGGAACTGACACCCCGTCATGGGTCTGTGCTTGACCTCAGACTCAGACTCAGACTCAGAGATCCAGTTTCAAGAGAGACCTCACCAGGTTCAATCCCTAACTTGATCCAACTACAAGGTCTCTAGGCAGCTCTTAAATATCCAGCCAGCTCCTCCCTAAGAAGCTGGACACACCTCCAATAATCAACATATACAAAATACTCTTTAAAATACCTTAATACAAATAATCAGTTAGTCAGCAACTGTATTATCACAAAGCAATGTATTTTATCTAAAAATCCTTAATAAGATAGAAGAGGGTGTTAAATGAGGTGTAACTCCTCCCTTACAAGAGTGACAGACAGATAGGGATACTATAAAACAGGCAGCACAGGAGCCGCTGACTCCCTATAGGACACCCATGGCACCCAGCTAGAAGGCAGCGAGTGACTGGTGAGTGCACATGAGAGGGAGAAAAGAAAAACAGAACTTGCCTAGCTACAGGTTTTTCTGTACAAAAATAAGCTTAAAGCAGAGAAATACATTTGCAGCATTGTACATGAATGTTTTACACAATTAAACATTTTAAACAGTTTAAACATTGTTCTGAGTGCTACACTGAGCAGCAATAAAATACAGGCAGACACAGCTTTCTTTTTACTGAGGTTTGCTACCTTTATGCCTTCATGTTCATGCCTATAAGTACATCCTCTTTCTTGTCTGCATAACTCTTAAGGGGGGTGGGTACACAGAACCACACAGAGTCCTTGCTCTACCTAAATTATCCTCTGGGCTTTCCTTTCACACACATGAACTTAAACAGGGTCTCCATTACAGATATGTGCTTTTTACTTAAATTATAACAGGTTTCAGTACATTATACATTGCTCAACAGGAGTGCACAGTGTACTTGACCCAAACCAAATTCAGGGTCTTTTTAAAGATACAGGAGCATGAGTGCAGCTGAAAGACAGCTTCTCTGTCTTTTCACCATTACAAAATAGCAGTAACACAAGCTCTCTTAAACAGGGACAAGACAATCCGCAGTACTTTTATTTAAGACTACCAGCAAGTAAAGTAATTATTTCTTTAGCCTCAGTACAGCGTACACAACTAAGTATGGGTTGGAAAACAGAAGACAGAAAGAAAGGAAGAGTTTTTTTTTTAACAACATAAGCATAGCGGGTGGTCAATCGGCCATGTCATGCTAGGGTTAGAGAAATGCTGTTGCACAACAGTTTTTATAGAAACAGAGTCTAGGAAAGAACACACACTTATGTACACTGCCAGTACTATTGTGGCAAAGAAAAATGGACTTTTACCACAGGGGATGCCACTAGTTACCAGGGAAACATTACAATTTTATGGGACTGGCAATCAGGGGATGGGGGGGGTGCCAGTAGACACCATGGAAATATTACATTTTATGGGGCCTGCGATCGGAGGGAGAGGGATGCCACTAGACACCAGGATAACCATTTTATGGGGCCAGCAATCAGAGGGTGGAGGGGTGCCACTAGACACCAGGGAATAAATTTTTATAGGGCCAGTGATCCGAGGATAGGGGTGCCACTGGACACCAGGGATGTTTTTTTCTATTTAGCAGGACCGTGCAGAATTTAACAGTGGAATAATTACATGACTTGTGGATTAATGTATTATCCACAGTTCATATGTATTATTCCACAGTTCAGTGAGAAAATTCTATGCAACAGGATGAAAATTCACCAAACACATTCAGAATATTTCTTATTTTGCCAAAGGCAGAAATTTGGCTGTATCTGAATTGCCTGTTTGACTTTTTTGTTAACACTGTTTTCACTTGTATAATCTAACTACTGTATCCCTGTTTTGTCATGAGATGGAACCTTTGTAAACAAGTTTCCAGCTCAACGGTTGTAATCTGAGATTTCAATAACTAAATAAATAAATAAGTTGGCAAACTTTTGTGAAAGTTCCGCTAAAGCAGAATTAGCAACTTTCACCCAACTCTAGAGGTAAGAGTTTTAAACTGGTTGACTTCATTCCCTCTTTGCAGTTAATTATCTTCTCTTCCTATATTTCCTTGACAGTAATATTCTGAATGATAGTTGTAATTCTGTGTCAGTAATTTAATGTTGTAATTTCAGCCACTGTCATAAATGGATTGCTTTTAATATCAGAACAAAGTAATTCTCCTGGCACAAAAGATGGCAGACCCAGCATTAGTCTGGCAAAGATGTTCTGTATTGGGTATACTGTGGGCTACTTTCTTAACTTCATCTAGGTATGAAGCCCATGAACCCAGTGTAGAGATTGCTATCCCTAAGTACATACTGTAAGTATTCTTAACCTCCTCTACAGGGGAACCCTTCAATTTCCATTCATAAGATAATTTTGGGGATGACAAAAATTGAGACGTTTTGATTTCTGATTATTTAATTCCATCTTACGCTGTTCTTGGGAAGAATAATATTATCAATAGCTTTTTGGAGTCTTGCTGTTGAAGGAGATATAACTAAAGCCTTGTATGCATAAAGAAGGATATTAGTCTTGTGATATGTGCGTGTGTGTGTGTGTGTGTGTGTGTGTAGCATCCAAATTAATATTATCTAGATCTTTTATAATCCTTTCAATACATAAATTGAGGAGTGTAGATGCTAGAATGCAAATTTGTTTAACCCCTTTTTCTAGTGGTATCTCCTCTGTTAAGTTGCCTTGGGCTTGATTTTCAAAGCCTCTGATTGCTTCAAGTCCTGGGTGCACTGAAGATATGGCACAAGGGGCTTGCAGCAATCACCTGGCTGGCAATTGGGAGTTTCAGCCAGTGCACCAGGTGCCCAAGGTTGACAGACTTTTTCTAGTCTAGCTTGTGGCCTTCCAAGGGGCTTTTTTGATGGAGCTGGTGCCAGATATTTGGTGCAAGCTGCCATAAAATGCGGAAACTGTCACTATTGCGCCTAAGATTCAAGAATAGGGCACAGTTGTAGCAAAGGGGCTCATCGCACCACCGGAAAGTAAGCGTTGTGGTGCAGGGTTGGCGCAAGCCCTGTGCCACACTTTGAAAATCGAGTACCTTGTGTCAAACAGCTCACTGCAGTACCCTTTTCTGGAGGATACTTAATAGTATTTCCCTATCAAGGCTGTCAAGGTGCTACAAATATCTAAGAATGACAACAATAGAACTGTATTTTCCCCTTTGACACATTTACTGTACAGATAGTTTCACACAAAAATGTTATCAGTCATCCACTATGTGTAGAAGCTTCTGATTTTCAGCATGTGATGCACACAACCTTATTCCACTACCAGGTGCCATCTCAACTCTTTTTTTTCTTTCAGAAAAGCAATACTAAATATGTACCATGAACTGTGTCCACAAGTCAATCATGCTTTAATGTAGAATTTTGTACCAAAATTACATGTTACACCTATTTGGACTAGTAAGCAAACTTTTGACTAACATGACAGTGACTGTCCACTGGGTTTCTTTTGCCCACTCCTCTTTAAGATTGCTGGAATAGAATTTCTTTTATATTTGAGAATTTTTTTTATATAACTTTTTATTCCCTCAGTGTGCTTTTCAGGTTCTGTCCCCCTATCCCTGTGGCCAGCACCCACCTTCCCTGGACTGACCTTGGAGCTTGGTTACCCCATAGCTTGCCTCCCATGGCAGGGTGGAGGGGGTGGGCTGTCCTCCCCCAGTACTCAAGTGTGGTTCAGCTCCAGGCATCCCAGAGGTGGTGTGGGCCTGGGAAGGAATTCAGAGCTTCATCCTTCCTCCAGATCCCTTTTCTGCTTTCCCCAATTTCCCTGCCATGGCTTCACATCAGAAGCATCCACATGGAGGCATACATGTCCTGCACATCCATGGCCTCACCCTTGAACCACTCATTGCCTGGTTCTGGGCCTCCACCATGTGGCAGGCAAGAGTTGATACAGCTGTCATCCATCACCAGGAGAGGAGAGGAGATCTGTCTTCAGGACGCTCAGTCATCCACCACCCTACAGATCCCCAGCAACCTGTGCTTGTTCCTGAACATGGGTCACTGGCATGGCAGGAGGTAAGGTGATAGACACCACTGAGCCAGCTCTGAGTTTGTTGCAGTCATTAGAGATGAGTGAGCAAATGACTTGTCTTCTAAATTTATTCTTAATAAATGTAAAACATATGAATTTTACAGGAAGCCGACTAATTATGAAGTATGGCTGAATTTATAAACCAACATGGCTATTATGCAGTATGGCTGAAATTATAAATCAACATGGCTAAAGCTGAGCAAGCCCATTATTCCATGACAAATATCAATATTAAATTTGAGGAATTGTGGCATCCCTTTCTATACATGAACTCCTAAGTCACCATTTAGTGTTTTGTCTCCTTTTCTTATGTCTCCTTTTAGTTGTTTCTTGTTTCTCCCCATATATTTTCTTATTGTCTCTCCTTTTTATGTTGATTGCATGCATGCGCAAGAAACATATTGCGGCAGCTTTCTCCAGAAGCAGGTTGTGGAGGCATGGCACTGTTGTGGCCAATGCCCCCACAGCCTTTAAAGGCTTGGCCCGCTACCCCCAATGCTGTGGCATGCTGCTGCTGCTGACACTAGTTCAGCCAGTGTGCCACCAACTTGTAAAATTTTAGCCGCTGCAATCAGGGGCCACCTCGTCATTGCAGCATCAGCCATTCGCTGCAATGAGGGAGTGACCCATCATTGCAGGGCAGAATCTTAAAACACTGATATTGTTTGTGAATATGGCGGCGGCTTGCTGCTATGTTCACAAACAATATTAACCCCCCCACCGAGGGGGTGCCCAATCACCCTCGGCAGCATGTGCCCCACTCACCGTGTTTGTTTGTTGACGGGGGCCCCAATCCCCGTCAGCTTCAGTGCCCCAAGGTTTATGTTGCTGAAAGGGGAGCCCACTCCCCATCGGCATTATGTAACCCCCCCACTTTTGTTGTCTGTCAATGGGGTGCCCAATCCCTGTCAGCATAATGTCACCCCCTCCTTTTGTTGTGTGCCGATGGGGGTGCCCTATCCCCGTCGGCATAATGTAACACCCCCCCACACTTTTGCTGTGTGCTGACAGGGGTGCCCAATCCCCCATCAGTTACAGTTGACCCCCAAAAAAAAGACTCCAGTGGCATGCTGGGAGCCCACCCCAGCATGCCACATGCCCTGTAAAATCAAAATGGTCGGGTGATGTCTTTTTTTTTAACCTGTAAAAAGAAACTGTCCCTCGGCAGTCTCCTGCCCCTCCCACAACCCGCACCCACCCACTGTGAACTCTGCCTCCCCACACCCTCACCCCATACTTACCTTCAGAGTCCGGTGCGATGATCTTCGGTGGACCAGGAACATGTCTGCACTCTTCAAAGCTGACCGTGACCTGAGGAAATACTGGTAAGCTGTATAATAGAATAAATAGTTTTTTTTTTCAACTTTGATGCATAGCTTAGGCATTTTTTGGAATTTTGGCACCACATTTTCAATATGGGGTTTGGGGTCCCTTCCCCATGAATTCTGGCACTGTCATGACGTTATTCTGCTCCAAAAGGTGATTTCACGGTCACTGCGTGGAATCCCCTTTTGAGACTGATTAATGAAACAACAGTGTCAGTGATCATGAAGTGGTCTCTGAAAAAGCCTATACTGCTAATTTGGTGGGAAAAATCAAAAGAATTACAGTTTTATGAGTGTGCGTGGCGCAGTTGCTATGCACGCTCATAACTTTGCAAATTTGCAATATTTTCACGCCAGATTTTCAACATTGCCATTTTTTCAGACCTCCTTATGAACAGTGCAGCTGTCATTTTTCACATCCTGGTCAAAATGTGTTTTTGATCTTCCGGCACACAATAGAGCGGTCGCTGTGGGAAGTCAGTGATCGGGACGTATTAATAAAATCACCCTGACAATGTTCATGAGCAGAAGTCCTAAAATGCCTATGTTGAAAATTTTGTGATGAAACTCCATAAAATGACTGTGTTACAAGCATGTGTTGTGCAGGTTTCACGCACCATTGTAAGTTTGCAAATTAGTAATATTTTCACGCTAGATTTTCAACACTGGCATTTGTTCACACCTCCATATGAACAGTACAGCTGTCATTTTTCCCATCCTGTCAGAAATCAGTGTTTGGGACAGATTAGGATTGAGCGACTGGGGGGGGAGTGACCGAGCTCAACTTGCTCTGTCAGGACTGCTGTGGATTTCTTTGTGGGCAGGAAAAGACGACAACGCAGGCAGGAGCCCAGTACAAAAGGGCAACCTGCAGTGCCGGGAGACACAGAATGAATGAGTGAGGGATGGAGAGGGAGTGAGTGAGCTCAATGAAGCTCTTTTGGGACTGCTGCAGTTTTCTTTGTGGGCAGGAAAAGGCAGCAGTGCATACAGGGGCTGAGTACAAAAGAGCAGCCCGCAGTGCCGACAGAAATGGAATGAGCGAGTGAGAGAGGGGGAGTGAGCGAGCTCAACGGAGGTCTGTCGGGACTGCTGCAGATTTCTTTGTGAGCAGCAAAAGGCACCAACAGAGGCAGGAGTCCACTACAAAATGGCAGCCTGCAGCACCAGGAGAAACAGAATGAGCGAGTGAGACAGGTGGAGTGAGTGACCTCAACAGAGCTCTGGCAGGACAGCTGCAGATTTCTTTGTGGGCAGAAAAGGGTGCCAATGCAGGCAGAAGCCCAGTATGAAAAGGCAGCCAGCAGCGCTGGGAGAAACACAATAAGTGAGTGAGGGGGGAGTGAGTGAGCTCAACAGACCTCTATCATGACTGCTGCAGATTGCTTTTTGGGCAGAAAAAGGCAGCAATGCAGGCAGGAACCCAGTACAAAAGGCCAGCCTGCAGCGCCGGTAGAAATGGAATGAGCGAGAGAGGGAGAATGAGCTAGCTCGACTGACCTGTGTCAGGACTGCTGCAGATTTCTTTGTGGGCAGAAAAAGCCACCAACAGAGGCAGGAGCCCAGTACAAAAGGTCAGCCTGCTGCACCAGCAGAAACAGAATGAGCGAGTGAGAGAGGGGGAGTGACCCACCTCAACAGAGCTCTGTCGGGACAGCTGCAGATTTCTTTGTGGGCAGAAAAATGTGCCAATGCAGGCAGGAGCCCAGTACAAAAGAGTAGCCTGCAGCATCGGGAGAAATAGAATGAGTGAGTGACACAGGGGCAGTGAGCGAGCTCAATGGGCCAATGCAATCAACATTCGGCATTGACAGATGCTTGTTTTAGTTTTGATCTCCCCTGGTCACTGAGTTGGGTCATGGTGAGAATCACTGTCTCAGAATGTGAGGACTCCAACTTGGAGTGCTCTCAGTAATTTGCTGAAGTAAGTGTCTAAACACATAAAACAAAGACAAAAAAAGGTGATTACAGGAATAATTGTCCCCTCATAATCTGTGACCTGGCTTTGTGACTTTCAACAATGGAAATAACATTCTAAAGGCAGTACAGCTTGGTGTCCCATGTTTTGCTCATATCTTGAATTCGGCGTTGAATGATTTTCTCAAGAAGGATAAAATTATACAAGATATGCTTGCTGTCACCCACAAAATCAGTGACCATTTTTAACCACACTGCCGAGGCTTTCAAGATCTTGTGAGCCCTGCAAAAGGAGAACAGTGTCCCACACCATCAGATAATATAAGAAGTTATTACTCGGTATAACTCAACTTACATATGTTACAGACATTTCTTAAGCAGCTTAAAACAGTACACCAGTATTCAGTGGAACACCGGATAGGGAAAGGGGGATGTTGCACTAAATTTTGCACAGTGTTCACTACTACTATGTACTATTAGATCCCTCAAAAGAAGGTTGCAGGAGCATGCTCAGGACATAACCTGTGGTTCAGAAGACATGCCAGTAGGAAAGCACTTCAGTAACATAACAGCTGTAACCCAAGGGCCATGAGATGCATGAGTTTAGAACATATTTTTTAGAACCCAAGTAGAGGTGACAGACTGCAAATTCTGTTGCAGGAAGAACTGAAGTAGATTTACTGCCTGAATAGGCTGACGCTCCATAATCTGAACAATGATTCAGACTTCTAACCAGTCATTTAACTGAATAGTTTGCTCAGTGTTTTGAACATGCTGGGAAAATACTGCATATTCTATTGTGTAAATAGCACCTGAAGCATACAATCAGAACAGTAGATGCCTAGCATCCATTGTTAAATTCTATGTGTTCTCCTAAAAAACATCTCTGTGGATTTTTATTGTAATGTTTTGTAATACATGCCATGGTTTAGGTTTGTATATTAAGCACAATTATGGATTCTTGTGTTAGCATCTTCATTTATGCTTGGCTTCTAGATGTTGCTCTCTATGTATTTTTGTGTATATAATAAACATTCACCCTTATGCTTCTCTGACTCTTTGAGGTACATCCGATTATGGTCCTGTAATATGTGATATCCATGAAGCATTAGACAACCTGACTGGAAATGAAGCCCACCCTCTAGCACGAAAGTGAGCTCATGGAATAAAGTACTCCATGTAAAGTCCATTGCTCCAGCTAAGAAGATGAATCTTGTATAAGGCTATTTATGCCGGGACATCCGTCATGGCAGTTTTGACTAGAGCATAGCACAAAAGTTTTCAAGAGTGCAGAAAGCCTATAAATGCTTCTTAGGGCTGGATTTGAAAAGCATTATCAGTTGGCACGTCACAAGCCAGCATAAGTGGAACATTACTTTTTTCTTACTGTCTTTAGTACTTAGTTTTTAATCTATGATGTATATAATCTATTTATTCACTTTTTCTACTTATTTGGGGTATGTCAACTGGGGGATATTAAGTGACTCCACTATATTTAATGGCATGATTAATTATTTATGAATGTTTAATGCCACTGACTGGTTCCCTTGACTGGAAGCCTGCATCTTGCTATTTAAATTGAGGACAGCATCTTTAAACCATGCCCCTTGATGAAGCTCACAATGAGCAAAGTGCCAGGGTCTGGACAGGCAGTGGACCAGGACTAGTGATAATGTTCTTTGCATAACTTTGCATGTTTGAGCACTTAATTTGTGAGTGTTGTTGCAGAAAGAGCCTAAGACACTTTGCAATGCATATGACTACTTTGTACATCTCGCATATGTGAGGTGGCATGCATTTGAAAATGAGATAACCTTGTAAAGCTCCAGATCAGCAATGTTGGCACATGACTGAATGTTTTACTTTATTGGAATATGCTCAATACATTTTTACAGTGCAATATATTGTGTATGGGTATGTACTTTTCATTGCTACAAAGTGCTGAGATACCTCGTGTAGGGAATAAGTCACTCAAAATAGGCCTCTGCCAGATACTACACCATTTTCAGAAACCACACAAGAATTCAAATCAGACAGTACCACTCTCAGTCAAATCTCCCTTATATGTGTACTTAGGAAGGAAGTGGAAATACTGCAGCTGAGTTTTCAATAGGAACTTGAAGAGGAAGGTGTTTCATCTTTGGTTGCTGCTGCATTAGCTGTTGACATTGTAGACCACTTATATCTAACAACTGAAATGTATTCTAGAATTGGAAATATACAAAACTCAGAATGTTACATCCAAGCCACAATGCTGGATCTTCAGTTTAAACACAACATAGCATCATTCTTTCCACATGGTACTGGCTTTAACAAATACAAATACATTCTAATTCAGGCACTTGCTGCTGAAATGGAAAGTCAGCTTGACAAGAATAAGGGTCTTCTGTTTCTCCTCACCAAAACAGAGGGGAAATTGTAATAATAGCACCACAGCACCCCAGCAAGAAAAACACAACACGTATCTCAAGCTGATGAAAGTCAACAAGGTCAATCTCTTGTGCACGATGATGTTGAACAGGAAAATAACATTTGAGCAGGCGTCCATTACTTCACAAAATCCTCCACACCAGAATGGAAGTGTGCAATCACAATCTATCCTAAACAGATACAAGTCAGACAAAATTCTTTCACATACTGGTACAGAAAAAACCAAAAACAACAACAACACAAACTTTGGCTAGTATTAACTAAAGTTGCTAGTCTATACTTATGTTGCTCACTAACTAGTAAGCATTTTGAGAGGATATTTACTGCTGTTGGCAGTATAGCTACTAATCAAAGAGTCAATCTGCCACCAGTCAAAGTTGAGAATCTGTTATTTATTAAATTTAATCTGGGGTTGTTTTCTCTTTACTCAGAATCATTACTAAAGCACTGAATATGGCACATAAAAAAAACTCCAGGCCCTCAGCATGATACAATGTAGAGGCTCCTTTTGGTTTTCTAAATAAAATGTTTGGAACTATATGTGATGTGCTGCTAGGTACATTTGCCAAGCTTCTCATCTCTGGAATGTAAAAAGCTCTTTTTTGATTTTGTAAATAAAATTGTTGGCATATGTTGCACTGCTGCACACATTTATTTTCTTAGTTCTTTTCTCAGACATACAAAAAGGTAAAAAAAAAATGTGTGGGGAATGGTATATTTGAAGGGGGGATCTCTGCTAACATAATAACACCAAATGTTGTTAAAGTGAAGCAAATAACAATTGGTCAAAATAAGCTACAGATAAGCTACAGGCATTCTTTAATAAGGTTGGGTGGGTTACTAATATCTCCAATCCTTACACAAGTTATTGTCCATCACTCTCAGAAATTACAGATATTTTTATGCTGTCTTGCGCGTGTGCAAGCAACATATTGTGGTAATAGCACATTCAGAGGTGTGTCACTGTTGTGGCAGATGCAGGGGACACTTTAGTGGGTGCATCCCTCAGCAACGAATTAGTGAGCATGCTGGCAATGATGGCAGTTTCAAAGAGAGCCAAGGAGTTGAAAGAAATCTGCCACTCCAATGAGATACAGCTTCCTCATTGGAGCATCAGATGACCAGGCTCTGTTACGTGCCTTTCCTGGTGAAACATTCCAATAAAGATGGCTGCTTCTGCCACCTGCCACACAATGCCCACAAAGCCAACATCTGGGATGCCCAATCCCTATGTCAGCATGTACCCCCAGTTCAATTTGTTTGCTGATGGGGGGGGCCCAATCCCTGTCAGCATCATGTCCCCCCTCAGCACACACACACACACACACACACACACACACTTACACACTTTCTTTGCCAACGTGGCTGCCCAATCCTTGTCGACATCATGTCTTCCCCCCAGACTCATGGCACACTGGGAGCCCACCCCAGTGTGCCTGAAAACATTTATATTTTACCTATAAATAAAGAGAACAGTCCCCCGAAGTCTGGTTTCTTTTTTTTATCTGTGAAAAAAATTGTCTCTCATCATCCTGCAGTGCCCCTCCCCAACCCACACCCACCTCTGTGCACCCCACCTCCCCACACTCCCCTCACCCACATACATACCTCTGGAGAGCTAGCGCTGCAATCTTCTGTGGAGCGGGAACATGACTGTATCCTTCAAAGCCAACCAGAAGCTGAACAAAATGCTGTATTATTGTTATTTGTTACTGTTGATGTCACTGAATGTCTGTGAAAATGGGCATTTTTTGCTCACAGATTTTTCAGTATAAAATAAAAATGAATGAATGAATGAATGTAAGCTTTATAATGGCAGGCAATGGGGGTTTCAGCTTTGGTGGATATCTCAGCCATTTTCGGGAATTTTGGTACCAGATTTTAAATATGGGTCTCTTGGGACCCCACCTTATGAACATATGCACTGTCATCTTGTTACTCAGTCCTGAAAGGTGAGTTCTCAGTCACTGAGTGGAATCACGTTTTGGGACTGAGTAACGAAACAACAGTGCCACTGTTCACGAGGTGGGTCCTGAAAAGCCCATGTTGCAAATTTGGTGAAAAAATTCCAAAAAATAACTGCGTTACGAACATGCATTGTGCAGTTTCCACGCAAGCTCATAACTTCGACAATTTTTTATATTTTCACTCCAGATTTTTGAAATTGCCATTTTTTCACACTTCCTTATGAACAGTACAGCTGTAATTTTTCACATCCTGTCCAAAATGTGTTTTCACATCTGTGGCACACAATGGCACGGTCGCTGTGAGAAATCAACTTTTGGAACAGAGTAACAAAATCACAGAGCCACTGTTCATGAGGGGAGGTCTCAAACTGCCTATGTTGAAAATGTGGTTAAAAAAATCCCCAAAATAATTGAGTTATGAGTGTGAGTTGTGCAGTTTCCATGCATGCTCGTGGCTTCACCAATTTTTCATATTTTCATTGCAGATTTTCAACATAGCCATTTTTTTACACCTCCTCATGAACAATGCAGCTGTCATTTTTCACATCCTGCCAGAAATGTGTTTTTGTACCTGTGGCACCAAATGGCGCAGTAGGTATGCAAAATCACCTTTTGGCTAATGAACTGATAGCACCACTCTTCATGAGATGGGGTCACAAAAAGCCCATGTTGAAAATTTGGAGTGAAAATACCAGCAGACACCATGGCATTAGGGTTTACAACTGTAATGCCCTACCCTGTAGAGACTGACAGGCATCAGGGGTGTGACTTGGGATAGTCAGCTGTAATGCTCAAGCCATTCCACCCCATCCCCACCCTGCAGCCAGTGACAGTCATCAAGGTGTGCCTTAGACTCTTCAGCCCCAAAGTTCACCCCATTCTCCTATACTGCACCCATCTCAGTGTATTTCCTTATGGAATGGGGTGAGCATAAGGCCCGAAGACCCCCAAGGCACACCGCAACACTTGTCAGTGTCTGCAGGGTAGGGTGAGGTAAAATGGCATGAGCGTTATGGCTGACAACCCAAAGGCACACCCCATCACCTGTCAGACTCTGCAGGGTGGGGGTGGGTTTGGCATCAGTTCAATAGTTCACTGACATTCCTATTATACATCTCTCTAACTCCTGCATTACCAATGCCAATGCCAGCAAGACAACATTCGGCATCGACAAATGCTTGTTAGTTGAAGTTGTAACTATACTAGAAAGACTAAGCACTAGATCTCTCAGCAAAATGCAAGAAATTGACTGGTTTACTCTGTGACACTAGGGGATAGAGGTTTACCTCTGAACTGTACTGCTCAGACTTGCACACTCTCACTTTTGTTTTAACTTGACCTGCACACTCTCACTTGTATTTCTTTACTTGGCTTTGCTAATTGTAGCTTTAATTCACATAGATGAAGGATGCACATATCAGAGCTCACTCTCTAATCCTGTGATTGTTTTGTTTTAGGCCTAAACCAGTATTTAGCTGAACTGAAACCAAATCCAAACTGAAATAAAAAAAAATGTACATTGGCAAATCCGAGACCAAATCCAAATCCACTCACAGATTTGCTCACTCCTAGTCATTATGCAATAAGGCACGCCAGTGTTTGAATTATGCAGGCTAACATCACTTCTTGGTTGGTTAAAGGCACTCAGCTATGCCTCATGCCTCACAGCACACCCAAAGCATAACATTCCAGCATACCAACCCCCTGTTGTGCCTTACTGCTTAAGACTGCTCACTGTGTTGATGGTAAAGAGAGTTAGCCACAGGAAAAGCAAGATGAGAGGCCACTTAAATATTGTCATTAACATCTTGCAAGATGCAACCCATTGGTTACAGCCACTTTCTCTTATTTTAATGTTTACAGGATTATAAAATGAAAAAATCCTGGAGTCTGACTGTTTGTATATTAATAAAAATAATAGAATTTCACAGAATTTGTCATTTTTGCCAGAACAGTGAACCTACTGTATATAACATGTATTTTGCTGCTTATTATTACCTGTACTATTGTAATTTTGCTTTATTTAGTGTGTTGTTTAGTAAGAATTCTTTCATTCTATTTATTTATATGCATAATAAAAGCTAGAAAGCAGATATAGCAATATCCAGAAACCAGACAAGCATCAACTGGTGCTAGCCAAGAATATAAAATCTTAAAAATGGCATGATTACAGTCACACCTCTTATCCCAGCCATGCTGGTGATTTGCCATTTTTGTATAGATAAAAAAAAAATAATTGGATTACTGAGCCACAATGAGGCTCAATGAGACACACTGCATGGGTATAGCTTCTGAACAAAGCCTTTATTACAACAGTGACTAATCAATTAAAAGTAAAATAAAAATGAATGTTATTTTCAAAATATGCACAGAGACATCCATTTTAATAAAGAATGCATGGAGACTTGAATTTTTTTAAATATTCCATGATATCTGTTTACTGTCCAGTGGCTGATGCTTGAGCTTGAATACATTTTTTTTAAGTCCACCACACTGTGACTGTCTCTTCCCAACTATGCTGCACTGGGCTGTTCCAGGTGCAGTAGGACATTGTTCAGACCCACACAGGCTTCTGTGGCAAAGATCGGTGGAGGCAGTGAGTCGGACTGAGAGTCCTGTGTATCCTCTTCCACTTCTGTTGGACTGTCTTTCTGGCACACAATATCAGCAATGTCTTCATCAGACAAAGGCATGCTGGTTTCTATTGTATCCTCTACAGCAAAAAATTTGATCTGTGGTTACTGTCTCAAAGAAGGAGTTGGGTAGGCATTGGATTAGAACCTGTAACTTCATCAGATCAGCAGTGGGGTCCATGCTGTTGTGACGATCAGCTGCACTGTCAGGCATTGAGAATTCAGGATGTGTCAGAATCTGAATGTCCCACCAGCTGTGTTTAATAATGGTCTCAGTCAGTGCCTGCCGCAAGCTGTGTATGAACAGCAAAGCCTGATGCACGGAGACTTTCAATTCCTGACCTGACTTGGCACAGTTAGTATGGAATGCCTGCAAAGCTCCTTCTTATAGAAGCATTCAACATTTTCATAATGCCAGCACCCATTGGTTAGATGAGGGAAGTGGTATTTATTTTATTTAAAATTTGGTGACCGGGAAAGGCACACTGAGCAGAGGCTCATTTCCAGGTGTGACCCGGGTATAGAGGTGTACATAGAAGTTATCCAGAGGAAATATGTACAACCAGTTAATTTTCTACAGACAGGATTGTACAAAGAGTTCTGTGTTACAGGCAGTAGGTGCAACATATAGTGCTTAATATAGAAACATTTGTCTTACAATATGGTATAAACAGATGCAGGAATAGTACAATCGGGATGTAGGAATTAGTAATAGCTTGAGAAATCGTAGGCTAATATGTGACCAACTGAGGCTTCATGGTACAGGAGTTAGTCCCATGTAGGGGTGGGTCCCAAGGTGCATCTTTGGCAAGGTGGAGTTGGGAGGAGTCTGAGGAGGTGCATAATTGCTGGGAGGAAGGAGGCCTGGTGAAAGATGGGTGGGAAGTTGTTCCATAGGAAGGGAAGATGGTATGAAAAGGTGGCTTGACCAGAGGCAGTGTGAGGGCAAGGGAGGTTAAAAGTGTGGGCATCCCTGTGGCGGAGGGAGTAGCCTAGTGAGTTAACTGGTGCAAGGTGGGAGGTGAGGTAGGGGGGCAGGGAACCCAACCAGTATTTAGCTGTGAAGGAGGTGCTACAGATGTTTCTCCTGTGGGACAGCGAGGCCAAGGAGAGAGTGGAGTAGAGGGAGCAATGATGAGTAAGTGGGGGGGGGGAGAGTCTGTGCAAAACGACAGAATGCGTTTAGTAGGATGTCAAGGTTGGAGAGGGTTGAGGTCGGTGCTGTGCAATATATGATGTCTGCGTAATCTATTACTGGTAAGATTGTTTTATGTATGATTTCACTGCAGGAGGGAAGGGGAACGCTGTCTTTGTGGTGATAGAAGATGGCAAGTTTGGTCCGGAGTTTGGAGCAGACGGCCTGTAAGTGGGTAGAGAAATTTAGGTAGCCGTCGAGCCAGACTCCTAGGTATTTTAAAGTTTGGACCAGGTCAAAGGGAGAGCCATCCAGGGTGGAGATTACTGGGGGGGGGAATCGGAAGACAGATAAGCTTTTTTCTAGATAAGAAGACCATGGTGACTGTTTTTTTGTCATTTAGTTTAAGCTGATTATTCAGGAACCAGTCTTGGACTCTACTGAAGTCGTTTTGGAGCTCTGGGAGGACACTGTTGTGGGAGGGTTCCGAGGCAAAAATGACTGCATCATCAGCGTACAGATGCACATTTGCTGAGAGGCAGGCAGAGGAGAGGTCATTTATAAATAAGGAGAAAAGGATGAGGCTGAGGATTGAGCCTTGTGGGACGCCAGAGAGGATGGGAAGGGGGGGAGAGGGTATCCCCTATTTGAATGGATTGCTGTCTATTCTGGAGGTATGAGTGGAACCAGTTTATGGTGGGTTTGGCGAGGCCAAAGTGCCTGAGTTTGTGGAGCAACAGGGGTGAGAGACTGAGTCAAAAGCTTTCGCCAAATCAATAAATATGGTGGAGGTGGTCAGACTGCTGTCCATTGCCGAGAGGATAGAGTCTGTTACACACAGCAAGGTGGTGATGGTGAAGTGGTGTTTTTAAAATCCTGCCTGATAGGGAGAGAGGGAGCTATTTGAGGAGAGAAAATCAGTCAGTTTGGACAGTGTGAGGGATTCTTGTATTTTAGCAAGAGAGGGAAGGAGCGAGATGGGCCTATAGTTTCCCGGTGAAGAAGGGTCGCCGTCTTTATGCAGAGGCAGGATCTTGGCTGTTTTCCAAGCTGAAGGTACTGTGGCAGCAGCGAGGGAGAGGGAGAGGTTTAGTATGTGTGTAAAGGGTGCTGTTATGGCTGAAGATGAGATATAGAGAAGTCTAGGGTGCAAGCTGCCTGGGCTGGTTTTGGCCTGGTTAAGAGAGGTGACTGCATTGTAGACTTCCCAAGGTTTGTATGGAGGAAAGAGAAAACTGGGGCAAGAAAGGAGGGAGGGTTCAAAGGGGTCATGTGGAAGAGGGGGAAGGCGGGTAGGGCACATGAGATGAAAAACAAATTGAAAATAGCAGCTACAGAAACTGGATAAGAAACTCGGGAGGGAGGAAATGGAGTTTTCCATGGGACAGGTCTGAGGGTCTGTATGGCCAGTTGCATTATCCACCAAAAGGATAATGTGTCTCTGCTGCAGTCTTGTGCTTCATTTAAAGTCATTTACGAAGTCTTTAAACTCACTTCTCATCATCTGTGCCTTGTTGTTTGCAATATCTGGCATAAAGCTCCAGATCAAAATCACTGGCAAAACTCCTTGGTTTTCTTGCCTTGCCAATGAGAAAAAGGCTTCACTGTATGTGAGCCATCAGCATTTGAGCACACAGCCACAATGAGGCTGTCTTTTGAATTTGTGGACTGGATACAGGGGCTGATGAGAGTGTGGCAGTTAAACGTAGCCTGTAAAACAGGCCAGTTTCTTCAAAGTTGTAAATGTCTCTGGGTCTGTATCCATTCTAAACCTCCTTTAGCTATACCCTCCCAGACACAACAGCAGTCTGATCAGCACTGGCAGACTTGCCATGATAAATCTTACTGCTCAGCCTGTGTCTCTTCTGAAACCCTGATTCCAACCACAGGCATAAAAGAAGTCTGAAACACACATCTGGTCACCAAAAACTTTTGCCTTCTTGATTACCATAGTATCTGATACACTTGCATCTTTGGCATTCATTTCTGACACCCACAGATTCAGTGCTGTCTTGACCTCCTGATGTTTCCTGAAACGCAGTGGAATTGGGAGATGCCACCGACCATTTCTCCCATGCTTTCCAGATATCTGAGGACACTGAAGAACCAAGCTTCAGCTCAAATGCCTTTAAGGCATATGCAGCCATATCCCTGTAGGTAGAATCAAGGTTTGCCTACTTCTAGAAACATAGAAACATAGAAGATGACTGCAGATAAGGACTGCAAGGCCCATCCAGTCTGCCCATTTCTTTTTCTTCCTTATGGATGTGCCATCGGCATTTGCTCTGTCAATGGCCTATCTATTCATACTCATCTGTATTGCTCCCTTATGCCTATCCCACGCCTGTTTGAAACCCTGCACTGTATTCATATCCACCACTTCCTGAGGTCGTCTGTTCCATGCATCCATCACTCTTTCTGTGAAAAAGAACATCCTCACATTACCCCTTAATCGGCCTCCCTCTAATCTCATGCTGTGTCCTCTTGTCCTGCTATTTTTCTTATATTGAAACATGTTAGACTCTTTCACCTTGTTAATGCCCTTAAGGTGTTTGAATGTTTCGATCATATCACCTCTCTCCCTCCTTTGCTCTAGGGTATACATATTGAGCTCTGTCCTCATATGTTTTCTGATACAGTCCCTGCACCATTTTGGTTGCCCTTCTCTAGACTGCCTCAATTTGGTTAGTGTCCTTGTGAAGGTGTGGCCTCCAGTACTGCATGCAGTAAACCAGATGGGGCCTAACCAGTGTCTTGTAAAGAGGGATTATTACCTCCCTCTTACGACTTGCGATACCCCTACTAATACACCCCAACATCCCTTAGCCTTACCTATTGTTTTAGTGGTCTATAGACACAGCTCTCTCTTGTGGGCAATGGTTGTTTCAAAGCAATCATGTTTTGTGCTAGCTGAAGTCATGCTGAATGGTGAACAAAGGCTGCAATGGCTAACAGCAGAGACCTGTGCTTTAACGAGACAGCTAATTGTCAATGCATTTGGGCCTCATTAACTGGATTAAAAAGGTTAATATATGCTAACTGTATACACTTTGTACTAGCAGGAGCATCAACAGATTCAGATGTAGAAACATCCAGATTAAGCAGGCTATTAGAATGTTTTGTATTTTTGTTTGCTGCTG
The DNA here is from genome assembly GCA_016271365.2 of Neoceratodus forsteri. Taxonomy (NCBI): domain Eukaryota; kingdom Metazoa; phylum Chordata; order Ceratodontiformes; family Ceratodontidae; genus Neoceratodus; species Neoceratodus forsteri. The sequence continues at coordinate 1,380,202,814 of CM028130.1, forward strand.
AAGACTTTCAAATACCCCAGGTATCCAGTTTAACCAATAACAGATTAAAGAGGTCTGACCATACTTAATTCACCATAAATCAGTATGGTCATTACAGAGTATCTACTAGCACACCAGGAACCTGTATATATAGAGAATACTGGATGAGCAACTATGCACAACCTGTGTGTTCTGCCACTGAGGGGTTCTTATTCCCTCTGACCTCAAGAGCAAAGCTCTAGAAGTCCATGGGAATCAGAACCCTGAGGTGGCAGAACACACTGGTTGTGCATAGACTTGCTCATCCTGAATTTTTTATAGTGTATAGTGCTGTGTTAAATATGTGTGCATGAGTTATTTTGTTTTCAAAATGAAACTGACTCATGCAGTCTCTAGAGGTTCTAGAATGCTGTTCTACCACAGTAGGATAGAATCACATTCCATGACCTTTGGAATTGTGGTACAACAGCATTTTGAAAGAGATGGAATTCTATACAGAACAACGCTACTATACAGTATAACACTTTCCTGCACCTTTCAACATTGAGATTAATAATCCATACTTTGTCTCTGGTGGGTAATAAAAACCATAATATGTAGCTCCCCACAACGGTTGATATTTAATTTGATCAGATTTTGAACTTGACTACAGGTGTTTTCTGAATGTTTTAATGGTAAGTGACACTGGAATACTGGGGCTACCACCTAGTCAAAAAAAAATCATGACCCATGCAGTGGTTATGTTTTCTAGCTATGAAAAAACTGCAAACCCTGGATAGAAGTGTCCCATTATGGATGCTGGCAAGGTCCTTATGAAATATGGAGAAACACTGATTCTTTATTAAACATTTCTGGCAAAATGCATTTAACTCATTCAGGGCAGGTTTAGTATCTTGTATGTTACTCATATGCACTTCTAAAGAATCCCATATGACAGTCTGTGCTGACACCAAACAATTACTATAACCTTTTCTATTGAGATTTGTACCAGAAGTGCAGTATGTATTGAACCATATTGCATTTCATGAAAAACAAATGTGACTTCATCAGAAATAATGGTGGTACTCACCTAAACAAATCAAACCAGCATTACACACAGACGGAATTAATCAGCATCAACACCAGTGAAGTAATCACTGTTAAAGAAAATATTTCAGTAACTGAATCAGTATGGGTAAGTGCAGAAAGGCTAGTGGGAAAAGTAGTTCTCAACGAAGTATATTACAGACCACCAGATTGTAATTAAGACATTGATTAGGAAATTACTGAAGGAATTGAAAAACAACCCTAAGTAAGTATGTCCTTGTAATATTGTCTTTAACCTGTGAAATGTTAACTGGGAAAGAGGCACTTAGGTAACAAAAGTAGGAAAGCTACTAATACAAACAGGAAACGACTACAGCTTGGAACAACAGTATGTTACTAAAAAGGACAGGGGAAGAGGCTGTCTTGGATTAGGTGTTAAGCAACATGGGAAATAAAGCAATATAATGTGACACAGGAGTTCTATTAGGTGTTTGCAACTATAACATGGTATTTTTTAAAACATTGAGCAAACTGGTAACAGAACAGGGAAAAACAATGTACTATAATTAGAGAGCAGGAAGCTACAGCAACATGAGGAGAGGATTTAAAAGTAGGATTTGTGTGCAGATTTATAAGGTAAAATTGTACAGTAAATGAACAAGGTGATCACTAAAGGCCAAACTATTGATACTGGCAGAAAAGCATATATACAACAAGCATTTGTCAATGCCGAATGTTTGCTTGCTGATATTAGCATTGGACGTGCAGGAGTTAAACAGATGCAGAATTGGAGTGGCAGTGAAGTATTGAACTCAGGCCAACCCCACCTCTACCCTGCAGAGATGGACAGGCATTGAGGTGTACCTGTGGGTCATTGCCCTTAATGCTCATGGCATTTCACCTCACCCTATCCTTGAAGACATCAACAAGTATTATGGTGTACCTTGGGGTGTTCGGCTTCACAGTCACCCCATTTCATAAGGACATATGCTGAAATAGGTGCAGCATAGGAGAATGGGGTGAAGTCTGGGCCGAAGAGTCCAAGGCACACCTTGATGCTTGTCACTGGCTTCAGGGTGGGGGTAAAATGGTGTGAGCATTACAGCCGGCAATTCAAAGGCACAGTGATGCCTGTCAGTCTATAAAGGGTAGGACGTTATGGTTAGAAACCCTAACGCCCCAGGCATTTGATGGTATTTGCACTACAGATTTTCAACATGGCCTTTTTGTGCCCCCCACCTCATGAAAGCATTTTGGACCTCTGCTCATGAACAGTGGCACTGTGATTTTGTTAATGTGTCCCAAACTTTGATTTTCCACAGTGACTGTGCCATTCTGCACCACATGTGCGAAACATGTGCAAAACACATTTTGGGCAGGATGTGAAAAATGACAGCTGTACTGTTCATAAGGAGGTGTGCAAAATAAACAATTTTGAAAGTTTTGACGTGCTATGCACACTCCTGAAAGTCATTTTATGTACCTTTGTGACCATATTTTCAACATATGCATTTTAGGACCTCTGCACGTGAACAGAGTCACTCTGATTTTCTTAATCTGTCTTGAGCACTGATTTACCACAGCAACCACGCCATTCTGTGCTGGAAGTGTGAAAACACATTTCAGCCAGGATGTGGAAAATGACAGCTGTACTGTTCATAAGGAGGTGTGAAAAAATGCCAATGTTGAAAGTCTGGAGTGAAAATATTACAGCTCTGCAGAGTTACGAGTGTGCATGGAAACTGTGCAATGTACGCTCATAACAGTCATTTTTTTTTTTCACCAAATTTACAACATACATTTTTTGAGAGCCTGCCTCATGAACAGTGACACTGTCATTTGTTGATCGGTCCCGAAAGGTGATTCCGTGCAGTGACAGTGAAATCACCTTTCGGGACTGAATAACTGGATGACAGTCTCTGAATTCACGAGATGGGGTCCCAAGAACCCCATGTTGAAAATTTGGTGCAAAAATTCAGAAAAATGGCAGAGATAGCCACATAAGTTGAAAAAAAAAGCATGTATGCCATTATACAGCTTACCGGCATTTCGTCAATTCGCGGTCGGCTTTGAAGAGTGCAGATGTGTTCCCAGTCCACCGAAGATTGTTGCACTGTCCTCTGGAGGTAAGTACGGGGTGAGAGGGAGGTGGGGTGTGCAGAGAGTGGGTGCGTGTAGGGGGAGGGGCACCGGACTCAACGAGGGACCATTTTTCATTTACAGGAAACAAAAAATAAATAAAAAAGACAACTTGGGAAGGTTTTCTGCTTTTGCAAGTACTTTGGCACACTGAGGTGGGCTCCCAGTGTGCCACCTGAGTGTTTCTTGAGGGGATTTGTAGCTGACGGGGATTGGGCAGCCCTGTTGGCAGAATGTTGGGGGGTGGGCACATGAGCTGAGGGGGATTGGGCAACCCCATGGCACACAACAGAGGGGGTATTATACCGACAGTGATTGGGCTACCCCATCAGCAAATGAACAGGGGAGTGAGCATGCTAACACTGGGATTGAGCACCCCTGTCAGCTGTAATGGGCACCAGCTTCTGTGAGGACTGTGAGAGGCTGACAGAGAAGCTGCCACCATGTTTGTGTGAAATGGGACACCAGAGAATGCAGCTCTAATTCACTGCTGCAGTCAGGGACCACCCCACAAGCGAACACAGCCGATTGTTTAATGATGGGGCACTCCCGATTGCAGCAGCGAATTTCTTTGTGCATATTGGCAAGCTACATTAGTACTGCCATGGATAGCATGATCCTCTATTGGTGCCACATAGACCCACCTCAAAATGGGCTGCCTGCATTGGCAACAACACTGCTGCACTTCCACAACTCGCTTCTCAGCAAGCAGACGTAATATGTTTCTTGCACATGCATGCAAGCAAACATAAAAAGTACTCATGTGTGAAGTGTTACAATAATACAACTGCTACAAGCATGGGCAATGTTTGAACACCTAACACAAGTACTATCTGGCCAGTCTTAACAGAATTAAAGAAACACATGACTTTCAGAGGAAGCTAAGCACATACAGAGACTTTTGTTGATTATTGCACTTTCTAAATGTTTCTAGCAATTTATTTCTAAATTATTGTGCAAGTTCAATCTAGCACTGTCTTGCCTCAGCCATTCTTGGTGAACCAATCTTACTGAGTGGTGTCAGAACCCCTTCCCATGAACCTTACATGTGCCAGACCCATGTTGAAATGTATAAATTAATGAATTAAACTTTTTGTCAAGCTATCCAATTATTTCAAGCCTATTTTCAAATACCATAATGTTTACACAAAACATCTTCCCATGATCTCATGCCCAACAGGGTCATACAACCATTTCCCATGCTCTCTTGACCAAAGGAGTCACACAATCCTTTCCTGTGCTCCTATGCACAATGGGGTCACAGAAACCAATCCCATGTTTCCATGTCCAACATGGGTCATAGAACCCCTTCCTGTGCTCTCATGTACAACAGAGTCACACAACCCCTTCCCGTGTTCCTTTGCACAACAAAGTAACACTGTCCCTTCTGTGCTCCCATGCCCAACAGGGGCCACCCCCCCAGGTGCTCCCATGCACAACAGAGTATACAGTCCCTTCCTGTGCTCCCTTGCACAACAGAGTCACAAAACCCCTTCCTGTGCATCCATGCCCCAAATGAGCCATTCCCCATTCTGTACTCCTATGCACAACAGTGTCGCACAGCCCTTTCTGTGCACCCATGCTTAACGGTGTTACCCCCCCCTTCCTGTGCTCCCATGCACAACAGAGTCACACAGCCCCTTCTGTGCTCCCATGCCCAATGGGGTCACCCCCCCCTTCCTGTACTCCCATGCACAACAGAGTGACACAAACCCTTCCTGTGCTGCCCTACACAACAGAGTCACACAGCTCATTCCTGTGTTCCCCTGCAAAACAGAGTCACACATCCCCTTCCTGTGCTCCCGTGCACAGCAGTGTCACACAACCCCTTCCCATGCTCCCATACCCAACATGAGGGATGGATGAGGGACAGAGCAAGTTTTAGGGACAAAATAAAGGATGTCCCTCATAATCAGGGACAATTGAAAGGTATTAGGTGAAAGTGGCATATAACTTCCAGAATATTTGCTGGGCAGTTGAAGAAGTAATTTTCTAAACATTCTGGAATGTTGTGGGGTGTCTGAAATGCAGTTTAACAAGCACCCTTGGAGTATATTCAGAGAAATTACCTCCTCCAGCAATAACATGCTATATACGTTGCCTAACCTAACAGCACCTTCCTGAATTGTGTCAAAAAAGGTAAAATAGAGAGGGGTTACCACTAGAAGTAATTCCCCTGAAAACAGGATTTGTAACTCGGGACTCTCCTTCAGCATTGGCAGGGAGGTGATTATTGAGGGAGGTGTTCAGCCTTGTCTCTGGATTCTTGCTTTGTTACCCAGATGCAGTAGAATGCTGAATAGAGGAAAACAAGCCTTGTGATCATCTCTTGAACATAGAATGGGTAATACGTTTCTGTCTGTCTGTCTGTATAAAAAGCATCCTCTAATTATAATAGTGGACATGTAGTGTATGGAGCCCTGAAGTTACCCTGTCGGACCCCTGACATAATCTGAGGCTAAATATCAAATAATATGATTCTGAAGAATGTCCATTAAATGGGAAACCACAGGAATTATATAGATGCTGAGAGAAAAGGAACCCTTGACCACACATTGCCTCAGTTGGGGGCTTTAAATTTGATTTAATAGCTGAAAGTTTCAATATCTGAGTAATCTCCTGCAGCTCTGAGACATTATAAATTTCTGACTATAGTCAGTCTATGGGTTTAAACTCTGAGCTGAGCAGAAAGGGTGTTTTGGGGTGTAAATAAATGTATGGGGAGTAGCCAGGCCACAGCCTGAATGCCTAGACCTTTATTTGGACTCAAACATCTTGACTAAATATGCCTTAAATCAGCTTGCCATGGATACCAGGTAAACAGCATGTACCTATGCTTGGGTATTTAGCTTTGGAAGTCCTGGTTACTCCTCCGAATGTGTGTTCCCTGTAAACACTGATAAACATATAGGCTTTATTGTAATATCTGTGGATAACTCACAAATAGAAAGCTAATATAGAAAAAAAGGTTATCCATCCCCTTATGGCCAGTGATTATTAAATATTGGTTTATAATTAGTACAACATTTCTAATCATATTGTTGGATACTGCTATTAGTTTTTTAGATACACACATAACACTCCTAAAATGCTATAACATTGTATACCCAACCCCCAATATACAAAGATCCATTTTTCTCACTCAGTGGTTCTTGTTTCAGTCATGCACTGACTTTCATTCCATATGTCCAATTGACAGTTTCTGTTCCAATTTCATTCCAAAAGGATGAACGTTTTGAGGTGACAGGTCCACAGTGAATTTTAGCTGCATTCTTAGGTTAGTACAGTTAATATTACGTATCTACTGTAAGCAAAACCAGTAAACCTGCAATGTTTTATTTTTTCTTTAAATGTATTTATTGAAATGTTTCACCAGGAGGGCACACTGAACAACAAGTTGTTTGTCTCACAGTGCGACCTGGGGGGAAGGGGTTACATAGGGTTGTGAAGGATGATCAGTTAAAATAGTATGTGGGTAGTAAAACAATACAGCATTGTAAGATTATGCAACAGTTGGAACACAAGGTATTGTACAATAAACCTTAGTGGAACTTTGGATAAATTACAATACAGGTCCAAAATCATACAATAGAACATATAAACGTACAAAACAGTAATAATGCAACAGAACCATTATAGTGCATGAGTGCACCAGGAGCAGGCTCGAGATAGTATGCAAGTGCTGTTGCAGTAAAAAGGATGGGGTAGGTTGTGCACACGAGTGACCCAGAAGGGCAGGTGAAGATGAGAGCGGAAGAGGCAAGAAGTAATTATAAGAGAGGGGGTAGTGGTTTCCTGATTCCCTCTTCAGGATGTTGAGAACCCTGCTGGGGGGGGGTCAGGGTAGGAAGGCAGAAACTGGGGATAGGTATTAAGGAGGGTTAAAGCAGGAACAGCTGAGGGAGAGGTAATTGTGTAGGGCAGAGGTAAAGGAGTAGTTGGAGGAGGAGTGTCATAATTCAGGGGGGAGGGAATTTCAGATTTTAGTGAAGCGATGGGCGAAACTAGTCTGACCGATGAGGGTGAGCAGAGAGGGACCGCCAAGGTGGGGGCACCTCATTAGATCTGAGAGAGTGGGTGGGGGGAGGTGGAGTGGAGCGAGAGGATGAGAGATAGGAGGGGAGCACTATGAAACAGAATTTGGATGTTAGTTTGGCACAGTGTGAGATGCATCTGTGAGATAGGGGAAGGAAGGAAGGTTAGAGAGCGATAGAGTTCACAGTGGTGGGAAGGGGAGTCATGAGCAAAGTGGCAGAAGGAGTTAAAGAAAGTGTCCAACTTGATCAGGGAAGATTTGGGAACAGCACCATAGACTATGTCACAGTAGTTAAAGATGGGGAGTATCGTCTTCTGTACAGTGTCACGCCTTGCAGTCAGTGGGATGCAACTACAATTCCTGTACAGAGCACCAAGCTTGGGGTGCAGTTTCTTCAGGATAGCATTGATATGCACAGAGAAGTTGAGGTGCTGGTCCAGCCAAACACCCAGATATCTAAATGAGAAGGTGTCCTCCAGAATGGTCCCATCAATGGTGTGGTAGGTGGGTAGGGACAGGAGCCTAGAGAGTCTCTATCTGGTGCCAAAGGTCATTGAGACTGTCTTCTTGGTGTTTAGAAAAAGCTGGCGAGAAGCAAACCAGAGCTGAACTTGGTTGAAGTCATGCTGTAAGCTGGTTATCACAGCAGTAGGGTTTTTGCCGGAACTGTATAAGACAGTACAATCAGTGTACATGTGGATAGATGAGGATGAGCAGGCTGTGGGAAGATCATTAAGGAAAACAGAGAAAAGTAAGGGACCAAGAACTGAGCCCTGTGGGACACCAGTGTTGATGGGGAGTGGAGGGGAGATGGAATCAAGGATTCTCACCGATTGGGTCCTGCCAATGAGGTAGGATTCAAACCAGTTGGTGGCTGATGGAGCAAGGCCAGCTGAGGAGAGGAAATCAAGAAGCAGGGGTTGGGAAACAGTCTTGAAAGCTTTGGCAAGGTCGACAAAGATGACTGAGGTGATCAGGCCATCGTCCATCCCTGAAAGGATGGACTCAGTAAGCCTGAAGAGGGAGGTGGTTGTTGAGCGGTTCTTCCAAAAACCAGATTGGAAGGGGGTGAAGAAGGAGGAGTTGGAGAGGAAGGGTGCTAGCTGAGAAAGAACTAAATGTTCTTGAAGTTTGGCAAGGGTAGGAAGGGGGGAAATGGGGCATAGTTGCTAGGAGCGGATGTGTCACTACCCTTGGGGAGAGGAAGGACTACAGTGTGTTTCCAGGATGAGGGTACTTGGGCAGAAATAAAGGTGAGGTTAAGGATTAGGGAGATTGGATAAGCAATTGCATGAGCAGAAATGTAGAGAAGTTTAGGATCAAGCTCATCTGGTGAGGAGCCTTCAGAGGGGTTCAGGAATAGGAGGGCACCAAGAGCTTTGTCAGAGGCGATAGTAGAAAAGGAAAAAGGGGGAGGGGTAGACACTGGCTGAGGTGAAGGTCTGAAATTAGTAGTAGTAAACCCACAATGTGACAATACAGACAGCAGTATCAAAACAGACAGTACAACTCCTGAAAGCTAAGTACAGCATATGACTTCTATAACACTCACAAAATGTTCAGAAAATATGTTATTTAATTAATGTCACCCCTTTCTTGATCAATGGCCATGGCTGTATTATCCCACTGGTGTCGGCTTGTCCACATTTTAGTTTCAAGTGTCCAAGTCTCTTGAAGGGCCAGGCAAACCTTTAATAATGCATTACTACAGTTGCATTTCGCAAGTGATTAGCTGCCCCTTTCTCCAGAACTATTAGTTATTGGCAATAATGTGGCAAATACCACTTTCCAGTATTTACTTACAAACAATAATCCATGTGAATCCTAAACATGACTGTGGGAAGAGGACAGGTTGATTGATAGTACTGTATAATCAACACAAGTCACTGTAGAGTTAAATCTCTACAGTTTATCCTGACATTATATCTGAAGGCCTTTTAAAGTAACCCTGTCTCCCAAATCTAACGACTACACCCCCTGTGAGCCCAAGGGGTAGCATCCCTCCCCTCAATAAATAATGCAGCGAGACCAGACTCCAGCATCTTAAAACTATACCAAATCTGATTTTATTTGAGTTCTGTGATCATGTATCAAGCTCTGTATTTATATACAGTGAGAGATTTAAACCGTGTACCAAATTTACATTCATATTAATCATACACAACTTTTTGTTTTGCTGGATTAGACGATTTATGAACATGTGGACTATCCAGAAATATAATTTAATTTTTTTTTAAGAAAAGCTGTTTCATTACATAAATTAAATTAAATTTCATGGGAGTTGGGGAGTGTACAGGGAAATATACAGGGAGATGCCCAGTGGAGCAGATTATAAACTGCAAGGCCTTTATCTGCTGCCCTGTTCTGATGTTAGTATGCTGGCAAAAAACAAAACAAAAAAACCTTACAAAATATTCAACATTTCGGGAACATTAAATCATACCTGACATGATGAAGAGGCACAAAGCCCCACAAGCTTTTTGTTACCCTAATAAATGTGTTATGTTTACCTATATAGATTCTTGTATGTCTCTCGTGGTAATATTTTAAAAAGGCCGCAGACAATGCCGCATTGTTTACTATTTACTCATGCTTGCCTCATCCACACTGTCTTATTAATTTCGTAACGATTATCTATCTATCTGTCTTTCTGTATCTCTGTTTATCACAGTGTTATTTGTAGCTATATTATATATCTTTTATTTATTTAGTGATTCGGAAAAAAACTTTGAGCACAAGCTCTTTTAAAAAAGGTTCTACGTCATAGATTGCAAAACAAAGTACAATAGGTGAAAGCAAAGTTACATTACAATGAACGCTACAGCTTGGATTCAGAACTTCCAAAATAACTCAAAACATAGGTAAAGGTTAACTATCAAGAAACAACACTTTATTGAGGGGGGGGATAAGCAGCCACAAAGTGCCTTGTGAGTAGTTCAAAGAAACGGAGTAGCTGGCAGTGGGGTGAAGAAAGGAGGTACAAGAGAAAGGTATGTACTGCAGTGGAGGTGGAGGGTGGGGGAAGAAAGGCGATAAGGTATAGGGAGAAATGGTGGGGTAAGGGGAGTCTGATCAGAGAAGAAATGGTAGAGTTAAATAACTATACAGCATAAGCTTAACTTTCTCAAAAATAAAAGTAATTTCTAATTACCTTAACTTTTTTTTTTTGCAGTTAAACTATTTTTATTGATTTTAGATTTCAAGGTAACATACATTGTGGTATGCAAAGGTACAGGAACAGTACTAAGCACCACAGGTACAGTAAACATTCTATACAATATCCTATAGTGAATTAATCCAGCAGTGCCATGAGATTCTGGAGTATTATTCTGCTGAGGATGTGATTCTGAGTTATTCCCATTTTTATCCCTGGCTCATTTTAGGGAACAATAAACAATGCCCACTTCATTATCACCCTGTCGATAGAGGAGTCTAAATGCTATAAATAATTGTGTAGTTAGTTGTTTTTTTTTTTTGTCAAATTACACACAGACTTGCTGCTGTAGATGTTGCAGATTTTGTTCAGAACATCGAGATGGAGGCAATAACTCACTCACCTTTGGGGCTGCAGCCCTTCTTGTACATGGGTTTCCTGCTTGGGACCAGGCTGGGTCTACTTGGGCTGCAGTCACTCCCCAAAGTTGAGTTCAGACTGGGGATAGGATCCAACTGCTTGGGATAACCCCTGAATTGGTACCGATCACTGCTGGGGCTAAGATGCAGGCTCTGTGCATAAGGGGCAGGAGGAGGATGAAGAGGAGGGTGGTGATGGTGAGGATTGTTTGGAAGTTTATCATTTGGTGGCAAAGTTCCAGGGTTTGAATCCTGCGGGCCTGTAGTTTTGTGAGGGCTGCTCCTGCTTTGGGTGCGAGAGAAAGACAAACAGGTCTCAGGCTCCATTGTCTAGTTGAGGCAGAGAGTTGGAACTTCTGGAGTTCTTTGAATTAAATCGGTGTGACTTTTTGAGTTTGGAAGGTGTGGGATTTGGGAGATTGAAAGCAGAAATCCATGGAAGCAGCAGGAGACCCTGCAGGTTCTGACCTAATCCATCAAAAATCAAAATCACGTGTGGTTTTCATTTACTCAATTAACCCATTTAATCCCGGTCTGGATCTATTTACTGGAAAATTTAGGTAAACAAATGCACCCTGTCCAGGACAGGAAGCTGATTAAACACAGAAAGTGAGTTTTAGATGTGAGGTCCAATTGTAAACCGAGAGTATCAGAAAAGTATTCTTGGCTAGTCTGTGCGTTTGATGAAGAAATACAGTTTTGTTAGCGACCAATACTATAACTACAGAACTTCATAGACAGACAGACAGCTACTGATGACAGACAGACATAAAAAGATATACACTGAATGTAGATAGAGAGAGATACAATTATACACCAGTAAAAATAACATGCTAACAATTGGTATCCTTGTTGAGGATGTATTGTCTCTAACCTTAAGATATCTGGACATATTTGCTCTGAGGTAGGTCCTAATCCTAGTCCATATTTTAAAGGCTGGGTACATCATCCTGGGAAACTGAACTGGTAGGACAGCATCTTTCATGATGCTGATGACATCACATCAGGAATATGCCACTCCGAAGCCAGCAACTGAAATCAAAGAGAAGCAGTTAAATCTTTAAATATTACAGTAGAACTGTGCTATATACGTTGAATATGCAATGACCAGATACAAAGTATGTAGTCTGTCATCATTTGTGAGAGGAACAGGACTTTCGTAACTTACACTTAGCTCAGCCACTCATGAGTTATGGTCCCGGCTCCTTGCATTTCAAGCTAAAGTACATATTTTGAGTATGATCTTTGAATATCACCTATATACATGGATGTACAATATGTAAGCAATGATGTAAAAAGGCCCTGCATCAAGCTCAATTGAAATAGGCCTTGGTGCCTTGTGAGGCATGATGCCTAAGGCTGAGTGCATCAACTGAGCTCAGTGCATGTCCTGGAGTAATTGTGCTTATAAAATGTTAAGTGTTGAAAAAGTAAAAATCAAGTGAATAACTGTAATGCTTAAAGCAAGTAACATTTATTATTTATACTTCCCTTGAGAAAAAAATAGTTGCTTTAGTACAGTTCTCTGTAACAGTGCATTTTAGCTCGCCTTTTAAACATTTTTTTAGTTTTAAATGGTTAGCTTGCTTAACTGGATAAGCAGGTTCACATTCTTTGAACATTTAATTGGTTAAAAACATTTTATTTCCCCATTTTCTAACAATTAGCTTTTTTTAAGCTTCACTGCTAAACTTTTAAATGGTTAGAAACCTTTCAAGGGTTTTAACAGTATACTAATGTAACAACCTACTCCTTATAGTAGGGAGGAGGTGGTGGTGGTTGGCACCATATGTGGTCTTTGGGGGAATTCTGTCCTGTCACTATCTTCTACGGGTGTAGTTGGTGTGGGAGAAACATAAGGAAGTATGGCTATAAACAGGATGCCCTCAAGGTAACAGCAGTCTTCTTGGGAGCCAAGAGTGTTTAGATGTGAGAAACAGTATAGGGTTCCAGTATGGCAGTAGGGGGCATTGATATTCCAGGTGCCTTCCCTCAATAAGTACCCCTAGGGTGCAGAGAAGGGGTTAGCAGGACACCCAAGGTATAGGTGCTGCCCAGGAGGGGTGACTAGGCACTACCAGTAAGGTACTGGGATGATAATGGTACTCCTGCATTCTAAGCAGGGGTGAGCACCCACTATGCTCACCAAGTGGCTAGCTGTAGGACTTGGGTAAAGGGCACAAGAGACCCCCTAGGTATGCTTCCACCTAAAATCATGGGTGCCAGTCACTCTTGGAGCCCTGGGAATTGCATAAGGTTCTGGACACCTCACTAAGTTGAGAGTGTTGGTGCAACATTGAGTGGGACCTCCGAGGCAGCCAGACAAGGACCTTGAGCATGTGGGATTCATTCCTTTCCACTGGGACTTATTGGTGAGGGTCTGGGGATTTGCTCTAAGTTTGTGAGTTAGAGTGATCGTTGGAAGGGTACAGGAACCCCAGGGGTTTCCCCTTGAGGGACATCTCTTGATTGATTTTGGGCCTGAGGAGGGTTCCCTTGTAGTTTCATCATGGGCACCCAGATAAGAAAGTATGTTGAATTTTATTTATCAAGCACCCCGTCCCAGAGGCTCTGGGCACTGTGCAGGCAGACAAAAGATTAAAAAATAAAATACATCTATAAAAACAATCAGTAGGAACCAACAAAAGACAATCCATAAGTGAAAACCTTAATTTAAAATAAATGATTCAAAATAAATGAATCAGCAGTCTATTACTGGTACCATTTATAAGCATTTTGCTAACACCTCTCTAAAAAGATGTGCCTTCAGACCCCACTGATGGGACTTCCCTCGAAGATCTTTGTAGTAAGTTTCACAGGATTGGGCCCACCACCTGAAATGATTGATCTCCAGAAGTCTTCAGGTGGGCCCTTGGAATCACCAGGAGGCCCTCGGTGGAGCAGCAGCATGAGCAACTAGGTGGTGGGGTAGCCCCAGAGACTTGCATCTTGAGAGCATCAAGAACCCAAGAAACAGGTACAGTACTGCACAGAGACAGTAGGAGTCAGTTAGGAGACTCATCTCCATGAAGTGTTTTTAGAGAGGGGGGGATCCCCAAATAGTGACAGGGGAACCATAGTCTGTACCACTGAACTGCCATCCCAGTACTTGACTACTGCAACTCTCTGTACTTCAGGATCACTGGAGGGTCCCTCCAGTGACCCTGAAGTACAGAGAGTTGCAGTTGGCAGCTAGTGCAATACACAGTGGCCCGGTTATGGACTGGACTGTCTAGATCCAGTCATGTGACTCTGGCCTGTGAGCTCTGCACTGGTTGCTTATCAGGTGGGTTTGCTCACCTATAAGACCCTATACAGACTGGGTCCTAGCTACTTGGCTGAGCTCCTTACACCTGTCACCTTGGCCCACTCCCTCTGTTGTCATCCAGGGGCCTCCTGGTCATTCCCAGGGTTCGGCATAAGACATCTGGCAACCATGCCTTTATTGTCGCAGGGCCAACCGTGTGGAACTCGCTACCATCTGCAATCTGGGAGGCACCTTCAGTTCAGATGTTCAAGCAGAGGTTAAAAGACCACCTTTTCCACCTGGCTTTCCAGGCCGAATCTCTTTGACCTCCCCGAATGAGGATATAATGTATATCAGCTAATATTTTATTCAGGTTTTTACCATTTAATCTGTTATATTTATCAAATTATATTTGTATGTGGTATATTTTTGAATTTATATGCACTGTTCTTCCATTGCAAGGCACCCAGAGCCTCTGGGATTGGGCGCCATATAAATAAAATTTGCCTTGCATTGCCAGAAGGCATGCAAGGGCAGGGTATTTTATTTTATATAGCACCCGATCCTAAAATGCTGAGAGTGCTGTATAAATCAGGAATGACACTTTATTAGACAAAAGTTAACACACATTAATAAATAACATTTCAATACTACTAAAACATGGAGACAATAGCTTAATATTTCAAGTTTTTTTTTCCAATTGTTTAACCAGGAGAGAGACACTAAGCTGAAAGCTTGTTTACAGGTGCAACCTGGGAGCACAGGGAAGTTAAGTGACTTGCTCTGGGTCACTTAGTATCCAAGTGGGGGCTGTGGGATTCAAACCCAGGTCTCCAGATTTGCAGCTCAGAGCCTTAAACCACTGCACTATACACTGAGTTGAATGATAATTTGAAAAGATTACATTTTACCAGCTTTTCAATGCCTCCACTGAGGGGGTACTCCTACAATAGCAAGAAAGCGAGTTTCAAATAAGTGAGACCACTACTGAATATTCCATTGTAGTTGAGTCTTGAGGTCACAAATGCATGAAACACAGTCACCAGAGCCTCTTGCATAAAACAGAGTCTAATCTGTGAGAAATGTCTAAGCTAAAAACCCCTACATGATGTTCTAGCATTGGCCTGGAGTCCACAACGGCAGTCCACAACGACTCCCAGGTTCTCTCTCATGGTTGCGTGACTACAGTGTGGCAACGATTGAGCCTAACTGCACTTATTTATTTATTTATTTAATTTTGGTGACCAGGTAAGCCCACTGGGCCCCAGAGGTCCCTTTTTCAGAGGCGACCCGGGATTACATGGCAAAGGTAAATAACACAGTAAAAATGACAATTATACAATATGATACAGATTATACAGTAATATACAGACAGCTGGTTACATATGCTGAGATCGGCCTGCATTCGTGGTGGGTACTAGGGTTAGCAGAGTAAGTGACTAGACGCGAGGGATGTCAGAGGAGAGTGAGAGCCACATTCATAGTGCAGTTTACTCAAGAGGAGTGCAGTTTATTCAAGGGGGTAATGTTGGACTATGGTCTTCGGATGACTGTGAGGTGGTCCCTGGAGCCTAGCAGAGGCATTTGGAGGTTGTGATCATGTGAGCCTTGAGCCTAGTGTGGAAGCTTTTAATTGACAGTGCTTTCTGCACCCCAGGAGGGAGGGAGTTCCACAGGGTGGGTGCAGTGTGGGCAAAGGACTTGCCTTCCACCTTGGTTCTTTGCTCTGGGGACTGCTAGGATACTGCGATCTGTTGAGCGGAGGGACCAGGGGTTGGTCTTTCACGCAATGAGTCCAGATAGGCTGGGAGGGGGGAATTGGCTAATTAATTTGAAGGTTTGGCATAATAGAGGGTACTGGAGATGGGCTTCCAGGGAGGCCCAATTTAGCTGCGATTGCGTGTTGCAGTGGTGATTCCTGAGGTTTGGCTGGGTGGCAAACTGAGCCACCTTACTATATAGGGCCTGTAGTCTATTCGTCTTGGTCCTTGCTACTCCCTGGAGTACTGGGGGCGCATAGGTGATTTTTGGAAGGAGGACGCTGGTGGTGATGGAGACCCTGGCTTCCGGTATCAGCAGGTTTTTCAGTCAGTAGGGGTGCCTAGTACTTCCTACTCTGGTGCCAGTAGAACATTTGCCGGCAAGCATGCAGTTTTACTGGGTGATTCTTTTCTTTACCTGCATGTCCTGCACTGCTTGACTGGTACTGTGCTATGGGAAAGCATGCAGTCCCACTGGTCAAGTGGGTGGCAAGTGTCTGAACACAATGGCAGGCTTGGGCGAGGGTAATGCAATGTGCCTGTGCTTGTTCCGCTATGGATTGCTGATGATGCAGGAGCAGGGAAATCGAGTGACCTTGTGGTTGACTACAAAATGACTGGCCAGCTAGGAAAAGCAGAATTTCTGCTCGATCTCTTACAAGGGACAATTTTTACCAGAGGCTGATAGTTATTCTAAGCTGCAGACAAGGTGAGCTGAGCTAAGATACCAATGTGGGGGGGGGGGTTACCATACAGCAAGAGGGTAGGGTATGGACGGGACCTACATGATTAAAAAAAAAAATCAGGTTTTATTAATAACCTGGCTGTTCTGTTATTTGTAAGAGAAAAGGCCAAAGGGGTGGTTATTGAGTGTTTGTATTTTTTTACTCACTTCTTTCTTTCGTGCTTATTATGAGAAATATAATAGATCAGAGGATACATTCAGAGTGACACAAAATGAGGGTGAAACAGACAAAATAAAATGTTCAATAACAAAAATGTAATTTGAAAATCACTGAGTATGAGGGTAGATAAGTCAACTGGACTAGAAAACATTCACCTAATGGCCTTTAAGGAACTAGAAAAAGAACTAGCAGAACCATTAACACATATATGTAGAGATTCCAGTGAGACAGGAGTTGTACCAGAGAGCTGGAGAAAGGCTATAGAGACTCCACTGTTTAAAGGAGAACAAACAAATTACAAACCAATCAGCCTGACTGCTATCTTTTGTGAAATTCTGGAATCTTTCATGACAGAAAAAGTATTTGAGGAGCTTAAAGAGTTGGAGCATAGAGCTAAAGTCCAAAATGGTTTCACTAGTAGGCATTCATGCTTAACTGACATTGACTTTTTACAAACCAGTTTTTACATGTTTGGTCAGTGGAATGCTGGTCGATGTTGTTTATTTCAGTAAGCATTTTATAAGGTATCATGTGGCAAAATGCTTAGGAGGCTTAATAACATAGGGTTAAATAGAAAAACAGTTAACTGGATTGCCTGCTGGAAATTGAAAAAAAAAAGAGAGTGAGAATAAATGGCATTGATTCAGAACAGGTAAGTTTGACAAGCAGAGTGCCACAGGGATCTGTACTTGGTCCACAATTAGTCAATGTGTATATTCAGGAAGTGAATAAAGAGGTAGAGGACTGGATTAGTAAGTTTTCAGATGATACAAGAATCAGTGGAGTAGCTGACGCAGAGCAGGACTCTATGGGAATCCAGAGGGATTTGGAAAAAATATGAGAGTTGTCAAATAAAGGACACATGTTTAACTCATTATTACAGGGAGACACTTTCTGAAGTCCAAGTTTTCCATTGCTTAACCTTGATAGTAAGTAATATGGCCACCCAGGCATAATTGAGTTAACAAGAAAAAAGTGCAGTGTTACATCTAGGAAGGAACAACAGGAAGGTCTGCTATTTTCCAAATTGTACTGAATTGAGAGAGGCAAAATAAGAGAACATAGGCATTATACAGTAACAACAAAAAAATGTTAAACAGAGTCAACAGTGTGGGACAACATCTAGAAAGGCAACACAAGATCGGGCTGCATCTGTAGGAACATTTTAAGTAGGGCAGGAAGTAATGGCATCACTGTATAGTGTTTACGATAGGCAGCAGTTCCATTACTGTTGCCAATTCTGGAATCCATACTGTAAAAAGAACATAGATAAACTGGAAAAGTCCAGAGAATAGCATCTAAATTATTGTTAGTCAGATAAAATAGGGAATACAGTGAAGATTGGATAACCTTAGCATACTTAGCCTGGAACTGGGGGTATGAAAACATATGAGTTTAAGAGGAGACTTAACTATTTTGCATGGTTTAATAATGGATGTGGGGGATGCAAACATATCAGGTTAAATATTCAACAAAGTGAAAACATAACAAGGTGCTACAACAAGCAACTGCAATTTTTTTTTTTTGTGGGACAGGCAAAAGTACTGCTAATCACAGAAGGGAGTAGGTACAGTGCCTTCAGAAAGTATTCTCCCCCTTGGATTTTGTCACATTTTGTGATGTTGCAAACTCAAATTAAAATACATTTATATGGGATTTTTTTGTCACATATCTACACAAATTACTCTATAACGTCAAAGTGGAATGAAACTTCTGGAATTTTTTGCACATGTAATGTAAAATAAAAACCTGAAATGTCTTGATTTGATAAGTATTCACCCCCTTTGCTATGACACTCCAAATTGAGCTCAGGTGCATCCAATTTCCTTGTGAGATCACTCTAAAACTTGAATGAAGTCCACCTGTCGTCAGTTCAAATGGTTGACATGATATTCAGAGGAAATACACCTGTCTATATAAGGTCCCGCTGTTGACAGTGCATGTCAGAGCAGAAACTCTATCATGAAGACCAAGGAGCTGTCCGTAGAACTCCATGATAGAATTGTGAGGAGGCATAAATCTGGGAAGGGGTATAAAAACATTTCTAGGGTGTTGAAAGTTCCCAGGAACACAGTCAAGTCCATCATTAGGAAATGGAAAGGTTACGGAACCACTCAGACTCTTCCTAGAGCAGGCCATCCTCCCAAACTGAGCAACTGGGCAAGAAGGACCTTAGTCATGGAACCCAATGACCACCCTGACAGAACTACAGAGTTCCATGGTTGAGATGGGAGAACCTGTCCAGAGGACAACAATCTCTTCAACACTTCACAGATGTAGCCTCTATGGGAGAGTGGCTAGACGGAAGCCACTCCTGAGAAAAGGCCACATAATAGCATGCCTGGAGTTTGCAAGAAGGCACGTGGCAGACTCTGAGACCATGTGACAAAAGATTCTCTGGTCTGATGAAACAAAAATTGAACTTTTTAGCCTGAATGCAAAGCGCTATGCCTGGCGCAACCCAAACACAGCTCATCACCTGTGTAACGCCATCCCTACCATGAAGCATGGTGGTGGCAGCATCATGTTATGGGGATGCTTTTCAGAGGCAGGGACTGGGGCACTTGTCAGGATAGAGGGAACAATGAATGTAGCCAAATACAGGCACATCCTTGAGGAGAACCTGCATCAGTCTGCAATAGATCTTGGACTGGGGCGAAGATTTATGTTCCAACAGGACAATGACCCCAAGCATACAGCCAAAGCAACACTGGGTGGCTTCAGAACAAGAAGGTGAATGTCCTTGAGTGGCCCAGCCAAAGCCCAGACTTGAACCCATTGAGAATCTGTGGAAAGACTTAAAGATTGGTGTTCACCGACACTCCCCATCCAACTTGACAGAGCTTGAGCAAATCTGCAAGGAAGAATGGGCGAAAATCCCCAAATCCAGATGTGCAAAGCTGATACAGACATACCCAAGAAGACTCAAAGCTGTAATTGCTGCCAAAGGTGCTTCTACAAAGTATTGACTCAGGGGGGTGAATACTTAAGTAAACAAGATATTTCAGTTTTTAATGTTTCATACACTTTTGTTACACAATAAAAATATGTTTGCCCCTTTAAATTGTTGAGTATGCTGTGTGTATCAAGGGGGAAACAAATCATTTCAATGCACTAAAAATTCTGGTAGTAACACAACAAAATGTGACAAAATCCAAGCGGGGTGAATACTTTTTGAAGGCACTGTATATGGAATGTACTTCTAAGTAGCATAGTAAATGTAGAAAGCAGAGATATGTTGATGAAAAAGTTAAATGATTACTTACAGAAGTCAAATGTAGATAGCTACTACCATTAAGATGTGTGTACAGATTCCAGGGGCGACTGGACTGCTTCTGTTTCAAAATGTGAATGTTTGTATGTACCGTATGTACTCACCAAACCCAGACTGGGACACAGTTCCCACAAAAAAACAAACTTATCTAAGATGACTGGGTGAAAATTGTTTATTCATTGTGCAAAAGATGTGAACATATGCAAAACTAGTAGTGCCCAGAATGATCCGCATGAACACTTTTGTGATCAGTTGACGTTTTGTGCCTAACTTACATGGCACGTCCTCAAAGATGCCCTGCCCATGTCCTTGCATGTTATTTATACTATGATCAAAATTATACTGCAGTTAACACTTGTAACAGTTGAATGTTTCACAAAGTCTTCCAGGTAAGTCTGTTTTTTGTGTCACCTGTGTCCCAGCCTGGGTTTGGTGAATAGCCCCCTGTTTTAGATTGCTTTATGGAATTTCCTTGTTCCAAAAATGTATGCAACCATGTTAGTCCTTGGATAACTGGATTTATTGAATATTGTGATAGCTTTTATCAGACCACCAAATAAATGTATGTAGATGAATTCTGGGCTGAATTGGCAAGGGCGCGAAAGACCTTCTGCCTCACCTAAGGGCCACCAAGTCTGCCACTACTCCCCCAGAGGATGCCTAGGAAGAGGCAGAGCAGTTGGACTTTGCTGGGCTCCAGTAGGGTGGGGTCAGGTGGCGGGAAGGGTGCATGCTCCTCAGCCTGTACTACTGCTGAATTACTTCACTGTGCTGAAAGAACAGAGCAGCCAAGAGGAGGAATCCATAGCAGTGGGAAAGGAGGCAGTGGGGCTCTTCAGAAGAGGAGGCCTTAAAGAGAGAGATAGATGTCCCCAGCTGAGGAGGAATTAGCTGCTGGTGGGGTACTCTGTTGTTAGGGGGATAGACTTGGGGATGTGGGGGAAGAAGGGAGAGGGAGGGGAGGTGCTTAAGAGCTGTTTTGACTTGGACCTATGGAGAGTATATCCAGAGGATCACTAAGACAGCAGAAGATAGGAGGGAGTTAGATGTCATTGTCCACCTGGGGAGAAATAACCTCGCAATGGACAGGGTAGGGATAGTACAGAGTAATTTCAGGGATGTAGGGAGTGGCGGCAACCAGATGGCGGGCACAGTGGCTTTTGTCAAGGTGTTACATGTGTACGTCCAGTAGGGAGGAAAGGGTACTCAGCACCAGGACATTTAACAATTGGTTAAAGGTATAGTGCATCGAGTAGGTCTTCAGCTCCATTGGAGACCGGGGCCAGCCTGGGAGGATATGGGCCTCTGTAAGGGAGATGGCCTACATCCTTCCAGGAAGGGCACCACAGTCCTTAATGGTAGCTGAAGTGTTACTTGGATAATGATTTAAAGTAGCCAGGGGAAGGCTGTAAAACTAACACGGGCAACAATTACCTCCCCCCCCCAGATCATGGAGCATTAAGGAGAAAAGGCTCAAGGGGAGTAAAATACCATTGGTAGGGATGCAAAGACAATGTGGTGGGGACAAGGCAAAGGAAAAGGGTGGTATAAATCAGGTAAGCAAGAATAAATGTATAAAGGAGACAGGAAATGGAGAAGATAAAAATAGAAAAAGTGGGCCAGGTGGAGCTTCAGGGGACAGTGCAGACAGCCGAAGGGGTGAACCAGGGAAGCAGGCATGGAGGGCGTAAGGACTAGAGAGTCATTTGTGCCAATACAAGGAGTCTGTAAAATAAAATTCTGGACCTTTTGGCCATAATGTTGAAGACAGCCTTCATCTGGTGGCCATAAAGAGTTGTGGAACACTGAGCACCACAACAGGGAGATGGCTATAACTGGCTACTTTATATTCAGGAGAGACAGGGCAGGGAACCAGGGAGGAGGGGTTGCACCGTATGTGAGGGAGAGAATTAAAGTCATAGAGGTACAGTGTCAGCAACATAAAAAGGAAGGCCTTGAGGTGAAATGGGCCATCCTGAAGACAGGCTCTAGGGCCACCATTTGTACTGGGATGGAATACAGACCTCAAGCACTGGGAGAGGAATTGAATAAGGTGCCATCATCAGAATGGCAGGTAAGGGAGAGGTGCTGCTAGTTATGACTTCAATCCGCCAGAGGTGGAGTACAGCCTTCCACAGTGGCTTCGGCAAGGAGCATGGACATCCTTGACTCCCTACAAAGGCCTTTTTCAGACAGCTAGTAAATGATCCCACTAGAGGAGGGGCAGTGCTGGACCTGATGCTTGCAAACAGGGGCAACATTGCAGACATTCCTAGATATCAGTAATCACTGTACAGAGTAATCACTCTACACCGGCGTTTAACATAAAAACAGGAGCAGTGAAAACACACACAGGGCAAAGGTCCTGGACTTTAGGAGGTGGATTTTAAAGAAATGGGAGACTTCCTCAGAAACTGCCTCATGGGGGATTGCCTGGGGGTAGAGGCATGGTGGTGAACAATAAAGGAGGGTATAATTAAGGCTACCAGCATTTGTGTGAAGGAAGTGAGTAAAAGGAAAAGGAAAAAAAAGAGACTGCTATGGCACTCTAGGGAAGTGACCAACGTGGTGAAGGAAAAAAGGGTTGCAGTCAGGTGGTATAATTAAGCACAGAATGAGGAGAATAGGGAGCTATACCAAGTAAAACAGAAGGAAGAAGATAAGGTGGTGAGAGAGCAAAGGCACAGGGAAATCAAAGGAAAGGATAAACAAAGGGGTAGCTAAAGGGAATAAGACTTTCTTCTGATACATAAGTGAAAAGAGAAAATCAAAGAGAGGGATAGTAAGGATTAAGATGGTGGTGCGGGGCGGTGCAGAAAAGGACAAAGAAAAAGCTGCCATCAGAAGTACTTAGAAGTGTGTCCTCTGGGAGGGTCTCAGATCTTGCCCCAGTGTGCCAAGGTCTCCCCTGCAAAGCTCCGATCCCCTTATTTTAAAGAGGAAGTAAACATTGCAGGGGTCACTCAAACTGTGAAAGCCCATGAAAAGACATTTCAAACATGGTACTGGACTTCCTTGTAGGTGTATGAAGTCCTGCGTTATGACTCTCTAATTAATCTGTAAATCAAAACAAGGCAGCAGCCATTTTAAAACAGAAAGTGATGTCACTGAGGGGCAAGCTGCATGTTGTTAATTACAGTTTGCCCCTCAGTGACATCACTGTTGGTCTCGTGATTCAGTGAAATGGCTGCTGAATGGTTTTGATTTACTGATGATTTAGGTATTCATATCTCAGGACTCCTAACATCTACAGGTAAGCCCAATACCTCATTTGAAAGATCTTTGTATGGGTTTTCACAATTTGAGTAAGTTCTGTAATGTTTACTTCCCCTTTAAAATACATAGAAACATAGACGTTGACAGCAGATAAGGACCACAAGGCCCATCCAGTCTGCCCATTTTTTCTACCTTATGAATGTGCCATAGGCCTGTACTCTGTCAATGGGCTATCTATTCATACTCATCTTTATTGCTCCCTTATGCCTGTCCCATGCCTGTTTGAAGCCCTGCACTGTATTCATATCCACCACTTCCTAAGGTAGGCCATTTCATGTATCCACCACCCTTTCTGTGAAAAAGAACTTCCTCATATTTCCCCTTAATCGGCCTCCCTCTAATCTCATGCTGTGTCCTCCTATCCTGCTATTTTTATGTTGTCTTGCATGTGCAGTGCAGATAAAATATTGTGGTTGCTTGAGTGGAGAAGCAGGTTTTGGACATGCGGTCCTGCTGCAGCCAATGGCGCCACTGCTTTTTCTGGCGGGGCTCTGTGACACCAATGGCACAGGATGCTGTCTATGACAGCAGTTGAGAAGCATGCCACCAACTTGAAAGAAATCAGCTGCTGCAATCAGGAGTCGGGTGGTACCTGATTGCAGCAGCAGCTCTGATTGCCTTGTCTGGTTATCCCTTACAAGAAACATGGTGGCAGCTTCAACGTCACTTCTCACAGAAGCAAATATAGAAACATAGAAGTTGACGGCAGATAAGGACCGCAAGGCCCATCCAGTCTGCCCATTTCTTTTTCTACCTTATAAATGTGCCATCGACCTTTGCTCTGTCAGTGGCCTATCTATTCATAGTCATTTGTATTGTTCCCTTATGCCTATCCCATGCCTGTTTGAAGCCCTGCACTGTATTCATAGCCACCACTTCTTGTGGTAAGCCATTCCATGCATCCACCACCCTTTCTGTGAAAAAGAATTTCCTCACATTCCCCCTTAATCGGCCTCCCTCTAATCTCATGTTGTGTCCTCTTGTCCTGCTATTTTCTTATATTTAAACATGTTAGACTCTTTCACCTTGTTTATGCCCTTAAGGTGTTTGAATGCCTCGATCATATCACCTCTCCCTCCTTTGCTCAAGGGTATACATATTGAGCTCCGTTAATCTGTCCTCATATGTCTTCTGATGCAGTCCCTGCACCATTTTGGTTACCTCTTCTGGACTGCCTCAATTTGGTTAATGTCCTTGTGAAGGTGTGGCCTCCAATACTGCACGCAGTACTCAGATGGGGCCTAACCAGTGTCTTGTACAGAGGGATTATTACCTCCCTCTTACGACTTGTGATACCCTACTAATACACCCTAACACCCCCTAGCCTCACTCTACTGCTTTAGAGGTCTTCTTGATGATTTTAGGTCATCAGTGATGATGATGCCCAAGTCTCTTTCTTCCTTTGTGACTGCTAGCAACTCCTCCCAGCCTATATGTGGCTTCAGGGTTTCTCTTCCTATATGCATGATTTTGCACTTCTTTGCATTAAATCCCAGTTGCCACTCTTCTGACCATTCTGCTAGTTTATCCAGATCTCTTCTCATTCTGCCCACCCCATCTGGATCATCTACTCTGTTGCAGATCTTGGTGTCATCTGAAAACAGACAAGCCTTACCCTCTAGTCCATCTGCAAGGTCACTAATGAAGATGTTGAAGAGGACTGGTCCCAGGACTGATCCCTGAGGTACCCCACTTGTGACTTGCATCTCTTCTGACTGTATACCATTTACCACCACTCTCTGTTTTCTGCCCGTCAACCAGTTTGCCACCCAGTTGACCAACTTCTAACTCACCCCGAGCCTACCCAGCTTATTTATCAATCTTCTATGTGGAACAGTGTCAAAAGCTTTGCTGAAGTCAAGGTATGCGACATCAACTGCTCCCCCTTGGTCCACCACTCTGGTTACCCAGTCAAAGAAATCTATGAGATTAGTTTGACAGGACCTTCCTTTTGTAAACCCATGCTGTCTTGGATCCTGTGCCCCTATGGATTCCAGGTGTTGCACTATCCTTTCCTTAAGGAGTGCCTCCATAATCTTGCCCACTACTGAGGTAAGACTGACCGGTCTGTAGTTCCCCGCCTCCTCCCTGCTACCACTCTTGTGGAGCGGGATCACATGAGCCCTTCTCCAGTCTTCTGGGACCTCTCCTGTGCTCAGAGACTCACTAAACAATTCTGCTAATGGCTCTGCTAGTTCCTCCTTTAGCTCCTTAAGTACCCTGGGATGTATGCCATCAGGTCCCATTGCCTTATCCACCCTGAGCTTAGCAAGCTCTTGTAGGACCCTTTCTTTTGTGAAGGGAGTAGTGCTCACCTCCTCCCCCTGTGTCCATGATGCTGAGCTGTGGGCCCTGCCCTACCTTCTCTTCAGTAAATACTGAGAAAAAGTATCTATTTAGGATAGATGCCTTTACAGGGTCCTCCTCACATGCTCCTTTTCTCCATTAAGCTTAGCAATACCCCTCTGGATTTTCTCCTTTCACTAATGTATCTATAGAAAGTCTTGTCACCTTCTTTTACTGTTCAGCTAGTGTTTCCTCAGTTTGGGACTTTGCCTGCCTTACTGCCTTACCTGCTTCCCTTAGGGCAGTTTGGTATGCCTCCCTATCTTCATCCCGCTGTGTTCCCTTATATTTCCTGAAGGCCAGACTTTTGGCTCTGACCTTTTCTGCTACTGTATTTGAGAACCAAAGTGGTTTCCTTCTTCTTTTACACTTCCTTTTCTGTCTAACACAATGGGATGTTGCTTCAAGTATTGCATCCTTAATGCTTGCCCACTTTGCCTGTACCCCCTCACCTGTGTTTCTTTTTGCCAGGGCTAGCTTAACTCTGTTGGCCATCTTATCAAAGTCATCTCCTCTGAAGTCTTGCCTTGGAATGGGATGATTTAGATGTAGTAGCCAAATTGAACCATACCATGTGATGGTCACTGGCCCCCAGGTGACCTTCTACCTGGAGATATGTGATCCCTTCTTTGTTAGTCAGTACTAGATCTAGGATAGCCCTGTCTCTTGTGGGTTGCTGTACCAGTTGTTTGAGGCCTTCCCCCTGCAGAGAATCCACTATGAGTCTAGTTCTGGCAGATGTTCCTGCTGGTATTGACCAATCTGTATCTGGCATGTTGAAGTCTCCCATTATCAGAACCTCCCCTTTAGCTGTCATGTTTTGTATATCTTCTAACAGTAATGTGTCTATGTCCTCCTCTGGTCTGGGGGCCTGTAGACAACCCCAGTTCTTATGGCTGTCCCATTTCTGTTTCCAGGGTGACCCACAGTTCTTCTGGCTCTTTATGTGTATTCTGAATTTCTGTAGCTTTGATATTTTCATTAACATACAGGGCCACTCCTCCCCCTTTTGCACCTCGGTCTCTTCTGAACAATACATAGCCAGGTACTGAAGTCTCCCAAGTGTGGTTACTGGTAAACCACGTCTCACTAGTGCTACTATGTCAGTTTAGCCTCTGACATTATTGCCTGCAGGTCTGGGATCTTATTTCCCAGGCTGTGAGCATTGTGTACATGATTTTCCATTGGCCAGATTTTGGTGTGTTAGTTGTTGGTGAAGTTTGGCATTACTCCTGGCAAATGGTATGGAAGACAAACCTTTTTCTTACCTGGTTGGTTCAAATGAGCGGCAAACATGCTGAATTCCTGTTTGACCACTAGCTGAGGGAGGGTGTTCTTCCATTCGACGTGTAAGGTGCACCCCTCTCCCCATTGCTAGTTTAAATATTCTGCAAAGACGTCAAACTTCTGCCCCAATGCACTGACTCCCTCTTTAGTCAGATGCAGTCCATCAAATTTAAGAACTCTTCGCTCCCAGAACTGTTGCTGTTCCCTACAAATCTGTGTCCTTTTTCCTGGCACCAGTCCTTGAGCCACGTGTTTAGCTCCCTATCTCCCCTTCTGACCTTCCGTCCATCTGCTCCCTCCCAGACTGGCAGGATCTCAGAGAAGGAGATGCTGGACGAAATAGATGATAGTTTGTCACCCAGCCTAGTCAGGTGTTCCTTGGTCTCCACAACTGACCGGCTGGTGAGATCATTAGTCCCCACGGTACTAGGACATCAATGTTTTCTCCTGCTTTGTGAACAATTTTAGCACGCGGTCAGTGTCTCTCCATGCTGATGTACCTGGGAGACATCTGACCATCACCCTGGCTGGAGATGGGTATCAACTCCCGAATCATGGAGTCTCCTATGATCAAGTTTTTGGATTTCTTTGTGCTTGTTTAGTTTTGGTTCCTCATTTGGGTGAGTTTTGTTGTGCTAGCTCCTGTGCTGCAGTGTTCTGCTCTGCAGTGTCTTCTGCCTCTTTATTTGATTTCAGAGATAGAGGCAGATACCTGTTTGTAGTATTTATATGGTTTTTGGAGGTAATGTGTTGGAGAGCAGAGAGTGATGGGGCACCTGATTTGCTCCTCCTAACCACCTGCCTACCTCCTGGACCAACTACCCTCTGTGGTCGAGGTTTTTCTGTTGGATGCTGGGGAAATGGCAGGTGGTTCTTATAATGTATTTCCTCTTCAATATGAAATTTGAGGCGTGCAATCTCTGCCCATGCTGCCCGGAGCTGATCCCTAAGATCTCCAAAGGCTCAGCATGTAGGACAGTGTCCCAATCCTGTAGACTGTCCTCTGAAAATTGTTCCACAGTACCTGCAGTTAATGAAATCCATTCCAAATAAGTTGCTGGGTTTGTAACCTAGTCAGAGTAATTAGAAGGAAAAAATGCAAGTAATGGTTTAATTGTGTTTTGTTTAACTTGTTATAACAAGTTAAATTACTAGTGCCCTGTAAATGAGATCACCTTGTGGAGGCTCCACTGATCCGCCCTTCCTGCACTGCCACAGGAAATGTCACAACTGTGGTACCCTATAAAGGAGTGTAGCGGGGTGGTTGGGGATGGGGGTGGGTGGCTGGGCCCTTCCCATGCCTAAAAAGAAGAACCACGGACGAAAGAACAAGGAGGTAAGAGCAGAAACAATTAGTCAATAACAAATGCAGTAACCCAGAAAGCTTATCCTAATGTTAGATAAAACTGTAAAACCTGTAAAGCACCACCTGTAACAATTTCAGAGAAGATATACGCTGTAAGAAACACTTTGCTCCAGAGAAAAATAAAGCAGTAACAGAAGATATACCTTGCAAAAGACAATTTGAATCAGAAGATTACAGGAGTAATCTGTTAGCACACACCTGTAGGCACACCTTGTAATAATGCAGAAGGTATACCAGCAACAATATTGAATCAGAAAAATAAAGTAATGAAATGTTAGCAACAAACAGTAGCAATCCCTGTGAGTAAAAAATAAAACACCACCACACAGTAAATCTGTTAGCCAACTAAATCTTAATCCTTCTCCTTGCTCTGGTAAGTTTCTCTACTCTGCCTTTCAAGCAGTCTTAGGAGAAAAGCTCAGGTGAAGCTAGGTGCCTTGGCCAGCAAACCAAGTCTTCTACCTCAAGATATCAACTAACCTGACTTTTAACCCTTCTTTCTGTTGGAAATTACTGACAGTTTGCCAGCTCCACCCCCATATACACACTAATCCTTTGAAGAGCAGTGGGAGGAAAAGCAATTAGCTCCTTCAATGTGAGAAGGAGACTGAAACACCTCTGAGACAACAAACCTTTTCAACAAACAAGAATAAAATAAAACACAGTGTCAAACAATAATTTTGCTTAGCCCAATGATAAAAAAGTCACAAAAAATGTAAGCTCCACCTGTAATACAGTAATTTCAGAGAAGATATACGCTGTAAGAAACACTTTGCTCCAGAGAAAAATAAAGCAGTAACAGAAGATATACCTTGCAAAAGACAATTTGAATCAGAAGATTACAGGAGTAATCTGTTAGCACACACCTGTAGGCACACCTTGTAATAATGCAGAAGAAGGTATACCAGCAACAACAATTTGAATCAGAGAAAAAAATAAAGCAATTAAATGTTAGCAACAAACAGTAGCAATCCCTGTGAGTAAAAATAAAACACCACCACACAGTAAATCTGAGCCAAACTAAATCTTAATCCTTCTCCTTGTTCTGGTAAGTTTCTCTACTCTGCCTTTCAAGCAGTCTTAGAAGGAAAAAGCTCAGGTGAAGCTAGGTGCCTTGGCCCAGCAAACCAAGTCTTCTACCTCCAAGATATCCAACTAACCTGACTTTTTAACCTTCTTTCTGTTGGAAGTTACTGACAGTTTGCCAGCTCCACCCCCACATACACACTCTAATCCTTTGGAAGAGCTGTGGAGGAAAGCAGAGTCTCCTTCAAAGTGAGAAGGAGACTGAAACACCTCTGAGACAACAAACCTTTTCAACAAACAAGAATAAATAAAACACAGTGTCAAACAATAATTTGCTTAGCCCAATGATAAAAAAGTCACAAAAATGTAAGCTCCACCGACATGCAGTAATTTCAGAGAAGATATACGCTAAGAAACACTTTGCTCCATAGAAAAATAAAGCAGTAACAGAAGATATACCTTGCAAAGACAATTCGAATCAGAAGATTACAGGAGTAATCTGTTAGCACACACACCTGTAGGCACACCTTGTAATAATGCAGAAGAAGGTATACCAGCAACAACAATTTGAATCAGAGAAAAATAAAGCAATGAAATGTTAGCAACAAACAGTAGCAATCCTGTGAGTAAAAAATAAAAAACACCACCACACAGTAAATCTGCTTAGCCAAACTAAATCTCAATCCTTCCCTTGCTCTGGTAAGTTTATCTACTCTGCCTTTCAAGCAGTCTTAGAAGGAAAAGCTCAGGTGAAGCTAGGTGCCTTGGCCAGCAAACCAAGTCTTCACTCAAAATATCAACTAACCTTGACTTTTAACCCTTCTTTCTGTTGGAATTATTGACAGTTTGCCAGCTCCCACCCCACATACACACCTAATCCTTTGGAAGAGCTGGGGAGGAAAAGCAATTAGTCTTCAATGTGAGAAGGAGACTGAAACACCTCTGAGACAACAAACCTTTCAACAAACAAGAATAAAATAAAACACAGTGTCAAACAATACTTTGTTAGTCTAATGATAAAAAGTCACAAAATGTAAGCTCCACCTGTAATACAGTAATTTCAGAGAAGATATCGCTGTAAGAAACACTTTGCCCAGAGAAAAATAAAGCAGTAACAGAAGATATACCTTGCAAAAGACAATTTGAATCAGAAGATTACAGGAGTAATCTGTTAGCACACCCTATGTACACACCTTGTAATAATGCAGAAGAAGGTATACCAGCAACAACAATTTGAATCAGAGAAAAAATAAAGCAATAAAATGTTAGCAACAAACAGTAGTAATCCCTGTGAGTAAAAAATAAAAACACCACCACACAGTAAATCTGCTTAGCCAAACTAAATCTTAATCCTTCTCCCTTGGTCTGGTAAGTTTCTCTACTCTTCCTTTCAAGCAGTCTTAGAAGGAAAAAGCTGAGGTGAAGCTAGGTGCCTTGGCCAGCAAACCAAGTCTTCTACCTCCAAGATATCAACTAACCTGACTTTTTAACCCTTCTTTCTGTAGGAAATTACTGACAGTTTGCCAGCTCCACCCCCCACATACACACCTAATCCTTTGGAAGAGCTGTGGGAGGAAAAGCAAATAGCTCCTTCAATGTGAGAAGGAGACTGAAACACCTCTGAGACAACAAACCTTTTCAACAAACAAGAATAAAATAAAACACAGTGTCAAACAATAATTTTGCTTAGCCCAATGATAAAAAAGTCACAAAAATGTAAGCTCCACCTGTAATACAGTAATTTCAGAGAAGATATACGCTGTAAGAAACACTTTGCTCCAGAGAAAAATAAAGCAGTAACAGAAGATATACCTTGCAAAAGACAATTTGAATCAGAAGATTACAGGAGTAATCTGTTAGCACACACCTGTAGGCACACCTTGTAATAATGCAGAAGAAGGTATACCAGCAACAACAATTTGAATCAGAGAAAAATAAAGCAATGAAATGTTAGCAACAAACAGAGCAATCCATGTGAGTAAAAATAAAAACACCACCACACAGTAAATCTGCTTAGCCAAACTAAATCTCAATCCTTCTTTGCTCTGGTAAGTTTCTCTACCTGCCTTTCAAGCAGTCTTAGACTGAAAGCTCAGGTGAAGCTAGGTGCCATGGCCAGCAAACCAAGTCTTCTACCTCAAAATATCAACTAACCTGACTTTTAACCCTTCTTCTGTTGAAATTACTGACAGTTTGCCAGCTCCAGTCCCACATACACACCTAATCCTTTGAAGAGCTGTGGAGGAAAGTAATTAGCTCCTTCAATGTGAGAAGGAGACTGAAACACCTCTGAGACAACAAACCTTTTCAACAAACAAGAATAAAATAAAACACAGTGTCAAACAATAATTTTGCTTAGCCCAATGTTAAAAAAGTCACAAAAAATGTAAGCTCCACCTGTAATAGAGTAATTTCAGAGAAGATATACGCTGTAAGAAACACTTTGCTCCATAGAAAAATAAAGCAGTAACAGAAGATATACCTTGCAAAAGACAATTTGAATCAGAAGATTACAGGAGTAATCTGTTAGCACACACCTGTAGGCACACCTTGTAATAATGCAGAAGAAGGTATACCAACAACAATTTGAATCAGAGAAAAAATAGCAATGAAAAGTTAGCAACAAACAGTAGCAATCCCTGTGAGTAAAAAATAAAAACACCACCACACAGTAAATCTGCTTAGCCAAACTAAATCTCAACCCTTCTCCCTTGCTCTGGTAGTTTATCTACTCTGCCTTTCACAGTCTTAGAAGGAAAGCTCAGGTGGTTTAGGTGCCTCTACAAAACCAAGTCTTCACCTCCAAAATATCAACCTGACTTTTAACCCTTCTTTCTGTTGAAATTACTGACAGTTTGCCAGCTCCACTCCCCACATACACACCTAATCCTTTGGAAGAGCTGTGGAGGAAAAGCAATTAGCTCCTTCAATGTGAGAAGGAGACTGAAACACCTCTGAGACAACAAACCTTTTCAACAAACAAGAATAAAAATAAAACACAGTGTCAAACAATAATTTTACTTAGCCCAATGATAAAAAAGTCACAAATGTAAGCTCCACCTGTAATACCAGTAATTTCAGAAGGATATACGCTGTAAGAAACACTTTGCTCCAGAGAAAAATAAAGCAGTAACAGAAGATATACCTTGCAAAGAGACAATTTTGAATCAGAAGATTACAGGAGTAATTGTTAGTTATTGCACACCTGTAGGCACACCTTGTAATAATGCAGAAGAAGGTATACCAGCAACAACAATTTGAATCAGAGAAAAAATAAAGCAATTAAATGTTAGCAACAAACCAGTAGCAATCCGTGTGTGGGAGTAAAAAATAAAACACCACCACAGTAAATCTGCTTAGCCAACCAAATCTCAATCCTTCTTCTCCCTTGCTCTGGTAAGTTTATTCACTCTGCCTTCAAGCAGTCTTAGAAGGAAAGCTCAGGTGAAGCTAGGTGCCTTGGCCAGCAAAACCAAGTCTTCTACCTCCAAGATATCAACCAATCCTGACTTTTAACCCTTCTTTCTGTTGGAAATTACTGACAGTTTGCCAGCTCAACTCTGCTTATACACAATTCCTAATCCTTTGGAAGAGCTGTGGGAGGAAAGCAACTAGCTCCTTCAAAGTGAGAAGGAGACTGAAACACCTCTGAGACAACAAACCTTTTCAACAAACAAGAATAAAATAAAACACAGTGTCAAACAATAATTTTGCTTAGCCCAATGTTAAAAAGTCACAAAATGTAAGCTCCACCTGTAATACAGTAATTTCTAGAGAAGATGTACGCTGTAAGAAACACTTTGCTCCAGAGAAAATAAAGCAGTAAACAGAAGATATACCTTACAAAAGACAATTTGAAACAGAAGATTAAAGGAGAAATCTGTTACTTTTGCACCTGTGAAGCACACCTTAGTAATAATGCAGAAGAAGGTATACCAGCAAATTAATAATTTGAATCAGAGAAATAAAGCAATAAAATGTTAGCAACAAACAGTAGCAATCCCTTGTGAGTAAAAAAATAAACACCACCACTATTTAAATCTGTTTAGCCAAACTAAATCTTAATCCTTCCTCGCTTGCTGGGTAAGTTTCTACTCTGCCTTTCAAGCAGTCTTAGAAGGAAAAGCTCAGGGAGCTAGGTGCCTGGCCAGCAAACCAAGTCTTCTACTCAAGATATCAACTAACCTGACTTTAACCCTTCTTTCTGTTGGAAATTACTGACGATTTTCCAGCTCCACACACTAACCCTTTGGAAGGGCTGTGGGAGGAAAAGCAGTGCTCCTTCAATGTGAGAGGGCTGAAACACCTCTGACAACAAACCTTTTCAAACAAACAAGAATAAAATAAAACACAGTGTCAAACAATAATTTTGTTTAGCCCAATGATAAAAACTCAGAAAATGTAAGCTCCAATTGTAATACAGTAATTTCAGAGAAGATATATCGCTGTAAGAAACACTTTGCTCCAGAGAAAAAATAAAGCAGTAACAGAAGATATCCTTGCAAAAAGACAATTTGAAACAGAAGATTACAGGAGTAATCTGTTAGCATATCACCTGTAGGCACACCTGTAATAATGCAGAAGAAGGTATACCAGCAACAACAATTTGAATCGGAGAAAAAAAAGCAATAAAATGTTGTATCAATAAACAGTAGCAATCCCTGTGAGTAAAAAAATAAAGACCACCACACAGTAAATCTGCTTAGCCAAACTAAATCTTTACCTTCTCCTTTGCTCTGGTAAGTTTCTCTACTCTGCCTTTCAAGCAGTCTTAGAGAGGAAAGCTCAGGTGAAGCTAGGTGCCTTGGCCAGCAAACCAAGTCTTCCACTCAAAATATCAGTAACCTGACTTTTTAACCCTTCATTTTGTGTTGGAAATTACTGACAGTTTGCCAGCTCACCTCCACATACACACCTAATCCTTTGGAAGAGCTGTGGAGGAAGCAATTAGTTCTTCAATGTGAGAAGGAGACTGAAACACCTCTGAGACAACAAACCTTCAACAAACAAGAATGAAATAAAACACAGTGTCAAACAATAATTTTGCTTAGCCCAATGATAAAAAAGTCACAAAAATGTAAGCTCCACCTTTAATACAGTAATTTCAGAGAAGTTATACGTTAAGAAACACTTTGCTCCAGAGAAAATAAAGCAGTAACAGAAGATATACCGTATGCTTGACAATTTGAATCAGAAGATTACAGGAGTAATTCGTTAGCTGCTTTACCTGTAGGCACACCTTGTAATAATGCAGAAGAAGGTATACCAGCAACAACAATTTGAATCAGAGAAAAAAAAGCAATGAAAAGTTAGCAACAAACAGTAGCAATCCCTGATGAAAAGCAAAAAACACCACCACACACAGTAAATCTGTAATGAAACTAAATCTTTCAATCCTTCTCCCTTGCTCCCGTGAGTTTATCTACTCTGCCTTTCAAGCAGTCTTAGAAGGAAAGCTCAGGTGAAGCTAGGTGCCTTGGCCAGCAAAACCAAGTCTCTACCTCCAAAATATCAACTAACCTGACTTTTTAACCTTCTTTCTGTTGGAAATTACTGACAGTTTGCCAGCTCTACCCCATATTACACACCTAATCTTTTGGAAGAGCTGTGAGGAAAGCAATTAGCTCCTTCAATGAGAAGGAGACTGAAACACCTCTGAGACAACAAACCTTTTTCAACAAACAAGAATAAAATAAAACACAGTGTCAAACAATAATTTTGCTTTGCCCAATGATAAAAAAGTCACAAAAATGTAAGCTCCACCTGTAATACAGTAATTTCAGAGAAGATATACGCTGTGAGAAACACTTTGCTCCAGAGAAAAATAAAGCAGTAACAGAAGATATACCTTACAAAAAGACAATTTGAAACAGAAGATTAAAGGAGTAATCTGTTAGCACACACCTGTAGGCACACCTTGTAATAATGCAGAAGAAGGTATACCAGCAACAACAATTTGAATCAGAGAAAAAAAGCAATAAAATGTTAGCAACAAACAGTAGCAACCTCAGTGAGTAAAAAAATAAAACACCACCACACAGTAAATCTGCTTAGCCAAACTAAATCTTAATCCTCTCCTTGCTCTGGTAAGTTTCTCTACTCTGTCTTTCAAGCAGTCTTAGAAGGAAAGTCTCAGGTGAAGCTGGGTCGCCTTGGCCAGCAAACCAAGTTCTACCTCCAAGATATCAACTAACCTGACTTTTAACCCTTCTTTCTGTTGGAATTACTGACAGTTTGCTGCTCCCCTCCACATACACACACCTAATCCTTTGGAAGAGCTGTGGGAGGAAAAGCAATTAGCTCCTTCAATGTGAAGGAGACTGAAACACCTCCTGAGACAACAAACTTTTCAACAAACAAGAATAAAATAAACACAGTGTCCAAACAATGATTTTGTTAGCCCAATGTTAAAAACGTCACAAAAATGTAAGCTCCACCTGTAATAGAGTAATTTCAGAGAAGATCGCTGTAAGAAACACTTTGCTCCAGAGAAAAATAAAGCAGTAACAGAAGATATACCTTGCAAAAGACAATTTGAATCAGAAGATTACAGGAGTAATCTGTTAGCACACACTTGTAGGCACACCTTGTAATAATGCAGAAGAAGGTATACCAGCAACAACAATTTGAATCAGGAAAAAAAAAAGCAATAAAATGTTAGCAACAAACAGTAGTAATCCCTGTGAGTAAAATCAAAACACCACCACAGTAAATCTGCTTAGCCAAACTAAATCTTAATCCTTCTCCTGCTCTGGTACAGTTTCCTCTACTCTGGCTTTCAAGTAGTCTTAGAAGGAAAGCTTCTGGTGAAGCTAGGTGCCTTGGCCAGCAAACCAAGTCTTCTACCTCCAAGATATCAACTAACCTGACTTTTTAACCCTTCTTTCTGTTGGAATATTGACAGTTTGCCAGCTCAACCCCCATACACACCTAATCCTTTGGAAAACAGCCAGGAGGAAAAGCAAATAGCTCCTTCAGTAATGAGAAGGAGACACAGAAACCCCTCTGAGACAACAAACCTTTTCAACAAACAAAGAATAAAATAAAACACAGTGTCAAACAATAATTTGTAGCCCAATGATAAAAAGTCACAAAATGTAGCTCCTATAATACAGTAATTTCAGAAGATATACGCTGTAAGAAACACTTTGCTCCAGAGAAAAATAAAGCATTAACAGAAGATATACTTCTCAAAGACAATTTGAATCAGGAAGATTACAGGAGTAATCTGTTAGCACACACACCTGTAGGCACTCCTTGTAATAATGCAGAAGAAGGTATACCAGCTACAACAATTTGAATCAGAGAAAAAAAAATCAATGAAATGTTAGTAACAAACAGAAGCAGTAATCCTGTGTGAGTAAAAATAAAAAACACCACCACATTGTAAATCTGCTTAGCCAAACTAAATCTCAATCCTTCTCCCGTTGCTCGTAAGTTTCTCTACTCTGCCTTCAAGCAGTCTTAGAAGGAAAAAGCTCAGGTGAGCTAGGTGCCTGGCCAGCAAACCAAGTCTTCTACCTCCAAAATATCAACTAACCTGACTTTTTAACCCTTCTTTCTGTTGGAAATTACGACAGTTTGCTAGCTCCACCCACATACACCTAATCCTTTGGAAGAGCTGTGGGAGGAGGAGAAAGCAATTAGCTCCAATGTGAGAAGGAGACTGAAACACCTGTAGACAACAAACCTTTCAACAAACAAGAATAAAATAAAACACAGTGTCAAACAATACTTTTGTAGGCCAATGATAAAAAGTCTCACAAAATGTAAGCTCCACCTGTACACAGTAATTTCAGAGAAGATATCGCTGTAAGAAACACTTTGCTCTAGAGAAAAATAAAGCAGTAACAGAAAATATACCTTGCAAAAGACAATTTGAATCAGAAGATTACAGGAGTAATCTGTTAGCACACACCTGTAGGCACACCTTGTAATAATGCAGAAGAAGGTATACCAGCAACAACAATTTGAATCAGAGAAAAAAATAAAGCAATGGAAATGTTAGCAACAAACAGTAGCAATCCCTGTGAGTAAAAATAGAAACACCACTACATAGTGAAATCTGCTTAGCCAAACTAAATCAATCCTTCTCCCTTGCTCTGGTAAGTTTATCTACTCTACTTTCAAGCAGTCTTAGAAGGAAAAACAAGGTGACTGGGTACATTGGCCAGCAAACCAAGTCTTCTACCTAAAATATCAACTAACCTGACTTTTACCCTTCTTTCTGTTGGAAATTACTGACAGTTTGCCCAGCTCTTCCCCCACATACACACCCATCCCTTTGGAAGAGCTGTGGGAGGAAGTAATTAGCTCCTTCAATGTGGAGAAGGAGACTGAAACACCTCTGAGACAACAAACCTTTTCAAGCAAACAAGAATAAAAGAAACACAGTGTCAAACAATAATTTTTGCTTAGCCAATGTTAAAAAAGTCACAAAAATGTAAGCTCACCTGTAATAGAGTACTTTCAGAAGATATGCGCTTGTAAGAAACACTTTGCTCAGAGAAAATAAAGCAGTAACAGAAGATATACCTTAAAAGACAATCTGAATCTGAAGATTACAGGAGAATCTGTTAGCACACACCTGTAGACACACCTTGTAATAATGCAGAAGAAGGTTATACCAACAACAACAATTTGAATCGGAAAAATAAAGCAATGAAATGTTAGCAACAAACAGTATAATCCTGTGAGTAAAAAGTAAACACCGTACACAGTAAATCTGTTTAGCTAGCTAAATCTTAATCCTCTCCTTGCTCTGTAAGATTCTCTACTCTGCCTTCAAGCAGTCTTAGAAGGAGAAAAGCTCAGGTGAAGCTAGGTGCCTTGGCCAGCAAAACCAAGTCTTCTACCTGCAAGATATCAACTAACCTGACTTTTTAACCTTCTTTCTGTTGGAACATTGACAGTTTCACAGCTCAACTCCACACATACACAATCTCCAATCCTTTGAAGAGCTGTGAGAAAAGAACAGCTCCTTCAATGTGAGAAGGGGCTGAAACACCCTCTGAGACAACAAACCTTTTCAACAAACAAGAATAAAATCAAACACAGTGTCAAACAATAATTTTGTTTAGCCCAATGATAAAAAATGTCACAAAATGTAAGCTCCACCTGTAATACAGTAATTTCAGAGAAGATATACGCTGTAAGAAACACTTTGCTCCAGGGAAAAGTTGTAAAGCAGTAACAGAAGATATACTCTTTGAAAAGACAATTTGAAACAGAAGATTAAAGGAGAAATCTGTTAGCACACACCTGTAGGCGCACACCTTGTAATAATGCAGAAGAAGGTATACCAGCAACAACAATTTGAATCAGAGAAAAAATACAGCAAAATGTTAGCAACAAACAGTAGCAATCCATGTGATGCACAAAAATAAAAACACCACCACAGTAAATCTGCTTAGCAAGCTAAATCTTCAATCCTTCTCCCTTGCTCTGTTGAAAGTTTCTCTACTCTGCCTTTCAAACGGTCTTAGAAGGGAAAAAGCTCAGGTGAAGCTTAGGTGCCTGGCCAGCAAACCAAGTCTTCTACCTCAGATATCAACTAACCTGACTTTTTTAACCCTTCTTTCTGTTGGAAATTACTGACAGTTTCTAGCTCCACTTCTCTACACACACACCTAACCCTTTGGAAGAGCTGGGAGGTACAATTAGCTCCTTCAATGTGAGAAGGAGACTGAAACACCTCTGAGACAACAAACCTTTTTCAACAAACAAGAATAAAATAAAACACGTTGTCAAACAATAATTTTGTTTAGCCCAATGATAAAACCGTCACAAAAATGTAAGCTCCACCTGTAATACAGTAATTTCAGAGAAGATATACGCTGTAAGAAACACTTTGCTCCAGAGAAAAATAAAGCAGTAACAGAAGATATACCTTGCAAAAGACAATTTGAAACAGAAGATTACAGGAGTAATCTGTTAGCACACACCTGTAGGCACACCTTGTAATAATGCAGAAGAAGGTATACCAGCAACAACAATTTGAATCGGAGAAAAAAAAAGCAATAAAATGTTAGCAACAAACAGTAGCAATCCCTGTGAGTAAAAAATAAAAACACCACCACACAGTAAATCTGCTTGTCAAACTAAATCTTAATCCTTCTCCCTTCTCTGGTAAGTTTCACTACCTGCCTTTCAAGCAGTCTTAGAAGGAAGTCATGTTGATGCTTTGTGCTCGGCCAGCAAACCAAGTCTCTAGCTCCAAGATATCAACTAACCTGACTTTTTACAACCCTTCTTTCTGATGGAAATTACTGACAGTTTCTGCACTCCACCCCCACACACTTTAATCTTTGGAAGAGCTGTGGAGAAAGCAATTAGCTCCTTCAATGTGAGAAGGAGACTGAAACACCTCTGAGACAACA
Source organism: Neoceratodus forsteri (assembly GCA_016271365.2). Taxonomy (NCBI): domain Eukaryota; kingdom Metazoa; phylum Chordata; order Ceratodontiformes; family Ceratodontidae; genus Neoceratodus; species Neoceratodus forsteri. The sequence goes on from CM028130.1 coordinate 1,380,242,433, forward strand.
AACCTTTTTCAACAAACAAGAATAAAATAAAACACAGTGTCAAACAATATTTTGTTTAGCCTAATGATTAAAAAAAGTCACAAAATGTAAGCTCCACCTGTAATAGAGTAATTTCAGAGAAGATATACGCTGTAAGAAACACTTTTGTCTAGAGAAAATAAAGGTAGTAACAGAAGATGTACTTTTGCAAAAGACAATTTGAATCAGAAGATTACAGGAGTAATCGTTAGCACACTTGTAGTACACACCTTGTAATAATGCAGAAGAAGGTATACCAGCAACAACAATTTGAATCAGAGAAAAAATAAAGTAATGAAATGTTAGCAACAAACAGTAGTAACTTTGTGAATAAAAAATGAACACCAACACACAGTAAATCTGTTTAGCCAAGCTAAATCTTAATCCTTCTCCCTTGCTCTGGTAAGTTCTCTACTCTACCTTTCAAGCAGTCTTAGAAGGAAAGCTCAGGTGAAGCTAGGTGCCTTGGCCAGCAAACCAAGTTCCCACTCAAGATATCAACCATCTGACTTTAACCCTTCTTCTTGTTGGAAATTACTGACAGCCTGCCAGCCCACCCCACATACAACCCTAATCTTTTGAAGAGCTGGAGGAAAAGCAATTAGCTCCTTCAATGTGAGAAGGAGACTGAAACACCTCTGAGACAACAAACCTTTTCAACAAACAAGAATAAAATAAAACACAGTGTCAAACAATAATTTTGCTTTGCCCAATGATAAAAAAGTCACAAAAATGTTGGCTCCACCTGTAATACAGTAATTTCAGAGAAGATATACGCTGTAAGAAACAGTTTGCTACAGAGAAAAATAAAGCAGTAACAGAAGATATACCTTGCAAAAGACAATTTGAATCAGAAGATTACAGGAGTAATCTGGTAGCACACACCTGTAGGCACACCTTGTAATAATGCAGAAGAAAGTATACCAGCAACAACAATTTGAATCAGAGAAAAAAAAGTAATAAAATGTTAGCAACAAACAGTAGCAATCCTGTGAGTAAAAAATAAAAACACCACCACACAGTAAATCTGCTTAGCTAAACTAAATCTTAATCTTCCCTTGCTCTGGTAAGTTTCTCTACCTGCCTTTCGCAGTCTTAGAAGGAAAAGCTCTAGGTGAAGCTAGGTGCCTGGCCAGCAAACCAAGTCTTCTACCTCCAAGATATCAACTAACCTGACTTTTAACCCTTCTTTCTGTTGGAAATTACTGACAGGTTTGCCACCCACCTCCCCCCGACATACACACCTAATCCTTTGGAAAGGCTGTGGGAGGAAAACAATTAGCTCCTTCAATGTGAGGAAGGAGACTGAAACACCTCCTGAGACAAACCTTTTCAACAAACAAGAATAAAATAAAACACAGTGTCAAACAATAATTTTGCTTTGCCCATGATAAAAAAGTCACAAAAATGTAGGCTCCACCTGTAATACAGTAATTTCAGAGAAGATATACGCTGTGAGAAACACTTTGCTCCAGAGAAAAATAAAGCAGTAACAGAAGATATACCTTGAAAAAGACAATTTGAATTAGAAGATTACAGGAGTAATCTGTTAGCACACACCTGTAGGCACACCTTGTAATAATGCAGAAGAAGGTATACCAGCAACAACAATTTGAATCAGAGAAAAAATAAAGCAACAATGTTAGCAACTAAACAGTAGCAATCCCTGTGAGTAAAAAATAAAACACCACCACACAGTAAATCTGGTTAGCCAAACTAAATCTTAATCCTTCTCCCTTGCTCTGTTCAGTTCCTCTCTCGCCTTTCAAGTGTCTTAGAAGGAAAGCTCAGGTGAAGCTAGGTGCCTTGGTCAGCAAACCAAGCTCCTCTACCTCCAAGATATCAACTAACCTGACTTTTAACCCTTCTTTCTGTTGGAAATTACTGACAGTTTGTTGCAGCCCACCCCCCACATACACACATAATCCTTTGGAAGAGCTGTGGGAGGAAAAAGCCAATTAGCTCCTTCAAAGTGAGAAGGAGACTGAAACACCTCTGAGACAACAAACCTTTTCAACAAACAAGAATAAAATAAAACACAGTGTCAAACAATACTTTTTTAGCCCAATGATAAAAAGTCACAAAAATGTAAGCTCCACTGTTGCCACAGTACTTCAGAGAAGATATACTCTGTAAGAAACATTTTGCTCCAGAGAAAATAAAGCAGTAACAGAAGATATACCTTGTAAAAAGACACGAACTGAAGCATTACAGGAGTAATTCAGTAGCACACACCTGTAGGCACACCTTGTAATAATGCTGGAAGAAAGTATACCAGCAACAACAATTTGAATCAGAGAAAATAAAGCAATGCAATGTTAGCAACAAACAGTAGCAATCCCTGTGAGTAAAAATAAAAACACCACCACATTGGTAAATCTGCTTAGCCAAACTAAATCTTAATCCTTCTCCCTTGCTCTGGTAAGTTTATCTACTCTGCCTTTCAAGCAGTCTTAGAAGGAAAGCTCAGGTGAAGCTAGGTGCCTTGGCCAGCAAACCAAGTCTTCTACCTCAAAATATCAACTAACCTGACTTTTTAACCCTTCTTCTGTTGGAAATTACTGCAGTTTGCCAGCTCCACCCCCACATACACTCCTATCCTTTGGAAGAGCTGTGGGAGGAAAAGCAATTAGCTCCTTCAATGTTAGAAAGGAGACTGGAAACACCTCTGAGACAACAAACCTTTTCAACAAACAAGAATAAAATAAACACAGTGTCAAACAATAATTTTGTTTAGCCCAATGATAAAAAAGTCACAAAATGTAAGCTCCACCTGTATTACAGTAATTTTAGAGAAGATATGCTAAGTAAAAACACTTTGCTCCAGAGAAAAATAAAGCAGTAACAGAAGATATACCTTGCAAAGACAATTTGAATAGAAGATTACAGGAGTAATCTGTTAGCACACCTGTAGGCACACCCTTGTAATAATGCAGAAGAAGGTATACCAGCAACAACAATTTGAATCAGAGAAAAAATAAAGCAATTAAATGTTAGCAACAAACAGTGGTAATCCTATTGAGTAAAATAAAAACACCACCACACAGTAGTGCTTTAGCCAAACTAAATCTCAATCCTTCTCCTTGCTCTGGTAAGTTTATCTCTCTGCCTTTTCAGTAGTCTTAGAAGGAAAAGCTCAGGTGAAGCTATGGTGCCTTGGCCAGCAAACCAAGTCTTCTACCCAAAATATCAACTAACCCTACTTTTTACCACTTCTTTCTGTTGGAAATTACTGACAGTTTGCCAGCTCCACCCCACTTTACACCTAATCCTTTGGAAAACATGGGAGAAAAGCAATTAACTCCTTCAATGTGAGAAGGAGACTGAAACACTTCTGAGACAACAAACCTTTTCAACAAACTGAAGAATAAATAAAACACAGTGTCAAAATAATAATTTTGCTTAGCCCAACAAGTTAAAAAAAGTCACAAAAAAATGTAAGCTCCACCCAATAATATAATTTGTGAGAAGACAAAATGCTGTAAGAAACACTTTGCCCAGAGAAAAATAAAGCAGTAACAGAAGATATATCTTGCCTAAAAGACAATCTGAATCAGAAGATTACAGGAGTAATCTATTAGCACACTTGTAGACACACTCTTGTAATAATGCAGAAGAAGGTATACCAGCAACAACAATTTGAATCGGAGAAAAAAAAAGCAATGAAAGGTTAGCAACAAGCCAGTAGCAATCCCTGTGAGTAAAAAATAGAAACACCACCACAGTAAATCTGTTAGCCAAGCTAAATCTTAATCCTTCTCCTTGCTCTGGTAAGATTTTCTACTCTTGCTTTCAAGCAGTCTTAGAAGGAAAGTTCAGGTTGAAGTAGGTGCCTTGGCCAGCAAACCAAGTTCTTACCTCCAAGATATCAACTAACCTGACTTTTTAACCCTTCTTTCTGTTGAAATTACTGACAGTTCCCAGCTCACCCCACATACACACCTAATCCTTTGGAAGAGCTTAACCCAGGAGGAAAAGAAATTAGCTCCTTCAATGTGAGAAGGAGGCTGAAGCTTTTTCAGAGACAACAAACCTTTCAACAAACAAGAATAAATAAAACACAGTGTCAAACAATAATTTTGTTGCCAATGATAAAGTCACAAAAATGTTGGCTCCACCTGTAATACAGTACCAGAGAAGATATACTGTAAGAAACAGTGCTCAGAGAAAAATAAAGCAGTAACAGAAGATATACCTGCAAAAAAGCAATTTGAATCAGAAGATTACAGGAGTAATCTAGCACACACCTGTTGGCACATCTTGGTAATGCAGAAGAGTTACCAGCAACAACAATTTGAATCAGGAGAAAAAAAAGCATAAAATGTTGGCAACAAACAGTAGCAATCCCTGTGAGTAAAAATAAAAACACCACCACAGTAAATCTGCTTAGCCAAACTAAATCTTATTCTTCTCCCTTGCTCTGTAAGTTTCTCCTGTCTTTCAAGCAGTCTAGAAGGAAAAGTTCAGGTGAATCTAGGTGCTCCCAGCAAACCAAGTCTTCTCCAAGATATCAACTAATCTGACTTTAACCCTTCTTCGTTGGAAATTACTGACAGTTTGTTAGTCTACCGCCCATACAACCTTATCCTTGGAAGAGCTGGAGTACAATAGCTCCTTCAATGTGAGAAGGAGACTGAAACACCTCTGAGAGAAACAAACCTTTTCAACAAACAGAATAAAATTAAACACAGTGTCAAACAATACTTTTGCTTTGCCCAATGATAAAAAGTCGCAAAATTGTAGTCGTAATACAGTAATTTTGCAGAAGATATGCTGTAAGAACTGTTTGCTCCAGAGAAACAAAGTGTAACAGAAGATATACCAAAGACACTTAATCAGAAGATATTGAGTAATCGTGCTTTACCTGTAGGCACATCTTGTAATAATGCAGAAGAAGGTATACCTAGCAACAAATAATTTGAATCTGAGAAAAAAAAGTAATAAAATGTTAGAATAAACAGCAATCCCTGTGGTAAAAAATAAAACACCACCACACAGTAAATCTGTAGCCAAATTGAATCTTAACCTGGTCTGGTAAGTTTCTACTCAGCCTTCAAGCAGTCTTAAAAGGAAAGCTCAGGTGAAGTTAGGTGCGTGGCCATAGGCAGTCTTCTACCTCTAAAGTATCAACTAGCTTGACTTTTTTAACCCTTTCTTTCTGTTGGAAGTACTGACAGTTTGCCAGCTCCACCTCCCATACACACCTAATCCTTTGGAGCTGGAGGAAGCAATTAGCCCTTCAATGAGAAGGAGACTGAAACACCTCTGAGACATTAAACTTTTTTCAAAACAAGAATAAAATAAAACACAGTGTCAAACAACATTTTGCTTAGCCCAATGATAAAAAGTCACAAAATGTAAGCCCACCTGTAATAGAGTAATTTCAGAAGATATATGCTGTGAAACACTTTGCTCCAGAGAAAAATAAAGCAGTGTGGAAGATATGCCTTGTAAAGACAATTTGAATCAGAAAATTATGGGAGTAATCTGTTAGCACACACCTGTAGGCACATTTTGTAATAATGAAGAAGGTATACCAGCAACAACAGTTTGAATCTGAGAAAAAGCAATAAATGTTGTAACAAACAGTAGCAATCCCTGTGGGTAAAAATAAAACACCTCCACACAGTAACTCTGCTTAGCTAAACTAAATCTTATCCACACTCCACATAACACCTAATCCTTTGGAAGAGCTGTATGGGAGCAAAAGCAATGCGCCTTCAATGTGAGAAGGAGGCTGAAACACCTCTGAGACAACAAACCTTTTCAACAGAGAAGAATAAAATAAAACACAGTGTCAAACAATAATTTTGTAGCCAATGATAAAAAAGTCACAAAATGTATGCTCCACCTGTAATACAGTAATTTCAGAGAAGATACGCTGCTAGAAACACTTTGCTCCAGAGAAAATAAAAGCAGTAACAGAAGATATACCTTCGCAAAGACAATTTGAATCAGAAGATTACAGGGTTATCTGTTTGCACACCACCAGTAGGCACACCTTATATAATGCAGAAGAAAGTATACCAGCAACAACAATTTGAATCACAGAGAAAAAAAAAGCAATAAAATGTTAGCAACAAACAGTAACAATCCTGTGAGTAAAAATAAAACACCACCACACGTAAATCCTTAGCCAAACTAAATCTCAATCCTTCTCCTTGCTCTGGTAGTTCTCTACTCTGCCTTTCAAGCAGTCTTAGAAGGAAAAGCTCAGGCGACTAGGTGCCATGGCCTGCAAACCAAGTCTTCTACCTCCAAGATATCAACTAACCTGACTTTTTAACCCTTCTTCTGTTGAAATTACTGACAGTTTACCAGCTCCACCCCCACACACACTAATCCTTTGGAAGGCTGTGGGAGGAAAAGCAATTAGCTCCTTCAATGTGAGAAGCAGACTGAAACACCTCTGAGACAACAAACCTTTTCAACAAGAAGAATAAAATAAAACACAGTGTCAAACAATAATTTTGATTAGCCCAATGATAAAAAAAGTCACAAAATGTAAGCTCCACCTGTAATACAGTAATTTCAGAAGATATTAACATGTAAAAACACTGCTACAGAGAAAAATAAGCAGTAACAGAAGATATACCTTGAAAAAGACAATTTGAATCAGAAGATTACAGGAGTAATCTGTTAGCACACACCTATCAGGCACAACATTGTAATAATGCAGAAGAAGGTATACCAGCAACAATAATTTGAATCAGAGAATAAATAAAGCAATAAATATTAGCAACAAACATTAGCAATCCTGTGAGTAAAAAAAAAAACACTACCACACAGTAAATCTTATCCAAACTAAATCTAATCCTTCTCCCTTGCTCTGGTAAGTTTCTCTACTCTGCCTTTCAAGCAGTCTTAGAAGGAAAAAAGCTCAGGTGAACTAGGTGCCTGGCCAAGCAAAACCAAGTCCTTCTACCTCCAAGATATCAACTAACCTGAGTTACTTAACCCTTCTTTCTGTTGAAAGTACTGACAGTTTGCCAGCTCCACCCCCATACACACCTAATCCTTGGAAGAGCTGTGGGAGGAAAACAAATGCTGCTTCAATGTGAGAAGAGACTGAAACACCTCTGAGACAACAAACCGATTCCAACAAACAAGAATAAAATAAAACACAGTGTCAAACAATAATTTTGTAGCCAATGATAAAAAGTCACAAAAATGTAAGCTCCACCTGTAATACAGTAATTTCAGAGAAGATATGCGCTGTAAGAAACAGTTTGCTCCAGAGAAAAATAAAGCAGTAACAGAAGATATACCTTGCAAAAGACAATTTGAAACAGAAGATTACAGGAGTAATCTGTTAGCACACACCTGTAGGCACACCTTGTAATAATGCAGAAGAAGGTATACCAGCAACAACAATTAGAATCAGATAAAAAAATAAAGCAATGAAATGCTGGCAACAAACAGTAGCAATCCCTGTGAGTAAAAAATAAAAACACCACCACACAGTAAATCTGCTTAGCCAAACTAAATCATAATCCTTCTCCCTTGCTCTGCTAAGTTTCTCTACTCTGCCTTTCAAGCAGTCTTAGAAGGAAAAGCTCAGGTGAAAGCTTGGTGCCTCCAGCCATGCAGACCAAGTCTTCTACCTCAAGATATCCAACTAACCTGACTTTTAACCCTTCTTTCTGTTGGAAATTACTCACAGTTTGCCAGCTCCACCCCCCACATACACACCTAATCCTTTGGAAGAGCTGTGGGAGGAAAAGAAATTAGCTCCTTCAATGTGAGAAGGAGACTGAAACACCTCTGAGACAACAAATCTTTTCAACAAACAAGAATAAAATAAAACACAGTGTCAAACAATAATTTTGCTTAGCCAATGATAAAAAAGTCACAAAAATGTAAGCTCCACCTGTAATACAGTAATTTCAGAGAAGATATTCGCTGTAAGAAACACTTTGCTCCAGAGAAAAATAAAGCAGTAACAGAAGATATACCTTGCAACAGACAATTTGAAACAGAAGATTACAGGAGTAATCTGTTAGCACACACCTGTAGGCTCACCTTGTAATAATGCAGAAGAAGGTATACCAGCAACAACAATTTGAATCAGAGAAAAAATAAAGCAATGAAATGTTAGCACAAACAGTAGCAATCCTGTGAGTAAAAAAATAAAACACCACCACACAGTAAATCTGCTTACCAAACTAAATCATAATCCTTCTCCCTTGCTCTGGTAAGTTTCTCTACTCTGCCTTTCAAGCAGTCTTAGAAGGAAAAACTCAAGGCGAAGCTAGGTGCCTAGCCTGCAAACCAAGTCTTCTACCTCCAAGATATCAACTAACCTGACTTTTTAACCCTTCTTTCTGTTGGAAATACTGACAGTTTGTCAGCTCCACCCCCACATACACACCTAATCCTTTGGAAGAGCTTTGGGAGGAAAAGCAATTAGCTCTTCATTGTGAGAAGGAGACTGAACACCTCTGAGGCAACAAACCTTTTCAACAAAGAAGAAATAAAATAAAACACAGTGTCAAACAATAATTTTGCTAGCCCAATGATAAAAAAGTCACAAAATGTAAGCTCCACCTGTAATACAGTAATTTTCAGAGAAGATATGCGCTGTATAAGAAACACTTTGCTCCAGAGAAAAAAAGCAGTAACAGAAGATATACCTTGCAAAGACAATTTGAATCAGAAGATTACAGGAGTAATCTGTTAGCACACACACCTGTAGGCACAACTTTGTAATAATGCAGAAGAAGGTATACCAGCAACAACAATTTGAATCAGAGAATAAATAAAGCAATGAAATGTTGGCAACAAACAGTAGCAATCCTGTAGTAAAAATAAAACACCACCCACACAGTAAATCTGCTTAGCCAAACTAAATCATAATCCTTCTCCCTTGCTCTAGCTAAGTTTCTCTCTGCCTTTCAACAGTCTTAGAAGGAAAAGGCTCAGGTGAAGCTTGGTGCCTCAACCTGCAAACCAAGTCTTCTACCTCCAAGATATCAACTAACCTGACTTTTAACCCTTCTTTCTGTTGGAAGTACTGACAGTTTGCCAGCTCCACCCCCACATACACACCTAATCCTTTGGAAGAGCTGTGGGAGGAAAGCAATTAGCTCCTTCAATGTGAGAAGAGCCCAAACAGCTCTGAGACAACAAACCATTTCAACAAAGAAGAATAAAATAAAACACAGTGTCAAACAATAATTTTGCTTAACCCAATGATAAAAAGGTCACAAAAATGTAAGCTCCACCTGTAATACAGTAAATTCAGAATAGATATACGCTGTAAGAAACACTTTGCTCCAGAGAAAAATAAAGCAGCAACAGAAGACATACCTTGAAAAAGACAATTTGAATCAGAAGATTACAGGAGTAATCTGTTAGCACATACCTGTAGGCACACCTTGTAATAATGCAGAAGAAGGTATTCCAGCAACAACAAATTGAATCAGAGAAAAAATAAAGCAATGAAATGTTAGCAACAAACAGTAGCAATCCCTGTGAGTAAAAATAAAACACCACCACACAGTAAATCTGCTTAGCCAAACTAAATCTTAATCCTTCTCCCTTGCTCTAGGTAAGTTTCTCTACTCTGCCTTTCAAGCAGTCCTAGAAGGAAAAAGCTTAGATGAAGCTAGGTGCCTTAGCTAGCAAACCAAGTCTTCTACCTCCAAGATATCAACTAACCTGACTTTTTAACCCTTCTTTCTGTTTGAGTACTGATGAGTTTGCCAGCTCCACCCCCACACACACCTAATCCTTTGGAAGAGCTGTGAGGAGGAAAAGCAGTAGCTCCTTCAATGTGAGGAGGAGACTGAAACACCTCTGAGACAACAAATCATTTCAACAAACAAGAATAAAATAAAACACAGTGTCAAACAATAATTTTGCTTTAGCCAATGATAAAAGGTCACAAAATGTAGCTCCACCTGTAATACAGTAAATTCAGAATAGATATACGCTGTAAGAAACACTTTGCTACAGAGAAAAATAAAGCAGTAACAGAAGATATACCTTGCAAAAGACAATTTGAATCAGAAGATTACAGGAGTAATCTGTTAGCACACACCTGTAGGCACACCTTGTAATAATGCAGAAGAAGGTATACCAGCAACAACAATTTGAATCAGAGAAAAAAAAAGTAATAAAATGTTAGCAACAAACAGTAGCAATCCCTGTGAGTAAAAAATAAAAACACCACCACACAGTAAATCTGCTTAGCCAAACTAAATCTTAATCCTTCTCCCTTGCTCTGGTAAGTTTCTCTACTCTGCCTTTCAACAGTCTTAGAAGAAAAAGCTCAAGCGAAGCTAGGTGCCATGCCTGCAAACCAAGTCTTCTACCTCCAAGATATCAACTAACCTGACTTTTTAACCCTTCTTTCTGTTGGAAATTACTGACAGTTTGCCAGCTCCACCCCATACACACCTAATCCTTTGGAAGAGCTGTGGGAGGAAAAGCAATTAACTCCTTCAATGTGAGAAGGAGACTGAAACACCTCTGAGACAACAAACCTTTTCAACAAAGAAGAATAAAATAAAACACAGTGTCAAACAATAATTTTGCTTAGCCAATGATAAAAGATGTCAAAAAATGTAAGCTCACCTGTAATACAAGTAATTTCAGAGAAGATATATCGCTGTAGAAACACTTTGCTCCAGAGAAAAATAAAGCAGTAACAGAAGATATAACTTGCAAAAAGACAATTGAATCAGAAGATTACAGGAGTAATCTGTTAGCACACACCTGTAAGCACACCTTTGTAATAATGCAGAAGAAGGTATACCAGCAACAACAATTTGAATCAGAGAATAAATAAAGCAATGAAATGTTAGCAACAAACAGTAGCAATCCCTTTGAGTAAAAAATAAAAACACCACCACACAGTAAATCTGCTTAGCCAAACTAAATCTTAATCCTTCTCCCTTCCTCTGGTAAGATCTCTACTCAGCCTTTCAAGCAGTCTTAGAAGGAAAAAGCTCAGGCGAAGCTAGGTGCCTTGGCCTGCAAACCAAGTCTTCTACCTCCTAGATATCAACTAACCTGACTTTTTAACCCTTCTTTCTGTTGGAAATTACTGACAGTTTGCCAGCTCCACCACCCACATACACACCTAATCCTTTGAAGTGCTGTGGGGGAAAAGCAATTAGCTCCTCCAATGTGAGAGGAGACTGAAACACCTCTGAGACAACAAACCATTTCAACAAAGAAGAATAAAATAAAACACAGGTCAAACAATAATTTTGCTTAGCCCTAATGATAAAGGCCACAAAAATGTAAGCTCCACCTGAATACAGTAAATTCAGAATAGATATACGCTGTAAGAAACACTTGGTTCCAGAGAAAATAAAGCAGCAACAGAAGACATACCTTGAAAAGAACAATTTGAATCATGAAGATTAGGGAGCAATCTGTTAGCACACACACCTGTAGGCACACATTGTAATAATGCAGAAGAAGGTATTCCAGCAACAACAAATTGAATCAGAGAAAAATAAAGCAATGAAATGTTAGCAACAAACAGTAGCAATCCCTGTGAGTAAAAAAAATAAAACACCAACAACACAGTAAATCTGCTTAGCCAAACTAAATCTTAATCTTCTCCCTTGCTCTGTAAGTTTCTCTACTCTGCCTTTCATGCAGTCTTAAAAGGAAAAAGCTCAGGTGAAGCTAGGTGCCTTGGCTAGCAAACCAAGTCTTCTACTCCAAGATATCCATCTACCTGACTTTAACCCTTCTTTCTGTTGGAAATTACTGACAGTTTGCCAGCTCCACCCTACATACACACCTAATCCTTTGGAAGAGCTGTGGAGGAAAGCAATTAGCTCCTTCAATGTGAGAGCAGACTGAAACACCTCTGAGACAACAAACCTTTTCAACAAACAAGAATAAAATAAACACAGTGTCAAACAATAATTTTGTTAGCCAATGATAAAAGTCACAAAATGTAAGCTCCACCTGTAATACAGTAATTTCAGAAGATATTAAGCTGTAGAAACACTTTGCTCAGAGAAAAATAAAGCAGTAACAGAAGATATACCTTGCAAAAGACAATTTGAATCAGAAGATTACAGGGTAATCTGTTAGCACACCTGTAGGCACAACCTTGTAATAATGTAGAAGAAGGTAAACCAGCAACAACAATTTGAATCAGAGAATAAATAAATCAATGAAATGTTAGCAACAAACAGTAGCAATCCCTGTGAGTAAAAAATTAAAACACTACCACACAGTAAATCTGCTTAGCCAAACTAAATCATAATCCTTCTCCCTTGCTCTGGTAAGTTTCTCTACTCTGCCTTTCAAGCAGTCTTAGAAGGAAAAAGCTCAGGCGAAGCTAGGTGCCCTGGCCAGCAAACCAAGTCTTCCACCTCAAGATATCAACTAACCTGAGTTTTTAACCTTCTTTCTGTTGGAAATTACTGACAGCCTGCCAGCTCCACCCCCACATACACACCTAATCCTTTGGAAGAGCTGTGAGGAAAAGCAATTAGCTCCTTCAATGTGAGAAGGAGACTGAAACACCTCTGAGACAACAAACCGTTTCAACAAACAAGAATAAAATAAAACACAGTGTCAAACAATAATTTTGCTTAGCCAATGATAAAAAAGTCACAAAAATGTAAGCTCCACCTGTAATACAGTAATTTCAGAGAAGATATGCGCTGTAAGAAACAGTTTGCTCCAGAGAAAAATAAAGCAGTAACAGAAGATATACCTTGCAAAAGACAATTTGAAACAGAAGATTACAGGAGTAATCTTGTTACACACCTGTAGGCACACCTTGTAATAATGCAGAAGAAGGTATACCAGCAACAACAATTAGAATCAGATAAAAAAATAAAGCAATGAAATGCTGGCAACAAACAGTAGCAATCCCTGTGAGTAAAAAATAAAAACACCACCACACAGTAAATCTGCTTAGCCAAACTAAATCTTAATCCTTCTCCCTTGCTCTGCTAAGTTTCTCTACTCTGCCTTTCAAGCAGTCTTAGAAGGAAAAAGCTCAGGTGAAGCTAGGTGCCTTGGCCAGCAGACCAAGTCTTCTACCTCCAAGATATCAACTAACCTGACTTTTTAACCCTTCTTTCTGTTGGAAATTACTCACAGTTTGCCAGCTCCACCCCCCACATACACACCTAATCCTTTGGAAGAGCTGTGGGAGGAAAAGAAATTAGCTCCTTCAATGTGAGAAGGAGACTGAAACACCTCTGAGACAACAAATCTTTTCAACAAACAAGAATAAAATAAAACACAGTGTCAAACAATAATTTTGCTTAGCCAATGATAAAAAAGTCACAAAAATGTAAGCTCCACCTGTAATACAGTAATTTCAGAGAAGATATTCGCTGTAAGAAACACTTTGCTCCAGAGAAAAATAAAGCAGTAACAGAAGATATACCTTGCAACAGACAATTTGAAACAGAAGATTACGGGAGTAATCTGTTAGCACACACCTGTAGGCTCACCTTGTAATAATGCAGAAGAAGGTATACCAGCAACAACAATTTGAATCAGAGAAAAAATAAAGCAATGAAATGTTAGCACAAACAGTAGCAATCCCTGTGAGTAAAAAATAAAAACACCACCACACAGTAAATCTGCTTAGCCAAACTAAATCTTAATCCTTCTCCCTTGCTCTGGTAAGTTTCTCTACTCTGCCTTTCAAGCAGTCTTAGAAGGAAAAAGCTCAGGCGTAGCTAGGTGCCTTGGCCTGCAAACCAAGTCTTCTACCTCCAAGATATCAACTAACCTGACTTTTTAACCCTTCTTTCTGTTGGAAATTACTGACAGTTTGTCAGCTCCACCCCCCACATACACACCTAATCCTTTGGAAGAGCTTTGGGAGGAAAAGCAATTAGCTCCTTCATTGTGAGAAGGAGACTGAAACACCTCTGAGGCAACAAACCTTTTCAACAAAGAAGAATAAAATAAAACACAGTGTCAAACAATAATTTTGCTTAGCCCAATGATAAAAGGTCACAAAAATGTAAGCTCCACCTGTAATACAGTAATTTCAGAGAAGATATACGCTGTAAGAAACACTTTGCTCCAGAGAAAAATAAAGCAGTAACAGAAGATATACCTTGCAAAAGACAATTTGAATCAGAAGATTACAGGAGTAATCTGTTAGCACACACCTGTAGGCACACCTTGTAATAATGCAGAAGAAGGTATACCAGCAACAATAATTTGAATCAGAGAATAAATAAAGCAATGAAATGTTAGCAACAAACAGTAGCAATCCCCTGTGAGTAAAAAATAAAAACACCACCACACAGTAAATCTGCTTAGCCAAACTAAATCTTAATCCTTCTCCCTTGCTCTAGTAAGTTTCTCTACTCAGCCTTTCAAGCAGTCTTAGAAGGAAAAAGCTCAGGCGAAGCTAGGTGCCTTGGCCTGCAAACCAAGTCTTCTACCTCCAAGATATCAACTAACCTGACTTTTTAACCCTTCTTTCTGTTGGAAATTACTGACAGTTTGCCAGCTCCACCCCCCACATACACACCTAATCCTTTGGAAGAGCTGTGGGAGGAAAAGCAATTAGCTCCTTCAATGTGAGAAGGAGACTGAAACACCTCTGAGACAACAAACCTTTTCAACAAAGAAGAATAAAATAAAACACAGTGTCAAACAATAATTTTGCTTAGCCCAATGATAAAAAGGTCACAAAAATGTAAGCTCCACCTGTAATACAGTAAATTCAGAATAGATATACGCTGTAAGAAACACTTTGCTCCAGAGAAAAATAAAGCAGCAACAGAAGACATACCTTGAAAAAGACAATTTGAATCAGAAGATTACAGGAGTAATCTGTTAGCACACACCTGTAGGCACACTTGTAATAATGCAAGAAGAAGGTATTCCAGCAACAACAAATTGAATCAGAGAAAAAAATAAAGCAATGAAATGTTAGCAACAAACAGTAGCAATCCCTGTGAGTAAAAAATAAAAACACCACCACACAGTAAATCTGCTTAGCCAAACTAAATCTTAATCCTTCTCCCTTGCTCTGGTAAGTTTCTCTACTCTGCCTTTCAAGCAGTCTTAGAAGGAAAATGCTCAGGTGAAGCTAGGTGCCTTGGCTAGCAAACCAAGTCTTCTACCTCCAAGATATCAACTAACCTGACTTTTTAACCCTTCTTTCTGTTGGAAATTACTGACAGTTTGCCAGCTCCACCCCCACATACACACCTAATCCTTTGGAAGAGCTGTGGGAGGAAAAGCAATTAGCTCCTTCAATGTGAGAAGGAGACTGAAACACCTCTGAGACAACAAACCTTTTCAACAAACAAGAATAAAATAAAACACAGTGTCAAATAATAATTTTGCTTAGCCCAATGATAAAAAAGTCACAAAAATGTAAGCTCCACCTGTAATACAGTAATTTCAGAGAAGATATACGCTGTAAGAAACACTTTGCTCCAGAGAAAAATAAAGCAGTAACAGAAGATATACCTTGCAAAAGACAATTTGAAACAGAAGATTACAGGAGTAATCTGTTAGCACACACCTGTAGGCACACCTTGTAATAATGCAGAAGAAGGTATACCAGCAACAACAATTTGAATCAGAGAAAAAAAAAAGCAATAAAATGTTAGCAACAAACAGTAGCAATCCCTGTGAGTAAAAAATAAAAACACCACCACACAGTAAATCTGCTTAGCCAAACTAAATCTTAATCCTTCTCCCTTGCTCTGGTAAGTTTCTCTACTCTGCCTTTCAAGCAGTCTTAGAAGGAAAAAGCTCAGGCGAAGCTAGGTGCCTTGGCCTGCAAACCAAGTCTTCTACCTCCAAGATATCAACTAACCTGACTTTTAACCCTTCTTTCTGTTGGAAATTACTGACAGTTTGCCAGCTCCACCCCCACACACACCTAATCCTTTGGAAGAGTTGTGGAGGAAAAAACAATTAGCTCCTTCAATGTGAGAGGGACTGAAACACCTCTGAGACAACAAACCTTTTCAACAAAGAAGAATAAAATAAAACACAGTGTCAAACAATAATTTTGCTTAGCCCAATGATAAAAAGTCACAAAATGTAAGCTCCACCTGTAATACAGTAATTTCAGAGAAGATATTCAGCAAGAAACACTTTGCTCCAGAGAAAAATAAAGCAGTAACAGAAGATATACCTTGCAAAAGACAATTTGAATCAAGAAGAATACAGGAGTAATCTGTTACACACACCTGTAGGCACACCTTGTAATAATGCAGAAGAAGGTAAACCAGCAACAACAATAGAATCAGAGAAAAAATAAAGCAATGAAATGTTGGCAACAAACAGTAGCAATCCCTGTAAGTAAAAAAAAAAAAACACCACCACAGTAAATATGCTTAGCCAAACTAAATCTTAATCCTTCTCCCTTGCTCTGGTAAGTTTCTCTACTCTGCCTTTCAAGCAGTCTTAGAAGGAAAAAGCTCAGGTGAAGCTAGGTGCCTTGGCTAGCAAACCAAGTCTTCTACCTCCAAGATATCAACTAACCTGACTTTTTAACCCTTCTTTCTGTTGGAAATTAGTGACAGTTTGTCAGCTCCACCCCCCACATACACACCTAATCCTTTGGAAGAGCTGTGGGAGGAAAAGCAATTAGCTCCTTCAATGTGAGAAGGAGACTGAAACACCTCTGAGACAACAAACCTTTTCAACAAACAAGAATAAAATAAAACACAGTGTCAAACAATAATTTTGCTTAGCAAATGATAAAAAAGTCACAAAAATGTAAGCTCCACCTGTAATACAGTAATTTCAGAGAAGATATACACTGTAAGAAACACTTTGCTCCAGAGAAAAATAAAGCAGTAACAGAAGATATACCTTGCAAAAGACAATTTGAAACAGAAGATTACAGGAGTAATCTGTTAGCACACACCTGTAGGCACACCTTGTAATAATGCAGAAGAAGGTATACCAGCAACAACAATTAGAATCAGAGAAAAAAATAAAGCAATGAAATGTTGGCAAGAAACAGTAGCAATCCCTGTGAGTAAAAAAAAAAACACCACCACACAGTAAATCTGCTTAGCCAACCAAATCTTTAATCCTTCTCCCTTGCTCTGGTAAGTTTCTCTCACTCTGCCTTTCAAGCAGTCTTAGAAGGAAAAGCTCAGGTGAAGCTAGGTGCCTTGGCCAGCAGACCAAGTCTTCTACCTCCAAGATATCAACTAACCTGACTTTTAACCATTCTTTCTGTTGGAAATTACTGACAGTTTGTAGCTCCACCCCCCACATACACACCTAATCCTTTGGAAGTGCTGTGGGAGGAAAAGCAATTAGCTTCTTCATTGTGAGAAGGAGACTGAAACACCTCTGAGACAACAAACCTTTTCAACAAACAAGAATAAAATAAAACACAGTGTCAAACAATAATTTTGCTTAGCCAATGATAAAAAAGTCACAAAAATGTAAGCTCCACCTGTAATACAGTAATTTCAGAGAAGATATACGCTGTAAGAAACACTTTGCTCCAGAGAAAAATAAAGCAGTAACAGAAGATATACCTTGCAAAAGACAATTTGAAACAGAAGATTACAGGAGTAATCTGTTAGCACACACCTGTAGGCACACCTTGTAATAATGCAGAAGAAGGTATACCAGCAACAACAATTTGAATCAGAGAAAAAAAAGCAATAAAATGTTAGCAACAAACAGTAGCAATCCCTGTGAGTAAAAAATAAAAACACCACCACACAGTAAATCTGCTTAGCCAAACTAAATCTTAATCCTTCTCCCTTGCTCTGGTAAGTTTCTCTACTCTGCCTTTCAAGCAGTCTTAGGTGGAAAAGCTCAGGTGAAGCTAGGTGCCTTGGCCAGCAGACCAAGTCTTCTACCTCCCAGATATCAACTAACCTGACTTTTTAACCCTTCTTTCTGTTGGAAATTACTGACAGTTTGCCAGCTCCACCCCCCACATACACACCTAATCCTTTGGAAGAGTTGTGGGAGGAAAAGCAATTAGCTCCTTCAATGTGAGAAGGAGACTGAAACACCTCTGAGACAACAAACCTTTTCAACAAACAAGAATAAAATAAAACACAGTGTCAAACAATAATTTTGCTTAGCCCAATGATGAAAAATTCACAAAAATGTAAGCTCCACCTGTAATACAGTAATTTCAGAGAAGATATACGCTGTAAGAAACACTTTGCTCCAGAGAAAAATAAAGCAGTAACAGAAGATATACCGTGCAAAAGACAATTTGAATCAGAAGATTACAGGAGTAATCTGTTAGCATACACCTGTAGGCACACCTTGTAATAATGCAGAAGAAGGTATACCAGTAACAACAATTTGAATCAGAGAAAAAAAAAAGCAATGAAATGTTAGCAACAAACAGTAGCAATCCCTGTAAGTAAAAAATAAAAACACCACCACACAGTAAATATGCTTAGTCAAACTAAATCTTAATCCTTCTCCCTTGCTCTGGTAAGTTTCTCTACTCTGCCTTTCAAGCAGTCTTAGAAGAAAAACGCTCAGGTGAAGCTAGGTGCCTTGGCCAGCAAACCAAGTCTTCTACCTCCAAGATATCAACTAACCTGACTTTTAACCCTTCTTTCTGTTGGAAATTACTGACAGTTTGCCAGCTCCACCCCCACATACACACCTAATCCTTTGGAAGAGCTGTGGGAGGAAAAGCAATTAGCTCCTTCAATGTGAGAAGAAGACTGAAACACCTCTGAGACAACAAACCTTTTCAACAAACAAGAATAAAATAAAACACAGTGTCAAACAATAATTTTGCTTAGCCCAATGATAAAAAAGTCACAAAAATGTAAGCTCCACCTGTAATACAGTAATTTCAGAGAAGATATACGCTGTAAGAAACACTTTGCTCCAGAGAAAAATAAAGCAGTAACAGAAGATATACCTTGCAAAAGACAATTTGAATCAGAAGATTACAGGAGTAATCTGTTAGCACACACCTGTAGGCACACCTTGTAATAATGCAGAAGAAGGTATACCAGCAACAATAATTTGAATCAGAGAATAAATAAAGCAATGAAATGTTAGCAACAAACAGTTGCAATCCCTGTGAGTAAAAAATAAAAACACCACCACACAGTAAATCTGCTTAGCCAAACTAAATCTTAATCCTTCTCCCTTGCTCTGATAAGTTTCTCTACTCTGCCTTTCAAGCAGTCTTAGAAGGAAAAAGCTCAGGTGAAGCTAGGTGCCTTGGCCAGCAAACCAAGTCTTCTACCTCCAAGATATCAACTAACCTGACTTTTTAACCCTTCTTTCTGTTGGAAATTACTGACAGTTTGCCAGCTCCACCCCCCACATACACACTTAATCCTTTGGAAGAGCTGTGGGAGGAAAAGCAATTAGCTCCTTCAATGTGAGAAGGAGACTGAAACACCTCTGAGACAACAAACCTTTTCAACAAACAAGAATAAAATAAAACACAGTGTCAAACAATAATTTTGCTTAGCCCAATGATAAAAAAGTCACAAAAATGTAAGGTCCACCTGTAATACACTAATATCAGACAAGATATACGCTGTAAGAAACACTTTGCTCCAGAGAAAAATAAAGCAGTAACAGAAGATATACCTTGCAAAAGACAATTTGAAACAGAAGATTACAGGAGTAATCTGTTAGCACACACCTGTAGGCACACCTTGTAATAATGCAGAAGAAGGTATACCAGCAACAACAATTTGAATCAGAAAAAAAAAAAGCAATAAAATGTTAGCAACAAACAGTAGCAATCCCTGTGAGTAAAAAATAAAAACACCACCACACAGTAAATCTGCTTAGCCAAACTAAATCTTAATCCTTCTCCCTTGCTCTGGTAAGTTTCTCTACTCTGCCTTTCAAGCAGTCTTAGAAGGAAAAAGCTCAGGTGAAGCTAGGTGCCTTGGCCAGCAAACCAAGTCTTCTACCTCCAAGATATCAACTAACCTGACTTTTTAACCCTTCTTTCTGTTGGAAATTACTGACAGTTTACCAGCTCCTCCCCCCACATACACACCTAATACCTTGGAAGGGCTGTTGGAGGAAAAGCAATTAGCTCCTTCAATTTGAGAAGGAGACTGAAACACCTCTGAGACAACAAACCTTTTCAACAAACAAGAATAAAATAAAACACAGTGTCAAACAATAATTTTGCTTAGCCAATGATAAAAAAGTCACAAAAATGTAAGCTCCACCTGTAATACAGTAATTTCAGAGAAGATATACGCTGTAAGAAACACTTTGCTCCAGAGAAAAATAAAGCAGTAACAGAAGATATACCTTGCAAAAGACAATTTGAAACAGAAGATTACAGGAGTAATCTGTTAGCACACACCTGTAGGCACACCTTGTAATAATGCAGAAGAAGGTATACCAGCAACAACAATTAGAATCAGAGAAAAAAATAAAGCAATGAAATGTTGGCAACAAACAGTAGCAATCCCTGTGAGTAAAAAATAAAAACACCACCACACAGTAAATCTGCTTAGCCAAACTAAATCTTAATCCTTCTCCCTTGCTCTGGTAAGTTTCTCTACTCTGCCTTTCAAGCAGTCTTAGAAGGAAAAAGCTCAGGTGAAGCTAGGTGCCTTGGCCAGCAAACCAAGTCTTCTACCTCCAAGATATCAACTAACCTGACTTTTTAACCCTTCTTTCTGTTGGAAATTACTGACAGTTTGCCAGCTCCACCCCACATACACACCTAATCTTTTGGAAGAGCTGGGAGGAAAGCAATTAGCTCCTTCAATGTGAGAAGGAGACTGAAACACCTCTGAGACAACAAACCTTTTCAACAAACAAGAATAAAATAAAACACAGTGTCAAACAATAATTTTGCTTAGCCCAATGATAAAAAAGTCAAAAAATGTAAGCTCCACCTGTAATACAGTAATTTCAGAGAAGATATATGCTGTAAGAAACACTTTGCTCCAGAGAAAAATAAAGCAGTAACAGAAGACATACCTTGCAAAAGACAATTTGAATCAGAAGATTACAGGAGTTATCTGATAGCACACAACTGTAGGCACACCTTGTAATAATGCAGAAGAAGGTATACCAGCAACAACAATTTGAATCAGAGAGAAAAAAAAAGCAATAAAATGTTAGCAACAAACAGTAGCAATCCCTGTGAGTAAAAAATAAAAACACCACCACACAGTAAATCTGCTTAGCCAAACTAAATCTTAATCCTTCTCCCTTGCTCTGGTAAGTTTCTCTACTCTGCCTTTCAAGCAGTCTTAGAAGGAAAAAGCTCAGGTGAAGCTAGGTGCCTTGGCCAGCAAACCAAGTCTTCTACCTCCGAGATATCAAATAACCTGACTTTTTAACCCTTCTTTCTGTTGGAAATTACTGACAGTTTGCCAGCTGCACCCCCCACATACACACCTAATCCTTTGGAGGAGCTGTGGGAGGAAAAGCAATTAGCTCCTTCAATGTGAGAAGGAGACTGAAACACCTCTGAGACAACAAACCTTTTCAACAAAGAAGAATAAAATAAAACACTGTGTCAAACAATAATTTTGCTTAGCCAATGATAAAAAAGTCACAAAAATGTAAGCTCCACTTGTAATACAGTAATTTCAGAGAAGATATACGCTGTAAGAAACACTTTGCTCCAGAGAAAAATAAAGCAGTAACAGAAGATATACCTTGCAAAAGACAATTTGAATCAGAAGATTACAGGAGTAATCTGTTAGCACACACCTGTAGGCACACCTTGTAATAATGCAGAAGAAGGTATACCAGCAACAACAATTAGAATCAGAGAAAAAAATAAAGCAATGAAATGTTGACAACAAACAGTAGCAATCCCTGTGAATAAAAAATAAAAACACCACCACACAGTAAATCTTCTTAGCCAAACTAAATCTTAATCCTTCTCCCTTGCTCTGGTAAGTTTCTCTACTCTGCCTTTCAAGCAATCTTAGAAGGGAAAAAGCTCAGGTGAATCTAGATGCCTTGGCCAGCAGACCAAGTCTTCTACCTCCAAGATATCAACTAACCTGACTTTTTAACCCTTCTTTCTGTTGGAAATTACTGACAGTTTGCCAGCTCCACCCCCGACATACACACCTAATCCTTTGGAAGAGTTGTGGGAGGAAAAGCAATTAGCTCCTTCAATGTGAGAAGGAGACTGAAACACCTCTGAGACAACAAACCTTTTCAACAAACAAGAATATAATAAAACACAGTGTCAAACAATAATTTTGCTTAGCCCAATAATAAAAAAGTCACAAAAATGTAAGCTCCACCTGTAATACAGTAATTTCAGAGAAGATATACGCTGTAAGAAACACTTTGCTCCAGAGAAAAATAAAGCAGTAACAGAAGATATACCTTGCAAAAGACAATTTGAATCAGAAGATTACAGGAGTAATCTGTTAGCACACACCTGTAGGCACACCTTGTAATAATGCAGAAGAAGGTATACCAGCAACAACAATTTGAATCAGAGAAAAAAAAAGCAATAAAATGTTAGCAACAAACAGTAGCAATCCCTGTGAGTAAAAAATAAAAACACCACCACACAGTAAATCTGCTTAGCCAAACTAAATCTTAATCCTTCTCCCTTGCTCTGGTAAGTTTCTCTACTCTGCCTTTCAAGCAGTCTTAGAAGGAAAAAGCTCAGGTGAAGCTAGGTGCCTTGGCCAGCAAACCAAGTCTTCTAGACAGCCGCCACCTCTCACAGTGCCCCTGAAAGCCAATGGGGGTTCCCAATCCCCTGTCAGCATGCCCCCTCCCAAATTAATTTGCCAATGATGTGGCCAATCCTGGTCAGCATAATGCCCCTCCATTTCTTGTGTGCTGAGAGGGCTGCCCAATTCCCCCTTGGCTCATGCGCCAACACTCTGTATGTGTCGAAGGGGGTGCCCAATCCCCATCAGCTACAGACCCCCCCCAAGAAAACTACTCAGGTGGCATGCTGGGATCTCTCCGCAGCATGCAAGAGTACCTGCAAAAATAGAAAACCTTCCCGTGTTGTTTATTTTTATTATTTTTTATTTTAAACCTGTAAAATTAAAAACTGTCCCTCATTGAGGTCAGTGCCCCCTTCCCCAACCTGCAGCCACCCTCTGCAGACCCACCTCCCACCCCACCCCATATTTACCTCCTGAGCCCGGCATGATGATCTTCGGTGGACCGGGATGAAGTCTGCACTCTTCAAAGCTGACCACAAACTAAAAAAATGCCAGTAAGCTGTATAATGGCATAACTATGGTTTTCACAACTTATGTGGATATCTCCGCCATTTTTGTGAATTTTTACACCAAATTTTCAACATCGGGTTCTGGGGACCCCACCTCATGAACCCAGTCACTGTCATTTCATTAATCAGTCCTGAAAGGTGATTTCGCTGTCACTGTGTGAAACACCTTTCAGGACTAAATCACAAAATGACAGTGTCAGTTCATGAGGTAGGCTCCCAAAAAGGCTATGTTGCAAATTTGGTGAAAAAATTCCCAAAAATGACTGTGTTACGGGTGTGCGTAGCGCAGTTCCCACATACGCTCATAACTTCAAGAATGGTAAATATTTTTACTCCAGATTTTCAGCACTGACATTTTTCCACACCTCCATATGAACAGTGCAGCTCTAATTTTTCACATCTGGCCCAAAATGTGTGTTTGCACAAGTGGCGCAAAATGGTGCAGTCGCTGTGCAAAATCAATGTTCGGGAGAGATTAGGAAAATCACAGTGACAGTGTTCATAAGGAGAAGTCCCAAAAAGTGCATGTTGCAATTTCGTGAAAAAATTCCCAAAAATGACTGTGTTACCAGTGTGAGTTGCACAGTTTCTACGCAAGCTCATAATGTCACCAATTTCTTGTATTTGTACTCCAGATTCTCAAAACTGTCATTTTGCACACCACCTGATGAACAGTATAGCTGTCATTTTTCACATGCTACCTGAAACATGTTTTCGCACCTGTGGCACACAATGGGCACAGCTGCTGTGCATAATCAAGGTTTGGGACAGTTTAAGAACATCACAGTGCCACTGTTCATGAGCGGAGGTCCCAAAATTTCCTATGTTGAAAATATGGTGTAAGAAATCCTCCAAATAATTGCATTACGGGTTTACGTTGCACAATTTCCACGCAAACTCGTGACTTCACCAATTTTGTTATATTTTCACTCCACATTTTCAACATTACCATTTTTTACGCCTCCTCATGAACAGTACAGCTGTCATTTTTCACATCCTGTTCTAAATGTGTTTTCGCACCTGTGGTGCCAAATGGCATAGACGTTGTGCAAAATGACCTTTCAGCTAACAAACTGATAGTGTCACTGTTCATGCCCCGGGGTCACAAAAAGCCTATGTTGAAAACTTGGAGTGAAAATACCAAGAAATGCCAAGGGCATTAGGCTTTCCCACCATAACGCCCTACCCTGTAGGGACTCACAGGTGTCAGGGATGTGACTTGGGATTGTCGACAGTAATGCTCATGCCATTCCACCACCACCCTACAGCCAATGACAGGCATTGAGGGGTACCTTGTACTCTTCAGCCCCAAAATTCAACCCATTGTGCTATACTGTACCCATTTCAGCATATTTTCTTATGGAATGGGGTGAGTGTAAAGCCCGAACACCCCAAGGCAAAGCTTGACACTTGTTGGTGTCTGCAGGATAGGGTGAGGTGAAATGACGGGAGTATTATTGCTGATGACTCAAAGGCTCACCCCAATTCCTGTCAGTCTCTGCAGGGTGAGGTGCGGTTGACATCAGTTCCATAGTTCACTACCTTTCTTATTATGCATCTCTCTAACTCCTGCACTATCAATGTCAACACCAGCAGAAGTCAAGGTAGGCAACATCAACTGCTCCCCCTTGGTCCACCACCCTGGTTACCCAGTCAAAGAAATCTATGAGATTAGTTTGACAGGACTTTCCTGTTGTAAACCCATGCTGTCTTGGATCCTGTGCTCCTATGGATTCTAGGTGTTGCACTATCCTTTCCTTAAGGAGTGCCTCAATAATCTTGCCCACTACTGAAGTAAGACTGACTGGTTTGTAGTTCCCTGCTTCCTCCCTGCCACCACTCGTGTGGAGTGGGATCACATGAGCCCTTCTCCATTCTTCTGGGACCTCTCCTGTGCTCAGAAACTCACTAAACAGTTCTGATAATGGCTCTGCTAGTTCCACCATTAGCTCCTTTAGTACCCTGGGATGTTTGCTATCAGATCCCATTGCCTTGTCCACCCTGACTTTATAAAGCTCTTGTAGGACCATTTCTTTTGTGAAGGGACTAGTGCACAACTCCCTCCCCCCTGTGTCCATGGTGCTGAGCTGTGGGCCCTACCTTTTCCTCAGCAAATACTGAGCAGAAGTATCTATTTAGGATAGATGCTTTTCCTTGGTCCTCCTCCTCCTCACACTCCCCGTTATCCCCTTTGATCTTAGCAATACCCCCTCTGGACTTTCTCCATTCACTAATGTATCTACAGAAAGTCTTGTCACCTTCTTTTACTGTTCGTGCTAGTGTTTCCTCGATTTGGGCCTTTGCCTGCCTTACTGCCTTCCCTGCTTCCCTTAGGGAAGTTTGGCATGCCTCCCTATCTTTGTCCCACTACATTTCCTTATCTTTCCTGAAGGCCATCCTTTTGGCTCTGACGTTTTCTGCTACTGTTCTTGAGAACCAAAGTGGTTTCCTTCTTCTTTTGCTCTTGCCTTTCTCTCTAACACAATGGGATGTTGCTTCAAGTTGGCAGTATAGCCTAGAGGTCAGAGGAACGAGCTTGGTACATCCGGCAGACCAGACCTGAGTTTGATTCTCACAACCTCTATTTGCATACTGTGTGACTCTGAGCAAGTCACTTAACCGACCAGTGCTCCCAGACCACCCATGAAAACAGGCACTTGTGCCTAATGGGCCTTAACCGGTTACCAAAGACTAAAATAAATAATAAATAAAGTATTGCATCCTTAATGCTTGCCCACTTTGCCTGTACTTCCTCACCTGTATTTCTTCTTGCCAGGGCTAGCTTAACTCTGTTGGCCATCTTATCAAAGTCAGCTCCTCTGAAGTCCCATATTTTTGCATTGGAATGGGGTGATTTAGTTCTAGTGGCCAAATTGAACTATACCATGTGATGGTCACTGGCCCCCAGGTGACCTTCTACTTGTAGATATGTTATCCTTTTCCCATTAGTCAGTACTAGATCTAGGATAGCCCTGTCTCTTGTGGGTTGTTCTACCAGTTGTTTGAAGCCCTCCCCCAGCAGGGAACCCACTATGTGTCTAGTTCTGGCAGATGTTCCTGGTGGTATTAACCAATCTGTATCTGGCATGTTGAAGTCTCCCATTATCAGAACCTCCCCTTTAGTAGTCATGTTTTGTATATCTTATAAAAGTAATGTGTTTATGTCCTCCCCCTGGTCTGGAGGCCTATAGACAACCCAAGTTCATATGGCAGTCCCATTTCCTGTTTCCCGGGTGACCCACAGTTCTTCTGGCTCCTTAAGTGTATTCTGAATTTCTGTAGCTTTGATATTTTCATTGACATAAAGGCCACTCCACCCCCCATTTCTGAACTTCGGTCTCTTCTGAACAGTACATAGCTGGAAACTGAAGTCTTCCAAGTGTGGTTACTGGTGAACCATGTCTTGCTAATGGCTACTATGTCCAGTTTATCCTATATCATTGTTGCATACAGGTCTGGGATCTTGTTTCCCAGACTGCGAGTATTTGTGTACATGATTTTCCATTGGCCAGATTTCAGTGTGTTAGTTGTTGGGCAAGGTCCAGTGTTTCCCCTGTGCATTGTATGGGGAGCTGGACCTTTTTCCTTACCTGATAATGCAAATGAACTACAAACATGCTGATTTCCTGTTTGATCACTAGCTGAGGGGGGAAGGGTGCTCTTCCCATTCGACGTATCAGGTGTTGCACCCCTCTCCCCATTTGCTAGTTTAAATATTCTGCAAAGATGTCAAACGTCTGCCCCAATGCATTGACTCCCTCCTTAGTCAGATGGAGTCAATCGAATTTAAAGAACTTTCACTCACAAATCTGTTGCCAGTTATCTACAAATTTATGTCCTTTTTCCTGGCACCAGATCATAAGCCACATGTTTAGCTCCCCTATCTCCCTTTATTTGACCTTCTATCCATCTGCCCCCCTTAGGCTTACCACCTGTCCTGATTTTCGCAGGACATTCCTGATTTGGGCAGCTGTGTCCTGCAAAAAAACATGAAAAATACTAAATGTCCTGATTTTAGAGTAGAAAAAATATTTTCTGAATTTCCACTAAATGTTGCAGAAAACTACAATACCTTAACTATAACACCTTAAAAAGATAAGAAGCAATGTAAACAACTAGGAAACTACTGCACTTAGCCTTAATTCTGATTATGTAGAGAAAACAAGTCTGTTGCATTGGTCGAGGTTACGTACTGTCCTGCGAAAAATCATGTTTCAGTAAGAAATGTCCCACTCTGAGCTTCTAAAAAGGTGGTAACCCTAGCCCCCCCCTCCCAGACTGGCAGGATCTCAGAGAAGGAGATGCTGGACGAAAAGGATGACAGTTTGTCATCCAGCCTGGTCAGGTGTTCCTTGGTCTCCACAACTGATCAGCTGGTGAGATCGTTAGTCCCTATGTGTACCAGGACATCAATGTTTTCTCCTGCTTCCCACATGATTTTAGCAATGCAGTCAGTGTCTCTCCACACTGATGTACCTCGGAGACATCTGACCATTACCCCCAGCTGGAGATAGGTATCAACTCCCTGAATCATGGAGTCTCCTATGTTCAGAAGTGTTTTGGATTTCCTTTTTGCTTTTTTGTTTTGGTCCCTGTTTTGGGTGACTTGTGTTGTGCTAGTGTCTGTACTGCAGTGTCGTGCTCTGCAGTGTCCTCTGCCCCTTTGTTTGATTTTGGAGATAGAGGTAGATACCTTTTTGTAGTTCTTATATGGTTTGTGGAGGTGATACGT
This sequence comes from Neoceratodus forsteri, assembly GCA_016271365.2. Taxonomy (NCBI): domain Eukaryota; kingdom Metazoa; phylum Chordata; order Ceratodontiformes; family Ceratodontidae; genus Neoceratodus; species Neoceratodus forsteri. The sequence continues at coordinate 1,380,270,320 of CM028130.1, forward strand.
TGGAGAGCCTGCATGATGGGCCACCCAATGTGCCCCATCTAACCACCTGCCAGCCTCCCAGACCAACTACCCTCTGCAGTTAAGGTGCTTTTGTTGGATGTTGGGGAAATGGCGGGTAGTTCTTATAATATATTTCTTCCTGAATATGCGATTTGAGGTGCACAATCTCTGCCCATGCTGCCTGGAGCTGAGCCCTTAGATCTCCAATGGTCTAGCATGTAGGACAGTGTCCTAAATCCTGTATAACTGCCCTTTTGAAAGTGTCCCGCAGTACCTGCAGTTAAAAATATCCATTCCTGATGAGTTGCTGGGTTTATAACCTGGTCAGAGTAATTAGAAGGAGGAAAATGAAAGCAAAAATGTGATTTTGTGTTTTGTTTGTTTTTGTATAAATTGTTATAATAAGCTAAATTATTTGTGCCCCTGTAAATGAGGTCACTGTATGGATACTACTCTGATCCTCCCCTTCCTGCTTCTCTACAGAAATTGTCATGACTGTGCTATCCCATAAAAAGAGTGTAGCATGGGGTGGTTGGGGGGGCCGGTGGCTGGACCCTTCCCCTGCCATAACGAAGATCCACGGATGAAAGAAACAAGGAGGTAAGAGCACAAACAATCAACCAACAACAAATGCAGTAGCCCTGAAAGCTTAGCCTAATGATAGCTAAAACTGTAAAACCTGTAAAGCACCACCTGTAATACTTTCACAGAAGATATACCCTGTAGAAAACACTTTGCTACAGAGAAAAATAAAGCAGCAAGAGAAGATATACCTTGCAAAACAAAATTTGAATCAGAAGATTACAGCAGCAGTCTGTAAGCACAGACCTGTAGACACAGCCTGTAATAATGCAGCTGAAAGTATACCCTGCAACAACAATTTGAATAAGAGAATCATGAAGTAGTAAAATGTTAGTAATAAACAGTAACAACCCCGTGAGTACAAAAGAAAATAACACACAGTAAATCTGCCTAGCCAAAAGAAGCCTTACTCTTTTTCCTTGCTCTGATAAGGTTCCTTGCTCTGTCCTTACAAGTAACCTAGAAGAAAAAAGCTCAGGTGAAGCTAGATGCCTTTGCCTTTTCCAAAAAACCTAGTCTTCCCTGGTGGTCTAGCAGAGCCCCCCTGCTCTGATCTGCCTGTATAATAAAATAGCTTTCCCTGGTGGTCTACTGGACCCCCCTTCCTATCCCAGATCTCCTCTATACATATTAATATATATGCCCCTGGTGATCCAGCAGACCCCCCACCCCAGGAGGTAGTGCCCCACAACCCTGCTGCCCCCATCCCATCCCCGAGCCAATGAACAGCACGGTCCTCTGCTCACCACCACAGCTGGCCACTGACTGAATGTTCAAGGCACATGTACTGTATACAGTACTTGCTCATTGACTGACAGCTCATTCACTAATAGAATTCATAATTTGCATTCTTTAGGTATAGACAATGCCCACCTAAGTAAAAAAAAATTCTTCTGTCTAAATTATTCCTCCCAGTCCCCTGATAATGCCTTTGGTAACACAGAATCATACAGAAACGTAGAATTTGAAGGCAGGTAAGGACTGCTTGACCCACCTAGTCTGCCCATTTACCCTCACTACTGTATTACCGCAGACCCTACTTGATCTCCAGCTTTATCATAACTAACTGCTTTTACTGAGATCCTCACTGTGTACATTGATATTGTAGCTGCTGTGAGTTTGGGGGGGTACTTTCTTACATACTCATGCAGATTATATCAATAATCATACCCTAACCCTCAGCATGTAACAATGAGGAGTTTATTGGGGGCAGGTAGCAGGGTGACAGAGTACACATTTGTCCTCTGCTAGGATATCATTCCTCATGCACACACTGTCTGCACTGAAATATACTGTACTGAGAAGTTGGTAGGCTTTTTTTTTTATGACTGACTGTGCTCTGACTTATGGCACTGTGAGAGACATCATTTTTTGCATAAAAAAGGTTAGGAAGAGCAAAAGGGAGAGGAGACCACTTTGGTTTACAAAGGAGGTTGTGGGAGAAGTCAGGGAAAGGAGGAGGGCTTTCAGAAAATTTAAGAGGACACTCAGCGAGGAAGATAAGGAAGAGTATAGGGAAAAGAGGTGTATCCCAGGGAAGAAGGGCAAAAGCAGATACTGAGGAGAAAATAGCAAAAAAGGCCAAAGGAGGGATAAAACTTTTTTCAGATATGTGAGGGAGAAGAGAAGGGCAAGGCAGGGGATTACTAGGCTGAAGGGAGAGGGAGAAATAAAATTGGAAAGGGACTGTGAAAAAGCAGAGTAATTAAATAAGTACTTTAGCTTGGTATTCATGGAGGAGGAGGAGGAGGAGGAGGATGGTAGGTGGCCTGAGCTAAAGTCGAATGGGAAGGAGGGCAAATGAGTGGACCGGAGCCCATTCACTGTGTATAGGGTTAGGGCAGAGCTAGATAGAGTGAGGGTGTACAAGGAATGGGGCCTGATGGGTTACACCTCAGGGTGATCAGGGAATTGAAGGCGGAGTTAGCCGCACCCTTGACAAGGCTCTTCAACTTATCCCTGGATACAGGGAGAGTGCAGGAGAACTGGAAGAGGGCAGACATAGTGTCTTTACACAAGGGAGGTAGTAAGGAGGTGAAGGGGAACTAACAAAATGTCAGCTGTACGTCAGTGGTGGGGAAGATAGTGGAAGCATTAATCAAGGAGATGGTGGTGGATTACCTGGAGGATAGTGGCCTGCAGGACAGCAGACAGCACGGCTTCATGAAGAGGAAGTCTTGCCAGACAAAACTAATTTACTTCTCTGATTTGGTGACTCGGGTGATTGACTGGGGGGGAGGGGCAGTGGACATAGCCTATCTGGATTTCAGTAAGGCCTCTGACACTGTCCCCCGTAGAAGGCTGGTGAGCAAGATGGAAATCCTAGGGTTGGGTGGTAATTTAACAACCTGGGTGGAGGCCTGGCTGTCAAGAAGAACTTAGAGGGTGGTGCTAAACAGGATGCACTGTGGGACAGTGAGGGTGAAGAGTGGAGTGCCACAGGGGTCAGTTTTTGCATTCACTTCTCTTCAACATCTACATCAGTGATATTGCTAAGAGTTTGAGGGGGAGGGTGTGCCTATTTGCTGATGATACAAATATATGCAATAGGGTTGACACCCTGGGGGGGGTGTGGAGGACATGAGGGAGGACTTAAAGAAGCTTGAAAAATGGTCTGTGACGTGACAGCTGAAATGTAATGCCAAGAAGTGCACTGTGATGCACTTGGAGAGTAGGAACAGAAGAGCAGGGTACACCCTAGGTGGGGAGAAAATTAAAGTAACAGAACAGAGGAGGGATCTGGGGATCCACAGTCTCCTTGAACCTTAAGGTAGGAATCCAATGTAGCAGGGTGGCAGGAAAGGCCAATGGAATGTTGGCATGCATAGGCAGGGGCATTACTAGCAGAAAGAGGAAGGTAACAATGCCCCTTTACAAAGCCATGCTGAGGCCACACCTGGAGTGTGGGGTTCAGTTCTGGAGTCCACATCTCCACAAGGATATAGATGCATTGGAGAGGGTTCACAGAAGGGCAACCAAGATGGTGCAGGGTATGCAGGGATAGTCATACGAGCAGATGTGTAAGGAGCTGGATCTGTACATGCTGAAGACAAGGAGGGAAAGGGGAGACATGATTGAAACTTTTAAATTTGTAAAGGGGCTCAATAAAGTGGGAGAAGAGGGTTTACTTAAGAGAAAGGAGGGGGTCAAAACTAGAAGGCACAGCCTCAAACTGCAAGGAAAAAGATACAGGGGCATTGTGAAAGGGCATTTCTTTAATTAAAATTTTTTTTTTCAATTTTCTATTTTTGGCCCCCACTTCCAATTACTGCTGGGACCATCTGCCCAGTCACGGACTCCAGCTGTGGCTACTCACATTAGCCATCCTCCCTAGACCCCCTGGGTTACCCCCCAGGGTGGGGTCATGGCGCTCTGGACCAAGGGCACCACAAACATGGGAGAGGCTGGAGTCGGCCTGAGAGCCAATGCAGCCAGAGCGGGCATCATTAAGGCGGCAGATGCAGGGAGTTTTTCTTCCCCTCTTCTGTTCCCCCCCAGGAAGCGGGGATGTGCAATGACATCCTGCATCCACCCCAACCCCTGAAATCTGTTAAGCACTGGTAGCTGCGGAACCTCTGGCCTCTGCCTGGGGTCTGTCAAGAGCCGAATGGTATCCCCACCCTCCCCCCAGAGAAGGAGAGCAGTCCGTGGGACACTTCATCCTTCTCCTCCGGCCGGCCCTCCAGCGACCCAAGTCCATTCTCGAACCTGGGTCACTGGCACTGCAAGTGGAAATCCAACCACTGCACTGGTGGGCCAGTGGTGAGAGGGCATTTCTTAATGGAGAGGGTGGTGGACCCTGGAACAGACTACCAGATGGAGTGGTGGGGGCTAAATCAGTGGAAGAATTCAAGAGGGCATGGGACAAGCATATGAGGCTCAATATCGAGGGGAGGGTAGAGGCTGGCAGGGAGGGGGAGGTGTACAGGGAAAAAAAAAGGCAGAATAGATGGGCCAATATGGTACTTTTCGGCCATCAAGCTTCTATGATTCTATGATTTCAATGAAGCAGCCTGCCAACTACTCTGTATGTTTCTCTCTCACAGCGACATAAGTCTGATCATGGTCAGTTGACAAACAAAAAGTCTGCCAACTACTCAGTATATTTCAGTACAGATAGTATTTGCAGAAGGAATGATATCCCATCAGAGGACATATGTGTACTCCATCATCCTGGCACACATTCCCAACAAACTCCTCATTGTGACATGCTGTGGGTTAGGATATGATTATTGATATAATTTGCTTGGGTATGCGAGAACATCCCCCACCCAATCAACAGCAGCTACAATATCTATGTACAGTGAGGATCTCAGCAAAACAGGATTTACTGACATTCTCTTTGGAGGCACTGGAATACAAGATATCAGGACACACACTTTTTGTGAGAACAGTGGTTCTTCCACCACACAACCTGTCAGCTGTCCAATTTGCCAACCCTATGCTCACCTTCTGTAATGTGTGTCTATGACTGAGCATCAGGTTGATTCAGCTCACGTCTCCTTGACTTCACAAATCTCACCTTCCCAGGCAGAAGGGCACACAGGTGGGATTGAACAGGAGGTGGGCCATCCACCATTGTTGATGCAGCAGGTTGTCCCAATTTTTCATCTGATATTGATGGCACCACCACTGTTCAATAGGGAAACTTTGTTTTTCTTCTAAGTAACAGTTTCCAGTTACTATCAGACATGATCTTGATTGACCCCCCCACACACGCACACACATAGAAATTAACTGTTCCACATCTGTAATGCTATCACAGCATCTTTGAGCTTCACATGTAACTGTTTCATCACTCATTCTGTTATAGTAAAAAAGAGGTAAAAATAGTGAGCTGTGAATGAGCTTGTTACATCCAGCAGACCAGGATTTGACTCCCCTAGCCTCCACTTGCATACTGTGTGTGAAACTAATACATTCACATAATCTCTCCCATGCTGCAGGGTCACTACTGAAAACAGGCACTTGTGCCTAGTGGGAATTTCCCAGTAACAAATGAATTAAAATAAATAAATAAGTAACAGAGAGAAACCTTGGTAAAAGAATAAACTAAGGACATAAAAAAAAGTTTTGTTTTATATGATATCAGATACAATATCAAATATTATTTCAGACATCAGGAACAGTTCTCAGAAACAGTTCTATTTCCTAGAACCATTCCCAATGTCTGAAATCATATCCGATATCGTATCTGATATTTTATAAAGGAAAAACATTTTTTTAATGTTCTTAGCTCATTCTTTTGCCAAGGTTTCTCTCCAGCTTAGCTTTCTTTTAACTTAAACATTATGCAGTGTGTGTGAAAAATAGCAAACACTCAGCCAGCAAAGATGAGGAAGTAAAAAAAAAAGGGGACATCCAACGAGGAGCAGCCTTTATACCAGGTAACAGCAGGGCGGAGTTTTATACTTAAGGTAACATTTAAGAAAAGATCAGGACTGGGTTAGCAGCAAACCATATTTTTATATCTCACTGTTGTGTTTTAACTTAAAGGAGAAGTAAGAAATTCCAACAGAAACTGAAACAGGGTAGCTTAGGAAGGCACCGGTGCTGTGACCAGACTTTCAAGTCATCCCAGCTCTTTACTAGGACAAGAGGTGCTAAGACATATGAAAGGAGTGCAAATTGACTTTTGGTGCCAGCTCCAGAGATTTTCTTTTGTTCATTGATAATCGGATGATTGGACTATCTGCAGCATAACTCACAACAAGTTTAATGCTGTAATAGATGTGTGCGGTTAAGGTGTGTGTGTGTTGGTGTATGTGTTGTGTGGGGTGGGGGGAGATTGCTTCAAATACAACAGCTTTTCTGTGGTGGCCAGCATGCGAACTAGAGGTTAGCGGGGAAATGTTATAATTGTCAGTGGTTTCAAAGGGCACTGTGACATTGTTAAGTGAGCCTTCACCTGCTACACGGTGACAAAGGCCAAGACAGGTAGACTATACACAGCCTAATAAAAACTCTGAAGAAGAAAAAAAAATGGTCATTCTTGGGGCCCCCACAAACTCATAGCCACTAGATCTCTTTGAGTTGCATAGTGTTTAAGATAAAAAAGGTAAACTGGAGAGAAACCTTGGCAAAAATAATCAACTAAGGGGTTATCTTCTATACAATATCAGGTGGATATCAGATATGATTTCAGACATCAGGAATAGTTCTCAGAAACAGTTCTGTTTCAGAGAACTGTTCCCAATGTCTGAAATCGTATCCAATATTGTATCTGATATCATATGAAGGAAAACCACTTTGTTTTCAATGTCCTTGGTTCATTCTTTTGCCAAGGTTTCTCTCCAATTTAGCTTTTGTTTAACTTAAACACTATGCAATGTCTGTATGTGTGTGTATGAATGTACATTTTCTGTGCCCTGGAGAATTTGATCTGGTGATCGGGAACTAGTACAGTCAAGATTACAGCCCATTTTAAGACATCTACCAAAAATATGCATTTCGTTATCTACACAAAAAGTTGAAGGCCTGGCCCTATATGTAATAGCCTGGTGGCAGCCCTGCCTGCCATCCACTTGTTCACATTCTGACCACCACAGAAAAGCTGCTGTCTTTGAAACAATCCCCCTTCCCAACACAAACACACACATATACACATACACCTTAACTGCGCACATCTATTACAGCATTAAACTTGAGTTATGCTGCAGATAGTCCAATCATCTGATTGTCACCGAACAAAAGAAATTCTCCAGAGCTTGCACCAAAAGTCAGTTTGTACTCTTATATGTGTTAACACCTCTTGCCCCAGTAAAGAGCTGTGGGTGACTTTTAAGTCTGGTCACAGCACCAGTGCCTTCCTAAGCTACCCTGTCTCACTGTGTGTTTGAAAATCTTGCTTCTCTTTTAAGTTAAAAAAAAAACCAAAAACAAAACAGTGAGATATAAAAATGTGGTTTGCTGCTGATCCATTCCTGTTCTTATCCTAAATGCTACCTCAAGCACAAAACTCTGCTCTGCTGTTACCTGGTACAAAGGGCGCTCCTCATTGGATGTCCCTTTTTTTTATTTCCTCACCTTTGCTGGCTGGGAGTTTTGTATTTTTTTGCTGCTGCTGCTGCTTTTTTTTACCACTGGGCCCAACATCAGAACAGCATGATTACCAAGGACAGTGACTGAGGAGTGGGCTGAGGAGCCCCCGGAATGGCTCTTCAGGCTGCACAGCAAGGGGTTCACCAGGTGGTTTCCTGGGAAGCACTGTAAAAACTCTATTTTCAGCTGGGCCAGTGGGGGTGGTGGGCTGAGACATTGGTGCTTTACCTCCTGCCATGCCGACAACCTGAGGTCGAGGTGCGAGTGAGTTGCTGGGGGTTGGTCAGGGAGGGAGAGGATCAAGCACCCAGAGGACTGCTCTTCTCTCCAGGGGTGGGAGACTTGGCATTCCCACTGAATGCCTACCCCTGGATGGAGGCCTGAGGGTAGTGCAGAACAGAGGATGCCCAAGTAGGTAGGGTGCTGCGGGGCTTCTGCAGCATACGCGCCTCCACATGCATACACTGACATGCATGCCCCAGCAACCGGGAAACTGACAGAAAATGGGAAATGGGGGAATTTGGCAGGCTATATGATGCCCTGGGATGGGCGGATCGGACCCCTCATAGAAGGAATAGCCAAAGCCTGCCTGCCAGCACCTCATGGGGAAAAAAACTGTATAGAAAAAAACTACTTTCTTTTCAATGTTAGCAATTATTTTTTTTTTTATTTATTGTTTGTTCAATAAAAGCAGCACTCACAGTCAGTACAAAGAAGGGTCAGTATTCCATGTCTTACTTGTGAACAGGTAAATGCTCATTACACCTTAGTGCTATCAGATTGATGGTTTATATTGTGTTTAAATGTGTTGGTTAAAAAAATCACCTGCTGCAATACCACTAGATCTCTTTGAGTTGCATAGTTTTTAAGTAAAAAAAAGCTGAACTGGAGAGAAACCTTGCAAAAGAATGAACTAAGGACATAAAAAAAAGAGTTTTTCCCTTTATACATTATCAGATATGATATCAGATAGGATTTCACACATCGGGAACAGTTCTCAGAAACAGTTCTGTTTCCAAGAGCTGTTCCCAATGTCTGAAATCATATTTATATCATACCCGATATCATAGAAAGGAAAACATTTTTTTAATGTCCTTAGTTCATTCTTTTGCCAATGGTTTTCTAGCTTCTTTTTTTAACGTAAACTCTATGCAACTCAAAGAGATCAAGTGGCATTGCAGCAGGTGCTTTATTTCACCAAGTTTAAACACAGTATAAGACATCAATCTGATAGCACTAAGATGGAATGAGGATTTACCTGTTCACAAGTAAGACATGGAATACTGAGCCCTGTACTGCCTGTGAGTGCTGCTTTTTTTAAACAAACTACAAATATAAAATTAATTGCTAACATGGATAATAGAGTTTTTACAGTACTTCCCATGAAATCACCTGGTGAACCCCTTGCTCTGGGGCATGAACAGCCATTCCGGGGGCTCCTCAGCCCACCCCTCAGTCATTGCCCTTGGTAAACTTGTTGTTCTGATGTTTCCACTTGTATTTTAGCATTAGATTAAAGACAGTAAAACACAGTATCACAGACCTTTATCTTTGTCATTAATAGCTAAACTAAGCAGAGTTCACGAGCCATGGGGAAGTGTTATAAAATAAACAGACAGGCAACTAATTACAATCTTTTTCTTTCATGTTTGTGAACTTCTCAAACCAAGAAAACATTTCTATGTATATTTTATTTCTTCCCCAGGGATATTCAATGCCTGCAGGTTTAGAAGAACAGCAGAGAGTGACAGTCTCCAGCCCCTTCTCCGTCCTTGTCACTTCAGCTTTCCCCAATCCCAGAAGTCCTTTGTGCATGTGGTACTTAAACAACAGAACAACTCCTTTCATTTTCCTAATTCCCATTCAACAGCATTAAGTGGTTCTGCGCATGCCATATGTTATCTCTGAGCCCGATTGCGAGCAAACGCAGAAACAGTAATAAAAACAAAATTTTTAAAATGTAAACAGCTTAAAAACTATAAAACTCCCAAACATCAAACCATCCTAGGAAATCTTACCCCATCAACCTACACAACCCTACAAAATTTCACAGTGTAAGGATTTTTATTTTTTTATGCAGACGAGAGCAAGAATTCAAGAAAAAAACACCATTGAAGTCAATGGGAAAAATATAATTTTTTCCACACTTTAATATCTCTAAAAATACCAAACTGATTTACATTACACTTTTAGGGTTGTGGGTTCTGTCATATACAACAAATTCTTAAAGTTTCATATAAATCTGTAGAGCCACCATTCTGCAAGAAGCAAACAAAAACATTGAGTCTGACATAGAACTCACCAGCCACCCTAACTATATGGATGCTACTGCGCCACCATAATAATAATTTGTAGTAAACTCTCAGCAGATCAAAATAACTGATTTGAAAGGAAAAACACCATAGAACAATGCAAGATGCAAGTCATACATCCACATATGCACCCTGACCACCATCAAAACAGAACAGCACAATAAAAAAAATGGATCCTAAACATGTCAATCAATCTATGTGGTTCACCTAATTTAGTGCAAAAATTTCACAAATGGATGCTATATAGGGCCAAAAAAGTTAACCACTGCAAACCAGGATGAACCACCACTGACACACAGTATCAAACCAGGCTATGAGGACACTAGCAGGACAGAATTTTTGCCAGCCAAACCATTCCTTATCGGATCTGCCTGTCCTAATACCAAGCGGCATCTTCAAAAACACAGACAAGAGAAGGATTTGGGAATTAAAATATGTCAAACTATTTAACTTGAACTGTAATAGGTTCAGTTTAGATACTAGATTTATGACACACTAATGAAAAACTCATAACACCTTCAATACTGTGTGCTACTTATACAGATATGTTTTTTTTTTCTTTTTCTATCTCTTGCTATCTTTCTTAGCCCCCCCCCAACGTAACTTTGTGTATCTTTGGCAATTGTTATTCCTATGTTCCCATCAGAAAACCTTTTATATTCAACACTTCAGTGCACCCATTTAGCCTCTCTTGCGAACAGACCTGTTCCTATCTTTTGTCCACCCACCATTCCTTTTTAGGCATTTTCATTATCATAATGTAAACTGTTTTAAAACAATACATTTCACTGTATGTAACAGGAGTTTCTTTTACTTAGTTTGCCACTGCACTTGATAACGGGACCTGCTGTGCCCCAAAAGCTTGTGTACTATACCATCTTTGTACAAGACATATGTTGGTCCCATAAAAGGCATCAAACTATCCAGCGACTCCTATTTTCCAAGGACCAATATGGCTAGAATCTCATTTTACTATGCAATGGAAGATACCTTCTTTAAATACAAAGGGAAACTGGGAGATGAGAAATGGGGTGAGTACCAGTTAAGGAAGTGGAGGACCTAGAAGGTGGCGAGGGATACAAAGGCAGACACAGAATTGCATATTGCACAGATGGTCAAGGGAGAACAGTTCTTTAGATACTCTACAGAAACAAGCATTTGTCAATGCCGAATGTTTATTGCGTTCGTCTGTTGAGCTCGCCCAGTGGCCCTCTGTCACTGGCTCAGTCTGTTTGTCCCGGTGCTGTAGGCTGCTCTTTTGTAGTGGGCTGCTGCCTGTGTTGGCATCTTGTTCTGCTGAGGAAGAAATATGCACCTGTCCCGACAGAGCTCCATTGAGGTGGCTCACTCCCCCTCTCTGACTCGCTCATTCTGTTTCTCCTGGTGCTGCAGGCTGCCCTTTTGTACTGGGCTCCTGCTTGTGTTGGTGGCTTTTTTCTACCAACAAAGAAATCTGCAGCTGTCCTGACAGAGCTCCATTGAGGTTGCTCACTCCGCCTGTCTCACTCACTCATTCTGGTTGTCCTGGCGCTGAAGGCTGCCCTTTTCTACTGGGCTCCTGCCTGCATTGCTGCCTTTTTATGCCCACAAAGAAATTTGCAGGAGTTACAATACAGCTCTGTTGAGCTTACTCACTCGTTTATTCTGGTCTTCCTGCTGCTGCAGGCTGCCCTTTTGTACTGGGCCCCTGCATGCATTGCTGCCTTTTTCTGCCCACAAACAAATCTTCAGCAGTCCCAACAAAGCCCCGTTGAGCAGCCTGACTCCCCCTCCCTCACTCCCTCGTTCTGTGTCTCCTGGTGCTGCAGGCTGCCATTTTGTGCTGGGCTCCTGCCTGCATTGGCGGCTTTTTCTGGCCAGAAAGATATCTGAAGCAGTCCTGACACAGCTCCACTGAGCTCGCTCACTCCCCCTCTGTCACTCTTGCATTCTGTTTCTGCCGGCGCTGCAAGCTGGCCATTTGTACTGGGCTCCTGCCTGTGTTGCCACATTTTCTGCCCACAAAGAAATCTGCAGCGATCACAGTAGAGCTCCGTTGAGCTCACTCACTACAGCTCTGTCACTCACTCGTTCTGTTTCTCTTGCCGCTGCAGACTGCGCTTTTGTATGGGGCTCCTGGCGGCGTTGGCACCTTTGTCTGTCCACAAAGAACACTGCAGCTGTCCCGACAGAGCTCCGTTGAGGTCACGCAGTCTCCCTCTCTCATCACTCATTCTGTTTGTACTGGTACTGCAAGCTGCCCTTTTGTACTGGTCTCCTGCCTGCATTGGTGCCTTTTCCTGCCCACAAAGAAATCTCAGCTGTCCTGATAGAGCTCTGTTGAGCTCACTACGTCCCCTTGTCTCACTCGCTCATACTGTTGCTCCCACCGCTGCAGGCTGGCCTTTTGTACTGGGCCCCTGCCTGTATTGATGCCTTTTTCTGCCCACAAAGAAATCTGCAGCAGTCTTGACAGTGCTTCAGTGAGTTCGCTCACTCCCCCTCCCTCACTCGCTCTCTCATTCTGTTTCTCCCAGTGCTGCAGGCTGCCCTTTTGTACTGGGCCCTTGTGTTGAGGCCTTTGTCTGCCCACAAACAAATCCGCAGCAGTCCCGACAGAGTTCAGTTGAATTCGGTCACTCCGCCCTTTCACTCAGTTGATCTTAATCTGTCCCAAATACTGATTTCCCAGAGTGACCGTGCTATTGTCCAGCAGGAGTGCAAAAACATATTTTAGCCAGTATGTGAAAAATGACATCTGTAGTGTTCATAAGGAGTTGTGAAAAATGCCACTGTTGAAAATGTGGCGTGACAGTATTACAAATTTGCAAAGTTACAAGGGTGCGTGGAAACAGTTCAACGCATGCTTGTAACACAGTCATGTTATGGAGTTCCGTCACCAAATTTTCAACATAGGGATTTTAGGACCTCTGCTCATGAACAGTGCCACTGTCATTTTCATAATCTGTCGTGAACACTGACTTCCCACAGTGACCACGTTATTCTGCGCCAGAACTGTGAAAACACATTTTGGTCACGATGTGAAAAATGACACCTGTACTGCTTATAAGGAGGTGTGAAAAAATGACACTGTTGAAAATCTGGTGTGACAATAGTACAAATCTGCGAAGTTACAAGGGTGTGTGGAAAGTGCGCAATGCACACTCGTAACACAGTCATTTGATGAGCTATCATCGCCAAATTTTCAACATAGGCATTTTAGGACCTCTGCTCATGAACAGTATCATTGTCATTTTCTTAATCTGTCCCAGACAGTGATTTCCCACAGCGACCGCTGTATTCTGCGCTGGAAGTGTGAAAACATATTCCAGCCAGGATGGGAAAAATGACAGCTGCACTGTTCATAAGTAGATATGGGAAAATGGCAATGTTGAAAATCTGGAGTGAAAATATTATAAATTCGCGAAGTTATGAGCGTGCGTGCCAACTGCGCAACACACACCCATAACGCAGTCATTTTATGGAGTATTATTACCAAATTTTCAACATAGGCATTTTAGGATGTCTACTCATGAACAGTGTCACTGTAATTTTCTTAATCTGTCCTGAACACTGATTTCCCACAGCAACCATGCCATTCTGCGTCGGAACTGCAAAAACACATTTTGGCCAGGATGTGAACAATGACAGCTGTACTGCTCAGAAGTAGGTGTGACAAAATGCCAATGTTGAAAATCTGGCATGAAAATATTGTAAATTCGCGAAGTTACGAGCGTACGTAGCAACTGCACAACGCACGCTCGTAAAACAGTCATTTTTTGGATTTTTTCCACCAAATTTGCAACATAGACTTTTTGAGAGCCCACATCATGAACACTGGCACTGTCATTTTGTTAATCGGCCCCGAGGGGTGATTCCGCACAGTGACCGCGAAACCACCTTTCGAGGCTGATTAACACCATGGCAGTTCAAGAATTCATGAGAAGGGGTCCCAAAAACCCCATGTTGAAAATTTGGTGAAAAAATTCCCAAAAATGCCTGAGATATGCACTAAAGTTGAAAAAACCCTATTCATTACATTACACAGCTTACCGGCATTTCCTCAGTTCGCGGTCGGCTTTTAAGAGTGCAGATGTGTTCCCGGTCCAGCGAAGATCATCACGCCGAGCTCCGGAGGTAAGTATGGGGTATGGGGGGTTGGGAGGCAGGGTGCGCAGTGGGTGGGTGCGGGTTGTGGGAGAGTGGGCAGGGAGACTACGAGGGAGCATTTCCTTTTTTACAGGTTGAAACTAAATTAAGACATCGGGGGACCGTTTTCCGATTTAACAGCTGCTTTGGCATACTGGGGTGGGCTCCCAGCATGCCACCTGTGTGGTGGGTTAGCGACGGGTACCCCACCGGCAAACAAGGCAAGGGAGGGCTGCAAGAGCCGAGGGATTGGGCACCCTTGGCTGCAACAACTGAAGGGGTTCATTAGCCGACGGGGATTGGGCACCCCGTCAGCAGGAACAATGGGGAGATAATCATTATGTCGGACGGGACTGGGCACCCTGTCGGCAGGAGCAAGGGGAGGAATCATTATGCCGATGGGGGATTGGGCACCCGTTGGCAGGAACAATGGGGGGTTACAGAATGCCGACGGTGAGTGAGTCCACCGCAAGTAAACACGGTGGGGGGGAGGGGGTATATTGTTTGTGAACACAGCGGCAACCCACCGCCATGTTCACAAACAATATCAGGGATTCCACATCCTGCCCTGCAATGACGGGTCACTCCCACATTGCAGCCGATGGCTGACGCTGCAATGATGAGGCAGCCCTTGATTGCAGCGGCTGATTTTTTAGAAAGTTGTGGCATGCTGGCTGAACTAGTGTCAGCAGCAGCGTTCCATGGCATTGGGGGACGGGGACAAGCCTTTGCACGCTGTGGGGGCATTGAGCACAACAGTGCCAAGCCTCCACGACCTGCTTCTGAAGAAACCTGCCGCAACATGTTTCTTGCGCATGTGCGCAATCAACATAAAAATGAAGATGAGGAGAGGCATTATTAGGATGATTAAGGGGGAGGGTAATAGAACATAAGAGAGCCATTCTAAATTACTACCTTTGCTCTGTATTTACAGTAGAGGATAGCGCACCCTTGCCTGAAAGGGGCACAAAGGCTGCAGCATGAGGTATCCCAGAAATAATGCAAGTGGTATTAATGGGGAAATTAGAAACAGGCTAGCAGCCCTGAAAATAAACAAGGTTCCAGTGCTAGATGGGGTACACCCTAGGGCCTAGGGTACTCAAGAAACTGGCATCAGAACTGGCTGAACCCCTTGCAGGGCTATTCAGTAGCTCCCTTAACAGTTGGGGTGTTTTTTAAAGATTGTAAGAGAGTAGATATTGTTCTGCTTCACAACAGATGGGACAAAGAACAAACAGGAAACTACAAATCTGTTAATCTTACAGTACCTGCAGAGCAGGTAAACTAACAGAATCACATATTAAAGAGGTCCTAGTGGACTACCTGGAGAGACTTGGTCTCCAGCATAGAAAGCAGCATGGATTCATGGCAGGGATATGTTTTCAGACCTACCTGATAATATTCTTTGACTGGGAACTAGGGCATTGGACAACAGATAAGCAGTGGATTTGGTTACTTCAGCTTTAGCAAGATGTTTCTGGCTGACATCATGGAATGGAGGTTAAGAAAGAAAAGTTGGGATACTTGAAAAAGTTTGTTTTAGTAACAAAAAAATTATAAATAAAACTTGTCTTTACAAGAATCTGGCAGTACTGGCTATGATCTGTCATGTCCCACATTCCCCTGTTTATGCAGAACAGAAGATTTAGAGGTGTCCCCAAACACGCTTCCAGTTTGAAGCACTGTGTCATGGTAATATAGAGTTGTGATGAAGGAAGGGACTGATGGCCTGATCCAAAAAGATGTGCACTGTACATCATAACATTGCTTAAATGGCATGCATACAGTACCTATACACCACTCAGTACATATGCACCCCATCAGATTCACAGTGACAGTGCGAAAGACAAACAAGTGTGCAAGATGTGGAGTGGTGTGTAGTGTGCATGAGTTGTAACTACATGAAAAACCAACATGCTCATTGATCCCATCATATAAGGAGGTGGAACAGCCTGAATGGAGTGATGTAGAATGTCACATGAGTATAGACAAGTAAGGGCAGCATTTTCGGAGCCTATACCATGACCTACACTGAATGACCTTACAGTGGTGCACCCAGCATCAGTGCCTGATTCTGCAAAATGTGGGCAGGGGAAGAGGCATAGGCACACAGTACTGAGGTGACAATAAACTCCCAAATTCCCCAGGTAGATGACAGGTATTATTGCCATAGAGGCCAGCCACCATTACTGGATTTTTTTTGGCAGTGGTTCTTTGTGGAGCACACTGGCACACAAGCACCTCATGACATTAAAAGTGGACAGTAATACCCCTGCATCAAAGCAGCCATCAAACACACATGGTAAGACATCTGCGGCACAGTAAATCATAAACTATCTAGCTGCTACCAGAACAAGCTGGCCATAGGTGTAGGAATGATGATGATGATGATGATGTTACAAAACTGACACCAGTGGATAACAGAGTGGCAGACACCTTCAGCTAGAAGTCCATTCATGGTGAGGACAATTGAACAGACTATGTGGCTGGTGAATGAAGTCCCGTATCACATATTGTTATTTTTTTTTTCCATGAGGTGGTCTTGGCACACCCCTGTTCCTGCCATGCCTGACACAAAACATTACAATGCAATTACAATATATAACTTTCAACATATAATGACACCTTTACAAACATTGACACTTACTAACAGAGCTATTGTATATCATCTTACACCAGTCAGTCAAGGGCAGCAAAGTGATGTCATGTCTCCTCCAACAGATGTTGTACTACCTCTACAGAACATGGAGGATAACACTGAGGAAGGACTGCCACTGCCTGAGCCAGACCTAGAACCAGGACCATCTGGTATACCCACTGCCAGTCCATATTCTGAGTAACAACATAGGAGTTACACAGTGACCAGTGCCACAGTCACCCAGCTCACACAGGTATGTCAGGAAAAACATTTGATCACCTTGCAGATCCTCCTGATAGATCACACCCAGAACCTGTGCACCAGGATGCAGAGACTGAAAGCAGCAACACCCACCTGGCAACAACTATGAAGAAAGTAGCAACATAATAATTTTAGGTCAGACAGGACTCCAGTTCTGTCATGTCTGTCCTGACCCTAATTGTAGACAAAGTGCGCTTACACGAAATGTTGAGGCTCTCTTGGGGTAGCCAGCCAGCTGCAGTTTACAGCAGTTACTAGGATTCTGCAAGTAAAATCTGGAGCAGCAGCTTTTTCTCTGGTTGGAGTGTTTTCTTGTTTTGTTTTTTTCTTAAGCTTGTACATTCAAGATGACAAACCACAGATTTTTGTGCTGCCTTTGTTTTCCTTTAAGTAGTAACATAGTAATTTTAAGTCAAATGACTCTCCAGTTCCATTGTGTTCTGTCTTGCCACTGTTTTACAAACAGGGAGGACATATGTATAAAGTGCAAACATACCAATTTATAGGGATTATTTACCATTCTCAACACTCTGGGCACCCAGTGAGTTACCTTTATGGCTTGTACTGTCATCATGTCTACTGTCTCCTCTGTTAGGCTGTTCCATAGGTTCACAACCCTCTTGGAGAAAAAGTCCCTTCTAACATTACCTTGAATTTGCCACCCCTGAGCTTCAGGGCATTTCTAAGCATCCTAGTGCAAGATACCAGATCAAACATCTCTGTTTAATCCTGACAGTAACCTTGGGTATGTAATAGACTGAGATCATGTCTTCTCTCAGCCTTCTTTTCTCCATGTTAAATATGTTAAGTATCACCAGTTGCCCTTGTTTACTTTTGACACACAAACCCCTAATCATTTTGGTGACTTTGTGTTGAATCCTCCTGACTGCCTCAATGTCCTTTTTTGTTTTGAGGAGACTGAAACTGTATGTAGTATTCCAGGAAGGGACTGGATTACTTCCTCTGCTCTGCTGGTCCCTCCCATTTTGATGCACCCTGGTATTCTGCTGGCCCTCTTGATAGTGGCTGTACACTGCTTGTCCTGCTTCAGACCTTTGTTTATGACCTCAGGTAAGTTTCCTCCTCAACAGCAGAAAAAGGAGCACCACACTCTTTGTAGGTCCTACCTCTGCTTTTCCTACCCAATTGTTGCTCCTCGCTTTTGTCTCCATTGACTCTGCGGCTGCAGCAGACTAAATGCCAAGCTTTTTCAGGTCCTCCTAAAGTTGGTCCCCATCTGCAAAGGTGTCTGGCTAGCTTAGTCTCATTCACTGACTTCAGCAGACTGCTGGTGACTCAAGCTTCCAGATTGCGGATGAAGATGTCGATGAGCAGCGACGCTAGCACTAATCCCCACAGTGTGCCACAGAAAATTCCTTTCCACTCAGAGAAGTGACCATCTACCACCATTTTCTGCTTCCTTTCCACAAGCCATTTTGCAATCCAGTATATCTCACTCATACTGCAGTGGTTTACATTGCCCAGAAGCTTGTCATGCACCACAGTATCAAAGGTCTTGTTGATGTCCCAATAGGCTATGTCCAGGGCACTGCCTCAGCCATCTCCCTGGTCATCCCCTTGAAGAATGTGAAAAGCTGATTGCCATGATCTACTGTTCATAAAGCCATGCTGAGAGACAGCAAGAACTCTGACCTCAACCAAGTGTTCAGTTATTGTTTTTCCAGTCACCTGGCAACACACCATTCTGAACAGACTACCGAAAGATTATTGCAGGTGGCACCACCAATTGTTCCTTTTGCTGTTCTATTATCAAGGGCATATCCTTCCCACTTGTTGAGACTTTTCAGGCTTAATCTGTGACAGTAAGTCAGCTACTAGGGCAAGTACAGTATTATGTCAGTTGGCTACATTGTACCTGACCTTGATTTTATAGACTCTTTCAGTGAGTTCCCCTACCACCACCACCACCATCAGTGGCCCTGTGGTGAACAATGAAGTGAAATATTCATGAAGCATCTCAACGATTGTGTGCAATTCTCTCACAGGTTCCTACCCCTTCCCCTGTTTTCATCGGCCCAACCTCTTTCTTCACCTTCCTTTTTCCATTAATGTACTAGAAGAATGCTTTGGTATTGGCTGCAGTCGTAGCTACCATTCTGATTTCCATCTTCTTTCTTTTCTATCTTAATTCTAGTTTTGCAGCCCCTCTGTGCTGTTTCTTTTATAATCCAAAAAGAACCTCAGTAATGTGACCCTGCTTGCTAAATGTCAGCCATTGTGATTTAAAAATATGTTTTCATGTAATCCATAGTGAAACAAATATATAATTCTGCTGCCAGTCTAAATTATAGTAATAATGTGACATCCGCCACCTAACACTCGCATACTTTCAGCTCTCCTTCCCAGAAAGAGTTTTTACAAATGTCTCTTCATTCCTTATCTTATGTAGCATAAAAAACATCAAGCATTTATTTTCCAGGAACTATATGCCTCCAATGAGTTTTAATCTTCCCATATACTGCACCCACTCTACTCAAAAAAGCACTGTCTCATAACTGCACATATATATTTCTCAACTAAATAGGTCGTAGTAGAGAATGGGTAAAAATGTTTTTTTTAATTTGCCATTAAAAAATATATTTCCAGTTGTTGTAGACATTTTTGTTGATAATCATTTGCCATAAGGCCCTGTTTGAGCTGTGGGACACCTTTTGGTCCTTTTTCCATTATTGCTTATAAGAATGCAATTGTCTGCAGTGGCTTTGTGCACCTTCTCAAAATGAGCACCATATCTTCTCTGCATTACCAGTCTCATGAAGCTGCTTCTTACCCTTGGATACCAGGCACTTCATCATGGCATAGTCTGCCTTTCTGAAGTTTTCAGTCTTGAAGTCTGAGGTCCCGATAGTTTTCCCTGTCATCAGAAAGAAATTGACCTGATTATGGTCACTTTCTTTCAAAGGTTCCTTGAGTTTTATACTGGAGAGGACCCTATCCCCATTGTTAAAACAAGGCCAAAGGTGGCCTCAAAGAAGCACAGATATGAGGTCTACCCTTGCTCACTGGCAAAGTTTTAGTGAACCTTCCCACCAGCAATCCATCAAAATGTTACAATTTTCTTACTCACATTTTCTTTCATGTTATGATTGGTGGGGGTTGGGGGCTCCTTATTATCAGATTTCAGCTCAGATGTGAATTAAGTCAAAACAGCAGATGACAAGTGAACCTCATGCTTGTGTACCTACTGTAACATTTGAATTTTTAGCCCTTGCTGTGCTGCCGGCATGCAATACTTCCTTAAAACCTATACGTTCTAAATCTTCTGGCAGCCTAAGGATTAAATCCCACCTTTAAATAAAGTGAAGCCATTTAAACTAGGGATGGGCAAACTTCAAAAAGTTTGCAGGTTCTAAAAGGCTCAGATAAGGAAAAAAGGTTTGGATGCTTATCCAATCCTTATCTGAACCTTTTAGAATGATATGCAGCTTTTTTTCCACCAAAAATGTTCCCTGGTGTCTAGTGGACCCCCATCCCTATCCCCAATCAATCCCCTGTAAGTAAAAAAAAAACACAGTCCTAAAGCTTCCCTTTGATCTGTAGCCTGTGACAATGGTGACCGCGACTGGGTACTTTCAAAAAGGGTGACTCAATCGTGATGCCTGTCGACAGGGCTACCAAGCAGGGAGGGTGACTGGATGGGGGGTGTCCGCGAATGTAGCAACAGGATGTCGCTATATGTACATGCACTAGGAGGAGAGCAAGCATGCCGAGCAACAGGTGGAAGGGGAGGGAGAGTTTGTGAGGCATGGTGCGGTGGTGGGTTGCCGAGCTGGCCATGTGGCATGGTGGGTGGGTGGCAGGCTATGGTTGTGAGGGTGCTGGGTTCAGGTCCGTGTGTGTGTGTACATTTTGTTGTGCCTGGTCTGAAAATTTTCCCCCCAGTTTTGCACCCCCCCCCAACATGCATCCCTCCGGGTTGAGAACCCTTTAGTAGGGTGGTGCAGGGGCAGACCCCCATAAAACAAAAAAAATAAAAAAAAACCATTCCGTGGTGCCCTTTTGCTATGCACTGGGAGTGTACATCACCAACAATGATTTTTAGTGATGTACTCTTGCCCTAATGGTGATCGCCTTGCCGCGATCTCCGTTATCACATGGAACCTTTTGAATTTGTGGACTGGGTCCTCCCTCCCTATCCCTGATCCCTTTTGATTAAATTAAATAACTTCAGTAAGTGTCCCCAAATTATTATTCTTCCCTGGTGTCTAGTGGCCCCCCAATCCCCCACACTGGCAGGTACTGCTCCCACCACACCCCCATCTCGATCCCGAGCAGACAACTGGCACAGCCCTCCCTCTCCACCATGGCCAGCTGCCTACCCGACTGAGCTGACAATGAAAGAGCACATAGTTGTACAGTACAAGCATGTGCACATTCATTGACAACCAGCCAGCTATCTCCACTCATTCCCTGAGGTCCTCTTGGGTGTAGCAGAGTTGAGTGGAGGGCTGTTTTGGTCACTGCGGGTGGGGGGGGAACAGCATTGTGGACCCCCGGAGCTCATCTCTGCTGTACCCAAAAGGAAGTCAGGGAATGAGTGGGAGCTGGTAATGAATGAGCTTATGCTTGTACAAGTACTTGCTCATTCATCGTCAACTCAGTCGGGCAGGCAGCTGGCCATGGTGGAGAGGGAGGGCTGTGCCAGTTGCCAGCTCAGGGTCAGGGTGAGGGGGAGTGGGGTGAGATCAGTATCTGCCAGGGTGGGGGGTTAGGGGGGTCTGCTAGACACCAGGGAAGAAGAATAATTTGGGGACACTTACTTATTTAATTTAATCAAAAGAGATTGAAGATGGGGGAGGGGTCCTGGTCCACAGATTCAAAAGGAAGCTTTAGGACTGTATTTTTTTTTTACTTACAGGGGATCGATCGGGGATAGGGAAGAAGGTCCGCTAGACACCAGGGAAAAGGAGAACTGGTGTGGGGGGTCTATTCCAAATGGATCTGAACAGCCAAAAATTTTCAAAAGCTGTTCATTTTCAAACATTTCAGCTTGTTTGGGTTGGTTCAGATTTTTGCTGACCCAGTTCTCCCATCCCTAATTTAAAACATTCTCAGGGGTCAGTGGGAAGCTTGCTAATGGTGATAGCTGCACATCTACTAAGCATTAAAGAGATCCATATATAACAAGCTCTTGACTCTAGATCGTTCACAAAGTTTTAATTACATTTCTTCTAAGTTTCTGTCTTTTCTATCGGTGCTACCAGTGCATGGCATGCAGCTGTATCAAATGACATGGTCAGATATTTCCAGACATTTCTGTCCTGCCCCAGAGAAATTCCCTTAATGCCTGTAGTACCACTGTAGGGCCACCAGAGAGAGCCTGTTTAGAAATGTTGTAAAATATCTGGAAAATCTAACTATGTCAATTGCTGCAACTGTATATCAATAAAGAAACTCAACACAGTACACAGAGTACTCTGCCGTTAACTACCTCTGACATTCACTCTTCCACAGACGCACCTGGCAGCACTCCAAACACCAGCCTAAAGGCATTGGGTGTAATCAGCCAACAGCTGTACAGTGCCCAAACAGAGCTTGGTAACATCAGACAGACTGTGGAAGTGTACTTGGGCAGATTTTCTGGCATGCCTGAATACAGCCTTGCAACTCTAACACAGGCTGTACTGGCCAAGTCAAGGCTGCCAGTCAGTCACATAAAGGACATAAGAAGTCACCTGGAGAAAGCATATGTTATGGGGAATCACCAGAGGGTACACAGGAGAATGCTACAGAACACCTGCCTTGCAAGCAGAAGGCCAAAACACTGCCACTGGCACATGGCGCAAGCACACATCTATAATCATTCACATGGAGTAGACACTGCTTTGAGGTGTATACCACATGTGTTTACACCAACTTCCATTACAGTTCATATTACACCATATTGCACTGTGCATGCCACAGTAATGGGGTCCATCACTCATATCAGCTCACTTTACTTACCTGTTACCCTCCTCCTAACTTATTCCAGCACTGCATTTGTTTTGTTTTTTTCACTTCTGTAGCAGACAGCCTGCCATGCTTCAGTTTATGGTTCACAATTACAAAAAAAAAAAAAATAGTACAACTTGTCTATATACAAAGCACAACAAGGTTCAGTGATGAAAAAATTCACTTCCACAAAACCTAAATTGGACAGAGCAAGGCAGGACTAGGGTAGAAGCGCACAAGTCTGTACTATTTTAAGCCATATACTATATAAAACAGCATATGAGTAACTATTCACAATAAGGCATGTGTTTCATCTTGGGTTGAGATGACATCAGGAAGACCTCTTGAGCTTCGCTCTTTAGGTCCCTATGATGTCATCTCTAACCCCTCAATGGAAACACAGCCTTGTTGTGTATGGTTGTCCATACACTATTCTGTGTGTGGAAGGCATGACCAAGATGTGTAACACCAAGTTCTGATTCACATTGCAGTACCTTTGTTTTTTTTCCTATTTTTTCTTTTCATCTCAGTACCTCTTACAGGCTGGAATATATAGCTGCATGGTTACATATCGCAGATTACATAAATAAAAATCAGTAAACCATTTGTGCACTTATGTAAGTGGTTCAAGAGGCAAGTACTGCCACATGGAACAATGTGGAACAGGCTAATTTGGGGGGGGCTGAAATGTGGAACATCGCACACAATGAGGAATATTTGAGAGATATTTGCCAGGTTCTAAGCACATACTGTAGCATGCAACCCATCTCTACAGTCAGGGCCCATATGTCTGTGGGGCACAGTAGTCCTAGTTTTGCAAGAGGATACTGAGAGTCTGCAATGACATTCACTAATTTCTGTGGTACATATGTTGTTCATTTCTGTGACAGAATACTATCCTGCCATTTGCTGAAATATGATGTGATACATTTGATGATATCATATACTGAGTTTGGGTGACAGGCTATGGATAAGCAGGATGTGGAAGAGAGACATAGACTACCAAAAAAAGCTGTATAATAGTTAATAAGTTAATAACATTCAGTTGGCTGGAATATACCTGGAATAACAAGCTTTAGTGGTTGACATCCACGTCAGCCAGTTATTTCTTCGTATACTCTGGCTAAGTGTATGTTAGCATTTAAATCATTATACCAGATGCATGGACCAGCAAAAAAACATTTTTCCTTCAATATAACATACTATGTGTTTGTTTATTTTCTATTTTTTAATATTAATATTATTGGTGAAGTAACATATGTCAGAGTTTGTGTGTCATGGTTTAATAACTCATGCCCATGTGGTTGATGGCATGAGGTGAAACACACAAAGGGTTGTGCGTTCTTACAGCACAACCCACACCATGTCATGTGTTGTTGCTTATTTAAAACATTAATGACAGAGAGCACCATAAACTACACTAATTAGACTGGTCCATTAGTGCAGTGCTGGGGAGCTGTATTCTAAGCTGGTAACCTAGGTTCCAGCCTTAACACAGAGACACCATAGTGAGCCAGCAGGGCATGGAGGTCAGACCCCACAAGATACTTTCTATTTCTAGGAGTGTAGGTGATCCACTGTGCTGCATGATTGCCTCTTGGTGACCAAGGTCTACTGCTACAGGCTTAAAAAAGATGCAAATTGAGGAGAGTAGTAGTTGACAGGGTCTGCACTGCAAAATTAAGGGTGACTTAAACACTCTTTTGATACCTGCCTTGAAATGGTGAAACTGTTGGAAATTATGCTAAGGGTGAGCAGATGAAGTGCCACCCACCATGTTCATCAGTGTCAAGAGGGTACACCCTCTCTAACCTCCTGCCTGATGGATTCAGGCTGCCATCTTAGCCAATAAGGGTTAATGCCAGAAGGACTCTGAAATGTACAGGAAGTAGCAGAAACACTAGGGTGGTGAACACTGACAAAAAGTCACTTTGGATGGGCTGTTAAAATGGGCAGAGAGGAAATTACCAACAGAGAGAGGTACTGACCATGAAGCCTTGGTAAGGCAGAAAAACAATGAATCAAATATTCATTTATTATAAAATACAAAGAGGATATCAATAAACAAGTCTGATAAACCCATCACAGTGTTTCAGTACAAGATCAAGATATCTGAGCTTTGACTTGTGATTGGTGAAGTCACCAGTAGGACCCCTCATGTTTAAGCTACAGATTTCTATTATTCTACCTTATATATTGTAAGCCAGGAAAATGTCATCCCACATAAGATTATTGCAACAGCAGTATGCACTGAGAAAAAGACTGTATCAAAGTCTCAAAAGCCAGTTATGCATCATATCAGAAAAATGAGTGGAGGAAGAATTGGACCTGCTGCTGAGCAACAAGGACAACTTTTTTAGGGCAATCAAAGTGAGAGAGTGGGAAGTACAGCATTTCATCTTCTGTTTATACCCATACCATGTTTCAGTATTACACCCCTTTTTCCCAGTCATCTGTTTTCACAGGTACACATGAAGTACAGATAAGATAAAGAAGGCTGCCCAGATGGCCCAGTGGTAGCAGATCTGGCTGTCATGAAAAGAACCTGATTTCATGAGCGAATAAAGAGCACTGCATTAGGAGGCAGGCTGTGGCTGAGGTAGCTGCTGACCGCATTGTACCCCCACTGTGGAGGGTTGGTGGAAGGTTTCCAGAACAACCTATACACGGGGATTGTGAGGTCCCAGTCATGATATTAGGTGGCCCATGTTTCCGTGATAGCTGCTATGTCTACCTCTCCCTTCCCCATCAGTACGAACATACGAACATATGAAATTGCCAGCAGATACAGGCCATTTGGTCCATCTAGTCTGCTCGAGTGTGCAGCACTTCAGTCCATTAGACTGCAGCTGCCCTCCCTCCCTCATATGCCTTCCCCACACATCACCCATCCCCTCTTGGTTTGTACCCTTTCCTTGAATCTGTCACACCCTCTCTTGAAGCCCCACAACACTCTGCAGTGATACGGCTTCCTCTAGTAGAGCGTTTCACCCTGTCATTACCCTTTCTGTGACAAAGTGCCTCCTCAGATCCCTCTTGAACCTGCCCTCTTCCAACTTCATAGAGTGTCCCCTGGTTTCCCTTGCGCCCTTCAAATTGAGCGTAAACCTGGTGTCTACTCTGTTCAAACCCTTCAGGTACTTGAAGGTCTCAATCATATCCCTTCTCTCCCTTCTTTCCTCCAGTGTATACATATTAAACTCTCTCGGTCTCTCCTCATATGGTCTATCCCCCAACCCCAGGATAATTTTTGTTGCCCTGTGCTGTATCCCTTCCAGTAATTTGATGTCTCTTTTCAAGTAGGAGCTCCAGAATTGCATACAGTACCCTAGGTGCAGTCTCACCAGTGACCTGTACAAGGGCAAGATGACCTCCCCACTCCTAGAAGTAATCCCCCTTGCTATATACACTAGCATCCTGTTTGCCTTTGATGCTGCCTTCCTGCACTGAGCAAAGTGGTTCATCTCCCCGGTTACCAGCACTCCCAAATCCATCTCCTCCTCCTTGGATTTTGTTAATGGGACACCCTCCAGTGAGTAATTGTGTCCTGGGTTCTTGCTTCCTAAATGCATCACTTTGCACTTCCTGGCATTGGAACCAAGCTGCCAAGTGTGAGACCATTCCTCCAGTTTTGCCAAATCTTCCTGAAGTACTTTTGCTCCCTCCCCCCCATCTACCTTAGCACAAATCTTTGTGTCATCTGCAAAGAGACTGATCTTGCTCTTAATCCCTACTGCAATATTGGCTATGAAAATGTTAAACAGAACCATCCCAGCACCGAGCCCTGTGGTATACCACTTGTTACTGCCCTGGGTTAAGATGCCTCCCCCTCCACTACTACCTTCTGTCGTCTATCTGCAGCCAGTTCTCGACCCATCTGACCAGTTTCCTCCCTGCTCCCAGACTGTTCATGTGCCTGTAGTTCAGCAATCTTATTTGCCAGGCTTCTTGTATTCAAGGATATCACCTTCCAACATGACCCCTGTACCTCATTACCTCCTCCTATTCCTCTACACCCCCACTTTTTGATTTCCCCTCTCCCACTCCCTGACCTGCTAGGCAAGGAGGCCCTACAGTCTCCCTTTAATGGTGGTTCTGAATAAAGCACATCCTATTTCCCCCACCTGTCTTCAGTTTAAACAAATTTCAGTTGACAAATATTCCTCCCATTTAAGTTTCAGTACTCCTGTGCCCTCCTTACTTAAGTGCAGCCTATCTGCTGCATATAGGTTCTTGTTTTCCCATGCCCTACCCTACCCTGCCACCAACCTGTACCCCTTAGTTGTGTACCCCCATTCAGGTGTTGAATTATTTGATTCTTTGTCTTCTAACAGTACTTGCCATGGGGACCAGTAGAACTTCAGAGAATGAAGCTGATCTTCGTGCCTCACTGCAGATTCTTCTTACCTCCTTGAACCTGTCCTGTACCTCCTTCACCCCACACCCTGACAGGTTATTTGTACCCAGGTGTACCACAATGTGAGGTTTCTCTCTCTCTCTCTCTCACACTCTCTCTTGCCCCTCACACCTTCGTATAAGCTGCTGCCCCACCCTCCCTGCCATCATGCCTGGCACACAGTTCACCTACTGGCAGCTGTTCCTTACACACTTGCCTCCCCATCTCACACCTTTCAGCATTGAATCTCCCACTATGATGACCTTCTCTCTCTCTATCCTTTCACCTGCTCCCTTTCCCATTTTGTTCTACCTTCTATCCACAGTCCAGAGCCACTCCTCCTCCCACCCTTCCTGCCTCCCTCTTCCCACTGCTTCCCCCCACATTGTCCACCCCGACCCCCCCACTCCAGACTTCCTGTTCTGGCTATTCCCTTCCCTTCTCGTACTACCCCCTCATGCTCATCCCTACCCTTTTTTGTCTCTACTTCACTCCCTACTGACCCACTTCCTTCCCTGCCATTGTTTGTGGCCTTTACACTTTCCTGATTTTTGACTCCCATTCCCACCTCCTGTTCCACCTTACTGGCCAATACCATGAATCTTTTCCTGGACTCCCCCCTCCATGCCCTGACCTACTACTGTTCTCCCACCTTGTACTTTCCACTCATGTTCTAGCCCTGATCCCTTTCTCCCACCACCCATGTTCTTTACCAGCCCCATGTTCCCATCCCAATTCCCCAATGACCTGGGGTGTTGCTGTCCTTGGCTTCCTTTGACTTCATTACTGGTTCTGTCCTGATTTTTCCCACTATGCTGTCTGGAGGAGCCATCCTATGCTCCTTTGGCCCCATCTGCTCCCCCAACCACTCCTCCCCTCACTTCCCAGCTGCCATCATAGCCACCATATATCTTGCCTAAGTTGTCCAAGCTGCCTACACACTGGACAGACCCCTGCTCTCCACAATGTTTCTAGGAAGATGGTTGCCCCACACCCATTATACTGTAGATGACAACTGTCCTCATACCCCGTGTGATCTGCTTCCCTCATTTGCCCTCCTCCTCCATACCCCCTCACTGTCCCACTGCCTGATCCAGCTCCCGGGACCCTTCATCTTCCCTAGCCTACCTTCCTTATTCTCTTTGCTGTATCCTCAATTTTTGATTCTAAATCTGTTAGCTCCATAGACCCTAGATGTGGATTTTCCACTGTTCCCTATTTTGATATTGGATCTGTGATTTAGGCAGGGCCTAGATAGGGAATTACCACCAACCCCTGCATATGTTTGGGTCCCCTCCCCTCGCTTTAGGTTGATGGACTCAGCCCTCTCAGGTAAAGCTTCTTACCTCTTGTTGTCCCATCTCTCCTACTGCTCTCCTAGTGTGGCCTGTGGCCTGAGCTCCCCCCCTATGCATGGCTTGTAGACACCACATAGTCAGGTGCCACACTCCTGCTTTGTGGCACTCATGCTTCAAGGTCACTCATGCTTCGGGATTTTCCTGGCCCCTTGGGCAATAAATATGGACTCCCGCAACCCTATTGGCTCCATGGAGTCAAGTAGTCTATGGTGTCCTGCCCCTTTTCAGTCCCTCCCTTGCCCTCCATCTGTCAGCATTCTCCCACCTCCCCCAGGTTCACAGATCACTTCCTCCCCATATTGCCCAACAATCCTGTAAAAAAAAAGGAATAAAAGCACAGCAATGCCATTAAAAATTCAACACTTCCCCCTGATGGTCTGCTTCACCACTCCGCTTGACGGTGGCCTTCTGAGTGCAAAGAGGACTACAAATATGGTGCAGTTAAAGACCTGACTCTGTGGAATCATGTGGTTTGTGGCATCCTGCCTCATTTCAGTCCTCCCTCGCCCTGCCTCTGTCACCATCCTCCAACCTCCCCAAGTTTCACAAATCACTCACCCCCCACACCGCCCAACAATCCTGAAAAAAGGAATGAAAGAACAGCAATGCCACTCAAAATTCCATACTTCCTCCCAATGGTCCACTCCACCTCTCTGCTCGGCGGCCTTCTGAGTGCAGAACAGACTACAACTATAATGCACTTAAAGAATCAACTGCCATGGCCCTGTTGGCTCTGTGGAGTTATGCAGTCTGTGGCATCCTGCCCCTTTACAGTCCCTCCCTCACCCTCCCTCTGATGACATCCTCCCACTTCCCCGAGTTTCACAAATCACCCCCCCCCCAACATTGCCCAACAATCCTGTAAAAAAAAAAGAAATAAAGTGCAGGAATGACACTCAAAATTTAATAGTTCCTCCCGATGGTCCACTCCACCTGTCCGCTTGGCAGCTGCCTTCTGAGTGCAGGGCAGACTACAAATATGGTGCAGTTAAGGACCTGACTGCCCTCGACCCTTGGCATTTCAGTGCCACAGTGACCCATATTGCAAACCAAAGAGCTTGTTCTCACCCAGCACGTGACCTGTGTATGTACATGTCAGCCTAGGTGCTTCATATCCATAGTGGGGGGAGAGGTGGGTGGCTTGGGGAGAAAGCAAAACAATACCTGCCTCCATCATGGTGAAGGCTGCCAGCACACTCCAGCCTCTCACCAGGCAGCCCATTTCCCGCTAACTAGATCCTGAGCTGGGCTGGAGATGGGAGGTCCTCAT
Organism: Neoceratodus forsteri; assembly: GCA_016271365.2. Classification (NCBI taxonomy): domain Eukaryota; kingdom Metazoa; phylum Chordata; order Ceratodontiformes; family Ceratodontidae; genus Neoceratodus; species Neoceratodus forsteri. Next base: position 1,380,300,258 of record CM028130.1, read on the forward strand.
CAGGATCTACATGCCACAGTGGGAAAGCTGTGGTGGAATAGTGGAAGTTTTGGGGTTAGTTATGGAGTGCGCTGGGTGGTTGCCAGTAACAACATGGTTTGATGTGATTGTTCATTATCCAGAGTGGAGAAAAATAAAATTACGGATAATTAGCTGAAATGCAGTAATGCATTGTTATGTGAGGTTCATAAGTGTCCTGTACTGTAGGTATCCAGTTTGTATTCAATCAGTGGCAAAGATAACTAGTGTAACCTTTTTGTCTAATTTTCATGCACAAGTAGTGTGAACATAGTTCCATAAAAAGGACTGATGCACACTTGTTTTCATTTTAATCAAGTGAAATTTCATATCTGTTGATTTGCATTTTCATTATGTATCAAGAGAAATTAACTTGGTCTGATTTTCTATGGATAACTCACCAATGAAATCCTAACTGAATTACAGAACAAGAAATTTCAGTCGTATTTTAGGCAGATCAAAGGTAGCAGTCTAAGAAGATAGGGCCACCTAAGACCTTTAAGTGTGAATAAAAATGGAAAGACCTGTTTTATTCTTCTTTATCCCATTAATTACTCAAGCAGATACAATATTTTGGTGACAGTTACATCTTGTGAATGTGCTGCATCACATGTTTGAACATAACAGACACTAATCAGATCAGTTTTCAATTATATAGGTGCCCTAATCTGTTTTACTGCACGTATGCAATTTACACTTTTATTGGATTGAGCAGAAGCACAAAAAAATGCTTGTATGTTTCAGTTTCATTTTCTAATTTACATTTATTAATAGGGAAAAGTAAATAACAACAGAGATTTATTTAGTTACAGAAATGTAAAGTTAAAGCTACATAAAATGTGTATATATATATATATTTTGGATTGTTCAGTTATTTCATAAATCTTTATTATTATTTTTTTCAGCTCTATTTTGTCCTCCTATTCACCATCATCTGGACTCTGTCCAGTGTGGATGCTCAGTCCTGCTTTCTCCCGCCCACCTGAAGTCCTCCATTGCTGCTCTGATGTGCCCTTCCCCACCATCACCTGGACCGCTCGACACCCTGGCTCTGAGCCCCCCGGGGTGGGACCACCAACTCCTACTGGCACTATATCTAGAATCTGAAGGAGTGGCCAGGCTTAGTGGGGCACCAGAAGCAGGCACAGAGGACCTGGTGTTGGGCGTGGGTTCGGCACCCCTGGACCCACCTTCACCTACCGGGGATAGGGCCATTTTCTACTTTTGTTCCTCCCCCTGGCATGGACACACAATGCTGCCAGTGCATGGATGGGACACTCCCAACCCCCTCCGGCACTGGCACCCACCAACACCAGACCCCATTGGCTGTCCCCCCTCTGGGTGAAGCACCTCACATTCACCACCATGAGCCCCAACCAGGCAGGGAATCCCCAGAACCCACCCCCAAGAGAGGAGAGCAGTCCTCCAGATGCTCAATCCTCTTCTTCCTTGCCAACCCCTGATGTCCTGAGATCAATCCTGAACCCAGGCCGCTGGTATGGCATGAGGTGTGGCGTCCAGTGCCTCAACCCTCGGCACCACCAGGCTGGCTCATATATCTTTATTAATATGTGAAGCAAAACCACAAGCTGGTAATGTCAATATTTAATAGATGACAGCATGAAGATGAGAATAAGCCAAACAGAATCTTTCCTTTAGGGCCCAATCGGCAGCCTGACCAGAAAAGGCTATACCAAAAATCTGTGGAAATCACCCTGCAGCACAGCCAGACATTTATGGCACCAATGTGAGTTATGAACAGTGATGCATGTGAAACAGGCAGAATTCCAGTCTTGGGCATAACCATCAGTACGTGTTGAGCCATATATCCACATTCATCGAAAGCATGTAATGAAGGCCTGCATGTGTGAATGTTGGCTCCCATGTTACATTACACAAGGAGTTCTACCTGGCAGTGACATATCACCATGGAAGTGAGAAACAGCACATCCCCCATGGAGGCATTAATACAGTCACACCAGTGTTGGTTGGCAGTCGGTCACAGAGACAAAAACATAAAAATGTCTAAGGTCCCCACTCCACCGGGGTCTGTGAACAGTGCTTCCATTTTCAGTACACACACTTCCTCTGCATGGCCCCAAACCACGGATAGATTGACAACACACAGCCCACACAATGCAGTCAAGAACCATTAACACAATGCTTGAACAATAAAAATAAATGTTTTATTAACGGCTACAATTCACATCACTGTGCAATACCACCAGTAGGCCAAAAGGGTTTCCATCGATGCTGGGCACCCAACCAGCAGAGAATGTAGCATAGGTGGGGGAGCTGCATCATCAGACACAGTCGGGGCTGGTACATTATTCAGTGGCTCCAGGCCCAGTGTACTATGCAGAGAGCCAATGGCATCATCCTGACTGACTCACTTGCACATTTGTAGTTCACTCTGGTGTGCAGACAGTCTCCATGGCCTAACACTAGTACTGGCATTGGTGTCCACAGGCACATCCACCACCCCATTCCAGGTTTAACCCCAGTGGAGCATGATGCCTGACACCACTACATGGTGCATCTGAAATGACAAAGGTGAATGACCAATCAGTTATACTATATACATCAAACAAGACAGAAAGACAAAGAATGCTCCAATGCACCTGCATTTATCTTCAACAGGCAGATCATCAGCCAGTTTGCCCATCTCTGTATCCATGAACCATGTTTGAGTGGTAGGTAAGGGTACTGTCTTTTTCTGGGACATGGCATGGGGTATGCCACTTTTGACCTTCCCACTGTGGTACTGGCAAATGTATTGGTGCACATGGTATCCTTAGCAAAAGGATGCCAGGCCTTCTTTGTGCATGATGCCTGTTATCATCAGAGCTGTCAGTCTCTAATGACCAACGCATAGGCATGAGGCACATACAGTGAAGCCCGCCAGGATGAAGCATAGTGTCACAGGTTTCCTGCATGACAAAAGAGATTAACTCCCATTGAAACTGCATTGTTTACTGCTGTAACTCTATTGCAGAATTCTGCAGCTTTGGCTTCATCCTGGCGGGCTTCACTGTATGTGTATTCGTTGGGAGCAGCCACACAAAAATCACCAGACACTGCAGTAACCTGTTATGGAGCCCACCACACTCAAGAGCCAGCAGCATACAGCTCTGGATGCATTCACAAGGATGTCATCATATCCACTCATGAATATATTACACCATGAGGATGACCTGGTAAATACGGAGGATGACCTGGTAAATACAGCCATTGTTATCCCTATGTGGCTCGTACCAGTGGATCATGGGATCTGAAAGGCCGGAGTCATTGTCAAAGTATCTATTACAGATAACAGAGGTTCTAATCCAACATGTGTGGCACTATATGCATATCATACATGTCGCAGGCAAAACTGAGGGACACTAAGGAGGCATTCTACACTGTAGCTGGCTTTTCTAGTGTTGTTGGGGCAATGACTGCACCCATGTGGCCATTAGTACACATTGGCATAAAGTAGAAGAGTACAGTAATATAAAAGAAAGGTTTCCCTCAGCATGAATATGCAGATTATACATGATGCTGCAGAGAACAGCACACATTTGTCCCAAGTACCTAAGATCAGCACATGATGCCTACACCCTAGGGTGTGTAGAATGTGGCAGGCAGATTTCAGACAGAATGGCAAAGCCACTTCTGAAATGCGTTTTTGGAATTTTTCAATAAATTGTATGGCATTCTGAAGGTCATTTAATTTAAACCACAGATCATTTCCACAGTTTGCATTAACCTAATCCACAGTTTATGTTATCCACAGAACACTAATACAAAGGCCCAAACTGTATTTGGAATTATAGAATTCCATTTCCAATGGAATTCTGTGTAATTAGGTGGAATGTCCAAAATTCTGTGTTATTCCATAGGAAGCTGAACTTGGAAGATTCCACAAAGCTCTACTATACACTGGAACACTCTCAGCTTGTGCCACGCCAGCATCCATTAACTGGAACAGGGATGGCTGGTTGGAAAGTACCCTGTCAGCCACAATTCTTTGGTTGCATGGGGGCTTACACATATCCCTCTCTCCACAAAGGCAGTAGTGGGTCTCCGCAATGTAACTAATTCATGATGCCTGAAACTGACAACAACAGAAGTGTGCTATAAAGAAATATAGAGACTAAGAAGGGGCATCCTTGAATGTATATTTAACATATTGAAAATGTACTTCAGATACCTGTACAAGACTGGTGATATAGTACACTGCTGCTGGTGCTGAGAAGATGTGCTATAACTTTTTAGTGAACTGAAGTTTGCACCATCATGCCTTGCAAAAAAAGACTACCACTGATTAATGGTGGTGATTATGGTTGTCCACATGGGGCTCAAGTCAGGCAGATGCTGGTGATGTCTAGTATCTCCATGTATGTCTGTGGTCTCTGTGGCAATACAGGTTATATCATTAATAGGACATGGCACCAGCAGTTGATGGAAGTCTACTTTATCTAAAAGGAGGATATTATTGTACTGTACAGGTGCATGTAATGGTGGTTTTGCCAGTGCTGTGTCCCCACATTTGTCCTTAATAATTAACCTTTTGCACCAGTATACACTGTTTGTGCTCTGCTGTGTGTGTATGCATGTGGTATTGCATTGCTAGATGGTGTATGCAGGATATGTGGGCTGATGTATATGTAGAATGTACTTGTTACTGATCAAACTTATCCTGTTCTCAAAATGTTTTGAATGTTGTTAACAGTTGTCTATTTTTGATATGTTTAATGTTTTAATGTTACATTTTTTTACTGATAACTGCCTGTATGAATGTACACAGGACAACTTTGTAGACAGGCCTTATTTTGGACCTAAAGTTTTATCCAGTCTAAAAATAAAATTTTCCTCCTAGTGTTAGTATAAGCCCTAATTTTTCTTGAAATTGTCTGTGCTGTTTACACTTACCTGTGATACTTTATTACCTATGTTGCTACCTGCTTGTATGTACCCATCACTTTGACTATTTCTAAGAATGTACTGTTACTGTTGTTTCCAGAAGTTTGTTTTGTATTCTCCCTGGTCGTGCCTGAAAATAATCATTGCTATGGCTAGTGCACCTACCTGGTAAGAAAAACAAAATAAATAAATAAAATAAAAATGTATTGTATGTGTGTGAATGCAGTGGTTTGTGCAAGCTGAGGGTGCCCTTCTTAAAGGGTGTACAGATGTGTGTACTTTTCTGTATGCCACATAGTGTCTTAGCCTTCTGCTTGGCTGAGGGAGGCATGCCAGTTTGGGTAGCATCCTTACGTGGGCCATTCTCACCGGTGGCTTGCTGGTCACCTTACCTCTCAACTGCTATGAATTTCGCATAGCGCTATGATTTTTATACTCAAATGTTCCCTTGTTATACAAAGGTTTACTGATGCTCTTAATAATGTTAGTGCTATTTCTGGACACACAAACTATTAAATCATTAATCTGACTTGATAGAAACATTCCTTAACACTAAATATATGGGGACCACTATTTAAAGGTATATTGTTCTTTACAATAAGAAAGTGTTACACATTCTAGTCATTTGCTCTGATTTTTGAAGGTCAGTGCTATGAATTTTAATGTTGAGAGGTTGAGAGGTATGCTGGTCACTGTGTGCGTACTGCACTGTTGGCAAAACAAATACATCCTTTTCAGGGACAACTTGTCCTAGCCTCGAGGAAAGGAGGGAGAGGGGGGACATGTTAGAAACTTTCAAGTACCTCAAGGGAATCAACAAAGTCCAAGAGGATAGCATCTTTCAAAAAAAGAGGTGTGCAAGAACAAGGGGGCACAATTTGAAGATAGAGGGGAGGCAGCGCAGAGGTAATTTAAGGAAGTATTTTTTCACAGAGAGGGTTTTGGATGCATGGGAGCGGCCTTCGGAGGAAGTTGTGGAGTCAAAACACTAGTGGAATTCAAGCATGCATGGGACAGTCATAAGGCAATTCTAGGGGGATGGGGGCAGGAAGAAGTAGGCTGCTGGTTAACTAGGATCTGCAGCTTATCCATTAGGTAGGGAAATGGGCAGACTGGGTGGACCAAGCAGTCCTTATCTGCCGTCAAATTCTATGTCAGATTCTATGTCTATGTCTATGTCTATAGTGCCTGTATCAGTGGACTGAGGTGGCAATCTAGTACAGTAGATCTGCGAGGTATTAGAAGCCCGCTTCAGCAGCCCTACAGACAGCACCCAGTTCATCTTGAAATACACCCTCCTCCATGTAAGGCAAGACAATTTATGTTCACCTGGTCCTTTCCTGGGCTGGGGTTCAGAGTGCTGTACAAAAGAAAACAAAACACATGCTCGCACATGTACTGCTGGCACATTTCCTGGTGGGTGTCCCTTGTCATCCACAGCTACTGTGTTTCAAACAGACATATTTCAGGATACAGCAGCTGAAAGTTTTTACTCTTACTACAGTACACTTCACATTAAATTGTTTCTCTAATGAGTTGCTTTTGCATTTCTGACTGAGTTCCACATGTATTGTTGGATCCAGTACAAAGCCTTGCACAAACTGTTTTTTAAGAGTAAAAACTCAATCTTTGCATTGCATTGTGACTGAACTGCAGATGCCTTCCAACTAAGCAGCAAAAACATTTTACAAACATTGCTCTTGAACTGGTTAGGCACTGAAAAAAATGCACTATGAGTTGCCAATGCATTGCCAACTGTACACAACCATGTGGCAATACTAAATGTTTGCCACTTGCGTTGCTGTTGTATTAGGTCTTGCTTGTACACATTGTTGTGCTACATTTAGCAGGATACACCAGATGAGAAGCAGTATCTCATTTTCAGTGGTGTCCTGCATTTATACATTTTTAGATTGTATTTACCCAGGATACGCCAGCTAAGAGACAGTACCTAATTGTCAGTGGACTCCCACATTTTGACCCCACATTTCTAACAGTCTTTTTATTATCTGACAAAATGATCTAGACAGGTGGATTTTTCTAAATCCCATCCACAAGGTGATTTCATAGTGAGGCTGTGAAAACAAGTTTCAGAGGGGATTTGAAAAATTACACCTGTAATGTTCAGGAGGTGAGCCAACACAAGGGATATGTTGAACATTAGGTGCCAAAATCTGCAAAAATAAAGTTGTGAGTAAATGTTAGAACAGCTCAGCTCTTTTCTCCATAACTTAGTTGTTTGTTTTCACATTTTGACTCCAAATTTTCAACATAGTCTTTTTATGACCACGCCTTCTGAACATGACAGGTGTCATTTATAAAATAGTGGCCAAAACATCATTTTACTCCACGAGTGAAAACACATTTTAGCCAGGATGACAGCTGACATGTTCATGAGATGATGTGAAAAAAAGACTATATTGAACATTTGGGGTTAAAATGCTGAAAATTACCAAAGTTACAAGTATGTATGGAAAAATTTTAATTTATTCACATAACTTCGTTTTTTTAATATTTTTACCCCAGATTTTCAGCATAGCCTTCTTATGATCCCATCTTATGAATGAGGGCAAAGGAAATATTTAAATCATGCCTGAAAGGTGATTCCACACAAAAAAACTGTGAATACACATTTTGCCCAGGATTTGAAAAATGTCAGCTGTCATTTTCATGAGATGGGGCAAAATAAAAAATGGCTATGTTGAAAACATGGGGTCCAAATATTGAAAATTACCAAAGTTATGAGCGTGCCTTAAAAAAACTCTCAATGTACACTCATAACTTTGTTGTTTTTTCAATATTGTACCTGCAGTTTTCAAAATAGCCTTCTTATTACCCACCTCATAAACAAGGTAGGAGAAAATTTTCCAATCCTTCACGAAAGGTGATTTCATGCCACAACCACAAGATCACCCTTTGGATAAGATTTGCATATTTTCACCACCCTTCCTCATGAGAAGGGGTTCTAAAAAGGCCATGTTAAAAATCTGGGGAACAAATATTCAAAAATGACCACATTATGAGGACTAGTTCAAAATCCATTGAAATACATAACCCCATATACCTGATTTCCTCAGTTCCCATTCTGGCACTGAATAGTGAGATGTGTCTTTGGTCCAGAGGACTACAGTGCTGGACCTCCAGTAGGTAAATGAGGGGTGGGGTGAGGGGTGTTGAATGGGTGGGTTGGATTGGGGGGGGAGTAAAAGCGGTGTGCTGCAGCCCACCAGACATCAATGGATGTTTTCTTTTTTACAGGGTATATAAAATGAAAAAAAAAGACTACAAAGAACAGTTTTCTTTATTTCAAGTACCAGCACTAGGGATTGGACACCCCAATGTAGTTGTTATGTTTGGTGGTACTTAGGGTGGTCTTCCCATTGTTGCACAGTGAAGACAGGTGGGGTGGAGAAGGTACTAGCTGGCACCAGGGATTGGGCACCCCTGTGTCAAAAAATTAAAGGTAAGGAGGGTGTGGGGTGATGGGTGCTGAGTGGGATGGTCAGGTGAGAGGAAGATAACAGTGGTGGTGTGCAGGCAGCCGCAACAGACATTGATGGATGGTTTTCTTTATGAAAAAATGACTGTAAGGGATGGTTCTCTTTATTTGGGTACTGACACTGTGGATTGGGCAACCCAGTGTTGGTGTTATGTTTGGTGGCAACAGGGCTGGGCTCCCCGGTGTCACAGAGTGAAAACAGGAGGGGGGTGATAACCAGCAGTGAGGACTGGGCATTCCAGTGTCAGACAATTAAGAAGGGGGAAGCAATGGGAGGTGGAAGGGATACTTGGCAGAGGGTGTGAGGGATAGTTTTTACACTGGGGGGTGCCACAGCAGGCTGATCATGACTCTGATCAGCTCTGGTTGCTGGGCGGCCTTATGGAGATCAAAGAAAAGCGCTGACTTGTGATTCAGCTAGCTCTTTTCTTTGAATTACATGAAATTTCCACCCAGCAAGACCAGAACCGTGTCATGATCATTCTGGCTGATGATTGGCCTGACACTGTTCAGCTCTGTGTAGACTGCTCTGCATTGGACTGACAGTGATACACCTCTCAAAACTCACTATCATACCAGTAGATTTGCTTTGTGCAAGTACAAGGGCGAACATAAAAACAGTGTTGAACCAGCTCATTGGAGGGACAGTTTAATCTTAATGTGAGCTTGCACATTACTCATAGGCAACTCCAGAAGGACACTTCAGGGAAATCACAGCATGTGGCTGCAAAGCTGCAGATTGTGTGTTCATGTGCATTGAGTCTTGGGCTATACTTGGAAGTCGGTGTCCTGTGTGCTCAATGGAGTGCTAGATGAGGGTGGGATGATGGTGTTTGCTATGTGTTGTATCAGTTTGTGACTCTGTACTTGTGTCCTCTACTGTTGGCAGTACAGCACCATCACCAAAGCCCATGTCAGGGTCATAGTCCAACATGACCACATGAACAATTGTGTGTCTATCCACCCCGGTTGATTGTCCTAGTGTGCTTTCCTACAGAAACTGGGGATACAAAAACATGCATTAATATAGGGTGAGATCATAACCACTACTGCACATTTCCCTGTCCTTACTTGTGCATACATTTCTCTACACTTCTCCATGCTCCAGTCGCCTATTTACAATGATCGTGGATGGTGGAGGGAGCATTGCTAACCCTTTTGCACACTGGAACTCATACCACTTACATGCACATTCTGTGCAGCAGTATAGTCTCTGTGGATCAGGCCCTATGTTTTATGAATTATACCAAAATACATATATTTTTTGCAATTATAATACTAACCAGGTTAGTATTCAGTTAATTCTAGTTTTGTGCTTGTCTGGCAAATGAATAATTTAAGCAAGGGTTTTGGTTCAGGGAATCTGACATACAGTAGTTAATTGTGCACAATGTTCATATTTTTGACAGTTCATGAGATGTATTTTCCATTATGGCATGTTATATTTTAGATCATCCACAGATGCCTAACAGTGCCTTCTTTACTTGTATGATATGAGGTCAGACAGTTAAAACAAGTGACTGCTTCTAACTCAGTATCTGTAAAATGTGTCTCTGTGGAATACATCTAAGTATAGCATCAATCTGAAAGGTAGAGAAGAATTCATGAGTTAAGGTCTGTTCTCAGTATCACAGGTAATATTAGCATATTGAGTCAGTTCTTTACAGACCTAACACCAGTTCAGCCTTCATTAGTGATTCAAGATACAAGAGCTGTAAAATCCCATCCCATGTGATTGACTTTGAATTTCAGAATGATCTTTTCTTCTGCCCAGACTAATAATTCCATTGTGCATACCTGTTTCTACTACAATGTAATGATGCCTTCAGTTGATATTTTGCCATTGTTTTTCACTCCTATATCTTGGAGGTTTTATTTTGTAATGAAGTGATCATCACTTATATTCATGATGCATGTTTCACAGCTGTTTCTGTCTTTGGCTGATAATGTCAAGAATATTACATTACCTGAAACCTACAGCAGCTTTGGCTCTTAGTTGTGAAGCAGAAAACCTGTTAGCACCTTTCACTCAGACTACGCTGTGCAGCTCACCAGCTTACTGGAGAACAAATGATATTGCTCCTATGAAAAATAAGGATTAGGACCTGATTCTCAAGGGAGTAGCTATTGTCTGTGTGAAACTATTAGCATTTTACTCTCAACTGCTAAACTGCTGTTTAGAAAACTGGGGATAGTTATAGAATGCCTTCATTTTTAGTGATTGCAAATTTAAATGAACAGACATTTATCACGAAAGAAGATACAGAAGATAACTTTATAAGTCTTTTTCCAAAATATGCACCATGCAGGTAGAGTAATTCAGTGATGAATTGCTGGCGTTGTGTTGTGTTTCCACAGGTCTACTTTCTGTGAAGCAAATCAGTCTCAAGGATAGAAGTGAAACTTCACAAATTAGGGTGCTTTGCATTTTTCATCACAAATGAAGTTTTCTATTAAACAGAAACTGCAACAGTGAAAATTATGTATATGTTCACAATTAAAGCATACATGTTTAATGTGTAAGACAGTTGAGTCTCATTTAGGAGATCTATTCATGCATTATTTCAGTGTGGATTACAAAGAGCAAAAACAATGTTATAACAAGCTTAAGCAGCTAGAAGAGGAACATTTTCACATTGATGGCCTTGCACAATGAGGAAAGAAGAGGATCTTACTTTTGTTCTACTATCTGATAGTGTCGCATTCAAATAATGTGTCATTAAAAGGCAACCCGAATCTGGTGCTTTTAAAAATAGCATTGATCCATTTTTTTCCTAGTTTTCTTCTACATTGTCAAATTACAGAGGCTATGCTCTCTCAAACAAACCAAAAAAAAAATGAAACAAAAAATGCTTTTATTCACATAGGGACCTTTCCTCATCCCCCCAAAATGCAGTTTTGGTGAACAAAAATTCATATACTGTTAAGCTATTAATATTCACTGCCAAAATACATTTGCTACAGTCATGCTTCACTACACAGCCACAAAAATATTTTGACGGCATATATTTTTGTCATGGTAGCTGGCTATGCATTTCTGGCATCTTGTTTTAGTAACCGTGGCTGTGCTCCATTTTATCAAACTGCAGTGTTTCAGTAGTAAAGTACCTTATTTCTTTATTTAAGCAGTTGCACTCATTTTGTTCAAGCTTTAAATTGAAAAATATTGAACGCATTCTCAGTCGCTTGTATACAAGCTGATCTCCAGCCTTCTGCTCCCTCGCCACGTTCACTCTGCAAAAAAAGACAAATCATGACTAAAGTACATTTTGTTCATTAACAATGTGATGCTTAGAAAGAATATGCTTTCAGCCCATCAGCGCAGTGGTTGGATTTCCGTCTGTGATGCCGGCGACCCGGGTTCAGGAATGGACTCGAGTCGCCTGAGGGCCGGCCGGGGGGGGAGAAGGATGGAGCATCCGGGGACAGCTCTCCTTCTCTGGGGGGAGGGTAGGGGATGCGCACCGGTGTAGGCTGACTCCTGGCGGAGGCTGGGAGTGCAGCAATACAGCTGGGCTCAGTGCTCAAGGGGATGTGACAGACGTCGGTGTACGCCTTGATGTCAGGACGTCACTCCCCACAGAAAAGCGGAAAGAAGTTGCCTGGTTGACTGGATGATGGCTGCCGACTCCTCACCACCTCAGATGCCCCAACACCCTGGAATCCACCTCAGCAGCACCCGGGGACTGATCGTAGATTGAGCAGGTATCCCCTCTTTGCGCCTTCCCCCTCGGAGGAGAGGGACCCATCCGGCAATGGGTTACGCCGGGCCACCCCTGGGTCGGCTGCGATCTGAGGTGAGTAGGAAGGGAGTCGGGGTGAGGAGGTCGGGGGGGTCATGTGCAGCCGGAAGGAGGGGCAGGCCAGGGGCAAGTAAGGTGGAAAAAAAAAAAGAATTTGCTAGCTGTTTTGCTCCTTAAGCAGTTGTTACATGCTTTCAGTAGTCCCAGCCTGCTCAAAAGTATTGAGACACTCATCAGTGCATGTGCCTAGTTTGACAGACATGTCCCTAGCCATTTTGCATGCTGTTTTTTTTAGAGTTGCCATTTGGAAGTCCCATGATTTGTGATTTCATTAGCATACCAATCTGAAAATTATGTTTTTTAGTTCATCCTTGAAAACTTAATTCATGGATACATCCAGAGGTTGTAACAAGACTGTGCAGAAGGGAGGATGAATATTGGAATAATGTGATTATCTTCCATTATTTTTGTAATATCCTCCATAGTGTGTCCACTGAACAGATTAAAGATTAAAATGGCACGCTGGTCTTTCGGGAGTCCTATTTGTTTTTTAATGGTGAAGATGTAAGGTATAAGCACCTCATGAATGTGCTGCACTGTCATGTCTGAGCTGGCCAAGTGACTCAGATTGTGTGATGTTCCAATTGGAAGGGAATTTGTAAATTGGGTGACAGTATGGTGTTTTACTCTAATAGATGATCTGGGGTGAGAGCTAATGCCCAGATTGTGTGATGCACAAAACAACAGTGACCTGGCTTTTGTTTCTGAAGCATGTGACCTCCACCTGCCATGAACCAACAATATCCATGGTCTCCTCAGAAATAGGAATGAGAGTTACCCCTGTTTTGACTAAGTTTAGTATTAGCTCTGCTGGAAGGATGGCTTGAGCTGCTGCAGTGGCTATTCTTTTTAAGAATTGTTTCTTAAGCTCATGAAAGTCCTTAAGGGTTTGGTGTGCTACCTTTGTCCCCTTTTGTTTACTATGCCCCATTTGTTTAAAAGAAAGCCAGAACAACTGATGTGAGAATGTAAGAGGACTTCCACTTTCACATAACAGCTGTGGGTTGGTGGATTGTATAATTCCAATCGATATTGCTGTCAATACTCTGCCATTTATCACTGCTCCCTCAGAACACAGTAACCACACAATTCTTTTTAATTCATCCTCAGTGTCTTCCATGAGGAGTGTAGAATGACCCCAAGGCTTTACCAGTATCTCATGTGGAAGCTGAAAAGCGTCTGGGCATCCTTTAACTTTGATGAGTAATCAGTCTTAAATTTGTAGACTCTACTTTCATTTATTTTTGATTATGTGAATATGTGCTTAAGTGGACTATGTTTAAGAGATCTTGTATACCTCCTATTGGAAAAACAAAACAGGCTACATTTACATTATGAGGATACTCACTGGAAATCTGTTGTCTCACTAAGGTTCACAATTGCAAGTGATTAGGAGTGATTGTGTACTCCACTGACACTCCAGTAAACACTTACTATCAGCTGTTAATAACTAAAAAACTTAATCATGAAATACCAGTTAGATCACTGTACTATAGAACGAAATCCATGTACTTGAAAAGGGCTTTTAAATGCATTTAACAGGTCAAATGAACATTGAAGAGATATAAATGAATTGGGACTTTAGAAACTTTTGCGACAAAGCAGGCTATGAATTTAAGAGGTATGCATGTAAGTGGGCTTTACTTTATTATCTTAATTCCTAAAACAATGGCATAATAATGTAAGAATAGTCACACAATTGCCTTGGGTAAATATTGTATAATGTTTTTGCTTCTCAAGATATTACATTCATAAAGTAAACATTTCTACTTAAGAAGAGTACACTGTGCTCATTTTTTATACAGTCCATTATTTTAATCACTGTATAGCTACAGTACATATGACAATAAATTAACTGAATTACAAGCATATATTACTTAAATCTTGAATGGGTTTGAAGATTGGGAATGGGAACAGTCCACAATACTAATTTGTGGGAATTGAAAATCTATGTTTACTATAAAAGATAAGTACAGTATCCTGAGTGGGAAACCATTCAAGCAAAGATTGATATAGCAAAGATTTTTCCATGTATAACGTATAGGAAACAAATTGAGTAGCTTTGTCCTAAAGAAAGAAAACATTCTTATTCATGCTTTCTTATTCATGAATTTCTTTTTATTTATGAATTCTTATTTATGAAGATTTTACAAGGAGTCCAGCTGAGCTGCACCAAGCAGCACAAGCCCAGTTGGGGAGCAGCACTAGGGAAGGAGGTTAGCTTTGTCCCAACTTGGGACCCCCTCTGCCCTTGCACCCGATAGACACATTGGGAGAAAGATTTTCCAAGGCGTCCAGATACTACACCAACTAGAAACATTGGGAGGAAGATTTTCCAAGTCATCCAGCCCCTGCACCTACTAGAAACAATGGGGAGGAAGATTCTACAAGGAGTATAGCTAGGTTGCACCATGCAGCAGAAGCCCAGTCAGGAAGCAGCACAAGGGAAGGAGACTGGCTTTTCCCAAACATGGGACCCCCCTCTGCCCCTGCAGCTAATAGATACATCGGGTCACATTGGCTGAAAATTTGGCCCACACACTCTCCCCCACCACCATAACTTTTTAAATATCCGCACGAGTACAGCTAGACTAATTAAGTAACTAGAGAGTAGACAGATAAGGACAGGAGGTGGAGCTTCACAGTGCTGAGGTCTGGAAGCAACTAGCTATATTGGGATACTGCAATTCAGTTACTGTCAATGCTGCATTTAGACTACTGTCAATTTGGGAGGTTAAATCCGAGACACTGAATTTAGATACTGCCATGGGGATATTTATGTATATGTATATTTGTGATACTGCACTGGGGTTACTGCATTTGGGTTGGGTTACTACATTTGGGTTACTGGCAAGCTGTGATGTTTAATCTGTGGGTTACTGTCAGTGATCTACAATACTGCACATGGGTTACTGCATTTCATTTGGATTACTGCATTTTGGTTGGTTTCTGGCAGTCCTGCATCTGGGTTACTGACAATCTCTGAGGTTTAATCTGTGGCACTGCATTTGGGTTACTGTCAGTGTGGAGAATTGTGTCTAAGCTGGGCTGTTTAAATTTGTGATGCTGGGTGAGGGTTACTGACAGTGTGGGGTTTATTATTGGGTCACTGTCAGTGGGGTCAGTGAGGTTTTTATATTGAATCTGTGTTGTTTAAATCTGTGATACTGCATTTAGGTTACAAACGGGGAGGGGGGTATTTTCACTTTATATTATCTTTTATTGAACCTACCTTTATTTAATTTTATCTGGGATATATAATCTGTGATACTGCATTTCGGTTACTGCCTATGGGTCTCATCTGGTATGCTCAAGGGCAGATAACTTAGGACCTTAAGGTCTCATCTGGAATGCTGAAGGGCACATAACCTATGACCTTAGGTGATACTCTGGAATGCCATATAGTGTTAACTTAAAGCATCAAGGGTTTACAGTTTTAAGGGTCTAGCATCAGTTGTTTGCAGCCTTAAGGGTTATGCATACAGTTTTAAAAAGTTTAGGGTATAATAAAAACAGGGTATGAATAAAGGTATAGGGTATAAAAAAGGGGGGTTAGTGCAGAAGGTATTCTGGGTTTATGTGTTCTTGATTGATGGTTTTGACTAATTACCTAGGCTATAATTACAAACTTCAAGAAAATTACCTTCTAAGCCTGAAAACTAGGCTATATTAAAAGCGCTTAGTAGGGTATTATCAAGGGCTCACTATGCAGTTTGAGGGGAGATATCAACATAAAAGTGGTGGGAGGAACATGGCAGGGACATGACAGAACGGAAGAGGCTAGGCAGGGGCATGCCAGCAGGGGAGAATGGATGGGCAATAGAAAGGGATAATGGGCACAGGGGGTGGGAGGGGGGTAGGCATATTAGTGTGGTGTAATGGATGTGGAGCTGTGGTGTACATGACTATGCTGTGGCGAGTGGGGTTTTGCCCAGTTTGTAGAAGATTGACTCAACTAGAGGCAGAAATCAACATACTGAGTGGGAGCTGGAGAAGTAGAATGGGGAAGAGATATGGGTGAAGGGAACGTATTTGAGCCTACCGATACTTGGAGGTTGGGTGGAAGGATGTATGGGGGAATATGCAGGGGCCACTTTCAAGGAGGAAAATAGTTTTGGTTGTGGGAGGAACTGGGGATGGCAGCAAGGGGGTAGTATAAGGAGAGGGGAGTAGGAGGAGGCAAGGTAGGAGGAAACAAGGGTTGGGTATGATAGAGATGGGAGAAGAAACAGGGCCTGGCAGGTGATGGATAGGAAAAGAAGTGTGGAGAATGGGGGGATTATGCCAGGAAAAACAAGAATGTGGAATGGCAGTGAGTCTATGGGGAATGGGCAGATGAGTGGGGTGAAGGAGAGGATTACACAGGTAGGAACAAGAAATGAGAATGGAAGTTGAAATATGGGGAATGTGCAGAATAGGTATGCTTCCTTAATAAATCTGAATGACACAGAAGATCAGGAAAAGGCTGGGGCCAAGGTGGATAGGAGCAATGTGGATGGAGGGGGGGGGAAGTTGGGAGGGGGGAATAAGGATGCAAGGCAGGGGTTATTGGGGGGAGGCAATGAGGGGATAAGGCTGACAAATTGGAGATTCAGGGATGGGACAGGAATAAAAGTGCTGGCAACAAGGATTCAGGAGGGGAGGGAGAACTTAATGTTATGTTACACATCAATGTAGATGGAAAGGGGACACAGGGCACAAGTAGGAGTGTTAATGCATCATGTGGGCAAAAAGACAAGGGGAGTGCAATGAGTTAACAAAACAACCAGAAGGAGTTTCTGTAGTCAAGAGTTGGGAGAAGGGGGTGGAGACTACAGCAATAATGAGTCATGGTGATGATAAGAATGCCAGGGGAGAGGTGGTACATGCAGTGGGACTAGAAGAAGCCACTAACGGGGCATAACCAGGGGAACAAGTAGTTAGCAACAGGGGCACAGAGGGGAGAATTAAGGTCTGGTCAACAAGAAGGTGATGTAAGATTTATCATATTTGGGGATTCCATCATCAAGGGCTTCAAGTGGGGTCAGAATATGAAGAGCTCAGTCTGGTGAAATACTTAATGGGGATGACAGCGCATGAAGCGAGGTACATCAACCACGTGGGTGAAAGGAGACAGGGAGTAAGCCCCACTTGGTAGTGCATCTTGGCACTAAAGACTTAGCAGAGAACAGTGTTCCAGAGGTAAAGGCAAGGTTTATGGAACTGACAAGGGAGTATGGAAATTAAGTGTGGTCAATTGCATCTGAGAGGTACTACCTTTACCTAAGGCTGGTACTTATGGTAAGCAAAAATTTGGGAATTTAATGAATGGTTGGGAGGATGGTGTGCATCTATGGGATTCAGGGTGGTAGGTAATTGGGGTGAGACATGGGCAAACAGTCACTTGTATGCCCAAGACAGGCAGACACCATGACATCAGCTAGCAGCAGGGAGCAAGTCATCCTGGACGTGCTTCAGGATGCGTTTCTGATTCAGATGGTAAGAGCACCGACAAGGGAGGGCAACATCATAGACCTTATCTTGTCAGATGGTGATCATAATAGGGAGGTAAGGGTGGAGGACTGCATAGAAGGGAGTGACCATAGCTCAGTATGGTTCTCACTTGAGCTGAGCAGGGAGGAGGCACATACCGCCACCAAGGTCATTGACTTTAACAGGGCCAACTTCTGTATGATGGCTGCAATACTGGAGAGGCATTTGACTACCAAGAGACAAGACATGGACACCACCCAGAAGTGTGAAATAATAAAGCTGAGGCTGGTGGAGGTCACAAACATCTGCACTGTGTGGAGGAGAAAGAAGGCTAAGTCCAATAAGCTGAGCTGGTGGATCAAGGAAGTACAGACAAAGGTGAGGGGGAAAAAAGGGCGGCCTTTAAACAATACAAGAGGACATGCAAAGAAGCAGATAAGGAGGATTACACCAAGAGCTCCAGGGAGGTGACCAGGCAGTATGGGAAGCCAAGGCTACAAAGGAGCTAAGGCTTGCTCAAGGGATCAGGAAGGGAGAAGAAGGGTTTTTCAAATATATCAAGGAAAGAAGGAACTGTAAGGAGCAGATATCTAGTTTTTTAAGGTGCATGGAGGATGTGTAGAGGAGGGGGCTAATCAGGCAGATGTATTAAATGAATACTTCTCAGTTTTTACAAGGAAGCTGATTAATCTAGTAAACAGGGGTAGGAAGGGATGGGTGGCTAGAATGGTAAATGAGGGGATCCTGGTGCAGAGGATGCTAGAGGGCCTAAGGTCTCTGCAGAAGGATAAAGCACCAGGACCAGGCAGAATACACCCCAGGATCCTGAAGGAGCTGCAGAGGACCTGGTGGTACCTCTGACAGATGTATTCAACACACCCCTTCTATTGGAATATGTGCCTCTGGATTGGAGGATGGCGCATTTGGTGCCTATCCACAAAAGTGGCTCTTGGGACGCACCAGGGAATTACAGACTAGTCAGCCTCATGTTGATTGTGGGGAAGTTAATGGAAACTATCCTGAAATAAAAGATAGTGGCATTCCTGGAGGAGAATAGTCTCCATGATGTTCAACAGCATGGGTTCACACAGGGAAGGTCTTGTCAGATCAAACTTGTGGACTTTTACGACTGAATGACTAAGGCCCTGGATGAAGGTAAGGCAGTTGATGTCCTGTATTGGACTTCAGTAAGACCTTCAACTCGATGCCCCACAGGAGGCTGGTAGGCAAGCTGAAGGTTCAGGGGGTTGGGGATAGGGTGGTCAAATGGATTGAGAACAGCCTGGAAAACAGACAACAGAGGGTGGTAGTAAGGGGGGGAACTACCATCACCATGGGCAGTCATCAGTGGGGTTTTGCAGGGCTCAGTGTTGCTACTGGTGTTATTCAACATCTGTGTAGCAGATATGGCAGACGGAATCCAGAATCAGATGTTTGTTTGTTGATGACACCAAAATGGGAGCAATGGTGGAAGGGGTTAAGGGGGGATACTGCAGAAAAACCTAGAAACATTGGAGAGATGGTCATACACCTGGCAGTTAGGATTCAATGCGAAGAAGTGCAGAATTATGCACTTCGGTAACAAGAATCCTGGATACAGCTACCAGCTGGGGGGCATGCAGTTGTCAGTCTCCATTGAGGAAAAAGATCTGGGGGTGCTGGTCACTGATCATATACGAACATATGAAATTTGCCAGCAGATAAAGGCCTAGAGGTCTATCAAGTCTGCTCGAATGTGCAGCTAGCACCCTTTATTCTGCAGCTGCCCCTCCCTTCCACCCTTCCCCTTCATTAACCCTCCCCTTGTCCTGTCCCATCCTCGTTTGAAGCAGTCCACTGTTCTACTGCATACCACTTCAGCAGGTAATGCATTCCACCCAGCCACCACCCTCTCTGTAAAAAAGTTTCTCCTCATCTCCCTCCTGAACCTTCCTCGCTCCAGTCTCATATCATGGCCCCTGGTGTCCCTCCCCTCCCTTACTTTGAACAGCCCTCTGTACTTGTCTTGTTTATTCCTTTCATGTATTTAAAGGTTTCAGTCATGTCACCCTGGTCTCTCCTCTCCCCTTCCCCAGTGAGTACATGTTCAACTCCTTCAACCTCCTCTCATATGATAAGTCCCCCAGCCCCTTGATCATCTTTGTCGCTCTGCGCTGCACCCCCTCCAGTAACTTAATGTCCCTCTTCAGATACAGACGCCAGTACTGCACACAGTACTCCAGGTGTGGTCTAACTAATGACCTATACAGTGGCAGAATCACCTCCTCCCTCCTCGAGGATATACCCCTTGCAATACAACCCAGCATTTTGTTGACCTTTGCAGCTGCCTTCCTACATTGTGCCGAGTTGTTCATAAACCTTGTAATGAGCACACCCAGATCCTTCTCCTCCTCTGTCTGGGCTAGCGGCACTCCCCCTTGCTGGTAACTCCTCCTTGGGTTCTTCATCCCAAAATGCAGCACCTTGCACTTTTTGGCATTAAAGCCCAGTTGCCAGGTGTCTGATCAGGTTTCAAGCTTTGCCAGATCATCCTGCAGCCCCTGCTATCCTGCTAGGTCATCCACCACCACGCCTACCTTGGTATCATCAGCAAACAGACTGATCTTGCTCTTGATGTCCCATGATATGTCTGCAATGAATATCCCAAACAACACTGGTCCCAACACCGAGCCCTGTGGAACACCACTCGTCACTGCCCTTGGGTGTGAGAGCTCCCCACCCACCACCACCCTCTGTTGCCTTCCCTGTAGCCAGTTTCCTACCCATCTCACCAGCTTTGCACCCGCCCCTGTGCCTACTAACTTCCTTCCCAGCCTTCCATGTGGCACTGAGTCGAATGCCTTACTGAAGTTGTCATGTGTTGAACAAATCAGGTCACACAGGAATCAACAAATTTGGTACAACATACCTAAATGGTATGATTTTTATTAAACAAACAAACAAAAAAAATTAAATCCCAAAAAAAATAACAGCTTACAGCAGCGAACTTCTGATAATAAACAAACAAAATAAAACTTGAAACAGCACAGCTTCCTGCCAAGGGTCTAGCAGTGGAACATAATCTTGTGCAGTATAATAGAGAGCAGGAGGTCCTCACGTGAACTCTCCCTAACAGCATCTTGCAAGGACACCAGCACTGATTGGAGACATGATACTCCTGGGAGCTGTGTAGGTAAACCACATTTTAGTTCTTCTCTATTGTCCTGTATTTTAGTTAGTTTGCTAACTGTTTATCTTTTCAAGTACAGGATATTCCAATCTGCATCTGTACATATCTTAAAGAAAAAACATTTAAACTGGCATTGGTAATTTCTTAGTTTGACTGTCAATTCCAGCTTGCTTTTTACATTGTGAAAAAACTTAGCCTACCAAGTCTGTTTACAGACCTTTAGTTACTTTCATTCTTTAAGTCTGTGCAGCTCATTTAGACCATTTCTGCACATTTAAGGGCAATGCAGGGAAAAAGTGCTTATATTTAACTGGACCATGACGTAGAAGAGCAGAAATAGGAAGGGGAAGAAAAATAGTTTCAATTGTAATACACAGCGTCAGATGGCCAGTCTGACTGCAGCATATTCTGTATGTTTTACACAGAAAAGGGGGGGGGATTAGAAAGAGACAGAAAGACATAAAATGAAGGAGTAAAGTGCTGTTGCACAACAGTCTTTGGAACAGACATAGGAGAGAAGAAGAAAACGTCAGGTTCAGCTAAGCACTATTCACATGGGGGGGTTCAACTACCACATTTCCCCCTCTTTAAGAACAAACCAATAATTTGGTTTGAAGACCACATTCCCTTTTCCACAACATAAACCCAAGGGAATGGGATGGGACTTCCACCCACCCTCACAGAAGTCCCACCCCAGGGCACCCTATAAACAAAAACAATAAATACAATTAACATCATTCATTGTCATAACGTCATAATTTGCCCTGGGGTTGAAATAGGATTCTGTATCCCATTCTAGATTAAATTTCCTTAAGCACCATAACTAGAAAGGAAATCTGCATTTTTATGTTTGCTGCCTGATCTATGCTTAATCTCAAAATGATAGGGCTGTAGAGCCAAGTACCAACGGAGAATGCGTGCTTTTTTATCCTTCATCTGGTTAAGCCAGCATAAAGGGTTGTGATCCGTAATTAAAGTAAAATGAGACCCATAGATAGAATTTCAATGTCTCTATAGCCCATTTAATTGCTAAACATTCCTTTTCTATTGTAGCATACTTCTGTTCTCTGGGATATAGTTTCCGGCTGATGAATAAGATGGGGTGCTCTTCTCCATTGATATTTTGACACAATACAGCACCTAGACCGGTTTCTGAAGCATCTGTTTGTAATTCAAAAGGTTTATTAAAATCTGGAGATTGTAACACTGGTGCTGAACACAGTATAGCTTTTATTGTCCTAAAAGCTAAATCACAAGCAGGTGACCATGGGATTTTATTTGGGACTTGTTTCTTAGTCAAGTCAGTCAATGGGGTTGCAATTGTGGCTAAATCAGGGATAAAGCATCTATAATAACTAGCTAAACCCAAAAAAGATCTCACTTGTTTTTTTGTTTCTGGGACTGCACATTGGGCTACTGCCTCCACCTTCTCTATTTCGGGATGTACTATTCCATTACCCAAAACGAAGCCCAAATATCTTGTCTCATTCATGGCTAGGGTAAACTTGGAAGGATTAATAGTTAAACCAGCTTTTTCAATAGTATATAAAACATTAGACAAATGGGTAAGATGTGTTGGCCAGTCTGAACTGAAAATCACCACATCATGCAAATAAGCAAAACAATAGGAAGAGTGATCATTCAACAATTTATCCATATACCTTTGGAAGGTGGCAGGGGCCCCATGTAAGCCAAATGGCATATAAGCAAACAGGTATAACCCCTTAGGAGTG
This sequence comes from Neoceratodus forsteri, assembly GCA_016271365.2. Taxonomy (NCBI): domain Eukaryota; kingdom Metazoa; phylum Chordata; order Ceratodontiformes; family Ceratodontidae; genus Neoceratodus; species Neoceratodus forsteri. Next base: position 1,380,322,857 of record CM028130.1, read on the forward strand.
CTAAAAGCTGTTTTTTCTTTAGACTGTTCTTCCAAAGGGATCTGCCAATAGCCCTTTGTGAGATCGAGAGTAGAGATGTATTTTGCATGTCCAATGTGATCTATTATATCATCCATTCTAGGAATTGGATAGCTATCAAACTGAGATACTTGATTGAGTTTATGGAAATTGAGACATAAAGTGATACCCCCTTCCTTTTTAGGTACAATTACCATAGGGGATGACCATGGACTTCTAGAAGGTTCAATAATATTTAATTTCTGTAATTTCTCAGTTTCCTGTACAACCTCAGACCTACTTCTTTCTGGCAATCGATATGCCTTTTGCCTTATTGGGACAGAATCAGTTTTAATCGTATGTACTACATCAATGGCTTTACCTGGGATAGTTGTGAAAACTTTTGTATAATGTTGTAGTACATTTTTCAATTCTGCATGTTGCTGACTGGTTAAATTTGAGTTAATATGTACATCTCTAATAGTTTTCTCTGATTCAAGCCTTTTATAGGCAGAATCTAATTCAGTGTCTGAACTACTGGGCATAACATAAAGATCAGCTTTAACATCAGAAGTAAGTCTCTTATGCCATTTCTTTAAGAGATTTGCATGATAGATGGGTGTACACTTTCGTCTCCCGGGTATCTCAACTTGGTAAGTGACAGGACCAGTCTGGGAAACAATGGAGTAAGGTCCCTGCCATTTCATTAAAAGCTTATTGTCATTGGATGGCAATAATAACGGTACCTTTTCCCCTGGATGAAATTGTTTTTCCTGAGTTTTACTATCATAATAGCATTTCTGTTTAGTTTGGGCTACCATATTTTGTTCACGTGCCTTTTTTGTGTACTGCACTAGTCGCTTTCTAAGATTAACCAAATAGTCTAGGATATTGGTATATTTCACTGTGGTCTCTCCCTCCCAAGTTTCTTTAACTATGTCAAGAGGTCCCCGTGGGTTTCTTCCATACAGCAAACTGAATGGTGAAAATCCTGTTGAGGCTTGTGGGACCTCTCGGTATGCAAACAGGAATGGGGAAGATTTTGATCCCACTTTTTACCTTCTTCGTCCACAAATTTCCTAATCATACGTTTTAATGTCTGATTGAATCTTTCTGTAAGACCATCAGTTTGTGGATGGTAAGGGGTGGTTCGTAATGTAGTAATTCCTAAAGCTTTGTACAATTCAGTGAGTAATGCAGCATTAAAATTTGTACCACGATCCGTCAGGATCTCTTTAGGAATACCCATACGACTACAGAATTCTACTACTTTTTCTGCTATTTTTGAGGCTGTAACTGTTCTCAAGGGAAAAGCTTCAGGATATTTGGTTGCATAATCACAAAAGACAAGTATGAATCTATTACCCTCACTGCTTTTTACTAATGGTCCTACCACATCCATAGCTATTCTTTCAAAGGGTTGATCTACAACTGGTAGGGGCATTAAGGGTACTTTGTCCCTGTGAGTTATCTGGCTGATTTGCTGACAGGAAGGACAACATCTGCAATACTCAGCAACATCCTCCTGTAGATCAGGCCAGAAGAATCGTTGCAATACTCTAGCAGAAGTTCGGTCTCGTCCTGCATGTCCAGCACTAGGGATATTGTGTGCTAAAAATAGAAGATCTTTTCTAAATTTCTGTGGTACCAGCATTTGTTCTATCTGTTCTTGTGTTTTAGGATTTATACATATTCTATATAGAATTCCATTCTGTTGTACAACATATGGTGAACCCAAAGGTACTTGTTTGTTAAGCTGTGAAAAGAAAGGGTTAAGCGTATTGTCATTTTGCTGTTCAGTTTTAATATCTACAATATGATATTGAGGCATGACATCACCAGTCCCATTTTGTTTTGTTTCCAGTCTTTCTGTAATAATTTCTTTTCAGCCTTTGTTTTCATGGCCTTTACCCTCTTCAAACAAAGAATCATCAAAAGAAAATATAGGGTCCTGTTGTATTAGTTAGACTGAGCCCTCATGGTTACAGCTGATAAGGCAGTGTCACATGAGGTTAAAAGGTCATTAAAGGCTGGAAAGTCTTGACCAATAATCAAAGGCACAGGTAAAGTGGGTACAACTCCTAATGTCATATCACATGTCTCTCCATTTATACATACTTGTGTCTGTGCAGTTGGGTACTGATGCACATCACCATGGATACAAATTACACCAGTGGGTTTAGTACTTAATAACTTGTTATCTAGTAGGTCAGCCCGGATTAAGCTTTGTGGCTCCCTGAGTCCACTAGCCCTTCTACTTGAGTTCCATTTACCATAGTCTTTATAAAAAAGTTTCCCAAGTTCATAGAAGCTAGGTATGCAGACTTTTTCTTTGGGCAGAAACAGGCTATGTGTCCCAGTCCATGGCACTAATGGCATTCTATGGTGGATTCAGTTTTTTTTATGCCATCTCCCGACCTTCCCCTCTAGTCTTAGCAATCCCTGTCCCAACTGATGAAACAATAGGTCTTACTGTAGTGTTTGCAGCTGTTGTAGTAGGAATGACATTTTCTGTTCTTCTGTACCCTTTTTGTACCAGTTGTCCTGCAGATAAGAAATCCTCTGCTAGGGTAATTGCAGCTTCAGCATTATCAGGATGGTGTTCCCTTACCCATAATTGGACATCCGCAGGCATAATCTGTACAAATTGCTCCAACATAAACTGCTCAATGATGGCTGGTACAGTCTTTCCCTCAGGTTGTAGCCATTTGTGACACAAGTCATTCAATCTGGTATAGGTCTCCCAAGGTGGTACATGGGGTAAATGCTTTGAAGATCGAAACGTTTGTCTATATGTTTCTGTGTTAATGTCATATCTTTTTAGTATCTCCTTCTTTACAGAGGCATAATCATTAGCAATCTGGATATCCATACAGGTGTAAGCCAATTGAGCTTTGCCAGATAGATATGGGGCAAGTCTTACCACCCATTGGGTAGCAGGCCAATTACAAGCCTGTGCTACACGTTCAAATGCTGTAAGATATGCCTCTATATCATCAGAGGGAGTCATTTTCATTAATTTTATGTCTCTGGGATTTGTATGGGCTGCCGCTTGACCAGCCTCAATAAGTTGTAAGGCCTGTACTGTGTCAGCCCACCTCTGGTCTTGTCGCTTTCTTTCAACCTCTCTTTCCCTCAGATCTACCTCTCTCTGGCGTTCCATCTCTATCTGATGTATAGCTAACCAGCGGAGTAAATCCCTGAGGTCTTCGGGGGGGGTTCCAGCTGTTCTTCTTCTGGTCTCTTCACACCCGCCTCTTCCATCTTCTGTATGCCCTGTTTAACTTTAGGACGTGTGGCAGCAGGTAATCCTTCAAGAAGTGGTTCACCAACAGCAGCCACTTGGGTTCTGGTCAAAACCCCTGATAAGGCACCAGCTTCCTCGAGTTTATGTGCCATGTACCTGTTGAAAACCACTTGTGACCTGGATACTATGTGCAGTATCTTTACTGGAGTCCACCTATTCCTTATGGATCTCCAATCATCCCCACTTCTGGTACCAAATGTTGTGGGTTGAACAAATCAGGTCACACAGGAATCAACAAATTTGGTACAACATACCTAAATGGTATGATTTTTATTAAACAAACAAATAAAAAAAATTAAATCCAAAAAAAAATAACAGCTTACAGCAGCGAACTTCTGATAATAAACAAACAAAATAAAACTTGAAAACAGCACAGCTTCCCTGCCAAGGGTCTAGCAGTGGAACATAATCTTGTGCAGTATAATAGAGAGCAGGAGGTCCTCACGAGAACTCTCCCTAACAGCATCTTGCAAGGACACCAGCACTGATTGGAGACATGATACTCCTGGGAGCTGTGTAGGTAAACCACATTTTAGTTCTTCTCTATTGTCCTGTATTTTAGTTAGTTTGCTAACTGTTTATCTTTTCAAGTACAGGATATTCCAATCTGCACCTGTACATATCTTAAAGAAACACATTTAAACTGGCATTGGTAATTTCTTAGTTTGACTGTCAATCCCAGCTTGCTTTTTACATTGTGAAAAAACTTTGCCTACCAAGTCTGTTTACAGACCCTTAGTTACTTTCATTCTTTAAGTCTGTGCAGCTCATTTAGACCATTTCTGCACATTTAAGGGCAATGCAGGGAAAAAGTGCTTATATTTAACTGGACCATGACGTAGAAGAGCAGAAATAGGAAGGGGAAGAAAAATAGTTTCAATTGTAATACACAGCGTCAGATGGCCAGTCTGACTGCAGCATATTCTGTATGTTTTACACAGAAAGGGGGAGGGATTAGAAGAGACAGAAAGACATAAAATGAAGGAGTAAAGTGCTGTTGCGCAACAGTCTTTGGAACAGATATAGGAGAGAAGAAGAAAACGTCAGGTTCAGCTAAGCACTATTCACATGGGGGGTTCAACTACCACAGAAGTCCAGATATGAATATGAATCATTTTGCACAGTGCAGGAAGGTGGAAGCAAAGACCAACAAGATGCTGCTGTGTATAGCGAGGGGAATCACATCCAGGAGTGAAGAGGTGGTTCTGCCACTGTGCAGGGCTCTGGTGAGGCCTCACCTGGAGTACTGTGTACAGTACTGGCACCCCTTCTTAAAAAGAGAAATCAGACTGTTGAAGGGAGTACAGAAAAGGGTGACCAGGATGATAAGTGGGATGAGAGATAAGCCCTACAATGATAGGTTACGAAAGCTCAATATGTACTCCCTGGAGGACAGAAGAGATAGGGGCAATATGATTGAGGCCTTCAAATACTTGAAGGTCATAAACAGGGTTGGACATTAGGGTGTGTTTAGGTATAGAAAAGAAGGGACTACATGAGAGCAAAGTTTGAAATTGGGGGGGTTCAGAAGAGAGATGAGGAGGCACTTTCTCATAGAGAGGGTGGTGAGAGCTTGGAATGCATTGCCTGAAGAACTGGTTTTGCATACATCGGTAGGAGGATATAAGAGGAGGTGGGACAGGGTCAAAGGCAAAATCAGAGCCAGGAGGGGGTGGTGTTGATAACTCATATGGTACAAGCAAGGAGGAAAGGAAAGGAAAGAGGGAGATGGGGGGCAGCATCAGTACTCAACACTGAGAGCTGCATAATTGAGCAGACTTTATAGACTGTAAGGCCTGTATCTGCTGGCATTATCATATGCTTGTATGCTAGCTGACAGATTTCTAAAGTTCCTATCTAGGAAAAAATGAAAATGGCATAATTTTAATACACTTTCAATTTCACCAGAATTGAGATTCTAAAGGAATATGTGCCATGTTTTTTTCCTTCATGTCCCTCCTTCCCATTGGTCCTTCCAGTCCCTTTCACCCTGGCTTCTCCAGAGCTTACCTCTCCCAGAGTCTCCCACAGCTTGCCCTCCGTGGCAGGGAGGTTGGGAGTCCCCAGGTCACCAGAACTGGAACCAGATTTCTGGGGCCACATGAGAGGCTGAGTGTGGGACCTACGGAGGCTGGCAGTCATCCTGCATGACTGGGATTTTTTCTAATTTCTTGCCCTAGAAGATGTGGCATGTGCTGATGTCAAGGCAGGCACAATGATGTCTACCATGTCTCCCCACTTCTTCAGCTGGGGCTGCCTGTTCCCTGACTTCTGCTAGGGGCCAGTTGAGCACTGAGCTTTTTCCCACCCTCCCCCTGGAGGAGGAGAGCAGTCCTTTGGATGCTCGATCCTCCTTCTCCCCGGCTGGCCTTCTGAAATGTCAGGCTCACTTCTGATCCCATTTCATCAGTTTCACAAGTGGTAGTGCTACTGCTGTGCCAGTGGACCAGCCATGGCACAGTTTTTCATGTCATCTATACCATTTCTGGCCAGTTGTCAGAAACCATCCTAATAAAGTTGTCAACTCATCATGAAAATATAGAAACATAAAAATACACATAGAATTTGATGGCAGAAAAATACCTGTTGGCCCATCATGTTTGCCCATTTCTACCTAATATTGAATGGAAATGCCCTAGATGATTTTAACTCTCCACATCCTCCAGTTCTGGTGTGGTTTTTATCAAGTTCTCATTTCTCTCCCACCCTCAATGGAATGCCCCTGCTGATTTTACACAGACCGCCTCCTCTAGAAGCATATTCCTCCCTCCTCACCCTCTCATTTAAAAAGTGCTTCCTGATACAGTATCTCTGTTACACTTGCCCTTCCCCCCCCCACATCTGCCTCATGGAATTTCCCATGACTTTTGTGTTCCCACTCAGCCTAAGCCATTCCTCATTAATCACTTTACTCCATGGAGGAATGTGTATGTTCTGTTTATTGTATGCGCTCTTTCTCTCTTCTTGCCTCAAGCTTGTACCTGCTCAGATCTGTCAACCTCTACTTGTACATCTTTTCCTGCTGTCCCTGGATCATCCTGGTTGCCCTATCACAAATATTGGATTTTATAAAAACGTGGTTACCTCTGGTATTGTTCATAAAGCAACTGCAACATCTGCAAATGTGACAACTGTGAAAATCAACCTCATATTATAAATTAGACAGTTACTTGTTTTTTGATACAGGTTTCTATCATAGGTAGTATTTCAACTGCAAATTGTATACACTATGCAGTTCTATGTTGAAAATGGGGCATTTTCACAGCTATAACCTAATGCTACATCCAGGGCATTGTCATTTCTGATTTTTAACTGATCAGTTTATTTTAACATACTAAGTATGACAAAATCAGTCACATGTGGCAGAAAACCTGATGCAGTAAGAATGCTACTTTTTCCCCCTAGTATTAAAAGACTCATCAAAGCTTCATGGCTGACTGCTAAAAATATGGTGTACAGTTCTTTTCAATATCACAGGCAACTTTACACCACCACCAAAATATATTTATGTTTTGGGACAGAGCCATCATTATAGTCATCATTTTTTAAGTTAAGAAAAGGCTTAAAAGGCTCAAAGTACTGTATCAGATGAAAATCTGAGTATTTTCGTCAAAAACTAGTAGTTTACCTTAATTAAAGGGTTCACATCCTACATTTTGTTAGAAACATGGCTTCATTTTTTTTTGGCTATCCGAATCCTTATTTAAAACATTTGTGAAGTTCCTCACGCTGCCCTGTTATTTTGGTTTCATTATGTATGGGTTAGAGGAAAACTAAAGAAAGGGAAATCTTTGAATTCTGTGATGAATTCTGATGCTTACTCACAGCAGTTAAAGTCTGTTTTTGGGTTTGGGGGACAGTCAAAAACTACATTAATGCTTGCAACATGCTCATAATCTTCACCGTTTTACAGAACTAACAAAAATACAGTCCAGAAGGTAGGATTTAGTATGAGGGGCATGTTGTTAGTGTAACATTTGAAGTGCTCTCTGGAATGAAAGAATGCCCTTATTAGAAACAGTTGCTAATTTCACTGACTAAAGTTATTTTCTTCATCCCTGTTGCAGTCCTGTAATTTCCTTAACATCTGTCTTCCATAATGCATTTTTGAATTTAGACACAAATATGTTTGAGGTAAACTTCATCCATAAACACAGAACCACACACATAGAGTATTTGTTGGCTACTTTAAATTGATTCCATCTGGAAAAATCAAAGGTCACATACAGAGAGAATATAATGAATAGTTCCTTCTAATCAACCAGGCGAGCGAAACTTAGAAATTCAGGAATATCAAGTCATCCTTATTAATATGTTCTCATCTCCAGGAAAGTGCAGGTTGCGAGGAAAGAATATACAAGTATAAAGTTATTAGGGAGATGCAACATTTCATGGAACAACCACGAGATCACATTTCTGATCATTTCACCTCAGTTCTGAAAGCATTGCACTGACTACCCAACAAATGATGAACATAATTTAATATTCTTCTGCTAACTTATAAAACTTTATTTACTGTTGTTTTTATTCCTCTTATAGATGTACAGTATAGCATAGCTGTGCAAGACAATGCATTCAGGAGAAAAATGGGACAGCAGAAACTGAACCGATGCCTACTACTTTCAGCATCTGCACTGGAATTTTATCATCTCACAGTATGCATTGAATCGCTGCACTGTCCCCCCTCACTTTCTGTACATCAAAGTTTGCTGCCTTACACCTACTCACCACCTCTTCCTCCACCTCTACATTCAAAATAGTCCCAACCATTGCCACTGATCCCTCCTGCTTTTTGATTGCAGTCTCAGTACACAGATTAATGTACACCCACAAACTGCCACTCAATTTTCCTGCCTCCCAATATCTGCCCAAGTCCACATGTTATACTCCCCCTACCTGCTATTGCTGACCCCTGCTATCTCCTGATTGTTGCCCTAGTCCATGTTTACTACCCCAACAAGCTGCTGTCTTCTTTTCCTCCCTCCTCCTGATTGTAGCCCCTGTCCAAGCATGAAAACTGTCTCACTGCCTCCCATTTCAGTGCACTCAAGACTGTAGTAAAGAGCAGCCATGCAGCTTCTGCTCATGGTGCACATAGGACATCTTTAATTGCTCATGTCAGTGGTTGTCATCCCTAAAGAACTCTTTTATTTTAAAATCCCCTCCACAGCAATTCTTAAACTTTCATTCTTGAATTGCTGTTTACTGCTGTAGCATGCTTACCTCTCTAACAGGTGGCTACAGTCTGATTTGTGCACCAGAAATATTAAATACACTTAACTTCATTCAACCAGTCCCGCAATGGCCTGTCCTGTGCACTATATGATAACCCTTGACACCAACAAAATTTATCTGCCCAGGGTAAGTGCTCTTAATAAAGTTTTGGAGTTTGAATATATGCCAGTTGTTGCCCATATGGGCAGTGAAGGTAGTAGGACAAGAAGATGGCAAAACAGAGAGAAAGGTAGTTAGAGAGACATCTACAGTTTATTGCAGGATGGGGGCACAACTGGCAGGATGTGTATGTGGTAAGATGGGGTAGGTAGCATAATGTTAAGGTGGCAGAATGGGGAGGTCGGTCACAAGATGAATAGGTGGCAGGACAGAGATTTGTAAGTAACAGGACACTTGTTCACTGCTTGAAAGAGAGCACCAATGTCACTGTTCTGCCTGGGACTCTGAGAGCATACAGGATGCTGAAATTTCTGTTTGGGATGGGTATGGGTTTCAGGTTTATGACAACTGTTCCACATGGGGAGAGTATGGTGTTGCTGACAGATTGCTCGGTTGCTCAATAGAAGGCATCCTTTCTGTGTTTGGTACCCTGGGAGTATATGAATGGTGATGCAAGACACTCCTTTGTCACCTGGGACTCTGGGAAGGCATGCAGGTAAGCAGGTCATTATTCTCACTGATGCCAATGCTAGTCAGTCTACCGCTTCAGTGCTCAACCTGACGTAGTAAAACAAATAACTTTCCAAGGCTCAGCTTCTGTTTAGGACAACAGAAGCTGTCAACCATGAACAGCTCCTTCCAGTTGTGCTCAACAGCATCAATACAAGTGAGTATCAAATCTCTTCTGGTCCCAATGTAATCTGGTCACAGTGTAACATCAGTAACAAGCATGGAGAGGCTGATTGTGGTAAACATGGGTTCTCTTTACTTCTATAACAATTCATTTAGTGTGTGTGTGTGTGGGGGTGGGGCTGACTGGGACTTACACTGTATCCCAGAGTAAACTGCAATGTCAGAGATGGGGGGGCTGCTGATATGTGTGTGTGTGTGTGTGTGTGTGTGCGCGTGCGTGCGTAGTGTGGAGGGTATTGGCATCGCTACCGTTTACCAAATTGTGCTGAAATTAAGGAGGTGCAATAAAGAGAAGGAATGAAAGAAAAATCTGTAGACATTGAAGAGAACATGAAACTAAGATAAGGAAGATGACAAGCTAAAGATTTTGTAAGTAAAATGTGGAAAGAAGCAAATATAAGACTAGGAGAAAAGGGAGGAATATACATATATGTAATAGATAAACCACTCTGAGGTGTGTGGTCACACTCTGATATACGTATGCCTTGATGTGCATCAACCACCCAAGGCATGTGTATATCAGAGCATGACCGCACACCTCAGAGTGGTTTAACTATCTTATAAAATGTCAAAATTGTTTTTGGGGGGGGTAAAAGTGCAGGTGTGCAGTCATGCTCTGATATACGCTCAGTAACCTGATGGTCTTTGTCCAATGTTATTGATTCTTTGTCCTTACCCATTTTAAAAAATATATATACTGTATATTTATATATATATATATATATATATATATATATATATATATATATATATATATATATATATGTATATTATGGTAGCACAGTAGTGCTACCATAGTTAGGGTTGAGGAACCATTTACATGTTAAACACAAAATTTTGCACCTTAATAACTTTGCAGCCATTTAACAGACTTACCTGAAATTTGGAATAAAGAATCAAGACCCATACACCTTGAGATCTGCCAATTTTTGTACCGGTTGGATATAAGGCTGCGGAGTTATTAAGGGTGATCTGCGTGTGCGATTACACTTTTTTTGGAATTCTACTGTCGCGCCTACAGGTCACACGGTTTGCACAACTGGTCTGAAATCTTCAGGGAACATGCAGCCGGTGTCCCCAATGTGCCTTTTGAAGATTTCATGAAAAAATATTAAACAGTTCAAAAGTTATTCAAAAAACAATTTCCCATTATAGGTCAATGGAAAAAGTTAAGGAAAAGTTCGACAGTGTCGCAAATGCAGTTTTTACTTTCGCAAATGGCCCTTTTACTGTCACAAATCCACCTTCTTATTTTCAGTAGGTGATCAGAAAAATGCTTGGCATTTAAATTTGGGACCCTCTAGCAACCTAATTCTTTTTGTATTCACCTAGTCGGACCCTGAGGATGCTAGCCATGTATTTATTTTGGGGGAAAACACCCCAGAAATATGTTTTTCAGATTTCTGGAAAAAGTACTTTCATAAAGTAGTACGATTCACAAAAGTGTCAGCAATTTTATGAAGCTTTCAGAAATTGGCGACAGTACTTTTCTAGGCTGTGGGAAAATGACAGCAATTCTTTGGCACCCTGCTGCAAAAGAACGGTTTGGAGTTTTGGGCTGAAATTTGGAGAGAACACAGCCAACATCTCACAGATGTGCCTTTCAGTGATTTGTTGAAAAAATATTATACAGCGGCAAAGTTACGGTACTCCAAAGTTGACACTTTTTCCCATAGGATAACATTACGGCGTATGATGCATTGCAGCAATTGTTTGGTGCCCTGCTGCAAAATAACGGTTTGATCTTTTGGACTGAAATTTGCAGGGAACACAGCCAACATCCCACAGATATGCCTTTCAGTAGTTTGGTGAAAACATATTACAGGGAGGCAAAGTTATGGCACTCCGAACTACTGTTTTTTTCCCCATAGGATAACATTATGGCGTTCGCCGTGCCTTTCAGGGCCAGTATCTCGAAAACAGTGCGAGATACGGACTTTTCATCGAAAAATTCCTTAGCCCCCTAGAGGGACTAAGTACGAAACTAGCCAGGAAAGTGATAATTCATATGACTTTTAAATTTTTTTTTTATGTCGTACGGTTCCTGAGATATAAGCAATTTACTATTCCAAGTCCTCATTTCTGTGTTCCGAGACTCATTATTTTGCATACATTCTTTGTACTCACTGTCTTTCTCTATACAGCTTTTGAGGAAAACCAGCCTGTGCGCTTACATTACTGTTACCATTACCATTTCCATTTGCGGTTCCGTACCCGTTTCACTTACCGTTCACGTTTACGCCACCATGTGCGTTACCCTTTGTGTTTTCATTTGCGGTTGCATTTGCATTGTTTTTAACATTTCTGTCTACAGTACTGTTTCTCTTTCTGTTTTGCTTTGCGTCACCATGCACATTACAATTTGCATTTGTGGGCACAATGTTACTATATGACAAGACATCACGTGGCAGGGCGTGGGGCCCATAGGGCCCGTGCTCTACTGCTGATTACATTCACTATTTCTCATTATCATTCTCAAAAGAAAGGAAATTAGAGGCAAAAAACTCAGTTTAATGTAGTAGTTAGTGTTGTCCCACAGCAACAAAGCGAGGAAATTGACGTTGAGGGTTGAAACCTCCTTTGCACCCCTCAGCCCACCCCCAAGTGGAATGAGGTGCGGATTGAGTCATCGGTCTAACTCTCACCTTCTTCTCCTATTCCTCAGCTTCTTCCCACATGTGATGGGGTGAGAGTTAGGGCCTACGACCCCAACGCGCACCCTGATTCCAGTTGGGGGGTGGGCTGGAGGGGTGCAAAGGGGGTTTCAACCCTAACATCGAATTTCCTCACTTTTGTTGCTGTGGAACAACCCTAACTGATGCATTAAACAGAGTTGTTTGCCTCTTAATATATATATATATATATATATATAGATATACACACACACATATATGTAATAGATACACTCTAAGGTGTGCAGTCATGCTCTGATATACGCACTCCTTGGTGTGCATTGTGCAGCCGAGTGCATCAACCACCCAAGGCATGCAAATATCAAAGTGCTACCACACATGCTACAGTGGGTTATCTATCTTATAAAATGGCTAAATTGCTTTGTAGGGGGGTTAAAGTGCAGGTGTGCGGTCGCACTCTAATATACGCACTGTCATGTCATGTGTTTCAACCAATCAGCAGACATCATTTTTCCTACCCATTTTATAAATAAATAAATATATATATATATATATATTTTATTTATAAATATATATATATATATATATATATATATAGCTCAACACAATATTGCTGGCATTAGTACACACTGCAGCTGTGGGTGCAATGGATTTGCCCAGTATTTCTGCCTTTTTAAAGATTTCTGTATCTTAAAACCTGCATTTCATCCATCTCAGCCCCTCCACCACCTAGTCCTTAGCACGTCATCAAGTCAATAAATCATTACATTTGCCACAGCATGCGCTGCTAATACCAATAATTGTTCCCTTCTATCTCATTCCCTCCCAAACAACATCCTCCACTATAGCACTTCTCAAACTCCATTTCCCCAAACAGCAACAACCCTGCACAGTTGGTAGTGGTGCTGCTCGTGTGTGTATGTGTGTGTGTGTGTGTGTCAGTTGGAGTCAATCTTTGCTGGATAAGAGAAGTTTCACACATGCTCCTCTCATGTGAGAAAAGCAGAGCTATCATGCCAAAACAATTTCTGAGGAGATGCACTGAATTAAAATTGAATCAAGGGAAGGCACTACACTACACTTTAACACCCCTTCCTCCATTCAGAAAAGAATGCTCATATGGGAATTTAGAGGACACATGCCCCCCCCATGGCTCCATGGGCATGATGATCCTGGAAAACAGCCAAGCTGAGCTGTTCTGCCACGTAAGATATGGGTATGACAGCACTCATGCTGCAATGAATGGCTCTATTTGGAATGTTCCAGCATTTTAGATCTGTTTTCAATATAGACTTAGTGTTGATTTAAAAAGTATGATATTAAAATAGCTTGTATTTTTCTATCTGAGTTCTGGTTTTACAGTGACTCTTTAGTGCTACAGACATACTTGACAGTCATAGCAAGTGTAAACTTAGAATGAAATACTACAAACAGAAATTTGTCAGAAGAAAGGCAACACTTTGCCCACCCAGTCCCTCAGTCCTTTTTACTATAAGTGTGTTTTATGCAACAGATACATATGAATCCTGATTCGGTAACATGCCAGGCATTACAATAAACTAACTACTTTAGGTCCGTTGTTGTGCCTTACTTCAGCATGGAACTCAGTAGCAACTTTCTTTTCATAATAGAGGAATTCTGAAACTTGGTGACAACTGTTGTGTGGAAAAAAAAACTAGAGTAAACCTTACACTGCAGTATTACACTCAACTGACATCAACAGGTTCCATAACTAATCAGTGTAGTTGATGTGGTACTGACCTTCAGAAGCACATGGCAGCCATCTAATTTGTTGTCCTTTATTGAGCAATTTGTAGTCTTTGTAGTTTTTTTTTTGTCATGCTCCTTCTAAAGCCCTTTAACCTTTGATCTCTTTTTATAGTGTCTTGGTCGTTTGTCAGAATGATAATGTTAGCTTAGTCACAGCTTCTTGAATCTGTGTCATTGTATTTCTCATAACAAGAATACTACCATGGTGACAAGGTGAAAGAAAGAATCTGTAGGTGCAACATCCATACAGCCAGCCAGTAAGCCCTTTTCAATTGTTTTTTATACAGAAAAAAGGTAGAACTCATGTTGAATTTGTCAGGTATTCTATTGATAGAAACACCCTCAGCTGCCTGCATTGTCTACAGCTTACTAGCCTCCCAGTGGTTTACTGAAACTGGTGAAGGAGATTCATAACCAAAAGCAATAAACTCTGTCCAGAGCTGATAGAGCGGCAGCTGAGGTATGTGGGGTAAAAGTATTGAAAATTACCAGTTACGAGCCTGCATTGGCAAAATGTTACCTAGGCTCAAAAATTTGTTGTTTTGTAATATTTTTACACCAAATTTTCAACATAGCCTTGTTATAACCCTGCTTCATGATGAAAGGCAGAGATAATGTTCAACTCCTGGCCTAAAGGTGACTTTGTGCAGGGACTTCAAACTAATTTTGCAGGACACAAGAAATATTGAATATTACCAAACTTATAAGCCTGCGTTTGCAAAATTCAATATCGCCTCATAACTTTTTTTTGTATTTTTACACCAAATGTAGAACATAGCCTTCTTATGACCATACCTCATGAACAAGGGCAGAGACAATTTTCAACTTCTGTCTGAAAGGTGATTTCAAGCAGCGACCGCAAAATCACATTTTGGGATGTAAAAAAAACATTTTGGACAGGATTTGAAAAATGACAGCTGTCACATTCTTGAGATGATATAAAGATATAGCTATGTTGTAAATTTGGGGTAAAGATATTGAAAATTACCAAACTTACAAGCCTGCATTTGCAAAACTCAACGTAGGCTCATAACTTTGTTGTTTTTTAATATTTTTACACCAAATTTTCAACACAGCCTTCTTATGACCACACATCATGAACAAGAGCAGAGAAAATGTTTAGCTCCTGCCTGAAAGGTGATTTCATACAGGGACTGTGAAATCACCTTTCAGAACAGACTTGGCTAATGTCAGTACAATTGTTCATGAGGCGGGGTCCCAAAAAAGCCGTGTTGACAGGTTGGACCAAAAATATGCAAAAATGGCCAAATTATGCCACTAAGTTCAAAACACCATCGAAATACATTGAATCACATACCTGTTTCTTCAGTACATGGTCTAACTTTGAAGAGTGAAGACGTATCTGTGGTCCAGAGAAGATGACGGTTTTGGACCCCCAATGGGTAAGTAAGGGCTTGGTGGAAGTGCAGGGTGGTGGGTGCTGAATGGGAGATTCAGGTGGGGGGACAGTAATGGCCACAAATGACATCAACGGACAGTTTTATGTTTACTGGGTTAAGGGAAAAAAATGACCGAGGATGCTTAATCGTGACACTGGGGGACTGGGCACCCACAGTGTCACTGCTATGTTTCTGGGTGGGGTGGGATAAGGTGGGGTGGTGGATACTGAGAGGGATGGATGGGGGGCTTACCAAGGATTCCTGATTGTGACTCTGGGGGATTGGTCATCCCCAGTGTCACTGTTATGTTTCTGGTGGAGTGGGGTCATGGGTGCTGAGAGGGAGGGTCAGGTGGGTGAGAAAACTGACCAAGAATTCAAAATGGCAATGCTGGGGAATTGGGCACCCCCAGTGCCACTGTTGTGTTTTGGGAGGGAGGTGGTGGGTGCTGAGAGGGAGGGTCAGGTGGGCGGGAACTGACCAAGGATTCCTGATCACGACACTGGGAGATTGGGCTTACCCAGTCTTACTGTCATGTTTTTTACCAATGTCCATAGTCTGTGCAACAAGCTCCCTGAAATAGTGGCCTTAATGGAAGAGGGATGCCTGGATATTGTGGCAGTCACTGAAACATGATACACAGAGAACCATGAGTGGGAAGTCAACATACCAGGATACACAGTCTACAGCAGGGACAGGGAGGGTAAAAGAGGAGGAGGAGTAGCTCACTATATAAGGGAAGGTATTAAAGCAACAGAACTAAAGAGTAAACAGGAAGTTGATGAGTCACTATGGGTCACCCTAGAGACAGGAAATGGCACCACAATCTGCATGGGGGTTGTGTACAGACCCCCATCTCAGGGGGAGGAAATGGGCAAGGAAATGATAGAAGTCATCCTTAAAATGGCAGAAAAAAGGAAATATTGTTGATGGGGGACCTGAATATGCCAGATGTTAACTGAAGTACCTTTGCTGCAGGCACATCCAAGAGGAGGGTCATTCTTGATGCCCTACAGGGGGCATGCCTCAGACAGCTAGTGTTGGAACCCACTCGGGAGGGAGCAATCTTAGACTTGGTACTCTCAAATGGGGAAGGAGAAAGGATCTCAGATTTAGATGTGGGTAACCATCTGGGAACAAGTGACCACCAAACAGTGTGGTTCACAATAAACACAGCCATAGAGTCAAGCCATACAAAAATAAGAGTATTAGACTTTAGGAAGGCTAACTTTGGGAAAATGAGAGGGTGCCTTAGAAAAGCACTAGCAAATGGGCAAGAAGGAGGGATGGAGAAACAATGGGGAATAATCAAAACAGCCATCGCACAGGCGACAAGCCTTTGTGTGAAGCAAATCAATAAAACAAAACAAAGGTAAAAACCACTATGGTTCTCAAAAGAGGTGGCAGGGATGGTTAAGGAGAAAAGGATAGCATTCAGGAAGTATAAGGAAACACAGAAGAAGCAGGACAGAGAACTTTATCAGTTAAAGCAGAAGGAGGCAGGGAAGGCAGTCAGAATAGCAAAGGCACAAACTGAGGAAAAGATAGCCAACTCTGTTAAGAAGGGGGATAAAACCTTTTATAGGTACATTATGGAGTGAAGAAAGACCAAAGGAGGGATACAGAGACTTAAAAAGGGGAGGGAAAGTGGGTAGATGGTGACAGTGAAAAAGCAGGGATACTGAACGAATATTTCTGTTCAGTATTAACAATAGATGAGAAGGGGGAGGTGCCTAAACCAAACAAGGTAGAAACTCTGAATAGTAGGGTCGATACCAGTCCATTCACAGAAGAAAGGGGTTTGAAAGAACTCTTGAAACTGAGGTTGGACAAAGCAATGGGGCCTGATGGGATTCACCCAAGAATACTAAAAGAACTAAGGGTAGAACTAGTAACACCACTGACTATTCTCTTTAACAAATCATGGGAGGATGGAGTGGTACCTGAGGACTGGAGGCGGGCAAATGTGATTCCACTTCACAAAAGTGGGAGCAGGGCAGAGGCAGGAAACTACAGACCAGTCAGTTTGACTTCAGTGGTAGGGAAAATGATGGAATCACTTCTGAAGGAAAGAATTGTTGAGTACCTAGAGGCCAGTGGGGCACAGGACCCAAGGCAGCATAGTTTCACAGCAGTAAGGTCATGTCAGATGAACCTAATAGATTTATTTGACTAGGTGACCAAAGTAGTAGACCAGGGAGGAACTGTGGATATGGCCTACCTAGATTTTAGCAAGGCATTTGACACAGCCTCACACAAAAGATTAATATACAAGTTAGACAGCCTTGGAGTGGGTCCCAAGGTGGTAGCCTGGATAAAAAACTGGCTGAATAATAGGACACAAAAGGTAATAGTAAACGGAGTTCACAGTGAAGAAAGGAGGGTACCGCAGGGTTTGGTACTGGGACCGGTCCTGTTTAATATCTTTATAAGTGACATTGGAGAGACCTGGAAGGACAGGTATGCCTCTTTGCAGATGACACAAAGATCTGCAACAGGGTTGATACACAAAGCGGGATGGAAAGAATGAAAAGGGACTTGGCAAGATTGGAGGAATGGTCAAATACGTGGTAGCTCAGATTCAATGCAAAGAAGTGCAAGGTAATGCATCTCGGAAACAAACACCCAGGGGAAGAGTACACAATGGGGGGTGAGTTAATAACAACAACAAAAATCAAACGAGACCTAGGAGTAATTATATCAGATGACTTAAAGGTGGGCAAGCAATGTGAGAAGGCAGTAAGGAGGGCTGGGGGATACTGGGATGCATAGGGAGAGGCATCAACAGTAGAAAACAGGAAGTTGTTATCCCTCTCTACAGACAGTTAGTGAGACCCCATCTGGAGTACTGTGTGCAATTCTGGAAACCCCATCTCCACAAAGACATAGACAGAGTGGAGGCTGTTCAGAGGAGGGCAACCAAAATGGTGCAAGGTCTGTACCAGAAGACATACAAGGAGAGACTAAAGCAGCTTAATATGTATACCCTTAAGGAAAGGAGGAAGAAGGGGGACATGATAGAAACTTTCAAGTATCTCAAGGGAATTAACAAGGTACAAGAGGTAGTATCTTTCAGGAAGAAGAGAGATGCAAGAACAGGGGCACAATTTGAAGATGGGGGGACGGCTCAGAGGTAATGTTAGAAAGTATTTTTTCACAGAGAGAGTTGTGGATGCATGGAACAGCCTTCCTGAGGAGGTTGTGGAGTCAGGAACAGTGGGAGAATTCAAGAATGCATGGGACAGGCATAAGGCAGTTCTAGTGGGGGAGGCAGGAGGAAGTAAGCTGTCGATTAACTAGGATCTGCAGCTTATCCATCAGGTAGGGAAATGAGCAGACTGGATGGGCCAAGCGGTCCTTATCTGCTGTCAAATTGCATGTTTCTATGTTTCTTGGGGGGGGTGCTGAGAAAAGGAGGGTCGGGTGGGGAAGGAAAAATATATATAATAAAAATAAAAAGGTGGACACGGCACAACACAGCACAGTCTGCCGTGTCCTTGATGGCCGCCAAACTCTACTGCACATGCACAATACAGCTTGGCAGCCATCATGGATGCAGTGGACTGTGCTGTGTTCTGCCTTGACTGCCTGAAGAAAAATAGTTCTGTGTGACTGCTAATGGAGAGAGTGGAATGCTTCACAGAGGTGGAGACGATTTTGATGCAACTCCACACTGTTGTTCAGTTGGAAAAATCTCCCTTTTTTGATCACAGGAGGTCTCCACACACTGCAGCTCTAAAAATGAAAGACAAAAGGAAAAAGCTTGCAAGCCCATTTTGCCTCACATTATAATAGTGCTTCAGATTCCAGGCACCAGGAGCTGGAAACACAGGCAGGGCACATGAACTGCTGAAGACAAATAAAAGCAGGACCACAACTGAATGTGCACAGTAAATCAACACAGTAAAACAACAAAACAGAGACCTAATGAAATAAAATATTTATACACTTTATATAGGTGTAACCCTGCATTTTTTTTGTGTGCTGGTGAATGGTGCTTCAGTTTTGTTGTCTTACCATATAAACTGCAGTCCACACCCACTGACCAAACAAACAAAGCAGCAGCAATGTTGCTACAGGCCATTATCCTTCCCTGGTGGAGGACTGCACTATACTGCAACAGAGCCATCCAATTACCAAAGAATCTGAGCGGATTCTGTCATTTTCCAGAGAAAGCAAAGAACAGCACAGCAGTGCAATGTGAAAGAACAACAACAAAAAAAGATAAAACAAATGCACAAGCAGTTAAAGCAAGACTGCTAATCTCCAGACACTGCAACATACTGCATCACCTAACCAAACAGTATTCCTGAGATGGGTACCAGAATTTCAAGATCCTAATGAACACTTCAACATGTACATCAAAAGGGTACAGTACTGACTTTTAACAAACAACATTCCAAAGCAGGACAGTTAGGAATGAGACCTGTCCATCATAGCAGCCCCTGTGTTCTCTTTGCTTAAAATTCTAGTGATACCAGATTAAGTGGGTGCAACTACAGCCAGCATAAGGGCATACTCTCACAGCACTACAAGCCCAAACCCATTGTGATAGCGGAGTACTATTGATTCTACCACTGCCTTCAGAGAGAGGGAGCGTTAACTGAAAGCTTTGTCATCACCCTGAAAAGTTTAGCAAACTTGTGTGAATAAAGAAAATTCATTGATGATGCCTTAAGGGACCAGTTTGTCTCTGGTCTTCATGGGGACTATGACACAAAACTCCTAACAGAACCAGAACAGACTTTCATGTCTGCATGTGAGATAACATTAGCACTTCAACTTGTCCAAAAAGACACCAGGGAGCTCACAGATCACACGGATCCTTACAGTGAGGCTGTCCACAGAGTTACCCTGCTCAGTCTCACAGGGATCAGCTGTGACCAAGGGGAGGCCACAAAATGTGATGCCCTCCATGCCAAGCTCCTTGGAAAACACCACAAGTCAAGGCTAAGTAAGCTTGCTTCCCAATGTGGCAGAGATTACTATTAAGATGTTCTGATTCTAGCAAGAAATGTGCCACAAATGTGGAAAGTTTGACAGTTGGCATGGGTCTGTATAAGTGCACCATGTATAGCATGGGTACAATATGTGATGCATACTCTGCCAGAGACACTGGAGAGAGATGATTCATTGGGCCACTTTGCTGTCTACACCATGCAAAGCATTGTAGGTGGCACTTGTCTGAATTTGGGGTTAGCAGCCAATGCCTTTAGCATATAGCTAAACATGGAAACATCAGTGTCACTGATACCTGAGTACATCTACACCACCTCTATCTGTACCTACTGTTACCTCCCACATCTGGCTAACATCCTACACAGGTGATCAGATTCCTGTGTTGGAGGGATACAAATCCCGGTGACCTATGAGAGGGGAGGATGGACCCTGCCTCCATCGTGGTACATGAAAAGAAGCCCACATTGTTTAGCAGGAACTGGCTTGAGAAAAAAAATCTCAGCTGGCAAAAAAAGTTAATACTACATACTGTGGCAGAGGCACACATGATGTCAGCAAACAACTACAAGGCAAGCATGCTCCCCTATTCCAGGATGGAGGCAGCACCATTCAGGATTTCAAGGTGAGGATTGGAGTGTGAGAAGACACCACTCCCATCTTCAACATACCTTGTTCTGTGCCCTACTCATTGAAGCAGGCAGTAGAACAAGAACTGGATGGACTCAAAGAACACAGCATCATGCCCAGAGTGGAGAGGGGTGATTGGACTGCACTAATTTTCATAGTCCCGAAGTGTGACAAGGCAGTGTAGCTATGCGGTGACTACAAGATCCCAGTAAACCAATGTACAGATCCAGACGCCTGTCCCATACCTAACACATGGGACCTAGTTGCCACACTGGCAGTTGATAAAATCTTCAGTAAAATGTAGCTCTCATTTGCCTACAAGGAACTGGAACTCAACCCTGACTCAAAACCATTCTTAACCAGCAACATACACAAAGGACTGTACCAGTACAGCCACCTTGTCTATTGAGTGTCAATAACACTAGCCATTTTCCAATATACCATGGACCACTTTTTACATGGCCTCGACTGGGTCATCTGCTTCATGGCTGAGATTATGGTTAAAGCTTCCACCGTGAAGGTGCACCGACAAATCCTTGATCAGATCATGTCCAGGCAGCAAAACTGTGTGGTGAGAGACAAAAGTGAGAAGTGTCAATTCATGCAGGACTCTGTGGAGCACCTGGGATACTGAATTGATGTCCAGGGCCTGCATCCAACTGAAGAGAAAGTAGCAGTCATCATCAGAATGCCAACACCAATCAACATTAGAGAAATTCACACATGCTGGTACTGCTGAATTATTATGGAAGGTTCACGGCAAACCTGTCCACACTACTTAAACCTTTGCATGATCTGCTACAGAATGACACAAGATGGAACTGGTTACCACAATGTGAGGCAACATTCTAAGCTTGTAAGAAACAGCTTCTCAGCAGCAAGTGGTTAACCCGCTATGACACTCAAAAGTCTTTAAGTCTGGCATGTGATGCATCCCCATATGGAGTGGGCACAGTCTTTTACCACTTCTTGGCATCAGGAGATCAACAGCCAATCCTTTTCTCTTCAGAACCCTGTCTTTCAGCAAATAGAATTATGCAAAAATCAAGAAGGAACACTGATCATCATTTTTGACTACAGAAAGTTTCATACGTACTAATTTGGCTGCAGGTTTACACTCATCATGGACCACAACCCCCTTCTAGACAATCTAGGCCTGAAAGCAGCTATAGCAATGCTTGCTGTCCACAGAATTCAGCACTGGGTCATAAATAAATCAAATGCAGAAGAGATTCAAAAAGATCTAATCTCTATTCTCACTACACTAGAGAAAAGGGGCAGCGAAGTATGCCTATCAGAAATCCTGCCTGTCCACAGAGCAAGCAAGAGTAAACAGGTCAAAATAAAAACAATCAATGAATGGTTAAGAAAATGGTCCCTAAAGAAATCTGTTGGCTGCCCCACTCACTGGGAAATGTTTATTGATTAGCAGAGTCTGATTAGCTGGGATGGGCTACACCTAAGCAGAAGGGGTAGTGCCAAACTTGGGAGAACTATTGCTGCATACGTAAATGACCATTTAAACTAACTGGGATGGGACAACTGGGTTCCTCAAATAGCAAGTCCACTACCAGTAATGCAAAAGGTTACAAAATCTTGGCCACTAATGCCAGAAGCCTTAATATAGTTAAGTTAAGTGAGCTGACAGTCATTTAAAACCAACCGAAAATAGATATAGCAGCAACAAGTGAAACATGGTGGAATGAAGCGTCAGACTGGTATACTCAAATTCTTGAATATTGCCTGTATTATAAAAATAGGAACAACAGAAAAGGAGGTGGTGTATGTATTTCTTTTAGAAATACCATAGAATCATTTGAGTTACAACTTAATACTAACACTGAATCTCAGTTAGAGGGTGTCTGTGGTCAGATAAAATCACAAAATGGGAGAAAATTACTCCTAGGGAACTTCTGCAAAACCCCTTCCTCACCCCTGGAACATGATCAATATTTATTCAGTAAACTTACAGAAGTTGCAGATCTTTCTAATACAGTGATAGCAGGTACATTTTAACCTTCTGAGTATACAATGGGATTGTCTGACAGCAGGTTCTGCCATGGAATCACTGTTTTTGGACACCACATTATTGGCTGGGTTGGAGCAGTTAGTGATGGAACCTACTAGGGGCAGAGACAATCTAGATATAGTTTCAACTAATATTGCTTCAGAAATCACTGAACTCTCTGTCCTTGCCCCGTTGGCCAACAGTGACCATACTGTAGATAAGTCGTGTTATCGGTACAATTACATAAAAGGCAAGTATAAAAGTATTAAATATGTCTTTCAGTCCTATGATTGGGAAGCACTAATGTCAGATTTGACAGCAAATGAGTGGTGGGATCTGTTGAAATTTATTATCAAGGAATTGGAAACCCTATATGTCCCCTTAAGCAAGTACAGAGCAATAGGAGCAAGATCCCACCTTGAATAATGCATAAAATAAAGAAACAAATACAAAGGCTAGAAAAAGCTTTTAAAAATTGTTTTAAATATAAAATGAATGTACTAAATCTGTATACAAGGCAGAAAAAAAGTTATTAGAGAAGAGCAAAGAAAATTAGAATTCAGACTGTCTGTCTCCAAAGACAACCAAATGTCATTCTTCACTTATTATAGGGGCATGGTAGTGCCCCTACAGTTAGGGTTGAGCAGGCACTTTAATCTCAAACCCCAAATTTTGCACGTTAATAACTTTGCAACCATTCAACAGATTTGCACAAAATTTAGGACAGCTGGTGTTGGGTGGTGGGTCTCTTGATCTGCCAAGTATTGTTTCAATCGGATATGCAAATTTCATACAGCAAATCATCAAAAAATAATTGTTTTTCTAATTTTTGCTAATTTTTCCCTGTTTTTTCCTCATCATGCTGCACCCACACCATTTGAAATTCTGGCCTGAAATGTTCAGGATAGAAAGAAGATGTGCCATAGAACAATCCAGCATTGCTTTGGTGAAAAAATATTATCCCATTCCAAAATTATTACATTTTGAAATGTTGGGTTCTGAGCAAGCTCATTTCAGTCTTTGGGATAGATGCACATTTTCAATCAAGGATTCCTGATCGTGAATGGCTCATGAACAGGGATTGTGAAAAGGGATTCAGAAATCTCAGAAAATCCCTTTTAACGAGAAAATCCCTGTTCATTGACCTCCATTTTGTTTTCATGCTTAGCGAAGAGAGAAAACAAAATGCTGTAACTTGTGACAAGGAGGTGTTCGCTTTTTAATTAATTCCCTAGTGTCTAGTGACCCACCACCGTCTGATCCTCTCCCCTGCCTCTGTACATATTTATAAATATTTTCTGACACTGGGATGCCCACCCCAGGTGTGGGAAAATAAGCAATATTCGATGCAGAATCCTACATCGCGCTCCCATTTTTCAATGCAGAATCCTGTATCAAACTGCATCTCCCCAAGCCAGTTCTAATTTTTATTATTGCAGCTGACATTGGGGTGCCCAATCCCCATGTAGGCATTTATCCACCCCCCACTCCACTACTGTGGCACACTGGGAAGCCCACCCCCAATGTGCTGAATTAGTAAAATTGTTGTTTCCGATACTGGGATGTCCACCCCTGATGTCGTATGCCCCCCACCCCTGTTCTATTTTCACCAACATCTGGGCACCCAATCTCTGCATCATAATTTATTGAAGGCCCCCACCCAATCACTGTGGAACACTGGGGAGTCCACTTCCAGTACTCCAGGACACGTCTGCACTCTTCAAAGCTGGACAGAGAATTGAGGAATCAAGGTAAGCACAGTATAATGACTGTCAATGGGGGATTTCAACTTATGTAGATATTTCAGCCATTTTTAGGAATTGTGACCCCAAATTTTCAGCATGGGGTTCTTGGGACACCATCTCATGAACACTGGCACTGTTATTTTGTTACACAGTCCCTGAAAGGTGATTTTGTGGTCACTGAGCAGAATCACCTTTTGGGACCAATTAACAAAATTACAGTGGCAGTGTTCATGAGGGGATGTCCCAAAAAGCCCATGTTGAAAATTTGATGCAACAAAATCCCAAAAATGACTGCATTACAAGTGTGCACTGTGCAGTTTCCACGCATGTTTGTAACGTCACCAATTTTTAATATTTTCACTTCAGATTTTCAACATTGCCATTTTTCACACCTCCTCATGAACAGTACAGTTGTCATTTTTCACATCCTACCTGAAATGTATTTTCTCACCTGTGGTACAGAATGGTGCAGTTGCTGTGCCAAATCAACTTTACAGATGGATTAATGAAATCACAGTGCCCCTGTTTGATGAGGTGGGGTCCCAAAAAGGCCATGTTGAAAATTTTGTGCAAAAATACCAAGAAACACCTGAGTTACATGCGATCATTGAAATTTCATTTCACACGAGAGTAATTTTGGCAAATTGTAATATTTTCTCTCCAAATATTCAACATTGCCAGTTTTGCACACCACCTCATGATTAGTATAGCTGTCATTTCTCACATCCTGCCTGAAATACATTTATGCAGCAGTGGCGAGGAATGATGCAGTTGCTGCATGAAATCACCTTTCAGGACTGAGTAATGAAATGACAGTGTCAGTGTTCATGAGGTGGGGTCCCAAAAAGGCCATGTTGAATATTTGGTGCAAAAATACATACAAATGCCTGAGTTATGTGTGATTGTTGGAATTTTTCTACACACATGCATAACTTTGGGAATTTATCATATTTTCACTCCAAATTTTCAGCATTGCCATTTTTTCACAAAACCTCATGAACAGTACAGCTGTAATTTTTCCAATCCTATGAAAAATATTTTTCTGCGCCTGTGGTGCAGAATGACATTACCGTTGCACAGATTTGCTTTTCGACTGGGGTTTGAAAATTTTCTGTACTGGGTACATGTGGTGACATGATAAGAAGGTTATGTTGAGCATTTGGGGTGAAAATTATTTTAAGATGGCACAGTTATGACTCTTTGTTGCAATTTTGCTATACCTGCTCATAACTTAATCTGTGGAAGCACAAAGGCCGGAGACCCCTGTGTTTCCACAGCTAGATACATATATGCATCTGTGGAGGGATGGGAGTATAGGGTCAGAAGGACCCTGTGCTCCAACAGTAAAATAAAGATTTATTATACTGTCTCTAAAAGTAAAGACATACATTGCAAATAAACTTTGTTAATGCATCAGTTAGGATTGAAGCAACAAAGGTAGGGAAATTAAATATTAGGGTTGAGCACCTAACACCCTCCCACCCAACCCAACCAGCCCACCCCACATCCACCCTCCACAGACCAATATCCTTCAGAGTGTGCCTTGAGGTCATTGGCCCTAACTCTCACCCCATTCTCCTATACTGTACCATGTCAACATTCTTACACATGGAATGGTGTGAGAGTTACGTCCGATGACCCCAAGGCATACCCCAATGCATGTTGGTCTGTGGAGGGTGGGTGTGGGTGTGGGTGTTAGGCACTCAACTCTAATGTCTCATTTCCCTACTTCTATTGCCTCAACCCTAACTGATGCATTAACTAAGCTTTTTGCAATGTATATAAACCATAACCAAAAAAAAAAAAAGTTAATAGCATTGGTCAAATTATGGAAAATAAGATAGAACTGTGGAACATAAGGAAGTTACAGATGCTTTTAAGAGATATTTTAGATCTACATTCACAAACAATGACTCAGTAAAAGAAACTGTCTGTAACAGAGACAATCTATCAGCTCTTTTCACTGGAGGAAGTCATAGGGCCATAAAGGCATTAAAAAACTATTCTTCCCTACACAATGTAAACACAAAATTCATTAATGAAACAGTAGAATAGTTGACACTACCCCTTACAATACTTTTTAGTAGATCATACAGTACTAGCATGGTACCAAGGGACTGGAAAAGGGCAATGGTAATTCCATTTCATAAAAAGGGCAATAAAAATACAGCAGGAAATTATAGACCTATCAGTTTAACATTGGTGGCCTGTAAAACAATGGAAAAACTGCTTAAAAATAGATCAGATACAGAAATTGCAGCAAAAGAACTAAAGGATCCAACATAGCATGAATCTGTTATTGGTCAATCTTGTGTACTAATCTCATCTCATTTTATGAAAAGAAAAGCAGTAGTACTGACAGGAGAATTCCAGTGGATGTGATACTGTCCCACATGCACTGCTAATCAAAAAAATGGTCAAGCTTGGACTCAATACTTACACTATCAGATTGGTAGAACAATGGCTTATAGACAGGACACAACAAGTTAAAGTATCAAACATATTGTCCAGGGAAAGTAAGTTCACTAGTGGTATTCCACAGGAATCCATGATAGCCCCAATACTGTTTGACATTGTTATAAGTGACTTCCAAAACAAGGTAGAGAATAATATCAGCAAATTTGCTGATGATACTAAGATCAGCTCTGAAGTGGACACTGAAGCTAAAATTAATACACTTGCCATGCACCTGTTACACATTGAGAGCAGGGCCCATTTGAACAAAATGGCATTTAACATAAAAAAGTGTTCCATTATACATTTAGGGGAAAAAACACTGTATAACAGTGTTGAAAGATGCTATAATAAAATCAGTAAACACAGAGACGGATCTGGGTATTATTATTAATAAAGATCTAACTTGAGTAGAACACTGTAGAAAGATTACACTAACTGCTAATAGATGTATCTGATTCATTCAGAAGGTATTTATAACCAGAAGCGAATCATTGTATCATACCCTTGTACAAGGCATATACAGTATACATCCCCATTTTGGTTATGCTACCTCATTCTGGGCCCCATATTTGATGAAAGCATTCATTTATTGGCTAATATCCAGAGGAAGGCAACAAATTGGACCAACAGGTAAGAACTATCCCCTATTCTGACAGACTTTGAGAGCTCAATCTCTGTGATCTACAACTGCACAGAGAGAGAGGAGATTTAATAATGCTATTCAACATCCTGCAAGATCAAGACTTAATTAAATGATGCAATCTGAGTATGGTTAAGAAACCAGAAATCTTAAGGTGCCACAGTAAACAGCTCCACATTCTGTAGTCATTTTCTAATAAAAGGAAACATTATTTTACAATAAGGGCATGTAAACTGTGGAATGCCCTACCCCCAATACATAGTAGATATTACTGATTAATTTAGCAAGTTTAAAAATGCATTGGATAAGTTTCTCTATGTTAAGGATGGATAATCTACCACGCATACTGTGGGGAAAGCAGTCCTGATGGGCCTGGTGCCTATTTCTGCCTTTAAATACTGAGTAATACCAAATAATAATCTTGGTGGCCTATGAATATAATACTGTTTATTGATTGATTTGAAAATTAGTAACTGGGAATGGTGTACTGAGCCAGCTCTTGTTTCCAGGTGTGACCCAGGGAAGGGGAAACACAGGAAAATACATGTTACAAGCAGCTGAGGTAACAAATAAGTAAGTGTACATACAATCAAACATGGTAACAAAGAGCATCTAATAACAAAGCAGAGGGGGCAAGAAATCAGCAAACCAACCATTTCAAGGCTATCACTGGTTAAGGACAAAAAGCTAGAGTTCAGTATCACTTAGGCGAAGACAGGCACAAGCAGGACAGAAGAGGTAATGCAGGAGCATTTCAAAGGAGAGGTAGGAGGGGTCTAATCTAAGAGAGGAAGGAAGAGAGTTCCAGACAGAGGGCAGATAAGTGGAAAAGGAATCTTGAACAGATGATATGGTACAGCAGGGAGTAATGAAAGTGCAAGAGGAAAAGGAGTGAAGGGAAGTGTGCCATAGGAGAGATCTGATCAGAGAGGTAGGAGGATGAGGACAAAAAACAGAATTTGGAGATAAAGGAAGCACAATGTATAGGCATTATGAAAATAAGGAGGGAAGAACGAGGAGCTGGTACAGGGAAGAATGATGAGTAAAAGGGGGGAACCAGTAGAAAAATGGCAGAATGAGTGAAATATGGGATCTGGTTTGGCTAATGTAGATTTGGGAGCTCCCTTGTACACCACATCCGCATAGTCAAACAGTGGGAGGATCATTTTGAGAATGATCTCATGATGGACTTGAAGAAATAGACATGATTTACTCCTGTAAAGGGTGTCAAGTTTGGCATCAATCTGGACAGAGAAGTCAAGATGACTATCTAGCTGCTGGACAAGGAATTTGAAACAGGGGACTGTCTCGTGGGGAGTGCCGTGGAGGGTTTGAAACATAGGGATCCAGCTGAGTCTACCAAGCCATTGGTTAGTTCCAAATAACATGGTGGCTGTGTTTTTTTGGCTTTAAGTGAGAACTGGTTGGCACAGAACCAGGGTTGAACATTGTCAAAGTCGTGCTAGAGGGATTGTTCCAGCAGAGGGATGGAGGTTCTGGTGGCATAAATGATTGTCTTAAAAGCATACATATGTAACTCAGCTAGCACAGCTTCGGGGTCATTTACAAAAAATTTAGAAGAAGATGGAGCCCAGAACAAAGCCTTATGGCACACTGGAGGTGATGAGGAGGGGAGATAAAGTGGAATCTCTCACCCGGCCTGATTGGTTCTGACCAGAAAGGTAGGAATGGAACTAATCAAGGGCAGTGACTGAGAGCCATCAACCTTTAATTTGTCATAAAGTAAGGGATAAGAAACAGTGTCAAATGCCTTGGCCAGGTCAATAAAGATTACAGCCAATACCTGACCCTGATCCATTCCTCCCATGATTGATTCTTTGACACTTAACAGGGAGGAAACTGTAGAATAGACTTTACAGAAACCAGACTGAAATGGGAAGGGAAAGAAGGAGGAGTCAAGGAAGTTGGAGAGTTGTGAAAAATATGTTTAATGAATATATATATATCTATATATATATATAGATATATATATATATGATTTGAAAAAGTATTCAACCCCCTTGAAAGTTGTCAGATTTGTCTGGATTACAAATGAGAGACTTACATATATTATTCCAGTCAGTATTTTTATTGCAAACTCATATGCTCTAACAGTATATCCTCAAAGCCAAAATTAATTATCCGTCAGCACATCTTTTAAAGTAAATTAAAAACTGGAAAATGCTGCTTGCAGAAGTATTCAACCCCTACACATTAATATTTGGTAGAGCCACCTTTTGCTGCAATAACAGCTTTAAGTCTTTTGGGGTAAGTATCTACCAGCCTTGCACACTGTTCGGGAGTGATTCGTGCCCATTCTTCTTGGCAGATTTGTTCCAGGTTGTTCAGGTTGGTTGAGTGACACTTGTGGACCACAATTTTCAAACAGTGCCACAGATTCTTGATGGGATTGAGATCTGGACTTTGACTTGGCCACTGTAGGACATTCACCTTTTTGTTGTTTAACCACTCCTGTGTTGCTTTGGCCTTGTGCTTGGGATTGTTGTCCTGCTGAAAGGTGAAGTTTCTCCCAAGCTTCAGTTTTTTAGCAGACTGAAGCAGGTTCTCTTGCAGTATCTCCCTGTATTTTGCTCCATCCATTCTTCCTTCAATTTTAACAAGATGCCCAGTCCCTGCTGATGAAAAGCATCCCACAGCATGATGCTCCACCACCATACTTCACTGTAGGGATGGTGTTTCTCGAGGCATGGGCAGTGTTAGGTTTGTCCACACATAGCGCTTTGAATTTTGGCCAAAAATCTCTATCTTGGTCTCATCAGACCACAAAACCTTGTGCCACATTTTAGCTGGGTCACTCTCATGCTTTCTGGCAAACTCAGACGTGCTTTGATATGGTTCTTTTGAGTAATGGCTTTTCTAGCCACCCCATACAGGCCAGTATTATGCAGAGCTCTTGATGTGTTGACTGGTGCACCTTCACTCCACTCTCAGCCATTGAACTCTGTAGCTCCTTCAAAGTGATTGTTGGCCTCTCTGTGACTTCCTCACTAGTCTCCTTCTTGTTGGATGCTGAGTTTTGAGGACGGCCTTGTCTAGGTAGTGCCTGGGTGGTGTGATGCAGCTTCCACTTCCTCACTATTGATCCAACAGTGCACACTGGGATATCCAAACACTTGGAAATTATTTTGTACCCTTTTCCTAATTTATGCATGTCTATTACTTTATCTCTAACTTCCTTAGAATGCTCTTTAGTCTTCATTTTCACACCCTTCCTTCAGATTCACAGTCTGACCAATGGTCATTAAACTGAGGGGGGGGTTTATCCAGAAAATGTGAGCTACTTTAATGTTTCAGAGGTGAGGCCAATTGTAAGCCAACTGTGTCCTCGTTAGAGCAATATTTTTCATCTGTGTAACTTGGAGCTTCAGAGCACAGGGGTTGAATACTTATGCAAACAGCATATTTCAGTTATTTATTTTTCTTAAACATATTTTCTAACATAAAACCAATGTCACTTTAAAATAATTATTTTGAGGTCAGTCTTTTAAATAAATATTACACAGAACAAAATCTCAATGTATCATTTGTAATCCAGACAAATCTGACAACTTTCAAAGGGGTTGAATACTTTTGCAAGTCACTGTATATATATATATATATATATATATATATATATATATATATATAGATATAGATATATATATAGATATAGATATATATATATATATCTATCTATTATATATCTATATCTATCTATATATATATATATATATATATATATATATATATATGTGTGTGTGTATTATAGGGGCGCGGTCACACCCATATACTTAGAGTTGAATAGGCACTTCAATGTTAAACTCAAAATTTTGCACTTTAGTAACTTTGCAACTGTTGAACAGAAATTTGGTATGCACCTTCCTGTTGTGTAGCTTTCTTGATCTGGCAAGATTCGTACTGGTCGGCTGTGCAGTCTCTGAATTATGGAGAGGTGAAAAAACATGTTTTTAACCATTGACTTTGCTGGGATTTTTCTTTGAACTTGCCTAGAGCACAGACCGTTTGTTTGTTTGGTAAGACATTTTCAGGACAGAAAGGAACTACCCCACAGATGTGCCTTTTGCTAGTCTGGTGAAAA
Source organism: Neoceratodus forsteri (assembly GCA_016271365.2). Classification (NCBI taxonomy): domain Eukaryota; kingdom Metazoa; phylum Chordata; order Ceratodontiformes; family Ceratodontidae; genus Neoceratodus; species Neoceratodus forsteri. The sequence goes on from CM028130.1 coordinate 1,380,354,586, forward strand.
AACAATAAGCCATTTTTAAGTTATCACAATTTAAAAATTTGAAAAAAATGGTTCTGAGCATGCTCAGTAGGTGCTTCAATATAGCTGTATGATACGAAAGAGAAATCCTGCATTGTATGAGAAAATTCCTCTTTTATATGGCCTCCATCTTGTTTCCAGTTTGCCTGAAATTCAAATTTGTAAACCTCCCAAAATGATATTCTGGGGAGGAAGCAACCCTGGTAGTTTGCTTATTGTGACCTCCTAGGTGCATTCTGCACTTTACTGTTCGGAAAAAAGTCCCTAAAATGTGTGTTATTTAACCTTTAAATTCTTTGTTCATATCGGCACCATACGATGTAGAATCTTAGTTCATATGACGAGATATGAACTAGGATCCTATTTCATGAGTCATACGACATGGGTTGTTAGTTTATATCTCATCATACAAACTAAGATCCAACTTTGTATGACTGATTCAAACAAAGGATTTAAGTGTACAGTACTAGTCACATTAAACTGTTCCATCAACTCACTGGTGTAGCATTTTTTTTGTGATGCTACTGCATTGGCAGCTCGAACTGTTGAAGCTTTTAACTGTTTTACAACTATCCTTCACTGCCTATTCAGCTCACTTGTACATGTTTAGTGAAATGGCAGTAGCTGTTTTGCAGAGTTTATTCAATGCATTTTCATGGCATTGTTTATAAATATCACAGCATTCCTTAAGAGTTGTTTAGTCTGCCTTCAGAAATAAAACTCATAATCTCTCAGCTGAAAATGAAGCTTATGATGCATAACAGCTAGTTGCAAACCAATACTAACCTTTTACTAATTCATTGAATTAAACACTGCACAGATTAGGAAACTCATTGAACAATGCTACACCAGTGAATTGAGGGAACAGTTTAATGTGACTTGTACTGTAGATATCTCAGCCATTTTTAGGTATTTTCTCGCCAAATTTTCAACATAGTCATTTTGAGATACTGCCTCATGAACATTGTCACTGTCATCTTGTTAATCAGTCCCAAAAGGTGATTTCATGGTCACTGCATGGAATCACCTTTCAGGACCGATTAACAAAATGACAGTCCCAGTGTTCATGAGAGGAGGTCCCAAAAAGCCCATGTTGAACATTTGGTGCAAAAAATCCAAAAAACGATCGTGTTACAAGTGTGCATTGTTTAGTTTCTATGCACACTCATAACTTTGCCAATTTTTTATATTTTCACTCCAGATTTTCAACATTGCCATTTTTTCACACCTGCTCATGAACAGTACAGCTGTCATTTCTCACAACCTGCCCAAAATGTGTTTTCACATCTGTGGTGCAGAATGGTGCTGTCACTGTGAAATCAACTTTTGGGGTGGATTAACAAAATCACAGTGCTAGTGTTCATGAGGGGATTTCTCAAAAAGCCTATGTTGAAAATTGGTTTAAAACATTCCCATAAATGGCCATGTTATGAGCATGCATTGTGCGGTTTATATGCGCGCTCGCAACTTTGCCAATTTTTCATATTTCCACTCCTGATTTTCAACATTACCCTTTTCCACACCTCCTCATGAACTGTATACAGCTGTCATTTTTCGCATCCTGCCCAGAACAAGATTTCGCACCCTGTGACACAGAATGGTATATTCGCTGTTCAAACTCAACTTTTGGGACAGATTAATGAAATGACAGTGACATCGTTCATGAGTTGGGGTTCATAAAATGCTATGTTGATAACTGGGTGAAAAGAATCATGTAAATGTGTGAGTTACGTGCGTTCACTGTATTGTGGCAGCCATGGCACCTTTTAGTGCCCGTATCTTGAAAATGATTCGAGATACAGATTTGTCACTCTCCACAACTTAGTCCACCTTCAGGGGATGAGAGTTAGGGCTGATGATCCCAAGGCAAACCCCAACACCTGTTGGTGTGTTGAGGGTGGGGTGTGGTAGGGTTGGTAACCCTAACATCGAATTTCCCAGCATTTTATGCTTATAAAAAAAAAAAAAATAACTGATGCATTAATGTAGTTTTTCGCAATGAATATATATACATATATATATAGGGTATAAGACATGGCCTGACTGAAGATATCATATTTATCTTCACGAGAGGCCAATGACATCATGATATCTTCAGTCAGGCCATGTCATGTTCTGTTTATACAATGTATGCTTTGGGCCCCACTCAACACAACCCCCAAATGGCCCCTTGATACAATCCTTGACATAGAAATAATGGCTATTCCATCTCAACTGTGCGTTTCTGTTGTAACACAACAGATGGCACATGTTATTTAAAAAAATGTGTTTGGTCGATCTTGCCACCTTAAAATAAAAAAAAACATGTTCTGGATTACCCAAACACAACTCTTGATACCCCTCCACCAATCCAACAGATTACGTATATTAAATGTTAAAAAAAAAGTCTGATCTTGGCACTGTAAAGATATTTAATAAATCATATCTGGTTGATCCTGCCTGTATGTTAAAAAAATACAGTAAAAAAACATATCTGGTTGATCTTGTGACTTCTGTTTATCTACTGCTTTGTGGAACGTAACATTGACAGCTATCCCGAGAGTGTGGCATGGGCGGCGATAAAATATGAAAACCTAGGGCACTGTCTGATTTTTAAGAATGAGAGTCATCACTGCCACATAGAAAAGCTTTTTGTCTTATTTTGGCCCTATTTCTTAAAGCGAAGCTGCCGACGGTACTGAGGAGGAGAGCAGGTGAGTTGGCGGCTTCAGACCACCAGACAAAAGTGTAGACATGTGTTGCTATGGCAACATGTACCGCACTTCGTCCTGTGGTCTCAAGCCAACTCACTCGCTCTCCAGTACTATCAGCAGACTTCTTTTGAAGAAATAGGGCTAATATAAGAATAAAAAAAGCTTTTCTAAGTGTGGCAGTGATGACTCCCTCATTCTGAAAATCAGACAGTGCCTCAGGTTTTCATATTTATAGCGCTTGGCCATGCCACACTTCTGGGGATAGCTGCTCAGTCATGCTACATTCCACAAAGAAGTAGATAAACAGAAGTCACAGGATCAACCAGATATGTTTTAAATATTTAGTTGTGTAAATATATGAGCAGATTTGAGAAAACATGTGGGTCCTGCTTGTAAAGAAAAAGCCACGGGGGCTGCTCGTATGGAGAAAGCCAGATGATACAAAATGAAAACATTTCGCTTTCAATGTGATGACGTATAGGAACATGGAGATATTAATGTTATCTTCACATGTGAAGATATCAATGATATCTCCATGACCTGGCTGAGATAGTACATTTTATCCTGACATTTATACCAAAACAAACATTGTATAAATATGGGAAACATGATGGGCAGGAGTGGGATATGGAAAATATTCTCACTCCTGCAGAGTGAGATATCCATGCCTCACGATGCGGGAGTGAGAATATTTGCCATATCCCATGATGTGCACATCAAGTGTGTGATTTATACAATAGTTGTGGAAGCTTTAATTTGTTTTGTTTTCTCTTATGTTGTTCTGCGGCTGTGAGTTGCTGCTGTGAGTGAATGGGTATGAATGGGGTTTGTGTATATTGTGAGATTGGTCATTGTGTGTGAGTGAGTGGTAATAGGTTGATGAATGTGTGAGTGTGATCCATGGCTGGATGATGTGTTTTGGCATGCAGGACATGTCCGGAAGGTTTCCTGTAGATACTGTGTGTGATTTTCCTTTTTTCCTATATTTTATTATGTATAGTATTTAATTTTTGTTGTATGCTGCTTTGCATAACTTTTTCATTTGTGGTTGGCTTATGTGTTATTTGTTTTGTAATGTCTGTGAGAAGCTCCATGGGAACTACAGCTAAGAGAGCAGTTTTGATTGTGCAAGTTGCTTTAGTTGTCATTGAGACGCGCAGCTTTATTTTTTATTGAGACCGACAGCAAGAATTATACAGTTTCAGAGTATATATCATGTAAGTAATACCAGTTTAAAGAGATCATTTTTAGGTTGCTGTAACATGTGAAGAAATGAAATTAAGAACTGAAGGCTTCAGTGTGGAAATATGTGTGCTGTGCAGTTCACTGGTATGTTAGTCAGAGTCGGAGTCTGTAGACGGATTTTCTTTATGTTTGTTATTGCAGAGATCATAAATGGGACCTGATAGGTTTACAGTTTGGATGCAGTGTGAGAGACTGCATGAGCATTCAGCAGCTTGTAGTACAGAAATGTGCTGTTTTAGGTGTGTGCATTTGGTGCAGTGAGGACTGTACTGCTGCAGGCTTCTAGCATTTGTGAAACTGTAAGCAAAGAATGAAGAATGCAGACCAGCTGCTTAATTAGGTACCTCAAACATTTCAGTTTCACATTTAAAAGAAGTTATAACTTACATTGGGGACATGCTGCTGGAGTGAGAATATTGACTGATGACATAGGTACAGTATGTGTAAATGTAAATATTTTCACTGTAGCTATGTCATCAACCATTTATCTCACTGTGGTGAGAATACATGATTTTATTGTCAGTGAATACAACACACCCCTATTGTGTGTGTGTGTGTGTGTGTGTGTGTGTGTGTATATATATATTATGGTAGCACGATAGTGCTACCATAGTTAGGGTTGAGGAGCCATTTACATGTTAAACCTAAAATTTTGCACCTTAATAACTTTGCAGCCGTTCAACAGATTTGCCTGGAATTTGGAATACACGATCAAGAACCATACATCTTGGGATCTGCCAACTTTTGTAGTGATTGGATATACTGTATAGCTGCAGATTTATTAAGCATGATCTGTGCGCATTTAAGCATTTTTGAATTCTTTGCTCATCCCTACAGGTCGTACGGTTTGCGCTACCGGTCTGAAAACTTCAGGGAACGTGCGACGGGGTCCCTGATGTGTCTTTTGAAGATTTCGTGAAAAATCAGGAACGGTCGCGTTCTGAAATTTTCAGACCGTAAAGCAAACTGCATTTATTCTGTAGGGACGAGCAAAGAATTAAACTGTTCAAAAGTTATTCAAAAACAATTTCCCATTATAAGTCAATGGGAAAAGTTAACAATAAGTTCAACAGTGTTGCAAATGCACTTTTTAGTGTAGCAAATGGCCCCGGTAGTGTCGCACATCTGCCATTTTATTTTCAGTTGGTGATCAGAAAAATACTTGACATTTAAATGTGGGACCCTCTAGCAACACAATTCTTTTTGTGTTTACCTAGTTGGACCCTGAGATGCTAGGCTTTCTTTATTTTGAGGTTAAACATCCTAGAAATATGTTTTTCCAATTTCTGGAAAAAGTAGTGTCGCACTCACGACACTTTCACAAATCTGTGCGAAAGCTTTCGCAAATCACGACACAACTTTGGACACTATGCCCAAAATAACAGGAATTATTTGCCACCCTGCTGCAAATGAACGGTTTGGTCTTTTGAGCTGAAATTTGGTGGTAGGGCAGCCAACATCTCACAGATGTGCCTTTTGGTGGTTTGGTAACAAAATATTGCATGGCTGTAATGTTACGGTCCTTTGAAGTTGACACTTTTTCCCATAGACTAACACTGCAGCATCCGCTGCATGACAGAAATTCTTTGCCACCCTGCTGCAAAATAATGGTTTGGCCTTTTACACTGAAATTTGGAGGAAAGAAAGCCAACATCACACAGATGTGCCTTTTTTGGTTTTGTGAAAAAATATTACAGGACGGCAAAGTTATGGCAATCTGAACTTCTCTTTTTTTCCCATAGGATAACATAACGGCGTTTGCAGTGCCTTTCAGGGCCCTTATCTCAGAAACTTTGCGAGACATGGACTTTTTGTCAGATATATGCTTAGCCCCCTACCAGGCCTAAGTACAAAACTAGCCAGGAAAGTCATAAATGATATGACTTTTAAATTTTTTTTCTACGTTGTACAGTTCCTGAGATATAAGCAATTTAGTATTCCAACTCCTCATTTTCTGCTTCAATACCCATTATTATGCATACATTCTTTGTACTCACTGTCTTTCTCTATGCAGCTTTTGGGGAAAACCATCCTGTGCACTTACATTACTGTTACCCTTACTGCTTCCGCTTGCGGTTCCGTACCCATTTCACTTACCGTTCCTGTCTACGCCACCATGTGTGTTACCCTTTACGTTTTCATTTGCGTTTGCGTTTGTGTTATTTTTACCATTTGTGTCTACAGTACTGTTTCTCTTTCTGCTTTGCTTTGTGTCACCATGCGCATTACCATTTGCATTTGCGGGCACCGTGTTACTATGTGACAAGACATCATGTGGCGGCAGCATGGGGCCCTCCCACTGCCGCATTACATTCACTATTTCTTGTTATCATTCTCAAAAAGAAAGGAAATTAGAGGCAAAAAACTACATTTAATGCATCAGTTAGGGTTGTTCCACAGCGACAAAAGTGAGAAAATTTGATGTTAGGGTTGAAACCCCCCCCTTGCACCCCTCCAGCCTACCCCCCAACTGGCATCGAGGTGCGCATTGGGGTTGTCGGTCCTAACTCTCACCCCATTCTCCTATTCCTCAGCTTCTTTCCACATGTGATGGGGTGAGAGTTATGGCCGACGAGCCCAACGCACACCTCAGTGCTGATTGGGGGAGGGCTGGAGGGGTGCAAGGGGGGTTTCAACCCTAACATCGAATTTCCTCAATTTTGTTGCTGTGGAACAACCCTAAATGATGCATTAAACAGATTTTTTTGTCTCTACTATGCATACATATATATATATATATTGATGTAGCTATAGATATTATAGATATCTTTATATATAGAGATTTAGGGTTGAAACGTAGAAACATAGAAGTTGACGGCAGATAAGGACCGCAAGGCCTATCTAGTCTGCACATTTCTTTTTCTACCTTGTGAATGTGCCATTGGCCTTTGCTCTGTCAATGGCCTATTTATTCATACTCATCTGTATTGCTCCCTTATGCTTATCCCATCCTGTCTGAAGCCTTGGACTGTATTCATATCCAACACTTCCTGAGATAGGCCATTCCATGCATCCACCACCCTTTCTGTGAAAAAGAACTTCCTCACATTACCCCTTAATCGGCCTCCCTCTAATCTCATGCTGTGTCCTCCTGTCCTGCTATTTTTCTTATATTGAAACATGTTAGACATTTCACCTTGTTAATGTCCTTAAGGTGTTTGAATGTTTCAATCATATCACATCTCTCCCTCCTTTGCTCTAGGGTATACATATTGAAGTTGAGTAAGCACTTTAATGTTAAACCTCAAATTTTGCACCTTAATAACTTTGCCACCATATGATGAATTTGCCTGTCATTTTGCTAGCACAGTCTAGTGCCATAGATCTCTGGATCTGGCAAGTTGCGTTACGGTCAGATGTACAGTTGTGGTGCTTCAAAATGCCAAAAAGACAGACTTTTTGTGTGTTTCTTTGCTCACGCCCACAGCCTGCATGGTTTGTCCGTTCAGTCCAAAATGTTCAGGAAAGATGCAGTCTTGGTCACTGATGTGCCTTTCGATGATTTGATGTAAAAATATTAAACCGTTCAAAAATTATTCAAAAAACAAATTTCCCATTATATTCAATGGGAAAAGTTAGCAAAAATCATGAAATTTTCGCAAATTGCATATTTACCTTCGAAAATGTCCCTTTTACATTTATGATTCAGCCATCTTGTTTACAGTTAGTGATGCAGAAAAATGCCTCGCTTTTAAAATTGGGACCCTCTAGGTAGACACTGATTGTTGTGTTTACCTAGTGGGGTCCTGAGGATGCTAACCCTATCTTTTTTGGGGGGTTAAACCCCCCAGAAATGGCTTTTCCAACTTCGAGGAAAAAGTACTTTTGCAAAATACTTTCACAAATATTAAAGTTTTGTGATTCATTTTGAGAAACTTTCGTGATTTGCGAAAGTAATTTGTGAAAGTATTCTCAAAATAACTGCAATTCTTTGCCATCCTCCTGCAACAAAACGGTTGGGTCTTTTGGGATGAAATTTGTAGGGTGGCAAGCCCTGGCCCCACAGATGTGCTGTTTGGTGGTTTGGTACCAAAACATTATAAGGGCCCAAAGTTACAGCACTCTGAAGTTCAGAAATGTTCCCATAGGATAACATTGCGGTGCCCATGATGCATTTCGGGGCCTGTATCTCGAAAACAATTTGAGATACGGATTTTTTGTTGCAAAAATTCTTAAGTGCAGAAGTAGAATGGAAAGCCATGAAAACCATGAAATTTAAATTTTTTTTCTACCTTGTACGGTTACTGAGATATTTGGAAATTAGTGTTCCAATTGCTCATTTTCATGTCCGAGGCCCACTATTACACCCACATAGTTAGCATTCACAGCACTCTTTGCTGCCCCTATCTCAGACACAATGTGAGAGCTGGATTCAGTTGACTTTATTTTTCAAGAACTACTCACTCTAATGATTACAACCATACTTGAATGTTTTTTCTAGCTGCTACTGTTCCTGAGATATGGGCAAATTAGTGTTACAAGGATTCTTTGCCTTACAGGGCTGCTGTATCATATTAAGAATCATGCTAGGAATGGATAGAAGCCAGAGTGAACAAGGCCCATAAATGGCTCCATACTTATCTGTAAGAAAGTGGAGTCACCTGCAGGGCCCAGAAGGTCCCGATGCTCCACATCGCACTCTCCCATATGCAAAAAATGGAAATAAAGGGAGCGCAGTGCCCAGAGGTCCCGCGCCCCCTGTAATACATACCACTTACATTACAGTTTCTCAAAGAGAAGGGAAATTAATTACAAAGAACTCCGTTAATGCATCAGTTAGGGTTGTTTCCACAGTGATGAAAGTGTGGAAATGCAGTGTTAGGGCAACCACACCACCCCCATGTTCCCATCCTCAAACTCCTAACTCCGCATTCCCCCCACCGCACCCACACACACATATGCAAGACACATGCAAGGTTGTAAGACACTATACCAGTCACATCTGTAAGCACAATAATTATGACACTGTACTCCTTTCATGTAACACTATGTAATGAAAAACAAATACAGTCTGATCAACTCTATACTGCCAGCACAGTATGATGACACATTATAGCTCGCATAACTTTTTTAACACAATTAAACTTAGTCTTTACACATTTTCTAAATATTGACTTTTTATGTGTCATACTTTAACAATTGGCTCACTGCATGTAGGTATGACTGTTACCACATAGGCATGTGGTAGCAGGAAAGATAGAGCTGACACATACTGTACATAGTACTTTTCACATACTACTCAGGTATGAAACTAGCGCCATCACATGTTGTAATAGTGCTGCGTTAACTAGAAATACTCATTAGCAGCATGTTATGGTTAGCTTTGGATTTTACAACTGTTGCTGTCACATGTTGCTTGTAAACTATACTACAAAACATTACTTTCATTATTATTACCATTTGTTATTAGGACTGTCTCACTCTATCAGAAAAAATATGCAAACATCCACTGACTGTTGCTAGGGTTATGCAAACTCTTATTTCCAATGTAGCTATCTATAGATAACATACTGTGTGTTTCATCATTTCTTAACAATCAAAATATAGGCATCTTCTTAAATCTTGTTATTGATGTTTGTACCAGAAAAATGCTTACTGTGGGCAATCTCCCATTGTTGCTCAGCATGCGTGTGTACCCACAAGGCACTCTGATGGCAGCAGAACTCATATAGTTGCTGGACCATGATGATGGATGTGTCTTGTACTGCTTGCATATGTGTGTGTATGTGGGGAGGGAATGCAGAGTTAGGGGTTTGAGGATGGGGCGTGGGGTGGGGTGGTGGGGTGGTAACCCTAACACTGCTTTTCCAACTTTCGTTGCATGGAAACAACCCTAACTGATGCATTAATGGAGTTTTTTGCAATGAAGATTTATATATATATATATATATATATATATATATATATATATATATATATATATATATATTTATTATACTGGTGCATTAGCGCCAGTACAGTATATTAGGGCTGAGAGCAAACTTCTATGTTAAACCCAAAATTTTGAACCTTAATAACTTTGGAACCGCTCAACGGATTTGCACAAAATGGGGCATGCATAATCTCCATGTATAGTTCCCTTGATGTGCAGAATTTTGTGCAAATCCATTTTGTGGTTTGTGAGATGGAAACTGTCAAAAAATCATACATTTTTCAAGTTTATTTGTCCACCTGTATCTTAGAAATGCCTTTATGTTGTGGTCTAGCATTTTAAGGGCAGAAAGCCTTCAGGTCACAGATGTGCCTTTTGAAGGTTTGGTGAAAATATAATAATCTGTTCTAAAGTTATTACATTTTTATGTTGCTTGCACGCATGTACAAGAAACATAGTGCCATCATCGGAGATTTCTGAGGTGTGTCACCTCCTCCTCCAATTCAGGCAGTGTCCTGGCAGGCGCGGCCCCTGTAAGCCAATGCATTTTGGAGCTGTGTATGACATGCTCCAAAATGCAGTGGCATACAGTTGAAAGGGGGAGCTACGCTTGAGTGAGCAGCGATAAGAAGCTGCTCACGCCGCAGCTCCCCCACCACAGGCGCATGCCGCCTCTGCATGCACTGTATAATGATGGGGGTGCCCAACTCCCCATCGGCTGAGCTGTGCCTCCTCCCCACTCCAGTGTAGTTTGTGCTATGCTGGGAGCCCACCCCAGCGTGGCAATCATTCCTTTTTGCCAGCGTGTGCTCCCAACTCCCGTCCGCTGAACGCCCCCAAGTCTCTTGTGCCACGCTGGGAGCCCATCCCAGCTTGGCAAACGGTCCCATCGACGCTTTTTTTTTGTACCTGTAAGACAAAATCATGGGACGCCTCCACCCCTCCCACACCCGCACTCCACCCACTGCGCATCCAGTTTTCCCACACCCTCACCCCATACTTACCTCCAGACTCCAGCACGATGATCTTCGTGACCGGGAACACGCTCTGCACTCTTCAAAGCCGACCGCGAACTGAGGAAATGCCGGTAAGCTATATAATGGGCTAGATAGGGGGTTTCAACTTTATTGCATATCTCAGCCATTTTGGAATTTTTGCATCAATTTTCAACATGGAGTTTTTGGACCTCTTCTTCATGAATGATGTCACTGTTGTGGCGTTATTTGGGTCTGGCGGGTGATTTCGCACAGTGACTGTGCAGTGACTGCGAAATCACCCTTTGGGCCTGAATACCACCATGACAGTGACGCTCATTCATAAGAAGGGGCCCAAAACCCCATGTTGAAAATTTGGTGCCAAAATTCCAAAAAATGACTGTCTTACGAGTGTGTGTTGCACAGTTCCTACGCAGGCTCGTAAGTTCGCGAAATTTCTATATTTTCACTCCAGATTTTCAACATTGCCATTTTACCACACCTTCTTATGAGTAGTACAGCTGTCATTTTTCACATCTCACCCAAAATGTGTTTCTGCCCATGTAGCGTAGAATGGCGCAGTTGGTGTGCGAAATCAATGTACGGGACAAATTAAGAAAATCACAGTGACACTGTTCATGAGCAGAGATCTTAAAATGGCAATGTTGAAAATTTGGTGAAAGAACTCCTAAAAATGACTGTTTTATGAGTGTGCGTTGCACAGTTCCCACGCACGCTCATAGGTTTGCGAATTTTCAATATTTCCACTCCAGATTTTCAACATTGCCATTTTACCACACCTCCTTATGAGCAGTACAGCTGTCATTTTTCACATCCTGCCCAAAACGTGTTTCCGACCATGTAGCGCACAATGGCGCAGTCGGTGTGCAAACTCAATGTATGGGACACATTAACAAAATCACAGTGACACTGTTCATGACCAGAGGTCTTAAAATGGCTATGTTGAAAATTTGGTGAAAAATTTCCTAAAAATGACTGTTTTACGAGCGTGCGTTGTGCAGTTCCTACGCACGCTCGTAAGTTCGCAAATTTTCAATATTTACACTCCAATGACTTCCAAATACCTAAACAGCACATAGAATAAAGCAACATTTGGCATTGACAAATGCTTGTTAATTTCCATTTATTTCCTATGGGAAAATGTGTATGTAAAATGAAAGTGAAAGTACTTTTCACACACTGTCATCCAGTTATGCATATTTTGCACTTTAATAACTTTGTAACCTTTCAATGGATTTGCAAGACATTTGGCAAGCATAATGTCTGATGTGCAAATATCGTGTGAATTGGATTTGCGGTTTTTGAGATACAGAGCATCAAACAATCCTAAATTTACCAGTTTTTTTTACATTTCTTTGTCCACCTTTATCAACTGTTAATAACCTGACATGGGCACAGAATAAAACAATGGGGTGAGCATTAGGGTTCACAACCCCAAGGCACATTCCCTCACACCTGTTCTTGCATGCAGGGTGGAGGTGGGCCTTAGGATTGGAAGGCAAGGGTGAGGGTGGGGTGTTCAGGTTTGAAGTCAAGGGTGGGGGCAGGGTCTTATGCTTTGGAATCCTAAGACTGCATTTCAGTCATTTTTACTCCTCAACCCTAATGATGCATTAACAAAGTTTTTTGCAATGAATATTATATATATATATATATATATTTATACAACTTATGTTTTGGGATAACTCCATGTGTAAAAATTGATATCTAAGCCAGCCAGTGAAGATATCATTGATATCTTCATGTTCCTATACGTCATCTGTTATATCCATGTTCCTGTACGTCATTTCGAAACTGACCTAGTTGATCCTGGCATTTGTGTTATCATTTCAACTAGGCACTTTCACTTTTAATTGTGTTAGCCAGTGATGTCAGTGATGTGCTGACACTGGTTTAAATGATGTCACTCTGTATTCTAAAACTAAAAGCTGTGCACTTTTCCATAACAGTACTAGCTTTTTTTTCTTTGAAATAATCCCCTGATGGTAGACGGACATCTAGCCTTTTGCTTTTCATATGTAACGCAGCCGAGCAGCATCAGTGATCTGTTGCCAGAAGCACTCTGTACTAAAAAAATGAAAGAAGATATCCTCGTTTCATAACCCCACTTGATTTTTTTGGAAGGAATTGCCGACTGAGGAGAGATAACAGCGAGCAAGTCAGTTTGTATTCGTATGTAGCACAGCCGAGCGGCATAGGTGTTTGTTGTCAGAAGTATTTCAGTTTAAAATGAAAGAAGACGCCCTTTTTCATAACCCACTTGATTTTTGAAAGGAACTGCCGATCGAGGAGAGATAATAGCGAGCAGTCAGCAGTTTAGAGTAGTAGACGAAGCAATAGAGAGCATTGCTATAGCTCTCGCCATGCTTGCATCTAATACTCTGAAGCCGCCACCTCGCTTGCTGTTATCTCTGTACAGTCAGTGGCTCCTTTCAAACAAATTAATTGAGATTATGAAAAGATGACATCTTCTTTCATTTTTTAGTACAGAGTGCTTCTGACAACAGATCACTGATGCTGCTTGGCTGCACTACATACCAATATGAAAGGTGAAAGTGCTGACAGGCATAAAACTTAAACAAATACTTTAAAAACAACACAAATTGAAGGATCAACCAGACACCTTTTTAATCCAAATTTGTATTTTCTTTTGCAGATTATGGACAATTTGGGGGGAATAAAATATAGTAAGTCACCAGAGAGGGGCTCCAAAACCTCTCTGTAGGATTTCCAAACCTCTAGGTGATGAATCAGCTTAAAGGCAAATGTAGGGGACTTGCAGTGCCCAGGAGCCCAAAACATAAGTTATATAAACAGAACATGACATGGCCTGACTGAAGATATCATAGTTATCTTCACTCGAGGCCAATGACATCAAGATATCTCACTCGTGGCTTCACCACAAATGAGCTTTCATGACATCATTAGCCTCTTGTGAAGATAAATATGATATCTTCAGTCAGGCCATGTCATATCCCCTGTATACAGACACATGTATATAATATATTAGAGGCAAAAAACTCTGTTTAATGCATTAGTCAGGGTTGTTTCACACCGACAAAAGTGAGGAAATTTGGTGTTAGGGGTTGGTTTCTTTGCCTCTACTCATTACTCTTTCCAATCGGGGTAGGTGCCATTAGGTTGTCGGCCAACTCTCACCTCATCACATGTGTAAAGAAGTGGAGGTGCAGGAGAATGAGGTGAGAGTTGGGACCGACAACTCTAATGTGCATCCTGATGCCGGTTGGGGGTGTGGGCAGGGGGAGCCAAGGGGGTCTTTCAACCATAACACCGAATTTCCTCGTTTTTGTCGGTGTGAAACAACCCTAACTAATGCATTAAATGGAGTTTTTTGCCTCTAATTTCCCTTCTTTTTGAGAATGATAATGAGAAATAGTGAATGTAATGCGGAAAGGGCCCCACACTCCTGCCACATGATGTCTTGTCACATAGTAACATTGTGCCCGCAAACGCAAATAGTAATGAGCATGGTGACACAAAGCGAAACAGAAAGAGAAACAGTAGTGTAGACAGAAATGTTAAAAACAACGCAAAAACAAGCGCAAATGAAAACGCAAAGGGTAACGCACATGGTGGCGTAGACGTGAACAGTAAGTGAAATGGGAAAGGAACCGCAAGTGAAAATGGTAATGGTAACAGTAATGTAAGTGCACAGGCTGGTTTTCCCCAAAAGCTGCATAAAGAAAGACAGTGAGTACAAAGAACGTATGCATAATAATGGTTCTCGGAGCAGAAAATGAGGAATTGGAATACTAAATTGCTTATATCTCAGGAACTGTACGACGTAGAAAAAAAAATTAAAAGTCATATGATTTATGACTTTCCTGGCTAGTTCTGTACTTAGTCCCTAGCAGGGGGCTAAGCATTTTTCTGACAAAAAGTCTGTATCCCGCACCATTTCCGAGATACGGTCCCTGAAAGGCATGGCAAACATTGTAATGTTATCTTACGGGAAAAAAAGAGACGTTCGGAGTGTCATAACTTTGGCTCCCTGTAATATTTTTTCACCAAACCACAAAAGGCACATCTGTGGGGTGTTGGCTGTGTTCCCTCAAAATTTCAGCCCAAAAGACCAAACCGTTATTTTGCAGCAGGGCGCCAAAGGATTCCTGTAATGCCTCAGATGCCGTAATGTTATCCTATGGGAAATAGAGTCAACTTTGGAGTGCCGTATCTTTGCCACCATGCAATATTTTTTCAATGAAACACTGAAAGGCACATCTGTGAGATGTCAGCTGCCTTCCCTCCATATTTCAGCCCAAAAGACAAACCATTCTATTGCAGCACAGTCCCAAAGAATTGCTGTTATTTTCACACACCCTGGAAAAGTACCGTAGAACTTTATGAAAGCTTTCACAAATTCATTCAACAGTGTCGCATGTTCGACACTACTTTGCGAAAGTACTTTTTCCAGAAATGTGAAAAACATATTACTGGGGTGTTTTACCCCAAAATAAAGACATGCCTAGCATCCTCAGGGTCCGACTAGGTGAATACAAAAAGAATTAGGTTGCTAGAGGGTCCCAATTTTAAATGGTAAGCATTTTTCTGATCGCTAACTGAAAACAAAATGGCAGATTTGCGACAGTAACAGGGCCATTTGCGAAAGTAAAAACTGCATTTGCGACACTGTCGAACTTTTTGTTAACTTTTCCCATTGATTTATAGTGGGAACTTGTTTTTTGAATAACTTCTGAACCGTTGAATATTTTTTCATGAAATCTTCAAAAGGCACATCGGGGACCCCGGCCGCACATTCCCTGAAGATTTCGGACTGGTCGCGCAAACTGTGTGACCTGTAGGCGTGACCGTAGAATTCCCAAAAAGTATAAATGCGTGAGCAGATCACACTTAATAACTCCGCAGCCATATATCCTACTGGTACGAAACTTGGCAGATCCAAAGACGTATGTGTCTTGATCACGTATTCCAAATTTCAGGCAAATCTGTCAAACAGTTGCAAAGTTATTAAGGTGCAAAATGTTGGGTTTAACATGTTAATGGCTCCTCAACCCTAACTATGGTAGCACTACCATGCTAATAATATATATATATATATATATATATATATATGTTTTGAAGATCTTAGGACCACACCAATGAAGCTGCTGTCTCACCTGCCATGCAAAGCCAAGACAGAGAATGACAATGATGGAGAAATATTTAAAATCTGCTACGTCAAGGAGCTACAGTACCAGTAACCTGCCGAGAACTGGTGAGGCAAACACAATGGGATTCAGTCCTCTCAAAGGTTCTGAATCTCATTCTAAATGGATAGCCTACCTTCACAAAGAATCCAGCCCTACAGTCCTTTTTGCGACAATAGTGATCCACAAGTCCACAGAACAAGGCAGTGTTGTGTAGGGTGCAAGAGAAGTGATTCCTCTGAAGTTCTTCGAATGACTGCTGCATGACCTCCTTGACAGCCAGCCAGGAATTTCAGAGATGAAGGGCCAGTGGATAATTTCAGAAAGTTCATTGAGAGGCACCCACAGAAACTATTTGATTCTTCAAGATTATTTTTATTACATCATCCATTTAGCCTTTGGCTTGCGTATGCCATCTTTACTGGCACATATAAACAATCACCCAATGTTTTGCTTCAGACTCATGAAGCTTTATCAAGGGATGTGATCCTGAAGTATTAAACATATACAGTATATTTGTCAGTACAGAAATTTTAAACATTTTGCCAATTACAGTGGAACACTTTTCAACACGCTTCAGTTTAAATTCTAACAAAGTCAGTCATACTTCATTTTTGGTGACAGTGAAAGAAGATGAAAGTCATTTAAATTCAGTAATAATATTCTGGAACTCATCAAGTAAGAAGTAACTAAAAGTGTCTAACAATGCAGAGCTATACTCTCTGGTGCAGCATGTGTAAGCACAAGCAAGCTCATTCTATTTCAGGCTTCACACTAGTAGTCATACCCCTGATGCATGCACATGCAGATGTGTAATATCAGATGTCCATGTGGCAGGAAGTGCATTCTGCCTCATGGTTGGCATGAAATTGCATCAAATAATGCAGTTGCCTACCAGCTAGTCCTCGAGGTGATGTTGTATTTAATGCTCCCCAGCACAAGAACACGGTATTTAGAAATGCACTAGAAACACTGCCATAAAGCAAATAATCACACATTAAGTATGGCATCAACAAACTATATCAAGTATTACTTACTCAAGAATATAAACACAGTGAAGGAAACAGAAACACAGAAACATTGAATTTGTAAGCTGATAAGAACCGCTTGGCCCATCTAATCTGCCCATTTGCCCCCGTGTATGTTATCACTAAAGACTCTACCTGATCAACAGCTACCTCCCCCTGCTTCCCAACCATGATTCCCTTGTTCCTAACCCATCCATGCTTGAAGCCCTCCACTGTTTTCACCCCCTACTACCTCTGCTGTAAGACTGTTCCAGACATCCATCACTCATTCAGTGAAGAATTTCTTCCTCACATCACTCATAAATGTTCCTCCTTCCAGCTTCATTGCATGTCTTTTAATCTTGAGCATCTTTTCCACTGAATTATACTCCACTTTTGTACCTTATTCACTCCTGTCAGATATTTATAGGTCTGTCATGTCCCACCTCTCCTTCCTATCTTCCATGGTGTACATATTGAGATCTGTTAGTCTCTTCTCATAGGGCTTCTGATGCAGCCCCTGCACCATTTTAGTTACCCTCCTCTGGGCAGCCTCTACCCCATCCATGTCCTTCCTGAGATGTGGTTACCAGAACTAGACACAGTATTCCAAGTAGGGTCTCATCAATGATCTATGCAGTGGTAACATCTCCTCCATCCCTCCTTCCTTCTGATGGTGATATTTCTCCCTATGCACTCCAGCATCCCAGTGGCCATCACTACTGCCTTGTCACACTGCCTAACCTCCTTGAAGTCATAAGATGTAACTATTACAAGGTCCCTTTCCTGTTTTGTGACCACCAGTACTTCTTCCATCATGTTATACTCTGTCTCAAGGTTTCTATACCTAGCAGCATGATTTTGCACTTTTTTGCATTAAAATTCAACTGCTATACCCTTGACCACTCCTCCAGTTTTCTCAGGTCTCTGCACATTCTTTGCACCCTCCTCTGGAGTTTCAGCTCTATTGCAGATATTAGTGTAATCTGCAAAAAAGCATATCCCCCCAGTTACTCTACAATGTCACTTATAAAGATATTAAAGAGGACTGGTCACAATACTGGACTCTGAGTTACCCCAATGACCACTCTCCTCTCCTCTCCTCTCCTCTCCTCTCCTCTCCTCTCTCTCCTCTGGTGAGTGCCATTTTACCATTAGTCTCTGATGCCTACCTGTCAACTGATTTCATACCCAGTTACCACCTTATGACCAACCCTGAAACTGCACAGTTTCCTTATGAGCCTCCTATGTGGAACAATGTCACAGGCCTTGCTGAAGTCTAAGTAGGCCACATCCACCACTCTACCCTGATCTATTTCCCCGGTCAACCAACTGAAGAAATCTAACAGGTTCATCTAACATGACCTCCCCATCATGAATTTGTGCTGCCTTTAGTATTCCACATTTCTTTCCTTTAAAAGTGACTCCATTAACTTACACACCAGTGATGTCAGATTACCGGGCTGTAGTTGTAAGCCTTCTCCCTGATGCAATTTCCATGAAGCAAGACTACATATGCACTGTTCCAGCCTTCTGGAACTACTCCTGTTTCTTGTGAGTTGCTTAATATGGCCCTCAGAGGTGCAGTCAGTACTTCCCCGAGCTCCCTCAGTGCCATCAGGTTTATGAAATGTGGCCCCATAGATCTGTCCACTTTCAGATTCACATATCCTTTCAGGACTCTCTTTTCTGTAAACTGACTTCTCTCTTCCTTCCCTCCTTGTATTCCTGCTGCTTTTATGTGGCCCATTTCTCCCCTTTTCCACTGTGAAGACTGAACAGACTTAACTGTTCAGGATATCTGCTTTTTCCTAGTCCTCTACTGCACAGTCCCCCCTGCCCTTCTTATCCTCATAAACCCTCCCCATGTCTTCCTGTTTTCACTTATGTACCTAAGAAAGGTCTTGTCCCCTTTAGCTAGGCCTTTGACTATTCTTTCCTCAGACTGATGCACTGTACCTCTCACTGCTTTCCCTGCTTTCCTCTTCATTTCCTGGTACTCCTCCCTATCCGCTTCCCTCTGCATCTCTGTGTACCTCCTAAATGCTACATGTTTAGCTTTAACCTTTTCAGCAACTTCCCTTGAAATCCATAGCAGCCTCTTTTTTTCACGTTTTTGCTCACCTCCTTGGCACAGAGGTTTGTTGCCTTCACTATGCCATCCCTTATCTTGGTCCACTGCTCCTCCAACCCACCTAGGCCACCCCCACCCCCACTAGGTCATATCTGAGGCATTCCCCAATTCTCTTGAAATCTGCCCTCCTAAAGTCCAGAACCCTTTTTCCTTCTGTGGTTTACTTCCACTGTCATCCTTGTGTTGAATCACACTGTAAGGTGATTGCTGGTCCCAAAGTGGCCTCCCATTTTGGCATCTGTAATATACTGTACTTGTTTGTTGGCACCAGGGCTACAATTGCCAAATTCCCATTGTGCTTCCTGAATGGTTGCCTGAGAAATGCCTGTTGCATGAAGTCTAGGATGTCCCTCCTAGCTAAGGCTCCTACTAGGAGGCTTCAATTTTCATGTGGCAGATTGAAGTTCTCCTCAGAAGCACCTCTGAAGTTCTTCTCAGAAGCACCTCCTTTTTTCTGCAATTGTGCTGATGGCTTTCCCCCAGTGCCTTAGCAAGTTCCTCTCCCTGTGCTGGAGGTCTGTATATCACCTCATTATAAATAGTAGCTCCAGTTCCTTCTCAAGGGTGACCCACAGTACCTCCAACATCTCTTTAGTCCTAGTTTTTGTGCATTAGCATCTTTTTGATACCCTCTCTTACATACAGCACTACAGTACAAGTCACATGAAACTGTTTCACCAGTGAGTTGGTTTAGCATTGTTTTTAGCAGTTGGAAATGTATTGGCAAATAATATAACATTGTTTTTCAGTGCTTAACCAGCTCAGTAGCAAATGTTGTAAAATGTTTTTGCAAATCAGTTGAAATGCATCTGTAGTCCAGTCACAATGCCATGCAAAACTGTATTTTAACTCTTAAAGAACAGTTTGTGCAGGGCTCTGTGCTGGATCCAGTAACATTTATGCAACTTAGTCAGAAGTGCTAAAACAACTCATTGGAGAAACAGTTTAATGTGACTTGTACTGTACCTGTCCTCATTCCTCCCCACCATATCTTTCCTGAACAGAGTGTAGCCTGGTATGGCCATGTCCCACTTATGGTTGCCTGTACACCATGACTCAGTAATAGCGACAATATTCAAATCTGCCTCCACTATGATGGACTCTATGTCTGGAATTTTATTTCCAACATTCCTCACATTTGGAACACATTGCCCTCCACACCTTGCTCCCACTCTGTCTGGAACTCCCCCCTTACCTCCTTTCTTTCCCTTCCCTTTTGCCCTTGCCCCTTCTCCTTTTCCCCTATCATTTTGCGGATATTGTGCCTATCCCCCTTGTCCTCTACACCACTGTTCTCTTTATCCTGCTCCCTAAGAGATTCTCCTCTCCTTTGCTTCTCCCTTCTTACTGTTTCAGTTATGGGGAGGGCAGTTTATGTCTCCTTTTTTCTTTTTACCACCTAGCTCAGCTACTTCAAATGTTCATCAAAGTAAAGTTTAAACCATCCACTGAGGATTGTGGTTCCCTCCCAGATGGATGCAAGTCATCACCTCTGTAGAGGCCCGTATCCTTACAGGTTGATCCCCAGCACCAAGGCAACCAGCCTCCTCTTTTCTAGACCATGCCTTCAACCACAAGTCAATGTTCCTGATGTGGAGTACCCCAGCCTCTCTCTCCCCCTTCATAGACAAGCAGCACTTCAGCAAAGTCAACTGTGCATGCAATCTACATTAGACCCCTCCCCAGTGCCCTGAACTCTCCCTGCACAATCCCTGCCTTGTGCCTAGCTAGGTCATGAGTCCCCAGGTGGATAATAACATCCAGCTCTCCCTTCAGGCCTGTTGTTCTAGCGATCCTTAGGATTCATTTCCCATCCCTCCGAGTCCTGGCATCAGGTAGGCACCTTACCTCTCCCACCTTCCTGTTTCCAAATATACCCACTAACAAAAGAGTCCCTCTCCAGACCCTGATTCTTTCTCTGCTTGAGTCCTCTACTTCCCACCTTGTGACCCACCATATAGAGGAACCCCACATCCTCCCCTGCCACTACTACAGTAACTTCCTTCTGGCAGTTCTGTACCACCAGAGCTGCATAGGATTTAGATCGTACACAAGCTTAGGAATGCTCCTCTGATCTGCCATCCCACACTCCCAGAGCCTAATGCAATTCAGCCATCTGTCCTTCTCTATTTGCAACTTCTGGGGCAATGGTGATAGACTTGATGCCCCCTTGGTGAGGGAAAAAGTTGTCTGGATCCTATCCAGCTTGTCCCAGAGACCACTGACCTCCTTCCTCAACCTAGAGCAGTGCATGCAGATAGGGCAGCACCTCAGTCTCCAGAAAGTGTCCCAGAAAACTGCAGTTGAACATCCATTGCACTGCATTACTCCCATAATTGCCTTATGTTTCACTATCTACAGCTACTGGCTGTTCCTTTCCTATTTCACCCTTCCTGTTGCTTTGGTCCTTTCCTGACTACACTTTCTACTGGTATTTACCTTGTCACCCTACCCTAGATAGTGTGCTTCTTGTTTTTCTCCTTTTTCCTTTGGTTTACCCCTTACTCACTTTTGTATCTCACTCCTAATACCACTGTCTGCCAATTGCTTAACCTTCTGCTTTCTGCCTTTCTTTAACAGTTTACTTACCCCTACCCTAGATGGTGTGTTTCCTCTATTCCCAACAGTAGTTACTTACTGCCTGTAAAGACTGTTTATTCTTTGCATGTACCACCTTTCCCTTTCTCCAGTAACTTTATACACAGACACCAGCAAACTAACACGTTCTGCACCTTACCAGACTGGCAGAGCCCCCTGCATGCTTGGTATCACCTGTGGGGACCTGCCAATACCTAAGATGCCAATCACTTCACCTGTTCCACTCAAGCTTTGTTCCACTCAAGCTCTGGGATCTGAGTGTGATGGAACATGCTTGGAGAGGATCCTTTCCAGAAGGATTACCTCCTCTAGTGCCATGCTATTGGTTGGAGTGGGTCATGTGACTGACTCTGACCTCTGTATGATGACCCTGCTTGTACTGCCTTCCTTCCTCTAGTTACCTAGTTACTTTGGGCGGCAGATGTTGCAAAAAGTGTTACAGCTTTGTTTCCAGTATTTACAGCTTTTAATCCTTCAGTTTGCACTGCTAGCTTTATTAACAGTTGGTGCTAGCCTCTATCCCCCAAAACACAGTCTACTCAGAGATGCTGTCTTTTAAGCAGGACTGTCTGCTTCCTGGTGTCATGCTATTAATTGGCTTGGGTAATGTGACCACCCAACCCTTTGCAAGATGGACCCATTTGCATTTTCTTCTTGTCTCAAGTGACCTTGGGCAAAGGAAGTTACAAAAAGTGAGTAACTGCTTTCTTTTCAGCATTTACAGATTTTAGCCCTTCAATTTGCACTGCTAGTTTTACTAGCAGCTAGCACTAGCCTCTGTGCCTCTATGTGTACTGCTTACTCAGAGACGCTGTCTTTTAAGTAGGACTGACTGCTTCCTGGTGTTGTGCTATTGGTTGGAGTGGGTCATGTGACCACTAACCCCAAAGTTAGTACTCCTTCCTACTTCGACTGGCCTTGTGCAGAGGAAGTTGCAAAAAGTAAGTTACAGCTAGATTTTCAGTATTTACAGCATTTAGCCCATCAGTTTGCACTGCTAGCTTTACTAGCAGCTGGTGCTAGCCTCTGTTCCCCAAAGTGCGCACTTTTCAATTTAATCAAGGTTAATCACAGCATGATACATATCTTGCTGGTTAGGAAAATTCATACTTACAACAGAAGTGTAGTATCACATAAATTAAGTTTTGCATTGCTCACTTTTTACTTTTTATGAACTAAGTATTATGTCATATAGAAGCTCATAAGTTTTTTCAGTGGTCTGCTTTTGGGCAATGGAGGCAGGTGGAGTCTGAAATGTGGCTGCATGCTGATGTGTTGGCCCTGGGAAAAACACTGTGCTAACAGGATTGGCCCCCAGTCCTGTTCTTCATTCATACCCCACCTTTTATCTATGGCACCTACAGTGTAGTTTCTTTCCCTTGTAAAAAGTAGGCACTTTCAAAAGCTGCCCCTGTGTGGCTGCATAGTCTTTTCTACACTATGAAAACATAAGGAACCCTCCTGATGGCTTTCCTGAGCAAAATGTTTTGCAACACTTGAACTGTTATCATTGAACCTTATGGATGACTTGTGTTTGGAGAGTCTTCTCAAGTCCCTGTTGATCTTGCCAATGTAAATCCTATCACATGGGCACTGCAACATGTCAATTACATGTGATGTGATACCTTGGATATGCTCTTTTACTTCAATAGTTTAATAGTGTGGATTCTGTGGTGTGGTGTGGATTTTGGAACTTAAGGGTCCTGTAGGTACTAGAGCATTCGGCTCAACCGCCACGCAATAGATTTCCTGCTGGCAGTACTCCAAAGCTGGAAATCTGTGTCTGGAGTATTCAGTGGCAATTCAGATCACACAAATTTATCTTCACGGGTGCTAGCCCCCCATGCTACTAAAAGGGGAGGTGAGGAAAACTCCCCTTTACCCCTGTCAGCAGACTGTATAATACCCCTGTCATTGCTAATGACCCCTTCCACATTTCCAAGTACTTCAAAAAATGTGCTTGAGAATACAATATGGTTACCTGAGTCACATATATGATACTCCTTGGGTAGTAAAAACTCTAACCTCACCACTTCTGAACCCCCCCTTTCTGTTTCCACTAATATTCATCTATTGTATCCCCTTTGTAAAAACCTGGAGGTCATCAGCGCCTGTTTATTTTCAAGACCCTATTCTGTTGAACAGTTGGGATTGGCCCTAAGGAACTTATCATAAGGGATATTGTTGGTTAGTTTCTTACATTCTGTCCACACTCACGATTGCGGGAGCTTAATGGTTTCAATATCGGTTTAGAGCTTACCGATACAGCTGGTCCACCCTATCCAGAAACCGTGATTTGACCTGATGTGCTCTCACTCATCTTGCATCCACATTCCACCTCTCCAACATGTTTCATGATGGCAGCCATGATCTGAATTCAGCAAAGTGTTGCACACAATCCTAGAATGCTGTGCATCACTTGTTTCCATGGGCGCATTAAACGGAAATTAGCATGGGGATCCAGTAGCAACTCCAGAGCACCTAAAGCCTAAATTGTCCCCAAATTGTAACTGCTAGGCTACATGGCCACCAGGCTGGCTAGCTAGCATGAGCACACACACACACACAGGTCTGAATGACACCTTGTGTAATGTTGGATCATGCTGTTACTACAGGGCATTTAAATAGCCTACTTCACAGCACTTCTGGGTTCGTGATGCATTCTTAACTTGCATATTCATTTGCCACGCTCCCTCATGGGATGCCTGGTGGGGCCATGGAGGACCAGTGGTTCCTGTAGGAGCAGTCTCCCATCCGCACTGGTGGCTTTAGCATTTTGGGCATTGGTTTGGCAGCTAACCATTTCTACTACCGATCTTGAGACTACCTTCTGACAGGTCTCAAGATCAGTAGCAAAAACACATCAGGTACCGTTACCAGTGTGGATGCGAATCACTTTTAGCATGTTCCATAATGGCTGTGACCCGCAGTAATGGTACTCACAGGCAAGTGTGGACAGGGCCTTAGGGTTGCAGCTGTCAATGCATAAAACTGTGCTTCTTTTGCTTTTCTGAACAGTTTTGTTTTCTGTTTATTACCATTTTTGTACAGTGGCAGCCATAGACATGGTCAGATAATACCTGAAATTTCTGTGATATCTGTGGAGAAATTTCATTCATGCCTGTGGTACCACTATGGGCCACCAGAGAGAAAATCTATTTTCATTTATCGTGAAATATCTGGAAATATCTGACCATATCATGGTTGTGACTGTATGTTCTCCAATCTAAATAGGGTTGTTTGTGAATAGTGCAGTATGAATGTTAACTTTGGGGGACAGCTTTTCAACCAAGCATTTGTCAATACCGAAAGTTTGCTTTCATGTTGTGTCAAGTATGTATTGGCTGTGTTGTAGAGAATGATGAAGGCAGAGTAATATAGCACTGATGCACTGATTTTAGATAATCAGATATGATTACTCTCCAGTCCCTTTCCTGTCTGGTAACCGTCAATACTTCTCCCACTTTGTATTCTGCTTCTTGGTTTCTGTGCCCTAAGTACATGATTTTACTTTTTTTGCAATGAAGCACAGCTGTTATGCCCTTAGCTACTCTTCAAGATATCTCATTTTGCTGCAAATTCTTTCCATCCCCCTGGAGTGTCCATCCTATTGTAGATTTTTATATCATCCACAAAGAGACATGCCTTTCCTTCCAGATCATCTGCAATGTCACTTATAACGACATTAAAGAGGGCTGAAATGAATACTGAGCCCCGTGGCACTCTGCTGACCACCTTCCCTACCCTACAGTGAACTTCTTTTACCACCACCCTCTGTTATCTAGTCCTTAACCAACCTGTTACCCAGTTTATCACCTTTTGACCCATCACTAAGCTGCCAGTTTCTTTACCAGCCTCCTGTGTGGAACAGTGTCAAATGCCTTACTGCAATCCAAGTAAGTCATGTTCATCGCCCCACCCTTCTCTATTTTCCTAGTTACCCAGCTAAAGAAATCTGGATTTGTCTGACATGACCTACTACCTGTGAAAACATGTTGCCTCAGGTCCTGTAACCTGTTAGTTTCAAGATATTCCACAATTCTTTCTTTTAGCAGTGACTCCATTACTTTCGGATGAGACGTTAAACCGAGGTCCCATCTGCCTGGATTGGTGGTAGTTCAGGTGGATGTTAAAGATCCCATGGCACTTATCGAAAAAGAGTAGGGGAATTTCCCAGGTGTCCTGGCCAAATTTCTCTCATTTACTAAAAATAACACCAACAGATTAATCTGGTTCAAGGTCACTTGGCATTCATCTGTATCCCCCTCTCCCGGGTCGTGCCTGAAAATAGGCAGGATTTGTCTAGTGCACTTACCCGGTCAACAAAAACTAAATAATAAGTAAAAATAAAAATTAGCTTCTTCACAACTGATGTCAGTATAACTGGCCTACAGTTGCCAGCCTCCTTCCTACTATTGCTTTTGTTAAGTGGGACTACATCTGCCCTCCTCCAGTCCTCTGGTACACCCCTTTTTCCAGTGAGTTGTTAAGTTGTTAAAAAGGTCTATCAGCTAGTACCTCTCTGAGCTCCCTTAATACCCTTGAGTGTACCCTGTCCTGCCCCACTGCTTTATCCACTTTCAGATTTGCTAGTCCCTTCAGAATTCTCTCCTCTGGAAAGGGATTTGTGTCTACCTCCTCTCCTCCATTGTCCCTGTAATTTTTATGTGTCCCATCCCCTCTCTCTTCTTCTGTAGAGACTGATAAATGTATTTGTTCAGGATATCAGCTTTTTACCGATCCTCCTCTGCACAGTCCCCACTTGCTCTTCATAACTGCACATTTCCTCCCCTAGTCATTTTCTTTTCTCTTATGTACCTAAAAAATGTCCTGACCCCTTTAGTTATCCCTTGGGTTATTCTTTCCTCAATTTGTGCCTTTGTGCTCCTCACCACTTTCCCTGCCTCTTTCTGTTCCTCCTAATACATTTCACTGTCTTCTTTCCTCTGCAACTCTTTATACAGCCTGAAGGCCACCCTTTTAGCCTTAACCTTTTCAGTAAAGTCCTTCAGGAACCACAGTGGTCTCAATATTCTCTTGTTTTTACTCAAACATTCTTTGTGCAGATATTTGTTGCCTTTACAGTTCCTTCCCTTAGTTTATCCCACTGTTCTTCCACCCCACCTAGTCCCTGTAGCATTCACCTTTTTTTTAAATCTGTCCTCCTGAAGCCCAGGACTCTCATCATTGTTTGGTTCACTTTTGCCACTGCTCTTTTGTTGAACCACACTGTATGGTGGTCGTTGGTCCCTAGGCCGCCTCCCACCTTAACATCTGCAACATTGTCTCTGTTGGTGAGCATCAGGTCAAGTATTGCGCCATCACAAGTGAGCTCCCTGACTAGTTGCCTAGAAAATGCCCCTTTGAGGGAGTCCAGGATGCCCCTGCTTTTTTTCTGAAGCTGCGTCTGGGAGGTTCTAATCTGCATCAGGCAGATTCAGATTGAAGTGCATCTCCAACAGCACCTCCCCTTTTCCTGCTAACAGTGCCTTATCTAAATTCACCTTCTGTGTTGTAGGTCTGTAGATGACACCAGTATGAATAGTGGCTCCGTTTCTCATCTCTAGTGTCACCCACAGAACCTCCAACCCTCCACCCCCCAGAATTCCCTGTGTCTTTGCTGCTTTCAAAACCTCCCTTTCATATAACACCTCCTCTCCTCCTTTCCTTCCCAACCACTCTTTCCAGAACAGAGTATATCCTGTTATGGCCATGTTCCAGTCATGGTTTCCTGTGCACCATGACTCAGTGATGGCCTTGATAACCAAGTCTGCCTCAACCAAGATGGCCTCTAGGTCTGGAATATTATTTTCTAGACTTATTGCACTTGCACACATGGCCTTCCATATTTTATTACCCACTTCTTTGCTGATAAGATTTATGACATCAGGGCCAAGATCCTATCAGCCCGCTCTACAGGGGGGTAGTGGTGATCGGTGTGAGGTTGCTACTCCTTGGTGTAGTTGGACACACTTTGACTGGCAGGAGATTGTGGGTGTCATGCAGATTATTCAGGGTTTGCGGCCAACCTGCTGTAGTTTGGACCTGGCCAACGCATCTCTTAATGGGGTGAGTTGATGTCATTGGCACAGTCCTAGTAGAGATAGTCTGGAGTTCATTAGACTTGGGTGAGTTTCCAGACTACCTGAAGGAGGCGGCAGGTGATGCCCCACCCTAAGAAAACCTCTCTTGACCAGAACTGCCCCGCTAACAACAGACCTGTCTCTAACCTCCCCTTTGTGGGGAAGGTTATTGAGAAAGTGGTTGCGCTGTCGATTCAGTGGTGGATCACTTTCAAGGTTGGCATGCTGACCTATAAGGCCCTACACAGACAGGTTCCAAGTTACCTACAAGAGCTTCTGCATCCATACTGCCCCCTCTGACTGGTCTGCTGTGCCAGTGAAGGACTGCTAGACATTCCCATGGTTTAATTGAAGTCATCTGGGTCCCAGGCATTAATGTTTGCTGCCCCTTCCCTGTGGAATTCTCTACCTCGTTGGATACAAGAGTGCCTGACAGTGAAGAGCTTCAAGACTGCACTAAAAATGCATTTGTTTGGGCTTGCTTTCTGCGATAATGTTTAGAAGAATTATACTGTATCATTATGAGGGATGTTTTTATCTGTGTAGTTATGCATTTATTGTTAGGGCACTATGACCTCTGGAATAGCACCTTTTATAAATAAAGATGATTGGAATGATTGGATCTGTCTGATAACAGCTCTGTCTCCTTCTTTCCCCTTCCTGCTTTTCACCTTTCTTTTTATAGCTAATGTTCCTGTCCCCTTACATTTCATCCAAGCTGCTTTTTTTTCTCAATTTTACACCATGGGAGATTTGCCTCCCCTCACATCTTCCTTTCTGTCTCCTACTGTCTGTGGGATAGGTAAGTGAGGGGTGCAAGGGTGGCAATGGGTGGTAAGTGCTGAGAGGGGGGTTGTGGTAGGGGGCTAGCAGTCAGTGCTGGACATTTTTCTTGGTTTTCCAGGTATGGGGAATTGGTGGAAATGATCGGGATGTGAGTGGGATAATTGACAGGGACTGGGAGTTCATGTTTATTTGTTGCTCTGTTTTTCCTCCATTTACTGACTGGCCTCCATCCACTGGTCCACCAAGCCCAGTTACCCGGCGTTCTCTGGGATTTACCTTGTCCAGCTCTTCCTCCAGTGTTTGCCCCACTGGCAGGGTTAGCAGGGCCCCCCTCAAACCTCCACAGGAACAGGATCTAATTTGCCTGGATGTGCCCAAATAGCAGGGTTCAGGGCCTGCAGGAGACTGGTGTCATCCTATCAGTTGGCATTTTCCCATTTTTTCCCTGATGCGGAAGAAGTGGCATGCATTGACACCAATCTCCATTCTGCACATGCTCCCATATACAGCATGCTAGGCATCTGCCCTGCCTCTGCACCCCTTGCATACAGTATCAGTATGCCAATCCCCTCAGCTGCTGCTAGGGGCCAGGCTAACACCGGATACTGGTTGCACCCCTTCCTGGAGGAGGATAGCAGTCCCTGGGATGCTTGATTCTCCTCACCCCTGCCTGGCTGATCCTCTGACTCCAGAGGTTGCTCCTGACCTCGGGTCATCAGTGCTGTGAGTGGTAGCATTACCACTGCACAAGTGGTCCAGCACATGGGAGTTTATTTTTATAAATGGGGCAGACAGAAGTGATCTGGAGGTAGTTGTGATAATTAGAAGTGGGTGGGAGTTTATTTTTTTACAAACATGGCACAGGAAAAGACATCAGGAGGTGGGCAGGATACTTGGCAGTGGGTGATAGTACATTTTTTTCAAATGGCATGGGGTAGCGATCGGGAGGTGGGTGGGATACTGGCAGTGGGTGGGAGTTTATTTTTACAGAAAGGGGCACTGTGGAAGTGAGTGGGAGATGGGCAGGCTAAACTGGGGTTGTTTTGTAGAGGGAGCAATGGGAAGCAATTGGGTTTGGTGGAGGACAAGCAGCAGGATGATCAAGGTGATGCTCAGAAAGCTGCTGGGTGTATGTTGTAGATAAAAACATGCAGCTGCTGTCTGACAGATGCAGCTTACTCCTTTTAACTACACAAAGTTTTCAGCCATCACCAGCAGAACAGTGTCATGGTCAGCCTTGCTGATCATTGCCCCGTCACTGTTGAGCCTCCAGCATCCTGAGCCACATTGGATAAGATAGTGACATGCTCCTGAAGCCCACGACTGTAACAATGTGTTTGCTGCACATGCTCAAGTAAACATAAAAAGCAGGAAATTCCACAGGAGCATCCTCAGTAACCTTCCACAGATACCTCTGGAGGTCAGGACTAGATCACAGCATGCAAGAGTTTGTGAGCTCATATGTGCCACATGCAGACATCCAAAAACCAAGCCATAACACCCCTCCATCTTTTGTCCTAGGCAACAACACCTTGGGATTGAATCCACATGGATTCTATGGCTCTTAACAGGCAACATTTCCTCATCATAATCAGTGTTCACTCAAAATGTATTGAAGTGCTCTTTACACAGGTGACCATTACAGAGAAAATAAGGAACCTGCTGTAACATTAGTTTGCTACACATGGATTGCCTAAAGGAATGATGTTGAACAGTAGTCCTCTGTTATCACTTTAGAAATTTAAGCTTTGCTTGAGAAGGAATAGGGCCTGTAGCATCCTGTCACCACCATGTAACCCAACCTCAAATGGAGCAGCAGAACAGGCAGTATAATCTTTTAAGAAATCCTGTATGAAACAAATCACTCGGGGCACTCAGACAAATGGCCAGTTACTGATGAACTTTCTTGTTGCATACTAAAACACTCCACATATCATTACAGAGAGGAGACCAGTGAAACTGTTTTTAAAATGCCAGCCATGGAGTAGACTATCTCTTAAAACTGGACTTGTCCCACCAAGTACAAAAGTGTGAGCTACAACAACAGAGGGGACATGACAGAGTTCACAACATGCCTACATTTTTCTATCAAGGGGAGATGGTGATTGTGTGAAACCTCTGGAGCTAGAAGTGACTTAGAAAACTTTAATCTAGGGGGTACGTGTAGATCAACTGCTCATGCACATCCCTGTGAAACACCTATTACCATCATGTGTCCTCCAACAAGCATCAGCAAAAGCTCTCTCTTGAGAATAAGAGGATGATGAGGATTTTGCTGTTGTTGTGGTCAAAGGCCTCATCAGTTCTGGCAGTAGCTGTTCCCAAAGTAACTGTTGCACCCACAGCTGCTGCCCCAGACTGAAGATATCAAATAAGGCAGTGTAAGGCAGCACAGAGGTTTAATTTGTGAATGAAATATTTGTAATGCCACTTAACCTTATTGTTAGGTAGAGCAAGGTCACCCAAAGGGGGATAACAATCACCAGAACTTGTCTGGGCCTAAATAGTCTACCTCAGTCCTGAAAGTTGTCTATTTCTATTACTGTTTGTAAACTAGTTTTGTCTAAAGGGGGAGGAGTACAGAAGATGAGGTACTGACCTTTAGGAAGTACCTGTAAGCCATCTTAGTTGTAGTCCTGTGGTGAGCAATTTGTAGTTTCCTGTCATGCTCAGTCTATAGCCCTTTAACCTATGGTCTATTTGTACAAAGTTTTGGTCTTCAGTCAGAATAAGGATGCCAACATAGTCATGGCTCTCTGAACTGGAGTCAGTCTTTTCATCATAACAAGAATACTACAATGAGTTATTAAAAAAATATTATGACTTGGGTGCTGCAGATTGAGACAGCATGGGGCAACATTAAAAGACTGTGAATGAAGACTTTGGGATAAGTCCCAGCAGAGGATGCAAGCAACAACATGTACCCTAATTGGAAACTAACTCTGAGGACAGTACTGATGTTGTTCAGGCCTTGGCCAGGGTGGCCTCAGTGGATTAAAAAGTGAACTGCATTTTAATGCACTGATGATTTTCTTAGAGAACAGCATGGATGTCACAAGTATGTTGGCAATGCTCCTACAACAGCCAGCAGAGCACTGGTATCAACACTGGTGCTTGTCCAGAAAAACAAACTTTTGTGGATTTGACATGAATATTTGGAGAACCTTGATCAGGCAACAAGCACATGCCTCCTGAGCATAGCAGGGTGAAGTGAAGAGGATACTCCTGAAAAATTTGTTTCTGAGCATTTGCCTGTATTGCTCCAAGAAGATTCTCACATATGATCCTTAGGGTAGAACAGATCACATCTCAGAGGTGGCTGTAAACATCCACCAGCTCAAGCACACTGCTTGCGGTCACAGGCAGTGTAGAAGACACAGATCAGAGTCTTCTGATAGCAAAAGATGAAGGCAGGTTGACATTTCAGAGTGGGGATTACCTGCCCATCTACCTGACCTTGGCCTTGTTCTAGAAGAAAGGCGTTGATGCTGTTTTGGTGGCCCTGAATAAGCTCAGGCTCTCATTCCTTGCAGCTTCCTGCAAAGCATCTCACTTCAGAATACTAGTTAAACTTATCTATTTTGTGACATAAAGGATGTTGGTAATTTGTTGGGGAAAATCAAACTGGACTCTACCATTCCAAAATGTTGTAGTGTTATTACAATTTAATTACTTCTACAGTAAGTGCAGTTAAAGCACATGTTTTTGTTAGTCATGTTTACCTTTCACATTGTTCACTTTAATTGTTTTTTTCTTTTACGTACCATGTGTCATAATTGTTTTATTGACTTGTACTCTTCCGGGTCATGCTTGAATACAGGTATATTTAATGTCAAGTGTACTTTCCCAGTTATCAAAAACCAAATAAATAAAACAAATAAAAATTATGAATAACGGTTTTAGCAAAGATGTATTTTGGCATTCTAAGATTCATCCTCAAGACATGTTTATTTTTTAAGTTTTTTTAAAAACACCTTTATAGCTAATTATGTGATTAATGACTGAAGTCATTAAATATGGCCACCACTCACACATTTAAAAAAAAACACACTCTTCTGCTGAGGTTACCTGTTGAATAATTCTTAGATTAATACCGTGAATTTATTAGGACTGTGTTTCCATATGTTTCTGATGTGAAACAGCATAGCATTAAATGAAGATATTGACTTTCTTCCTGATGGACATGGTGTGGGAGTGGGAACCTTTTAAGGAGAAGTCTCACATTTGCAATGCTGTTTATTTACTTACCTCATTCCTCCTATGTCTTATTCATTTCCTCTAAAGGTATTTCCAGTCTGCAATAATGGTTTCAAACAAAATGAAGTCTTGCTGTGTTCTGACTATTGCAGTTAGCCCCAGCACTCAAACTGCCCCAGAGAGTAGAGGGTTAACTTCTATGCAGAGCATAGAATGTTGAGCTCGAGCTTGGTTCAAACCTCTTTCTGCTGCACTTTGAAGCACAACCATCAGATTCTTTACTCTACCTAATTAAACGGTCGCCCCGGAGAGTTCTTCTTTTCTTACGGTTTGAAAGTCAGTTAAAGTCCTTGGTTTTACCGATTATTTTTTGCAAGTTTCGGTTCAGATCTCTGTCTGTGGTACAGTAAGTACTAGGTAGTGAACTAGACATAGTAAACTTGTGGAAATTGTAAAAATTGATTTTCAGCTGGTTAGGCTGAATTGGCAATTTAGTGATTATATATTCTGTCTTTGTTTCTAAACTTAGAGTGTAGTTACTGATCCTTATCGTTTTAGAAAAAAAAATGTATTTTCTTGTGTTTTTTTCCAATACCCTGACATGGTTAGAAACCGATAATGGTGTCTTGCCTGGTTGTTTGTCATAAAAAGGGTAAGTTTGTGGTTAGGATGGCTATGTCTGAGAAACCCAAAAGAAAAACTGGGCCCACTGGGTTTCAACACTGCAGTATGCCGGAGGAGATCTTTACTAATGCTGATCCCCACACCACCTGCATTTATTGTCTGGGGTTTGACCACCTCGATTCAGACTGCCAAATCTGTAAAAATTTCCCTAAGTCTACTCTGGAAAAAAGATTAGGTAGGCTTAGGGATAAGGAGGTCGAGAAGTCCGCTGACCTGGATGGCCAGCCAGGTTCAGTTCCGACCGAACCTGAGGGAGTGCCCTCTGACCAAGGCAATACTTCTTCGGGCAAGAGGAGAGCCGATCCTGAGGGATTGGTTCTTACAAAAAGAAAAAGAAAAGAAAAATCATCCAGTTCGGATCCAGAGACCCATTTTACTACCGGCGAAGATATTGCCAAAGTGATAAGGATTGTAGAATCGCTTTGTCCGGTTTCATCTGATCCGGCACCTTCTGGCAGGCATTCAGTTCAGTCGGTTCTTCCAGTTCAAGATTATGCCCCTGAAGATTTCTATGAACCGGATTTGGAGGGGGTTGAATATTATGATGATGATGATGGTGATGATGGTGTGGAAGATCTGGTTGAGCCCATTGAACCAGACATCTCCCTAGACAGGCCATCTGGTGTTTCCCCTCCTAGGCTTTCTGAGTCCCCTTCCCACTACATGTTTTACAGGAAAGTGGCAGAAACCCTCCAGCCCCCTGTGGAAGAAGTTGTAGAGGAACAAGAGAAACCTGGTTATGTGGAGATGATGGACATCCCAGAGTCCACGAGACTGTCTATTCCCCTTCATAAGTCTTTTGGGAAACAGACACAAAAGATTTTAAAAACTCCAAATTCTGTACCTCCTGTCGACAGAAGGATGGACAAAAGGTACACCTTATCAGGTTCAGGTAAAGAGTACTTATATTAACAATGCAGCCATGTTGGGGTTGTACAGGCTGCAGCCTGTGATATGGATAATATACCCTTGGCTTCACCCACCCCCGGATAAAGACTCTAGGAAGCTGGATGCCATGGCAAAGAAACAGTACATGGAATCTGCCTTGGGACTCAGGCAGGCTTATTATATGGCCTATGCAGCCAGGTACCAGAAGTCCAGGTGGGACGCGGGTAATGGCACTGGCTAAGCAGGCATCCTCCCAGCTAGCCTCGGAGCTGGAGGGGGTGGCTGCTGATGGGATTGAGGCATCTAAGGTACAGTTCCATGCTGCTGTGGATTCCAATGATGTGTTATCTAGAGTCATGGCTACATCTGTGGCTCTTCAGAGAATGGCTTGGCTCAGATGTACTAGCCTCTCACAGGACACCCAGGCTAAGGCCATGGATTTTCCTGTGGTGGGTAATTCTCTATTTGGGGAGCAGACAGAGAATTACATGAAAAGATCAATGAGTATAGAACCACCTATAGGAGTGCACAGGCCAAGGAAAGGCAGACAACTCCTTAAAGGCAGCAAGCTAGGGGCAGGGTCAGGCATTTTTCATAGGCCTTTCAACCTAGCACAGGCCTCTTCTCCCTTTCCTCAGAAGGGATTCTTCAGAGGGAGAGGCAGAAGGGGGATGAGCAGGGCTGCAACCATCCCTCAACCTGAGGCTCCTGCCAAGCAGATACCTGGATGTGTCAGCCCAGGTCTACTCCCCCATTCCTGTAGGTGGCAGGCTGGCTTACTTCATCCAGGACTGGATGTCTGTTACCTCAGACAAGTGGGTCCTGGTGGTGGTAAGCCAGGGGCTGGTTCTCAGCTTTCAAGAAATTTCCAAAGCTGAGGGCCAGATCTTTTCCACCTGCAAGCATCTCTGAAACCATTGTCCTAGAGGTAGAGGTTTCATCTCTACTGGCTCTAAAGGCTATAAGGAGAGTTCCTACATTGCACAGGGGCAAAGGTCTGTACTCCAGGTACTTCCTTACCCCAAAAAAGACAGGGGAGCGGCGACCCATCCTAGACTTAAGATATCTGAACAAACATCTTTTAAAACCAAAATTCAAAATGGTGACTCTGGAAATAATCCTTCCCTCTCTAAGGCCAGGGGACTGGCTAGCCTCCCTGGACTTAAAAGATGCCTACTTTCACATTCCCATCAGGTGCTCACACAGAAAAAAAAAACATCAGGTTTGAATTGTCTTCAGGCCATTATCAGTTCAAAGCTATGCCCTTTGGCCTGTCATCAGCTCCAAGACAATTCACAAAATGCTTAGCAGTAGAAGCGGCCTTTTTAAGAAGGAAAAATATTTCCATACTTCCATACCTGGATGACTGGCTCATTGTGGGTCAGTCCCCAGACCAAGTCAAGTCAGACCTTCAAGTGACTCAGCAAGTGCTCACTTCCCTAGGATTCCTTCTCAGTCTTCCCCAAGTTAGTTCTTGAGCCTGTACAGCTCCTTACCTTCATAGGTGCAGAGTTGGATACAGTCAAAGCAAGAGCTTTTCTTCCCCTGGAAAGGGCAAGGACTATTGTAGAGCTGGCTTCTTCATTCCACCTTCTGGTCTCTTGGCCAGCAAGGCACTTCCTTCAGCTTCTGAGCCACATGGCAGCTTCTACAGCAGTGGTCCAAGGGGCCAGATTTCAGATGAGGGACATTCAGTTTCACCTGAGGGCTTTTTGGTCTCAGAAAAGAGATTCTCTAACCAAACTAATTCCAGTGACTCAGACTCTGATCCAGGCTCTCCAGTGGTGGCAAGATCAGGGCAACCTCAGCCAGGGAGTCCCATTCATCACTCAGTCTCACTCTGTGGCCCTAACCACGGATGATTCTCTATTGGGGTGGGGAGCCCATCTGAGGGCTCTCACAGCCCAGAGACTGTGGTCCCTTCAGGAATCCCTTCTTCATATCAATCTCTTGGAACTCAGGGCAGTCTTTCTGGCCCTGCAAGCTTTCTCTCAGTTAGTGCAGAACAAGGTGGTTCAGGTCATTACAGACAACACCACCACCACCATGTGGTACATCAACAAGCAGGGAGGCACTCGGTCCACGGCCTTGTGCATGGAAGCCATGAAATTGTGATCCCTAGCTTATTCTCTGCAGACCTCTCTGATGGCAGTCCACCTTCCAGGGAAGGACAATGTGCTAGCAGATGCATTAAGCAGGATCTCTCAGGGCCATCAAAAATGGTCCCTGGACCCTCTGGTGTTGAAAATGATTTTTTCAAGGTGGGGCACTCCAGAGATAGATCTCTTTGCAGCCC
This sequence comes from Neoceratodus forsteri, assembly GCA_016271365.2. Lineage (NCBI taxonomy): Eukaryota > Metazoa > Chordata > Ceratodontiformes > Ceratodontidae > Neoceratodus > Neoceratodus forsteri. The sequence goes on from CM028130.1 coordinate 1,380,391,250, forward strand.
CAGATAATCACAAACTTCCTCTGTTTTGTTGAAGACCCCCAGTCTTGGGCTCAGTCCATCTGGATGCTCTGATTTTGAACTGGGAAGGGAAATTTCTATATGCCTTCCCTCCCTTTCCTCTACTGTTCAAGGTTCTGGTCAAGGTAAGGTCACAACCTTGCAACCTTGCACAGTGATTCTGATTGCTCCAGACTGGGCCAGACAGCTTTGGTACCCCCTGTTGCTGTCCCTAGCAGTCCATCTTCCCCTGTCTCTTCCCAGGAATTACAACCTGTTAACCTCCTCTCAGGGGAGGATTTGGTACCCCATCTTCGGTCTCTCTATCTCAAGGCATGGCTCTTGAAGAGTTAGACTATGCAGATTGCATCTGTCCCAAGGGGTTCTGGATATTCTCAAAGCCTCTCGAAAGCCTGCCACCAAAAAAACTTATAACTCCAAATGGAAAAGATTCAGCATTTGGTGTTCCAAGAAGCATATATCCCCAGACAAAGCTGAATTGTCTACAGTTCTGGATTATATGGCCTCAGACCAGCTGCTCTCAAAGTACATTTGTCAGCTGTTTCTGCTTTTCTGTCAGTGGAAAAGCCTTCCTCACTGTCATCTCACCCTGTATTCTGTAAATTTTTCAAGGGATTGCTTCATACTAATCCCCCCTTTAGGGATCCTACCCCTGCTTGGGATCTTAATGTTTGCATTGCTCAGCTTATGCAACCCCCTTTTGAGCCTTTGTCTTCAGCAGAGCCTAAGTACTTCACTTGGAAAATTGTCTTCCTGGTAGCTATTACCTCTGCCAGGCGTATCAGTGAATTGCAAGCTCTGTCAGTAGAGACTGATTTTATCTCATTCCATAGAGATAAGGTGGTCCTTAGAACTAATAGGAGGTTTTTACCTAAAGTGGTTCAGATTTTCATCTGAACCAATCTGTGTCTCTCCCTGTGTTCCTCACTGATCATTCTTCTTCAGGAGAAAAAAGTTTACATAGTTTGGATGTTAAAAGAGCCCTTAGTTACTACATTGTGCGTAGTAAGGCTCACATGTTTGACTCCCTCCAGTTGTTTCTCACTTATTGGAAAGTGGGGAAGGGCAAACCTGCCACTAAGAGAACTATTGCCAAGTGGATTGTCTCTTGTATTCAATTCTGCTATGAGAAACTAGGCAAAATACCTCCCTCATGCTTGAGGGCTCATTCAACTAGATGTATGGCTGCTTCCCTGACTGTGACCAGGGATATTCCTTTGCTAGATATATGTAAAGCAGCCACCTAGAAAACAGTCCATACATTTACCAAGCATTACTCCCTGGACATCCAGGCTAGGAGTGATGCTCAGTTTGGTACAGCAGTACTGCAGAGCCTATTCCCAGGGTAGGATAGATTCCCTCCTCTATGGAGGTACTGCTTGGTAGTTTGCAATAGTCAGAATACAGCAAGACTTCTTGTTGTTTGAAGGAAAAAATACTCACCTTAGTAATTAAGTTTCTTGTAATGGAGTCTTGCTGTATTCTGACCTCCCTTACTGCCTCTCCTCTCAGAATCTGTTTTTGGGAAGTGGGCTGGCAGGTGCAGTGTTGCACCCCAGAGGTGCATTTGGGTACTCTCTCCTTTTAGAAGAGGGGGAGTGGGTTATATTATTAATTTAACAGTTTTACTGTTCACTACCTGGTTTTTGAGTTTGGATTTCTTGACTTGAGTCTTTTGGGGATCCAAAATATTTGGTTGCCATTGAGCTAGTAAAACTTTTACAATTTCCACATAGTAGTTAGTTAGTATTAGCTTATAAGAATCTGACGGTAGTGCTTCAAAGTGCAGCAGACAGAGGTTTGAACTAAGCTCGAGCTCAACATTCTATTCTCTGCATAGAAATTAACCCTCTACTCTCTGGGACAGTTTGGATTCTGGGGCTAACTGCAATAGTCAGAATATAGCAAGACTCCATTAGAAGAAACATAATTACTAAGGTGAGTAATTTTTCTTAAGGAGTATTTGAAATGTACAAAATACACTTTTTTAAACTGAGTGACTTGGCTGCCAATTTTTTCAGCTGTTGAAAGGAGGATATGTGTCATATGTGTAAAGGAAGCATTCAGTCTACTCCTCCCCCCACCAGCATATTACAAGTGTCTTACAGTGAGAGATGAGCGCCATAAATAGTTTATGAATGAAATAATTTTAGATATATTATTTGCTATGCACAAATCAAGACTACTAGTACTACACATTGGGTGAGTGGTGTGACAGGGCCATCTTAAGCCATTGCAAACATAAAATAAAATATGGATAGGAAGCATTGAAGACATTATGCTTTCTTCTGAGCTGCTGCTTCACTGACACCAAAGAATGGGAAGGGTTATATTACCAGTGCCTCATTTGCACATCAGTAGAGACCTGCATGATACTTTACAAGCTTGTGTCAGAGCCTCAGAATCTAGATATGGGTTACAAAAGAAACAAGCATTTAGCAATGCCGAATGTTATCTCACTGGCATTGGCATTGGTTGTGCCGGAGTTAGAGATTAATAATAGGAATGGCAGTGAAGTATTGAAGTGACGCCAACCCCAGACCCACCCCGTAGAGACCGACAGGCATAGGGGTGTGCCTTTCAGTTGTCAGCCTTAACACTCATGCCATTGTACCTCACCCTACCCTGTAGACACTGACAAGTGTCGTGGTGTGCTTTGGGGTCTTTGGGCGTTATACTTACCCCATTCCATAAGGTAATACACTGAGGTGGGTGCAGTATAGGAGAATGGGGTGAACTTTGTGGCTGAACACTGCAAGACACACCATGATGCCTGTCACTGGCTGCAGGGTGTGGGTGGAATGGCATGAGCATTACAGCCAATGATCTCAAGTCACACCTCGACGCCTGTCAGTCTGTATAGGGTGGGGTGCCACAGTTGGAAGCGGTAACACTGTAGTCGTGTGTTGGTGCATTCACTCCAAATTTTCAACATGGGCTTTTTGTGACCCCACCTCATGAAGAGTGGCACAATCAGTTTGTAAGCTGAAAGGTGGTTTTGCACAGTGGCTATGCCATTTGGCGACACAGGGACGAAAACACATTTTGGGCAGGAATGTGGAACATGACAACTGCATTGTTCATGAGGAGGCATAAAAAATGGCAACATTGAAAATCTGGAGTGAAAAAATGAAAAATTGGTGAAGCCATGAGCATGCATAGAAACTGCACAACACATGTCTGTAACCCAATTATTTGTAGGAGATTTTTAGCCACATTTTCAACATAGGTATTTTGGGACCTCCCCTCATGAACAGTGGTGCTGTGATTTTGTTAATGTATCCCAGAAGTTGATTTCCCACAATGACCATGCCATTGTGCGCCACAGCTGCAGAAACACATTTTGGGCAGGCTATGAAAAATGACAGCTGTACTGTTGATAAGGAGGTGTGGAAAAATGCCACTGCTGAAAATCTGGCATGAAAATATTGCACATTTGCAAAGTTACAAGTGTGCGTGGAAACTGCGCAATGCTCACATGCAGCACAGTCATTTTATGGATTTTCAGCACCAAATTTTCAACATAGGCATTTTAGGACCTCTGCTCATGAACAATGTCACCATCATTTCCTCAAACTGTTCCAAAAACTTATTTTGCATAGCGACCGTGCAATTCTGCACTGGATGTACAAACACACATTTTGGCCCGCATATGTAAAATGACAGCTGTACTGTTCATAAGGAGGTGTGGGAAAAATGCCAATTTTGAAAATCTGGAGTGAAAATATTACAAATTCATGAAGTTACTAGTGTGCATGGAAGCTGTGCAACACATGTTCGTTAAACACTAATTTTAAGGACTTTCATCACCAAATTTTCAACATAGGCATTTTAGGACCTCTGCTAATGAATAGTGTCACTGTCATTTTCATAATGTGGCTCGAACATGGATTTCCCACAGCGACTGCGCTATTCTGTGCTGGAACTGCAAAAACACATTTCGGCCAGGATTTGAAAAATGACAGATGGACTGCTCATAAGAAGGTGCAGAACAATGGCAATGTTGAAATTCTGGAGTGAAAATATTATAAATTTACAAACTAACTACCGTGCATGCAAACTGCACAACGCACGCTCATAACACAGTCATTTTACGGAGTATCGTCACCAAATTTTCAGCATAGGCATTTTAGGACCTATGCTCATGAACAGTGTCACTGTCATTTTTGTAATCTGTCCCAAAAAGTGATTTCCCACAGCGACTGTGCTATTCTGCGGCAGAAGTGCGAAAACACATTTCGCCCAGGATGTGAAAAATGACAGCTGTACTGTTCACAAGGAGGTGTTGAAAATCTGGGGGGAAAATATTGCAAATTCATGAAGTTATGAGCGTGTGTAGCAACTGCACAATGCACGCTCATAAAACAGTAATATTTTGGATTTTTTCCACCAAATTTGCAACATAGGCTTTCTGAGAGCCCACCTCTTGAACAATGGCACTGTCGTTTCATTACTCAGTCCCAAAAAGTGATTCCGCCCAGTGAGACACAAAATCACCTTTCGGGGCTGATTAACACCATAACAGTGGCAGAATTCATGAGGAGGGGTCTTAAAAACCCCATGTTGAAAACCTGGGGCCAAAATTCCACAAAATGGCTGAGATGTGCATCAAAGTTGTAAAAACCCTATTTATTCCACTATACAGCTTAACAGCATTTCCTCAGTTCACGGTCGGTTTTGAAGAGTGCATATGTGTTCCCGGTCCACCGAAGATTGTCGTGCCAGACTCCGGAGGAAAGTATGGGGTGAGGGTATGTGTGGGGAGGTAGAATATGCAGTGGATGGGCACAGATTCTGGGAGGGGGGCAGGGAGATCACCAAAGGTCCGTTTTCTTTCTCCACAGGTAAAAAAAAACAAAAAAAATTACAGGACCATTTTTTCTTTGACAGGGGCATGTGGCATGCTGGGGTGGGCTCCCAGCATGCCACGGATCTTTGGGGGCAGCTGTAGCCAATGGAGATTAGGCACCCCATTGGCACCACAACAAAGGGGGCCACATTATGCCGGCGAGGATTGGGCACCCCGTCAGCACACAATAAAAGAAGGGGTGACATGATGCCAGCAGAGATTGGGCACCCCCATTGGCACACAGCAAAATCAGGAAGGGGGTTACATAATGCCGATGGGGAGTGGGGTCCCCATGGGCATTTTGACAGGCAGCAGCAGTCACTGCCGCCATGTTGCCTGCACGTCAGAAGGCGTGTTGTGGTCATGCTGCATGAGAGCTTTGCTCTCATTGCAGCAGACCTTTTCTCAGATCTGGTGGCCGCAGTAGGTATGCAGGGTGTCGGCCCCTGCTTCTGGGTGATTGGGGAATGAGGGATGCACCTACTGATGCATGCCCTGCATTTGCCCAACAGTGACTGCTCTTCCAAATCTTCTAGTACCGCAGTATGTTGGCTGCGCATGCTCGTGAGCGAACATAAAAAAATGACTGATCTCTTACTGACATTCTTGCAAGAAAAATGTTAGTTGCCATATTGGTCCTTGTACAAAAAGATGAACAAAATGGGTGATTTGATACCTTTTAATCTACCAACAAAAGACATTCTTGTGGTAATTGATGTAATGTATGAAAAATATGTCAGAAACATCCAATTCATAAATATACAGGAGTCTTTTCCTTTAAAACTTCCAAATCCCATCTCTTAGTTCAGAAGAAAAAGAAAAAAAAGAAAAGAAAAATGTGTGTATTTTTTTTGCCAGAAAAAAACATTATTGCTGAAATCTACTACCTTGTGACTAACTACTGCTTTAAAGGAGATACATTGCATAGCTAACTACCCTTTCATCCTTTTAGCTTCCTTTCCATGCCAAGTATGTATTCTGATATACTTTGACAATTTTTGATAAATAAATAATCTAGCTTTAGGGTGCCCTCAGATATAGAGTTTCACTCTCCTCACCAGCTACTGCTACTTCTTTTCAAATTTCTAAGACATTCAGTGGTATCAATAATACCATTACATGCTATTCATCTGAATGGTAGAATGGTGTTATTAATATCATAAAATGTTCAGAAAGTATGAAAAGAGAGAGCAGAAACTGCTGAAGAGAGAGTGAGCCAGGGTAGTTAAAAAAACAACAAATAAAGATTATTAATTTAACAAAAAACAGTCAAAACATATCAGAATATTGGATAAACAATGAAAGGACAACAGGAGGGCTTCTAGAGGTGTAAAAACTGTTTCTTATCATCTTTAATGTCAGCTAATATCTTTCATATTATGTCAGTACTATCCCATTTGCAGCTGTTGCGGCTCTGTCCAGAGTCTGCTTCTACCTATGGTGTTCCTTTACCCTTCTTCAACAGTTGGGTCATCTTGGCTGCCCTTCTTCCAGATGGGAGAGCAGCAAACAGTCAACGAGTCTCCATCAGCCAGCAGGGTGTTTGTGAATGCCCCATTGACAACACCCTCCCTCCCTCACTTGTGGCAGACTGCCTCATCTATGCCATGCATGCAGCCCCCAGCTAGCCTCAGTGTAGGATGCCAGGGCACACACACACACAAACTTAGAAAACTTCAAACAATAATGGTCCCCAGTATCATATACAGAGAAAATAAGACCACCTTGTTGAGATTATGTGATGTAGACACTCAAGGCAGTAATGTTTTTCTTGGGCTTCAGACCATCACTTTGAATCAAGACTAAATTCTACAAAGTACACACCATTCATCTCCATACATTCATAATCCTACTGTATCTATTATGTCCTCCAAGAATGAGCTACCATTGTTCCAGTTTTCATCATAATCTAGAGAGAAATCCAGAAATCAACAATCAGTCACTACTGAAACATCTATCAGAAGAATAAAGATTGTCAACCTGACTTCAGAGCTTAGCAAGGCCCTTGAAGAACCTAGTGTCCTTGATCTTTCTCCTGGCCATGAATTTATCAATGAAGTCTGGCTTTGATACCCTTTGCACAGAGTTGATATTACATAGAACTCACCTGCCTGAACACATTGCTCTCTTTGATTTTCTTTCCATTCTACTACAGGAGCTGTCACTTTGCATATCCCAGATGCTGCACACATCATAACATTGATCAATGCTATGCACAGCACCAGAGAGCTAGTATTTTCCTAGTTCTCTATACGTACCATTCTGTGATTAGAAGACAAGACAGAATTCCACCTATGGTGATCAGCTTTGCCTAACTGGAAAATGTCACTGGACATTTAAAAAATGCTTAACTGAATCTGGCATCTTAGGGTCTAGCGTAACCTAATCATTTTAGTCTCATCTTGAAACCTTCTGCCAAAGAAGATATAAATTTCCTAAACTTTGGCCAAGTCTTTTTTGTTCAAGCCTTTGGGTATTCACTGGAAAATATTCCACCCATAATGAAAACATGCCAGCTTCCCAATAAAACATTTTAAAAGAAAAGTCAATTAAGTTTAGAAGCTAATAGTTATGGTTATAATATTGTTATGGAAACTGCTGCGGCGGGAGGAGGGGGAAACACGTGATCTGTTTAATTTCATGCCTGAAGGAAGAGATAGCAAGATGGATGGAACTGCTGAGATTTCAGTGACAATACTTTGTTAATTAGTCTTTGAAATTGAGTATGATGTAATTCTGAAGACTGCTACTATGACAAAGGGAATACATTCCCAAGGCTCCAGAGTGTGTATTTATTTATTTGTACAAATCGGATTTACAACTTTTGAGTCAGAGACTCATTTACAAAGGCACCTCATAACAGAGAGGACAAACAGTGATACAAAGTTCCAGATACAGACAGACAGTATTACATAGATTATGTACAGTCTATTTCCATAGGTTACATATTAATCAAATTAGGGAAAAAATATACCCCTGTTATACAATTACAGGATAGGCAGAGAAAACATGACTTGCAATGTTGGAGCGATTAAGGAAAACTGCCCTAGGGCTAGGCTACAACATAGAGCAGACTGGTGACTGCAGGCACAGCATGTAAGACAGATGTTTAGTGGGGGGGTGGAACAATGGAGCCTCTGAGGAGGAGGAGGAGGGTGCGGGTGAGCTATCTGGAGGACATTGTCAAAATTGGAGTGCACTGGAAGGGACGAGTCCATAGAAGCCCAAGGGGGTGAGAGCATGCACCAGTTAGTTACATTTACAGCAGTGAGTGTTGAAGAGGTGGTTACGAAGAGTGAATTTAAAGTGACCGATTTTGGGAGTGTTGGTGATGTTGACTGGAAGAGAGTTGAACAAGGAGGGAGCCCTGTAGCAGAAGGATCTCTGAGCTAGGGAGGTCCTGGTTCTAGGCACCAGTAGGGTGGCCTTATCCAAGCTGCAGGTGGAGACCATGGGTGTGGCATGCTGTAGGGAGGCAGACACCCCAGGGAGGAGAGCCTGAGCAGAATTTTCTTGGCTAGTAGGCAGGTCTGGTAGCGGAGTCTTTCTTCGTGGTTGAAAAGGTTGGCAGTGGAGTAGAGTAGGCAAGTATGGGTGAGTCTGGAGGATCTGGTCGGAAGCCTCACAGGCCATGTTGATAGACAGTTGGATTTTATTGAGTGCAGTGTTATCAGCAGCTCCATAAATAGGCAGACCATAGTCCACTAGGGACAGGACAGAGGATGTGGTGGACAGCCAGAGAGCATCAGGAGGGAGGCAGTCCTTGTGGCAGAAAAGAAGGCCAAACCAGAAGTTAATGATGGTCAATAGGGCATTAATGTGGGCATGGAAAGTGAGGGCAGTGTCAAAGGTAATCCCTTAGTATTTATATGTGGACACTTACTCTAGAGGGTGCTGAGTGCTGGGGATGATAAAGAGGGGGGTGTTTCTGGCTTTATTTTGGTGGTGGGTGAAGAGCATTGACGAAGTCTTGTTTAGATTAATGACATGTCTATGATCCTTGAACCACTGTTCAGCTTTGTTGAAGGGGAGCTGGAGAGATTCCTGGAGTGAGGCAGACTTATTGTGTGAGGCGTAGAGAATGGCATCATCCACATATAGAAGAATTTTGTCATAGCAGGCACTGGGAAGAGTGTTAAGGTAGGCACTAAAAAGTAGGGGTCCCAGGATGGAGCCCTGGAGAACCCTGGAGTGGACAGGTCGGGTGTTGAACAAGGTCCCTCTGATTGTTATGCACTGGGATCAAGCTGAGAGGTAGCTAGAGCACCCGGTGAGGGGACCAGTGGAGAAACCGATTTGGTAGAGGAAGTCAAGCAAGAGGGGATGGCAGACAGTGTCAAAAGCCTTGGAGAGGTCAATGAACACTGATCCAGCATGATTGCCAGAGTAAAGGGAGGAGTACAGATAGCTGGAGAATTCTATGAGGGCTGTGGCAGTGTTATGTCCTGAGCAGAAACTGTGCTGCTCAGGGCATAAGATGGCATACTTGCTCAGATACTCAGTGAACTGAGTGGCCACCACTTTTTCTATAGTTTTGGAGAGAGGGGCAATAAAGGAAATTGTCCGATAGTTGTTGGGGGAGGACCTTTTACCACTTTTGGGTATGGGTGTGACGATAGCTGTTTTCCAGACACTGGGAAATTGACCCAGGCAGAGGGATTGGTTAAGTAGGTCAGGCAGAGGGACTAGGACATCATCCAGGACTAGTCATAGGATCCTGGTGTCCAGAGTGTCATTGCTGGGGCTATTGCTTCCTAGTGCTTTTAGCAGATATGGTCTGGCTTCTTGAGTGGATGTTTTACATAGGTGGAACTGAGGGCATTGTAGGACACGGGGCTGAGATTCAGGCACAGGGTCAAAGAAACTACTGGGGAGGACAGAACTAAGATCCATGAAGGTGGTATTAAGGCAGTTTGCTATGTTGAGGGGGTCTGTGGTAACAGAGCCGTCAGTAGAAAGCTGGGATTGGGGGGGGAGCATGATTTCCCATTCAACTCTTTTATGTTATCCCAGAAGGTCTGGGCTGACCCCCAGGAGGAGGTAAGGGTGGCCTGGTAGTGGTCTGCTTTGGCCTTGTGGATGACCCAAGTGCACTTATTGCATGTGGCATTATAGGCATGGATTTCCACTGCATTGTTTGACTCGCAGCAATGTGCCAGAGGTTATCCCTCTCCCTGAGTTTTTGGAGCAGGAAGGGGTGTCCCATTTTGTTTTTTTGGTGCGGAGCCTGGGGAGTGGCACATAAAGATCACAGGTCTTGTTAAAAGCCTGTGAGAAGAAGTCGAGCACTGAGTCAATGTTAGGAGCATGGTTGATGGGGGACCAGTCAATCTGGGTGAGATATTGCTTACATTTTTTAAGGCCACCTGGGCAGAGGCACCTGCAGAGAGTGGTTAGAGCCACTGGTTTGGGGGTGGAGGAGAACCAGAGGAAAAGGATAGGGGAGTGGTCACTTAAAGAGTGGGGAAGGATTTTGATGTCCTGAACTTTTGGGGGTGGTTGGAGACTATGACTTCCAGGAGGGTGCTGGTTCCACTGGAGGGGTTGAGTCTAGTGGGCTGAGAGACTAACTGGGTCATGTAAAGGGCAGCAAAGAAGTCCCTTGCTTGGGAAGCAGAGGTACCAAGCCAATTGACATTAAGGTCCCCTAATATGACTTGTTCTGCTTTGTGTGGGAGAGTTGAGAGATAGTCAGTGAGCAACAAGATTGCTGGGTTTTGGTTCCTTGGAGGAAAGTAGGAAACCATGATGTAGAGATGATGGGAGGATGGGGTGGTATCTGAGGACTGGAGGAGGGCAGATGTGATTCCACTTCACAAAAGTGGGAGCAGGGCAGAGGCAGGAAACTACAGACCAGTTAGTTTGACCTCAGTGGTAGGAAAATGATGGAATCACTTCTGAAGGAAAAAATAGTTGAGTACCTAGAGGCCAGTGGGGAACAGGACCAAAGGCAGCATGGTTTCACAGCAGGAAGATCATGTCAGATGTACCTAATGGATTTCTTTGACTGGGTGACCAAAGTAGTAGACCAGAAAGGGGCTGTGGATATGGTCTACCTAGATTTTAGCAAGGCATTTGACACAGTATCACACAAAAGATTAATATATACGTTAGCCAGCCTTGAAGTGGGTCCCAAGGTGGTAGCCTGGATAAAAAACTGGATGGACAACAGGATGCAAAGGGTAATAGTAAACAGAGTCCACAGTGAAGAAAGGAGGGTAACTAGTGGGGTACCGCAGGGTTCGGTACTGGGACCGGTCCTCTTTAATGTCTTTATAAGTGACATTGGAGAGCACCTGGAAGGAAAAGTATGTCTCTTTGCAGATGACACAAAGATCTGCAACAGGATTGATACACAAGGTGGGGTGGAAAGGATTAAAAGGGACTTGGCAAGGTTGGAGGAATGGTCAAATATATGGCAGCTCAGACTAAATGCAAAGAAGTGCAAGGTAATACATCTTGGAAACAAAATCACAGGGGAAGAGTACACAATGGGGAAGGGGTGAGATAATAACAACAACAAAAATCAAAAGAGACCTAGGAGTAATTATATCAGATGACTTAAAGGTGGGCAAGCAATGTGAGAAGGCAGTAAGGAGGGCTGGGGGATACAGGGATGCATAGGGAGAGGCATCAAAAGTAGAAAACAGGAAGTTGTTATCCCTCTGTACAGACAGTTGGTGAGACCCCATCTGGAGTACTGCGTGCAATTCTAGAGACCCCATCTCCGCAAAGACACAGAGTGGAGGCTATTCAGAGGAGGGCAACCAAAATGGTGCAGGGTCTGCACCAGAAGACATACGAGGAGAGATTAAAGCAACTTGATATGTATACCTTTGAGGAAAGGAGGGAGAGGGGGGACATGATAGAAACTTTCAAATATCTCAAGGGAATTAACAAAGTACAAGAGGGTAGCATATTTCAGAAAAAGAGATGTGCAAGAACAAGGGGGCACAATTTGAAGATAGAGGGGGATGGCTCAGAGGTAATGTTAGAAAGTGTTTTTTCACAGAGAGGGTTGTGGATGCATGGAACAGCCTTCCTGAGGTAGTTGTGGAGTCAGAAACAGTGGGAGAATTCAAGAATGCATGGGACAAACATAAGGCAATTCTAGTAGGGGGTAGGTGGAAGTAAGCTGTTAATTAACTAGAATCTGCGGCTTATCCATCAGGTAGGGAAATGGGCAGACTAGGTGGACCAAGCGGTCCTTATCTGCCATCAAATTCTATGTTTCTATGTAGAGCGTACCCCTGGTAGGATCTGGGATGATTTTAAGAGTGAGGGCCTGAGCTCCATTGTCGAGCTTGGGAGCAGGGAGTGCATGACCAACAATGGTGTCATGTACGAAAACAGCACAACCACCCCCATGTTTGCCTACTCGATCCTCCTGAAAGAGGGTGTAACCGGGGAGTGAGACAAAGGAATAGGGGGTGGATTTGGAAAGCCAGGTCTCCAAAGGGCAATAATGTTGGGTCGGTGTTGAATGACCCAACACTGAAGTGCAACAGATTTTTTCAGCAAGCTGCAGATGTTCAGGGAGGAAACGTGGAGTCCAGAGGATGACATCATGGGTGGGATGGAGTGAATAGGGCCCGGGTTTGGGAGGACATTTTCAGAGAGTAGCAGTAGCAGTGTGATAATTCTAATCAGAGGGTGATGGCAATTGGCATCCTTAGCTGGATGTCGGGATGAGGGTATAACCGCAGGGGTGCAGGGAATGGGTAGGGCACAAAGAGTGGTAATGGTGGTGAGGAGGTGGGTCAGGGGGGCCAGGTAGGCAGAGTGGTCAGGAGAACTGCCAGGAGGTGGGTGCCAGAGCCCAGGGGGTGAGTCCAGTGTGGGGGGAGGTTGAGATACCAAGGGAATATTCTGGGGGTGTGGCACTTTGAGTGCTAACAATGTGGTTTGGCTGGAAATAGGGGGTTGGCACTCATGATGCCTATTGCTGATAGGGTGGTGGATTGGATAAGGGTCTAGGCTGTGCTTCTGAGAGGGTAACTGCCACTTTGGAGTAATACTAGGGCATAGGGTACCAGGTTCAAATACCCTGGTGGGCAGGTGTCCCTGAAGCCTGGAAAAGATAGTAATCCAGGTGATTGGAAGGCTGGAATTGGCTGGTTAGATGCTGGGCGGGGGGTGAAATAGCAACTCCTAGTGGCTGCAGGGGGAATGGAAAGATGGCCAGGGAGGTGGACAGCAAGGGGGCCAAGGTGTATAGGAGGGAGGCTAGATAGCAGGCAGGGTTGTCCAGGTTACAGAATAGAGAGGGGAGGTATGGAGCAGTGATATGGCTAAGCAGCTAAGGGAGTGAAGGCAGCAGAGTACCTGAGGTAGGTAGAAGAGTTGGAGAGCAGTAAAGGGCAGTGTGGATTAAGAGTGGGTAGGGAGGCTAAGCAAGGAATACCCTCTAGTGGCCAGTGAGTATAATCTGCAAATGGAGAAGTGGGGACTTAGAAAAAATAGCAGCAGGAAGTCATGTGATGGGGAGGGACTGTAAATTGAGGGTTGAGCTTGGGTGGGAGGGTGGCTGGGACGGGCTAACACCCCTATCAAATACTCAGGCAGGGAGGAGGTTGCTTTACCTATTAAAGGCTCTCTGTGTGCTTCCCAGCCCCAGGAGCTGCGTTGTGTTGTTCTGTGGCAGTCTACTGGGGGGGGGGATGGGGGATGCCTGAAGCTTATACGGGGAAGAGGAGGCAAAGTATATTTTTACTGATGGTTGTATAATGGACTCAAAACCATCACAAGAAATGTTATAAATTAAAAGCTGAAGCAGTTGAATTGCATCTTACCTTTCATTACATTTTCCTTGCAAAACTATATTTGTTTGGAAAAATAAGAAATACATCTTCTTTAATATGGAACAGCTCATGACTTTTTTAAAGCAAAAATTAGGGAAGAGGCACATGAGCATTCTGAAGATTCCTCTTCTGAAACAGCAGACTGTTTACTCAGTCAGGATTCTAAAATCTTTGAGGGCTCTAATTTAAAGACCTATTTAAGACTTTCACAGTTATCAATACATCTTGATTTCATTTTAAACAACATAATAGTCCAGGCCTTTCCCTCTCAACCCTGTCTGTTCTAATATTAAGAGACAATTTCAAAAACACGCAGGATAGAAGGGCATGAGAATTAAGATGTATCGGTTAAACTTAGAAACATAGAAACATAGACTTTGACGGCAGATAAGGACCGCTTGGCCCATCTAGTCTGCCCATTTCCCTACCTACAGGATAGGCTGCAGATCCTAGTTAACCAACAGCCTATTTCTTCCTACCTCCCACAAGAATTGCCTTATGTCTGTCCCATGCATTCTTGAATTGTCCCACAGTTTTAGACCCCACAACCTCCTCAGGAAGGCTGTTCCACGCATCCACTACCCTTTCTGTGAAATAATACTTCCTCACATTGCCCATGAACCACCCTCCTTCTATCTTTAAATTGTGTCTTCTTGTTCTTGCAAGTCCTTTCTGAAAGATGCTACCCTCTTGGACTTTGTTGATTCCACTGAGGTACTTAAAGTTTCTATCATGTCCCCCCTCTCCCTTCTTTCCTCAAGGGTATACATGTTAAGCTCCTTTAGTCTCCCCTCATACGGCTTCTCTTGCAGACCCTGCACCATTTTAGTTGCCCTCCTCTGGACTGCCTCTATCCTGTCTATGTCCTTGCGGAGATGGGGTCTCCAGAACTGGACACAGTACTCCAGATGGGGTCTCACCAACTGTCTGTACAGAGGGATAACAACTTCCTGTTTTCTGCTGATGATGCCTCTCCCTATACATCCCAGTATACCCCCAGCCCTCTCTACTGCCTTCTCACATTGCATGCTAACCTAAGGTCATCTGATATGATTACCCCCAGATCCCTTTCCTTTTTTGTTGTTGTTACTACCTCCCCAACCATTGTGTATTCTTCCCCAGGGTTCTTGTTTCCCAGGTGCATTACTTTGTACTTCTTTGCCTTGAATCTAAGCTGCCATGCATTTGACCATTCCTCCAACCTTGCCAAGTCCCTTTTCATCCTTTCCACGCCTCCTTGTGTATCAACCCTGTTGCAGATCTTTGTGTCATCTGCAAAAAGGCATACTTTTCCTTCCAGTCCTCTGCAATGTCACTGATGAAGACATTAAAAGGACTGGACCCAATCTGAACCCTACGGTACCCCACTAGTAACCCCCTTTCTTCAGAGTGGACTCCATTTACAATTACCTTCTGTGTCCTGTTGTCCAGCCAATGTTTTACCCAGGCTACCACCCTGGGTCCCACTCCGAGGCTGGTTAATTTGACTATTAATCTTTGTGTGGGACTGTGTCAAATGCCTTGCTAAAGTCTAGGTAGGCCATGTCCACAGCCCTCCCTGGTCTACTACTTTGGTCACCCAGTCAAAGAAATCTATTAGATCTGTCTGACATGACCTTCCGCTGTGAACCCATGCTGCTTGGGTCCTGTGCTCCACTGACCTCTAAGTACTCAACTATTCTTTCCTTCAGAAGTGACTCCATCACTTTTCCTACCACAGAGGTCAGACTGACAGGTCTGTAGTTTCCTGCCTCTATCTTGGACCCATTTTTGTGAAGGGGAATCACATCCGCCTTCCTCCAGTCCTCGGGTACCACACCATCCTCCCATGATTTATTAAAAAGAGTAGCCAGTGGTTTCACTAGTTCCTCCCTTAATTCTTTTTAGAATTCTGGGGTGAATTTCATCAGGACCCATTGCTTTGTCCACCTTCAGTTTTAGGAGTTCTTGCAGAACCCTTTCTTCTGTGACAGGACTGGGATCGACCCCTATCAAGAGTGCTTCTGTTAATTGGATTAGGCACGTCCCCTCCTCTTTTGTGAATACTGAGCAGAAATATTCGTTCAGTATACCTGCTTTCACTGTCCCCTCTGCCCATCCACCGTTCATTCTATTCAGCCTCACTATCCCTCCCTTTGTCCTTCTCACTCGCTGATGTACCTATAAAGGTTTTATCCCCTTCTTAACTGAGTTGGCTATCTTTTCCTCAGTTTGGGTCCTTGCTATTCTGACTTCCCTCCCTGCTTCCTTCTGCCTTAACTGGTACAGCTCTCTGTCCTGCTCCTTCTGTGTTTCCTTATACTTCCGGAATGCTATCTTTTCTTCCTGACTTTCACAGCCACCTCTTTGAGAACCATAGTGGCTTTTTCTTTCATTTTGATTTGTTTATTTGCTTCACACAAAGGCTTGTTGCCTCTGTGATGGCAGTTTTGATAATTCCCCATTGTTGCTCCACACCTCCTTCTAGCCTGTTTGCTAGTGCTTTTCTGAGGCACTCTCCCATCTTGCCAAAGTCAGCCCTCCTAAAGTCCAGTACCCTCACTTTTGTATGGCTTGACTCTGTAGCTGAGTTTAATGTGAACCACACTGTTTGATGGTCACTTGTCCCCAAATGGCAACCCACTTCTAGATCTGAGATCCTCTCACTGCACCCATTTGAGAGTATGAGGTCTAAGATTGCTCCCTCACGAGTGGACTTGAACTCTTACAGGCTTAGTTGGGACACTGAATTTATGACACAGTGTGGAGAACTCTAACTCTGTATATTACTTTATACAAATATGTTTTTTTTTCTTTTTTTTTATTTTCTGTGCCCCTGCACTTTGTGTGCCTCAGGTTATTAGTATGCTGTGCTCCTGTCAGGATACCTTTCATATTAGCACTACAAGGCACCCTTTCAGACTCTCTGACAAATGTCTGAGCACTTCCTCTTAAGCATCCCCTCACAGCTGTAGGCCTGTTCCTTTTCATTGTACACCCATCCCTCCTTTAAAGTCTTCTCACTATCCTGTCAGAAGCTATTTTTAAATAATACATCTCAGTGTATATAACTTCAGTTTTTTATGTTTAGTTTTGTATTGCATTGGATGAGGGTCTTGCTTGTCCTTGAAAGCTTGTGTGCTACACCATCTTCGTATAAGACTTCTATTGGTTTATTAAATGGTATCAAACTACTATGCATCTTTTGTTTTCCAAGGACCAATATGCCTAAACTCTTTTTTAAGTTCCATAGAAATAGTCAACATTGGAATGGGTTACCTTTTAGTGTGGCACTATCCTGGCTAGAACATAATAGATTTATAGGCCAGTTTAGATATAATTTGAAGGAGCCAGTAATATCTTCTCTCTGGTTCCTAATGAAATAATGTAACACTGTTTGAACAGTATCTAGACAGCAGCCATCCTGGAAGCTGATCTATCTTATGTTTTTTCCTCTCTGATTTAAATTCTGGAAGTCAGTTTTGGATTGTACTCCCCTCTGTCCACTAATATATGGACTTAGGGCATGCTCCACAGATCCACTCAAGACATAGAAACAGAAACATGGACTTTGATGGCAGATAAGGACTGCTTGGCCCACCTAATCTGTCCATTTCCCTACCCTACTGGATAAGCTGCAGATAATAATTAATCAATGGCCTATTTCTTCCTACCCCACACAAGAATTGCCTTATGTTTGTCCCATGCATTCTTGAATTCCTCCACTGTTTTTGACCCCACAACCTCCTCAGGAAGGCCATTCCATGTGTCCAACACCCTCTCTGTGAAAAAATACTTACTTACATTACCCCTGAGCCATCCCCTCCTCCCTATCTTCAAATTGTGTCCCCTTGTTCTTGAACATCCGTTTTCTGAAAGATGCTACCCTCTTGGACTTTGTTGATTCCCTTGAAATACTTAAAAGTTTCTATCATATCCCCCTCTCCCTCCATTCCTCAAGGGTATGCATATTAAGATCCTTTAGTCTCTCTTCATATGGCTTCTGTTGCAAATCCTGCACAATTTTAGTTGCCCTCCTCTGGACTGTCTCCATCCTTGTCTATCTTCTTGCCGAGATGGGGTCTCCAGAACTGGATGCAGTACTCCAAATGAGATCTCTCCAACTGTTTGTACAGATGGATAACAACTTCTTGTTTTCTACTGGTGATGCCTCTCCCTATACATCCCAGTATCCCCCCAGCCATCCCTACTGCCTTCTCACATTGCTTGCTAACCTTTGGGTCATCTGATATGATTACCCCCAGGTCACTTTCCATTTTTGTTGTTGTCAATGTACCTATAAAAGGTTTTATCCCCCTTCTTAACTTCTTGTCCCCCATCAACAATATCTCCCCTTTCTCTACCATCCTAAGGACGCCTTCTATCATTTCCTTGTCCATTTCCTCCCCCTTAGATGGAGTTCTGTATACAACCCCTATGCAGATTGTGGTGCCATTTGCAGTCTCCATGGTGACCCACAGTGCCTCCTCTCCTCCCTGTTTACCCATTTGTCCATTGCTTTGATCCCCTCCCTTACATAGAGAGCTTCTCCTCCTCCTCGTCCTCTTCTACCATCCCTGTCTCTCCTGTAGATTGTGTACCCTGATATGTTGACATCCCAGTCATGGTTCTTTGTATACCATGTTTCTGTGTCTGCCACGATATATAGGCATCCCTCTTCCATCAAGACCACCAGTTCAAGAAGCTTGTTACCTAGACTGCGGGCATTGGTGCTCATTACCCTTCATTTTTTGATAGCCTTACCCCTTTTTCCCCATCCCTGTCCTTACTGCCTTTGCCTTTTTCTCCATTTACACCTGCCCTTCTCCCTATCGACGTCGCTACCTTGGTGTTTACCTCACTAACTACCCTGATTTTTTTGGGGGTGGAGCAAGAATTTCCCTGTTCCTTTTCAGTGCCTCTCCACTTGGCTGGTTTAAATGCTTGCCAATGAAGTGATATGTATAAACCATGCACATCTGGGGTGCTAACCAGTACACACTTGGATGCTGGCCAGCTTGCTTGATTTCACGACCCCCCCACCCTGAAGGAGACATGATTGGAGTGCTCTACACAGGAGCTGTGGATAACAATGGAAAGGTGTCATGCTGGACACTGGGGGCTCAATTCTCAAAGATCAGTGCAAACCATGCCAAAGGTGGCTTGCATTAATTGCTGGTGCACCTGGAACCATGCACTTGATTCTCTATTGGGTATGGTCCCAGCATCAAAGACCCATGGCTTGTGGCAGACTTCTCTCTGCACCACATAGATGGCACAATAGGAAGTTTTGCTGTAAGCTGTGGGTCAGCCCTGCAGCAATAACACCATGGACAGGTGCCTGGTGCCTAGTGCCCTTCCAGCCCTGATTTCTGATCCCCTTGTAAAAATGATTGTAAATTGCCCTGTAAGTCTAGGGCACCCCTTTTTAGGGCTGTGGGCAGAGCCTACAGCCATTTTGTGACAGCTCTGTAGCTCTGAAAATGGCTGATCGCTGAACCCCTTCCATTGGACTTTTGGAAGTATCCTTCCAAAAGCCCAATGGAGCTGAAACCCCTCTGCCATGATCAACATATGGAATAACAGCTGCACTATTTCAGCTGTTAAGTCTGCATTCCGATGTATGCACTGTGCATGCACACGAGTTGCTCGCATGCGCAGAGTTGTGTGCATGCGCAGTTCTGTAGTGCCGGCATTTTGCAAATGGCACAATGACATTCACTATTTTGTGCCCTCTTCCCCAAGTTATCCCTGATATGTTATATCACAACACTGGGAGCCCACCCCCAGTATGCAAAATTTGATTTTCTCTGTAAATCAGAAAACAGTCCCTCGTCTCATTTCTTTTTTCCTGGTGCTCCCTGCCCAACATCGGGAGGGTGCCCAATCCCCATGTCAACATTCATGTGGCACACTGGGAGCCCACCCCAGTTGGCCAAAATGTTTGTTTTGCTGTAAATTAGAAAACGGTCCCTCATTGTTGGTTTGTTTTACCTGCAAAACTGAAAAAGGTCCCTCGTCATTGCTGTGGTCCCTCCCCCTCCCCATCTTCCCTACTGAGCACCCACCTCCCCACACCCCCCCTTATCCCATACTTGCCTCCGGAGATTGGCACTGTTATCTTCTCTGGCCCGGGACATGTCTGCACTCTTCAAAGCCCAACCGTGAACAGAAGAATTAAAGGTAAGCATGCTATACAGTCATTCAGTTGGATTTTCAACTCACACTCATATCGCATCCATTTTTTTGAATTTTTGCCCCAAATTTTCAACATGGGTTTTTTCGGACCCCACCTCATGAAAACTGTCACTGTCATTTTGTTACTCAGTCCCAAAAGGTGATTTCGCGTTCACTGCATGGACTAACCTTTCAGGACCAGTTCATGAAATGACAGTGCCACTATTCATGAAGAAGAGATTTCAATTGCCATGTTGCAAGTGGTAAAATCAAAAATGACTGCATCTGGCCGTGCATTGTGCAGTTTCTATGCACGCTCCTAACGTCGCTAATTTTAATCTTTTCACTCCACATTTTTAACATTGCCATTTTTGCACACCTCCTTCACAACAGTACAGCTGTCATTTTCCACAGCCTGCCTGAAATGTGTTTTCACACCTGTGGAGCAGAATTGTGCAGTTGCTCTGTGCAGTCACCTTTTGGGACAATTGAACAAAATGACACTGGCACTGCTCATGACGAGGGGTCCAAAAAAGGCCATGTTGAAAATTTGGTGAAACAATTCCAAAACATGACTGCATAATGAATGTGCATTGCGCACTTTCTACGCATGCTCCAAACATCGCTAAGTTTAAATATTTTCACTTCACATTTTTAACTTTGCCATTTTTGTATACCTCCTTCACAATAGTACAGCTGTCATTTTCCACAACCTGCCCAAAATGTGTTTTCTCACATGTGGCATAGAATAGCATGTTTGATCTGTGCAATCACCTTTCAGGACAATTGAACAAAATGACACTGAGGAGGGATCCAGAAAAGGCCATGTTGAAAATTTGGTGCAACACTTCCAACATATGGCCACGGTACACCTGGGCATTGAATAATTTCTACACACATGTGTAACTTTCATCACTTGGTAGTGTTTCACAGCCCTATCGACTCTGGTCAGATCTTGTTTGTATGGCGGTCAGTACAGTAGGATGCTTTGTAGCAGGCGTTGATGACACTGTATGTAGACCCCCTCCACCATCTCCCATGCACTTAGATACAGACAGTTGTTTGTGTGATAGACATTTTTTTATAATGCTACATGACTCCAGTGTTAATAGCTGTACTCAGGTGGTAAAACTTGTATGAGGTGAGTGTTGGTTGCAGTGGCTAAATTGGGAATTTATGGCAGTCATTGAATAGGAGCCGTGGCACTTGTAAGTGAAAGTAAGAGCCATGGTGGATGATGGCATGATCTGCAGGAGTCTGCTACTCATAGCATTGTATAGCACAGAAAGGCAGCTTAAAAATTAGGTTTTAATACTGCAGTGAATGGTATTCTAGTTGTACACTCAGGGTCTGTTGAGAAAAGACAGCATCAGTAATGTAGCTGGGTTCAGGATTTCTGTGTTGCAGTCAATGGCAGTTATTATGTCCTGACTGGCAATGTTTTTGAACTGCACAGATATTTCAAGCATGAATGGTTGCTGGCAGCAGTCTCTCAGGCTGCCAATTTTCTTATTAAACAGATTGATTTGATGCGAGTATGAACAGAGGGGCGTTTGTTTGGGGAGGCAACTGGATTTATTGAGGAGGAGTGAGGAGACTGCTGACTGGAGTTTTTTTGAAGTCATGATTATGTGGTGGGATTTAATCACAGCTCCAAATACCTTTCAATCAACGAGATTCCTTTATTTTTTCCATCCAGTTCATAATGTTGCTTATGAATCTTTGAAGAGGACCTGTCTCAGTACTGAGCCCTCTGACACCAAACTGGTCACCCCACTATCAATAGAGTGAGTGCCAGTAACCACCACTATCAGTCTCCCATCCATTGACCAGTTTCTAACCCAGTTCACTAGTTTGGATCTCACCCCTAGTCTGTTCCATTTCCTTATCAGTCTATTGTGCAACACAATGTTGAAGGCCTTGCTAAAGTCCAGATAGGCCATGTCCACTGCACTCCCCTGATCTATTTCCCTGGTCACTCAGTTGAAGAAATCAATCAGATTTATCTTGCATGATGTCACCCATGAATCCATGTTACCTATGGTTTTGCAGCCACTGGATTCAATCCACACTAGCAACCATTCTTTTAACATAGTTTCCATTAATTACCACACTACTGAAGTGAGACTGACCAGCTTATAGTTGCTTACCCCCTCCCTGCTGCCGTTCTCATGTACAGAGACCATGTCTGCTCTCCTTGAGTCCCCTGGAACCACACCTGTTTCCAGAGAGCTGTTAAATAAGACCATCAGTGGGGCAGCTAGCACCTCCTTGAGTTACTTTACTACTCTTTGGTGTATCCTGGTTGTTCCCATAGCTGTATCCACTTTCAGATCTGCAAGTCCCTTCAGGACTCCTTCTTCTGAAAATGAACTTGTGTCTATCTCGCCCCTTTGTTCCTGCTGCTCCCTGGTGGTCCATCTCCCCTTCCTCATCTGTGAAGGCTGAGCATAAGTACCTGTTCAGGATGTCTTCCATTTCCTGGTCCACTTCTGTGCAGTCCCCCAGCTACCCTCTTAATCCTCTCTGTCCCTCCCATTGCCTCCTTCTTCTCTTTTGTACTTGAAGAAAGTCTTATCTCCTTTACTTACCCTATTGGCTATCCATTCCTTTGTCTGTCCCTTTGCTTCTCTCACTGGTTTTCTGGCTTCCCTCTGTTTTACTTGGTACACCTCCCTGTCTTATACTTCCTGAATGTTACCCTTTTTTCCTTCACCACCGT
Organism: Neoceratodus forsteri; assembly: GCA_016271365.2. NCBI lineage: Eukaryota > Metazoa > Chordata > Ceratodontiformes > Ceratodontidae > Neoceratodus > Neoceratodus forsteri. The sequence continues at coordinate 1,380,413,796 of CM028130.1, forward strand.
GGCTACTTCCCTAGGGAACCATAATGTTCTCTTTTTCTGAACTGTTTCTACTCACTTCCTTCATGCAGAGGCTTGTTACCTTAATTATGCCCACCCTTATTTTTCCCTACTGTACCTCCACCACTCTTTGACAATCCCCACTATGAAGCAGTTTCTGAGGCAGTCTCTGACTTCTTTAATATCTGCCCTTCTGAAGTCTAGGATGCTTGCCCTCATGTAGTTTGTCTCTGTTCCCATCTTAATGTTACACCACCCTGTACAGTGATCATCACTGCTACCTAGGGGACTGTCCAATGTGATGTCTGCAATGCCATCCCTGATTGTAAACACCAGGTCCAGCACTGCCTGATTCCTAGTAGGTTCGTTGACTAGCTGCATGAGAAAAGCCCATTGTAGGGAGTCAAGGATGAACCTGCTCCTTGCCAAAGCTGCAATTGGAAGGCTCTTATCCACCTCTGGAGGAATGAAGTCACCAACTAATAGCACCTCCTACTTACTTGCTACTATGATGATGGCTTCCCCAAGTGCCTTATTCAACTCCATTCCTTGTGCCGGATGTCTATGTACCACCCCTGTACAGATTGCAGCCCCGGATCCTGTGTACAGAATGACTTCCAACACCTTCAGACCTTCCTTTTCCTCTGGTTGCCCCTGCACTTCTGTGTTCTTGATTCCCCCCTTACATATAGTAAACCCCCCCTTGCCCTTGTCCCTTAACTGTCCTCCGGAAAAGAGAGCAACCTGCTATAGCCATGTCCCACTCATGGTTGTCAGTGCACCATGACTCCATTTTGCCCACAAGATCCAAGATTGTCTCAAGCTTTTGCCTCCAGGTCTGGAGTTTTACTTCCCAGACTCCTTGCACTGGCACACAGGGCTGTGTGTATCTTATTCCATCCCTGCTTGCTTCTCTGCTTCCCCTTCTGTCTGAGCTGTTCCCCGACACTCCCACGGACTCACCTCTTCCCTTATTACTGTACCATCTCTGTTACCTGTATCTTTTATGCTGTCCTCTGCCTTGTCTACATCCCTGTCTTCTTGCTTCCCTGCCCCAGGGGAATTTACTGCCATCAGGCCCAAGATCTTAAATACTCCTATATTCAAAGTGGTATAGTATAATAAGTTTGTCTTAAGAAATGTGACATTTTTCTTACCACTTAGACATATTAGTCTGTTGCATCATATTGAGATATATAAAAATGATTTTATGGGGGGGTCTTTACAGATAAAAACAAACTCAGTCTCCCTCTCATCGTATTAGTGGTTAAATGGGATTAAGCAGCATAGCTGGGAGGGTGAGGGCCCTATGATACTTGGTTGCACCTATGAACTGGAGTTGCAGGACACTTTTTATTAGCATTTATGGCTGAAAGTTCAAAGGTCTACATTTATAGGGATGGGGTATAGGGTACACGTATGTATACAATGTATGTACTGTAGGCCCCAGATCATACAATAAATCTATTATCTGGGACCTACTGTGCAAATAGCAGAGCTAAAGTGAGAATAACACATTTATATTTCACCTGTCTATATCAGAATACTGCATATTATTTTCACTTGCCTATGTCATAGTACAAGAGAACTGTCAATCATTTTGATTGACATCCCATTCTGGCCAATCTGAGAATAAATCTGGCACCTAACTGCAGCCAATACAAATCCTGAGTTACAAATGAAAACCCTGCTCACCTGCCATCTTGATTCCCTGCGTCACCACAGTGCAGACTGATAGATAAAAAATCTTAATGTTGTTTTAGCCTATTTTGCCCTGCTATTCTTGTCCATTTTTTATGTTTTTCACCCCAGAGCCAGCATTTCTGGCTTCACTATTTGCGGCTGCTTTCCCACTTTAGAACCACTTAGCTCCACAGTTCATAGTTGATCGCCCACTTTGGAACCACTTGCTTTTAAAAACACAGCAGCTGAATTAAAATGCCACAGTTTGTGCTCACTTGTCTGCTCTGGAACCAGATGCTGGAGGTAAAATTTAGTAGTGGTGGTAGTAGTAGTAGTAGTAAAACTTTTACTAATAATTATAATAATAGAATCGGATACTCAATTGAGCAAAGCTCATTTCCAATGAGGTCCATAAATAAGTCCACAAGGTACATTTAAGTATTTAGGTAGGGGGCCCAGTACTTTTGTAAGGAGTATCTAGCTTGCAAAGCACTTTTTGGGGGGAGGCTAGACTTTTGTACAGGGGTCCAACCTGCACTGCACTGCTAGTGAGGGGATGACTGTGACAATAAACACAGAAAAAAAAATAATATAAATGTTTTTAACACAGAACATTGTGTACACAGAACACAGAATGGCCATTGTTGAAATATAATATTTATTTCCATTCATGACAGGGTGGGACTTTTATTATTCAATTGTGGCTTCACCACTTGTGATTTAATGGCCTGCCCCCTCACTCATGGAAATAAATAATACATTTGAACCCAGGCAATTGTATATCCTTATGTATATACCATAAGTAGTTCTGTAAATAGATATTATTTTAACTCAGCTGCTAACATATGTTTTGGTCTGGGTTGGGGGGGTTACTTAGATATCACCTTATGATATTTAGTTATTTTCAATCAGAAAAGACACTGAGTTGTAACATCTCATTTTCGGGGGGGGGTTGTTGTTACATATACTTTTTTTTGAGAGGGAAGTGCTGACAAGAACACCTGGAACAATCCCTTATTCTTACGACAATTGCCAACTTCAGCTTCCTACTAGAGAGCTACTTGCAATGGCAGGAGAGACCTCAGTCTGGCATTTCATTAATGCACTGCGACCCCCCCCAGTGGTGTACTGTCTACAGTGTCAGTAGTGGGAACTAGCCCAAGGTCCTTGTGTAGGAGTCAAACCTGTGGCCTTTTATTCTCCCACTCCTGAGTGCCAGCTACTGAGCCATTGACACTGCACCATGAAATGCCTTACACAGCAAAAAGTTAATTAGAAAGTTTGATTGCAGTAGAAATCAGAATTTTGCATTCGGTTAGCAGGGGAATTGAAGTGAGCAGATGGCTTTGAAGGATTATAAATTCTTCACGGGGATTGAGAAATCGAGGAGAAAGGGGGGAGGACCTGGCAAAGCTCCAAACAAAATCTGTATTTAGACCCCTGTGTTTATCAAGTTTCCGCTATTGTTTTCTTTAATTCTGTTCCAATCTGTTTCTACCTTTTGTTACTAAGTTGCAATTTTGAATAGTTTGAAAGTAATTCCATGGGACATAGGGCTCAGTGGCACAGCAAAAAGTAAAATGACCCTATCTTATATTTGCTGGTATTTTGCAGATGTACTACAGTTTTTTTTTGTAAGAGCCACAACTCACACAGCCTGAACATGGTAAAGCAAGGCAAGGCAGACTTTACTTATAGAGTGCCCAATGCTGAAGGCTCTGAGTGCTTTATATAAAACAGTAGCAGAGGCAGGGTAAAAATCTACACCATAAAATATGGCCAACTAATAAAAGTGCAAATCAAGTAAATCAAATTCCAAACACTTAAAATTGTGTCAGGTATCTTGAATAGTATTCACTGGGATGGCCAGGGCAAAAATATATTCTTTGAAGCCTCTTTTAAATGCCTCGACTGATGGGGCTTCCCTGAGTGAAGATGGTAGAGCATTCCACAGGACTGGGCTGGCGACACTAAAAGCTCTGTCACCAGAAGTTTTCAGCCTGGTCATGGGCACTTCAAGGAGGCCCCTGGACGAGGAGTGGAGGGAGTACAAAGAGGAGACATAAATAAGATACGGTAAAATTGTAACATATTTGGTGGAGGCATATACTGTACAAGGCATCCTACAATTTCAAGGCCAAAGTATTGGTGATAATTTGTTGCAAAACCTCTGCCTAGCAGGGTCTTTCATATATATTCAGATCCATGAGGCCATTAAATTATTGTTAGTGATAAACTGTAGACCCATTCCTGGTTACGTTTTTTTGTCATGCAATTTATTTACTCATGAAAGCATAGCTAAGATGTAGCATCTTGTTTCCACTGGATTCCTGTTTCTACCCATTTATGCAGCTGGGTGAACTGGAGTACAGAAAGCTAATGTGACTTATCTAAGGTCATACACTGAGTATTTGACTCTAGTGGAGTTGGAACCTGCAGTCTCTCAGTTCCCAAGTCAGTACTCTAACCATTATTTCACACTGCCACAGTCTATGCTCACCTAATTGAGGACATAGCTTTTTTCTAAACATGTTCTTCCCATTGACCACATTATCTTGCTCACATATAGTTAGGAATAGGGGTAGGGGTAACTGCTATTAAATCCTAAACTGGAAAAAATCCAGTGAAGCATGGAAATATGAAACTCCAATGGTGAAAGGCACATTCCATGCAAGTAAGACACCAACAAGGATTGATTTTATTTTTAATTCAGACACCTGGCTCATCTCAGACCATCATTTAGTTTTGTTGACTGTGATCGCTGGAAGAATCCTTCACTCTGACTGGTAGTGGAGTTTTGATCTATTGTTTCTGCAAGCTTGCACATTTATTGATTTCATTCAGGAATACTTTCCCCTATTATGTGAGAAAATAACCCCCTCAGACAACTGAAAGCAAATTCTGCTAAACAAGTTGAGTACTTTATTTGAGGCCATATCATTTTATACACTGACCATAAGTATACACTGGGTAGTACAGAGATTAACAAGCTGGAGTTCTAGTCTAAAATCTGTGACAATTAGGTCTTTTTGGTGCAGTATTATCCACTGCTAGGCAATTTAAATAACAAATCGTAGTGAGTAAGAAATAATGTGACTGAATGGGAACTAAACCAAAGCCCCCAGAATACTATCCCAGTGCTTTAACCACTGAGATACTGAATCAAATGGTTGGACCTGAGGTTCCCATACACAATTCCTTTCTCTGGTATTACATATCCTAGAACTAGAAATAATCAAGATGACATTGAAATGTTTCTGATGCAGTATTAGCCACTGCTAGGCAATTCAAAACACAAATTGTAGTGAGAAAGAAATAGTGTGACCTGCTGGGAATTGAACCTAGGGCCCCCAGATTAGGAATACTGTCCTACTGCTCTAACCACTGAGCTGCAGGCTCACATGGCTGGACCCTACGTTCTCAGACACACTTCCTCTCTCTGGTATTACATATCCTGCATAGATTAAACACTGGGAGGTTGAAGTCTCACAATAAAATCCTTATACCTTTTACTTAAAGAAGAAAGTGAGAGCCTCTTATAATGTTGTGATTAATCAATGAGCTGAGCATAGCATCATGTACAGAACAGTTAATCCAAATGATATGCCAATGGGGATAAAGCAGGAAAGCATTTCATTTCAGACACGAACAGACAGAGCAGGCCATGTACCTGAAATTTATAATAAGGCAAGGGAGTCAAGTGTTTAGAATGAATTGGTCAAGTACGTGTTTACATTTTTTTCTTAAAATTATACAGTACAGACTACATAAAGAAAAGTAGGAACTTAGAGTAAATTAATTTATAGACCTCCTTTTAATACCGATAATATATTCTGAAGCCAAAATGCAACTAGGTAGGACATCACAGAAACAGCAATTCAAGGGATTCTTAACTGTATGCCAACAGGCACATCTCATACCAAATTGTGTGGTAACTGAATTCTGTTGCCTGTTTCATACCAGTTTCTTCTATTTTTGTAGGAAGTGCTCAAAAAGTCTTTCTAGAATAGCAAATGTCCCCATTCTATAAACTAAGCAATAATTATTGTTTGGTCAAAACCTGGAATATCTCCTTTATAATGCTCCTCTTGCTGTTCCATTTTCCTACACAGTGTACTGCAGACTATACACATTTGGCAAAAGCACTGGAACTACACCTTAATCTGTAATTCCTCAGTGTAATTCAGCACAGCAAAATGAAAGTAGGATGAAGTGTAACTTCTGCCAGTGGAATTTGGAGAAAATTATAATTTTGCTTCAGTAAAATTTTTCAAAATCTCAGTAGCCATTTTTATGTTGATCGCGTGCATGCGCAAGAAACACGTTGCATCAGCTTTCTCCACAAGCAGGTTGTGGAGGCGTGGCACTGTAGTGCCCAATGCCCCCACAGCCTGCAAAGGCTTTTCCCTTTCTCCCAATGCCGTGGCATGCTGCTGCTGACACTAGTTCAGCCAGCATGCCACAACTTTCTAAAAAGTCAGCTGTTGCAATCAGGGGCTGCCTCGTCATTGCAGCGTCAGCCATCCGCTGCAATGAGGGAGCAACCCGTCATTGCAGGGCGGGATGTAGGATCTGTGATATTGTTTGTGAACATGGCGGCAGCTTTCCACTGTATTTATAAACAGTATGTACCCCCCCATGTTTATTTGCCGAATGGGGAGCCCACTCCCCGTCGGCATAATGTAACCCCCAGTTTTATTGCTTGCTGACAGGGTGCCCAATCCCAGTCGGCAGAAATGAATTCCCACCCCCTTTGTTACAGCTGCCCCTCCAAATATTCTCTCTGGTGGCATGCTGGGAGCCCACCCAGCATGCCACATGCCCCTTTTATTGTTTGCCAATGGGGGTGCCCAATCCCCAGTCGGCTACAGCTGCCCCCCCAAAACAAGGGTCTGGTGGTATGCTGGGAGCCCACCCCAGCATGCCACATGCCCCTGTAAATGAAAAATGGTCCCACAAAATCTTTTTTGGTTTTTGTACCTGAAAAAATGGAAACGGTCCCTCGTAGTCTCCCTGCCCGTCACAACCCGCACCCACCCACTGCGCACCCTGCCTCCCCACACCCCCCATACCCCATACTTAACTCTGGAGTCTGGCGCGATGATCTTCGCAGGACCGGGAACACATCTGCACTCTTCAAAGCCGACCGCGAATTAAGGAAATGCCGGTAAGCTGTATAATGTAATAAATATGTGTTTTTAAACTTTAGTGCATATCTCAGGCATTTTTGGGAATTATTTCACCAAATTTTCAACATGGGTTTTTTGGGACCCCTCATCATTAATTATTGAACTGTCATGGCTTTAATTGGCCCCAAAAGGTGGTTTTGTGGTCACTGCGCTGAATCACCCTTTGGGGATGATTAACGAAATGACAGTGCCAGTGTTCATGAGGTGGGCTCTCAAAAAGCCTATGTTGCAAATTTGGTGGAAAAAATAAAAAAAAATACTGTTTTACGAGCATGCATTACGCAGTTGCTACATACGCTCATAACTTTGTGAATTTACAATATTTTCATGCCAGATTTTCAACGTTGGCATTTTGTCACACCTCCTTGTGAGCAGTACAGCTGTCATTGTTCACATCCTGGCCAAATGTGTTTTTGCACTTCCGCACAGAATAGCATGGTTGCTGTGAGAAATCAGTGTTCAGGACAGATTAAGAAAATGACAGTGACACTGTTCATGAGTAGAGGACTAAAATGCATATGTTGAAAATTTGGTAAACGATCTCCATAAAATGACTGTGTTACTTAGCATGCGCTAAAAAGAAGGCTGGTATGCACAGAATCTCCTTTGCAAATTTCTAACATTTCACTCCAGATTTTCAACATTGCCATTTTCCCAGACCTACTTATGAACAGTTCAGCTGTCATTTTTCCCATCCTGGCCGAAATGTGTTTTCACACTTCTGGGGCAGAATAGAGTGGTCGCTGCGGGAAATCACTGCTTGGGACAGATTAAGAAAATGACAATGATACTGTTCATGAGCAGAGGTCCTAAAATGCCTATGTTGAAAATTTAGTGATGATAGCCCATCAATTGACTGTGTTACAAGTGTGTGTTGTGCACTTTCCACGCACCTTTGTAACTTCACAGATTTGTAATATTGTCACACCAGATTTTCAACAGTGCCATGTTTTCACACCTCCTTATAAGCAGTACAGCTGTCATTTTTCACATCCTGACCGAAATGTGTTTTCACAGTTCTGGTGTGGAATAACGTGGTCACTGTGGGAAATCAGTGTTCCGGACAGATTAAGAAAATGACAGTGGCACTGTTCATAAGCAGAGGTCCTAAAATCTCTATGTTGAAAATTTGGTGACGAAACTCCATACCATGACTCTGTTACAAGCATGTGTTGAACTGTTTCCATGCACCCTTGTAACTTCACAAATCTGTAATGCTGTCACTCCACATTTTCAACAGTGGCATTTTTTCACAACTCCTTATGAACACAACAGCTGTCATTTTTCACATCCTGGCTAAAATATGTTTTTGCTCTCCTGTGGACAATAGCACGGTCACTGTGGGAAATCAATATATGGGACAAGATTAAGATCAACCGAGTGAGAGGGGGGAGTGACCGAGCTCAACCTAGCTCTGTTGGGACTGCTGCAAATTTGTTTGTGGCAGACAAAGGCCCCAACACAAGAGCACAGTACAAAAGGACAGCCTGCAGCACTGGGAAAAACAGAACGAGAGAGCGAGTGAGGGAGGGGGAGTGAGCGAACTCACTGAAGCCCTGTCAGGACTGCTGCAGATTTCTTTGTGGGCAGAAAAAGGCGTCAATACAGGCATAGAGGCCCAGTACAAAAGGCCAGCCTGCAGAAGTGGGAGAAACAGTACGAGTGAGTGAGACAAGGGGACTTACTGAGCTCAACGGAGCTCTGTTAAGACTGCTAGGATTTCTTTGTGGGCAGAAAAAGGTGCCAATGCAGGCAGGAGCCCTATACAAAAGGGCAGCATGCAGTGCCAGGACAAACAGAATGAGCGATGAGAGATGGAGACTGAGCTACCTCAATGGAGCTCTGTCGGGACAGCTGCGGATTTCTTTGTGGACAGACAAAGGTGCCAACACAGCCAGGAGCTCCATGCAAAAGCGTAGTCTGTGGCGCCAAGAGAAACAGAACGAGCGAGTGACAGAGCAGTAGTGAGTGAGCTCAACGGAGCTCTAGTGTGACTGCTGCAGATTTCTTTGTGGACAGAAAATGCGGCAACTCAGGCAGAAGCTCAGTACAAAAGGTCAGCTTGCAGCGCCAGCAGAAATGGAATGCGAGAGTGACAGGGAGGAGTGAGTGAGCTCAGTGATGCTGTGTCGGGACTGCTTCAGATTTCCTTCTGGCCAGAAAAAGCAGTCAATGCAGGCAGGAGCCCAGTACAAAAGGGCAGCCTGCAGTGCCAAGAGACATGGAAGGAAGCGAGTGAGGGAGGGGGAGTCTGTGAGCTCAACAGGGCTTTGTTGGGACTGCTGCAGATTTGTTTGTGGGCAGAAAAAGGCAGCAATGCATGCAGGGGCCCAGTACAAAAGGGCAGCCTGCAGTGGCAGGAAAACCAGAATGAGTGAGTGAGTGAGTGAGCTCAAGAGAGCTGTATTGTAACTGCTGCAAATTTCTTTGTGGGCATAAGAAGGCAGCAATGCAGGCAGGAGCCAAGCAGAAAAGGGCAGCCTGCAGTGCCGGCACAAAAGAATGAGTTAGTGAGAGAAGGGGACTGAGCGAGCTCAATGGAGCTTTGTTGGGACTGACATAACATGACTGTGTTACAAGCGTGCATTGAACTGTTTCCACGTACCCTTGTAATTTCACAAATTTGTAATACTGTCACTCCACATTTTCAACAGTGGCATTTTTTCACAACTCCTTATGAACACTACAGCTGTCATTTTTCACATCCTGGCTAAAATATGTTTTTGTACTCCTGCTGGACAATAGCACGGTCACTCTGGGAAATCAGTGTTTGTGACAGATTAAGATTGACCAAGTGGTGGGGGGGGGAGTGACCGAGCCCCAACACAAGAGCACAGTACAAAAGGGCATCCTGCAGCACTGGGAGAAACAGAACAAGAGAGTGAGTGGGGGAAGGGGAGTGAGCGAACTCACGGAAGCGCTGTCAGAACTGCTGCGGATTTCTTTGTGGGCAGAAAAAGGCATCACTACAGTCAGGGGCTCAGTACAAAAGGGCATCCTGCAGCAGTGGGACAAACAGTATGAGCGAGTGAGACAAGGGGACATAGTGAGCTCAATGGAGCTTTGTTGGGACTGCTGCAGATTTCTTTGTAGGCAGAAAAAGGCACCAACAGAGGCAGGAGCCCAGTACAAAAGGGCAGCCTGCAGCACCAGGAGAACTAGAATGAGTGGAGTGAGTGAGTGAGTGAGTGAATGAGTGAGTGAGTGAGTGAGACAGGTGGAGTGAGCGACCTCAACGGAGCTCTGTCAGGACAGCTGTGGATTTCTTTGTGGGTGGAAAAAGCCACTAACACAGGCAGGAGTCCAGTACAAAAAGGCAGCCTGCAGCGCCAGGAGAAACAGAATGAACGAGTGAGAGAGGGGGAGTGAGCCACCTCAATGGAACTCTGTCCAGACAGCTGCGTATTTCTTCCTCAGCAGAACAAGGTGCCAATGCACGCAGCAGCCCAGTACAAAAGAGCAGCCTACAGCACCGGAACAAACAGACTGAGCCAATGACAGAGGGCCACTGCACGTGCTCAACAGACCAACGCAATCAACTTTCGGCATTGACAAATGCTTGTTTGAAATTGCATCAAATATCACCAAATCTGACAAGTATTGATTCCCACTACACCACAGACACATATGCCTGGTTTCAGATCTGTAGTATGAAGGGATGTGAGTTATAAGTAGCCCCACTGTCATGATTTTTAACCCTTTAACTGCTGGTCAGTGGCATAAATTTAGACCACTTGCTTCTGGTGATTTTTCTGAAATATAGACCCCATATATGAATCCTTACATATTTTTTTTATGTCTGAGTTATCATAATGAAATTGTCAGAATATAATATTAGGACCATTAGCTGCAACCATGTATAATATTGTTGTTTTCCCTTTTATAGAAAAGTGAACAATGTAATCATGTATACTGTATGTACCAAAAAAAAGCTGTCTCCAATTATGATTTTTTATGTCCAGTCCATGTTATGCACTATATGTTGAGAAAAGAAGATAACTGTAACTCAGAGTAAGTTTTTCTTTTTATTAAATAATCTGGAACAAATGTAAGACATTAAACACATATGTTCATGTTATCTCTATTTTTACAACTCATTACGTCAAAAAGAAAATAGCTTCAACTCAGATTAAGTTGTTTTTTAGTCTGACAACAAATATAAGAAACAAAAGATACATTTTCATAGTATTTCTATTTTTTACCACTCACTTCATCAATGTACTCTGTAGTTGTTCCAAAAAGTCAGTCAGATTTTGGTTAATTGTTATGAATCGAAATGTGGAATAAAGGCATTGAACATCATAATCATTTTTGGAAAATGTCTTTTTTTTCATTCAAAACATAAAGTTTTTAAGATCACAAAACTTATAAACTACAAATTATAATCATAAACTCAGTGCAGAACTTCAGAACTGGTCAAACACACAACTGAACCATTTTTTTTTACCACTTTTGTAATTTTTTTTATTGGCTTATTAGCTTAACTTAGTGCAGTTAATTTTTCCTTGTGGTACTGTTTTTGGAGGCAGCATAGCGATGTGGTTTAGGACACTGAGCTGCAAACCTAGAGACCTGGGTTTGATTCTCACAGCCCCCACTTGCATACTCTGTGATCCTGAGCAAGTCATTTAACTTTCCTATGCTCCAGGTCACACCTAGAAACAAGCTTTGACTCAGTGTACCTCTCCTGTTAAACAATTTCCCATTTACCTTTATTTTAGTTTTTATTTCATGCAAAATACCTTAGGCAGCACCTATTTTCAATGGATTAAGAGTCAGGTATACGGGCATTAAAGTATGTCCATACAGAGATTATAAGTAAACCCAAAGTACAGTAACTGTAATAGGATACAGATTATTGGGCATATAAGTGCAGTATACATAAGGATACACTGTTGTGATTACAGAATAGTTCCTAAAAGTATTTATATGTTATGGAAGTAGTACGCATAATCAACAGTTAATATGTACATGATGTAACAGAGTTACACTGTTAGAAACAAATAACTCTATATTAGAGGAAGGTTTACTAAGGCAGACCAGAAGTGTCTATGATATGAACAAGAACAACTTTGCACAAACAGTCATGTGACTTTTAGCAAAGTACAAATTTAGTCAGTATATGTAGCCAATACAATTGGTAGAAATATCATTGACTGACATGGATACTTGGATAACTGTGCTCAATATTTATAAAGCAATATATCACATAATGCATTCTAAGTAATATTCTTGTTACAGAGACAGTCGACTAAAAAAAAGTTTTAAAACTAGGGCTGGGTGAAATTAGCAAATTTTGATTTCATGGATTTTTTCATGAAATTCTGAAACATTTCATAAAATTTCACAAAATTCTTTCTAATTTGTCTGTTTTTTAATTGGCCATGACTTGGTCAGTTTTATAGCTAGACATCTGAAGTGTGCACACATATTGTTGTGGAGAGGCCCTAAAAAGATGTCAAATTTCATGGCATTTGCATGAGAGGAGGGGAAGTTATAGGGGATCAGAATGTGGCAATTTTTTATTCATGTGAAAATGTCAGAAAATACTTCTGTGCTTAAAGGTAACACATTAGTCACCTTTGGAGCTAGATAATTGAACATTTATATTCATACTTTCTTGGAAGAATCATAGAAACTGTTAAATAGAGAGGTAATTGGTTATGTAAATTGTAAGTTATAGGCATTCAACATGTTACAATTCATTTGTTAAATTGTGTGAACATTTTTTAAATATTTGTATATGTATAGCTCCACTGCTATTGTAGGTATTCTCTAAAGATTTGGCAGGCATACCAAAGTAAATATGTCCTTGAATCTAATCAAGCTGGGGAATGTGATTAAGTAGGTTAAAATTCATTGTTGATACAATAGAAATTACTAATTGGAAAAATTTACTTACAAATTCATGGACACATAATAGGTAATGCCACTAGAGTTCCACTTGGTGAATTTAACTTCACAAAGTACTTATCTCCACTGAATCACCTTCTCTGCACTAGCATAATGGCCCTGCAGTACCCCTTCAACACTCCTGCAACAGTGATACCCAGTATCATGCTCCATCATGACTAAAGGTATCCAGATATTTGTGTCACAATGGCCTAAGTTACAACTAGTTGTAATTCTTGGCATCACTTAGTTTCACTATTTTCAAATAGTAAAAATATACATTGTTATCTACAGGGCTGTTAAAGAGCCAGCAGGTGCATTGTACAGAAACAATACTGCACATACATGTGCTTCCACACGTCATTAATTTAGTGAGCTACATTGATTATGTGGCATATTGCAAGAACACAGGGTAGTGTAGAGTGATGTCCATGACTCTTCTTCATGGTTTGTCTCTCGACAGTAATTTGACACTTGACACCACTATACATTTATTATGGAGCCTCCTATGAATGCTACCTTACTGATACTTTACCCAGCCTTTACCTTCCTCTACAGTGGCAACTCAAGTGTACTACTGGGCAAAATGTATGGACATGGCTTTGACAAAAGTATTGCAACATTCTGATATTTCACAAAAGCTCATGAATTGCAACTTTAATTATTGGCATTTTGGAATATTTAGCTGCTTATAACTTGGTCAGCCTTTAAGCAAAAGATTAGAGAGCTGACACACAAAGATTCTTTTTTTTGTTTATTTTTGTTTTCTTTCCTCCAAGCCAGCAGCTTGTCTCCCTGTGATATACCCTGTTCACAGGGATATAGCCTGATCAGGCAGAACAATGGCATCATTCAGTTGACTGCCAAGGTTTTCTCCACTTTTTCCCTTCCCATGTCAGCTGGTTGGGGCAGTGCCTCTGTCAACCTCGCACAGCCACAGCTTTCCCTGTGGCAAGAGAATGCTCACTGGCCCAGCCACAGGGATCACTGTGTTAGTGGAACCTGATGCCAAAGCTCTGAAACTGAGATGTACTGCCATGTGGCAGCTGTTTCAGCCATGGCCTGCCTCCCAATGTGATTTCCAGGGCACGGTTGTGAACCTTGGCTGTCAGCATGATGCTGTGCTGCTGGGCCATGGAGCTGGCCTGAAAGCCTAATATGTATGGTCAATGAACCTAAGAAAATTGATAATATTCCATGTTCTAATTTTGAAGTTATAGGAACTTAAAATTCTATAGTTTACATAATTGCAAACTGTTATTTTAAAATTGCCAAATGTTTGGATGATTATAACCCAGTCACCTTTAAAACTAGAGATCTGAAACTTGGTACACATATATATGGGCCTTAGGCAGCAAAATATAATTTTGCCAGCAAAATTCCAATGAAATCATGAATTTTACCACATGAAATATTTCACGGAGTTTGTGCATTCCACAAAATATTTCACAGGTGTGAAATGCAGAATTGAAGTGCTCAGTAAGCACTTCAAAATACATTTATGAAGTTTTTATATGGGGAATTCTTCTTTCTGAGGGAAATATTTTTTTTTTCATTTGCTACCATCTTGTTTTCTATTTTTCTTCAAAAAATACTTTGAAGAGGGAAAAAAACAGCATTGTGGAGGGAGACCAGTACATGTATGTTGGTCATCGGGTCCTACTTAAGTGGATTCTTCATTTAAGAGTTGGAAAAATGGGCCAGAAAGGTGTTCTTTGTTTGTTAATGTATTTTTTGTTTTTTTTTGTGACTCATTGTGCTTTGTTTGCATTGGATCAAAAGAAAAACAGTGTGGGGGGATATTTTTTTTGCCATCTCCTAGCATCCACACCATTTGGAATTTTTGTCTGCCATTTTTAGGATGGAAAGGGCTTTGACTAGAGATGTTTCATTTGTTGGTTTGGGAAAAAAATATTAATTCAGTCTAAAGTTATTTATATTTAAAATTATGTATTCTAAGTGTGGTAGAGCAAGAGCATATCCACCACACAGGGACTCGAGGCTGCCACAGACCTTATTCACCCCAGCTGGGCTCTGCTGTGAAACAGAACACTGCTGCTGCCTACTGCTGAAGTTGCTGCTTGCAAAACACTGCTGCTGACCACTGCTGAAGCTGCTGCTTGCAAAAAGGAAGTCTTCTCTGGCATGCAGCAGCAGCTCTCTAAGCCAATATGGAAGCTGCAAAACCTGAACAAAGGAAAGCCTGCCAACACAGGATATTTAAATTGCAGCATCTATTCCTTGTTCTGCCACAATCTGCACTGGTTTCAGAGTGGGTCGAGAGGGAATCAGTAATTCAGCAGAGCCCTCCCCACAACATGTGCAGAAGCCTGAGAACAGATCCAGCACACAGGGACTCGGGGTTGCCACAGACCTGAGGCTTGCCCCTCCTGGATTCTGCTGTGAAGCTGAACATTGCTGCTGCCTACTGCTGAAGTTAATGCTCACAAAACACTGCTGCTGCCTACTGCTGAAGCTGCTGCTCGCAAACACTGCTACTGCCTAGTACCTACTGCTGAAACTGCTGCTTGGAAAAAGGAAGACCTTTGACATGCAGTAGCAGTTCCATAAGCCTAGGGGAGCTGCAAAACTTGAACAAATTAAAGTCTGCCAAAACAGGGCATTTGAATTGCAGTTTCTGTTCTTTGCTCTGCTACAGTTTGCATTGGTCTTGCAGCAGGTTGAGAGTGAATCTATAATTCAGTGGTGCCCCCCCCACACCAAAATGGATTCTGAAGCCAGAGAGTGGATCCAGCACACATGGACTCAGGGCTGCCACAGATCTGGGGTGTGCCACTGCTGGTTTATGCCATGGAGCAGAACACTGCTGCTGCCTACTGCTGAAGCTGCCACTGGCAAAAAGGAACTACTTTCACACCCACTAACCAAGTACCCTCCCATGCTCAACAAACCTTGTTATAGCTTAGAGCTGTAGAAGGTCATTATGGAAAGGAGGAGTTAGAAACCTGACTCAGAAACTCAGGAACTCAGAATGTTAAAGACAAACTGTATTTGATTGCATTTAGAGACGTATTTGGTTGCATTTAGAGTAGAGATGGGCAAAATCTGCAAATATTGTTCTGTGAAATATTTTGTGGGTGCAAAATGCAGAATTTCACCAGTGAAATGTGGAATTTTTCTGGTGAAATTTTGCATGTTGCCAGCAGAATTTTGCATCCATGAAATATTTAGTGAAATGAGTGAATTTTGTGAAATATTTCTTAGATTGAAATTTGAGAATTTTGCCCATCTCTAATGGGCCTTGTGAAAGTCAACATAATAAGAGTAGTGCAGTTTGGACTAATACTTAGAAATGCTGCTGTTTATATAATTAAGAAATGTAATTTTAAAATTTCTGAATGTTTGGAAGCTTATAACACAGTCACCCGTAATGATAGCAATCTGAGACTCGGTACACATCTGTATGGGCCTTTGATAAGTCAATGGGTCAAATGTGGTGCAAATTTTACTAATACATTTGAAATCAGATGGACATAACTGAAATCACAATTTTGTCAAAATTGTGCCAACTTTTTGTAGCAATGCTGTGAAATTTCATAGATGCTAAATCTGCATTTCACCAGAATTTCACTGGTGGAAGATAAATTTCGACCGGCTCTATTCAGAACTCTAACATCTGTTTGTGCAGCTTTAGCCACAGTAAATATGGCCAAAATACTGTACCAAGTTTGTATAACACTGCAACACGCTGTTTAATGTAACACTAGGAAAACAGGCATTTCAGTTTATGAAATAAGTTTATTTACTCTGAAGGAAAAAAAATGACAGTTTGTCTGCTTGTCCATAATCCTTTACTATGTGATATATTTTGAAACACATTCCAAAACAAAATGACCAGGACAGAAGTACCAATTTTCAGAATCTCCTCGACATGTTCCTCTCTTCTGTTTCGAGCCACTGGCTATTAGGCAGCAGGAGTCCTTAGCAGATCAAACCCTGTATAGTCTGGTAGGGTTCTTTTTTCTTTGGTATGGGGGGATTTTTGCAGCAAAGTACCTGGAAACAAGGTATATTTCTGTGTTTGCACTTGAAACATATCTGTAACTAACAATAACATTGCAAAAGTAAGTTTCCACAAGCTCTTCCATAAGCTGAATGACATAGTGGTAGAGAGAGCCTTCACCACTTTTTTTCTTGTAAGGAACAAAATAATTGAACACCACAGTATCCATTAGGGGGAAGGGTGATTTATCGTACCACTTATGGTTTTCCAAATACATTGTTAGTTCTTCAACATTTGATTAGTGACATCCATCCCTCACACCTTACTATTGTACTGTAGTACAGCATCGGTTTGCTCTTGGGAGTTCCATCATGTTTGTTATTGCATATTACAGTGTCACCCTTATTCAAATGTAGTTGGCATGTGTGCAGTCTGTGCTTAATTATACCTTGCTCACCACATGATTTCTTTCATTTGTGGACAGTCATCTGCAACTAGAGATGTTGCAAAATTAAATTTTGCTGGTGAAATTGCTGCAAAATTGGTAACTTCACCACGTGAACCATTTTACAAAATTCTGCAGTTCCATGAAATTTTTTGCTGGGTGTGTCGTTGTGAAATTTCACCTACAGAACATGGAATTTTGACATTAAATGCATAATTTCACCCCAAACTGTAAAATTTCACTCAAATTTTGCTATTCCGTGGATGAAATTTCACATTTCGTGACTGAGATTTCACATTCCACAGACAAAATTTTGCATTTCGCACTGCAAACTATTTAAAGAAAAGCACACATTTTGTGAAATATTTCGCATAACAAAATTTCCTACTTTCGCACAACCCTATCTGCAACTAATGAAATACTCTCTCCAAAATCAAGCCAGGCATTGTGAAACTGTAGTGGTAGCCCTAATCATAATTTATATGCTGTGTCACAGAATTCTGTATTCAGTTCCTGTAAGTACTGCACAAGCTTAGGGCTTGAGAAAAAGTGGTGTGTAAAAGTAATATACCCCTTTCCTGCAACTTCTACAGTTAATCCAAGACTATATTCTCTGACTGGATGAGCTCTCCTCTCCATATTTTCCTCCCCAGGGCCTGTGATGATCTAGTCTAGTGTTATACTTGTAGAGTGATTTTACCTGCTTACACCACATAATTCCACAAATAGCATCCCATCCTACTTGTCACGTAGCTTATAGGTTTTGATACCAAATCAGGAATGTTTCAAGGGCATATATTATTTGAATCCCTGATGGCATTTGAATAGTTTAAAGATTTGCCTGCATGGATGTATCTCGAAGGGGTACATGCTGTCATAAACTTGTTCTTAGAATATCTTAGACACTTCTGATATTCCAAAAACTTGTCAGGGGATGCTGTGGCATTCTCATTATCAATGAAATGCAGGAATTTTAAAACATTGATGAAAATGTCCCTGCTTATAAGTGAGGGCACTATAGAACTGGAAAGGAACTGGTTTGTTGATCAGTAATATGAAAGTTGTGTTTTTTTG
Organism: Neoceratodus forsteri; assembly: GCA_016271365.2. NCBI lineage: Eukaryota > Metazoa > Chordata > Ceratodontiformes > Ceratodontidae > Neoceratodus > Neoceratodus forsteri. The sequence goes on from CM028130.1 coordinate 1,380,432,040, forward strand.
ACCAACACAGTCAACAAATAAATACTAATGAACACATACATTTCAGAGGAACACACTGGGTTCAATGAAGAAGTATGTGAAAAGTCTGTTTGAGTAGTGTTAGACAAACATTATACGATGGCAAGAAAGAATCTTGGACTGTGATTGGTCAGTCTGGGGCTGGACCCATGGTGTTATCCCAGCATGACACCATGGGTCTAGTCTCAGCACTGTCAACCTCCTGACTGATTGTTTGTATTTGCTCCATTTGCTCTATTTGCTTCTTCTCTTAAGAAACAAAAATATTTTCACGCTAACAAAACCAATCTTTAAAATTATTTTTTTATTCTGTATAACAACAAGCCATTGTATAATAGGAATATGCACTCCAGGGTGTGTGTCATGCTGGGATAACACCACACCTGGGACATTGGACGCACTCGGCCTGCAACCTCGTGCCCAACCCCCCAGGCGTGGTGTTATCCCAGCACAACACACACCCTGTCGTGCATTATTCCTTTATTGTTTAACATATTAGCTGGTTTCCACACAAATATTTTTTTATAATGCAGATACTACCATTGGGCTCTGTCTCTGAAAAGATAATTTGGAAACATTGAAATGGTGTTGGGTTTTCAGGCAAAGGGACATTAATCCCAGGAGTTCGTATAAACTGAGATAGTTCTATCTGCTACTAATTTTCGTGCCACAAAATTTCTGATGCACTTTTCTGGTTTTCACTAGTACTGTCTTTTGAAGAATTCTGAGGGATGTGTCTTCTTGCTCTGCCTCTTTCAATGACTCTGCCTCTCCCTTTGGACTTCTTCACTTCTTACAGTTTTGGCATCTTTTGCCACAACCCCTTCTCTTTATCAAGACTGATTCCCTTTCACTTGAGGAGTCTGGTACCCATTCTCTAGCTGACCTTGTTTTGTTTCTTTTCACTTCCTGTGCTTTCTTCCCTTTAAGTTGCTCTGTCAAAAGCCGTGTTTACATGGCAGCAGTGCTCTGAAATCTTCTCTGCTCCCTTCCCACTGTGCTTGCCTAAATGCTGTTTACACAGCCTGCCCTCACTGTGCTGCAGGTCGCTCTGAGGAGGGGACTGTTCATTTACAGAAGAGTTGAGGGAGACAAGCCTTTTTACTGGAGAGAGTGCAGCAAAGCATCTACACCACCATTTAATGCACTTGCTCCTATGCTGATCCTTCAACTGAGTTGGATCAAAAAATTGATCCGAACAGCACATAAGGCACTCTAAAAAGTGTCTATATGGCAGAATTTGCAGTGCATCAACCTCTTTGCAAGGGTTGATGTCCTGCAAATAGGGAAGTGTAAATGGGGCTAAAGTCTGTTTCTGTTACTGGTTCTGACTAGAGGTGTGCGAAGTTGTCAAAATTCACTCGGTGTAAAACTTCATGGATTCTGAGTATTCCGCAAAGTTCTACACCCTGTGAAGTCCCACTTCAAAGAGTTTGGGGCAGATTCATGAAATTTTGAATTCAAAAACTTTAATTCCTGTTACAGTCAATGGTACAGGTGTCCCAGATCTACGAAGCTTGAACTTCACCAGCGAAGTTCAGCAAAATAGTCAAAGTTTGCAATGAACCATGGTATATGAGGTCACATGTTTCTGAACAGCAATGAGAAGTTTGTTTTCTCATTCTATGAGTGCAGTGTATTTGAGGGAGACTTACAGAGCAGAGCTTGAGCTGCAGCTTAGAGTCAAATCTAAAAACATTATATAAAAGAGCATTTTGTTTGTCAAATTCCTTCAGAACTGTTACTGTGAGTGCTCTTTGGACACATAGTAATTTATTTGTGTTACTTTTCTCAGTCCCAAATTGTTTATTTGCAGTATTTAGTTTCCTATTAGAAGTTGTGGCTTTGCGGATTGTGTGGGCCGGGGGAGGGTAGGAAAAGTTTAGAAGGCACAGTTTTCTTCTGAACAAAATCAATTGGCAAGTGCCCTGTCTTTTCTTCAGGAAACAAAATCACTGTCCTCCTGACTGTGATTTAACCTGAGAGATTTTTGTGTGACTGCATGCACAACTGTATTTAGGACAAAAACATTCACTGTGCTCCAGACAACGATTTAAGCCGAGTGATTGTTGTGTCCCTGTGTGCACACCTGTATTTAGGAAAAAAATCACTGTTCTGCAGACGGCGTTTCAAGCTGAGTGTTTGCTGTGTCCCTGCGTGAACAACTGTATGTAGGAAAAACATCACTGTTCTCCAGACAGCGACTTAACCTGAGTGATTGTTGTGTCCCTGCGTGTATGTCTGTATTTAGGAAAAAAATCACTGTTCTCCAGACAGCGATTTGATCCAAGTGATTTTTGTGTCCTTGCATGCACACCTGTATTTAGGGAAAAAAGTCACTGTTCTCCAGACAGCGATTTAAGCTGAGTGATTGTTGTATCTGCTCAGTATTCACAATGCAAGAGCAGGGAGAGATATCTAATCCAGTCAATAGAAGCAATCTGGATAGGGGGTTGATATTAGTCCTTTCATAGAAAAAAGGGTTTAGAAAGAACTCTTAGAACTGAAGGTGGATAAAGCAAAGGGTCCTGATGGAATTCACCCCAGAATTCTAAAAGTACTAAGGAAAGAACAAGTAACACCACTAGCTACCCTTTTTAATAAATTATGGGAGGATGGTGTGATACCTGAGGACTGGAGGAGGGTGGATGTGATTCCCCTTCACAAAAGTGGGAGCAAGACAGAGGCAGGAAACTACAGACCTGTCAGTTTGACCTCAGTGGTAGGGAAAATTATGGAATCACTTCTGAAGGAAAGAATTGTTGAGTAAATAGAGGCCAGTGGGGCACAGGACCAAAGGCAGCTTGGATTCACAGCGGGAAGGTCATGTCAGACAAATCTAATTGATTTCTTTGACTGGGTGACAAAAGCAGTAGACCAGGGAGGGGCTGTGGACATGGCCTACCTAGACTTTATCAAGGTATTTGACACAGTCCCACACAAAAGATTAATAAACAAATTAGCCAGCCTGGGAGTGGGTCCCAGGGTGGTAGCCTGGCTAAAACAATGGTTGGACAACAGAACACAGAGGGTAATAGTAAATGGAGTCCACAGTGAAGAAAGGGGTGTTACTAGTGGGGTACCACAGGGTTCAGTACTGGGGCCAGTCCTTTTTAATGTCTTTATAAGTGACATTGCAGAAGCACTGGAAGGAAAAGCATGTCTCTTTGCAGATGAGACAAAGATCTGCAACAGGGTTGATACGCAGGGTGGGGTGGAAAGGATGAAAAGGGACTTGGCAAGGTTGGAGGAATGGTCAAATGCATGGCAGCTTAGATTCAAGGCAAAGAAGTACAAAGTAATGCACCTGGGAAACAAAAACCCAGAGGAAGAGTACATAATGGGGGTGAGATACTGACAACAGCAAAAATGGAAAGGGACCTGGGGATAGTCATATTAGATGACCTGAAGGTGGGCCAGCATTGTGAGAATGCAGTAAGGAGGGCTGGGGGGATACTGGGATGCATAGGGTGAGGCATCACCAGTAGAAAACAGGAAGTGTTTGGCCCTCTGTACAGACAGTTGGTAAGACTACATCTGGAGTACTGTGTACAGTTCTGGAGACCCCATCTCCGCAAAGACATAGACAGGGTGGAGGCTGTCCAGAGGAGGGCAACCAAAATGGTGCAGGGTCTGCACCAGAAGACACTTGAAGAAATACTAAAGGAGCTAAAAATGTATAGACTTGAGGAAAGAAAGGAGATGGGGGACATGATAGAAACTTTCAAATAACTCAAGGGAATCAATAAAGTCCAAGAGGGTAGCATCTTTCAGAAAAAGAGATGTGCAAGGACAAGTGAGCACAATTTGAAAGATAGAGGGGGGGGGACGGCTCAGAGGTAATTTGAGGAAGTATTTCTTCACTGAGAGGGTTGTAGATGCATGGAACAGCCTTCCTGAGGAGGTCATAGAGTCAAAAACAGTGGGGGAATTTAAGAATGCATGGGACAGACATAAGGCAAGTCTAGTGTGGGGTAGGAGAATGTAGGCTGTTGGTTAACTAGGATCTGCAGCTTATCCGTTAAGTAGGGAAATGGGCAGACTAGGTGGGCCAAGTGATTCTTATCTGCCATCAGATTCTATGTTTCCATGTTTCTATGTGTCCTGCGTGCACACCTGTATTTACAAAAAAAAAATCACTGTTCTCAAGACAGCAATTTAAGCTGAGTGATTGTTGTGTCCCTGCATGCAGAACTGTATTTAGGAAAAGAATCACTGTTCTCCAGACATAGATTTAAGCCAAGTAATTGTTGTGTCCCTGTGTGTGCTGAAGAATGACTGGGAAGAAAAGGGCAACAAATGGGAGAGGCCATGGAGCAGCCACAAAGAATATTTGCCACTTTGTGGTTCCTAATACTAAACCTATTAGTGGTGCAGGAACCAGAAATGTGTCTGTGAGAGCACAGGGACAGCATTCAGATGACTCTGTGCAGGCAGTAGCAGTAGTAGCAAAGTATATGGCCCTGGTGTTGGCTTTTCTGCAGTTACATTTTTCTCTGCAGAATCTGTGGCAGATGTTGATGGATGTCTCAATGTCAAGTGACACAGTGAGAGGAAGCAGCAGCACCACCCTCAAACAAACAACTGTGGGCTTGAAGTCTGTTGGTGCTGAAGTGCAATTTGAAAGTGGTGCTGTTGGTGATGGTAGGTCAGAGGTGGAGCCAGATAATGTTTGTCCATGTCCAGTGAGTGAGTGAGGGTGAGGTGGTGGCACATGTGGAGAAACATGAGGACAACAGTCATGAAGAGGAGATGCAAGTTACAGAGCCTGTGGCACTTGCTACTGAGGCAGACAGACTTGCTGAGGCTAATGAGACTGCCAGCAGTGCCTGCTTTTTTTCCAGACTATGATGTGGATGATGATGATGTATCAGACGACATGGATCTCTCATGGGAGCCAGAAAAGAAGAGGGCAAAACAGGGTATTACAGAGCATGTCTTTCCTGTTGCCTTAGTTGCTAAAACCACCAAGGAGAAGGTCACTCCAACCACTGTTTCTCCCATTTTTTTCTACATTGCTCCAGTCACCCCACAACATGACAAGGAGCAACTCTTCTACTTTGCTATCACAATCACAGTCATCTTAGCACCAAGTAAATACAATGCCCCATAAATTCCTAGTGTGGGATTTTTATCTACTGGACCCATTTGATGAGACAGTGGCAATTTGCCAACTGTGTCAAACCTGAGTATGTCACGGTAAGAAGGGTAGTCATCTTGACACAGGTGGGCAACACACACACACACACCTTAAAAATAGGCACCCAATTCAGTGGCGTCAACACCAGAAAGCAGCCAATGCCAGTGGTGCTGGTACATTCCAATCAGAGGGCAAAGTAAGCAAAATACACACAGCAGCATTACAGGGACATGGAGGTACAGATGAAGAGGAGGACATCATTGTTGTACTGCATGAGGAGGATTCTGGCAGTGAACAAAGTAGTGATCCTAGCATCTGGAGTACTACCCCAACCCAAAATGTGATTGCTACCCTACTAGTTATGAAAAAACAAAAAGCCGCTGAGGTGTTTCGTGCATCAACACAGGCCATGAGCACCCTTGGCATTCCCCAGGCAAGGAGCACCCCCTTACTAGCACAACGACGAGGCAAGCTGTTTGGCACACCACCAGGTGCATCACTGATGGCAGCAGTATCAAGAAAAATTTAGCCAATGCTGACTTCCATTTTGGTTACGCAAATAAAATTCATGCCTAATCATGGTACTTCATGGCATGTGCAGAAATGATTGCTCTGGGTTTGTTGCCATACTCCTTTGTAGAGAATGTAGGATTTAGGTGGTTCGTGGCCCATGCCTTGCCGAAATGGCAGGTGTCATCACGTACATACTTTTCAAAGTGCGCTGTCCCTGAACTGTAGAGTACTATATGTGACATGATACATCATGCCCTATAGCATTCCTCAGCACAGTATGTCCATCGAGCATGGATATATGGACCAGTGGGAAAACATCCGGTAGCTCTTACTTGTACATTTCAGCACACTAGGCACAGGTACCTGAGGTAGCGGCTGATTGGGGGAGAGGCGAGAATTGCACTAGGACAAACTGTGGTGGTAGTAACATGCCTGGTGTAAGGCAACATGCAACACTAACCATGAAGAGTATCCCCGGGTCACACACTGGAGAAAAGATGTTGGAAGGCATACTGAGATTGATCAGTGGCTCCATCCCCATTCTCTGAAAGCTGGATTCATCTCCAGTGATAATGGCTCAAATGTGTGGAAATGCATCACTGATAGGGGATTTGTCAGGGTTCCATCCCTGGCACATTGTCTTAACCTTGTGGGCAGGCTTTCCTTAACCATCATGATATAAAAGATGTTTTGGCTCTTGCCCAATGCATCTGTGCCCACTTTGCACATTCTGCAAAAGCAGGTGACCATCTCCGTGATCTGCAGTTAAAGAACAAGCTGCCTCAGCACCGTTTAATGTTTGACATTGTCACCTGATGGAACTCCATCTTGTACATGGTGGAGCATCTATACCAGCAGTACAAGGCTATATCTGAATATCTGCTAATTCATGCGAGTCGTGACAACAGTGGGGCATCTATGTGTCTCACAACAGAACAGTGGTGCCTAATGGATGGGCTCATCTTGATTATGAGACCCTTCGAGCAAGCAACACAGGCAGTGACTGGGGACGCTGCCTACATCAGTGAGTCCATTCCTGTGCTGTGGGTACTGAGGCAGACACTGCTGAATGTGCAGCAACAGCTGGAGGCAGGTGGTGACAGAGCAATTTGCTCATTAATGGAACACATGCTGTCCACATTAGACTCCAACACCCACATAATGTATAGTATGCAGTCTGAGGAGTTTGGAATTGCAACAGTGCTTGACCCACATTATAAACGTGGGCTGGCAGCCATATTACAAGGTGGGCATCATGAGTTGTACAGACTGAGAGAACTACAGACTCAGAGGGTAAGTGGTGCACAGTTGCTACTATGGGAACAGAGGGCAAAGAAAGATGATGGTACTGCGCAGCAATCAGGTGTTACTGCCACCCACTTCTCTTCATCTCCGCCAGGGTGTCAAACTGCAGAAAAGCAATGCAAGGTAAAGGAACCTATACTGAATCCCATTTGGGCCACCCTCAGTCAGGTAGGTGTTGCAGATATGGAGGAAACTGAGGAGGAGGATGGGGACAATGATGATGATCACACTGCACATCATTGACTGGCAAAACACATGGTAGATATATATTTTGCAAATACAAAGAACCTCACCACTGAAAATGAGCCACTACTATACTGGGGCACTAAGGTCAATGACTGGCCAGCACTAACAGTGGTTGTCCTGAAATATCTCAGTGTCCCATCCTCCAGTGTCACAGTTGAGCAGGTGTTCAGTTCAATGGGTGCCATTGTGCATGACAGGTACACAAATCTATTTCCTAAAAATGTTGGCATACTGAATTTTATCAAAATGAATGAGGCTCATATACCCTCAAAAACATTAATGTCCATGGTAACAGCACCAATTGACAGTGATGATTATGAGGAGGAAAGTGCTTTAGGCAGACCGTGATGTACCTCATCATTATCTCGCAACACTGAAGTGGATGAAGCAGTGATGGAGAGGGAGTCCCCGTATGGTGACACTTCCAGTATTGAAGATTGTGAGAGATGCTTCATGGAGGATGTGGAAGAATAATGAACTCTACTATTTATTTTCTCCTTCTCCCTTCAAGTCCCAACCCATCCACAACCATGTACTCCTGGATGTCAACTTAATAACAATAATAATGTATCACATTCAGTGCTGAGAGATACATCAACAACTATTAATTAGTGCTGCTTCTTAATTGCATTGAATTGAACAGCTATAAAGAATGCACTATGCCACTTACAAATTACTGAACAAAACACCCGCTCCAGCTTGCAAGAAACACCACAGCCATGCAGCAATGATCTCAACACCTCACCCTTCTCCTCCTCCCATTATCTCTTGTGTGCACTGTAGATGCCTTGGATCATCCTCCAACACAGGCCAAAACAGCATGGCAAAGCACTTCCACCACCAGTGGTATTGGTATGTAGTAGGCAGCTGATTGTGATAAAGAGAACCACCTCCTCTACCTCCTCTGTACTGCCTGGGCTGCTTCAGCTATGTCCTTCTCTTCCTCACAATCACATCAAGTAAGAAACAGCATTGGCTTGGCTACCACTTCCACTGCCATAGTGACTGATGATTCATTATCATCAATGTGAAACAGAACCACCTCCTGTATCTCCTCAAAACTCTCCTCTTGACAGATTAATCTTGGTTCTCTTTCTCCATCAAGCCACTGACTGAAGTCTGCAAGACATCTTCATGCAAGTGTAACCACACTGCATCAAGGACTTTCTTCATCTGCTGTTGGTGAGACACTTGCACTGTTTTTCAGACACTGCAGCACTTCTATAAGCCTACTCGAGGCAGAAAATCAGATCATGATTGATCAGACTCATTGCAGCATTAAAATGTTATCCTGTAATATCTTCTTCAAGCAGGTTTTACTGGTTCTACTACAGAACACAGACACCAAAACATAATTGCACAACCAGCAGTAGTATTTTAATGGTAAATATCATTGTGATTTAATGTTTTTCCTTTGCTTTAATTTCCCCCCCTTTATTTTGCTTTTCTCTCTTTTGCTTTCCTTTACTTTTCTTTTCTTTACACAACTTTCATTCACAAAACTCCTTTCTTGTTTTCCAGGTGCTCTCTGTGGACTGACATCATTTGCTTGGTGAATCATTAAGCACATCGTTGCGACAAATTCAGGTACAAGGAATACCTGTAAAGATAAGGAAGAACAGCAGAGTCAGTGATTAAGAAATGAAATTAATTTGTCAATTATGGTACAGAAACAAGTCGACTCGCCACACCCTAAAAAAAAAACAAAAATACTTACCTTTGTGGTTGAACAGTGTTGTGTATGAGTCAGAAAACAGCATCTATGTTTTATCTGTCCAGCAAAATGATGTCATCTATCTGCATTTGGCACAGATAACTGAAAATGAATGAAAGAGACATACAAATATCTTAGACTTCGAACAGTACCAATAACCACCACTCCCTTAACAAAACAAAGGTACTTGCCTGTGCACTATGTCTATGTGCCATCACTGAACCCCCAGCGAGCAATCCCCCCCCCCACATACACACAAAAATATACTTACCTTCATGGTTAGTCAATGTTGGACATGAGATTCAGACTACAGCATCTGTGTTGTAGATGTCCAGCAGTATAATGTCATATGCACAAATAACTTAAAATCAATGATAGAGAATTATGAATATATTAAACTTCAAACAGTAGCGATAACCCCCCGTCCATTACATGAAAAGACAACAAAGGTACTTACCTGTGCAGTATGTCTATATGCTATCATGAATCCAGGACCACAATGAGCAAGAGGTCGTTTCTCTGACTTTGGAACAACAGCAGCGCACAGCAGCATCAAAGCACCCATTCCATGTGGCAATAGTGTTTCTCTTGCAAGCTTTACATATGCTTTGCACCACCTTCTCTGGTGTGTGCGGCAACAGTAAAGATGTGTTTTCTTCTCTGGAGATACAACTTCACATTTCTGGCAAAGTGCTGGTGGTGGTTGTTATGGTGGGGTAGCAAGCCCAAAAATGCTTAATACAATAAATATGTTTATGTTCTCTTTCAAGCTTCACATACACTTTGCACCGCCTGCTCTGGTGTGTGCGGCAACAGTATTTGACTGAAAAGATGCGTTTTCTCTCTGGGAACACAACTTCACATTTCTGGCAGAGTGCTGGTGGTGGTGGCAGGATAGCAGGCCCAAAAATGTTTAGTATGATAAATATGTTAATGTTCTCTTGCAAGCTTCACATATGCTTTTCACTGCCTTCTCTGGTGTGTGTGGCAACATTATTTGACTGAAAAGATGTGTTTTCTCTTTGGGGACACAACTTCACATTTCTGGCGAATGTAGTAAACATATTAAGTGCTTAAAACAGATTTATGTTTAACTGCTCGGTAGAATAGCTCATGTTTGTGTTATGGTTTGCACTGCTTTGGGTGGTTGACGGTTGCACACAACACAACTACCAGTTATGCACCATCACATACCATGGGAACACAATTTATGTAATGTGGCAAATACTTGACATTTGTGAACAGAAGGAGTGAGTACACATGATGAACCAGTGACAAAAATGAAAGGAAGAAATGTGGTTCATCATGTGTAAAAAGGATTTAAGAAATAGCAGAACTGGAGAAGCAAGGGACTTCCACACGAACAAACAATACTAAAAATGAGGACAGGAGAAAACAGATTTTAAATCAACAGAGCTTTCTTTAACTTTTTATATTTTTGGGGTGTTTTTTATTTTAATGGGGGGACTAGAGAATGGAGAAATTAAGAACACAGATGACAGAATAACTACATATAAACTAAAATAAAACTTGAAACAGAACAACTCAGACCATCCCACCAACACTGCCAGAAGACAAGCCAGGGCAACCACCACCACCATGCAGCTCAGACAGGAGAGTGAGGATCCTCTCATGGCTGGACATGGCACTGTCATGCCAATCCATCACCTCCTTCTGGAAGGTGTTCAATTCCTGGTGCAGATCATTTACCTCAACCCAGAAAACAGCAAGATGGCCATTTGTGTCTAGTGCCATGGGGTCATCACTGCTACTGTCATAACGGCACTGCTGAAGTACACCAGGAGTACTGCTGCGGTTCGCATCATGCTTGCCATGCCATCGCTGACTCGCTGCTGGTGCTGCAGCAGCACCGCCAACCTAATGCCACTCCACATTTCCACCAGGGTCACCACCACCACCACCACCATTATGTGATGCAGCCACATCATGCTCTATGGCTCTCCACTCAGTGAGGTGGTCGATGTGGAGGTGTGTCCTCTGGCCGCCTGTCCCAAGACAGCTCCCTTTTTTGCCACGCCTTACACACTGACCACTCACCTTGCAGATGGCTACTGTCTCATCTGCAGAGTCTATATAAAAAAAAAATCCCACACCACAGAGTGCTGCGGGACTGGGGGAGCACCAGAAGAGGAGGTTGCAGGCTCCTGCTGGGGGGAGAAACTTGTGGCTGCTGCTGCTGCTGTTGTTCCTGCTCCTGTGGTTTATCTTTTTCTTGCTGCTGCTGCTGCTGCTGCTCTGCAGCAGCAGAACTCCATTCCTGTGTTGGGGGAAGGGGTGTAGTCCCTTTTAAAAAAACACGCCTGCTAAGGCGTGTGCACCTTACTGGTGCTTCAGCACCACCCGGTCTGGTCTCAGCCGAGTCCTGACGATGCCTGTCCATCACAAAATGAAATGTAAAGAAAATGAAAGAAAAAGACAGTAAGAACTAAGAAAAAAGAAGTATACACTAAAACAATGTATAAGATCAGAGAGTACAAGTACAGGAAAGAAAGATAAGGATTAAAACTAAAAAAGGAGTAACATTTTCAACACTCTAAACAAGAATGAGATATATAAAATGCTCTGTCTCCTAGGCTCTGTGAGTCAGTCACACTGTCTCCACTCTCCTTTAGCTACAACAGCTGAAATGAAAGTGAAACAGTCACTTCCTGCCTGCCTGGATTCTTTCATGTGACATGCAGTAAGTGAATCATGTGACACACCATGTTTTTCATTAACTTCGAAGTTACTAATAAAGTCGAAGTTGCCTTCGAAGTTAACTGGTGAAGTTCTGGCACCAGATTAAGACAATTATATTTGAAGTTACTAAAAAAAGTTGAAGTTAATCGGTGAAGATTCCTAGTGCAGTTTTAATGCCAGAGAGGTCATTTTTACAAAGTTTTCCACAGGGCAAATTTGGAGACTTCGTGGGAACTTCGTTGGTGGATTTAAACTTCATCACATCTCTAGTTCTGATTAGCTTTCAGATGGACTACTTTCACTCCTTCTTCCATGCCCCCTTTCAGATGCTGTGCCTTGCCCTCCTTTGTTATTTGCTCTTCCTTGCCTCCTTCCGCATGTTGTGCCATTAAGTTTTTTATGCTAGCTTTCCCTCTTCCACATGCTTTGCAGATTTATTTGTTTGCCCTGCTTTGCCCCCTTCCAAGTGCTGTGTCATCCTTTTCATTTTTATTTGCACTGCCTTACCCCTTTCTAATTGCTGTGCCATCATCAGCAGTTTTTTTGCAGTGCCTTGCCCCTTGAAAGTGTTATGTCATTCTTACCATTTTTATTTGCACTACCTTGTCACCTTCCAACTGCTGTGCCATCCTTATCATTTTTAGTTGCACTGCCTTTCTCTTTTACTCATGCTCTGCCATCAACATCATCTCTATTTGTGCTGCCTCCCCCATTCCATATGTTGTGCCATTTTTCTTTATGCTTTATTTTTCTTTCATTTTCATAGGAGGTACAATACACAGCAGATAAGTTATCTATAACATTCATAAATATCCTCAGCAGCAAATCAATCAATATGCAGTAGTACAATGATAGTATCGGTAGTGTTTTTATCACATTCAATAAATAGAGTTCACAGTATTTCATAAGCCCAAACCCAGTTAACGCCTTCCACTGCCCCTTCCTTCTATGTCTATCCATCTCTCCTCTATCTAGAAAAAAGAATCCTCTCTTATGGTGCCTTTTCCATCTCCTGGCATGTAAATATTTGGACTCCATCATGGAACAAATGTGGGAGTCTCTTGCTGATTAAAAAAGGACCCAAGCCCTCCACTTTAATTCGAAATGTTGTCTGTGTCCCACTGCCCCTGCAATCATACATTCTAAAAAATAATGTTCTACTATCAAATCATGCCAGGTATCCACCATGGGGGGTCTAACCTTTCTCCATAGCTTAGTAATAATCTTCTTTGCCAAAAGGAGGAAAGTGAATACAAGTGACCTTTTTTGTATTTTGAGCCCTTCTGGAGGGATGGACAGGAGAGTAAGCAGTGGACTTAGTACCAAATCTGGTGTAAATATCATCTGTAAAGATTGCTTGACTTGCTTCCAAAACACTTGCAACTAGCTTCACCCCCCCAAAAATATCTACCTGATCAGCCCTCCAGTCCCCACATTGTCTCCAACAGTCAGCCCCCAGTGCATGAAAGATTTTACTCAGTTTAGCTGGTGTATTAAAATATCTAATTTGAGATTTCCATGCAAATTCTCTCCAATAAGGGGCCAAAGAGATCCCTAATGAAGGGCGGGTATATTTAACCCAGAGGTCATAAGTCACATGTGAAGGGAGCTCCCTGTTCCATGCCTCCACCACCAACTCAGATGAATCATAAATACTTTCCCTGATTCCTCTATACATCAGTACAATCAAATGTAACTGGATAGAACCCCGGATTGCATTAATAACCAGTTGGAGGAATAGGGGCATGGGGGCAGGGAGGCAACTCCTGAAGGGGCCTTATGTAAAAGAAAATCATGCACCTGTAGATATCTGTAATGATCCAAATTTGATAAGTTATATTCCCTTTCATGCTGGGCAAATGGAGCCACCCCCTGTGGATCTAAAATTTGAAAAACAAATGTGAGACCCTTCCTATGCCAAATGCAAAATGTTAGATCAAATTGAGTAGGTAGAAAATCTGTTTCTGCAAATGTAATCACAAAAAATAAAACACAGGTTCCATGGCAGCCACAGCTCTAAATTTATACCAGCTTTGCAAGGTCTGTCTGGCCCCTATATCAAAATCTGCCAATGCAGGTAGGTCAGCAAGAGGAGCAAAAATGACCTTTTGTGGGTCATGCATATCATTAAGAAAACATTCTATTTTCTTCCAAGGAGGTTGGAGGTTGGGATCCACCCACATGAAAATTAGAGTTATTCACACTGATATTGCATAATAAATTCAAATCTGGAACATTTAGCCCTCCCTTGTCTTTCGGCAATTGTAGTAAGGACCAGCAAACACGTGGCCTATGCCCATCCCACACAAATCTAGATAAGAGCTTATTCCATGTCTCAAAATACATTTTAGGGGGAAGGGAAAGAATTGTTTGAAATAAATATAGTAATTGAGGTAGAACATTAGACTGTATAGTAGCAATTCTCAAATAGAAGGGGAGCTTCATCAAAGACCATTTATGTATATCTGCCTCTAGAACCTGTGTAATGGGCTCGTAGGTTACCAAAGTGACATTAGAAACATGTAGTGGTAGATGAATAATTAGATATTTTAATTTTGTGGTTCACCATTTAAGGGAAAGGCTTTGTTTAAGTTGGGGGAGAGGGTGAAAATCAAGGCCAGAACCTCAGTCTTCAAGGTATTGATAACATAGCCAGATATCAAGGCAGAATTTTTCAAAGTTTGCCAAGCTCCTTTTAATGATATCTCAGGGTCTGTCAAGGTCAATAGCACATCATCTGCATAAAGTGATATGCAGTAGGAGTCTCCTCTCACTACAACCCCATGTACTTCTCTGGAGGTTCTTATTACCATAGCTAAAGACTCTATAAAAAGGGCAAATAACAATGGCGACAAGGGACAGCCCTGTCTAGTCCCCCGGTTCAGATCAATTGGGACGGACAGAGAATCATTAACCCTGATATAGGCCCTAGGGTTAGCATATAGATTACTAAGCCATTTAACAAATTCGTCTGGAAATCCAAATGCTCCCAATACCTGCCAGAGATAGCCCCAAAGCACCCGATCGAATGCCTTGTAAGCATCTAGACTAGCCACCACAATAGGGAGTGAGGACCTGGAGATATAGGACAAAATATGTGTTATTCTAAGTGTATTATCTGAAGTTTGTCTATTCTTTAAGAAGCCAGTTTGGTCCTGATGGATTAAATCAGGTAGCATATCCTCAAGTCTCTGGGCCCATACTGACACATATATTTTATAGTCACATTTTAAAATAGAAATGGGCCTATATGATTCAGGGTGACTGGGGATCTCTACCCAGCTTAGGAATTGTTGAAATCACCACGTATGCCCATGAAACTAGAGGGGGATTTCCCAAATGTACTTCATTAAATGCCTGTCCCATCAAATCTAGAAGCAAGGGGAGGAGGGCTTTATACCATTCCTGAGGAAAACCATCAGGACCCAGAGACTTGAGGGTCATAGCCCGTCTGATTGCCTGCTTGATTTCCATCTCTGATACTGGGACCTTAATTACATCTTGCTGAAAGGGGGTTAACTTGGGAAAACACAAGGTGGAGAGGAATTGTTGTATCTTATACTCTGGGGAGGAGTTGTATTTGAGTATACTGTAACTCCCTATAATAAGTCCGCAATATGGAAAGAATTTCTGGAGTAGTGCCTTTCAGTATCCCAGATACAGGTTCTTTTAATTTTGTTATTGTGGCCATCTGCCTTGCACCCCGGAGTCTCCTGGCAAGTTACATGCCCTTCTAGGTCCACCTTCATAATAATATCTCTTTAATTGTTGTAGTTTAGCTTGCACTTGATAATAGATTACAGCTTGAAGGTCCCCTTTAAGTTGTCTAATGTCCTGCTCTCTAGAAGAATCACTCTGTCTCTGGCCTTGTTGAAGAAATATCAAACAAGTTTGAAGCTGCTTATATCTATGTTCTCTCTGTTTTTGCTTTTGTGCACTATAAGCAATCAATTCCCCCCGAATTACCACCTTTAGTGTGTCCCACACCAGGGTTGTCAGGTGAGGTGTTTTCAAGAATAATCTGTGGGATCCTGGTTTGCAAAAAATCTTTAAATTCCTGCTCCTTGAGCAGAGATAAATTAAGCCTCCAAAGCATCTGACGACATGGTTTCCCTAAATCTATTTTAAGTAGTAATGGGGTATTGTCAGACAAAAATCTAGCATTTAGTGAGAGATCCCTTAGCACATCCATATGTTCCCCTGAAATAAAAAAAAAATCTATTCTAGACAAGGTTTTAAAATGTTGTGAGTCATATGTAAATCCTCCTGCTCTGGAGTAAAAATGCCTCCAAACATCCAGAAACCCCAAGGCCTTAATCTGGGAGGACAGCCACCTCTGAGCTGGAGATCTTCTATGCGAAAGGGGATTAGAGGTATCTATTCTGGAATTTAGTGTGATGTTAAAATCTCCTCCAATATTCAATATCCCCTTCTGAAGCTCATTAATTTTATTTAGAAGTTGACAAACTGTCAGCTGGGGAGATGCAGGTGGGAGATAAACATTAGCAAGGGTTATGTCTTGACCAAATAATTTTCCCTGGATTATAACATAGTAACCCGCAGGATCAGCATATTCGACTTCCACCTCTAATGGTGAAGTAGCAGGGATTAATATAGCTACATCCCGCCTATGGCCAATTTTACTAGAGGCTGAATATACCTTAAGCCTTCCCCCTACACCCAACTTCAAGTGTTTCGGCTGGGTTAGATGAGTTTCCTGAATATATATGATATCTGGAGCCTGTCTCTTACTATATTGAAGCAACCTAGAGCGCTTAACTGGGCTGTTAATTGCATTGATATTAATCAAAAGTACTTTACAAGGTTAACTATCCATCCTAAATAAATTCATCAAATAATCCCATATTTCTGCTGAAAACACCACCATTTCCCCACTGCTGCCTATCAATCTGCTTTCTCAAAAGCCATTTCCCCAACCTTCACCAGCAGTAATGTCTCTACCAAATTTGAGTTATTAACAAGGATGAAATGGCAGGGATGAGCAATGTACCTCTTTTAAACCAGTAACCAAGTATACAATTAGATATATAACCATTTGCCTGACTAAGCATAGTTCCATAAACATATTGTAACTGACTACTAGTATGGCCTATTAAACAAGAACAAACAGCACTAACTAGTACTTCCAAGGTGGGGAAGGGTAATCTCTTCCTCCTTGTATATCCTATATGGTCAGTCGGTAACAAAACCGGAGCCCATGGGAAAGGAGGATTGACCCAGATCAATAAAGCCTTGGGCCTCTTGGGAGCAAATGCAAGCTCCAACATAAAATCAAATTAGGAAAAAACAATTCATTTGGAAAGGAAGGAGTTTAAACACCCCAGATCTCATGCAGCCACTCATATTAGCCACCTAGTGCAAGTCTCCACTCCCATTATAGGAATCTTTAGCTTAAAACTGGTGCAATAGTCCCTCTAAAAGTTTGTGCGATGCAGTCCAACGTAAGAGTTCAAATTAGTTAGCTTAAATTTGCTGGAAACATAAATATGCAAAGTACAGCATTAATCTTATGTGATATCAACTAATAACTAAGCCATGGGGAGTGGAGAGATGGTACCTACTCCCAACACCACCTCGGCAAATGGTCCATGCATCTTTAATAGTGCACAAAAATAAATGATGGTAGTAGTTCGGGCCTAGAGTCAGGGTAGTTAGAGAAAGAAGGGACCAGGGATTTCCCCCTCATCCCCACCTGCCCACTAACCTATTATAATATGAGCCACTCCATCGAAAACTCTCTCAAGTCTGATCAGTCCTGGCAGCAGTTTCAGAGTATCAAAATGTACCAGTGTGGTCTTTGATTCTTGGGTGTTGTTA
This sequence comes from Neoceratodus forsteri, assembly GCA_016271365.2. Classification (NCBI taxonomy): domain Eukaryota; kingdom Metazoa; phylum Chordata; order Ceratodontiformes; family Ceratodontidae; genus Neoceratodus; species Neoceratodus forsteri. Next base: position 1,380,449,514 of record CM028130.1, read on the forward strand.
TTCCTCCATACCTTCATAGCTGTCTGAACCATCTGCCGTCGTGGAGGTCTGGAGGTAGTCTCTGCTGCTCCGCCTGAGCATTCAGGAAAATGGAGGCCCATCTTGGTAAGATCCTGCTTAGCTTCCTGCATAGAGGAATACTCTTTTTAGCCATTTGGAAAGTGAACAATTAAACGGGCTGGGTAGAAAGTTGAAAATTAATGGCCCGCAGCTTGATTACTGGCAGCAACAGTAGGTAAGCCCTGCGTTGTCTCATGGTTTTTGGAGCATAATCATGGTCAAGATAGAAACGTTTCTGTCCAAAATAAATCTTCTGTTTTCACCATGCCATCAGGAGAATCTGCTCTTTGGTGGAATAGCTATTAAAGCAAGCTATAATAGACCTAGGAGGAGCCACAGGGTCCAACGGCTTTGGAGCTAGGGCTCAGTGTACTCTCTCGAGGTGGAGCTGAAACTCTTCTGGGAGTTCCAGGGTAGTACATAGTAGATTATCTACAAAGTCCTTAATGTTTGGGCCCTCTGCACTCTCCGGTATATAGTGAATATGAATGTTCTCCCTTCTAGCCCTATTTTTAGCATCCTCCTGTCTAGCCTCCAAAGCTTCATGCTGTTGCTGCAATTGCTGATACTGAAGTTCCAGGTCATCCACCCAATTTTCAGTGGCCATTAGTACCATCAGCCCGCTGCTCCAGTAACATCACATCCTTTCTGAGCTCCCCATAGAGCTGTTTAACTTCAGCCCTAAATGAAAAAAGTTCTTGATAGATAAGGTCGAGATTCGCTTTCTTTGGTTTGGGTTTTGCTGCTGAATGTAGGCCTTTCTGTGATAGGGTTGCACCTGTCAGGTTTTTCACCTGGTGATCAGGTTTTCAGGGCCCCTATCAGGTAATCCAGTTTTGCTCTCAGCTGGTCAGGTTTTTAAGCCATTTTGAGTGCTCACATACTTTTAAAACAAATGTTGTCATTTCATTCATTGTTTCAGCTACATGTCCAGATTACAAACAAGTTCTGTTGTTAATATAGCCTTTTGTTTGTGAAAGCAGTCAGCCTGGGAGGTGTAAAGTATTGTCATTAACACCATTAGCTCTTACTTATCTTTTCCACTGCATTTTAAAGTGGCATAGCAGCAAAGCTGCCCCCAACTTCTTTTACAGCAACACAGCCAGTTGTCTTCCACTTTCAATTGATCTTAAACATTTTCATCTCTAACAGAATTTAGGCATTTTAAATGTATACAATTATTTTTTCCTCAATAAAAAAGTATGGTCACTTCTTTGGCTTTGAAATAGTACTGAGGACATGAAAAGAAAATGGAGCCAGAAAAATATATAAAGTATACATTATAGGAAACAATTTCTTTATTATGTGTTATTGTATATCATGTGTACTGTTGTATGCTATTTACAGTATTTCCCTTGTCTCCACCAGATCATATCTGTAAAATGAGATTTTTTTTTTATCTCTGTATGTTTATCTGGTAAACCAATGTCAGTAAATAAATACATACTTCACAGAAGTAAATAAATAACTAGGAAGAACCTGGGAGAGTAATTTTAACAGGTACAGCACAGTATATTAACATTTTTGTTGAACTGCTGCTTTAAGTGTTGTGTTTTATTGATATAAAAAAAGGCTTTCTAGGAGAAACGGTGCATGATGAGTCATGAACAGAGGTGGGGCTAGGGGGCCAAACTTAGGATCTGTTTTTTGCCTCATCCAAAGGTGGCAACCCTATTCTGTGAGATTCTACCCCGGCCCCTAACTTTAGCTTCTTGTACATATTCCAAGCCAGAGGCCTCTGATTCCAATCTATCTGCATCGCTCTCCATTTCTGCTCACCATGTAAGAAGAACACCAGTTCAGGTACAGAATACCCTCCATTACCTTTCAAAGTCACTAATTCAGAGTTTTAGGATCATGTAAAGAGTTCAATGGAGGGCATTTATTTGGGAGTTAGTGTGGAGCTCCAAACTAGGCTGCCATCATGCGTGGGGGTGGAACCGGAAGTCATTTTTATTTGCACTGTCTTGCCCCATTCCATATGTTATTCCTTCACCTTATTTATTTGTGCCAACTTGCCCTCTTATATCTTGATCTATTATGTGTGATTCATCAGTTCCTTTACTTTTTACTTTGCACCTTGTATTATAGTCTACATATAGGCTGGCTTCAGGAAAACAAGGCAATATATCATCACTTTCTGTCCCTCAGGATGAGCTATCAGAATCAAAACTGGCATCAGCACCAGAGTAAGCATCAGCAAAATATTTCATCAAGTGCAGTCCTGAATGGCTACCTGTCAGAGCTCCTGACACCTGCAACCTCTGTTTGCTCGCTACCTCTGTTCCTCTTCAAGGGGCCTCCTGGATGTTCCCAGGATTTGGCTCAAGACATTGGGCGACTATGCTTTTAGTGTCACTGGGCCGACCCTGTGGAACTCGCTTCCATCTGCAGTCTGGGAGGCCCCCTCGATTGAGGTTTTCAAGCTGAGGCTGAAGGCCCACCAATTTAGCTTGGCTTTTATGGACTCATTATTCCATCCCAGCCATTTGGATTATCAGAAATTAATTTTAAAGCTGTAATTCTGAACTTTATTCCAGAATTTTAGTGCGTTTTATTTATTGTTTTATCTTTTGATATGTATTGTTAGGTGCCCTGAGCCTCAGGGAATGGGCACCCATAGATAAAATTTGCCATGCCTGAAAGGAATGCCTTCTTGTGAGCAGGCTTAGAAATTGCTCAGTGTATGAAAAACACCCCACAGCTGCTCAGTCTCCAGCTCTGGTTTAGTAAATATTAAACTAATTATTCACATTCTGTAGCTTAATTCTATCCCACATGTCTGTTTTGAATTTATGGCCAAATCTGCCAAAAAAAAAAAAAAAGAGATACCACACCTAAATTCATTTTTTTTAAATCCTGAAAAAAAAAACAGTTGTCTTGGTCCCTGACTATTGTTTTTGTGTGTTTCTACTCAGGAACCATGGCTTATTACTGCCTAGACTGAAGTTAAACTACAGCTATGACACAAGATATGTCCTTGCTCCTTGCTGCCACACCACTGACTGAGCTTCATAACTCATGTCTGATCTATGACTATGCTGCTGTTATTGCAAGAGATTAGTCACGTGGTCAGATACAGAGTAAAGTATTCCCAATGGAATACATGCTCCCCTGTGAACTGCTAATGGTGTATATGTGGAAACAGATACTGCTTGAAAACAAAAAAATAAAAATAAAGTTCCATTTAAAACAGAGTATACTTTTCACCGTCACTAGTGGCATAACCTAAATGCAATGAGTATACTTGGCACCCACAGTTAAAGGGTTAAGGAAATTTTGCAAGTGTGTAAACTGTAAAATTTTAAGCCCCTATAACTTTTAATCTAGAGAACACAATGTACTAAGTTATGTGGCTTCATTGACCTCAAAAAGGGAGCCCTGATAACTTTTTAAGATCTTGCCTAAGGGCTGTCCAAGTTATAATCAGCCAACATTTACAAAATAACATCTATACTTTAAGTTAAATTTAATGGTTTTTTTTGAAAAGTTTGGCATTGTTTGACAATTTGGTAGAAGCTTATGTCTGCAGTTCTGTGGGTGGGAATTACCAGTCACAGCCCCATTCCTAAGCTTTTAAGACAGCTTCCTCCAGGCTCCTTCAGAAGCACTGTTTCTTTTCTGCAATCAGCAGCTCTGCTGGGGCTCCCCACCCCCTTCACCCCATGTTTGTCTGCTGCTTTCCTTTTTTGTTTTGGGGCTTTCTGTTTGGGTTGTAGCTTCAGTCTTATTCTAGGTCAGTATTTTGTTTTTTTCTACCTTTCCTGGCTACAGTTTGTGCTTCCTTCTTTTTCTCAGTCAGCTACTCCTGCTGCACTCCTGTCCTCAGATAACGTCCTTGTTTCTTTCTGTTTTGATTCATGGTGTGCTTACTAGTTTCTACAGTATGGACTGCCTGTGTCATTCGCCTGTTTTGGCCTCTGCTATTTCAGGCATTCCAATTTACTTGCTCATACCATGCCAAAACGGAACTTGGGGATTGCTTTCATCTGGCTTCCTAGCAAAGCAGCCACTTCAATTTCTGTTCAGTAATTTTTGATTAGTTTACTCAGTCTGCTTCAGCATTTCCCAGACTAGTCTTAGTGTGTTTACAGCTTCCAGCTCTTCCTGCTGAGGCTGCATTTTACCTCTCATTTTGAGCTTAATGTACATTCCAGTTTCAGTACCCTTCAGTTGTATTTTCCATCATTGTCAGTCATTTCATTCAGCTGTCATTCTTCAGTTAAAATCTTGCCCTAAGGTTTCTCCCTGTGTGTAGACAGCTCTTACTCCCTTTGGAGTTCACATCTTGAGGGCGAGTCCCTTGTCTCAGGTGGTGGTCCTTCTCTGTAGGCTGCTTGTCTCTCGTGGTGCCTCCCGCCCATTCCACTGAGTGGCAAGATCTAATGCACAAGGGGAAGCTTTAGCTGTCCAGACCTTCAATTGGCAGCACCTCAAAGTATAGCATGGAAGACTTCAGCTGCCAGACAGTGGTGCCCTAAGCCTTTAAGGGTTCCTTTACCTGAGTAGACTATGTTGACAGAATCTCAGAAAGCTATTCTCCCTGTGTTTGCTTAAGACCCAACCTAGTCTCACTCCGTATCCACTTTCTTTAGTTTTCATTCAAGGATAGGCCTCCTCACCATCATGAGGCTAGATGATAGCCTTTCATCAGCTGCTACATTCCTCATTTCATGTTTGATGAGTGGGTTCTCCTTCATGGGAAACTTTCTAAAGTTGCAGAGATCAACTCACATACCCCACACATTATCTTGTTAGAGGGATTGAGTTATCACTCCAAAAAACTTCCCCTGAATTTCACACTCCAAATAAGAATTCTGAGCTGTCACAATAATCCGTTCCATTGCCAGGAGAGATGCAGCCGAAGCCATGAATCTCCAGAGATTTTCTCCACAGTTTTTTTTCTCTACTGAGTGCAGAAGTCCATGATGTAGTATATGTATTGAAGTATTTAATTTAGTAGTAGATTTCTGCTCTGAGCTGAGTTAGGTTGGATGGTGACTCTTATTCTGCAATCCTGCCATTCCTTATTTCCTTCCAGAAGTCATATCACTGTCTGCTATCAGTTAAAAGTTGCTGTCAGTCAGTGCTCAAATCAGTCTCCATCTGTTATCAGTCATCATTAGCTGCTGTCAGTGCATACTCACTCTGTCTCTGTCTCTGTGTTCACCACATGCTGCACAGTACTTTTGGGCTCCTTCCTAAGGTACCTTTAGCCTAAAGGAATTATGTTCCCACAAGACCTCTAGGGGTGGAACCCTCTTCAAGAGGGTTCTTTTGCCTTCACAGTACCCCAATAGGGTGGTAGTTTCCCACGGGATAGAGAGTGTGAATGGCAATGTATCTACATACAGTATAACAGTCAAATAATGCATTCATTCAACTACAGACTATCAACAATATTGCACAAGCATAACTCCTCACTATCTTGCATACACCCACTGAACATAAAGGCTATGCCTGCAGTTCAGTGGGCAAGAGCTACCAGTATGACATCCCCCTTCCTGAGATATTTAAGCCAGCTTCCTCCAGCCTCATTTGGGAGCATGGTTTCTTTGCCTTACCATCCTCCCCTCCTCTTCCAGTGGCACCTCTCTCCTTGGAGCTCCTTTTTTAGGTAACTTTAGCCTAAAGGATTATGTTCCAGTGGTACCACTGGGGTAAAACTCTCTTTGAGAGTGTTTCTTTGTCTTCATGGTACTGCAATAGAAGGGTAGTCCTCCATCAGACAGAGAGAGAGAGAGAGAGAGAGAGTGAAAGGCCAAAATTTCTATGTACAGGGACACCAGCCCATATACAGTGCAGAAATACTGCAGTGTATCACACAATGCTGTACTATGTTGCAGGGAACAGTGTGATTCAATAGCAATGAAGACCATTTTTACTACAATATTTTACACCATGTCATTTACTGCAACTTACTGCACTGAATCATGATGGGCTCTGCTGTATAACAGTCAAACAACACATTCATTCAACTACCTTCAGACTATCAGCAATGTTGCACAAGCATAACTCCTCATGAAGCTGTATATGTCCATTGAACCATAAATGTGGCTGAGTAGTATACCTGTTCTGCCACAGAGTCTGAAGGACAATTCTGGATAGAGTGGTAATAAGTGAACATGTATAGGGGTCTCCATAGTAAAAGCAGAAGGAAACAGTTGCTCCTATTTATAGTATAAAAGCGTAAAGGTCTAAACACTCTCTATAGAATCTAGGTCATGGAAGAATCACACCTAGCAAAATGCACTAGCCTGAGTACCCAATGCACTTGGAAGTCTGGTACTGTAAGTAGAAACATGGTGGGGTTCAAAATTGACTGGGGCACCAAGAAGTAGTAATTCTGGCTACTGAGAAATGATAGGTCTGACAGAAAAATAAGAGGGTGGCTCTCTTTTTAAGTGAGGGTGCCACTTTGAAGAACAAGAAGGATATCGGAGAGGCAAGCATCTTCACAAGGGGGAGGCATGCCAAATGAATCTGCTAGATTTCTTTGAATGGGTGACAAAGGATTTAGATCATGGTGGAGCAGTGGACGTGACATACCTAAACTTCAGTAAGGCTTTGAACACTGTTTCACACAGAACCATAGAAACTGATGACAGTTAAGTGCCAGAGGGTCCACCCAGTCTTCCCATAATTAATGTCTTCAATTTTGCAGCAGATCGTACTTGATCTATGGTACTGTCTACTGTATTCCCTCCCCCTTCCTTACCAAATGATTTCCTTGTGCCTATCCCAGGCATTTTTTTAACCCCACTCCTATTTTTGCCCCCACTACCTCTGCTGGAAGGCTGTTCCAAGAATTCCCTGCCCTTTCTTTGAAGAAGTACTTCCTCAGGTCTCTCCTGAACCTACCTCCCTCTAGCTTCATAATATGTCCTATTTTTCTACAGCACCTTTTTCTCTTAAAAAAAAAACACCTGTACCTTATTAACCCCCATGATGTGTTTAAAGGTCTCTATCATACTCCTCCTCTCCCTCCTCTCCTTTTGGGTGTACATATTGAGCTCCTTTAGCCTCTCCTCATAGGGCTTTTAATGCAGATCCCTTTGGTAGCCCACTTCTAGACAACCACCACTATGTCTATGTCTTTCCTTAGATGAAGTCTCAGGAACTGGACACAGTACTCAATGTGGGGTCTTACCAGTGATCTACATGGGGCAACACAATCTCCCACTTCCTGCTGGTGATACCCCAACCTATGCACCCAAGCATCCCATTCGCCTTCCCAACTGACTTGTCACACTGCCTGGCCTCCTTTAGGTCATCCAGTATGATTACCCCCAGGTCTCTTTCCTGCTTGGTGATTGTCAGTATAATTCCCCCATTTTGTATCCCAGGCCCAGGTTTCTATGGCTCAAGCACATTATTTTGCACATTTTTGCATTAAATCCCAGCTGCCATACCCTTGACAACTCCTCCATTTTTTTCAGATCCCTGCTCATCCCTTTCACCCACCCGGAATATTCACTCTGTTGTAGATCTTAGTGTCATACACAAGGAGGCAGACTTTCCCTTCCAGCTACTCTGCAATGTCACTTACAAAGATATTAAAGAGGACCGGTCCCAGGACTGACCCCTGAGGTACTCTGCTGGTCACTCTTCCTTTCTTGGAGCAAAATCCATTTACCACTACCCCCTGTGTCCTATCCCCTAACAAGTTTTTTACCTACGTTACGACCTTATTGCCCACCACTAAGCTACCCAACTTGCTTACTAGTCTCCAATGTGGGACAGTGTTGGAAGCCTTGCTGAAATCCAGGTAGGCCACGTCCCCACTACTCAATGATCTGACTCCTGGATCACTCAAAGAAATCTATCAGATTTGTTTGGCATGACCTTCTCTCTGTAAGTTCATACTGCCTCAGATCCTGTAACATGTTGGATTCAAGATATTTCACAATCCTTTCCATTAGTAATGTTTCCATTAACTTACCCACCACCGAGGTCAGGCTGACAGCCTGTAACTGCCTGCTTCTTCCTTGATAACACTTTTGTTAATGGTGACTGCATCTGCCATTCTCCAGTCCTTCAAGACCACCCAAGTCTCCAGTGATCTGTTAAATAGAACTGTGAGAGGTGCAACTAGTATCTCCCTGAGCTCACTCAGCACCCTTTGGTGTACTTTGTCTGGCTCCATAGCTTTGCTCACTTTCAGGTTAGGGAGTGCTTTCCTGACTTTTGCCACAAAAAATTATTAGTGTCCATTTTTCTCCCATCAAAGCTCCTGGTATATTTTTGTGGTCCTTCTCCTTCCCCTTCTACTATGAACACTGAGCAGAAGTATTTGTTCAAGATGTCTGCCTTTTCTTGATTCCTCACCGTACAATTTACCATCTTTACTTGTGCAATTCCACCCTTTGTCTTCCTTTTATCACTAACATACCTAAAACATACCTTTTCCTCCTTTGATATTGCCTGAGTTATTATTTCTTCATTTTGCACCTTTTCATGCCTTACTGCTTTCTCTGCTTCCATCTGTTTTTCCTTATACATTTCCCTATCCTCCCCTCCCCTCTCTGGGTATCCTTATACCTTCTGAATGCCACTCTTTTAGACTTTACTTTTTCAGCTACCTATTTTGAGAATGATAGTGATCTCCTCTTCCTTTGCTTTTGCATACTTGCTTGATATAGAGATTTCTTGCTTTCACTATGTCTTCTTTTAGTTTGCTCACTGTTCCTCTATCCCCCCAGGTCCTCCCCCATCTGGTAATTCCTGAGGCATTCACCCATCTTTATAAAATCAGCCCTTCTGAAGTGCAGGACCCTCGTCATTGTGTGGTTGGATTCCACAACTGCCCTTATGGTGAACCACACTGTACGATGATCACTGGTCCCAATATGGCTTCCCCCATTGATATCTGTAATACTGTGCCTGTTAATAAGCACCAGGTCCAATATTGTCCCATCATGTGTGGGTTCACTGACTATCTGCCTGAGGAATGCCCTGTACAGGGAGTCCAGGATGTCCCTGCATCTTGCTGAAGCCACAGCAGGGCTCCAATCTATATCAGGCAAATTGAAGTCCCCCACCAAAAGCACTTCTCCCTTTTCAGCCATTTTGCCAACTGCTTCTAACATTTCCTTATCTAAGACTTCCCCCATGCCAGAGGCCTGTAGATCAAGCATGTCTTAATAGTGGCTCCATTTCCTGACTCAAGGGTGACCCACAAAACCTCTCCACCCCACTTCCCTGTATTTGTGTTGCTTTAATGCGTTCCTCCACATAAAGCACCACACAGCCTCCTTTTCTTCCTACCCTGTCCTTTCTGAACATCGTGTAGCCTGGTATGACCATGTCCAGTCATGGCTGTCAGTGCATGACTCAGTAATTGCCACCGTATTTACGTCAGGCTCACCATGATGGCCTCTAGGTATGGGATTTTATTTCCCAGACTTCTAGCATTAGCACACATGGCCTTTCAGATTTTTTCTAGCTCTTTTTTTGTCATTTCCCTGGCATGGGGTCATAATGTTGCCAGCAAATACAGTGCAGCAATACTTGCCATGAGCAATACAGCGCGTGCTGAAACAAGGTCAGAAAAAACACTGACCACAGCACAAACAGCACGCCCCATTAAAAACAATGGGACTTACTGTTTTTTTCCAGGGGACTTATGCCCCACACTGCCCGGAATATAAATAACTAACTCTGAGGGGGTGTGAACTTTGGGAATGGGGAGAAACTCAGGAGGGGGGAAAGTTTATTTTCTTATAAAAAAATGTTAAATGTTGCAGCACCACAAGACCTTGGGGGAACTGAACCATGGTTCCTTGTCTCTATTCCTGCCATGTGCTGGTGCCTTAGCCACTCCACCATGGGAGTGGCTTGACCAGGCACCCCAGCACATGGCAACTTGATCCCTCCTCACTAGAAGCACAGAGCAGCAGAGGTAGTGGTAATTCCCTACTGCTATAATACCCCATCACTCTAAATGTAGGTACGCTGTCCACATCACGGTTATTGCAATGTTGTTTTGTTTAGGGGTTTTGATCTGGTACCATTTCCCCCTTTTTTCTTTTGATCCCCCTTCCTCTCTCTTCCCTTCTGACTGCTTCTTTTCCCTCTTTCTTCTTTGCTAACCCCCTGTTTCCTTCATTAACTTGCACTGTGGTGAAACTCTTGCCCCTTGGGATCTCCCTACTCTTTATCTCATCCTATGGAGGGGGCAGTTTCTACCTCCCCTTTTTCTTCCATGACTCCCCTTCAGCTAGTTTAAATGTTCACTGAAGTAACATTTAAATCATCCACTGAGAATTATGGTTCCCCTCCCAGACGGATGAAGGCCAACACTTCTATATATGCTGTTATTCTCCCAGGTGTGCCCTCAGTCCCCAGTGTAGCTGTACCCCTTTTCTCTGTACTATTCTTTCAACCATGAGTTGAAGGCCTTGGTGTGGAACTCCTTTCCTTCACCTATAGTGGACAGGCAGCACTTCTGCAAAGCTACAGAGTGTGCTACCTATCTAAGAGTTCCTCACAGTTCCCTAAACTCTCACTGCACTTTTTGTGCTCTGTCCTGAGCCTGGTCATTTGTCCCCAGGTGGACAGTGACATCCCAGGAGACATTGAAGACTAGTAAGCAAGCTGGGTAGTTTAGGAATGGGTCCAAAGGTGATAAATTGGATAAGAAGTTGATTATGATGTACATGACAGAGGGTGGTGGAAAATGGAGTTCGCTTTGAGGAAGGGAGGATGGCCAGTGGGTACCTCAGGGATCAGTGCTGAGATGGTCCTCTTCAATGTCTTTGTAAGTGACATTGCAGAGGATCTGGGAGGGAAGGTCTGCTTCTTTGCTGAGGACACCAAAGTCTGCAATAGGGTGGACATTCCAGGGAGTGGGGGAAGAAAGGATGAGCAAGGACCTGAGAAAACTTGAGGAGTGGTTAAGTCTATGGCAGCTGGATTTCAATGCAAGAATTGTAAAATGAAGCAATAATGCCAGACAGGGTGTGTTTCATGCTGGGATAACGTCATGCCTCAGGTGGTTGGGCACGAGGCCATAGGCCGAGTGCGTCCAATACCTAGGCGTGTATCTAAATATTTTCTACACCCTGGAAGCTTTGATATTACTACTCTAATAATGGCTCGTTGTTATATATAAAATAAAAAATCATTTTAAAGAATGTTTTTATTAGTGTGAAAAAATATTTTTGTTTCTTAAGAGGAGATGCAAAAAAAGAGCATAGGCTCATGCTCCATATGGTCATCCAAATGGGTTCACAGTGCTGAGACTTGACCCGTGATGTTGTGCTGGGATAATATCACGCGTCCAGTCCCAGACTGACCAATCAGAGACCAGGAAATGTTCTTGTCATTGTATAATAATGCACTTAAGGCACAGAAACCCAGAGGCAGAGTACAAAATGGGTGAAGTGGTGTGTACAACCACCAAGCATGAAAGAGTCCTGGCAGTGCAACAAGGCAGTAGGGCAGGCTAGTGGAATGTTGTGATGTATAGGGAGGGGTATCACCAGCAGAAAGAGGGAGGTGTTGTTGCCTCTGTATTAGATTGCTGTTAAGACCCCACCTAGAGTACTGTATCCAGTTCTGGAGACCATGGGCCCAATTTTAGACGGGATTTACAGTAGAACAACATAAGAGACTTGCATCTAGGAGTTGGACGCAAGGCACAACTTGTGTCAAACATTGTGGTTATTGCAATTTTGCAAAGAAGCCAGCTGCAAACACTGATGCAAGTCTCTTGTTCCAAATGCTGCAAGTTAGACCAGCTTCCCCTCCTCTAACTCTGTGTAATGCAGGACCTATTTTAGGGGGCTTGCGTCAAAGCTTTGGTGCAAGCTGTCATAAACTCTAGAAATGTTGCAACAACACCAAACCTTGTAAAAGCAGGCTGCAGTTCATCAAAGTGGTTTGGCACCGCTGCAACAAACACTGCTGCTGATGCAGATCTTGATGCAAGTCCTGTGTCAACTTTCAAAAATTGGTCACAGAAAAGACATAGACAGAGTGGAGGCAGTCCAGAGGAGGGCAACTAAAATGGTACAGGGTCTGCATCAAAATCCCTATGAGGAGAGATTAAAGGACCTCAGTATGTACAGCCTGGAAAAGAGGAGGGGGGAGGATATGAATGAAGCCTTTAAATAACTCATGGGGGTAAATAAGGTACAGGAGGGAAGTATTTTTCAGAAGAAAAAGGAGGGGGAGGTACCTAATCCAATCAATAGAAGCACTCTGAATAGGAGGGTCAACCCCAGTCCTTTCACAGAAGAAAGGGTTCTGAAAGAACTCCTAAAACTGAAGGCGGACAAAGCAATGGGTCCAGAAAGGATTCACCCCATATTCTAAAAGGATTAAGGAGAGAACTAGTGACACCACTGACCAGCCTTTTTTAACAAATCATGGGAGGATGGTGTGGTACCTGAGGACTGGAGGAGGGTGGATGTGATTCCGTTTCACAAAAGTGGGAGCAAGACAGAGGCAGGAAACTACAGACCTGTCAGTTTGACCTCAGTGGTAGGGAAAATGATGGAATCACTTCTGAAGGAAAGAATTGTTGAGTACCTAGAGGCCAGTGGGACACAGGACCCAAAGCAGCATGGATTCACAGCAGGAAGGTCATGTCAGACAAATCTAATCAATTTCTTTGACTGGTGACCAAAGTAGTAGACCAGGGAGGGGCTGTGCACATGGGCTACCTAGACTTTAGCAAGGCATTTGACACAGTCCCACATAAACGATTAATAAATTAGCCAGCCTGGGAGTGGGTCCCAGGGTGGTAGCCTGGGTAAAACAATGGCTTGAGAACAGTACAGAGAAGGTAATATTAAACGGAGTCCACTCTGAAGAAAGGGAGGTTACTAGTGGGGTACCGCAGGGTTCAGTACTGGATCCAGTCCCTTTTAATGTCTTTATAGGTAACATTGCAGGGAGACTGGAAGGAAAAGTATGCCTCTTTGCAGATGACACAAAGATCTACAACAGGGTTGATACACAAGGGGAGGTGGAAAGGATGAAAAGGGACTTGGCAAGGTTGGAGGAATGGTCAGAATTATGGCAGCTTAGATTCAATGCAAAGAAGTGCAAAGTAATGCACCTGAGAAACAAAAACCCAGGGGAAGAGTACACAATGGGGTGGAGGTATTAACCACAACAAAAATGGAAAGGGACCTGGGGGTAATCATATCAAATGACCTAAAGGTTAGCAAGCAATGAGAGAAGGCAGTAGGGATTGCTGGGGGGGGGGTACTAGGATGTATAGGGAGAGGCATCACCAGTAGAAAACAGGAAGTTGTTATCCCTCTGTACAGACAGTTGGTGAGACCCATCTGGAGTACTGCATCCAATTCTGGAGACCACATCTCCACAAAGACCTAGACAGGATGGAGACAGTCCAAAGGAGGGCAACTAAAATGTTGCCGGGTCTGCAACAGAAGCCATACGAGGAGAGACTAAAGGAGCTTAATATGTATACCCTTGAGGAAAGGAAGGAGAGGGGGGGCATGATAGAAACTTTTAAGTACCTCAAGGGAATCAACAAAGTTCAGAAAGGTAGCATCATTCAGAAAAAGAGATGTGTAAGAACAAGGGGGCCCAATTTGAAGACAGAGGGGGGACGGCTCAGGGGTAAGGTGAGGAAGCATGGCTATTCTTGTGGTGGGCAGGAAGAAATAGGCTGTTGGTTAACTAGGATCAGCAGCTTATCCAATAGGTAGGGAAATGGACAGACTAGATGGGCCAAGCAGTCCTTATCTGCCATCAAAGTCTATGTTTCTATGGGACATGCTATGAAGCTGGGGGGGGGTAGATTTAGGGAATATGTGAGGATTTAATTTTTCACAGAAAGAGTGGTGGATCCCTGGAACAGTCTTCCAGCAGGGGTCATGGGAGAGAAAACTGTGGTGGGTTTCAAGAATGCATGGGACAAGCACAAGGAAATCATAGTGGAAAAGGAGGGGGGAGGGAGGAAGATCTGTAGATCATGCATGTTGGTGTGATAATACTATAGGTACAGAGAAATGGGCAAACTGGATGGGTCAAGTGGTCCTTATCTGGCATCAACTTATAAGTTTCTATATTTCTTTGAGTCCATCTAGATATGCTCAGAAAATAAAGTGGAAGGGGGGAGTCACCCAGTAAGGAAATACTGAACTGGAAACAGCTTAACTGAGGTAGTCTGATGCACTGGTGATAAGTGCTTTGAGAATATTAAATTCCATAAAAGGAATTATGATGTCTTGTTTTGAGAACTTTAAATTCCACAAGTGGAATTTTTGACACCATTACCTATTATGCTGATTTACAATTAATGGGCTCTATGCACAAAAGCTACAGATTGTACACGAGAAAGGTACATATACCACCCACCTACCTAAGAGACCCTAGACAAGTGCAGAGTGTGTGGTGCTCATGACCACAAGCATCCACAGGGCACCTGACAGCTGTCCCAGCCCCCCAGTGCACAGTCTCGCTGTAGCACATGAGTGCAGAGCAGTTGACCCAGGCAGGCATTCAATCAGATGCCTGTCCTGGATTCCAGAGTGGATCCCCTGTGCTGTGGGAGCAGAAGAGTGTGGGAAGGCACAGGTCCAGAAGTTTTGAAAGTATGGGCACTCACCTGAATGGCTGACCCCAGTCCCCACCATCTGCCTTGTGGGCTTGGGCATCATGGAGGGTCAATTCCCAGTCCCGCTATGGCCTGTGGGAGTCACCATGGGGGCACACACTGGATATGGCAGAGTCCCCACTGCCATATCCTGTGCCTCCTGAGCCCAGCTCCATGTGCCTTTGTGCATGGCATGTGGTGCAGGCACACCCCCAACACTCCCACTGGACCACCCATGATGCATAGCTGCTTGGCAGGCAAGGGATCCAGTGTGCAACTGGCTGGTGCACTGGTTGTGAATGCTGTTGGGGGTTCACTCGACCCTTGCTGTGTGGCATTCTCACTTAGGTTTGCCTGTGCACCTCACATACATAGCATATAGTCTTAGTGCATACTGCCCAGTAGTTGTTGAATACCTATTATACTTCCATGCATTTTTAAGAACATTTTGCTAAAGAGTAATCTGCAGTTTCTGAAGTGTAAATTTACAACTACTAAACCATATTTTATCTAGCTTCTTAGATTCAGGGGTCCACTGATATTGGGTAGGTATGCTAACATACAGGTTTGTACCTGCAATAGTATAGAGAATAATACATGGGGTGGGGTGTTTAAGGAGAATTTTATACACACCTGAGGTGTTGGATGCTACATAAACCCTGAGATGGAAGCTCGAAGGGTTTATTTAAGCATCCAACACTGAGGATGTGTGTGAAATTCGAGTTTTATACACCACCTCATGTTTTATTGCATATAATTGCTGGGGGCATTTTTTTGCCATAGCATTTATATAAAATATAAATACTTCCCTGTTCAGCCACAGTTCAGTTGAACTGCAGCTGTGGCTGCTGAAATATTTTTTTTTTTTAAGTTTCATCAATGATTACGAGTTGCATCTGGAATTAAAAGGTTCACTGATGAAAGGTAAGTTTGTTTTTGTTTTAAAATTTACTTACTGCCGAGTGGAAATAAATTCTGTGAACATTAATGAAATTCCACAGCATTATATTAAATCTGAGGGATTTCATCAAACTTCAAAGAAAATGGAATTTGCTAATTTTGTCCAGCATTAAACAAAACTGTCTTTATCAAATGTAGTGAAGCCTCTACTGATATAGAATGAGTCAGGAACATTCTAATAATTTTGACAAACAACAGAAAGTCTAAGACTCTCTTAAGACGTTGTACGCTGAAAATGCCTTTGAAAATGTGAAATGGAACTATTTTCAAAGTTTTGCAGTGGTTTAGGACCGGGTCACATTTTCACAAGTGGATACACTTACTTAGATCCCTCAGTTGCAGTCAGTATAAATGGTCAATGCGCAACTTTGTTTCCTGTTTCTAGGAGCATGAGGCAGTGATCTTCTTTATTTGTCCCTACTATCTGCTCAGTCTATTTAACACTTAGACTTGGCTATTAGCAGGGCCACTGGAAAATTGCACCCACAATTTTGTTGCAGAATCCGAAATTTTTTCACCATTCTCCGTAAAAACTGTCATGTTCCTCAATTTCTTGCAATTTTTGAGTTTTTATATTGAACTGTGTAAAAAGTATTAACATTTTTAATAAAATACTCTCAAATCTATTGACAATTTTGCATGCAGACTTGTGTTTGGCCGAAACAATGCACTGCAAGGTAGGACAAGGGTTTTATGTGACACTGCTTTCTTTTGAATCCTTGTCTTGTTTGGTTTCAAAATTCACAGTTCAAGCACAAGTACACTTAAACACTTAACATTTGTTTTGTGTTGAAGCAGTCTATCAGAAAACTTTATGTTGCCACAGAGACTGAAACAAAAGATGGGAGAAAAGGTGCAAATTATCTCATTCACTTTAAAGGGGTGCTAACTCTGAAGCCTTTTTATGTTGATTGCGTGCATGCTCAAGAAACATATTGTGGCAGCTTTCCAGAAGCAGGTTGTGGAGGTGCAGCACTGTTGTGGCCAATGACCCCACAGCCTTTAAAGGCTTGGCCTGCTTTCACCAATGCTGTGGCATGCTACTGCTGACACTAGTTTAGCCAGCATGCCATCACTTTGAAATTTTTCAGCTACTGCAATCAATGGCCGCTTCATCATTGCAGTGTCAGCCATTCACTGCAATGAGGGAGCGACTCGTCATTGCTGGGCAGAATGTTAGCAAGTGTAATATTGTTTGTGAACGTGGCGGCGGTTTGTCGGCGTGTTCACAAACAATATTATGAACCCCCAATGCCGAGGGGGTGCCCAATCCCCCTCAGCAGCATGTGACTCCCCACAACAGTGTGTATTTGCCGACAGTGGCCCCAATCCCCTTTGGCTTCAGTGCCCCTGCCCTGTAATTTGATGTTGCCGATGGGGGAGCCCCCTTCCCATCGGCATTATGTCCCACCCCACCAGTTTCATGTGCCAACAGGGGAGCCCACTCCCCATCAGCATAATGACCCCTGCCACAAACATACAGTAGATTTGTGCCAAGGAGGTGCCCAATACCTCTCAGCTCTTGCACCCCCTTTTGTGCCAACAGGGGTGTCCAATCCCCATCAGCTACAGCTGTCTGCCCCAAAAAAAACACTGTGTTGGCACAATGGGAGCCCACTCCAGCGTGCAACATGCCCCTGAAAAAAAAAAAAAAAGTTCTGCAATGTTTTTTTTTTTTGTTTTAACCTGTGAAAAAGAAAATGGTCGCCGTAATCTTCCCTGCCCCCAAAACCTGTGCCAATCCACGCGCACCCTGCCTCCCCAAACCCCCTCACCCCATACTTACCTCCAGAGTCTGGCGCGCCGATCTTCGGTGAACCGGGAACACGTCTGCACTCTTCAAAGCCAACTGTGAACTGAGGAAATGCCGGTAAGCTGTATAATGGAATAAATAGGGGTTTTCCAACTTTGATGCATATCTCAGGCATTTTTTGGAATTTTGGTACTAAATTTTCAACATGGGGTTTTTGGGACCCCTCCTCATGAATTCTGCCACTGTCATGGCAATATTCAGGCCTGAAAGATGATTTTGCGGTCACAGCGCCGAATCCCCTTTCGGGACTGATTAACAAAACCACAGTGCCAGTGTTCATGAGGTGGGCTTTTAAAAACCCTACTTTGCAAATCTGGTGGAAAAAATCCAAAAAAATTACTGTTTTACGAGCGTGCATTGCGCAGTTGCTATGCACACTCATAACTTCGTGAATCTGCAATATTTTCACACCAGATTTTCAACATTGGCATTTTTTCACACCCCCTTGTGAACAGTGTAGCTGTCATTTTTCACATTCTGACTGAAATGTGTTTTCGCTCTTCCAGCGCAGAATAATGCGGTCACTTTAGAAATCAGTGTTCGGGACAGATTAACAAAATAACAGTGACACTGTTCATGAGCAGAGGTCCTAAACTGCCTATGTTGAAAATTTGGTGACGATACTCCATAAAATGACTGTACTATGAGCGTGCGTTGCGCAGTTTGCACGCAGCACGTCAGAATTTCTGAATTAATAATATAGTTTTACCAGATTTTCAACATTGCCATTCTTCTGCACCTCCTTATGAACAGTACCGCTCTCATTTTTCACATACTGGCCAAAATGTGTTTTCGCAGTTCTGGTGCAGAATAGTGCAGTGGCTGTGGGAAATCCATGTTAGGGACACATTATGAAAATGATCGTGACACTGTTCATTAGCAGAGGTCTTAAAATGCCTATGTTGAAACTTTGGTGACAAAAGTCCACAAAATGAGTGTGTTATGAACGTGCATTGCGCAGTTTCCATGCACGCCTGTACCTTCGCAACTTTGCAATATTTTCACTCCAGATTTTCAATATTGCCATTTTTCCACACCTCCTTATGAACAGTGCAGCTGTCATTTTTCACAACCTGGTTGAAATGTGTTTTCTGTCTTCTGGTGCACAATTTCGCAGTCGCAGTGGGAAATCAGTGTTCGGGACACATTAAGAAAATCACAACAACACTGTTTATGAGCAGAGGTCCTAAAATCCCTTTGTTGAAAATTTTATGATGAAACTCCATGAAATAACTGTGTTACGAGCGTGCATTGTGCAGTTTCCATGCACCCTTGTAAGTTCACAAATTAGTAATATTTTCACGCCAGATTTTCAACACTGGCATTTTTTCACACCTCCTTCCGAACAGTACAGCTGTCATTTTTCACATCCTGGCTGAAATGTGTTTTTGCACTTCTGGTGCACAATACCACAGCTGCTGTTGGAAATCAGTGTTTGGGACAGACTAGGATCAAGCGACTGAGGGGGGAGTGACGGAGCTCAACTGAGCTCTGTCAGGACTGCTGCAGATTTCTCTGTGGGCAGGAAAAGCCACCAACGCAGGCTGGAGCCCAGTAGAAAAGGGCAGCCTGCAGCACTGGAAGATACAGAATGAGCAAGTGAGGGAGGGGGACTGAGTGAGCTCAATGGAGCTCTGTTGGGACTGCTGCAGATTTCTTTGTGAGCAGAAAAGGGCAGCAATGCAGGCAGAAGCCCAGTACAAAAGGGCAGCATGCAGTGCCGGAAGAAACACAACAAGCGAGTGAGAGGGGGGAGTGAGCGAGCTGAACGGAGGTCTATCGTGACTGCTGTGGATTTCTTTTTAGGCAGAGAAAGGTGGCAATGCAGGCAGGAGCCCAGTACAAAAGGCCAGCCTGCAGCGCTGGCAGAAATGGAATGAGCGAGTGAAAGAGGGAGAGTGAGCAAGCTGTACAGAGCTGTGTCGGGAGTGCTGCAGATTTCTTTGTGGGCAGAAAAATCTGCCAATGCTGGCAGGAGCCCAGTACAGAAGGGCAGCCTACAGCAGCGGGAGACACAGAATGAGCGAGTGGGGGAAGGGGAGTGAGTGAGCTCAACGGAGCTCTGTTGGGGGTGATGCACATTTTTTTCTGGGCAGAAAAAGACAGCAATGCTCACAGGGGCCCAGTACAAAAGGGCAGCCTGCAGCAGCGGGAGAAACAGAATGAGCAAATGAGAGAGGGGGAGTGAGCGAGATCAATGGAGCTCTATCGTGACTGCTACGGATTTCTTTGTGGGAAGAAAAGGGTGGCAATGCAGGCAAGAGCCCAGTACAAAAGGCCAGCCTGCAGCACCAGCAGAAACAGAATGAGCGAGTGAGAGAGGGGGAGTGAGTGAGGTCAACGGATCTCTGTCAGGACTGCTGCAAATTTCTTTGTGGGTAGGAAAAGGTGCCAACAGAGGCAGGAGCCCAGTACAAAATGGCAGCCTGCAGCACCAGGAGAAACAGAAGGAGCAAGTGAGAGGTGGAGTGAGCGACCTCAATGGAGCTGTGTCGGGACAGCTGTGGATTTCCTTGTGGGTAGAAAAAGGTGCCAATGCAGGCAGGAGCCTGGTACAAAAGGGCAGCCTGCAGCAGCGGGAAACACAGAACAAGTGAGTGAGAGAGGGGAGTGAGTGAGTGAGCTCAACGGAGCTTTATTGGGAGTGCTGCACATTTCTTTGTGGGCAGAAAAAGGCAGCAATGCATGCAGGGGCCCAGTACAAAAGGGCAGCCTGCAGTGGTGGGAGAAACAGAATGAGCAAATGAGAGAGGGAGAATGAACAAGCTCAACGGAGCTCTATTGTGACTGCTGCAGATTTCTTTGTGGGCAGAAAAGGGTGACAATGCAGGCAGGAGCCCAGTACAAAAGGCCAGCCTGCAGTGCTGGCAGAAACAGAATGAGCGAGTGAGAGGGGGGAGTGAGTGAGGTCAACGGATCTTTGTCAGGACTGCTGCAGATTTCTTTGTGGGTAGGAAAAGGTGCCAACAGAGGCAGGAGCCCAGTAGAAAAGGGTAGCCTGCAGCGCCAGGAGAAACAGAATGAGCAAGTGAGACAGGTGGAGTGAACAACCTCAACAGAGCTGTGTCGGGACAGCTGTGGATTTCCTTGTGGGTAAAAAAAGGTGCCAATGCAGGCAGGAGCCCAGTACAAAAGGGCAGCCTGCAGCGCCGGGAGAAACATAATAAGTGAGTGAGAGAGGGGGAGTAAGTGAGCTGAATGGAGGTCTATCATGACTGCTGTGGATTTCTTTTTGGGCAGGAAGAGGTGGCAACGCGGGCAGGAGCCCAGTACAAAAGGCCATCCTGCAGCGCCGGCAGAAACGGAATGAGTGAGTGAGAGATGGAGAGTGAGTGAGCTGTATGGAGCTGTGTCGGGAGTGCTGCAGATTTCTTTGTGGGCAGAAAAAGCTGCCAATACAGGCAGGAGCCCAGTACAAAAAGGCAGCCTGCAGCAGCGGGAAACACAGAATGAGTGAGTTAGGGAGGGGGCGTGAATGAGCTCAACGGAGCTCTGTTAGGAGTGCTGCACATTTCTTTGTGGGCAGAAAAAGGCAGCAATGCACACAGGGGCCCAGTACAAAAGGCAGCCTGCAGTGGCAGGAGAAACGGAACGAGCAAATGAGAGAGGCTGAGCGTGCGAGCTCAATGGAGCTCTATCATGACGGCTTCAGATTTCTTTGTGGGCAGAAGAAGGTGGAAATGCAGGCAGGAACCCAGTAGAAAAGGGCAGCCAGCAGCATGGAAAGAAACGGAGTGGGGGGGGAGTAAGCAAGCTCAAAGGAGCCCTGTTGGGACTGCTGCAGATTTCTTTGTGGGTAGGAAATGAGCGAGTGAGACAGGTCAAGTGAGCGACCTCAATGGAGCTCTGTCGGCACAGCTAGCTCTGTCGGCACAGCTGTGGATTGCTTTGTGGGTAGAAAAAGGCGGCAACGCAGAAAGGAGTCCAGTACAAAAGGCCAGCCTGCAGCGCGGGCAGAAATGAAATGAACAAGAGAGAGAAAGAGGGTGAGTGAGTGAGCTCAACGAAGCTGTGTCAGGACTGCTGCAGATTATTTTGTGGCCAGAAAAAGCCACCAATGCAGGTTGGAGCCCAGTTCAAAAGGGCAGCCTGCAGCAGTGGGAGACATAGAATGAGTGCGTGAGTGAGCTCAAAGGAGCTCTGTTGGGAGTGCTACCGATTTCTTTGTGGACAGAAAAAGGCATCAGTGCACACAGAAGCCCACTACAAAAGGGCAGCGTGCAGCGCCAGGAGAAACAGAATGAGCAAGAGAGACAGGGGGAGTGAGCGACCTCAACCTAGCTCTGTTAGGACAGCTGCAGATTTCTGTGTGGGCAGAAAAAGGTGCCAACTCAGGCAGAAGCACAGTACAAAAGGGTATCCTGCAGTGCTGGGAGAAACATGAGCGAGTGAGAGAAGGGGGGACTGAGCAAGCTCAACGGAGTTGTATCGAGACTGCTGCAGTTTCTTTGAGGGCAGAACAAGGTGGCAATGCAGGCAGGAGCCCAGTACAAAAGGCCAGTCTGCAGCGCCAGCAGAAACAGAACAAGTGAGTGAGAGAGGGGGGAGTGAGAGAGCTCAACAGAGCTCTGTTAGGACAGCTGCAGATTTCTTTGTGGGCAGAAAAAGGTGCCAACTCAGGCAGAAGCCCAGTACAAAAGGGTATCCTGCAGTGCTGGGAGAAACATGAGCGAGTGAGAGAAGGGGGGACTGAGCAAGCTCAACGGAGCTGTATCGAGACTGCTGCAGTTTCTTTGAGGGCAGAACAAGGTGGCAATGCAGGCAGGAGCCCAGTACAAAAGGCCAGTCTGCAGCGTCGGCAGAAACAGAACAAGCGAGTGAGAGAGGGGGAGTGAGCGTTCTCAATGGAGCTCTGTCGAGACACCTGCAGATTTCTTTGTGGGCAGAAAAAGGCACCAACAGAGGCAGGAGCCCAGTACAAAAGGGCAGCCTGCAGCTCCAGGAGAAACAGAATGAGCGAGTGAGACAGGGGGAGTGAGCGTTCTCAATGGAGCTCTGTCGAGACACCTGCAGATTTCTTTGTGGGCAGAAAAAGGTGCCAATGCAGGCAGGAGCCCAGTACAAAAGAGCAGCCTGCAGCACTGGGAAAAACAGAATGAGTGAGTGACAGAGGGGCAGTGAGCAAGCTCAACGGACCAACGTAATCAACATTCGACATTGACAAATGCTTGCTGTAAGTGGTAGGGCAAGTTTTTCCTTGTGAGCATACTTTCATTCAGACTAATTTTGATTCAAACAGCTGAGGATTTTTGGATGGCCCTGCTGATTTTAAACTTGAATAAGCTAGTTGCTAACAGTGATCTCTCTCTTTTAGCAATCTACCACCTAGATGCTCACATGCAAAGACTATACTAAAAATCTGACTAAAGTCTAAAAACAGGCTTATAAAACACATCAAATGTATCTGAACATTTATCTTTCATTAAACAAATCATTGCAGCCAGAGTAAAATAAAGGTAAATTATAGGATACCCTGACTACTGTATAATGCAGTAAAAATATATTGGTATTTTGTTATATTTTTTGGTAACCAGGTAAGGCCCACTAGGCACAAATGCCTGCTTTCAGGGGCAACCTAGGAGTACTGAGGAGGTTAAGTGACTTGCTCAGAGTCACACAGTAAGCAAGTGGAGGTTGTGGGAATCAGACTCAGGTCTGCTAGATGTCCTCAGCTCATTCACAGTTTGTTACTCTAACCTCTAGTTTATACTGACAGCCCCAATAACCCCCAGATTTAATGTTTAAATATGTGATTTCAAAAATAGTGTACAGTACTTACAGTGCAAATTATGAACATTAAACACTTTAACAACATTTTACTAAAACTCAATTATTCACCACTTTATCTGTTTATTTTTTCCTTGTACCAAAGTGGGTGAATAGCTGGCAGAGCACTGAAAACAGCTGTTGATCAGGCTTCATTATTCTGCATCCAGAAACAAAAAAAATTTTTTTTTCTGGATTTATTTAATATTGATTTGCTGTGGTTCACTTTATAGAATCTTTTTAGCACTGTATGAGGCAGATGCTTTTAAATTTTGGAAGATAGACAACACTTATGATCAAGGCCCCTACTTTTCTGCAGCACACTGGGACCAAGTTCTGTGGCAAGACTACCATTTGCCGCAGAACTTCTGCGGCGGTGGTTTGTAATTTCTGAGGAAGTTCTGCGGCACTAACAAACTACCACATCTCAGTGTCAGCTTGTCATCCTGAGTTCACTTTCATGGCAGTGGTTATAGCAACCAGGATGGTGGAAAGCACAATAACACTAGTTCAAAACATAACAGACTTATAGAAATAATTTTATACCTAAAAAAGCAAAACAAATATCTCTCCCTTAAGGTCCTAGCCTATTGCATAAATGAAATATGCAAAGGGGACTTTATGTGATAAATAAGGTATTTCTATATGCATGCTATCTATCCCACTAATGAGGTCTCTACTGTGTATCACTTATATATTTGTATGTGCTTTCTACACCACTCATGAAGTTCCCACTGTGTATCACTTATATATTTATATGCAATCTGTAACATACATACAAATATGTGTGTGTGGGTGTGTATATAGTGAGACAGAGGTCCTGTGTGTGTGTGTGTGTGTGTGTGTGTGTGTGTGTGTGTGTATATATATATATATTTATTTATTTTTAATTTCCATGACATTGCATCCTCATTCATACAGGTCCCATTGGAAATGGAATAAACAGAATAGAGGAGTTATTGCAAAACTCATTTTTCATGCCAACCTGCTTCCCCTGATGCACTACATAACAATATCAGGCCATGACATGAATGTGAACCGATTGTGAGATTGAGTTCTCCAGCCCATCGCAATGTGTCCACTGTGTGACAGAACACTGCACCATACCTTCCCAGGCTCAGAGTAGTGATGTGTTCCACCAATCCTTGTGCTGCCCAGTGAGCTCCCAGAGCTAATCTCTGAACTTGAGTTGCTGGCATGGAAACACTGTATACTACCCTCTGGCCCAACAGCTGGCCCTGAACACATTTCTCCATAACTTCTGGGTGACTCTATCAACCAGTGACAATATGTAGTCAATAACCCAGGCAAAAATATGTACAGCGCAATTATTTATTTAACAGGTCTGTTCTTTCAGCAGGTCTACACATTATTATATTACACTTTTCTGGGCATAATTACTTTTTTTTTCTTAAAAATGACAGTTAAATTCATTTTACCAGTTATTCATTTCAGATGGCATCTCTATACATTAAAGGCACAAATAAGTTTGCACAAAGTGTGCTAATGGCAAGGTTTTGTTTAAGTTTTGTTTAAGTTGGTCCTAGTGCAATAATGTAAGAACGAAAATTGTATTAGGCTGTAGTGCAGGTTGAACAAATATCACCATGTTTGATGTGCTGTGCCACTGCCTCTGGCAGTGGGAGCAGTGGTAGATAAGTGACTGTTCATTTCTGTTGCAGAATGCAGTCATTTCATTAGCTAATGTATGATGTTATAGCAATGATAACATCACATTCTGAGCATAATGGGGTTTTGAATATAAAAAGAGGAGAAGGGAACCAGATTCTATGGATAAACAGAAATATTAATAAAAAATCACCAAGAACAGTGAATTCTGAGGCACTGCAGAAGTTCTGTGGTAGATTGCTAGTTCTGCGCAAAATTCTGTGGCCGCAGAATTCTAGGGGCCTTGCTTATGATAGTTTATCAGTTTCATATTCATTTTAGGAACATGAACTTTTCTTTATGTTTTAAACATATTCAAGTGGCAGTGTGTTCATTTAGCAGTTTATACTGACTAATACATGCTGCAGAAAACATTAAAAGGATTTATTGTGAAGCACTGAGGGTCTATACTAGAACTCCTGCAATTTCCCCACAATTTTTGCAAAAAGCTCTGCAATTTGGGATACCTTTTTCCACAATTTTTCTATGGCCTTGGCTATTAGGATTCATCCTGACCTGTCAGGAATCTGCAGGTATAAGGAGGGCTTGATATCTCTGTAGGCAGATGATGGATCTACCATTCCTTAAAACTCAAGGAAAGGAGCTTCCCACTTAATTAGAGCATATTGAAGAATGCGAGTCCTTTGAAGCTATAATATAAGAAAAGTTGGGCAGATTCAGAGATAATATCAACACTGGTAATGATTTGTTCAGTATTTATTTACTTATTTATTGAAAGTTTTGTACAAACAAAAGCCTACAGTCAAATAATAGCTTGTTTCCAGAAGAATTCTGGATGCTGCCTCAATCTCACTTACAGTGTCTGTGAGTTAAGCAGTGATACTGAACGATTACGGCCAATTGCGCATGAAAACCGAAATGTTATATGGTACCTGGCTCAGCTGCAAGTCACGCTTTTAGTCACACCTCTTCTGGTCTGGTCACGGAAAACAAATTGTCTGAAAAACATAAAACAGAAGTAAGAAAAGGTAATTATAATAAGAGGACGAACATAGACACATAGTAAATTTAATCTGGGGGGTGTGGGGGCGAAGCGCCCCCACAGAAGAAAGAAACAATAACAATGCACTTAGAACCCAAGGGTAGTACATATTACCAGGGGGGTTGTGGGGGTGGAACACCCCCACAGAAGAAAGAAAGAATAATAGCAATGCACAAATAAGTAGGACAAATATGAAAAAAAAAGGGGTGTGGGGGGCGCAGCTCCCCAATGATCTAAAGTACTCCTAATACAGTGCAATACAAAACCTGGTTTAGGACAGGTTATCCAAATGAGTTGATGTCTGATTAGTCTGTTGTTTACTTTTTTTTTTGTACTGTGCAGTCTCACAATGTAAGGTGTAAGGTGATCATTTTAAATTAGATAAATGATTTCAGTTCAGTACGTATGGTCTCCGCTTAATTTATTTCTGTCCCTTGGTTAGCCTTGGATTTCCTGTCTAGTAGGTGGTAGGTAACAGCTGTTTGTCACTCACACAGCACTCTGAGACACAGTATCAATTAGTATAAAAGCAGCCCTGCAAAACGATCTGGCTGTAATCATTCAGTATCACCAGTTAAGTTTACTCAACCACTACACTGCACCCTCTACTGAAAAATAATATTGATTGACTATTTAACCAGGTTCAGAGTAACCTGGACTGGTGCAATGATTTCCACTTAATGTTGATTAGTACAGTGCATTTTATCAAAATAACTTTTAGCAGAGATTTTTATATTTTTCCAGGCCATCCTACTTTTCTACCACATTTTACTTGACAGTGTCAATGCAGTATCCACTTGCATACTGTGTAATCCACTTGTATACTGTGTAAGCCTAAGCAAGTCACTTAACATCCCTGTGCTCACAAGTCACCCCTGTAAATGGGCCACTTTCCCAGTGGGCTATGCCTGGTTACCAAAGAATAAAAACAATGGGCCGGATTCACAAAGTGATTTGGGATCAAGTCCCACTCCACAACTCCAGCTGTGGACTGATATTTCCTCAGCTGCAGAGGTTAGTATTTACCATCCCCCACAGCAGCAGAGATGCTACAATAGGTCCCATGATCTGTAACATTTTTCTGCAGCTGCGAGGATGGGACTGCCATGGCAACACCACCCACAAGCTGCTGTAAATCATGGAGCCAGTCATAAACCGGCTCCACCTTTGTGAATACTCCAGCTGTGGACAAACTGTGAATCCACTAGTGGCAACCCACTTAAGCTATTTTTTTCTCACAGCTGTGGGAATCCTGTCCAATGACTTTATTCCTCTGCAATAGACAATCACATAGAACCAGTTCAGACAAACTATGCCTCCCAAAAAGGGAATATTGGAACTGCTAATCTTTACTCTTATTGAAAATGGATCATGTGCTCCCCCTCTCCACACATAAGAAATGTAAGCAACAAATTATATCTAAATAATTAATATTGTACATGGCCTAATACTTGCAGTGGAACAGTAAATGTTAGGGGGCACCTGTTGATTTCCAAATAATCCACCACTTCCACCTGAAGATAAAGCTGAAACACTTTGTGCAGTCGTAAGAAACTCAACTAATTTTCTTATATTTCTCTGAGAAAAACAAGAAGGGTAGGGTGGGGGAGCCTATTAATGTATTATTCACGATTGACTGTTTGACCCAAAAAAACCTCATCCTTTCTATCAAACTAAAACAAGAAATGGTATATTTGACCATTTATACTTCCTTATAGGCTTGTAATAGTCAAGGTATCAAGTTCTTGAGGCTCAGCAGCTATGAAAGTGGTAGGAATGCACTTATATGCTTCTTAATGTCATTTATCTAATTTAGCTCCTCACTACACTTCATGTATGCTGCAGTCTTTGTGATAGCTACCCATTAAGATGGAAGATACAATGAGGTCACCATTTTGGAGTTCACAATATAGGATTACTCAGTATAGGTAGGGTAAAACAGCAGCCTTGCCTAGCATGGATCAGTGCTGATTACTATCTGATGTACTGTACTATTTAATGATGTTTCACACTGAATAACCCTTATGAATGTTTTTCTTTGACTGTTATGAAACTGACTTTGTCATCGATATATAATATTCTCCATTAAAGTTTAGGTGCTTTTTATGGTACATATATCAATAACAGACCAGACAGCTCCAGGATGGGTCAGTGAGAGTTTT
Organism: Neoceratodus forsteri; assembly: GCA_016271365.2. NCBI lineage: Eukaryota > Metazoa > Chordata > Ceratodontiformes > Ceratodontidae > Neoceratodus > Neoceratodus forsteri. The sequence goes on from CM028130.1 coordinate 1,380,477,521, forward strand.
GCATTCTCATTCTGTCCCACCACTCTGTTAAGCTGCCACTTCCCAAAATAGTATATATTGTCCTGGAAGGTTGCTTTGTATTCACTGTGTAATTTGATATGTAGTCTGCATGCGTCATGAAGTTTGAATTTTTCTAATAATGTGTTCTTGACAGTTCACGGTGTTCAGCAGGGCAGGCTCATGTGTCATGATTTGGTGGTGGTATTTGAAGCTACATCTTCACTCTAGCAGCTTGGTAATGTTTTTTTATTTATATCTTAGAGTTCTATTTCCCAACTGACAGTCCCTTAGTGGCTTATAACACCAAGAATAGCATTCCCCCATGGAAAACATGCCAACAACCATCTAAAGCCATACTGTATCTTGGTGCTTACCAGGATGGCTTGCATGGGAGTGTAAAGGATGTTTTCATGGCTGGTAAGCCTAGGTGCAGGGTAACAGTGCCCTTCTCAAGTTGGGTCAAGATGGTGGTGGGGATCCAACCAGTCCCTATTTTTCAAAGACTAGGAAGTTGTTCTCTATGCATGGGAGACATAGCTCCCTGATGGCTAGTAGGATTTATGTGGGCAATTTACAGCATCAGTGCATGTTATGGTGAAAAGTTTGACCTAATGTATATTAGTTTATTCTCTTTTGGATTATCCCTTCTCTCCAGCCTTTTAAGATCCCTGGTTCTTCCCTATTTTGAGTCGACTTTCGAACTTTTTTACATTTGAAATATTTAATGTATAACTCCTTTTATAATTACTAGGTAGCGCTTTTTCCCATAGGGAAACCTGGTTATAATGGCAAATTATAACCGGGTTTTCCCTGGATCATACATGTGCCACTCATGCGGTCTTCCTTCAGTGTGCGCGAGGGTTGGAACATCGCCCCATCGCACTCGGCACTGAATGTTTTCTTAATTAAAAAAAAAAGTCTCTTCCTCTAGTCATGGGCAGGGAAAACCAAACAGAAAATATTTAAACATGCATCTGGTTTTGGTTTCCCTGCCAGCACATGAGAGCCAGTGGATCTGTCCACCTCTTTCTACCAGAAGCACTCCACAGCTCAGCAACTGCCGACCGCCAATCTACTGCCTGATGTTTTACAATTGCCGAGGTGAAAAAGCTCACGCCAGCAATTATAAAAAATTAAATATGGGGTGGTGTGTAAAACTCAATTTTACACATACCCTCATTATAGGATGCATTTCATAAACCACTCAGGCTTCACCCTTGGGTTTATGTAGAATTCCACAACTCGGGTGTGTGTAAAATCTTGTTACACACTCCACCCTATATATTATTCTCAGTAATATAACTGTCCCAATTTTTTGTCATTATTTAATTGGGTAGTTAAAACAGCTGAAAATTCTGATGAAATCATGGAACTAGCCAAATTAAAAAGTGTGCTCTTTTATATTATTTTGAATGTTAAAAAAGTGCTAAATCAGGTACAAAATATGGAAAAGAGGCAATTTTCATGTCAGAAGAAATGGAGCATTTCAAAACAAAATACAAAAGTGTAAGTCATAATGTTCATGCTTAATATGCAATGCTGCATTAACCTATGCGTTGGGGGGGTCTGTTTTTTCAGTGGAAGGCTTTAGACTTCCAAACCGAACATGGTCACTTTATGAATAGTCATCAGTGATATGCCAGAATCCTTGGAACTTGGACTGTATGAATGTTAAATGTTTGCCACATCAGACCATGGGCCTGGTATTCAAATGTTTACACATGTGTTAATGGTTGTTTGCACATGCAAACCAGGTTTTGCATTGGAGCGTAATATTTAAAAGGGTTGGTTGTGCCAGCAAACAGGGTTAGCATTTGTGCAAACCACAATGTTTGGAGGTATGCAAATGGGGTGGATGGGGACAGGAATATTGGCACAAGTTGATATTCAGCAAATTTTCAACCCATAAAAGTGTTTAGCATTGTCCTTTTGCACAACACAAATATTGACAAGCAAAACCACCTCTTACTCCATGCAACCATAATGGCTACCAAAGGTATTGCAGCAAAATAGCTGGTTGGCTGCTGGGAGAGCACACTGCCCCCTGTAGTTTAAGGCACTGCTTCTCCAATCACTATCCCATAGTAAAAAAATAACTCCTTGGTCCTAGTGGTCACCAGCCTCTAATCACCATCCTGTGGTAAAATGAAAACCCTCACTGGTGCTAGTGTTCTCTCCTCCCTCCCATTGCCAGACCCCAGTAAAACTTTTAACCTTCCTTGGTGTCCAGTGGTTCCCAGTGGCACTGATCTATGGCATTGCCATTCACAATTCCATAGTCCCTAGCATATAGTGGCCCCACCACAACAGCACTGTACACCCACCCCCCAGTCACCTTACCAGTATCTTCAGTGGCATGGGTGCACATACAATGGCTGGTGCTACCTTTCTCAAACCTCCTCAGCCAGCTGCAATATGTCTATACAGGAAGTGCATGTGTTATTTATAGAATAGGGTGCATCACACTGTCCTATAAATAAGATGCACACTCCCTTTCTGGACATATGGTAGACGGCTGAGGAGGTGTGAGGAAGGCTACACCAATCATCAAATGCACAGGGCAGCACTAAGGATACTGGAAAGGTGACTGGGGGATGGCTGTTTGGTGCCATGATGGATGGGGCCACTAGATGGCAGAGATAATGGAATTATAACTGGCAGCACCTGGAGGGACCACTTGATGCCAGAGAGGGTTGGAAGTTTTACTACAGGCTGGCAATCAAAGGGAAGGTGGACCACTAACACCAGAGAGGGTATTTATTTACTATGGGCTGGAAATCAGGGGTTGGGGACCACTAGCACTGGAGAAGTTTTTTGTTTTTTTTACAATGGGCTGGTTAAATGGAGGGAGGGGGACCACTAGCATGATGAAGAGTTTTTATTCACTATGGACTGGTGATCAGAGGTGGGACCCACTAGCACTGTGGAGGGTTTTTATTTACTACAGGCTGGTGAGCAGAAGGTGGGGACCACTAGCATCAGGGAGGGTTTTTTTTCTAGTACAGACTGGCTATCAGTGGGGGGGGCACTAGGCACCAGGGATGTCTACAAATGTCTTGGAGTGGGAAAAGGGGGGGACAGCACTGCACTAACTTGCCGCCACTACCCATGCAAATGGGCCCATAATGGGCAGGTAAATGACCACTTAATATCTTGTGTTGCACTTTTCTGAATAGTAGACCCCCATTTTTTTTCCTTTTTGCTGCTGCTGTATAAAAGGACCTTCTTGCCATCTACAGACAAACTGGTCCATTTTCTGAAGGTCCCTGTCCTCGAACAAAAACAACGTGTTATCAAACCTTTTCTGTTGTAGTGCCCTCATACTGCAACTCACTTCTGTGCACCAACTGCCTTAAAAAGCTACTCTATGCTGACATGTTCAGTCAAGCTTTTAAGAGAAATAATTTCTAGCCAAAATGTTAGCTTAATATCTACACTTTTTTCTAATATTCCCCATTAATGCACTAATTAGCTAATTAAGCAAGAAGGCATCACCAAGGATTACATTAATAGTTTGTTAATCACTCTCTTGGGGCTTAATGTGGCAAAAGACACTGCCAAGTGACACATGCCACTAGATAGTGACAAACTGCTAATATAACCCCTGGGAGTACCTAACTGCTAATACGAAAACTGGACTGAGTACACACATGATTCACCTTTGAATTCAAAGAGTCATTTGATTTTTTTCTAAGTGTTCTTCAGGTATTCTACTAAAGTATTAATGCAAGGCACTTGCACTGTGAGTAATCAATCTGAATGTTGTATTCTATAGCCCCCTTTTTTCAATTTAGGATTATTTAAAGTTAAATTACTCTAATAATGCGTTTGGAACTGTTTCATTTTGCAAAAGTGAACAGTGGCTTGCACAATTGGAAAAGCATTTTATAAATGAACTTGAGAAAATAAATCAATGTATTGTCAAACAGCCCATTATTCCTATTTTTGAAGATCCTGGACCGCAATTTATGGTTGTGGTTTCACTTTTTATGGACTGAGTTTGAAAACATGTTTTCAAAAATCAATGTTGTACTCTGAAAATAAATGCTACATAATGGGTGTGGACACTGATTATTCTGTGGGTTACTTCTGAATTATGTTTTAGTGCACATTATTTTGGTTTCAAGACAATATCAATCATGTATCAAAGAAAAAAACTGAATTTTCATTGCTTTATTCTTTGGACTTCCCTAAGAATGGCAGTCTCACGAATAATTAATTGGTGCAAAGATCCACACTTACTATACCAGTACACCTCAATATCTCTCTCTCTATATATATATCTCCCTCTCCCTCTCTCTCTTTCTCTCTTGCCCTGTATCTTGTGTCCACATATCATCATTAGACTAATTTTTGTTAAAATCATAAATGAAGTAGGTGATTTGATATATTTCATTGGACCAACAAGAGATTTAAAAAATGCTTAAGCTTTTGAACTATGCAGAACTCTTCAATAGAAAAATGGCAGACTTTACAAAGAAACCATTTTAAGTACATAGAACAGAACTGGTAACAACAACAATATCAAGAACAACAACAAAAACTTTTACACATGACTGTGACAGTTCTATTTATTCAGAGGGAGAGTAATTGGATATAAAATGGAGACAAAAAAAACAGTTTTTGGAAACCTAGTTTGGTATAAATCAGATCCTCTCGGGATGGAATATGACAGCAAAAGGTCAATATATTGCCAATTGATAATTGCTTCCCAAAAATAAAGACAGCAGACTCTGTGTGTGTGTGTGTGAGTGTGTGTGATCAGCTGCATTTATGTGTGTATAAATCCAGAAAGTATGAAACCAACTACCATCAATTATAATAAAATATATAAATAGAACCATATAAATATATAAAGGCACACTAAAAATATATCTAGCAAATACAAGACAGGTCCATGTGCTATATCTGAGACAGAACAAGGGCAGTTGCAGTTTAAATTGTGCAACGGGTCATGAAACTAAGGTCCACATTCATTTAATTATTATAAACACTGAGACGAAAAATAAGTCTAACCTCATAAGCCCGCCTTTCCTTTATATTTCTGAAGGGTCCTTAGAGAACCAGGGCAGAGAGGTCAGAGATGGAGTGGTCAGACTGAAAGAAATGTTGTCTCACAAGCTTTACAATATTTTTCATTTTAATGCATGCCTGTATGAGTTCATTCAGGTTTGAAGGGGTTGTCCGTTCCCACTCATAGCCTGTATGTGGACATTTCTTGCAGTGGATGTAGTGAACGACATGCTGGGATACACATGTATAATTTCCCTGTATCTTAAATTGTTTATTTGGGGGATGTTGATCAAGTCTCCTGAAGTCTTCGGATGAAGAACTCTTGTGTAGTTGCAAAGCTTAGACATTCTGTAAATGTCTTGTTGGTCTAATAAAAAGGTATACAATCACCCATTTGTTCATCTTCTGTACAAGGACAAATACAACAGCACACAATTCTTTACATCATGGTAAAAATCATGAAAATATATGTCTACATTATAGCTGCAATCTGCTTAAAATGTATTAATAAATGATCTACTTCATACTGTAATTGTTTCACTGAAAAGGAGAAGTATTACTGCCATTCATTCATAGTTTTGCAAAATGAAAATTTCTTGGAAGGCAGCAGAAATCTTTTGGAAGTCTATTCAATCTATTTATCTGGGCAGACACATTAACTGAGATAGACTACAATGACATCAAATGACAGGTCTGCTTCCAAATAAATTACGGGCAAAAAAAAAGTGCTTCAATTTGAGAAGTGTACATGACTTTGTTTGTTAAGGGACTGTATTAGAACTTAGAGACGTGCCAAACAGTTTGGCAGAGAAGTAAACTGCTGGCAGACAGTAATAACTGCAGATCTGTAAACAGGGCAGAAAACAAGGTAACTGAGGAGTCTCTGTTTGCAACAAGGAGAGAACATCCAGACACAGTACAAGTATCCAAGTAAAACTAGGACACAAATACAGAAGTTTATTTAAAGAAGCCACTGTTCATCCTGGTTCAGAAAATGATACCCATATGGCAGTAGTGTACTTGAATACTACTAGGTAACTGAGGCAGCAGCATCCAGTCAGAGAGGTGTAAGTTATGTTCTTTGACTGCAGAAAATTTAGTTTAAAAAAAAAGTAAACAGAAAAAAGAAGAAAACAGCCAGACAATAGGGAAAAAGGGATTCCAGTTGAGCTCTGAAATCACATATTAAGGCTGACTGGAGCAGAGTGTATTACAGAAGTGAAGTGTTAGATCCCAGGGAGGGATGATGCAGGCTGTCTGGCATTCAGAACCTGCACCTGTCAGCCAACCAAGATGCCACATTGAGATCAGCTGTGAAGACAGTTACTTACCTGCCCTCTTTGGCAGAGAAAGGATAGTGTATTACACTGGTTACCTAATTGCTGGAGTGAGGGTAATAGATGAGATGGGACAACAATTGAGAGAAACAATTTAAAAGAAGAAAACAAACTGAACTGCAATGAGGAAGCAAAGAGGTTTATGCTGATGCTAGAGTTCAAGATGCTTATTATGAGGAGGTTGCTGTGCTGGATCCTTTGCAGAACAGGTGACCTCCCTAAAGCAGATTAAGGTATAACCCTATTCAGAGCAGCAAGAGAATAACAAGATGAAGATGTGGTGGTGCCAGTAATAATGTTACTAATCATGCCATCTCTAGTTCCAGTAAACTGACAAAATCATTTTACTACACAAAGACTGTAATATGCTTGCACAAAGAGACAAGATATATCAAAGTACTTTTGAGGACCGGGGGAAGGGGGGAGTGGTTGCACTATATTTAAGGGAGGGTATGAAAGTGGTGGAGGTCAGGGATATTGGGGAAGGCAAGTCCATAGAGACAGTGTGGGTTTAGATAGTAATAAATGGAAGTGGGCATCTGGGTAGGAGTGGTATATACGGCATAAACCACTATCACAGAAAAAGCCAACTGACAGGGAATTAGGGGATGAAATTTTAAGGGCCACAAAGCAGGGGGAGATACTGTAATGGGTGATTTCAATGTGCCAGATGGAATAAATGATTCCAGTGGTAGAAAGTGGTAGGAATCAGCTGATGTTGAGGTGTTCCAGGAAGAATTCCTGGCCCAAAGGGTTGAGAATCATACAAGGGAAGCGGCAATCTTTGACTTAGTCATCATGAATAGCGACAATATATGGGGGATCATAGTGCAACACCTGTTGAGAATCAGTGACCATCATCTGTGTTTATTATTATATTTAAAGCTAAGAGGATAGGTGTCTGTACTTTGTCATTCTCAACTTGTACTGTATTAGATGTACGTCTTTTAAAAGGCAATAATTGTTTTGGTGAAGTCTTGTCAACCTGACTTGCACAAGGACTATCAAACTAATAATGTTTTGTTCTGGGAATGAGGCCTCGCGGTATGCGTATGGTTTGAAGAGACACACAAGACACAAATAATGTATATATTTCTTCTCTCCTAGCATCCTATTATGGATCCCATATATTGCTTTCACTGCAAACTGCCTAGCCATTATTCTCACTCCAAATGTTCTAAATGGACCCTAGCATCAAAGTGCTGACATTGTGCCCAGTTGAGATTGTGACTACAGTACACGGACCAGTCCAAATGAGGGCCAAGCATGTTTCTGTATTTTGAGATTCTCAGCCTAAACTGAATTAGATGTACAAGCCTGTTTAAACGCAGATGTCTGTTCTGGAAAAGCCTTCTCGTCCTGATGAGCATCAGGATTTGCATACCCCTTTACAGAAAGTGTGCAGTTTTTTACATTTAAGAGACACATACATCTGGCTGGCTGATCAATTCATGGAACACTACAGGACAATCAGAAAAGTAGACACTGATAAACCCATTCTGTCCCATTTTACCTCCAGAAACCATAATGTCAATGTTTTTTTTTCTGTTTTTGTCGTGTACCAGGTGTTCTGTGAAGATGACGAAAGAAAAAAATATATAAACAAAACTCATTATACTCTAAGGCTCCCAGTAGCTATCTGGTTTAAACAAAAGACTTATTTTCTGCTAACATCTTTTAACACCATATGATTTATCACTGAACCCAGTCCTTTTAATCCCTCCCTTATATTGGCTCTTTGTTTCAGTGCATGCATGACATGTTTGTGTGTGTGAGTACACCTGCACACACTTTTATTTGGGACAGGTAATGGCATACTCATATGGTCATTCCAGCTATGTGTGTGTTCATATTCATTTTCTCCAGGCTTCCATGTCTCTTTTACTTCTATGTGTCTTTTACCCACACTTATCACCTTTTTGCCCTCTTACTAAGCCTGGTAAATTAGATTCTACTTGACAAATTTTCAGCTTGTTCACTCCTACCATGTCTCTTCCTCCCCATCAATACTTTCTTCTTTGACAGCTTCCACTCTTAACTTGCCTGTGTTCACTTTTTCTACTGGATCTGCCCCCCGATTTCCTTTATGTATGTGTGTGAGTGTGTGTGTGTGTGTGTGTGTGTGTGTGTGTGTATATTTATACAACATGCAGAGATCTGCCTTAGCCAAGATAAAACTACTATCTCATGGGCCACTAGTGAGATAGTGGTACTATCTTGCATGTAGGGTACATCATAACATCTGTCTTACCCAGCTGGGTATGTCACAATGGCAATAATTAGTCTCAGTGTAGCATGAGCGCATCTGAACTTGAGAGTACAGCTGCTTTATGCTGAACATTCTCTCCCACTTAATTCAAACCCTAACCTGTCAGTGTGAAGTCGGACTGCTAAACAATAAGAATTTTCTTCAATCTGAGCAGCTAACTACAGTAAAATTAATCTCTACAAATATCTTAAATTTAAACAAAAGGGTATCTGCTCACATTTTGCGGCTGCTCAATGTCTTTGAGTCCCCACCTGCTGCTGCTCTGACAGTGAAGGTCCGTAATGTCATTGGTCCTGGTTAATTTTTTTTTCTTCAGCATCTACGTCAACATTTGTCTATGACATGCATCTTACCTTACATTTCTCACTCACTGACCACATACATTTCCCCTGCCTCTCACACACTTCCTCTCATTACCTACCATGTTCCTACTTGCACTTCTACTTCCCTCTGCCTCTGTGGTCCTCGCTCCTTGGTTCCAGTCCTCGTGAAACCTCTCTAAAAAAATACATAAATACCTCAGTGTTTAAAGTCAAACAAAGAAAGTTTCTGTTCACATCCTGCGCCACTTAGCATCTATGAGTCCCCACCTGCTAATCCTTTAACAGTGAATGCCCCTCCTGCCATTGCTATTTTTTTCAGCATCTCTCACCCCTCAGTCATTCTCTCTCATTCCAGTTCCTGCATGTTACCTTCCTTCCACTATGGAAAAACTGAAAGATAAAAAGAAACCAAATTAGAAACAAGCAACTGTGTGGACTCTTTCCATAATCTGTGGGGAGCCTGTGCACATTCAGAACTACTGCATTTGACTCAGAAAAAAATCTACAATAATAGGACCCACACCATAGAAACATAAAAAGTGACAGCAGATAAAGACTTCTTGGCCCATCCAGTCTGTCCATTTTCCTACCTACTATAATGCTGCAGACCCTACTTGGTCTCCAGCTTTTCATTCCCTTTCCTGATCACTAAGGTTCCCTTATGCCTTGCCCCTTGCTTTCTTGAAATCCATTACAGTTTTGGCCCTGACTACCTCCACTGGGAGGCTGTTCCATGTATCCACCACTCTTTCTGTGAAGAAGTATTTTTTCTCTTGTTTACTCTGGATTTATCCCCCCCCCCCAGCTTCATAGCATGGTCCCTTGTTCTTGAGCATCTTATTTTCTGACAAATGCTTCCGTTTTGTCTCCTTTTTATACCCGTGAGTTATCTGAAAGTCTATCCTATCCTTCCCCCCCCCATTCCTCCAGGGTGTACATATTGAGTTCATTTAGCCCCTCCACATTGGGATTTTGATGCAGGCCTTTCACCATTTTAGTTGCCCTCCTCTGGACCATTTCTCCTCTATCAATGTCCTTCCAGAGATGTGGTCTTCAGAACTGGGCACAGTATTCTAGATGAGGTCTCACCAATGATTTATACAGCAGTATCATTAGGTCCCTCTTTCTGTTTGTGATACCCCACCCTATGTACCTTACCATTCCACTAGCTCTCCCCACTGCCTTGTTACACTGTTTGGTCACCATTAAGTTGTCAGATATGACTGCCTCCAGGTATCCTTCCTGCTTGGGGGTCATCAGTACCACTCACTCCAACTTGTACTCTGCCCCTGGATTTCTGTGCTCCAGGTGCGTGACTTTGCACTTCTTCACATTAAATATTAGTTGCCACACTTTTGATCTCTCCTCAAGCTTCCTTAGATCTCAATAAATTTTTTCACCCCACTGGAGAGTCTACCCTATTGCAGATTTTTGTGTCATCTGCAAAAAGGTACATTCCCTTCTAGCACCTCTGCAATCTCAGTAATAAAGACATTGAAGAGGACCAGTCCCAGTACTGATACTTGTAGCACCCCGCAGGTCACCCTCCCTTCCTCAGAGTGAATTCTGTTAACTATCACCCACTGTCTCCTATCATGCAAACAATTTCTTACCCAGTTTACCACCTTTGGACCCACTCCCAGGCTGCCCAGCTTGCTTACTCAGTCTCCTATGTGGAATGATATAAAAGGCCTTACTAAAATCTAAGTATGCCACATCCATGGCACCACCATGATCTACTTCCCTGGTCACCTAGTCAAATAAATCTATCAGATTTGCATAACATGACCTCCCTGCTGGGAATCCATGCTGCTTCAGACCCTGTAAGTCTCTGGACTGATGCTGGATTGGCCAGTTGTAAAAACTGAATATGACATGGATGAGGGTAAGATAGCGGAAATATCTCCCTCACTGTCATTGAACTCTTCATGGCCCACTCATGGCTTCACCACCCAGAACAGTTGAATGACAGCTTATGGAGCTATTTCTACTATCTCACTCTCAGCCATGTCATATCCTATAGATATATTGCAAAAACTTCATTATTGTTCTAGCTAGGATTAAAGCGACAACATTAGGGAACTGTGGCATTAGGGTTTCCAAACCTAACACCCCAACCCCACCCTGCACACACAAACAGGTGCTGGGGGTGTGCCTTGAGGTTGTCAGCCCTAACACTCATATCACATGATCCTATTTCCCCAAGACTCCATTAGCTAATTATTCAGCTTGTCCACCAGAGGTTGCTATTGTACTTCTTTACCTGTTGTAACATTTTTAGTTTACCTTCTCTACTTTACTTGCACTAAATTCTTCTTCCACCTCTCTTGTCCATGCCCTCCCTTTATTTTCCTGTTTCCTCTCATTTTTCCCTGTGGCAGTTTAGAACCATGAACTTTGGTGACTGATTCTGCCATAGTCAACCATCCTAACCTCTAGGCCATTTCAGCCTGTTAGCGTGCACCCATCCACTACCTTTGTTATCCCTCAGCTCCCAGTGGACACAGGTGATGTTACACTCCACTGTAGCCACCCATTCCTGCCAAACAATTGTATCCAGCTCCTTTTGCTTTGTTATAGAGACACAACACCCTTTTCACTTATTTTTTGGAATGCACATCCTTATCTCCTTTTATATTGCCTTTGCTCTCCTTCCCTCTCTCATCTCACTACACCTTTCAATCTACCATTTACCCCTGCCCACACCTCTCCCATCTTTACCACTACACACTCTTCACTCCCCATCACCCAATTCCTACCAGCTACCCCTGCCCAATGCATCCATACTTCCCCCAACACCCCTCTTAGCTTACCTGCCTTCATCCAAACTCTTCCACCTACTACTCTTCCCCTCTCCCCTACCTCTCACCGCATTCATTCAAAATCTGCAAAATGGTTAAATCCACTTGCTAAATTGCTTATCACACTCCTGTTCATCTCGGCAGGTGACATCAAACCCTACCCTGGCCCTACCCCCTTCTACGAATCTTCCAAAGGGCTTAAATATCTTGCACCGCAATATATGAAGTCTACTCTGCAAACTAGTCCTCCTTCAACCTATCATGTTGGATCTACACCCAGATGTTCTAGTCCTTTCTGAAAACTGGCTATCCCACAAGATTCTGGATTACATCCTTATTATCCCTGGCTACTCTTTTATCAGGCAAGACAGACCCAGTAAGGGTGGTGGCATTGCTATGTATTTATCCCCCAACTTCCAATATTCTCCTGTTCTGTCGCTCTCTTCCCTATCACAATATGGACTCCATCATCATCATCAAACATTCCCTTGCCTTTACCTTAAATGTATGTGTGTGTAGATATATGTGTGTGTGTGTGTATATATAATATATATATATATATATATATATATATATATATGGTTCCTACTGCCATCCGGGTCTCACTACATCTACTGTAGCTGAACTCATTACCACTATTACCTTGCATACCACCTCTGGTGAGGTTTACATGTTAGGGGGACATAAATGTGGACTGGCTCTGGCTGAAAAACACTAATATTTGCTCCAAAGTAAACTCCCTAAACTTAACACAATAAATAACCTCTCCAACATGGCTAAACCACAAGTTACTCAAACATACACTGATAGACTGGGCCCTTATGTCCCATCCCCATTGGATAATTGACTTTTGTATCCTTCCAGATTCCCTTAGTGATCACCATATGATTTACTGCATCTGCGAAGTCCACCAGCCTAAAGATCCCCCTAAACTGATCCCTCTACACTCTTTCAGGACACCTAACCTTGATTCCCTGTTAATGAACTTACTCCACACTGATTGGTCATCTATCTCAACACAATCCTCTATTGATTCAGCCCTCTGCAATTTTCAAACAAAGTTCCTGCAAATCTGGGACTTGCATGCTCCCCCTAAACTAGCTTGAGTCGAGGGATCTGACCTCCCATGGAGTAATGCCAAACTACTGGCCTTCATGCATGCCAGGGACCAAGCCTGTAAGGCTTATAAGACATCCTGTTTCCTCCCACTCTTACTCCATTATCGCTATCTTAGGAATGCTTGCATTAAGGCCACCAGATATGATAATCTGAATATTTCTTGACCTTCTTCAACACCAATTTAAGCCATCCTCCCAAGTTCTGGAAAGTTGTAAAATCTCTCTTTTCTCAACCCTCCCAGCCCTCCATCCCTGCCCTCATTTATGGTGCCCAGAAAAGGTATTTGTGTCCATTATACAAAGAAACAACATCAGAATCTAGCTAAATGGGTCCTGTTTAGCTAGGTTCTGATGATTGCTTTTTAAAATCCCAGCATTGTTATATATTTTCCACGTTTGTTAGTTCATTGAAAAAATCAACAAGATGGCAGTTGGCACATCACAAACAAATGTTTGGTGCCTTACCAAGCAAATGGTGCAAAAACAAAAATGCACATTTGCAGCATCACATTTTTACTTTCATCTCAGAACATCATCTCAAAAAACCTACTGCACATTTGCAGGTCAAAAACCATTACATTTTAAAGCCTTATAACTCTGGAACCCGCTAATATTTTTTCACCAGACATTTCAAAGGCATTACCTTAGGACATGACACATGTCACCTACATGTCTTGGGAAAAAAAATTATATTCCACATAGGCCATAAGGGGGAGCAATAAAAAAAGATAAGTACAGGAACAATTTCGATTTTCCTAAAATATAACAGCTACAGATCTCAGAATCTTCTCAAGCTGCAATCACAAAAATGTTCACACATCAAGACCTTGCCTCCTAGACAACACATGCAAAATTTCAACTCATTTTGTCAAATGCATTCAAAGATATTAATTTACAAAGTTAGGGGTTTAACACTGAACAGCCTATTTAACCATAACTACAGTGGCTAGGTAGCATCCTTATAGTTAACCCCCTAACTTTTACTCTTAATAACTCTGGCAGTGTTTTTTCTGACTGGGCTACAAATTAGTATTTTCCACTGATGCACCATGTTGTCAATACTTGCCAAATTTCATAACAACAGCTTGTGTGGTTTCTGTGATCTGGACACCTCTTATTCTGTAAAAGGGCCACTTTTTCCTATAGGGAACATTTTTTTTTGCAGTTTTTTTTGTTTTGTTTTTGTTGCTCTCATGTACAGGCTATACAGTACTGAATTTCCGCACAAAACATTCAGGGTATGTGTGGTCTGTGCAGAGGTAGTGCCTTTCAAAGTTTTGGTGAAAAAATTTTAAATGCTTCCTGAGATATAAGGATGTAAAAGTTAGCGGCCGCATACAAACCAGAACTTTCAGGTTTGCAAGATTGATTTTTCGTCTGCAAATTTAATGTGTCATAAACCAAAAATGGGTCTCATGAACCACTTTTTTTTTATTCATGATGGTTGCCATCTTGTTTCTTTATTTCTGTTGACACTGAGGTTTGAAAAAAATTACAGAGGGATAGTTGAAGCAAAACTAAAACATCCCTGATGTTAAATCGTCCGTAAGGAAGATTTTATAATCTGTTTATGGGGAAATTTGCAAAAATTTATATATCACACATTCACAGTCTCTCCTGAGCAATTTCTGGTTCAAACCACTTTTTTTGGTTTGATCAAAATGATTTGTGGTTCATGAACCAGGAAAAGTGATTTGAGCTACTAATTCTAATAATACTATTTTTTTCTTTGTGTTATCTGCTTTCAGGGCAGCCAGAAATTGTGAAACTAAGCAAGATCATTTTATTTGTGCATGAAAATGTAGTATTTTTGTTTAGGATGTGTTTGTATGTAGTGTTTTAATAAACTATGGTTTTATTAGATTTGTTTTTAACTGCTACTGTTATGTAATATATGAATTTATCTGCAAGTGTCCCTCTTGTATCTGGCCACACTGAACCATTTTATTGAGCTAAAAGATAATGCTAACTGTTTTCATCATTTTGGGAATACAGTGCAATCCCTGTTTACCAAAACTCCATTGTCTTTTTTTTTCAATTCAAACTTTATTCAATTTTGTACAATACCAAAGAGAGGATCCAATAAACACACAAGTAATTGACACAATACCTAAATACAGAGATTAGATCAACTCTTCCCTTCCCCCTTCCCCCTCCACCCTCCCCTCCCTTTTCTTCACACAGGTGCGACCCCCAGAGGGCCAACTGAGTAGGGGCAAATCTCTATTAGATTTGCAAAGATTACAACGTCAGTATAGGGGCCCATTTCCTCGGAAATTTTTGAGACTGATCATACAGGTTAGCTATCATATTCTCTAGGCGCAGATTTGCCAACAGCTTTTGCAACCATTCACTATAAGCAATGTCAGTCACGTCCTTCCAATGACGCAGCACCAGGTTTTTCACTGACGTGTGGCTATCAAAGCAATATGAAATGTCCTAATGTTTATTGTAATAGAGGAGAAATCTCCCAAAATGCAAATTTCAGGAGTAAAGAGGTCATTTAATCCCAGTAACAGATCTACCCTCGATTGAATCTCTTGCCACAAGGGAATCACTTTAGGACACTCCCAAAATATATGTAGGAGATTCCCCTCGTCTTGGTGGCAATGATTGCACATACTAGATGACAGGAGTCCCAACTTAGCCAATTTACAAGGAGAATAATAGTAATTGTGCAACATTTTAAACTGCATAAGTCGGAGCTTATCATGTCTGATGTACTTGTGACATTCCACCCATAGGGAAGGCCAGTTAAAGATTTGGTGAGGGAAAAGTGCAGCCCAGAATTGGGTCAGACCAAAACAGTCTGGCCATTTCCAATTTTGTAGTATCCCGTACATCTTGGACACAGCATGAGGGCAGCCGGCCACCGAAATCAGCTCCGTCCAGTAGGGATGATTTTGGGAAACTGGGGGGACAGTACTGAGAGATTTCACCAATAGGTGCCATAACTGGAGTATTTTGAACACCACAAAATTCAGAATTTGGGCTTTATGGATGATCTCGGAGGAATTTAACCACGAGTGATCATCTCGTATAAAAAAACTAAGTGGACAGTCTCCCAGTTGGGGGATCCACCTCAACTGGAGTGGTTTGCCTTCCATAGTGAGGTTGGGGTTTCCCCACCATGGTTGGGCAAGGTCCACCGTATGCTCATATTTCAAACAAAACTCCATTGTCTGAAAATCCCTAACAAACCAGTACTGGGTCGCTTATCTTTGCTACTAATCACTCATGGTGCCGATTAACTCACTTTTTATCAGTCACCTACTATGAATAAAAAGCAGCTGTTAACAGCTGATAGGTAGATTACATTGGTTATCTTCCAATTGCTGCTCAAAGCTGTACCTGTTTACAGAAACAGCTAACTAAACATCTGGCTCAAAGGGTAAGAATTCTTAATTGCCTGGAGGCCAGAGAGCATGTCCTAGCATTAGTGGCTGAGTATGGCATTGGAAAGTCAACAATCACCAACATAAAGATGCCAAGGAGAAATTCTAATCTTTTACAGTAACAATGGAGGGGCATGGGGTCATAATGTCACAAGACATTATGCTGCATGGCAAAATCACGCTGCCAATACAGTGCGATATTACCATGCAGCATAAGTCTTTTTCTGTGGGGGGCTCTGCCCTCCCACACCCCCCTGGACCCCCCCACTAAAGATTTTCAACTCCAGAGTGGGGTCTAACTTGGGGAGCGCACAAAGTGTGGAAAAAATAAAATGTCTGGGACTGGGAATCAAACCCGGTCCCAGACACAGTGTCTGGGCTCCTGCTGCTGTGGATCAGTCAAATGAGCCATGGCAGCTGCTCAGTGGAACCCACTCCCAGCAGAGGTCTTATCCTCTGCCTGAGATTGTGTGAATGGTGCAATACCACATACAGCAGTATACGCGGTATTGCACTATTCGCTGTCATGGACAGTGCTGCTTTGGGTTAGCTATAATTTCATATGCTATTAAGTGTACAACATTATGACCCAGTAGGCAATGTAGGGAGCCTGTGGCACCAAGAAAAAGAAGACCATGAAGCAGTGCTGCGAAGATAGCTGAGATGCTGTGATCTATCTCTGGTTTTGGCACTGCACTAAAGCCACTGGCAGCCACAAGCTGTGACCACTTTTAACTGGCAAATCCAGAGAGATGAAATGATTTGGTCACATGAACATTGATAACTTCCCAGTGAGGTATACTTCACAACAAAATTCTTGGATGAATGCCACTCTGTTTCAGAGTTGGTACACTGATGAGTTTGTACCCACTGTGAAACATGTTCTACCATCAAAAGCCATAAAAGCAATCTGGTTGTTGGAAAACTGATCAGCACATCTTGAGATGCCTATAATAAAAATGAGGGTTGGGATAATCAGTTGTATGTTCTTGCTTCCAAATACCACCTCAAAATTATAGCCTTCTCACCAAGGAATCCTAGAAATATTCAAGAGGAATTACAGAAAATCAAAACTGCAGACTGTGTTAAAAAACATCAGCTTGAAGGAAATAATCAAATCCCTCACTCTTAAGGATGTTTCCTACATAGTAGCTGAGGAGTGGAGCAATATTCATCTTGAGATGGTGGCAAAAGTTTCGGCTAAATCAGTCACTCTTAATCAAGAAGACCAGCATGAATGCCACTGATCCACCTGATACCCCCAGTACACTGGACACCACTGACACCCATGACACCCCTGATACATACTAAAGCTACAGAAGCCAATGACTTGCCTTGCTCTGACAAGGTTATTGTCACTGAACTGTTGGGCAAGCTCATGCTAAACATTTCAGAGTGGGAAATCAACAAGTAGTTAGATTGTGATGCTAAAGAAGATGGGCATTAACACCTCAGCAATGACCAGACCATCAAAGCAGTAACAGCCAATGAGAAACCTCAAGAAAGTTCACAAACAGAAGAGAACAATGACAGCAACCAGGAGGAATTAACCCTTCTACCAAGTCACAGTGAAGCAGAGGAGTGTTTGACGAAGTGTCTGATCTACCTTCAGAAAAAGCAGAAATGCAATCCAATGCACCTTTTGCCACTCCATAGTCTCCATTTGCAGGCAGCATGGACTGCAGAAAAACAAAAAGCTATTACAGACTACTTCACATAAAAAACTGTGTACTGTAATTAACTAAGCACTAAAGCACCTTTTGCTGCTTCCTAGTCTACTCGAAGACAACACAGTCCACAGCAACTACACAAACCTGAAAATCTTTTACAGATTACTGTACTTAAAAAAAACAGTTTAAACACTTAAGCACTAAAGCACCTAAGCACTTTCCACAACACTGCATTAAAAAAAATCATGATCATAAACATGACCCATTATAAAAATAGCAATCTTTCTCTAAAGAACTCTTGATTATCCAGTCTGGATATTGCCCAGTCAGTTTGGATAATTGAGGTTGTACTGGATTATTTAGTTCATTGATTTTACATGGATAAACATCAGTTAGGCATAGTATATTTTCAACATTTTAAAATAGTTCTATTTTAGTACTAAGAACCCAAACCAGTGCTTGATAATACCAAACACCAATGCTTGATAATACCAAAGAACTATTAGATGCACCCAGCAGGACTAAATCAGAAAATGAGTTAGCCAGCCTAAACACCTCCAGTATGGAAACAAAGAGTGATCAGTAAAGAGATGAGGAAAAGAATAGGGATACTAATGTTAGAACAAATGATTTGGAACAGGAGGTAACTGTTGACTTGGATGTTGGAGGGGACCCTAACCCTGATATGGATACTGAAACAAACCCACAGTTGCTAACAAAAAAAAATAGTCATATTAGGGATTTCCATAACTAAATTCACAGATACATTTACTACCAGGAAAAATAAGGAAAAAATTATCAGTAATACCTTCCCTGGTGCTAAGCTACAGGATATCCTGGCTATGTTGCTGAGATTAATAAAGAAAACAAATGAAAGAAGACAGGTGATGTTACATGTAGGAACAAATGACCTGCAGAAAAAGACAGAAAAGGAAATCTTTGATGATTTCCCCAAAAATGTTCAAAACACTAGTTAAAATTAACTGTGAGGTAATAATCTCAGAAATTCTGCCAGTCCCACGATACAGAGAGTATTGGAACATGAACATAATTAGAATTAATAGTAATTTAAGGAGGTAGTGCCTGTTGAATAATATCAAAAATATTAAAACATGAGAAACTTTTTTAAAGGAGACATGACTTGTTCTGAAAATATGGACTACATTAGAGCAAAAAGGGTAGCAGACTGTTGGGAAACATTTTCAGTTCAGTTATTGAAGAGAGTAATTTAAACTAAGGGTCATGGGGAGAGGTAAGAAGCCCAATGCAACCCTTCAACTAAATAATCAAGAATGAGAAACACTGCAAGCAACTAGAACTAGAAAAAGACAGGTGCAAACAGCAACCAAAATCCTACTCATACATGCAAGAAGTCCTGTCAACACACTGACAGAATTAGAAATCCTATTAAAAACTGATAATATTGACATATATAGGATAACAGAGATGTGGTGGAGGGAGGATGATGGGGGTAAACAAATTTCGGGATACAACCATTTTCATAAAGAAAGGAGGGATACAAGAGGGGGAAGAGTTGCAATGTACCTTAAAGAAACACTGTTAGTAAATGAGCTAGAATTACCAAAGGACAAGGGATAAAACACAGAGCAAATCTGGGTGAACGTTAATATACCAAATAATGGGGCTATTACAATAGGAGTTTGTTATAGGTCCCCATTACTAGGTAAAGAGGATAACAAAAGACTTATAGAAGTATTAACATATATGGATCTTGTCCTAGAACTTTAATCCTAGGAGACTGCAATTTTCCCCATATAAATTGGACAATGCGTCTGGGGAGCAATACCCTCAAGCAATTGTATATTGATTTTGCCTTAAGCAATGACATGAAACAACATGTGAGAGACATCACACAAGGCTCGAATATACCAGATTTGGTATTAACCAATTTGGATCAAGATTTCATAGAATGTGAAGTTAAACAACCATTAATGAACAGTGACAACAATATGGTTCAGGTTACTATTAATGGTAACTATACTTCTCAAACTGGTACTACCAAGGTCAGGTGTTATAGCAAGGTAAAGTATGGGTATATGATAACATACCTAGCTTCTTGGGAATGGAAAATGAACTATACAGTCTATCATTGGATGATATGTGGACTAGAATCAAACAACATCTAGATCATTGTATTACGGAATGTGTACCGGAAGTTGCCAAAAATAATAATCTTGGAAAGATGCCATTCTGGATAAATAAAAGTATTAAACAGGAGATGTGGAAAAAAAACAAGTAATATCAAAAGTATAAATCTAACCCCTCTGATGTAAACTGGGCTAAATATAAAGATAAACAGAAGAATTAAGAAAATTATAAAAAAAGTAAAAAGAGATGCAGAAATTAAGCTTGCAAATAATACAAGAGACAATCTTAAATCATTCTTCAACTACACTGGGGGACTCAGAGGGACATCAACAATAAGTGGGACCAATATCCTCTGGGAAAACATTAATTAAGGATGAAAGCAAAATGGTGGGTCTGTTTATACCTTTTTCTATGTGTCTACCAGCCTAAACATGACTGTGACCACCGTAATAAAACTTTGTCCCTGCATCTAGATTTGCACCCAGATCATTACTATTAAGGAAGTTCAACAAAAGCTTGACCAGATAAAAATTTTAAAATCTTTGGGACTAATAATCTACACCCCAGATTATTAAAAGTCCTTTCGCGTGAACTCATGGGACCATTAGCCATGATATTTTCAAAATCCATATCTATGGGTAAAGTTATTGATGAATGGAAAGAAGCCAACATTATGCCAATACATAAAAAAGGCTCAAGAAATGATATGAGAAACTACATGCTGATTAGCCTGACATCTGTTCTGGGGAAGATTAAGGAAATATTTGTAAAGGAATTATTAGAGAATCACATTGTAGAAAAGAGATTAGGAGATTCATCACAACATGGTTTTACTATACAAAGATCATGTCAAACCAACTCCTCCATTTTTTTGAGCCCATTAGTAGTGCATTGGATACTGGCCTCCCAGTTGACATTATATATCTATATTATACCAAAGCATTTGATTTAATACCCAACAAAGAACTCTTGGATGAGTTAGTAAAATACAGCTGTAGCATCAATATTATTGGATAGGTTAGTTCATGGCTAGTCAACAGAAAACAGCATGTCATGATAAGAGGGCATAATTCAGAGTGGGGAATTGTCACTGTTGGGATCCCTCAGGGAATTGTGTTGGGACCTACCCTCCTAAATATTTATCTGTCCTCCATGTTAACTTCATCAGCAACTTGCAAGTTTGCGGATGACACAAAACTTGGAGCAATCATAGATAATGACAAAGCTAATAATAAATTGCAGACTGACCTGAACAAAATAGTCATCTGCGTAAAAGAGTACAAGTTTGTCAATAATGGGGATAAGTGCAGAGTTATGCATTTGGGAAGGAACAACACAGTGTATAAATGTTACAAGAATAATATTGAACTAGGCAAAACAGACAGGGAAAAGAACCTGAGAGTCATCATGAACAACACACTATCATTTAGTGAACATACTAGGGAGGTAGTAAATTAGGCAAACAGGATGCTGGGATGCATTCTAAAGCACATTCAAATAAGTGATAGAGGTGTGATAATGCCCCAGTATGGTGCACTGGTTAGGCCCCACCTGGAGTATTGCTGCCAATTCTGGGCACCACATGAAGCAAGGGATGTCTCCATATTTGAGGCAGTACAATGTAGAGTGACTAAAAGGACATTGGAATACTCCACCTTGCAGGATTGCACTATTTGTTTTATTTTTTTCCCCGGCATGAACTAACTTTAGGAGCAGTGGATAGTAAACTTGGGAGACATGTGGAGGTTACCTGCAACTTCTCTTCCCTGTCATAGGGCTCTGTGCTAACTACACTGCAAATGCATGCCAATAAAATATGCAGCAGCTGGAGAGATGCTAGGTGGGGGGGAGGAGTGACCTGTTTCTGCTCAGACACCTATAGCTCCTAGGTGGAGGTGGTGATCTCACCCAGAAAATAAATATGGTCAGATTTAAAAACCTATTTTGTCATGTAGTGAATAAAAAGCCTTGATTAAACTCCAGACTCATGGCAACATTGGAACTGTTAAACCACAGTCACAACCATATCTGAAACCTGCAATGAGATTAGCACTTGCCGGTGCTTTGAAAGTGGTATGTTTGAAAGTCAGAGATCTCCTGGTAACTGCTCCTTCTGTATCAAAACTCTGGTAAAATCCTTTCCTGCATTGATCATTTGTGGACGGATTCAGTTAAGCTTGGTAAAGTTTAGCTTGGATCTGTTAAACCACAGCCACAACCACATCTGAAACCTTCAACGAGATTAGCACTGCCGTTCTTTGAAAGTAGTTTGTTTGAAAGTCAGAGATCTCCTAGTAGCTGTTCCTTCTGCATCAAAACTCTGGTAAAAGCCTTTCCTGCTTTGACCATTTCTGGATGGATTCAATTAAGCTTGGTAAAGGTTAGCATATGCAGAAAATATTGAGTTGACTATAACATGTCAACTGGCACATTTGAAACTTTTCTAAGTGGGATTTTTTGAAATGGTGGTGTACCGCTCAATAATCTGTTGACAGTATGGAGTAAGCATATGTTTCTCAACATAATTTAGAATGAGATTGCAACATATTTGGGAAAGAGTTATGTGCTGTGGTTGTCCATATAAATTAATTATTTTTCTTTCCTGCACTGTGATTTGTAATGGTCAGCATTTTAACAGTGGTCTCTGTGAACACATCCGAGGGAATGGTGAAAGCTTGTGCCTCCTAATGTAGTTTAAAACAAGAAAGAGTTGTGTGTTTGCTTGCCCACACAAATAAATCTGCCTTTACCCTGCTGCAGTGAGATTAGTAATGGAAGGTGCTTCAAAATGTGTTTTTTTTTTTTTGTAAATAAGTTTCCAACTGCTGCCTCTGCATAAAAACCCTGACAAAAGCCTTCTTCATTTTCATCTTTTCAGATGGGCATAATAAAGCAGATAACTATGAATGCTAGAATAGAAACTTATCATATAAAAAACAGTAATGGACGATACTTTGTATATGGGATCTTGAACCAATGGTTTGTAGGGCAGCATGGGCTGCTGACAGTACAGCTGTGCTCCTACGCCTGCACTCACATAACTTATTTCTTTAGTAACTGTTTACATCCTTATACAAAACAAGCTGTACTCCATGACTCATAACACATTCTAAAACATTACCCAGACATTAAATAAAACATTTGACCTCTCAAGTACTTCAGCTGAATTCTGTGGTCTCTGCAGAAAATAACTCTGTTTCCTCTCTGTCCCTTTGTCCCCTCAGTAACAGACTGACTTCACAGCACAATTAAAGAATCCCTATCTATAAATAAAATGTAAAAAGAAAATGTTTTATTGCTTTTTTAACTTGCTAAATGGGGTGGTGGGGTCTTCTTTTGCACCTGCCCTGCACCCCCGACTGGCCTTTCCTTCAGGCAAACTGGGGGCACCTCACCACCCTCCTCCCATGCCACTAGCTACCACCTCAGTTTGCTGCCCCCCAGGAAACCCAACATTTCCCTTCATCAAATGGATCCTCTCCTTCTGGGGAGAAAGTGCCAGTAGGCGCATCTTATTATTGGCCCGGGTGTTGCTGCGGATGGTATGGGCTGTCTGGGGCTTCATGGCTGTGAGGGATTGGTGACCATCATCTAGTTGATCAGCAGGCCATTTTTCCCCAATTTGCTGGGGGAACATGATGTGCCACATGATGCTGAGACATGAGCAGATGTCCACCATGCTTTCCCAACAGAGAGGTCCAACATGTTGCCACATCCCCAGCCTCTGCTAGGGGCCAGCAAACACTGGACAGCAACCCCCTCCCTCCCTGGAGAAGATGAACAGTCTTTAGATGCTCAAGCCATCTTCCCATGGCTGGCCCTCCAACTCCCTAGTCCTTTTCCAAACCCAGTTCATCGGCGTCGCAAGGGGACATCCAAGTGCTGTGCCAGCAGACCAGCCTGCAGTGGGGTCTTCTAACAAAATGCCATCTTTTCTATTGTTCTGTGCCACAATCAGAGACCCAGCAGCCAAGCATCCTGTATTAGTGAGTGATGCAACATCACTATCATAAAAGCAGGGCCCAGGATCTTCAAACAACCCATCACCATCGACCAGTGATCAGGTGATCCAGATCAGTTAAATACAGTAGTTAGATAGCCTTGGATCAGATTGGCATGAAAGGCTGCAAATATATTTACCTATTCTGCTCCTGCTCTGCAGCAGAATTCAGTCCACACATCCATCAATGTTTAGCATATTTTTCCAGGTCCTGGTTGCAGATAGTTGTGAGAAATAAACATTGCCAAGAAACAGAAAGCAGATTAGAGAGGCAGCAGCACTTTCTAAGTGAACATGGGGAAGAACATTACAAAACCTTTTTAAGGGCATTTTGGATGTCCTTTTAGAAAAGACGTAGCCTAAAGAACATCATTTTACAAGGTGTCTCTGAACTGATGTAGAAGTCTGGAGGGCATACTGAGCAACATATTTGTATATCAATAATGATAAGAGAGCACTGCCATGCCAGGATCATTCTAAGTAATTATGATCCTGGGGCAAACAATCTTAGGGTGGCAAGTTGTTACTCCTTTCTGTAGAGTCAGTTTTATTACCCATATTAATGTTGGTCTTCTTAATGCATGCAATCTCAACCCTGCCTATATATTTTACATACTGGACAATGAGATCACAAACTCACAAACATTAAATCAATACTGGAGGCACAATGAGTCTTCAATAAAACACCAGGGCCTAGGGAAAGAAAAGAAAAGAAAATTTAAACCATATCTGAACGAAAATATATTACAGACATATGCTAATACACTTTGAAATATAGCAGCACAGGATGGTGCAGAGTGCTTACTCTAACTAAAATGCAGGTTGGAGCATTCCTAAATTTAGTTATAGCAACTAAATAAAAATAAGTTTGACTAATGAGTTTTATACGTGAAGATCCCTGCTCATTGAGGTTTCTTTTAGAAAGGATACCTCACACTATTAAATCAGATGGTGTATACTGAATGTGTTCGTATTTTAATTAAAGCAAATCTGTACTGTAGATCATAGTGCAGTCTTTAATACTTCAGGAGTATCCCCCATTCATAGAAAAATAGAATTTGACATGAGATAAGGACCGATATGCCCATCCAATCTGCACTATTCAATATACAGTATCTGCCATTCCGTATTTGCCTGAGATGAACATACATTTTTTTTTTCTGGATAAGGGGCTACATTTGGAAAGATTACCCCCATTGCCTTAGCAGTACAGCTTTAATTAGCCTTTACAACTTGACTCAGCTACTTCCATTGGTGATCAATGATACATTGCTGAATTGGGTTAGTGATGGCTAAGTAAAGTGTCTAATGCTGGAGGTAACATTTGTGAATCTGGCCTTGGATGACTCAATCGAACAGTGCTTATGCTTCTGTTATAGTTTCTAAGTGACGTTTCCTGCTCCCCAAATGGTTTTGCAAAAGGTGTGTGGGACGGTGTCCATTGGTAACCTGAAATTACAAAACAGGTTAGCAGTTTCAAACATTCTGGGCATGTGCTAGAGAGAACATGTCAGACAGTGGTTGTATTTCAAGCCCTCTCCCATCAAATAATCAAGTCCAATGTGACTATTGGGGCTGTTTCATGTGCTGTATTATTGTTATTGTTTCAATATATTTTGTCTGGTTTATCCCCTGTTCTAAAATCTGTGCTAGTGTATCAGTTTTACAGTAGTCTTGGTTTAATTATCAACAATGTCTGCTCTAAAATCATTAAGCAAGAGTTGAACCTTTAACCCAATTTATAGGGTTCAGTACACTAACACGAATTTGATCAAACGAGCTGCAGTAGTGAACAGGATTGACCCTTCATCTAGTCCAGAAGACCAGGGGTATCTTCAAGCTAGGATCTCTTTAGTTGGCTCCAATTGTGAAAATCTTTTGGAAAATACAATATAGCTGGTCTTAAAAAGAAAAAGGGGAGAAGGAAAATAGGCAGTTTTTTTTTTCTCCCGTACTGAAACAGGGCTGCCGGCCAGTGAGGAAAATCAAATGTATACCACTTTATATATTATCAGATTTATATCAATTTATTTATATAGATATAAAGGAATTCTGGAGGTCAGGGGTAAGGGGCAACAGACTTCTAGGAAAACATAAACTGAACTTATAAGCTCAACTGGGCAGACTGGGTGGGCCATAGGACCTTATCTGCCAACACTGTCTATGTATGTATGTATCTATATATGAAACACTGTCCTGTCAGATCAACCACCAGGAAGCTTCATGCAACGCAATGGTTTTCCCCCATTGTAGTGCATATTCCAGTACAGTGTTTATTATGAGATAATTATTGCAGCACCCTGTTTAATGCAGTTGCAGTTTGCTGAGCTCAAGTGTAACACAAAAATGAAACTGTAATGTCAGCTGCACTCCTACAGCTTTTAAGCTTTGTGCAGATTGTTAGTGCATCTAGAACTCTTCAGTATCACCAGTACTCCCTGTCAATAGTAAACTCAGGAGACATGTGTGGGGTTACATGAATTTTCTCTTTCCTGTCACAGAGCTCTGTGCTAGCTACGCTGATGTTGAGTGTGGCCAAAGCAGTATAGACCACACCAGCAGTGTCAAGCAGGTGGTTTGACCATTCACTCCATGGGCTCATGAATATTTCTGAGCAGAAGACACCCACCCAATATGAACTACTGCTGCCTGCCTACTACTATCAAAGGCAAGAGTTTCAACTTCTCTCACTGAAACATTTCCCCATGAACCACTATGAATAGGAATGGAAAATTATACAAAAAGACATCAGAAATAACCCTCATGATTCAAAAATGTTCAGCTTCTACTCATACTTCAGCTACTGCACAGTCTGTACACAGGTGTGCATGTGGGTGCCGAACAACACATTGGGATGTCTGACCCTTCATTTCAGATGAATGGAGCACAGCTTAAGATAAAGTCATTTCCATTTCATCTACTCAGCTGCCCAATACAGACTGTGAAGTCAGTTAAATACAATTAGTGAATGCCTTACCTTTCCTTCTACGTTCATCTCTTTTAGCTGATCTGCTACTTACTCTGCCAGCACTTAATCCAAGTTGCTGAAATTTATGCAAAGAAATCTAAATCTTTCCAGCCCCCACCAGAATTTCAGCAACAGCTGCAAATAGCCAGCTTCACTGATGCAACACACAGTAATCAAACCCCTGAAATGAAGCAAGAGCTGTGCCTAGTTTCTTTTTACCACAACTGGGTTACACTGCAATACTGGTCATTTTTTGTATAAGTACCTTTTGTTAATGCCTAGCTTTAATGTACCGTATAATTTATTTTTTCTAACCTTTTTCTTGAACTCTTCTTCCCACCCTTGTCTCCCCAGATGCATCTGGAAATGAGCTGTTATCCACTCAGTATGTCTTTCCTGGTGAAACTTTTGAAAATAAATAAATAAATACAAAAAAGGTACCACTGTATGTAGAGAGACTGGAAAATCTTAGTAAGTATTCCCTGGAGAACTGGTGGAAGAGGAATGGTTCCACCACTGGAACCCGACCGCGAGCCAGTACCGGGTAATTAGGGTGCCAATTAGAGATGGGCAAAGTGGCCCCAATTCATTCTGTGAAGTGGACAGCTGAGTGAAAGCAAATTCGGAGTGCCCCAGCCGAGATTGCATTATTGAGTAACGTAAAGTCCTTTGAAAACAATGACTTCACGTTACTCCACCTTCCCAAACCACTACTCCACTAATTCTTAAGGCTAAGTGCATTGAAAACAATGTACTTCACCTTGTTTTTAAGCTTCAAAGGCAAATTTTGTGGTGATTCATGGGACTTCAGATCACATGGGCTCTAGATTGTTCTGCACAGCCTCAGTTTGGGGTAGTGTGTGTAGGAAGCTGTAGGAGACAATCTGCTCTGAGAGCTCTCTGTGATTCAGACCTTCTAAAAGCTGTTAAAAAAGCCTTTTTGAGTCATTTTTTTTCTGTAACTTTAGTTCATCGATTATAGGAAACCCTCCTGTGCTCATATCATCGAGCGTTTATTGTTTGTGTGTGTATTTTGAATGTTAATGTACAACATTAAGTCTATGTACTGAGAGACAGAGGAAGTGTGCTTTGGGGGAGGGGCGTATCTGTGGTGTAGTTAGATTAACTTGGAGAAAAAGACTGCTTTCTGTTTTGGTGTTATTTCTTCTATAACTGTGTTAATGTACACACAGTAGTATTTTCAATAATTCTTGCCATTTTTTTGTTGATTGTTGTGGTGTAGCAGTGCATAATTTTAGTTTGTTTAAACTATGTGGTTATATTACTGAAGTTTTCAATTTGCTACGCATTACTTAGTGTGTGTGTGTGAGTATGCATGTCAAATCAGACACCTTTTATTGTGCCACATAATTTCAGCAATGTGAACCTGCTATCCACTGCAGCTGTATAATTTTTTGTACTTCTTTATGGTATCTTTACTTGCACTCACACTAGTGACTCTTACTGCAGCAGTGCAGTACACTGCCCCCCACAGCCCGCCCCCAACCGGCAAAGATATTCTTTTCCAGATTTGAATTTCTGATTGTGAGCACTGGTTAGGTGTTGTGCCTTTGCATCTGCATCTCTTCAGTGTGCAGCGCAATCTTAATCTGTCTGTATATTTGCATCTCTTTAGGGCCCAATCTCCATCTCTAACTTAAGTCACAGTTGTTTCTTTGGCTTCCCTTCAGAGTACTGGACAGGTGTGGTGCATAATTCAGCATGAACATTGTACTCACTAATATGCGTTTTTAAGTCAGGACCATCATCAGGAGTCACTCATGATACAAATCATGTTCTTCATCATCACGGTCACAAATGCAGTCACAAATTACAATTTATGATCACGTCACAAATCACAACAGTAATTTTTTTTACTAGTTACTTGGATGTATTGTAAGCCTGTTTTGTAGTATCTCTCCATGCTTCACCACCCCACCATTGTACTCATTAATGAGTGTTTTTAAGTCAGGAGTTTTGTGCCACACCTCATCGGGGCCCGGGGAAGTACAGCCATAGGCATTTGCATTTCTTTATCATCACAGTCACAAATGCAGTCACAAATCACGATTTACAATTACGTCACCAATCACAACATTAATATTTTTACTAGTTACATGGATGTTGTAAGCCTGTTTTGTAGTATCTCTCCAGGCTTCACCACCCCACCATTGTACTCCTTAATAAATGTTTTTAAGTCAGGGAGTTGGACAGTGTCTGCAGGACTGTACATACACAGACTGGAAAGAAAACTGCACCCGTGCAGTTTAGCACAGTAACTGCTCAGAATACATATGGAAGACAACAAAGAAAGGGCATAATTACATACAAGGGTCGGGGATAGTGGAGGAATACATATTATAACACAGCAAGGAAAGTGTGGGGGGGCACATGGTGTGTGGAAAAAAAAAACTAATGTGGAATCCCATGGTGATCCAGCAGCAGTTCCAGCATGGACATAATTTGCAACTGATGTCCTTCTATATAAGAAAAATAAAATTTACAGAAAGAAAAACTAAGTAAAAAAGAGTAAAGACAGAAAAGACCAAAAAAATTAGCTTTTAAAAAAGCTGTTGGGTCTAAATCAAAGTTTAAATCTCCTCCTCGTTCTAAACCCAAAATATCAGCAGTCACAAAACACACTCCTCTCTCTATCTCCATCTGCACAGGAGAAAGTAAAAGTGTCTGCTTGTATGATCCACTTTCTTCCTGCCTAGCTAAAGAGCATGTGACCTACAGTACTGTAAGCCAAGTGATATGTGGGGGGGGGCTGCCAAATCTGAAACACTATGTGGATCACTTAGAATCATAATGAGGAACGCGAAGTCCATTAAAAACAATGACTTTGGCTTACTATGTATTGCCATTCCACCTTAACGTGAAGTGGTAATGACAAGGTGGAGTAAGCACTTTGCATTGCCCACTCTGCGTAGCGGAGTAGCAACACGCAGTGCCCACTTCGTTCACTCTCGTGAAATTTAAACCGCTGCATCTCTAGCACCAATCAGCAATGTCATTGATCATGTTTTTGCAGGCTGGGCTATGCCACCTGCACCCCCCCTTGTGGGAAGCTGCACCCCTCCCACTTATGGATTCTAACTCCAGTGGTGGGTGGACCTTGGGGAGGGATGCGCATCCCACATTTGGTGAGCTGATTGTCCAGTGCCATAATGATGGTGCTCTGAGCACCAGAAGGGAAGAGGAATTATATATCTGAAGTTAACAGACAGTTGCCTTATGCTGAGTTCTATTGTCCTGTGTACAGTGATCCCATACTGCACCTTAGTGTATTGAATTGGTACATATCATATGCAGACACATCAGGAGAATTTGATCGATATTGACAACTATGAATTCCTTAATCCTCCCATCCAACCCTCCCTCTCAGCACCCCCCCCCCGGAAACATTCCCTCAGTGTCTTGAATACCAATCCTGTTTTTCTGGTGCCCTCCTTTCACTACCACACAAGTGGTTATTTCTTGTTGTTATTTTTTTCTTTGTTTTTAAATTACTCACCCCACCAGACACTTCCTCTCAGCACCCACCACCCAACTACCCCCACCAAGAAATGCACGATTGACACTGGGGGTTACCCAATCCCCAGTTCAGAAATTCTTGCTTTTTTTTACGTCTAAGAAGAAAACCATACATCAATGTCTTTTGTGACCAAGACTTCCCGCACCCAACCCTTCCACTCAGCACCCACACCCCCACATACCCCCAGTCTTTACTTACTGATTGGAAGCCCAACACCATAATCCTCTCTGGACTGCAGACACATCTTCACTCTTCAAAGCTGAACCTTGAACTGAAGAAACAGGTATGGTGGTTTGAGCTTAGTGGCATAACTTGGTCATTTTTGCATATTTCTGGCCACATTTTCAACATGCCTTTTTTGTTACCCCACCTCATGAACAATTGCACTGACATTGGGCAAATCTGTCCCAAACATGATTTCACAGTCCCAGTGTGAAATCACCTTTTAGGCAGGGGTTGAACATTTTATCTGCCCTTGCTCGTGAGGTGGGGGCATAAGAAGGCTATGTTGAAAATTTGGTGCAAAAATATTAAAAAACAACACAGTTATGAGCCTACAAGTATGTTGAATTGTGCAAATGCAGGCTCGTGACTTTGGTAGTTTTCACAATTTTGACCCCAAATTTACAACATAGCCTTATCTTTGCAGCTCCTCATGAATGCAAAACTGTCACTTTTCAAATTGTTCCCAAATTGTTAATTTTTTTTACATCCCAAAAGGGGATTTTTCAGTCCCTGCATGAAATCACTTTTGAGACAAGAGCTGAACATTTTATCCTCCCTTGTTCATGAGACAGAGTCATAAGAAGGCTATGTTCTACATTTGGTGTAAAAATATATAAGAAAAAAGTTATGAGGATATGTTGAATTTTGCAAATGCATCCTCATAACTTTGTTAATTTTCACTATTGTCATCCCAAATTTTCAACCTAGCCATATCTTTACAGCACCTCATGAGTGTGACAGCTGTTGTTTTTCAACTCCTGCCCAAAATTTGTTTTTGTGTCCTGAAAGTTGATTTCACAGTCCCTGTTCAAAATCACCTTTAGAACATTTTCTCTGCCCTTCTTCATAAGAAGAAGAATAATCATTTATATAACATTTTTCATACACATTGGGCATTATGCACAATGGGAAAAGTTGCCTACACACCATGGCCCAGATATTCAAACGGCGCCATTCTTTTTTTTTTTAATTTAAAGTTCATTGATACATTTTCCACAATAAAAGGCAGTTTAAGTAACATTGACAAAGACTCATTAATACAATGTGAGAGAATAACTGCCTACCCCACCCTACCCTCCCCTTACTGCAGTAACCCAGCCTGGTACCCATTAATGCCAAGCTCCCTACTTAAAGTCTTACAAGAGGATGAAACCTAAGATATATTTAGCCTTGAATCAGAGAGATTAATGAGGGAAGGGGATCCCAGATTTTAGTATATGCTGCCAATCTATTATGGAGACTAGCAATCGCTTTTTCTGAGCGCAGGTTGGACAAAACTTCTTTTACCCATTCCTGGACAGAGGGGGAGGATCTGTCCTTCCAGTGATGAAGAATAAGCTTCTTAGCTGATAAGGCAATCATAGAGATGTGGAAATTTCATACCTTAACTCTGATAAAAGACAGGTCCCCCAACAGACAAATCTCGGGAGTGAAGTATTCATGAAGGTCCAAGAGGGGGTCTAAGAAAGTTGTAATTGAATCCTAAAAGGGGAAGATTTTTGGGCAGGATCAAAACATGTGGAAAAGTGTACCCTCTTCCTGGAAACATTTATTGCTCATGTTAGTGTTCAGGTAGCCCCACCTACATAATTTGACCAGGGTATAATACAAGTTATGCAAGATATGGTATTGCTTGAGGCGCAGTCTGTCTTGAGAAATAAATTTATGACATGAACTCCAGAGAGAGTGGCAATCCAAATAAAGTTGAGGGAAAAAATTATTCCAGAATCTTGAAGGCCCAAATGGACCCCCATACTTTTTATGAAACAAAACCTGATATAGTTTAAAGATTACACCAGAAGAACCAGAAAGTGGGGAAACCTCGGGTATCAGAGAAGAGATGGTCTGGGAGGAAGGAGTATTACCCAAGGTAATTACAAGTAAATGCTTTAATTGTAAAGCTTTAAAATGGAAAGAAACCAGGATGAGAAATTTCTTAATCATATCTTCCACTGATAACCAATGCCCCTCTCCATCCGTGAAAGAAAGAAGCTTCCCCTCTCCCAATTGAGGCAACCATTGACGGGATATCTGGTTCTTATTAATAGTAAATGTTGGAGAGTTTCAGATAGACTGGGCAAGGTCCAGATGAGGGGACTATTGTAAAAAGGAACACATTTGAAAATAGACCTTTAAAGAGGTCATTATTGCAGGGCACTCTTCAGTCATGCGTACTTGGGAAAACTTAAAGAAAAATAATGCAAGAGGGTCAAAATTGTTGGCCCTAATTGCATCCAGATCTATTTTAAGCCAAACCAGTTGCTCTTCTTCTGGGCCGGGAGATACCCATCTCAAACATTTTGCAAGGTGACTAGCCCAGTGATATATGGCCAGAGAGGGAATTCGCAAACCCCCGTCCAGTTTTGGCGCTGCCAATTTATGATAAGCTGCGCAGGGTATCTGTCTAATTCAGATAAATCTAGTGAATACACCATGTGTCTTTTAAACCAGAGTAAAGGAATAAAGGTGTTAAGGAGAGATAATGGGTAGAAGATCCTGGAAACATGTTCATCTTAATTATGTTAATCCGGCCCCATAGTGAAATAGGAAGTTTAGACCACCTCTCAAGGTCATGAGTAATCACTTGCAATAGGGAATCCAGATTCTCTTTAAACCATAAGTTTAATACCCAAGTATTTAAATGACCTAGAAGTCCAGCATAAACCAAAAGGGCTAATGTCACTTTTGAAAACTTTGTGGTTTAATGGAAAAAATAGGGATTTACTAGCCTTCAATTTATAATTGGACAAGTCACTAAATCTTGCTATTTCCCTTAGCAAAGCCAGAACTGAGGACACAGGATGAGACAAGTGTATTAACAAGTCATCCGCATATGCAGTGACTTTAATTTCTTGTCGCCAAATTCTCACACCTTGTATAGAAACATTGTTGAGGATATTTTGAATAAGGGGTTCCAGATATAAATTAAATAACAGAGGAGATAGGGGGCACCCTTGCCTAGTACCTGATTGAGGTGAAAAGGGCTTAGAAAATGCCCCATTCACAGAGATTCTTGCAGTGGGATTTTTATAAAGTGTGGCAATCCAGGAAATAAACAGAGCGGGAAAATGAAAAGCCTCCAGAGCTCGGAACAAAAAGTTCCAGTTCATAGAAACATAGATTTTGATGGCAGATAAGGACCGCTTGGCCCACCCAGTACCTGCCCATTTCCCTACCTAATGGATAAGCTGCAGATCCTAGTTAACCAGCAGCCTACTTCTTCCTACCCCCACCCCCTAGAATTGCCTTATGACTGTCCCATGCATGCTTGAATTCCACCACTGTTTTTGACTCCACAACCTCCTCCGGAAGGCTGTTCCATGCATCCACAACCCTCTCTGTGAAAAAATACTTCCTTAAATTACCTCTGAGCCGCCCCCCCTCTATCTTCAAATTGTGCTCCCTTGTTCTTGCACACCTCTTTTTTTGAAAGATGCAACTCTGTTGCAGATCTTTGTGTCATCTGCAAAGAGACATACTTTTCCTTCCAGTCCCTCTGCAGTGTCGCTTATAAAGACACTGCAGAGGACCGGTCTTAATACTGAACCCTGCAGTACCCCACTAGTAACCCCCCTTTCTTCAGAGTGGACTCCATTTACTATTAATCTCTGTGTCCTATTCTCCATCCAATTCTTTACCCAGGCTGTCATCTTGGGACCCACTCCCAGACTGGCTAACTTGTATATAATCTTTTGTGTGGGACTGTGTCAAATGCCTTGCTAAAGTCTAGGTAGGCCATGTCCACAGCCCCTCCCTGATCTACTACTTTGGTGACCCAGTCAAAAAATCTATCAGATTTGTCTGGCATGACCTTCCTGCTGTGAATCCATGCTGCCTTGGGTCCTGTGCCCCTCCGGCCTCTAGATACTCAACAATTCTTTCCTTCAGAAGTGATTCCATCATTTCCCTACCACTGAGGTTAAACTAACAGGTCTGTAGTTTCCTGCTTCTGCCTTGCTCCCACTTTTGTGAAGGGGAATCACATCTGCCCTCCTCCAGTCCTCAGGTACCACCCCATCCTCCCATGATTTGTTAAAGAGGGTAGTCAGTGGTGTCACTAGTTCTACCCTTAGTTCTTTAAATTCTGGGATGAATCCCATCAGGTCCCATTGCTTTGTCCACCTTCAGTTTTAAGAGTTCTTTCAGAACCCTTTCTTCTGTAAATGGGCTGGTATCAACTTCTGTATCCAGAGTGTTTCTACTGTTTGTTTTAGGTACCTCCCCTCTTCCTTTGTAAATACTGAGCAAAAATATTTGTTTAGTAACTCTGCCTTTTCACAGTCACCCTCTGCCCACCATCCCTCCCTTTATTAAACCTCACTAACCCTCCTTGGTCTTCCTTTGCTCCCTGATGTACCTATAAACGGTTTTATCTCCTTCTTAACTGGTTGGCTATCTTTTCCTCGGTTTGGGCCTTTGCTGTTCTGACTGCCTTCCCAGCTTCCTTTGCTTTAACTGATACAGTTCTCTGTCCTGCTCCTTCTGTGATTCCTTGTACTTCCTGAATGCTTTCTTTTTCTCTTGAACCTTCACTGCCACTTCCTTTGAGAACCATAGTGGTTTCTTACATCGTTTTGTTTTGTTTATTTGCTTCACACAAAGGCTTGTTACCTCTGTGATGGCAGTTTTTATTATTCCCCATTGTTCTTCCACCCCTCCTTCCTGCCCATTTGCTAGTGCATTCCTTAGGCACTCACCCATTTTGGCAAAGTCAGCCCTCCTAAAGTCCAGTACTTTTTCCTTTGTATGGCTTGACTCTATTGCTGTGTTTATTGTGAACCATACTGTTCGATGGTCGCTAGTTCCCAGATGGCTACCCACTTCTACATCTGTGATCTTCTTCATCTCCATTTGAGAGAAACCAGGTCTAAGATTGCTCCTCTCGAGTGGGCTCCAATACTAGTTGTCTAAGGCATGCCCTGTAGGGCATCTAGAATAATCCCACTCTTTGAAGTGGCTGCTGCAACTGCACTCCAGTTAACATCTGGCATATTCAGATCACCCATCAGCAATATATCCCTTTTTCTGCCATTCTAAGTATACTTTCTATCATTTTCTTGTCCATTTCCTCCCCTGAGAAGAGGTCTGTATCTAACCCTATGCGGATTGTGGTGCCATTGCTGGTCTCCAAATTTACCCACAGTGCTTCTTCTCCTCCCTGTTTTTCCTTTTGTTCTGTTGCTTTGATTCCTTCCCTTATGTAAAGAGCTACTCCTCCTCCTCTTTTACCCTGCCTGTCCCTCCTGTAGATAGCGTATCCTGGTATGTTTATGTCCCAGTCATGGTTTTGTGTGTACCATGTTTCTGTGACTGCCACGATATCCAGATGTTCCTCCTCCATCAAGGCCACTAATTCAGGAAGCTTGTTACTCAGACTACAGGCATTGGTACTCATTGCTCTCCATTTTTTGATGGCTTTACCTTCTTTTGCAGCATCCCCCACTGACATTTCTACCTCGGTCTTTTTCTCATTTAGTACCCTGTTTTGTAGGGAGAGGCTGGTATTTACCTGCTGCTTATCAGTGCCTCCCCCCTTGACTAGTTTAAAAGCTTGCCAATGAAGCATTTAAAACCGATTGCTCAAAAGACTTGTTCCTTCCTGGACAGATGCAGACCATCCTCCAGTATAGGCTGGTGTCCTCCAGGTGGAACCCCAGTCCCAATGAAGCCAAACCCTGTACTCCACCATTTTTTCAACCATTCATTAAACTGCATGGTGCAAAGTACCCTCACCTCACTCATGCCATTGACAGGCAGCACCTCAGAAGGATATTGTGTGTGCTGACTTGTCTTAGCCCCTCCCAATTCTACAAAGTCCTTCTGCACTGCTCTAATCTCATGATGAGCCAAGTCATTTGTCCCTAGGTGGACAATGACATCCAGCTCAGACTCCGTGCAGCTGTTCTCATGATCCTGAGGATGCGCTTCCTGTCTCTCAAGCCATGGCACCAGGCAGGCACCTTAATTCATTTTTCCCTGCTCCCCCCAGTTCTATCCCCCTAATAATTGAGTCCCCCACCAGGAGCTGCTTCCTTTCCTTCTGGTGTCCTCTGCCTCCTTCCTGTGGGCCTCCCTTGTGACAGTTGTCCTCAGCCTCCTTAGTCTCCTCTGCGGTGCATCCATAGGGGAGCTATGCTCCCCAAGAATGGTGTATGGATTGTGGAGTGGAACAACTGACTGGGTGTGCCTCTGTTCCACCATCCTCACCCTCCCTGAGCCCACTGTGGTCCAACTGCTGTGCGTTCTTCGCAACCTCTGAGGTAGTGGTGGTGGCTCTGGTGCTCCCTGGATGGGGGAGGTTCCCTTCCTACCATCCAGTGTGGCCTGGGGGAAGGTTCCCTTACTACTGTCCAGTGTGGCCTGAAGACGGGCAACTTCCTCCCTCAGGGCAGAGAGTTGTCTGCAAATAGGGCAGCATCTCAGCCTCCAGAAAGACTCCTGGAAGACTGCTGCCCCACAGCCATTACATTGCACTACTCCCCACATTTTCTTTTTTGTGTGTGTGTGTGTGATTGGTTTGTTATATAGAAATATATATATTATACAATGTGTATGCTTATATTGTCAGTTCAGTGTGCTAGAGAGGATATGACAGTGATATGCACCTTGCACTCTTGAGGAAATGATGTCAGAACCCCAGGTATAAAATAACTATTTCCAGGGTGGGTGGGATGAGGGGTGGGAAGGGGTTGTGCCTAAACTGTGCCCTCACAAAGCAATCAGCTAAAAGCTCTGAACCACCACTGCGATGAGTGCCTTCCTGTCAGCAAGATGCCCTACACAACAATTTGACAGAGAAAATAACCTGCTAATCAAACAGAGAAAAATCCACACATCCAAGTCGGACACAGGTAAACCTCCCCAGCCCCAAAACAGGCCTGGTGGTTTGTGCTCTGAAAGCAGTCAGCCCCAAAATAAGTCAGCTGTGCTTTAAACTCTTCCTGCACTGTAAATCTTAAAAATTGCAACAAACAAACGTAAACCTAGATCCACCTCCCTCTGTTGCTTGAAAGACTGTCTTTTCCTGTTTCACACTGCAGGTTTTGCTATGACAACTCCTTAACCACAGTAACTTATTTAAAAATAGTTTAACTAACACAAACTCCTACGCACCAGTAAATTATTTAAAAATAGTTTCTGTCCCAAAATCCTAGTAGTCAATCCAGCTACCCCCAAGGGACAACCAAAATGCAGTATTCAAACACTTGTGAAGTTACTTCCAAGATAAGCAGAGTTTGCAAGCTCATTTTTCAACTCCTCAGCCACCTGTAATTTATTTAAAATAGTTTAACTGTCAGAAAATCCTAGTAGACAATCTAGCTACCTCAAGGGTCTACCCAAATGCAGTATTTAAATCCTTCTGGAGTTACTCACAAGATAAACAGAGTTTGCAAGCCCCTTCTTGGTTAAACACTAAATAAATATGTGAATAAAAAGCAATTACCAAGGGTAGTTAGTTTCACCTCCCACAGAATTAAGCAAAAATGCACGTTGTTGCAGATATCAAGTGCAATATAGAATTTCTCGCACAGCTCACAGCTGAATAAAGTAGTGTCCTTCCAGGTCAAGAAGATCAAATGCCTTCTCAGCGTCCAGGGAGACCAAGCCTGCAGGGAACTCAGCATCCCTGGTAGCCAAGAAGACATGTGACAAGGTGCATAAGTGATCAGAGGATGAACGCCCCTCCATAAATCCTACCTGGTTAATACCTATTAACTCAGGAAGAACTACCGTTAGCCTATTAGCTAATATTTTGGAAAGGATTTTAATATCCTGATTTAAAAGTGAGATAGGTCTATAACTTTGAACCAGCTCAAGGTCTTTATCGGGTTTGGGGAGCAGAACAATCAAAGCCTCATAGAGGTGTGGATCTGTTTCCACCCCAGCTAAAATATGTTGAAATAAATGGCCAAGTATTGGTAATCTGGAAGACCTTATAGAATAGGGAAGAGAATCCATCAGGGCCTGGGACCTTATCTGCTGGTAGTTCACTAATAACAGTGGCAATTTCTTCCTGAGAGATAGGAACAGCCAGAAAATCTCTGTACCAATCAGAGAGAGAGAGAGGGCAAATGAGGATCTTTTAAGTAACTCTCTATATCCTCAGGGCAAGGGGGGTGTTTCATGTCACTGTACAAGTTTGTATAGTAACTGGCAAATTCTTGGACTATTTCAGTGGGAGATACTTCTAAAGATCCATCAGCCATTGCCCTGATAGGAGGCATACATCTCATTGATTTCTGTTGCTTAATACGCAGTGCCAATAGGCGTCCTGCCTTTTCCCCCGATCAGTGTAACTAGCCCTTGTACAGATAATAGCTAATTCTGCTTTGTCTCGAAGTAACTCCAAGTATTTATCTTTCAGCACTAGACATTTTCTCATATCCTCATCTTGGGGGATTAATCGAGAAATTAACTTCAAGAGATCTAATCTGGGATAATAAGGATTTTAATTCCTTCTGCTGTGCCCTTTTCCTACCAACCGCCATACTGATAAGGATCCCTCTCATGAAGACTTTAAAGGCCCCCCACAAAATATCCGGCTTTGCACTATCTAACTGGTTAGTTGAAAAAAAGGATTCTATTTGCTCCCTTATAAGTTTACAGTATTTAACATCCTTAAGAAGTTGGTCATTAAGTTTCCATCTGGTTTCCCTGTTAGGTAAATTAAGCAGTACCAAATTGCATACTACTAATGAATGATCAGAGATTGGGCCAGGTTGAATCGAGGAGTTCTTTACCCCTGGTAATAGGCACTGAGAAATGAGTATGTAATCAATGTGGAACTGCGAGCCGTGTGTCATAGACCTGAAGGTAAACTCCCTAGAATCAGGATGTAAAACACGCCAGACATCTCAGAGCCCGTATTGGTCCAATAAATCATTAAACACCTTCTGCCTGGGAGTGGCCCCTCCCAGACCTCTACCTAATCTATCTGAATTAGGCTCGAGCACTTGGTTGAAGTCTCCCCCTAAAATAATCCTAATGGGAAGCTTTGGAAGAATGATAGATATAAGTCCCATAAAGAATCCTGGGTCGTCCAAATTGGGGCCATAAATACTGCCCAATAATATTGGAATAGACCAAAGAGTACCTTTAACAAGGGTAAAGCTTCCCTCGGGATCTTTAATAACCTGTATAGAAACACAAGGAATACCCCTGTTAATCATGAGCATGACCCCAAAACTATTTGTAGATCCCTGAGTGCTGTAAATCGATCCCACCTGCTGCCTCCTTAACTGTAAAGCTTCCACTTCTAATAAATGGGTTTCTTGTAAGAAAGTTATCTGAGAGTTGAGTAAGCTTAAATGTTTGAGAGCCTGATATTGTTTATGCTTCTTTCTGATCCCCTTAATATTCCAAGTCGCAAAGGTTATCTCATTGGCCATCCAGTAATAGTAGTTGAACTTGAAAATTCAGCTCAGCATACAGGTATATATCCTGTAACCATACCCCAGGGTTACTGCAGTAAAACCCACCTCCTCCCTAACCCCTAAGTTTAAATCCCTCTCATCCCCCACCTCCAACAATACCGGTAACCCACCCTCCTTCCACCCTCTAAGCTGTCACAAGCAACGTTCAGCACAGTACTGGTGCTTTTCCTTCTACTCCCACCCCTCAATAGTGTCCCCTATTACTAGAGACTATTACACTCAAATGTCTTCACATTGAGAACAAAACAGTGCTGATTATTCCCAAAAGAAGAGAACGATCCTGGGCTTTTACCACCATCCCACTGAAGTATAAACTTGTAGGGAGCCAATTTGAAAGGGGCCTCAATGAGATCCACACACACCCCCGGTGATCATGGAAACTCAAACAGAACAGAGAGACAGAGAGCAGGAGCCGCAGTTGCCTCGCGAGGCGACCCTAGAGAAACCAAAACCAGACCAGGAACCCAGTGAGGAGGAGTTGCCAGCAGCACAGATTGAGAACGGGAATCGAGAAAAAGAAAAATTGTAATCACACCACTGAAGGGGAAGGCGTAGTAAGCGCCTCTACCCAGGAATAACCCGCCTCCAAATGCACAGGATCTCCCTATGAAAATTGACAATTCTGCACTCAGATCGAATGATAAGATTCGGTTAAATCCCCCTCGAATTGAGGACTGCATCCTTGTGAATCACCTATGATTGGAACGCCCTCTAGTGACCGGTTCCAGGTCATAACCGGGTGAGAATTAAGGATAGAGAAAGCCCAAGACCGTCCCAATACCAATCCAGACAAAAAAAACTGCAAATCTGAATCACAACAGAGCTAACTCCCCTCTCTGCTATGTTTATCACATAAAAACTACCAAAACTTGGTATATAGGTCCCCCCATGATCAGACCAGAGACCTCAAGTGTCCCTTGCTCCAATCCAGCGTGGGACCTCTGCAAATGAAGCCAAGAAAACTGGAAGCCAGCATGCCCTGCGATGATCCCCCCAGTCCAAACCAACAGGGGAAATTTCCCCACGTCTTCACACTAGAGGATTTCCCACAAGAGGAAAAAACAAGAGTTCCAGCTCTCGGCTTCATGTATCTCTCCATACTATGAGCACAACATCTCAGGGATTCTTAAAAAGATCTGACAATGTAGACTTAAGGCTCATCAGGGCCACTGCAGGATCGTCGTAGTTTAACCAGGATCCATTTATTAGAATCTGTAGCCTGGCCGGGTAGCCCATCCTGAACTTCAAGCCTGCCGTAATTATCTTGGAAACAATAGGGTGGAACGCTTTGCATTTCATGCGAACTGAGCCAGGCAAATCTTGTGAAATTCTCAGCTTCATGTTTTCCCAGCGAACCTCTTGCAAAGCTCGTACTTTCTGCAGAAAGTGCTGCCTCTCCAAATAGTTCAAAAACCGGCAGATGATGGGGCGGGGGGATCCCCCAAGGAAGCTTTAGGCCATAGGGACCTGTGAGCTCGCTCTATGATGTAGCCAGGGCCAAAAGGAGATGGGCCAGCTACTTGCTCTACCAGCTTCTGGGCAAATGCCACAACATGTTGGCCTTCTTCTCCCTCCGGTAGTCCGAGAATCACAATGTTGTTTCTATGGCTCTGGCCCTCTAGATCTTTAAGCTTGGATTCAAAATGAGATAATTTCTGATGCATAGAGACCAGATCAGGATCGAGACTTCCAAGCTATTTCTCTGTAGAAACTATTTGAGCTGTATTATCGGAAACAGATACCGAGACTTCATCCAACTTTCTGGAAAGAGATTTCAGATCCGTTGCCATTTCTTTCATTTCCTCACGAAAGGGCTTGAATTCTTCAAGGAACCTGGAAAGCGTTAAAGGTTCCTGTTCACCAAATTGACTTGGAGGATCAGGCCCAGGCCCACCCGAAGCCCTGGATTTTTTAGAGGCCTTTTCAGGGGTAGCTGGGGGGGGTCTGCTGCCAAGCGGGCTTTCATGTAAGCCTCCATCCTAAATTATACTCAAACCAGACTTCCACAGCGTTTAGACAGTGCTAAATCGTGAAATCTGGAGAAATTAAGGAGTTTGGACATCCAAAAAAGATGATTTAGTGATTGGGAGGCAGGAGCTTCTTGAAGGAGCTTCTACTCAGCACTCTGCATCACGTGATCTCCCCCAAACAGTGCCATTCTGTGGTGCAAGCCTGTGCGCTGCTCAAATATGTTGCGCAGGGGTGTGGCCAGGGTGATATTCAACGGAGTTGCGCTATGGCACTACTGCTTTGAATATCACCCCCTGGCGACCCCCGCTGTGCACGGTGCAGTGGAACTGCACCAGCACAAGTGGTCAGAGTGGAGCATTGAGATGCGGTGGCGCAAGTGCCATTGCGCCATGCACAGCACCTGTGATATTCAAAGGGTGACATGCAAATGGGGCCATAATTTATGCAAGGTGCATGGAGGGCCATTTGCATCTGATTACGGCCCCATTTGCATGCCATTGCGTACAGGTCGTAATCCTGACTTGCACCTGGCACCCTGCCAGGCAGCAGCCGTCAGGGACCGACACCTGCGCAGCCTGATCATGGGGCGTCCGTAAGGGACAAAGAATGTCTCCTATCCCTGGTGGTCCAGTGGACCGTGATTAGCCTGATCACGGGCATAACTGTATCCCCAAAGTCCAATATCCCTGGTGGTCCTGTGGACCACACGATTAATAATTCGCAGGCACAACTGCATCCCCCATTAGCCCGATCCACGGGCATAACTGTATCCCCCAAAGTCCAATATCCCTGGTGGTCCAGTGGACCGTGATTAGCTCAATTGCAGGCATAACTGTATCCTCCTCCATTAGCCCGATCACGGGCATAACTGTATCCCCCCAAAGTCCGATATTCGTGGTGGTCCAGTGGACAAAGAACATCTCCTATCCCTGGTGGTCCAGTGGACTGCGATTAGCCCGATCACAGGCATAACTGTATTCCCCCCATTAGCCCGATCATGGGCATAACTGTATCCCTTCCAAAGTCCAATGTCCCTGGTGGTCCAGTGGACCACGATTAGCCCAATGGCTGCATGCCCAGTGGTTCAGAGCATAAGCCAATGGTGTGCAGCCCATGCCGTATTAGTCAGTCCAGATATGTGAATAAATTCATTCCATATATCTGGACGTGTCTGACTGTCAGGCTACATGCCCATTGGCTTATGCTCAGAACCAATGGGCATGCAGCCATACTGAGCTGTCAGTCGGCAGGCAGCAGGTGGCAGGCGGGTGGGGTGCTGCCGCCTGCCGGCTGACAGGGGGAGCGGGGTGGTGGGGCTCAGTGAATGGGTGGGGTGGGGGTCCACTAGATCACCAGGGATTTTGGACTTGGAGGGATGGAGGAATGCCACCCACGATAGGGCTAATCGTGGTCCACTGGACCACCAGGGATATTGGACTTTTGGGGGGATACAGTAATGCCTGTGATCAGGCTACTCACGGTCCACTGGACCACCAGGGATATTGGACTTTGGGGGGGATACAGTAATGCCCGCGATCAGGCTACTTGTGGTCCACTGGACCACCAGGGATATTGGACCTTGGGGGGGATACAGTAATGCCCGTGATTGGGCTACTCATGGTCCACTGGACCACCAGGGATATTGGACTTTGTGGGGGGATGACTGATGCCCACGATCGGGGCATGGTGGGGCACTGCCAGGTGCGGCGGGAACAGCCGATGTCCACCCACAGGTGGCAACTGCTGTGTTGCGCCCTGCAATGTGGCAGCTCACCTGTGGGTGGCCCTCGACTTGTTCCTTTTTTTTCACCGTAACTTTGTGCAGGCACGGGTAGGGGTTGCACCTGCATAACTCTGCATGGCCCGGGCTGAATATCGGGCTGTGCAGTTTATGCATAGGCACGCCCCCCCCACATGTGCCTGCATACATTACTGATGTGCCCCGGTGCATTGGGATTTGTGTGGCGCACTTTTCCCTTTTAAATATTGCACCGGGGTGCATCATTGGGTTGTGCATGGTGCAACACCGTTGCACCATGCGCAACCCTTCTGAATATCTGGGCCCATGTATCTGACCTGCATAGGCAACCTTATCTGTGCATGCCAAATAATGGGGGTCCTATGGACCCCTGGTGATATTCACCAAGGGTGTGCAAGGCACTTATGCACCAGCTACCCAAGCCTCATGTGGAGCACTACACTGGGGGGTGTCAGGGGCATACCTGCACTATGTGACATTCACTAATCTGCATAGTGCAAGGCTCAGGGGGTGCGAGGTATGCCAGCCAAGACCAGGCATAACCTGGTACATGCCCCTGTGTTCTCCATATGCCAAGCACAGTAGCACTGTGCAATGGACATCCATGCTGCCACAGCCCATAAGGCTGCAGGGGAGGGCCAGGGTAATGGCTCAGGTGAGTTCCCATAATGAGTCCTTGTGTTGCCACTTTACACAGCAGTCCCCTCCTCTGTGTCCCTGTTGCATGGGTGTAAGGCATCTACTGCAGGGCCTGGTATGGGCATCTGATTGGATGCCCACCTGGGTCTGCAACTCCATCCCAACTGCCCGTGTCCCCCTGTGCATCAAGGGGGCATGGCCATGGACAGGTGCCCCACGGGTGAATGCAGTCTTGCATGCCATGCATTCTGTGCCTGTCTGGGGCCATGTAGGTATGTGGGTAGGATATGCCCCTCAGGTGCGTATAACCCACTTGTTAGTGCATAATATCCATTGCATCCCAAAGCACTTTAGAAGCAATG
Source organism: Neoceratodus forsteri (assembly GCA_016271365.2). NCBI lineage: Eukaryota > Metazoa > Chordata > Ceratodontiformes > Ceratodontidae > Neoceratodus > Neoceratodus forsteri. The sequence goes on from CM028130.1 coordinate 1,380,522,452, forward strand.
CTAAACTGGTAGGGTATCCAGTGATATGGGTGATGCAAATTGAGCAACTGCAAAATGGGCAATTCAGTTTGTGTGCCTTCTTAAATGGTGACTGTGGAAAAATAGCAAAAGGTTGGAATAGCGAGTGTGTAGGAACTTGCTTATGATTAGTGATTCTAGAGTTTCTGGCTATGCTGGTTAAATGGAGTAAGTGAGCAAACCACTGCTGAGTTGGCCACCTAGTATGGTGGTTACAGCCACCGCCCACATAGCAAATGGTCCTGGGTTCAGAACAGTATGTCGGCAAAGTATTTTTTATAGTATGGGATTGTTGCACTTAGTTTTTTTTTGTTCTCCTATTTTTAACCTCCCGTTCCCCTGAGTTTCATCCCACCACCTGTGGGGTGTCCCTCCCTCCCTCAACTGGTGTCCTCAAGGAGTAGTCCACTCAAGTGCTGCCCTCTTTCCCCAAGTATCCACCCTCCCCTGGAGTTGATTATATTTATTTATGGGGTGTAGAGAGCTCACCCCCTGCAATGTGGGTGCAGGGGGTTTAAGCCCTCGCATAAATAATGTGTTTTTTTTTTGCTCACCATTAATTTTGTATGGTGTGGTCACAGTGATATTGATTGGCATAGTGCTAATCAATGATTTTTATTTTCAGTGATAAGCACTCACTGTATAGGTAGTCACTGTTATGTTTTCACCCTCTGACAGAAAACTGACTGGTAGTGAAATGACTGAATGTATAGTGGCAATCATAGTGCACATCAACACCAATACACAGTGTTGGACAGTTGTAGGGTCATAAAAAGACTATCTTGAAAATTTGGGGCCCTATTTTCAAACCCCATGCATCCACCACAAGGAACCTGTGGAAGAGAGCTTGACGCAAGTGGTGACTTGCGTCAAACCTGTTCTACAGTACAATTTTTAAAAGAAGCATGCTGCCACCCCTTTGCCACAAGTCCCTTGCAGCAAAGCTGCACAGTTGCAGCAGCTCCCCCCCCGGCATACCTTTGCATCCACAGGGAGCATGTAACTACCCTAAATTCCTCACCTGCAGCCCTATCAGCTCTGACCAGAGTTTATCTTTTAAACAAGTGCTGCATATTTAGGACAACAGTATGGGTGAATTACATTTTTTGGCTACTGCTGTGTATTATATGACTCTATCTCCAAATGTTCCTCTCATATCTGGCCACACTGAGTCATTTTCTCCAGCTAAAAGATCATTTTAACCACTTTCATCATTTTGGGGCTGAAGAAGAATCAGCATTTATATAGCGCTTTTCATACAAAGTGTATCCCAAAGCGCTTTACAAGCAATGCTAGACTGGTAGTGAAGTGACTGAATGTGTGGTGGCCATCATATCACACATCATCACCCACACACAGCCTGGATAATTGCATGAACTGGTTTATGGGAAGGGGAATGTTGGCCAGGACACTGGGAATGTTTCCTACTCTTTGCAAAGAATGCCCTGGGTTCTTTTTCTTCCACCTGGACACTCACCAGGAAAACACCAGGATGGGCCGAAGGGACCTCGGTTTAATGTCTCATCTGAAGGATGGCACACCCCAGCAGTACAGCACCCCCAATACTGCACTCAGATGCCAGCGATTTTTAGGTGCAAGTACAATCCCAGTGTGGGACGAGAACCCACGACCTTCTGGTCCAGAGGAGTATGTGCTGCCAGCTGAGCCATGCTGACACCATGGGATGTTATTTAGTTCATCAGTCTTATATAGATAAACCCCAGTCAGGCATATTTTTTATGTTTTAAAATAGTCATCTTTTAGTACTATAATCAAACTGATGCAAACTACACTTATGTACGCACATGCACACACACACATGCACATGCACAGATACACACACACACACACACACTCCAGTTGGAATTTCTTCAGCAAATATGTACATAAACTAGGCCATTTTTCTATGCTTTTATTACTTGAACTGATCTTAGAAACTGAATGCAAAGATACACAATTCCCATTTACAGGCTGTTATTATTATATTTTTTAAATACCTGTGTGTGACTAGAGTGGTGCCAGATTCTGGCTGTGCAACTAGCACCTTTTCAAAAAGCTCAGTAATTGTTCTCTGTAGAAAGTATTTAGTAACCATTTCTAATTAATTGAGCTATGAAAGTTTGAAGGGGGTGCACCTTTTACTTTAAAGATACTGAAAACTGTATCAGGGATTTTCTTAGTCCATAAATGGGAAAGCATCACATTGATATCCAGGCATATAACTGCACATTACTTGATCAACATCTTGTGTATTATTTATATTTGATGTAATGCACCATTATTTAGAAATTGTTTTAGATTCAGCACAATTATCTGCTGCCATAAATGTACACAAACTATGAGAATTATCAAGAAATACTATATATTGCATTCCAACAGCTATTCTACAGTTTTCCTTCATTTACATGCACATTTGTTTTATTTTAGAAAGTATGCATTGAACAGACACACACACACACACACACACCCCTTTAGTGATATTTGGTCTGTGGTGTATATTACAGAGCTGAATTTGTGACCGTTAATATTAGGTAAGGTTTTGTACACAGGTTGAAGCGAATATCCACTTAGAGTGAAGAATTCTTAACATTCTTCACCCAGGGTTACATGTGTTATTAAATAAGCTATATACCTACCGAATGCACTGTAAGTTCCAACAAAAAGGGGTTTGCTAAAATATTTTTGTAACAATACTTTAGTATTACCTTCCCTTAACACACACATACACACACACACGCACGCATGCACACACGCAAGCATGCACACACACACACATACACACACTTCTGTAATTATAAAGAAAATTAACTGTTATAAATCTAACTTGAACCATAGTAGCTAAATCTTTTCAGTATAAGGAACAATATCTCATCATTTTATGCTTGCAGCTAGGCAAAGCATTTTGGTATGAAATGGGGCTCTGAGAGGTGTGTCGCAGTGACACAATGCAGAAGAGTCTACAAGGGGCTTGACCAATAATCAGCCAGTCTGATAATGACACTGCTGAGACATGAAGTGCTTGGACTTCAAAACTTTGTGCTGACACACATTCATAAATCAGTTCCTTCAGCAAACACAGCTAATCTCATTCTCCCTGTGTCAGAGCAGGGAAAGGATAATGCCTGTGTCATACAATGGCTTATATTTTACCATGTACATTCTTTTCATTAAGTTCCAGTTTTCTTCCAGCTAGGCTGTTTGAATTCAAGCACTGCAGGCTTTTTAGAATCATGATTTTAAACAACATAAAAAGGCTTTACAAGGTACCCTTTGTACTGTATTTATATCAACAGCCAGCAAACATGCTTGGCACTTTATTATTGCTAAAGTGCTATAAGCACTTTCTTAAGCAGTTTTTCTTATTCATATGCATATCAAGCATCGTATTCAGCACAGTAGGCACTTTAGCACCACATATGGATAGAAAAGAAAAAACAATGTAAAAGAAAGAATAGTGAGAGGGGAGACTACCTAGGTAGGTGGCCAATCTACCAAGGCATAAAATGGGAAATAAATAGGCTAGGAAAATGGCACTGCTGCAGCAGACTACTAAGACAGAAAAGGGGAGAGGTTAGAAAAATATGACCCTGTGTGCTCCAATTATTCTTAACATAGAGCACTGCTCGACCACAGCCTGCATTTCAGTTTTACGAAGTTCTCACACCAGACTGGTGGGAATAGAAGCCACATTCCTTTCTGAAGTCACCCAGCACACAAGACTACAGCAGCACTGTTGCAGAGGAACCTCTACACTGAGAGCCTAGCCCCACTCCAAGCAGAGAATGGTACAAACTGTATCTTTTATTCTTTTAAATTCCCTTCAGTTTGTCAGTTGTTGCCCCACCATACCTGCCCCCCCAGGTCCAATCCTTAGTCTTCCAGCATGGCCCAGGATCTGCACCTTGCCCTGGTACAACATTAATACCAGTGGCAAGTATCCGGCATTGACAAATACTTGTTTTGTTTTATTATATTAATCTAGGAAACAATGTGATATGGAGACTGAAAAGGCTGCAAGCAGTTTAAGGGAATGTGGGTAACAATATCTCTGTAAAGTGGGGTGGAGAGGGTGAAGGCAGACCCTCCTCTCATTTTGGAGACTCAGTGGGGTCCATGACCGCATTTTTGAAAGTCTTTTGTTGATGCAAGTGTCAATGCATTACAATTCAAATACACAAGTTGTAGCCTATTCTCCAAAGCTGTCACTTCAAAATGGGGTGACAGGGTAGGGTAAATAACTCTGTGGGCCAATCCTACATTTGTATGAAGACCAATGAGTAAAATATCCTAATAGTTTTTAGACAGACGTGTAACACAGCTTTAGCTGTTCTCTGTTAATTTATTAGGTCAAAGATATAACAGTTTTTATTTTCAACATGCATAACATGTATTTATACCCGGGGCAGTCAAATGTAAAATATGTTTATACATTTGCTACACTAGACAGTTTTATGGCTGGTGTGCATACCTACATAATTTGAAAAGTATTTTTTTTGCTAAAATCTGAAATGGAGTGGCTTTACCATGTGAAAGTGTCATTTTGAAGGAAAAGCAAGTTCTGTCTTGTGAGTCCTATTTTTAAATGTCATATGCAATAGGCAATAAAGACACATGTTTTGGGTGGCCTGTTAATACTCATGTTCAGTTATTACTTCATTGAGTTTTTCAATTGATTTGGAAAAGGTATTACTTGCTTGATACAATGTTTAATTTCCTGTGAATCCGGAAAGTGAAACTATTTCATGGTACCTTCCATGTCTTTTATGTGTAGCTCCCACAGGAAAATGAGTATACAATTACACTAGCTCCAAAAATATGGAAATTAGTTGCAAAAAAATGTGTTAATGCACCAGTTAGGGTTAAAGGGACAAAATTAGAGAAATGTGATGTTAGGATTCCCAGCCCTAACAAGCCACCCCCACCCTGTAGGCAGCAACAGGAAAACCCATAACGGTTTAACCTCTCTTGTGTCTTCACAAATCAGGCGTGGGGTGTACCTTGTTTTTTGCAATAATATACAAATATATATTATAGTGGCATGGTACTGGCTAAATATAAAACAGGATGATTTAACTTATATTCTCTTGAATGCAGAGGATGATTGTACAATTAAAAGAGTTGCCAAATACTTACATCAGATATGTAAATATATAAAAAAGGAAACTGTATAAATAAGGTCTTTTATGAGATATAGAACTGAAATAATGACCAATTCTGTGTCTTTCTCATACAAAATGTAAATATTGTACTGCACTTGATAGGATATTGTGTGGTTGTTTTTAAGGTTGATCTATTTACTTTATGTGTAATTAGACTGTATTTATGATGTGTATTTTTTAACTTGTAAAAAATTGATTTTATAAGTCCAATAAACAATACAATACAATGCCATTATAGTTAGGGTTGAGCAGGCTGTTTAATGTTAAACCCAATTTTTTGCAGCTTAATAACTTTGCTGTCATTCAAAGTATTTATTCAGAATTTGGCAGGTTTGTTCTAGCTGTCAGTATCTCAATTTGTTGAAATTTTTGTGACCATGTCCTGCATGGTTTTTGAGATATAGAGGGTCAAAAAAAGTAAATTATTTTTCTCTCCCCTATACTATACTTAACATGGGGATTTTTGCTCTCACCTACAGCCTAGACAGTATGGGATTTTTCCATGAAATGTTCAGGGATTATGTAGTCCTTGCCAAGGGTGTGCCTTTGGATGGTTTGTTCAAAAAAATAATGGACAATTTTTGAATTTTTACTTTTTTTGTGATAACATCAAAAAGCGTTCTATAAAAAACAAATCAATTAATAAAAAAACAGATTGACTGGTAAAATACAGTTTGAGCTATAAACAAACAATCACACTAATGGGATATTCTGAACCCCACAAAAACATATAGATATATACTTTGAAGAAGTGTGGTGCATTGAAATTCTGGCAATGCCATTCTGCAGCTGTCTGGTGCCCCCACCACCACCCACACACTCCACAAAAAAAAATACTTTGCAGAAGTGTGGTGCATTGAAATGCTGGTGATGCCTTTCCTCAGCTGTCTGCTGCCATGCCCCACTCATCTACACACTCCATTACCATCGTGGCAATGTGTACTTTTATGTCTCATTGCTGTGTAGTGCCAACAGACACCCTCTGATTGCTGCCAAGATGATGCTTGTACATTTAATTGGCATGTAGTACACCCCCCAGCAACCTATCATCAGGCCCCTATATTAGCAACTTCCACCTGCAGATCGTTAGTCCTGTATATTCCCTGTTGTGTAAGGCCCCCCAATGCTCCATGACCTCCTCTCACATAAAAAGTGTATCTTTGGCACCATCACTTCACCCATTGATTGAGATAACATTTTATTTTATGACATTTTCCTCCTGGTCTAGTGGCATCTCAACCCCCCATGCAGATCCCAGTAGCCAGTATCTCACAATCCACTGATGGAACCCCAGCTGGAAACAGAATGTGGAAATTCAGCAAGTAAAAACAGATCAACTAATATAAAACTGTCTGATCTGTCTGAACTATTACATGCGTATATTAGTGAAGCCGATCAATGCATACTCATAAAAACAATGTGGTGTTCTGCTGGGTTGAGTTGTGGGATTGAGTGGGCATTGGGTGTGGAGGTGATTTATGGTCAGCAACAGTAAATAAACAGTCACATAAAAACACAAACAAATGTTTGTTGCTTTGCTCACACCTCAAGTTGTGCAGTCTGTGACCCTGAGCAATGGAGTTGATATCCAGCATGCTTTTTAAAGGCACACAAAATAGGTGATCAGGACTACTGTGATTAGAAGTTGGATATAGTTTCCACTCATTGTGAAACAGGCATGGCAGCCTCATCAACACTACACACAAAGCCATAACATTAGCAGTGTGTAATGCATTCTGGATCTCCGATAAAAGACTCTCCTGCAAGCTTCTGCAGCCACAAGATGCTGATGTGCAAAAAACTTCAATAATACTCTAGCTAGTGTTAAAGACACAAAAATAGGGAAATGTGGTGTTAGGGTTTCCAACTCTAACACCCCACCCCCACTCTACATACACCAACAGGAGTTGGGGTGTGCCTTGGGGTCATCAGCCCTAATGCTCACCCCATTCTCCTATACTGTACCCATCTTAGCTTATTTACTTATGGAATATAGTCCATAGAACACACATATATATTTTTTTTACTTACCTCTCCACTAGCTTTGTCCATTTTCTCTTTATAGATAATTCCTGAAAATATATGGCTGCAACATTGAAATTAATTCTATTTTCTATTTTCAGTGTGCATTTTATTCTCTTGTACTGTACACTGCTTTTAAACTTTTACCTTACAGACATGTTGTTGTTTCATATTTGTAATATGCTACTTTCATTGATATTTTCCCTGGTCATTCCAGAAAATAGGCATATATTTGTCTAGTGTACTTACCCAGTCAAAAGAAACAAAATCAATCATTTTTATATTATGTTTTAGTTTTGTTTTCAACTAGAGTTTGGCAAAGTGGACTCAATTCACTCTGCGAAGTGATTCGCGGAATGCTCTGCAACGTGAAGTGGAGTACTTTGCATTATACCAGGTAATGTGAAGTCCATTGGAAACAATGACTTTGCATTACTCCGCCTTCCCAAACCACTACTACACCAATTTTTAAGGTGAAGTACATTGAAAACAATGTACTTTGCCTCACTTTGGCTTGTTTTTAAACTCCAAAGGTGAATTTTGCAGTGATTAATGGGATTTCAGGTCACATGGGCTCTAGACTCTTCTGCATAGCCTCAGTTCAGGGTAGTGTGTGTAGGAAGCTGTAGGATACAGTCTGCTCTGAGAGCTCTCTGATATTCAAACCTTCTAAAAGCTGTTAAAAAAGCCTTTTTGAGTAATTTTTTTTGCTGTAACTTTAGTTTATCGATTGTAGGAAACCCTCCTGTGCTCATATCATCTAGCGTTTATCATTTGTGTATGGATTTTGAATGTTAATGTATAACATTCAGTCTGTGTACTGAAAGACAGTGGAAGTGTGCTTTGGGGAGGGGCATGTCTGTGGTGAACTTTAGGTAGATTAGCTTAGAGGAAAAAGACAGTTCTTTCTAGGTTTTTTTTGTATTATCTGTTTTATTCCCTACTATGTGCTCCGGAGCTGCCTCTCTTTCTGGCCACCATGACCCACAGACATTCCCCCTACTATCTCCCCCACAGCCATCTACCTCAAATCTGTAGCCTTCATGGGGTAGCCCAGTGTAATCCTTCACCGGGTGGGTCCCCCTCCTCTGAGGGGAAAGGCACCAGTGGGGGAGACCAGCACACTATTCTTCTTCAGTCTCAGGTGCTGCTGAGGTGTTTTATGGCTTCTGGGGAGGTGCCTGGGGTTGGCAGCCATCATCTGGCTAGTCTGCAGAACTGTTTTTCCATTTTGTTCTGGTTTTCTAGCTTCCCCAGCATGTCGCTCATGTAGTGCCCCCAGTCTCCACTGGGTGCCACTACCAAGTGAGGCCATCCCCAATCCCACCCCAGGATAGGAGAGCAGTCTATTGGACTATCCTCCCCCTGCTGACCCCCGGTGACCTGAGTCAGTTCCTGAACCTGGGTCACCAGCATGGGTTGAGGTATGACACCAGTGCATCAGTCCTCTATGCCACTGGGCTGGCAGTTCTTTTGGTTTTGGTAATATTTTTCTTGTATAACTGTGTCAATGTACACACTAATATTTTCAGTAAATCTTGAAATTTATTTGCTGATTGTTGTGGTGCAGCAGTGTATAATTTGTCTGTTTAAAACATTTGGTTATATTACTAAATGTTTTCAATTTGCTATGCATTACTTGTAGTGTGTGTGAATGTGTGTGCGATGTGTGCAATTAAATAAGACACCTTTTACTGTGCCATAGAGTAATTGCAATAGTGTCGACCTGCTATTCATTGCACCTGCATGAATTTTTTGTACTGCTTGGTGATGTCTTTACTGGTAGTGGATTGTTACTGCCGTGCACTAGTCCCCCTTTTCAGATTTGGATTTGTGACTTGTGAGCACTGGTTAGGTGGTGATGTGCCTTTTTGTATGCATCTCTTGAGCGCACAGTGCAATCTTAATCTGTCTGTGCATTTGCAGTACACCATTAATTCTGGGAGACTGCATTTCTTGTTATGCTCTTATTTCACTTTCTCAGCACTAGGGAATTTTCTGGACACAAGATAGTAGCATTTTGGGGATGCACATTGATTCTGGTGACTCTGTGTGTGACCACTGCATGCATGACTGAGTGCGCCATTAATTCTGGGAGAGTTCGCATTTCTTGTTATGCTCTCATTTGACTTCATCAGCACTGAGGAGTTTTCTGGATACAAGACAGTAGCACGTTGGGGATGCACATTAATTCTGGTGACTCTGTGTGTTTGGTGCTGCCAGTATTGTTGTCACTATGCCTTACTTCATGTTAAGGCAGAATGACAACTCGAAGTAATAATCACAAGGTGAAGTGAGCCTTTCCTACAGGGCACTCCACATATCGAAGTGCCAACATGAAGTGGCCACTTCATGGGCACTTCACCAGCAGAATTTAAATTCACTGCATCTCTATTTTTAACCTATGTGGTGACATAGGCTGTTATTGTTTTGCATATTTATGATGAGTTGCTTTAGGAATGAGACTTGAGAACATCTGTATGGTTTGGAGAGATGTACAAAAACAATTAGATGCAGAGTGCAAGAAATCACAGACAAAAGTTCAGGGCTTCAAGAGACCAGACTTTAGCAGGATAAATGAGTTATTGCAGGAGAAGCTAGAAGTGATCAAGGTAATAGAGGCTAGAACAGAAATGGGGATTGACAAAGGATGCAATATTAGAGGTCATGAGTCTCTGTGTGATGGAAGAGAAAAACAAGAGGGGCAGGAAACCATAGAGCTCACATGGGAGGTGGGAAAGGCTGTGAAAGGAAAGAATAAGGTCTTCAGAAAATACAAAAATAACAAGAATAAGGGAGATAGAGTGAAGTATCTAACCAAGATGCAGGAGGCTATCAAGGCAGTGAAGATGCAGAGTCTGATGCAGAGCTAAGGAAGGTGAAGGGTGTGAAGAAGTGGATACAACATTCTTTTGCTTCATACAGTACATGAGAAATGACATACGAAAGAGGTATTTGTCAGGCTGAAAAGGAGGACTCAACTGAAGGAGGAAGATAAAGGGATGACAAAAAAACTGAAAAAAAGTTTTTCTGTTTAGTGTTTAAAGTAGCGGGTAAAGGAGCATTAATATAATCATATCACAGTGGAAGGAGGAGGGAGTGTCAGGGAGATCCAATCACAGAGGAATGGGTGCTGAAAGGACTGAATGCACTGAAGGTGGACAAATCCATGGGCCCAAATGGGCTATGTCATCAGGTACTGAAAAAGATGTGGCAGGTCCTAGCTGCTCCTCTGAATGTCCTTCTTATCAGTTCACTGGAGAATGGGTGGTACAGAAGGACTGGAGGATGGCAAATATAGTTCTCATTCACAACAGCAGAAGCAAGGATGAAATAAGGAACTACAGACAAGTCAGTTTAATGCCAATAGAGGAAAAGATGCTAGAAACACTGTTAAAGGGGAGGCTGGTTGATTTTCTGGAGGTGAACAGACTTCAAGTTGTCAGACTGCATGGGTTCATGTGGGCAGATCATGTCAGATGACCTGATTGACTTCTATAATTGGGTGGTAAAGACTGTAGACTAGAGCAGGTGGCAGACATACTGTACACAAAAACAAGATTTCAGTGCACAACCCCTACCCCCAAAAAAGCATGGCACATACTTAAAATTAAACAATTTGACTGCTCATTGGCGTTTCTTACTTTAAACTCCATGAAAAAGGGGTTCCTCTTAGTTTTCAGATTGGAATTCCAATGTAAGCAAGCTATACCACCACTTCATAGTGGGACCCATTCAATATAGTCCCTACACTAGCTGCTCAACTCTGAAATGCCTGCAGTGGCTACTCATAAATATAGAGTGCATTTCCTAATTGGCTTCTTTTAAATAAAGTACTCAATTTCACAGGTGGTGGAAAGAAGCATGCTGAAAGGAGTGCCACACTTCCCCCAATTTAGCATGCTCTAATCTCTGAATTTTGTGAGCAATGCAAAAGTTTTGAGCATGCTTTTTGTTTGTCTCCTGGCAGATATACTGCACCTGGATTTTAGTAAAAATGTTGACAATCCCACATGGTTGCCTGAAAGCTTAAGGATATGGTGTTAAGAAATTAAATCACAAGAAGGGTAAAATATTGGTTAAGGGGCAGAACCCAGAGGGTTGTCCTTAATTGGGACCATTCAGAGATTGGAGGGTCACCAATAGGATGCAACAGGGATTGGCCTTCGAATGGTTTGATCAGCATTTTAGTTTGTAATATTAGATAGCGGATCTAGGTGAAGAATTGCTTTCTCATGGATGATACAAACATCTGAAGAAGAGTAAATATTGATGAGGGGTTACAAAGTATAAAGGAACATCTGAAAAGACTGGAGAAGTAGTCAAGGGTATGGCTGTTCAGCAGGAAGTTCAAGGTAATGTACATAGGGCAAGAAATGAGAATAGGAAAGAGTACAGGAACCTGTTCTTAATAATACTGAAAAATGTGAAGACAATGAATGAACTGTCAGTTGGCAGATGAGGCACTGACTTGCTCTCCCTGCTGAAGCTGTAAAAGAGCGTGTGATTAGACAATATCTATCTGGGTATGCCAACAAGGTTGAAAATGTTTAAAAATAAGGAATTAGGATGGTTTTATGAAAAACTGTTTGCTTTGCTCGGAAAATCTTTTGACCAGTAACTGTCATCCTAAGGAAGAGGGAATTTTCCTTCAAAACATTGGCAGGCAACTTTAACCATACTGTGACCAATGGTTATTAAATAAAAATTGTGCATATTGAAGAAAATATTTGGTGAGTGAGTCCATTTCTCCAGAAATGGTACAGGCTTAGGCAGGCCTTGTCTCGAACAGATTCCTCTCTGTGGTTTCTTTTTCTTGCAGGAGGTAGGCCTCACTGGGTTCCAGAGTGTTTACATACCATATTACTCAATAAAGTCATGGGGCACTGTTTTTCATTAGGTTGAACATTAGGACACCATATGGATAATTTTTCTAGGCAGCTGGTGGAGGTGGAATGGAATGGGGAGGGTGGCAGCACACCCATATGTGTATATAAAGACAGTAGTGGATTATCTTGGCATGAATAGTAAAAGTTGTGTTGAATTTATTTAGAACTTTATCAAGGACATTTTAAAAGAAAACATTCCAAAATTCAAAGGCAGGGACAGGACACTCATTGATAACTACAGAAATAATCTTTTTGTTTCTAAAATCAGATTGTTCCTAATACAGAAGTGCATAGTGATAGGTTTTATTTCTGTTATAACTGAATACTGTATATCCTGATACTGTTCTCATAATACCATAAGCCTTAACTATTTATAATATTAAGATTTCCTTTCTTTAAAATGATTTTAAATTTGATAAGATTAACCATTTTTACTAATATTACTAAGAGATACTGATTGACATTGTGTGATATTTAAGCAATATTGAATGACAGGGTTATGTTAATGTCCTAGTTAATCACCCCCTGGGGGTTGATTAACTAGGATATCTCTCGAACTCATTATTGTTATTATTATAATTGGGTTATGAGTTACTTTAGTTTAAATATTTTTTTTGCACTTTGTTTCATTTGTGTGAAATTAACATAAAATAGTCCCTCTGCCATGCTAAATTACTGTAGTCTGGATCAGTGTGGGCTACACAGAAACACATGTTCATGAACTGATTTAAAAATGCAGGAGTGAAGTATTTCTTTTTTTTTTCTACAGCCAAATTGTATCACCAGCCTGCTGCTACCATTATTACCAAGATCTGAGGGGTGAGGATCTTCAGGAAAAGCCAAGCTGCTGGCTGCTATGTCAGTGAAAGTTAATTTTTATTATTATCACTTTAAACATTTACTTACACTGACATAGCAGCCCATTGCATGGCTTTTCAATGAAGCTCCTCACCCCTCGATCCTTGTAATAAGGGCAGCAAGCTGGTGATACTGTTAGACAAAAAAAAAAAGGCAAAAAGAAAATACCTGACTCCTGCCTTTTTCATACAGGCAGCCCTTGTCACAGTACATCTCTATGATTTTTAACACTTTTTACTCCCCCCCCCCGAAGTGTTCTGTTATTAAACTTTATTAATCCAATGCCAAAGAAAAATCTAAACTGTGCAATCACAGGAAATCTGCCTCAGTCAGTAATTACAGTACCACCAGGAGCACAAAAAATGGTAAACTGTTAGGCCGAGTACACATGATAAAAAAATCTTGCAGATAAATTGAATTAGGGATATCAGATACTCTAAAAATATCCCTTCTCTTTCATCTTAGTATTGGTTAAAATTCATGTGCAGCACCTCTTGCTAACAAAAATACAACAGCAAGTGCAGGCTTACATTGAGAAACTTTTTTGGAAAAACATACATGATCCTTTGTTAGAAAAGTAAAGTTAACTTATTTTTCAGTTCAGATAAGTTAAATGACTATGCCAAATGCCGCTGACTATAGAGCAGGGTGAGTAAGCAAGTCAGAGGCTTCAGAAGGCAAGATGCAATTTGGAACAACTGTTACTATAGCAGCACTCACTCACGCTTGTGTCTTGCCTTCTGAAGGTGCTGACTTGCTTGCTCACCTGACTCTACAGTCAGTGGCATTTGGCATAGTTATTTAACTTATCTGATCTTAAAATTAAGAGTTAACTCACTTTTCTAACTAAGGATCACTTATTTTACACAACTACCAGCACGTCCTATACTGTAATTGACATTGCTCAGTCACGCTAAACTACATGTAGGAAACTGAAGCTGTCGACGTGGTCCCTTCCCCTTTCTACAGTCAGTGGCTTGTTACAAATTATCTAATCTTATCAGATTAACATGTTTTAACTTAAAAGAAGTTAGTGTACTTTTTTAGCATAAGATGACATAATTTTAAACTACTGACAATGTTTCCTAAACTACAACTAACAAAGCTCAGTCATGCTACCTCTCTAAAAAGTATATGTCATTTTCTGCATAACCAGAGGGAATTTTTCTGTGGTTTCCTATAGAATAATTAATTAATCAATCAATTAATTAAATAATTAATGGAAAGAATTAAAGTACTATTAAAGAATTAGAATCACTTTGGGTGTGACATATTCAAATTTCTGTGTCTTTCTTGACTTGATCAGCCTTGCTCTAATGTCATCCAATAGTTTTCAAAAATAGAATGCTGGAAATGTGTCTAGGATCTTCATTTTTAAAAAAAGTACTCATGGAATCAAACTCTAGAGGTACATTAATAAGGAGATTAATGTAAGGGTCTCAGAATGCAAACAACCAATCAAATTGCAACATTACTGATACCCTTATAATAATGTGGAGCATATCACTGGGCATCATTGTATAGTGAAAGGTGTAGTTTTTAGCCAAGATTTTTGTATTTTTTAGATGGTTATTTCATTAAACAAAATGTTATCTAGTGTAATTCCCAAGAATTGTTAGCACTGTAGGTTCTGTAGTGATGTAATGTTCAAGTATTACATTTGCAATGTGTTGCTTCAGAGTGAGGTATATTTCATTTGGGTACCAAATGTCATTGGGCAGATTTTTAAATATACCTGTATCAGGAAACAGCTTTCACCTCCCCCATAGGAATTCAAAGAACAGTTCAATTTGTAGCACTATCAAACAATAATATCCCTGAAAAAGGCATCCCTGAAAGAGTTCCTGTCACGGGTTAATACATTGGGTATGGACCCATTCAGCTCTTCTGTACTTCCTTTACAAAGGAACTTGAAGCTGAGCTGCCCTATTAGCCTGAATATCTTCAAGGTGTTCTATGATGGCTACATGAAAGCACCTTGCAAATGTTTTCCTCACCGCAAGCCCACTAATTCTGCAACTCCCCCTTTCCATCCTGATGCTCGCCATGTTTCTATCCCTGGCTCTCACTCTTTCCCTATTAACTCTTCCTGCTGCACCCACCCTTTCCTGTCAGCTCCAGCCTGGCTAAAGTCCTTATCCCATCCATAGTAGTGTCCTAATTATCTACCCCTTCTCTATCATTATCATAATAAATAAGTACACGACAGCCTTCGTCACTTTCTGTGGTTTTAGCCCAATTTTTCCCCTAGTCATCAGTAATAAATCCCTCCTCTTCTTTACGTCTATAACCTGTCACCCCATACATGGCCTCTTTCCCCTATATCTGTAGTTGCCGGCTGCCTCACTCAAAATATCTCTGCTTATAACCCCTGTATGCCTATGGTTGATTGTTCATCTGCTGACTTCTTCAATTGTAAAATTATGTTTTTTTTAATTTATTTCAACCTTGTACTGTACTGTATATGCTGTATATTCTTTTTCTTTCTTGTACATTATTGCTTTTTGTATACCTGCTTCTGTACTGTACTTTGATGTATTCATGACCAGGTCCACCTTGCAAATGAGCCTTGCTCTATGGTGCCTGCCTGGATAAATTAAGATTTTGATTTATTGATTGATTGATTGATAATAAACTCTCCCTGTCTACAGTACAAAGACATCTTACCTCATGAACAGTATGAAGAATTTACAGAAAAGTTAACAATTCTTCCTGGACTGGGTGTCCACTTTTAGAGATCTCTATTGGTAGCCTGTCACAGAACTGTATCATTGGAGCTTAATGGCATAGGGCAAATCAATAGGTTGGTATGATTTTAAGTCAGTTTCCTGGAGGAGGTACTCGAGGTTGTCCTTGGGCTGTGCCCTACCTGCTGTGAGTTGGACCCAGAACTGATGCAGCTGTTGCTTGACTGCTGATGATCCTGGATACCATTTTTGCTCCCTTAAGGATGGGTGTTTGCCTGCATCCCTTATAAAGATTGTGGTGGTACCCCTGCTGAAAAAGCCAACAGGAAGCAGCCAGGGACATAGTAAAATTAAAAAGGAGGGGGAACCCACTTCATGAGTATATCGTCCAGACCAACTAGCCAAACAATGCAAAAAACATTACTCCCATTTGTAAAGAAAGGAGAACTGGTGCTGTTGAATAACACACAATACAAACACTCTAAACACTGATACACTTACTCCACCTGCTTTGAGCAGAAGGAAGCACACTAGAGGAGCCTATTTCTAGTGAAGAAATTTTAGGGGCCATAAAAGAAACAAACTAAGGCTTGGTGCTGGATCTCAATGGATACAGTATAGAATTCTAAAATGCACTTGCTGAAGATCTGGTCACTAGCCTAACTAGGTTAAATACCATGATCCTGGGTAGATGCCCACCCAAAGCAAAGAAGCAGACATAACAGTGTTCCTCAGAATCAGGAAAAAACCCTCAATGCATGGGTTATAAGCCAACCTCTGGTTTATAACGCAAGTGGCTAGGAAAAGGAAAGATGGCGACCGTCATGGGCTGCACATCAGGAGTCTTTTAGGAGGTCTGTGTTTTCTGTGTTTTTCCTTGTTACAGTCCTCACTTTTAATTGTTTTAACTCCCATTTGTTTGGTTATTTTTACTTATTTGCTTTTAAGTTTATTTTATTTGATTTGTATTGGTATTAGAGGTGAGGTTTAGGTGGGGAGTGGTAGTGAGGGGAATAGTGAGCCAGAGATAGGAGCTAGCTTTATTATTTTCAGTTAGGAACCAGTTCTAAGGAGCAATACCCTGGTGATTCTCAACTGGGTAGTGAGAAGCAGGATCAGTTCCCTGAAGTACTGGCATTGTTGCTGGTGTAAATATTGAACAATAGGACTGTGAGTCTAGGCCAATGGAGAAGCTGATGTGAGGGGTCAGCCAATTCTGACATTGAGTTGGGGGAATAGCCAGAGGATCAAGGGACTGGAATGCCCTGGTGGCTGTCTTCTGCCTAGTGAGCCCCAGGAGGTTTCCAGTGGAAAGAGACTGATAAGCTATGGTTTGCAGTGGCACTGGTCTCTGGAGTTGGGACCATTAAGGGGATCATTGGATCTGGGCCTGTGGAGGAGGATTATTAGACTCTGGTTAGCCCTGCAGAATGGAGGAGTCATTGACCCATGGAGTAAGCCGAAACTCCAGAGGTGAATACAAGGCTGTGAGAGAGCTCTGAATCTGTTCTGAATCCAATTTTCCTGGGCCATGTTGATCTGCACTCTTCATTTTTCATCTTCTATTGGGGTTTAACTGTTGAAGTAGCATTGGAGCATCAGAGCCTGAGGTGAAACAAGGAGCCATGAGAGGGCCTGTTGTGTGTTTGAGATATGGAATTGTCTCAGCAGTAGCAGTCTGGATGGTGAGAGCCCCTCTGTTGTTCTGTTGTACTGTTGCCCCAGAACTGCTTCCTTGAGTACTGTTTTCCTTGTGAACCAATACCTTAATGCCTGTTTTGGGCTTTTTAGCTGGTGACTGGATTCCTGCTTTATGAGTCTGAGACCTGTATACAAACACTGAGCACTGGGAGCAGTCCTGCACCCTGTTTCATCTCGACAAAAGCAAGGTGTTTTACTGGTGTGTTTTTTTTCTTTTTGTTTTATAAGTAGCATGTGACTGCTGAATATTATAAGATCTTACTATAGCTAGCTTTTGGTAAAAATATGCTAGTAATTTTATGAGAATTGATAACACTTGACTAGCATTGTGTTCTCCTGGTTATTTCTAGTGCTCAACACAGAGGAAAACTGATGGTCCTCACTTTTCCATCAATGTGGTCCTAAAACAAGCCCTTGTATTAGCACTACAGAGCTTATACCGGTTAACCTATTCACAAGGACTGCTGGGCCAAGTGGGGCATCTAGCCTAACAATATCAGGGTGTTGAATAATATTATAAACCAGCATAGCTGCTCCACAGCTCCACAGAAGATTCCCTTGCGGTAAACTAACATTTTTTCTTGCACCGCTGATGGAAGTGCTGGTGGACTTGCATTTCCTTTCAGCTCCTGAACTGCTTCATGTAGGATTGGTGCTGGACTGGCATGGCTCCTCAGGGCTTTTTTTGTTTTAAAATAACACTGGCCCTAAAAGCCATATTGAGCAGCTTATGGTTTCTAGCTGAATTAGCAGCTATCATCTACTAACTGTTCCTCACTGACACAAACTTTGTGAAACTACAACACATATTCTAAGCTGCTAGTGTTTACAGAGGTCATAGTTTATATGTGTGACACTGATTTTAGAGTGTTTCCTCTGGCAGGATTTTGCATAAAGTGGTATTAGCACTGTTTTTTACTACTTGAATTATTTAAGCAGCAATAATCTGAATTTGTATTTTTTCTTTTACATTTTTTTCATAGTCTGGGAGTGTATTGTATAAATTATAAAATGGCCAATAAGAGGTTAGAGAGACTGTAAAACAGTGATCTATCACCCTTGCAAGAAATGGTAATAAAACCTATAAAAGCCTCGTCAAGGCAATTAAATAATACTGAACATCTGATGCACCAGTTAAATAAAAATTCTACCCCAAGAATCAAGTCCCAGCTTGTGACTTGGGATCTGAACCTACAGGATACTTTTGAAAAGGGAGATGTGCAATCATTTGTATCTATTTCTCCAAGCAATATTAACAATAGGGAAAATGGTGAGGCACAGAATAAGGGAGTTAATGTTCCAGATGGGATCTTACTCACTCCAACTATACATGGTAATCCAGATTCAAGGGTATCCCCTGCTAAGTCCCCAGCTAAGACTTCTATTTTGCAAGGCGTTCAAGCCTCTTTTGCAGAGGACTTACCCAGACATGGGATAACCCCAATATATTTCTCAAATCTAGAAAGCTCACCTAAACTCTGGTGTTCAAGCAAGAGTGAATACAATGAGTCTAAAGGGAATGATGGCATAAACTCAAAATTGGGTAAAGTCATCAATGACCTACAACAAACAATCAATGGGCTTAAACAAATAGAAGAGTGCTTTGTAGCCCCAAGATTATGTATCAATTGTGGTGTTAATATAGGTCAAGTAACCTGCAGTGCTGATATTTTCAAACCCACATGTCTGAGTAATGACTTAATACAGTTATTAAAAAACACTCATAATGCACATTTAATATTGATAGAACAATTAGTCAATAATAAAAAAATATTCTAGAATCTGTAAGGGAAGATGTTGTAGTGAACAGGTTTAAAATTGATATGATTCTAACCCAGAGATACACTAGGGATGGGGACTGTCCCCCTCCTGGCATAGAATCCTGTACTATATATATATTGAACAATCTAATACAGATATTCATCCAGATTTTAACATAGTCAAAATACCCCCTTCCCATGCAACTAAGCCTAAACCCAATAGGCTAATGAAAAAGAATAAACAGAAAATGAAGAAAACAACTTAAGGGGTTAATAATGATGACCTAGATGATGTCCTGTGTGAGACAGAATTGCATCCCCCAATAGGTATGCAAAGTGTTACTGACAGTAAATTTATTGGTTGAAACTGATCACATAATTAAACCAGATCTAATGACTGTAATAGGCAAACCTGGAGCAGGAAGTTCTAAAACTCAGTCAACAACTAGGTCAACCAAGATAGAAACAATCTCTCTGTGTTATATCCTGTAAACCCACACATATAAGGGAGGCCGTTTCACAGGAGATAACAAATGCAACTGAAAAAGTAAATTACCTAACTGAGGAGCCATCAAACACTGTTAGGAGTATAGACTCTCTACTTAAAGACAAAACCATGGCTAATTGTAATGAATGGACAGACACATGCCCTCTTATTAGTTTGTATGGCCCAGTAAAGTGGGGTAATTTTGACCCCTCAAATCTAGAATCTGAAGTGTTACAATATTTAAGTAAAAGTTTAGACATCAATCTCACTGAGGATGATATACTGGAAATTATAAACATCCCAATAACAGAAGCAACTTTGATTTCTATACTGTTTTTATCACCTAGAATAGCTAACTGTATCTGGATGAACAGTTGGTTATTCCAGGAACCTAAACTCAGTATCACATTTCTGAACAGGACAGTGTTTAATAAAGACCCATTAAAAACAGAGGTGGAAACCGTTCTCACCATGTTTGGAATGCCGCACCTTGTAGATGAGTATGATGCAAGCAATAACACAACGAGGTGTGGGTTATTGCCTGATAAGAGCACACCCAGGGGTATACTAAGGCACAAGGTGCTTGCGCCGAGTGCCTTATGCCCCTGGAGTGCTGTTATCAGGCAATAACCCACACCTTGGAGTGTGTTATTGCACTTATAAAATGGGCCCTCGGTAAAGAAATTTATATATAAAAAAAAAAACATAAGGATATACAAGAAAAAAATGAAGAAATATGATTTTTTCATTTGAGAAAAAAAATGGTCCCTCTTTATGTGTTGAATGGAGGTTTTGCATTAAAAGTTAATAGTGGTGACTGGTGTTTGTCTGTGTTTCTACTGTTGACAGAAACACAGACAGACATAGAAATACCCCAAAGCAAGTTTATTTTGTGTTGATATTTTATTACTTTGAACATGGAGTTGTAGCTATGTGCAGTTAGTGGCAAGTGGGAATGACCGAGTCTGTTATGGATTCTGTATTAACTGTCACTGCCTCTCCCCCCCCCCCCGATATACAGACAGCATTTATTTTGGTCGTTTTATTTAATTTTGTTGTTATATTTCTTTTTTGTTTTCTGTTGACATGGATCGATTGCCCGAGTGGGATCGAGCGTGTTCCTCATCGGCTGCTGTACGGTGTGATTTCCTGCTTTGTGGTCAGGCTCGTGGGTTATTTGCTTCATTTAAAAATAAATGTTTTTTCCTTCTTGATATGGTTTGCCATAGTTAGTTGTCGGGTGTTGCAGTTGGATTTAAATGACAGTACGGCAGGACAAGGGGGGGCGCTGTGATGCCACAAATGCTGAGTAGTGGGAGCGAGAGTTGGATTTGTGTGGAAGAAACGTGTTGGACTGCGAGTAAAAAAATAAAACTGTTTAGGGGGTTCTGCAGGAAGAGTGACATTAGCTACACACAGTGTTAGGTGTTCTGTTCTGTGCAGTGGATTTTTTAATATTTTGCCATTTCTCGAGGGGTGCTTGCTTTACTACTGTTGTGTGGTCATTCTGCGTGAGACCTCCTGCCCAGTACTTGATTGTGAAGTGTGTACCAGTCTCTGCTTTTGTTTACTTCGGTCAGTGGACAGTGATACGGTGTCGTAATGTGGTCGTAGCGTGAAGGTTAGTGCCAGTTGACCAGGATATCACTTGATAAGGACACAGGTCTGAAGGCCTTTTAGCCAATCAGATTCATTTATTTTAAATGCCCATTTTATAATGTAAATTAACAAATGCTGTTAAGGATCCTGCTGATGAACTTCATAGGAATCCATGTAGATGAACTAGGATTCATTTCAGCTTTTACAGCTCATACAGACAGTCAGGTTAATTTATTTGTATCCAACCTGAATTTAGGAGAATGTATAGTGAAAAAGGCCTCAAATTTAGATCATATAGGGCTTAATTTTGTAGAACCCAATGCCTTAATAATAAAGGATGCACACTACGCCTTAGGAGTTAACATGACAACCCCATCTACTATATCACTAGGTAATAGATTTATGGCACTTGCAGATTATAACAAGTGACAAGCTGATAACACAGTTTTTACATCACCTTCAACTATAATTAAAACACAGACCTTAACCTATGTATCTTGGAATATTGCAGTATAGTTTACCAATATAAGTGATGTTGACTGTAAAACTTTCTTGATGTAACATGATTGTATAAGACTACAAGAGACCTGGCACACTTTGAATGATCAAATTTCATTGAATGGTTATGAATGTTTTCATGTGCCTGGTGTCAGGACAGCCAAATTTGGCAGACACCCATGAGTCTTGCTAGTGTTTATTAGAATTGGTAAATGTGCTGAAGTGTTGCCAAAAAAAGCTAAGCTCTAACATATATGCCTTACAAACTAAAATTGGTACACAAGAAGTTATTATTATAAATTGTTATGTCCCACCAGAAAACTCAAATTTCTATTCAGATGAGATTTGAAATAATCTGGCTAATGAGACTATGAATATGTATTATGACAATCCCTTGGCTGAAATAATACTCTTAGGTGATTTTAATGCCCATGTTGGCAACTGTGTTAGGCTAGAGGATAACTTGATATTTTTATATATGCACCCGAGTACTAGGCTAATTAAGAGAAATATGAAAGACGAAAAATTTAATAATAATGGAAAAAAACTAATTGATGTCATGGTGGAACATTCCCTTTACCCTCTCAATGGCAGGCTAATGGATGATCTGGTTGGTAATCTTTCACATATATCTGCCAAGAATGCTTTCTCAGTTGATTACTTACTATGGACAGGGCCTTTGGATTTATGGAATTCCCTAAATCTACCAGTGAGGGCTGAAAGTGATCACTTTCCTGTGATATTGGAGTTTAATACTCCTGGGCCTAAACAAAATATAGAAGAGATCCCTCCATTTTTGTTTACTGAAGTAAGATCAGCTAAGAAAATTGTTTGGAAACAAAACTCGGATGCAGATATAACTCTGATACTGTAAAATTCTTTTGTCGAGGATTATAAAAAATTGTTTGTGATGGATTTAAAGCTGTTATCACAGTCACTCATTCTTTTATTTTCTGACAAAGGGAATAACTTGGAACATAAAATTGGCTCTCGTTTGATTGTAAGCATTAATTGGTTTAACACTGAATGTAAGCTGTTGAAAGTACAGATGAAGAAACTATATAAAATCTATAAACATACTAGGGCTAAGCAGGATTTGAACAATTTAAATTGTCAAAAGAGGAACTATAAAAACTTAATAAAACAAAAAAATACATTCTACACAAAACAATGGCAATTAATGCTGAATGCTCTCAGGCAAAATAACTTCAAAACATTCTGGACCTTAATGGCAAGGGGCAGCATCAACTATAAGACAGAGCTAGATGCATATATCACAGAAGATAAATGGATAGCACACTTTTCCATGATATTTTATGATCCTGAAGAAGATATGCACACTAGTGAAACTTTAATTGTAAATACAGCCTTCAAGCCAATAACCCTAGATGAAATATATCTTGCTATTGCTACCCTTTAAAAACACAAGTCAGCTGGCCCTGATGGAATTCCTGCTGAGGTATTTCTGTGCTCACCTTCAATCTGGTGCAAAGTTGTGGCCATTTATTTCAATAAATGTATTATGACAAATATGTTACCAGACTCTTAGAAAGGCACCAACATAATACCCATACAAAAAAAGGAAGTCTCACTGACCCCACAATTTACAGATCCATGAGTCCGTTAGATGTAAATCTAAAGATTCTGTTTAGAACTACAGTATTTTGGAGAGATTAAAACAGGAGGTAGAGAGAATTGGAGGATTAACACATTTCTAGGCAGGTTTCAGATGCAGTTATTCAACAGTGGATGATATATTTGACCTATGACAGTTCCTTGTAAAAGATGTAAAATTAAGACAACAAAAACATTATACAGTTTTCATTGATTATTCCTCAGCTTTTGACTACTTATCACGAAATATACTGTAGAATATTCTAGTGGATAGGGGAATAGATAATAACTTAGTAGCCCTTATCTCTCAACTATATTCTAACAACTGGGCCAAGATAAGACGTGGTAGATTAGGAGGTCTCTCTGCCTCATTTAAAATCAACAGAGGTGTGAGACAAGGATGTGTGATGGCTCCCTTATTATTCTCTTTATATACAGAGAAAAAGTAAACAGAATGTGAAAATAGAAACACAGATTCCCCTAAAATCTTTTCCCACTTTTGCCCTTTACTGGCCTATGCAGATGATTTAGTCCTCTTATCTCTCACCAAGATAAGACTAAAAAGGAAACTGGATTCTGTCCATAGGAGATCAACTGATATAAAGCTGAAACTCAACTTGAATAAATATAAGGTAGTAATCTTTAGTCAGGGAAAAAAGAGAGACTCAGCCTTCTGGACTGTGGGTAAAGAAAAATTAGAAGAAGTTAAGAGCTATGTATATCTTGGGATTATATTCCAAGAAAACTGTAATTGGACTTTACAAATGGAACTATTAATAGAGAAACTCAAAAAGACAGTAGCAAGGCTGGTATGCTTTATTACAAAATATGGGGGTCTAACTATAAAGCCATTAATACAAGTAATAAGGGCAACATTTTATGCCCAGCTTCTTTATGGCTCAGTTGTTTGGGACTATCAAAATCTGAATAGAATAGTGTTCCACTGTATAAATTTCTGTGGTCCATATTGAAGCCAGGACATTGCTGTCCTGCATCTTACTTTAGATCCAAATTAGGCATTGTTAATATAGATGCCTTAATTGAAAGTAGGAAAGTCAACTACTGGATCAGGCTCACAAGACAGGATCACACCACTTTAGCACACTTAGCTTTAAAAGAAAAAGAAACTTGTTATACTCTGAGCTACAAAGAAGGGTATTGGTTTTCTACCCTATTGACAATATTAAAAAAACATAAATTGTTATATTTAAAACAGGTAGTCAAAAAGGGTATAACCTTAAGTTTAAAGTATAAAAAATATATTACAAAAAATATAACAAATCAATGGAATATTCTGGACTTGAAATTAATTAAAGAATCTCACTATTCCAAATGGTTCTCACAAAACAATTATTACGGTTTTAAACCGTATTTGGAACTAATAACTGACCAAAAATTGAGAACCATTTCCTTTAAATATAAATTAGAACAATGTATGAATAATATGCTGTTATTTCAGTAAAGAAAAATGGTCTATTGTCTGGGGACTGTGATTGTAGCTATGGAGGTGAGGAAAACTTAGTACATATCTTATGGTTTTGCTTCTTCTATGATAGTCAAAGAGCTTATTGGTTGAGCCCTTTTTTGAATGATCTATACCCAACTGACAAACTACTTCTTATTAATATTCTATTTCACATAGAAGAAGTTTGGACTATAGAACGCTTAGCAAAGTTTCTTTTTGCAATAGAAAAAATAAGAAAATGAATTACTATTACCTGACAGGGCTTAGAAATGGATTAAACTCCCAATGTATTATATTGTTTGCACTTTCAGCACTTAAATCCAGATTATGTTTTTACATCCTTATTTAACATTACCCTGAGATTTATGTAAAGTTTGTATCATATTGTATTGAGATTTGAATGTTATACTAGGGTGTGTGTGAGTGGCTGTGTTAGTGGTGTATGTGATTGGGTTGTTTGGGTGGTTTAGGGTTTTAATCAAATGTATTATATAATTGAGTTGTAGATTTATTAAGGAGTGTTAATAATGTTTTGCTTTTTTAGCTCAGACCCCTGGGCTGTGTTACTCACCCTCCCTTTCAAAGGCCATGCGTCCCTTCCATGACCCACCCCTCTTGGCCACAGTCCATCAGAGGTGTAGTTGGGTATTGTGAGAAGGGGTGGAAGGGGGGGTTTGAAAGGGGATGGGATCAGAGAGAGGCCAATTCAGGTGGTGGAGACCAGGAGACACCCTGGGACTAGAAGGCAGATGGAATGGGGTCCTCTATGCCTTGTCTCTCTGACCAGGGATCCCTCCGGACTAAGGGGGCTGGTAGCTGAGGGACCAGCCTGCATCTTTCATCCTCTTTGGGCAGTGTTGTACAATGCCAGGTCAATGGCAATCAAAATCACTATAATAGCTGGGCTTGTGGTGTCAGTCAACCTGGCATGCATCACAGAGACCTGGTTGGGGGGATACATCCAGCCCTCTGTTGGAGGCATTGGTCCTAGCCATTTCTGTGTGGTTCACTGCCCAAGGAAGGAATACAGGGGAGAGGGATGGCCATTTGTTTTAGGTTGGAGCTGTGCCTAATGGTGTACCCAGTGGGGGTTATCCATTCTTTTGAGTGCATGGCAGTGCGTGGGTCCTGGAGTGGATTGTAGGGTTCTCCTTGTCTACCGTCCACCTGGTTGGAACAAGAGATTCCCACAAGAGGTGACAACCTTTGTCACTGAGAGGGTATTGAAATTGACAAGATGGCTTGTTCTTGGTAATTTCAGCACCTGAGTGGATGGCAAGGCTTTGTCTAGTGCTAGGAACTTCCTGTCTAATATGGAGGCCCTTGGTATAACTCTTGAAACCACCAGGCATGTGCTCAACCTGGTGTTCTTCCTGCAGCTTGAGATTAACACCCTCAAGACTGATTCAGTCATTTGGTCAGATCATTGTGCCATCAGGTTCAGCTTCAGAGCTTTCCCAATGTCCCTTCCTCTGTGGAAATGGTATAGTTCTGCCCTTTCAAAGGGCTACTGCCGGAGGGACTGTTGGTGCAGTTGGATGTTTCATCTGTGCTGGATGTACGTGTGGATGGTCCATGGGAGGTAGGGGTGGTTGAAAGTTGCGAATTCTGCTTTCATAGAACTTCTTCAAAATGTTGGAAATTTCACGGAAATTTCAGAACTTTCTCCATTGACAAAACTGGGATTTTCCGTCGATTTCCACCGAGTTCCATGGACTTTTTTGTGAACTACGGAAAAATGCACATAAATCGTGGAATTTATTCTATCCACAGTTTAATGAACTTTCAGTGAATGAATGCCTGTCTGTACAGTCATGTGGTCATTCACTGACAATTCAGTAGGCCACTGGTAGTGGGGAGAGAGGAGGGCAGCGCTGGAGACTTGCTCAGGGGCAGGGTGGGGGGAGCGCGGTGGTGGTGGATGAACTGTCAGGATGGGGGGGGGTTGGGGTCCACTAGACACCAGGGAATTTGGATTATTTTTTATAAGGAATTGGGGATGGAGAGGTGCACTAGACACCAGGGAATACTGGGAATAGAGGGGGATGAGTTATTTGACTGCCGGCTATTTTTTTCATGGATTAAGGAATCCAGGATAGGGATGTGGGTCTGTTAGATATCAGGGAAACAAAATGTTTTGGGGCAATGATAGGTGGGGGGGCACTAGAAACCAGGAGGGTCTGAGGAAGGGATTGGAGATATTTATTTATTTACCAGGACCCCTGATCAGTGGGGGTGGATTAAGTAATTAAACTGTAGTTAAAAAAGCCTCAGAACTGACCACTGGCAGTGATCCTTTCTGCAGATTTTTTTTCCACAATTTAATAAATTAACCCCTAGTTTGTATATTTATTCTGCAGTTTTAAGGTGGACTTTCCATGAATGTTCCAAAAATGATTTCTGAACTTTTGTGGAAGCGAAATTCACACTTTCGCTGAAATTCTACCGACGGACGTTTTTCTTTGCACACCCCTAATGGGAGGCCTTGACATCCTATAGTAGGGCTGTAATGGGGTCCTTGGACCATCTGGCACTGGCCCTTGTATGCCCCTGGTTTCGTGTCTTGGCTTGACTTTGTTTAATGCTAAGCTGAGAGTGCTGAATACCAGGAGATGGAGGTTAAAGAGGCATTGGAGGAAAACCAGGATCCAGGAAGAAAAGCAGGTTCTGATGGCTCATTATGATGAGTATCGGAATGCAGTCACCCACAAAAAGGCAGCTTTTATGTCTAGGATGATTGCAGCTGAGAAGAATCAACCAGTTCAGCTCTTTCGGGTTGTGGACAGACTTTCACATCCAGCCTGTCTGGAACCTATTAGAGCTTTTTCTGCTCAAATATGTGAGGCTATTGCTTGGTTCTTCTCAGGCAGAGTGTCCTCTGTTAGGGCTGGGATTTCTCCAGTCAGAATGTCATCATCCAACAGGGTTGGGCCTCAGGGCGGTGGCTGCATTTCATCCCACTGGGGAGAGTTCTGATTGGTGATGATGGTGGAAGTCTGTAGAGTGATCTCAGGGCTGAAACCAACTTGCTGCAACCTGGACCCAGGCCCAACATGATTACTTGTTGATTGCGTCGGAGTCCTGGGCCTGGTTTTTGCTGATATTGTCGGGTGTTCCTTAGTGATGGGGGATTTCCTTGAGCATTTTAAACAGGCTCTGGTGAAGCCCCTGTTTAAAAAAAAAACATCATTGGACCCCGACATCTTGGCAAATTACTGGCCTATCTTGAACCTTCACTTTTTAGGGAAGGTTCTTAAGAAGGTGATTGTGGAGCAGCTGGAGAATCGCCTCACAGACTTCCAAATTTACAAGCCATTCCAGTCTGGGTTTAGGGCTATGCACAGCATGGAGACTGCTTTAGTATGGGTTTTGATTGACCTGCTCAGAGTGAGGGCTAGAGGAGAGAGATCAATTCTCATTCTCTTCGATCCCTCATCAGCATTTAACACTGTCGGTCATGGGGTGCTGTTGGACAGGCTGAGGGAATATGTTGGACTCACTGGCAAGGTCATCAACTTGCTTGAGTCCTTCCTCCGGGACAGGTCCCAGAGGGTGGTGTTGGGGAATTATTTCTCAAGCTCCATGGTGCTGTCCTGTGGAGTACCACAAGGTTCTGTCCTCTCCCCCATGTCATTTACAGTGTATATGCTGCCCCTGGGTGAGGTCATAAGATGGTATGGGCTGGGATTTTATTGCTATGCTGATGACATTTAGCTGTACTTGTCTTTCACACCAGGAAGATCTGGCATGGTCAACGTGTTGAGCAAGTGCTTGTCTGAAATTCAGGCATGGACGCCATCAAACTGGTTGAGACTCTACCTGGGGAAGACTGAAGAATTGGTGGTTGAGCCGGGTCTTGAGGGAAGTAGGGGCCACTGTGGAAGGCTTAGGGCTTTTTATTGTCCCGACTGAACTAGAGGCCTCCACGAAGAAGAGAAATCTGGGTGCTGTTCTGGACAGTGAGCTGACACTTGATGCTCAGCTGTTTGCTGCTGTCTGGAATGGTTTTTACCATCTGTGTAATATCACCTGAATTAAATCCTTTATCCCTCTAAATATCTGGCCACACTAGTAGATGTGTTTGCTACCTCAAGTCTTGACTACTGTTACACACTCTACCTAGGGATCAGAGGGGGTGTGACATGGCACCTGCAGCTGCTGCAAAATGCTGTGGCCTGGCTATTGACAGGCCTTCTGTGGTCCAGTCACATTACGCTGGTGTTGTGCGAACTGCATTGGCTGCTGGTGCATCTCCTTAAAAATAGCTCTCTTGACCTATATGGCTCTGCATGGGTTGGGTCCCAATTACCTGAATGAGCTTCTGCATCCCTACACCTTGTGTTGCTGTCTCTCTGATCAGTGGGAGAGGCCCTCCTGGAGGTCCCAGAGCAAGACTAAAATCTTCCTGGGAACAAGCATTTGAAGTGGCCACTCTGTTCCTATGGAATTCTTTGCTGGGGTACCTTCGGGGTGCTCCCTCCTTGGAGATGTTTGAAAGGAATTTAAAATATTTCCTCTTTCAACAGGAATTTGGGGTCTGAGAAACAATTAAATGTGACAAGCAGTTTTGTGTTTGATTGATAGGAAGTATTTATATATTAGTGAGTGTTATTTATTGTTATATGTTCTTATTTACATGATTTTATAAGTTTGTATACATTTATGTTGTTTATCAGCTTTATGTTTTGTAAGAACGCCCTGAGCCTATGGGGAAGGGCACCCAAAAGAAATAAAATCTATTATTACTACTGCTCCCTATTGAGACAATATACTAAGCTACATGCTAAAATGCTGGCAACATTACTTCATGAATAATTGTAAAATTAATAGCTAATGGACAAATAACAAGCATGAAAGGATACACGGAATAGAGTCTGGTCATTCTGGTTGATGCTAAAAAAGTGTTTGACCATTTGTTAATCTTTCCTGTATGTCTATGTGCAAAAATGTGGCTTTGGCAACATGTTCAGGATATGTATTAAGGCCCTAAACATGGAACCTTTGGCCGGTATTACAGCCAATGGCACCCTCTTGGACAGATTGCCAATAAGTAGGTACACAAAGTAAGGATGCCCCTTCTACATTTTGTCTTCAGTATTAAACCTCTGAAAGAAACCATATTGTCACTACTCCAAATCAAAGGAATTGTAGTGGGTGGTAAGAAAACAAAGTTATCACTTTTTTTGGATTATACTCTGTTGGACGTTGGGGAACTAATGGCAACTATCTCACCCCTGTTGCAACTGCTGCATTAATTTGGCAAGACATCTGGCCTTAAGATGATTCTTACTGAATGGCTCACTTGCTCTAGATCTGTACAAAACAGGCCCAATGAAATGGTCCCAGGTACATTTTAGATACCTTGGAATCAGATTTCCACAAACTTGGACTATTTATATGAAATTAATTTCTTCTTTCAAATATTAAATTTGATTTGGCAAGAAGGGAAGCCATCCCTTTTTAACTCACAGGGTGGGTAAAATCTATCAAGATGAACATTCTACTAGGCTGCTCCTTCTAATTTCATCCCTCCCTATTCCAATACCCTCAAGGGAATGGAGGAGAATTCACTCAGTAATTAAAACATTTGTAGGGGTAATAAAAATCTAAGGACTAATTGGGAAATACTGATGACTAGCATGCAACATGGAGGCAATGACTTACTCGATCGTAAATTATATTACAGTTCATCTCAAATGAGTCTAATGATATTATACAGCAGTTTAACTCATTCAGTCCTAGATATGCCTGTAGGTGGCGTCTGAAAACATAGCCACTCAGGCCAATAACGCCTGCAGATGTTCTCAGCTGATTTACACTCAGGCCTGGAAACGTCTGAGGAAGTCAGCAGTCTTTACCTAAATATTAAACAAAACAAATTGCTTAGAATTGATTGCATAGCACCATTAGAAAGGTAATTTTGTGCTAAACAATTTTACCACTGATACTTTGTGTCTATCACGTATACTTTAGGAGTTATTTGGATTTGTTTACAGTATGGTGTGCATGGCTGATATCTGTCTCTCAAGCTTCACCTAAGCACCTTGAAAAAATCTGAAAAAAAACACAGTTATTTGGAATTTTAGCTAGTATAAAATAAAAAACAAATTGATTACAATTGATTGCATAGCATCACTGGAAAGATAATCTTGTGCTCAACAACTTTGCCACTTGCACTTTGTATGTAGCACTTATGATTCAAGAGGTATTCACATTTGTTTGTGGCATGCTGATTATGGCTTGATTTTGCTTAGAAAGGCCCAGGATGCAGTGCTAAGAGTATACAGGGCACAAGTGGTGGAAGTTTCAAAGAGCTCTTGTGGTGTGAAAGAGTTAAACATGATTTAGAAACAGGATAGTTGGCAAAAGAGAAAGTGGCCCTTCTCACATCCACCCTGGAACTATTATCTGCACCAAACTGGCCAGTAGGATAATTAATAATCTCAATAATCTCTTGACTAGACACACAATAACTGGCTCCAAGTTCTCAAAATACTTAAACTAAATAACAATAACATTGAATTAACACCCATTAGAGCAAGCACTGACTTTGGCCCAGGCCAAAAGATTCCTGTTTTAGTAGCTTGGTGGCCAATGGTCTCAACAGAAAAGGTCTGGTTATTAAAAGAAGAACTACAGTTAAAATTTACAAAAGAAAAATGTGCAGACTTTTGATTTGTGTGGGTGTAGTCCTAGTGCATCATTTCCTTTGGTTATTGTTCAGATCATTTCCCAAATTTGTATGCTTATTTTATGGCTGATGGGGATCTCCATTCTTGCATCATTAATTACAGTTCTATTTCCCACAAAGTCTTGTCCCATGTGACAGTGATGCATTGGAGACAACTGATAACTTTTTGCCATGTCTGCAGCTTCACTGTACTGTACTGTAAAGTGTCTGCTGTTTTGGCCTCAACTAAGTAAGTATTTCTAATACAATCTTTATTTTTTCTAGGTGAGTGTCTATGATTAACTAGCAAAAGTGAAGGTCTTGTTTGTTAAGATTTTCTTTTCATCATACCATACACGCCATGAAAGCACATACACAAATCACCATAGTTCATCAATGTTGTAATTAGTGAATACTCTAGCTGTTTCCCTAAGAATAGTAAAAGGCTGGAAAAACTGGGCACTCACCACTGAACACACTGAGATGCAGGCTTCCCTCTTTGTGGGCATAAAACTTTTACTTTTAAAAACAGTGCCTTACAGCCTGGACCAATGGAGCTGAGGGTTGAGGTGTTGGATGCCACACCTCTCACCACGCCGTGACCTGGCTGGGGTGCAAGCTCAGGCTGGTGGGGGTTGGCAGTGGGGGGAGAAGATCGAGCATCTGATAATGGAGCTCCTCTTCTGGGGAGGGGAGGAATGTTGTCCTGCTGCTTGCCTGTCTCCTGGCGGAGGCCGGGTGGCAGCAACAGAATTAGGGAGGGAACAGCATGGCTATGTAGTGCATGCCTGCTTCCACATGCACATGTTCATGGCCATGAGGGGGAGAGATGAAAAGCAGAAAAAGAAGGGCAACTACAGGCTCTATGAAGCCCTGCAAGAGAACCAGTATCCCGCTACACCACCAGACCACGTGAAAGCACCAGACTGAATTGTGTACCGGGTGGGGGGGAGCAGCCCTCCCCCTTCCCGGCCCCACCATGGTGGGAAATTCATAGGTGAAATGGGGCTTGATGGTAGTGGGGGAGCAGGGGATAGTCTCAGCTGATGGGTAGGGTGGAGTGTCCTGCATGCAGTCACTGGGGGGAAAACAAATGATGAAAAAAAGATAAAAAACAGTGCCATTACAGGTTTAAAAGAAATGACCCTCATGCAAAGCTCACACCTGATGCAAGTCACAAAAGCTCTTTGCTTTGTCGAAGGCATGGACACATGAGCAAACAAGTCTTAAGTACTATTTAATTTAAAGTGACATTGTTACTAATGCTCTAAGCCCAATATCACTAACAAAAGGTGAAAGGTGCAAATAAAATAACGAAAAAAAGTAAGAACAATCTTTTATAAAACATTTGATCATCCAATATGGGAAAATTGTTGTAGCAAGTTCACATTATACATTGTGACTTATGCAGCTTCTCATCCCAAGGCTGCACTTCTGTGCCTCAAAAATCCTGTGTTACCAACACAACCAAAGCCCGAATAGTGGAAATTTATATCAAACAAAATATAAAGAACAGAAGAAAATCATATTAAACCAATGGAAAGCATCAGTGCATGAAAGTGGTAAAAATTCTGACCTATGCATGATCTTTGTATTTTGGATTGCTCCTCTTTCCTGTATTGCATGTTACACTTTTTCCAGATTTTGAGTCTGTTTTAGCACTTTTTTTGCATTAAAGATACAGTAGCCCCTTGCTATAATGAACAAGCTGGGAGCCACAATGACCATTCATTATAGCAACTTGTTTGTTATATTGAGGGACACTCTTTTATACAGTGCAGCTGAGCAGTCAGAGGCTTGCTGCTCTCTCAGCTGTCCAGGAGCTAGCCGATTGCCTACATGAATCACAGGTAATAAGGAAACTCTGATGCAGCTAGCCATTATACAGTATGTGCCTATCCCCCAAAAAAAAAAACTGTTTTGGAGAACAAGCTGTAGCTGTTCATCATTTCAAGCTACCTGTTACTATATGAAAACTGCCCTTATAAGTACCACAAGTTACAAGCAATTTGGGATTCATTCATTAGATATGCTTCATTTTTAGAATATTTTCTGAGAAGGTAAGCTTTAATTGCTTAAAGAATTTTATTTTAAAGTGTTTTTTCTGCACACGTTTCATTCGATATCAGGTTTTTATGGAGGTCACTCCCATTCCTTCTCTTCCTCAATATCTATATTGCTCTGTCTCTCTTTCAATACTCTCAGTTGCATGCTTCTCCAAATATTCCTTCATTTTCTGCTTGCTTTTCAAAGTTTTTTTAAAAAGGAAAAAAGAAACTACAGACTGTACAGACTTCCTTATGAATGTTAAGCTGGAGACTCTGATATTCAGCTGCTGTGACTTCCGGTATTCTGTATTCTGTCCAGCACAGTTAGGGAACTGAAGAAGTAACCAACAGCATAAATTCCATCAGGCAGGGGACTGAGCAGCTTGGAGGGAGCGTACAGCCAGGATGGAGTGGCGGGGGGGGGGTAGTACCACAGTCAGGAAGCGTAAATAAGAAATTGATGCTGTCTGTTGTCAGGAGCTATGCACCCCATTTGTTATAGCTGGGATTTCACTATAACGAGGGGCTACTGTAATAGAATATATACTCTTGCTCATATAGCTCTGATGAGGATTTCAGCAGTATTTTCTCCTGTTTTTGTACACCTGTTGTCCCATAAGGACAAGGAGGAAGGGAGCAGTGTCTGATACATGCTAGTTCAATATAGTCATATGAAAAGTGATCTTTTAAACAACTGGTGGTCAAGACCCCCCCCCCCCAAAAAAGTACTGAAGGAAACCTGTTCTAAGTCATATTGAAAGGAGCTTTTTTTTATTATTTCAACTGTAAAAACATGTGGTAAAGAAGACTCAACATAGAGGAAAAAAGGATATCATACAAGTCTGGAGATAAGTGGCGACCTAAAATAGAATAACAAAGTCTAGATCAAAGTGTTCCCTCTATCAAGCACTGTGGCTTTAAGAATAGCACACTCAATTATCCCTTTAGTGTTTGCCAAACAGTGAATGTAGCCTTTATTAGTGCTCACTGGATAAGGTGAGGCACTTACCAGCTAAGTTTGCTTAGTAAGCCAACACTTACTGAATCAATGGTCTCCAATGCATCATTGTCAAATGGAAAATGAGGTACTGTGAGGAAAGGAAAGGAAAGGAAAGGAAAGGAAAGGAAAGGAAAGGAAAGATACAAGAATGTAGATCCCCTGGGACTATAAAACCAGTAGGCAAATTTAGAAAAGGATCCTAACAGTAAACAAAGGAAAAGATGTGCTAGGACTACACACAAAAATCAATACATTCTGTATAACATGTATTTATAAATTGTGTCTTGTCACAAAAAGTATTTGTTTTCTCTTACCTGCAGCTTAGACACTTCACCTCAGAACCAATTAAAACCTTAATAAACTTTAGTGAATGGTATGCAACACATTTTCTACAGATGCTTGTGACAGTCTAGTGTCAAGGGTTTGATTTCTTTCATAGTGATTACCCTACATGCAAGGTTACTAGACTATTTTCAACATATAGAACAGAAACAGAACCAGTAGTTATACTCCATACTTTCAGGCAGGGAATAGGATATGGAAAACCACAATGGCTCTGTCTTGGCAGGAAGAGAGATGGGAGAGCATCACCCACCTTTTTCAGGACACCAGACCTCACAAAGCACTATTCAACTTCCAGATCAGATAAGTGTCAGCAGGGATGTGGCATAGTTGGTACACACTCATACATAATTTATGAAGTCCCTAGACCAATTCTTTCAGAGCAGAAATAATTTGTATAACGACACAAATGTTTGGAAGCAACTCTGAATTAAAGGATGAAAATGTGGTGTGGGATCTCTCTGAAGGAGTCTATGCATAAAACTACCAGATACTAATACAACATGGAAGTGGCAGTCACCAGTAAAACCATCGCACAATTATGTCTGACCCCAGACTTGCCAACAGTCACACACTGACTGGCTATATACAAAAAGATAATGTTGATGGAATACATAATGGCAACATAAAGACTTATTTCAGAGACAACTATACCATGATGCATACCATTTTTTCAACTGAGTGAAATAAGAGATGGGACCTCAATCATAAATGGTCTGGCACTCCTTCCATAATATACTGTAGTTAACTCAGTCAGGGAGTGATAATGTTCAACAGCCTCTATGGAAGACTTATTCTCTTTGTGTAAGACTTCATATTGTGGGGAGCAAGTAAAATTAGGAAACTATTAGAAACACCATGATATCTGACAATATAATTATCTAATAACTGAACAGGTACAATGTGACGAATTTCAATGCCGATGTACATCATAACATATCTGTTTTATTTGTGTATCTATATGTCAATACAACAAAAAAATTATAATTAAAAAAAATCCCTTACAGGATGAACAGCACCTCAATGGCACACACGTCTGACAGTAGATATATCTGGGGGGGGGCTGATGCCCTTATACACTGGATCATGTAATGTATATGGTTACTTAGTAAAATGACCCTGGATGAAGTCTTCTGGAGAGGCAAAACACTGAGGTACTTCTTGTGGACACTTTCTGCTGTTCTGTTTGTCTACAATAAAGTCTTTGGCAGTTAACACATTTTTTTTCATTTTCTCTTTTTCAGTATCTGAGTGCACCCCACTTTGATGTTTGCTTCTGCTGATTTTTATGTTGCTTGCACGCATGTGCAAGAAACATAGTGCCATCATCCGAGTTTTCGGAGGTGTGTCAGCCCGTCTTCCAATGTAGTCAGTGTGTTTGCAGGCACGGCCCCAGTTCCCCAATCACTGCTGCAGCTGTCTATGACAAGCTGAAAATGCAGTGGCATACAGTTGAAAGGGAGAGCTCCACTTGAGTGAGCAGAGCTCCCCCCACACACCTTGGCGCATGCACGCATGCACACTGCATGCTCATGCACCTTCCCCCTCACTGTATGGCCGTGGGGATGCCCAATCCCCGTTGGCTCCACTATCTCCCCAATGCTGTCACAGATGGGGTGCCCAATCCTATCGGCTCCACTGCCCCCAGTACAGGGTGCCACGCTGGAGCCCACCCCAGTGTGGCAACAGATGCCATGGCAGGCAGGGGTCCCAATCCCCGTCGGCTCCATGCCCCAGCCATCCTTCTGCCATGCTGGCAACCCACCCCAACATGGCAAATGTCCAACGTCGTCATTTAAAAAAAACCTGTAAAGAAAAAACAGTCCCATACAGTCTCCCTGCCCCAACCCGCACCCACCCCCTGCACCCCGCCTCCCCACCTCCCTCACCCCATACTTACCTCCGAGTCTGGCACGGCGATCTTCGTGGACTGGAACACGTCTGTACTCTTCAAAGCCGACTCACGAACTGAGGAAATGCCGTAAGCTGTATAATGGGATAGATAGGGTTTTCAACTTTGTTGCATATCTCAGGCATTTTTGGAATTTTGCACAAATTTTCAACATGGGGTTTTTGGGACCCCATCTCATGCATTCTTGCACTGTCATGGCGTTACTCGGGCCAGAAGCATGATTTCGCAGCCACTGTGCGAAATCACCTTTCAGAATGATTAACAAAATGACACTGCCAGTGTTCATAGGTGGGCTCTCAAAAGCCTATTTGTAAATTTGGTGGAAAATTCTAAATGATTGTTTTTACTGAGCGTATGCTATGTAGTTCCTATGCACTCTCGTAAGTTCGAGAATTTTCAATATTTCACTCCAGATTTTCAACATTGCCATTTTACCACACCTTCTTATGAGCAGTATAGCTGTCATTTTTCACATCTCACCCAAAATGTGTTTCCGACCACATAGTGCACAATGGCGCAGTTGGTGTGTGAAATCAATGTACGGGACACATTAAGAAAATCACAGTGAGACTGTTCATGAGCAGAGGTCTTAAAATGGCTATGTTGAAAATTTGGTGAAAAAATTCCTGAAGATGACTGTTTTATGAGCGTGCATTGAGCAGTTCCTATGCATGCTCGCAAGTTCGCGAATTTTCAATATTTGCACTCTAATAACTTCCAGTTTCCTAAACAGCACATAGAAGCAAGCAACATTCGGCATTGACAAATGCTTGTTAATTTTGTAACAGCACCCAACTACTGAACAGTAGGTTAGCCAGACATGTGCTTTCAGTGCACACTACTCCCACCTCTCAGCATCCCCTGGGAAACATTGGTTCATGGTTCACCAGACTTTATGAGCTTTGGCTGGATGACTGCAGTAATACTATGAGATGTGTGGGTGATATGAGGCTAGCTAGACTGTGAGGAATAAGACTGGCATGCAAATAACAAATTCAAATACAGACTAAACACAAATGAAGCTATAACATGTGTGCATTTTGCTGCTAACTAGATTTATAAGTGCTGTGCTTGCTTAGATGACATTGAAACTTTCAGAACAGTTCATTATGTGAATTCCCAGCCTGTCTTATTTTCAAAAGAGGTTTTTCTTTTACTACTGTCCCAGGTCCCCTGATTGTCTGCTGTGATTTAATGAGTAGTGAACCCAAATTAGCATCATACTGTCCGTGTGTGTCATGCAAATTGTTCTTCAGTGCCTGATTGTCATATGCTTGCAGGACTTTCACTTTGTGTGACTGTGCTGCCTCATGTCCCTGAACCCAGTGGAACCTTCCGTTGTGTCGCTATGCCTCATTAATTCCAATAACACCATATCTTTTTTATCTCATCCCACTCCTTACTCAGCTGCCTTTCCCAACCCACAGTGTTTTTTAACATTCTTGTTCCCCTAATCCTCCCTATAATTTTGCTTTTGTTGTTTCATAGATGTTGCCTACCTTTGGAACATTTTCACTGGTTGATGGAAGCTGCACATGATGGAGCAGGCTGGGTTTCATTTCACTTGGCTCGAACTCAGCACCATCAAGGTATTTATGATTAGGACCCGCAGGGGAAACTGAATCAGATGCATGCCCATCTAGTGTATGCCAGGTTAGCAACAGTATGCTGTGTCAAGGTGCCTTGGCTTTTTATAGATCCAGTGATCAAATCCGTCAGTAGCGTACAAGGACACTGAGCTACTGCCAAGTGATATTTAGTAGTCCAACATATTAACTTGGTAGCCTACCAAACTGACAATGGAGAAATTCAGAGGAGTAGCTATTTTGAAGTTATTATACCAAGTTTGATATACTTACCAAATCACTGACTACTGTATACAGTAATCAAGTTGAAATCAATAATCAGCACATCAAAGATACACAGACCTGGCAATGCAAAATGAGCATGATATTTTCTTTTTAACTGATAACAAAGACTCAATTATTGGAGACTCTACTGTTTTAAATCATAAAATTGAATGTCTTGAAAATCTGTCAAGCGAGCTCTGCATCAGAGTCATTGGTCTACTTTTAACATTCTGAACTTAAAATCTTTTGAGCTGATGTAATTCCATGTTATCTGAATTGCTTGAGAGTAATTTCCTAATTGTGAAGGTGTTCAGACTGCCCAACAAAGGGAACACTGATGCTGTATCAAATACAGTTGCACAAGGTACCAGCAGACATTATACAGATACTCTGACAATTGGAGCCAGTGTGGCTAAAGTGGAGAAGAAAATGCTGCTGATTTCAAAGGTTAGAAATGCCAAGGAATTTGAGGTTGCCAGTAAGAAAATCAAATTTGCTCTGAAAACATGGCATATAAGAAAATACCTTTTCAACTTTTGCTCCAGTTTAATCAAGACTGAGGAATATTTTGTACTGCAATATCCTGCATGGCTCAAAATAACTTTAGGTGGCCCTTTTACTTCTTTACAGATGAGAGACTTCAATACTGATTTTTATTGCAGCTAAACTTGGATATGTGATTGCAGAGGAAACAGATGACATGTTAAGACCCAGATGTTTCAGATATTTCTGCTCACACTGATTAACTCCCTGAGTTGCCTTCTAGATTGGTATAAAATTAATTCATCTAAAGTCTTTGACTATGTCTCATCACCTGAAACTACTTATACGTACATAAGGCATTAAAGACTGTAGAACTTAAGGTTTTCTATATCAAGCTAAATAGCAGCTTTGTGACTTTATTTTTGTTATAATCCACTTTTTTAGTTCTGACCTAAGGTATTTTGGCATTTTTTTTCTTTTCTATTATTATTCTGAAAAGCATCTAATCTTCTTTTAAGTGGAAAGCACTCTCTTTGATTTATTTTACTAATAATTGTGCTTTTATTTTTTTTTGCAACCTACAAATACTCAACATTGAGTGTGAAGTAATTATTACACATACGTACTATTTCTTTCCATCCCTCAGATAGAGGGACTTCATGTCAGATTTACAGTTAAGAAGATATTGGTGACTTGGGTTTTAAATTGTATTAATTAGCGGTGCATAGCTCTTGTATTTTCTCCTTTTTACCAATATACAGTAAAAGTCTGAATTGTGAAAATGCTAGTAAAATTACTAACTACAAAACATGAACCATTATGCTGTGTTAAGGTGTCTTGGCTTAAGGGGCCAGTGGCCAAATCCAAGAGCAGCCTGGCAGGCCACTGGGCTACTATCGAGCGGTGTTTGGTAGTATAGCATAATAGCTTGGTAGCCAGCCAAACAAAGGGTGAAACATTCACGGAAGTTATGCTAAAAATGTGCTGCTGACCAAAAACAAACAACAATAAAAAATCAGATATGCCCTCATCTGTTCAACTCTCAGCTTGTTTAATTCTGGCTCAGTATCCTTTCTGTAACGTTAAAGAAGCAGCATGTGAGGGAGGGGGGAAACGCTGTGTAGCCCAAGCAGCATGGCTGCCTATTGATAGTACTCTGCATTTCAATGTTTTATTTTATTTAAAAAAACACTGAACTTTCTTATAATTTTTGGATTTAAATTGCTAAGAACACTGTTAGAACTCTTTGAGCACCAGATGGGAAACTCCTGTAAGGACCAGCAGCAAGAGGCTGGAGCTAAACCTAAGAATGCATCAGTCATACATAACACGAGGTCAGCTCAGGGCCGCTTGGAGGTATGCACGGCCAAGTCGGGAGAGGAGACCTTGCAAATTAACTACTGAGGCAAATAATAACAGACTCATATCCACTGTGGCTCTGTGGCTGGATCATTTGACAAATTTGATGAATTTACCAATGGTTTTGTCACACTTGAAACAACCCTGGAATTCATTCAAACTGCAAGTGTGGAGGCCACAAAGGAGTCTGATGTCACCATGGGGGCAGTCTCTTCAGTGATCCGCAAAAGCACACATTTCAAGTCATGGCTCAAGACTCTCAAAAATCAGATTAGAACCACCAATATCAGATTCATTGGGATGCCAAAAGGTCTGAAGGGGATCATATACTGATGTTTTTATGCAAGTGGCTGGTGCAACAGTTGGGGGAGGAGGTGGAACAAAAATTCTAGCTACTACCAAGGCCTACAGGATCACACCTTGTAGACATTCAGATAATTGAGATGCTTCATGTACCATCATACTGGTTACCAACAGAATGGACACTCAGGGCTGTCTTATGGCATTGGCATGACAGAAGGGCATTCTCCTACAGGATGGGCAACAAATTAGATTATATCCAGATATCAGTTTCACCATGAAGCAAAAGTGAAAGAAATTTGACGGGTGAGGGCCATGCTGCAGGAAGCTTATGTCCTTCATGGCATGGTCTTTCTAGCCAGATTGCAAATTGCACACCAATGGAAAATCTTTCTTTTTACGTATCCATCAGACAATTTGAAGTGGTACCAGAAACATGCTGCTGCAGTGCCTTGAGCAGCAACTCCCAAAGACCAGTCCTCAAAGGATGAAGACACCTGAAGTTGCTCAAGACTTTATGGAAGCTTAACTATGGGTGGGTAATTTTACTGTCCCCCGGTAGGTCTGGACCTAAATTTGGAATTGGATCAGTATCTGTGTTATCAAATCTGGGGCAGGTTTTCACCTGAGCAAGAGGCTCAGACCACTCAGCTATAACTGACATGTGTTTAGTTGTTTTGCCATGGTAGTTTAAATGCCACTTGTATCATAAATTTTACGTTAGAACTAATATCGGTTCTCTTTACTATTTTGCCTGTCTGCACAGATAACTCTTAGATTTACACCTTAATCACCTTAGATGATTTGTTTAGCATTTTCATTTCAATTGCTTACTATCAGCTGAAGTGTTACATTACTGTAAGTACATATTGCCAAAGCATGTTAGACACTAGAATACCTTCTTTGTTGCAGGTGGAGAATTTCTGGACTCTATATTAAGACTTCTTGTACTAATATACTATGCAGCTGATTGCTTCATTTTGCAGCTTGTCATCTTTTAAACATAGAAACATAGAGTCTGTCAGCAGATAAGGACCTGATGGCCCACCTAGTCTGCCCTATTTTTCCTACCTATAGTGTCTCCGCAGACCCTACTCTGTCTCCAGTCTCCCCACCTCCACTGCTAAGGCCCTCTGTGTCTATCCCATGCACTCTTGAACCCTGTCACTATTTCAACCCCCACCACCTCTGCTGGTAAGCTGTTTCATGCGTCCACCACTCTCTCCTTGAAAAAGTACTTCCTCACATTTCCTCTGAGCCTCCCTCATTCTAACTTCATAGCATGACCCGTATCTCTAGGAACAAATAGAGCTGCACTAAAGCAGGGCAGGGTGCTCAGTGACAATAGTAATCAGATCTGGAACAAAAAGTCATAGCACTCACCAGTAGCACACCTTCCAATGAAGAGTCCACAAATATATGTATTAGGACTTAATCCTTATTTTAATGAACCACACAGTCAGCAAGACTGGCCCTAATGGATCAGGGAAAACTATACAAATGCCCTAATGTTACATATATGAAAAGACTTTGTTAAAGATACTGCCCTCATGGGTGAAACCCTTATATAGCACCCAATTGTGTCACATTTAATCAATATTCACAATATTTAAAGTGACAATCACAATATTAAAAACTAGGTTTTACATATTTTAGTACTGAAATACCCTCAGAGTGAATAAACTATGTATATTACAAGTGTAAAAGTGCTTAGAAAAACATTGGGTGCTATATAAGGGTCTCAACCTATGGGCGCAGTATCTTTGACAAAGCCTTTTCATAGGTGAAATGTTAGAGCATTTGTATAATATTCCCTGACCCAAGAGGGTCAGTCTTGCAAACTGTGTGGTTCATTAAAATTAGCATTAATTCCTAATACTGTACCTACGTTTGTGACCTCTTCATTTCAAGGTATGCTACTGGTGAGTGCCATGACTTTTTGTTCCAGTCATGACCAAGGCCACTGATTTACAATGACTAAAAGAATGAAATTCCGTTTTCAAGACTTCAGATTCCAGAATTGCACAGGTAATTGTTACTCTAATTTCCAGATTTTACCAGGATTCTGCTGTCATTCTTTTAGTATGTGTATAAATAATCAGAATAAAAGAAGGCTTAATATACAGAGCATTAAATAAAGCACATTGAAAATAGTACAGGAAGCAATTATAAGAAAAACACAAGTTTTGTAGATTTAATGATCAGGTATAAAATGCCACATTCCATGAAATCTTTGTTTTCACTGGTGTTCAGGCAGCCCTAATTCTGGAATTTTACTGGGTTTTCCGATAAAAACTGAAAATCAGTGGCCTTGGTCATGACCCCTTGTCCTTTAGCATCTTTTTCTGGGGAAAATGCTTCCCTCCTGCACTTTGTTTTTGCCTGTGAGGTATTTGAATGTCTGTCATATCCCCCTATTCCCTCCTTTCCTCCAGGGAGTACATGTTAAGTTTCTTGAACCTTACCCCACAGAGCTTTTGATGCAAGCCATACAACATTTTCGTTGCCCTCCTTTATACTGCCTCCACCCTCTCTATGTCTTTATGGAAGTGGGGCCTCCAGAAGTGTGCACAGTACTTGATGTGAATCCTAACCAATGATATATATTGTGGCATTTTTAGCTCCCTCCTTCTGCTGGTGATTCCCCTTCCCATGCAACCTAACATCATTCCAGCCTTCTCCACTGCTTTTTCACACTGCTTCACTACCTTCAGGTCATCAGAAATGATCACACCCAGGTCTCTTTCCTGCTTTATAACTGTTAATACCACTCAGCCAGGTTGGT
This sequence comes from Neoceratodus forsteri, assembly GCA_016271365.2. Taxonomy (NCBI): domain Eukaryota; kingdom Metazoa; phylum Chordata; order Ceratodontiformes; family Ceratodontidae; genus Neoceratodus; species Neoceratodus forsteri. The sequence goes on from CM028130.1 coordinate 1,380,565,958, forward strand.
ATGTTGCCCCCAGGTTCTTATGCCCCAAGTGCATTATTTTGCACTTCTTTGCATTAAAACCCAGCTGCCAAGCCCTTGAAAATTCTTCCAACTTTTCAAGATCACTTCTCATTTGTCCACTCCTCCCAGTGTGTCTGCTCTGTTGCAGAGTTTTGTGACATCTGCAAACAGGCACCTTCCCTTCCAGCCCTGCTGCAATGTCACTGATGAAGACATTGAAGAGGACCAACCCTAGTACTGATCCCCGTGGTACTCCACTGGTCAATTTGTCTACTCCAGAGTGACTGCAGTTTACCACCACCCTCTGACTCCTATTGCCCAGCCAATTTTTCACCCATTTTAATACCTTAAGATCTAGTCCTTGGCTTCCCAGCTGATTTAACAGTCTTCTATGTGGAATGATGTCGAAGGCGTTGCTGAAATCCAGGTATGCCACATCCACCACTCCCCCTTGATCCACTTCCTGGGTCACCAAATCAAAGAACTCAATCAGGTTTGTCTGGGCAGCCCCCGTGAACTCATGCTGCCTCTGATCCTGCAGGTTATTGGTAACTAGGTATTCCCCAATTCTTTCCTTTAATAGTGTTTCCATTACCTTGCCTGCCATCAACATCAGGCTGACTGGTCTGTAATTTCCTGCCTCCTCCCTATTTCCACTTTTGTAGAGTAGAATTACATCTGCCCTCCTCTAGCCCCCACTACCTCCCCTGTTTTTAATGACATGTTGAAAAGGGCTGTCAGAGGGTGTAACTAGCTCCTCTTTCTCTTCCCTCAGTATCCTGGGGTGCACCCCATCTGGCCCCATTGTTTTGTCTGCTTTCATCTTTGATAGTTCCCTAAGCAGTCTTTCTTCTGTAAATGGTTTATCGTGTCTACTTACAGTCCCTTTTATAACCTTGCCCTTTACCCTTGGCCTGTTTCCTTTCCCCTGTTCTGTAAATACTGAACAGAAACAGTTGTTTAATAAATCTGATTTTTGGTGGTCCTCTTCCACACTTTACCGTCCTTTCCCTTTCAGTCTTACTATCCCCCCTTATCCTTCTTTTTTCACTTACGTATCTAAAAAATGTTTCATCTCCCTTTGTCACTAACTTGGCAATCCTTTCCTCTGTCTGTGCCTTTGCACCTTTTCCTTCTCTGCCTCCTTATTTTTCTCTTGATAAGCTTCCTATCCCTCTCCTTCTGTGAGTTTTTGTACATTCTAAATGCCCCCCCTTTTTTTTGTTCTTAAATTTTCCGCTACTTCCTTAGAGAAACATAGTGGTCTCCCTTTTGGTTTGCCCTTTCTCACCTGCTTTATGCACAGGTTTGTAGCTTGTCTAATTCCCTCTTTTATTTTTTCCCCACCTTTCCTTGACTCCCTTCATTTTTTCGATACCCACTGGGGCTTCTGTCAGGCATTTTCTTAAATTATGCTCCCCTTGAGTCCAGGATCCTTGCTCTTGAGTGATTTAATTCTGACCCGGTCCTTACCTCAGACCACACTGTACAGTGGTCACTGTTTCCCAGATGGTCCCCCACTCTGTCAGTAGCAGAGAGGGTCATGAGGGCCGGAGGAAGCTGCCCGCCCTCCCCACAGGATCCGAAAAGGACTCACCGCTGCCCCTCCGGACTCCCAGGTACGCGGCTGCAGGAGCTGAAAGGCTTTCAGACCATCATTTCAGGTGCGTTGTTCAGTTTAAATTTGGCGCCAATGGACAAACTGCCATTTTGAGAAAAAAAGGAAAAAATCTGTGCAGCACTGTTGATGATATGTTGAGGCTCATTCTGTTGAATAATATTGCTGTTTAGTCAGGTAGTGTAATTAAGTACTAGGAAAGCCATTTCTTGATCGTAACTGCTACTAAAAGCCGTTTCATTGTCTTACCTGCCCGCCTCCTACTGCTGCACTGTATTTATAGTTCTTTCCTCTCTCCTTCAACAGTCAGTACCAGAGAGGGTCGTGAGGGCTGGAGGAAGCTGCCTGCCCTCCCCACAGGATCCGAAAAGGACTCACCGCGCCCCTCCAGGACTCCCAGGTACACGGCTGCAGGAGCTGAAAGGCTTTCAGACCATCATTTCAGGCACGTTGTTTTGACCCCGCCGCCCCCACCACCACCCTTGGTCGGCTTTGTATTTTATAGGCGGTGTCACGTGAGGCTGCAGAACCAATCAGCCCACTTTTCCACCTGCAGGTTATACCCACTGAACACTAGGGATCCTGCTTGCAAAAACAATCCCCCCTCATCTATCTCGTCTATCTCATACAGCAGTATGTCTCATTTAGGTCTTAGTATACTCACATTGCTCCTCACTATCCTATCCCCCCAAAAACCGTTGCCAAAAATCTCTCTAACACTCCTGTATATGCACATATGCCAGCATCTCATTCCTCCACTGCCCTAAACCCCTCCATCTACCCTCCATTCACCATCAGCACTCCACACACGCTGGATCACCCAACCACCCCATCACACCCCCCTCTAGTGCCCATACCCCCCACAGCCCATAGTGGTTGGTGGTATCTCTCTGTCCTAGTTCTACCCATCCTTAACTCCCTACCCATCCCCTGCACTGCCCCCCCAGATCCTCGCATCGGCCCAAGCATCCCTACCACTACTGCCGTAGTCCTTTTCTCCAACTCATCATCCTACTCCTCCTGCTCTCTGGGAATGTCCACCCCAACCCCAGACAAGGACCTGCTACATCGCCCCCCACAGGACATGGACTCCGCATTGCCTCCATGAATATTGCAGTCTCCCAAGGAAGACTGCTGCACTCCAGTGTTGGGTCTCTCAACATAAGCCCGACATTCTTGCCATAGTGGAGACCTGGCTCTCACACTTGACCCCAGACTCGGCTGTCTCCCTCCCTGGCTTCACCCTCTTTAGAGAAGATCATGTGAATAAGCATGGCAGATGCGCTGTCTACCTAAATAACTCCCTCCTGGGTTATGCTCTACCCGCCCCCAAACTCGACCATGGGGCACAAGCCATATCCTTAAAAATTACCCCTGACCCAGGCCGTGGCCCTCTTTACCTCACAACAGCCCATTGCCTCCCATGAGAACAAAGCCTAGCAATCCTCTCCCTCACAGACTATCTCACTACCCTGCCACACAAGGCTGAACAGCTCATCCTAGGAGACCTCAACATCAACTGGCTTGGCCCCACTTCAGCACAAATTAAGGATGACTTCACAGCCCTTGACCTATCCCAATTAGTAACTCGACCCACCAAATTTAACCAATCAAGTGGGACCAGCTCCCTACTAGACGTCGTGCTCTCTAACCGCCCACACAAAGTAATGGATGTTAATGTCCTATCAAACGCCCTCAGTGACCATTCCCCTATTCTCTGCTTCTGGTCCTCCCCCACGCACAAACCTGTGCACAAAGCCACCCCCGTCGACGCTTCTGCCCCGGAGGACTAAACAAGCTTAAGCGGCACCTTGCCCAGCTTGACTGGTCACCGATCTCCCTCACAACAGATATAGACACTGCCCTAGCCTTCCTCACCAGTGCCTTTTGTAAGGCCTGTGACATCTTTGGCCCTGTCATCAACACCCTTACTAAAAGACACACTGCTGCCTGGATTTCCCCCTCCCTGATCCAACAATTGAAGCAGTATGATAACCTATGGCACATTGCTGTCGAGATTGGCAGGTTAGCAGACAGGCAAGCCTATAATACAGCTCGCAACCAGTGCACCTGGGCCATAAGACAAGCCAAAGCCAACTACTATTAATCCACCTTGACCTCCTCCTGGGGCTCTGCCAAACCTTCTGGGATAACATGAAGGAGTTAAACGGGACAACCCGCTCCCCTCCTCCCTCTCAGATGGTTATAAATGGCATAATTAATACTGACCCATCCCGTGTTGCTGACTGCCTTAACACAACTTTTTCCAATCTAAGTGCAGTCCTTCCAGCCCACTTCTTTGACCCCATCCCGGTAACCAACAACCCAGCAATTTCTCACCCCCCCCTTTCTCTTTAAGGCTATCTCCCCCCATGACACAAAACCGATCCTCCTAAAAGTCCTCTCCTCCAACAACCTGAACTGTGACCCCCTCGACTCCAGGATGCTCCGCCTAACAATGGATGTCATGCTAGCCCCCCTCATGGACCTTCTTAATCATTCCCTGTGCCTCGGCCAATTCCCGAGTGCATGGAAACAGGCTGAAATCACCCCTATCCATAAAAATGGAGACCGCACAGTACCAAACAACTACAGACCTAGCTCCATCCCCCCCAAGGCTCTGGAGAAAATAGTATCCACGCAACTTGTGGATTATCTATCCAAATACAACATTCTGTGCCCAGAACAGCATGGCTTCCACCCTGGTCACAGCATCACCACAGCTCTACTGGAATTTTCCCACCATATACACTCAGCACTAGACACCAGGGAGATTGCTGGGGCAGTGTTCATTGACCTGTCCAAGGCCTTTGACACTGTGAATCACCAGTTAATGCTTGACACCCTCCGTAAGTTGGGACTCTCATCTGGCCCTTTGGCCTGGTTATTTAGCTACCTCTGTGATAGATCCCAACGTGTCAAGTTAAATGGCAACCTATCTACTGCATTGCCTGTATGCTCTGGAGTCCCACAAGGCTCCATTCTGGGACCTACATTGTTCAGTCTCTTCTTAAACACCCTTCCCAGCTCCTGCACAGGCAAACTGCTACTATATGCTGACGATGCAGTCCTAGTTGTCTCACACCCCAACCCACTCACTCTCCAGAGCTCCCTGCAACTCTCCTTCAGCCAACTGAAAAACGGTTCTTCAACCATCGCCTAGTTCTGAACCTCAAGAAAACAAAATCTATGATCTTTGCACACCGACAGAGTAACTCAAAAAATGCTCCCCTTTGCATCCTTCCCAGTACCCTCCACCCCCTTGAGCAGGTATCTACATACAAATCAAACCAATACTTTTGAAAACAAAAGCAAAACCAACTGCACATATACCCGTCAGTAAGCCAAATAAACTAAGGAGGCACGGCTTACCGTATCTTCATATTTTTATTCAGATGACACCACTGTTTCAACAAGCAGCAAACCATAGAGTGCGGCGGCGACTACTCGGTAGATAAATAGAAAATAGTATATTTTTTTCACCATCTCGGTGTAGACATAATTATGACCAGGCCAGCCGAGCAGAAACAGCACAAATGCGTGATGGCGCACAGGATCAGCTGATGTTTCAACGCCTTCCTCAGAGCTGATTGGTCCAAAATTACATCAATTTTTATAGTGAAAACATACATATTCATTAACCTTTCAGTAATTGGACCATCCTCCACTCATAATATGCACATACACCCCAAATCACTCAAGTGTCATAAAAAAAATCATAAATAACAATGTAATAATAATTCCTCATTAAGTCCCTTTGGCTGTAGAGTCCCAAGTTTAAAAATCCAAAAACATTCTCTTTGATCCAGTTTGTTTGCTAGACTCCCACCAGGGCCCAACATACACTTTTTCAATCCCAACAAATTTAAGATTTGCAGGTGAACCATGACCCACAGTTGAAAATGTCTTGCCATTGCATTAGTCTGTACATTATTTGAATAGCAGATTTATGTTCCTTATTCTTTCCCTTAACTGACGTTTTGTTTGTCCACATAGTTCAAACCACATGGGCACGTAAGCATGTATATAACCCCAGTACTTCTACAATTAATAAAGTAATTTATCAAATTTCTGACTTGTATGTGGATGTTTAAAATATTTGCTGTTGTTTGTATTATTACATTGTGCACAATTCCCACATTTATAATTTCCCTTTGGAAGTGCTGGAATCCAAGTTGTTCTCAGTTTTTCAGGACTTTGTACACTATGTACTAATAAATCTTTTATGTTCCTACCCCTCTTGTATGTGATTCTGGGCTTTTTATATACATCTTTTCTAAAAATAGGGTCCCCCTGTAAAACCTTCCAATGTCTTTTCACTATGCTAGCAATTTCCTCCGCTTGGTTGGAAAATTCAGTTACAAAATTAATAACACCCTGAGAGCTCTCATTCGAAACTTTTGGCTGTAAAAGATCACTCCTATTAGTGTTAACCACTCTCTCCATGCCTCTGTATATAGTTTTTACATTGTAACCATGACTTTGAAATCTATTTGCAACTTCCTGTGCATTCTTTTTAAATTGTTCAGCATCACTACAAACTCTCTTTAAACGCAACATTTGTCCAACCGGAATATTGCGCTTTAAACTTTTAGGATGATTACTCATTGTGCAACAGTATTTCTACTCATAGGTTTTCTGTACAGTGTAGTTTTAATTTGCCTGCATCCTTATAAATTAGCATATCCAAAATGGAACTTCAGTAGTGTCTGCTTGCATAGTGAACTTTAAATTTGAATCAAACGTATTAATGAGATCCACAAACCATTTAAACTTTCCCAATCAGCTGTCCAAATAAAAAACAATCATCAATGTAACGTTTCAAGATCGAACACATCTATTGAAAATTTCAGCTTTGTATAAATACATCAACTTCCCATTGTCCCACATTAAGACAGGCAATACTCGGAGCGAACGTGGTTCCCATCGCTGTGCCTTTGTGCTGCATATAAAATTGATCTTTATACACAAAGTAGTTCGATTTCAGAACCATATCTGTCATACTAATAATGAATTCCACATCAACATTAACATCTTGTTGGACTCGCAAAAAAAATTCAATGGCTTTAATTCTTCCATCATGTGGTACGTTTGAATACAGACTTTCTATGTCCAAAGTCACCAGCCAAAAATCAGAGTCAATAGTCAAATTCTCAATATCTCTATCTTATCTCCACTATCTAAAATGTAAGAGGCACTTTTCACCATTGGTTTAAGATAACAGTCCACCATTTGTGAAAAGGCTCCATAGATGAGCCAATACTCAAAACAATCGAGCGCCTGGAGGCTTGAGCATTCTTATGTATCTTCGTAATAAATAAATTGCCGGTCTGACTGGTGACACAACCTTTAAAAGTCCGCCTCCTGTTTATTCAAATGTCCATTCATCTCATTACTTTTAATAAATTCATCAGCTTGAACTTTAATCTCAGCTGTTGGGTCCTTCACTAGTTTGCGATAGTATATTTCATTATTTAAATGTCGATCCATTTCACACTCATAGTCTTTTATTCCCCATAAGACAATGGCCCCTTGTCAGCCGGTTTTATGATCAAACTTTTATCGTCCTTCAAAGTTTTTAATGCTAAATGTTCTTGATATGTTAAATTAAAATTATTTTCTTTCTTCTTTTTCAGTAACAAATCAATATCACGATCTACCAACGCTGAAAAAGTGTTTACAGCATGATGACCATGAACCGAAGGACAAAATTTACTTTTTTTCTTCAAATGTTTTGTCACACTGTTTTCTTCTACTTTATTATTCTGATTAGTCACACCAACATGGTCACTGTTTGCCAAAACCTCCTGGGCATCAAAAAAACTTTTTAAATGGAGTTGCCTATACAATTTAAAAAGATCAATTTTTAGTTGAAATGGATTAACATCTTTGCTAGGCACAAAAGACAAACCTTTTTGCAAAACTGCTTCCTCATGAATCATAAGCTCCCTTTCAGTTAAATTTACGATTACCATTTGTTCTGTCTGTTCGAGCGTCTGGGGGCGAATATTGCTACGCCCTCTGTTCCTCCCTCTTCCTCCTCGCCCTCTTCCCATGTCCCCTTCTAGTCTTGCGTTTTCTCTGTAGGGGGGCATTTGAGGTCCCGGGATTTCTGGTGGAAACACTGAAGGCCGAAAATCCTGATTTTGTTGAATATGTTGAATCCTGCCAGAATCACTTTCAGGGGATGATGTAAATCCATCTATTCTAAATGGCACTGTGTTCTTCTTAAACAAAAAGGGTTCACGGCTAATTTTACTCTGCCAATTATAAACTTGTCCCCGTGCATAGTCTCTAGCATCTTTCATGTTTCTGCAATTTGTATTCTTTCAACTCTGTTTGAAATTTTAAAATATTAAGATTCACCTTTCAAACACCGATTGGGCCTCTGTATGGAAAAAACTTGATTTAAAATCATTCTCCATTTTAATAATTTGTTCCTCCACACCACTAATATCTCTTCTTGCTTTTTTAATTAAAGCCAGAATTAAATCATTTGAGGCCTTGTTTAGAATCTGTTCCCAGTCTTGCATCAATAACTTATCATCCAGACCATATGCTGGCGGTTTTTGAATTCTCAAACCTCTGGGTATTTGTTTGTCTCTCCAATACTGTGATAGAGAGAATGCATGCAGCTGGAAATGAATCAATTTCTTTTTAAGGCCTTCCAAAACACTGCAATCCGGTTTTAAATGAGTAGTACTTGTGCTTGGTGGTGGGGCAAATAAAACTTCACAGGCTGCCTGGTCAAATATTATTTCGGCTCCTTCAATATCTGAGAAACTTAGTAGATTTATGATCTTTGCACACCGACAGAGTAACTCAAAAAATGCTCCCCTTTGCATCCTTCCCAGTACCCTCCACCCCCTTGAGCAGGTATCTACATACAAATACCTAGGCATCACCTTCGACTCAGCTTACTCCTTCCATGCTCATGTCAGTGCTTTGTCCTCTGCCATGAATGTCCAGATTGGACTCCTCTACTGCCACAAAGACTGCCTCCCTGAGTTCACCCTACGGCTGGCTATCACTTCCTCCATCCTGTCATTGGTTGACTATGGTCTCCCCGCCTATGCAGTCGCTGACCCCACTGCCCTCACCAAAATCCAGACCTCTATCAACAAAGCCTGAAGGCTCCTGACTGGTGCCCCAAGCAGAACTCACACATGCCAGCTCTACTCCACTTCTAACATACTCAGTCTTGAAGAACGTCTGCAATATCACGCCTGCATACTGGCTAAAAAGGCTCTACTTGGGCTATGCCCCCCAGGAGTCACTGCACCGCTTCTACGGGCCTCCCACTCGGTCGCCACCCATAATGCTACCAAGGCCACCTTCCAGGTGCCTAGAGCCAGGACCTCACTCGCCCAAAGGTCCTTTCATCACAGAGCACCGTCCTGGTATAACTCCCTCCCCGCGCACATCACAAACACTGCCAAAATTGACCACTTCAAAACTGCCCTACACAAACACCTCATTAGCACCCGGAGCTGTATATGCCTATTAGAGGGCTTCCCGTGAGTGCCTTTCAAACCAACCAGTTCCTATAGTATTACATATACAACAGCTCTCTCGAGTTGCCTGTTCTCAATCTGTATACCACACACTGTATCCTGTGTGACCCACTGGGACCCCCAGTGACTTATTGTTGTGTGCTGTTCTGCAATTGCCTATGTTTATTTGGTCTTTGAAAATTCTGTTATGTTTGCTGCATGTATCTCACCTGTACTGTTCCCCACTGTCTTCTCTCATGAATTGATTGTTACCCTCCCTGTGATGAGGTGCCTTTGTAAATGAGTCTTTGACTCAAAGGTTGTAAATCCGATATATGAATTAAATAAATAAAATAAAAAATAAAAATAAAAAAAACTGTCCCCATTTCACAGTACTAAGTCCAGAAGTGCCACCTCTTGAGTGGGTTCCAACACTAATTGCCTGAGGAACTCCCCTTGCATGGAGTCCAGCATGTACCTACTCCTGGTTGTAACTGCAGTAGATTGACTCCAAGACACATCTGGTATATTGAAGTCTCCCACTATCAGTACCTCCCCTTGCTAACCATCTTCCAAATTGCATCAACCATTTCCTTATCAACCTCTTCCCCTTGTGTCAAAGGTCTGTAGGTCACTCCTCCTCCAACACTGGATACTTTCCTTCTTACCAGAGTGACTCACAGTATCTCATTACCTCCCTGCTCCTCCTGTATTTCCATGGCATTTATATTATCCCTTCCCGTCGGGTACCCCTAAGACTAGAAAGGCCCACGTGGCTCTCATTTCAGCAGTAGCCAAATTAATAATAATGAGACACTGGAGAGATGAATCTGTACCACCAGTGATAGAATGGTATAGAGAAGTGCTACTAGCCTTGCAGCTTGAAAAGCATATTGCCAGGCTAGCCAATAGAAATCAGGCTTATATGGACAGATGGAGTCCTCTGGAAGCCCTCCTGACAGTTTGGAAACCATAAAATGTCTCAGATTTACTTTCTAAGTTATATGTACTGTCTCGCTGTGAAGAATTATTCACTGCTCATTTGGCACAGGTTAATTGTGGGTGGGATAATGGATAAGGGGGTAGTATATTACTAAACTTATCCTAGCATGGTTTGATGGAGGATGTGTGTCTATGTATCATCTGCATGTAATGTCTCCTCAATTCAACCTGGTATCTACTCATGTTGTGTATTGCTGTAAAACTGTATAAAGTATCTTAAATCAAAAAAAAAGTCATCCCTTACATACAGAGACACTCCTGCTGTCTTTCTACCTATTCAGTCCCTTCTGAACAGCATATATCCTGGGGAATGGCTACTTCCCAGTCCTGGTTTGTATTGTACCAGGTCTCCGTGATAGTGACCAGATCCATGTCTGCTTCCACCATGGTGGCCTCCAGGTCTACAACCTTGTTCAGACATCTCGCATTTGCACACATGAGCTTTCCAGGCTATGCTGCCATCCTCTATCCCTTTTGCCCTCCACTTTCCTGTCCACTTTGCTTTTTTAGTTTTATTCTTGCCTTGTATCCCCTGACCTTCATTGTTGTTTGCCCCTTGTTGGGAATTCTCTCCATCCTTACATTTTATGTTTGTCTCTTGAGCTTGTGGGGAGGGCAGTGTTTATTGTTCTTCCTCTTTCTGCCTCTCCCCTTGACTAGTTTAAATGCTTGCCATTTAAGACACTTCTACCACTAAGTACAACAAGAGGTTAGCAAACAGAGTTTTTTAAAGAAACACTAAATTACTGTAGATCTGCAACCCCTGGGTTCTTTTTTATTCAAGTATTTTATGTTGAATTGTATTAAGGTCCCCCAGTGATGCATCTAACAGAATAAGATGGTTCCTATTAACATATTAAGATGAGTGGCTCCCTCAGTGTTACTAAATGCTATTTTTAATCACCTTTGCTTGCAATCTCTAACTGTATGTTATGTTGTTAAACCAATAAACATAACATTTAAAAAAAACACAAAGAAGAAGCATGCCAGCACACATTACAGGGTTTTAAATAATTGATTAGCAGTTTTTTTCTTGGGACAACACTAACTGTACAGAAAGCATTTATATAGGTTTTCTAGAAGTGTTATGTTTGTTAAACACAGTGAGGCAAGTACTATCCATTTTCACAATGTTTTAGAACTTTTATGAGCAAAACGCCAATCAATTTTTAGAGTTAAATAAAACCCTGCATTAAATTCACTAGTAGTTTTCTATTGGTGGCTTTTTTTAATTTCAGTTTCCTAGCTGAGCCTAACTTTGTGTTGGGAAGTGAATACTTTATCTAGCTAGGCTAGGCTGACAGCCACTGCTGGTAGATTTTGCATTGGGCCTGTAACATCTTCTCTCAACTAGCCCAATTAGCTTATACTGTGGGAGGTAACAGCTCAATAGGTACACCAGAAAAGACAAACATTTGCAACACATCCTGCAGCCGGGCTGCACATCTCTGCATCCCTCAGTGTTTTTTAGTACTACCTTTGTTGTGAAAATCTCAAAACTGGCTGCAGTACTTCAAGTGAGACCTAACCTGTGCCCCGTGCAGTGGCATTATTACTTGAGGATCTCTGCTTGCTATGTTTCTTTTAATGTGCCCTAAGTTTTTGCCGCACCTTTTGACTACCTGACTGCAGTAGTTCTCAAAAGTAAAGTTTTTTTTTACTCTAATTCCTAAATCCCTTTCAGAGTATGTTTCTTTAATATCTTTCCCTAGTAAAGTATAGGTTACCCTTGTATTCTTACTGCTCAAATCCACTACTGAACATTTGCCTACATTAAAATGTTGACATTTGCTCATCTCAGTAACTCTGTTTGTCCTTTCTCTCCAGTCTTATACAAATACGTTTTGGAATTCGAAGGACTATTAGAACCTCGGAAATATTTGAAAAGTTTGAAGCCAGTTCTATTGACCCATAACTTCAGTTGGTTCCAAAAACTCAATTTAATATGGGCTTCCATGTGCAAACAACTGAAGTTTTCTTGTAAATACATAGCTCAAAGGTAGCTTCCTACAAGAAAGAGAAGTCTCTGAAAAGGGTGATAAGTCACTTTTAGGCAAGCAAGACTGACAATCACAAATGTTTTAATTTCCCCTTTAAATAACTGAATGCTTACAGCTTTGCAAGTCATCTGGAATACTGGATTTGTTGCAAACTGTGATAGAATTTATTGGACCAACAAAGAGATTATACCACTCGGGTTTCCTTGTTTTGCCAACCCATGTTATAAATGTTGCAATTACATGTTTTGGGGACTACATAATGTAGGTCCCTGTATCAGGTGTGTTAGCAGACTGAGCAGAGGATGCAAATTTTATACCAAAGTTCGATATTAAATAATTAGCACTGGAAAGAGCTAACAGGGATTTGACACCTTAAAATTACAGTTGTACCAAGAACCTTTATAGAGGTGTATAAAGGGTAAATTTAAGGAGATAGTTGAAAAGTCAAAAGTTAAATGTTTGGGGGACAGAGACTCAAGGTTTTGCTGAGTGAGTAAATAAACCAAATAATCTTACTACATACTGTATGTTATAGTGTAATTAATTGGGCCAGAGGCCCCTGTTGTGTGTCATGAATCCTCTGTTGTCTCTGTTCAGAACTTCAACCTTTTCCAAATTGTAATCTACAGTACATACTATTTTACTTCTGCTTTAGCCAGCCAGCTGCCATCAGTTTGACCTCCCTAGCCCTGTCACCCACCTTCTTCCTTGTCTTACTTCCAGGAATAGGAATGGCAATGAAGTACTGAAGTGACACCAACCCCACCCCACCCCGCAGACATGGACAGGTATTGGCATGTGCCTTTGGGTCATTGCCCATAACACTCATGCCATTTCACCTCACCCTACCCTGCAGACACAGACAAGAGTCAAGATGAGCCTTGGGGTTTTCAAACTTTAAACTCGCCCCATTCCATAAGGAAATACTCTGAAATAGGTACAGTATAAGAGGATGGCATGAACTTTGGGGCTGAAAAGTCAAAGGCACACCTCGATACCTGTCACTGGCAGCAGGGCTGGGATGGGGGTGGAATTGCAAGTTGACAATCCCAAGTCACACTTCCGATGCCTGCCAGTCCCTACAGGGCAGGGTATTATGGTCAGAAACCCTAATGCCCTGGGCATGTCTTGATATTTTCATTCCAAGTTTTCAGCATGGGCTTTTGTGACCCCACCACATGAACAGTGACACTATCAGTTCACTAACCGAAAGGTGATTTTGCACAGCAACTGTGCCATTTGGCACCACAGGTGAAAAAAACACATTTTGAACAGAATGTAAAAAATGACAACTGTACATTTCTTGCTTTGGTAACTGCTCAGCACATCTGTTGCATGACCTACTTATTGACATTTTACATCTGCTATGCAATGTACTGCTGCTATGGCAGTACGGTTGAGAGGGACCTGGGGGTGGTGGTGGATGTCAAGATGAACAACTCAGAAACTTGTAGGAGGGCAGCAACCAAGGCCAACAGGATGCTGGGATGCATCGCTAGGGGGATCACTCCAGAAGGGGGACGTGATATTCCATCTGTATAACTGCTAGGTGAGGCTGCACCTCAAGTACTGCGTGCAGTTTTGAAGGCCACACTTAAAAAGGGACATTGAACTCCTGGAGAGGGTCCAGCAGAGGTCAACCGAAATGATCTGGGGCTTGGGGGAAAGGATCTATGGGGAGAGGCTCAAAGAGCTAAATATGTATACATTGGAAGAGAGACGGGACAGGGGGGACATGATAGAGGTCTTCAAGTACATGAAGGGGATAAACAGGGGAGGCACAGTCATGGTGCTCAGAAGGAAGGAGGGGGGGCAACTAGGGCATGGGTGGAAGCTGGAGGGGAAACTCAGGGGAAGAAAGAAGGAGGTGCTACTTTACTGAGAAGGTGGTAGAACCATGGAATGTGCTGCCGGGGGTTGGTGGAGGCAGAGACTGTGGAGGGTTCAAGAGGGGGTGGTCAGGTACAGGGAAGGGTTGTGGAAGCCAAGTCCAGTGAAGTGGGAATACCCTGGACTAGGAAGAGAGAAACCCAGGAGAGCAGGGAGGCAGCAAGGTCAGCTCCCAGGGTGGGGGCTGACCAAATGAGCAGACACAAAAGACCGCTAGGCCTATTCTGCTGGCATTTTAGTATGTTAGTGTGCTTACTATACCAACATCATGAACCATAAAACTGATGGCTGCCATAACTAGGAAGGCAGTATAGCACAGTGGTTTAAGGCTCTGAGCTGCAAATCTGGAGATCTGGGTTTGAATCCCACAGCCCCAAATAACATACTCGGTGACCCTGAGCAAGTCACTTAATTTCTGTGTACTCCCAGATTGCCCCTGTAAACAAGCTTATAGCTTAGTGTGCTGATCCTGGTTAAACAAGTGAAAGAAATAAAAACACAATATATTATTTTCTTGCTTTATTTTGCTACTACAAGCTTTGACTAATACATCCATCCTTCAATGTACTTTTTGTAGTTTATGTGTCTGTGACCCACCCAGAACTACACTTAAAATCTCACACATAAATAATAAATAAATCATCAGAACAGCATTTATTTTAGTAGTATCTCCTTCCTTTTCAGGTGCCTATGACACTATGTGTATATATTTATAGCTTTTAACTTCAAAGCACTAAACCTATTCAAATTCAAAAAACACAAGACTTTTTTCTCTTCCCACATTACTGCTAAACTTTAGATCCCAGAATGGTCAAGAAACAATTTAGACTTCACTCTTGCATGCTACTGTCACGTCCACTTCTCATGCAAACAACAATCAATTACAGAAACCCTTTCATTTCAAAGCTATGCACTCTTACATCAGAGAGTCATAAATCTTACAGAACTGCTAGAAGAACAAATTTATCAAGACTGGATTTCTGAAGTAAAACCTGTCATTTACAGTACCTATGTAAATAATAGTTTACTGGCTGCAAACGATGCTACATACATGACATTAACAACATTTCTGTTTTACGTGGAAAATATCCATACAATGAACTTGTCATTCAGGATTTGTGACCTGTCTGCATGTATCTGACAAAGGAAAAGGCACCTGCTTGATCCTTTTTATCTATTTTATTTTTATGCCCAACTTGTCTGTACTGTAAGAGCCAAATATTGACATACTTAGAGTTAAAAAAAAAAATTAATAATCATGATGTCTGTGTGTGTGGAGGGGCAGGGAATATGCCCAGATGCAGTTTTATGCACTCCTTAATTACTTACCCAGGCAGCTCTGATAGTCAGTTGTTCCAACATGATAGATCCACCTCATGCCCCTTCCACATGAACCAAAAAAAAGGTGGGGTGGATCTTTAGGATCTTCTTGGGTGGAGGTGGGGGTGAATCTTACTCCCAAAAAAAAACTAATGCTGCCTCCCACTCCTCAGATTCCAGTTTTTGTACCTCCCATTTAAGAAAGAAAATAGTGCCCTGCAACCATTGACTAACATGAAAGCGTATTTATTTGAGGGTGGAAAACATTTCTTGGAGGAGGGTAAGGTGGAGGAGACAATTTACACCTTCAGTCAGTTCTATGGACAGAAAGCATGACATCACTCCTTTTGTACATGCAAAATGTCTGCAGGCTCCACCAATGGCAGACACTGAAAGGGAAGCAAGGTAGAGGTAACCAATTATACATCAGTAAGTTTGAAATCAGTATTAGGTAAAACACTTGAAAAGTGTATAAGGGATATGATAGTCACCATCAATAACTAATAATAACCTAAGGGATAAATCAGATCATGGATTCACTAGTGGTGGGTCTTCCCTTGCCAGCTTGGTGGATGTTTTTGAGAACATCAGCCACGCCATGGAAGAGACGAGTTATGTGGATGTGCTTTATCTTGACTTCAGGAAGGCATTTGATATGGTTCCACATATTAAACTTGTTCAGTTATTGTGGAGATCCAAAATTAATATCCAAATAACAAAGTGGATTAACTCATGTTTAAGCAATTGGAAGCAAATTGTTAGAATCAATGGTTTTGATTCTGAGGAGATTAAAGTATCTAGCCTAGTATGGCAGGGGGTCAGTACTGTGACTGACACTCTTTAATATCTTTCTTTTGTGACTTCAGATGACAGATGGAGGTTGGATGTCTAAGTTCATGGATGATGCAAAAATAGGTTATATAGTGAATAATGGTGAGGAGGTGGCAAAACTGCAAGATGAACTGGATGGCTGATACATGTCAGTGTTAAGGAATGAGATGAGGTTCAACCAAGCAAAATGAGTGGTTATGCATTTTGGGAAAAATAATAGAGCCTTTAAATATACCATGGGCAGAGCTGAGCTAAGGGAATCAATCAGTGAATGGGACCTCAGAGTAACAGTCACCAACAACTTTACAAAATCTACTCAAGGTAATGAGACTATCTCCAAATGCAACAAAATAATATCATGCAGTAAGAAGAACATTACCAGCAGGGATAGGGAAGTTATTACTCACATGTACAGAGTCTTGTTGAGGCCACACACTGAGTATAGTGTCCAGTTTTGGTCAACATAAAATAAATGTGACATTCTCGGTGGAGGGGATGCAAAGAAGGACATTTAAGATGATTGATGGACTGTCATATGAGAATAGTCTTAGGAAACTTAGGCATTACAGCTTGGAGATGAGAAAGAAAAGAGGAGACCTGACAACATAGAAGCATAGAAATTGTCACAGATAAGGACCGCTGAGCCCATCCAGTCTGCCCATAGGCCCTATACATTGTATGTGGCCACTGATCCTATGTGATCAATGGCTTGTCATCACTCCCTCCCTCCCTGGCTTCCCTTGTGCCTGTCCCAAGCATGCTTAAACCCCTCCACTGTGCTTGCCTCACTACCTCCTGTGGCAGACTGTTCCATGTGTCAACTACCCTTTCTGTGTAGAAAAACTTCCTCACATTACCTCTTAATCTACCCCCCTCTAATTTCATATTGTGCCCCCTTGTTCTAGTACTTTTTCTACATTGGAAAAGCTCCCCTGCCTCCACCTTATTTATGCCCTTAAGGTACTTGAAAGTTTCAGTTATGACCCCCCGCTGTCTCCCCTCCTCCAATGAGTACATATTGAGGTCCCTTAGTCTTTCCTCATGTTTTGTGGTGAAAGCCCCGCACCATCTTTGTCACCTTTCTCTGGATAGTCTCCACCTTATCTATGTCCTTGCACAGGTGTGGTCTCCAGAACTGCATGAAATACTCTAGGTGAGGCCTTACCAATGTGTTATACAATGGCATCACCCTCTCCTGCTAGTGATACCTCTGCCTATGCACTCCAGCATACCACTGGCACTCCCTGCTGCCTTTGTACACTGCTTTGATACCTTAAGGTCATCAGAGATGCTAACCCCTAGGTCCCTTTCCTCCTTGATGACAGTCAGCTCCTCTTCCCCCAACCTGTAACTCTCCCCAGGGTTTCCTCTACCCAGGTGCATTATTTTGCCCTTCTTTACATTAAACCTCAGTTGCTACATCTCTGATCATATTTCAAGCTTCTCCAGGTCCCTCTTCATTTTCTTCACCCCTTCTGGAGTATCCAGCCTGTTGCAGATCTTGAAGTCATCTGCAAACAGGCAGACCTTTCCTTCCCAGCCCCTCTGCAATGTCACTAATGAAGACATTGAACAGGACTGGTCCTAGTACTGATCCCTGAGGTACCCCACTGGTCACATCCCTCTCCCCAGATTGTACCCCATTTACCACCACCCTCTGTCTCCTGTCTGTTAACCAGTCCTAACCCAGTTCAGCACCTTGTCTCCCATGCTCAGACTACTCATCTTGTTAATCAGCCTTCTCTGTGGGACAGTGTAGAAGGCTTTGTTGAAATCCAGGTAGGTGATGTCTAATGCCACTCCTTGATTAAGTTCCCTTGTCACCCGATCCAAAAAAAATATTAGATTTGTTTGACATGACCTTCCTGCTGTGAATCCATGTTGTCTCAGATCCTGTGCACAACTGGATTCCAAATGTGTCACTATCCTTTCTTTCAGCAGTGTCTCCATGATCTTTTCCACCATTGAGGTGAGGCTGTTGGCCTGTAGTTCCCCGCCTCCTCCCTACTGCCACTTTTGTGCAGTGGGACTACATGTGCCCCCCTCCAGTCCTCGGGAATGACACCCATGTTGAGTGACCATGTGAACAGGGCTGCCAGAGGTGCTGCTAGTTCCTTTTTGCAGCTCCTTTAATATCCTTGGGTGGATGTTGTCTGGCCCCATGGCCTTATCCACCTTCAGCTTTGTGAGTTCTTCCAGAAATCTCTCCACTGTGAATGGACTGGTGATCACTTCTCCCCCCCCCATTGTTTCTGCACCCCAGCTGTGGTCCTTGATCTGCCCCCTCCATGGTGAATACTGATCAGAAGTATTTGTTCAGTATTTCTGCCTTGTGCAGATCCTCCTCCTTACACTCTCCCTTCTCCCCTTTGAGTCTCACAATCCCCACCCCCGTGTTTTCTTCTTTCACTAATGTGCCTATAAAATGCCTTATCCCCTTTGTTTACAGACTGTGCTAAGATCTCTTATGTCTGCACCTTCACCCTCCTAACCACCGTCTCTGTTTCCCTTAGACATTCAAAGTACACCTCCCTGACTTTCTCCCTTTGGCTCCACTTATGTTTCCTGAAACTCAGCTTTTTAGCCCTGACTTTGTCCCTCACCTCTTTGGAGAACCATAGTGGTTTCCTTCTTCTTTTCCTTTTGGTCACTATCATAACACACTGTTTGTTATTTCCACTATGGCTCCTTTCTGTTTCTTCCATTGTTTTTCCATCTGCTCTACTATCTCTCCCTTCCCCAGGACTGCTTGTATACATCTACCCATTTCAGTGAAATCTGCCATCCTGAAATATAATACTCTTGCCCTTGTATGGCTTGATTGAGTCCATGTCTCCATGCTGAACCCCACCAAGTGGTGGTCACTGGACCCCAGCTGCCCTTCCACCTGTATTTCTTTGACTCTGTACCCATTGGTCCATACCAGGTCCAGAAGTGACTTATGCCTGGTTGGCTCATGCACCAGCTGCCTGAATCTAACCCCCCACAGGGATTCTAGGATGGCTGTGCTTCTGGCTGAAACAGCCATCTGGATGGCCCAATCCACATCCGGCATATTGAAATCCCCCAGTAGCAGGATTTTGCCCTTAGTTGCCATGTCAAGTATGTTCTCCACTAGTTTTCTGTCTGCTTCCTCCCTCTGTGCTGGAGGTCTGTAGATCACCCCAGTGTGTATCACTGTTCCAATCTCTGGCTCCAGGGTGACCCAAATTACCTCGGCCTCCCCCGTCTTCCCTGAACTTCTGTAGCCTTTATACCATCGCCAATATACAGGGCCATTTCCCCAACCTTTTTCCCTTCCTGTTCCTCCTGAACAATGTATAGCCTGACACATTGACTTCCCAGCCATGATTTGCAGAGTACCATGTCTCTGTTATTGCTGCTATGCCAAGGTCTTCATCTGCCAACAAGGCCTCCAGGTCTGGAACCTTATTTGCCAGGCTGCGGGCATTTGTTAGCATGACCTTCCATGCTTTACAGTCTGCCTTCCCTCTGCTCTTGTTCTCCCTATCCAGCATCTTCCCCCAACCCAGTTTCTTTTCCTGTGTGCTCCTGCTGCCCTTATATTACTCATCATACATTCTTCACCTGCCTGCCACTCCCACACCTACACCACAGGCTGTTTCAAAAAACAATCAGCCAAGGAGTTCTCTGGCAGTGACACCTCACACAATCACCAACTTGTCTGCTAGAATCCTTCAATCCTGCCCAAACTACATTTAAAAGCATAATAAATGGCAGTTAAGAACAACCCTCAAATACAATTTCAAACACACAGAAATGGTAGCTAAGAAAATATTTCAAATCCACTTACACATACAGCCACCAGCTAAAGCCTCCTTCTCCCTCTCCACTAACTGAAGACTAACTGAGAGGTGGCAGTTACACATCACATTCAAGCTGCATTAGTCTTTGTGTTATGATGCCTGCACTTACAGACAAGACAGCAACTTTTAAACACACAATCACCAACTTGTCTGCTAGAATCTTTTAATCCTGCCCAAACTTACAGCCCATAAGGCTACATCCAGTACAGCCATAATTAAATGTCTACATTTAGAATTTAATAACAGAAAAAAAGTGACACAAGCAAACAATAAACAACTCGGGGGCAAGAACTGTAAAACAGAAGGCTGAAGAGGATGGTACAATGAAAGAGTCGTGGGTGAGTGTAATTGTTTACTAAGGAAAATAGTTGATGTAGTCTCTCTTAACAGCTATAGGTTCCAACTTCATAAACATTTATTGGGGGGTGGATTCACTGGTGTTTTCCATTGAACATGGCAGACAAGCTCAAAGGGCTCATGCTTACTTCTGTCTGTAGAACCTATGCACCTGAGTCACAACTGGTGTGTTGAAGTTTGGTAAGATGCTTAGAATGGCAGGTGAGCAGTATGTTCTCATATGTGTCTCTGAAACATTTTAGGATGTAAGTCCCATATTTTTTAGCACTCTGAACTCTTAAAACTTACTGTAGAACCCATGGACACTCTAATTCTAAATTAGAAGTCAGAACCACTGTGTTCCTTTCTTGTTCTGATATATATCCTCTTTAGCTTTCCTATTCTGCCTGTCTGTCTGTCTCTCTCTCTCTCTCTCTCTTTCTATATATATATATATATATATATATATATGTAATTATCTTTCTATCAATTGCATATATCGCTATTTTTACCTATTTCTAAAACAAACCTGCATATCACATTTGCCTGCACTATGAGCACATACTTATGAAACTGCATATTTGTACTCCACTTCTGCGTAGACCTTATACTTTCCTAATATTCCCATTATCACAAGCATAACTACCTTGCCCTTATCAAAAGTAACCCCTTCTGAAAGTTAATATTACATTTTCTCTAACAGTCCATCATTATACCTGACTGCCTGACATCAACACTTTGCTTAAATATAACTTTCATCACCTCATGAACAAAACCCCCATTTGTCAAAAAGAAAAAAAAAATTGTATAAATAATCCCAAGGCTGAACATATGCCAGCCATTACCTTTTAATGTACTGCCACCTTCTGTACCATCATGGGGATCTGCATATGTTTCCCCTTGATGCTTTACATTATTGGGGTATGTGCAGTCACGTTTTCTTTAAAATTTGGCTGTCTGGCTAATACCATCCAGGATAACATATACATCAGTTGCATTTGCTCCGGGGTTCTTTTGTAAGCTTCCTATTCCTTCCATTAAAATGTATACCTCCATATATTTTCCTAATAATGTGAATGCCTTCCTTAGAACAGAAACTAAAACAAATCTTATTACTTCTCCATGCATCCTGAACAATTCCACACAACTTCACTAACTTCATTATGAAGCCGTGGTGGATCTAACCAGATCTTATCATGTACTGGCACTACTGCTGTTACTATTCAGGCATTTGGCACCTCCACTTTTTCAAGGGACATGTTGAATAGTCTGGTCATTGGTCCTGCCAGTGCTGATGCCAGTTGCTTTAGTGTTCTCAGTTGCAATCCATCTGGTCCCGATACCTGTTAATGTCCAGTTTTTCTAACATTTTATGAACCTCACATTCACTGACCTTTGATGATTTATCCAAGTCATCTATGACTCTATTGTCAGTTTTTGATTTTTGAAAAACTGATCCAAAGAAGTTATAGAGATTGTTTGCCATGTCCTTTTCTTTATCTATTTTGGTGCCATCAACATTCAGTGATCTGACTCTTTTATCGCCCCCTCTTTTTTCCTGTAGATATGACCAAAACATTCTTTGCATTTTGTTTTGAGTTCTTAGCTACAGTATGTCTAATTCCTTTGATCTCTTGACTTTTCAACTCTAATCCCATTTTTACAGTCTGTTGTTTTTATCTTAAACATCTCCCATAAGCGATGAATGATCTCCTGCTTCTTTTGCCCTCCTACATATAGTAATTTTGTCCATTATCATATCTTTAAAGTTTCCCATTTAGCCACATTGGCCTTTTACCTTTATGGTTACATTTATTTATTGTGGGGGTAAATATATTCTCCAAATATTGTATCTTTATCTTTAAACAATCCCATACTTTAATAATGTCCTCTTCTTGAAATTCACTTTTCCTCTTCTATTTTTTTATTTTTGTATTTTAGACCTCATTGCATCAAAGTTAGTTTTCCTATAGCATTTGTACTTGGTGACACCTTTGGTCCTGTTAATGTCCCTGTTAATGTTGAACATGTTCATTGTATGATCACTAGCTCCCAGAAGCTCATGGGTTGTACAGTTTCTTATTCCTTCACTCTAGTCAGCAAGCATCATAGAATCATAGAAATCTGATGGCAGAAAAGTACTCTCTGGCCCATCAAGTCTGACCCTCCCCCCACTCATCACCTATGCCATGGGACCTCCTCTTCCCCCTACTTGCCAAACCCTTATGTCTGTCCCAAACCCTCTTGAATACCTCCACAATTTCAGCCCCCACCACTTCCTCTGGTAGTCTATTCTAGGCCTCCACCACCCTCTCCATGAAGTAACACCCCCTCACATTGCCTCTAAATCTTCCTCCTTCTAATCTTAGACTATGCCCTCTAGTTTTAACCCCACCTTCCTTTTAAATAAGCTCCTCTCCCTCACCTTATTGATCCCCTTCACATACTTAAATGTCTTTATCATGTCCCCCTCTCCCTTCTAGTCTCCAATTGATACAGGTCTAATTCCCTCAACCTCTCCTCACATGACTTCCCCTGCATACCATGCATCATCTTGGTTGCCCTTTTCTGCACCCTGTCAATCCCATCTATGTTCTTGTGTAGGTGTGGTCTCCAGAACTGGACCCTGTATTCCAGGTGCAGTCTCACCATGGTTTTATAAAGAGGCATCAGTATCTCCCTCCTTCCTTCTGCTAGTTATGCCCCTCCCAATGCATGTCAACATTCT
Source organism: Neoceratodus forsteri (assembly GCA_016271365.2). Classification (NCBI taxonomy): domain Eukaryota; kingdom Metazoa; phylum Chordata; order Ceratodontiformes; family Ceratodontidae; genus Neoceratodus; species Neoceratodus forsteri. Next base: position 1,380,589,003 of record CM028130.1, read on the forward strand.
ATTTGCCTTTCCCACCACTTTGCTGCATTGATTACCCACCTTAAGATTGTTTGATACTATAATCCTCAGATCCCTCTCCTGCTCTGTTGGCTTAATTACCTCCACCCCTCCCCACCCAGAGTGTAAGCAGCTTGTGGGTTTTTATACCCCATTTACATCACTGCACACTTTTTGGCATTGAAGTTCAGCTGCCAAGTTTCCGACCACCACTCTAGAATTTTCAGGTCCTCCCTCATGGCGTACCCCCCGGGTTTCCATTGTATTGCAGATCTTCATATCATCTGTAAATAGGCACACCCTCCCTTCCAGCCTGTCTGCTATGTCACTGATATAGATATTAAAAGGAGGGGTCTCAGTACCAACCCCTAGGGCACCCCACTCATCAACCCCATCTCCCTGGAATGTACCCCATTAACCATCAGCCTCTGGCTTCTGTAGTTCAACATGTTTTCCACCCACCTCATTATTTTCTGTCCCACCCCTAAGCTTTCCAGCTTATCTACCAGCCTTCTGCGAGGGACGGAGTTGAACACCTTGAAGTCCAGATAAGCCACATCCACCACCCCTCTCTGATCAACCACCTTCATCACCCAGTCAAAAAACTCTATTAGGTTCATCTGACATGACCTCCCAGATGTGAAGCCATGCTGTTTATTGTCCAGTAATCTGCTGTCTATGAGGTAGTTTACCACTCTTTCCTTTAATAACACTTCCATCATCTTCCCCACCACCGATGTGAGACTGACCGGGCGATAGTTTCACATCTCCTCCCTGCTGACCCCCTTATGCAGTGGCACCACGTCCACCATCTTCCAGTCACTTGGCAACCATCCAGTATCCAGGGACAAGTTGAACAGTCTTGCCAGAGGTGCTGTCAGCTCCTCCCTCAGTTCCCAGAGTACCCTAGGGTGCAAGCTGTCCAGCCCCATTGCCTTGTCTACGTTCAGACTTCCTAGTTCTTCTTTTACCCTGTCCTCACTGATCGGACTAGATTCCACTCTTTTGTCATCCCCCTCCTCTCTTCTTTAACTCAGGTCCCTTCCCCTTCCCTTCCACCATAAAAAGTAAGCAAAAGTAGCTATTCAGCACCTCTACCTTCTCAAAGACTCCCTCTACCAGTTCTCTGCTTCACCCTCACCCTCACTATCCCCTGTCTTGCCTTCCTCTTTTCCCTCACATACCTAAAACAGTTTTATCTCCCCTTTTGGCCTGCCTTGCAATTCTCTCTTCTGTATCCAATTTTGCCAACCTAATCTTTTGCCTGGCCACCCTCAGCTTCTCTCTATAAATCTCCCTGTCTTCCCTTCTCTGGGTTGTCTTATATGTTCTTTAAAGCCATCCTTCTTTCCCTAAATGATGCCACCACCTCCCTGGTAAATCAGAGTGGCCTCCTTCTTCTTTTGTTTTTTCCTATCCTCTTGATGGAGCTCAATGGCTTTCAGTATTCCCCCCCAAATGCATTTCCATAATTCCTCTACATCCCCTATTACCTCCTTACCTTCCATTTCCTACCTGAAAACCCTGCTCATTCTTGCAAAGTCCACTCACTGGAAGTCCAGAACCATTGTGTTGGTTTGATTTGTTTCCTGACATGTTTTTATCCTGAAACTCACTGTATTGTGGTCGCTCTTACCAAGGCAGTCTCCAACCTCCACTTCTTCCACACTATCCCTGTTGGTGAAGACCACATCCAGTATGTTATCCCCCTAACAGGCTCCCTAACCAGCTGTTGCAAGAATGCTCCATGGAGTGATCCAGGTACCTCTCTGCTCCTGGCAGATGTTGTCATTGGGATTACCTAGTCCACATCAGGGATGTTAAGGTCCCCCAGTAGTAGGATCTCCCCATTGAGTGCCATTTTTTTGTATGTCTTGTACCATCTGCCTGTCCCCTTCCTCCCCCTGTGTAGGAGGCCTGTAAATCACACCCAATCTTAAAGACACCCCACACCTTTTTTCCAATGTGACTCACAGGAACTCTACTTTCCCCTGTACCTCCTGCCTTTCCATCACCCTAATGTCTTCTTTGACATACAATGCCATCCCTCCCCCTTTCTGCCAAGCCTGTCCCTTCTGAAAAGCCTGTATCCAGGGACACCTACTTCCCAAGATTGGTGCTCTGACTACCAGGTCTCTGTTACAGCCACAATGTCTAGACACTCTTCCGCAATAATGGCCTCCAGGTCCAACCTTTGTTTCCTAAACTCCTGGCATTTTCTGACTGTCCTTTCCACCATAAACCCATTTTGTCCTTATTATCTCTTGCTGCCCTGCCTTCTCCATTTTCTGGGGGAATACTAGTTAGGATATTCCCTGCTGCTACCCCATCTCCACTCAGTTTAAATGTAAACCTCCTCTTACGTAGCTATCTAATTTATCCTTCAGGACCATTGTGCACCCCTTGCTTAAATGTAATCTGTCAGAAGCATAAAGTTCCACATTATGCCATGTCCTACCCCATTCTCCCACCAGTCTGAACCCCTTTTCCTTACTCCACCCCCTCAGCCATAAACTGAACTCCTCAAGTCTCCCCTTCCTATCCATATTGGCTTTTGGTACTGGCAGGACTTCACAAAATGAGAAAGTTTTACCCTCTACATGACAGATCCTAACCAGCTCCTTGAATCTAGCCTGCACCTCCTTCACACTGTTGTTCACTAATTCATTTGTGCCCAGATGCACCATGATGTGAGTATCCCCATCATGTTTCCTGGCCAAGGTGTGTGTTAAGCATGAGACCTTGAGTGCAGGACATTAATCTAAACTGGGCATCAGGTCCTAACCCTGACTACACAGCCCTACTAAGATCACAAAACCTGGAGCAAGTAATCTCTACCACAACAATAGTCAGTCAGCATTCACCAAACCACTCTATCCTTGTTTGGATTATAACAAATTAATCTGACCTACTCCTCCAAACAGGCACCATGCCAGATGCAATAAGTGATCACACCCCTACATACATCGTTGTAAGCACAAGGACAGTTTACCCTCCTCCAAAACTACTGTCTTTCAGAAATTTCAACAGCCTGAATCATGACCTGGTAACTAGGGTAACAAAGTTCTTAGACTGGTCCTTCCTATACCGAAGTGACAATGTCTCCTTCGCTGTCGCTCTCTTTGCCAGTACCAGGCAGAAACTGCAGGATCAGTATTTTCCCATCACAACCAGAAGGGTTAGAAGTGGCTGCACGCACTAGATAACTAAAGAACTGTTACTTCAAATGAAGGCCAGGGATTCTAAATGGAGACCATTCAAAGAGTCCCCATCCCCCCAACTATGGAATGCCTACAGGCAGCTGCAAAATGCCTGTAAGCAGCAGGCAAAGTCACTAAAAAAGAAATATTTTACTGAGCTCCAAAAGAACACCCTGGGGAACCCTCATAAATTCTGGGCCTCAATAGGATCCATACTACATCCTAAGACCAGCAAGCAAGTAACTGAACTCACTTCCCCATCAGGCATCATAAAAGACCCTGCTGACATCGCTAACCTCCTAAACACTATGTTCACTGACCTAACCCCATATCTAAACAAGCTCCCTCCTCACCCTCCCCAGCCAAAACAGAAAAGGCAACCCCTCCACCACTCCAAACCACACAGCAACTACCCCCCCTTTCTACTTCAGGGCCATCGGCACCAAGACTATGTCAATACACCTGAAAACCCTACCTTCCAATGATAGTCCAGGAAGTGATAGGCTATACCCTGCCTTCTGGAGGATCATCTCCCCAGCCCTTGTCAGACCTCTAATTCATTTTTTTAACCTCGCACTGTCTACCTCAACAGTGCATGACACCTGGAAACATGCAAATGTGGTTCCCATCTTCAAGGCAGGAGATCCCCTAGCCCAGGAGAACCACAGACCCATCTCCTTACTACCACATCTTAGCAAACTCCTAGAGAAAGTAGTCCATTCCCAACTATCTGAACACCTCAATAGGTATAACCTCCTAAATCCCTTTCAGCATGGCTTTTGAAAACACCACAGCACCTCCTCTGCCCTGGCAACCTTTTCAAACCATGTCCTCAGACACATGGACAAGGGCAATGCCACAGGTGTAGTTTTTGTCAATTTGTCAAAGGTGTTTGACCGAGTTGATCATCATCTTCTCCTCACCACTCTTGAACAATTCAGTTGTGCCCCTGGACCTGCAACATGGTTTCACAGTTACCACACAAACAGGTCCCAGTCTGTGCTCATAGGTAAAGTTGCCTCAGTTTCCTTCACATCTGCACCAGAGTTCCTCAGGGATCAATTCTTGGCCCCCTTCTCTTCACCATGTTTATCAATTATCTACTGGTAGATAACCTAAACTGCAATACACTCCTCTGTGAGGACGACCTAGTCCTGTACCACAGCGAGAAATTCCTAGCGTCCATCTCCTCCACTCTAACAACTTTACTGCAGCTGAAGGGTAGATCGCATCCAGAAAACTCCTAGTAAATGGGAAATAGACTGAGGCAATGCACTTTGCATCCAAATCTTTCCTAAATAAAGTCACTAAATCAAATTCTGTACTCACTTTATGTACACCTGCAGGACCCCCACTAGAACAGGTCACCTCTTTCAAATATCTTGGTGTTACTCTTGACCCATCACTCACCTTCTGTGATCACACAACACAGACCATAAGTAAGATCAATCAAAAGCTAGATGCGGCATACCGCGCAAACCACTTGCTATCCCCTGAAGCTCGCCTTGCCATTGTGCAAGGCAACCTTCTCCCCCTCCTAGATTACTGCTCCCCCATCTACTTTCAACTGTCCAGAAAGCAACTTTCCCATCTCACCATGACTCATAATGCCATCTGTCGCTTTGTTCTCAAAGCCCCCTCATTAACTCATCACTACTTACTCTACCAGCCCTTGGATGGCTCCCTCTCCAAGCACACACTGACTATGCCACAGGCTGTCTGATGAACAGTGCTCTCAGAAATTACAAACTCTTCTCCTATGCTCCCCTTCTCATATACAAAATGGCCTCCAGACCTACTAGGGCATCCTCCTTTCAACCCCTTGAGGTTCCCCATGTCTCCACAGTCAAGGGCAGTAAAGCTTTCTCTGTCTCTGCCCCCTTCATCTGGAACAGTTTTCCTGCACCCATCCATTTCTCACCATCCCAAGAGTCTTTCAAATCAAGCCTGAAGGCCTGGCTACTGGGAGCATCCACCTGTAAATGCTTACTGGGCAGTGCAGTAAACCAAAAGCCACCTTAATTTTCTACCACTGACTAGGACTGCATGTCCCCCCCTCCACTCTTTCCCTATCCCTGACCTTTCCTCTCTAGAGCTGAATTCCACACAGTGACCTCCCATAATACATCCAACTGCATCCTAGATAAATCCCCAGCTACTGACCATCTCAAAGCATCTTTCTTCTCACTGACACTTACTCAGCCAGTTACTACCCCTCTGCTCTGAACCCACTTCACTATCTGGATGTCATGCCCTGCTTGCCACCAACTCTCTCAGGTCAACTGGCGTGGCACTTAAACTAGAGGTTACTCTGTCAGTTAGGCTTAAGCTGCTCCTTATCAAATTGTACTATGCACACTACCTCTCCTTTTGTACTACCACCTGTATTTCTCATGTTACCTTATGTTTCTGCCAGGCGTGTATACCACATGTAAACAATGGATGTCTCAGCATCCTTTGGTGTTTGTACAGTATAATCAAATGTATATACTGTCTTTTACAGTTTAATCAAATGTGTATCTTGTGTATACTACTATGTATCATGTTGCCACGCTGTGGCCCGGGTTATGACTGAAAATGGTCTCCTGGATCAGTGCACCTACCTGGTTACCAAAAACATAAATAAATATAAATAAATAAATAATCCAACATGCACTCAGCCCTAATAGCACCACCCCCACCACCCATCCCCCATTTGATTCGCTTAATTACGGAGTCCCCCAAAATAAGGACTTTACTTTCCTTAGTCCCCTTGCATTCTAGGGATTCTCTACTTGGCTGCTTCCTGTCTTGTTCTGCCCTGCTTGCCTCCATGGTACTATCCCTCCTCCCTATAACCCCTCCTTGCCCACTGTTCCTATATGCACCTCCATCCATCTCATTTGATGTCTTCCCTTCCATGGCCTTGCCCTCTCGCTTACCCACCCCACTTCCCCCTCATCCCTATATCTCCCCTCAAAATGCATATTGAACCCTACAATGCCTATGAGCTTAATATATCAGATACTCATACTCTAATATGCCCTGTCATATATATGTAATTTAAACTTTAATTTGCTTGCCCCAACTCTCCTTTCTCACTGTCTCTACAAGTACTATATCTGGCAAAATCAGAATTTACTATTTCCTGCCATGTTTAAAAAATGCCTTTCTCCATTTACCTTATCGTCAATCAATTAATTTATCAACTACATTAATTGATCAACTCTATATTTGTTTGCCCCAATTTTCCTTCATAATGTCCCTTCCCAAATCTGGTAGTATCCCACTAGTATTCAATCAACTGCTACTTCCCCAACTATAACAGTATGTAAACACTAATATCAGCAAGTTGAATTTACCCCTTAGATATCCCAGCAACCTTGACATTTCTCAATTACAAAAAGTGCATATTTCCCAATACCAAACAAATTTAATGCACAGCTAAACTCACAAACACTCTTTTAATCCACTTGATTAAGTGAACCTTGAAAATTTAAATTTGAAGAATATCCTTCCCTCTTCCCCTTTAATAGTATTTTCCCTTTAGTTAAAACTAAAAGATCTGCATCTGGGCAGAGCCCAGTAGTACAACTGTAATGGTGATATACAGTATCTAATATCTTTACAAACTGTAAGGTATGTGATGACTAGAGTGCACCTGTTGGTGCATCCCAGACAGTCCTCAAACAGTTTAATTCTCAAAGAGTTCTAACCATGTTGTGAGACTTCCTGTGTATCAAGCATTTAATAGATGGTGGAGGCAGAAGTGGGGGGGGGGAGTGAAAATCAGAGCAGCACAATTCAGTTCCCAGATAAAATCCATACAACTTCACTATCCACAGCCAAGCAGAAAATATCCTCTGCCACAGCAAAATGAAGTGTCAATGAAAAAGGTATTTTAGCAGCAGTAGCAATCCCTTGCTAGATCCAAAGCCACAGAGACACATTCAATTCTTTGCCAAGTACCAAGTCTAGTTTTATTATTCCTTCAGTTGGGTCTTTTACCTATTACTCAAAGTTCTGGTTTATGAAATCCTTAACAAAGGATCTATCTTGGGTGGTTCCACTTTCACCTGCCGACTAATTTATCCCAGGATGGATTAAATCCCTCATTATAATAATTGTGTTTTCCCCCCATAAGGCCTCTGCTTCACTTATTATTTCTTTTATCCAAATCTTCTTTTTGATTCAGTGGTCTGTAGCACACACCTATGCAGATACAATCCTTATTGTTGTTCCCCACTTTCACCCAGATTGTCTCTTTTTCTGGGATAGCTGAAAGAAACAATTCTTCAGCCCACAGACCCTTGGTTACTTAAAATGCCACAACTCCTGCTCTTTTTCCTAAATGGTTTTTCCTGAACAAACTGTATCCTGAGATATTTTTATTCCAGTTATCTTCTGAAGAACACCATGTTTCTGTTAAACTGTATATGTCTGGCTTATCAGTGTGTAGTATAACTTCTAAGTCACCAAATGTATTTGCTAAATTTCTGGCATTAGCCAGCATGCATCTCCAGTCTCTCTGGTTCTGCATACTGTTTTTAGTACTCTTTCCCACTTCTTGACTCCTGGTTATACTCTCTGTATCTGATATTTTTATCTGTGCTCCAGGGTGTATTTCTTTATTTTGCCCCCATTCCCATTGTTCATAGTTTAAATATTTTAAGACTTCTTTGTTATTACTATCTTTCAATATTCTAGCACCCAGTTTGTTAAGATTGAGTTTGTCACATCTGTAAAGGTTCCTGTGCCTTGGAATTTGCCCCAGTTATTAAAAAATCCCAAACCTTATTTTTCTGTCCATCATTTAAGCCATAAATTGTTTGTATGACATGTGTTCTGCATATCCCTGACCTAGGGACTGCCAGGATTTCAGAGATCACTAGTTGTCATCCCTTCTCTTTCATTTTATTTCCAATCTCCACGAAGTCTGTTTTATTATCATCAATTCTCTACTCAACATTGTTAATTACAACCTAGTGTACCACAACTGGTTTGGGGCATGCTTTTCTAGTTAGTACATCCAGGTTAGTTCTTCTGTATTCTCCCTCACATTTTTCACCATGGATCCTGGCAAGCAGCAGACAGTTGTGACCTCTTTTCTACTTCTACAAAAGGTCCTGTCTGTGAATCCTGAAACAGTCTCCCAGGATGACTAGTTCTGGTTTAGTATACTCTGCCATCCAAGTGCCTGTTTCTATTATTGCATTTGTTGCTCCTTATTCCAAGACTTTGTCACTTACAGTAACTTTTCTAGAGGCTGATATCTGTTATTGATAATTAAATAATGCCCATCAGCTATTCTCCTCCGTTTTCTTCTCCCCTAACCTTCTACCATTGTCCAAGAGGGAATTTCATCATCATCTTTATCACAGTTTTCTTCAGTTCCATTCCATTTCCATTTTTCACCTATGTTTGTCATAGGTTCATTCCCCTGTTGTTTGCCCCTCCCCCTTCCCACAACAGGGTAATTGTTTCCAGCTGTATTCTCTTGGCACTTTTATGCAACACAGTGTTTCTCATTCTTTTCTGCATGGGAAGGGAAACAAAATTATTGTTGTGCTGAGACAGTGGGTCTCTTTTTGTTGAGGTTTCCACATTACAGAATCTCTCATTATTTTTCAACAGTTCTGTACACAGAGTGGTTGAAGAACTAAAAAAGATTACAAACCTACAACTATCTGAAAGGTAAACCAGAGTCACAAAACCATTAATGTCAGTAGATTTTGACAACACTACTTGCAGTGGAATTCAACCTGATAACAACAGAAGTTTTCATGTATAATACAAATTTTAGAGCCCACTTTCCATATTAAACAGAAGCCAAGGAAGAGTGAAATCAGTGACTGTTAAGCTAGCAAGACTCAAAAACATAAAATGTGTAATTTCCCCTTTAAAAGAGAAAATCATTGCAGCCATGTTAGTCATTGTAATACTGGATGTGCTGCAGATTGTGGTAAATTTTATTAGACTAATAAAGAAATTGTGTATATAGTACACATCATAGACTAGTACACAAGATTTTGGGGCCATAGCTGTAGGTCTCTTCATCAAGTGTGTTAGCAGACTGAGCAGAGGACACAGGTTTTATACGAAAGTTTGATATTCAGGAATTAGTATACGGTAGGAAAAGGCAGGCAAGATCTGACATCTTAAACTGTAGCTGTGTCGTAGTTAATATTTGAAACAAGGGAAATAAGATTGTCAGGAAGTCTAAACCTCACTCTCAGGTTTTTGGCAATATTGGGAATGCAAGGAATCATAGACACATTGCATAAGAGTAATAAACTTGCTTATTACTGCCAAAAAGGATAATTACAGTTGCCCTAAGCAGTTCTCACCAGTATGAACTGGGAGCCAATGCTAAGTGTTCCCTATACCTCAAGGATTCTTCATGCCTCTTGGGGTCTCCGAGGTAGAAGACGTAATGTCTCACATTATATACCTATGATAATTACTATGGTTACTGTAAGACAGAAACATTTATAGTTACAGAGATGAGCCCTATTGGCTAAATTAGAGGTGGCTCCATTTTCTAAGATAACATTATACAATTTTGCAGTAGTCATCACTTCGTGAAACAAAAGGGTACAATTCTTACGTAATTCGTTGTAGTAGCACAAATCACCAAAAGGTGGCAAGGCCAACTTATACATCATAATCATTACCAGGACTCAGGTGTCCTAACATCTTGTAAGCAAGAAATACATATATGTATTAGAAAGCAAAGTGTATAACAACAATATGCATACATATCCTGATATCTACTCTTGATCAGTAGATGCCCTTAGCACTATATGTTAGTATAATATATACCTAAATACTAGCTGTCTATGGTGTACCTCTGGGGATACCAATAAGGGTGCAGGGATCTTGTATAACATCCCCACCTTGCTGCCTCTAAGGGCAACACAGCAAGAATAGGGAAGTGGATAGAGAGCAGGGGTCATTTATAGACCCAATGCACAATCCTTGTAAAGGAACTCCAGCTGCTCACAGTGTTGACGTAGTGTGCACCGTAGGCAGCAAAGCATAATAATCAAGAAAAATATCAAAAATGATTGTATAATAACAAAACATTTAAAAGTAATCTCCAACCAAGTGTTAGTCAATGCAATGTTCATATCACCATCGTTAATTAATGAAAAGATAGCTTCATTAGCCTTGGTAATACTATTGTTGATGTGGATGAGGTGGGCATCTTTTCTCTCTAACAGTGATTTTAATGTAAGTGTAAGTGGATCAATGTGTACATTAAAATATGGCAAATATTCAGAAAGTGTGAGCAGATAATCAGGGTTACCATCAATGATGTCAGCGTCCATAAGGGGGACGGGGGCAATAACGGTATGTCCAATGACATACTTCTGGTGGGGAACAAAGCACAAGTTAGGGTTATCAATATCACATGTTTGGGTACTGTATACATAAGACATAATATTAGTGACTATACAATATTCACCATCAGAATTATATTGCATTTTAACAGTAGGTAGCCTCCACTTTTGCACCTATACCGGGCAGGTGTAGCTGATCTTAGAAATCTGTGTTGACAGACGATTAACCTCCTCTCAATAAGACTGAAAAAGTTTGTCTTGAGCCAATGTTGAGTGCAAAGAATCTGTGTCATTCGTGCTGATGTCATCATCCATGGAAAAGGACCAATCGATACTGTCGGGAGAATAACCACATACAGGTTTAATAACATCAAATACATCACATCAACACAGGTAAATGTAGCCCTTCTTAGCTCAGCAGTCTGTATGTAGGGTGACCCAGGTGTCCAGGATAGGATGGAAGACCAGTAGAGGAGGCAAGTCTAGGCATTCTCTGTAGATGTTATCATCAAGGTGCCCAAAGGAGTGTACAGAAGCTAGCTCTTCGAACAAAGTTGTAGTGGGATCAAAACATGGTAAAGAGACAGTAGAAGAAACAAACATGGTATCTTTGATAGAACATTTCTTAGAGATGAAACATGGACCAGTGTTAGGGTGTCTGGTCACGAAACCCAAATTCCTAGCTGCAGAAAGAGGAATACTTGGAGATTGTTGCATACACATAGCAATACAGCCAGGGGTTTTACATCATGAACAATGCCATTTAGAAATACATCTGTCATGTATTATATCAGGGATCCTTCCAGATTCGAGATCACGGATGAGATTGTTGATGGTAGTGATAATATATGCGCCATAGGCTGAACATAGGATTTCTCTAGCAATGTATTGTTTATCTGCTTCTTTATTGTTCTGTGCATTCACTGTGTTAATCTTATCTTTAGAATTTGTAAATGCCTAGCAATGTCGTGCATGTTATAAACAGTGTAGCTTTCTTTCTGACTAAGGCCATCCACACCATGCAATAACAGGGGTAAATACCATTTACCAAACCAGTTTAGTATTAAGCTGAATGAGATTTGATGGCAGTAATGTCTGCTTTATTCCAAATAGACATAGCTGTACAAAAAAGACCTGTGACAGTTCCTGTGGCACCAATGACATCAGAACTGTCAGCTTCAGGTGTACTACGCTTATGACTTTGATCATCAGGATTGGGTTTTCTCTTGAAGTTGCCTCTATGCTCGATGGTGTGTACCCCGGCAATAGGGTCTTGAGTACGAATCTGAAAAGCTGCTAAACTATCAAGCAATAAAGTGCTGTAAAATGCTGAAGTGTTAGTAGTATGCTACATACTAAATTCTTTCATATTCCAGTAAGTAGAATTAAACAAAACAGGTATATGCATAAATTGTAAGTTGTTAATGAGTGTACCAGGTAGCGCCATGGATGTGAGACCACTACGAGGACCAGGGGTGTGCTTTGGACATTCCAAAAGCTGTTTTTCAGTAGGTGGTAACACAGAGAGATAGATGGCAACAGAGGCCATGTTGTGTACAGCACAGAATTTTCTGACAGAGTCTTTAGACAAAGAATTACAACAGGAGGGATCAATTAAGGTAGTAATATTGTATAAACCAGAATGTCTAAGAGCAGTTTGGAGCAAGGACAGAGAACAATTGGGGATAATTTAGCATTGGGCCAGTCATGGAAGGTTCTCTTGGAGAGCTTCGCCACAGGAAGAATTTGTCCTTGTGATGTGGTTTGCCACTCAATTTGTAGGGTAGATTTGTCAGGAGCAACTGAAACTGTAATCAAATTGTCAGGTATATTGATGGAAACTCCCTCTGGGGCAGATGCCGAAGGATCAAGGTGAGGAAGGAGGTGCTTTACTGTGCCTTGGATGCAGGGGATAACTCCTGAAATGAGGAGAAATAGGAACAAGATAGCCATCTTGTCAGTGTATCTGCAAAGGAAGATCAAACATTAGTAGGTTAGTACTATTCCACCCAATGGGGTGAGGAAAAGTAATTATACTCCTTTATACAGTTTCAACTGGCTTGCATGTAACCATTTGTCAGTCTGTTTATTGTCGTGCAAGAGTCTAACCTGGTAGACCTTGGACTGAGCTTGTTGACAATAAGGTAGGGGCCTTCCCACTTATTGGAGAAGGAGTGGGTGGGATATGCAAATCTGAGGACCATTACCTGATCTCCGATTTGCCAATCCACTTCTTGTGCATATTTGTTAAACTGTACTTTGGACTGTTGCTGGGCCTTACCCATGCAATTGGCAGCATACAAGTGTGTGTGTATGAGGTCTTGTCTGAGTTTTTCCACATATTAGTCTACAGACACACAGTCTGCTGTGGGGCTATGCAGGTCAAACAACAGGTGTTCAGGTAATCTCATCTGTCTTCCAGTCATAACCTCAATGGGTGTCAACTGGGTAGTGGCTGAGGGTGTACCCATAATTGCCATAAGTAGTAACGGCAATAGGGAATCCCAGGTCTTGGGATTGTCCTCAATGAATTTGGAAAGCATTTGCGTAATCTGTCTGTTGGCTCTTTCTTCTTGACCTGAAGATTGTGGGTGGTAAGGTATGTGGAACTTCTGTTGAACTCCTAGGAGTTCAAGTGATTCTTTCACCAACTCACCTGTAAAACTGGTTGTTTTATCAGAGTATACCTTAAGGGGTAGGATCCACCTGGAGAAAATCTGTTTCACCAGAATTTTGGCAGTGGTTTTAGCAGTGCATGTTTTAGTGGGGAAAGCTTCAACCCTCTTTGAGAAGAGGTCAGTTACCACAAGAGCATACTTGTTATTTCTACTGGTATTAGTTAATGGACCAATAAAATCACTCTGAATGACATGTCAGGGGCTGAATTGTTTTTGTGGTAGTAGTTTGGCATTTTGCTTGGTGGGAATGAGATTGTTTTGCACACAAACAAGGCTGTTATCTATGTACTGTTTGACATCTTTGGTGACACCAGGCCACCAGATGGTGGTCTTAAGCCTCTGGAGGGCATTTACAACTCCCTGGTGTCCACCAGTAGGGGTGTCATGCACTTGGTGCAAAGATTCAGACCTGAGGTGTCTAGGGACCACCTACAGCTTGGTGGTGGTCTCATCTGGTTGGTACCAGATGAGTTTGTCATCTGGAGACAAGCATAACTTACCTTCAGGCCTCCGGTAGGGGTTATGGGTGGGTAAGTTTCCTGTGGTGCTCTTGTCAAGGAATCTGAACACTTCTTTGAGTTCAGCATCAGCATGCTGAGCTGCTGAGATGTCCAAGGGGGAAAAGGGTTCAGGTTTCCTTCTAAAGGCTGCTATGTGTACAGATGCTCTAGCTTCTGGATGGTCCATCATCCAGGTGTCCCCCCCCCCGGGCCCCTTCCTTGGAAAGCGTGTTGCTGTATCATTGAAGGCATGATAGGGGTCATGTATGGAGTGAGCTTTAACTTTGTGTACATAGAGTTTGTGTGCAAACCTTTGGTCCAGTGAATGTATGTAGATTTTCAGTTCCTTGTGTTTCATTGGGCTGCCATCAGGTGAGAGGAAGGAGTTCTTCTGCCAGAAAGGGAGAAATCCTGTAAGAGAGCAACGAAACCAGTTAGAGTCTGTGAAGATGATAGTATCCTTGGTCCCATGCTGGATGAACCTGAGGGCGCAGACCACCGCTGCCATCTCAGAATACTGTGATGATGCCACACAGCAATGCTTAGAGATTTTAACAGTGTTACTATAGGGGTAAATCAGCAGTATACCCATTCCTGCAATTTGTTCTCCCTGGTAATAGGAAGCCGAACCATCTGTAAAAATATGACACAATGAGGTGTTCTCAAGTACTTGTGGCGTGACAGGGAGGAAAGGACCTGGATCTGGAAGATCAGGTGGTTGCAGTGTACAGTAATGGGGTTCTCCTTGGAAAATGAGTCCATGTGCCAGCATGGATGGAACTTTGGTTGGATGTACCTATATGTCTCTATCCTGGAGAAGGAGTGACCAGTGAGTCAGCCTAGTGTTAGAGAGTGACCCATCCTTCACTCTGTCTGATATCAGAAAGGTAGTTGGGGTGTGGTTTGTGTTAATGATTAGTGGAGAGTACCCAATGATATACAGGAAGTGCTTGACAGTCCAGTAGGTGGTCAGAGGGTTCCTTTCACAAAGGCTGTACTTCTGTTCTACTGGGGTCAAGAGCTGTGATGCTTATGCAATGGGTTTGAGAGTGCCATGAACATTCTGGGCCAGCACTGCTGACATAGCTATGTCAGAGATGGCACACTCCAGATGGAATGGTAGTGCTGGATTGGGGTTGACCAGAGCTGGAGCCGACGCCACAGCCTGTTTCAGTGACATCACAGCCTGGGTGTGTATGAGGACCCAAGTCCAGGGAATGTCCTTTTTCAATAACTCATACAGAGGAGCATCCTTCTGAGCAAAATCACAAATAAAATCTCTTGAGTAATTCACCATACCTAGAAACCTTCTAAGAGTTGCCACACTGGAGGGTAGTGAAACATAGAAACATAGAAGTTGATGGCAGATAAGGACCGCAAGGCCCATCCAGTCTGCCCATTTCTTTTTCTACCTTATAAATGTGCCATCGGCCTTTGCTCTGTCAGTGGCCTATCTATTCATACTCATTTGTATTGCTCCCTTATGCCTATCCCATGCCTGTTTGAAGCCCTGCACTGTATTCATAGCCACCACTTCTTGAGGTAGGCCATTCCATGCATCCACCACCTTTCTGTGAAAAAGAATTTCTCACATTCCCCTTAATCAGCCCCCTCTAATCTAATGCTGTGTCCTCTTGTCCTGCTATTTTTCTTATATTTAAACATGTTAGACTCTTTCACCTTGTTAATGCCCTTAAGGTGTTTGAATGCCTCGATCATATCACCTCTCTCCTTCCTTTGCTCAAGGGTATACATATTGAGCTCTGTTAATCTGTCCTCATATGTCTTCTGATGCAGTCTCTGCACCATTTTGGTTGCCCTTCTCTGGACTGCCTCAATTTGGTTAATGTCTTTGTGAAGGTGTGGCCTCCAATACTGCACGCAGTACTCCAGATGGGGCCTAATCAGTGTCTTGTAAAGAGGGATTATTACCTCCCTCTTACGACTTACCTACTACTTTAGAGGTCTGCTTGGATGATTTCAGGTCATCAGTGATGATGATGCCTAAGTCTCTTTCTTCCTTTGTGACTGCTAGCAACTCCCTCCCAGCCTATAGGTGGCTTCAGGGTTTTCTTCCCTATGTGCATGATCTTGCACTTCTTTGCATTAAATCCCAGTTGCCACTCTTCTGACCATTTGCTAGTTTATCCAGATCTCTTCTCATTCTGCCCACCCCATCTGGATAATCTACTCTGTTGCAGATCTTGGTGTCATCTGCAGATAGACAAACCTTACCCTCTAGTCCATCTGCAAGGTCACTAATGAAGATGTTGAAGAGGACTGGCCCCAGGACTGATCCCTGAGGTACCCACTTGTGACTTGCATCTCTTCTGACTGTATACCATTTACCACACTCTCTGTTTTCTGTCCATCAACCAGTTTGCCACCCAGTTGACCAACTTCTGCCACCCGAGCCTACCAGCTTATTTATCAATCTTCTATGTGGAACAGTGTCACAAGCTTTGCTGAAGTCAAGGTAGGCGACATCAACTGCTCCCCTGGTCCACCACTCTGGTTACCCAGTCAAAGAAATCTATGAGATTAGCTTGACAGGACCTTCCTTTGTAAACCCATGCTGTCTTGGATCCTGTGCCCTATGGATTCCAGGTGTTGCACTATCCTTTCCTTAAGGAGTGCCTCCATAATCTTGCCCACTACTGAGGTAAGACTGACTGGTCTGTAGTTCCCTGCCTCCTCCCTGCTACCACTCTTGTGGAGCGGGATCACATGAGCCCTTCTCCAATCTTCTGGGACCTCTCCTGTGCTCAGAGACTCACTAAACAGTTTTGCTAATGGCTCTGCTAGTTCCACCTTTAGCTCCTTAAGTACCCTGGGATGTATGCCATCAGGTCCCATTGTCTTATCCACCCTGAGCTTAGCAAGCTCTTGTAGGACCCTTTCTTTTGTGAAGGGAGTAGTGCTCACCCCCCCCCATGTCCATGGTGCTGAGCTGTGGGCCCTGCCCTACCTTCTCTTCAGTAAATACTGAGCAAAAGTATCTATTTAGGATAGATGCTGTTACATGGTCCTCCTCCTCACATGCTCCCTTTTCTCCATTAAGCTTAGCAATACCTCTGGACTTTCTCCTTTCTCCAATGTATCTATAGAAAGTCTTGTCACCTTCTTTTACTGTTTGTGCTAGTGTTTCCTCAGTTTGGGACTTTGTCTGCCTTACTGCCTTCCCTGCTTCCCTTAGGGCAGTTTGGTATGCCTCTCTATCTTCATCCCGCTGTGTTCCCTTATATTTCCTGAAGGCCAGCCTTTTGGCTCTGACCTTTTCTGCCACTGTATTTGAGAATCAAAGTGGTTTCCTTCTTCTTTTGTACTTCCTTTTCTGTCTAACACAATGGGATGTTGCTTCAAGTATTGCATCCTTAATGCTTGCCCACTTTGCCTGTACCCTCTCACCTGTGTTTCTTTTTGCCAGGGCTAGCTTAACTCTGTTGGCCATATTATCAAAGTCAGCTCCTCTGAAGTCCCATATTTTTGCCTTGGAATGGGATGATTTAGATGTAGTAGCCAAATTGAACCATACCACGTGATGGTCACTGGCCTTCTACCTGGAGATCTGTGATCCCTTCCTTGTTAGTTAGTACTAGATCTAGGATAGCCCTGTCTCTTGTGGGTTGTTGTACCAGTTGTTTGAGGCCCTCCCCCTGCAGGGAATCCACTATGTGTCTAGTTCTGGCAGATGTTCCTGCTGGTATTGACCAATCTGTATCCGGCATGTTGAAGTCTCCCATTATCAGAACCTCCCCTTTAGCTGTCATGTTTTGTATATCTTCTAACAGTAATGTATCTATGTCCTCCCCTGGTCTGGGGGCCTGTAGACAACCCCAGTTCTTATGGCTGTCCCATTTCCTGTTTCCAGGGTGACCCACAGTTCTTCTGGCTCCTTATGTATTCTGAATTTCTGTAGCTTTGATATTTTCATTGACATACAGGGCCACTCCCTCCCCCTTTTGCACCTCTGTCTCTTCTGAACAATACACAGCCAGGTACTGAAGTCTCCCAAGTGGTTACTGGTAAACCACGTCTCACTAATTGCTACTATGTCCAGTTTAGCCTCTGACATTATTGCCTGCAGGTCTGGGATCTTATTCCCAGGCTGTGAGCATTTGTGTACATGATTTTCCATTGGCCAGATTTTGGTGTGTTAGTTGTTGGGTGAGGTTTGGCATTACCCTGTGCATCGTATGGGAGACAAACCTTTTTCTTACCTGGTGATGCAAATGAACTGCAAACATGCTGAATCCCTGTTTTGACCAGTAGCTGAGGGGAGGTGTTCTTCCCATTCGATGTATGGGTGCTGCACCCTCTCCCCATTTGCTAGTTTAAATATTCTGCAAAGATGTCAAACTTCTGCCCCAATGCACTGACTCCTCCTTAGTCAGATGCAGTCCATCAAATTTAAAGAACTTTCACTCCCAGAACTGTTGCCAGTTCCTACAAATCTGTGTCCTTTTCCTGGCACCAGACCTTGAGCCACATGTTTAGCTCCCTATCTCCCTTCTCTGACCTTCTGTCCATCTGCCCCCCTCTTCCAGACTGGTAGGATCTCAGAGAAGGAGATGCTGGACGAAATGGATGATAGTTTGTCACCCAGCCTGGTCAGGTGTTCTTTGGTCTCCACAACTGACCGGCTGGTGAGATCGTAGTCCCTATGTGTACTAGGACATCAGTGTTTTCTCCTGCTTTGTGAACAATTTTAGTAACGGTCAGTGTCTCTCCATGCTGATGTACCTGGGAGACATCTGACCATTACCCCTGGCTGGAGATGGGTATCAACTCCCCGAATCATGGAGTCTCCTATGATCAGAAGTTTTTTGGATTTCCTTTTTGCTTTTTTCATTTTGGTTCCTGATTTGGGTGAGTTTTGTTGTACTACCTCCTGTGCCACAGTGTCCTGCTCTGCAGTGTCTTCTGCCTCTTTGTTTGATTTCAGAGATAGAGGCAGATACCTGTTTGTTGTGTTTATATGGTTTTTGTAGGTAATATGTTGGAGAGCAGAGAGTGATGGAGCACCCGATTTGCCCCTCCTGACCACCTGCCAACCTCCTGGTCCAACTACCCTCTGCAGCCGAGGTTTTTCTGTTGGATGCTGGGGAAATGGCGGTGGTTCTTATAATGTATTTCCTCTTGAATATGAAATTTGAGGCGTGCAATCTCTGCCCATGCTGCCTGGAGCTGAGCCGTAAGATCTCCAGTGGCCCAGCATGTAGGACAGTGTCCTAAATCCTGTAAGACTGTCCTTCTGCAAAATTGTTCCACAGTACCTGCAGTTAATGATATCCATTCCAGATAAGTTGCTGGGTTTATAACCTAGTCAGAGTAATTAGAAGGAAAAAAATGCAAGTAATGGTTTGATTGTGTTTTGTTTTTGTTTAACTTGTTATAACAAGTTAAATTACTAGTGCCCCTGTAAATAAGCTCACCTTGTGGATGCCCCACTGATCCGCCCCTTCCTGTTCTGCCACAGGAAATGTCACAACTGTGGTGCCCTATAAAAGGAGTGTAGTGTGGGGTGGTTGGGGATGGGGGTGGGTGGCTGGGCCCTTCCCCTGACGAAAAAGAAGAACCACTGACAAAAGAACAAGGCGGTAAGAGCAGAAACAATCAGTCAACAACAAATGCAGTAACCCTGAAAGCTTATCCTAATGTTAGATAAAACTGTAAAACCTGTAAAGCACCACCTGTAATAATTTCAGAGAAGATATTCACTGTAAGAAACACTTTGCTAGAGAGAAAAATAAAGCAATGAAATGTTAGCAACAAACAGTAGCAATCCCTGTGAGTAAAAAATAAAAACAACACCACACAGTAAATCTGCTTAGCCAAAAGAAGTCTTAATCCTTTTCCCTTGCTCTGGTAAGGTTCTCTACTCTGCCTTTCAAGCAGTCTTGGAAGGAAAGAGCTCAGGTAAAGCTAGGTGCCTTGGCCAGCAAACCAAGTCTTCCAATGGCAAGTCTTGCAGTCCTTGTACCTTCTTCCAGGCAGGGCTTCACCCTTGATCAGTTTTTCTCAGACCCAGAAAGAGTACCTCTTTCTGACATAATTGTGCTTTTGCTGGATTACATTTGAGGCCTGCTCTCTGGATGAGAGTCAGTAGTTCGTCCAAGAGATCCAAGTGTTGTTCCTGTGTGGCAGTTGTTAACAGTAGGTCATCCACATACTGCAAGAGACACTGGGAGGTAGAGAAACCATCAAGGGCATCCATCATGTGCAGATGGAACAGGGAAGGGCTGTCATGGAATCCCTGTGATAAGCAGGTCCACGTGTACTGTCTAGCTTCAAAGGTGAAGGCAAACTTATATTGAATCTTAAGGGCCAATGGTAGTGACCAAAAACCATTGGAGATGTCCAGGGCACTGAACCACTTTTGGTCAGGGGTCAAAAGTCGCAGCACATCAGGTGCTGAGGCCACAGTTGGAGCGCAACAGGGGGTGACCTGGTTCAGTCTCCTGTAGTCGATAGTAAGTCTCCAGGCACCTGTGGGTTTCTTCACAGGCCACACTGGGAAGTTAGCAGTACAAACACATGTTCTGGTTACACCTTGGTTGAGGAGGGATTTTATTGTTTCTCTAAGAGAAGGCAAGACATCAGGTAGGAAAGGATATTGCCTTTGCCTCTCATGTGCTGGGCCGGGCATTTTGATGACAATGTGCATTCTGCCACAGTCATGTTTGTTGGCAGCAAATGCCTCCAGATGTCTTTGTAGAATGGGGAGGAGCTTCAGAAAGAGTTCATGGTTCTTGAACAAATCTATGACGTCATACTCTTTATTGTTGGCAGATACTGTTGCCACCATCTGTGAATCAGGGATCAAAATGGTATGATACTGGCCCTGAATCGGGATCAGTAGCATGTAGTTGGAAGGTGTATGAGGCCTTCAGGTGTCCTAACTCTACAGGCAAAGATAGAGAATGGTATGCAGGCACCCTAGTACTATCTACTCCTGACATGTTGGTTCTCTGCCCGGTGGACCAAGGAGATGTGTCTGGGTGATCATCATGTAATACAGACACAGCTGCACCTGTATCCAGTAGCACTGTAAGTAGGCAGCCCCTGACCTTGGCCTCGGTGCAGGGCCTTCCATTTGTATCCAAGACCAGCTTGTTTACAATCCGGACTGGGGCCTGTAATTGTCAACCTGTACTAGAGGAAGCATGGAGAGGTTGGGCCTGGCTCCTGTAAACCACTTCACCATGCTGCACTGATGCTATATAGGGAGGTGCTTCTGGGTTCAGGCCTGTTTGGGCCTGAGAGCCTGTACTTCCAGTATCACCATGGCCCATTGGGGCCTGGGTTCCTGGTTGTATGGCTGCAAGGGCCTGAGCGGGAACAGCATCCGCTACAGAATGCACTTGCCCTAGGAGCTCTCTGAACATCTGGTTTTCTTTGGCTCTCTCTCTATACGAAGGGCCTGTTCTTTGCTGTTGTTTACCCTTGTGATTCTTATGGTGCTTCTTATTCTTATGGTAATTCCGGTTCCCACCCCACTGTTGTTGCTGCTGCTGCTGCCGTTGTTGTTGGGCCTGCCCTTCCACTGTGTAGTGTGTTGTAGCCTCTGGGGTAGGCTCCACTGCAGCTACTTTCTTGGATCTGGAACCCAGATCATGGATGTAGAGTTGATAAACTCTTTTGGTTTTCCGGAGAATGTCAGCAAACTGTTCCATGGTGGGATAAGTGGTTGGCTGTACTTTTTCTGTCACTGCAGGGATCATGTTCCTAAAAAACAAGGTCTTATACTTGATAAGATTTACATCCACAGCTTCTTGTGTGAGTTGTTTTCCTGCTCGGTAGGCTATCCAGAGTCTCTGGTGGTAAGTTGCTGGACTTTACTTTGCATTCTGTCTTACAGGGTATGCAAGCATCACTCTTACTATACCTGGGCTGTGTGCAGAAATGAGTTCAGCTGCAAATTCATCAAAGGTGGCATTGCCAGCCTGGCAGATAGCACTGGGGAGTTTGGCCCACACTCCCGGATTGATGGTCTGGCATAGAATTTGGATGTGGTAGTCCACAGCGAGACTAGGTATTTCACATTTGGCACGCACCTTTTCCAAGTGACAGCCGAGGCTGTTGGACTGCCTCATCCAACCAATACTGTCAGCTATTTGCTGAAGAGAGTAGGCCATTTGTAGGGGGTTAGTGGGACGATCAGGTGGAGGTGCATTGCCTCGGGCACCATCCAAGGCTGCCTGAGCTGCAGCCTCCACTACAGAATGGACTATGTCCTCCTGAGTGTCAGTTTCATGAATAAGATGACTAATTTGGTCTTTTAAAACTCACTTGTTCCTCTCCAGAATGGGCACACTATTTACTGCATTATCAATTATTTTCTCTATCTCCTGCCTGTCTTCCACATTAATAATGGCTACCAGTGGTGCCATTGGGACTAGGCCTGGGCCTGCTCCCTCACTATCATGGGGGTCCCCATGTTGGCGTCACCCATGATGGGCATCATAGCGTTAACGACGTATGACATGATGTGGGTGTAATGGGGATCCACCATGTTGTGGATGGTGGGGCGGGGCTCTGGGCCATAGTAGGTGTGTGACTGGGCATTGTATTGAGAGATGTCATCTTCTAAGATCTCCCCTTCAGATGACGTGGTTAAAGCAGGGGCTACGCCTCCCATCGCCTTAACTTATCCAGCCAGAACATCTCACTGAAGGTGCAGTTTCACCATCTCAGATTCACATTCTGCATGACTCACATCTGCAACATTCATATCAACCTCTTCCTCCATTTGTTTCTACAGCACTCTGTACGCGGTGCTCAATTTGCGATTGTCCCTAGTAGCCACTTCTAAGTCATTACGTACCTGATTTATCTCATCCTGTAGCCCTCCCAACTCCCCACTCAACTGTTCATTTGCTCTGCTTAACAAATCATTCATATTCAAAGACTGTCCCTTGTCCTGTCACAAACGTTCACACTCCTGCTTCAACATACAAATTTCCTGCTCTCCTGCCTGTGCAGAATGATGCAAAAAGTGAATCCTTTCCATTTCGCATAGTTTGAAGTTCAGACTCTAAATTCTGCTGCAGTCTAACACATTCAGTTTCCTGCAAACCCATCTCTTGCTTAAGAGATGAGATTTGCAGCTCAGGGGTTCTAAACCTTACTTCAGAGGCTTCCAAAGCAGCATGTAGAGCCGTGACCAATAGCCCTTTAGCTTGACGATTATTGGCTGTTTGTCTTATCTCAGTGTACTGGATTGAGATCCCCAGTATAGGGTTTTCGGATTGACTTGCATCCCACGAGAAGTCAACCCAGCCTCCATGGGAGGTAAGGAATTTTGAGACATCGAGTCTCAGTTCTGTGCAGATATTTGATACGGTGGCCATTGTGTGGGAGGGAACGAAAATCAAACTGTGAAAAAGGTGCCATGCTGTGTATCAATCCACAGCAGGAGCACTTAATACACAGTCAGGCTACTGTGCACTTCTAAGCTTGCAATTCAAAACTGTCGTGGAGTGGGTCAAGTCAGCATCGATCACACCCAAAGAGCTGCCAGACTTTGCAAGGTGTTACAAATTGGTCAGAAAACGGGAGAGGTGATGTGGGAAGACACACCTACCATCTCTGTTGGGAAAGAAAAAGTTGTAAAGCAACAAGTGAAACTCTGCAAACACCAAATACTGCCTGCACGCGGTCGCCAATTGTCAGGAGGTCTAAACCGTACTCTCAGGTTCTTGGCAATATTGGGAATGCAAGGAATCACAGACATGTTGCATAAGAGTAATAAACTTGTTTATTACCACCAAAAAGGATAATTACAGTTGCCCTAAGCAGTTCTCACCAATATGAACCGGGATCCAATGCTAAGCATTCCCTATACCTCGAGGATTCTTTGTATGTCTTGGGGTCTCCGAGGTAGAAAACTTAATGTCTCACATTATATACCTATGATAATTACTATGGTTACTGTAAGGTAGAACCATTTCTAGTTACAGAGATGAGCCCTATTGGCTAAATTAGAGGTGGCTCCACAGTCCAAGATAACATTATACAATTTTGCAGTAGTCATCACTTCGTGAAACAAAAGATAACAGTTCTTACATAATTCATTGTAGTAGTACAAATCACCAAAAGGTGGCAAGGCCGACTTATATATCATAATCATTACAAGGACACTGGTGGCCTAACATCTTGTAAGCAAGAAATACATATATGTATTAGAAAGCAAAGTATATAACAATAACATGCATACTTATCCTGACATCTACTCTTGTATGGTAGATGCACTTAGCCCTATATGTTAGTATAACATATACCTAAATACTAGCTGTCTATGGTGTACCTCTGGGGGTGGCAATAAGGGTGCAGGGACCTCGTGTAACAAGATATAATGTAACTAAATGGGTCAGAGGTTCCCATAGTGTGTCGTCAATCCTGGATTTCTGTTCAGGGAATCTGTTTTGAATCAAGATGTTTAACAAGCTTAAAGGAGAAGTAAAGTTGGCAGGTCCTCTTAAAGTCTCAAAGCCCATGAAAAGATACAAATGAGGTATTGTTCTTACATGTAGGACATAGAAGCCTACAGGTATTCATAACTAAATCAGACATAAATTAAAACAAGGCAGCTGCCATGTCATTTTAAGTTGAGACAGGCAACATAGAAGCATAGACACTATCAACAGAATAAAGCCCCAGTGGTCCATCCAGTCTGTTATTTTCCTACCTAGAACTATGTGTGGCATGATGGTGACCTTGATTTAAAGATCTGATTGCCTCATTGCTTGATTTACATCCTTTTCCCAAGGTATCTCTTCCTTCTTCTTCATGTGGCTCTCAGTATTCTCATACATCTGTCCAACCCATGTTTACACCAAGTTGGCCTTGGCTTCAACCTGCCTTGGGTAGTTTATTCCATTCATCCACAACTGGCTCTATTAAAAATACTTTTCTTGCATCCATTTTGAACCTCTCACTAGCCTCCCCCTGTCCTGTAGTCTTTGAGCTCTCATTCCTCTTAAACAAGTCCTTGCAGTTGCTTATTGCTCAAAAAACTCTCAATAAAATTCCCATTTTCCCCCTCGCCTTTTGTTTGTGTACACTTCTGATGGTCTGCCTACCATTCACAGATAAACAGAAACATACAGCGTGATGGTGGTGGGCCACCAGTCTATCCAGTCTGCCCAACCCTAACTATTCCAAACAAATCCTATTACTTGTGTGATGGCCCTTATGTCCATCTGCCACTGCATTCAGATATTCTCATATGACTTTCCTTGCTGCCCCTGGGACATATTTGTGGCCCTCCTCTTTATGGCCTCTATGTGGTCGCTGTTCTTCTTGATCTGTGGACACAAGAACTGTGTGCAGTAGTCCTGGTGCAGCCTTACCAGGTACCTAAACAGGGAAGTATTATCTACTCTCTCCAACTGCTAAATATCCTTCCTAAACATCCCTGCATCCTGTTTGCCTTCCCATACACTTTGTTGCACTAAGCTGTGGATTTAGGCTGTGGGTAATGATTATGCATAGGTCTGCCTTTCTTGTTGTCTACAGTATCCTTAATCTAACCATTATGTAGAACATTTTATGCTTCTTTCTACGACTGTGTATCACTTTACAGTTTCTTGCATTGAACTTTAGCTGCTATAAACTAGACCACTTTTCAAGTTTTTTTAAGTTGCTTTTCATTTCTCTAACTCCATTCTCAGTGAGTGTGCTGCTGCAGATTTTAGTGTCATCACCAAAGAGGAAAACGTTTTGGTAGACTCCTTCTGTCATACAGTAGAAGCCACTTAATTAGGATGCCCTGGTGACTGCAGATTTGTCCTGATTAAGCACCCATCCCATTAATCAGAAGCACCTATTTTACAATGCAAATTACAGTTGTAGTCACACTTAACCTACCCTGATGCACCCTACCCATTTTGATCACTATCTTGTATTACTGTATCACACAGACTACTCATCAATGCCAGCAATTTATCTTATTTTTAACTTACAGCAAGAGACATTAGCTGTTGTGTTAGAGTGGGTCAGTGGGTGGATAAGCAAGTGTTAAACTTTGTTCAGGGTGGATCTCACAACTATTCTATTCGGAAAGGTTGGCGGGCAGGTTAGTGAGTGTTAAACTCTATTGAACGTGGCTCTCACAGCTGTTCTGTTTGAAAGGGTCGGTGGTGGGTTAGCAAGAGTTAAACTTGTCAGGGTTGGTCGCATGATCATCAACTGGACTGCTTGAACTTGTAAAGCTTTGGACATGGGCTACACTCATCAACTCCATGTTTTTAGTAAGTTTCTTTTTTAAAAACATGGCATCACCTGTTCTGCTTGGGACAGTTGGTGGGTGTGTCAGTGAGAGTTAAACTGTTTTTATTTTTATTTTATTTATTAAATTCTCGGATTACAAATACCTACAAATACCAAAAACTGTAGTCTGTTCAGATCCACAGAGAGAACAAGTAGGTGATAAGCAGCAAGGCACCAGAGCTAATGTAACAAGTGTGGTTAGTGAAGCCACCCTGACAGTCAGTTCAGCAGGTGAGAACAAGCAGCTAAGTGGGTTTAGATGGATTATAGAGACAGAATTGTCCCAATTAAATGGCTACCCCATCATGTTTGAGCAGCAACAGGCTTTATGGGAATGAATGTCCACTTAATCGGTGCCCAGCAGGATGTCCCAATAAAACAGATGTCCCAATTATCCATGTTCCAAATAAGTGACTTCTACTATATCACAAATTAAGAATTAAAGAACACTGATTGTAGAACCTGATGACTCCCCTGGGATCTGAACATGGCTCATTGGCTTCTGAACCCTCTGTATGCATCCAGTTTTTCTGCAGCAGGTCCAAAATGGTGATTTACATAGCACATTTTTCCACAGATGCACTGCGAGCTGCAGTGTGCATGAAACATCATGCATTGAATTTAGTGAAGGACTACTCACAGAACATGCCAACATCCATTGCAATGAGTATATGTTCAAAAATACATTGTCATCAGTATAAAGGCAGAGATAAATGGGTACTAACTTTCTGACTTTACACTCCACTGGTTTCAGGCAGCTGGCGGTGCAACTCGAGAATCCTGCTGTGCAGACAACCCTTAGAGAAATAGGAGGTGAGCTAGCCTGGGAGTAAGAGAAAGGTTTCAGAAAAAAAGGCACTCAAATAATTTTGTTGGTGGACATGGAATGCAGTTCCTTTGATTTCCTGCCCACTTTAATCCTTGTGTACATTAAAGATATTTTTCTTACAGTAGCTGGCCTATTTTCACAGTAGTAGTGGTACTGCTTATGATGCCAGTAACCAGGATATGGAAGTGAGACCTGATCATTGGGGGCCAGCCAGGGGGCAGCATTACTCTGCTACAGTACCACCACCTGCCTGATCACAGGTGGTGGTGCAAGCATGAGTGCAGGCTGAAGCACATGTGCTTGATGGGCATAGCTGCCATGGCAACCACTCATGGTTCCAAATAATGATGTGGGGAGCAACTAAAAGGTAAATTCCTACAGCTGCAGTAATATGAGGACTCTGGCCTTTGCAGGTCCTGCACAGGCTGAGGCTAATGGGATTGGCATCTCAGTCACTCCTACCTCCAGGATTTGTCCCCTGGACATGGAGGGAGGGGAGGCCATGGTCTCCTGGTTGTGCAAGATGGTGGTGTGACAGGGCTTGAAGGCAGTGGATGATAGCCAGACTGGGACTACCCACAGTGGGCCAGCTAGCAGAGAAAAATAGAACTGATTAAAAAAAAGATGTTTTTTTCTCCCAGACTGCAGTCCCTTTTGGACAGAGAGGAAACTAGAAAAATTGAATATTTATTGTCAAAAGGGATGTCAGTAAAGAAAGCTAAATACAAAACAGTATCATTGTTATCAAGTTTCACTTGAGACCATACAGAGTTATAAATTAAATTAGGGTAATGGGTGGGATTGTGGGCAGTTTAATGTGGGTGTAGGCCTGCAGGATCCATGTTTAGACAGCGAGCAGAGATGGTGGCAGAAAATTTTTCTTTCTTTGGCACTGGGTGGGATTATTAGAAGTTAAATGTGGGGGCAGGTGTACAATGCCCTCACCTGGCTTTCGTAGGACAGTTACTAAACTGAAGATTTTGGAGAGGGGCTATCCCTACTGTGTCTCCTCTCCTGCTATCCATCCCCATCTGCCTTACTTCACTGCCTCTGCTGGTCTTCCTAAAGGTATCCAGAAATTATCAGATGTTTGTCACAATAGCAGTACAGTCCTGCAGAATTATTTGCAAAGCCTGGGCCAGTCCTCAGCAACAGGTGGTCCAGGCCCCAGCGGCCTTTATATTTAATCAATGCCAGTGAGAGTAGGTCAAGCCCTGCCAGACATTTTATTTAATATCACCAGCAGTGGTGGGGTCTGCTTTGATGTATGGGGGGGGGAGACACAGGAAAGAAAATGTCACTGAGTGGCTTCAGATAATTCAAGAACTGCTGATATGTATGAAGAGATGCTGGCACTAGAGGTCAAGTGCCATTGAGCAGCCTAAGATAGATTTGATATCATGTGTGTGTAAAAAGGAAGTGGAAAATGCTGCAGAGTGGTTTCTTTTCAGACCATGGGAGGGCTGCTTGTTCTTGGCCCATGCTGACACCACACCAGACAGCCAGTCTCCACTGGACTTAAAGCACTGCCATAGTTTGGGGTTCACTACAGTTTATAAGGATCAATTCATAAAGAAAGTGTGTGGATTTGACAATGCTGTGAATATGTTGTTAGGATTGTAAGCAAGTGTAACCCCCAGGGGGCACTATCCCAAGGGCTACTACCCCTGCCTGACTTGCCACTAACAGGTTGAGGGGCCTGGATCTGATGGCGGGTGTCTCCACCCAGAGGTCGGGGTTAAGACAGTCTGATATGACTTGGTCACAGCCCTCTGGGTCATGCAACCCCCCTTTCTTCCCACTAGTGGCCCACACAGGTCAATCACAGTACCCTTGCAATATACACTTACCCCCAGGCTTGGTTAAATCAGCTGGCTCTGGGGACCCCCTGTAAAGTAACATGCAATTAGACAATAATCTCCTGTACAGTAATTCAACATAGACACACAGGTCAGTCAGTATACCTTTGCAAAACAACTAATCTGATTTATTTAGGGGGAGATAAAAAGGAAAGGGGGAAATCAGGTTAATTAGCTTACCACTCTAATATATATATGTATATGTATATATCTAGGGCACTGTGCACTGGCCTAACCTATAAGTCACAGTCTCTGGGTACCCAGGCAATAGAAGGCTAGCCTCTCGATGCAGTTGGTTGGGGTCCTGATGCAGAAAACAAGCATTTGATTCCTAAGTGGATTAAGTAGAGCCAGCAGGCTCAGTTCGTGTAGCCAGTAAAGCAGCCAGACAAATCTTGCCCTCACTATGAACATCTGACAGAGAGCTACCCTGATTTAGTACTCACAACTCTCGCAGAAAGATCGCTGTCACACCACTCGCAGGACTGAGCCTGGAATTCAAACACTTCTCCACACATTTACATGAAGAGCAGAGGGGTACCATACCAGGCAGCTGCTGTATAATCCCAATCACTTTCACTACAGAACACCAGGCCCAAACGACGCAGCTTCACTTGTCCTGACAGATCGAGAGCGATTGAAGCAGATTCTCCAGTCCTCTACAGGATGAGCCTGATAGGTAGCTGCACTTTTGCACAGCCTCCTCTGACCGCTGCCTAGCGGATTTAGTCCGACACTTGCTGGCATTCACTCCACCAAAATCTGGCCTTCCACATGCGCTTCCCATGTGAAAGCTCAACAGCGCAGGAGCCCAGAGCTCCTTCCTCGCTCACAACCACAACGACTCTGCCCCTTGGCAGTTTGGGCAAGGACTCTCAGTTCAGGTGCCACCCGATCCCATTGGTGGGCTGCAGATGCCAGTCACTTATTTCGACCCCCCATTGGTGCAAAAAAGACACCGGGGTCCAGAACTCCATGTCCCAGAATTACTGACTGTGTCCCCCCATGGCCAGCCAGCTCCAAAATGAGTCCTGATTCTGGTTGGCTCAAATGATCTCCATTTTAGCGTCCCCCCTTTCACAATTGGCCCATCTCAACAGTCCAGGTCCAAAATGGAGGGGCCAAACACACAGAGTCCCAGCTGCAATAAAAGCAGGTTAAACAAACTGTAATTTCACTAATACTTTAACTGATCACAGACAAACAGTTACATCTGTCAGATGGGCTCCCGTTGCGCTTCCAGCAACTACCCAATGGAGCGATTACACCACAGCTCAGGCTGGATTCAAGCAGGGAAACACCAACCGCCCCCATACAATCTCACCACTGGAGCCTGTGGGCAGGCAGCTCTTAAACAGACAGTTCTGAAGGCTTTAAAAGCACTCACAACAGCCGCATTTTGGCGCCATTGGCCGAACACCAGCTAGGCAAGGAGCTATTAAGCAGCTCCGGGAAAGCTTTTAGGCACCCCCATGTGTAGGGCAGTTACACCCTTCCTGGCCTGGAAAGAACTTGGCATCCACGTCAAGTAGTTACCCTTAAACCACTTTTAGGCAAAACAGTTTAAACTGACAGCACATCAGACCCTTGGTTACATACATTGGTACTGTAAAACACAGTTCACTATTGGTTATACAACATTACACATACAGACAACCTTCTTCTTTTATAAATCAGGTCATTACCTCCTGCCCATGACATTTGTATAGAGGGAGCCCTTCCCTATCAGCTATGTGTAGGCTAAATGGGTCAGGGACACCATACTCAGAGCGCGATACTAACAGTTGAGAATCCTTTCCCAGGGTCAGTTTAGGCAAGGAGCTCAGGAACACGTACACCCCTTTATGGACCACATTCAGAGGCAGATCCACAGGCTGGCCCAGGGACTCATAACTCAACCTCACTACAGGCCGTACTTCTTGGCCAGTCCATCTAGGAGTTTCGGATAAACTCTCAGCGGGTTCTAACACCCTCTCAGCCCCACTGGGATGGGTTGGGGAAACCACTACAGGAGGAGGAGACCCAGAGTCCATAGTACCTTCAGGGCCTAGTTCTACCATTTCTGAGCTCGCAGCATTTGGGTCAGCAGGGGAAATCTCTGGTACTGGCAAGGAACCATCAGGGCACTCAAAATATTCTTCAGGTTCTAGCATATCACTAGCTTGCTCCCATACATCACTTCCTTCCTCTGAAAAGTCAGATAGCTCAGCCAGGCCAGACAGTTCAGCCAGGCTCAAAGATCCGCCTCTTCAGCTTTGATGCCACTTACTGCATTCTCTGGGAGCACTGGCTCCAGAGACAAAGCTGGGGGCTCAGACAGTCCAGGAATCCCAACTTCGTCCCCAGAGTTAATTAGGGGATTGCCCCTAAACAGTTGGCTCAGTTCATAAGAGGGTTAGTACTCAATATTATTCTCACTGTCCTCAGAAGCAGACTGTTGATCAACTTCATCAGAGGGGGGTGGAGAAAGTCTCTTTAGTTTGATTTCTGAGGAGTCAACCAATCTTGTTTTTTTCTTGGCAGCAGCTCTAGTGATAGGCCCGGGGGGGAGGGGCATTGGGAGGTTCAGTTTCTATCAGAATTTGTCTGATTGGCAGCAGTTGATTTCTGTGTATAGTCTTCACATCTTTTGAATTGTTTTCGGGCTGCACTTTATATACAGGTAAATCTTCCAATTTTCCCACAACAATATGGGGAAGGTGATGCCATCTGTCAGCAATCTTATGTTTGCCATGCAGTCCCAAATTCCTCAATAGCACTCTGTCCCCTTATCTCAGTTCCATTGCTTTCACCTTTTTATCATACCTTTCCTTATTGGCCAGGTTTCACTTAGCAGCCATGGTCTGGGCTAGTTGGTAGGCATGGTTGAGTTGGGCTTTCAACTTTTGCACATACTGTAGATGATTAGCCACCTGAACCCCTTCAGGAGAAACTCAGAAACAAACATCTACTGGCAATCTAGCTTCCCTTCCAAACATCAGTCTATATGGGGAAAACCCAGTGGCAGCACTTTTGGTGGAGTTATAGGCATGTACCGAGGCGCTGATCTGCTGGCTCCATCTAGGTTTGTCTTTAGGGTGCAGTGTGCCCAACATATCGAGCAAGGTGCGGTTGAAACTTTCAGGTTGAGGATCGCCCTGGGGATGGTACCGAGTGGTTCTTGACTTCCGTACCCCCCACAAGGATAGCATTTCTTTAATCAGACAGCTTTCAAAATCTCTCCCCTGATCGGAATTAATTCGCTGGGGCGCCCCATAGTGAACAAAGAAATTCTCAACAAGGACTTTAGCCACCGTGGTTGCTTTCCGATCTTTAGTAGGGAAAGCCTGTGCATACCGGGTGAAATGATCAGTAACTACCAATATATTGCTGATGTTCTTCAGATCTGGTTCTAAACTCAGGAAATCAATGCAAACCAGTTCCATAGGGGCACTAGTAGTGATGTTGACCGGGGGCAACCCTCTGAGGCAGGGCCTTTCTTTGTAAGCATCGGTCACAGGTCCTGATATACTGCTGCATGTCAGCACTCATTTTGGGCTAATAAAATCGAGACCGCACTAAGTCAAGGGTTCGGTCTATGCCGAGATGTCCCATGTGATTATGTAGGGACCTCAACACCAGTTCTCTAAAAGCAGTGGGCAACACCAGTTGTTGTTTGACTACTCGCCCCTCTTCGCCCATGGTCTCCCTGTATAATTGTCTATTAATCAGTTTCAACTTTGGTCCTTCTTTGTACAGCAGCGCAGTTCTCAGGTCAGTGGAACCCAATTTTGACACATCTCTCCCTCTCTGCAGAGCTTCCAAGACAGGGTTTATCATGGGATCTTGGGATTGAGCCCGTTGGAGGCTATCATTATTGAATTGGGGCAGCGCACTAGTGTCTAATGCAGAAAAATGACAGTAAGCAGCAGGTAAGCAGTTCTCAGATGGCCCCAAGAAGTCCACCATGCAGTCCACAGCATCAGGAGACACCTGTTCCTCCTTGTCAAATTTTTGGTAAAGGGCTCTTATGTCAGGTTCTGATAACCAGACCCAATCAACTCGGGACATGGGCCTCCGGGAGAGGGCATTAGCATCTATATGGTTCAGGCCTGCTCCATATTCAACAGCATAGTTGTAGGTTGACAATGTGGAGAGCCGCCTATGGCCAGTGGCATCCAGCTTAGCTGAGGTCTGCACATACGTCAGGAGATTATTATCAGTCTTCACCAATATCTTAGCTCCATACAAGTAGTCATGAAATTGATCAACAATGGCCCACTTCAGAGCCAGGAACTCTAGTTTGTGCACTGGGTAGTTCTTTTCTGCAGGAGTCAAGCTTCTGCTTGCAAAAGCTACAGGTCTTAGATCGTTTGGGTGCTCTTAATACAGTACGGCCCCCAATCCTTGCAGACTGGCGTCAGTATGAAGAACATAGGGTTTGGCAGGGTCAGCATAGGCCAGTACTGGGGCATGAGTAAGTTGATATATGATGTCATGGAAAGCTTCCTCACAATCAGCAGTCCAGCGGGTGCCAAACATATCATTTGGGTGGAAATTATTTCTTCCAGTCCCAGACGGTACAGTCTTCTTATACTTTTTATGGGTTGGGGGATATCCCTGCATAAGGTTAAGCAGAGGGCGGATCACCTGAGAGTAGTCTTTGATAAATTGTCTGTAATACCCACAAAACCCCAGGAATCATTGCAGCTCCTTCAAATTCTTTGGTTGGGGCCAAGTAGTCAAAGCTTCTACTTTGCTGGGGTCAGTCTCTATGCCTTCAGTGGATACTATTTGCCCCACATATTTTAAGAAGGTTTGAAAGAATTGGCACTTATCTATAGACAATTTGAGACCAAAATCTTCCAGTCGATCCAGGACTTTGAACAACCTGCTTTCATGTTCTTCTAAGGAGCTGCCAAACACTATGACATCATCTAGGTAAACCAAACATTCGAGCAAATTCATGTCCCCCACAGCACACTCCATCAAATGCTGGAAAGTAGTAGGGGCACCTAAAATTCCTTGTGGCATCCGCATAAACTCGTAGAAGCCTAGTGGGGCAAATGAAAGCAGTCTTTTCTCGATCCTCCAGAGCCATTGGGATCTGGTAGTACCCACTGCGGAGGTCTAACACAGAGAACCATTTACTGCCATTTAGACAGTCCAAGGCGTCCTGGATGCATGGCATGGTATACTGGTCTGGTATGGTCCGCCGGTTTAAAGTACGGTAATCCACACACATCCGGACAGCTCCATTCTTTTTTCTCACTACCACAATAGGTGAGGCGTAGGGGCTCCTGGATTCTTGTATCACCCCAGCGGCGAGCATCTCCTGAAGGTGTCGCCTTACATCATCTATATCAGCAGGGGCTAGGCATCGAGATCGCTCACAGAAAGGTCGCTCATCCTGTAGCCGGATGTGATGCTCAGTCCCTTGCACATATCCTACATCCCATTCCTTCAAGGAAAACACCTGTTCCCTCTGGGTGAGCCTTTCACTGATCCTTTTCTTCCATTCTGCTGGTAGTGGGGAATCACTGAAATCAAACAGCTCAGGGGTCACTTGGTGACCTCTCCTGGGAGTCTTATTGTGGGGCAGAACAGCAGTATCGGCACAGTGCACTGTGCCCAGGGTGCAACCCTGTTTCACTCAAATCTCTCAATCAGATACATTATGCACTTGAACCATTACTCTCCTGGCAAAGGCATGGGTTCTAGCAGGTAAGATACTGGGTTTAACCAGCAACCTCTCTGGCAACTTTCCCTCACCTGGTGCATCCAGCATCAATATCTTATTCTTAACATCCTTTTTAATCTGGACTTCCACCTGCAAAACACACTGGGCATTTGGGGCTAGTAGTAATGGTTCTGGATCCTTCTTCCAGATGACACCCACCGGGCCTTTGGGTTCTGCCTGCTGGCCTTTGTCTGAGTCTCATAGGCCTTCTGAATCAAGGCGGGTATTCTGAGAGCTCGTCCAGTCCTGGACATCTGTTTTTCAGAGCAAAGCTGTGCTAAGCGACCAAACATGTGAGCATTGGTTCCAATTAACAAGGGCACCCCATCATACAGTCCAGTGGGGGGACACACTAGGCCAAGGTTTCACTTGTTCAGCCACCCCAGCCACAGAAGTAGGAAAAGACAACCAGATCCGGATATACCCAGAATAGGGGTAGGCCTTATCGCTCAGCCCCCAAACATGTAGTCCATCCAAAGGCTGCAGAGGCACCTCAGGCAAGTGTTTCTGATACCAGTCCTGGAACATAATGGTCACCTGGGAGCCACTGTCCAACACAGCCCAGGTGGGTACTCCATTCACTCTCACGGTGGTCTCCATTGAGGGCCCCACCACATCAGACCATTCGGGAGGGTGGGGCTTTGGAGGTTGCTTGGGCATTGGCCCTGGTCACAAAACTCTTCTGAGGAGGCCCTTCTGGTGGTCTGGTATAGGCCTTGTGATGCCAGGTGACTAGCCTGCTGTTGACCCTCCTTAAATTCTCTGGTAACTGGCACTCAGTCTGAAAGTGTCCATCCTCCCCACAACCGTAACAGAACTTAGTATCTTGGGGGTCTTTGTTGGGAGGGAGATATCTCACCTGCCGGGGGTGTCAGGGGTTCTGGAGGGCTCCTCTTGACTAGGTCATTTATTTCTAGATAACTCAGATTCCCCAGACTTGACAGGGTGGTCAGCAGTTTGCTTCAAGTCCCTCACCATTTCTCATAAATCTCTAATCTCAGCCCTCAAATCACTTTCTACCTGGGGATCAGAGGAAACAGCATGCCTCCCCACTCCTCCTTGGGCCTCTGGGGGTACAGGAAAAGCATCAGGCCCCTGGTTCAGCCCCCTTTAGGGATGGGTCTCATCTGGTTCACTGGAATCAGGGGTCTGGCATAGATTCACAGCTCCCACATAGGGTTCCCACCCCTCTTCATCAGTCTCTACTTCTCGAATCTCCCTCATCAATTGACAGTATTCGGGAGGGGCAGCCCGTTGGTCATCTAACTTAAGTTTTAACGATATCACACTGGAAAACCTAGCAGATTTCAAAATATGATCCAGCTGGACCTGGTTCAAGGCTGTGGCAGTTACCCCCCCCTTTTCGATAAGCTTTTTGCAATGCCCTTTCCACCCTGGTGACAAAGGCTGACAATTTATCATTCCTCCATTGTTTGGTGGACTTGAACTTCCATAATAAGTCTTCCCCAGTTTCTGTACTCCCAAACACCCCTTCTAAGGCAGAAAGGTACTCTACTGCAGTGACTTCAGGACTAGTAGCTCGCAAGAAAAGAATGGCTTCCAAAGCTGGGCCCCTCAGGCTCTCCATCAGTCTCTTTCATTTCTCTCCCTCAGAGCACTGCCACTCTTGGACTAGAGGGGTAGCATAGTCCATCCAAGCCTCCAAATCATCTTCCCTCGAGGGTACAGGCACAGTACCAGAAAAAAGTTTTAGTCTATGATAGGAGTCTAGCTGTATAGAGGGAACAACTAGGGGAGGTGAAGCCAGAATAGAACTCTAGGGGAGCCCGGGAGAGGTACCTGGGGAGGTTTGGGGGTGGGTTCACTAGAAAGGTCCAGTGCCTGCATTAACTCCTGGGTAGTCCTCCCTTCCACAGCTAGCAATTTAAGCAGTTTATCTTTAAAGCTATTAGTCTTGGGGGAACCCCCTGTGGTAACTGACCCACTGCGGATGTGAATGACCCTCCACCCCTGTTGGACACCTTCCGGGTAAATCACTGGGGGTACCCTCTCGAGGTCTATGACTATACTACATAAGAGTAGCACTTGCAAGGTCTGGTCGAGTAGATCAGCCATACGCCCCTTCACCTCTACCTTGCCTAAACATTTAACATGTTCCACTGCAGAAACAAGGTTAGCGTTCTTGTCCCCAGAGGTACATCCAGTAGTAACACAATTTTCTGGGAATCCAACTCTTTGGCTTCACCCCACCACATCAGTTTATGCACCATTGTCTTAACAGGGTCCAACTTAATCTTAGTCATGATATCCCCCTCCAGTTTTTCCTTTAGTTTGGCCATGTTGAGGTACTTCATCTACTCAGCCACTAGGGGATGCTAATCCCAGCGGTGCCTCCAAAATGTAACCCCCAGGGGGCGCTATCCCAAAGGCTACTACCCCTGTCTGACTTGCCGCTAACAGGTTGAGGGGCCTGGATCCAATGGTGGGTGCCTCCACCCAGAGGTCGAGGTTAAGACAGTCTGATATGACTTGGTCACAGCCCTCTGGGTCATGCAACCCCCTTTTCTACCCACTAGTGGCCCACACAGGTCAATCACAGTACCCTTGCAATATACACTTACCCCCAGGCTTGGTTCAATCAGCTGGCTCTGGGGACCCCCTGTAAAGTAAGATGCAATTAGACAATAACCACCTGTACAGTAATTCAACATAGACACACAGGTCAGTCAGTATACCTTTGCAAAACAATAATCTGATTTATTTAGGGGGAGATAACAAGGAACGGGGAAATCAGGTTAATTAGCTTACCATTCTAATATATATATGTATATGTATATATCTAGGGCACTGTGCACAGGCCTAACCTATAAGTCACAGTCTCTGGGTACCCAGGCAATAGAAGGCTAGCCTCTTGATGCAGTTGGTTGGGGCCCTGATGCAGAAAACAAGCATTTGATTCCTAAGAGGATTAAGTAGAGCCAGCAGGCTCAGTTCATGTAGCCAGTAAAGCAGCCAGACAAATCTTGCCCCCACTATGAACATCTGACAGGGAGCTACCCTGATTTAGTACTCACGACTCCCGCAGAAAGATTGCTCTCATACTACTCGTAGGACCGAGCCTGGAATTCAAACACTTCTCCACACATTTATATGAAGAGCAGAGGGGTACCATACCAGGCAGCTGCTGTATAATCCCGATCGCTTTCACTAGAGAACACCAGGCCCAAATGACGCAGCTTTACTTGTCCTGACAGACTGAGCGCGATTGAAGCAGATTCTCCAGTCCTCTACAGGGTGAGCCTGGTAGGTAGCTGCGCTTTTGCACAGCCTCCTTTGACCACTGCCTAGCGGATTTAGTCCGACACATGCTGGCGTTCACTCCACCGAAATCTGGCCTTCCACATGCGCTTCCCATGTGAAAGCTCAACAGCGCAGGAGCCCAGAGCTCCTTCCTCACTCACAACCACAATGACTCTGCCCCTTGGCAGTTTGGGCAAGGACTCTCAGTTAGGGCACCACCCAATCCCATTGGTGGGCTGCAGA
Organism: Neoceratodus forsteri; assembly: GCA_016271365.2. Classification (NCBI taxonomy): domain Eukaryota; kingdom Metazoa; phylum Chordata; order Ceratodontiformes; family Ceratodontidae; genus Neoceratodus; species Neoceratodus forsteri. Next base: position 1,380,626,884 of record CM028130.1, read on the forward strand.
TGCCAGTCACTTATTTTGGCGCCCCATTGGTGCAAAAAAAGCGCCAGGGTCCAGAACTCCACGTCCCAGAATTACTGACTGTGTCCCCCCATGGCCAGCCAGCTCCAAAATGAGTCCTGATTCTGGTTGGCTCAAATGGTCTCCATTTTTTTTTTTTAATTTAGTTGTTTAACCAGGTGTAGCACACTAAGCTGAAAGCTTTTTTACAGGAGTGACCTGGGAGCACAAGGAGGCTAAGTGACTTGCTCAGGGTCACACAGTATGCAAGTGGAAGCTGTGGGATTCAAACCCAGGTCTGGTCTGCTGGATGTCACCAGATTTGCAGCTCAGAGCCTTAGACCATTGAGCTATACTGCCTCTAAGCAATTTTTAGTGCCCCCCTTTCACAAATGGCCCATCTCAACAGTCCAGGTCCAAAATGGAGGGGCCAAACACACAGAGTCCTAGCTGCAATAAAAGCAGGTTAAACAAACTGTAATTTCACTAATACTTTAACTGATCACAGACAAACAGTTACATCTGTCAGATGGGCTCCCGTTGCGCTTCCAGCAGCTACCCAATGGAGTGATTACACTGCAGCTCAGGCGGGATTCAAGCAGGGAAACAGCAATCCCCCCCCATACAAACCCACTGGAGCCTGCAGGCAGGTAGCTCTTAAAGAGACAGTTCTGGAGGCTTTAAAAGCACTCACAACAGCTGCATTTTGGCGGCATTGGCCGAACACCAGCTAGGCAAGGAGCTATTTAAGCAGCTCCGGGAAAGCTTTTAGGAACCTCCATGTGTAGGGGGGTTACATAAGTAATAATACCCAACAGGGTGGGTGGTACTGGGAGATACCGGACTGCCCAGTGGCATAATGAGGCCCAACGCCACAGGCGGAGGGCCTTATAGTCCCTGCAAGGTCCGATATTTCCTAATACTGCCCATTCTTGGGGGTATTATTACACTTAGAAAATGGGCACTGTAAAAAAAACATAAGTTCGATAGAAAATTATTAATAAAAAAAGTGAGTATAATAAGTTTTGTAATAAAATAGTTCCTCTGCCTGCATAGGAATGATTTTTGGGGGAGGTGGTAAGGAGTTTTATCCTATGGGAGATGTTGCAGTAAAAAAAAAATAAATAAAAGAAATAAAAGAAAGAAAAGCTGGTTGTACAGCATAGGACCTGTGAGACTCTTGTGTTGGTTGCCGTTAGAGAATCAGAGATAAAAAAAGGCTAGAGGACTGGCAGAGGAGTGGGATGCGATGAGGGTATGCTGAGAGGAGCGGTACTGCACTTCCGCTGCCGCCACCTCCTACTATGTATGTATTTCATGGTAACATTTTAAATTGCCAGTTGTTGCCACAGCTTGCAGGCAAATGGATAGATGGAGGAAGCGGGCATCATGAGTAGGTGATAGGAACTGGAAGCACTGATGGCACTGTAGTAACTGAGAGGAGCAGTGCTTTCAATTTCCGTAGTTTAGATGCATTTGCAGAATTAAAAATGGAGAAAGTGGCGCTCCTCTTGTGTACCATACCAATAAATGAGCTACCGGTCTCTTGCAGCCTATTGGCATGTCAGCAAGTGAGAGAAGAGTGTAACAGACAAACGGCCTGGGAAATTAGTGAAAATACCACTGCTCTGACATACAATGCTGTCTCATTTAGCTCAGCTGGCAACTCTGCAGGTCAGTGAAGTTTTTTTTACGGGGCTAGAAAATGTTACGATACGGAGAAGGAAAACCGCTGTTAGTGAGCCTGGGTGGGAGGCAGTTGTTCAGGCTGCATTTTTTAAAGTTCCCTGGTCCTCGCTGCCTGCCATGACTGCTGGAGTTATTTTTGTTTTTTTTTTCGTTTTGTTTGATGACTTCCCAGTCCTTGTTGTCTTTATAGTGAGTGAGCAAGCGAGTGGGCAGGCGGGGGTAAAATGAAGCAGGAGGCTTTGAATATGAGCGAGCAGTCAGGAACATACCTGATGTACAATGCTGGTAAATAACAAAAAAAAAATAAAAAGAAAGAAAATGCTTTGCCAGTGCAGTGTGTGTGACAGTTTTTTTGAACGCCCCTGTTTCTGTCTGTGTGTGTGTGTGGGGGGGGGTTGCTCGGTTTCTCTCTCTGACTGGTAAAAAAAATGGCAGCAGTTTCAAATTGTGTGCCCTGTGGTTCAGCCAATGATGAAGCCAGCTGGGCACAAGGATATTTGGCTTGGCATAATACAGGTTTATACTGGGACTTTTTATTTGGTGGGCATCTATTGAAAGTTAATGTACCCCTGAGGAAGGGGTACCAGCCAATCAGATGCCTCCAAATAAAAAGCCCATTTTCTAAGGCAAATATAAAACTGATTGTACTTGAAAATCACATTGAAACCCATACCCAGCTTTACATTATCACTTCACTCATGAGGACAGTTACTGTGGCTCAACACACAGGAAATATATGGTACAATAAACAATATTTTCTTATTGACAAGTACTTGTGCAGCATATCATTACACTGGGAGTTGTAAATGAGTTTTGTGGCACAAATTCTGATATGCCATCTTTTTTCAAGTGCTCCCATCATATTTTGACAGTATCTATGACACTGAAAAAGTGAGTGTTGGTCTGCTTGTTGGGCAGGGGCACAAACAAGTCACTCAAGAAAGAGTGATCATGACAGACAAATGCATAAACAAAAAGTAGCACAAAGGATGCTGCTGACAATGTACACACATGTTGGCATTCTTGACAGATAAAACAGGCTTAAACAATTGTGTCCAAAACCAGGGACACAAATAAATTAAAAAACAGGCAGTATAATAGAAATACGAGGGATGAAAACAAAAGGTTTCTGGGCATTCAACCACTGACTGGCAAATTTTCAAGACATTAGAAACTGACAGTGACATGACAATGTGTATTATTCTTACACCTGTCCCCATCAAACCACCACATAACGTTGTCCAGGTGGTGAAAATGAGGTCCAAATGATTAGAGACCTAGCCCATTAACAGAGATTGAAAACTATTTTACACTTTTAAATGCCCTCCTTTTGTGTGGTCTATGTCAGCCATATATTCTGACAAATGTTGATCATTTTTGATACATTATGTAGCTTTCTTTGTAGTACACTTAAATATACATTGCTCTTCCCTCTTCTCAGCAGATACTGCTTTTTCCCCTATTTTAAAGACATCTCATGACATCATTTACACCAATCCATGATATAGATCTGACTGGTCTGGATTGGTTTAAATGATGTCCTAGACTATTTGGGCACTAAGAAATTATAAAGCAGTAGCTGTTGAAGAGGTAGGAATTCAAAGTAGTTATTAAGGATGTTGAAAACTTGATTATTAATTCAATGAAAAGGTTAAAACATAACAAAATATTGGATAGATGCTAAAAGGAAAACTGTAGGGCATCTGATGGTACAAGAACTGTTTCCTATCACCTTCAAGAGAACTTAAACAGTCTGTACTGGATGCTGGATGTCCTTGGAGACTGCAGCTTTAGTAAATAAGGCTGATGCAAGCCACCTGTGCAGCCCAGCCTATTGAAACAGTGAGGCTCCTACAGAGGGGTGAAGTAGATTCTACAGAGGGAAAGCTGCAATGTGAATATGGAGACTAGTTCAGAAAGTCTGGAGAACCAGGAAACATAAATGTTGACAGAAGAAAAAGGCCCAACAGCCCATTGATTCTGCCCTGTTACTTCCTGCATCCACACCCAGCCTAATGCTGGATCAGAGCTAGTCTATTTGTGGCCCTGATAGTAATTCAGCTCTCCCCCCCTAGTCTACTCATCCCCTTCCCTCGAATGTCCACCCTCCTTGCTCCCCTTTTCTGGTTTGGACAATTCTGCTGTGCATATCCCACCTGCGTTTGAAACCAGCAACAGAGTCTGTGTCTAGCACTTCAGCCAATGCATTCCACTTTTCCACAACCCTTCCTGTTAAGAAGAACTTCTTTACATCCCTCTTAAAGCTTCATCCCACAAGTTTCCATTCATGGCCTCTTGTTACTTTGCCCATGCTTCTTGCAAACATGGCACTGCTGTCCACTTTATTAAACACCCTTATATACTTAAAACATCTCTATCATGCCCCCCTTACCAGTGTGTACATACTGAGACTCGTCAGCTTTTTTTCATACATCTTCTCTTGCTGCCATTGAATCATCTTCATGGCCCTACTCTGCAAAGCTTCTAAGAGGTCCCTGTCCTTCTTCAGATACAGGCTTCAGAACTGCACATGGTGTTTCAGGTGAGGTCTGACTGAGGAACTATACAGGGGAAGAATCACCTCCCTTTTTTTGCTGCTAGCAAACCTCCTCCTTATGTATCCCAACATACTATTTGCTCTCCATGAAGCCTTCTGACACTGGGTATGGGACTTCAGAGTGTCACTATTAATGCTTCCCAGATCCCTTTCCTAACATGCCTGCTTGCCCCCTCACTCCCCCAACCAGTTCTGGTAAAATCTGAGTTGTTATATATTGAACCCCTTTTCCAAGCTGTTCAGATCCATTTGTTCAGGTCCACGGCATGCCCATCACAACTTCAAGACCCACCTGCACATCAAACTCTGTGCCTGAGGATGCCAACAAGCCATCTGCCTGCACCATGTTCCAGTTCTCCAGCTCATCTCCCCATTTTCCATCTCTGGTTCAGTCAGTGGCAGTGATCTGGACAGGCTTCGAGGTGCAGGTACAATGTCATCTTGGCGGTGGGGTTAACTTATGTAAGAGAAGGGCTGCCTGCAGCAACACTCTACATGAGTGACTCCCGCAGGAGTGGCAGGATTCTCCTGTGGGAGTCCACTGCGGAGAACAGTGCGGGGCCACAAATTTCTTTTTAATTGTGAATAAAAAATAACTGTAAGTTGGTAAACCACATCAGCTTAAAATTATTTTAAAATTAATTATTTCCTACTGTTTGCCTTGTGAGGGGTTCTTGCTTAGGCAACACTTGGTACTAATGTTATTTTACCAGAAGTTAGTAATTCAATTACACATGATGAAATACATTTTACGTACTCTAATTTGTAATTATTTAGGTATCAGCCATTGCTTCAAACAGATTTTAGCATGCAGTTATCTTCTCTTACCTTTTATCGATAACAGTGAAACCTTCCCGGTGGGGGGGGGCACCCCCAACTGAATCTCTCTTTGACTCCCTAACTCTCGGAAATGTCAAAAAACTAATAATCGGGTGTGTATACGTGCCCCCTAGTCAAGCTTCCTCTGGCCTATCCTCACTCCTAGCTTCCCTAGCTAATCTCTCCTGACATTACCTCATTCTCTGTGTGGACTTTAACCAAGATTGGCTTCACCCAGATGCTGTAAAATTGCATGCCACGATGGCTGACTCCTGCCTAACTCAACTTATCCAGCACCCTACACATATCAACACCAAGTCTGGTAAACATACTTTACTTGACTGGATGGTCGCTAACTGCCCACTGAGGATCAGAGCTGTGGGCATACTCCCTGACTGCATAAGTGATCATTCCCCCACTCTTTGTGTGTGGAGAAACAACTGTCCTAACCCCCCTCCCAGGATATCCCTAGTTCATGACATGTCTAGGTTTGATGTAGGCAGCTTTATCACCTCCATCAATAATACTGACTAGTGACCCATTAACTCACTCCCAGATGTTAACCTTGCCCTAGACTTCTTTATCTCAATTTTCACTCAATTAATTAACCAACATGGCCCTCTGAAAAAGTGCAGGTCCAAGGGTGTCAAGGTTCCATGGCTCTCCAAGGAGATTCGGACGCTCATGTTGCACAGCGATACAGCTTGGAGGGCCTACAAAAAAGTGAACTCCCCTCGGACTGGCAAGTCTAGAGACACCTCAGGAATGAATGCAAACATTCCCACTACAAAGCAAAGCATTTCCACTTTAAATCCCTTCAAACGGAGCACCTCTGCAACCCAAAGAAATTCTAGCAGCAAGAAAACTCCCTATTAAAAGGGAAAACTGTTAATACCCAAAGCTCAGTCCATGCCAATGGCTCTGACCTTACTGACTCTACTTCCATTGCCTCCAGCTTCAATTAATTGTTTTCAGATCTGCACAAATATACTTAGCTCTTCCATAACCCCATCTCTCCTAACTCTGTCCTGCTTCTCTCAACTACCCTTGTGGACCGCCCCGAGTTCCACCTAAAACTTGCCACTCTCAAAGAGGTCCAGAAGCTTCTCTCACACTTAAATTCAAAGAGCTCATCTGGACATGACTCCCTTGAAGCAACATTTCTTAAATTGGGTGCCTCTGCCCTTGCTCGCCTGGTTAGGGACCTATTCAACTGGTCTTTCATCTCCAACTTGGTACCTGATAAATGGAAGGTGGCGGTGGTAGTCCCAGTGCATGGAGGGGGTCCATTACTGTTGTCAACAACTATAGACTTATATCTTTTCTCTGCCATCTAGCAAAAATACAGGAGTGCATTCTTTATAACCACCTTCTGGACTACCTGGAATCTCACAACCTGCTATAACCCCATCAACATAGTTTCAGAAGGAATCACAGCACTCTAACAGCCTTGATATAAGTGACAATGGATATATTTCATGCTATGGACAAGGGTCATGCTACTGGTGCCATCTTCATCAACCTCACTAAAGCATTTGACCTGGTAAATCATGGTTTTCTGCTCTACCAACTACACATCATAGGTCTGGATAAAAATGCCCTAAATTGGGTAAGAAGCTACCTGTCTTGCCACTCTCAAAGAGTTAAATGGGATGGCTCCTTTTCAGAACTCAGGCCGATAACCAACGGCGTGCCGCAGGGATTCATTTTAGGACCATTATTATTCTCACTCTTCATTAACGACCTCCCTCGATTTTGTGGTGGTGCCACGGTACATCCTTATGCAGATGATGCAATTATCTATTGGTCATCACCAGACTTCAACCAAATCAATCGCGAGCTTGCCACTGACTTCACCTCCCTTGAGGAATGGTTCAACCATAAGCAGCTCATTCTCAATACTAGAAATACTAAATGCATGCTCTTCTCCCCCCATTCCACCTCCAAGCTTGCTCCTCCCACCCTTAACATTACATTGATCATGGGAGATACCTTGGAGACAGTCCCATCCTTCAAATACTTGGGCTTCGCCCAGGACCCATCGATCTCTTTCAGCATTCATATCTCAAATACAGTTAAACATATGCATCAGAAGCTTGGTCTGCTCTATCGGATATGCCCATGTCTCACCTCTGTCTCCTGCCTAAGAATTGCCTCTTCTTCTCTTACTCCTCTCCTAACCTATGGAGCCCCCGCCCCCCTACCCTCTGCTAACACCTCATCTCTCTCCCTCCTCTCCCAGGCTTACCATAGGATTGGTAGGTTTGCTTTGGGGGCTAATTCATGATCACACCACTGGGACGTCTTCTCCTCTCTAGGCTAGTTGCCCTACAAAGCTAAATTGAAGTACTTCTCCATGTGTCTTATGTTTAAACTTGTCCACTTCTTTACTCCACCCTGCCTTAGAGATTTGATACACCTCTGGCAGGCACCTCGCACCCTCCACTCCTCCTCCCCCCACCCCCTGCTAGTCCTCCCCAATCTCCATTTATCCCTCACCAGGAGGTCCTTCTCTTTTGCTTCTGTCTCTGACTGGAACTCCTTCCCTCCCCACATCCTGACTAGTCCCTCTTTTCCTCTATTCAAGTCCAATCTGCATGTCTCTCTCGCAGCCTCTCCCTCCTGCTCCTGCTTCCACTGAACCTCTTAACTTCCCCGACCTCACCTGACCACTAACCCCTACCCCCTCCCCTTCCCCTTCCCTAATCAGTCACTAATAATTGACACCCCTCCTCTTCCCTTTCTCTTCATGCTCAAATGTGAATCAATTGCCTATGTATAGTTTAGTCCTGATGTGTATAGAATTTATAGATATGTAGATATTGTATTCATGACTTGCCCTACATTATTGTATCCACTGTACAATGATGTCAAGTTTGATACTGTACTGCACTGACTCTCTGTACAATTGTTTTGCTTTACTGTACCATTTATGACCACGGGTTGACCCTGAAAAAGGGACTGTAATTGTCTCAGTCGTATTACCCAGTCACCAAAACTCAAATAAACAAATACATAAATAAATTATTTGGGCAAGTTTAGATTTAAGGTTTTCCCTGCTCAATTTATTGGACAGCATCTTTGGATTATTGTTATCTGGTGATGTCAAACAAAATACAGGCCCTCCCTTTGAATCTGGCAATGTTAAAGGATTACAAATTATGTCTCTCAATGTCAAAATTTTGCTAGAACATTTTACTGAACTAACAGCACAGGTTAGATTGAATTCACCTGACGTACTGGGGTTAAGTGAAACTAGGTTAAGGCCTCATGTATCTAATAATGTAATTCAGTTATCTGGTTATAGCCTGGTTAGGAATGCTAGGGTTGGGAAAAAGAGTGAGGGGTACTGATTTATTACAGGGAAAACTTGAAATTAACTTAAAACTTAAAACAATATCTACTAGCACAATCTAGGTGCCATTGTTTTTGAATGAATCGTACTTACAATGTATTTTTATCATTCTGCTTGTGTATACATATGGTACATTTTACATATAATTTTTAATGTATTATGAAATGCATATTGTTTGTTTCTGTATTGTCTTTTCTGTCCTGGTCACTCCTGAAAATAGACCTTCAGCCTAGTGTAGTTTACCCAGTTACCAAGAACTAAATAAATAAATTTGTACTCCCTTTATTCCCTTTAATGTGTCCACCCTGTCACTGATTTTGGCATCATCTGTAGAGATTGATTTTACCTCAAATTTTCTTTCCTATATCACAGAAGAACATATCGAAAGGACATCCCCAGGACCAACCCCTGTGGTACCCTACTAATGACCTATCTTCCCCATAGCCAGGTATTAAACTACCTAGTTAATCTATCTCCCATCCCAGATCTCAGTTTTGTTCACAAGTCTCCTGTGGGGTACAGAGTGAAAGGCCTTGCTGAAGTCCAGACACAGTATGTCTTCTGCTTGGCCCTTATCAACTACCTCAGAAACACAACCAAAGAAGTCTATCATGTTTGTCTGACATGTGCCTGACCTAAACCCAAGCTGCCTCTTAACCCTGTAAACCTGGAAGAACCTGGAAGGGGATTGAAATCTCTGACAGGGAAAAGACTTTAATCCAATTGGGCAGTTATTTATTTTTCCTAAAGAAAGCTTCTTTTGTGTTCATTGTGTTTAAACTACTGAGAAAAGTCCCTTTTCTGATATTTTCTTAATAAAGTCAATTTTGTTTGGAATTCTGAAACCTCTCTAATAATCCATTAGTGACAAATACCAGTCATAGCGATTAACAGCCTGGCAGACCAAAGGTTTTGTGATGGACCCTACGGTGATGCATTCACATTCCAGTCACCACCACCTTTGGTAAACCGAGGTGGTCTGGTGAATATGATAGTGGGTGAGTGCTGGAGGCACTCCAAGTAAGTCCAGTCAAAAGGGGTCTTGGCACTTGATGGATTCTGTTAGTGAAACCACTAATTTGTTTACTGAATTGGTGAGTCACTGACAAGAGAGGGTTTAACAGAATAACAGTTTTACCAGTCATAGCCCTGCAAATTAAATGGTTAGTGCAACCTCTGACTAATTTAGAACAGTCTTTGATTAAGCACTTTTCCAGGCTTGCCTGGCTATGGCCTCTTCAAGTACACACACACACATATGCACACACACACACACACACACACACACACACACACACACACACACACACACACACCCAGTGGCCAGTCACATTCATAACCAAATTTAATGCACCTACTCCATTTCTGAATATTTTTTACAAAGCAATTTTTGTTTTCAATTTAGTGTGCTACCACCTGTTCCCCCAGCTAAGGCTTTATCAACTATATTACTATTCTCTATTTGGCTTTACTATTATGTTTTACGGTCTTTTCTTCTATGTAAAACATATACCTTTTTTGGATAGTTCTGTAACATTACATGGGTTGCTTTCAGGATCACTGCACCAATAATCTTGTTTACTTCCAAAGGGTATCATAACGGCAGCCCATGGTTTTTTATCACTCTGCCCTTCATCAAGCTAATGGTCACACATTTTCTAGCTGTCATACATAACTGTTTTACCATAAATTACTATTGTTTTTCTTTTTTAAGTCTTGCATTTTTCCAGTAACCTTTCAGGGTATCAGTCATTATCTCAGTAACTGCTCAGCATTGCTGTGCTTATACTCAGGCAGCCTTTTTCTACCTTATACAACTTTTCATTAACTGCCACCCCACCAAATGGTATCAGTGTTATGTAGCAGCTGTACTGTCATGTTTTTGAGTCACTATGACCAACACTAGAAACTGAATTGTTCTGTTTTGTCAATTGTCTCCTTACATCTAGTGGTCACCTGACCAGTCAACAAACCTACCCTTCCCCTCCCATCTTTTTTTTTTTTTACTTTCTTTCTTTTTTACCTTTTGATTTCTTTTTCATTTTCTTCCACTGACTTTCAGTTTTGCTAGCTTTGTCCTAGTAATTAAAGTACCTCTCCTCCTTGTTTGGGGCTGTCATTATTGCAAACATTCTTATTGATGTTGTTGCTTCATAAGTATTGTGTCTTTAACTGTATGATGAAAACAACTGATTGAATTTGTGAAGCAGCCACACCGTCTAATGAAGGGACCTACTGTTGTCCCAAAGTGCCAGTGTTTTGAGCTGCTGTCCTTGATTTTTGCCCAATAAACCATGAGTAAGCAACCTGTTGGTGTTGGTCTTCTGTTGTTTTCCTCCATTAGAGCGCTCTCACTTGTGCCTTCCATGCGTTCTGCTTTTGAGTAAGCACCAGCTGCTGTAACAGAGCATGTGGTTTTGTTGTTTGACTTCTTTAAGTACCCTGCCAGACTGGGTCAGTTCAACCCTCTCCACCTGGTACCAGAGTTAGATATTACCCCCTCAAAGCTCTTTTAGACACAGTCCCTGGGTGCCTCAAGGTTGAAACTTCGCAGGCCTATAGATGCTGCTGCTGGTTGGCCAGCATTGGTGCCCTTTTAGTAATGGAACAACCTGCTCTAATTAACATTCCATTCTAAGGCCATTCAATTGCTTAAATGGCTCAGAAAGACCATACAATATAACTGTAGTCGATAAATTATTTGGTATGGAACATGACCGGCAGCTTCAGTTCAGCTTCTTTGCTTTACCTGTCACTTCAGTTTTGTTACTTATGCTGGCTAACACACAAATGCCACTTAGATGCCATTCTTTTCCTCACAAGGTTTAGGTGCAGGGGAATAGAATTTCTTCCAGTCATGGTGGGGTGAGGATCCAGGTATACCATCTGTTGTAAGCAGAGTGGATGCTAGACTGAGTCTGCCTGAATAGATTCATTACACTGCTCGCCCACAGGATGGATGCTTGCATTCAACTCACATGACTCTGGGTCAGAGCAGCATAGATAACATAGTCTTTCAGTCAAAAGGGGGACTTCATCACTCTCTGGGACCTACAGCTGTGATTATCCATCAGGGCCAAAAGACTTGGCATCATCAAGGTGAAATCCACCATCCTCCTGGTTAGGCTAACCCAACTGTTCCATTGGATCTGCTGGAATACTGTCACCCTTGAGTGAAAGGTGCCAATCAAAATCCCTTGGTAAATGGTTTGTGGTTCTGTTGTCATATTGGCAGCCCATACAGGGACTTATACCCTTTGAATTCTACTTAGTGATCATACTGCTGAGAAGTCATATTGTCCTTTCTGCTGTGCTTCCACTAGCCCTTTCTCATCTTCATTCTCACCCCCTTCAATCTGACCAGGGTTAATCACTTTTTTCTTGGTGAGACAGTCACTTAGCTGCTAGCCACAATATCATGCAGCCAAATCACTCAGAGTGAATGCAACCTTAAACTTTACTAAAGGCAGAAAAGATCATACATGCAATGAGAGGCACTTTCAAGCCATGCCTGCTGTGCCTAAAAATGAATAAAAATAGTAGCATCATGAATCAACCAATAACCATTAGTAGAACCATTTTCTTCTCCTCCAAAGTATTTCTGTCTGACTTACCTAAATGTAACTCTTCCCATCATGATCCCATTATAGGGAAAATTAAAATACTTCCCATGTCCAAGTCACTTCTGCTTCTGAAGCTTGGACAAGGAGGCTTCATGTTTGATAACTTTTCATGCAAGATAAATTGAAGTAGGAACTAAAACTGTGAGGGTCAACTGGGATGTATCATTGGTAAGAGGAGAAAGATAATCTATCTCAATTGTTTAGTGATCATCCCCCCAAAAGTTAACATCTGTAACTAACTCTAAGGAGACCAGAACCCATACGACAGGAGGATGTTGTGTGTGTGTGTGTGTGTATGTGTGTGTGTTGCAATACCTAGCAAGTATTGTAAATCATCATTAAAAGGGACACCTTGACCCTTGAATGCATCTACTGTCTCAATCTCTGCGATAAAAGCAAAAGAAACTAGTTGAAACTATTGTGCCTAATTCTCCCTATTATCTCTGTAGCAAATCTTAGTCTGATCAGTTGCACAAATGTCACATCTTTCAGTGGTGAGCAACATAAAATAGAATAGCTGTTTGTCTGATTAGTCACCCGACATAGTTTTTTTTTTTCCCACGCAGTAGGACCAAAGTGCAATTTAAGCTATCAGTAATTCCATTGTAGTTCAATGTGGACCCACTTGCTGAGTGAGTGTCTACCACTTTCTGGCATTTTGATTTCCTAGAACTCATAGCCACTTTGTTTATTATCAGAAGAGGGACACACCAGCTTGAGATGAACCTCTGTGCCCCTTTGCTGTGAAGACTATAGTTATTAAAAACTTTTTTCATCCCATGATATTCCTTTGGGAAATCTTACCTATCACCCAGACTGGTGTGTGCATCATGTTTCTTTCTTTCTGTTGTGTTAGCATTCTGGGATTACATCCAACTTCAACCTAAAAAGCTTATCCACAAACTATTGGTATGAACAATTATTTAGTCTCCAAACATTAGCATATACTTTGTTTCTTTCACAAGCAACCCACCACTCAACTTCAGCTCCACAGATGAACAACACTAGCCACCTAGAACATATTGCATATATTCATACTAACTTGGGGAATGAGGTAGAAAAGGATAGTAATCACTAGATAGCAAGGAGCAAGTTTATAAAGTAGATTAATTTGAGGAGTTACATGCCGCAGTCTTCAGGATAGGTCGGAGGGCTGGCCTGAGGGGCTGATAGAAGCCATGGTGGGCTTCATTGAAGGCATCTGGCAGCTGTCCATTTTCCATTTTTCTGGGGGAGGCAGGGTCATGCAATGATATCCGGTGGCCGCCCCACCTCCTGTGCATGCTAGTGCCGGTGGCTGTGTGACTCCCAGCATCCGCCAGGGGGTCATCGATGCTCCAGGCACTTCCCCACCCTCCCCACAGAGAAGGAGAGCAGTCCTTAGGATGCTCTATCCTTCTCCCCAGCTGGACCTCCAGTGCCCCTGTTCCATTCCCAAACCCGGGTCACCGGCGTTGCATGTGGAAATCCAACCAATGCACTGATGGGTCGCCATTCTACATTTTCTGTCTCAGGTTGCGCAGTGTCCCTTCTTCATTTTTTCTGAGTGCCATTACAGATAGCAGTTTGTCTAATGTCCTCAATAAGCTGAATGTTGGTCCCAAAGGCTTTACAGATAGAGGGAGCAGTTGCTAAACCATGATTTGAAGAGAATTGGGGGGGTTCATAGTTTCCGATAATATTTCGAATTTCACTTTGATTAACTATGATTGATTCGAGTTTGTTATGCAGTTTCGCTAACTCTTGTTCCAGATAAACTGTATACTGGCATTTTTTTACAAGAATATCCTTGTTCCATAGTTTCAGTTTCAAGTAAGAAAAACATAAGACAGGACTGGCATTTACTAGCCCAGTTACATTCTTGAAGTTTGATTTGATCATCCATTTTATTTTGATGATTGTTAGATTTGAATGGCACTAGACAGTATAGCTAGGGGGGTAATGTAAATAAGTGCTTGAGTACTAACACTTGGCTTACATAGGGATCTATACACCTTAGGAATGCTGGTCATCTACACCTATGAAAGCAACACAAAAGCTTACTGCAATTTCAATGACATAAGGTCTTACCTTTTGGATGTTCATGTATTGTACTCACCAGTAACCCCAATGGTCCCTGCAGACACTGCAGACATGCGGTGCATGCATGCGACATACATGCTCACTCTGCTCACACAGAGCATACTTTAAAGTCCCCTGTGACCCAAGTATAAGCGGTCACATGATACTACCCTCAGGCGGTGCTAACATAGTTTTGTAAAATACTGTTTAAAATATATCTCCCCTCATCCTACTAGGTAGCTTTCCCTCAAAGAGCTGCAGCTAAGCACCAGTGACCTTTTTGTGCTGCCTAAGCTGTCCTGACTACACTGGCGGGGCCAGGAAATGCACGGCAGTTTTCACGATCAATAACTATACTTCCATCAACTTCTTAAAGCCCTAGTACATTTAGACAATAAAGCTCATTTGTAAATATTACATAATAGTGTAGACAAAAACCTTGTATATATAAAAGGTCTGGGTGTATGATGGGGTATTATGAGCAGACTGGATGAATCAGTGGTATTATCCTGCCATCATGGTCTATGTTTCCTTGTTTCTATTATAACCCTAGCACAAGACTATTTATCCTAATGACTAGGTTCTAGTCATTGACATCAACTAGGTCCTAGTCATTAGGATAAACAGCCTTGTGCTAGTGTTAAAATAGAAACAAGGAAACATAGACTATGATGGCAGGATAATACCACTGATCCATCCAGTCTGCTAATAATGCCCCATCATACACCCACACCTTTAATATATATACAGGGTTTTTGTCTACACTATTATGTAATATTTACAAACAAGCTTTATTGTCTAAATGTACTAAGGCTTTAAGAAGTTGCTGGGAAGTATAGTTATTGACTGTGAAAGAACTGCCATACTTCCTGTCCTAGTGTGGTAGTCAGGACAGTTTAGGCAGCACAAAAAGATCACTGGTGCTTAGCTGCAACTATTTTGAGGGAAAGCTACCTAGTAGGACGAGTGGAAGATATATTTTAAACAGTAATTTACAAAACTGTTTTAGCACTGGCCTGAGGGCAGGTATCACATGACCCCTATACTTCTGAGTCACAGGGGACTTTAAAGCATGCTCTTTGTGAGCAGAGTGAGTGTGTACAGAGCACATGTGCACCTTGTGTCTGCAGTGCCCGCAGGGACCACAGGGACAATTGGGGTTACTGGTAAGTACAATACGTGAACGTCCAAAAGGTAAGACCTCATGTCATTAAAACTGCAGTGAGCTTTTGTGTTGCTTTCATAGGTGTAGACGACCAGCATTCCTAAGGTGTGTAAATCCCTATGTGAGCCAAGTGTTAGTACTCAAGCACTTATTTACATTACCCCCCTAACTATACTGTCTAGTGCCATTCAAACCTAACAATCATCAAAATAAAATGGAAGATCAAATCGAACTTCAAGAATGTAACTGGGCTAGTAAATGCCAGTCCTGTCATATGTTTTCCTTACTTGAAACTGAAACTATGAAACAGGGCTATACTTGTTAAAAAATGCCAGTTTACAGTTTATCTTGAACAAGAGTTAGCGAAACTGCATAACAAACTCGAATCCATCATAGTTAATCAAAGTGAAATTCAAAATATTATCAAAACTATGAACCTCCCCCCCACTATTCTCTTCGAATCATGGTTTAGCAACTGCTCCCTCTACCTGTAAAGCCTTTGGGACCAACATTCAGCTTATTGAGGACATTAGACAAACTACTATCTGTAAAGGCACTAAGAAAAAATGAATACGGGACACTGCACTACCTGAGACAGAAAATGATGAATGGATTTCAGTCACAGGTAACTGTACAAAAAGTGGAAGAAGAGCAATGGAATTCAGTCTACCCTTAACAAATCATTTTAATTCCCTACAGCCTGAGTGTAACACTGAGTCATCTGATAATGACACTATCCAAACCTTACCAGTTCTTGTTACCATAGAAGAACCTGTTCTTCTTCCTCCCTCTGATAATGTTGCCTAAAAGATAAATATTGAAACCCCAGAAAGGGTCAGGGCTCAAGCTGGCCTAGTTAATACACCCCCAGATCGTCCTCCACCCTCTGTTGTCATGGACCAGGATATGAATGTTGAAACACCTGAAAGTGTTGAAACTGATGCAGACCTGATTAATATAGCCCCAGTGCCACCAACTAACATTACTGCAACAAAGGATGATATTCCCAATTGTGATCGTCCCCCTATACGTCAGATGTATGTATTGGGTGATTCTATAATCAAGCACATAGAAAGGATTATATGTAATCCTGACAAAACAAAGAGAACCTGTAGTAGTTTTAGGGGTGCTAGAGTATACGGCATTACATTAATGCTTAATAATATACTAAAAAACTGTGATAAAAAGCCTTTAGTAATAATTTATGCGGGGACAAACAATATAAGTACATCAAGTATGGATGACATCGAAAAAGACTTCACTATCCTAAGTGAAATTCTGGTTGCTGAAGATTATTAAAGCAACACAAAAGCTCACTGCGGTTTTAATGACATACACTCTTACCTTTTGGACGTTCACATATTGTACTTACCAGTAACCCCAGTGGTCCCTGTGGTCCCTGCAGACACTGCAGACACGCGGTGCATGCATGCTCCATACATGCTCATTCTGCTCACACAGAGCATGCTTTAAAGTCCCATGTGACCCCGGAAGTATAGGGGTCACGTGATACCTGCCCTCAGGCTAACACAGTTTTGTAAAATACTGTTAAAAATATATCTCCCACTCATCCTACTAGGTAGCTTTCCCACAAAAGAGTTGCAGCTAAGCACCAGTGATCTTTTTGTGCTGCCTAAACTGTCCTGACTACCACACTAGGATAGGAAGTATGGCAGTTCTTTCACAGTCAATAACTACACCTCCCAGCAACTTCTTAAAGCCCTAGTACATTTAGACAATAAAGCTTGTTTGTAAATATTACATAATAGTGTAGACAAAAACCCTGTATATAAAAAAGGTCTGGATGTATGATGGGGCATTATGAGCAGACTGGATGGATCAGTGGTATTATTCTGCCATCATGGTCTATGTTTCCTTGTTTCTATTATAACCCTAGCACAAGGCTGTTTATCCTAATGACTAGGATAAACTTAGGAGTAGTGGCAGATACCACTTTTCCAGTGTTTGCTCCTACCATTTCAGTGCTGGGTCCACTATCAGTAACCCTTCTTAAGACTGCAGGCAAACAGGGGTGGTCACTACCTTGCCAAGTTGCAGGATTCTCATTTAGTTGGAATCCTCTAGTGCTGATGACTGCAGTGATCAGATGTGAGTCATGCACAAAAGCCTCCCTCTAAATTCCCCACAGGTCTCTAGGGCCTTCCCAGTTGACCAAGGAGGTATGTCATGTTTTCTGAAGCCTGGATGTGGAAACAGGAATTCATGAGATTACGATTATAACTTTCCTGATTCAAGTATTGTCTATGTGGACCAATAACATATACCTTTGGCTCCTCATGAGTCAGTACAGGAAATCCTGGCTACTCTCAGGAAGACAGGAATAATCAGAATGTCATTCTGCCTACAACTCTCCCATTTTACCTGTCCTCAATCCTACAAGTGCTTGGAGGTTCACAACAGGCTATAGGTAGTTGAACAAATAAGTTCCTCCATCCAGATGTTTCCTGGCCTGCATCAGAGCTTGGCCGAGCTGCAATGAACTAAATACTTTACAGCCTTGATTTTTGAAATGACTTCTGCACCATTAATTCGGTTCCCAGGGATCAGCACATGTTGCCCATTAACTTTGGTAGGCACCAGTATACCTGAAATAGGTGCCGATTTATCTACTTTCATTCACCTTCAGAGTTTAATATCTTTCTGCATGAGGGTCTGCCTGAGGAAGTCCAGAAGAGTATTATCATGTATGTCAATGACATTCTTTTCACCACTCATACATGGGGATCGGCGTAAGGAAGCATTACAGTATGTGCTATCAAAGTTGCAAGAAGCAGGTGCTCAGTTTTCCTTGATGAAAGCTCACTAGTGCTGGCATGAGGTAAACTACTGAGTCTTTGAAATAGGTCCAGAGGACATGTGGCCTCAAACAGGATGGATTCATGCATGTCAGAAATGAAAAACACCTTCTAATGTGACTGAGTTGCTAGCCTGCTGGACATCAGCAGCAATTCATACCAGTGTATAGAGGATTATCCACACATGTCCCAGCTTTTAGCCAAACTGCTAAAGAAAATTCCACACTGGATATGGGACTCAGAGTAAGATACTGCCACAAGAAAGCTACAAACAGACTAGGTCAAACACCTTCCCATTCTTACCTCCAGAGGGACTCAGGAGTCTTCAGGCAAACATGACATGCACTCCTCCTGGTGGTACTTTACTGCAGGTGGGCTCCTGCTTCTCTGTGCATGCAGGGGGGATTTATAGTTACTCAGAGCATGCCTCTGTGTAGGGCCTTTGCTTTCTGGGAGACACTTTTCTGGGCTATTTTGCATATGTGCATGCTCACATGCACAACATTGAATATTTCGTTTGTGGGGGAGGCTTCCTGGATAGACTACTCACTCCCAACTTGTCACTCCCTCACCAAGGGAAGGGTCTAGCCATCCCTTACCCTGGCACTGCCCTCAGCTTGGAGTGAGCACAGCCAGTAAGTTGGGACTGGATTGTTGGCTGCACCCACTGATCACGTGGCAGCCATCCTGATTTTGGCTTCATTCATCTGATATCATTGTTCCACCATACTGAACTAGTCTACTTGCATGTTGAGTGTCAGGTCAGGCTGAAGCATTGGAGTCACACACTGGGAGAGACTGATGATCAGGAAGAAGCCAAAGTCAGCCAGGAATGGAGCAGACAAGTGAACCAGGAAGATGCAGTGCCACAGCCTCTAGTGCTAGTCTGATAAGACACAGTCAAGAACCGGGGGAAGGAGGTATGGACTGAATGGCATGACAGGCCTAGTCTAAGCGAGTATAGTTTGTGAAGTGGGTGAATGTGCGGTGTGCCTAGGTAAGAGAGGGGGGATGGTTGTACTTCTAGAAAGCAGTTTGGTGGGGCTGAATATACTGCAGCAACAGCAATATCTCTGTTGGCTCAGTCCCTATATCATCTGCATACCAGTGATAAGTTATGCTTAGCAATGCCTCCCAGAAGTTTCATATTTATAAATGAAAAATTAAAATGGTTCAAAAACGGAGACCTGGGAGATCTTAGATGAAGAAATGTTTGGCTACCTGCTGTTCCTCTTTGGTAGTTTATATGAAAGATATTGGAGCAAATTTCAGTTGGTACCAGCTGTACAGAATCTGCTGCAGGAGTCAATAGGGTCTCCTGACCTGTCCGGTCATGTACCAATGTTATGTTTAAGCAATAAACCATGACAGGGAGTGGGTTATGCTGGGATTTACCCACACCTGATGTGGTTTGGTCATGAGGCCACAGGCCAAGCGATGAAATCTGCACCAGAAGTGGGTAAATCTCAGCATAGCACACAGCCTGAAGTGATGTATTGCAATTATACAATGTCTTGTAATAAAAGAATGTAAAGAAATGTTATCTAAATGTTTTTAAACATTTTTGTAATTCTTTTTTTGAATTGTGCTTCCTCCTTATTATATAGTCCCTTGTTGCTAGGCAGATTATGGTAAAAGTAGTCATCTGGCTCTACACCCCCACTCACACATATATATAGAGAGGCAAAGTTATTGACATGCTTTTTCTTTT
Source organism: Neoceratodus forsteri (assembly GCA_016271365.2). Classification (NCBI taxonomy): domain Eukaryota; kingdom Metazoa; phylum Chordata; order Ceratodontiformes; family Ceratodontidae; genus Neoceratodus; species Neoceratodus forsteri. The sequence goes on from CM028130.1 coordinate 1,380,646,677, forward strand.
TTTTTTTTTTCTTTTTTAAGAATGACAGTCTACATGGTGAGAGTTCTGATGGGAACCGAAGGTTTGGTGGCTGAGCGTGTTGTGTAACCTCTGATGGGTGGGCTGCCATTGCTAATGGTCTGCTTCCAGTTTCCAGGGTGACTTTGGCTACTGATATGGTTCATTCCTTGTTTTGCTTCTCACTGGAAAGGGAGTGTTCTTGTGTTTTTTTTTAAATGGGAGACATTGGGTCTTTTTTTTATTGTGAAGGATGATACTGTGTGGATTTGCAAGTTATAATGGTTTGGGGAAGGCTGCAGCAGGCCACAGTCAACAATGGAAAAGAGTTGAGTGGTGAACCAGGAGGAAGTGGTTATGGGGGAACGATTTGAAACATTCTGTTTTGGCCCTGATATGGTTTTGCGGATGTTTCCTGAAGTTGTTTTTATTTTTCTTAGTGTTGCACCATGTGTTGTCCATTTACTAGTGATCCAATATGGTGGTTTTACTGGTTTGATTATTCGGTGGTCAGACTGATTTCAAGAAGATGTGGCTGACGAGGCCAAGTGGATTTTTATCTGTGAGCTATACTGTGATACAAGACCCGGTAGTCAATCCGCTTTTTAGTTTTAAAAGTACTATTGTATAATAAACAATTAGAAACATTAACGGCATGTAAAGCCATGCTGCCACTTTTGAGGATTTTGGTCATTATGGGCTGCATTTGTTTGCTAACCATGGCCACTGTATTTTCTTTTTAAACATTTTAGAATGCCACCAGCAGTTTCAACAGACTGGCACACAAAGAACCAGGGTTTCTCTGGGAGGAAACAACTATTATTAGTGAATCCCTCTATCACAACTATTTGAAGAATCACTGAAGCAATTATTGTACAGACTTTGTAATTTTGGCACTTTGTAACTGTTGGCTGCAGGATCCTTTTGTGGTGAGAAGCCCAATCCTGCCCTTTGCTTTTTGATTTAATTCACATATATGGTTGCTAAAATGTAAACGTGTTAAGCAAAACTAAATCCTGGGTTTTCTTCAACTGTTTGGATTGTGTAGTGGCAATGGTCATTTTCCTTAATATTTGTATGACTTCTAAGAAAGGTCAGCTGAATTGAGGGGGCAGCATACAATGCTCCCCATCCACTGAGTACAATAAATAGTGTGGTATTGTTCTCCATGATATGCATTTCTGCAGGCTGTGCAGCCCCTGTTCCTTGTGCTGTCCCTCTTTGCTGTTTTACTAGACCATATGCCCAGCACTGGACTCTGGGTTGCGGCTATCGCCACCGCATACTCTGCCGCTCCAGCTCTCTGCTGCTTTCTCTTGCAGCCTTCACACCTTTGAGCACTATACTTTCCTTTGTGTTACATGCAAGGGTGATTCAAATAGTCACAACAACATAGTTTCAGCTTTGGTAATGACTGAGTGCTGCTTTTGTAATGATCTACCTATGAGGTTTTAAAAGGTTTGGTTTCTCAGAACTTCTCTTTTTGTAGTAAATGTAAGCATGTTAAGTACTGTATTTAGGGGGCACCTAGAAGGCAGACCCCGGAGGGGGCCCATGGTTACTGCTGTGCATCGGGCACATGACCATATATATCTGTCCCAGGGTGCATGAAAAATGGATGAAAACTGAATGTTTTGGTTTTTCTTCCATCTGCTGTGGTTCAGTGTAAGGATGATGTGGTACAGTATTTTTAGATGTGGAATAATACCACTTCCTGGGATGACAGCAAGATGTTCAAAAACACTGTACAAACACACATATAGTTCTCCAGAAAATGTTCATATCCTTTCATGGAGAGCATCACAACCCCTATGTAGCCAGATCAAGGGAGGTGAATATATAATTTTGTTTAAATTTCACCAATAAATATTTGATTAGTAAGTTTTTACCAAAGTTGGCAAGATGGAGTTTGAACATCATTCTACTTTATTAGAGTTAATACTTTTGATTAGGAATTAATGATATGTGCAACAAGAGTTTAATCCCATTAAAATTTAACGGAAGCTTCAAAGTCACACAACTGTTGCAGAAACAAATGTGAGCAATTTCTCAAGGTGGTAATATTTTATATTTATTTATTTCAAATTACTTCAACAGGGATAACCCCATAAGATGAAGATCTCATTTTCATGGGATTCGAGGAAGGCCTGCAGCAGTCAACAGGCAAATGTCATGCAGCAGGAACAGTTTCATGCAACCTAAAATATACACAGGAAAAAAGAAATGCAGATTGCAAAGGTAAAGTTGTATAACAAAATGTTTTAAATTTTAGCACACACTGGTTTGGTAATAAGGCCACTAGATGGGATGTGTGTCTTAAAAGAGCAAGTGTTTAGTACAGTAAGGATGTATATCTTAAGAATGAAGGTTTGAGGCATTTAGATGCCTTGATAATCATATTGCTTACTTTTATTTGTTTCTTTAATTCACTTGTCATTTTATTTTTTTTTTGCTAACAGTGCTACCTCACTATAGGGGCCCCCCTCTATAATGAATTTCTTTTATCATGAGCACCTGTGATGGGTTCCATCATCACCTAAGTAGGCATATTAACATCTCATTATAGTGAACAAATAAGCTGGCTTCAGAGGTTTTCACTATAAAGGTCGACCACTATGCTAGTAAAAAGCAATCCGGAGTAATCCTTGTATCATACAGTCAGAAAATCTTTACTAGCAAGCCTGGAGGTATACTTCCATGAAACACTGCAAATATGTTTTCAGAGTTTTATAGCGTAATAAAGCTTCCTACTGCCAAAATATTTTATAGTTAATATAAAAATATGATTTTTCATAACCTGTGATGTTCTATTATTATTTAGCATGTGATATTTTCTTCATAACTAGATTTTACTTGGGAAAAAGAAAAGAGAAGTTGATTACTACTGGGGGTAATTACATCAGTTGACCTAAAGGTGGGCAAGCAATGTGAGAAGGCAGCAAGGAAGGCTGGGGGGGGGAGATACTGGGATACATAGGGGGAGGCATCGACAGTAGAAATCAAGAAGTTGTTATCCCTCTGTACAGACAGTTGGTGAGACCCCATCTGGAGTAGTGTGTGCAGTTCTGAAGACCCCATCTCTGCAAAGACATAGAGTGGAGTCTGTCCAGAGGAAGGCAACCAAAATGGTGCAGGGTCTGCACCAGAAGACATACGAAGAGAGACTAAAGGAGCTTAATATGTATACCCTTGAGGAAAGCAGGGAGAGGGGGGAACATGATAGAAACTTTCAAGTACCTCAAGGGAATCAACAATGTCCAAGAGGGTAGTATCTTTCAGAAAAAGAGATGTGCAAGAACAAGGAGGCACAATTTGAAGATAGAGGGAGGACGGCTCAGAGGTAATGTGAGGAAGTATTTTTCACAGGGAGGGTTGTGGATGCATTGAATAGTCTTCCTGAGGTGGTTGTGGAGTCAAGAACAGTGGGGGAATTCAAGAATGCATGGGACAGACATAAAGCAGTCCTAGTGGAAGGTAGGAGGAAGCAGGCTGTTGGTTAACTAGGATCTGCAGCTTATCCATCAGGTAGGAAAATGGGCAGACTGGGTGGGCCAAGTGGTCCTTATCTGCTGTCAGATTCTATGTTTCTATGTAAAAATCTTGTGAAATCATGGAGATGGATGACAACAGTACAGACATATAAAAGAAAAAGGATGTTGCTTAAAGAAGCATCTATTTTCTCTGAAAAGGGAAAAAATAGATTCTCTTTGAAATACATTAAGCTCCTAATTAGTGTGCAGTTTCGGACAGCACAATACTAAACTTCAGTTGAATTATTTTACAGCAGTATGAAAAGCAAAGGTGAAAAGCCACTTGTTTCAATGTACAAAAAAATATTTTTTTATAAAAGAATAAAGTAATTTCTAGCACATCAAAACACAATAAATAAAATAATCAGTTGTCTATTTATTAGAAATGAACACACAGAAACAAAAAAGTTGTCGGAGGATAAGGACCACCTAGCCCAACCAGTCTGCCCTCCTGCTAATCCTGTCTGAGACCCCTCAGGTCCTCAGATTTTCCCCTTGTTTGCCTTGGTGCCAGGATTCCTTTATGCCTATCACATGCGTTCTTGAAGCCTGTGATCATTTTAGCTTCCAGCACTTCCTCCAGGAGTCTGTTCCAAGCTTCCACCACCCTCTCTGTGAAGAAAAACATCCTGATGGTCTCCCTCCATCCACCCTCTCCACTTTCATTGCATGCCCTCTAATTCTTGTGCAACTCTTTCTCTGGAAAATATACCCTTCTGATACCTTGCTCACAGCCATGAGATATTTATATGCCTCTATCATGTCGCTCCTCTCCCTCCTCTCTTCCAGAGAGTATATGTTGAACTCTCTGAGTTTGTCCTCATAAGGCTTCAGTTGTAGATTCTGCACCATCTTGGTTATCCTCCTTTGAACCCCTTCAACCTTGTCTATGTCCTTACAGAGGCAGGGCTTCCAGAACTGTAACTGCAAGGTAGGCCAAAATGCAGGGAAATATAAATAGTAAGAAAGATCAAGAATCAGATAACAGCTTCCCAGAGGCCAGTACCTTGGAAACTACAAACAGAGCAGTAACTTTTTTATCCTGGGGATAAAGCAACCAGGAAAAGTGCAATAAAGGAAAGGGAGATGCAGGAGGAAGACAAAGAGGGGGAAAAGAGGAGGCAGCAAAAGGCATCCAAATGCATCACAGGAGTGCAGACAAGGGAATCAGCTAAAAATAATTAATCTGACTAAATTGACCTTAAAAGAAATAGAGAAGAATGCATGATCAAAAGGTCTTTCATTTGGACCCACCTCCAAAGTGGACTAGTTCAGAATATAGGTGGGCATTTTTTGTTTCTTCCAAAAATACATTTGAGGCATTTCTTTACCTCTCACTATTCATCACTATACCTCCAACCTTATCAACCCACACTATTAATATAAAACACCTTAATCTTCTTTTAACAACTTTTACCCTCTAAAAATATCCCTGTTCCCACTCAGTACACACAGCATATTTCGCACATTCAGTTTCTTAAAACAAAATATAAAATTGCTACCCCCTTAACCCCAGCACTACCAGGTCATCGCTAACAACTGCCTCTCAGAAACTGAAGACTGCAGCATCAACATTTAAGTCCCACCAGTATGCCTAAAGAATAAACTTGAATCTTTTTTCTTTGAAAGTACATTTGTTCAGTTTCTTTTCTCAGTTCTGTAGCACTGTAGACTCTGATCCAGCACTGTGAATAGACACATGCCCACCATCCTACACACTGGCACATACCGCTTCACTGCATTCAGACACGAAGCCTTCTTCTCCTGTACAGTTTCTTCTTCACAGCACACCAGACAACAGAACAAAAGAAAAAAAAACTGTTTTCTTAAAAAATAAATGCAAGGCTACACATTAGTAGTACTGTAACTATGCTCTGGGTCACACTTGCTCAGTCAACAACCCCAACCCATCGGTCACTTGTGACATCTACCAACTGTAAAAGGCATGATCAATCACATAATTAAACTGTAATATTTAATTTAAAAAGAAACAGAAACAGATATACCAAAACAGCAGAGTCAAGCAGTGACCTGTCTCCCTCACTAAGTGAAATAGAGAGCCACAATGTTTTGGAACATCTTCAGCCTACCCACATAAAAACTAACAGCCAATCATAATGTGCGAGGTCAATGTAGGTACTTGGCATCCCTGGCAGCCACATTATCATCACTGCTAATCTGCTGTAAACTGCATAATGATACACAGCAGAACACAACACAATCCTGCATATCTCAGGAGAAACATAAATAGTAGCCATATCGGAAAACTCCCTCCCTGTTGCATAAATGGAATATACAGTTGGGACCTTGTCAAATAAATGATTTATGAGCATTTCAGCAGTTTGACCTTGTATAACATTTGGCTTACACCACTCATGAGGTTACCGCTTGTGCACATGAATCATTTAGTTAACCAGTCCCCCCTGACTGGTCCAGTAGCAAGATGGGTTGAGGTGCTGGAAACCACACTTCTGACCATGCTAGCTGCCTGGGTTCAGGAGTGGATCTGGGCTCCTAGGGGTCAGCTGGGCAGGGAGAGGACTGAGCATTCAAAGGACTGCTCTCCTCTCCCATGAAGGGGGGACTGCCACACCACTGCAATGCTGCCACCATATGGAGCCATGATGATAGGGCAGTAAGTATGCCAGCAATGCGTGGCAGCCTGTCGCATGACACAGGGTGCATCATTATCATCACTGGCCGAGGGGAAAAAAACAGAAAACCAGGGCTGGCGGATGACACCTGGTTCGTTCCCGACCCATGCCACCACCTGGTGCTTCCTGCTTAGCTGGATTATGATACGGAGTGGGGAGGGACTGCCCTTCCTCTTCTAGTCCTGCCACAGGTGGGGACAAGCCATGATGAAACATGTCTGGTGAGTACCAGTGGAGGCTGGCTGATGGTTGGGAGGTGGCTAGAACAGAGAGGGATGACCCAGCTCAGAGGCAAGAAAACACTGCTATAGAAAAAAAAAACTCATCCTATATATATATATATATATATATATATATATATATATTCATTGCAAGAAAATATTGTTTAATGCATCAGTTAGGGATAAAGCAACAAAAGTGGGAAATGAGAGGTTAGGGTTGAGCCCCTTAATCCTCCACCACCCCACCACCCCATCCTCCAGAGAACGACAGATGCTGTGTAAACATGTGTAAACATTTTGACATGCTTCAGTAAAAGAAAATGGGGTGAGAGTTAGGCCTCATGACCCAATGTCACACCCCAGCTTCTATCGGTCTGTGGAGGATGGGGGTTGGGTGGTGGTGGGGGTGGTTAGGGTCTTAATCCTAATATTTCATTTCCCCACTTTTGTTGCTTAAACCCTAACTGATGTATTAAACAAAGTATATATATATATATATATATATATATATATATATATGCTTTGCAAAAAACTTCATTAATGCAACAGTTAGCATTTTTACAGCAACAAAAGCAAGCAAATTTGATGTTAGGGTTACCACCCTTGCCCACAACCACCCCGCCCCACCAACAGGCATGGGGGTGTGCGTTGAGAGTCGGTTCTAACTTTCACCCCATTCCATGTGTAAATAAGCTGAGGTGGTGCAATACAGGAGAATGGGGTGAGAATTAGATCTATGACCACGCACCCCCGATGCCTGTTTATGGGGGCAGGGTGGTCGTGGGGTGCAAGGGTAACTCAAAAGCAAATTTCACTTTTATTGCTGTAAAAACTCTAACTGTTGCATTAACACAGTTTTTGCAAAAGAATTTTCTTACTTTTTGAGAAAACATAGTAAAGTACAATGTCAAGCAAGTTGGTGGGAGTGTGGGGCCCAAAGGGCCCCGTACTCTGACCAACTTGCAAATTTCTGCCTAACATAACAGTACAAGTACTGAGTATCATATGTATTGGTGGGAGCGCGGGGCCCACCAACTTGAAACAAACCAAATTTTCATTCATTGGAGTGGCATAATTCTGCACCTGTTTACATTTTACACACCTAACCAATGAAAAGTACCTCTGTGGCAGTAAGGCTAGCTACCCTATAAATGTCAAGCCACTACCAGAATGCAGAATGCTATCTGCAAAATGTAAATTGCATCACACAATATCTCTGCAGCAAATTAATTATCCAACACCTAAACACCATAATTCACATCTACAGGACATCCCCTCAACACCCTCTAAATTTTAAATTAAAAGACCAAACCATTTCCGAGCTATTTAATTTTAAAGTTTTAGATTTTCATTTATCAGAGAGGCATAATTCTACACCTGTTTACATTTTACACACCTAACCACTGAAAAGAACCTCTGTGGCAGTAAGGCTAGCTACCCTATAAATTTCAAGCCACTACCACAATGCAGAACGCTAGCTGCAAAATTTAAACTGCATCATGCAATATCTCAGCAGTAAATTAATTTTCTGACACCTAAATACCATCATTTACATCTACAGGACATCCCCTCAACACCCTCCAAATTTCAAGTTAAGAGACCAAACCATTTCTGAGATATTTAGTTTTAAAGTTTTTGCACCTTTAAAAATCTTTGATCGCGAGAATCGGCCGCGACCTCGTGATCAACTATCATCTTTGATCGTGAGGGGACATCTGGTCATGAAATTTGGGCTATCTGGTCCCTTCCAGAGACATCTGGTCCAGCAAAAATCTGGCCATCTCGTCCTGCCCTCATGAACGAAGCTTGCGATCAAAGAATTTGCAGGCTTGTGATCAAAGAATTTTAAAACATTAAAACTCCATTTTTGACACAGCTACACTAAACCACAGGCATGGCTTAATACAGGGAAGCCCCCTGAGCAAAATCTTTCCTAGTTTTACTTCACAAGTCACCCCTGGGCTGAGCTATTAGTTTTTTTTCCTACCCAAAAATCTGGCCATCTCGTTCCTCCCTCATGAACGAAGCTCGTGATCAAAGAAATCTCGCTACCAAAGAATTTGTAGGCTCGCAATAAAATAATTTAAAATCATTAAAACTACATTAAACCACAGACATGGCTTAATAGAGGGAAGACCCCTGAGCAAAACCCATCCAAGGTTTACTTCAGAAGTCACCCCTGGGCTGAGATATTTTTTTTTTCCAACCCCAAACAGAAAACAAGATGGCGGCCATTGCAATTGATAAATTTCTCATGATCAAAGAATCTTTGATCGCTAGCCTGCAAATTCTTTGATTCTGAGGAGTGATCAGATGGCCAAAACCACATTCTTCTTTAGCAAAACAACCATATAATTTTTTCCATAGACTTGTGCTGGGAGCTAAAAAGTTTAATAACATTTGAATGGATTAATAATTTTTCACCAAATAAAAAGTGGCATATTCCTTGGCCCAAGCTCTTTCTACGTGCCAAGTTTCAGACTGGCACACCACATGGTGGCCGTGCAGCACCATGGACAATATTGAAAAAACTGCCGTCAAAACTGGTGAAAAGTGCATTTTTCAGCGATTAACTGCACAAAAACTGTAAGTCTGACTGAAACACAATGTGACAAATCAAGAGATCTATCATGCGCCACCGAGCAAACCAAATTTCATGCAAATCCATTGAACAGGACCAAAGTTATTAACACACAAAATTTCAAGTTTAACATTAAAGTGCCTTCATAACCCTAACTATAGGGGCACGATGCACCTTATTATATATATATATATATATATATATATATATATATATATATATATATATATATATATACATACACATTACATATATATATATATATATATATATATATATATATATATATATACAATGGGTAATGTAATGCCCCAGTAGTTAGGGTTGGCGAGAGGTGTTGTATTTAACCCCTAACTTTGCACCTTAATAGCTTTGTCAGCATTTGATAAAATCAGCTGAAATTTTGCATGTGTTGTCTAGGAGGCAAGGTCTAAATCTATGGTTTCTGAGATCCACGCATGTCATTTTCCAGGAAAAGTCTAATCCCCCCCCCCCATACTTAACATGGGATTTGAGTTGGCTCTCACATACAGGCTACACAGAATGGAATTTTTTTCTACAACTTTCAGGGTACAAGCGTGCTGTGCCAAGGTAATCCCTTTGGAAGGTTCATGAAAAAATATTAAACAGTTCCAGAGTTATAAGGATGTCAATTTTTTTTCCTATTCTGAGCATTCTCAGTAGGTTTTTGAGATAATGTTTTAAGACAACACCAAAACTTTTGTGTCACGAGACACTTTTTAATTTTGTGAGATGTACTCATGATGCCACATATTTTGTTTGTTTTGAGACAGCTGCCATCTTATTTCTCACCTCAGTAACAAACTACTAATTCAAACTTTTATTGCAACAGCTATAATAAACACACACACACACACAAAATAAATCTACCTCATTAGAACATGCTGGTTCAGCTTCTGAGGCTTATTTCAGTCAATCATGATTATAAATATGTTTTAAGTATTTCTCCTGACCATGTTAAAGTCTTTCTCATTTTTATGTCTGCTTGCGCACATGCGCAAGAAACATTATCTAACAGGTTAGGAGAGAAGCGTGGTTTTGGAGGTGTGGCACTGTGGAGGCCAATACGCCCACTGCATAATGAGGCTTGGCCATGTTTCCCCAATGCAGTGACATGCTGCTGCTGACACTAGTTCAGCAAGCATGCCACCAAGTTGAAAAGAAATTTGCCGCTGCAATGAGGGAGCGACCCCTCATGGCAGGGTGTGCCTTGCCTGGTGTAACATTTCAATAAACATGGCAGGCAGTGGCTCACTGCCTGCCACTCATTCACAGTCCCTAGGAAGCTGACTTCAGGGGTGCCTAATTCCCCTGTAAGCATATGTATCCCCATTATTGCTGAGGTCTGTAGAGGGGGTGCCCAATCCCCCTCAGCACCATACCCCCAAACATAGACATGCTTGTTGATGGGGGTGCCCAATCCCCCTGTTTGCATGTTAACCCTCCCATTTTCCTGCTGCTGCCTCACCTGATTGTGTACCACACTGGGAGCCTACCCCAATGTGGCTAACATGACCCCCCCCAAACATAATGTGCCACACTGGGATCCCTTGCCCAGTGTGGCCAAAACCTGTAAAAAATGGAAAATAGTCTGCAGTGAGTTTTTTAAATTTTTTTTTACCTGAAACAAAGGAAAAGTCCCTCGCCGTCGTGTCCTCTCCCTCAGCCCGCACCCACCCTCTGCACACCCTGCATCCCCACACACCCCTCACTCCATACTTACCTCCAGAGCCCAGTGTGACGATCTTCGGCTGACCGGGAACACGTCTGCACTCTTCAAAGCTGACCATGAGCTGAAGAAATGCCAGTAAACGGTATAATGGCATAAATGTTTTTTTTTTTTTCAACTTAGGTGGATATCTCGGCCATTTTTGTGAAATTTTGGTCCAAATTTTCAACATGTGGTTCTTAGGACACCACCTCATGAATTCAGTCACTGTCATTTTGTTACTTGGTCCTGAAAGGTGATTTTGTGGTCACTGCATGAAATCACCTTTTGGGACTGATTAATGAAATGACAGTGTCAGTGTTCATGAGATAGGCTCCCAAAAAGCCTATGTTGCAAATATGGGGGAAAAATTCCAAAAACTTTAGTGTGTTACGAGCATGGTTTGCATAATTTCCATGCATGATCATAACTTTATGAATCTGTAATATTTTCACTCCAGATTTTCAACATTGCCACTTTTTAACACCTCCTTATGAACAGTACTGCTGTCATTTTTCACATCCTGGCCAAAATGTGTTTTTGTACTACTGGCACAGAATACTGCGGTCACTGTGGAAAATCAGTGCTCAGGACACGTTAAGAAAATCACAGTGACACTGTTCATGAGCAGGGGTCCTTAAATGCCTGTGTTGCAAATGTGGTGACAAAAGTCCATAAAATGACTGTGTTATGAGTGTGTGTTGCGCAGTTTCCACGCACCCTTGTAACTTCGCAAATTTGTAATATTTTCACTCCAGATTTTCAACATTGGCATTTTCTCACACCTTCTTATGAACAGTACAGCTGTCATTTTTCACATCCTGTCCAAAATTTGTGTTTGCACGTATGGCGCACAATGGCGCAGTTGCTGTGGGAAATCAACGTTCGGGACAGATTACAAAAATCATAGTGACAGTGTTCAGGAGCAGAGGTCCCAAAATGCCTGTGTTAAAAAAATGCTGAAAACATTTCATAAAATGACTGTATTATGAGCGTGCATTGTGCAGTTTCCACGCACACTCGTAACGCCGATAATGTTTAATATTTTCACTCCAGATTTCCAGCATTGCCATTTTTTCACATCTCCTTTTGAACTATACAGCTGTCATTTTTCACATCCTGCCTGAAATGTGGTTTTGCACATGTGGCACACAATGGTGCAGTCATGTGAGAAATCAGCATTCAGGGCAGTTTAACAAAATCACAGTGACACTGTTCATGAGTGGAGGTCCCAAAATGCCTATTTTAAAAATATGCTGAGAACATTTCACAAAATGACTGTATTACGAGCATGCATTGTGCAGTTTCCACGCACGCTCGTAACTCCGATAATTTTTAATATTTTCACTCCAGATTTTCAACATTGGCATTTTTTCACACCTCCTTATGAACAGGATAGCTGTCATTTTTGACATCCTGCCCAAACTGTGTTTTCACACATCTGGTGCAGAATGGCACAGTCGCTGTAGCAAATCAATATTTGAGACAGATTAACAAAATTGCAGTGCCACTGTTCATGAGCAGATGTACCAAATGCTTTCATGAGGTGGGGTGTCACAAAAAGGCCATGCTGAAAATTTGTAGTGCAAATACCAACAAACACCCAGGGCATTACCGTTTCTAACCATAACATCCTGCCCTGTACAGACTGACAGACGTCAGGGGTGTGCCTTTGGATTGCTCATGCCATTCCACCCCCATCCTGCAGTCAGTGACAGTCATTGAGGTGTGCCTTGGACTCTTCAGCCCCAGAGTTCACCCCATTCTCCTATACTGCACCGATTTCAGTGTATGTTCTTATGGAATGGAGTGACTGTAAAGCTGAACAGCCCAAGGCATACCTTAACACTTATCAGTGTCTGCAGAATAGGGTGAGGTGAAATGGTATGATTGGTATGCGTGACGACCCAAAGGCATACCCCAATGCCTATTCATATATGCAGGGTGGAGGTGGGGTTAGCGTAAAGTTCAATACTTCACTGCCATTCCTATTCTGCATCTGTCTAACTCTTGCACTTCCAATACTAATACCAGCAAGCAAACATTCGACATCAACAAATGCTTGTTATAATTATGATACACTTTTCTGTGTTGCAGTGTTAAGGTGTGAAAAATGAAATCTGACTTGTGAAACTATTTATTAATTGCAATTCAAAAAAAGTCTGTTGGAAACATATTTTGTGTCTGTATTTTAACTTGCAGTTTCAAAATAGAAATTGGTTGTGTAACATGAAATTTAATTGTGCATTATAATTTTCCATCTCACAGCAGGAAATTCATTTCTCAGCATGAAATTTGATGGTGCACCATGATTTTTCATTTCATGACAAAAATTGTTTTCCCAACTAGAAATCTGGTTGTGCATTAGAATTTTTCATTTCATAGCAGAAATTTATTGTCTTAGTATGAAATTTGATTGTGTACCATTATTTTTTTATTTCACAACAAAAATCCGTTTCTCAATCTGAAATTTAAGTGTACATCAGAAGTTTTGGTTTTTCAACTTAAATTGGTTTCTCACCATTAAATTTGATTGCACATCTTCATTTTCTGTTTCGAGACAAAATAATTTGGTTGTTCTATATGAAATTTAACTGCAGATCATAATTTAGCATTGCACATGACAAACTGGTTGCTAGTTGTCAAATTTGATAGTATATAGTTTTTAGTTTTGCATGGTGAGAAATGCAAAATTAAATTTGACTAGTGAGAGTATTTTTTAATTGCAATTAAAAAAAGTCAGTTGGAAGCACATTTTGTTTCTGGATCATAACTTGTTCTTGCAAAAATGGCTTGATATGAAATTTGATTGCAGATCATAATTTTCTGTTGGACAACTATGATTGGTTTTGCAACATTAAATTTTCATTGCAGATCATAATTTTCTTTCATTCCTGGCTTGAATTGGTGCTTTGACATGAAATTGCATTGCAAATAAAATTTTGAATTGCACAAATTCAATTGGTTGCATACCACAAAATTTATTTTCCCAATTTCCCAGTATAATTTTTCATTATGTGGCAGAAAAGTGGGGTCTCAGCATAAAATGTGATTGCAGACTGTGATTTTGAGATTCATGGCAAAATTTGGTTGCTCAACTTTTGTATTTGATTGTGCACTGTAATTGTTTTCATTTTACAGTAGAAAATTGATTTCTCTGCATGAAATTTGATTTTTCATTTTGTGACACAAATATGTGACACAACTTGAAATTTGATTGAGCATCAGAACTGGGAAACTTCACTCCGTTGATTAATTTGTAAATTTGCCTCAGTTCATGAAGTTAATCCGCTGTGCAAAGTCCAAATTTGTGGAACACTCATAACACCATGAAATGCAAAGTTGGCACAGAGGCAAAGTTTGCAACAGTTCATTCCCTGGTGTCTAGTGGTCCCTCCCCCCACCGATCACTGGCCCCGTGTTAACTATTGAACATTCCTTGTTGTGTAGTGGTCCCCCCGCCAATCGCTGGCCTGATGTTAAATAAAAATCATTCCCTAGTGTCTAGTAACCCCACGCTGATTGCCAGCCCAATGTTAAATAAAAAATCTTTCCCTTATGTTTAGTGGTCCCCCTCTTGCCGATCAAAAGCCCAATGTTAAATAAAAAATATTTTCCTGGTGTTCAGAGGTCCCCCTTCATTGATCGCTGGCCTGATGTTAAATGATAATCTTTCCCTGGTGCCTATTGGTGCCCCCTTTCACTGATTGCTGGCCTGATGTTAAATGATAATCTTTTCCTGGTGTCTAGTGGTACCCCACCTGCTGATTGCTGGCCTGGTGTGAAAAAAAAGCTTTGCTTGCTGTCTAGTAGTCCCCTCAACCAGCCTTCTGCTTGATGTTAAATAAACAACTTGTCCTGGTGGTTTAGCAGTCCCCCTTTCTTATCCCTGAAACCAATCTATCCCTAAAATACAAAATATATATTTCCTTGGTGTCAGATGGACCCCCCCCACCCTTGCAGGTAGTGCCCTACCACCCAGCTCCCCCATCCCATCTCCAAACTGGTGACTGGAACAGCCCTCCATATTATACCACGGCCAGTCACCAACTGAGCAACTGAGCTGTCAATAAGTGTGTACTTGTACATGTTAATTGGCAGCTCAGTCAGCAGCTGGCCATGGTGGAGAGTAGAGGGCTGTGTCAGTCGCTGGCTCAGGGATGAGATGGAGAGCAGGGTGGTGGGGCACTACCTATGCAGGTGGGAGGGTGGGGGTCCACTAGACAAAAAGGAAAGATTTATATGGTATTTTAGGGGCAGATCAGATTCAGGGATAGGGAGGGTGGCAGATGGGTGGGGGAGGGGGAAATTGTAGACCAGGGAAAGATTTTTATTTAACATCAGGCCAGTGATCAGAGAAGGGGGGCCCACTAGACCCTATTATTTCCTTATTACATGTGGTAGTTTTGGCATTGTAAGTAACTGTAAGATGCAAACACAGAGCTAGTTCATCAAATGTAAGTGGACTACTGTATTGATATGAGTGTGTCACCCTGGGTCGTCTACTCTTGATTTTCTATATGGGTCCTTGTACCAACATACTAGGAGAGCCTTTATCTCAGTCCAACCCTAAACAGTAGAAAGGCAGATCAGCAGTTTCTTGCATGCTGACTGGTTGCTAATGGGGGAGTGAAAATGGTGGAACTGTTAGGCTTTGCAATCACACTGACTGGTAACCAGATGGACCAATGGGTATACTGCAGCCTGAGCAGCAAGCACTCTCACTGGCTTGAAGCTGGAGAAAAACAGAGCTTCATTTTTCCTGCTCTCTGACTGTCTGGTGGGGGGGGTGAAAGTGCTGTATCTGTTGTACTGTATAATCACAGTAACTGACACTCTAACAGACTAAAAGGTATGCAGCAGCATGAGCAGCAAGCCTTCTCACATGTTTGAAGCAGGTGGAAATATCTGACCATGTCAATTGCTGCAACTATATAAAACAGCACTCTTTATGTTAGAGTGATTTGAGAAGTGGCTATTACTATGCCGTTATCTGCATATAATCCTAATGACTTATGAATATAATAAAATACCTGTGTTTTTGTGAGAATGGACTATGGCTCTTGTTCATGCACACTAATTTGCATAATGATTTTTATAAAGTAGTTACACACGGTATACCAGCACATTCCTCAGTCCTACTGTATGAGCACATCAGTAAACCAAAACTCCTTAATATCTTACTGGGTATGATAACAGTCACACGTTTCTTCTTACAAAGTATTAATCCAGCATAAGAATGAAGAATTAGATCTTTCTTTAATGACATGCTCTAGCCCTTGCTATGGGCATGTCTTTCAGCAGCAGCTCTGCTCTGATGGTGGAACTCTTCACAGCATGGGGTTGTAAGGGTACTTTCTGAAGTTAATACCCCTCTCCCCACCAAACAGATGCTGCTCACCCCCTGTTCTCCTGGACTATGACATCCTTGCAGCTCCACTGTCCACTGCCTCTCGACCCACCAGTTGGGTGAGAGTTGGCAGTCCAGATAAAAAAGGTGACTATTTAAAAAGACTGCTTCAGCCTGCATGAATTTTCCAACTCCAGCCATTGCTACTGGCATGCCTTTCAGTGGCAACTCCACTCCAAAAGTAGGGACTCCTCTTAGCACAGGATAATGAGGGGATTTTCTGAAGCTGCTTCCCCCCACTCCACACCTAAAGGATACTGCTCACCCCCTACTCTTGGACAATTACATTCTTGTTCCTCCACCACCCCCAGCCTCTCAACCTACCAATTGGGTGTGAGTGGGCAGTCCAGACAGAAAAAGGCACCTATTTTAAATTTAAAATGACAGCTCCAGCCTGTGTAAATTTCCTGACTCCAGTCCTTGCTTTGGGGGCATCTCTCAGTGGCAGCTCCACTCCGATGATGGTACTCTTCACAGCACGGTGTCATGAGAGATCTTTCTGAAGCTGCTACCCTCATCCTCACCAAATGAACAATGCTCACCCCCAGCTGCATGGTTGCCAACATCGTTGTGCCTCCACCCCCCCACCTTTTCAACCCACCATTTGGGTGAGAGTGTGCAGTCCAGATTGAAAAAGGCACCTATTTAAAATGTAAAAAGACTGCTTCAGTCTGCATGAATTTCCCCAACTCCAGCTCTTGCTCCAGGTGTATCTTTCAATGGTAGCTCAGCTGTGATGATGGGACTCTTCACAGCACAAAGCCGCACAGGCTACTACCCCCACCACCACCAAATGGACGCTGCTTGTCCCCTACTCTCCTGGATGCTGATATCTTTGCATCTCCACTGCACCCTGCCTCTTGGCCCACCAATTGTGTGAGAGTGGGTGGTCCAGATCATAAAAGGCATCTATTTTAAATTTAAAAAGATTGCTCCAACCAACTTGAATGTCCTGATGCCAGTCCTTACCATAGGCACATCTTTCAGAGGTGTTTGCACTCCAGCAGCACAAGTCTTTACAGCATGGGGTTGCAAAGGTTCTTAGCTCCTAACCCCCCCCCCACCAAAAGGATATCACTCTCCCCCTTCCCTTCTGGGTGCTGAAATCCTTGTGCCTCCACTGCTTCCTGCCTCTCGACTTGCTAGTTGGGTGAGAGTGGGCAGTCCAGATCAAAATAGGCACCTATTTTAAATTTTGAAAGACTGCTACAGCCTGTGTAAATTTCCAAACTCCACCCCTTGCTCTGGGCATGTCTTTCAGTGGTGGCTCCATTCTGATAGTGGGACTCTTCACACCATAGGGTAGCAAGGGAACTTTCTTAAGCTGCTTTGCCCCTCCCCACTAAATGGACTCAACTCACCCCTTGCTCTCCTGGATGCCTATATCCTGGCACCTCCAACTCCCCTGCCTCTAGATCCTTTTGTTGGGTAAGAGTGGGTCCTCCAGATCCAAAAAGGCACCTATTTTAAAACTAAAAAGAGTGCTCCAGACTATGTGAATTTCCTGATTCCAGCCCTGTGGGTGTTTTGGCTGCAGCTACACTCTGACAATGGAAATTTTCACAACAAGGGGTCATGAGGGGACTTTCTGAAGCTACTACCCCCTTCCAATAAAGTGGGCACCCTCTGACCTCCTGGACACCGACATCCTTGCACCTCCACTGCCCCCAGTCTCTTAACCTGCCAATTAGGAGAAAATAGGTGGTCTGTATCTTTCCCTGCTTCAGTACCCCATCTCAAATGAAACTCTACATTCGGCCCTCTGAGCTAAGGACTGAGTGCAGCGGACATTGATAGGAGTCCAACAGGAGCCAGACAAGGAGGTATCCAGCTGCCAGGAACCCTACTGATTGTAGGATCTGGTAAACTGACACTTTGAAGTTTGCAGTTTGTTACCTGGCAGTTTTTTTCAGACTCTGTCATGTATATTACAGCTTACCCTAAAAGTTACATGGTAGTTTAATCCGATGTACTGTTTAAACGCAGGATTCACAATGTGCTATTCTTTTGCATTTCTGCTTCTAGTCATTCAATTCTTCTGCTAGCCTATGCTAAGTCAGCTGCTGCATGACTCTACTGTAAAGTCAGTTAATTCTTGTTTTTTTTGTTATTGTTTTGTTATTTTAGGATTATTAGAAGAGGGGCCCTGGCATTGCACAGTGAGGGTAGCAATAAATCTTAGGGGGTGCTATGTTGCTCAGCTTTAATGTACTGCACTGCGTATGTTTAATTCTGGTATTTTACTGAATCCTGCTTACACCCTATATAGGGCCTGCCTCATTTCAGTTTATTGTATTGGTAGTCTCTATCCTACTGCATTTGTTCCTAAGTTGGTAAGAGGCTGTTACTAGGGTCTTCTGACTGGCAGAGCATTTGTTAAACAAGTCATCAAAATGTGTCTTATTATGACTGTGGGCAGTGCCTACAAGAGTATTGCATGTACAAAAGGAGTGATGTCATGTTTTCTGTCCGTGGAACTGACTGAAGGTGTAAATAGTCTCCTCCGCTTACCCTCCTCCAAGAATTGTTTTCCACCCTCAAATAAATATGTTTTCATGTTAGTCAATGGTTGCAACAAAGTGCTCTAGCTTTTGGACCAACCAGTTGTTCAGAAGCCTAATGGCAGTTGTTTAGGAAAAACATACTTTTAACAGCTAGATCATGCAGAAAAAAACAGAAACAATCCCCATTGGTTTAAAATACTCATTTAAAAAATACAGATGATGATGTCAGAGAATTTTAACAGTACCATATTACCTTCAGCCAGGAGGTTCCCAAGGTCAAAGGTGCTTGGTGCAAAACACATACAAAGAATCCTACTGCATACAAAGAATAATGGATGGGGAAGGGTTTGATGTGAGAATTTAATGCACACCTGAGTTGTGGGATGCTACATAAACCCAGAGGGCGAAGCCCGAGGGGTTTATCAAAGCATCCTACAATGAGGGTGTGCATTAAATCTCATATGAAACACCCTCCCCATCTTTTATTTTTTATAATAGCAGACCATCAATTTTTCTCCAGCACTTTGTGAGACTGTTTGGTCCTGCCCACATATAGAATGTTGGCCAATGAGGCAGTAGCATAGTTTTACTGGCATGGCTCATGAATCCACTCTGGCCACTTGCGCTGATGCAGTGCCACTGCGCCATGCACACTGTGAGTGGCCAGGGTTTGATATTCAGCAATGCTGTGATATGGCGCAGCTCCGTTGAATATCGCCCAGTCCACACCCCTGCGCAGCTAAGTTGCGCTGCACCCAAGCTTGCACCACAGCCTGGCACAGTTTGAATATCTGGGCCCTAGCCTGTTACTGTACATACAGGAGTGTTATCATAGACTGTGACATATTTTTTTAACAGTGTACTTACTGGGGTGTGATATCTCATTTGCATGGGGGTCCTGGACATATCTTTTTACATTAGGGTACTATTGTAGTGATTTGTGGAAATGTAGGTATGTTAGACCTCTGATCTGACACACATACTTTATATTTACTTCTAGTTACCTTATCCTGGGGAGGGTGGCAGTTTTATTTCATTGTAGTTCTATTCAGAATCCTTGGAAGTGTTACTATGCAGACAGGAGTACAGTTAAATAGTGTCACATTATTGCTCTGTAGGTATTAGGATACATGAGTCCTTTTACTTAGGATGTCATGACAAGTTGAATTCCTTTGGGGAACAATTGCAGTGACTGATGTGAATAAAGGTTCATTAGGAGTGTGTGTGTGTGTATGTGTGTGTGTGTGTGTGTGTGTGTGTGTGTGTGTGTGTGTGTGTATGTGTGAGAGAGAGAGAGAGAGAGAGAGAGACTCCTTGAAGCTAGTTACCCCCTTCCCCGCATTATGGGGATGTGGGGTGGAATAGGGTGTATTGTTTGTGTGAAGAGGTGAGAAATTACATTTTTATCACTTTTTCAGATTCCTTAGGCACTTCTGGTGCACCAAGTTGTTAAATTCTCAGTGTATATTGATATCAGCACATATCAGGCTACATGGTCTTAATTCCTTGGTGGTCCTTGACTAGAGTTTTTTGTTTGACACTAATACTGTCAATTTATATTTAAATTATCATTTATAAATTCCTGTCACTATACTAGAGGTTTTTGAAATTATGGGGCATGATATCTAGCTGGAGAGTACAGCTGGGTGATAGGTCCAGTTAAGTTTTACACATCATACAGTGTGCACTGATGTTTTTAAGACAACTATACTGGTAATTTCTTGTCTATAATGCATGCATTGAAACTTCTTGGAGTCCTAAGACATTCTTAGTATGTCTTTAATCAGGGTGGGGGTTGCTTTTCGGTAATCACATCATTATACACACTGTGACATTCATAGTTTGATTTAAGAGTCATCTGTTCCAGCAGTGTTATCTTATGTCAATTAAATTTATATGCAGTAGGATTCTTTGTATGTGTTTTGCACCAATCACCTTTGACCCTGGGAACCTCCTGGCTGAAGATAATATGGTACTGTTAAACTTCTCTGACATCATCACCTGTATTTTTTAAATGAGTATTTTAAACCAATGGGGATTTTTTCTGTTTTTTTTCTGCATGATCTAGCTGTTAAAGGTATTGTTTTTTCTAAACAACTGCCATTAGGCTTCTGAAGAAGGACTGGTTGGTCCAAAAGCTAGAGCACTTTGTTCTTGTTGTTACATCTATGTTGATCCATTAAAAGGTATCAAATCATTTGCTTCTGGATCTGTTCTTGCAAGGACCAATACGGCAAATACTAAATCTAGATTTCAACATAGAATCTGAAAAATTCATAACATGCTATATTGGGATTCAATGAACTGATAAATGGGGATTTTGGTTTCTTTTACAAATTCATTTTTTCCTGACCATCGGTATACTAAAACAAAAATTTCTCAACAAAATGTTTTTAAATAAAGAGTTTAACTCACAACAGCAGAAGAAGCATGTTGGCATTAACAGCTTAGTGATGTGGATGCAGAGGCATCAATATTTAAGCATGACTTTGGTAGAAGATTAATTGTGATTGGGGGTGAGGGAGGGAGGGAGTCTTGATATTTGTAGCATAATGGTTTTCTGAAACTTCAACCTTCAATGGGTTAAACTCTGTAGCCATCTGTACAGTATATCATTAAGCCATATGCAGTGTGGTATGGGTAAAACCTAGATCACCAGACCAGGACCAGTGCTGTAAAATCTGCACTGGGCACAGCTCGTGCAAATATTGCTGATCCAGTGGATCAAATAAATACGTGCAAATAAATACTCGGCTTCGCCTCGTGCTTCAACCCACCCCAGGAGTGACATTATTACATGATAACACACTCTGTCATGCCTTATTGCTTAAATATGCCCTTTCTCAATGTACTATACTTTGATTCAGTTAGTGTATGCAACAGCCTTTCATGTGACCACTCTGGGCTTCTCTTTGACTCCTGATGTCTATTTGCTTTAGCTATTGTATATTGTTTATACTGCTTTGGTCTTCTTGATGTGATGCCTGTGTGCCTAAACTATGTTATCTGTTTATCTGCTGCTACCCATGTATCTCCAGTGAATGATTGTTAACTGTCTGCTCTCTGAGCCATTGTTTTTGGACTTGTTAACTGTGCTGTCTTTGTATTAGTTTCAACGTGGTGCCTTTGTAAATGAGTCTTTGATTCAAAGGTTTGTAAATCTGATATTTTTTAAATAAATAAATGTTTATGTTTAAGCCTATGAAACACCCTTATCTAGTTATTGCATTCACAGCCATAGTGGCTCTGCCAGAGCTTGTTAGTTAGGTGTGGCTCTGTTTTGCCTTGCATGTCACTATCAACTGCCTTGTTGGCCAAGGGCCATTTAGCTCCCCCAAATTTTATAATGACTCCGATGATTTCCAGTTTTCAAACCAAATTACCTCAAGTGACTGGCTTCCAAGCCAAACTAACCCTGCCTATTTGCTAAAGAAAAAAGATGTGGTGCTTCTGAGCAACTTTGTTAAATGTAGACTGAGTTGTCCATTTATATCCCCTAACTGGCCCTCTCTATCATATCTTTGTTGGCTCTGAGGCTTGCTGGCTTAGATTGCTGGTGATACAGAACCTAACATTGGTCCTGCTTTCCCCACTTTTGCAGTTCCGACAGCATGGCACAACACTAAAGGCTTAAAAATAGCACACCTCAATGGGCCATGTCAAAGCTGGTGGAGTGTGTGCCTGGGTTGGACACCATGTCACTGACATACTGAACATAACTGAAACCTGGATTAAGTCTACCATGCCAGATGCTGCCTGTGCCCTGCCTGGTTTTAACTTTATGAGGGCTGACCATCCTGGGTCCAAGCATGGTGGGATCCTTCTGACATACTGCAGATGTCACCTGAATGTCTGCCTGATCCATACGTCTCTGCCCGCTGCCCTCTGGCTGTGAGTTTTTACTTGTTTTACTGTTGCTTTGTAGTACTAAGAAACTGCATCTGTTCTGTACTTATAATCCTCCAATTGGGGTCTAATAGGGTTAACTCACCTTCTGGAGAATGTGAGTGCTAAGGCTGGCTCAAATGAATTTATAATCATGGGTGACCTAAACCTGCACTGGCTGGCGAGTAATGTTAAATGCGATGAGCCTCTGTTGGGGGGACATGGTCTGAAACAACTCATCTCCTCTCCTCTCCCACTAGACTGTCTACTAACAGAGGTCTGCACTCTCTATTAGACTGGGTCCTGTCAAATATAGAAGAGTGGATCCCCCTATCTAGGATATTCCCAGATGTTCTCTCTGATCACTGTCCCATCTACTTTGTTTGGAAAGTGAGTTTGACTAAAGTTGCTCCAGAGGTCATTTTCCTACGCTGCAAAAAATAATATCTTGACAAGGCTAAATATCTTATTTCACTAACTAAAAATCTTACATTTTTTCCCCAGTAATATCTCTAGACTTTTTTTCTTATTTGTTAATAAAAAATGGTTTACATCAAGACAAATTTTCTTGATTTATCTTGTTTAGAAAAAATGGCTAATTACATGGTATATTTTTCCTATTTTAATCATTTGTAATGTCAGTGATTAAAAATATTGTGTTATAGCTTCATGGCATCATCCTGTTTTTAGACTACAGTACTAGTTTTTGGAGTTTTATTTTTTCTCTTAGCCTGGTTCTATGATTTATGTTTGGAAAGCTTTTTTTCACCTTTTATTGTTTGCAATTGCCATCTCGCAATCTATACCATTTTAATGTAACTGAGATTCTTACATCTGTATTTCTATACATAAGCTTCTTTAAACAGGATTTTTGTTAAATGAAGATTTTTATTACAGACACCTTTGTTGGCCAAGACACTGTGGAACCTCCCTGATTCTTTTTTGATTAGAGCCAAGTGATTGTTTACTTCCACCTAGATGGTGACCAGAGAAGGGCTGAAGAAACCTCAGTTTAACATCTCATCAGAAGGAATGCATCTCAGCAACCTTCAAATCTGCATCCCCCCTGGTATACCACGTTCCCTGCAGCTGGGACTCCTCCTGACCACCCTTCACAAACCACAAGTAGCAGCACATTGACCAGCCTCCCCAGCTGAGCAATGTCCTTGGAAGTTTTGGAACTCTTCATCCCCCAATCCGGGGCACTATGCAAGTCATATGGGGGAACAGCAAGAAAGCAGAGCTTTACAGAGATTCAAGTGTGAGCCCTCTCCGTCACTCCCCACCCCATGAATCCTGAGCTTCTCCTGAGGGTTCCAAGGTCAGAACTCTGTTAAAATCTTTGTTACCCCCACAAATATTTCCCTCATAGCAGGGCTGGAAAGAACAGGGCTGTCAGCCTCTTGTACCTGAATCCAGCATGGACAGCAGGTAAGCTCTCAAGTAGCGGTGAGGACTTCGGACAAGCAAGCAAGGCTTCACAAAGCTCCCATTGTTCTCTCCACTTTTACTCCTGTATCCCGTCTCTCGCACTCCAGGTCCTTTCCATCTCACTTTCACACAAGTCATAGTCTCTCTTTCTCTGGATCCCCTCTTTCAAAGTCTGTGTCCAGTTTTCACTGTTACACTCAGTGTTCCCTCTGACTCTTTCACTTTCTGTGTGTTCCCAGTTTCCTATTCACATTCCATGTCCCTAGTATGTCCCTTTAACCTTCCTTTTTCTTTTCTCCCTGTCACACTCCCTTACACTCCATCTCCTTCTTTCCCTCCCTCTTGTATCCCCTCTCCCCATTTCTGGCTATTACTTTTTACCCTCCTTCTCTGCCAGCTATCCTCTGGAGTGCACCCCAGCCCCATCCAAAAGTGTCCACCATCTGAGGCTGACCCAAGCTCCCAGGGTTTGCCCCCCCCAGGTGGGGTTGGTGGGGTTTCCCAACCCCCACCGAAGTCTGTATCCAGTGGGCCAGTACAGTGACTGGCCAGGAGCAGAGCCTGCAAGGCTCCTTCCAGCATTGTCCTGCAGCAGTGTATTTCCCTGATGTTCTCCCAGGAGCCTGGGCATGCAATGACACCAGCAGAGGGAAGTAAGCAAGTGTCTGCATACCATCCCCCCAGACATCTGCCCTGACTCCTTGTAGTGATGTAGCATGCTGTCCTGTCCCCCAGACTCTGCCGGGGGCAAATAAGCACTGACCACTGAGGACCCACCTCCCCGGAGAAGGAAAGCAGTCCATCAGATGCTCAATCCTTCTCCTTCCCTGCAGACCCCCGGTGGCCTGTGTTCATGCCGAACATGGGTCTCCAGTATAGCATGAGGTAAGGTGTCCAGCACCTCAGTGCCACTGGTCTGGCCTGCCTCTCCAAATTTCATAAGTCCCCTCTAGTACTGTTACTTGTTTCCATTTCATGAGTAAAAGTAACATGAGGTGGACCAGCCCTCAGACACAGCATTAGCACTTCTTCTTGTGACAGTGTTGACCAATGTTCAGGAATGAGCACCATGATTCAGAGGGCTGGCTGGAGAGTGGTTGGTTGAGCATACCATGGACTGCTTTCAACCCCCAGTGGGGAGAGATGGTGGAACCCAGCACTTGAGCAACACCCTGCAGAGGCTGGGTGTACACCATGCCAGGACCAAAAGAGGAGGAGTTAATGTCTGCAGGGCACGAATGGGGGAGCATGCATGGGGAGCATGCATGCCAGCATGCAGACACCATTGTACATCCACTTCTTGGGGAAAAAAACAAAGATAAAAACTCTGTGCAGCAGTGCTTCATGATGACCCACAACATCTGCTGAATAACCCTCAACCTCTGCTGAATGATGCTCAATCTTAGCTGAATGACATTAGGAAGTGTAAGTACTGGGTCAGGTTCAGGTGGATCACAATCTCCCCATAGGGAGCCCCACCATAGCATGCAAGTTATGGGACCTCCATCCTGGGTGGCTGGACAGGAGATGCGGGTGTGAGGTGAGTGGGACAGAAATGGGGTAAGTACCCTGCCAGCATCCAGTGCAAAAATACTGTTGAAAAAAAAAATACAACATTATAAGAAGGATGAAGTGGAGGAAAGTGCTATGGTCGGTCAATGGAGATCAATGTCCCATGGTGAGTGCCATTCTATAACTTTCTAGCCCTACTCCCCAGACAGGATTAATCCCACACAGGGATCCACACTGCTTATGCTGACTGCCATAATCTACTGTACCCTGTGATACTGTGCAGTGAGGTTACACAAAGAAACATGAACAGTGTGCAGTTTAAGGTGCTGCCTTTTGTAAAATTTAACACAAAAAAAACAGAAAAAGGTGCTCACAATGATGAAGGTACTGTGATTGAATAATTTTATTATCTAATGGTACACCATCAGGGTCGCAAACACTCCTACATAGCGTCACAAGTCAGCATTGGGGCCATGCTTGAGCTATAACAAACCATGTTTTTTTTAATAAGTAAGAAATAATATTCATGAAGTCAGTATTCAAATCAACAAGTCATGTTGCAACTTTAAGAGAAAATGTAAACTTCCACCAATCTGCAAATCTGTGTAAAATACAATGTGCAAATGTATTTTATTTTAACAGTACTAACTGAATCTAAATTAATTAGCATCACTGTTTCACACATATACTTCCATTAAAGAAATAACTGGGAGGGAGGCTCAAGTGAAGAAAGGAGCAAACCAATGGAACCACTGGAGGGAATGTACAGTATAGGTACAGTATACCAGAACTGGCTATGTAGCAAAGCAGCACCTGCTATATCATTAAGACTAAAAACAGTAGTTGTTTTGACAAATCTAAGCTTTAAAATGAATCAATTTTACATTTCCCTGTGTGCTCCCATCCTTTACAATGTGAATCAGTTTAAGCCGCTGCTCTCCAACCACATATTCCATTTTCACACACTATCAATATGGCCGTAGTTACCCTCCTCTTTCTACCTGTGCTAAGCTCCTTTCTGTTAAAAATCAAACCTGGCAGCATCTCAGGTATGTTGTGTATGCCTTACTACTCCCTCCAGAAAAATGGCTCTATGTTTTTTGCAAGCCACAAAAAAAAAATATATATATATATGTGTGTGTGTACGTATGTAACTATTCTTATTGGAATATACCCTTTCAAATGTGTCTGTTCTCCCTGACACCGTTATGTAAACAAGATGATGCATCTCATGGAGTTATGCAGGCTGGAGTAATTTCAAATACATAAATACACTTAGTTAATATAATTGGGCTCCACACAACTGCATCAGAAATGATACATATATGTTTAGCAATCACATCAAACTAATGTGCCACAGTCTGAGCTTCAGAGGACCAGGGTGGTATACCCCCACAACAGCGACACCAATACAGGAACCTACATCGCTGCTGACAAAATAGACAGTTCATCAGCAGGTCACTCTATTCATGTGCCAGAGAATGTGGCACACTGTCTCCCAGTCCTGCACCCCTCCCTGAATCAACTTTGACTCAGAGTTGATTATAATTAGAACAGGGGGTGCTGGGCAAGGATAGCTCTGGTGACAAAGTCCTCCAATAGAAAAATGAACCTGGAGTCAAACGGGATTTATGTCGACCGCAACTTGCGGTCTACATAAATTCCATCGCTGTGATGCCAATTGACAAAATTGTTGTCGAACTGGCATCGTAGCGTCAACCAGGGTGAGCTTTTGTTATAAACAAGGCACTACAAGACTGAAGGGTCTACAACTGAACTCCCTCTGCAACTACATTTCCCATCTTCTCCTTTTCTCCCTTCATTTCTTTTATTTGAGCCTTCATTTTTAAACTTTAATTTTCCTTTTTCTTAAGATTTCCTCATCCAATTAATCTTGTGTTCTTCTCTTTTTCTCATATGTACTAAACCATTTTTTGTTTTTTGTTTTACAGGTTGACCTTGTTGGCTATTGCACATTTCCAGCACCACCATCAGATAAATATGAATTTCCATCTCTTGAACAATTTTTCTTCATAGAACTATACTGATGCTTAATTGACTTTTTAATTTTGTTTTACATGCAGCCATTTTTCAAGACTTCTTGTCTTATCGAACTACAGGTACATAATAGATTTATTAGATTATATTAAAAGGCTGATTTTTGTATTGGGAGAGGTGCAACTCTTTGATGACTAGAGCAAAGCTCCATTTCCTGGGCAAAGTGGCATAGCTCCCACCTTGGGCAAAGTAGCCCATGTTTCTCGGTGGTAAATGCACACCTAGCACCTCAGGGTGGCGGTGGTGCACTCCTGACAAGAAGCAGGTGGGGGGATACAGTTCTGTCTTGTAGGAGGGGGTGTACTCCGAGATGCAAGAAAGGTGTGTGAAGTCAGCAAATGCAGAGCTCCCAGTTCTACAGAGATTTTTGCATTTTACAGGAATGTGGAGCCATCTATAGGGAAATTCTTCCCATAGACCTGCATTGGTTATACAAGAAAAATATTAAAAATCAAACAGAGCTGCCACCTAGAGCAAGTATGTTGTTGGGTCAAAAATGTCAAACAATCAGGATACCACAAAAAAATCCTGCTCCATGCTCATAGAAAAAAGTGTCACAAAAACTATTTTGTTTGTAGAAATATAAAAAGAAGTTTAGCCGGCCCAGTGGCGCTGAGGGTTGAGGCACTGGATACCACACCTTGCTCCACACTGGAGACCTAGGTTCGGAAATGTGCCTGGGTCATCAGGGGTTGGCAGGGGTGGGATGGGATTGAGCATCCAGAGGACTGCTCTCCTATCCTGGGGAAGGTTGAGGGCATCCACCGCTGTGCAGCACCCCCTGGTGATGACTGAGGGTGGGAGGGGAGCTACAGGGTTGGTGTACAGTAGGGGTGGAGTGTGGCAGATGTTGGCACATCGTGCCTTGTGATGTCATTGCACATCCACACTCCTGGGGCTGTAAAGAGGAATATGGCTGGGTGTGACCATGCAACTTGATGGCTGCACCCAGCACTGCTGGAGGACTGTAGTTGGAATCACATGGGTGGGGGTCTGGGGCTGGCCTGGCTTGGTAGGGTAAGGAGAGGCCCGCCATTGGGTCAGCAGATGGCTTCACTGGATCCCCCATCATGTGAGTGAACCTGCTGCTCTCCCGGCAGGCAGGTCCAGCGGCTGGATGCCCCCACCGATAACTGCTGCAGCAAGGCGAGAAAAACAGATGTGTTAAAAAAAAAGAAGAAACATAAAAAGTAGTTTTATTGTTAATAAGTAGGAGCACATAAGTAAAAGACCCCCCACTCAGGACTGAGAATACTCAATGATCGTTTTATGCCCTTGTAGATGCTTTTTTTTTTTACTTTCTGTTTTTCTGCCCCCTATCACCGCATCCAGTTCCTCTCTCTGGGCATCCAATGCTCCTCCCAGGCTAGCACTCCAAGGATCAGGGGATAGCCCCAATAAGTGGCCCACTCCAGGACATCTAGAGGCCCGGATGATTCCCCCAGTGGGATGGAGGAGGTTCTCCCCATTTTACCCCCTCTGAACTTGCAGAGGAGTATGCAACTGGAGCTCCCCCGGATCCTCTGCAGTCACTTTTGTTGGTGCAGGATCCCATCGCCCAGCTCAGAAATGGGGTCTTTTCCTTGTTTTTGTCCCACTCACTGCAGACGTCGACACCCAAGGTGGACTAATGAGCTGGAGGCGTGTAGAGACCCACCTCCGCTCTGGTCCTTGGACAATGCCCACCCCTCCCAATGTTCTGCCTCCTCTGCTGCACCAGCACCATCCATGGTCACCCCAGTGGTGGCAGTACTGCAGCAAGGAGAGCTGAACATCCCTCCCAAAGAAGCAGAGCAGCCCGTCAGGTGCTCAGTCCTTCTTTCTGCAGCTAGCCCTCTGATGACCGTGGCTCACTTCTGAACCTGGGTCACTGGTGTAGCAAGTGGTAGCCCTACTGTTGTGCCGGTGGGCCAGCTGTGGACACTTTTTCAAGCAATGATCATTGGGTGTTCTCAATCCTGTGTGTGTGTGCGTGTGTGTGTGTGTGTGGTGGGGTCTTTTACTTATATGTGCCTACTTGTGAACAACACTGCTTTTTATTTCTGCAAACAAAATAAGTTTGTGGCACTTAGTTCTCTGAGCATGGAACTTTTTTTGTTGTTGTATATTGGTTATACAGGAAAACAGAGCAATTTGGCCTCTACAGGAAACAATGTAATCTACAGGAAAACACAGGACAATTTCACTGGAGTTACAGGTAAAATGCCAAATCAGTCTGGGAGCACTGCAAATGCTATGGGGGCATCCGATCTCCATGTATGTTTATTGATCCCTGTGCTGCAATATGCCATAAGTTCTTTCTGATTTTTAATTCCCCCTTTAATGGTTCCTGTTCAAGATTCAAAACAATATAAATTAACTGCAGTTGGGATATATTATTTTATTTATACCCACACCTTATGCTTAGGAAGTAGATGTTACAATTCCTACAAATGTTTGCATAATGTGTAAAATATTCCAGTGAAATGAAAGGAGCTGTGAGGTTGACTGCTAAAAATCCAACCCCCTCCCTTACAGGTTACAAACAGGTGACACGTTGAAGATAAAGAGCAGCCAGCAGAACCTCTGAAAAACAACAAAAAGCATGGCTAGTAAGTGAGAAAAAGAGCAGCATATGTTAATGGTAACATGATCCTTAAAGACTGTCTCTGGTGATTGAGTTTATCTTAGCAGCACTGTGATAGGTACACTAGTGAAGCCTTAGATTTTAAACTGTTATCTATTCCACTGCCGTGAGTCTAAAAATTTTATTTAGCTGCTCCCAGCATTGTATGCCTGGCCAGCAAACACACAACTTGTAGCTACTGCGTCATCCTAGTGACTCTCCCGAAATATGCAGCTTTAGCTTTAAGTTCAATACAAGTTACTGTCGTTTGTCTATGACTGCTAGCCTGGCTGGCTGAGGAAAAGTTATTGTTGAATTCTTCCAAGCCCAGCAGCCAATCCCATGGATGGAAGAAGGCGGGTCTTCCTGTTTGATGCCTACAAACAGTCGGATAGTTTTTCAGCGAGAACAGATTGCAGCCGTTGTGCTGGTGCATGAGAAATGAGAATGCAGACTAGCTCGTAGGATAAATAAACATGTGTAACCCCTAGGTGACATTATCCCAAGGGCTACTACCCCTACCTACTTGGGTAGCAGCAGGTTAAGAGGCCTGAGTTCTGAATTGGGTGCCTCCACCCAGAGGTCAAGGATGGTAGTGGTCAAACTATCCTGGGCACAGCCCTCCGGGACACTGTAGCCCCTGTCTTTACCTGCTAGTGGCCAAAACAGTACAAAATAATTACTTTCACAATTCCCCTGATATGCTTTGCAAGTACCCACACAGTTTGCACTTAACACCATGGCTGGTTTCCCCAGTTCAACCCTGGGGACCCCCTGCAGAACAAGGTTAGGCAGAGCAAATGGCAACAGTACAATACTTCGAGCACAAATTGGAACCACAGTCTGGTTGAATGCAGAAACAAGTATATCTGATTTATTCAGGGGATTTGAACAAGGAAAGGGGGTAATCAGGTTAATTAGCTTAATGGCTCTATCAATCACACAGCTGTGCATGCAGTCAGAGTCCCTAACACAGTCACAATCTCTGGGTACCCAGTTTGAAGAAAAGTGGGCTAGCCAGGACTGTTGCTCTGGGTAGGCTGGCGTTGCAGCTGGTTGGGGCCCTGTGATGGGAAAAGCAACTTACACAACACACTATTTGTAATCCAGAGCCAGATGGCTCAGTTCATGAAGGAAAAGAAATAACAAAGCAATCAGATGACACACTTAAATTAAACTGACCTTGCAGGGAGCTACCCTGATGGTTACTCACGATACCCAGGACTGGACACAGGATGAACGAAAATTGAGACAGCAGGTGAACTCTCTGGAGTGCCAGGAGAAGCAGGGCCCACACGATTCACTGAGGCATCATTCCTGTTCAGGCATGGAGCAGGGGGCTAATCCCCAGGCAGGTCTCTCATCGATGGCTCTTCTCTGTGCAGTAGGGTAGTATGGTAGGGCCCTCGTGGCTAGGCCCAGCCACATGGAGCTAACCTGGATTCAGTCCATTTGAGCGGGCTACAGTTTTCAACACGCAGAATGCAATCCGCAATGTGAGGAACCAAATTGCAACCCCCTTTCAGTACACAGCATATTTATATGCAAGAAAAATCTCACTGTACCATGCCCAGCACTCCCCGCTCATGATAGCAAAGTCCCTGCTCAGACCGGGAGCTCAGAAGTAACTGGTGTTCCTGACAGACTGATCGCATGCAGCAAAATCTTCAGTCTTCTACAGGTTGAGCCTGGTTACCTTTCAGTGGTTTATTTCAGTCTCACCACCTCAGATTTAGTCCGAAAGAAATTCTCTCTCCCCTCTTAGGGCAATGAGCAGCCTTGCAGGCCTAAACTCAGGCCTTCGCACCGTTCTCCCACTCAAAAACTATGCAGACACTCACTCGAATATCTCGAGCTGCTCCTCTCTCAGCTTCCAACTTAGATCTGCCTCAGCAGCAGGCAGCATGGGGATTTATCTCAGATCCAAAAGGTTCGGTTGGCTCATTCAGTTGGCCGACAAAGCAAGGACTCCCCCTTCAGTTACAAAAAGGCACCAACAACCCAAAACTACAAATCCCAAGCTGGTAATCCACTCAGCCCCTATAGGCAGGCTCCATTTTAGAGTCCCCAAGTACTGATTGGTCCAGTTCGGCAGTCCGGGACCAAAATGGTGGAGATAGGCAGAAACCCCTCGCTGCAAAGAAGGCAGGTTAGAACAAACACAATATCTTTATCACTCTAAATGATTCTCAGCAACTAGTTATATCTTCCAACAAAGCTCCCTCTGCACAATTAGCCATGGCAGAAACAAAGCGATTATCTGGCAGCCTGGGTGGGACTCAAGCAATCAGCCCCCCTCCGGATTAATTATTACTGCAACTAAGCAGCTGTTAAAGTGACAGTACTTAGAGGCTACACAGGCACTCTTTGACAATAACATTTAAATGGCTATAGCACCGAACACCAGCCTGGCAGTGAGCATTTAGGCAATATATAAGAAGACTTTTCGGGAACCCCCATTTGTAGGGGAGTTACACATGCATGAAAAGTGTTGAGGTAAGTTTCTACTTTTTTGTGTTATAATCTGTTGGAATGCATTAGTGTGTCTGTATAGAAGCCACTTCTTGGTCCGTGGGGCTTTTTCTGATTTGAGTCTTAAGAGCAGCACTGTTCTAATCTGCTTGCCTCGGGGGATATGAGCACCAACACCCCCTCCCTTGCTTTTTGTCAGCAGTTTCGATATATTTTAAGTATAAGGGGCACTGCAGGGAGCACCCCCCCCCCCAATCAGGTTAGTGAGGAGCTACAGAAACTGTTTCAAAACCAAATGTATGGCTGCAGATTTATGCTTATCCAATAGAAGAAAGAAAACAGCTAAGTGATCTGAAGAGGGTGTAGGTGTGTGTGTGCACTTTAGCATAGTGTGGCTCCCAGATGTACATGGATTACTGTATTTTATAGGGAAACAGCCATCTAGAGGGAAAGTGTTCACCATAGACCTTCACTGGTTATACATTAAAACTGAGAAGTTTGGGCTCCATAGGAAACAGTTTGATCCACAGAAAACCCCAGGAAAATTGTGCAGAAGTCACAGGGCAAATGCCAATTCAGTTTGAGAGCACTAGTGTGGGTCTGTCCATGGTAACTTGTGCTAGGTAAGAGTGGGCCCTGCAAACAGTGAGCAATATGATTCAAAAATGTTTTGAGAGGCACAGTGTGTACAGGTCCTAACAGAGGGCCAAACTGAAGCTTATAAGGTGATGGGTACATCCAAGGTTCCCACTGACCAGAGATTCAGCACAGTGTAGGGGTGAGGGGGTAGGGCATGGGCACATCATTCCTTGACACTCAATTTGTAAGCATGGTGCTTTATTAGTAAGAACATTGATCTCAAAGTGGGGTGTTGAAGTGAAATTTTAATAGAGCTGAAGTAAATCTTTTTTCTTTTTTTTTTTACTTTCTCTTTTTCCTGCTAGTTCCCACATATACTGCTTTCCTCGAGGTCCTCAATGCGCCATTCAGCTAACCCAGAGGACACACTAAGCTCCTTGAGTGCCCTGCTCCCAAGTAGTACCTGCCATTCCGGATGACCCCCCCCCCAAGGGTGGAAGAAGTCTCCCATACCTTCCTCCAAAATCTGGGGGTGGGGGGAGTGAACACCTGGAACCTGCATCTCTATCCCTAGTCCTTGGCACAAGACCTGTCTCCTGATGCAGATGTGAGGCTTTTTTCCTCCTTGTTCTGGTACCCCTACTGATGTCAGCGCACAAGGAGGACCAATAAGGTGGAGACACACAGAGATGCACCTCCGCTGTGGTTCTCAGTCAATGCCCACCCCTCCCTCAAGCTCTGTTTCCTCAGCTGCAATGACACTATCCAGGTGGTGGCAGTATAGCAGTGAGGAGAAACAGTCCACCCCTCCAGGAGAAGGAGAGTGGCCCATCAGGTGCTCAATCATCCTTCTTCCCCTGGTCAGGTCGCCATCGTCACAAACAGTGCTCTACAGCTGCCCCGGCAGGCCAGCCCCAGAGCTAAAGTAATTCTTGATTGAAAAAATGTACAGGTTGTTAAAAAGATATATGAAGGTGCAGGCCATCCAGATGGCATAGTGGTAATGCTACAGCTTGCAATGCCGATGACCCGTGTTTGAAAGCAAACTCAGAAGTTGGAGTGCCAGTTGGGGTATTATGATTGAGTACCTGAGGGACTGCTCTCCTCTGGAGAGTGGTGGGGTCAGTGCATGGCATTAACTTGACCCCTAGTGGTGGCTTTGGGTTGGAAAGCTGGGCTCCCCAGCAGGAGAAGCAGAGGCAGGGCAGATGCCCAGCATTCTGCATGCATCAAGGTGCAGTTTGGCCATTGGTGTTATTGAACCCCGGCTACTCCGTACCAGGGGATAGGACAACAAGGGAAGATCAGAGCTTCCTGGTAGGCTGACATCTGTCTCCGGCAGGCCCTGCACCCAGCTATCCAAGCAGATGTCCATTGTCTCTGGTGGTTCTTGTGGGGGACACTGCTGGGGTGAGGGGAACCCTGGAGGAAGAGCCACACAAGGCAAGCCCTGGAGGATGCCAGGGTGATAGGACTGTGGAGACCAGTGGATGGGGGCTTGTTGGTGCAGGGGAGAAACAAGATTAAAAAAAAGGTAAATGAAGGTGGTAAAAAAAATATTGGATGGTGGCACAAAACACTGAAACCTCTTTACCCCCATGCTGAAGCTTTTAGTTGTCAGGTTTTAGTTTTCTTATAGACTGTAATTGTAAGCACTGGTGATTTGTAGGGATAGATGAGTAGTTAAGAATTCCTTGGTTTCTATTAAGCTTATTGGTCAAGGAGAGGTAGGACTTTACTGCTGTGGACTTTTGGTGTGGGAAAGGGGTGTTGGTTACTGATGTGTGGATTAACTAATGATGGTGTCAGGAAGGATTATTGAAGGACTGTTGAACAGCCAGATAGCCAACACATACAGTACAGGCCCCCCCCCCCAACAAATCAGAGTCAGTCTACACCACACTGATGTTTTTGTTTGTTACAATGTTCCATTTCTTAGTGGGGCATTGGGATGAAGTTCTTTAATAAAATGTCAAACACAGAGCCAGTCCATCAGCACAATGGTAGGGCTACCATTCGTGATGCCAGTGACAAAGATTTGGAAACTAGCTTGGGCTGTGAGGGGCCAGCCAGGGCAGGATGACAGCATCCCGTAAGACATACACTCCCTCTGGGGAGGGAGGGGCATTTCTGTCACTTGGGTGACCACAGATGGTAATGTGGCATGCAGTGAGAGTGTAGAATTGGTAAAGGCCTATGTGAAGTACACTTGCTTGCTTCTGACTAGGCCAGCTAGTGCCCCAAAATCACAGGATAGAAATGTAAAGAGGAAGAACACCTACTCTGAGCACAAAGACCAGGATGTGCTTAGGCACTGACCTCTGCTACTGTCCCACTCCGTGGAGGAACCCAGTCAGTTTGGATCTGTACAGCCAATGCATATATCTGGGATATGCTGGGGAGTGACTGTGTGATAACTCTTTTTTCTGGCAGTTGCCTGTGACCTTGTGAGCATAACTTGTGGCTTTGCCACTCATGATGTTACTTGAGGTCACAGGCAACTGTCCCAGATAAATTATTTATCACACAGTCCCCCATATCCTATTTATGCAACAGACCTTCTTGGTTGATATTGGTTTCATTTATTTTATTATTTTACAATGGTATTCTTATATTAATTCTGTGGGACTTCTTGTAATTTATCTTTTTGTGGTTCTGCATTATGAGGGGAATTTTGTGATTGGGTGTGATTGGTTAGGTATGTCCATTGTTATGGATGTTGACATGAAGACATAGCCTTGGTTTGCTCAGCGTCTAGCTTCTGTAAAGTTTTCATAAAAGATGGTGGCAGGGGTTAGTGAGCATGGTGGATTTGGTGGAGGCATCTGCCAGGATATGAATGAACTGGTCTGTCTTTTATTTATTTTTTATTAATAAAATGGTAACATTTTTATATCTGGTTGATCTGCATTTTCCTGTTGCCTGGGCAAGTAAGTGAGTGCAGTGCTGGAGTCAGGGAGTCAATGAGTGGTACTACTGGCCAGCACCATTCAGAAATGGCAGTTTAAAAAGAAACAATCTGCCAGCATCGCAGTTGGATTTCCGCTTGCAGTGTCAGTGATCCGGTTCTAGAACAAGCCCAGGAGCTGGAGGGCCAGCTGGAAGGAGGAGGCTTGAGTGTCCCAGGGATAGCTCGTCTTCTCCGGGGGCATCCTGGGCTTAGCACTTGTCTTACCTTGAGTGGAGACCTGAGGTACAATCCCAAGCCATTATCAAGGGAGTGGCATGATGGATGTTGGCGCTCAGCGCCTTGATGTCAGGGCACTCATCATGCTTGGAACACCGGGGAAAATTACCCAGAGCACTCCCAGTAGATGGAGCACCAGGCCCCGATCTCCACTGCCCCTACCTACCCCTGTGACGGCATACCGACGAAACAAGAAGACTTTGGGGTGTAAGGGCCACCACCTCATAGGGGGTATAGCCATGTCTACATGGAGGATGGACCACTCCGGGCTCCGGGTAAGAGGGCAGGGACTTAGAAGGCCACAAGTGTCTTCCTGAAGGGAGTGTAGTGCTGCAGTTAGAGGGAGCATAAACAGAAAGTTTAAAAGAAAAAAAAAAAACAGAAAAATGAAACAGTTTCTGTTTTGGGACTTTTGTTGAATAGTGCAAAAAAAAAAATGGGATGAAGTTGACTGTTCCAGAAGAGAATGGGAGTTGGCAGACTGGTAGCAAGTAGGTAGACATCCATGGCAGTGGGCAAGCAGGGAAACGACTGTGGGCAGAGCCGGAGGAGCAGAGAAAACAAGAAACTTGAAACTGAGCATTGTTTAAAGTAGTGACGGGGGTGGGGGCAGTGACATATAAACTATGTACATAAATGGAGTATGATGTAATAACTCTGTACATAAATACATTTATGTACACAGTTACTCATCAAATAAACAGGTTTGTCACACTGTTTATGTGGGTGCCCTTATGTCACACTGCTTAATTTCACACCTTTTCTTCTTCCTTGGGGGAAAAGTCTGAACTCCCTATGCTAAGGTTTCCACAATAGAAAAATCTGGGCTCAGTTGAACAATATTAAGAATTATTTTATTTGACACCTACTTTTTACACTCTGCCAAGGTCCGTGACCCCCCAAACAGGCAAATATCTGAAATGAACCCAGCAGCTATTGTGTTTATTTTTGTTTCTATTTTTAGGTGCAAGTTTCCAAGAAGAAAGAAGGCACCAACTCTCAAACTGGCATCAGATAAGTTGATTTTTTTTTTTTATTTAAATAAAAATGTTAAGATACATTTTAGATGCTTAAAGTAATTCAAATGCTGGTTGACAACTGGAAAAATGAATTTCAAGGCACAATACATAAACATATGGGACTCTCACAAAGGCAATGTGCCAATGGCAGCTTGTGCTAATTCCCGATGTGCCAAGAACCCTGTGACTGATTCAGTATCTGGTAGGGTCCTGGTGGGAAAGTCCCGCAGTTTTTGGCTACTGTGGCTGTGCACCAAAAAGAA
Source organism: Neoceratodus forsteri (assembly GCA_016271365.2). Classification (NCBI taxonomy): domain Eukaryota; kingdom Metazoa; phylum Chordata; order Ceratodontiformes; family Ceratodontidae; genus Neoceratodus; species Neoceratodus forsteri. The sequence continues at coordinate 1,380,684,314 of CM028130.1, forward strand.
GGCCCATCTGGATTGTGTGCCACATGCTGCAGGTTGGCTGTGCACCACTCTAGGACATCCTTGGTGGCTAGTGGCCTTCCCCAGCCCCAATCCCCTTTTAGTAAAAAAACACATTTCTGGTGGTGTGATGAATTCCCCTTCCCCCCAGCTTTGATTTGCCGATATAATAATAGGTTTTTCCTGGTGGTCTACCAGGCCTAACTCTCATTCCACAATGTGCCCATATAATATACAGATATATTTCCCTGGTGGATCCCTACCCACGGCAGGCAGTGCCCCACCCCTAAGCTGGCAAGCAGTACAGCCTTCTGCTCTCCACCATGTCCAGCTGCCAACTGAACTGTCAAGGAGCACGTACTGTATAAAGTATGCGCTTATTGACAGTTCAGTCGACTGCAGGCCATGGTGGAGAGCGGAGGGCTGTGCCAGCCACTGGATCAGGAGGGTGGGGGTGGGGCACTTCCGCTAGGGTGGGTGTGTGTGAACCTACTAGACCACCAGGAAATATATTATATGGGCACATCATGGATAAGAAGGGAAAGTCCACTAGACCACTAGGGAAAGATCTATTATATGAACAGCTTGGGCTGGGGGGATCTGCTAGACCACCAAGGATGCTGCTTTAATATATGGGCAGATTGGGGCTGAGTGGGTCTGCTAGACCAACAGGAACATGCTTTTTTTTTTTTTTACTAAAAGGGGATCAAGACTGGGGTGGACTGACATGCTTTCATTTTTAGTAAAAGGGGATCTGGTCTCGGGGAGGGGGATTGGCTCAAGGTTTGAAACCCTTCCAGAGGACACACTTCTAAGTGCCCTTTGACTAGCCCTGGCTGAACTAAGGGTACTTAGAATATCACCCTCTGGGAGGGTTTTGTACATCCTGATTTAGGGGATATGGCAGCTTGTGTCTTCAGCAAGCCCCCTAGCACAATGCCACAGCATATTTTGTGGTGCAAGCCTCCTTTGGTGCACACAACCTGCATTTGACACATGCTATTCTTGTGAATCACTCCCAGTGCATCTTGTGGTGCAAGCTACACCTTGTGCCATTCCCTGTAGAGCAAGCCACTTGCACCATTAAGGGGAGCTCTGTGAATCGGGCCCATGGTCTCGAGGTATTTTTTTCCTAGTGTTAATGCTGTTTCATAAAGTAACATCCTTCAGGACTTGAACCTTTGCCATGATGAGACCCTAAAATGGTGCTGGATGTCATTTGGCAATTTTAATGGAGCAACAGCACTTCGCAGCTAGCAATATGATGTATATGGTGCTGTAACTTAATATTACAAAATATGCCCATCTCTTGAATTCATCGTATGGACTACTGATACGGAAGCTGTGTTACAGCACCATGTACATTAACATGCTGGCTGTGGAGCACTATCCCTTCAGTTGTCTTTTGGCACAATTTTAGAATCTGCATACTTCATAGGGAAATTTTGTCCTTGATGAGATATTTTGCACATTTAGAAGATGATGAAGAAACATTAAACATTACAGAAAAAGGTAATGTATGGCATAGTTTGAGTGCATACCTTCTGGTAAGGCACACAGAGATAAATTTTAATAGTCTTCAATCAGCATAGTGTTTAGTTGTCCTTAAAATATTTAGCTATAATTCAAAACATGATTCTTTAGAGAGTCTCCTTTTTCTGGCTGAAGGATCAGAACGTAGAAGGACGTAGATGTAGACCCTGTACTTGCAAGCAAGTATGTTTTTCTTCCTTTGCATTTTTACCACTCAGTTTCATTATGGCATTTCTGGAGGTGACTACAAATAACTGGGTATACGGAGACAATTGGGGGTCATAGTCAGGGACAAGACTACTGAAAGGAGAACTAGAACAACAGAGGACCACTTGGGAGGATAAATGAAGAGGGGTCACTGTAGCTACAGTAGGCAGAAGTGCAAACATGGTTTATTCATGGGGACATTATAACTCAAAATCCCCTCAGACAGTAACCCCACTCCCATAAAGCCATGCCGTCACTCGCCCATTTGTGCCACATAGTCACTCAGCCTTACTGTATGCACTACACTGTCCCAATTCCCCTACCTCAGGCACTAGGATGTCACTCCCATTCATTAATAAGCAACATAGTATCGCTCACTCCTACTACATCAAGACACCACACTGTCACTCACAAACACCATCAAGTACTCTGACCATTACTCATGTACTCTACAGAAAGCACTATCACCCACTCACACTATTAGATACTTACATTATCATTTATCCCCAGTGCTCGGCACAACACTATTACAGGCCCCAACCACCAGGCACCACCCTATCCTGTGCCCACACCATCACACAGCCACCCCCAACATTAGACCCTCAAAATGTTATCACTCATCCCCACTACCAGGCATTGCCCTATCACTGGCCCCAACCAACAGGCCGCACACCATCACCCACCCACACCACTAGATGCACTTACACTAATACTCATTCTTACTATGAGGCAAAACACCACCACTAGCCCCAACTATTAACACCATACCATCAAGCAGTCACACCATCACTCACCCATATGACAACTCATTTCCACTATGACACACCATACTATTGAACCCATTTTTAGAAATGGATGGATTGAAGCAAAAAGAGGTAAAAGTGACATGGTCAAGGTCACATGGTGAGTGTAGCAGAGGGCTCTGATGGGATTTAAACCTTGTAATTTTTCAAACCCCTGTGCTCCAAACTCTAGTCCCTATTGTCTCCATTATCTTTAACCATCCCATATTGAAGTCTTTCAACCCAAGTCAGCTAGTCCACCCATCCACTACTGTTTAAAATGTGTTTCTTCAGTGTCCCCTTCCCAGGTGTTGAGGGGTAGTCCCACATCCGTATTGAACCCTGCCTGGTCCTTTTGCTGCCCATTGCCACACAACATCTTTCCATCAACCCCGAAACCCTTACCCCAATCCAAGATCATGGAGGTGGCATTTTATGTAAATTCTTGTCCCCCCCCAAAACACACACAACTGTGCTCATGCAACTTATTATCCCAAAAATCGTAAAGGAGTAGTCTCATTTGCCTAGAACCCATAATCTGGGGATGTAGAAGGGTATCCTTTTCCAGCTGTTCTGTTAGACTCCCCTCTTGCCACAGCACCCTGAAGTAGATGACTAGTCGATCTCAGACATACAGTATGAGGCAAAGCTTTTTATGCTTAATATTGCTGAGTGACTTTGGGCAGACTTTCATAGAGGTTTTCAATAAAAGTCACTGAGGTTTTCATTGAAGTCACTGCAGCTGTCGCTGTCACACACCTGACACTTACCATCTGATGGCGTGAGATGCCAAGACCCCATCCCCTCCCTGACAAGACTGGGGGGTACACACCAACCAATCATTGCCTTACCATTATTTGTATAGTAAAGGCCCTGGGCAGGATCCAGTTGGCAGGGGGATATTGCTGCCAAGATGATGTCAAATGGAGAGAGGGACCCAATGAACTGCCAGGATCTATTTAAATTCTTCCACTGCCAGTCATGGATAAGGGTCAGAGGGCACAGTGGTCTGTACTTTTTGTATTTAGAGGGCTCAGGGAATTGCATTAGATGAAGGTGGGGTGAGGAAGAAGAACCAGGGACAGGATGGCGGTAAAAGATTGTTGTGGGAATGAGGGTAGCCATGCAATTCCTAACTCCCCAAGTCTGTCAAAAGACACCCTCACTGTCATGCCCACCAGATGAACATAGCAAAATATATGCAGTGGTGAGGAGGGAAATGGTCTGTATATAAGCAGCACCTACCATCCAGGCATCATGTGCTGTGGGATGGGATTTTAGTCTTTGTCTTTCTGCTGTCAGCTGGCAGCATCATGACTTAATAACCTCCATATCACATACTGGCCCCTCTGGTGCAGTGAATCAGTCTGGATCTGGAGCCAGTCCTGGATCTACCACATTGTGATGTGGCACACTAGCCAGCACCATATGAGCAAAAAAATAAACATATGCTAACTTGGAACGGTACCCAAGCCCCAAGAGTACTTTTTTAACATTTCTGCCTCCTCTCAAGAGGAACCCAGCAAAGCAAAGACAGAGATGTGATCTCTACTCCATACCAGGAAAAATCAGAACCTCTGCTCTTGATAACTGCTGCAGTGCTGCTCGTGGTTTTTGATTGTTGCTGTTACAGACAGGGAGAATTTTGCCTGACTTAGAGTAGCAAAAAGCTACACAGCTTTAGTGAACTGCTATAAAAAATGTTTATATATGTCCGCTCCTCACTATGCATCTGATTGCACTCAACGGTAGTAGTAGCGTTTCACCCAGGCATGTGCAAAATGTTACACATTTTTCTTGTTGCTATACAAAATTCTGTGATCATGGCAACTGCTTTGGGGCAAAGTGTGCTCAATATTTTTGGGGGGCACACTGGTAGAATGATGGAAAATCCCTTCTTAGGAGACAATGGCTAACTCTTTGGCCACTTCCTCACCACCCAATGATTTCCTGCCCACCAGCTCACTTCTGTCCTCTTGAGCTTGATTTGTTTATAAATGTCAAAAGTCCCTGAAGTCGATGTCTTTTTAAACACTTCTCCGTCCACACAGTAGTTCAACCTGTCTAATCTCCAAAATGTCCTCCTAGTGCAGATCCATGATTTAAAGAGGTGGGGCAACAGTAGTCAAAATCCCAGACTCCTGTTGCTGCAGCAGCCCAAGGCTATCTTGCCTCCAACCATGTCCCGATACCACCCCCCCCTTGAAGTGGCACCATGTGGCTCCCGCAGCGATCCATCTGTTGTTCTCATGGCCCATTCAGAATGCTGATAGTCATTATGCGAACATACAAAACTGGTGACAAAAAAAGGCCCACAGGTCTATCAAGTCTACGTGATTGTGGAACTCTTAGTTTCATATCACTATAGCTGCCATACCCCCACCCAAACCCTTCCCTTCCTCTTCTTTCCTGGTCTCCCCCACACCTTTGTGTTTTTGTCCGTACTAACCCTGCCCTTGACTCTATCCCAACCCTACTTAAAGCTGTCCACTATCCTTTGAGCGATTAACTCATCTAGTGTTCCAACCTGCCACCACTCTCTCTGTGAAGTAGTGCCTCCTCATCTCCCTCCTAAACCTTCCACCTTCCAATTTCAGACTGTGCCCCCTAGTGACTCCTCCCCCCCTTTAAGCAGAACAATCCTTTTTCCCTGACTTTGTTTATGCCTTTTAAGTTCTTAAAGGTTTCTATCGTGTCCCCTCTTAACCTTCTGTCTTCCAGCGAGTACATGTTGAGCTCCTTCAACCTTTCCTTGTATGGCAACTCCCCTAGTCCCATGATCATTTTTGTAGCCCTACTCTACCCCACCTCCAGTGATCTCACATCCCTTTTGAGGTATGGGCACCAGTACTGTACACAGTATTCCAAGTGCGGCCTCACCAGTGAGCTATACTGGCAAGATGACCTCCCCTTTCAAGAGGTGATCCCTCTGACAATGCACCCCATTATCCTATTTGCCATTGCTGTTGCCCTCCTACCCTGTGCAGATACCTTCATGTCCCCTGTGACTATTATCCTCAGCTCCCTTTCCTCCTCTGAAGTCATTACCTGTACTGCCCCCAGCCAGTAGCTTTTCTTAGGAATTCTGTCTCCAAAGTGCATGACGTTACACTTCTTAACATTAAACCCCAACTGCCACTCCCTAGACCAGTGTTTGAGTTTAGCTAGCTCCTCTCTGAGTGCCTGCCTCTCTTCCTTATTGTCTGCTTTTGCACAAATCTTAGTGTCATCCACAAATAGGCAGATCTTACTCTTGACCCCCTCTGCAATGTTTACTGGCTGTGACTTGGATGTCTCCCCCCTTACAACTACCCTCTGTTTTTTGCCCTGCAGCCAGCTCTCAACCCACCTCACCAGTTTTCCCCCGTCCCCATGTCCATCAGCTTGCTCATTAACCTCCTATGCAGCACAGAATCGAAACCCTTGCTGAAGTCCAGGTACAGGACATCCACAGCATGGTCTTTGTCAACCGCCCTAGTGACCCAGTTGAAGAACTCAATCAGGTTAGTTTGGCAAGATCTTCCCATAACAAACCCATGCTGTCTTTCATCCTGCGGGCCATTGCTATTGAGAAAGGTTTTCAACTTCTCCTTCAGAATGGTCTCCATCAACTACCCCACTATGGAAGTCAAGCTCACCAGTCTGTAGTTACCTGGTTAGTCCTTGGGTCCACTATTATGAAGGGGCACCACATGAGTCATCCTCCAGTCCCTGGGTACATTCCTCATCTTCAAGGAGGTGTTGAACAGGTCCATCAGAGGGCCTGCCAACAACTCTGCCAGTTCCTTCAGGACCCTTGGGTGTACACCGTCCAGTCCTGGTGCCTTGGCCACCCGCAGGCCTTTAAGGTCCTTCAGAACTCTCCTCTTGGATCACCTTATCTGTTATCTCTGCCCCCTCCACCCTTGCCCCTTTTCCCCTGCGGTATTGGGCCATCCCTTTCATTTGTGAACATCGAGCAAAAATACTCATTGTGTGCCTCTGCCTGATCTTCCCCTTGATTCAGCCATCCTCTCTCTCTCTCAATTCTAACGGTCACCCCTACAACTCCTCTTCTCCCTTAAGTATTTAAAGAACCCCTTTTCCCCTCTCTGATCCCCTAAGCCAACTGCAGCTCCTTTGCTGCCCTGACTAACCTGGTCACCTCCCTAGATGCCTTTGAGAACACTTCTCTATCCTCCTCACACCCAGACTTTTTTAACTTGATGAAGGCCAATGTTTTTTCCCTCACCTTCTACTCCACCTCCTTGCTGAGACAGTTAGGTTTTTTTGACCAGGACTGCTTACTCTGAGATTTGGCACACGTGTTCATGGCCTCATTCACCCCCTTCCTAATGATTGCCCACTTCTGTTCAGCATCCATCCCTGGGTTAATTTCAGCTGATACCCTTCTAGAATGCTGCCCATTCTGGCAAAATCTGCCTTCCTGAAATCCAACACTCTTGTCCTTTCTTTAGCAGACTCCCTCCCTGTGCTGAGGAGGAAATGCACTGAGTGGCGGTCGCTTCCTGCTAGAGGGTCCTGTACTACCACATCCTGGACTTGGTCTCCATTTGTTAGCACCAAGTCCAGTATGTTCCCCTTCCTAGTAGGATCTATCACCCCTTGCGCTAAGTAACTGTCTTGGATAGCCTCCAGCAGCATCTGTTCCTGTGTGTACTGTGAATTTACTGTTTGCCAGTCAACCCCAGGTAGGTTGGAAGGTCTCCACTATAGTTGTATTTCCTTTGCAACTGACCTTACTGATTTGCTCTCCCAGCTCCCTGTCCACCTAATTATCCTGTGAAGGTGGCCTGTACACCACCCCCATTCTGAGCTTCTTACCTTTAGGGCTTTGGAGCAATACCCATTTGGCTTCTGCCCTTCCCTCATCCCCATCCTCCCTGGTACACATTACCCTCTGTCTGACATAAATAGCCACCACTCCCAGTCCCTGCAGAACACCTTGTATCCCGGGATTGTGAGATCCCAGTCATGGTATTAGGTGGTCCAGGTCTATGAGATGGCAGCAATATCTACCTTCCCCTCTGCCATCATTGCCTGGAACTCTGCCACCTTGTTTGCTAAGCTCCCTGCATTCAAGGATTCTACTGCCCACCTTGTGCCCTGTCCTCCTCTTCCGTGTTTCACCTTCCATTTTGTCTTGAACTTTCTTCATTCTCCTCCTCCCTCTCTGGGGGGTGGGCCTCTCTGGTTTTCTGGAAGGTACCTCTCCCTGCTATCCAACTCGGCCCCTCCCCCTCCTCAGTTTACATCTGTTTTTTTTTTAATGTCCTTCTCCAGCCCCTGTGTGAATGCCCTTGTACCCTCAATGTTGAGATGCAGTCTATCCTTGGTATAAAGCCTCTTATTGTTCCATGTCTCACCCCACCCCCCTACTACCCCATAGCCCATTTCTGCACACCAACCCTTCAGCCACCCATTAAACTCCTATTCTTAGCTTTCTTGCTGTGCTTGCCCTAGGTACCAGGAGTACCTCTGAGAATGTCACTGAGCTTCCCACCAGATAGCAGATACCCCCCCATTTCCCTGAACCTCTCCTGCATTTCTTCCACTGTACTGCTTTCTGTCATTTGTTCCTAGGTGCACAGTGATATAAGGCTTCCCTTCCACTTTCTCCACATATTTCTGAATGCACTGTCCTTCTCTCCTCACTGTCATACCTGGCATACACTCCACCCAGGTTCAGCTCTTTTTCCATTACTTATGTTTATTCTCATATGGCTTTGCAATATCTCACTTGGCATTACAGAGTCTATACCTGGTCTCAGTCTAGCACGGGGACATGTAGATCACAAACCAGAGTGGTTAGTACATGCTTCTGTGGCCACTTGCTGGCTCTAATGTCCAACTCTGGCCTGCCAGATGAGGTTGTGGGTGCACCAATGGAGTAATTCTTTTAAAATGCCAGTGGAAGGGACTGCATAATCAAACAGATAAAATTGACATAACTGAAGAGTCAGTAAGTTAAAAAATGTGAACAGTTTGCAAAAATGCTAATCAGGCCCTGCCGCACACTGCGGTGTGGCCCATTTGCAGGTGGACATTTCCCATTACATAAGTTTATTCTCATGCAATGTCCTTTTCTGAGTATTGACTGACTGAATGATCTGGTATTTATGGATTTCAAGTGTCACATCAAGGCAAAGTTTATATTTTTCTGCATTGCTGACAAACTAGTTTTGGTGTGACTGCTAAATTACTGTTTATTTAAAAAACTGCAGGAAAATGAAGATCCATAAACCTACATGCAGAAGAGACTCATTGCTTCCCTGTTGTAATACTTGAGAGAAACAGCTGCCTCATTGCCATTGGTGAAACACAAGTAACCACATTTACAAGGGACAAGTTACCTGAGAGTGTATGATTTATACAATGGGGTATTCACATTCATTACAGCCTTTATGTGACCTACCACAAATTCCTAGCAGTTGTTTCTGGATTCCTAGCAACAGCATCCTCAGTGCTAGGGAGAGAAATGCTTGGTGATGAGATGCATCATTCAAAAAGGCAGTTGTGGAGCGTAAAAATAAAATTTCACCAAACCAATTAAAGGAAATTTAAATACTGGAGTATGGTATGCAACAAAAATAAACTGCAGTCACAACTTGGAAAAATCACTTTTATCAGAAAACTGTTGTATGTAAAATAAGTTACTGTCATTGTTAATTTCTTGCCATGGTCTGCAGCATATATAGTTGGTTAAATGATCTTATATTTTCTAGTTTTAACACATTTTTGATCTACACACTAATTTAAAGTTATTTTTTCCAAGAAGCATGTATGTAATGCATTATTTGGTAGCTTAGGGCATTGAAAGTCAGCTGATACTTATTTTATTCTTTGCATGTATTTAGCGGAAATGGATCGAAATTTAGCCCCAACATGATGACCAGCCAATTCCACCTACTTCCCAATACATCTGAATACCCTGACATTCAGTCCTGTAATAACTTGGAGCATAGAAGAGCATGGGGCGGGGGGCAAGTCCCACTGAGGTCGGGGGGGATTTGATTTCAGTTTAATACATTATGTTGGCCAGTTAGAGACTAGTTGGAGATTAAAGAAGGCCACCACTCTACTAACAAGGGTCTAATCCTAATAAGGGGTCACCCCCACTCCCCTTTCTCTTTCTCCACATCATTAGTTGCCTGAACATGCTTGTGGCAGATAACCAGGAACTGGAAAAGACCAGCTGCCTGTCTTGCCAGGGCCACACTATGATTACTTCCAGCTAATACATGTTAGAATAAAATTGTAAAGATAGTAGCAATTGACTATTGCCACCCTAAGTCACAAAATACTGCAGGTAATACCTGAACTGGCAGAAAATTGAGGGGCTACTGGATGTGGTGGGGGGTGAATTACTTAACACCAGTGTAGGGGAGGTAATCAGGAACAGGACTTATGGGTTGTCACAGGGTGGGAGAGGTTAGTTTTGGATTTTAGGATATCTGATGTTGGATAATCCAATATCCTAAAATCACATTTGGCATCCAGTGTGAATTTTAGGCTATCATGTTTTGTGGACCAATATCCTAAAAATTGCCCATTATCCTAACTATCCATTTTTTAAATGAATTTTCCGTGCAACCTTACATCAAGTGCACTTTTTCAAATTGCATATTAAAGGGCACCTAAGTATCCTGCCAAATTAGCAAACAAAAATGAGCACATTGTTTTGGTCACTTTCTGGTTTGGCGACTGTGGAGGGATAGCCAAGGAGGGAATAGGGAGAGATGGAGGGAAAAAAAAGAGTGAGGGGAGGGCATAGTGATGGGAGGGATGGAAGGAAGAGGGATGGGATAACTAGGGACGTGGAGCATGATTCCACAGAGCTACATATGTAGCGTAGTGGGTAGGGGTATTGGCTGCAGAGGTGGTGGTCCTGATTTCTGGACTATGGATAGGTGTTTTATTTTGTTTTCAGCAGGTGGTGTGTTTTATTTTTATTTTATTTTTTTGTTGTTGCTGCCCTCAGTCCCTTTAGTTTCGTCCAATGCCCCCCCAGGGATGATTATAATAGCTTGGGGCTGCGGGGGGTGCAACCCCCCCCCGCATTAAACGTACTTAGATATGCATCAATTTTAATAGTCTGTGAATATGGTTGTGTGCTGTATTTGTATTCGCCAGGATGTACTCCCTCTTATGCAAGTTGCTAATTTTGATTTGCTCTTATGACGTTGAACCACACCTAAATACCTAAAGCAGAAACTGAGGAGAGGATTGCCTGGCAAGTGAAGAGGTGGGGACAAAGCTTTTTTTTTTTTTGGTATATAGGAAAAAAGAGGAAAACAAAGCAGTGTATAGTAAGGGTGAAGTGGTAGGGGTGTACTAGTGGAAGGGGACTTCTAGAAGGCAGAGGCAATGAATAGATACTTTGGCTTGGTTTTCATGGTGGAAGGGAAAGAAAGGGAACTGTTGCAAAGGGGGAATGGGAAAGGAGAATATAAGGGTGTATCCTGTCCTGATCAATCAGGACAGGGTCAGACAGGAACTGGGGAGGTTGAGGGTAGACATGGGCAGGTTTGGGATCTGACACCCTACAGCCAAGGGTACTATAGGGGCTTAACTAGTGGCACCCCTAGCTAGATCATTTAACTTGTTCCTGAATACAGGGTGGGTACCAAAAGACTGGAATAGGGCAGATGTTGTGCCACTTCATTAGAATGGCAGTAAGGAGGAGGTGGGCAATTATCGCTCGGTCAGCATCACCTCATGGTGTGTAAGGTGATGGAGGCAATATTATAAGAAAATGTGGTCAACTACTTGGTGGAAGTAGGCTGCAGGACACTCATCAGCATGGCTTTACAGAGGGTAGATCATGCCAGACAAACCTAATAAAGTTCTTAGATTGGGTGACAAAGGTCATTCATTAATTGGGGGGGGCAGTGGATGTTACATATTTTTGCACTTCAGGAAGGCCTGTGACACTGTTCCCCAGAGAAGTGTAGTAAATAATCTGGAAAGTTTGGGGGGTGGGTCAGAAAATAACACGGTGGGTGGAGAACTGGCTGATGGGTAGAAGCCAGATGTATGGTGGTAAATGGGGTACATTCCAGGAAGATGGGGTGAAAAGCTGGGTCCCCCGCTGGGGCCAATCCTGTTTAACATTTATATCAATGACACAGCAGAGGGGCTGAATGGGAAGGTCTGCCTATCTGCAGATGACGCTAAGATTTGCAATAGGGTGGACTCCCCAGAGGGAGTGAAGTCTATGAGGGAAGATCTAAGATTACTGGAGGAGTGGTCAGAAACTTGGCAACTAAGATTAAATGCCAAAAAATGCACAGTAATGTACATAAGGTGGAAAAGTCCACAAGCAACTTACACATGGGGGGGGGGTAATGAAGGCAGCTGAGTAGGAGAGGGATCTGCAGATCATAATGCAGCAAGGTGGTGGGCAAAGCAAATAAAATCCTGGCATGTATAGGGAGAGTTATAACAAGCAGAAAGAGGGAGGTGCAGATGCATCTTTAAAAGTCCATGGTGAGGCCTCACCTGGGAGTATGGTGTTCAGTTCTGTAAACCTCACCAATGGAAGAACATATATGGGACTGAAAGGATACAGAGAAGGACACTACGATGGTGCATGGGTTGAATCGGAAGCCCTAGGAAGAGAGATTGAAGGAGCTGGATTTGTTTTTGCTGGAGACCAGAAGGGACGGGGGTGAGGACATGATAGAGATGCTTACGTATATGAAGGGGATAAATAAAATTGGAGGCAGATTATTTTTTTTCCATAAATATTTTGTAAGCTTTTAACCCTGATTTCTCCCCACCCCCATCTCTGGCATGTTGAGACGCTCTCCCTTCATGTCACACCTCTGGCTGCGCCAACACCGGACCTCCACCAAGTGGTGGCAGGAATACGGGAGGGTGATCACCTCCCCTTGAGAGGAGAGCTGCCATAGGCTGCTCGATCCTGCCCTCCTGTGCCAACACCCTGAGGTGATTCCCGAACCCGGGTCGGCAGCATAGCTCGAGCTGTGGCATTCAGCACCTCTGTCCTCTGCGCTACTAGGCTCGGAAGGGAGCTTATTCACAGGAAAGGTAAGAGCTAGGACGAGGGGTCATGGTCTATGGGTGAAGGTTGGGGGGGAATTTGAGGTGGCATTACTTCACTGAGAGTGTGGTGGAGCCCCAGAACAGTCTACCAGAAGAGGTGGTGGAGGGATTCAAGAAGGCATGGATTGGATGCAAGGGGCTAACCAAGGGGTAGAGTGGGGATCTCCGGGGGGGGGGGGTAAAGGGCAGATTAGATGGGCCAAAACGGTCCTTTTCTGCCATCATATTTTGATGATTGTAAACAGGGGTTCTATTTCTTTCACCTTTCCCAAAACCTTCCAGTGTATAGGCTGCCAAAAGGAAGTACTTTTGAATACTGCAGTGAGTTCCTTTAAAATACATACAGTAAGCTATAACCCACAACATGTAATGGTGTATGTGGAACCATTAATGTATGCTCCCAGTGCATTGTGAGGCCCATGGCTGAAGACCAAGTGACCTCCAACCACCAGGCAAGTGCATTAATCAATCAACCAATCAGAATCTTTATTTATCCAGGTGGTCATCATTGAGCAATGCTCATTTGCAAGATGGACCTGGGTGGAACATATTCACATATTTATACAATGCCACATAGGGAGGCAGTATAGCACAGTGGTTTAAGGCTCTGAGCTGCAAATCTGGAGACCTGGGTTTGAATCCCACAGCCCCCACTTGCATACTGTGTGACCCTGAGCAAGTCACTTAACTTCCCTGTGCTCCCAGGTTGCACCTGTAAACAAGCTTTCAGCTTAGTGTGTCTCACCTGTTTAAACAATTGGAAAAACAAACATAAGAATTTACATTCAGGTAAAAATAGGTACAAGTATAATACAGGGCACGGAAAAAGATAAGATAAGACAACATATAAGTTCATATAAGCTTGGAAAAGTACAGGCAAGGTACAAGGTGCTGTAGGCATATACATACACAGAAGTAACTTCAAGCAGCAAGGGGAGTAGGGTTGATTAATATAGTGCAAGGAATACATGTAGGGCAGCAAAGAGGATTGAGGAGAGGGGGAAAGGGGGGAGGGAGGGGAAGGACTGGGAGGGTAGTAAGTATAGAACAGGGTAGTGGAAGGAAGTAGTGTTAGGGTAGAGGAAGGGGAATGAAGAAGAACACTGTGGACACAGGATGGAGAAGGGAGGAGGCTGGGAGGTTGTCTCAACCAGAGGGTGAGGAAAGCTCCTACCCAAAGAAGGGAGACTGAGAGAGATGTTAGGATGTAGCGTCAATAAGGCAGGTGATCTGGGAGATAGGACAACTATATCTGGGGGGGAGGCAAGGCAAAGCATTAATGCCCATATATAGCCATGGCCTGGAGTGCGTTATTGCACTTACAAATCTGAATCAGGGTATGAAATAGCTCAGGTTACATGATGTAACATGCCTTTACCATGTGGTACTCTTTTCATGAGTCTAACCACAAAGCTGTTTAATTTCAGTCTTTGTCTCTTGCTTCCCACAAGCTGATAATGTTTTAATAAATTGAACATTTTCAGAATTAAGTTATATCACTAACAACTGACCTGGAATACCTGTTGACTATCAATGTATAACAAAATTGTAACCTTTTCAATAAAACTTGAAATTATATTTTGTTATTTGCTTGTTTATTTTAGCATGTATACAGCAATGTGTTTCTAGAAATCACAACAGTGCAAAATTTAGGGGGCCATAAAAGGAACACTGAGCTGAAATTTGCCAAAAAGCAGTAATGAAGGTCACATAGGATGGGATTTAAAGATACTGCATGTTTTTGGTGGTATATGCAGTAATACAGGTTGGCATGCAAACATCTGTGATATTGATTCACTATCAAATTAAAAAAAGGAATATCTAGATATAAGCATTGAACCGAATTGCATTCTGGTTCTATGTTTAGTGTTCTAAGCATCATAAAGCAGATAGTCTAGTGCTACAGGAGATGATATTGGCATATGAAGTGAGAGGAAGGGTAAGGAAACAATTCTGAACTCACATGAAAATATTGGTTAGCAAAAATATTTAAATGGTATAGAAAGAATTGTGGATGAGGTATTGCATCATTAAGAGACCTAAAAACAATTAAATGTTTTTTTTATACTGGGAAACGTTTTCATTATACTCACGAGAGGTATATTATAATTTTGCTAAGAAACTGGATAACCTCTTAAATAATTCTAATGCCGTACTGTACCTTGAGGTAAACGCACACAAGGAATATCATTCTCACAATGAATACTGCTTTTAATTATAAATAAATAATATTGATACACTTTTTCAGAGTTCATTACTGGGGACATAATGTGATTTAAAGAGACACTGCCAAAATATAGAATCATGTGTTCAGATCAGTATGCAGGTTTAAGTATTAATTTGTGGGCAATATCCATATTGATATATTAATTTCTGCTATATTTTCCAGAGCAGTTAACTTATTTCTTGATTAAATTAGAACAGTTGAGTTGGAATATTCTTTTTCATAGCCTTGATTGCCGACATGGAAAATCATGTTGCAAGACATTTGTAAGATTTGTCCTACTTCAATTAAGCAAATATCTTGATTTTGGGAAAGCAGTCTAAATTTAAGATTTTCTAGACATTTCAGTTATGTCCAAAAACTCCTGTTTCAAGATATTTGCAAGATTTGTCATACTTAAATGAAGCAAATATGTATCTTGATTTGGGGTGAGCACTCTTAATTTAACATTTCAGTATGTCTAAGGACTCTTGTATCAAGACATTTGAGAGATTTATCCTACTTAAATTAAGCAATGAAATGTCTTGATTTTGGGAAAACAGTCTAAATTTAAGATTTTCTGGATGTTTCAGTATCTCTAAGAACTAGTTTCAAAACATTTGCAAGATTTCTCGTACTTAAATTAAGAAAATATATATCTTGATTTGGGGTGAGCAGTCTTAATTTGGCATTTCAGTATGTCTAAGAACTCTTTGTTTCAAGACATTTTCGAGATTTGTCATTCTTAAGCAATGAAATATCTTGAGTTGGGGTGAGCAGTCTAAATTTAAGATTGTCAGGACATTTCAGTATGTGTAAGAACTCTTGTTTCAAGACATTTGCAAGATTTGTCATACTTAAATTAAGCAAACAAATCTTGATTTTTGGCTAAATAATATTAATTTAAGATTTTTTGACTCATGTCAGTATGTCTAATAACTTATTTTTAGTCAAGCAGTCATGTTTTAAGATGTATACCCTTGTTTTAAGAAAACAAATATTGTATGCAACATTGAGACATCAAGTCATATTATCTTATTTTTAAAAAGTCTTACTAAGATAATTATCTTACCCAATAGGCAGATAATCTTGCTTATTTCAAGGATAAAATATGCAAATTTAAGTTTTTTTGGCTATTTTTAAGACCATCATTTTTTGCAGTGTACATGATCTATCCAAACTGGATGAGTATTGATTCCTCCATAAACTTGCCCACACTGTTTGGTCTGCTGTGTTGTCAAAAGCTGATGCGTCAGTTGCCTCAGATTTTCTCTCCATTTTTTTCTGCCTTGCAAGACAAACTGCACCATTTACTAAAAGAAGAGTTAGGATCACAGTCACAAAGTGGTTGCATAGTGATCTGCTCTTATTGATGAAATCTAGGGATAAGTGCTTGGCTAAATTTAAATTCACTCATTATATGACCAACTTTCTTGAAGATAAATGACTCTGAAATGTCTGCAGCAAAGCTATACAGTAGGCTAAAAATGTATTTTGCAGGTCTTCCCTACTGGAATCTGCCAGGGACTCCAGTATTGTCTGGCAGGACATCAAAATATAGTTGGTGGCACTGCCTCATGACACACAAATGACATTCTACTGGATGGGGTAGATTGTAACAAGCCCCTTGCAATTGCCAATGCATTTAATAGACAATTCTCTGATTTGTCTTCTCCTACCTCTTCTTTTACTAGTGTCCCTCCACAGTGACCATCTCCCCTCAAGCATCCCTTTCAACAACCACCCTTCTACCTGCAAACAGTTTCAATGAAGGAAACAGCCATGCTCTTAGGTGACATCTTCCTATTTATCAAGACTGGCTTTGATAATATGGAGACCAAGCTTATTTGCCTCAGTGCTTCTCTCCTTGTTCCCCACCATAACCCATATCATAAACCTCTCCCTACTTTTGAGGGTTGTCCCAAATATGTAGAAGGTGACTTGGGTTGTCCCAGTTTTCAAACAAGGGGACCCTGAAGTTCTGAATAATTAGTCCCATATTGCAATACTGTTGATGACAGCAAGGTTCTGGAGAAAATTGTTGCCTCTCAATTTACTGAATACCCCCTCTCTAATAATGTACTGTCTCCAGAGCAGTATGCTTTTCATAAAGGGTACAGTACTGCCACTGCTCTTACTGTTGTTACTTCAGCCATCAGGGCTGCTATGGATCACAGTGAACTCATGGGAGCAATTTTTGTTGGCCTCCCAAAAGTTTTTGTTATGATGGATTGTAAGTCCCTTTGCTTCCATCTCCATTCCTCAGAACTGTCCAGCCATGTTGCTGTTGCTTGGTTCTCCAACTACCTTCATGGCAGGCAATCATTTGTTAAATTTAACATGGCTTTGTCTGAGCTGACACCCATTAAGCTGGGGATTTCACAAGGCTTGTCTGAGAGCCTCTTCTTTTCTCGATATACATACTGTAGATTAACTCCCTAGGGTGCTTGTTCTCTGTAACTTCACTTTGTATGCAGGTGACCTTGTGCTGCTTACCAGTGCAAACAATATTAGTACTGTGAATATACAGATGAATGATGACTTCCGTCATATCCAGTCTTGGATTACTGCAAATGGTCTGATACTAAATGTCAAGAAGATAGAGGCAATGCTCTTTGGCTCCCTGGGTAAGATTAAGTTCTGCCTTAACCCCCTGGAAATCACTAATATTAGGGCCTATGCACTAATGGGGTGTAGGTATGCACCAAATGCACGAACCATACCCATGTAGCTCCACAGACTCGGACAGGCACAGGGTGCATGGTTTTCACTACTGCATGCACCCGCTGGACACCTGTTGCTAACATTTTATTGCTTTACTTTCTCTGATTCAAATTGTTGTTGCTGGGTATATCTTCTGCTACATTATCACAGGGTATGCCTACAGGTATGTGCTTACAGATTACTGCTGTACTCTTCTGATTCAAATTGTCTTTTGCAAGGTATATCTTCTGTTCCTGCTTTATTTTTCTCTGTAGCAAAGTGTTTCTTAGAGGGTGTATCTTCTGTGAAATTATTACAGGTGGTGCTTATATTTTTGTGACTTTTTATCATTAGGCTAAGCACAATTACTGTTTTCCACTATTTTATTTTATTTTGATTTTTGTTAAAAGTTTTTTGCTTGTCTCACAGGTGTTGCAGTCTCCTTCTCACATTGAATGAGCTAATTGCTTTCTTCCCACAGCTCTTCCAGGGGATTAGGTGTGTATCTGGGGGTGGAGCTGACAAACTGTCAGGAACTTCCAACAAAAGGAAGCTTAAAAGGTCACCCTAGTTGATATCTTGGAGGTGGAAGACTAGGTTTGCTGGCCAAAGCACCTAGCTTCACCTGAGCTCTTTTCTTCTAGGTTGCTAGAAAGGATAGAGCAAAGAACCTTACCAGAGCAAGGATAAGGATTAAGGCTTCTTTTGGCTAGGCAGATTTATTCAAATTGTCTTTTGCAAGATATATCTTCTGTTACTGCTTTATGTCTCTCTGTAGCAAAGTGTTTCTTACAGGGTATATCTTCTGTGAAATTATTACAGGTGGTGCTTTATAGTTTTATCTATCATTATGATAAGCTTTCAGGGCTACTGCATTTGTTGCTGGCTGATTGTTTCTGATCTTACCTCCTTGTTTCTTTCATCCGTGGTTCTTCTTTTTCAGCAAGGGAAGGGCCCAGCCACTCACCCCCATCCCCAACCACCTCACACTACACTCCTTCTATAGGGTAGTACAGTCGTGACATTTCCTGAAGCAAAACAGTGACCTTATTTACAGGGGCACTAGTACTTTAACTTGTTATAACAAGTTTTGCAAAAACAAACAAACAAAATACAAAATTAAACTTTTTCTTTGATTTTCTTCCTTCCTGTTACTCTGACCAGGTTATAAACCCAAAAACTTATCTGGAATGGATATCATTAACTGAAAGTACTGTGGAACACTTTTCAGAAGGGCAGTTTTACAGGATTTAGGACACTGTCCTACATGCTGGGCCATTGGAGATCTAAGGGCTCAGCTTCAGGCAGCATGGGCAGAGATTGCATGCCCCAAATTGCATATTCAAGAGGAAATGTATTATAAGGCCACCTGCCATTTCCCAACATCCAACAGAAGCACCTTGACCGCAGAGGGTAGTTGGTCCAGGAGATTGGCAGGTGGTTAGGAGGGGCAAATCGGGTGCTCCATCACTCGGTGCTCTCCAACATATCACCTCCACAAACCATATAAAAACTACAAACAGCTATCTGCCTCTATCTCCAAAATCAAACAAAGGGGCAGAGGACACTGCAGCACAGGAGCTAGCACAACAAAACTCACCCAAAACAGGAACCAAAACAAAAAAAGCAAAAAGGAAATTCAAAACACTTCTGATCATAGGAAACTGCATGATTCAGGCAGTTGATATGTATCTCCAGCCAGGGGTAATGGTCAGATGTCTCCCAGGTGCATCAGTGTGGAGAGACACTGACCGCATTGCTAAAATTGTTCAGGAAGCAGGAGAAAACCTTAAGGTCCTGGTACACATAGGAACTAATGATCTCACAGCCAGTCAGTTGTGGAGACCAAGGAACACCTGACCAGGTTGGGTGACAAACTATCATCCATTTTATCTGGCATCTCCTTCTCTGAGATTCTGCCAGTCTGAAAGAGGGGGCCAGATGGATGGAAGATCAGAGAAGGGGAGATAGAGGAGCTAAGCATATGGCTCAAGGGCTAGTGCCAGGAAAAAGGACACACATTTTTAGGGAACTGACAACAGTTTTGGGGGCAAAATTTCTTTAAATTTGATGGACTGCATCTGACTAAGGAGGGAGTCAGTACATTGGGGCAGAAGTTTGACATCTTTGCAGAATATTTAAACTAGCAAATGGGGAGAGGGGTGCAGCACCCCATACGTCGAATGGGAAGAACACCCCTCCCCCCTCAGCTGGTGGTCAAACAGGAGTTCAGCATGTTTGTAGTTCATTTGCATCACCAGGTAAAGAAAATGGTCCAGCTCCTCACAAAACACACAGGGGAAATGCCGGACCTCGCCCAACAACTAACACACTGAAATCTGGCCAATGGAAAATCATGTACACAAATGCTTGCAGTCTGGGAAACAAGATCCCAGACCTGCAGGCAATAATGATAGAGACTAAACTGGATATAGTAGCCATTAGCGAGACATGGTTTACCAATAACCACACTTGTGAGACTTCAATTACCTGGCTATGTACTGTTCAGAAAAGAATGAGATGCAAAAAGGGGGGATGGAGTGGCCCATTATGTCAATGAAAATATCGAAGCTACAGAAATTCAGAATACACATAAGGAGCCAGAAGAACTGTGGGTCACCCTGGAAACAGGAAATGGGACAGCCATACAAACTGGGGTTGTGTACAGGCCTCCAGACCAGGGAGAGGACATAGACATGTTACTGTTAGAAGATATACAAAACATGACAGCTAAAGGTGAGGGTCTGATAAAGGGAGACTTCAACATGCCAGATACAGATTGGCCAATATTAGCAGGGAAATCTGCCAGAACTAGACACATGGTGGATTCCCTGCAGAGGGGAGGGCCTCAAACAACTGGTACAACAACCCACAAGAGACAGGGCTATCCTAGATCTAGTGCTGATTAACAGGGAAAGGATCACAGATCTCCAGGTAGAAGGTCACCTGGGTGCCAGTGACCATCACATGGTGTGGTTCAATTTGGCCACTAGAACAAAATCATCCCGTTCCAAGGCAAAAATATGGGACTTCAGAGGAGTTGACTTTGATAAGATGGGCAACAGAGTTAAGCTAGCCCTGGCAAAAAGAAATACAGGTGAGAGGGTACAGGCAAAGTGGACAAGCATTAAAGATGCAATACTTGAAGCAACATCCCATTGTGTTATTGAGAAAAGGAAGTGCAAAAGAAGAAGAAAACCACTTTGGTTCTCAAACACAGTAGCAGAAAAGGTCAGAGCCAAAAGACTGGCCTTCAGGAAATATAAGGGAACACAGCAGGATGAAGATAGGGAGGCATACCAAACTTCCCTAAGAGAAGCAGGGAAGGCTGTAAGGCAGGCAAAGGCCCAAACCGAGGAAACACTAGGATGAACAGTAAAAGAAGGTGACAAGATTTTCTATAGATACATTAGTGAAAGGAGAATGTCCAGAGGGGGGTATTGCTAAGATCAAAGGGGATCAGGGGGCGTGTGAAGAGGAGGACCATGTAAAAGCATCTATCCTAAATAGATACTTCAGCTCAGTATTTACTGATGAGAAGGTAGGGCAGGGACAACAGCTCAGCACCATGGACACAGGGGGGAGGAAGGTGTGCACTAGTCCCTTCACAAAAGAAAGGGTCCTACAAGAGCTCGATAAGCTCAGGGTGGACAAGGCAATGGGACCTGATGGCATACATCCCAGGGTACTAAAGGAACGAAGGGTGGAACTAGCAAAGCCATTATCAGAATTGTTTAGTGAGTCTCTGATTATAGATGAGGCCCCAGAAGACTGGAGAAGGGCTCATGTGATCCCACTCTACAAGAGTGGTAAGAGGGAGGAGGCAGGGAACTACAGACCAGTCAGTCTTACCTCAGTAGTGGGAAAGATTATGGAGACACTCCTTAAAGAAAGGATAATGCAACACCTGGAATCCATAGGCACACAGGATCCAAGACAGCATTGGTTTACAAAAGGAGACTGGGTAACCAGAGTGGTGGACCAAGAGGGAGCAGTTGATGTTGCCTACCTTGACTTCAGCAAAGCTTTTGATACTGTTCCACATAGAAGATTGATTAATAAGTTGGGTAGGCTCGGGGTGGGTCAGACGTTGGTCAACTGGGTGGCAAACTGGTTGATGAGCAGAAAACAGAGAGTTGTGGTAAATGGTATACAGTCAGAAGAGATGCAAGTCACAAGTGGGGTAACTCAGGGATCATTCCTGGGACCAGTCCTCTTCAATATCTTCATCAGTGGCATTGCAGAAGGACTGGAGGGTAAGGTGTGTCTGTTTGCAGATGACACCAAGATCTGCAACAGAGCAGATGATCCAGATGGGGTGGGCAGGATGAGAAGAGATCTGGATAAACTAGCAAAATGGTCGGAAGAGTGGCAACTGGGGTTTAATGCAAAGAAGTGCAAGATCATGCACATAGGGAAGAGAAACCCTGAAACCACCTATAGGCTGGGTGGGGAGTTGCTGGCAGTCACAAGGGAAGAAAGAGACTTAGGTGTCATCATCACCGATGACCTGAAATCATCCAAGCAGACCACTAAAGCAGTAGGTAAGGCCAGAGGGATGTTGAAGTGTATTAGTAGGTGTATCACAAGTCGGAAGAGTGAGGTAATAATCCCTCTTTACAAGACACTGGTTAGACCCTGTCTGGAGTACTTCGTGCAGTACTGGAGGCCACACCTTAACAAGGACATTAACCAGACTGAGGCAGTCCAGAGAAGGGCAACCAAAATGGTGCAGGGACTGCATCAGAAAACATATGAGGACAGATTAAAGGAGCTCAATATGTATACCCTACAGCAAAGGAGGGGGAGAGGTGATATGATTGAAACATTCAAACACCTTAAGGGCATTAACAAGGTGAAAGAGTCTAACATGTTTCAATATAAGGAAAATAGCAGGACAAGAGGACACAGCATGAGATTAGAGGTAGGCCAATTAAGGGGTAATGTGAGGAAGTTCTTTTTCACAGAAAGGGTGATGGATGCATGAAACGGCCTACTGCAGGAAGTGGTGGATATGAATACAGTGCAGGGCTTCAAACAGGCATGGGATAGGCATAAGGGAGCAATACAGATGAGTATGAATAGATAGGCCACTGACAGAGCAAAGGCCAATGGCACATTCATAAGGTTGAAAAAGAAATGGGCAGACTAGATGGGCTTTGCGGTCCTTATCTGCCGTCAACTTCTATGTTTCTATGTTTACTTTTTCAGTAAAATTGATTTCGCCTTAGGGGACATAGAATTGTAGTCTAAAATAAAGGTCATCATTCCCTCGTCATTTGCTTTCTTAGTTTTAGGTGTCAACAAAGTGCTTCTATCCTGATTTGTAGGTCTTAATCTGGCATCATCCAGAGCTTTTTTTTATCATAGCCCCTTTCCTGAAACCCTGAGTACATTTCATCTGCATGTTTTTCAAAATCCACCTGCATGGAACAGTTTCTCCTAAGGTGTAAACATTGTCCATAGGGAATAGATTTAATTAGTGCAGGAGGGTGTAAACTTTGTACATGAGGCATTGAATTGCCTGCAGTTTCCTTTCTAAAATTCTCACATGGTATTTTTTTCACCCACTCTGACTTTTAATGTCAAGAGCAGAAAGCTAATCACAGAATAATCCATTTTAGATGTGAATTTCAAATTCATGTTATTTACATCAAGACTTTTCAAAAACCTCTCTGGTTCCATCCTGGAACCCCTCCATATGACTAACAAGTCATCAATGAAGCAGCTCCAGAATGAAATGTAGGACAAAAACTCGTTCTTTTCTTTGAAAATGTATTTTCTTTCTCACAAACCTAAAAACAAAATATTTGCATATGTGGGAGCAACTGTTGCACCCAATGCCTTTTCTCTGATTTTTAGATAGTATTTTCCATCAAAGACAAAATAATTGTGTGAGAGAATAAACTCTAAGGCTTCAAGAAAAAACTCTCGGGGAGCATTCCCATAGTTTGTTTCTGACAAGAACACATTTACAGCTTCTAAGCCCAAGTTATGAGGTATATAAGGACGTGACTTATACGCTGATCCAAATAAAGTCCTTTTCCCATATCACTGAGTCTAATTTCTTCATAACATGGAGAGAATCTCCAGTGTATGATGATAACCCAGGCACAATGGGTTTCAAAAAATATTCACAGAATCTTGAAAGATTTTCTGTTAGGGGTTTGTACCTGAGATCATGGGCCTGCCTGAGATGCGGCTCCGACTGGTAGGTATGGGGACCAGGGGCTGGGGGTTGTTGGTGCTGTGGGGAGTGAGGGTGGCACTGGCTACCAGTGTTTCTGCAGGGATTACAGTATCAGGGTCAGGGAACAGCTGACGGGCAACACTGTGTGTGAGTGGGGGTCTGGCATGACACTGGGGTCAGGGATGACATGTCGTCGCGGGGTGGGTATGACTGGAACTTACTGGGGCAGGGTAGACATGTGTTTAGGGGTGCTGCAATGACACATACGGGGATGGGACTGGCATGTTGAAGGGGTTTGAATGGCATTAACGAGGACTGGGCATACCTGTGTGTTTGGGGTGGGTGTTGTGAATTTCCACAAGGGGACTGGGCATACATGTGGGAGGGGGGATGCTTGGCACTAACTGGGTCAGGGCAGTCCTGTGTTTGGGAGGGGTCAATTGCACATACAGGGTTGGGACCACCATGTGATGGTGGGTATTGTTGGTGCTACCAGGGACTGGATGTATTGAGAGCATGGCAGAGGTGCACATCCATGCTGGGGGGGGGCACAGCTCCAGTACTGTATGGGCACTCACCCAACCAGCTGCCCGAGCCCTCCCCATCAGCCTCATGGACTTGAGCGGCACAGGGGTTGTTTCCCAGTCCCACCGTGATGGGTGAATGGAGTCCATGGGTCACGCAGTGGGTTATGGCAGGGTCCCAGCTGCCATAACCTGTGTCCCCCCGTACCTAGCACTACATGCCTTAGTGAATAGTGTATAGTGTAGGCATGCCCCAGCACGACACCCAGCTGCCTCCAACATGTTGCTGAATGCGTGGCTGTGGGATAGGAATGTAGCAACCTTGCACGTGGTTCGTGAATGCTGCTGGGGGTCCATGGGACACCTGCTTTGTGGCATTCCGACTTAGGGTTGCCTACATACCTCAGATATGCGACGTATAGGTAATCATTTTTGTGTATCTGCCCCACTGAGAGGTCATCTATCTCCACTGTGTTCTTCTTCTTTAAGTACCTTGCAGTGATTCTGGACCCTCAGCTAGATCTTTCCCTGCATATTTCAAATGCATGTAGAGCAACTAAGCTAGATTTTTGGAAGGCTATGCCTGTGGTTCAATGGAGTGGATCAACTAACCAAGTCCCCGTTCGAGCCATAAAATTCTGCTCCTCCTAACTGCTCCTATGATCGTTTTCTCATTGTGGTCAGAGGTTCTGTCACTCCCTTCTCTCCTTCCACTTTGGACTCTGCTTGTTTCTGTTCCTTTGTGCCTCTGTTTGTTTGGTTTGTGCTCAGCCTTGGTTTGTGTTTCTCTCATTCCTCTTGTCTTTGTCTGCATCCAGCCACTGCTTCTGCTTTGCCCTGCTTCCTTTCTTCCTCTCACTCTTGCCCCCCATGCCTCTTGCCCCACTGCCATTCATCTGTTCTCACCACTCCCTCTCTCATTGCTGCTCACTCATGGCTGTTTGCCTGTTTCTCCTCCTCACTCCCTCCTGTCTCTGCCCTGCTGCTGGCCCATGGATGCCCTGCCCTGTCTCCCACTTCCATTTGTGTCTCTCCTGCCCCATTCTGTCTCCATACCCTTTTTAAGGGCCTTCAGTTGTTTTCTGCTGGCAACTCATTGCTGCTGTCTTCCTTTCTCGGCGCTTCTGTCCTCCTCCTGTTTCGTTCACTTCTTCTCCCTGCCTGACACTCTCTGCTGCCTCCTTGCCAGTCCCCCTGTTGTGCTCAGTGCTTGCTTTCTTTTCCTCCCTGGATCTGTCAGCATGGCTTCAGCAGTCGGCCTTTCTATGGCTCATCTTCAACTCTTCACCTCCCTGTTCTTCTACCACGTGCTATTTTGGGGATTCCTGCCTTACCACCAGTATTCATTATTTATACCATTCCCTGATATGTATTTTACTCCATGACTTGTCAGCCCAGCTACAGCTGCTGGCTTGAATCAAGTTATTTTATCTTATTGTTTTAATTAGCCGGTATGTCAGTCCAGCTCCAGCTGTTGGTATTAAATCAATTTATTTTATTTCCCTAGTTAATTAGCTGTTTGGTGTCAAGATGCCTCATTCATGGCTTCTCTGTTTTTTCCATGACAAGGGACTGTGGCGTCAGAATGGGCATCGTGGCTCTGGGTAGCACGAGCAGCTTCATGTAGGTTCATGTTTTTAAATCAGTTATCTCTATGGCACTACATGTAATTTGCACATATCAGCCTTCATGGCATTACATAATCAGTATATCAAGTCTCTTTGCTCTTGAACTGCATCTCTTCATATACCGGCTTTGCAGCCTCCTCCTATCTAACCACTGACCGCAGGCTTCGCCCGGCCTTACCGACTCTCACACTTGTAAAATTTTGATTTCACTCCTAATTTGACTTTTAATGGACCTGGTTGGCATGCATTCCTGTGGTTACACAATGTTCTGCCATATCTAGACCCACGTGAGGTTCCCCCATTGCTCAGTCTGACCTACATGAAAGTCTAATCATTATGTTAGATCATCTGAGCATTACCCCCATGCAGGTCCCATGATACATCTTGACTTTTCATTTTCTCCATATTTTGGAGAAATGTCAACTGTGTCCATTCCTTTCATGATTCAGGGGCAGCCCTGTAACTGATGGTCTCACTCTGCACCCATGAAGTCTGCACTCAGAGCAGGGTCCTTCTCATCTTGCACATAGTGGGAATGTCCTCACTCCGGGTGGACCTTCAGTCACCAACCATACCAGCAGCACCTCTAGATGTAGAATTTAAGACTTCAACAGTGAAGGGTGGGTCTCTTACCGGCAGGGCCCCTTTAGCTGCCTGAGTGGGTTCAGAGGCACCCTTTAAGCTACTTTCCCTATGTCCACCTCTGGTTTACCCAATATGTTCTTCAATCAGTAGGCCAGCTGAGTGCCTCAGTGGTCATTACTCTTCCCCTCTCACTTTGGAGGTCTATACCACGTTCAGTGTACCCCATGTTGCAGAGTTTGCTCACAACCCTTTACAACTTTCCCATTAGAGGGATAGAGTGAGAGTGTTCCCTTAAATTGGACATTTCACCAATGGATTGGCCAACTAAATTGCAGTAGCAGAGCTGTCACTAACCTAAATGTCCCCAAGCCTGGAGGGAAGGTGACCTAGGCCTTGAATCCCCAGAGTCTTCCTCCTCAAAGGGTTTTTTTCCTCTCCTTCTTACCAATAGTCATAATACCTAGCTAGGTGTAGTAAGATTCCCTAGGTTATGTAGTCAGATTCCACTGCTGGATGGAGATGGATGGTGGCTGTAGCTGTTCCCTCTCTCCTTAGGAAGTCATGCCTCCATGCCTTACATTCAGACCTATGAGTGGGTCACTATTTATCCATTGTCTAGTGCTATTCTACTCAGCCCTTGATTACACTACATCACTGACCAACGTTCAGGTCTTTAATACAGATAAGCATTTGTCACCTTATATGCACTGATTGACACTCTTTTGGGCTCCTTCCTAAGGTACCATTAACCAAGGGAATCATTCTCATGGCACCTCTAGTGGTGTAACCCTACTCTAGGGTTCTTTGCCTTCATACCCCTACAGGGTGGTATATCCCACAATAGAGATGCGAACAGTCAAAAGATCATCCAAGTTACACAAGCATAAACACTATACCAAGTTGCACAGACCCATTGAATCAGAGGTTGGTGCAGGGTTTGCAGCAAGCACTGCATCAAACCCCTGCAGTGGTATGGCTGCACCAGTCCCAATTGATGCAACTATACCCAATTTTACAATTTTGGGGCCAGTTACGACAGTTTCCACAATTTATGGCAGCTTGTGCCAAATATCTAGTGCAAGCTCTGTAAAAATGGTCCCCAGGACTGCTGCAAGCTAGACCACAAAAATTTGGTATAACTTGTAGAAACTGCCACACGGGATGGAAAATCCTGTTAGATCACCACAAATCTGGTACACCATATCTTTGGTGCACCCAAACTTGCAGCAATCTAGGGGCTTTGAAAATCCAGCCCATTAACTGCAAACTGGATATGGCCTGTAGTGCCAGAAATACCCTTACTCTCCAAGCTCGTGTTGCCCTTGCCAGAGGGTGCTCCTCCCCAGCTTCAACTATGTCCTCATTACATATGCTAATGTGGCTAAGGCATCTCTCACAAAATGTGATGTAGCATATAACAATGTCTGTAGGTGTGCTGTATCAGCTGCCTGCCTCACACATCACAATGAACTTTACAGTAAACTGGGATGGTTAGCCCATGCAAACAGTTGTTCTTTCACCTCTGGCTGTTTTATAGATAAGACTCTTAGAACTGTTGCTCCACCTATCCTTGCAGATCAGCTAAATACATCTATCCAGAGCTACCAACTCAGGTCTATTGACCAATCCCTGTTAGTAGTTCTAAAGACACACACCACTTTGGGGGAACCAGGCTTTCACAACTTGGGCACCAAGGAACTGGAATTCCTCTGCATCCCTTGCTCTTGGTGCAGCCTCCCACTTTCAAAAAGCTTCACTAGGACTTTTTAAAGACCAGCTCAGCCTGTTCATGCATTTAACTGTATGCTATTTTATCGCAGTGGACTGGAGCTTTCCATGCTTCTGCCTCCTAGTTTGTAGGGTGAATAATAGTTCTGTTGCTGAGGGTTAGTTTTCTTGTATAACATACTTCAAACGGTTCTGTGATCTGTACCTGGCTCATGTTTGTAAATAGTTTATGTTTACTGCTATTTATTATTTGCAGTTTTCTGCTTACTGCCTATGTGTTGTTGCCAATCTAGCATCCTGCTGCTTGCTTATATTCACTGTATTGTTGTTGTTTTGGTTTTGTAATGCCTTGTAACTCTTCTGGGTTGCACCTGAAAATAGGCACTGTGTTTGTCTAGTGTGCTTACCACGTTGCCTAGTGTGCTTACCTGGTCACAAACAACTAAATAATAATAATAAGACAGTAGTTCTAGCAAAAACCTTGGTAAAAATGTGACATTGGGGCACTACTGATGTGGCAATTAGGGCCACCTGATGAACACATACATTGGAAATATACCTGCCTGCACTTGTCTCTCTTTAGCACAGCATCATCAAGTAGCAGGACTGCTCATTAGACAAAGTAAATGTAATACCAGATATCATGGAGGCTTTGTATTACATGTTTCTCAGTATTCCACCTTCCTGCGGAGGTTGTGGGGTCTAAACCTGTGGGATAATTCAAGAATGCATGGGACAGACATAAGGTAATTCTTGTGGGTGGTAGGAAGAAATAGACTGTTGGTTAACTAGGATCTACAACTTAGCCAGTAGGTAGGGAAATGGGCAGACTAGGTGGACCAAGCAGTCCTTATCTGCCGTCAAAGTCTATGTTTCTATTCATTTTGTCTTTTATAAGTACCTAGCTAGCCCTACGAATCTGCAGATACATATTACATATTTAGATTAACATTAACGTATTTATGTTCATTTTAATTCCAGCATCATGTCCATTCTTGTGTGGACAAATATCCATAGACTTTCATACAAGAATGTCAACTGAGACAGTAGTTTAATCTTTGGTTTACAGAATACAACAATAATGAAAAGTAGCAGTGCTTCATGCTGAAGCCAGGAAAATGTTGCTCACTGCATAGAGCTTAAATACAAAAATGTTGTTGCTTACATTGGTATCGTAGCATCAAGCAGCAACTTACCAATGCAGGACAAGTCAGGTATCAATGTACTAAGAGACATTAACATGGCAGATGTTTGGATTGATGGGATACAGTGGTTTCTAGTGATAAGAGTACTGGCCTGCTAACCAGGAGACACAGGTTCAAACCTCACTAGAGCCAAGTACCCACTCTGTGACTTGAAAAAAGTCAATTAACCTCCCAGGGATGCAGTCCACTTATCTGCAAAAATGGGTAGAAGCAGGACCCTACTGAAAACACAATGTTGCATCTCAGCTGTGCTATCCTTAGTAAATACATGGTGAAAACATAAAACAGAGCTAAGTGGTGGATTTTGAGGAGAATTTGATAAAGGATGCATGGTTCACAGAAATGGTTAGATGCTAGGTGAAACTGTAGACCTTGAGGGTGGAGTAGCTGAATTATAAAGCCCCAGCATTAGAAAGGATTAGGAAAGAAGAGAAAGCAGAAGAGAGTGCAAAGATGATTGCAACATACGTAACTCAAAAGACAGGATCTTGTGAGTTCATACTGTAGGTGGCCTGAAAAGCAAGGACTCTTTTTTTCCCCACTGGATCCTGAATTGAACAGACAGCTGATGAAGGTTAACAAGGGTATGCGTAATGTGATTCCTTTCATGGTTTTTAGGTAAGTTGAAATGTAGAAATAGTTTGGAAAAAGTTGGGAAAGTTGTGACTTGAGGTGATTACAGAGATGCAAGCTCCATAACAAGGGTACCCGGGATTGCCACAAGCTAGAACAGAAAAAGTTGGTCTAACTTACGGCAGCTGGGGCATGTGATCAATATTCCTAATTGCCAGCTGGGAGAATGCCACATAACCCATGTGCCATATGTTTGGTGCACCCAAGGCTTACAGAATTTAGATAATTTGAAAATCCAGTTCCATGTCTTCAAAAGTTTTTATACAGACATTTATTAGCCATTAAGTATTTCCTTGTGACAAGTTCTGATGATTGTCTGTACGGTGATTGGCCATTCATTACGTTGCTTAACTACTGTACCTTGTGATTTGTGCTATTGTCTTGGGTCTTGATCCCCAGGTCGCATCTGGAATCGAGCAACACTGCTCAGTATGCCTTCCTGGTAAAACTCGTAAATAAATAAATAAATACATAAATAAATAAATAAGTTATAGTAAACAAAAAGTTGTTGCACCTACATTAAGAATGTTATGTAATTTCTTTACAGGGAAGTGGGAGGTGGGTGAACTTGCCTTTGTGGGTGGGGGGAGGCAAATTCTGGTAATTACTGCACTTTAGAGAAACTATTGGAGAATACATGGACAGGAGGGAGGGTGGTGGGGCCAGCAGGGAGATGGATGGGAGATATGATTTACAACCATCTGGCATGGTGGGAGAGGGTTGTGTGACCATGGCCCATCGGATGGTATCGTTTTCTTTTTTTAACCATTTTAATAAAAATAAATGCAGGCAAAGTTAGTGTGAAGTTAAGAAACTTTGCGAATCGTCACAAAGTACAAAGTTTCCTGACTTTTCACCAACTTCACCAATGAATTACTAATCCACAACATCTCAACCAACAATGAGCCTATCAAAAGTTCTTAACTCTGAATGTATGACAAGCTAATATTGGATCCTATTCACAAAGGTGCAGGAACTGCACCGAAAGGAGATGTAGCAGCTATGCTCCCATACATGCCGTGAAGGATGGCACCGCATGGCCACATTCACTACCAGTGGCACACATGTGACCAAGGCTGGGTGCATCACCCACAGATGCATGCAGAGTCATGTGGAGTAGGGCTAGATGGAGTCTGGGAATGCGGGCATGGCCCGTGACCCCACCATATATGGGAAACTGAACTGTTGCGAGCACTCACAGAAGAGAATGCCAACATGGAGGATGAAGGCAATGGCGCACCCTTTGGAAGCATGTCAGCAGCAGCAAGTCAGCCCACCTGCCAAGCCCCACAAGTGGAAGGGCATGGCTACAGGAACATAGGTGTACCTGACTTGTCAAATACAACTGCATGGCCCAGGTTGACTAATTTCACAGGGCCACAGGTGGCTGCCCTAGTCACTGACATTCATGTGCACTACATGCATTGGGTAGGACAGACGCACTGAAGGTCCCACTGAAACAAAGGCATTTCTGTAGCTGGATATACAGGCATCGGTTAATGTTGCAAGTCTGGAGGCACACACACTGAGTGCCATTAAGCACAAGTGGTACACCCTCTGATTCACCATGAAGCAGAAGCTGGCAGACATCAGTGACTCACAGTCAGCCACCAGGTGTGGACCCCCTCCAAGGAACCCAACCTGACCCCCATAGGGTGGGTTGTGGTGAAGACAGTCTCAGACATGGTTCACAATGGTGAGGACATGAGCATCAATACCCTGCCAGGTATGTGGAGTACCATGTACTGTATAGGCTGACAGTGAGGCTACAGTGCCAAAGGTAACCACCCTGTGTTGCAACCTGCATGCTCATCCCAATAGACAGTGGGAGCAGCATGGAACACCACACCAGTGGAAACTCCTAGGGAGCATGCACCCATGGGTGGTAGGTAGCACAAACGGGCCAATATAATGGTACTAAGACCCATTGCTATTGCATTTTCTATAGTAACCACCCACCCTGTCACCCACAGGTCACCAGCAGGAACAGGCCACAATGATGGTGGAGGACAATGTGGCAAGCCAGGATGATGAACTGAGGCCAGGAGACACCACAGAGAGAGCAGCAGATACCCCCCAACAGCCAACCCATGCCACCACACCCCTGCACACATGTGCCCCATCACTACCCCAGAACATGCCGGTGCACACAGCACCAGATATTGCAGCCCATACCCTGCCACCGCAAGGCAATGCCCTGACAATGCTACCCATAGGCACAGGCGCAGAGCAACACATGCCAGAGGTGTGAGTGTCCCCCCACCATGGCCATGATAACAAGGAGAAGAGTCTGCCCAGATGTCTATCATGTCATGCCAGGCAGGACCTGGTAGCAGGTGTGTTGCAGGCATATTACCATGACTTGTGGCAGCTTGAATGGGACCACCTGGTGGTGCAGCAGGATAACACAGGGGCACTGAGTGAGCTCACCAAGAGGTGAGGGGCATGCTCAGGGGCATTGACAGGATCGGTGGGATCTTGGAGATGCTGGTGGAGTACATGCCACCAGCATGTGTGGCACCTGTGACCACACAGGCCAGCTAAATGGGTGTGGAGGCAGGAGCCATACAGGGCATGGCAGGTGCATGTGGCAAGCAGAGAGACCACAGACAGGAGGTGGCACCAATGTGAGGAAGACCACAATGGGCCACCAGGGGTGCAGGGGCCATGGCAATGGGATGACACCTGGGAACAAGGGTAGGGCAACAAACTGGGACAACATGAGCCCATCATCATGATGGGGGACCAACAAAGCATGAGGCCACCAAATGGACAGGAAGGAGGGGTGGAAGAACAATGGGGAATAATCAAAACTGCCATCACAGAGGCAACAAGCCTTTGTGTGATGCAAATAAACAAAACAAAATGATGTAAGAAACTACTATGGTTCTCAAAGGAGGTGGCAGGAAAGGTTAGGGAGAAAAAGAAAACATTCAGGAAGTACAAGGAATCACAGAAGGAGTAGGACAGAGAATTGTATCAGTTAAAGCAAAAGGAAATTGGGAAGGCAGTCAGAATAGCAAAGGCCCAAACCAAGGAAAAGATAGCCAACACAGTTAAGAAGGGACATAAAACCTTTTATAGGTACATCAGGGAGCGAAGGAAGACCAAGGGAGGGATAGTGAGGCTTAATAAAGGGGAGGTGGGGGTGGGCAGAGGGTGATTGAAAAGGCAGAGATACTAAACAAATATTTTTGCTCACTATTCACAAATGAAGAGGGGAGGTACCTAAACCAAACAATAGAAACACTCTGGATACAGAAGTTGATACCAGCCCATTTACAGAAGAAAGGGTTCTGAAAGAACTCTTAAAACTGAAGGTGGACAAAGCAATGGGATCTGATAGGATTCATCCCAGAATTCAAAAAGAACTAAGGGTAGAACTAATGACACCACAGACTACCCTCTTTAACAAATCATGGGAGGATGGGGTGGTACCTGAGGACTGGAGGAGGGCAGATGTGATTCCACTTCACAAAAGTGGGAGCAGGGCAGAAGCAGGAAAGTACAGACCTGTTAGTTCAACCTCAGTGATAGGGAAAATGATGGAATCACTTCTGAAGGAAATAATTGTTGAGTACCTAGAGGCCAGAGGGGCACAGGACCCAAGGCAGCATGGATTCACAGCGGGAAGGTCTTGTCAGACAAATCTAATCTATTTCTTTGACTGGGTGACCAAAGTAGTAGATCAGGGAGAGGCTGTGGACATGGTCTACCTAGAATTTAACAAGGCATTTGACACAGTCCCACACAAAAGATTAATATACAAGTTAGCCAGCCTGGTAGTGGGTCCCAAGATGGTAGCCTGGGTAAAGAATTGGCTGGGGAACAGGACGCAGAGGGTAATAGTAAATGGAGTCCACTCTGAAGAAAGGGGGGTTACTAGTGGGGTACCACAGGGTTCAGTTCAAGGACAGGTCCTCTTCAATGTCTTTATACAGTAAGTGACATTGCAGAGGGACTGGAAAGAAAAGTATCTCTCTTTGCAGATGACACAAAAATCTGCAACAGAGTTGATACACAAGGTGCAGTGGAAAGGATGAGAAGGGACTTGGCAAGGTTGGAGGAATGGTCAAATGTATGGCAGCTTAGATTCAATGCTAATGTAACCCCCTTGTTACCCGGGGTTACTAGAATCCCAGTAAGACCTAGTGGTAGGCAGGGATGGCAGCTTCTGAAACTCCAGTTAAATGGGTTTCACACTGTCTCACTCTGTTCTCAGTCTCAGCTGAGACTGAGGGATGACATCACCAATAGAACTATCGCAGCTGCATGAGCCACAATGAAATCTACAGCAAGGGAGTTGGCATAGAACATTGGGAGGTTTTGAATTCAGTCAGTCAGTCAGTCAGTGTGAGTCAGTGAAGTGTGAAGTTGGGAGCTTGCTGAGGAAGCAGCTCAGTGAAGCCTCTAGGAGCCTCAGCCCTGACAGAAGGCTACTTTTAGTTTAAAAGGGTGTGTGTCTCCACCTTAAAGAGATACACAGAAGATAACTGAAGTGGTGGAGACTGTTTTTGGGTCTCAGTGCCCCCTCCCTTCGGGGGGGCAGGAAGGGTTTCCCTGCAGATTCCTTGGGCAACCCCCTAGTTCTGCTTTTAAAGGAAAAGCTGCCTGTTTGTTCCAGTGTTTATTTGGGAGAACAAGAAGATTTGTGAGTCGCCTGTGGGGCACCTGCAATGTGAGGGTGAGTGTCTGCTCTTGCTAAAGGGCCTATGTTTTTCACCTGGGACTTGTGTGTGACAATGTGGGATTGAACTACTAAATATTGGGAAGCCTAGAGTAATGGGCTAAGCAAAGTAAAAGTAGGTTCAAGTCCAGAGCTTGTTGGGATGCAAATGATACGTAGAGAGATGTGACAGACGCCTACCCAGAATCTATTTGAAAGTTTTCAGTAAAGGAATTGTTCAGTTTCCAGAGAAATGGCGGGTATGGGCTGTGGAGCTGGAGGTGAGTGGCCCCATCTTTAGTGACCAGGTCCACCTCCACAGATTTCTTCTGTGGATTTCTACTTTACCTCAGACACTTGGCCAGTGATGAGGGAAGTACCCAGACTTGGGATTGTAAGGAAAATTCTCTCTAGGAGTCGAAGACTCTAGTGTGGTTTGGGGAGCCACAACAGGATAGTTGGTTCATTCCTCAAATGGACCGCAAATCAAGTGGCTGGCAGGGGAGCTGGGCCAGTGGGGAAAACCCAAGTAGTGTACAAGTCAGGCTATGTACCCAAAGCTGCATGAAAGTCCAGGCTGTGTGCCTGGTGAGTTTAGAGCCTGAGGGCTGGAAATGGTGATAAAGTGTTCTGTAGTCTCTAATCTGCATTACCAGAAATGTAGCCCCATGGGGGTCCATCTATGCTTTGTTTGTTCAGCTTGGATGTGAATAAAATCCACACTTAAAAATCCCATTCCTGGTTCTGGACATTACAGTTATTGCTTCCTGTGTTCAGATTTACTTGGGTGCCCCTGTTCAGAGTAGCCAAACCTAGGTCCCCTGTGCTGAGTAACCTCATCCTCCCTGAACCCAGTCCCCACCAGGTACTGCTGTCAGCTTCAACAGCATGCCACCTGTCATTTTGGCAAAAAGGCAGGGGTGAGGGGTTACAAAAATGGAGGCACCACTGAGATTTTGTTCTGGGAGGAAGGTGCTTGGGCAAGGGGGCTAGCGTTTTGGCTATCTGGCAGTGAGTAGCCCAAAAGCTGAAGCAATTTCCCTAGTGTGTTGCTGTGTGCTGTGAATCTTATGCTGCTGTTTAAAATGCCAACTGTTTACCAAGGAGCAGTAAAGCCAAAGAGTGTGCCCTTGTCCTGCATCAAATTGTTTACAGCATTTTGCCTGCTTGTTAAAATGAACTGTGGTAAAGAAAAGTGTGGAAGACTAGGGGTAGCAACAGGAAAATTGTGCTCTGGATGTTGGAAATGCTTTAAAATGAACTGTGGTAAAGAAAAGTGTGGAAGACTAGGGGTAACAACAGGAAAATTGTGCCCTGGATGTTGGAAATGCTTTTTGAATGAATGAGAGACTGGCAGGTGTAATGGCTATGTTAAATGGCTGAAATGAGCTCCCGCCATGGAGTCAGTTGGTAAAGAAAAAAAGTTGCATTCTGCAGTTTAAATTTGCCTGCTCAACGATTGCCGTGAGGAGAAGAGCCCTTGCGAGGAAGAAGAGGCTCATTTGCATGGCGTCGTATGATTGGTCAGGCTGAGATCAGTCCCGCCCCTCAGCCAGCTCTACAGTGACTGCCCCAGCATTCGAGAGGGAATGTGAGTGGAGTGCGTGTACTGGCTAGTGGAGGAGCATCGTGGAGTGTTAAAATCGCTGTAAACTTTGTAAAAATAGACTTTATAGTTTAAAATCAGGCTCAACCTGCTAATCGATCATCGGAATTGCAAGTTTGGTGGTCAAAAAGACGATCAGCAGGACTGCCTGCCTGTTTCTGTTCTGAGGCCTCCAAGAACTGGCTGCAGGACGTTTTTCCCCATCGCAGCAAACTGCTACTGATAACAGTAAGTAAGCAACCTAAAAACTGCTCAAACAGGGATTTTCTGCCCTATGCCATATAAATGTGTGTGCAGCAGTGTAGTCGCTTTGCAAGTAATGACTGTGTAAAGTCCTGCCAGCAAGTGACGGTCTGTTAAGCCATTGACTGTGTGCATAGTAATGAATTCAGCCTCAGTTTAAAGTCTGAAGCCAGAGAGAGACTGTGGGTTGTAGCCAATGTGCAGCACTAGTTATACAGGCAATCCTGTGCTAAAAACCTGAAGCTTTAAGGGACTGTGAATCAAATAAATGTTACCAGCATGTGAAAAGTCCGTAGAAAATCTTGTAAATGTGTTTAAAGCAAGAACAGTGCAAGTTGTGCAGTTTGAGCAAAAGTTATCAGTAGTTTATGTAAATTGGGTGCGCAGTGGCTTGACCCAGATTTCTGAATGTTGATGCACAGGAGTGCTGCCGCCGCAATTACAGGGTGGGGTAGTAATGTAAACACAGCAGCAGAGGAGCCATTTTACAACTAAAGAGTGTGTTCAATAAAGTGAGACTTTCAGTTACAGTGAACTTTTGTTTGTTTTTCTGCAGTTATGGCCTCAGGACCAGCTCGTTACCTGGATCATGCCCAGGTTGCAATAACAGCAGCAGTAAATAGACTGAGGGATATTGAAAAGTGGTGATATTTAGGGCAACTGCCTCCTCATGTGGCGATTCCTGGTTTTCCAGTGCATGTATGTCAAATATGCTTGAGAGCTGGAAGGGACGTTTTCATGATTCCTCACTGTGCTGGATGCCTAGAAAGATATGGCTTGTATAAAGCGCCTCCAATTCGGTTGGCTCCCACATGGATAAAGGTTCAAGAATCTGCAGTTGGCAGCACACAGCACCAGGCGGAGCCTGTGGAGGAAGGCCCCTCGGGGGAGTGTGGCATAAAGCTAGAGGGTGCAGAGTTAGAGACAGAACCTGAAGTTGAAGTTTTGGATGCTGGATCCCAGAAGGAAAGTTTGGATAAAGCATCAATAGACCCCTGGAGGAGGGGCCTAGCCCAAGTCTCTTAGGCGAAGATGAGATGCGGGAGGCCTTTGAGTGGGAGGTGTCGACCTCTGTGCCTAGTGATGAGTGGATAGTCTCAGGAGTGAGAACGACTGCTCACTCCTGGGCTCAGATCCTCAGTGAAGAGGAAGATGAGGGGGAACCTATGTGGCCTTGTGAAAAAGGAAAGGGTACACAGCCTCAAGATCTTGCCTCGGAGGAATGTATGGAAGAAAGTAGTGATGCCACTGCCCTGGCTTTGCAAGAGGAAGAAGTCAGGGATCCGTTTCTACTTTCTTTAAGGATGTGAAGCTGGCAGAACCAGGACTGGCCACCCCCAAGCCAGGCCAGTGGTCTCAGATTGACCAAAGCAAATAAAGAGGAGAGACTGGTTCATAGAAAGGCAAATGAGATCTATGATATGACCTTTCCTACCTTTCCTCGGAAAGTCTGGGAGGAGATTGAGAGCTGCAGGAAATCCTGGATCTGGGATGAAACCATGAAAAAGTGTGCATCCTGGGGCCAACAAGCATGTGAAAAACAGACTGTTTCACGAGAAGTATACCCAGTGGAAGAGAGGCAGGACACTGTTTATAGACAGAGTGAGAGTGGTGGACGGAGAGGGATGTGAAATCTCCCACTGTGTGAATTATGTGTGCCCAGACGGAGTAATAATTCAACCTCCTGACCCCCCGGTACTATTGGCCTCAGTGCAAGGACCTCCCAGCAAATGTGCCCGTGCCTACAAAATGGAAAGCTGAGCAGTGGTAGTCAATACTGCCACACCAGACTGTGAAGTGCCTTTACTGATCCACCAATATGGACATCCAGGAATCAGGTGCCCCACATTCATCAGTCTACAGTGTACTGGCCTCTCCAGAAACCATCGACTGTCCCACCAGATGACTTCAGATCCAGAGAGGACACCAGCCCAGCTGTATCCTGTTCATCGCCTGGTAATCAGATGACATCGAACCAGCTGTTTTCATTTTGTTCCTGTTCTAAGGTTCCATCTCCAGAGATGACATCAACCCAGCAGTTCCCAGATGTGCCCTCCTGTGGTTCCCGGAAGATGTACGCCCAGCTGTATAGGAAGAAATGCTGCCAGAGAGAGTCTTCGTCAGAGGTGCAGGTCGGTCCAAAATTTCCATTCTACAAGGGGCTGGTAAGTCCAAACTTTTCTATCTTTATGACATTGCAGAACACACCCTACTCTAGCAGACTTCAAAATGTGTGAACTGTCCTCAAAGACTCTCCCCTTCGGGACTTTGACCTGTTTAGAACTGTGCTTCACTGGGCTCCGGCCCAGGAGAGATTCTTTATTGGACTAGCCTTCGGGCATTGTGGTCACTAGTTGGGACTTTTAGGGCACTCCATCCCCCCAAATGTGTATTGTAAATAATGTTGTTGTTTTCTAATGTAAATACTGTTTTTCTACCTTTTCTAAAAAAACAAAAATCTTTTTGGGATTATTCGGTGTTTTGATGGTAGGGGTCTAGGTAGACTGTGTATGCAGATTAGGAGTGTGTGTTGTCTTTCTTTTTCTTACAGGTGTTCCTGGGAAGACAGAAGAGAAGACAAGAAGAGGAGGAGGGACTCATCGGAGTTCCTCATTAGTACTTTAGTGTGTAGAAATTTAAAGTACTGTTGGTGTTATTGTTGTTATTACTGTATTAACCCTTTCCTTCCACAGGTGTGGTTGTGGGGGTAGGGAGGAGATAGTAACATGGTATAAAACATGGTATTTTATTGGTGTGTGGTTGCAGGTTGCCCAAGGTCAGGGAGGTCCCCGGGTTGTTTTTGTTTTTGGAGTATTAAGTTAAAGGCAGACATGTTTTCCCTAGAGGGTTAGGGGGGATAGACAGGCTGTGGCCCTGACCTGCAGAAGGGACCGCAGTGCTGATCTATCAGGGCTATGCTCTGGATGGTTCTACCAGAGCCTCTAGGTGTCCATAGTAAGTGGATAGTGTAGAGGCTGATATGTCAGCTCAAGGCCTCTAGGTCCTTTGTGTTGCCTGCCTGTGCTTGCACATGGTAGGAGGGGGCCTGATCACTCCGCTCCGCAGGTAGCACATAGGGTTGGATGGCCTTAGGCCAGGTAAATAATGACTGCGGACAGTCATTTTCCTGGTCAAGGGTGAGTGTAACCCCCTTGTTACCTGGGGTTACTAGAATCCCAGTAAGACCTAGTGGTAGGCAGGGAAGGCAGCTTGTGAAACTCCAGTTAAATGGGTTTCACACTGTCTCACTCTGTTCTCAGTCTCAGCTGAGACTGAGGGATGACATCACCAATAGAAATATCGCAGCTACATGAGCCACAATGGAATCTGCAGCAAGGGAGTTGGCATAGAACGTTGGGAGGTTTTGAATTCAGTCAGTCAGTCAGTGTGAGTCAGTGAAGTGTGAAGTTGGGAGCTTGCTGATAAAGCAGCTCAGTGAAGCCTCTAGGAGCCTCAGCCCTGACAGATGGCTACTTTTAGTTTAAAAGAGTGTGTGTCTCCACCTTAAAGAGTGACACAGAAGATAACTGAAGTGGTGGAGACCGCTGTTTTCGGGTCTCAGTGCCCCCTTCCTTTGGGGGGGGCAGGAAGGGTTTCCCTGCAAATTCCTTGGGCAACCCCCTAGTTCTGCTTTTAAAGGAAAAGCTGCCTGTTTGTTCCAGTGTTTATTTGGGAGAACAAGAAGATTTGTGAGTCACCTGTGGGACACCTGCAACGTGAGGGTGAGTGTCTGCTCTTGCTAAAAGGGCCTATGTTTTTCACTCTGGGACTTGTGTGGCAATGTGGGGATTGAACTACTAAATATTGGGAAGCCTAGAGTAATGGGCTAAGCAAAGTAAAAGTAGGTTCAAGTCCAGAGCTTGTTGGGATGAAAATGATATGTAG
This sequence comes from Neoceratodus forsteri, assembly GCA_016271365.2. Taxonomy (NCBI): domain Eukaryota; kingdom Metazoa; phylum Chordata; order Ceratodontiformes; family Ceratodontidae; genus Neoceratodus; species Neoceratodus forsteri. The sequence continues at coordinate 1,380,724,700 of CM028130.1, forward strand.
AGGAGATGTGACAGACGTCTACCGAGAATCTACATTTGAAAGTTTTCAGCAAAGGAAATGTTCAGTTTCCAGAGAAATGACCGGGTATGGGCTGTGGGAGCTGGAGGTGGGTGACCCCCATCTTTAGTGACCAGGTCCACCTCTATGGATTTCTTCTTTGGATTTCTACTTTACCTCAGACACTTGGTCAGTGATGTGGGAAGCACCCAGACGTGGGATTGTAAGGAAAATACTCTCTAGGAGTCGAAGACTCTAGTGTGGTTTGGGGAGCCACAACAGGATAATTGGCTCATTCCTCAAATGGACTGCGGATCAAGTGGCCAGCAGGGGAGCCAGGCCAGTGGGGAAAACCCAAGTAGTGTACAAGTCGGGCTGTGTACCCAAAAGCTGTGTGCAAGTCCAGGCTGTGTGCCTGGTGAGTTTAGAGCCTGGGGGCTGGAAATGGTGATAAACTGTTCTGTAGTCTCTAATCTGCATTACCAGGAATGGTGCCCCATGGGGGTCCGTCTATGCTTTGTTTGAGTAGGAGGAAGTAAGCTGTTGGTTAATTAGGATCTGCAGCTTATCTGTTAGGTAGGAAAATGGGCAGACTAGGTGGGCCAAGAGGTCCTTATCTGCCGTCAAATTCTATGTTTCTATGTTTGTTCAGCTTGGATGTGAATAAAAGCCACACTGAAGAATCCCATTCCTGGTTCTGGACATTACAGTTATTGCTTCCTGTGTTCGGATTTACTTGGGTGCCCCTGTTCAGAGTAGCCAAACCTAGGTCCCCTGTGCCGAGTAACCTCATCCTCCCCGAACCCAGTCCCCACCAGGTACTGCTGTCAGCTTCAACAGCATGCCACCTGTCATTTTGGCAAAAGGCAGGGGTGAGGGTTACACTAAGAAGTGCAAGGTAATGCACCTGGGAAACAAAACCCAGTGGAAGAGTACACAGTGGGGGGTGAGATACTAACAACAACAAAAATGGAAAGGGACCTGGGGGTAGTCATATCAGATGACCTAAAGGTGGGCAAGCAATGTGAGAAGGCAGTAAGGAGGGCTGGGGGGATACTGGGATGCATAGGGAGAGGCATTGCCAGTAGAAAACAGGAAGTTGTTATCCCTCTGCACAGACAGCTGGTGAGGCCCCATCTGGAGTACTGAATGCAGTTCTGGAGACCCAGTCTCCGGAAAGACATAAACAGGATGGAGGCAGTCCAGAAGTGGGCAACTCAAATGGTGCAGGGTCTGCTTTGGAAGACATATGAAAACAGACTTAAGGAGCTTAACATGTATAGCCTTGAGAAGAGGAGGGAGAGGGTGGACATGATAGACACTTTCAAGTACCTCAAGGGAATCAACAAAGTCCAAGAGGGTAGCATCTTTCAGAAAAAGAGGTATGCAAGAACAAGGGGCACAATTTGAAGATAAAGGGGGCAGCTCAGAGGTAATGTAAGGAAGTATTTTTTCACAGAGAGGGTTGTGGATGCATGGAAAAGCCTTCCGGAGGAGATTGTGGAGTCAAAAACAGTGGTGGAATTCAAGCATGCATGGGACAGTCATGAGGCAACTCTAGGGGGTGGGGGTAGGAAGAAGTAGGATGTTGGTTAACTAGGATCTGCAGCTTATCCATTAGGTAGGGAACTGGGCAAACTGGGTGGGCCAAGCGGTCCTTATCTGCCATCAAATTCTATGTTTCTATGAGTGGCCCACTGAGCACCACACCAAACACACCATAGTACATGTCTGCCATGCACTACACCACCCACAATGAGGACACCAAATTTACAGCAAACACCACATATGTCCCTGCACACCTCATACAGGATCCCCCCCATATCACCGCACAGGACCACATGTCCCTTCATATGAACCTCCCTCACCACACAGGCCCTCACAGACCACACACAGGACCAAACCAGGGATGGCACATGTCCTTATATGCACCACATACAACCCCCTCAACACATGTGTCAACAGGTATCCCACATGGGATCATCCCTGATAACACTCATGAGCACACATAGCACACTGTACCCCCCCACACATGGGCACAATGGTCCACATCAGACCCCAACACACACATGCCCGCACACATGCAAGGTACATGTGTTCCACCTCCAAAGGCATGATGACAGTGGCACTCCACATGGGCACCATCAACACCACAACCACTCGGGCATCTTACCTGGCACAGATGCACTCGGAGGGGGGGTACATCATCATGGTGCACCCTGCCCACACATCTACTGACTAAATGTACCCTGTGTCACCACATGCCACACTGCATGGCCCAACGGCATATCATCTTCCTCCCCCCCACATGCAGGGTCATCGTCTTCACCTGGCAGCATGTCCACAGGTACTTCACCTGACATGGGCAGTCAGCACCATTCATAGATGTTATGTAGCATTGCACATACCATGAACACTCTGCAAGCCTTCCCAGGGGCAAACATTATCATGATACCTGTGTGATCCAGGTATTGTAACCACATCTTCAGCCTGTCAAATGTGTGTTCCACCACTGACCATGTCCTCCTGTGCACCATGTTGTATGCCTCCTCTGCATGCCTCTGTGGCTCCAGGTACAGAGTCAGTAGGTACAGTCACAGCAGGTACTGATTGTCACCTATAATGGGAAGAACAAGTGTTAGTGTGTGTGGCATGTAAGTTGTGCACCCTGTGTGCCCTCCATGGTACCCACCAAGCAACCAGCTGTCCACTCCACCACAAATTTCAGGGAGGGTGCCCCATCCAGACCAGTCAATGATATATGTGTCATGGCACGGACCTGGGTATTTCACGCAAACATTAATGATGATGCCATCTGCATTGCATATGACCTGGCTATTGATGCTGTGGAGCCCCTTGCAATTACAGTATGCCTTCTCCTCCACCATGAGGCCCATGAATGCACCAATTGTGCAGTCTATTGCACCTATCATGTTTGGCATGCCATGCATGTCATAGAAATCCACTTTTGTGGCCTGCAGGTCCTCAGGGGTGGATAGAAAAGAAATGTGGACCTGCACATGGTGTAGCTGGGCATCTGTGACCTGGTGCAGGGCACGGGACACTGATGGTTGGTTCACGCCAGGGAAATCATCTACCACTCTCAGAAAGGATCCTGTGGTATAGTATGCCAATGCACCCAGCACCTTTGTTTTGACAGTCATTGCCCTGGACCGTCTGGTGCATGGTGCAACATGTGGCCGTACCATGTCACATAGCTGTGCAATGCAAGCATGGTGCAGCCAGAACCACTGGATGCAGTGTGTGTCCCTGAGTGATTGCAGAAGTAGTCTGTTATGGAAAACTCTTGGCCAGTGGTGTGCACAATGCTGCCCTAACTGTGCCAGCTCTTCATCAAGCAGCAGGGTGTTCAGCAGCAGTCCTGGACGCATGGTGTACCAGTGGGCACTGCCACACCTGTACAGCTTGGCAATGAAACTTGCCTGTACAGTCTGTCTATGATGGATCACTTCATGGCCCTTTATGTGGCCCTTCCTGTACACGCCAGTGTGTGGCGTGCCATGATAGAGTGAGGGCTGTGTGGCAATATCCATTCTGGAGACAAACATGGTGGAGACATCAATGCGATCTGCTGCAAGTGTGAGGCGCATGGAGGACTACCCCTACAAACTGTGATGGTGGGCCACCCTCACATATCAGAACAACAAGGAGGGAGGCAATATCTTGGATGTGATGGATCCAGCGGGGGTGAGTACCTTGCTGCATGGGGGTGGCTTTTGAGTGGAAGTGTGACAGGGTGATAGTGGCTCATGGCCTGTCTCTGTTTGTGTCTCCTCAAGAGTTCAGTAGGAAGTTGCTGGTGATGTCACTGTAGCTTTGGGAGTTGGGACCAGGAGAGATCAGGACCATGGTGGCAAGGAGGAGGTGGCCCCAGGCCATACCTGACCTACTGTCGCTCAAGGTCAGCACAGGAGATATCTACTACCGAGATGACATAGGGGAGATTTGGGTGGTAGAGAAGCCCTCCAAGATGAGTGTTACTTGGCATGCATGTGCTGGATGGCACTTCACAGGCCGGTCGCTCACACCCCTCCTTTCCTGTCTGTTTATGTCATTATAGAGTTATACTGGTCCACTCAGACAACTGGTCCTGGCTCTCCATCCACCCACCAGGAGAATGCCTTTCCCAGTCCTCAGGGGACTCATCGGAGGGGGAAGATTGCATGTATGTACAGGGGCTTTGCTGTAGTGTGTAATTGATGTGGAGTAAAGATTTGTGCATCCAATACCCTGTATCCATACAGTTATTCTGCATGACTCTTCATGGTATATGTCTGGGGGGGGATGTGTGGGGTACATGCACTGATGCTTAGTGTATCGTTGGTCCAGGTACTGGCATGTTGCATATCGGGTTGGTGGCCCATAGTCAGGGGCACGTTCAAATAGTGGTTTTGGTCTGCACTGTGTGTGGTGGATGATGGGGTTTGTTTTTGCTGAGTGTTATGTGGCACAAACTTTTATGAATCTGTTCTGTGTGGCAGTCATGTGTACTTCACTACACTACTGTGTGGCTGCATGCAGCAACCAGTATGGGGTGCAGTGGTCTATCTGGGTGCCCAGTCTGGAGCATCCCTGCTGTCTGGGTCATTAGTCGGTATGTCAGTGAGCTTGCCTGCCATCAGGTAACTCTGGAGAACACATTCCAGTGTGCAGGGTCCTGTTTGTGTGGTGGAGGGGTGTGTCTGGCTGCTTATCACCTTGGTGTGAAGTCTGGTGACCACTGTGTGGCGGGGGACTGCGGCACAGACTGTGTCTGGGCTGATCTCTTCCAGGCCCTGTCTCGCACTGCGCACTGCACATGTGGGTTTACAGCAGCCATATCCTTGGCATAGTTCTGTACATGTGCTTAAACTCACCTTCCAAACATTGGTGCAGTCATGAGTGTACATCCGAGGGTGTGTGTGTTGCATATTATGCAAACATGCTCCTCTGCATACTTCATTCTGCACATTCACGCACCTCCAAGCCAGCAGCAGGCACACAGTGCTAGACACATTTTGTACATGCTATCTGTGCATACCCTACATGCCACACCAACGTAGTGCTCTACACACTCCATCTGCACAGCCCTTTCCCTGCTATGTTAATAGGCCACAACGTGCTTTAATTAGCTACTACAAAATTTTACAGTTGACTAGAAGCTTGCATCTTTCAGCATCGTTAGGGAGGCTTTCATGCTGGCTGGTTTCTGCTCACACTGATCAAAGAAAGCTAACAAAGTATACAAATAATCATTTAGATAAAGCATTGACCTGAACCAGGAGTACTACCAGGTTGATACTGGCTGGGGATATAAAAAAGCAGGCAACTCTGGGTAATTTGCCTTCAGGAAGCAAATAAGCAGATTTCAGTTTTCTTAAGAATGTAAACTATTTCTTAAATTTACCACAACTAAATTAGTCTCAGTGAAATGATTTACAAAGACATTCCCAACTAGATGGAGTTTGTGTGCCCAACATGTGCAAATGGTGGAGTCCTATCAAAACTGTGAGGGCACCGAAACACTTTACCATATACACTGCCAATTCATTCGAGTGACAAGAACACCAGAATGTTTCACATTGTAGCTGGTCAGTGTATCCATGATTACCTGTGAACAGGCGGTTGTGTTGGTAGTTTCAAGAAAGAAGACTGTAGCCAAGTGAATGTTGCCCATCTTTTCTGTAGCATGCAGTATCCTGAACAAAACTTCAAAAATACATCAACATGCACTCTGTTGCCTTGTAACAAATCACAGCTCGATGCGTGCCTGTGATAGCAGACAGCACCTCAGCCTTTGCTGCTTGCCCAGCTTTTGGAAGATATTCCCAGCTCAGCCGATTAGCACTTGGAAGGTCACTGGATCCTAAAATAACATAAAATAAAACTTCTTTGAAATAGTAATTTTGTTTAAGTTAAACGGCATTGGAACAAAACCTTAAACTTAACTCACCCTGTATGTAACAACTCAAATACTCTCAGACTGAAGGGTGATCAAGTTTCTCTAGTGGGGTGTTAGCTCTAGTATACATTAGAACTGTATCTTCTATAGAGGCAGTCTTTTCTGCTTTTTCTTTCTTGGCATGGTGCAATGTTTCACTGATTGTAGCTTGGTATGTTCTTTTGCTTGTACCAGCATCTGCACAACTTTTCTTTTCGATGTGACATGCTGAGAGACAATGCTTAAGGAGCATTTCTTTTGCCTTCTATTCCAGCTGACAGTTGCAAAATCTGTACATCATTATGTCACTGTAAGCAACATACATGCCCTCATGCTTGAATTCCTTACTTCAACATGTTATATTAACAAGTGGTTTAGGCATTTTGAAACACGTCTCTGACAAAATGTTTGAGATCAGGGTTTGGACGTGGCATTGAACAAGTTCAACTCACACATCTGAGCAGCCTGCCTTGAGACACTTCTGTTTCCACTTTCTTATGGACCATCTCTATGGTAACAACAGAGCCTAAACAACAACTGCTGTAAGCACTTATTTAGTTTTTGGCAGAAAAATAAGTAATTTTCAAAACTTTTTTCACATTTGTTTCACTGGACTTGTTCATTTTAGTTTGTTTTATACTTTTATTTTATTTTATTTAGTTTTATTTCGTATTTAAGAAATTCACAGGGCTTTATATGTGGAGCACAAAGTCATGCTCGTGAAGTGGATTTTTATTAGGTGATGGGAGTAAAGGATGGTTTGCAAAAAATACTGCAGTACTATTAATGTAGTAATGCAAGAGGATACAAGAAGTACCTAGGGAACAAATTTCATCCCTATGCCACCTATGAAGCAAACTGAAAGCGGTGACATAATGGCACATAACATGGTGATAAACTGAATAAGTGATTAAATCAGGTAGAATACAGCTGAATAAAAATTATAATCAATATTATCAGAACATAATCAAAATTATTTGGGACAAACAAGAACTTGCATAAAGACATCTCAAGGACATTGCCAGCTAAGTTACTTGTTAGATAGGTGTCAGTATGGCTCAGTTGGTAGCATATCCAGCCAGAAGGGCATGTGTTCTGGTCCCACATGGGAATTAGACTTGTACTATAAATGATTGCACCAGAGTGCAGTAATGGGGGGGGGGTGCTGTACTGAAGGAGTGTGCCATTCATTGTATGAGACATCAAACCGAGGTCCTCCTTCTACCTATCTCTGGTACTGTCGTGGTGGGTGTCCAGGTGGAAATGAAGGAACCTAAATCACTTTTCGCATGAGTAGAGAATTTTCCCTGGTGACCTGGCCAAGATTCTCCTTCCCATATGACCATTCATGCAATTGTCCAAGGCTGTATGTTGGTGTTGATGTGTATTTTTTTTTATTTTAGGCTTTTTGGGCAGCAAAGACACAGTAAGCCGAGGTTTGTTTCCAGATGTATCCTGGAAGCATAGGGAAGTTAAGTGACTTACTCACAGTTAAACAGTATGCAAGTGGAGGCTGTGAGATTTAAACCCAGTTCACCAGGTTTGTAGCTCAGTGTTCTTAACCACTATAGCGTACTGTCTCCCATGGCTGTCACTACACACTTACAGTCAATTCACTACCAGTCTCTCATTGCTTGTAAGTGCTTTGGGATACAATGTGTATGAAACAGCACTACATAAATTATTATTCTTCTTCAGATGCAAGCAGCTGTGCAGAGCTATCTGCACTGCAATGACACAAACCTCCCACCCCATCTTATCGTACAACTTTTCCATAAATGGTGCCTCAGCATACCTGAAGTGCAACAATAAAGTAATTTTCATAAAATAGTACTGTATTTCCTGTTTAATATGAACAAAAGCAACAAGTGTAGTAACACTTAACAGTCCAGTGATGGCACTTCCATCCTCCTGATATGGTAACCATGCCCTGGTCTTTCCAGGATCTGGTGATCTCACCTTTAGAGTTCATCCCATTGGTGTGAGAACTGATTAATGTTCTGCTCAGGTCTCTTGAACTATCACCATTCACAACATGACTATTATGCCCCATATGTTTTTTCTCTGGTAGTGTAGTCCAGGTATTTACTAGCAAAAAGGTTAAGCCACTTACTGGCTTATCTTACTCACAAGGTTGCTTGTCTCCTTGTCTGAAAAAGGCGAAGACTGACCCTTTGGGGTGGTACTATTACCCTGTTCAGCCATCTCAATATATTCAAAAATTTCCCAAAACTGTAAAATCTCATTACTCATAATCTCTCTCTCTCTCTCTCTCTCTCTCTCTCTCTCACACTCTCTTTCTCTCTCATTCACACTCTGTGCAAAGTAATCTGTTTGTTTATATGTTGGAACCAAAAGAAAAAATTACTCACCTTAGTAATTGCTTTTCTTCTCATGGAGTCTTGCTATATTATGACTATATGCAGTCAGCCACTGCAGCTGAACTGCCCCGGAGAGGAAAGAGTTAACTCCAGAGAGTCTGGAGTTCCACAGCGCGAGGGCGCTATACCAAAGCTCTATCTGGCCAGTTTCAAATGAAACTGTCAGATCTTTACGAAGCTAAAACTAAGCAACAAGTCTGTCTGGAAAGCTCTACACTAGCCAAGTGGCTACCTACTAGTAGGAATAACAACAATATAAACAACAATATAAACAGCAATAATAATAATAACAATGAATAATAGTATTATTAGTTTCTCCCTAACAAGCACTATTAGACCCCCCTTCCCCCAAGACTCAAGTCCAGGAAGGAGGCCAACATATTACTTAAAACAGAAATACCTAATTCCCCAACCCTAAATAAAGGGGGTGAAGGGAAGAACTAAATGGCATGACACAGTGCTTGCACTAATTTGCCACCCTACCAGTAGAAGTTCTGAGAGGGGCAGGAGGGGTGGTCATAATATAGCAAGACTCATAAGAAGAAAAGCAATTACTAAGGTGAGTAATTTTTCTTCAAACACCATGAAGTCTTGCTATATTATGACTATATGCAGATTACACAGCAGTACCTCCATGGAGGAGGGTCAGAACCTACTTAGGAAATAGGCTCTGAAGCACAGCTGTGCCAAACGAGCATCTCTCTGGACTGAATATCCAGGGAATAATGCTTGGTAAAGTGTGAACTGTTTTCCAAGTAGCAGCTTGACAGATTTCCAGAATGGGAATATCTCTAGCAGCCGCTAGAGATGCAGCTGTACCCCTGGTGGAGTGAGCCCTCAGTCCTGATGGGGGTTCTCTACCTAGTTTTTGATAACAAAATTGGATACAAGAGACAATCCACCTTGCAATTGTCCTCTTAGTGGCAGGTTTCCCTTTGCCAACCTCGCCATAGGTAAGGAAAAGTTGGAGGGATTCGAACCTGTGACCCTTGGTGCGTTCCAAATAGTAGCTTAAGGCTCTTTTGACGTCCAAGCTGTGCAGACTCCTCTCACCTGAGGAAGAATGCTCAGTGAAAAATACTGGAAGAGAGATGGATTGGTTCAGGTTGAAATCTGAAACCACTTTAGGCAAAAACTTTCTGTTAGTCCTGAGGACTACCTTATCTCTGTGGAAAGAGATAAAATCTTCTTCCACTGACAGGGCCTGTAGTTCACTTATCGTCTGGCAGAAGTGATAGCCACTAGGAAAACAGTTTTCAAGTCAGAAACTTGAGCTCTGCTGAGACAGAGGCTCAAAGGGGGTTGCATTAACTGAGCAATGCAAACATTCAGGTCCCAAGCGGGAGCTGTTTCTCAAAAAGGAGGGTTGGGTGAAGTAACCCTTTAAAAACTTGGAAAGCACAGGGTGAGAAGAAAGGAAGCAGGCTTCCCTGCTGACAGAAAAGCAGAGACATCTGCCAGATGAACCTTTAAGGTAGCTGGCCCTAAGGCCTAAGGAATTTAAATGGACCAAATAGTCCAGTAAATGGGCAGATCAGCAGATTCTGGGATAATCTGCTTCTCAGAGCACCAGATGGAAAACCTTTTCCACTTAGAATTGTAAGTGGTTCTAGTGGAAGGCTTCCTTGAAGCCTTTAAAATATCCAAAACACCTTGAGAAAGGTGTAAGTCAGCAATTCTAACTCCTCAAGAGCCATGCCTTGAGATGGAGGGATTTGAGGTCCGGATACCACACTCTCCCTGTGCACAGGCCAGTAAGTCGTGGACTCTGGGCAAGCTCAGGGCAGGTGGACTGTCAAGGACAGAAGCAGTGGGTACCAGGGCTGTCTGGCCCAATCTGGAGCAATCAGAATCCCTTGCAGGGCTGAGATCTGATTTTACTAGTACCCTGAAAGAAGGGAAAGGGGGAAAGGCATACAGGAACTTACCTTTCCAATCCAACTGAAAGGCGTCCAGGGGACTGATCCCAGCACTGGAGGCCTGCAACAAAACAGAGGAAGTTGGTGGTTGTCTGGGGCTGCAAAAAGATCTATCTGAGGGGTGCCCCATCTGGCAAAGACTGACCCCAGCACCTGAGGATTCAGAGCCCATTCGTGATGGCCCTGAGAAATCCTGCTGAGGGCATCCGCCAGGACATTGTCCTTCCCTGGAAGGTGAGCTGCTATCAGGGAGGTGTTCAGGGAGAAGCCAGAGACCACAACTTCATTGCTTCGGTGCACAAGGCTGATGACCGAGTGCCCCTTGCTTGTTGATGTACCACATTGTTGTGGTGTTGTCTGTCCTGACTTGAACTACTTTGTTCTGGACAGAAGCTGAAAAAGCCTGAAGAGCTAAAAGACAGTTCTGAGTTCCAAAAGATTGATGTGAGCAGAGATTCCTGGGAGACCACACTCCTGGTGGACAGGTCACCAAGTGAGCTCCCACCCTAACAGAGAAGCATCCGTGGTGAGGGTGAGGGAGGAAACAGGAATGAAAGGAACCCCTTGTTTTAGATTGCTTTGATCCACCACCAGTGTAAGGCCAGGATCAGGGTTTGGGTCACTGGAACCAATTTGGAAAGGGGTCCTCCTTGAGACCAATAGGTCCTCAAATGGAACTGAATGTCCCTCATCTGGAATCTTGCTCCTTGCACTACAGCTGTGGGAAGCAGCCATGTGCCCTAGGAGTTGCAGAAATGCCTTGCTGGTTGAGAGACCCGTAGGGTAAAGGAGGATGCCAGGGCAATGAGTCTGTCTACCCTTTCCGAGGGGAGAAATGCCCTGGCTAACTCTGTGTTCAATTCTGCACCTATGAAAGTTAGTACCTGAACTGGTTTGAGAACTGACTTTGGTAAATTCAGCAGGAATCCAGGGAAGTGAGAAGCTGCTGGGTGACTTGCAAGTGGTTTTACCTGATCTGGGGACTGACCCACTATGAGCCAGTCGTCCAGGTAGGAAACACAGCAATCCCTTGCCTTCTTAAATGAGCCACTACCACAGTTAGACATTTCGTGAATACCCTTGGCACAGAGGTAAGGCGAAGGGCATTGCCCTGAACTGGTAGTGGCCTGAGGGTAGTTCAACCTGAGGTACTTTCGTGAGAAGGCCTGATCAGAACATGAAAATAGGCATCCTTGAGGTCCAGGGAAGCTAACCAGTCCCTGGCCTCAGGGAGGACAAAATCATTGTCAGAGTTAACATTTTGAACTTTGGTTTCAAAAGATGCTTGTTCAGGTACCTTAAATCTAAAATGGGCCGCCATTCTCCTGTCTTTTGGGGTAAGACAGTATCTGGTACAGCCCCTTGCCCTGATGGCAAGGGAGGGACCTTTCTACTGCTTTTCAGTCCAAAAGAGAAGAAACCTCTGCTTCCAAAGCAAGGGCTTCTGAAGGATTTGCAGGTGGAAAATGTCTGGCTCTCATCTTCGGAAACTGTTTGAAGCTGAGAACCAGACCCTGGCCTATTACCTCCAGAACCCACCTGTCCGAAGTTAGGGACACCCAGTTCTGGCTGAAATAAACCAACCTGCCCTCCACTGGTACAGGAGAATCAGCCCTGGGCACCCCATCAGGATGCCTGCTTGGCAGTAGCCTTAGGCTGAGGGGAGGGGGATGGTTTACTTGTGCCCCGTCTACCTCTGCCTCTAAAGAAACCCCTCTGTGCAAATGCAGAGGAGGCCTGAAATTGGTGGAAAGGCCTGCCCCTACCTCTGGGAGCGTGCCTCTGTGGAGTGGCATGCCTCTCCTTAGTCTGGGCACTTTTGTAGGTAGTTCTGTATTCATCCATCTTTTTCATATAGTTTTCTGTTTGTTCCCCAAACAGAGAATTACCCACAACAGGAAAATCCATAGCCTTTGACTGAGTATCTTGGGACAGATTAGTGCATCTGAGCCATGCCAACCCACGGAAAGCTATAGAAGTGGCCATGACCCTAGAGAAACATCATTAACATCAACAGCAGTATGAAATTGAACTTTAGAGGCTTCAATGCCATCAGCAGCCACCTGTTCCAACTCACTAGCCAGCTGGCCATGGGCCTGCTTGGCTAACTGCAATACTGTGTCCCACCTAGTTTTTCGATATCTAGCCACATAAGCCATATAATTTGCCTGCCTGAGTCCCAAAGAAGCTGCCATATACTGTTTTTTCGCCATGGCATCAATCTTCCTGGAATCCTTATCAGGAGGATGTGAGGCCAGAGGAATATTAGCCTTGTCACAGGCTGCAGCTTGTACCACACCTACATGACTACACTGCTCAGTGAGGAAGTCTGTATCAGAGCCTGACAAGGTATATCTTCTGTCCATTTTTTTATCTACAGGAGGGACAGAATGAGGATTTTTTAAAATCTTTGTTGTTTGCTTCCTAAATGACTTATGCAAAGGAATAGACAACCTCCTAGACTCTGGTATATCCATCATTTCTACATAATCAGGCCTCTTGCTCATCCACAGCTTCTCTAAAGGAAGCTGGAGGGTTCAGCAACCTTTTTGTAAAACATAAAATGAGAAGGGGACTCAGACAGAATAGGAGGAGATTCTAAAATTCTGTCTGGAGAAATGTCTGGTTCAATGGGCACGTCCAGACCCTCCCAGCCACACATGTAATGATCAAATTCGTCCTCCCTCTCCTGTGGTTCATAAAATTCCTCAACATCATACTCCTGAACCACTGGCACTGAACGAACCAGCCTTTTATCAACTGTAGGTGGTTCGGCAGGACCCTGAGACAGTGACTGGACAATCTGTATGGCTTTAGCTATTTCTGCAGCAGTTGGAGAGACAATTTTGGACTCCAAACCTACTGATTTCTTTGTCTTTTTCACTGAGACTGGTTCCCCTGAACCAGCCTTCCTTTTGGCCGAGGAAGTCTCACCCTGGTCAGAGGGCACTCCCTCTGGTCCAGTGGGTACTGGACCGGGCTGGCCATCCGGGTCAGCGGACTTCTTGGCCTCTCGTCCCCTGAGCCGGCCCAATCTCTTTTCCAGGGTGGCTGCAGGGAAATTTTACACACCTGGCAGTCTGACAGGAGGTGATCAGCCCCAGACAATAAACACAGTGTAGTGTGGGTCAGCCTTGGCAAAGGCTTCCCCACAGACATCACAGTGTTGAAACCCAGTGGGCCGGTTTTCTTTTGGGTTTCTCAGACATAATGCCAGCCTAACCAAAAACTTGCCCTTTTGATGGCAGTGCCAGGCAAGACACCCTTATCGGTTCCTAACCGTGTCACGGGTATTTGAAAAAACCTATTTTAAAAGCAAGGTTTTTTTAGAACCGATAAGAACTGGGAACCGCACTCTAAAAGCCCAACCAACACTTTAAAACGTTAATTTAAGCAAACCGATCGGTTCAAAACCGAACCGATAATTGAATTTCCACACAGACTTTAAATTTTCTGCTTATGGTTTACCAGATAGAGCTTTTAACCGAAATGTGGTAAAATAAATACTTTTTGCCAGTTCAAATGAACCGAAAATACTCGCTTGAACCGAGAAATGAACCGATGTGAAGGAGCTGATCTCCGGAGCGACTGTTCAGTGAAGCGGAGTAAAGAATCTGACAGTTTCATTGAAACTGGCCAGATAGAGCTTTGGTATAGCGCCCTCGCGCTGTGGAACTCCAGACTCTCTGGAGTTAACTCTTTCCTCTCCGGAGCAGTTCAGCTGCAGTGGCTGACTGCATATAGTCATAATATAGCAAGACTTCATGGTGTTTGAAGATTGCATTGTGCCCATAAACTCTACATTCCACGGCTTACATTGAACACTATAGAATATCTGAGGAATAGTTTTCTGGTGTTTTTCACTGCATCATTGAAAATTTGTGGTAGAATATTAATCCATAGTTCTAATAAACTTTGGAATGGTACTTCTCGGAATTCAAGGGAACATTTTGTATGCTTCAAATTAAACTTCTGTCATTTGGGGCCATCCCACTGCTGCACCAATAGCTCTACCACCCATGAACCCAGTGACCCGTGTTTGGGAATGAGCTTGGGTCATCAGGTGCTGTCTGGGGGAGGCGGACTGAGCATCCTAGAGGATGCTTTCTTCCTCTGGGGTGGGAGGGTGCCATCTTCCACTACAATATTGCCACCTGGGTGACCACAGGTGGCAACGCTGACAGAAAGGCAGTGAGAGGGAGGAGACATTGCCAACGTGGTACACTTGAAATAGTTGGCTGTCCCCTTACTCAGTTCCTGTTTTTCAGTTACAAATGTGCAGAAGAGCTTTTACCTGGTATGTGCCTTCTATGCTTAATGAATATGGTAACCTGATTAAAAAATCACACAGTACACTGCATTTTAAACAACTGCTGTCTAATGTTTTACACTGAGAGAATGTTTGTAGATGTAAATAATTGTGTCTTATTATATGCATATGTATATGTATTTTGTATTTGATGTTTTATGTCAGGCATGGCTGAAAAAGGGTTGTGCTCAGTCCGTTCCCTGGTTAAAAATAAAAAAAATGAAAAATTAAAATGAGATGCCAGTGTTCTGTGCATGCATTGCATGGGCAGGGTCGCCTTGCCATCCTTGCACGTGACATCTCTGGGATACGGAGGAAAAGGGAAAAATGGCCCCATCACCTCCATGATGACAGCCAACAGGAGCTCCCTGGGCTTCCATCGGTCTCTGGAGTACAGCACCAACCCAACAACATGCATAAGTTCGAGAGACTGTCCCCACCCTGACCCCAGGTTGAAGCCAGAGCACTATGAAAGTGGGTGACCATGATCGGGTGGGGCTTGGGGAATTGCTTGTGGGCCTGAGAGAATCAGGAGGGGCTGGAGATAAACAGAAATTACACACACAAAAAAAAAACTTCTGTCATTAAAGACAACTTTATGGATCCCCAGATAGATGTGCCATGGCCATTTGTAAGCAAGTGAGTGCATTTTAAGTTAAAGTCACCCACATGATTCAATAGAAATTGCATGTAATGCTCATGTAATGATTACACTCATGAAATTCAGTTCTGCTGATTACAGGCAGATAGAATTCCACAAAATGAATTAAAACATTCTGCTGCCTGAATTCCACCAGTGGAATGCTACATTCCACATAGCCCTAGCATGTGTATGGGGGGTAGTTACTGTGAAAGGCATTAGTATAGTAAGAGCTGTAATCTTGGACGACTTTGATGCTGAGTACCTTAGTCTTACAGAAAGTAGCTTAACGAGTTCTAGTCAGAGCTGATACAGTTGCGCTGATCTCTTACCTGTCCCGGTATGAGAGCAGCACTACAACCTGTAGAGCACTGGAGCACTGGGGCACTGGCAGCGTCATCGGAGCCTGTCATGGAGCAGCAGTGAGCAGTTGCCCTTCAAAACATGGCGGTGGCAGTGACGCTGCGCATGCACGATACTCGTGCATATACAGTGAATGCGGAAGTGCGCCTATGAAGTAGTGCACTGTGGGGAAGGGGAGCTCATTCTGTGGAGGGGAGCTCCGTCACGGAGGACAGCTGCTGTACAGTCAGCACTGTCATGATGTTGTCAAAGCACTGTAGGGGAACACAGAGTCACTTTCCAAAGCCGATCCCCTGTTCTCCTATGATGACGGCATAATGTCTGCAGAGTTCTACCCACATAGCTGTAAAAATGAATTCTTTAAAGACAGCAAGCTGTGTTACCCTGCTGACTTCCACTTTCTTTATCCAGCAGCCAAACACTGGCAACAAAGCAGTGTTCTCTGGACAAGGATACAGTCACAAAATTCCCTTTCCACTGTAACAACTCACATATCACTCAATACCAGTAGAAAAGTATAGTTATTTACCCAGCTTGTACTGTTAGGTAGTAAAACCCATTGGATTTGCATATACACCATGAGCAACATCTGGAATAAGATCATCCATCTATCGAATGCTATCACTGAGTTTAGTTATAGCTATAAATGGTGTTGCCTTCTTTTTTCAATCAGCAGCATATACTGTTCATTATGGATACAAATTGAAATCAGTCACTAGAACATTTACTTGCATAAGCTTTGTAAAACCATCTGAGGCAATCAAAACACAATTGACTTTTTGACAAAATGGAAAATTTAAGTACAAGTAATCATCTTTGGTTTATTCATAGTTGTTTGAATCTGCTTAGTTTAAAAGCAAAGTAAAAAAAATGTTAAGCTCTATTTTATTTGTATCCCTTTCTCATCTGAATACCAAATATCCTGGGTTTAGGTGCGCATAGAATCCATGAGCAAAACATATTTTGTTGGACTTCTGGTTCCTTCCATAGCAGGAATCCACAATGACTGCATAATATCTCCTGGGTATATGTTATATTTTTGCTACTTCAAGTTAAAATAACTAGTCAGTTCTTGCTTTGACAAGGCAACTGAGGATTCATTTTGCTCCTCTAATTTATCTCCTTAGTCATTTTGGCTGAATTGGCATTGTATGTACACTTCTAAACATTTTCTTGCATAAAATTATATCTTTTAACAGATTGCACAAAAGCACATTTTCTTTCTCTGCTTCTCATATGAGGTAAAGGTTCTCTACTTGGCAACAGTTTGAAACAACTCACAGAATCTAATATTTACCTAAATAGAGAATATATATGCTTAGTCATTGAGTAATACAAAACATATATTTTGAAATCTGCTATGAATAAGTAAGAAGTGATCTTCTTTTATTTAATTGAAGATCATCCTAGTTATTGAGAATGCCTTTTAAATAGCCTTGTAATGAAAACTTGGAGCAAATGCCTCAGTTGGCATGGTCACATTGCTCTTGTTTCAATTCATAAAAAAACTTGATGCTAAAAAGCAACTTGTCTGAACCTGTATGGTTCGGTGTGCAGAAAAGACTCGAGGGAGAAATAATCAGAAAAAAAGTACATTTCTTCAACTAGGACTGCAGCAGCATTGCACAAAATCTGAACTTTAACTTACTAGATGTCAAACATGACTGAAAGAAGATGGAAAGTAGTCACTTCACAGTGACGTGGGTGCAAATATAAAAAAGCCACAGTCTGTGAGAACAAAAGAAATATGTGCAGTCAGAACTCTCCTTTGTATAGTTTCTTTGGCATGGATAAATAAGGGCATAGGTCCATGAGGTTTTGAAGTCTTTATGAGTAAATTCTCACTTTGTAAATACAAGTGCAGCTGCAGCATGATTCAACAGCTTCTCTTCTTCTAGAACTAGCAGGCAGAGAACCAAGACTGCTTGCTGCAAACAAAAAAGGTATTTTATTTCAGTCATAATGTGCAAAGTAAGTGTCAGGCCTAACAATGGAAAACAACAAATGACTTTGACTAGCACTTCCTAAAATTTTGCACCGGGGTGTTTCATCAGAGGTGCAATATTTGTCTGCCACTGCACTGCTATATTATATATCATTTAGGGCTGTCATTACAGTGACAACAGTTTGGAAATTCGATGTTAGCATTACTAACCCCACCCCCTCCCCCACCCCCACTCTTCACACATCAACAGGCATTGGGGTATGCCTAGGGGCTGTCAACCCTAACTCTCATCCCATTCTATTTGTAAGGAAGCTGAGTGGTACAGTATAAGACAATGGGGTGAGTGTTAAGCCATATGACCCCAAGGCACACCCCGATGCCTGTTGGTGTGTGGAGACTGGGAGTGGAGGTTGAGGGGGTAGGGTTGGTAACCCTAACATTGAATTTCCAAACTTTTGTTGCCATAATGACAACCCTAGCAGATGCATTAACAAAGTTTTTGGAATGAATTTCCCTTCTATTTGAGAAAGTGTTATGTTACTTGTATGTGGTTGATGGCCCTGTGCTCTCCTCGTGCATACATTTTGTAATTGTCTCTGATTTTCATGTGGGATTGCCATCTATACATAAGTGTACTGATATTTTAATGATATCACATCACTGTCTGGGAGCAAAGGGCCGTCTGGGCCCTGTGCTCCCACTACTGCATAATGCAGGGCCCTGCATTCCCATTATTGCATAATGGAATCTAAATGGGCCATGTACCCATAAGTATAGAGACGTATTGCATGCCTAAAGCCATTCCAGGTAACCCTTGTGTTGTCAAAGTTGCAATATCTCAAGAACTAGAGGAACTCTGGAAAAAAATACTTTGCAGTTGTATTCATGGCCTGGCCACATCCATACATGCTTAGTACACCCAATGGTGTACTATGCAACGCTTAGCAAAAAATCCTTATCTTGAACCGTTTTTGAGATATAGCCACTGAAAAGGACCACAACCGCCACAATGTTATCCTATTGGGAAATTTGCAACTTCGGAGTGCTGTAACTATGGAATCAGTGTCCATTTCTTCACAAAGCCAGCAAAGGGCACATCTGTGGGGCAAGGGCTTGCCACCCTGCAAATTTCAGTTCAAAAGACCCAACCATTTTCTTGCTATGAAGTGGCAAAGAAACAGTTTTTTGAGGTTATTTACCTGCTTTCACTTTCAAAGCACATATTTTTTCCCCCATAGACTATAATGGGAAGCTTTAAAGTTTAATAACTTTTGAACAGATTAGTATTTTTTTTTCACTGAACCTTCAAAAGGCACATCTGTGAGGTAAAGGTTTTCTACCCTGAAAATGTCAGACTACAACATAATGTTGTTTCTGAGATCCAGGTGGGCAAAGAAATGTAAAAAAACACAGATTTTTTTTTTAACACTCTATAGCTCAGACTCCACATAGCAGATCCCCATGTCATTTGGCAGGTCAAGAGACCTACCCCTAGACAGTACGCATGCCAAATTGTATGTACATCCATTGAACGGTTCCAAAGTTACTAACATTCAAATATGCCAGTTTAACATAGAAGTTACCTTTCACCCGAGTTAATTCCCAAACTCGGGCTGCCGGCATGGGCGAGGTAAGATGCTGAGCACCTCAGCCCTCTGTGCCATCAGACCGGCTGCATGCCAAAGCAGTTTACAACCAATGAGAGATTGGAAGTGAAGTGACTGTAAGAAGAAACCTATGGACAATATAGGGCCATATAAAAATTCTGAAGGAAACACGGCAGACGATAAGGAAACAGCTGGCATCCAGAATAGTTACTTTTGTTCAATATTTAACAATAAAAAAAACACAGTTAGTCCCTTTATTACCTCACCCTCAGTAACCAGTAAAGTTACAGTAGAGGTTAAAGATGTATTAGAATGATTAAATAAACTCAATATAAATAAATCCCCTGGCCCTGATAATATACGCCCTAGAATTCTGGCAAAACTTTCAGAAAAAATAGCACCCCCGCTGACACATATCTTCCAAAATTCATTAGATCAAGGTGAAGTAGTACAAAGTTGGAGAGATGGGGTTGTTGTAACAATTCTGAAAAAAGGCCCCAAAACTAACCCCAGAAAATTTCCATCCTGTCAGCCTGACATCCATGATATGTAAGATCTTGGAGGGTATAATTAAGCAATAAGGCACAACAGGGTGTGGTATATCATGGGATATCATCACACTTCCGGTGGTTGGGCATGAGGCCACAGGCCGAGTGCGTCCAACCACCTGAGAAGTGACGATATCCCATGATATACCACACCCTGGAGTGACTTATTGCTATTATGAACTGAGTTTCAAGTTTTATAAATAAAAACAAATAAAAGAAACAGGTTTTAAAACATTTTATGAATTAGGTTTTGGGTGGTGTAGGAGTACATTTTGAAAAAAATAGTTCTCAGACAGTAAAGAGCAAGGAGGCTGATGGCACTGGAGCTTTTTTGAAGCCGTGATGATGTAGCCCAATATCATCACGGCTTCAAAGAGGAGCTCTCAGCCAATTAGATTTCTCTATTTATGATCATCAGTTCATAATAAAAGATAAAATCTTATTACATCTGGAAGAAACTAATTTGACAGATTCAGTCCAACATGGATTCACGAAGTCTCACTCATGCCAGACAAATATGTTAACATTTTATGAAGAGAGTGAGTAAGGCTTTGGACAATGGGGACGCGGTGGATGTGGCCTTCCTCGATTTTTCAAAGGCATTCGATAAACTGCCACATGATGAATTGCTGATCATACATGAACAAACAGGTTTGGATGTAAACTTGATAAATTGGATTACCTCATGGTTGAGAGGGAGGAGACAGAGATTGATCATTAATGGAGCCTTAACAGACTGGGCAAATATAAAAAGTGGGGTTCTGCAGGGCTCTGTATTTGGTCCCTGTCTTTTCAATATAGTATATATATCTATATGTAACCCCCCTGTTACCCGGAGTTACTAGAATCCCAGTAAGACCTAGTGGTAGGCAGGGAAGGCAGCTTGTGAAATTCCAGTTAAATGGATTTCACACTGTCTCACTCTGTTCTCAGTCTCAGCTGAGACTCAGGGATGACATCACCATAGAACTATCGCAGCTGCATGAGCTACATTGGAATCTGCAGATGGGAGTGTGTTTCTGCCTAAAGAGGAACACAGTAAGCTGTTCTTGAAGTGGTGGAGACTGCTGTTATTGGTCTCTGTGCCCCATTCCTGAGGGGATGGGGGTGGAAGGTTTACCTGATATTCCAGGGCAACCCCCTGGCTACTGCTAGAGAAGAAGCTGCCTTATTTTTTCCAAGTGTGTTGGGTACCAGAAGCTGTCAAGATTTGCCTGTGGGGCACGTGCAACCAAAGGGTGAGTTCTGCTCTTGTCAAAGGGCCTATGATTCACCTTAACTGTGTTAAAGTGGGGATTGGACTGCTGAATTAGTGGGAGACCTAGAGGAATAGGCTTAGCCAAAGTAAAAGTATGTTCAAGTCCAGCACTAGGGGAAAGCCAAGACATGTAGAGGAGATGTGCTATACGTCTACCCTTTAATCTACATTGCCAAGCTTTCAAAAGAGTTGTTTAATGTCCAGAGAAATGGCTAGGTATGGATTGTGGGAGCTGGAGGCGGGAGACCCCCACCTTTAGTAACCAGGTCCACATCTACGGATTTGGTCTGTGGATTTCTACTTTGCCTCATGCACTTGGCCAGTGATGAGGTAAGTACCCTGACGTGGGATGGAAGGTAAATTTCCCTTAAGAAGTCGAAGGCTCTAAGGTAGTTTGGGGAGCCACAAACCTAAAATTTGGTTCACTGCCATATGGACCGGGATCGAGTGGCCAGTAGGGGAGCCAGGCCAGGGAAAAACCCAAATAGTGTACAAGTCGGGCTGTGTACCCAAATCTGCGTGCATGTCCGGGCTGTGTACCTGGTGGGTTCAGAGCCTGAGATCTGAAATGTTGAAGAAGTGTTCTGTTACTCTTATCTGCATTACCAGGAATGTAGCCTCGTGGGGGTCCATTTATGCTTTGTTTGTTCAGTTTGGATGTGAATAAATGCCACACTTTAGAATCCCATTCCTGGTATTGGACATTACAGTTATTGCTTCCTGTGTTCGGATTTACTTGGGTGCCCCTGTGCAGAGTAGCCAAACCTAGACCCCTTGTGCCGAGTAACCTAGTCCTTCCCGAATCCAGTCCCCACCTGGTACTGCTGTCAGCTTCAACAGCATACCTCCTGTCGTTTTGCAAAAAGGCAGGGGTCCGGGGCATTACAAAATGGAGGCACCACTTTGGATTTTTAAATTAGGGAGGAAGGGTGCTCGAACAGGGGGCTAGCGTTTTGGCTATATGGCAGTGGGTAGCTCAAAAAGCTGAAGCAATTTAACTAGTGTGTCGCTGTGTGCTGTGGTACTTATGCTGCTGTTAAAATGCCAACTGTTTACCAAGGAGCAGTAAAGCTGAAAGAGTATGCCCTTGTCCTGCATCAAATATTTACAGCGTTTTTGCCAGATTTTTAAAGAAATGTTGTGATAAAGAAAAGTGTGGAGGATTAGAGGTAGCAACAGAAAAATTGTGCCCTGGACGTTGGAAATGCTTTTTAAAGACCTGTTGTGATAAAGAAAAGTGTGGAAGACTAGGTGTAGCAACAGGAAAATTGTGCCCTGGACGTTGGAAATGCTTTTGATTAGACTGAGAGACTTGCTGTGTTAATGGCCATGCTAAATGGTTGAAATGGGCTCCCGCCGTGCAGTCAGTTCGAAAAAAAAAGAAAAGTGGTTTCTGCAGTTTAAATTTGCCTGCTCGACGATCGCCGTGAAGAGAAGAGCACTCGTGAGGGAAAAGAGGCTCATTTGCATGGCGTCGTGTGATTGGTGAGGCTGCAATCAGTCCCACCCCACAGCCAGCTCTACAGTGACTGCCCAGCATTTGAAAAGGAAGTGTGAGTAGAGTGCATGTACTGGCTTGGTGGAGGAGCATCGCGGTGATTAAAAAGCGCTGTAAAACTTCTAAAAATAGACTTTGCTGTTTAAAATCTGGCTCAAGCCACATCTCGATCGACTGGATTGCCAGTGTGGTGATCGGAGAGACAATCAGCAGGACTGCCCACCCGCTTCCTTTCTGAGGCCTCCAAGACTGGCTGCAGGTGGTTTTTCCATTGCAGTAAACAGCTACTGATAACAGTGAGTACCAACCGTAATAAGTGCTCAGACAGTTATTTTCTGCCAAAAGCCAGCTGAATATGTGTGCAGCAGTGTAGTCTCTTTGCAAATACAGACTGTGTCAAGTTTTACCAGCTAGAGCAAGTCTGCTAAGCCATTGACTGTGAGCATAGTTATGGATTCAGCATCAGTTTAAAGTTTCAAAGCCAGTAGAGAGACTATGAGTTGTAGCCAAATGTGCAGCACCAGTTATACGCAATCCTGTGCTTGAAATCCTGAGGCTTTAAGGGACTATGAGCTAAAGCAATGTTTTCAGCAATTGAAAAGTCCTTGGCAAATCATATAAATGTGTTAGAAAAAGAACAGTGCAAGTTTGTGCAGTTTTGAGCAAAGTTATCAGTAGTGTGTGTAAATTGGATGTGCAGTGGCTTGATCCAATTTCTGAATGTTGATGCCCAGGAGTGCTGCCGCCGCCATTACAGGGTGGGGTAGTAAAGTAAACACAGCAGCAGAGGAGCCATTTTAAAAGTAAAAGAAAGTGTTCAGTGAAGTGGGACTTTCAGTAACAGTGAGCATTTGTTTGTTTTCCCTGCAGTTATGGCCTCAGAACCAGCTCGCTACCCGGATCATGCCCGGGCTGCAGTAACAGCAGAATTAAATAGGTTAAGGGACATAGAAAGGTGTTATTATGGAGGACAACTGCCTTCTCATGTGACAATTCCTGGATATCCAGTGCAAGTGTGTCAAATATGCTTAAATGCTGGAAGGGACGTCTTTATGGTACCTCACTGTTCTGGGTGCCTAGAGAAATATGGCTTGTATAAAGCGCCCAAGACTCATTTGGCTCCCACATGGACAAAAGTTCAGGACTCTGTAGTTGGCAGCACACAGCACCAGGTGGAGCCTGTTGAAGAAGGCCCCTCGGGGGAGTGTGGCACAGAGCTAGAGGGTGCAGATTTAGAGACAGAAGAGTATGCTGATGTTTCGGATGCTGGATTGCAGAAGGATAATTCAGACAGAGCATCAGTAGACCCCTGGTGGGGGCTAGCCCAAGTTTCATAGGAGAAGATGAGATGAGGGAGGCCTTTGAATGGGAGGTGTCGACCTCCGTGCCTAGTGATGAGTGGATAGTCTCAGGAGTGAGGATGACTGCTCACTCCTGGGCACAGATTCTCAGTGAGGAAGAAGAAGAGGGGGAACCTATGTGGCCTTGTGAAAAAGGAACGAGTACACAGCCTCAAGCTCTTGCTTCAGAAGAATGCATGGAAGACAGTGGTGATGCCACTGCCCTGGCTGTGCAAAACGAAGAAGTCAGGGATCAGTTTTTCATCTCGTTGAGAATGCGCAGCTGGCAGAACCAGGACTGGCCATCCCCAAGCCTGGCCAGCGGTCTCAGGTTGACCAAAGCTAGTAAAGAGGAGAGACTGGTTCGTAGGAAGGCGAATGAAATCTATGGGATGCCCTTTCCTACCTTTCCTCAGAGAGTCTGGGAGGAGATTGAGAACAGCAGAAAATCCTGGATCTGGGCCAAAGCAATGAAAGGTGTGCATCCTGGTGCAAACAAGAATGTCAGGAACAGGCTGTTTCATGAAAAATACACCCAGTGGAAAAGAGGCAGGACGCTGTTTATGGGCACTGTTCGAATAGTGGATGGAGATGGACATGAAACCTTCTACAGTGTGAATTATGTGCACCCAGACGGGGTAAGAATTCAAGCTCCTGACCCCCTGTACTATTAGACTCAATGCAAGGACCACCCTGCAAATGTGCCCATGCCTGCCAGATGGAAAGCAGAGCAGTGGAAGTCAATACTGCCACACCAGCCATTGCAGTGCCTTTGTTGATCTGCCAGTATGGACATCCTGGACTCAGGTTCCCCACATTCATCAGTTCTGCAGTGTACTGGCCTTTCCAGAATCCATCAACTGGCCCACCAGATGACTTCAGATCCAGAGAGGACACCAACCTAGCTCTGATCCATCGCCTGGTAAGCAGATGACGTCAGACCAGCTGTTTTTCCTTTTGTTCCTGTTCTAAGGTTCCATCTCCAGAGATGACATCAGCCGAGCAGTTTCCAGATGTGCCCTCCTGTAGTTCCCAGAAGATGTCTGCCCAGCTGTATTGGAAGAATGCTGCCAGGGAGAGTCTTCGGCTGAGGAGCAGGTCGGTGCTGATTTTTTGTTCTACAAGGGGCTGGTAAGTTCAAACTTTTCTATCCTTATGACATTGCAGTACACACCCTACACTACCAGACTCCAGAATGTGTGAACTGTCCTCAAAGACTCTCCTCTTCGGGACTTTGGCCAGCTAGAACTGTGCTTTACCGGGCTCCGGCCCAGGAGAGACTCTTTAATGGACTAGCCTTCGGTCACTGTGGTCACTAGATGGGACTTTTAGGGCACTCCATCCTCCAAATGTGTATTGTAAATAATGTCATTGTTTTTCTACTGTTTTCTAGTGTATATACTGTTTTTCTACCTTTTCTAAAAAAAAAAAAAAGTATTTTTGGGATTCTCCAGTGTTTTGATGGTAGGGGTTTAGGTAGACTGAGTATGCAGATTAGGAGTGTGTGTTGTCTTTCTTTTTTCTTGCAGGTGGTCCTGAAGAAGATAGAAGAGAAGACAAGAAGAGGAGGAGGAGGGGCTCATCGGAGTTCCTCATTAGTACTTTAGTGTGTAGCATTTAAAGTACTGTTGTTGTTATTCTTGTTGTTACTGTAGTAACCCTTTCCTTCCACAGGTGTGGTTGCGGGGGTAGGAGGCAGTAATGTAATGTAATAGATGGTATTAGTTCTTAGTGTGTGGTTGCATGGTGCCCAAGGTCGGGGAGGTCCCCGGTTTGTTTTGTTTTGGGGTGTTAAGTTAGAGGCAGATAGGTTTTCCCTAGAGGGCTAGGGGGGATAGACAGGCTGTGGCCCTGACCTGCAGAAGGGGTTGCAGTGCTGATCTATTAGGGCTATGCTCTGGACAGTTCTACCAGAGGCACTAGGCACCCATAGTTAGTGGATAGAGTAGAGGCTGATATGTCAGCCAAAGGCCTCTAGGCCCTTAGTGTTGCCTGCCTGTGCTCGCACATGGTAGGAGGGGGCCTGATCACCCCCCTCCGCAGGTAGCACATAGGGTGGGATGGCCTAAGTCGGGTAAATAATGACTGCGGACAGTCATTTTCCTGGCCCAGGGTGAGTTTGACCCCCCTGTTACCCAGGGTTACTAGAATCCTAGTAAGACCTAGTGGTAGGCAGGGAAGGCAGCTTGTGAAATTCCAGTTAAATGGATTTCACACTGTCTCACTCTGTTCTCAGTCTCAGCTGAGACTGAGGGATGACATCACCATAGAACTATCGCAGCTGCATGAGCCACATTGGAATCTGCAGATAGGAGTTAGGTTAGAATGTTGGGAGTTTTTGAAAGCAGAGTTGTGTGAGCAGTGAAGAAGAGAGGAGCACAGCAGTCTGTGTACAGGCTCTTGGAGCCTAAGCTCTGATATAGAGCTACTTTTAGGGAAAGGTGTGTGTTTCCGCCTAAAGAGGAACACAGTAAGCTGTTCTTGAAGTGGTGGAGACTGCTGTTACTGGTCTCTGTGCCCCATTCCTGAGGGGATGAGGTGGAAGGTTTGCCTGCTATTCCAGGGGGCAACCCCCTGGCTACTGCTAGAGAAGAAGCTGCCTTATTTTTTCCAAGTGTGTTGGGTACCAGAAGCTGTCAAGATTCGCCTGTGGGACACGTGCAACCAAAGGGTGAGTTCTGCTCTTGTCAAAGGGCCTATGTTTCACCTTAACTGTCTTAAAGTGGGGATTGGACAGCTGAATTAGTGGGAGACCTAGAGGAATAGGCTTTTAGCCAAAGTAAAAGTATGTTCAAGTCCAGCACAAGGAGAAAGTCAAGACATGTAGAGGAGATGTGCTATACATCTACCCTTTATTCTACATTGCCAAGCTTTCAAAAGAGTTGTTTAATGTCCAGAGAAATGGCCAGGTATGGATTATGGGAGCTGGAGAGGTGGGAGACCCCCCCCACCCTTAGTAACCAGGTCCACCTCTACGGATTTGTTCTGTGGATTTCTACTTTGCCTCATGCACTTGGCCAGTGATGAGGGAAGTATCCAGATGTGGGATGGAAGGAAAATTTCCCTTAAGGAGTAGAAGGCTCTAATGTGGTTTGGGGAGCCACAAACCTAAAATTTGGTTCACTACCATATGGACCGGGATCAAGTGGCCGGCTGGGGAGCCGGGCCAGGGAAAAACCCCAAATAGTGTACAAGTCGGGCTGTGTACCCAAAGCTGCGTGCAAGTCCGAGCTGTGTGCCTGGTGGGTTCAGAGCCTGAGGGCTGAAATGTTGAAGAAGTGTTCTGTTACTCTTATCTGCATTACCAGGAATGTAGCCCCATGGGGGTCTGTCTATGCTTTGTTTGTTCAGTTTGGATGTGAATAAAAGCCACACTTTAGAATCCCATTCCTGGTATTGGACATTACAGTTATTGCTTCCTGTGTTCGGATTTACTTGGGTGCCCCTGTGCAGAGTAGCCAAACCTAGACCCCTTGTGCCGAGTAACCTAGTCCTCCCCGAACCCAGTCCCCACGTGGTACTGCTCTCAACTTCAACAGCATACCACCTGTCGTGTTGCAAAAAGTCAGGGGTCCGGGTCATTACATATATATATATATGTAAAAGACAAAGAACCTCTGTGCGCAAACACTGAGGCAAGGGTTACCCCAAAGGGCATTTGGCTGGGAAGCCAAGTTTCAAGAAAATACAAAATCACACATGCCCCCACAATGCAAAGCATCATGGGCTACATATGCAAATCACCACAGAATGTTATGCTGGTCCAACTTTATGCAGCCCATGATGCTTTGCATTGTGGGGGCATGTGATTTTGTATTTTCTTGAAACTGCTATCCAACTCCACCGTCAATGTTAGTGTTCGTGCACAGAGGTTCTTTGTCTTTTAAATAGTTTTTTTATTTTTAATGGGTTCACCACAATATATCCAAGGTACACTGCCTCTAGGGTAGCTGGTCCATTGCACTGGGGTGTCAAACAGACAAGGCATACTGATGAGTCCTGGTAGGACGAAACATGTGTCTATGTCTTCTGTTAGCACCCTTTGTGAACTGTGTGAGAGGCTTTTCGGCACCATGCAATTCTGCTTAAAGTTAGACCAGCATAACATTCTGTGGTGATTTGTATATGCAGCCCATGATGCTTTGTATTGTGGGGGCATGTGTGATTTTCTATTTTCTTGAAACTTGGCTTCCCAGCCATATGCTCTTTGGGGTAACCCTTGCCTCAGTATTTGCGCACAGAGGTGTTTTGTCTTTTAAATAGTTTTTTATTTTTAATAGGTTCACCACAATATATCCAAGGCACACTGTCTCTAGGGTAGCTGGTCCATTCCACTGGGGTGTCAAACAGACGAGGCATACTGATGAGTCCTGGTAGGATGAAACACGTGTCTATGTCTTCTGTTAGCACTCTTTGCAAACTGTGTGAGAGGCCTTTCGGCACCATGCAATTCTGCTTAAAGTTGGACCAGCATAACATTCTGTGGTAATTTGCATATGCAGCCCATGATGCTTTGCATTGTGGGGGCATGTGTGATTTTGTATTATATATATATATATATATATAAAACCTCATTGAAATATGGTCATACCAATATCTGGTTAACCAAGTTTGCAGATGACTGTAGAATTGGAGCAATAGTCCATACCAGTGAGGATGGCACTGCCATGCAAATGCCCTTACTGACATAGGGAGCTGGACAAATAAACATAAATTGGAATTGAACATGAACAAATGCACCATCATGCATTCAGGAAGGTAGAACCATAACAAATCTTATAAGATGTTGGATAAAATATTAACCATTACTAGTGAGGAGCGAGATTTAGGGATAATAACCTCTGACCTCCAATTCAGTTCACACTGTAACATTGTCACTAAAAAAGCTAATCAAAATCTAAACTGCATTTTAAGACACAACAAAAGCAGGGATAAAAAGATCATCATCCCCTTGTACCAGACACTGGTGCGGCCCCACCTGGAGTATGGAGCCCAAGTACAGTATGGGCCCCGTATAAGAGTGGTGACATTATAAAGCTAGAGAAAATACAGAGAAGAGCTACAAAATCAATAATGGGATACAGGGACATGAGCACATGACATACTCTGAGAGACTTAGGGATCTGGATATGTTTATCTTACTGTATAGGAGATCAAGGGGGGGATATGTACATGATTTATAGAGCATTACACGACAATATAATGTGGTCTGATTATGGCCTTATATTAAAAGAATGTTTATACAACACCAGGGGATACCATCTTCAATTAGCAACAGATAAATGGAATCTATTAAAGAGAAAACATTGATTTAGCAAAAAGTGGTGAACTTGTGGAACAGCTTACCAAGTGAAGTGATCGCAAGTAGTTCAATGGAATTATTCAAAAATAGATTAGAAAGGTTTTGTTTGAATAAATATGGGATAGTATAATTCATGGCACACAATTAAAGGATGCAAGTATATTCTGCTTGAAAATTCTATGAAACCTATGAAATGTGTAATGATCCACTTTGCACATCAGCACCCCCACACAGTCTTGAACGGTTGCCTGAACCCGTTTTATGGGAAGGGGATTGTTTGCTAGGACACCAAGGGAATCTTCCCTATGCTTTTGGGAGGGGTGGGGGTCCTGCTGATCATCAGCAAGATGGCAGATGCAGGTGGTGGAGAACAACAAGCAGAGATGGCAAGTGTGCTTACCTCCCTCTCTGCAATCGGTGTCCATGGGGACAGAGAATTATCAGATCAGCAATGGATTTTGGAGAACAGGAGAATGATCTGGATATGGAACAGTCCACAGAGTAGCACGTAATCTCTGATAATGAGATGCAGGATGAGGAAAGATGTCTGCCAGTGGCAATGGTCAAAAGTTGAACCTAACCTCTGGAATTAACAGCAGAAGAAAAGGCAAAATTCTTCGATGAGACACGGGATTCTGGCAGTGAGGCTTCAAACAGACCATGCTGCAACAGCTGAATGATTGTCAGAGAAGGTTCTGACAATGCCTAAAGAGCGGAAGGCCAACAGCAGCAACAAGGCAGCAAGTACAAAACTGGGTCTCTAACACAGTCAAGGCTCATACAGATAAAAAAAGGACAAATATCAATGGAGGAGCTGGAGGAAATTGGTCTCTAGAAAAAGGTATTTTGGGTCTTCTCTAGTGATGGACCATCATGGCTGCCAGGGGAAGAGAGCCACTCTGTTCCCCAGGCATACACTGTTCTCTATGAGAAGATAAGCAGACAGATATCTGTCCTGGGGGTTTCCAATGTTTCCTGTGTTAATTTGCAACACAACAGCAATGACGCAGGTATGCGGGTTGGGGGGCGGTGACTGTAACAGAAATGAGCAAACAGAGACCCAAACTCTCAGACAGGCTCAAACAATATTAGTTATGACAATTTCCTAGCTCAGCCTGCTGTAAATACACCAAGTACAGTTTCACATGAGGGAATTATGTCTCATTCAGGAAGGCTCGTGGAAATAAGAGGTAATGCACAGCCCCCCTTCCCAAGACAATACACCACAAGGGGTAAAAGCAAATCAACAGAAAAAAATGGGTTGGTGATAATAAATAACCTAATCCAGACAGACTATTTCAGACAACCAAACTGCTGGGCCCTCATGGAGAGATACTACAGGATTGAAACATACTACCTCAAGGCTAAGTGCAATGACTAGTTAACAGTATGAGAGACAGGATTTGGGGAGGCCTTCACAACCAAGTACAGAGGGACAACATTTTAGGATAATGGAGTTATTTGCTTCAAGGGATGAACCAGCCTAGAGATGTTATGCCGTGCATCCCAGATACAAAGAGGGACTGGACTTACCACCCAGCTGGGTATATAGTATCCTACGAGGACATTGCTAAAAAACTTGTTAGGGCCTCACTCACAAAAGGTGCAGCCACCTATGCAGCCTATGTAGCCACATAGGGGAGGCACTCAGAAGGATATGTGTGAAACACACATATCTACCCTCCACACTGATACATAGCATGCCAGATGCAGGGTGAGCAAGTGCCCCATGGGGCCATGGAGCATAGATACAGGGCATGGCCAGTGATATGCAGCAGCAACAAATTCTGACACTGATCCACAGCCCTGCACAGGCTAATGTGCTGATATTGGTAGGGCCCAGCACCTACATGGGCAGAAGGGCTGCAGTAGGAGAGGCAGCCATTAACTACAAGGTGCGGAGGGGTGTACATACAGCAGGCACAGTGTAGTGATATCACAGAATGCACTGAGCTCACAGCCATGCTTCCCCTTTTTTCCACCACGGTCCTCAAAATTTTTAGCACACCCACACAAAACTCCTACCGGGTCCCTTTGTCTTACGCTCTACTGCGTACGTTAAAACTGTGCAACAGGAACAGCCCGGTAGGGTAGAGCGAGAGGGTGCAAAATTGCAAAAGGATGTATACACACTAGTGCACCCTCTCATTCCTCCCAGGTAGGAGATGAGACCAGTGCTGGGAGGTGGGGCCAGCGAGAAGCTGCTGTGGTTCAACGGGATGAGCCACA
Organism: Neoceratodus forsteri; assembly: GCA_016271365.2. Lineage (NCBI taxonomy): Eukaryota > Metazoa > Chordata > Ceratodontiformes > Ceratodontidae > Neoceratodus > Neoceratodus forsteri. The sequence continues at coordinate 1,380,755,977 of CM028130.1, forward strand.
GGTACCAATTGAGGGAGGCGGTGAGTTTGGGACTGGGTTTCGATTCCTGGTCCCAGACGCAAGGGATTTTTTTTATTTTATGCACTTTGTGCAATGTTAAGTGTAACCCCCGAGTTGGTTACTTTAGTTGAGGAGTTTGGGGCGCAGCTTCCCATAACAGGGATGTGGGGGACACAGCCCCCCTCAAAAGAAAGACACATGTTGATTGCAATATATCTTTCTGTATTGGCAGTGCAGTATATTGCTGCGGCCTACTGTCTTATGACAAAACCCACCCCCTAAACCCACGTTCACCCCCCACCCAGATAAATGACAGACATGGGTATTGATGGTCATCACAAAGGCATGTATTGACTGACACATTTAACAAACTGAAGGTGTGCCCTTGTGGTTGAGGAACCTGTAGCTGACATTCCATTCAGTCCGATATGCACACAAGAGGGTTACCTCACACCCCAACTCGACACATGCCAAGTGTTTGCTACACGCTGTGGTGCATCACAGGCTGGCATTGCTGCAGTTATGCACTGGCATCTGCTTTTTCCAAAATCATGCAGCATCACTCCACTGACCTCATCAGCAACTTCCTGAGTTCGAGTGGTCCACCCTCTGTGCCAACAGGCCCACAATGGCCGCTCCCTCCTCATCTTCCTCACTGCTGTGCTTGGGTTGCTATGCCTCAGAGTCCTAGGTGAGGGCTGAGTTGTAGGTGGACAGTGGATCGCATGGCCTCTGCATCTGCTCCTATGTAGCATCAGTAGACCACTGCCACAGGAAAAGGAAAATCAAAATCAGTAACCAGTAAGACATGCTGAAAGCAAAACACATCAGCACAACAGTATTGCTGAGAGTGATGCACACAGAACAACTTCTACTCTATCCGGCTTAACCAGCTGCCAGAAATGACAGGGCTGAAAGGATCTGAGGAGGGATTTGGATTTGGTGTTGCATATTCTAATCTTCCATTTTTTGGGGGGATTTGTATTTGAGCTACATTCAGTGAAATATTGTTTTAGGCACTAAATAAAAATGCGGTAACAGGTGAGCTTGGTTAATTGTATCCTTCACCTACTACAGTTAGCAAAGCTAAATTAAGAAACACACATGAGGATGTCCAGATTAAGTTAAAAACAAAAGTGTGAGTGTCCAGGTCAAGTTAAAAAAACACAAGCAAGAGTATCCAAAGCTGAGCAGTAAAAGAGATTGGAGCTGGATAGATATCCATCCCCTAGCACCACAGCAAGCAACAAGTCAGTTTCCTCCATTTTGCTAACAGACGAAGAGCTCTTCCAAGTGTAGATGCACCTTAAATTTAAAACGGCATGAGTGCTTTGACTGACAGTGATGGTCTGGACAATAACTTGTATGAGGAATGGAAATATTAGGAACTCACCCATCCACCTTTAATAAAGAAAGTCTTTCGCGCCATGTGGCTTTTTTGTTATGGCAGCTTCCTTTTGCCAGCATTGGGTCTTAGTATGCCAATATAGGCCCCCTTTTCAAAAATCAAAAAATCCCACTCACCAAGTTATTTTTTTTTTTCTTTATGCATTTTTTTAATTCTGAGAAAAGATGAAAATAACAGCAACTGTGCACAGCAATGTGCAACACATGCATTTTATTTACAAAATCAAACAGCATTTTTATTTGTTACATGACATCGTGGGCCTAATACTGAAGTTTGCCTTGGTGCAAATCCAAGTTTGTATGTGCAAACTGGGCTTTGCTTGGATTTGCTATATTCAAAAGCCCAGTTAGTGTGGGCAAACAGGGTTCGTGCCTGGCAAATTGTGAAGGAGGGGCGCAATGCAAATGGAGGTGTGAGGATCTGAATATTGGCACACTCTGATATTCAGAGTATTTGCACCATGCAAGGGTGTTTTGTGTGATCCCCTTGTGCAGCACAAATACCATTGACTAAGACCACAACTTACTCCCATGGAACTCTAGCGGTTGTGGAGAAAGTGTAGCACCCCCTGACCCCCAACACAGTAGTCCCTGGTGTCTAGTGGCCCTGCCCCCACCCGATAATCATCCCTGTACCGGGTAAAGGCCCCCAGCTTGCCAATTTCACCCCTCATGGTGATTGCCAGCCTGCTACTGCCATGCGGCATGGCATTTTCAAGTAAGTCCCCCCCCAACAACAAAGCCCCGGCCCCATTCTCAAACAGTGATCTGACTCCCCCACAGCCCATCCCATGGTGATGGTTAGTGGCCTACCTCCCACCAGCGGCACTGACAACCCATCCCTCATCCCCCATACCTGCCTATCAGTGCCACAGTCAGTGGACGGTGAGCAACACAGCTCTGCACACAACACCTCAGGTGCCCACCTTCTGACAACGGCAGGGAGTGCACAGTTTATTTATATGGTACTTGCCCTAAAAATAAGCTGTACACTCCTTGCTAGTGTCTTATGGTGGGCAGGTGGTGCATGGAGGGCTATGTCACTCACTGTCCACTGACTGTGGCACCTATGGACAGGTATGGAGGACCAGGGGGTGGGTTGTCCATGCCACAGATTTGAGGGGAACCCCTAACCACCACTAAGGAATGAGCTGTGGGTTGGGACAGATTATTGTTCAGGAATGGGGCCAGGGCTTTGTTGTGGGGGGACTTACTTGCAAATGGCATGCTGCACAGCAGTGGTGGGCTGGCAATCACTGCGGGGGGTAGATTTGATAAGCTGGGAGGCTTTACTTGATATGGGGGTGAGGATCGGGTGGGGGGAGTGACCACTGGAAACCAGGGAAATTGATATTTCATATCGGGCACAGCATGGGTGGGGGGAACCAATGGACACCAGGGACACTGATATTTAATATCAGGTATGGCATCAGCTGGGGGGGCCACTAGGCACCAGCGGTATTGATATGTAATATTGGGCATGGATGTGGGTAGGGGAGGGATCACTAGCACCAAGGATAGCTCCTCTTGGATCCTAAAATTGGGGGGAGGGGGTACAGCGAAAACCAGCCTCACTCACCATGCAAATAACCCCATAATGGGCATGCAAATAGCCCCTTAGCGTCTTCCATGCCCAAAGGGCTCATTTGCATTGTGTCATTTGAATATCTCAATTTGCACTCGGGCGCTATCCATTGTGACACCCTATTTCAAGAGCCATGTTGGGCAGCACTAAGTGGCTTAGCACTGGGCCATCATGGCCCTATATTCAGTTGAATAGTACCAGTGTGCTATTCCACTGAATATAGCATCTTTAAAGCACCTAGTTATATGTGAGCGCAAATTTTGCACCGCTTACACATTTTGAATATCGGTCCCCATACGTCATATTATATAAGGTGCAAGGTGTTGTTCCATGTCATATTTGGTTAGTGTCAGTGTCATTGTCCATTTGAAAGGAACGATGCATTGGCGGTCATGAGACTGAGCAGCCAGCAAACAACCCCAGCGTGACTTTAATAAATGTCAGTTTCTCAACGTTGGTGACAGACTGGCACTTCAGTTATTAACAATACTGCCATCAGCACTAAATATCCTCTCAGAATACACACTAGTTGGTGGACAGCTTAGGCATAGAGTGGCAACTTTAGTTAATCCTGTTCAAAGTTTTCTTTTCCCATGCTTGTATCTGGAAGGATTACCCCTAATGTGGAGTTGTTTAAGATTTCTTAAGTAATCTTCCCAAAACAACTGTGACTGATTCAGAAGGCAGAATTGTGTCCTGTTGTGAAGTAGAGTTTTTTTTTTTGTTTGTGTGTCTATGATAAGCTGGATGCCTGCCCAAAAATTATTATTTTCCTCTTCAGCATCATTGAGAGAATGATCTTGTTGATCTTCATCATCAGCTTGAGATGCATGGCTTGATTTTCTTGATGTGGTACTAGGGGATGTCCTGACTTTTTCTGCCCTGTTTTAGCGAGGAGAAATGGAAAGTCCCTCATCCTTTTCCACATCAGTCTGACTTTCCAGTTCAGCTGTACTTTTCAAAATTAAAATGTCTCTCTATTTGTTAAGGTCAGTACAGTGTGGAAGGAAAGATGCTAGATTGTGTTTAAACCGAAGGTCCAGCACAGTGGCTAGGATATAATATTCTGACTTTTGCATCATCTCACTTCTCGAATCCATTTCCAGTGTTAAGAGATAAGTGATCTACAAGGTCAGTAGCTAATGCTGAGCTGCAGGCAAAGATGAAGACCAGCCCTCCTCTTCATGTTCTTATTGAGAACCCCATCTCTACATTTTTAATTTCTTCCTCAGCACAAATTTAAGTGGAAGTTTTTGATAATGGCAGTTAAAGAAATCTCTGTATCATGTTGAATGTTGAGTTCCCCTGTGTAATGGCTTCTTATATTGGCTGACAGTGTGGGAGATTGTTGTCCTTTTGCAGGGCTTGCAAGATCTTGCAGCCTCTGCAGAGTGGTTAAAATGACCACAGCTTATTTGGATAACAGCAAGCATATTCTGCATATGTTCTTCTTTGAGAAAAGCATGCACTACCAAGTTTAGGGTATGAGTAAACAGGGGACATGTGTGAATGCATCAAGTTGCACTGCTCTTAGAATGTTACTACCATTGTTGGAAGCCACAAAGCTTCCATACAGGCCATGAGAGGACAGCCATTCCTGAAATCCTCTGTTTAGGTCATCTAATATATTTGAGCCTGAGGGGTCTTTCTCAAATGCAATGATACACAGGGCAACCTGTTTTTTGAAAGGCTGCTGCATGTTGCCACTACTGGTTGGGCTGGAGGAGACTGAGACAAAGGAGTGTGCAAAAGAAAGAGTGAACGGTCATTGTCATGTATTCAACAGTTTGGTTACTTGTCCACATGTTAGCAATGATGTGTATTTTGGGGGCAAAACCCTGCACTAAAACATGATTAAGTTGTTCATGCAATTCATAGCACATGATTGGTATTGCTTTTCAGGAAAAAAAATTGAGATGGCACCTGGTAGCGGGGCACTGTAGTGCATATCAGATGTTGAAAACCAGCAGCCTATACATATGAGAAGGAATACAAATTCATTGCTATCATTGTTGCAATTGCCTTGGTTAACACTAGTGCCACTGGATGACTTGCATCATATTTGGAAGAAATTTCAAATGATTCATGCTTAACTGTTTTTGGCCTACTGTGGTACTTGAAGGTGAAAGTAGTAAAAGCTGTCTTCTGACTGATTCAGCCTGACCCGGTGAGCTGGGAGGACCCTCAAGACCAGAGAAAGAGAAGGTACTACACTATGAGCTGGACAATGATGGTTCTTTCTGAGAATTTAGAAAACATCTTTATATGCCTATTCTGTGAGATGGGGGAATCTCTGACTGTGGCACTGCTCATATGGGCATGCTGCTCCTCTGCCTCACCTTCTAGTCCTCCCTCTGCTGCCTTAAACTTTGTCCTCAGGTTTGGATGTGACTGGAACAAATGCCTTATCATAGCAGATGTGCCAAGTTTGCTAATGTTCCTTCCTCTGTTGACAACCTTTTTACACAGTACACATATAGCATGACACACATTATGGCACTCAAAATGAAAATATTCACCCAGCCCGGTGGCGCTGAGGGTTGAGGCACTGGATGCCACACCTTGCACCACACTGGTGACCCGAGTTTGGGAAGGAGCTCGGGAGTCGGGGGACAGCAGGGGAGGGACTGGAATGAAGCTCTCCTGCCCCAGGGGGGAAGGCATTGGGTGGCTCGGCACTCCAGTGGCCCCTGGTGGAGCTTGGGGGTGCTGCAGTAGCGTGGGCTGCACTTAATGGCGTGCCCGACATAAGGCAGGGCTGCCGTGTGCAAAACAGTGTCGCGGGGTGCATATGCAGGGGGGGATGAGTGGGCGGAACAGAACACAGGAAAAACCCAGAACCGAGGATCAGGTGACGCACCTTTCCTCCATGCCCAGCACTGAGTTTCCTTGACTGGCCTTCGATTTCCTCCACCCTGTCCCTCATCCAATGCTGGAGTCTGACTTGTAAGAGTGCCCCAAGTAGGTGGGGGGGGGCAACCCTCCCTGTATAGCGTTAACTGGGGGTGCTGGCATCGGTGAGTGGGGGGAGAAAAGAGGCACAGCTTGGGGACTCACTGGCGGGCAGGATAAAGGATGGGTTGCCTAAGAGAAGACCTCGGGGCCATTACCGGAGTGAAAAAGAATTGAAAAAAAAAATGAAAATAATTCCACACCACAAATGTAGCCCTCTTAGTTTTTATGCCAGGCACAAGATGTTGAACATCTTTCTGTGGAGTCTTCTCTGGAATCAGATTGGTCTCAACTAGGATTTTGTAGAAATGACTCCAACTATCTCGTTCACTTTCACACCCACTAACAGCATTTCTTTTTTATTTTCAGTCATTAAAGTAGGGATATTTTTGGCCTCCTGTATATCATTCTTGTGGTCATCACCAGTATCACTGGCTCTGCTAGTTGTGCTTCCTGCATAATAATTAACATGACCTTTTTAAACATGAGCAGCCATTCTTTCAATACCAGTGGAAGTGGTACCTACAACATTTTTTAAAATCCAGTAAGCACCTGCTCTAGTACTACCCTTGCTTCTCTTATGGCAGGTGCCACAGATTCCTCCTGTCTTATACAGGCTATTTTTATTTTGCCCTTTGTGTTGGTATATTTTATCCCTTCATTTTTGGAAGTTCTTTGTGACTGTAAGGACTCAGTTCTGAGATGGAAGCGATAGATTTTGTGCATGGTGCCACATGTCTGCCACTGCAGATCAACTACTTGCTTTTACTGTGACATTTTTTGAGAGTTCTCATCTCCCCACCTCTTTTTATCTCTTAACCTTTTCCATGATCCTGACATGGCAGGTTATTTGTGCCTGGACTAGGGTACTCTCTTTTGTGTTTCTTTAACTTGTCACTTTTTAGAAACATAGACATTGATGGCAGAGAAGGACCGCAAGGCCCATCTAGTCTGCCCATTGTTTTTACCTTGTGAATGTGCCATAGGCCTTTACTCTGACAATGGCCTATCTATTCATACTCATCTGTATTGCTCCCTTATGCCTATCCCATAGTTGTTTGAAGCCCTGCACTGTATTCACATCCACAACTTCCTGAGGTAGGTCATTTCATGCATCCACCACCCTTTCTGTGAAAAAGAACTTCCTCATATTACCCCTTAATTGGCCTCCCTCTAATCTCATGCTGTGTCCTCTTGTCCTGCTATTTTTCTTATATTGAAACATATTAGACTATTTCACCTTGTTAATGCCCTTAAGGTGTTTGAATGTTTTGATCATATCACCTCTCTCCCTCCTTTGGTCTAGGGTATACATATTGAGCTCTGTTAATCTCTTATATGTTTTTTGATGCAGTCCCTGCACTATTTTGGTTGCCCTTCTCTGGACTGCCTCAATTTGGTTAATGTCCTTGTAAAGGTGTGGCCTCCAGTATTGCACACAGTACTCCAGATGGGGCCTAACCAGTGTCTTGTAAAGAGGGATTATTATCACCCTCTTCCAACTTGTGATACCCTTACTAATACACCCCAACATTCCCCTAGCCTTACCTACTGCTTTAGTGGTCTGTTTCGATGATTTCAGGTCATCGGTGATGAAGATGCCCAAATCTCTTTCTTCCCTTGTGACTACCAGCGACTCCCCTCCCAGCCTATAGGTGGCTTCAGGGTGTCTCGTCCCTATCTGCACGATGTTGCACTTCTTTGCATTAAACCCCAGTTGCCACTCTTCCCACCATTTTGCTAGTTTATCCAGATCTCTTCTCATTCTGCCCACCCTATCTGGATCTTCTACTCTGTTGCAGATCTTGGTGTCATCTGCAAACAGACAAACCTTACCCTCCAGTCCATCTGCAATGTCACTGATGAAGATATTGAAAAGGAATGGCCCCAGGACTGATCCCTGAGTTACCCCACTTGTGACTTGCATCTCTTCTGACTGTATACCGTTTACCACCACTCTCTGTTTTCTGCCTGTCAACCAGTTTGCCACCCAGTTGACCAACTTCTGACCCCCCCCAGCCTATCCAGCTTATTAATCAATCTTCTATGTGAACAGTATCGAAAGTTTTGCTGAAGTCAAGGTAGGTGACATCAACTGCTCTCCCTTGGTCCACCACTCTGGTTACCCAGTCAAAGAAATCTATGAGATTAGTTTGACAGGACCTTCCTTTTGTAAACCCATGCTGTCTTGGATCCTGTGCTCCTATTGATTCCAGATGTTGCACTATCCTTTCCTTAAGGCGTGCCTCCATAATCTTGCCCACTACTGAGGTAAGACTGACTGGTCTGTAGTTCCCTGCCTCCTCCCTGCTACCACTCTTGTGGAGCGGGATCACGTGAGCCCTTCTCCAGTATTCTGGGACCTCTTCTGTGCTCAGAGACTCACTAAACAGTTCTGATAATGGCTCTACTAGTTCCACCCTTAGCTCCTTTAGTACCCTGGGATGTATGCCATCAGGTCCCATTGCCTTGTCCACCTTGAGCTTATCGATTTCTTGTAGAACCCTTTCTTTTGTGAAGGGACTAGTGCACACCTCCCTCCCCCCTGTGTCTATGGTGGTGAGCTGTGGGCCCTGCCCTACCTTCTCTTCAGTAAATACTGAGCAGAAGTATCTATTCAGGATAGATGCTTCTACATGGTCCTCCTCCTCACAAGCCCCCTTATCCCCTTTGATCTTAGCAATACCCCCTCTGGACTTTCTCCTTTCACTAATGTATCTATAGAAAGTCTTGTCACCTTCTTTTACTGTTTGTGCTAGTGTTTCCTTGGTTCTGGCCTTTGTTTGCCTTACTGCCTTCCCTGCTTCCCTTAGGAAAGTTTGGTATGCCTCCCTATCTTCACCCCGTTGCATTCCCTTATATTTCCTGAAGGTCAGCCTTTTGGCTCTGACCTTTTCTGCTACTGTTTTTGAGAACCAAAGTGGTTTCCTTCTTCTTTTGTGCTTCCTTTTCTCTCTAACACAATGAGATGTTGCTTCAAGTATTGCATCCTTAATGCTTGCCCACTTTGACTATACCACCTCAGCTGTATTTCTTTTTGCCAGGGCTAGCTTAACTCTGTTGGCCATCTTATCAAAGTCAGCTCCTCTGAAGTCCCATATTTTTGCCTTGGAATGGGATGATTTAGTTCTAGTGGCCAAATTGAACTTTTCCATGTGATATCATTGGCCCCTAGGTGACCTTCTACCTGGAGATCTGTGATCCTTTTTCTGTTAGTCAGTACTAGATCTAGGATAGCCCTGTCTGTTGTGGGTTGTTTTTGGGCTTAAAAAAGTCACCCCAAGAAGGGAGGCTGCATTTGTCAGAGACTGCCAAATCCTACTGTACCTGTTGCCCACACCAGAGTACTTTAATATTCTGAGAAGATACAATTTAGTGCGACTGACCATAATTAAATTAAAAAAAATGTCCTCCCTTGTCCCTTTATTGGCACACACCCTACCCTATTGGTATGACCTCTGGACTAGAGCACTCTCATTTGTCTTTATTTAACTTGTCATTTTTTTGTCCTAAGGAAAGTAACCATAAAGGGAAAGGTTCCGATAGTCACTGACTGGCTGAGATTACTGTAATCTCCGGGGAACTTAAGTTGCTTGCTACTACCCCTCTAAAATGTCTGTTCAAGTATTTTTTTATGCTTTTTAAACCACTCCATCAGTTCAAGATACTTTCACTTATTTCCTGTCACCTATTTTAGGGAGTCCCCCCCACCACCACCACCACCATTGCAAATGCTTTTGTTTTCTAGTTCCCTACACAGTCACTCCCTATATAACTTTAACTTCTTTAAGGACCCCTGACACCATTGGGAAAATGCTGAATATATGAAATTTAGATGCAATTCAGTTTATAGCTTATATGTATTTTGTAGTTCTTTCCTCTTTTCCTTTATTACTGAGGAAATATGCATAAAAACAGATCTCTGTTCCCTGGACTTTAATTACTTTGACTGCTGGTCTGCACATAACATCAAAGTCTCATATTTATGACATCATTATTATATCCAAAGCAACAGACTGTGATGTCATAAACAGAACTGTGATTTCAGGTGTAGACAAGCAGTCAGAACAGGTAAGGCAGAGATTCTGTTTTCATGCACATGTTCTTGTAAATAATGAAACCAGGGTAAGAATTCCACAAATAGTATGAAATATAATCTAAATTGTATCTAAATAGTATATTTTTTCAGTGTTGCCCCAATGGTGTTGAGGGCTGTTTAAGTAATGTTTTTGTTAGTCGTGTCTTTCAGTTTGCTGTACTTTCACTTGTTATCTACCTCCAGTTTTTACATTTTTCAATCCAGCTGCAGAAGCATTTTGCTTTTTCTCGGTTCCCTGTCAGGCCCTTGCAATTTTTCTTTTCGTAATCTTTTTGTTAGTCCATGTCTTTCAGTTATGAGCCTGTACTTTCACTTTTCCTAGATTTCTTCCCCCTTCTTTTCTGCACTTCCCCCTCCCCCGCTTTGCAGGAGTTTTTACTTTTTTTTAGCTCCCCCTTCCATGCTTAAAATAGCATTTCTTTTTCTTTGTTTTGTAATGTATTTTTTTTAATGTATGCTTTTTTCTATATTTTCGTCCTTTGGTTCTTTTTGTTGCTGTCTTTCAGTTCAAACCCAGCATTTACTGTCACTGTTTCCTCCCCCTATTGTTTTCTGCAACCCCCATTCCCTCCTGGCCTTTGTGAAATCCGTCCCTTTCTCTTTTTGTATTTTTTTAATCCTTCTCTTCTGTTGATTTATTTCACAAGAGCAGCCTGCATTGCATTCTCCCTCTTTTACTGCAGTCTGCCAAGTAAAGAAATCAGCTACATGAGACAGTGAGAAAGCAGAAAATACCGTGCAATAACCATTCTTGTCCAGTTCGGATTTTACTCAGATTTGCAGAGCTGAGGGATATTCAGGTGGCTTGCATTGTGGCAAATCTATGCAACATGGCCCTAGTGACAGTCCCGGTCACAGTAACCATTCTTCTCCATGGTCAGTGTCTGCAGCATGTAGGCCACCAGCGGCATTGTTTCGTACCATGTCTTACCAATCTTTGTGTGAGGCATCCTGCCAGCTGTACTGCAGATTCACAAGTGCCATTCTGCATATATCAGTACATGGTTATGGCAGATTGACACCATGCCCATGGGCCTGACCACCCAGTCCAGTGTTAATTTGCCATGAGGGTACACAGCCAGCAGGTAAAGAGGCCTGCATATGGATGCAGATAGTGCTGTTGCAGTGCATGTTGAAACAGAACCATGGGCAGGTGGACAGAGCAGCAATGTGCCCCAGTGTCCTGATTCATATGGTACTCATACAGATACACTGTGCAGCAGAGGAGGGATATAGATGTTGTGATGATTGACAATGTATCTACTAACTGAGGACCAACACAGCAGTACTCACAGAGCAGCAGTGCACTGGCAGATACCACTTAGCTTCAGAAACCACCAGAAATCTGTGCCAGCTGCTGGGACCACATCTGCAGTTGAGGACATGCCACAGATGGCCCTGGCCTAGTAAGGGACAAGTACCCTTACATGCATAACAAGGGCCATGGCCGATATGAGGCAGTCATCAGTCAATAGGTGCCTCTGGCAGGTGGCAGATACACTGGCACTGCTGGAATTCCACAGTGACTACATCAGGTTCTGGTATCAGACCAGGTCCTGAAGAAGACCAAGACAGCCTTTTAAGCCATAGCAGGCATGCACAGTAACACTAGAGCCATCCCAGATGGATGAGGCCTACAGGAGCCATAAAGCATTCCATAGCATGGACATGCAGGTCCTCTGTGATGCTGCTGACCTAACAGTTGCAGCAAATGACAGTCAGATGTTGCCAGATATTTCACAATATATTAAAGAGATACTCTTTGATTTTTGCTCTGTTGTAGTAGTACTGTGAGCAGGGGCAGAATTTCTCTAAAGATATCACATACATGAAATATCTGACCATGTCGCTTGCTGCAACTGTACATACATCTGTACCATGTACCCAGGCTCAACACATGACTCATACATGCTGGAGAATTCAGGACTGTGGACACTGCTGCTCACCACGCCAGCTGACCAGGGGTGACTTATCTGTAAATAGACTCAGGCAGATGGGTAGGAGAATGCAAGTCTGATTTAGGCAAACAGTATTGGTCTTCTACCTTCCCAAGTGACAGTGGTTGCCCTTTATGCATGTTTGTGACACACCCATTCCTGCAGTCACAGACTGAAGCAGAGCAGAGTCAAATTTAGGCACATTGTCTGACAAGGGGCATCATCGGGGGGGGGGCATCTCCTACTGAAATTGAGCTTCAGGTGTCTGGATAAAACATGGGGGACACCCTGCAAGGTGTGCAGGATATTTACCAACATTGGCTGTTCAGAAGTGCCTACCTGTACCTTAGGGTAATGGACCACCTTCCAATAACATGGCCTTTGATGGTGAGGCTGATATGACTGATGGTGGTGGAGAGCTTGGTGGACAGTACCCACGGGTACAGAGCAGGGTGTTTATGCTAGGCAAGGGTTGTGCAAAACAACTTCACATAGTGCTGGGAGTGTCTCTGGGGTGGGTGCAGAGGTGTTGGTCTGTGCCCCAGTAAAGTGCTATACATTCTACAGTGCATTTTGCCTGCAGTGGTGTGTGATGAGTGCCTAATTATGTGTTCCCTGTGTTCCCTGCACTGCAGTTGTACTCATTCCTGTGGTGCATCTTTACACAGGTGTGCATTGTACTGTCTGTACCCTGTGTCTTTGCTATCCATTTAATTGAGAGTTGTGGTGCATTGATGCTGTCGGTATCACCCACAAGTAGATGTCTGTGTCAGGGGGCCGATGCCAGTGCCAGCCAACCCCGTCCTGTGCTGTGGCTGCTGGGCTGGGTGCTGGGAGAGTTGGCTGTGTGTGGGTGACTGTGGGCTATGGCCTGCCTGCACTGCCTGTGTCAGTGTGGCAAGGCCCCATGTTGGGACATTGGCCTGGTGGTCAAAGCCACTGTCTATGGACTGATGAATGGCTGTTAGCTCCTGTTACATGCTTGCAACCTCTGTGGACTGGCCACCTACACTGTGAACTATGTGCTTCAATTGTTTGTGGCTGACCCTGGCCTGTTGCATATGCTGTTGCTCCAACCCAGGGAAGTTGTCATACATATCGTGCAGGGACATCTGCCTGAGGTGGCACGCAAGGAGCCCCCATTAGTGACCACTCCAGGGGTCAGTGTCCCTGCCTAGCAACTTTCTCACTCTCCATGTCCCATGTAGTGCCCTGTACCTGTGCATGTGTGGCAGGGTGTGGTGTTGATTGCATGGTGACCACCACTGTTCCCTGTGTATCTGTATGATCTGTATGATTGAGTGCCTGTGGTGTGGGTGGTAGAACCATGAACAGGAGGTGAAATCTAGGTGTCCTGTGCCATTAGTATGTTTTCCATGCTTCTTGCCATGTTGCTTGGCACAAAGGTGACCCCAGTGTTGTATGCACTTAGGTCACTTAGGTCTGTGGTGACCTTGGTGTCTGGGGCATCCAGAGACTTACTGGGTACAGGACCTGTGGGTAGAAAACAGAGTTTACTTCAATTCCTTGTGTGCCTCTGGACTCCACTGCATGTGGCCAGGTGTGTGGCAGACTTGTGCCCCATGTGGCATTACCTCCATCTTCTCAGCAGTTATGTCCACATCTACCTCTTGGACAGGGAATGGCTGTCTTTTACCTTTGGGGGACATACATGTGGTTAGCAACAGTCTGCCCTGCCCCATACTAGTGTTGCTCCATGCTCTTACTCACCACCTATCATTTCCAGCCCCTCATCCTTTCCGTAGGGGACCACCTGCCTACTGATGGTGTCAGCCACAAAACTCTCTACCTTCATGAAAGCCAGGTCCCTGCTTGACTGCTGCTGCCTGTCACCAGCTCTGCCCATCAGTGTTGGGCCATCTTCCTCTCATGGACCCTCCTCGGCTGCTCCTGCAACTTGTGCTTCAGTGCACTGATAGTCTGTGATGTGTTCCCTGCAACACTGACAGCATCATGGATCTTGACCCATATCAGCAGTTTCTGGGACTGCATCCCCTTCAGTGTCCCAGAGCCATATAGCGTGGCATAGTTCACCTTTGCCTCTGTGGCCAGTATAGCAGTCTCATTAACCATGAAGTTCGATGTTCATATCCTGGTATGGTGGCCATGGACAACTCATATGTCATCTCCACCTCCCATAGCTGTGAGGTGGCCAGTGAAATACCCCCTTATATAGGTGGCCATGAGACAGTGGCAGGATTATGGCCAGTGTGCATGTGCCACTGCTCCACACTGGTTGAATTCACAGCTGACTTTTCCACATAGCATTTTGGGGGGCTAGGCATTACCTTATTGGTGAAGTCATTTACAAATGTTTTTAAAGTAAAATTCAGTATGTTTTAATTGCACCACATTTGCATACATTATATTGCACCTGTAATTCTTGTTTCTATGACTATATAACATGTGCAATATATCTGAAATATTGAGCTCTTTATAGCTTTAACTGGCACACTGCCAACTACGTATATATAGAAGTGCACTGCAAAATGCATTCTACTCCTGTCATGAAGCACTTCCTGTTGTGAAACGTTATGTGGTTCTAGTCAGAGTTGTCTGTTGTTTCTGGGCTTTTTTTGGCTCACATTCACTTGGCATTCTGTCACAGAATTCAAATAAAGGCTTGTTTAAGCAGAAAGCAATCCCAGTTCCTCCTCTGCTACAGTACAGTTGCAGCCATAGATATGTTCAGATATTTTCAGATATTTCACAATATAGCTAAAGAGATTTTCTCTGGTTCCCCATAGTGGTACTGCAGACAGGCAACGAATTTCTCCAGAGATATCACTGAAATTTCAGAAAATATCCAACCATGTCTATGGCTGCAGCTTGTAGTTCTAGGGAATGACATGCCATTGAAGCATGCCACAGCCGTACTTGCAGTAACATAGTGCAAATGTGCTGAAAAAGATGCTGAGACCTCATGGAACTGTGCCCTTATTTATCCATGCCAAGCAACTATACATGACTAAAACAGCCCCTACAGTGAAATTATAGGTTAAGGCTAAACTTGATCAAAAGTTATGCTTAAATGGAGACACATGTAGAAGACTACCACATAGGAGCCAGTATCTGATTTACTCAGTTAAAGGGTGCAATTTGTTATACTTAGACATCTTTAATCATAGGAACACATTTTTTTGGCTTTACATCATATCTTATGGTAGATGTAGTCACTTTTTACTAGCATTTGTTCATTTGCAAATTTCACTATATGAAACATTGCCTTCAGCACTTCTCTTGTCTCCATTCTGCCATAGGAGACCAAAAATGTTTGGCAGACTGTAAATGTGAAAGTAGTTTCTGATATCTACAATGTTATTGAAATCTGTTACACAGCACTTTAAAATATATAGTATTTTAGCAACCTTCAATATAGTAAATCTATACAAACTCTCCTTGGCTTTGCTCACTTGCATTCCTCTCAGCTGCTGCTATACAGTATTATCCAGCAGAGGTTTGCACCATATGATAACCCTCTCTTGGTGTCAACAGGGGCTGGGTATAGCCAAGGGAGACTCTCTGTGTCTTGGGGAAATGGTGACTGATCCCCAGAGGATTCCCTGCATTACAGATACAAGATTAATCTAGGGCAGGCAGAGGCATAAAGGGAAAATCAGTGACTCTGGAGATACTGTGAATATGATGTTAGGATTAGAGGCAGTGATAAAAGTGAACAGGAATGCACCGGAACTCAGTTCCTGTACCTTTTTTGCAGCAGGAACAGAGTTCCTGCACTTCTTCCCACTGACAGTGAAACTGAAATTCTTAAACCAGCAACATAAATGACAGTTTCTGGGCAGTAGCGTAGCAAATTCCCCAAGGTTCTGGGTGCAAGGTGATGTTACAGGGCCCCTCCTCAGTTTTGAATAAACATCAAAATTATGATTTGGGCACCCTCAAACCTCATGGGCCCGGGTGCCACCTTGTAGCTACGCCCCTGTTTCTGGGCCTGTGACCTGAAATCAGAGTTTCCATAACAACATTTGACTTGTACAACAATGCTATTGTCCTAGAAATACTTCAGTATCTCTATCTGAATCTACTAGTGTCAAAACAGATAGATGTGTCTTGACATGGCTATCCTTTAGATTGAGGATCTTCATTCAGCATTTCATAGTTGCCAATGCTGGAGTTCCTGTACTTCTTGTTTACCACTTGCACCACTGATTAGAGATAAATGTATACAATTTTCCTCAACCATGGGGTGAGCTCATCTCAGATCTCTGTTCTGACAGAAAATAATGGTCTAATATGAACTCATTAAGTTCCTCAGAATTCTCCAACACTCTCTTTCATGAATACCCATTTGTTAGTAACTTGACCTTCCATCACATGTGCAATGTTGGCACAACACCAAATGCTTTTAGACTTCCACCATGACACATCTCATTTTATCAGACTCACCTTAACCAAAAATAAAAATCTGTCTGAGAAAGTGGTATTTCTAACTCTTACCTCACATAATTCGTAAAGCAACAAGACACAATGGGGCATGGGTTGTACTTGGTTTACTGAACACCAAGGGACATTGTGAGGCATAACTCCATAGGAAGAGTGCTTTCAAGCCCTGTTTGTGTGTGAAACCCAACATAACACAAGTCTTGGAGTGTCTATAGTTTACAGTACATAAAATAGGTTTCATCAGAAATAAAAAAAGAATCATACTGAAAGCAGGTGAGTCATAAGGAAGAACTAAGATGGCAAACTGTGGCTCTGTTGCAAGGCGCAGGATATGTTGCTTTATTAGAAATCCCAGAAAAAAATCTCACACAACTGGGATCGGGTACTACCGAGAAAAAACCCACTACTACTACATATGACAAAATATTTGGAGCACTCACAACCACAAAAAAAGTATAAAGCACTGACTAGTGTTAAGACTTTTATTAAACTGGTGTGTCAGTCACAAACAGGTGCTAACAAGTTAGAAAATCAATGAGCCTCTCTAGGTGTGAGCTGCCTAATGTGTTTCACACATATAATGTGCCTTTTCAAAGGCCTTTGAAAGAGCACATTATATGTGTGAAACACGTTAGGCAAGTCACACCTAGTGAGGCTCACTGTTTTTTTATCTAAAGCCAGTGTTTTATCATTTTTTTTTTGGTTTTTTGTGAGTGCTCCAAATATTTTGCTTTATGTGTTGTTTCACTGTTTACAACAATAAAGTTCATTAAAAGGTCATAAAATGATGACAGGGTGCTGTGGAATTCCGTTCACATGGTTGTGCTACTCACAAAGTCTCTCTTCTCAAATTCTGGAAGTTCAGAGCTTGCACCTGATTTGCAGTGTTGCAAATCTGGTGCAGTTTGTTATTTACAATCCACTGGGGGTGGCAGTGCTCACTCCTCAGAACACAGTTCAGTGCTTCCACTTTCTCCTCTCAGGACTCATGCTACACTCACAGCCATGTGCTTCTGCTCTCAGGAATCCAGCTGAGCTTATTCACTGAGCCCACTATGGCCTTATACTAGTCAGCAATCATGTGCAGGGCCACTGGAAAATTGTGTCCACAATTTTTTTGTCGAATCCGCAATTTTCACCATTCTCTGCAAAAAACTGACATGTTCCACAATTTCTTGCAAGTTTTGAGTTTTTATATTAAACTGTGTAAAAAGTATTAACATTTTTAATAAAATACTCTCAAATATATTGACAATTCTGCATGCAGACTTGGGTTTGGCCAAAACAATGTAGTGAAATGTAGAGCAAGGGTTTTATGTGACACTGATTTCTTTTGAATTCTTGTCTTGTTTGGTTTCAAAAATCCACTGGCTAAGCATAACTACACTTAACATTTGTTTTGTGTTGAAGCAGTCTACTAGAAAACTTTTTGTTGCCACACAGACTGAAACAAAAGATGGGAGAAAAGGTGCAAATTATCCCATTCACTTAAATGGGGTGCTAACTATGAAGCCTTTTTGAAAGTGGCAGGGCAAATTATTCTATGTGAGCATACTTGCATTCAGACTAGTTTTGATTCAAACAACTGAGGATTTTTGGATGGCCCTACCAATTTTAAATTTGAATAAGCTAGTTGCTAACAGTGATCTTACTCTTAGCAACTACCTCCTAGATGCTCACATGCAAAGACTATAATAAAAACCTGATTAAAGTCTAAAAACAAGCTTATAAAACACAAATGTATCTGAACATTTATCTTTAAACAAAATCATTGCAGCCAGAGTAAAACAAATGTAAATTACAAGGTACCTTGACTACTGTATGATGCAGTAAAAATATATCGGTATTTTTTTACATTTTTTGGTAACCATGTAAGGCCCACTAGGCACAAATGCCTGTTTTCAGGTACAACCCAGGAGCACTTTGGAGGTTAAGTGACTTGCTGAGAATCACACAGTTTGCAAGTGGAGGTTGTGGGAATCAAACCCAGGCCTATTAGATGTTGTCAGCTCATTCACAGTTTGTTAGTCTTACCTTTAGATTATACTGCCAGCCCCAATAACCCCCCATTTTAATGTTTATATATGTGGTTTCAAAAATAGTGTAGAGTACCTACAGTACAAATTATGACCATTAAACACATTATCTGAGCTTTGTCAATATCTTATACTGTGATTGTTGAACACTTGTAATGTCCTGTTTGGAAACTTCTGTACAACCTGTTCTCTATGCAATGTCTCATTGCAGCTGACGTGTAGCCTTTGCTTATGCTATAATTTTGAACATTTGGCCAAAATGTAATGTCTCTGTCTTGAAAACTTTTGTACAATCTGTCTTGTTGTAATGTTCTGTCTTGACTGATGCAGAGCCTTTGCAAAGGAGTCCTTGACTCAAAGGTTGTAGTTCCGAAATTTTCAATAAATAAATAAATAAAAATAACAGCATTTTACTAAAACTCAATTGTTCACCACTCTATCTGCTTATTTTTTCTTTTACCAAAGTGGGTGGATAGCTGGCAGAGCACTGTAAACAGCTGTTGATTAGGCTTCATTATTCTACAGCCAGAAACAAAAACAAAAAATTTATTCTGGCTTTATTCTGGTGATGAGAAGCAATTCCTTCAGGAAGTGGTGGACTTCATCATCGACATGGAGTTTGAGTCACCCAGACTGACGGTTCTGGGTGACTTCAATGCCTGGGTTGACGACGAACTCTCACAGTTTGGTCAGTACTTCCTCCAGTTGATGACTTCGCTGGGCCTAACACAAGAAGTTACCACCACTACTCATAAACATGGACACTCCCTTGACTTGGTCTTACTCCTAGGGGATTGAGACCTCCAACTTGGGGGTGAAACCAGTTGGGTGGTCCATTCATTACACCATGGGGTTAGTTTTAATACCCCCCTTTGTAGGCCTACCCCTGTGGAGATGGTCAAGTACTGTCCTTTATGAGATGTTAATTCTCATAGCCTACTGATGGTGCTTGACATCTCATCCCTTCCGTTAGCAAGCAGTGACCCAGAGACCCTCGTGATGGGCCTATAAATCGGCCGTCTTGAAGGCTCTGGATTTCATTGCTCCTGACCAAGTTCGTCCTCTCTCCCTTCACCCTCGATCCCCGTGGTTTGATGGGACTTTGAGAGAGATGCAGAGACTGGGGGCGAAGGTTAAAGTGTTGTTGGTGCAAGTCTGCTCTGGATGCCAACAACCTTAGATTGATAGAGCACTATCAAGCCTATCAATCTGCAATCTCCCATAAGAAGGCAGAGTTCCTGTCCAGGGAGATCGCAACTGCTCAAAATCGACTGGCTCAGCTTTTTTGCACTGTTGACAGACTGCACAACCCAACTTGCCTGCAGGTGCGGAAAGCTTTTTTACAATTAGAGTGCGATGAGCTCGCTTGATTTTTTGCTAATAAAGTGGCTGACATCAGAGCAGTACTTCAACCAGCATGCTCTAAGAGCGTTGCTTTGGACCAGTCCTAGGTCACTAGGCCTTGGTTTTCTTGGAGTACCTTCAGCCGACTGGAGTTCATGGACAGCATGCAGATTTTCCTGACTGTGCATCCTACATACTGTAGTTTGGATCCTGGACCAACATCCCTAATTTTTGGGTTGTATTGATGTCATTGGCCTGGTCCTTGAGCGAATAGTCTGGTGCTGCTTGGAATCCGGAGAGTTTCCTAGCTCTCTGAAGGAAGCTGTGGTGACACCCCTCTTGAAGAAAGCTACCTTGGACCCAGACTGCCACGCCAACTACAGACCTATCTCAAACCTTCCCTTCTTGGGGAAGGTGATCTAGAAGGTAGTGGCAGCACAGCTGGAGGACCATTTGAGCACCCATGACATCTATGAACCACTCCAGTCCAGTTTCCATAAGAGACATAGTACTGAGACAGTGCTGGTTCAGGTGTTCAATGATCTCCTGATGGTGAGAGATTGGAAGAGTATTTCTATCTTAGCCCTTCTGGATCTGTCATCAGGATTTGACACCGTGGACCATGGGGTATTGCTAGATCACCTGAAGTACATCTGTAGACTGTCTGGGATGGTCTTCAGGTGGTTTACATCATTCCTCATGGGTAGAACACAGAGAGTGGTTTCAGGAATTTATTCATCAGACCCCACTTCTCTGTTGTGTGGAGTTCCTTAGGGCTCGGTGCTTTCCCCCATGTTGTTCGCGGTGTACATGCTTCCCATCGGAGACATTGTAAGAAGGTATGGGCTGAGGTTTCACTGCTGTGCTGATGATGCCCAGCTCTACCTGTCCTTTACATCTGACCAGGTTGGAGCTGTTGTGGTTTTTAACAACTGTCTGAAGGAAATCCAGGAGTGGATGAATGCCAGCTGGCTGAAGTTGAACTCAGGAAAGACTGAGGTGTTGGTAGTGGATCCGGGATGCCAGATGGGGGGTCGGGGGTTGATCTATCTTCGGGAATTTTTCTCAATGGTATCTCACTCTTGGCTGCTGAACAGGTGTGTAATCTGGGGGTAATTTTTGATGAGGGGCTGACCCTGCATTCGCAGGTGTCGGCTGTTATCAAATCTTCCTTTTACCATCTTAGGAATATTGCCAGAATTAAGCACCTGGTTCTGTCTAGGGATCTTCCTACCCTGATCCATGCCTTTGCATCCTTGCACTTGGATTATTGCAACTCCTTTACCTAGGGTTGTCTGGGGTTGAAATCCACCACTGCAGCTAGTGCAGAATGCAGCAGCCCGGCTATTGACGGGGTCTCCTCGATTCTGTCATATTTCGCCTGTTCTGTGCGAACTGCACTGGCTGCCTATTCAGTGGTGGATCACCTTTAAAGTTGATTTACTGACTTTAAAGCCCTACACAAAAGGGCCCTGACTACCTGAAAGAGCTCCTGGTTCTTTACCGCCCCGGATGATCTCTCCACTAGGCTGACAAGGGGTTGCTAAAGATTCCAATGCTATGTTTGAAAACATCTGGGGCAAGAGCTTTTGAGTATGCTTCCCCTATGCATTGGAATTCTCTACCCCACTGGCTTCGGGACTGCACAACTGTGGGGGGATTTAAACAATCCTTAAAAACCTACTTGCGGCTGCAGGCATTTGAAATTGAATTAGTAGATTTTATTAATTGACATCTGATTTTTTAATTTATTATTTTATTATTGTGTGTTTGCATTTTAAAGTGTGTGTATTTATGAATTGTATGGCCCCTTGGTTTTTGATAAGGTGCCTAATAAATAAATTTTTATTATTATTATTATTTATTTAATATACTGTTTTGCTGTGGCTCACTTTATATAATCTATTTAGCACTGTATGAAGCAGATGCTTTTACATTTTGGAAGATAGGCAATGCTTATGGTAGCTTATCAGTTTAGTATTCTTTTTAGGAACATACACTTTTCTTTATGTTTTAAACATATTCAGGTGTCAGTGTATTCATTTAGCAATTTATACTGCCTAATATATGCTGCAGAAAACATTAAAAGATTTATTGGGAAGCACTCAGCATCTATTGTAGAACCCCCATGATTTCCTGCAATTTTTGCAAAATACTCCACAATTTTGGGTAACCTTTTCCTCAATTTTACAGTGGCCCAGGTCATGTGACCTGTTACTCAATGGCCAGCAATTACATGCAATACATAAAAAAGTTATATACAGATAAATTAGGACATGGTCCTTAAACAGCAACAGAGGGGGAAATAACTACACAATTCTAGCCTCTTAGAAACTTTTAACAAAATAGGCAAAGTAACATATACCAAAGCAACAGCAGACAGAAAGTTCCTCCCTACATGCAGGACAGTTCCATTTTATCACATCATAGTGCCTATCTATAAACAGGAAAGCAGAAAATGCCCTCTCTAAAGGAGCTGTAGGGAAAGAGCCATGGCTGCCACCAGCTCGAGGCCAAAACTTGCAGGAGGAATTCAACTCCAGCTCTGATAAGAAAAATAAACTTCTTAAAGGGGAACTGTCATCTACAGAATTTCTTAATGTCTGAAAGTCTATAAAAAGCTAATCTGAGTGAGCCATGTGTTTCAGGCTCCTGACAGGAAATTATGTCACAGAGGGACTTAGCTGTCCGATGGCAGCCCCAGAAATCTGCACTGACATGAACACAGCCAGGGTTTAAAAATCCTGATATAGGGCTCCAATACATGTTAGCACCACAGAGCCAGCCTTGAGATGTGTAGTTTTTGATGAGCAGCTGGCAGTATAGCCTAGAGGTTAAAGCAATCCTGAAGATGGATTATTTTTACTAACTGTTTGAAATGTAAAGGTGATAACTCACTAATTTCAAAACTCATACAAAACAATTATTATAAATGTACAAAGTGGTGTAATAACACCTTAAAACACACTTAATAAAACAAACAATTTCCTATTTAACATGTTGCATTATCTACAGTCAAAGGAGGGGCAAGTCCCACGGTGACATCACTTCCTTTCAGGAGCCTAAAACACATGGCTGCCCCCAGCCCATAATTACAGGCTGGTTTACATATGAATAACTCTGGGCTGCAAAGACTCACAGCTAAACACAATGGCTCACTCAAATTAGCTTTTTATGGACTTTCAGACATTAAGAAATCCTGTAGATGACAGTTCTCCTATAATACTCAAGTGTACATAGGACATGTTGCTGCAAGCCTCATCACAAGTTTTTATGCATGTGAGGACCCAGAACAAACAGGTTAATTAAGCACATGTGATAGTTGTAACTTAAAATAGGCAGGTGAGTTTCAGGACTTTTCTTCAGTCACATTGTTAAATGGAATGTATTCACATTGTTTCACACAAGAGAGAATTTGGATAACCAGATTTTGTAGCAGTGCCCCACAAACTCCCAGTTAATAAACCTTTTTTTTCATTTATTTATTGAAAACCTTGGAGATTACATTTGGGCACAGGTGCTCATTTGCAAAGGTTCCACATCCTATACAGTCACAAAAACAGCATTACAAGTACAATGGACCCCATTCTTAAAAGATTAGAATGGCACAAAATGGGTTTGTGCGCACTAACCTGGAAGAGAGCCAGCTGTCGGGGGTGCACCCATATTCAAAGGACACATATGCAGGGCACTCCCCCGACCATGCCATTGTGTGAAATATTGTGCTGCATCTATGCAAATGAGGGTTTACTCATGCATATGCAGTGCAGCACAATACTGAAAGATTTCAGAAGCACTAAATGGCCTCCAGCAGTGGTGCCATTTAACACTTCTGAAACCCAGCCCTTAACAGTGCCCCGACCCATCTGCACACTGTCAAGGGCTGGGTGCCCTGGTGGTTCAGTGGTCCTTCCCTTGCTCCGATCCCTGAAACTTTTTTACACAGACAGCAGGGAACCCTTGGAACAAATTCCCAGAAAATATCCTAGTAAATGAGAACAAACATACTTTCAAAGTAAATTTAAACAGATATATCACAGGAGGAGGAAATATGGACTATTACAATCTGTACAAATAGGAGCTACCTATGGGCTTCGGCCATTTCTTGTTGCTTATGCATTAAGTAACATTAAGTGACAAATTGAGGTGGGTAGGTTAAGGAAAAATGTGAGAAAGTTTTTCTTCATGGAGAGGATCATGGACTCATGGAATAGTCTGCCACGGGAGGTGGAGGGAGTGAGCACACTGGAGGGATTTAAACATGCCTGAGACAGGCATAAGGGAACCTTAGAGGTGGGTAGGTGTGGTAAAAAGCCATTGACCAGATAGGGTCAGAGGCCACAAACAAGTGTAGAGCTTACGGGCAGACTGGATGGGCCTAGCAGTCCTTATCTGCATACAATTTCTATGTTTCTATGTAAGGAGAACACAGTGTACTGACAGGTCATAAAAAAACAAGATGAACAAACTGTGGACTTTCAGTAATACAAACTATAATGCTATAAGGCAGTAACTGCAACTGCAACTATAAATACAGCAATTATAAAATATACTAAATTGTAAGATCAATAGAAAAGTAAATTATAAAGTTGGCTTACTGAAAGTACTTGAAGAAAACATGATGAAAGCAAATTTTTTTGGGTAAAACAACTGCTAAAAGCAAAGCCCCATTTCCTTCTGTCTACCCTGGAAATGTATGCAGCACTCGTGCACTGCTTTTTCAATCAGAAAAGAAATGGCGTATCTGTTCTAGCATGCCAGCGCATGTGCCTTTATACCTGTGTCAGCTGATCCTTGGCACAACATTATAATTTAAAAAAATCAAAACTAAGATTTCGATTGTTTTAGGGAATATGAATATCTTCTATAATCTACAGGTAAAAGTGAAGGCTAAAGCAATACCAAAATAAAAATAAAACAACAAAACCACAGAAAATGTAACTAAGGCTATATCAGGTCTGGTAGACCGGGGGATATGAAAACAATAAAGGGGATGGAGGAAGATTTCTATCTCCCAATAAACCCTATAAAAAGTATGTACTCAAATTAAATTAGAAAGGATTTTGACAGAGTTTAGGACAGAAATATAACAGGGAAGAAGGGTGTATTAAAATAGATTCAAAAGAGTCCTAATATAAATGGCAGCAGCAAGGCAACAACATCAGGCAAACATAAAATGCCAAAGAGTGACTCTCCTTTTAAAACATTGTCGAACACCACTCCTGTTGTTACAGAGCTCCCCAAACTCCAAGCTCCTGTTATGTTAAATGAATGTGGTGTATTTACATAGTAAGGACCGGATTTTCAAACGGTGGTGCAAGGCTTGCGTCCAGCCCTATGCCTAAGGACTTAGAATTTGACAGTATGCCACCCCCGTTGCCACAACTGCACCCAATTCTTAAATCGCAGGTGTAGTTGTGACAGTTTCCTTGCATCATGGCAGCTTGTGCCACGTGTCCAGCGCAAGCCTCGTAACTTAGCCTCCCAGGTGTGGCACAGACTAAACCGTGCTACTGTGGTCTAAGAGCCTGCGTCTGGTGCAGGCAGTCCAAATATAGGTGCAGCCTACAGAGATGGATGCACGTCCCGTGCGCCATATGTTTGGTACACCAGGGGCTTGCGTCAGTCTTAGAGGACTGAAAATCCAGCTCTAAGTGTTTTTTTTTCCAAAATATCCATAGTTGAAGGCTAAAGAATGAGGCAGAATCTTCCTATATAGGCAGCTAGTAGTACGAGTGAGTGGTTTTCCCTGTTGACAACCCCCCGTGGGGTTCCCTGCGTAGTTCCCTTCTGGCAGGCTTCCAGTCACTCAAGACTCCTGGCTTCTGGAAGGGAGAAAATAAGAGATAGGGAAAACAGTGCACTACAAATATTATCACAACAAGTTGGTCTGGAAAGGGATACTGGAGGTTTTCAAAGTTTAAGGCAACAGTGGCATACCTATTATTGAAAAAATGTTGCCTTCCAGCTCCCATGCTCAAGACGCTACTCCCCAGCATCTCAGCGAGCAGAGATCCTCTCAGCCCATGTCTGTCTATATCTCTGGAGTGCTTTCATCTACAGATGAGCATAATACCTCATTTGAAAGAATATTCTAAAGACTTGCAGAGTATTAGCACCACCTCATGAATGTGACAGGTGTTATGTTTCAAATCCTGGCCAAAATTATTTTTTCACATTTCTGGTGTGAAATGATGTTTTGGCAAGTATTTTTAAATCACATCTGTCATGTTCAGAAATGAGAATAATACAATGACTATGCTGAAAATGTGGGGTTTCACCCACCTGACCTGAAAATATGGGGTTTCACCCACCTGACTATGGGCTTTCTCAAGAGAAAGGCCACGGTCAGGTGGGTCAACTAGTTGGCAGATGCCGGTGGGGTGAGACGTCTTTGTTTTTAATGGAATAAACATTAGCTTTTAAACTAAAAACCAATCTATAGGTTTGTTTATTTGGAGACACACTATTGCCTGTTAGCCACTTTTTCATTGAACTTTGTGGCCCAGATATTCAAAAGGGTTGTGCATGATGCAACCGTGTTGCATCGTGTACAACCCACTGATGCACCCCGGCGCGATATTCCAACTGGAAATGCGCCTGGCACAAATTCTGATGCACCGGAATGCATCAGCAATGTGTGCAGGCGCAGGTGGGGCGGCTCATGCATACCTGCAAGCCCGATATTCAGCCCGGATGCGCGGAGCTACGCATGCACAACCCCTATCTGCACCAGCACAAAGTTGATCCAAAAAAAAAGGAACAACTGATGGCCACCCACATTTGAGCTGCCACATTGCAGGGTGCAACATGGCAGCTGCCACCTGTGGATGGCCACCTGAGCTCCGGCTGCATCTCTGTGGTGGTGCCCCCCCATGCCCGATCGGGGCATCAGTTAAAAATAGAACAAACTCCTATAGTCCTGGTGGTCCAGTGGACCTGTCTGCCTGATCGCGGGCTGAAGTAATAAAGAAATATACCTCTGTCCCTGGTGGTCCAGTCGACCTGTCTGCAAGATTGCGGGCTGAGGTAAACAAGAAATATACCCCTCCCCCTGGTGGTCCAGTGGACCGAAGTCTGCCCGATCATGGGCTTAAGTGTGAATAATAGGCATACTCCTATATCCCTGGTGGTCCAGTGGACCGAAGTCTGCCTGATTGTGGGCTTAAGTGTGAATAATAGGCATACTCCTATATCCCTGGTGGTCCAGTGGACCAAAGTCTGCCCGATCGTGGGCTTAAGTTTGAATAAATAGAGTACTCCTATATCCCTGGTGGTCCAGTGGACCAAGGTCTGCCCGATCGCGGGCTTAAGTGAATTAGTACCGACCCCCATATCTCTGGTGGTCCAGCGGACCCCTCTCCCCACCCGCCCACTGATCCCCACCACCCGCTCCCCCAGCCAGCGGCAGGCAGCAACACCCACCGCCTGCAGCCCACGCCTGCTGACTGGCACCGTTGGTAGGGCTGTCGCCCATTGGCCACAGCGTGAGCCAATGGGCATGCAGCTATACCATCACACATTCCAGATATGTGAATGGATCCATTCACATATCTGGAATGTGTAGTACGGTATAGGGCTGCACGCCCATTGGCTTACGCCGGACCAATGGGCGACAGCCTACCAACGGTGCCAGTCGGGCGGATGGTGGGGCAGCAGGCGGGGGGGTGCTGCCGCCGCCGCTGACCGGGGAGCGGGGCAGTGGGGATCAGTGGGCAGGTGGGGAGGGGGGTCTGCTGGACCACCAGGGATATGGGGGGTCAGTACTAGTTCACTTAAGCCCGCGATCAGGCAGACCTTGGTCCACTGAACCACCAGGGATATAGGATTAATCTAATTTTTTACTTAGCCCACGATCGGGCGGGCAGCGGTCCACTGGACCACCAGGGATATAGGATGAATCTTTTACTGCAGCCTGCCATCAGGCGGTGGGGCATTATTGTCGCTTCGCAGGGGCGCCGCCCTATTGGCTGCTGCCTGGCAGGGCGCCAGGCACAAGTTGTCGGGATCGGTGCACCTGCATGCAACAAATGGGGCCATAATGACATGCAAATGGCCCCATGTGTGCCTTGCATACATTATGGCCCCATTTACATGTCAGCTTTTGAATATCGCGGTTGCTGCACCTTGTGCAATGGAACTTGCGCTAGCACA
The DNA here is from genome assembly GCA_016271365.2 of Neoceratodus forsteri. NCBI lineage: Eukaryota > Metazoa > Chordata > Ceratodontiformes > Ceratodontidae > Neoceratodus > Neoceratodus forsteri. The sequence continues at coordinate 1,380,783,916 of CM028130.1, forward strand.
TCCCCCTGCTCCGCTCTGGCCACTTGCGCTGGCGCAGTGCCACTGTGCCATGCGCACTGCGGGTGGCCAGGGTGTGATATTCAATGATGCTGAGCCATGGTGCAGCTCCGTTGAATATCGCCCAGTCAACAGCCCTGCACAGCCAAGTTGCACTGCGCCCAGGCTTGCGCCACAGCCTGGCGCAGTTTGAATATCTGGGCCTGTGTGTTTTTTTAATGTGCTCTAGGTGTGAACTGCCCTACTTTTATCTTTGCACAGTATTTTATATATGAAACCTGTCATGTTCAGAAAGGGTGGGTAATGAAAAGACTATTTTAAAAATTTGGGGTCAAAATGTAACAAAAAATTTTATGAAGTAACATTATTTGCAGGGACAGCTCAATTGGGTACAACACTGCCATCCCATGCTGGTGACCTGAGCTTGGCTGCAAGCTCAGTGCAGTGAGCCTGCTGAATGGGCTGAGGCTGGAGCAAGGTGCTGTGGCATGAGTCATCAACCCCAGCCTGATGAGAAACAGAGCAATGTTCTGCTGCTCAGACAACAACATGTGGCGGGCCAAGGAGCCTTCCTTCACAAGGGGTTGATGTCCATGTTGAGGCCTGATGGGTCCAAACACTGCATCAGGACAAATGTGGTGGCAAGAAAAATGGGGAAAGAGTAATGGATATATATTATAGAGATACAGTAGTACCTCTATAGCTAGGGCTGAGGGAAAGGTTCTGTGTTAATCCCCTAACATTGCACCTTAATAGCTTTTGCAGCATTTGATGAAATTAGCCGAAAGTTTGCATGTGTTGTCTAAGAGGCAAGGTCTAAATCTTTGAAATGTTTTGTGTTGGCAGCTTGTATAATTTCTGAGATGCACATATGTCATTTTCCTGAATACGTCAATTTTTTTTTCCTGCATTTAACATAAGATTTGGGTTTGCTCTCACATAAAGCCTGTACAGAATGGAATTTTTTTTCTGAAACTTTCAGGATGGAAGGGTACTGTGCCATGGTACTGCCTTTGGAAGGTTTTGTAAAAAAATATTAAATGTCTCCACAGTTATAATGATTTAAAGTTTTTTATTTGTTTTCTTTTTTTTTGCTCTGAGCATGCCAAGTATGGTTTTTGGGATAACGTTTTGATACAACACCAAAATCTCTGTCACAAGACCATTTTTTGTTTCTCACCACTTGCTCCTCACATCACAAAAAATCTTGATTTTTTTTTCCCTCAAACTAAAAATCATGGAAAATGCATAAAAATGGTATAATTTAAAAAGAAAATACTTTGGCAGCATTTGATGAAATTAGCCGAAAGTTTGCATGTGTTGTCTAAGAGGCAAGGTCTAAATCTGTGAAACGTTTTGTGTTGGCAGCTTGTATAATTTCTGAGATGCACATATGTCATTTTCCTGAAGACATCAATTTTTTTCCTGCATTTAACATGGGATTTGGGTTTGCTCTCACATAAAGCCTGTACAGAATGGAATTTTTTTCTGAAACTTTCAGGATGGAAGGGTGCTGTGCCATGGTACTGCCTTTGGAAGGTTTTGTGAAAAAATATTAAATGTTTCCACAGTTATAATGATTTAAAGTTTTTTTTTTTTTTGCTCTAAGCATGCCTAGTATGGTTTTTGGGATAACGCCTTTGATACAACACCAAATCTCCATTTTGATTTCTCACCACTTGCTCCTCACATCACAAAAAACCTTTTTTGTGTTGTGAGAGCTGCCATCTTGATTTTTTTTCCCTCAAACTAAAAAAACATGGAAAATGCATAAAAATGGTATAATTTAAAAAGAAAATACTTAATTCGGGTGTTTGTTTTTTAAAATAATGGCCAGAAATATCTTTTCCAGGCACCACAGAACCCAGGGTGCCCAGCTTAGTGAGAGGAACCATTCACCTGCATTCTCTGTATGAGAACAGCTGGACTTTCTTGAGTGCTGAAGCTGGAGCTAGAAGTCTTGCTACCGGCTTCAGCTGAAGCAGTAAGACACCAATCCCCTGTTACCTATCTCTCTGAATCTTTTTCTGTCAGTCTACCTGTCTGCCTGTCTGTCTCTCTGTCTGTCTATCTAATCTATTTACATTTTCAGAGCAGCAGTGCATTGTAGATAATAACAATTTAAGCTTAATCAGATGTGTATCTAAATCTGAATGATTTAACCTGTAAAAGTATGTTTTTATTCTATGTCTGTCTTTATTGTTTTCTTTCTTTTAACTATTTTTATACATATAGAATAAAATATGTGTCCTCCTTTTAAGTCTCTCTGAAACCTGTTCTTCTGTCATGTCTAACAAGACATGAGTATGGTATCAGCAAGGAATGCACACACTGTGGGTAACCTGCCTCACCCAATTATGTGTTTTTGACAAGCTGTAACATAGATGAGCAGAGAGTGAGACATCAAAAATATTGGATTTAGCCAAACTGCTATGCATTGCTGGTTTAAGCAGGCCAGGACACTCACCCTCGGTACTGCCTCTCATGACCCCCTTCGCCTCCTGGTTGCCTGCCCCCATTCCCCTAATGTACCTGGTGACATCAGGGTTCCCAGCCCTGGTGCCACTGAACAGTAGTCCAGCACTGTGGTGACCAATCCCCAGTGTTAGAAATGTATCCCCTAAAATAAAGAAAACCATTCCTCAATTTTTTTTCTTTACCCTCTAAAAAAAACAGTGCCTCACTGATCTGCCCCCAGACACACCCCACCCTCCTCATCCTGACATCCCATTCAGCACCCACCACCTCACACCCCTCTGACCCTCCGCACACTCTCAATCACCTGAGCATGTCCCATTGTGTACATCTATTCTCTGATCAAAGACATCTTCCTGCTGGAACCAGCGACTGTGATATGAGAAAATCAGGTAAGTGTGGTTTAATGTATTTCAATGGGGTTTTGAACTTTGATTCATAGCTTTGTCATTTTTGCATATTTTGACCACAGATTTTCAATGTGGCCTTTATTGAACTGAATCTCATGGTCAGTGGTAGTGGAATTATACAAATCTGGCTCAAAAGGTGATTTTGCAACCACTTTCCAAAATCACCTTTCTGGTGGGATTTGAAAATTGTCACCAGCCTTACTCAGGAGGTGGGGTCATAAGAAGGCTATGATGAATATTTGGGGTCAAAATCTGTAACATGCCAAAGATATGAGCGCATTGACATTTTTCTATGCTCACTCATAACTTTGGCAATTTTAAATATTTTGACCTCAAAGGTTCAACATAGCCATTTTTTTTCACACCACGTCATAACATGAAAACTGCAATTTTTCTAATCATAGCCAAAATGTGTTTTGCACCTGTGGTACAGTATGACATTTTGGTAGCATTGAATGACATTTCAGTGGATATTTTAAAATGTTCATTTACAGGGTTCATGAGGTGAGGTAATAAGAAGGCTATGACAAAAATGTGGTGTGCAAATATGATTAAAATGCCCTGGTTACGAGTGAGCAAAGCATTATTTCAGTGTTCACTTGTAACTTTACTCATTTTAAATATTTTGACTCCACGCTTTCAACATAGCCACTTTTCCACACCACCAGATAAACATGACAGGTATAATTTTTTAAATCCTGGCCGAGATGTGTTTTCACATTTCTGGTGTGAAATGGCACTTCAGCTAACATACTATGAATGCTACATGTCATGTTTATAAAGGGAGCCATAAAATGACTATCTTGAAAATTTGGCGTCAAAATTAAAAAATATGTATATGTATGTAATTGTTAAGAAACTCTGTGTGTAGTGGCAGTCTTGATCCCAGTGGGTATGCTTTGTGATTCTTTGCTGGTGAGCTGAGTTCAGGGGCTAGCTCAGTGACTGAGCTGGATGGATTGAGGGTGGGGGAGTGGCGCTGTTATGCAACACTATCCCAGCCAGGAAATGAGAACTGCAGGGTTGTCTACTTGTGCCCGGATACCATATAGAGAGGATAACTGTCCTCTTGGCATAGGGCCATGTATCTCTGCATTAGTGGGTGTTTCAGGGCCCTCAGAACTGACTGATGGTGGGACCTTTTGCCCTGAGTGTCTGCGTCTGCAGTCACATGGAAGCGGAGGGACCACAGGCCTCATGTACAGCCTAGATGGCATAGAATTTCTTCCAAAACTTATAGGCTGGAAGTAGCCTGTGTCAAGGTATTGCTTATCAAAAGTTTTGATTAATCTGTTCCAGAGTTATGAGGATTTTAAGTTTTTTTCTGTGCATGCTCAATAGGATTTTTTGATAAGCCTCTGATACAAACCATACATTTTAGGTTAGCTAGAGCATTTTCAGTTCACATCACTAAGTTGCCACAAAACAAAAAGGGTTCTCATTAACAAAAACATTTTTTTTTTCAGTTCATGATGGCCACTGTCTTGCTTTGTTTATACTAAGAAACCTGGAAAATAGTAAAAATGATGAGTTTAAAAAACAAACACTTTCACCTAGCTAAATGGAACCCATTCAGCTAGATACCAATGTTTATTCCTTTTTAGTGACACCCAAAAATACCCTTTCTGTGCCCCCAAAGGCAGTGTTAGCCAGCAGTGAGGGACCACTTTCTCTATATGAATAGAGTTGGACATTCCTTACTGCTGCAGCTACAGATGAACACCTGCTGCCTGCTTCAGTGCCACCAATGAGTCAACAATCTCCCTCATACTCCTGTTTTTTTCTTTTTTTGGTGAAACTTAATGGGCAACGTGGTGTATTTTGCACAGTGAAATATTTTTATAAAGGTAAAATAAGCTTAAAGAGTTACTATTCAAACTTTTGGACATGTTGTACTCTTGTGCCATGTTCCCGGTTTATCTTCAGCTGTTTTTAAAGGAAAGCAGCCCAAATGCTGCCTTACTGCTGCTGCTGCTGCTGCTGCTGCTGTCAGCAGTGGCGTTATGTATGATCGCTGTATTAATTTATGTATCCCACTAGCCTTTTCTTTTTTTTTTCTTGCAGATCTTGCAGAGCATCTTGGGTGTTTTCCCCAAGCAGATGAGTACCATGTCCCAGTTGCGGCCACACCAGAAGAAAGGTTTTGTGCATCTCCCTTCGATTCCCATGCATTTGCTCATGCTGTACATGTGCACGCTTGCAGTCACATTTCCCGGTTTCTGTCTCCCGCTCATTCAGAGCTGTGCCAGTGTCTCATGCCTCATGCAGCAGTGGATCTATCTGCTGTTTCATATTTCTTGCTGAAACAATAAAGGTTTATTTTATTTCTGTTGTTTGAGTTCCTTGATTGGTGTTTTCATTTTCAATTACCCCCAACTGTTTTATTTTTTTCTGTGACAGTTTGCGTTTAGCACAGGGTGTTTTCAGGATGCCAACCTGCATGGTGACAGGTTGTTCTAACACATCTGGAAAGACCAGGTGTGTCTACAAAGTTAGTTTTCATTGGTTTACCACTGTGGAGTCACTGAAGACAGAGTGGATCACTGCTCTAAATAGGCATGACCTCAGTGGAGACAGCTTTGTACTCAAGAAACACAACATTGTGTGCTCTGAGCATTTCAGGAATGCTGATTATTTTGTCAAAGGTATCTTTGTGCACTGCTGTGATGTTGTGTTATGTGTTGCTTTCCAGTGTAGTCTTTAATGCTGCAGTGAGGTCAGTATGTTGAATAGGACTGGGAGTACAGTTAATTTCCCATTGCGGTGTGCCACTGCCCCCCCCCAACCATCAGTACCCTCTCAAATCCTGTCACCACACAGGTGTTTTACCACCACGTAAAATAGGTTGCTGTTTTGTACATTAACAGTACATGAAAGCATACTTTTGAATCTGCTGTGGTTTTCTTGTAACACTGGTGCAGAACAAGAGTGACTTTGCAAACCATCACCATGTGGTAAACCACCCTGTGCAGACTGGCATGTATTTGAGCAATCTCGTGCAGTATTCTGAGATGTAGCACCCATGTTAAAATGAAAGCAAATGTGAAGTAATGCAGCCCTTATGACAAAAGCACTGGCTCTGATACTGTAAGGGGTTGTGGCTGATGATATACAGCATGTAAGTAGTGTACCATGTGTTTATCATTATTGGTGACATAATGTTTTCACCTGACAGTGTGAAGGCTGCAGCAAGGTACAGTGGCATGATGTGGTACATAGGCAGAGGTATGGCCATCACAAGCAGCTGTACTACTGCTACTGGTACTGTCATCAGCTGTAACACTGTATGTCATTTTGGAGGATGCTCCTTGTAAAATTTCTTCATGTCATACCCTCTGACATGTTGTTAGGATTGCCACAAAAACCGTTAGGATCAAGCACCGGATATCAATATTTACTCGATAGATAACATGAGTGCTCTCTATGACATGTGGTAATCATTAATGTACCTTAATGGCATAATTCATGTTCAGGTGGGAATCTTTTGCATCACTGATGGAGTACTACAACAGGTGCGCAGTGTATGACACTGTATGTTGGCATTTTTTGGTGAATGTTAGGTGTTTGTCATTCATCGACAATGTTGATGGGAACATGGGGTAGTATGCTATCGGCTTACAGGACCCTTTTTGTCAGAGGAAGGTGAGGTTGATATAGGGTTTAGATGAAGAATGGATGGCCCCATCATTTCTCGACTGCCATAAAATAATTTTTATTAAATGGAACATAATGCAGATTAATTGTTTCTGGGCATGTGCTAATTGAAGTGTCCATTCTGTGCCACTACTGGCAACGTAAACAAAGTTCCATCTATATGTGACTGACACTGTGTGATTCACCATTTTGAATGGCCTTTTCATGCAGTTTGACACATGAATACTGTCTCATTAAACGTTCCATCACTTAAAGACTCATAGGCCCTTACACTGTGGTCATAAGCCCTACACCTCCTTGTGGCCTGTAAGCCAATGTGTTGCATGTGTTTTACCTCCTTGTTCCATACATTGTGCCTTACTATTCCATGTGTCCATGGGTCAGTACAGACTGCAACACTGCCTCACATTCATCCTTTGCATTTCATCCTATAATGTCCTGTCCTGCCCCTCTCTTGTTGTAGTACACATAGAGAGCAACTCGTCTCCCAGCTGAGAGATGTTTATTCTTCCAAGGTGCTGTACAGATTCCATGAAATACTAACAATTGTTACTCTGATTTACAGACTACGTATTGAGTATATTTCACTACTTGCCATATCTTTAGGTGATAGTTCAGTGCCAGCGCCAGTGTTATTTCTCCTTGAGGTCCAACATTCATCCTGTTACTATCTTTATGAAGCTGTGATCTCCAGAAATGGTAACAGTGCTATATCTGTCTGCTTACCACTGTTTGGTGCTGTGTGATCACCATCTCCTGTCCTCTTCAACTTATACTTGTTCCCATGTATCAGGATATGACTCTGGCACTGTCTGCTGCCTTTGTACTCTGCATACACAGTTGCGGTGCACAGTATATGAACATTCCATTACTCCCTACTGTCACAGTGATTTTCAAGCAACCACCCCACAGCCACAGTACCATTATCTGTGTACATTGTTCCCTGCTTCATAACTATGCACTTTTGTAAATTGTTCCTTACTTTTGCTACCCGACATTATTCCTCAAGCTTCTGTGTCCCCCATGACACTTTTTGTAAGTTTTCTCTCTCTATTAAATGAGTATTATCCACGTATAGCATATATACCCTTTACCTTGGAAGCAATACATTGAGTGGTGTAACCCCCAATTCCCAGTGGTGCCTCCAAGATGTAACCCCTAGGTGGCTCTACCCCCAGAAATACTACCCCTGCCTGCAGGACCAAGTGCAGGTTGATGGGCCTGAGTTCTGTGAACGGGTGCCTCCACCCAAAGGACAGGGTTAATGGTAGTGTAGGTGCCCTGGGTACAGTCCTCTGGGACACTGTTACCCCCCTCTTTTCCCTCTAGTGGCCTAGACTGTTTACTGAATACACAATTGCAATTAATGCCTGAATACAGCTTCAATCCCATACTTGTTGGACTTACCACAAGGGTTGTTTCAGCTGGCTCGGCAATAGACACCCCGTAAAATAAGGTTTGGCACAACAACAAACAGTATTGCAATGCTGTCTATACAGAGGTACACCACAACCAGTTTAAGTGCAAAAGATTCAGATCTGATTTATTTGGCGATATGAACAAGGAAGGGAGCATAATCTGGTGCTTGGTTCTATTACTGGTTAAATCAGGTTAAGCATGCATGCCTCTGAGAGTCCCTCTATCACAATCACACACACACACACACACTCTGGGTACCCAGTTGGAGTTACAGGCTAGCCTGAAGCATTTCCTGGGGTAGGCCAGCATTGCAGCTGTTAATGGGGCCCTTAGGGCAAAGAAACACAACATGCACTTTAACCCAATATTTGTATTCTGGAGCCGGATGGCTCAGTTCATGAAAATCAATCAAAACAATTAAATCAGATGACACACTGTGATTTTGAAGTACGTTGCAGGGAGCTACCCTGATGGTTATTCATAATACCCAGACCAGGTTGCAGGATGGATGAAATGAAGACCTCAGAATGAAGTGCTGATTTGCCAGGAGAAGAAGGGCCCACACGATTCACCGTGGTGTCATTCCTGTTTGTTAGTGTTGAACAGGGAGCTGAATCCCCTGGTGGATCTCTCGTCAATCAAAACTCTGCAGCATGAGTGGCAGTCAAGGCCGAGGTTTTGAGGCCCAGACCAGGTGGAAAATTTGGATATAGTCCGGTAATGTTGCTGGATACAGCTTCCAGCAAGCATGACACATTCAGCAAAGTGGGAGACCAGCTCGAGACCCACTGTCCACATTCAGCACTCTTATAGTAAAAGCAGATAAATACCGCAGTTTGGATGACAGTCCGGTTGCAATTCACAGTGGCTCTGTGCAAACCGTATGATCTGAGGCAGTCTCAAGTCCTGACAGACTGATCACACCGAGGCAAATCTTCGGTCCAATTCAGGAGAAATTAAATTCATCACAATTTAGGATTCTGGTCAAGAGCACAGCAAATTTGGATAAAGTCTGAGATATTAATGCAGATTTCTTCACTTGAGAAAATAATAGCAGACAGGCCAGACACAGCCTTCCCTATCAACTTCCCATGCTACTACGCAGAAGTAGCTGCTCGAATCTCTTGAGCCGTTCACTCTCTCAACTCCAACTCTACTCTGATTCACTGCTGCAGGCAGCACCGGGACTTCCTAGAGATCCAAAAGGTTCAGTTTGTTGATCCATCTGTCTGTCACAGCAAGAGCTCCCCCTCCAGGTCCATTTAAGTGCCAAAATGCAAAAACTACAATTCCTACAGAAATTTACTCCCATAAGACCCCTTGGGGCAGGCTCCATTTTAGAGCCCTCAAAGCACTGATTGATGCAAACTGACAGCCCAGAACCAAGATGGTGGTACAAAACAGAAATGTCCAAGCTGCAAAGGGAGGCAGGTTAGACAAACTACATTATCATTATTATTAGAACAGATAATCAGCAAACAATCACAGTTCTTAATGGAGCTCCCTCTGCGCAATTAGCGATGGCAGAATGAAGCAAATATGCTGCAGCCAAGGCGGGACTCAAGCCTAGGGACACTCGGCCCCCACCCAGATTAATTATAAGCTACGGAAATGATGTCTCTTAAAGAGACAGGCACAGAGGCTAATAGTGCACTCACTTGCTAACCTCATTTAACTCTTAATGACACAGGACACCAGCCTGGCAGTGGACATTTAAGCACGCCCAATGAAGACTATTTCAGAACCCCCATTTGTAAGGGGGTTACACTGGTACCACCATTCACTGTTCAGTGTTTTTGACTGTCATTATCTCCACAGGGGAAGTGGAAGGGGGTATTAAAGCAGAGGATAGGGGAGACATAGAAACAAAGGTAGATTCAAAGTATGGGGGGGAGTAGGGCGAGTGGACAGCTGCTAGGCTGGGATCTGACAGAGGTAAGCAAACTGACCTTGTCCCAAAGCAAGCAGGGAGTGAATCTGAGTAGTGGCACAGGGTAGGGGTAAGAGGGGTGATAATAAGAAAAGGAAGGGAAACGAGCAGGTTGGAGGTTGGTGTCACAGAATGCGAGAAGACTATGTAACAAATCAGCTGTGTTACAGGCTCTCTTTGCTGTGTGGAGGGTGGACATTGTGGCTGTCATGGAAACATGTGCCACTCAGTACCAGGGATAGGGCCAAGGGGACAGGGGGAGCAATCTATGAATGGGAGGGGATAAGGTGCATAAGGGAGGAGGGAGAGGAAAGCAGTACAGAGGCACTATGGATGCCTTTAAAAGGCTCCAAAAATAGGACAGTGAGGAAGGGGGTAGTGTACAGGTCACCAGATCAAGTGGATGACCTGCACCGAGAGTTAGTGGAACAAATTAGAATGGTCTGTATGAAATGTAGCACAGTGGTACTGGGGGACTTCAACCTACCTGTGGTGGATTGCAAGACCCTGAACACCATGACTGCAAAGAAGCAGGTCATATTATGGGTGTTTCACTACAGCTTTCTGTTCTGGTTGGTCCATTAGCAGACTACATTGTAAAATACTTTGGACCTGGTACTATCACATGGACAGGCTGTAATACATCTGGGTACGGAAGACCCTCTGGCTTGGAGTTGCCACCACATGGTGTGATTCACACTCAATATGGTTATGGAATCAGGAGGTATGGGTACCCTGGTGATTGAATTTATGGCGGCAGACTTTTGCATAATGGGGTAACTTTTGGGTAGGCATCTGGTGGGTATTCAACCACACATGGATGCATGCCAAAAATTGGATATTATTAAAAAAGGGGATTGTGGAGGCTACTGGGATATGTACAAGTACACAGAATAAGAATGAAAGGGCAAAGAATGACAGTTGGCTTACACAGGAGGTCATGGAAGGGGTGATTGCCAAAAGAAAGTGATTTTATTGAATTAAATATTTAGATGTGGTGGGGTGACATGGATGAGTGTACAAAGAATGCCAGGGAGGTTACCAGACTAGTCAGACTGGCCAAGGCTTCCAGAAAGCTGAGACTTGCACAGGGCATTACTTATGGAGAAAAAGAGTTCATCAGATACATTACTGAGAGAAGGAGAAAACAGACCAGCTTGTGAGGATTAAGAAGGAAGGTGGGGTGAATGGGTAAAGGTGGAAGATCAAGCAGAGGCAGTACATGAATTCTTGTGTACTTTGTTGACTATACAGAAAGGGTGGCAGATACCTCATGGTGGAGTGGAGTTAGCAGGTGGTGGAGGGGGTTACTGATGTCAGGCTCACAGAGGGCAGGGTTTTGGAAAGGCTAGGGCACTGAGGGTAGTCAATGAACTGTGACACGACAGCAGTGGCATAAGGGTATCTATCCGAGATCCTGGCAGGACAACTGGCAGACCAGATCAATGCCTTCTGGGATACAGGATGCGTGCCACAAGACTGGATGCCTGGCACAATGGTGCCTATTCACAAATGTGTCCTGGGAGCTGTGCAAGTACAGACCAGTGAGCCTTACCTGACTTTTGGGGAAGCTCGGGGAGACCCTCTTCAAAGAGATGCTCTTGACCTTTTTGGAGTAAAATGGCCTCTTGGACAATAAACAGCATGGGTTTGTGTCAGGCAGATCCTTCCAGATAAACCTACTTGAGTACTATGATTGGATGACCAGGGAACTGGCCAAGGGCAATGCAGTGGATGTCTTGTATTTAGATTTCAGCAATGCCTTTTTTTCCCTGCTGCATGGGCATCAGGGGGGAAGGAGCTGAAACATGGAGGGGTGGGAATATAGGGACATAAGAAAATACGAAGTTGCCATCAGGAAAAGGCCCACAGGTCTATCAAGTCTGCCCAATTGTGCAGCTATTACTTTCCTATCACTACAGCTGGCCCACTCCCACCCAAATCCCTTCCTTTCCTCCTCTTTCCTGGTCCTTCCCCCTTTGTGTTCTTGTCTGTAGTAACCCTGCCCTTGATTTTATTATGTCCCCGCTTACAGCTGTCTACTGTCCTTTCAGCAATTAACTCCTCTGGCAGTGCGTTGTAACCCATTACCACTCTCTCTCTCTCTAAAGTAGTGCCTCCTCATCTCCCTCCTAAACCTTCCCCATTCCATCTTCTGAATGTGTTCCCTGTTGACCCTTTACCCTTTAAGTGGAGCAATCCTCCCTCCCTGACTTTATTTATGCCTACTTAATGGTGTCTGTCAGGTCCCCTCTTTCCCTTGTCTCTTCCAGCGAGTACATGTCGACCTCTTTCAGCCTTTCCTCTTATGGCAACTCCCTGTAGTCCCGTGATCATTTTTGTATCTGCACACCCTCCAGTAACCTCCCATCTTATTTTATGAATATGTACCTGTACTGTACACAGTACTCCGAGTGTGGCCTCAGCAGGGATCTATACAATGGCCGGATGACTTCCCCTTTGTGTCAGTAATTTCTCTCGCAATGCACCCCAGCATCCTATTTTCCCTTGCTGCTGCCCTCCTACACTGTGCTGATACCTTCATGTCCCCTGTGACTATTACCCCCAGGTCCCTTTCCTCCTCTGAAGCTGTTAACTGCACTTCCCCCAGCCAGTAACTGTTCTCAATATTTCTGTCTCTGAGGTGCTTGACCTTGCACTTCTGAGCATTAAATTCCAACTGCCACTCCCTAGACCAGTGTCCGAGTTTACCTAGATCCTCTGAGTGCCTGCCTCCCTTCCGCATTGTCCACTTTTGCACAAATCTTAGTGTAAACTGTGAACAGGCTGATCTTACTGTTGACACACTCCACAATGTCTCCAATGAAGACATTGAACAAAACAGTGCCCAACATGGAACCCTGCAGTACCCCACTCATTACTGGCCTTGGCTTCCATTTCTCCCCCCTACAACTACCCTCTGTTGTCTGCCCTGCAGCCAGCTATCAACCCACCACAACAGTTTTTCCACTGACCCCATGTCCCTCAGCTTGCACAATAACCTCCTCGTGCAGCACCGAGTTGAAAGCCTTGCTGTAGTCAAGACACAGTACATCCACAGTGTGACATCTGTCAACTGCCTGAGTGACCCCATCAAAGAGGTTGATCATATTAGTTTGGAAATATCTTCCCATGACAAACCTATGCTGTCTCTCGTCATGCAGAGCATCGCTATCAAAAAAAGTTTGTTGTGTCCTTCAGAATGGTCTCCATCAACTTCCATACTATGGAAGCAAAGCTCACTAGTCTGTAATTGCACTGTTTGACCTGGTGTCTACTGTTGGCAAGGGGCATCACATGAGCCATCCTCCATTCCCTGGGTACATTCCACATTACAAAGTAGGTGTTGAACAGGTCCATCACAGGGCCTGCCAACACCTCTGCCAGTTCCTTCAGGACCCTTGGGTATACACTATCTGGTCCTGGTGCCTTGTCTACTCACAAGGCTGTAAGTCCCTTCAGAACTCTATCCTCCCATCCCATCCACCCTTGCCCCCTTTCCACTGTGGTATTGTGCCATCTCTTTCTTTCATGAATACTGATCAGAAATAATCATTGAGTGCCTATGTCTGATCTTCCCCCTGTTTCTGTCCATCGCCCCTCTTTCTTGATTATAACAATATCATCCCTACAACTACTCTTCTCTTATTTATTTAAATAACCTCTTTTTTCCCTCTCTGATCTCTGAGCCAACCTCTGCTCCTTTACTGCCTTGGCTGCCATGGCTGACCTGGTGACCTACCCAGATTCCTTTTTGAATACCTCTCTATCCTCCTAAGGCTAGATTTTTTGAAGTTAATGAAGTACATTCTTTTTTTCCTTCACCTTTCCCTCAGCTTCCTTCATGAGCCAGATATGTTTCTTTGACCTGGACTGCTTACTTTGAGATTTGGCACATGTGTTTGTGGCCTCATTCAGCACATTCCTAATGATTGCCCACTTCTGTTCACATCCATCCCTGGGATGATTTCAGCTAATCACCCATCTAGGATGCTGGCCATTCTGTTGGAATTTGCCTTCCTGAAGTTCAACACTCTTGTCCTGATCTTGCCCGACTCCCTCCCTGTGTTAAGGAGCAACCACACTGACCTGTGGTTGCTTCCTGCTATAGGGTCCTGTACTACCACATCCTGCACTTGGCCCACATTTGTTCATATCAAGTCCAGTATGTTCCTGTCCATAGCAGGATTGATCACCCCTGGAACTAGTAGATGTCTTGGATATCCTCCAGCAGCACTTGTTCCATGGAGTTTGCTGTGGCTACTGTATGCCAGTCAATCCCACTTAGGCTGAAGTCACTTTCACAGTAACTGTATTCCCTCTGCCACTGACCTTCTGGATTTGCTCCACCAGCTCCCTATACAACTCCTCTGTGTGTGTGGGTTGCCTATATACCACCACCATCCTGAACTTATTTTCCTTTATGGCTTTGGACCAATACCCATATGGCTTCTGGTCTCCCCTCATCCCCACCCTTCCATGGTACACACTGTCCACTCTCTGACATAAATATATACCCCTCCCTCCCTTCTTCCCTCCCATTCACTGTGAAACACCTTGTATCCCAAGATCATGAGATCCGACTCATGATATTGGGTGGCCCAGACCTCTGAGATGGCGTCAATATCTACCTCCCCCCATCCATCATTTCCTGGAACTCTGTCACCTTGTTAGCTAAGCTCACTGCATTCAAGGATACTACAGTCCACATTGTGTCTTGCCTCTTCTCTTCCAGTCTCTCCTCTTTCCACTTTTGTCTTGTAACTTCTCCTCATTCTCCTCCTCCATCTCTGGGTGGAGAGGCCTTCCAGTCTCCCCTGGAAGGTGCCTTCTCCTTGCTATCTAACTCAGCAACTCCTCCTTCCTCACTTTAAATCTATGTCGTTTTTAATGTACTTCTCCAGCCACTCTCTCAATGCCCTTGTACCCTTGATGTTAAGATACAGCCTAACCATGGCATAAAGGCCCTTATTGTGCCATGTCTCACCCCACTCCCCGAATACAAAGATTGTTAAATGGATCACTAACTGGTGGAAGGCAAGGGAGCAAAGAGTGGTAGTGGGATGGGAACTCTTTTCACTGCGGGATGTGACCAGTGGAGTACCACAGGGATTGGTACTGGGATCAGTGCTGTTTGGGATATTCATAGCACATATCTCACATGGGATCATGATTGGTATCAGACTGTTCACAGATGATACTAAGATGGGATCTCTGTTACTTAACATTGAATGGTGGAAGGGGCTGACAGAGGACCTGACCAAACTATGTGACTTGTTGGAAACGTGGCAGTTGGTGTGTAAATTGAGGAAACACAAAGTACATCAGTTCAGAAGTAGGAATCAGGAGTGGAAGTATCAGATGTGAGGGGTACAGTTTGACAGCACACAGTAGCAAAATGATCTGTCGGTCCTTATAATGGGGAGTATGAACAAGTCAGGTCACTGCAGGATGGTGGCAGCAAAAGTCAAGTAGATGATGGGTTGTTGATCAAGGAGAATGTCCTCCAGAAACTGTGAGGTGATCCTTCACCTGTACAGGGTCACTGGTCAGGCCACACCTTCGATACCACATGCTGTACTGTCACCCATTCCTGAAGAAGGACAGCAGATTGCTTGAGGGGGCACAGCATAGGGCAACACAGATGATCCTGGGATTGGATGAAAAATCCAACGTGGATATGCTGGGCTAGCTGAACATGTTTACTCTGCTGGGGAGGAGGGATGAGGTGGATATGATCAAGGTCAACTGTTGGGGTGATTGACCTTGTCACTGGATACAGGGTGGGTAGCCTTGGAATGGAAGAAGGAAGATGTGGTACCACTTCATAAAAGTGTCAGCAATGAGTAACATATCAATTATAACAAGTTCATCCTGATGTCGCTGATGGGTGAAGTTGTGTAGGAAATAATGAAAAAAGGGATGTTAGGTGTTTAGCACAGGGAGGCAGGAATGCAGTTGGCATCAGGGCTTCACGCTCTGAAATTCATGTCAGATGAACAGTATGAAATTATTCAACGAGGTAACGATGTCGGTTGATCTGGTGGGGCTGTGGACATGGCCTACTTATAAAAACATACAAAATAGGTGGCAGAAAAAGGCACACAGGTCTATCAGGTCTGCCCAATTGTGCAGCTGTTACTTTCATATCACTACATTTGTCCCACCGAAACCCCTCCCTCCCCTTTCCCTTTCCTTCCCCACTTTGTGTTCTTGTCTGAACTAACCCTGACCATGACTCTATGACAATCCCCCTTACAGCTATCCACTGTCCTTTGACAGATGAACTCCTCTGGCATTTTGTTCCAACATGCCACCACTCTGCCTGTGATGTAGCGGCTCCTCATCTCCCTCTTAAACCTTCCATCCTCCCAACTTCAGTCTGTGCCCACCTGGTGACCCTTCGCACCTTTACATGGACCAATCAACCCTCCATGACTTTGTTTATGCCTTCCAATTGCTTAAATGTCTGAATCATGTCACCTCTTTCCCTTCTCTCTTCCAGCGAGTACATGTCGACCTCCTTTAACCTTTTCTCATAAGGCAACTCCACTACTCCCTTGATCATTTTTGTATCCCCACATGGATTTCTGGAAGGCCTTACACCTGGTGCACCACATACCAATACCAGTTAACTTCTGTAGTGCAGGGATGGTGCAGAAAATAGAAACATTATACTATGTGAATGTGATTAACATGGAGTGGTAGACATTATTTCTAGGGAGAGCTGATACAACTCAGGGACCTATAATGAAGGTGCACGGTGGAGACCTGGAATGGGCAGCTGGAGGAGATTGTATGGGCAAGTATAGCAGAGGGTTTCAAGAAGTCCTTGGAGAAATGGAAAGTGGCTGTCTAGGGGAGGAAGGGTGGAATTTAGTGTGGGGTAAGCAAGCCCAGGGGGGAAATGGTCAGACTCGATGGGACATAAAGGTCCTTTTCTGCCATCACATGTCTATGAATTTATGAACTGCTGAGGGTGCCCATTAAATATACCCATCTACAAGGATCATAATGTGCCATACAACAGCCTGCATTTCACAGTGTTGCTTTACTGTCTCTAGGCAGTACAGCGTGTGTGCTCACCCATTGGTTTGGCTATTAGGAAACTTCTGAAACAGTGACTTGTAGAACATCTGCTAGCGATGCTTCACTGTTCCTGAACAAACAATAAGCTTGGACTTGCATACAGAGCTCATGAGTCCCTTACATCAGCTGCTCGCCTTACCGTTGCTAAAGGATTGTTTCTCTCAGCTATGGGCTGACTACCTTCACCCTCACTACTAAAACTAGTCTCACAAAATGGGTTTTGGCCTATAATAATATCTGCCACTTTGCCTCGCTGCCCCTCAGCTTACCCATCACTGTGAGTTATACAGAAACCTACACTGGCTATCTCCAAGTAATTATCGTTCCTTTGTCTTGGGCTGCCTCACAGACAAAATCATCCATGATGCTACCCTACCTGCCTTGTCTCAACTCCTCCAACTGGCTCTACCATCATAGCGGCTCAGGTCAGCCATCCTGCCCCCCCTCCTTGTTCCAAAAACCCATACTCTGGCAGGTGATCGTGCTTTTGCTGTCTCTGCCCCCAAATTCTGGAATATCCTACCTACTCCCAACAGATGTACTCCCATCAATCCCATGTTTAAAAGCTCCCTCTGGCTGCACCTGAAGTCTGCCTCAGCCTGTAACTGTCCCTAGGCTGCTTGGTACCTCTAACACTGGCTTGGACCCGGGTGTGCTCCATTCACTTCCCAGTTGCTGCTTCCTTTGCACATGGAAAGCAAACACCAAATGAACCCTTTTCCATGTAATCATGTCAGAAAGCACACACACAGTCCTTTCTGAAAGGCAGCTGTACACACACTATACCTTCAGGGACATTGTCCCTTGCCTCCAGTGAAACATGCAGTCCCATTCACTCCCCCTGAATGTGCAATGTACCATCATCTGGGGGACATGCAGGCCAACATCTGTGTCTTCAGATGCATACATAGTATGGATATCATGTGTCCCACTCTTGAATACATGCTGTTACTTCTCCTTGCCACACTGAGGACATTTGTGAGAACTATCTTCTGTCGAGAACTGTACTCTGCTATCTTCAGACACGTTGTCCCATCACAGCACATACGTCCAGTCATGTTGCAGAAAGGTGCAACATCTCCATAACACAGCACTGTAAGTATGCACATATCGTCACAGTACTCAAACAAATGAATTGTACTAGCAAGTGGTACGACAGACGCATTCTCAAAAGTGGACATGTCATTGCATGTTGTCTTCTGTTTCATTACTTGTTCTGTCACATCTAGACAGGCACACAACTGTATACACTCAAGCAAACACAGCATGAGCATGACTTGTATATCACAAAAATGGTACATTCAATGTGTTATTGGATAGTAACTGTATGCGCTCGACGTCATGCCTTCAATATTTCACTATGAGCAATGTCTAGGATAGCGCATAGTGCAATTTAATTCACGTGACCATTTCTTCCTTTTCTGTCCCACAAAGGTCCTTTTTTTAAATACATATTCTTTTTTGTTTTACAGTTAAACTGTTTATTAAGTATGAATTTATACAAGGACATGGTACAGATATGAAACATCCAAACACGGTGCATAGTTCAGACAGTTGCATTACAATACATTGGTATACAACAGGCAAGCAGTTAACATCACAGACAGTGCAAATAATCCTTAATATCTTTCATACTGTATGATGCACTGGCCGGTATATTACTCCTTTAATAACTGGGCTTTGCAGGCTATCAAATATACACATTTAAAATCCAGGTCTTGACCTTCAATTGCCTTTCCCTACAGGGTGGTTTTAGAAGGTATTTTTTCCAGATTGTTGCATGGTTCTGACTTCTGGAGGTTATGTACTTCAGATATGGGCCTCGATCAGGAGGTATCTTTGTTGGGTCTGTTGCAAGTAATACAGCAGCCTGGAATTGATCGCCAGGGTCTCCACTGCTTTGTACCATTCCACTATCCCTGGAGCGTGTGGTGTTCTCCACCTCATCAGGATCAATCTCTTGGCTTCTACTGAGGCCTGCATCAGCCATTGTACCTGTAGTTTTTCAGGCACATATTTGGGGCCTGAAGTCATAACAGAAGGAGAGCTGGATGGCATGGAAGATTAGTGCCCACTCTTTGGGTCTTTGCAGGCCTTCTGAGCCATTCTCCAACACCCTACCCACTCTTCTTCAGATATGATTTTGCCCAGCATCTTCTGCCACCTTATTTTGGCTCTCAGGGATTGATTGGGTGTCTGAATTTTTATCATGGCCTGTATTTGGCCAGATAGGCCCTTGGGTCTTTGTACACAATTTGCTATGGGGAAAGGCTGGGGGACATGCACCTTTCCTTTGTTGTATGATGGACAATTACATTTGCTTCTTTGCCAGGTGGTAAACACTCTCTGTATTTGGAGAAATTTCCAATGGTCAGAGGCGGGGATACCATATTTTTCCCTCAGGTCTTGGAATGAGAGCAATCCACCAGTGTTTGGATCCACCAGCTCCCCTATTTTAGTGATATTCTTAGCTTTCCAGGAGTTCCACATTATGTTCTTTTTGCCTATCTGGAGGGCGGGGTTGAGCCATAATTGCGTATAGTTACCAGGATGCATACATATGTTTGTTAGCTTCCCCGTCCTCTGAACAGTGAGATGTACTGCCTTAACAGTAAGCCAGGGTGCCAATGTTTTTGGTAGGGGGAGGTAAAAAAATACTGCAGGATGTGCTTCTTCCAAGACTGAGGCCTCCATTTGTGCCCAGGCTGGGCAATCCTGGCTAGTGTCCTTATACATTCTGATTGAGGTGGCCAGGTTGCAAACAATCGCAAAGTGATGGAAATCAGGCATGTTCCAGCCTCCCCATCTTTGTGGGTTATTAATTTTTCCCAGCTAAACCTTGCGCTACTTGTGCCTCATAGGAACTTCTTTATGATTATATTTATTTTGTCCCACAAAGGTCCTTTGAAGAACATACAGACACTGAAATCGGATGCTGTACCTTCCGTGTTCAGCAAGCGTACCATGATGAATGACAACGGTGAATCTCATAAGCAACACAAGATAAGGTACACCAATAAATGTCAGCTGATTCACAACTTAGTAACCAAATGTATTGCAGCAGATTGTTAGACATTTAATTGTTCTTCACTTCTCTTCACAGGTGTCGCATAGTGATGTGCCGGTCACACATGACAGCAGTTGACCGAATCATACACCTGGCTTAGGCATAAATGAACAACAACAACAATTGCCAGATGTGAGCCACGGAACCAGTTCAGTTGATAACACTACTGATCAACCACCAACAAGTCTCTTCAGTTAAACTGGGCCATTGGATCACAGCAATGCATCTGTGGCTGTGCAGTGTCAGGTTGAAACCAGTGATTTTGTTTGTCAGTGGCCAGAGTCTGTGGAGAGCATGCTAAAAGACCACATCTACTCTCGTCCTTCATCTGTGACGCTATCCACTGGCAACACTGATCCAACATTAAATACCGAAAGTGCATCTGAAAGCCAAAACAGAAGTTCAACCACATGTACAAACATTGCGAGAATGACATCAACACCAGTGAAGGCAAATGTGTGTCTTCCTGCTGATGACAGCATCAACTTGTCTGTGGTGACATCAGAAACCAGTGAGACCTATCAGCCTAACATTTCCATGTTTTCTTCTGGAAGTGAGATGTTTCATCTGAGTTGGACTCAGATGAAATTGATGGTCCAGAGGAACAAAATTCTGGAGGCAATCTAGCGACTGAACAGAAAGTAATTGTGTTCAAAACACAACTATTTCTGCTTTTTTGAACTCATGGTGTGCACATTGTGTAAGTTACCAATGCTTTTCAAACATTCCTATGTAAGAGGGACCATGTTTGTGTGTGAGTTCTGCTGCACTAAGTCGCACACCTTTACGAGGAGATCAGCACCACTGATCAGAAAGATGAGTGTGGGAAATTTGCCATTTAGTTCCTCGGTGCTCTTTACGGGTAACACATACGCCCGTATTTCACAGTTCTTCAGATGCATTCATGTACCATTTCTATCCAAGACACAATATCTGCACATTCAAAAGCAGTACCTCTTTCCTATCATGAACTCCATGTGGGACACTCAAAGAAATAAAAATCTTCAACTGGTATCTGAAGTCAAGTCACACTCATCAGTGATGGCCACTGTGATTCCCCAGGCCATTGTGCAAATTACTGCACTTACAAAATAAGAGATATGGCCAGCAACCATATTATAGAATCACAGCTGGTACAGGTCAGCAAAGTACCAAACTCCAACTGTATGGTGAAGGAGGGGTTCCTATGGGCAATGACCAAGATAATGGATGCCAGTGTTAATATCTCCATCATTGCCACAGACAGACATCTGCAAATTTCTTCTGTGATGAGTAAGAATACCGTCTTTGCAAGAATATCACATCAATACGATGTCTGGCATGCTGCCAAGTCAATTGTGAAAAAATTTGTCACTAAAGGTAAGCAATGCCATTGTCAGGACCTCGTGCCATGGACCCAGTCAGTGATAAACCACTTCTGGTGGTCATCGTCCATCTTTAAAGGCAATGCAGCCCTGATGAGGGAGAAGTGGGTCTTCATTCTGGATCACACAACCAACAATCACAGCTGGATTGACTGCTTAGTATTTCATGCTTGTGAGCATGGCCCTCTAGATGAAGAGACACGACATGAAACCTGCTGGCTGGAGAAGGGATCATCAGCTTTTGATACCCTTAAGTCCATTGTGATGGACACCAAGCTGCTTAAGGACATCGGGAAGGTAACAGAGTTTTGCCACACTGGGAAATTGTAAATGTTCCACTCACTCCACTCACTCCTGAATAAATACTGCCCAAAAAGACAGCACTTCTCCTATGGTGAAATGGTAGAGAGAACACAGTTGGCAATCATTGACTACTCAGCCAACTGCAATCGACCCATCGCAACATGCAGTGCCGGTCCAAACAAAGGGCAGCTGAAGCATAACTTCCTCTTTTCAAAACACACAAAGCAGTGGATTACCAGACCTGTGTTCCAGAAGAAAACATGATTTTCTGGACACCATGCTTGACGATGTGATCCTATTCAAGAGTGATGACCTTGAAAATCTTCCTTCGATTGAGAAGCCTGACTTGCCCAACAACATAGCTTCCCTATCATGTCCAGAGAAGGAGGAACTGATCAACAGACATTACACGCGCTTCTCCAAACAGTAGAACATTATTGTCCATTATTGAAAAGCTCAAGCTCTGTTGAAATGTACTGAATAGACTTTCCATAAGGTTTGAAACAAACCACGTTAAAAGTTGCTCTCTTTCAATCTTGTTTCAGTTGATGCTAACTTAGAACAACAGTATTACTGCAGTGATTCATCTCGCAGTTTGCATGCTCCTCCATTGTTAAGGTTCTAGACAATGAATGGATAAGTCAGTGATGAATTACAGAGCTCTGTAGTATGCACCACAAGGATGTTACTGCTGATGTGTCAGTGGTTCCCTGGTGGTCCGGTTATTCAGTCATGCTGGACAGCTGTAGCATTTGAGTCTTTACAGTGTTATGGAAAGTACTTCCCTAATTTCAACTGATATGTATTTATTTATTTAATTATTTATTTATTAGAAAAGTCAGATTTACAACCTTTGAGTCAAAGGCATCTTGTCGCGGGGGGGTAGACAGAGTTACATAGTATGGTTACAACAGTGAGAACAGTACAGGTGCAGAACATTAAACATAAAGTACACATAGGTTACATAATACTGTTACTTACAATAGGTTACAGTCAGATACAAGGTACCCAAGGGTTACCTTGGGGGTACAGCCCTGGACATACTTAGATAATATCTGGAGAGGGTGGATATAGGGATGGGGAGTGGGGTGGAAGGGAGAGGGCGAGGACAGGCTGTCCCGAGGACATTGTCAAGTCAGGGAGGCCTGACAGGAGGATCCCACAGTGGGATTAATTAGGTGCATCTACAGCAATGAGCATCAAAGAGATGGTCTGGAGGGCGATTTGAAGTGACCACTTTGGCAAATGTCTGTGATGCAGGGTGGGAAGGACTTGAACCAAGCAGGGGCTCAGTAACGGAAAGACCTTTGGGCTAATGAGGTCTTGGTTCTGGGCACCAGAAAGGTGGCCTTGACAGAGTTACAGGTGGCAACAGATGAGAACGCATGCCGTAGGGAAGCAGAGACCCCCATAGGGGAGAGCCCTAGAAGAGATTTTTTGGCAAGTAGGCAGGTCTGGTAGTGCAGACACCCCTCAAAGGTGATCAGGTTGGCAGTGGAGTAAACCAGGCAAGCGTGAGTGTGGCTAGGGGCTCCAGTCAGGAGCCTGCAGACCTTATTGATTAAGAGCTGGATTTTAGTCAAGGCGCTATTGTCTGCTACAGCGTAAATGGACAAGCCATAGTCCACTAGCGAGAGGACAGAAGAGGTGATGGCCAGCTGGAGGGCATTTGGGGGAGGCAATCTCTATGACAGTATAGTAGGCCTATCTGAGAATTTATGGTGGAGGTTAGGGCATTGATGTGGGAGTGGAAGGTGAGAGCCGAGTCAAAAGTGATGCCTAGATATTCGTAAGAGGTCATTTGCTCCAGCGGATGCAGAGTGCTGGGGAGAATGAAGAGGGGGGCATTCTTGGCCTTGTTTTGGTGATGGGAGAAGAGCATTGACTTAGTCTTCTTTAGGTTAATGACAAGTCGGTGGTCAAGGAACCACTTTTCAGCTTGGTTGTAGGTGTACTGGAGGGATACCTGGAGAGAAGAGGGATCAGGGTGGAATGCAAAGAGAACCTCATCGACAGCGTAGAGGAGCATTTTTCCTGTGCAGGAGCTGTGGAGAGTGTTGAGGTAGAGGCTGAAAAGTACAGGGCCCAGAATGGAGCCCTGGGGTTCCCTGGAATGAATGGGCTGGGAATTGGACAGGGAGCTGTTTATCTTCACACACTGGGATCTAGCAGAGAGGTAGCTGGAGAACCAGGCAAGGGGTCCAGCAGAAAAGCTGAGTTGGTGGAGGGAGTCAAGCAGGAGGGGGTGACAAACAGTGTCAAAAGCCTTGGAGAGGTCTATGAGAACTGTGCCGGCAAGGTTGCCGGAGTCAAGAGCAGAGAGCAGGTATTGAGAGAACTCAGGAGAGCAGTAGTGGTACTGAGTCTTGGGCGGAAACCATGTTGTTCTGGGCACATTATGTCATAATTGGTCAAGTGCTGAGGGAGTTGAATAGACAGTATATTTTCTAGGGCTTTAGAGAGCGGGGGGAGGATAGAGATCAGCCAGTAGTTGTTAGGTGGGAACTGATCTCCACTCTTATGTATAGGGGTGATTTTGGCTGGTTTTCAAGCACTGGGAAACTGACTGAGGCATAGAGACCAATTTAGAAGGTCTGTAAGGGGGACTAGGATGATATCCAAGACCAGGCGGAGGATTCTGGAGTCTATGGGGTCACAGCTGGGGTTGTTGCTACCAAGGGCTTTTAGCAGGTGTGGCCTGGCTATGTGGGGGGACATAGTGTGCAGGTAGAAAGGAGGGAAATCCAAGGCAGGGGGAACAGAGGCAGAGATTGGGTCAAAAAAGTTGTTTGGGAAGACAGAACTTAAGTCTGAGAAGGTAGTATTGAGGCAATCAGCTATGTGAGTTGGGTCTGTAGTGATGGTACCATCGATGGAGAGCTGGGATGGTGGGGAAGAGTGGGTCTTCCCATTAAGCTCTTTCATGCTGTCCCAGAAAGTCTAAGTGGAACCCCAGGTGGCTGCAGGGGTGGTCTGATAGTGCTCTGCCTTGGCCCTTGATAAGCAGCCTCCTGTGCAAATTAACATGGATCATGGTTAGTCACTGCATTTACACCACATTCAGACAGCCTTTGACATGGGTGACTCTTGTGTCCACACCATGCCTGTGACTGACACCGTGTATCACAGAACCTGGCTTACACATTCAAACTTCACACAGGACATGCACCATAAGATCACTGATATCCTTTGCTGTACTAGTGTGTAAGGTATTCTTATACGTATTGTGAAGCCCTGTGTCACAGTTGATTAGGTGGTTTTGTACATGAATGAACAACATTGTTTAACTATAAAAAAAGAAAAAGGTCTGTCATTTCTGTCCCTTCTGTCACTACAACCTCAGCAGTATTCATAGAAGGGGTACTTTGCGCAACGGTATCCATAACACAAGTTTTGTTGCCTGAAGCACAGAGGTTGTGTAGTGCTGATGTGGCTGTGGTACCTACTTGTCCTCTGTGGCTGGAGTCTCTTCCCAAGTTGTGCAGTGACTGGTGCTGTGCTGTCATTCCCCATCCTGTCCACACCCTTTCCTAGCTCATGCTTGGTGTTTAGTTCTGCAGCTTATTAGCACATTGGTACGCCATGCCATCACCAAAGTGTGTTGTCGAAGTGTTGTGCATCAGATTGTCTCTGTATTTGGAACATCCCACAGTGTACCTACTATGGGCATCTGTGGAGGGCAACATGTGTAAAGAGATGTGTATCCTAAGAGTGCACATATTATCATCTCCTGGTAAGTGGGGTGACAGATCATGTATCAGAGCATAGGCACTCATGCATATGTGTCAGGTAGTGTGTATTTCAAAAACAGACACAAGAATAGTACCCCATATTTGACTTGCATGTTCTGAACCAGTACATGCAGAAGCAGAAGTTGCATACTGTATGTTCACCCTGAACCAGATTGTTGCATCTCAGGATCATGCAATGTAGTTTAGCTCCCTGGACTGTCACAAAGTGTTGTTTGACCTCACAGTCTGTCACATTACAGTTATCTTGAGGTCCATTCAGAGTGGATGCTGTGGCAGTACCAAGTCAAGGCCTTTCACCCCTCAGCCAAGTGTAGGGTTTTAGCAATGTAAATGCAGTGGTGAATGCCTTCCTGTGTCCGAAGGATGTTATGAATAATCTCCACCTGGTCAATATGTTTATGTCTGGGTTGTCCAAAGAGGCTGTGAAGATGTTGTGGGATATGGCCATATAAGCCTGTCAGTATGTTTTCCATTTGGTTAACATGGGCAAGTCCAACAGGACCCTCATGCAGGTGATCAAGTGCACCAGACAGGCAATCCCCTGTCTGACTCATTGCGAAGAATTTTGCGATAAACCTGCTCTCTTCTGCTGGGATGGCCTACACCTTAGCAGAAGGGGTAGCATCTTGTTGGGAAGGAGTATCTCTGCAGCTATTAATTATCATTTAAACTAGATTCTAGGGGGGAGAATTGGGCTACCCTCACATCTCTAGCAAGGGGAACAACTTTATACAACAATCAGAATACATGCAAAATATTATCATTAAATGCAAGATCTCTAAACTTAGTTAACTAACAGAACTAGAGGATAAATGCAGACTACATAATATCGATACTACAGCTGTTACAGAAATCTGGTGGGACTCAGCATCTGCATGGTCTAAAGAAATCCCTGGTTTTAAACTCTTTCAAAAGGACAGGGTAAATCATTCGGGGGAAGGGGTGGCCCTCTGTGTTAAAGAAGATATACCATACCATCTACAGTATGTACCCTTCATACAAATACTGAATGTATATGGGTTAATATCCAGTTTAAAGGTCAACCACAGTTAACTACAGGTACATGCTACAGGACCCCCTCAGTTGGCCATGATTACACATCTACCTTATCTAACGACACCATGATTACACATCTACCTTATCTAACGACATAGCACACTTGGTCAGCTTAAGCGATGTTATAATTTTAGGGGAATTTAACATGCCCAAAATAAATTGTAATACACTTACTGGCACCACCCAACATGAGAAATGCCTTGTATCCTCATTAATTGATTCAGACCTTAAACATTTAATACCACTACTAGAGGTAGTAATGTCTTGGACTTACTGATCACTAATATTGAAAATTAAATATCTAACTGTAGCATATGTGATCCATTAGGTAACAGTGATCATAGCTCAATTCTTTTTGAACTAACATGTAAACACCAACTCCCTATAAATCAATCCATATTTAAAAATTATGAACAAAGCAAATTATAAGGAAATTAACGGTTGCTTAAAAAAATCGATTGGAATAAAATTCTCACTCCACATTCTCTAGAGGATGCCTAGAATTATCTAAAATACTCTATTGTAGATCTTGAAAATTCATTTGCCTCAAAATAAGAAAGGGAAGATTCCAATTTGGCCACAGTCATACCCATTTTTATTTATTTATTTATTTGCTTTTCTTTACCAGGTAAGCACACTAGACAGCCAAGTGCCTATTTTCAGGTGTGACCCAGGAGGTTACAAGGTACAATACAATCACATCTGGCAGAGTCAAGGTAACATACAATAACATCGAGCATTGACAGATTAAATGATAGATAAATAACCTCATGAATACAGGCATGGGCATCAGTTACATTCAATAAAGAGTTCAGCCATAAACCTCGGGTGGGGAAGGGATAGATTGTTTCAAGAGGAGTGGGGAAAAAGGGAGCGAGACCAAGGGAAAAGTGGAATGGAATTTTCTAAGCAATCCCTCAATGAACAATTTGGGCAGGGAATGGATCCAATGCATGTTGATACAATTAACACAGCTAACAGTTTCAAGATCGTCAGTGGAGGAAGTGCATTCAATAAACAGGATTCTCTTTTAAAAAGGGATCCCAATCTAATACTGAATACTATCGCCCTATCAGTTTGATCTCAGTTATCTGCAAATGAATGGAGAAGATAGTGAAACCCCTATTAGAAAAAGAAATGAAAATCCTTGACATCTTAGATCTGTCCCAACATGGCTTCAAGCAAGGTTATTCATGCACCACTAACCTTATAGCATTTTGCATTCATATAAGTCAAGGTCTTAACTCTCATATCCCTATGGATATAATCTTGCTTGATTACAGTCGTGCCTTTGACAGGTTATCGCATGGAAAACTTATTGCCAAACTTCACTCACTTGTTTTTTTCTTCACACTTAGTGCACTGGATTAACAGCTAGTTATCGAATAGATCACAAGGAGTAAAAATCCATGGAATTCAATCAGATACTGGACTTGTGAGTAGTGGGGTTCCACAGGGATCAGTCCTCCGACCCACTCTCTTCAATCTATTTATCAGCAACATGCAGATAGGTCCCTGTAACATTTTATCAAAATTTCTCTGATGAAACTAAATTAGGGGGGAGAGTTGACAGTATTGAAAACAGGATTACTTTAGCAGAAGACCTACATGTTATTAAAGAATGGGCCCACACCAACGGTATGTCATTTAATATAGATAAATGAACTGTTTTACATTTTGGTATACGTAACCCCAAATTGACCTTCACTTTAGACAACATCCCCTTGAAATTCTCAGACAGTGAGAGAGACCTGGGCATAATTGTTAATGACAAACTCTCCTTTACAGAGCACTGCACAAAAATTGCCACACTTTCCAACAGAATCCTTGAACGCATAAGCTGCACCTTTATTTCAAGAATGGAGGAATGCCTAATACCCTTGTACAGGACACACTTTAGACCATACTCAGATTATTGTTCTCCAGTTTGGAGCCCCTACCTGATTAAGGACATTCAGAGGATAGAGCGTATACAGAAACGAGCAACCAGGATGGTCCCGTATCTATCAACAAAAATCTACACCGAGAGGCTCCATGCTACTGGCCTCCATTGTCTGCAGCAAAGGAGATGCAGAGGGGATCTTTTGTTCCCTTTTAAAATACTAGGTTCACCCACCCTGTTACATCAGTGTGGACTAACATATTCAAAGTGAAAAATAGTGTCCAGATTACTCAATAAGAAACTTGAAGTTAGTAAGGCAATAACTAATAAAAGATTAAACTTCTTCACAATTAGCGCACCCCAAGTTTGGAATCAGCTCCCACAAGAACTGATAGATCTACAAACTTTCAGTGCCTTTAAAAAGGCTTGGATAGCTGGCTAACTGTTAATTGCATTTGGGAATAATGTTCCACATCATAGTAGGGGACAATCTCGATGGGCTTTGACCTTCTTTTGTCCTACTTTACCAAGTAACCAGGTAACCAAGTACATTGGGATCAAACTATACACCCTGTGGTATCAAGGAGCACCACGGAGTGCCTATTGGCTGACAGGGCATTGTAACTTACAGCCTTTGCATGATCATTGTAGGTTGTGTGCTTGCACCCTTTCAAGACTTTTGTGTCTGCTGGGGTACATGGGATCTTCTACCAGCGTGATCTGTATGGTCCACTGGAGGATGTGCCATCTGCTGTTCCAGTTGGTCCTTCATTGATTACAATACATAGGTCACCTGGATCTGGTCATGGTGACTCAGTAGATTATGGATTCCATCCAGTGGTAGCTGTCCCCACAAAATGTGGAGTACAGAATTCAGTGTGTTCATCACAAAGTGTCTCTCATGCCCATGATTAATGGGTTTGTGGTATGGTGGGTGGAACACTTATGAGACCACAGAGGTCATGGTCTCCATTCACCACTGGAGTGATTTCCCATCACCACATCAACCTGCTCGAGTTCCATGCAGTTGGTCTTGATTTCAAAGAATTGTGTGCATTGATTGTAGTCATGTACTTCATGTCCTGATGAACAAGACAACCACCATATCTTACCCGACCACACATGGCCAGGCACACTGCTTTAGCTTATGTCATGAGGTTATTTGCATTAGTACACTTGACCATTCCCTGGGATGAAATCACCTGTCTATACTTCTGTGATGACTAAATGACTTGGTAGACACTGTATAACCTGCTGGACAGAATGTCATAGGAGTGGTGCCTGCATCAGGAGGTGCTACACAACATGATTTTCCAGTAAGGCAACCGTCTGCTGGATAGGTCTGCCTTGTAGGAGAAGTGAGACTGGTGGTTGTCCTGTGCCATTACCCCTCCCCCCCAAACACAGTCCTGGACACTGTTAGGTGATGCCTCTTCGAGGCCCTATACCTTGTGCCTCCTGCACATCTTCTGTCCCTTCCCCTTGATCCACAAGTTCATGTTGAATGCCTGGAAGGACAAGCTTGTGGTGATTTTTTTTTCCAATTGTTTAACCCACAGTAACACAGTAAGCTGAAGCTTGTTTACAGGTGT
This sequence comes from Neoceratodus forsteri, assembly GCA_016271365.2. Taxonomy (NCBI): domain Eukaryota; kingdom Metazoa; phylum Chordata; order Ceratodontiformes; family Ceratodontidae; genus Neoceratodus; species Neoceratodus forsteri. The sequence continues at coordinate 1,380,813,906 of CM028130.1, forward strand.
GACATGGGAGCACAGGAAAGTTAAGTGACTTGCTCATGATCACACAGTATGCAACTGTGGGCTGTGGGATTCAAACCCAGGTCTCCAGATTTGCAACTCAGAGCCTTAAACCCCAGTGCTATACTGCCTTCCATAATATAAATGGAGCAGATTACCATGGGCAAATCTAGTTGTATCATCTCCTCAGGCTTCAGTTGAAACTGTGTCTCTGCCAACATATGCTGAACAGACAACAGGGGAAGATCACGCAACTGGACCTTCACTGCCTTGTGCCTCTCAGCCTGGTTCATGAGTGGCTACAGTTCCAGGTCATGGTCCTTTTGGAATATGTTGTCTTTGCTGTGCTGGTGTTTCATACAGAATTGACTTGTATAAAAAAATGTGCATTTAACAGTAACAGATTCTATAATGGGTGACTGGGTAATGAAGTTGTTACCCATACCTGACAGATGGTGGCATGCTTTTTCAAATGGCAGGATCACATCTTCACTTTGTTTAGTGCGAACATCACTGTCTTGACAACAGATGGTACTGTGTGTAGTTGACATCGAATAGGTGTTAGAGCCAATTCACAGATGTTAAGTTTGTCATGGAAGACTACATTCTGGGTGGGTGATCACTGAGCTGTTGTCACCATTGGTGATTTCCCTTATCTGGTGTTCCAGGGTGGCAGGGTCATCCTTTGACCCATCAGAATTTCCTGCTTAAGGTCATATCCATGTTTCGTCAGAACCAGGTGATTAACTTGATGGTATACCTTACTTGGTGTCATGCCTTGGAGGTGGATGGTAGGCCCTTTCAGCACATGTAAAATATTGGCAGAAATGGAGTAGTAGGCCCCTCCATTATGCCACATTGTCCATGTCTGATACAACATCCTGTACATTACTTGCTCACAGTAGTCCCTACATCCACCCTTATCTTTTTTTCAGCTGCACACTGTATTACCAACTGCATGTGTGAGGGCAGGCTGGTCCAGGTGTCCACCACCCCTTTTCTGTAAATAAATATTTCCTCAAATCATTCTTACCCCCCCAACCACCGATTCAACTTTTATATCATGTCTACTGTACTGGTGCTCCTCCTCATTTGAAACACTGTTCCACCTTCACTTGGTGCACCAAAACGAGGTACTTATATCTCTCAGTCCTGTCACGTCTCACTGTCCTCAGTTCCAGGGAGTACTTGCAGATCAGTCCCACTCTTTCCTCATATGGATTGTTCTGGAAACCATTTGCTATTGTACAAACCCTCACATGCACTGCCTCCCACCTGTGTATGGCCTTGCAGAGTTGTAGCATCAACAAGTGAACACAGTATTCCAGGTTGGGTGTTAACAGTGAATAATACTGAGGCAACACCACATCCCTTTTCCTGCCAGATATCTTATGCATTCCAGTGTCCAGTTTGCCTTGCATATTGCACTGTATACTGCCTTGCCACCATGAGATCATCAGATATGATCACCTCTAGGTGCTTGTGTGGCTTTGTAATCTTTAGTCCCCAAGCATCACAATTAGGCACCATCTCAGGGTTACCACTCACCAGGTGCATGACTGTACAATTTTAGGCAGTGAAACCCAGCTGCCACTCCTTTGATCACTTCTTTGTTCAGGCAGGACCCTTTGCATTGTCTACACCCCATCTGGGTTATCTACCTGGTTGCGTATTTTTTGTCATCATCAGTAGAGAGATAAAGCTACCATTCACATTCATCAACAATGTCAGTTCCCAAGACATTGAGGAACACAGGGCCCAGTACCATTCCCTTGTTAACTGCAGTAGTCACTTTTCTGTCCTCTGACTGGTCACTGTCTACCAGCATACCACTTTCTCAACCACCCCATCCTGCTTATATTCTTTATTCCTGTCCTGTGTGTTACAGTGCCAAAACACTTACTGAACATCAGATATGGAAAATGAAATTCAATTCAACTGTTATTAATTATTTTATTTTAAGGTATGTTATCCTGGTCTACCCATGCCTGGGTTGATCTACAGCCATCACTGCATACCCATGCCCAGGCTCATCATCCTGGGAGGGGATGCAGTGCAGGTGCACCCTCCAAAAGGTCAATGGTACCTTGCCCTGGCATCTCCCCACACCCCTGGGTGGGGCCAAGAGACCGGATCCCCATGCAGAGGACACAGTAGGCAGTGAAGGAAGCAGACCAGAGTTAATCACTTTGGGCCATCATTTGGTATGCTGTATCAGTGGCAGTAAAGTGCCATGACAAACACCAGCAGCACAGTCCTACAGTGATATGGTGCTGGCACTTCACCTCATCCAGCCTCCAGTATGGCTCCGTAGCATGCCTTTGACAGAATCCACCACCCACTCCCAAGAAGGAGAACAGTCCATAGGGCGATCAATCCTTCACCCCCAGGCAGCCATCCGATATCTGAAGTATGTACCTGCACCTGTGTCATCAGCGTGGCACACAGACAGCGTGAGTCTGCAGCAGTGGGCCTGATGTCACTTCTTTTTATGTCTGGAACCAGCAATGATGTCTCAAAGTGCATTAACCTGACGAGGCTGTATGACTTGCATTGTCTTTTTGTTTTGTCCTGGGTACAGTCATATGACAAGGTACCCCTCTGCACACAAGCTACTGTACCAACAGGCCTTTCACAGTGCTGTCATTCATCCCTGTGATACTGCCAATAAAGGGAAAATGCAGCAGATACGAAAGGTGCGCATTCACCAGTGTCATCAACTGTCATGCTCCTTATCGTTCACTGGTGCAATGTGGAGGCCGGTGTTAACCGAACCTCAGGACAATGTCTGTGAAGGAAACATGACCAGTGACTATAAAATATATTGATAGTCAACAACTCGGCTGGTGTTAGGGAAGCCCTCAAGTGAGTGGTCAGTTAACAGCAGTGGATGAGAGTCAGGAATGCCTGTATCTTATGGTACTTGTTATACATGATTCAGTTCACCGTGATTACTTGACTTTGTATGAACATTTTAATGATTGTTGTTCACATGTTTTCATGACAGCCAATGATTTTCTTTGCCAAAATAACATCAGTGATTTGTCATATAACACAATCCTGTTAGGTCAATGATAACATCACAAGACAGTGATGAACGCTTGACAGTAACAAGGTATTTGCAATGATTTTTGTTCATTATAACAGTTTGAATAAATATTAACTCTGAACATGAACATAAAGGCAATCAATGATTACGTGTTCTGTGGTCAATTCACAGCATTACACAAAATGGTGGGGTGGTTAGGCGAAAGGTGTTGTGCACGTGTTATCTGAACAAGTGTTATCCTTCCAAGGCAAAGGAAGTGGCCACCTCTGATAAGCATCACCAATAAACAGAATCACAGAAAGATAACACCTCCACAGCACGGTGTTAATACTTTGCAGTGGCATATGCTATAAAGCCAAAACAAAAGGAAGGCAGCTGACAATGACCAATACACAAAGCTAGCACTGCAGGTTTCTGTTAGGAGATGGTCTGAAACAGATTGTGCTATGGGAGGTACTAAATTGTGAATAAGTTTAAGTGCTTCAGAAAGTCACATAATGCAATATGGTAGCACATGTAATGCACTGGGTCAATTTTTGAAGTATCAACAGTTAACAAGCAAACATACTTATAAGCACTATAGTGTAAGGTACTATAATGTACACAATAATTATGTAAAAGTCCAAGCTGTGGGCATTCATCATGAAAGTATGACCATGTCAGGATATTAATTCAGCACATTCAAGAAGGATAGTGACCATGCATCGTCATCATCCTCGTCTGCTTTGTGGAACCCACGATACTGTCCACTTGCCTCAGGCCACTTGGCACAGATTGCAGCCACTGCACAAGATGGTATTATTCACCGGACCTTCCTCTCAAGTATATCATGCACCCCAGTGGTGTACTGAACGTAGGCTGCAAGGCGTATGAACCTGTGGGTAAAGAGAGAATGTGAGTTCACAATCAATACATTACCGACTATTGTTGTGCCACATGAACAAGGTAATGTTTATTGGCAACATCACTGAAATTGTGGATCATGATTAAAATAAATGTAAGCAACAGACAAAGGTGTTACGGTAAGAAGACAGATGAAATTCAACACAAAGAAGAGTATAGATGAAGAACAGCTGGTATGGGATAGGTTGAGGGGAAAGACAGCTGCATTAGGAACAGAATAATTATGTACTGATTTATTTATGTATTATACTTTGATGACAGGGCACATGCTCTGATCCGAGGGACCTTTACAAGGCATAACCCATTCAGAAGTACAAGGTTGCTATGGTTGGTGAAGAACAGTGTGGTCTCCACTGCAAGCCCAAAATAACAGAAATGGTGATAAGTTCAAGGGAGCAATGGGAAGATGTTGAGATGCAAAACAAGAGTACCAGGTGGAAAACGTGACAAAATGCAGAGAAGTGACTGCAACACTGTGGGCACCACAGGTGTCGACAGACATGTGGCTTGCCTGTGGGGATCAAGAAAGGTGTGAAAGCTAGCTCCATGGTGCTGAGAGAAGGAGTTCACTCAAAACGCTGGTGACCCGAGTTTGCACCCTGAGCCTGGGTGCCAGGAGCGGACACAGGCAGGTAGGGGGTTGCATAAGCATCCATTGAAGGCTTTCCTCCCAGGGAGGGTTTTCCATCTGGGGCAAAACGGGTGGATTGCTGGTGTGCTTGTGGGATGTGCTTTCTCCACACTAACCCACCTCAGAATGGCATGCACTCATGCAAGGTTAAGAACTGCAGTGGGTGGGGCACAGAAAAAACAGTAAATGCCCCCATGAGCAGCTGGATGATGAGCACCTGGCTCCTGCCTCCCAAAGACACGGAGTGAGCCCAGATCCAGTCCTGAAGCTCCTGAGGTGAGCAGTTGGATGTCAAGGCCATTGGACCCCATGGAAGAGAGGAAGCCTCAAGGCACAGGGATATGTCAGGCTACTCAGATAGGCTGCGGTTGCACCTGGTGGTGGTGGCAGTGGTTGGAGGGTGTCAGGAAAGGCAGTGGTACTCCAAAGGAGTGGCTGGTGGGGGGGAGGGGGAGGTGCATAAAAACAAAAAGGTATGAAGTATTTGTTGAAGTACACAATGGAGAAGCAAAAGGATACGGATCACATGGGGATGATAAAAAATATGATTGGGTTGGTGGAAAAGAGGAAAGAACAGGAACATGGAGGCAACAAGTACAACTTTTCAGCATTGACCATGGAGAGACACAGGAGCATAAGTAAGTGGAAAGGTCTTTTGAGGAAAGTGGGCAGGAGAGGATGGATGGAATAATCAGAGGGAGAATGTTGCAGGGCATTAATCACATGCCTATGGAAAAGGCACCTGTTTGCTAGGAAATTCATCAGACAGTAATGTTAGAGTTGTCACTACTCCAACATGGCAATTGACAAAACTGTGCAATACCTCTGCGAAAAGGGAAGCATACAAATGTATCATGGTGTGCTGCATGTGTTGGGAGTCCTTGACAGTGATCACAAAGTGAAACCAGTGAACTACATTGCAGTAAGCATAACCACAATTGTGGGAGAGGAACACTCGACTATTGACAATGAAATGGTTGTCATATTTCATGTGAAGAATAATGTCCTGTATGGCAAACACCATGTGTTGTGCCCAGTATATCCCGCCACATAACCCTGTTAGCGCTTTCAATTGGTTGACGCAGGCACAAGACCATGGTAATGCACTGGATGTCCAATACATGGAATTCAGGAAAGGCCTTTAAATTATCACTGCAAAGTAAGCAACCTGTGACCATTGAGGCAACTGTTAAGATGATTCAGGAGATGATTGCAGGAAGCACACAACAAGGTAGTTCCAGTGTGGTGTGGTGGGGGGGAGGTTTGGTGTTAGGTATCTGATCAAAGGGTGTTACAAATACTGGCACCGCATGTGTGTGTGCTGGGAACAGTTATTTTTAATATTTTAATTGAAAACATAACAGAAGGGATAAAAAGGTTAGATCAGTCTCATGAGCTATGAAAGAAAACTGCATGAGAAGGGTGTCAGAGGGAAGGGCAGTATAGTAGTACAAGCGAATTTGGCAAAAGTAGCGTAATGCTGTAAGACATGGCAACTCAAATTCAATGCCAAGAAAAGCAAAGACATACCATGGTGGTACATGAACAGTGGAAGCGCAGTTATCACACTGAATGCAGGAGATGAACGTGGGAGAAGTACTGACAGGGGAAATGAAGCACTAAGCACAGTGTAGTAAGTCAGTGGCAAAAGAGAAAATAAAGCTTTGCTGCATCTGAAGGTGAGTTATGTGGAGGAGAGGTGATATCATGGTCCCCCCCGAAACCCTCCAGTTTCAGATCATCACCCCTGTTTCCTGTTGCCATCCAGCCATACCTTCATAGGTATATGTGGGCCAAAAAAAACATTGGAGTTTGGCCATTCGCTGAATACTTTCTCCCTCCCCCCACCCATATAATATTCCTTCTGTCACCTTGGCAGTCGCTATTGTTAGTCATCTGGCACCTACAATCCCTCAACTGTGTTGGCCTTCACCAACTCCTCTGGCAAACTATTGGACAGTGACACCACTCTGTGAGTGAAGTTATGGCCTGTGATTTTGCCCTGAAAGGTACCCCCCATACCATCATTCCATGGCCACTACTTCTTCCTGCTACCTTCCCTGACAAGAAGTTCTGACATATTAATTAATCCACAGAAACATAAAAATGTGATGGCAGAAAAGGACCGCCAGGCCAACCTAGTCTGCCCACTTGACTAGTTATCTGCTAGGACATGCCTCCCCCAACCCCACCACTCCCTTCACCCTCAATAGCACCTTGTGTCTGCCCCATGCTCTTTCAAACCCTTCCACTGTTGTTTCTCCAACCAACTCCTCAGGGAGCCTATTGCAGTTATCCACCACCCCTATTTGGAATAGTACTTCCTAATGTTCTCCTTAAACTGTTCCTCCACAATCTGCTACCCATTTCCCCATGTCCTTTGATTTTCTTTCATCTGAAAGATGCTTTTCAGTGGCACTTGGTTTATACATTCTAGGTACTTGAAGGTCTCAATTATATCCCCCTTTCTCTCCTCTGCTCCAGTGAGTACATATTCAATTCTCTCAGCCTTTCCTCATAGGATAAGTGGCTAAACCCCTTTGCCATCTTTGTTGCCCTCCTCTGAACTCTCTCCAGCCTCCCTACATCCTTTCTGATATATGGCCTCCAGAACTGGATGCCATATTCCAGATGTGGCCTAACCAGATGGGTGTATAAGGGTACTATGACCTCCTTCGTCCTATTAGTAATCCCGCTCCCTACTTCTGTTGCCTCTAACCACTGCTGTCTCACAGTGCTTTACTGCCTTCTGGTCTCCCGATATAGTTATGCCTAGGTCATTTTCCTGTTCTGTTACTGCCAGGTCTCGGCCCCACCCTCCATACAGTATCCCGCACTCCTTGTTTTTGTTATCAAGATGCATGATCTTACACTTGTCGATGTTAAATGAAAGCTGCCACTCTTTTGACCATGCTCCCAGCCTCCTTAGATCCCTCCACATTGTTTCCATCCCTTCCTGAGTGTCCACCCTATTGCAGAACTTAATATCATCTGCAAACAGACACACACACCCTTCAAGGCCCTCCGCAATGTCCTGTATGAATAGTTTGAATAGTAGTGGCCCCAATACCGATCCCTGAGGGACCCCGCTGGTGATCGTGCCCTCCCTTGATGTAGTACATTCTCCCGTGACAGATTGTCATCCTACCATGTGTACCCCCTTCGTCCAATGCATTGAAATCCTTTCTCCTCGAACAATCCTATTACCACAATCACGAGGCATTCGTTGATTTCCTTGAATTTATTTTACTGTATCATTCACAAGGGACTGGCAAAACATCTGGAAAAGCAAGCAGCGTGTTACAGGAATCTCAGCGGAAGTTCCTTGTGCCTCCTCTTCACCACCTCCAGGTTCCCGACTGCCAGGACCTGTCTCACATTTCTCACAAAATGAATGATGAGGTGTGTCTTCCACAACCAAATGCCCCCCATTCATGATTATCTGCATTTCCTACTTGCCCACATCCATGGTTCAAAGAACCACAACCCATGCCTGAATGTAGGACCGGTGTTCAATGTCATAGGTTTTTACACCAACATAAGTAACACAAGTCTATTTACTTGCACAATAGTTCCGCTCCTTACCACCTCACCCTACACTGAACTTCCTACCTGTGTTCCCTTGTTACCCCATTTCAACTTGTATTCTCACCGTAACCTTCATAAAAATTGCAGTACAAACTCCCATTAACCCCCCCACCAACAGTCATCCTACCTTCCTTGCCTTCCCTTCCCTTTTCACTTGAGATACCTTGCTTGCCTCTTGCCTCCTGCCTTCCACCCTTATTCAGCCCTAATTCATTCTCAACCCTTTCCTCCCCTTCTTTACATTCTTGTTCCTGCAGCATTTTCTAATTCCCTTCCTTGTTCATCTCACACACTAGGCTCCCCTCCGTGTCATATTGACCTTTTCTTACAACCCACCAATGGTGCACCCTCCACTTTGTCCACCTAAGTAACCCTCCATCTATCACTGTCCTCCCTTCGGAAAAAACAAAATTTCCTGGACCATACTTCCTATTACCCATGATCCAATCACAATCAGAGCACCGATTCTGTCAAGAGGTAAGTACCTTTTGGACACCGTAATATCAACCACAGAGTGTGTAACTTGCCCAAGCAACTTGAATTTGTCAGGCACCACTTTGGCTAAACTTCACTTCTTGCCATTCATCACTGTTCACACTGCCCAGCATAGGACGCTTTCGTAAATAGGTCCCACTGCTGTGGTTCTTTGCTCAAGGACAACAGGCATTCTAGTCCCTCCTTGTTTCAACCACTCTGGCTCCAGCAACCACCTGTTGCCACCATAATTACATTTTTTACCTCCTCATACTTTGTCCTTCAACTTCCTTTCATTTTCCAACTTGGAAGAATTTTGCCCGCTTCATATTTCATCAGTTTGTTGCATATCAGCTGAAAAGACACCATCCACAGTGTTTCAATGAACACCAATGCCCAACACCAACTGAACACCACTATTCTGCCACCTGACTGCTATCCCCACAACAATTTTCATCATCCAGAAAGACACTTGCCACTGCACTGTAAAGTATCATGAGTAGTTCATTATGACACTCACCTTATTGCCTCTCTCCCCTTCCCACCCCCACCCTATGCTCTACATGATGTCATTGGCTATCACTGCAGCTGTTCTGCTTGTTTTTCACACCTTTGGTCATCAAAACAAGTCATAGGCACCGTAATCATTGCTTGTCTCCCCCCCCCACCCTCCTGTCTCTATCCACAGGATTCCACTTGCTGAGGTGCATTATTTTATACTTCATTGCATTGAACCACAAGTGACGTTCAGTCAGCAACAGGATGTATCGTTGTCAATAAACTTAGGCATACATTGCCTTCATCACAGACTCATGGCCAGAAGCACCACACCTCACATCGGGAACACGTGTAAGTGAGGTACAATTTAAATGAACCACATAGAAAGGAGGCCATCAAATGTCAGTGGTGAATGACAATTGGGGTACACACATATAGTAACATACATAAATGTAGGTACCTATTTGGTGCAGGATCAGGTGGGTGAGGATGCCTATAGCAGCCACAGATGGACATGAGTGCTAAACATACAACAAAGGGATCCAGGCAACCCAAATGAAAGTGTGGATGCTGTGAGATACAAGTGATGCCATCTAACTTTTCCCCATGTTGATGGGAACCATCCTGGCAGCATAGTGATTCCCAAACAGTGGGCATTAGAATACAGTGGCCACATGTACACCACACAAAATGTGTGAGACAATTCACCATGAAATTATCACTGTCATCATTATCAGAGGTTGAGACATCAGCAGTGCTTCCTGTATTCTCTGACATGTCCCTTGCTCTCCTGGGCTCAAACTTGTAAGGCTGAATACCTGAGGTCACACTCAGTTTCAGCATTTCATGCAGAACATCTGAAGCGTCACTGTCACTTCCACTATCTGTATCACAATCACTGTCAGATAGTGACTCATTCAATGTGGCACTTAGATTACTTGTGCCACCCATTGCCATGTTGTGCCCATTGCTATGATAATAGCTATTGTTCCAACAATTTATGGCCAGCAGTAGCCTGGGAAAAAGCATACAAGTGATTGTATATACAGGCACTGCAGGATCGCTCAGTAACAGGCAGAAGCCACACCAAACAGTCTCGAGATGTGCAGCACTTGTACGGGATGCACAGCAAGACTAAAATGACTCCACAACAAGATCAGATGGCATTGGAGAACAGGCACTTCAAGCAGTCTACAGCACTTTGACAGGCTGCTTCTTGTACATGCACTGCACCAGTTGGTACAGCACAGGAAGTAGTAAAATGAAATTCATGTGGAGGTACTCATGAATTAAACAATGCAAGAGTACCGTTCACATGAACGTGCCAGTAACAGAGCGAGAACCAATTGGGAGCAGACATCAGCAGTGGCATAGAGAACTTAGTGCTCATTACCATAGCAGTTGAGGTGATCACTGCTCCCACACTGAACATGATGCACCACTACCCAGGATGGATTTATGTAACTTGCAGAACAAGTAACAAGAGCACAAGAAAATGGACAGTGATCTATGGCATACTTTTCAGGTACTAAGTAAAATAATGCATTGTTTGGTGTTTTGGGCTGCTTTTCTTTAATAAGTACTGATCTTGAAATATGATCAGTCCATGTTGGGGGGCACGTTGTGTATTTATGTCCTTGTTTGTAGCCTTTCTGTTCTATTGTGTTCTATCAGAAATATTTGCTTCAAGCAAAAATACAATCTAGTTTATTATTTTTATTTATTGTGATTTTAGATTAATACCTTTGAGAACAAGCTTATTACATACTGCAGGTTCCACATCAGGTGTGATAAATATAGTGCAATGCATCACGAGTTTAAGCACTATAACAAACTTAGCTTATCAGGACAGAGAATGCAGAATACAAATTAATACAGAAGCATTGGACTTTGTTGATTCCACTGAGGTACCTAAACGTTTCTATCTCCCTCCTTTCCTCAAGGGTATACATATTAAGCTCCTTTAGTCTCTCCTCATATGGCTTCTCTTGCAGGCCGTGCACCATTTTAGTTGACCTCCTCTGAACTGCCTCCATCCTGTCTATGTCCTTGCGGAGATGGGGTCTCCAGAACTGGACACAGTACTCAGATGGGGTCTCACCAACTGTCTGTACAGGGGATAACAACTTCCTTTTTCTGCTGGTGATACCTCTCCTATACATCCCAGTATCCCCCCAGCCCTCCTACCACCTTCTCACATTGCTTGCCAATCTTAAGGTCATCTGATATGATTACCCCAGGTCCCTTTCCATTTTGTTTTGTTACTACCTCCCCTTGTGTAATCTTCCCTGGGTTTTTGTTTCCCAGGTGCATTACTTTGCACTTCTTCACATTGAATCCAAGCTGCCATACTTCTGACCATTCCTCCAACCTTGCCAAGTCCCTTCTCATCCTATCCATGCCTCCTTGTGTATCAACCCTGTTGCAGATCTTTGTGTCATCTGCAAAGAGGCATACTTTTCCTTCCAGTCCCTCTGCAATGTCACTTATAAAGACATTAAAAAGGACTGGACCTAGTACTGAACCCTGCAGTACCCCACTAGTAACCCCTCTTTCTTCAGAGTGGACTCCATTCACAATTACCTTGTGTGTCCTGTTGTTCAGCCAATGTTTTACCCAGGCTACCACCCTGGGACCCACTCCCAGGCTGGTTAATTTGACTACTAATCGTTTGTGTGGGACTGTGTCAAATGCCTTGCTAAAGTCTAGGTAGGCCATGTCCACAGCCCCTCCCTGGTCTACTACTTTGGTCACCCAGTCAAAGAAATCAATTAGATTCATCTGACATGACCTTCCCACTGTGAACCCATGCTGTCTTGGGTCCTGTGCCCCACCGGCCTCTAGGTACTCAACTATTCTTTCCTTCAGAAGTGATTCCATCACTTTCCCTACCACAGAGGTCAAACTGACAGGTCTGTAGTTTCCTGCCTCTGTCCTGGTCCCACTTTTGTGAAGGTGAATCGCATCCACCTTCTTCCAGTCCTCAGGTACCACACCATCCTCCCATGATTTGCTAACAAGGGTAGTCAGTGGTGTCACTAGTTCTCTGCTTAATTCTTTTAGAATTCTGGGGTGAATTCCATCTGGCCCCATTGCTTTGCCCACCTTCAGTTTTAGGAGTTCTTTCAGAACCCTTTCTTCTGTGAAAGGACTGGGATTGACCCCCCTCTCCAAAGTGCTTCTGTTAATTGGATTAGGCACCTCCCCCACTTCCTCTTTTGTGAATACTGAACAGAAGTATTCATTCAGTATCCCTGTTTTTTCACTGTCACTCTCTGCCCATCCACCATCCATTTTATTCAGCCTCACTATCCCTCCCTTTGTCTTTCTACTCTCCCTGATATACCTATAAAGTTTTATCCCCCTTCTTAACTGAGTTAGCTATCTTTTCCTCAGTTTGTGCCTTTGCTATTCTGATTACCCTCCCTGCTTCCATCTGCCTTAACTGGTACAGTTCTCTGTCCTGCTCCTTCTGTGTTTTCTTATACTTCCTAAATGCTATCTTTTTCTCCCTAACCTTCACCGCCACCTCTTTTGAGAAGCACAGTGGCTTTTTCTTTCATTTTGATTTGTTTATTTGCTTCACACAAAGGCTTGTTGCCTCTGTGATGGCAGTTTTGATATTTCCCCATTGTTGCTCCACCCCTCCTTCTAGCCTGTTTGCTAGTGCTTTTCTAAGGCACTCTCCCATCTTGCCAAAGTCAGCCCTCCTGAAGTCCAGAACCCTCATTTTGTATGTTTGACTCTGTAGCTGAGTTTATCTTGAACCACACTGTTTGGTGGTCACTTGTTCCCAAATGGCTACCCATTTCTAGATCTGAGATCCTCTCTCTGTCCCCATTTGAGAGTACGAGGTCTAAGATTGCTCCCTCATGAGTAGGTTCCAAAACTAGCTGTCTGAGGCATGCCACCTGAAGGGCATCAAGAATGGCCCTGCTTTTGGATGTGGCTGCTGCAAAGGTGCTCTAGTTAACATCTGGCATATTAAGGTCCCCCATCAACAGTATCTCCCCTTTCTCTGCCATCCTAAGTATGCCTTCCATCATATCTTTGTCCATTCCCTCCCCCTGACATGGGGGGTCTATATACAACCCCTGTGTGGATTGTGGTGCCATTTCCAGTCTCTAAGATGACCTACAGTGCCTCCTCTCCTCCCTGTTTACTCTTTTGTTTGGTTGCTTTTATCTCTTCCCTTACATAGAGAGCTACTCCCCCCTCTTCTGCCCTCCCTGTCTCTCCTGTAGGTTGTGTACCCTGGTATGTTAACATCCCAGTCATGGTTCTCTGTGTACCATGTTTCTGTGACTGCTACAATATCCAGACATCCCTCTTCCATCAAGGCCACAAGTTCAGGGAGCTTGTTGCCCAGACTATGGGCATTGGTACTCATAACTCTCCATTTCTTGATGGCCTTACCCCTTTTTGCCCCATCCCTATCCTTATTGCATTTGTCACTTTCTCCATCTACCACTGCGCTTCTCCCTATCGACATCTCTGTGTTGGTGTCTACTTCACTTAGTACCCTGATATTCTGGGGGGGCTAGGATTTCCCTGCTCCTTTCCAGTTCCTCCCCCCTTGGCTAGTTTAAATGCTTGTCAATGAAGTATTTAAACCTATCACCTAGGATCCTGGTTCCCCTCCTGGACAGATGCAGACCATCATGCAAGTATAGGCCTGCATCCCTCCAGGTGGACCCCAAGTCCCCAATGAAGACAAATCCCTGAGCTCTGCACCAGTTTTTCAACCACTGATTGAATCCCATGGTGTGGAGCACCCTAGCCTCACCAATGTCCTAGACAGGCAGCACCTCTGAGAAGGTTACCATGTGTGCTATTTGTCTAAGGCCCCTTCCCATCTCTACAAACTCTTCTTGCACTGCTCAGATCCCTTTCTTAGCCAGGTGATTTGTCCCTAGGTGGACAATGACATCCAGCTCCCTCCGCTGTGCAACTGCTCCTGTGATCCTGAGGATTCACTCCCTGTCCCTCCAAGCCATGGCACCAGGCAGGCACCTTACCTCCTTCTCCCCTTCCTCCCTTGGTTCTATCTTCCTAACAATGGAGTCCCCCACCAGGAGTTGTTTCCTTCCCCTATGGGGTCCCATGCTACGCTCCTGTGGGTCTTCTTTGTGGAGGTTCCCGGCATCCTTCTTGGTCTCCACTGTGGGTGCCTCCATAGAGGAACCACACTTTTCCAGAACAGCATAGAAATTGTGGAGAGGTACAACTGGAGGGATGCACCTCTGTTCCACCACCCTCAACCTCCCTGAGCCCACTGTGGTCCAACCACTCCTCTTTCTTGGCAACCTCTGAGGCAACGGCAGTGACCCTGGTGGTCCCTGGGTGGGAGAAGAGGTCCCACAAATCTTGGCCAACTCAGCCTGGAGATGAGCAACCTCCTCCCTCAGCTCAGAGAGGTTTCTGCAGATGGGACAACACTGCATCCTCCAGAACACCTCCCGGAAGACTGCTGCTCCACAGCCACTGCACTGCACCACTCCCAACATGTCTTTTTTCTGGCCCCCTAACTGTTATTTGGAATACTTACTATTTCCTCTGTTTGTTTATTTCTTTTTTCTCTCCCTACTTACTTACTGTCTCTGCACCCTTTTAGCTCCTGATCTTCCTGTTCTGAGACAAGACATTCCTATATTTCTCAGTAGTCTCCTTACTTGCTCAGAGTCAGACCTTCAGCAGCTGGGGGGATGGAAAGCTACTCTTGCCCTTCTAGGATGGTGAGTCTTTTGTGGCTCTGTGATCACTCACTTCCTGCTCCCAAACAGGAAGTTCCTGTTGTCAGTTAAATCCTGTGCCTATAAAAGTAGAATGGTTTAGGGCAGGGGGGTGGAGGGGAGGGAAGGACGGCAATATAGCCCCAGTAGAGAAATTTTAGTTATACCAGTAGCTCCTTCCTCCTAGTGTTCTGTCTGTTCTCTGGCAGAAGCTATCTAGGGCAGTGTTTATATCTGGTCTTAACCTGGCTCCTTCTAGGTAAGCCACTCCCCCTACTTTGCAAACCTTTCTACACTTAGTTAATTTCACAGATAACAATTCCCTTCTGACACCTGTGACATGCACCTAGATAAGTACACAGATAACACAGATAACAGATAATTTACTTCAACTACCTCTGACAAACACATTAACTCCTTTTTTTCTTTGTTTTTTACCATAAATTGAAAGTCCCAGTACAAGGGATCTAGTTCTTAGTCCCAGTAGAGAAGTTTTAATTATACCGGTAGCTCCTTCCTCCTGGTGTCCTGTCTGTTCTCTGGCAGAAGCTATCTAGGGCAGTGATTATATCTGGTCTTAACCTGGCTCCTTCTAGCTAAGCCACTCCCCCTACTTTGTAAACCTTTCTACACTTAGTTAATTTCACAGATAACAATTCCCTTCTGACACCTGTGACAAGCACCTAGATAAGTACACAAATAACACAGATAACAGATAACAATTTACTTCAACTACCTCTGACAAACACACTAACTCCTTTTTTTTGTTGTTTTTTTACCCTAAATTGAAGGTCCCAGTACAAGAGATCTAGTTCTTAGTCCCAGTAGAGAAGATTTAGTTATACCAGTAGCTCCTTCCTCCTGGTGTTCTGTCTGTTCTCTCCCAACTGCCTTAGCTGTGTTGTCTATGTGGTTAGCATATGTTAGGGAACTGTACTATCTTGTTTCCAGTGGAGTCCTACTTCTACACATTTTAGCAGCAGGGTGGACTGAAGCACTGTGTCATTACATGCCTTGCTCAAGATCACAGAGTAAGTAATCTGATATAGTGGGATTTAAATCTGTGATTTTATGGTTCCCAAGAGAGTAATCTTGCCAGTAGACCACATTGCCTAACACCTCAAAACATTTAGCTCTGCTCAACAACAGGTGAGCACAGGAAGAATGACACTGTGTGTGTGCAAGAGGGGGTGAGTGAGAGAGAGAGTGCAATTAAATATGTTTTTTAAAATGTATTCTCTTGTTTGTGCTACTAGTTTAAAATAGGTCACTGCATCTGCCATTATCACTGAGTCAGTTGACTTGTCACAACAATATCTGAAGGAGAGCAGAATGGGATGATTCCATTAAGGACAAACTACGATGTTACCTTTAGTTTTCCATGGCACCTGGTTGCATAGCCTTTGGCTATTTTATTTTTTACCTATGCTTTCCTCTCATTATAACTGTTTTACTTCTGGGAGCTTGTTTGGTTTATTATGCTAGTCACATGTTGTTTGTTCTTACACTACATGGTATATATGTGTTGCATTTGTTGTGTGCAAGGTAAACAAATATCCCCCACTTTAAGAAGTGGATTAAGAAAGGGAAATTCTTTCAAAAAAATTCAACTTCAGAAGTTGCAGGTAGGAGGTAATTCATATGTTTCCTATTTCATTCTGATCATCAGGATTGCTTTACACTTTTTCACATGGTATAATTCTTCATATCACATGCAGTGAAGCTTGTTTGCTGGAATAAATGGGGAAGTTAAATGAGCCAAACAGTTCTGACCTCATAGAGGTGGTGAACATTTAAAGGAACACAGTCAGTTTGTTACTAGTTCAGTTTCTTGTCATCTTTTGACCAGCTTGCCTCTGGGCACAGGTTTGGCACACCAAGTGTGCAGTGAAGAATGCCCTAAAAATATAACATTCTTCATAATTATTGCCTTTTTATCAGTTTTTGTACTCACATTCCCACTGAGAGGGCTGCACAGATTTAGCCACCCCCTGGAAATGGTTCCATGTGATAACAGCGACCGAATAATAGCGCTCACCATTTGGGTGAGTCTACATTGCCGAAAATAAATTTCAGCGAAGTAGACTTGGGGCACACAGAAAGATGGTGCTGGACACTTAAATTTTAATCTTTTATGTAGGGGACTTTGCCCCCCACACCATCCTACTAGAGGATTCTCAACTCCAGGGGGTGCATGTCATGGGGAGGTGCAAGACAAACAAAAAAACCCTGAGACCCAGCACATAAAATGAGTGCTCTGAGAACTGAACCCAGCACCCTTCTAACCCCAGCCTGCCACCAACCCACCACACCACATGGCCAGCTCAGCAGCCCACCACCACACTATGCCCCACAAACCTTCTCTCCCCTTCTGCCCATCGCATGGCATGGTCCCCCCATGTGCATGTGTACATAGTGACATCCTTTCTCTATAGCCACCGATCCCCTATCATGTCACCCTCCCTGCTGGTAGCCATGTGTAAATGCACCATGACTGAGTCACCCTTTTTGAAAGCACTCAGTCGTGGTCACTGAATACACTGGATACCCCTGGAACCCCCCCCACCGCAAACCTGTATCTGGTCACAACTCATGTATGAAGCATAAATATTTTTTGCAGGTGTATATAATGAAGTATATAATTCAGTAGTGAATTTGTTACTGAATAAATGTTTTGTGGTCTCTAAGTAAACTGAGGACTAAGAGTGCTACTGAATAAGTTTGGAAAGTGGAGTTGAGATCCTGCACTTATGCATCAGTGTGCACAAGGAAAGGCTGCTGTATTGATGCAATGTAATGTCAGGATATTCACAGCCTACTCTACACAACAAGTCTATATGTAAATCAACCTATTTCGTAAGCAGCAATAAGCAAGGTTTGGGGTGCAAATTTCAAGATAGGTGCTTGGACTAATATTTATAAGGGATATAGTGCATAAAGTTTGGGAAAGGTGTGGGGATATATTCTGGGAGGGGTGTAGGCAGGGTCCAAATTCTGAAAGACTGGCCCAGTGGCATAGGGGGCTGATGTATTGGATGCCTCACCTCCTGTCATGCCAGCAACCCAGGTTTGGAAATGGATGTGGATCACTCAGGAGATGGTCTGGGAAGGGAGGATTCAGCATCCCTAGAACAGCTCTCCTCCCTCAGGGAGGGGGGTGACAATGTCCCACATCTTGACTGCCAGCAAGAGGAATTTGGGAGGTAGCACAGTGAGACCATGCAGGGAAATGGATCCACCATGCAGGACACTAGGACATCTCCATGGAGGCAACACATGCACAGTATCCATTTCACTGGTACGTAGGATTTTGTGATAGTTAAACTATTTTTAAATAAGTTACTGGAAGTTAGTTAAATTTCTATAAAGGTCAGTACTCACCAGGGTGGTGAAGCAGTGGTTTAGTTGATTGTTTCTAACAGTCACCTGTGGTTGTGGACTACCCACCCCCCTTCCCCACACCCCACACCCCCCGGTGTGGCATTTCCTTTACAGTCAAAGTTCTGACATCACTTCCTCAACAGGTCTTGAGGCAGAACTGTCATATTCTTAATAACCCATCACAGTGCATAAAGGGTAAGTACACACCAACAAAAAAAAATAATTATATATATTACATATTATATATTATAAGGGCGAGAGACATGTGGGGAGTGGTGCAATGCACTGGCTGTGGGGCAGCAGTTTTCTGGGAGACATTCTGGAAACTGTGTTGCTGTCCTGCTTGCAGGCAACTGTCAGCTCTGAGGGAGGAGATTGCCCACCTCCAGGTTGAACTGGCAAGGACTAAGGAGGCCTCCCCCACCCAAAGAGCACCACTGCCACAACCACTGCCTCAGAGGTTGCCAAGTATGAAGAGCAGTTGGACCACAGTGGGTTCTGGGAGGGTACGGGTGGTGCAACAGAGGTGAAGCCCCCTAGTTGTACCTCTACACAAATCATACACCAGTCTGGCAAAGCAAGGTTCCTCTATGATGGCAACCTCAGTGAAGACCAAGAAGAATGCTGAGGACATCCACAAGGGAGACCCACAAAAGGGTGGTAAGGGACACCACAGGGGAAGGAAACAGCTTCTGATAGGGGACTCAATTGTTGGGGGGTAGAACTGGGGAAGGGAGAGGAGAGGGAAGTAAGGCACCTGCCTTGTGCCATGGCTTGGATGGACAAGAAGCAAATCCTCAGGATTGCAGAAGCAGCATCACAGGAGAGGAAACTAGATATCATTGTCCACCTTGGGACAAATGACCTAACTAGGCATGGAATCAGTGCAGTGCAGGATGAATTTGTGGAGCTGGGGAGGGGCCTCAGACAGGTAGCAAGCATGGTTACCTTCTCAGAGGTGCTGCCAGTCCATGGCAGGGGTGAGGCTAGGGTACTGCACACCATGCAGTTTAATGAATGGTTGCAAAACTGGTGCAGAGCACAGGGCTTTGGCTTCATTTGGGACTGGAGGTACACCTGTAGAGATGAAGGTCTATACTGGCACAATGGTCTGCATCTGTCCACGAAGGGAATCAAGCTCCAAAGTGACAGGTTTAAATGCTTCCTTGGCAAGCTTTTAAACTAGCCAAGGGGGGAGGTGCTGATAACAGGCAGGACATTTTAAGCCTCCCCCATAAAACATGGCAGGTAGTAAGGTAAACACCGAGGTACAGAGCTCAACAGAGGGCAGGGCAGGGGTAAATGGAAAAATAGAAAAGGGCAATAAGAGCAGGGATGGGGGAAAAAGGATAAAGCCAACATTAAATGGAGGGCAATGAGTACCAATGCCCATAGTCTGGGAAAGCAATGTGAGAAGTCAGTAAGGAAAGCCAGGGGGATACTGGGATGCATAAGAAGGGGCATCACAAGTAGAAAAAGGGAAGTGGTTATCCCTCTGTACAGACAATTGGTGAGACCCCATCTGGAATACTGTGTGCAGTTTTGGAGACTCCATCTTTGCAAGAACATAGACAGGATGGAAGCAGTCCAGAGGAGGGCAACTAAAATGGTGCAGGTTCTGCATCAGAAACCATATGAAGAGAGACTGAGAGAGCTTAATATGTATACCCTTGATGAAAGGAGGGACGGGGGACATGATAGAAACTTTCAAGTACCTCAAGAGAATCAACAAAGTCCAGCAGGGTAGCATGTTTCTGAAAAAGAGATGTGTAAGAACAAGGGGGCACAATTTAAAGATAGAGGGGGGACAGCTCAGGGGTAATGTGAGGACATTTTTTTTCATGGAGAGAGTGGTGGATGCATAGAACCGCCTTCCTGGGGAGGTTGTTGGGTCTAAAACAGTGAGGGAATTCAAACATGCATGGGACAGACATAAGGCAATTGTAGTGGGGGGTTGTAGGAAGTAGGCTGCTGGTTAATTAGAATCTGCAGCTTATCCAATAGGAAGGGAAATGGGCAGACTGGGTGGTCCAAGTGGTCCTTATCTGCCATCAAAGTCTATGTTTCTATGTTTCTGTGTTCCATGTTTCACACGTAGTAGGCTCTGGGGTGGATATGGTGGATAACCCCTGGCTGCAGGATGAAGCCTGACCTTCTACAGGCTCAACAGTGGTGACTGACTACCTTTCTGATGAAATAGCCCCTTACATTTGTATTATTTAGATATTTTATATATATATATACTGTATATATATATATATATTTATATATATATATATATATATATATATACACACACACACACACACACACACACACACACACACAGACATATACAGTATACATACATGGGCTGTGTTTCAAAATTAAGCCACTGGTCCTTTAAGCATCCTATGGAAAAAAAAACATGGGGGAAATATTTCTTTCAATGAAGTGCTGGGTCTACCCCTCTGACAGGTTTACATATCAAAGGACTGAAAGCCAGGAACTGGCTTAAATGCATCATTTAAAACTTTATTTGCATTTGAATGTTCAGACCTCACAACCAGGAGAATGGTTACATGGCATCTGGGGTCCTTTTGTACTGTAGGTTGTGGGTTTCCTGAGATCAAAGGTCAGGAATGTCTCTGACCGGAAACTGTTCAGCAGAGGGTCAACATGCTAAACTAAGCTTGTTAGACCACAGGGTTGGAGGGCCTAGTTGTCTGGTATTTTATACTCTGGAGAAACTAGGGTGGAGTGAGAGAGGCATCTCCAGGAAAAAGAGGTGAACTGGTGAAACATCCCAGCCTGAATAGCCAACCAATCAAAAGGGTAGGCTGGAATGACATCACTTGAGGTATTAAACATGAATACAGCTAGAAAACGGTGCTTATTGATATAATTTTGCCAATTGTTAGCTTTGGGTAGTTTTCCTGAAAAAAGAACTACTGATTAGTGAGGGGTACTTTACCTCACTGGAGATAGAGAGAAAAACTCTTGGGAAAGGAGCTTTTCTCTGAAAAAAACTGAATTTTGCTGAAGAAGAAAATTTGGAGACTGACTTATCATCTTGCTGAACTTTTTGAGAACTATTTTCAGAAAACCTGAAGAAGTTTTCTGGCAGATGGGACTTTTCATACCTTGGACTCCAAGTATCGATGAGGTAGAACATTTTATCATTCATAGTGTATAGGTTTATTGTTTAATTCCATATTTTATTAACATTGTTGTCTGCAACTCAAATACCCTAAATTGGGTAGAATATTTTAATGTGTTTTATTTCTTTAAATAAACTTTGTATGATTTTCTTATCAACTCTGCTTGGGTCTAACTTGTGTGGTTTCACATTTTAAGGGAGAAGGTTTTGTCAGACTGATGCCTCATTTTAGTGTGACTGCTCAACTACTAACTATTGAATTTTAGAGAAAAAGGCTCTTTTGGATAGGAGAGGAAGTTCTCCTTCTTGACATTCAAAGTCACAGGGTTCATCAAAGTGTGTGGGTCTTCTGGGAGTAGGGGATCTGGCTGTGCCTAGGGGTAAGCTTGGAACAACCTTCATAGGTTGTTCTCTGGCAGAGGATAGGTGGAGCAAGGTAAGCTGCAGAGAAGCTGTGTGATGGGGTGGGGGGTTATTGGTTTTATAGGGGTGGCTGTGCAGAAAAAAAGGCCACAAAAACTATGAATAAAAAATTCTTAATGAGAAGCAAGGTACAGCTTTTGAGGATGAGTGGCATACATTTTGAGAGAGCAGGGGACACAACTTTCAGGAAGGGTGTGGGATGCCAAAATCGGGGAAATGCAGTGGACAAATCATGGGAGTGGTGAAATATTTATTTTAAAACTGGTTACCAGGAGAGGCAGACTGAACAACAACTTGTTTCTAGGTATGTGGGTGTGTGGAGGGTGTTGCAGAGGGGAAGAAACATGAACAAGCAATGCAGGTAAACAATTCTGTATATAGAATAATGTATGGGCAATTATACACAACAAGACTGTAACTCTATTGAAGGGTTAAGATGACAGCATATGAACTTGGGAAGAGAAACTCAAATGTTCCATCATGTTATCTCTGTGCTGACATTGAAACACAGGCCAAATTGTATGTGGTTGCCCATATTTTATTTTTTGTATTGTATATGCCCCATCCCTGTCCTTATTGCATTGTTGTATTGTATATGGCTATTTTACAACAAAATGACTGAAACATCTCTCAAATAAAGAAAATTGCTGTTTCTTTGTTTATGAAAAAAATAAAATTGCCTCACCCAGCTGCTGACAACCCACCAATGCCCAGAGTTGTACCTCTTACCTTGTTAAAATTTATAAATTTGATTTCATTAATACAACAGTTCAGTGCTGGGAGACAGTCCTTAGTGATGAGGTACTTCCATTTCAGTAATGTTGAGTAACATCTAAAAGCACTTAATATGGGACCATCTTCACCTGACACTAAACTGTTCTTTGATGAAAATTAATTTTAGAGAGTTTGACCATCTTTCTGTCTGTCTGTCTATCTATATGTCTGTCTGTCTGTCTGTCTGTCTATCTATCTATCTATCTATCTATCTATCTATCTATCTATCTATCTATCTATCTATCTGTTTTAGAAGTTTTACCAGAAAAGACATATTGAGCTGGTAGGCAGTTTAAAACAGTAAATATTATGTGGGGAAAAATATATAGAGAACACTGCATGGGCAACTATGCACAACCAGTGTATTCTGCCACAGAGGGGCTCTGATTCCCTCTGACCTCGAGAGTGAAGCTCAAGTGGTCCATGGTAATCAGAACCCCGAGGTGGCAGAACATGCTGATTATGCATAAAGTTGCTCATCCTGTATTTTTTATAGTGTTTGGTATTATGAGAAATGTGTACATTGTGGCCGATATTCAAACTGCACCAGGCTGTGGTGTAAGCTTGGGCGCCTCAACTTAGCTGCACAGGGGTGTGGACTGGGTGATATTCAACAGAGCTGCACCATGGCACAGCATCATTGAATATCGCACCTTGGCCACCTGCAGTGTGCATGGTGCAGTGGCACTGCGGCAGCGCAAGTAGCCAGAGTGGAGTATGGGGATGCGCTAGTGCAAGTTCCATTGCACTATGCACAGCACCGTGATATTCAGCTTGACATTAAATGGGGCCATAATGTACAAGGTGCAAATGGAGACCATTGCATTTCATTATATCCCATTTGCATGCAGGTGCGCCAATCCCCGAAGACTTGTGCTTGGCGCCCTGCCAGGCAGCAGCCATCGGGGATAGGTGCCCCCTGCAGCCAGCAATGTGCTCCACAGCCCAATTATGGGCATTTGTATTAAAATTCAGAACTATGCCCAATATCCCTGGTGGTCCAGTGGACCGCTGACTTCCTGATCGCGGGCATTAGTTAAAAATCAGGACCATGTCCAATATCCCTGGTGGTCCAGTGGACTGCTGTCTGCCCGATCGCGGGCATTTGTATTAAAATGCAGAACTATGTCCAATATCCCTAGTGGTCCAGTGGAGTGCTGACTGCCCAATCATGGGCATTTGTATAAATAAATAAGAATTCCATCCAATATCCCTGGTGGTCCAGTGGACCGCTGTCTGCCCGATCGCTGGCATCTGTATAAATAAATAAGAATTCCGTCCAATGGATCACTGTCTGCCCGATCACGGGCATTTGTATAATAACAGATCAGCCCAATATCCCTGGTGGTCCAGTGGACTAGCCGATCGCTGATATTGTATGTGGTCATCCCACATTCCTGGTGGTCTAGCACACCCCTTCCCACCTGCCCACTGAGCCCACCACCCTGCCCCTGGTCAGCCGGGCGGGCGCAGCACCCCACACCTGCCGCCCGCTGCCTGCCGACCGACACCGCCGGTTATGTACGCCATTGGTCCACAACGTGAGCCAATGGTGTGCAGCTCAGACTGATACATACACATTCCAGATATGTTAATGATTCATTCCTATATCTGAATTGTAGACGGGTATGCTGCATGCCCATTGGCTCACGCCAGGACCAATGCATGATAGCCCTACCAATGTTGTCAGTCAGCGGGCGGCAGGTGGGTGGGTTGCCGCCCGCCGGGCTGACCCGGGGGGAGTGGGGCAGTGGGGCTCAGTGGGCAGGTGGGGAGGGGGGTACCACTAGACCACCAGGGATATTGGAATATTTTTTTTTTATACAGATGCCCGCGATCGGGCAAACTGTGGTCCACTGGACCACCAGGGATATTGGACATAGTTCTATATTTTTAACAAATGCCCGCAATCAGGCAGTCAGCAGTCCACTGGACCACCAGGGATATTGGACAGAATTCTGCTTTTTCTAACTAATGCCCGCGATCGGGCATGGGGGGTGCCGCCAGGTGCAGCGGGAGCCTAGGTGGCCACCCACAGGTGGCAGCTGCCGTGTTGCACCCTGCAATGCAGCAGCTCACCTGTGGGTGGCCATCCATTGTTTCTTTTTTGGGGGATCAACTTTGTGCTGGTGCAGGTAGGGGTTGTGCATGCATAGCTCTGCTCATCCCAGGCTGAATATCGGGCTGTGCAGGGTATGCATGGGCACGCCCCCCCCACCTGCGCCTGCATACAGTACTGATGCGGTCTGGCACATCAGGATTTGTGCCACACCGCTTCCCTTTGAATATCACTTGAATGCATCAGTGGGTTGCGAGAGGCGAACACTGTTGCGCCATGCGCAACCCTTTTGAATATCTGGGCCTGTGTACTTTTTTTTCTTTCACAATGAACCTGACTTGTCTAGTCTTTAGACATTCTGGAATGCTGTTCTACCACAGAAATGTACAATCACATTGTATGGCCTTTGAACTGTGGTACAACAGCATTTTAAAAAGGATGGATTTCTATATAGAACAATGCTCTACTATATACTATAGACCAGGAACTGTGCAAGAGATAGTACAGAATTTATAGTTTGGATAGAAGTGCAGTTGCACCATGACACAGGAACATTTACCAGAATCAGCACTAGTAGACAGTGCAATACTCCGTAGCTAAGCTGCAGTCAAGGAGGCAATCACAGGGGGCAAGATCACAGTACCGCACTAGCACAGTAATGGTGCTTTAGGGTTCTGTGACAATTGCAGAAGTGAGTGGTAAAGTCACAAAAAAGTGTTTTAAGAGACTATAGGGAGGAGGCAGAGCAAACAGGAGACACCTAGGGAATGTAAATGAGAAAGTAGCTTAAACTGCAAAGGATTTTACAGGAGCCCTGAGGAGAGAGCAAGAGTCGGAGTTACAAAGGCAATACATGGGACAAAAGGACGTGAGAGGAGGGAGCTAAGATAAAGTGGGAGTCAGCTAATCTAGAGTTTTCTAGATGAAAGAAGCACAAAGAAAGAGGTTCCTGACAGTGAGGGAGGGAAGAGAAAGGGAGGTGAAGAGGGAACAGTGGCGGGTATGAGGAGGACAGTCCAGGGCAAAATAATAGAAGGAGTGAAAAAGTGGGTCCAATGTGGCCAGGGTGGATGTAGAACTGACACACTTAAAAGTTACAACTTTGGGCACTATGGGATTAGTAAGCACCTTGGTGTGGGGAGAACAAAGAATTTTCAACTTTTTGACCTTTAAATTGTTTGCAATAAGCACACCACCACTGGAATATGCACAATAACTTGGAATATGTTCAACATATAGAATACTGTGTGGTTAAGCATGCACAACAGGGCTGAATTTTCATCAAGGTATTGAGATGAGAAATCTCAGACATGATCTCACTTGAGATAGGAACACTGCCATGTTTGTGCACAGGTGACCATACACTGTTTTTAATAGTGTATAGTGACTGTGGAAACATAAGATCTTCAAAGATTAGATATGCAGTTATTTTTCTCAAGGTAACTGTTGATACTACCCTGAAAGACTCTGAGTGTTCTAGACATGTAACTGGTTTCAGCAATTCATTTAATTTAAAAAAAATGAAATCTATCAGTAATGTATCAAGCTCTTCAGCAGACATTGAGGTAATATTGCTGAGCTTAATGGAAATAGGAGCACATTCCTGCTGCCCTGTTGAGTTTGGAGGAGGAGAAGGCTTTTGCCGATTATTGATGAATGTTTGGAAATCTGATTGTGCTACTGTTGCCGCACTTTGGATTAGAACTGTTTTAAAAAATGTTTAACTTTTAATTTGCTGTTTAATTAATTGAGTTATAAATTTTTATTGTATTTTTGTAAAGGCGCCCTGAACTTTGGAAGGGCACCTAATATAAATAAAGTTTGCTTTGCTTTGCTTTTCCAGGGTGTCCTGGAATTTTTTGTTGGGCACCCTGTCAGCCTTTGTCTTTCCTGAGACCTTTATCACATGGCTCTGGAATCTTTATGTTGAGCCACAGGCATATATCTGAATTATGACTCACACTCTCCATCTAATATTGCAACATGGAACTCATCAGGGATGCCCCCTCTCCCCCTTATTGTTTGCCCTTTATATTGAGCACATGGCTGAGGCCCTCGGAACAGTGCTAAAAATGGAAGGAGTACCCTGAGGGAGAAAAATATAGGGTTTCTTTATAAGTAAATGATATCCTTTTCACTTTCAGTCCTGACCATTCTATCCCAGCTGCCTAGTTCACACTATCCTCATTTTGAGCATTATCTGGGTTTTCACCCAATCTCCAAAAAACTGAGACATTAATGCTGAACTATTCCCTCACTGGACTTAAAGTAATCCCTTCCTCTTAATTTGTTGGACTTAAAGCAATCCCTTTCTCTTCATTTATGGGACACCAAATTCAAATATATGGGTGTTATTATACCCATGGACCTAGGTAACTTAGAATTACTTAATTACAATCCCTTGATGGTAGTCCTTATGAAGGATTTGACTAATGGGTAGTCTAGTCTAATGGTCCCTAGCTGGCCCCAATTCCTGTCCCATCAAGTACTGAAAATCCATAACCCTATTGATCTAGTGGACCCCCACCCCCCCATCATCTCAGGTACTGACCCACCACCTCGCTGCCCAACCTGCTTCCCAGCCGGCGACCAGCACAGACTATCTCTCACCACCACGGCTGGCCACCAACTCAGTTCTAAATGAGTGCATATTTTATACAGTATACACTCATTCAAAGTTCAGTTGGCAGTCAGCATTGGTGGTGAGAGGAGGGCTGTGCTGGTCACTGACTGGGGATTAGGTTGGGGTGGAGTGGGGTGGTGGGTCACTACTAGAGGGGGTGGGGGGTCAACTAGACCACCAGGCATATGGATTATAATTATTTCATGGGACAGGGATGGGTGACAGGCAGGGGCCACTAGACTACCAGGGAACTTTTAAAAAAAAGCAATACCAGCAGGGTGAGCTGCGATTGGGGTGGTGGTGGGACCAATACAGCACAATGGGATATTTCTTGGCATAAAGGGATGGCAATTGGACATCATGGGAGAGTTGAGAGACTAGACCATTAGAGAATATTTTCTGTAATACCAAGAGGGTGATGGGTGATTGGCGAGGGGGGGTGGGACCACTAGACTACTAGAGCATGTATTTTGACATAAGGGGACAGGATCGAACCTCAGAGGTACAGTGATTAGTGAATGGGTTAGGGGGGAGGAACCATTAGACTACCAGGGAACTCAACATTTTGTTTAAAAAAGGGAATGAAAATCTCCAAAAAAGAATCATTCTCCATGGTTCCTTTTTTGTAATTTGCATAAAAGAATCCTTATGTGTGAAAAAGGATTTTGGCATTTGAAGAAAATGCAATTCTGAGGAACTTACTTAAAAAGTAGTCAGATTCAGACACTACAGGCCCCGATTAGGTAAACACAACCATTGGTGTTTACAAAAGTCCAATATTTTTTTAGTTATTTCATTTAGTTTCCACCACTAACTGAAAACAAGATGGTGGCAGTATGAAAAAGGATTTCCCATTTGCGGCTCAGGATAACCTATTTGCGGCTCAGGATTACCCATTTGTAAAACAGAATCCTGATTTGAAGCACACATCTAACTTTTCCCATAGGAAATAATGGGAAACTTTGAAATTTTATAACTTTTGAACAGATTAATATTTTTTTAAAGAGCAACTGACACCTTCAAGAGAACTTCAACAAAACATAATATTTAGATAAAGTTCAGCTTGTATTTCACATTAGTTCTTTATTCCTCCTCCCCATTATTCATTCCTCCTCCCCAATATTCATTGCTGAGGTCATTTATATGAAAACAGGATTTTACTGCCAAAGATTTCATTTATTTCTATTGCTGTCTCCCTACCTGCGGTCATAATGTACTTCTTGTGACATCACAGTTACTCTCATGGCAACACATTGTGATGTCACAACAGAGTATTATGACTTGATGTAGGGAGTTAGCTATAGAGGCAGATTAACTTTAAAGTAACTGCAAGGGATAAATATCATGTATTCATGCACATTTTCTCAGTAATAAATAATGGGGAGGAAAAATCTAGAATATATATGGACTACAAGCAGAATTCTACCTGATTATTATGTTTTTCAAAGTTTTCTTTGAGGCACCAGTAACTCTTTGACAAACCTTCAAAAGGCACCATTGTGACCCAAGACCTATACACGCTAACATTTTTAGACCAAAATTCCACAAAGTTTTTGCACAATGCGGTGACAAAGAATTTGACAAAAAAAATGGTAATTAACATATTATTTGTCACTCTGTAGCTCTGTACCTGCACATCCGACCACTAAGAAACTCACCACATAAAGAGATCTTTGGTCCATGGTGGTGCATGCCACATTTCATGAGAACAGCATAAAGGGTTGTGAAGTTAGTAAAGTGCAAAATTTTAAGTTTAACATAGAAGTGAAGTGTTAACTCTAATATATATATATATAAATAGAGGATACATGATGGGCAGAAGTGTGATATGGGAAATATCTTCACTCCTGCAGAGTGAGCTCTGGATACTCATGAGTGCCGAAGGCATGAGTGAGACTATCCAGAGCTCACGATGCAGGAGTGAAGATATTTTCCATAGCACATGATCTGCATATCATGTGTTCTATTTATACAATAGGGGTACGACTCTCAGAAGTTTTGTTATGATTTTTTGTGTTCTGTTGCTGTTTCTGTTTGCTATTTCTGTGTATGAGATTTTCTGAATAGGCTGGCAGTGTTACAAACTCTGTGGGAAAAGCTGAGTGTGTTTTGCAATGCTAAGTTAACTTCAGACAGCAGTAAGAAAAAGACTGTTTTATGAAGCTGTGTGCTTTAGAATTCTGGCTGCAGTCAAGCTGAGAGCATCACAGTAATGGGCTGGGAGTGAGACAGAATGATGTTGAACAGGTGATGATATTTTGTCATGGTAATTGAGTTAGCTGCAGGCAGCAGTGAGAAACAAACTGTGTGCTTTATAATTCTGGCTACAGTCAAGCTGAGAGTATCAGAGCAATGGATTGGGAGTGAGACAGAGTATAGGAAACTCCTGAAAATGTTTTGCCATGGTAATTGAGGTGGCTGCAGGCAGCAGTGAGAAAGAAAAAGTTTTGTGAAGTTGTCTGCTTTAGAATTCTGGCTGCAGCCAAGCTGAGAGTATCACAGCTATGGGTTGGGAATGAGTCAGAATATAGGAAACACCTGAGAATGTTTTGCCATGGGAACTGAGTAGGCTTCAGGGAGCAGTGAAATATCACTCTCAGTGGTGATGTCACAAGTACATTTATATATCAAGATGTGATGTCACGACGTGAAATATCTCTTGTGGTGATGTCACCACAGTGAAGATACATGTTTTATCACACTCATTTATCCTTCACCCCATTGTGTGTATATATATATATATTCTATATACAGTGTATATATATATATATATACACTGTGTATATATATATATATATATACACACACATACCATTACAGAAATATAAGCGTGCTGCTTACATGCACAATGCATGCCACATGCTTAATTGTGCAATGTTTGCGTGCAGTTAGCATATATAAAGAGAACCTTAGTGAACCAGATCTAACAAGCATTTGTCAATGCTGAAAGTTCACTGTTGGTATTGCTGTAGTACATGCCTCCCATATTTTTCCTGTCTATATTCCTCTGACTTGCATTTTAAGGCATCACTCTCAACACAAATTTCTTATGTTCTTCCAGCACTGGTTCACTTCATTAGAAAAATAGCATTTGTCAATGCTGAATGTTTGCATGCTGGCATTGATATTGGTGTCGGAAGTGTAGGAGTTAGAGAGATGCATAATAGGAATGGCAATGAAGTATTGAAGTAACCCCAGCACCCAACCCCACCCTGCAGAGACTGACAAGTGTCGAGGGTGTGCCTCTGGGTCATCAGCCATAACACCCATGCCATTCCACCTCACCCCACCCTGCAGATATCGACCGGTGTTGCTGTGTGCCTTGAGGTCTTTGGCCCTCATGCTCACCCCATTCCATAAGGAAATAAGCCGAGATGGGTGCAGTATAGGAGAATGGGGTGAATGTTTGGGCTGAAGACCCCATGGCACACCTCAGTGCCAATCAGTGGCTGCAGGGTGGGGGTGGGGGTTGGGATGGACTGGGGTGAGCATTACAGCTGATGACCCCAAGTCACACCCCCAATGACTTTCAGTCTGTACAGGGTGGTCATTACAGTTAGAAACCCTAATGCCCTGGGCGTCTGTTGGCATTTTCACACCACATTTTCTGCATGGGCTTTTTGGGACCCCACCTCATGAACAGTGGCAGTATCATTTTATTACTCAATCTCAAAAGGTGCTTTTGCACACTGAGTGTGCCATTCAGCACCACAGGTACGAAATCATATTTTGGGCAGGATGTGGAAAATGACAGCTGTACTGTTCATGAGGTGGTGTGAAAAAATGGCAATGCTGAAAATCTGGAGTGAAAATATGAAAAAGCGGCAAAGTTACGAGTGTGCATCGAAACTGTGCAATGCATGCTCATAATGCAGTCATTTTTTGGAATGTTTTCACCAAATGTTCAACATAACCTTTTTGGGATCTCCCCTCATGAACAGTGACACTGGGATTTTGTTAATCTGTCCTGAAAATTGATTTCACACAGCGACTGCATCATTCTGCATCACAGGTGCAAAAGCATATTTTGTGAAGGATGCAAAAAATGACAGCTGTACTGTTCATAAGGGGGTGTAAAAATGGTAGTGTTGGACATTTGGAGTGAAAATATTAAAAACTGAAGTCCCTGCATAAATAGAAACTGTGCAATGGATGCTCATAATGCAGTCATTTTGGGAGTTTTTTTACCAGATCTGCAACAAGGGCTTTTTGGGACCCCAACTCATGAACAGTGGCACTGTCATTTCATTAACTGGTCCTGAAAGGTGATTCCATGCAGCAACTGAGAAATCATCTTTCAAGACAGAGAAATGAAATTACAGTGACAGTGTTCATGAGGTGGGGTTCCAAGAACCCCATGTTGAAAATTTGGGACCAAAACTCCAAAAAGTGGCTGAGATATTAACCTAAGTTGAACCCCCCGACTGATTGCCATTATAAGGCTTACTGTGATTTTCTTTAGTTTGCGGTCAGCTTTTGAAGAGTGCAGATGTGTTCCTGGTCCACAGAAGATCATAGCTCCCAACCTCTGGAGGGAAGTATGGGTGGGTGGGTTGCAAGGAGGTGGGGTGCGCAGAGGGAGGGTGCGGTTGGGGCTAGGGCCAGCAGGAATGACAAGGGACTGTTTTCTTTTTTTTCAAGTTTAAAAAAAAAGACCTCTTGGGACAGTTTTCTTTTTAAAGATAAAATATTAATAACACAGATTTCGGCACACTAGTGTGGGCTCCCAGTGTGCCAGAGTACTGGGAGGGAGATAAATGCTGATCCAGGGATTGGGCACCCCGAGGTCGGCTGAGAATACAGGGGTATGGGTGGGCAGCACATCCCACACCTGAGGGCATTCGATGTTGGAAACATCAGAGGAGCTACACTGGGTGGGCCCTGCGTGCCACATTAATGAAGGAGGGGAGATACATGCTGACATGAGGACTGAGCACCCAGTGTTGGCAGGCGGGGGGGGATCCACTAGTGCGATTGCGCTTAAAGTGAAAGTGCCTTCGGTCACTGTATATGCACAGCCTGCATGGAGCTGAGGCTGTGGCCTACTCTGCATGGGTGGGAGAAGAGGAGCTAAAGGAGTCAGCAGGAAGTGGAGGAGGCAGGGGAGGAAACCTCCTCCTCCCACCTTCCAGGAAGGGACTAGTGGGGTGACGAGGGGAGGCAGAGATTTCCGCCTGGCTGATCGAGACATAAACAGCTGTTTGCTGCACAGTGACCTGCAGATGAAAGGAAAACACCGTCACATGACTAGTGAAGCTTTTTCTTTTCAAGTGCAGACTACTTCAGGCAAAACCACATCACAATTAGCCTGGATGATGATTGATGTGATACTGTTGAGCCCCTTGCAGGGCACTCTGCATTAGACATACAGTGTCACACCCCTCAAAAATCACTCTCCCAAGAAGTTTGACATACATGCGTGAACTTAAAAAGCACATCAGGTTCACATGCTACAAGCTTGACATGTGTGCAGCAGGTAAGCTGGTGCAAACATCTCCTAAAAATCACATCAGGTTAGCATGTTGCATGCTTGAGATGAGTGCAGCAGCTAAGCTGGTGTGAACATCATTTAAAAATCACATCAGCTTCACGTGTTGCACGCTTGCCATGCATGCAGCAGTTAAGCTTGTGCAAATCTCATGTAAAAAACACATGAGTTTGTATTTCTCATACTACTGCTAGTAGTATAAGCCATTAAAATACTGTTTCCATTGATTTCCCTTTAAAATTAGGCAAACTCATTTATTCTGACCATTAAATCATTTTGCTAATTATTTAATGGCTTTTGATTTTTGTCATTAAATTGCCATTAATTTGTAAAGTGTAATTTGCTTACTGCATTAAATGCTTCAGATATAGTCAGCCAACACCCCCCATCCTAGATGTGTGAAGAGGGGCCTCTGTGATGTAAAGCCTGATCTTTTTGTTTTGTGCTATTTAAATCCCCTTATGCATATTTAGTGCTACATATGTGTTTCTCCATGACTGTTACGGTTCATTTACTTTCCCTTTGTCATTATGTATGGAGCGTATACACTATGGCCATGATCAGCACTCTTTGTGCTGACTAAGGCCTTGAAAGCATGCACCATACCTCACTTTTTGTCACTGAAATGAGGGACATGGACACTTGAGGGACACTAGCCCTCACAATGATCGGAACACATCCTGAAACATGGAGATACTATACCTTAGAACACAGTGGAAACCATTGTATTTACTTTTACAGATATTAGCACCTGTGATTGAATTTCTACCATGGAGCAGGCATGTCATTTAAGTAGGGCAGAGGGGGGCAGTTATCTCCCACCTTTGCATTTGTTCCTAGGTTGTTCTTATGATGTGACAATAATGGCATTCAATTTGGATTTAATCTTTTGCACAATAAGTGCCCTCATGACCCATGTGCGCTCATGCTGCAGGTGCACTCCTGTCTCAACTGTGTCTGTATTGTGCTGTCCACTTTCTCCACCATTAGTGGCAGGGCCATCCATGTGATGTGGAGAAGCTATGAACAAGCAGGAGCGTATGAGTCATGCAAGTATGACACTGCCTTTCCCACCACAGAGTAGATAGGCTACACACTACAACTTGGAGGAGTTGGTGAGCACTGAGCTCTAGAAAGTAGTGTTGGGACAGCATATTTTTGTTGATCTTCTCTTAATGAGTCTCTGTCTCCCTTGGTGGTTGAAGGGGCAGGAGTGAGCTAGACTCTAGCTTGATGACTAGACTACCTACCTACACTACTAGGCTCGCTTCGCAATAAAATCAGGGCAGGTCTCCCACAGCAGCAAGCCTAGACTAGCAGCAGCAGTGGCAACAGCAGTATGGGTGGCCTTCATAGGCCTTAATCAATGCAGTGTGATAGCAGTCATGGCAGCAGCCAAGCAAGAATTAAGCAACACTGGTTGGGTGGGTTCGGTCGGTGAGGTGACTTGGTTGCGAACCATGGTGGGGATCTGGGATGGTCAGTTCCAGCATCCAGCTTCTGGCAGAAGGACAGAGGAGGAGGAGTGGACTATAAACTGGGCTGGTGGCAGACTGGGCCAGGCCACAGGTTCCAGCTAGATGGCCAGGTACAGAAAGTAAAAGTAAATAATTGTTCTTATTGGGGGATTGGGGAAGGAGAAAGAACTGAAATATTGATGTGCTTTTCATGTTTCTGCACCATTGGGCAGCATCATGACCCATGTGGGACAGGTATTGAATGGAATGGATTTGGGGGGAGCAATCAGGGCAAAATATTTTTTGGGGGTCAAAACTTCAGCCAGAAAAAAAAATGGTTAGTAACTGGGTGGGTTTAAGCACAAATCTGATGCATTGCACCAGGGAATAGACAGATGAATCTTATACTTTAGAATTTTTCTGTATTTGCATACCACTATTCAATCACACTAAATAAGTTTTACCTTTTTGAGATCTTACAGATGTTCCAGAGCTTGCTGTCTAGGGGCTAACTGGCACCTGGACTCCACTAGTTGTTGGCTCTCCCATCCCTGCTGAAGTCTGAAATGGCACCCCTCCCATAAAGTCTAAATTTACAGGTCATCCTCTGTGTGAACAGCATGCTTTCCATGAGGGATGGATGAGGGACAGAGCAGTTTTCAGGTTTTAAATGAGGGCTGTCCCTTGCAATCAGGGACAGTTGAGCAGTATGATATGCACAGACTATTGTAGCCCAACTATAGTCAAACCTATGCCTCCCCCCGTGAAGCTGATCTCCACACCCCACTCTCAGGCTCGTTATGACATAGGGCAAGGGAAAGTGAAGGGGCACACCTCATTGAAATGAATGAAGTTATTTTTTTTTTTTCACTATTTTATACATTATGATGGCAAGTTGGAGATTAATGATGGCCACCACTCGACTAACAAGAACCTTGTTTGTAGAATAGTGGCCTTCATTAATCGCCAACTCACCATCATAATGCATAAAATAGTAATAAAAATAACTCCATTCATTTGAAAGGGCCACGCCCCAGCAGTCTGTCTCATGGACATACTCTCTTAAATATTCCTGCCTCTGGCTCCCTAGTACTCAGGTAAGAGACTCCCCACCTATACCTATACTTGGTGGACTGCCTGTTACAGCATGGCTTCACCCACTACAGTCTGTGTGTATGTGGGGGGAGGGCGGAGACTGTCCATGTGGGTAGGTGCTGAGTTTTTGCTCCTTTTGCATTTGACCCTTAAAGTTTACGTGGATGCATCCAAAACTATGGAGAGAAAATAGTAGGAGTATAGTCCAGACAGAAGTGATTTAGTAGTTTTGTGGCTAAGTGTGTATGATGGGTGGGAAGAACCACATGTGTTTCCAATGGTATGTGTGCAATGGTTCAGCTGTGCATCTGAGATGAGTGGGACATGAAAACTAAAAAGTATATCAGTGGCTGTAAGCATGCCATATACATGCAGATGAGTGCAGATTTGTATTGACGTACAAGCAAGCCATATGTATGCAGGCAGTATAGCATAATGGTTAAAGGCACTGAACTGCAAACCTTGAGACCTGAAGACCTGCGTTTGAATCTCATCAACTCCTACTTGTATACTGTGTGATTCTGAGCAAGACACTTAACTTTTATGTGTACAGTTATCAGTGACCACTTGCTTTTTGCATGCATGCCACTTGCATGCAGTCTGTTCCAGTTTAACATAAAAAACATGCTTGCCACACTTGCTT
This sequence comes from Neoceratodus forsteri, assembly GCA_016271365.2. Taxonomy (NCBI): domain Eukaryota; kingdom Metazoa; phylum Chordata; order Ceratodontiformes; family Ceratodontidae; genus Neoceratodus; species Neoceratodus forsteri. The sequence continues at coordinate 1,380,849,860 of CM028130.1, forward strand.
GCTGCATGCATGCCACATGCATGCAATTGGTCCCAATTTAACATAAAAATCATGCTTACAGCATGTATGTCATTTGGGGGTAGTTTTATGTGTGCAGCATGCAAACATTTCATATAATTTCTGTAAAGGTATATATGTGTGTGTGTGTATATATATATATATAGCGAGAGAGAGAGAGCACGCGAGAGGGGGCACGGTTGCACACCTGTAGTTAGGGTTGAGTAGGCACTTTAATGTTTAGCCTGAAATTTTGCACTGTAATAACTTTGCAACCATTCAATGGATTTGCACAACATTTGGCATGCACTGTCATATGGGGTACGTCTCTTGAAGTACCAAGTTACATTTCAATTGGATTAGTGGATTTCATACTATGCATAGTGAAATAATGCTAGAATTCACCTTTTTTGGTTGTTTTTTCCTCATCACATTGCGGGCCAAACTGTTTGGAGTTTTGGTTTCATGGCAGAAAGAGCTTGCCCCAAAGAACAAGCCAGCATTAGTTTGGTGAAGAAAAATATTAATCCATTCTAAAGTTATTACATTTTGAAATTTCAGGTTTTGAGCATAATCAGCTCAGTTTTTTAGATAGCTGCATGGAATGAAAAAGGATTTTGGTCTGATGAAAAAGGATTTTGACACCTCATGAAAAAGGATCCTTAGAATCCTTTTTTGTCAGCTGTCATCTTGGTGTTTTTTTTAGCCCAAGCAAAATGTTATAACTTTGCCCGGGGATGTCTTCTGGAGACATCCAAGTATGTATCTTGTTCATCTGCACATCCTTTACTGTTCTGTGTCTTTAATTTTTTGTGGCCTCAAAATGATTATTTTTAATTTTAAAAATCCTGGTTCGTGACTCACTTCCATTCTTTTTTTGTGATGTGAAAAGGGATTATGACCTCTCACAAAACAGGAATTATTCTTTTTTTTTGTAATCAATATTTTATTAATATACAAAATTATACAATAAATAAGTCCAAATAAAGACACGGTAGGTTACAATTCAGGAAAAGGCATGGAGAGCTTAAATATATATAAACCCATTGTTTCTATCAAAAAAGGTCAATGAAATCACTGTTACCTAAGATTTAAACTAATTGTTGACTGAAAAATCTTCAGTTTTCCAACTTTCTATCTCCTTATTATAAAGATTACATACTGGAAGGAAATCTCTAAAATAACCATAATTATAAAGTGCTAACAAGAATAACTGTCTCCATTCAAATCTGGGAAAGACACCTTCTGGAATGTTTTGTTTCCAGTATTTTAAAATGAGTCTTTTAATAGTCATAATATTAATTTGAAAAATGAATATTTGATTCTTATCTATACTTTTGATATTAAACATCTTCAATATGACAATCTTTGGATCATCCCAGTATAGAATATTCATATCAGTTTGATTCAGAATTTCAAATGATCTAATCCAGCATAACTTAATTGCTGAACAATGCCAAAATGTATGTAACATGTCTGCTGGTGGCATGTCACAGTGCCAACAAAAATCATCCTGCAACAATTTCATCCTATATAATCTATGTGGCGTATAATATGCTCTATTAAGTATTTTATATTGTATCACTTTATCTCTAGATAACTCGTAATGTGATGTTATATTACATGCTAATCCCCATTGTATATCAGTATATGAAGAAAGTAATTCTTCTTCCCATTTTTGTATAGTTGGACTATATAACTGTATGTAAGGTTTTTCTAAATTACCCTTCAACCAAGCAAAAATGGAAGTGAAATTATTAGATTTTATATTAATTCATTTAGATTCAAAAACGTTATTATTGAGTGCTCTTTTCCATCCTGAATAATCCTTCCCATAAAGGCATATCAATTGGTTAAAGAACATAGGATGCATTGAGTCTAACTGATATTTATTTCTGAACCTGTCTCATGATAGAAATTTCCCATTTTCCAAGAAACATTTCCACTTATTAATCCCTGTTTTTTCCTAAACCTATTTTATAGGGGCTTTCCCCCAATCTTATAATTATAACTAATCCAAATTTAGTTTTCTGGGGAAAGGTGTGAATCCCATTTAACTTTATTAGTATATTTGATTATTACCGCCACCAAATGTTTTCCTATAATGAATTTTGAATTTATGAATTTCCTAGCAGTAAAGACAATTTTGGATTAATCAATCCACTCCAAACAGGAGACACAAATTATTTCATTCAAAAAACTCAGGATAGTTCTGTCCTGATCTTCTTGCAGAGATCACATCAGGGCCTTTTTCATTTGGTAGGATAGAAAATACTTTTCCATATCAGGGCAGGCCAGCCCCCCTTGTTCAACTGGGAGGCATAATTTTTCTCATGAAATTCTTGGATGCTTATTATTCCATACAAAGCTTTTGAGACACCTATTTATTTGTTTAAACCAAAACCCAGGCACTGGAACCATTAATGTTTGTAATCTATAAGATAAGAGAGGGACAATCATCATTTGTATTACTTGAATTTTTCCACTAAGAGGAAGGGGAATCTTAGACCAGCACTGTAATTTAATTTTCACCATAACCCCTAATTCTTTAAAGTTTAGGTTAAACATAGAGTCAATCTGATTATGGATGTTTATACCCAAATATCTCATACCTTAATTGTTTACACTTGCCTGTAAAATTTGTTGAATTGGTCTTGTATCTTGAACATGAAAAGTTATAATTTCTGATTTTTCCTCATTTATCTTATAGCCCGCCACACTAGAGAATCTTTTTATAGCCTAGTTTAATTCTTGAATACTATGAACAGGGTCCTGAAGTGTTAAAAGAACATCATCTGCGAAAGTGTTGAGTTTTAGTTATGTCGGGCCTATTCTAATTCCCTGAATACCTTGATTTTCTTTGATTTCTTCTAGAAGAGGTTCTAATCCCAGAACAAAAAGGGAAGGGGATAATGGACAGACCTGTCTAACTCCTCTGTGGAGTGAGATTACTTCATAAAGGTTCCCGTTTACTTTAATATGGGCTTTAGGGGCAGAATATAAGGTTTTAATAATGGAAACAAAATCATCCGGGAAACCGAAGGCCTTTAATATCTGAAATAAGTAGCCCCATTCTATCATATCAAAAGCCTTGGTTGCATCAAGGGCCATAAAAATAGGGGGAAAATCAGCTTTTTGTAAATATTCTATTATGAATTGAATCTTTATTAAACTCATTTGAATTGTTCTATTTGGAATAAAACTGGTCTGATTACTATGAATTAACTTGGGAAGTAAAGGAAGTAGTCTATTGTTCAAAATTTTTGCCAATATTTTAGTCCATGTTTAATATTGCAATGGGTCTGTAATTTTCAACTTTTTTACTAAATTTACCTTGCTTTAGTATTACTGATGTAAATGCTTGAGAAAACGAGTAAGGTAATTTCTTGCTGTTAATGACCTGATTTAATAATGAGTATAAAATAGGTATTAATGAATCTTCTAAGGCTAAATAAAATTCCAAAGGAAGGCCGTCGGTTCCCAAAGTTTTGGACTTTGCCATCTGGTGTATCGTATCTTTTATCTCAACCTATGACATCTCATTCTGCAGTGACTTGGCTTCTTCAAAATTTAATCTAGACCTTATAAACTGAGCATAATATTATATATCCTGAAGACAGGGAGAAGATTCTGAAGCACATAGTTCAGAGTAAAACTTGGTGAATTCACCCAAAATTTCTGTTTAGTCCGAAAGTGTTTCACCTCCTTCACTTAACAGTGAAACAATCTCAGATTTTTGTTTTTCCCTAGCTTGAATTCTGCTAGAGAAAAATTTCCCAATTGCTTCACTATTGGTCTTCCAATTCTTATTGTGCCAGGCCCAATTACTTTTTACTCTGAAATATGCAGTAGATTCAACTAGTATCCTAAGGTTCTTTAGTTCCTCATTCCTTGATAAGTCACTGAACTTCACTGCCCTTTCTAAGTGTAATAGTTTCTCTTCTACTTCCCTTTGTTGTTTCATCTTTCTTTTATTCTTCCAAGAAGATTCCGAAATCAACAGCCCATATATAGTAGCTTTTAAGTCATCTCAGCTATCAATTATGTTAATATTGGAGACCTCATTCTCGATAATGAAATATTTTATGTCCTGGGATAATTTCTCCAGGAATAACTTATCCTGTAGTAGACTAATATTTAACTGCCATAATTTGTTGTTCCAGTTCCCCTCACTTCTGAGTAGAAGGCCATAGGTTGCTGGATTATGATCAGAGATTTTTGGCCGCACTCTCCCACTACTGGTGCATAATTCTTTTGACATAAAAATATAATCTAATCTAGAATGAGCTTTATACCTGGAGGAAAAATAGGTGTAATATTTGGTGTCTCCACTTAATTCCCTCCAGGTCTCTACCAAATCATTAAGATCCAAAAAATTCTGCAGTAATTTTATTTTATATTTATCCCATCCCAGTACTCTTGAAGTTATATCAAATTCTGAGTTCAAGGTGCAATTTAAGTCACCCCCTAGTATAAAACACCCCTCATTCCAAGTATACATAAGCTTGTTTAATTCTGCCAAAAATTTATTATAACCTTTAAAGGGGGCTTATACTGAACCAAAAATAATAATTTGCCTATCAATTTTTGGTTTTACTAAAATAATTCTGCCTTATTTGTCACCAATTGAATCCAATAACTCTCCCCTAAAGCTCTTGTCAAATAAGAGGGCAACCCCAGCTCTCCTTCTGGAGGTTGTGGTGGAAAAATATAGTCTCCCTTGGTATTTACTCACCAACCAGTTCCATTCTCTCTCATTCAAATAAGTCTTGCAGCACTGATACACAGGACTTCAGTTTCTTAATTCTGGTTAAGACTGTGGACCTTTTTACAAATGAATTAATGCCATTAGCATTCCAGGTGCAACCTGTCAGTGATCCCAACATACCAAGTTGTGTTCTCCTAACAATGACTTCCTACATATCATTAAATAATTCCACACCTGTGTCTTTTGTAATGCTCCATTTTCTCAATTTACCAAAATAACACTCCAACCTAACCCTCCCTTCCCGATGCCAGGAACAAGACTGGAATCTCCCATACCACTTGGTGCAATTAATTGATAAGAGCTAGTCCCCCCTCCATTTACATCATTAACCTTTAACACTGATTATTGCAAAAAAAAAATGGCTTAACCATTCTCATATCCTGCAAGCAAAGATGGTAAGCATAACTTTAGATCCAACAATGCCTCAGCCACAGAATTATAAATTATTGTTTGATTATTTTACAGTACTTTAAGTTTTGCACGGAAGCTAACATATGCATTTATGCCTTCAGCCCATATTTTTTGTTGTAACCCCCCATATCTTTTCCTTTGCTCCCACAACTATTTGGAATAATCATTCTTCAAAAAAATTGGCTGGTCCTTGTACAGAAAGTTTGTATGCTCATAGAAGGCTTGCATAATCTGGTCTTTCCCTTCGGAGGTCAATATTTTAACAATAGCAGGTCTGGATCTTTTAAGATCTTTAGGAGCCCCTAACCAATGGGCCCTATCTATAACTGGAATTTCTTGATCCATTGTTAATAGTTTAGAAAATATATCTTTTATAATGTCCTGCAATGGAATTTTTTTTTCCCAGTCCATCATAACGCCAAGCACCCGAATATTTTCCTCCTTGGCCTATTTTCTTGATCTTCCATTTTCTCTCCTATGCTTGACTGCTGGTTTCTTAAAAGTTTCACTTCTTTAGTTAATGGGGTTACAGTGTCCTCTAGATAGCTGTAACGTTTTTCCAGTTCAGTGATTCTATTTAAGCCATTTTCCAATGTACTGTCTAGACTGGAAACATTGTCAGAAAGCTTTTTAATAGACTCTAGTAGGTTTTGCAGTTTTTCCACTGAATTTTGAACTTCAGCTATATTTTGGATTAATTGCAAGGCCCACCCAGAAGGGGCATCTGATAGCTCCTCATTTAGATGTTTAGAGCGTGAAGGAATAGGTGAAATAGGGAGTTCAAATGTTCCTAAATTTATATTTGAAGCAGATGTTTGTTCTATTAGAGGATCTAATAAGATCTCAGGGGACTCTTTTGAAGTGGTTGTTTCTGTCTCTCTGGAAGAATGCAAGGATTTGGTGTTGCTATTAATGTTTTTTCCTTTCCTTTTTTCTTTTACATCTACTTTAGGAGCCATATTTGCTTTAAAGCTAGTTAGATCACAACAGTTTTTGAAAGGTAGTCTTAGTTGTTTGTATTTCTTGTCTCTTGCTTCCATCCCAGTATTTACTTCTGACTAAATATTTACAGTTCTATTTGGAGAGTTGTAATTTTTCTCTGAAAACTGAAAAAGCTTTGATAATCTTTCCCCCCATAATTCAGCATTATGTTGTGTTTCTCTCATAAGCCAGGGGAGAAGATAGAATTAACCCCCCATACTCTTTAAATTAAAGATGAAATTCCGAGAACGTTTTTCTCATACAGAGGTAAAAAGTTGAGAAAGAAAACAACACCCCTGCTGTGCTGGGCTAATAGAGTCAAAGTTGCATCCTTTCTATACATTCATTTCATAGCAGGATTAGACAGTAAAGCGGTGGCGTATGCTTGTAAATTACATAAACAGTGCCTGTAGTCGTAACATAAACTTCACCAATAGTAGAAATTGCAGCATGATATCAGCATGATACAGATATTTGGATAAGAAGAAAAGTTACTTATCTTAACACCACTGCTTCTGCAACAGATCTCCATTCATAAATAAGTGCTGCCATGCTTGGTCTGAAATTTCCTCTTCCCCTTCTTCCTGCTGGTGTTCTGGTGTTCTGGCATTGGCCTACTCTTTTGGACTTCCAATAAACCTTAATTAAGCAAGTGACAAATATAGCACAGAAAGAACAATTCTTTCCAAAAAACGATTATACCACCAAACTCCAAATCCTAACAGGGACCGAACCGCTACTGCTGCAAATTCAAAATTTACAAACTGAAAGTGCATGCTAAGATACTGCTGACCATTTCCTTATCATCACTTGCCATCATAGGTTTCCCGATGTAGACGTATATCTTGATTTTACCACCACATTGTGGGAGGAGACAGCAAAGAGACACCCCAAAACTTCAGCATGACTAAAAAAAAACCTTGCTACAGCACCATCAAAAGATATAACAATTTTGTACTTAAGGGAGTGGGAGGGGAGCAGCACACACCTTGCTGCCTAACTCATCCTTCAGCATATTGCATTACCATGCCCACATTGCCCCTTCCCAAAACAGGAATTGTCCTGATGAAAAAGGATTAGGGACTTCTCCGACCAGATTGCCCTGCCAGTATTCCTTTTTCGTCAGGTTAATTCCTTTTTCGTGAGATGCCATAATCTTTTTTTGCATCATGAAACCAGATTATGACATTTCATGAAAAAGGATTAGGCCAGAGAAGTCCTAATCCTTTTTTGCATGATGAAAAAGGATTAGCATATCTCACGAAAAAGGATTAAAAAAGTTATCCTTTCTCATGAGATGTCATAATCCTTTTTTATCAGCAGATTCCTTTTTCGTGAGGTGTCATAATCCTTTTTTGTCATGTGAGAAAGGATTAGGACTTCTATGACCAGATGGCCCTTCTGTTAATCCTTTTTCATTAGAGGAATTCCTTTTTGCATCACGAAAAAGGATTATGCCAACACATGAAAAAGGATGACTGGATAGCCATCCTGGTCTGCACTATGCTACATCCATCGTGGCATCTGCCTGCATTGTGCAATGCTACCATGGTCCCACATTCAAACAGTATGCCCGATCTGTTCCGATCACACATACTGTTCGAAAGTTGCCTTGCAGTTTGAAAGACCTAGTTTATAGTAAGATCTCATGAAATGTTATAATAATATATGTAGGACTTGAAACACAAGTACAGAACTTGAGTAGCACACAGCTTAATTACTGTGATATTTAGTGATATTTTGTCTTTTATTAAAACAGACTGTTGATAGCCATTCTACACTTCAGTGAGAACTGAGAGAGGGCACAGAGAATATGAAGTGATGTTCAAGCTATGTGGGGTGTGTCATTCCCTAAAACACATAGAGGTGCCTCTGTTATCAAACAGATCAAGGTTCCCATTACATATGGTAAGCATATATTATACAGAAATGTTGATTAAAATTATTAGTAAACGTTGAATAAAACACAGGTTTTGACTTGCTACTTGACTCAAAATTGCCTCAACACACTCTGCAAAGGCCTTAACATTTGTTTTCTTGCTATTAATGTTTTTTTGAAATTTCTGTATGACAATGTACTGATATGTCAACTGTATTTTTGATTTATTTGTGTTTGCGTGATGGATGGAAAGTGTTATTTTTGTATAACTGCATTACCATGTTGAAAGAAAATGTTTACTTTATGTTGCTTTACTGGTGGCTGCTGGGGTTGAATGGTCATCAGAGGGGTAAAATATGCATAGCTGCATATTTCCTGAGTATTACTAAATCATTAATTGGGCAATATACTACTAGACTGTGTGGGTCATGACAGGATTTGCCCACGCCTGGTGTGGTGGTTTGCTCAAGAGGCTGCTGTTCTAGTGAGGAAACCACATCAGATGTGTGTAAATCCTGACATCACCTATACCCTCTCATGGCATATTCCAATTATACAATATAATACAGTAGTAGATAGATGTTTTTCTATTTTTTTTTTCAGTTTTGCTTGTTCCTGTTACCTGAGAAAACAATATGGTGGCAAGTGGCTTTGAAGTTTGTTACCGGTGATTGGCTGGCACTTCTTCCCATGGGGCGATGGCAAGATTTACACATCGTAAATTGTGCTAGTCAGCAAATCATGACACAGTATTTTTAGAGACTTTGTAGAATGAGGTATTGTCTGTATAACAAATTAACAATAATTCTTTACTTTACCAACAGGGTATGTGGAGGATTTGACTGAAGAAGTTTTTGTCTTAAGAAGTCAATACCCAAGTTACAGGATTGCTAAAGAAAATTGGACAGTCCGTAATGTACCACCTCCTGTTGCATCACAATTTGAAAAAAAGGGAAAAACTAAGTTGATGTTACAGCACAAAAGTAGATTTAATAAGAGCAGTGATTAATTGTGACCATCAGTGCTATTTCTTTGAGTGATGCATAACTCAACAAAGTCTGTACAATAAACACAGAAATTAAAGTAACAATTGTGTACATGTGTAGCAGATGTGTACAACAGTTTTTTATTAATTTGGTGTTGTATAACTATTTGATATAGTTTGATTGCTGACTATCATCAGACTATTTGTGATAGGCGGTGAGAATCTAAAGATTGTTAGTAATGAAAACTAAATTAGCTGTGGGTGCTATCTATAGTGATTGTGATAAATGTGGCCATGGCAACAGTGGAATTATGCACATCATAAATGTACAATACAGCTAATCACGTCTCCCCTTGCCCCCAAAACCACCCACCTCCACTGTTTTGGTTCATGTCTGAAAACACCACAGCATCTCTGACTTGTTCCACATACACCACCACCAGATCCATAATGTTCCACTCCATAGTGGGCTCAGTTACCTTATGTTGCAGGAAAATGCCCTGGAAGGCTTCTAGGAGGATGTACTCATGGCAACAAAATCATCTTTATCAATGCTGACAGCAGCAGCTGTCCAGAAAAAAAAATTTGGGGAACCACAGTGATGACCTATGTATAGTAGCTATAATCCAAAGGTGGCATTGCAGCCTTGTTATTGTAAGGTTTTCTTGTATTATATTTTTATATGTTCTGAATTTCAAACTAAATGTTAGAAGGTATTGGCCATCATAGCCCAATACCTTACATTCTTGTGACCTACATTGTTTGAAAAATAATATTTTGAAGTAGGAGTAGTATTAGAAGGGATGGTACCTGACTCATAGCATCCAGCTGGTCCCTATCAGATTCCTAAATTGGGTGCTCTGCACTGTCAACAGCTGTTTATGTGATGTTGCAGCATGGAGAGCACAGCGGAGAGCCCTATACAAGTCTGTAGTACATTTTCTTAAATGTAATTTTATGATGCAGAAAGCAAACTGAGAGTGAAATGAAAGTCAACGATGTGATAACAGTGACAATATTAGTAAATGTGGTGTAGTTATTAAACTCAAGCACTAATTAACACTTCAGAAAATGTCATTTAAAAAACACACTCTAGACTTGCATATGACTGGACACTGTGCCCTCCCTGCTGAAACATTAAGACAATACATACCGTGGGTGTTAAGCAGACAAAATATTAAGGTGGAAAGGATTGAGTAGTGGTGGATATGGAGTCAGTTATGATAACTTCTATAACTTTATACACTTGATTAACAATATTACTTTTAACAAAATTCAGGTCACGCAGTCATACGGTATCAGACCTCAAACTTACCATGGAGCTGTACAGTGTCATCAGCACCTCACTCCTTCTGCATTTTACCCACCTCCCTATGCATGCCAGCATCCTGTTAGCTTTTCCCACTGCCTAGTGCCACAGGGTCCCCACCCTAATGTGATCGGTGAATATAACTCATAGATCCTCCTCTGGTGTGATTGCAGCAATTATTTCCCCCCTCTTAGTGTGGATGTGGATTTTGGATTTCTTCTTCCTAAGTGCATCATTCTGCAGTTCCTGGCATTGAACTTTAGCTACCATGCTTCCATCCACTCTTCCAGCATTTTTTGTTCCTTCTTCATTGCCTCCACCCCCCCACTCCCACCAACCCACACACCCTGGGGTGTTCATCTTATTGATGAGTTTTGTATTGTCCGCAAAAATGCATATCTTCCCTGAAGCCACTATACTATGTCACTGACATAGATGTTAATCATAATATTCCTCAACACCAAACCCTGGGGGACACCGCTCAAAACCCTTGTCTCCCATAAGTTCACACCATGGACCACCACCCTTTCTTTTTTATCCATCTCTCCTTGTAAAGTTGTGTAAACTGGCATTACCAAACTGGCACAATGATGGTAAATTATATATTGGAGTACAACTGTCATATAACTACCAATGTGTCCGTGTTCTTGATAAACTTTATAAAACTACATCACCTGGGCAATGTATTATCCAAATCTATATCACTTCTGTGATATAGTGTCTGCAAAACTGAATTTCAACCTTTTTTAGTATATAGCTGACCCTATGTGTTATAGTCATCAATGAGTTGAAATCCAAGTATTTAATATGTTTTGTTAAAATCAGCCAACCAGTTTGTACTTGCTTTGTAGAAATGTATTGTACATCAAACACACAGTTTTGTCTTTTGTAAGTATAACAACCAAAAAGAGTTTGGATATGCATTTAATAAACTTTGGTTTTGTATTTAATTGCAGTAAACTTTGATTATTCTGATGGTCAAATATGACCAAATAATGATGAGGTGTTGCTAATCTTTAACATTGTTCCTCCGGTAAAACATGGTGCTGTAGATAATTGTACAGGTTGTAAACATACATCTGCCCTGTAAAGTAGAAAAATAAATAATATAATGATGTATCTGTACTTGATAAAGAAATGTTAAGTACTGTATATCTATATGCTGTTGTTTACGCCACACAGATACCAAACATATACTGAATTTATCCTAATCACCTCATAGCTGCTTCAACGATCACAGCTGGTGAGATAAATTAACAGCAGTAATGATTTCATGAAAAAAGTCACTGGAACTGAAGGAACTCACAGAGGGCTAACTTATTCAACACTTCCCCTCAAACAGGATGTGTGACCCATGATTGGATGGTGGGGCATGTGGTGCCCATACACAAGGGTAAATCCTGTGCTGAACCAGGGAACTACAAGCCTGTTAGTTTAACTTTGGTTGTGGGTAAACTAATGGAGACTACTCTGAAGGAGAAAATACAAGAATATTTGGAGGAAAATTATCTTCTTGATGATAGGCAGCACAGTTTCACACATGGAAGGTCTTGTCAGACCAACCTTGTGATCTTCTATGATTGAGTGACTAGGGCCCTGGATGAATCCAAGGTGGTGCATGCCCACACCCAGAGCTGACACACTCCAGGCTATGTCCCCTGCCCCTCTCCCTGTTATTCTGCACAAGTATGTACACAATTGTTGAACAGCATCACAACTGCATTGCAGTAATAAATTTGAAGTTTATATTAATATCTCTTCTGTTGCCACAGCATGTAGGCGCCAGGCCCCTACTGGCATGATACACCCCCACACATATGCCCACAAAGTCTCAAAGCTGTGCATACCCCCACCCAGAGCTGACGCACTCCCTGAAATGTCCACTGCCCCTCTACCTGGTATGTTCCTTACCCCCACACCAACTTAGCCACCCCAATCCATGCAGAAACAACATCACAACCCCCCACCTTTCCTCCAGTGCCAAGGCATAACTGTCAATAACACAGACCTCCACACACTTCCTCGACAGTGACATCAATTTGACAGCCAATGGTAGAGGAGGTGTTTGGGGTGCTGAGCCACTGGCCATCCTGCCTTGCCAATGAAGGACAGGTAAGGGTGCTGGGGGGAAGTGTTGAGTGCAATGGTCCATGATGGGGCCATTTAAAGTGTCACAGCTTTGCATGTATCCACCCAGAGCTAACACACTCCTGGCTATGTCCTGTGCCCCCTTTATATTAATATCTATTCTGTTGCCACTAACTAGAAGAAAAAAAGCAGTTAGATTTTGTAGACATGGACGAATACTCACTCATTAGGTGACTCGTTGTCACCAACTGGTCCATCAATCTCAATGTACTCATGGAGACAATACTGCAGGATGTCCTCATCTAAGCAACAACTTTGAAAACCACGAGCATCAGTGACACACTCAACCCAGTCCAAACTCAGATTTTTTGGTGACAGCACAATAGAACCAACAGCAATGATTTTCTATGGGGCTTGGCATCAATTGACAATTTCCGCAGCTACACCTGTAGGACACAATGGAAGTAATTACATTAATAGTACTTTGGAATGACATAACGAAATAGTTCAAAATAAAACTGAAGTCATGCTCAATAAAGAAAAAGCACATATTGCATTTTGAACTGTTGGTACTATGATCCTACACAATATACAAAATACAGTGTTTGTACCTACTGACCCTATACATACTGCAATTGTCTATTGTGCAGTATTGTGACTGAAGTTGGTGGGGGGTGATGATCACAATTAAAACTCCTGTCAAAATTTCTTGTCTTGGCTTCATTCAGCTGCCTATTGTATTGCTATACATACACACGCACAGTATATGTAATCTGGAAACATTATCTTCCATTGGGTAAACACAATCACACAGCCCACCCCCCCCAAAAAAAACCAAGAATGTAGGTATAGCTATATAATATGCACCTGGAGGTAGTCAAGACAAGAACGTCTGATAAGTGGTATACTCATGAGCAACATCCCCCCCCCACAACACTCCAGTAACAATAATGCACAATAGGATCGTGAGGTGGACATAGGGTCAGCAGAGACAAAAAGAAAAAGGACTTTGGAAATGAAACAGTAATTAACAAAAATATTGAAAGGGGAAATATTTGTACAAAACACATTGCCTATGCAACCATATGCAATCATCAATGGTAAGTCACAATTGGATAGGGAGAAAATAACATTGTAGAATTAGGCAGCTATTCACTACTGAAGTGGCATCTGATGGCGAACCTCAATAGAAAGATGCCTCCGTATGGTGATACAGAAAATTCTGCTCTTTGAAGGGGACAATACCCTGGCACCCGAACACTAAAAGAAACTTTAATCACAACAAGAAAAAGTAAAAGTGGCAATATATTAGAAGAGAACAAGCCACAGAAAAAAAACTACATCAGACAATGGCAGACATGGGCAGTAATGATTGGATACAAGATAAAACATAATGCAGCAAGTCAGTAATGAACTGGCATTCAGTAACAAGTGCAATGTCAACATGCACGTAAGTTACTGAAGCCAGGACATATGTGATCAGATGAGACCGCTGTGACTCACACCTCCGTCACAACTGAAACACCACAAGTAGAAAAACAAAATAAAATACACTTCACAGTGGGGCAGTCTGATTTGTTGTAAAACGGAAGCACACATTGCAAAGTGCAGTGAAATGGAATCTAGGATCTGTATCAGTAAGCACTGCAATTCATCAAAATCTTAGAATGAATTACTTTGAAGTGATTTTTAAAAGGATCATGTACCATTCTGAGAGCTCTATGCTGCCGGCCTCATCGTCACTCCCGCCATCAATTTCTTCAGCAATATCAATTGTTGCCTCATTTGTCTGACCGATAGCCAGAGGCTGAAAGCTGTAGTTGACAATATGTGATAATGACCACCTGCACACACAGGACAGAGCTTCAGTATCACCGTCTTCATCAGAGGACATGATCCTAATTACTGACAGAAAGTACAGTGCACAGTACAGTAGCCACCTAATTATGTCATTATGTTGTACATATGTGTCAAAGGTCACTGCTGCACATACACACAAGCCGGAGCATTGAATGGAGTGTGGTACACATTTTAAAATTTTATTTTGCATATCTATCAGGCACAAACTAAGATATCAACCAAAGAATTACGCAACATCAGTAAACGACAGAAGACAATGAACAACCAAAACGTAAATGACAATATTTGCATTTGATCTTTAAACACTGGGCTTTTCAGCTTTTTGATGTTCAGGAAACAGTCACTGTTTGCTGCTTTGGTAAGAAAGTTATATGCTGAATGGGAGGAAATAATCTTGAACTACCTTAAATTTCAAGTACTCACAAGAGTACTGTACAATGTTTTGCAGGTAAACAGAAGTGGGAAGGATTCAGTTCTGACACACCTTTAATGTATTTGCAGACTTTAACTGAATGTCTTCTGACACCTTGGGTGCTAATGTACAGGACCTTGTGTGTGTATGTGCATACACAGTCCCACTTCTCATGGAGTGAACAATGAGTTTACTCAAACATTCCATATGGGTATACCTATCACCCCAATATGTCTCGCTTTCATTTTGACCTCCCACTGAAGCCATGTATCTCAGTACAATTCTAAAATTTCCCAAACCCATTCTGGCATATATGGGAAGTTGTGCCCCCATTTGTTAAATATGCAGCTGTCTATTTTCCAGTCAGTTCAACAGTTCTTCAAGTAAATCCATATAGTCTTGGCTTGGTGTCAGTCAGCAACCCAAGTCTTTATCATTTTTGTTGCCACAGATTCTAGTGCTGGCATTAATGGAGGAGGTTCCACAAACAAGCAAGTCAACACTCCCAGCCACTTGCCATGCTCACTTTGGCAAAACGGGAGTATTTTAAAAGCCTGAAACTCAGAATCCCAACACTCAAGATCCAGAGTCCAGTAGCCAGACATGAATCTTGCCTGACAGACCACCATCCCGACCATCGAAAGTTTGACACTACAACTTGCCAGGACTCAAAGCTGACTATATTATTTTAGGGGGCTGAAGCCAGCCCACAAACACAGCATAAGTCCTGTGTTGGGCTTTCCATGGTTGGGATGGTGGTCCTTTGGGCAACAGCCATGTCGGGATGTCGGGATCGGAATCCTGGGTTTTGGGATTCTCAGTGTCTGGCTTTTGTCATATATCCAGCAAAACCATGTCCAAAGTCAGGAACCTGGCAGGTTGGGGACTGAGTGCATTTCCCCACTGGTACCTCAGTTTTCTCTTCCTGCTGCTTGGTCTCCTTATTGTGTTCTCCCTCTGGATTTGACTCTGTCTTTGACTCTGGATCCAGTGCTGGCTATGGTGTTGGGGGGGGGGTCGCAGTCATATGATAATAGTTAATTATACACACAAGGTGGTGACAGGTGAGAGTACCCTCAGGCTATGTTGTGTCTCTTTTTACTTAGAGAGTCAATTACTTCCTCCATGCCCACATCACTGTGATGTTGGGTTGCCAGATGGTGCTGCCTTTGATCTTGGTCACATTAGTTGGAGTTGTGTAGATGTCAGGTTTGGTGTTCTCACTTGGGTGACCTCAGTTCAGTTGACTGGTCTCAGGTCACCATCTGTTATGGGTGTTCTCTAAGTATTGCTTCTCTGTATACTGCACACAGCAGGACATCCTCAGTATCTTCACCTTTGTTGCGGCATCATTTACACAGAGATTGCCATGAGCATGCTGGCATTCAGCTTCTTGCATTAGACTTCATCTCCACTCTATCTACTGCTTGGTGGGTGTGCCTTCTAGCCATCAGCAGCAAGTAACAATATTTCAGTGACATAAGTTGATTGTTCCCACTGAGAGGCCCAGGTCAAGTCTCTGAGCACTGTTTCAATTTGGCAATATTCTTATGTTTACAGCCAGTTAAGTACATATGTCTCGCACTCACAACTTCTGTTGATGACCATGAAATCTCTTAGGCAATGACAAGAGTCCAGATTGATCATTCTCTACTCCAAGAAACTAGAGATCATATTTGTTTTATGCAAATTAGTCTTAGCTCCATACTTGTCACTTATTTTGGAGGCTGCATGCACTTGTTAGAACATTCACACTCCTTTTCTCTTCTGCTGAAGGTGTTAGCCTTACAGATCTGTCTGAAAGTTTAAAACAAACAAAAGTTTTTGTTTTTGCGAGCTTTGTTCCATGCCACACTGTGAGTTCAAGGGCTGTGCCATGGTTATAGGCCAATGAACAGTCACACAAGCAACGCCATCAAATCCACACATTATACTTCACAAGCACAAGATTTCTGATGCCAAGACTATAGAATGCCATAGTTATGCCCCAATGAACGTGTCTCTCCAAATGTATATCCTTCTCAACATCCTGAAGGATGAGCTTCCAAAAGATCCTGGTATTGAAGCTGACACAAGTGCCACAGAAATATCCCAGATACATCAGGTTGCAAAAATGTTTACTTAGGTAATAAGGAATAGGGTTCAACAGGTTGACCTAATTATTATCCATAAAGATCAGACAGGCTTTATTCCACAAAAGTATATACAGGATAATATTAATAGGTTACAGAATGTTATCTCGCCTTCATGGCATCTCCCAAAAGATACCCAAAGAGCCGTTATTACAATTGATGTCAAAAAGGCATTTGACCACCTTGATTGGAATTTCTAGACACTGCCTTGGGCATATTTGCATTTGGAGATAAATTTCAAAAATGGATTAGGAATTTATGTAACAACCCAAGTGCACAGGAGAAAGTCAATGGTGCCCTCTTCCAGAGTTACCTATAAAATGTGGGACCAGACAAGAACATCCTCGTTCCCATATCCTTTTTGCTTTAGAGTAGAACCCTTAGCAGGAACCCTTATCAGAGTTAGTGCAGCAGCTAGAGGATTTACAGGGAATCTAATTGAAAGGGAGGAAATCAGTGTGTCCCTATATGCCAATGATGCACTTCTTTATGTTTCCAGCCCTGCTCAAAACATACCTAAAGTGCATGAACTGCTCCATAGGTTTGGACAAGCTTCTGGTTTCAAAATCAATGAGACCAAATCTGAAATCATGTTGCTGGGATCCCATATGATCACACAATTGAGACAATGTACTAAACCAAAATGGATCACTGATAGGTTTAGATATTTGGGAGTCTGGATAACCGCAAACATATCCAGACCATTTCAAACTAACTATGCTTGCCTTTTATCCAAGATCCAGGCCAACTGCACAAGATGGATGGAGTTGCTTTTGTCGGTGGGGAGGAGGAAGCAGAAACTATTCACATGAACAGTTTGCAAGGACTTAACTTTTAATTTGCCTCCCTGCCCATATGACAGTTGACCTCTTTCTGGAAACCTCTTTTCTGCATGTTCTCCAAATTTCTTGGGGTACATAAGATTGAATGAGACAAAATTACTGCCCCAAAGAATAAAGGGAGGGCTTGGTGTACCAGACATAAAGGTTTACTATTGAGCTGCCCAATTATAACATTTTATAGTATATATGAATGACTCTGATACACTTAGCTGGGTGGACATGCAGCAAGATGCTTTGGGTCAGGTAATGATGGCAGATGCCATTTTTATAAATAGGGAGTCTCTCTCAAAGTGATCCCAGTAATCAATACATGGGTGAAACATAGAAACATAGAAGTTGATGGCAGATAAGGACCACAAGGCCCATCCTGTCTGCCCATTTCTTTTTCTACCTTATAAATGTGCCATCGGCCTTTGCTTTGTCAGTGGCCTATCTATTCATACTCATCTGTACTGCTCCCTTATGCCTATCCCATGCCTGTTTGAAGCCCTGCACTGTATTCATAGCCACCATTTCCTGAGGTAGGCTGTTCCATGCATCCACCACCCTTTCTGTGAAAAATAATTTCCTCATATTCCCCTTTAATTGGCCTCCCTCTAGTCTCATGATGTGTCCTCTTGTCCTGCTATTTTTCTTATATTTAAACATGTTAGACTCTTTCACCTTGTTAATGCCCTTAAGGTGTTTGAATGTTTCGATCATATCACCTCTCTCCCTCCTTTGCTCAAGGGTATACATATTGAGCTCCGTTAATCTGTGCTCCTATGTCTTCTGATGCAGTCCCTGCAGGTGGAGCTAACAGTTCAAGTGTGGGATAAGGTTTGCATAAAACATAGGCTAAACAATGGTCTTAGTAAATTAAGCCAAATACAAGGTTGCTTAAACTTTGCCTCAATTAAATCAGATGCTGGAATTCAAAGGTGGGAGAAGTGAGGTCTGTGTTGCATTGACCAGCTGTACATGGAAAGAATTCGAAGTCTTTCCCCCAATTAATTCAATAATTTGGTCTCTCAAATCAATATATTTTTTGCTTTTTGGAATTGTACCATTATTTGACTACAGGCTCAAAAGTAGCACTGCTTCAGACAGGCAAGAATACAATGAAGACTTTACTACAATCCATGACAGCCCAACCTCAGGTTGGAAAGAGAATTTCCACCATATACTCAGCTCTTCATAATTTTGATGAGGATCATAAGGTAGCCCTCAGGAGAAAATTGGAGGAGGAAGCTGAGTGCTCCATCTCAGATCAGGTATGGGGTGGGTTTGCAAATTGTTACAGAGGACCACAGCTTCTCCCACTTGGCGTGAGTTCCACTGACAAATGGTAGTATGGTACTTCCACACCACAATTATATAGAAACATTGTGGTGCTCATCACTCCAACCTTTGTCGGAGGGGGTGTGGGATAGTGGGTACCCACACCCACATTCTTGGGAACAGTCCCACTGTTAAGGAGTTTTGGGAAGAGGTAGCCTCAATGACTTGGTGAATATTAGACATTGCCCCACTAAATACATTCCAGTATTGGATATTGGGACTACTCCCCTTCCCTGGTCTCAAAGATAAAGCAAGATAAACCAAAGGTCTACCTTCATAATATCTTTGTGGCTGTGGCCATGAAGGTGATAACCTAATTATGGCTGATGACAACTCCAGCAGCAGCAAAACACTGGCTAAAAAACTGTCAAAACATGCAAGAAATGTAGAGGATAACTGCCTAGTTTAAGGTGTCAAAAAGACAAACATTTATGTAGATGGCTTCCTTTCTTCCACTTCTTAGCAGAGAAAGAGGGTAAAAATATGATGTAGATTTTAGAGAATCTGGAGTAAAGGGTTGGTATACGTGCAGCCAAACCTGACAAAATTTTGTGTCAGCAGGAGCTCCATCCCCCCTTCTCAGCCTCCCCAGGTAACAAAGAATTCCATGAGTTGACACATCTAGGTTATGTAGTGCACTGAAGTTGCTCCCATACCAATTTCTTAAACAACACTGTAAGAACCAGATTGTGACCTAATTCAGGTTTTATGCCTGTACCCCCACTGAGTGCTGCAGTTTTTAATTTGTATTTTCCTTTACCTTTAGTAGTGATCACTTTTTTGTGATAAGTTTTTCATTGTCTGTACTGTACTGAGAAATACAGTATACCTGTACTGTGTCCTGACATAATTCAGAAAATCAATAAAGTTTAATTTCCAAAAAAAGAAATATCCCAGATACTGAGCCCTCAATAGTGCAAACCTTTCTTGACCTTGCACTCTTGTAAGCCTCTCAGCTGCTCCTTTACTTTATTATTCAGCTTAGGCTGTCACCATATGATTACCCTCTGTTGCAGTCAGCAGGGGTCAGGCATAGCCAGGGGAGTCTAGAGGTAAGGTGGACTGCTTGTCAGAGGTTCTTACATTAAAATACAAACTCTGGATACATTTCTTCAACTGTGGGTAAGCTCAGTTTGGACTGCTGTTCTGACACAAAATATCACACTGCAAGTTGGTTTAAGAAGAAATCACTCTTTAGGGTGCATATTTACACCTGCACACTATGAAAGTCCAGTATCTTCAAGCACTCTTGGTTAACACCGATCAGACAGGTTTGCTCCTAATCCAGGACTTTAGTCATAACCTTAGGGTCCCCTTGTAAAAGGCTGTGCCCTTGTCTCACTAAAGGAGCTACAAGACTCCTCCTTTTCCTCTTTTCACACACCTGTGGCTGAAGTTATACTTATCATCAGAGTCTCTCCAACTTTGCAAATCTTTACCAATTTCTTCCACAAGGCTATCAGATTAGGGTTTACACATTTTACGCTCTTTGTGGCATTATACGTCTGATCAGCCGGCAATACAGGAGGGATAACTGCTGCAGTCACTTTTCTCTTGGACATTGGTTCACTGATGGCATCCAGGGGTACCTTGGTATTGAGGTTCAT
Organism: Neoceratodus forsteri; assembly: GCA_016271365.2. Taxonomy (NCBI): domain Eukaryota; kingdom Metazoa; phylum Chordata; order Ceratodontiformes; family Ceratodontidae; genus Neoceratodus; species Neoceratodus forsteri. The sequence continues at coordinate 1,380,870,451 of CM028130.1, forward strand.
TGCTCTATGCAGGCTAGTCTTGCCTCTGGTGTCCTGAGACTGGCCCTACACTGGGTACCTCACAGAAGCATCTCCGCAATCACTCGCAGGTATGCTGGGCAAGGCATAACTGCATGTACTCCTGCCAGCCTACTAGGGGAAGCTGGCATTTGCCCCAGTCCCTCTGCCACAGGTAGTCTCTCCTATACCCATCCTAGGTCAGGATTGTCTGTCTTTAATATAGGCATATATCTTACTGTGACAAATATCTGCCCTGCTGGTGCAAGTCAGTCTAATTCACACACACACACACACACACACATATCACACGTGCGTGATTGGACAACCATATAGCTCCTTCTACTTCACTGCTGCAATTACCTTATTGTCTGCTACAGTATCTCAATCTGTTTCAAGTCCCACAACTGACAACTGCTTACCCAGTGGAAGGACTTAGGACACAGAACCAGCCCTTCTGGACCTCTTACCTTTTCTGCATCAGATACAGCGTACTTTATACTCAGCAGTCATGCTCTTTGGTAGCGGAACTCTTATTTGCTCAATAGGAATGAATTCTTACCTATCCCATAAAATACTGCACAGTCACAGAGAATATTACATTTAAAAATATTTTATATTTACTCTAACTTACAGAATATACAGTAAAATATAAAAGGGATATAAAGATCACTTGGTACATGCAAATGAAACTTTTACACAGAAAGATTACTGAAAGAAGAACCTCTCAAGTCTCTAGACTAGTTAAACAGATATTACCCCTTTCTCTGGGTATCTTTTTTGCTTAGAAATAAATTTGCCTCTAAGGCTTGAGGTTCTGGAGGCACAAAGTTCCCTGCAATTGAACATCTACTATTCTCTGTTGCCCAATTGAATCTGCCAGTGCCTGACTTGTAATGCTAATTTAACCTTCTCAAGGAGCTCACCTCCTACTCCATCATCCTGTCCATCATAAGAGTCAGCCTCTTTTATTCCTTTGATCCAAGAAGATGACACTTTTTCTGAGGGGTTTCACACACACCAGTGGTTACTTTTTGAAATCAGGTCCTTTTGATGCGACACACCATGTCCTGACCATATCTCTGAACCATCCCAGCTGCTTTAATTACAGTGGTAGTAATGAAAACATTGCATTCTACTGTTACCCCTAGGTGACGCTATCCCAAGGGATACTGCCCCTGCCTGTATGAACAAGTGCAGGTTGAGGGGTCTGGATACTGAAAACAGGTGCCTCTACCCAGAGGACAGGGTTAGTGGTAGTGTAGCTGACCTGGGTACAGCCCTCCAGGACACTGTTACCCCCCCACCTCTTTTCCCTCTAGTGGCCCAACTGGCTCACAGAATACCCAATTGCAATTAGTACCTGACAGCAATTTTAACCCCACACTTGTTGCACTTATCACCAGGGCTGGTTCAGCTGGCTTGACCCTGGAGACCCCCTGTAAAATAAAATTTAGCAAAACAACCAACAGTATTTCAATGCTGCTCATACAGAGGTACACCACAACCAGTTTAAATGCAAAAAGATATAGATCTGATTTATTCAAGGGGCAGTAACAAGGAAGGGGGCAAAATCTAGTGGTTGATTCAAGATCTGAATAAGTCAGGTTATAAGGCATGCACTCAAAGGTCCCTGTAACACACTCATGCACACTCTGGGTACCCAGCTGGAACTGCAGCTAGCCTATAGCATTGCCCAGCGTAGGCAGATGTTGCAGCTGGTTGGGGCCCTGTGATGGAAAGAAAACATGCATGCACTTTAACCCACAATTTATAATCTGGAACTGGATGGCTCAATCCAAAATGATTAGCAACATCAATTAAATCAGTTGACACACTTTGATTTGAGCTTTGTTGCAGGGAGCTATCCTGGTGTTCACTCATGTTACCCAGTACAGGATACAGGATGGATAAAATGGACACCTCTGGATGAAGAACTGGATGGCCAGGAGAAGCAGGGCCCATATGAAACACCGTGGTGCTGATCCTGTTCATTGGTGTCGAGCAGAGAGCTGAATCCCCAGGTGGGTCTCTTGTTGGTTGTTTCTCTGTGGCATGAGCAGCTGACTGGGATGAAGTGGCAAGGCCCAGACCAGGTGAACAGTCCGGAGACAGTCCAGTAAGTGCTGGGTACAGCTTCCAGCAAGCGTGAGCATGACACATTCAAGCAATGGGGAACCAAATCACGACCCACTATCAGCATTCAGCACACTTATAGCAAAAGCAAGGTAAATACCACAGTTTGGATGACAGTCCGGTTGCAATTCACAGTGTCTGTGCGCAAACCATATGCTTTGCAGCAATCTCAAGTCCTGTCAGGCCGAGCGCACCGAGGCAAATCTTTGGTCCAATTCAGGAGGATTCAATTTGTAACAAATCAGGATCTGATTGAAAAAGCTGCAAATTCAGAAGAAGTCCATTACCAGGCTCAAGGTCTCTTTACTTATGAAGATGGTAGCAGGCAGGCCAAACACAGCTGTCCCGATGATGTCCCCTGCACACCACACAGGAGCAGCTGCTTGAATCACTTGAGCTGTTGACTCTTTCAACTCTAACTTTAGACTGACCACTGCTGCAGGCAGCTTGGGACTTTCCCAGTGATCCAAAAGGTTCAATTCATTGATTTATCTGTCTGTCACAGCTAGAGCTCCCCCTCCAGGTCCATTTAGGCACCAAAGGGTAAAAACTACAATTCCTACAGAAATTCACTCCCACAAGACCCCTGGGAACAGACTCCATTTTAGGGTCCCCAAAGGTACTGATTGGTCCAAACTAGCAGTACAGAACCAAGATGGTGGTGATTAACAGGAACGTTCATGCTGCAAAGTAAGGCAGGTTAACAAACTACAGTATCTTTACTATTAAACAGATAAGTAGCTAACAATCACAGATCCCTGTCGGGCTCCATCTGCGCAATTAGTGATGGCAGAATGCAGTGATAACACTGCAGCCCAGGCGGGACTCGAGCCTGAAACTACTAAGCCCCTACCCAGATCAATTATACACCACAAAATAGGCAGCTCTTAAAGAGACAGGCATGGAGGCTAATAGGGCACTCACATACAAACACTTTTAACTTGCCAGGACACATAACGCCAGCCGGGCAGTGGGCATTTAGGCAAGCCCAAGGAAGGTTTTTACGATCCCCCATTTGTAGGGGGTTACACAACTGCAGTATTAGTTGATTGGCTCAAATTATCATTAAAGAAAATGGTGTTGCTGCAGCATAATTATCTAACTTACTGCAGCACTTCATGGCAATGGGAAACTTTTATGTGATCACCACTGTATCTGATAAAGTGTTCACACCTCACAAGTGCTCACTCCTTAAAAGCAAGTCCTTTCCTCTGACCTTCCTCTGAGCTCATTTCCCAGCTTCACTCCTTGGATGCAGAGCCTTTTCTGTGACCTATCTATATGCTCAGTTTTTTTTTGTTGTTTGTTTCTATTTTTTACTTTTTTTCTCCATCAGATCTGTTAACCCTTGCTGAGCTCCTTGGGCCCATCAATATTCCTGAACAAGGCTTCATGTTCATGTTACAAATCTAAGTCTATGGCCCAGTCTCAAATCTATATCCATTTTGCAGCTGGCCCATCAACGCAGCAGTTGGATTTCTGCTGGCATGCCGGCGACCCGGGTTCGGAACGGACCCAAGTCATTGGAGGGCCGGCCGGGGGGGGGAAGGATTGAGCATCCCAAAGACAGCTCTCCTTCTCTGGGGGGGCAGGGGGTATGTTTAGTGATTTATGGACCCCTAGCGGAGGCCAGGAGTACCGCAACAACCGACATCTGAATGCAGTCAGAGGGGCGGGATGGATGCTGGACATCTTTGCGCATTCCCTCCCCCCACGTACAGCACCAAAAAACACTTCCCTGCCTGTGGCCCTAGATGAAGCCTGCCCTGGCCTTTTTCAGTCTCCAGGACCAACCCTCGGACCTAGTCCTGTCATGCAGCACCGTTAAGGAGGTCGGTGCCACACCTCACCCTGGGGGGCAAGCCAGGGGGTATCTGAGGGGTAGGGTCTAATGTGGAGGTGGAGGTTAGGGTCCGTGACCAGGCTGAGGTGCCGGGTCACAGGTGGCGGGGGCCAAAAGTATAATAAATAAAAAAAAAATCTATATCCATTTTAATCTCCCAAAAATGAATATGAAGGGGCAACATTGTGGGAATACCAGGAGGTGCCTCAAGTGGTATCAGTATGGTTCAGTTGGTAGCACATCTGCCTTTAAGCCAGAAGGTCTTTGAATCTAGTCTCACCCGGGATTGGGCTCCTACTATAATGCTGGGACCTGAGTACAGTACTAAGGGAATGCTGTATTGTCATTGTGTTCCATCCTTCAGATAAGATTTTAAACCAAGGTGTATTAAGCTCATTACTGGTGCTGCACTTCTGGGTGTATACGTGGATGTAAAAGAATCTAAGACACTTTTCACAAGGGAAGAGAAGGGAATTTTCACCATGGTCCTGGCCAGCATTCCCCTCCAAATACAACAGGTTCATGCATTTGTCTAAGAGTGTGTATATGTTGATGCACAAAATGGCTGCCACCACACATCTACAGTCACTTCACTACCAGCCTCTCATTGTGGCCTATTCACAATGGTGCAGATTATACACACAAAATGTATGTATAATGCTGGCGTAGGTATGCAGCCTTGGACAGGCACAGGCTGTACAGTATTCACAACCCTGAGAACCAACAGGGCATCAGTCTGCAGCCCTGCCCCCCTAGTGCACAGGTGCATGGGGGAAGATGACAGCATTCATGTAGGCATCCAATGGGATGCCTATCCTGGGTCCCGTAGCAGATCCCCTGCTTCACGCAAGCAAGGGATTCTGGGCAGGCTTGGGTCCCAGGACATTCAGATGTACGGACAAGTGCCCAAAAGGTTGCCCCAGCCCTACCATGCAGCCAGGTGGGCTGGAGCAGCATGGTGGGAGGAATCCATGTCCCACTGGAGCTGACAGGTGTCATCGGTGGGGCACATAATAGTTACAGCAGGGTCTCCGCTCTCATAACTTGCACCCACCCTCACCCAGAACTCTGCACCTTAGTGAATGGCATTAAGCTGTGGGATCAACTGTGGGATCATTTGCGCAAGGTGGTTGCGCACCTGCTGTGATTGCCACTGGAGTTCTGCTGGACCGGTTAAAAGTAGAGATCTGGGACTTGCCTGCCATTGGACCACATCATTTTCATCCTGGGGGGTGGGTGGAAGGTGCAGCCAGTACATCACATCATTGTACTGATAGCAACTGTGGTAGACAAGTCCCTGATCTCACACACCATCTCTTTCTGATTCTGAGGAGATTATTTAGCTAACTGCACCTAAGTATGAATAATTATTATATAACCATATTGATACATGCTGCTAGCTCTGTTTTTTTCCCCCTAATAGCAATGGTAGTAGTAGCAGTGGTGAAGTGGTCACTTTGGACTGCCTGGTGCTCTTCTTTCACATTGCTTTGTGTTGCATTCCATATTGAGAGCCGTTTCTAAACATAATTGGTGACATATAAATCTGACCCCTTCTACATGAAGTCTGACTCGGGAAACTGGTTTAAAAAAATTAGAGATCTTTGACTTGCCTGCCTTTGGACTGAATCATTGTCATCCTGGGGGTGGGTGGGAGATGCAGCCAGTACATTACATCATTGTACTTGTAGCAAGTTGCAGCTGTGACAGACAAGTCCCTGATCTAACACATAGTCGCTTTCTCATTCTGATGAGATCATTTAACGAAATACACCTAAGAATAATTATTATATAACCATATTGATACATGCTGCTAGCTCTGTTTTTTCCACCCTGATAGTAGTGGTAGCAGCAGTGTGAAGTGATCACTTTGAACTGCCTCGTGCTCTTCTTTTACATTGCTTCACATTGCATTCCATACCAAGAGCCATTGCTATGCTGACATAATTGGTGACATACAAACACACTGACCCCTTCTACAAAAAGTCAGACTCTCGAGACTGGTTCTAAAAAAATAGATATCTGGGACTTGTCTGCCTTTGGACCACATCATCATCATGGGAGGTGCAGCCAGTACATCACATCATTGTACTGGTAGCAACTGTGGCAGACAAGTCCCTGTTCTCACACACGCTCACTTTCTCTTTCTAAAGAGATCATTTAACTAAATGAGCAAAATAAATAACCACATTGATAAATGCTGCTAGTTCTGCTTCCCTCCTGGTAATAGAGGTAGTAACTAGTAAGAGCGTTGAATGGGTTACTTTAGGACTGCCTTGTGTTCTTCTCTCACATTGCTTCACATTGCATTCCATACTGAGAGACAGCCTTTGCTGCTAAACCAAAAACAGACGTGGTTCCCGTGACTGAGAAATAAAACTAGTAAACTAGCTACCCATACAAAGTATGATTAAACACACATGCACACACACCATCCCCTTCTAAAAAATCAGACTCAAGAGAAAACTATTTACAAACTAGAGATCTGGTCTGGAGTTGCTCGTCATCACAGTGACTTTCTCATTCTTTTCTATGCAGTCATTTTTAGTAAATGTGCCTTAACCATATTGATCTCAGTGCTGGTAGACTACTTCTGGTTTTCCCCTGATTGTAATAGGCAGGAGTAGCAGCAGTCTTGAAGTGGTAGCTGGTTGACTGGCTCTCCCTGACTAGCTCTCTCTGACTGGTTGCCCTCTGCTCTGGCCTGTTGCTGTTTTTGTGTTCCTGGCTTCTTCTTCATTACTTAATTAAGAGACATTCACACTGTTGCCTGTATCTGATGAAAAATAGAAATCACGACTGTTAATAACTTATACACAGTATTAGTATTACTTTTTTAAATGTCGGAAACAGAAGATTAAATATTTAGAGAGTGTTTTGGGAGTTGCCTGCCTTTAAACAAAAAAGTCCCACAGACACTATGTGGTGGGTGGCTGTCAGAGTTTCATGGCTCACACCAGTACTTTAACTACTAAGTTACTGTACAGAATAAGGGTTGGTCAGAGTTCTGGGACTTGCCTGCCTTTGGACAAAATCCTCTTCCTCATCATCTTAAAGGTTGGTGCCAGTTGTACATAGTACAGGAATGGCACTTCCAGTAACTTCATCCTCAGTCACATCGTTCACTCCTTCTGATCTCATTTCACTAACCATGCTGTTTATTACTACTAAACTATGGCTGAATTGTTTTTTCTATACATATGTTGATTAAAAGCAGATTAAAATGATTTTTAACATACATTTACCATAAAACAAGAAAGGTTATAAAAGGTTTGGATAAGGTTCAGATAAGCATCCATACCTTTTTTTGCTTATCAGAACCTCTTAGAACCTCAGAACATTTTGAGATTCTCCCATCCCTATTTCTTAGCTCTGTAAATGTCTGTGTGTAACCCACCCTTTGGGTAGGAGCACTAGAGAAGTGTGCTGGACTTTACAATAGTTTTAAATTTAAAGGACCCATGCCTGTGACCCTCTAAAGAGTTAATTCTTTGGATCCTCAGGTTGCTAGGAGCTAGTTCTGCTGGCTTACTGGGGGAAGGGCAGCTGCTTGTAGCTAAGAGGTTGCAAGAAGCTGATTTTAGTTTGGCAGACTGGGGAGGGGATTAACAGGCAAGCACTTCCTGGCTCCTCCAAACTAAGAATTTTTCTCTGGAGGACGGCCTGAGATAGCCTGCAGCTGAAGTGGTGGAGTCTTGAGTTACAAGACCACCATGTGTGGGGGGGGAGTGATGATGTCATCTAGAGGAGAAGCCCAATGTGCCTCTCAAGTAACCATCATGGGATTTGACTCATGCATCTGGTGAATATTTACCATCCTGCTGCTGGTTTGTGCCTTCCCTGTAGGGAGAGCAGCTTGAAGGAGCCCCAGGGTGATAACCAGACATCACTGCTGATGCTGGCACTGTTTTAGTGCAATTGACTTCACAGACATTTCTCTCAGCAGGTGTGGGGGCTCAGTGGCAAGCCAGTGGCTGAGAGGACCTGGGAGAGGGTTGGCAGTGCAGTCATAAAGTTCATGTCACACTCCATCACAAGTGCCACTTGAAAAATAATTTGTAGGGTTCAGCCCGGTGGTGCTAAGGGCTGAGGCACTAGACGCCTTACCTCGTACCATGCTGGCGACCCAGGTTTGGGAATGAGCATGGGCTGCCGGGGTTCGGCTGGGGAAGAGAAGGATAGAGTACCCAGCGGCTGCTCTCCTTCTCTGGGGGGGTTTGCTGCATGCTTATAATGCAATACCACCATCTGGGGGAGCCCAGGTGGAAGGTGTGGTATTTGGAGAGGCAGTAAAGGGTATTGGGCAGATGTCGGCAGAGGGGCAGAGCAGGAAGCATGTCTCAGCGCACCTCCTAGATCATTGGCTCTCACTGCACACCAACTTCTGGGTAAAGAACAAGGGAAAAACACCTCGGCCTCTCCTAGGCAATGACACCTCTCTGGGGGGAAGGGTCCAGACTCACTGGACAGACTCTGCTGTACCGATTCCACAGAAACACAGTATGTTGGTCTGGGGAGGTAAGCACGGGGGGGGTCCCTCCTCACCCTTCCCCGGGGGGTATACTGGGAGTAACTAGTGTGGAACTGTATGCTCTAGGAGCAGTTCAAGATGGGAGTGGAGCCTGCAGAAGAGGATGTCTGCGAGAGTGGAGAGAGGAGGCAAGTAGGGCGCATAAATACAAGGTTAAAAAAAATGTACTTTTATCTTATCTTCATGGACTTCTGGGACACTAATTTATAGGTACTAACTCATTTTATCTTTGGTATTATAGCTTGTCTGTTTAGAGTATTTGTATGTTATTTAATATTACATGTTTGAGTAAGGGTGGGGGAAGATTCAGTTCTGTTTTTCATAGTGGGCACTTCTATGGACCATTTGTTTTGGATAGTGAATTTGTGGGTTGTTTAGGTTGTTCTATTTGGGTCAAACACTACTTGTAGCAGAAGTGGAGTTTGACTCAAACTAATCTATCTGAGCCTAGTGGATGTGTGGCAGACTTCACCTTCCACTCAGTGTTATGTTTTACTACTCGAATTTATCTGACTTTTCTTCACAGCCATACTGAAGTAGCAGTTCAGTTGTCTGATAGGAATAAAGTCAGGTGGACTGACCTGACTTGTTTAAACTACACTGTTCCTTAACAGGGGTCTGGGCACCACCCGTATGACTATCTGAGCATGTTTTATCTTGGGATTTTTTGTGTTTATTTGCTAGGACAGGGACACTTTGTAACTTTGTATGGTAATTATGAAAAGGAACTTAATACTACTATTAACTCTGTCTTTGCCCCAGGTGCATTCACACAGTTTACTCACGAAATAAAGTCTTCTCTGTTTCTTACCTCTTACATACTACTAAATTCTGTGTTTAAAGTTTCTCATGTTAATATTTATCTCAGAAAACTTACACTGGCAAACTCTTCACAATATATGTTTTCAGCTATAAAAGAACCCATTCAGTATTACAGATTATATTCATATAAGTAATTTCTACGGTCTATTATTTTTCGAAGAAACTTGATTTTGCTACTGTTATTAATATCTGGTTCAGTTCATCCTAACCCTGGCCCCATTACACACATCACTTTAACTAATTCAACTCCCAGGCATTCTATTAATATTGCACTTTTAAATGTGCAGAGTTTGCTAGCAAAATGGGATAACTTTACTGCTTGGTCATATCATCAACAGTTTGACATAAATGCATTATCAGAGATATGGCTTTCAAGTAAAATACCAAATTATATGATTCAGCTGGAGGGATTTAATATTTTTAGGTGTGACAAAGTGGGATACAAAGGGGAAGGCTGCATGTTTTATGTCAGGAATCACTTGACTGTGACACAAGACAAAATGGCTGTTAACACATCTTTGTGTCTTTCTCTCTTACTCTCTCTATCTCTGACTTTGGGTAAAAGAAAATTCTGTATTTAGTAGTTATCTAGTCCCCCCCAGGTTTCCAGGAAGATGTCTTAAACCTAGTTCAGGCTCACAGGGGGACCATTTCACATAATAGAGAGCTGATTGTCCTGGGAGACCTGAACTTGAACTGGTTGGGGAAATATGTACAGAAGTTTTGGGAGACCTTAACTAGCCTCAGATTTACACAAATTATTAAAGTTCCAACTAGAATCCATTACAAAATAATGTATTCATCAGTGTTGGACTGGATTATGGTTTTAAACACCACAAAACTCTTACAGTCTGGCATACTTGCAGACTCTGTTAGTGACCTCAGCCCAGTATATTGCTGCTGGAGTGCAAAAAATAAATATATACCTCTGATTTACATTTATTCATGTAACATAAAGAAATTGGGCATAGAAAAATTCAGGGCTGCCATGTCCTCTGTTGACTGGATATTTTTGGATCAAGCAACAAATATGAATAAGGCACTAATAGCCTTTTGTGATAACTTGAACACTGCAACAATTTTGTTCTCTTAAAAAAGTTAAGAATGAAGGGAAATAAGCAGCAGTGGGTTACCCCAGAATTATTAGAGCACATGAGACATAGGGATAGAAAATGGAAGGCCTTCCAGAAAGCCCAAGATGTTGTAACCTTAGTAGCATATAAGGCTGCCCGTAATAAGTGCAAATCCATGATTAGGAACTTAAAGAGGACATTTTTTATTAAAAAAAGAAGCAATTCAAAGGAAAAAAAAATGGCTTCCTGGGATTTAATTAACACACTTCTGGGTAAAAAATCTAACTTTACAGTTCAGCGCTCAAATACTCCAACATGATCTTTGATTGCTCCTTCCTCCACAGCTCAGGAGTTTAACATATTTTTTGGACCTTTCAAAATACACTTCATGTGAGACGACTGATAATGATTGTAATCCCCATGAAATTGCTGATACTGAGCCAGAGTTGGCCTATCCAAAGTTTCATTTTAGGTCACTTACCTCTGGTGAAGTTCTTCTGGCCAACCTCTTAAAACTTGACCCCTGACCAAGAACAGGTACAGATGGTGTAGACTTCAAATTCATGAGGGTCACTGTGGACATCCTGTGTTTTCCTTCAACTGTAATTTTTAATTTGTCACTTTGTTTTTCACTATATCCTGATATCTGGAAAGGTGCTGTTATCATTCCTATTTTTAGGTCAGGAGATGCAGCAAATGTTCAAAATTATTGCTCCATGTCATTGTTAGCACTTTTGTCAAAAATATTTGAGCTGCTGGTTTTTGATCAAATGATTGAGTACTTGTTCAGGTATGATGTGCTGACCCCCATGCAACAAGGATTTTGGCCAGGACCCAGTACATCTACTGCTTTGGTGGGGTTCACAAATGCAGTCCATGAGGCCCTAGATAAGGGTCTCTGCAGTGGCTGTGTTTGTTGACCTCACCAAAGACTTCAACCTTGTTAATCACAAACTGCTTCTGTCCTCTCTTTTTGGACTTGGCATGTCCTGGGATGTTGTTAACTGGTGGCAGAACAATCTATTGGGCCGACCTCAATCTACCAAAAATAATGGGTTTTGCCTACCCCCATCCCATTTTCATTTTCACTGGGTGTTCCACAGGGTTCTATTCTGGGTCCCCTTTTATTTAATCTTTTTTTGAAGACTACACTCTACATGTTGTAACACACAAATGTTCCTTTATGCAGAGTGATGCAGTGATCCTCATGAATGGAGTTTGTTTTAATGTTGTACACGAAAATATGGCCTCTGATTTTATGGAAATCCAAAACCGGTTTCTTACAAACAAATTGATATTAAATGACTACAAGACTAAATACATATTTTTTATAACCACAGAAAGAAACTGCTGGCTGAACGTGTTCTCTCACTTTGTACCCTTAAGGGGCTGGTGATAGAACAGGTCAGGATCTATAAATATCTTGGACTACTGGCCCACTGGCACAGGGGCAGGGCATCCATCTGCGATGCCAAAGATCCACATTTGGAAACAGACTCACAACATTGGAGGGCCAGCCAGGGGAGAAGGATTGAGCATCCCGGGGACTGCGCTTCTTCTCTGGGGGGAAGGGGGTAGAGTGTCCAGTACATCATGGACCTCTGGTGGAGGCTGGGAGTTCTATTATTCTGGCACCATCACCTGATGGGGCAGGGTGGATGTGGTATGTCATGGCACATCCCTTCCACCAGGTACCACCACAAAAATCATAGGAAAAACTTCCAGACCCCCACTCATGATGCTGGCCTCCACTGCTGTCCCTGCTGCCACCAATGTCCACCGGGGGTCCCACTCCTGTGGCCCTACCCTGGGGGTAAGCTAGGGAAAGCTCAAAAGGACCATGAGGAGGAGTTGACCACCTGGCAGGCCCAGCCAGGGGGCAAGCCTGGGCATGGGTGACAGTGCAGAGGTTGCAGCTGAGCTCCCTTCAATGAGATGGGGGGGGTTGGACCATAAAAAAGATAATAAAAAAATATATAAATAAATATCTTGGACTGATTGTGGATGACTGTATGACTGATGAACAACACATAACTCAACTGGTTAAAGTAGTACATCCAAGGTTATGTGCACTTTATAGATTAAACCCTTTATTAATAACATCTACTAGGCTGCTTCTATCACAAAGTTTTCTTTTACCAGTGATTGACTAAGGTCTGTTATTTTATCACTCTTCTGGGGAGGGGTTGTTGGCCAAGGTTAAATTCTTTTGAACCAGATTGCTCATTTTGCTTCTCAGTTAACTAACCTGACCCATCATTTTGACTTGATAAAACATGTTGGATGGCTTTCCCTTGATCTTAGGAATCAACTTTATTTAAGGATTCTTGCAAAAAAAAGTGATTTCAAACAACGTTCCAATTTTTTCCACTCTATTTTTAATAAACACATTAGTTCCATCTATACTCGTTCATCTGTACACCAGTATTTTGCTATTCCTAAAATGAAAACATCTGCTGGACAAAATAATATGATTTACAATTTACCATCATTCTTTAACACTAATTTGACTATTTTCAATTGTTTTAGTGTCTCTAGCCATAGCTTTAGATATGCTTTGAGAAAATATTTCTTTTCTAGGAGTCAGTGTATATCTTTTGGCAAATAGTGTTATTGCTTTGGTTTTATACTGGTTGTTTTGTATTCTTCATTTATTCTTTAGTTATGTGGATATATATTTGTATGTTGCTCTGGTCACCCATGAAAACAGGTCTTTGGCCCATGGATTTACCAAATTTTAAATAAACAAAACAAAACAAAACAAACAAACAAACCAACAAACAGCCTTGCGGTCAAGGAATGGAGGAAGCCTGAACTTCACATCTGCAAGAGAAGATGTTATGTGCCAGATAAATTAATTTGGACCTTGGGACCCTTACCCACAGGGATCAGTTCTTGGGTGGGGATTAGGGATGGATCTGTGTGGCACCATGGACCCCCCTGGGAGATTTCAACTTCTCCTTGCCCACTGCAAATTATGAGTCCTGAGGGACTGAAGAAATACTTTGGTCGGGGGACTTCTTGTTCATGGGGGTCAATTTTTGGCTTGTTCCTGGCAGGTGCTGTCCAGTGGCACCTGGGGATGGTTGCCTGCCCTTGCTTGCAAAATATGAAGGTGAAGGAAAGTTGAGAGAATTAGTTGCATGGAACTGAGGAGAGTGGAAATGAGCTACTCCCATGGATATATGCTGCCTCTGCATTTGAGAGCACAGCTGCTTTGTGAGTGTTTTGGGAGAAGCCCATAGTCTGGATGAGAATCTACTGCCCCAGTTGCAATGCAAGTAAGTCTGAGAGGGTCTTGAATGGGAGGGCTTGCCGAGGTTCAATGTGGGGAATAGCTCCTCCTACAACCTCTATTTAAGCCCTCCTCTAACACACCTCCCTTGCTTAGGGAGTGTTTTTTGCCTGTGCTCCTGTGTGGCTTGTGTGGCTGCTCCTTGCATTTCCACTGCTGCTTTGGTTTGTTTTTCCCTCATTTTGTCTTTCTTTTTCTCCACCTCTTCTCCTCCTCCTCCTCGATCCCCTTGCTCATCCCTCATCCCTGGGTTTCTCTTTTTCCTTTTTTCCCATTTTCTTTTGGGCTGTTTCCATCTACCTGCTAGCTCTTGCAGTGCTTCCTCCTTCCCCACTCCTGCATGCTACCTCTAGCGCTCCCTTCCCTTTCAGCATCAGCTTCAATCCATGTCGGCATTTGGTAGCGATAACTCCCCTGCCTCTCAGTGCTACTCCCTTGAATTCCTGCATGTAACATTATATGCACTTCCTCATGCTTCCATCGCCAAATTGCCCTATGCTTTGCAAATCAATGGTGCTCTCAAGGAATCGTAGCAACAAGGTGCTACCTGCCAGTCAGGATTATTTTCTTCTGTCTCCCTTTTCTCTCTCATCTCTTACTGCTCAGTTGCAACAGGACTCTCCCTTCAAATGCAAATGGCTGCCTGTAAGTACTTTCACATTCAACTTCTAACCACATGTACTCATAGCTCCCATCATCTCCCTAAGCATAGAAACCCCACTAAATTTAACCAGTGCCACTAATATTGCTTTTCTATATTTGAGAATGCTAATGCAGATGTCAACATGACTTAACAGAGATAGACATACATACATGGCATTACTTCGGTGGATGCGGTATTGCTGAGCGGTACTGAGCATTATCAAGAAATACCTCGGTAAGGGGTCGGCAATGATGTAAGTGTGTTTTAATCAAAATGAGCTGAGTTCGGAGGAGTCACGTGATGAGGGGCGCGGAGTAGCTGTGTTTCTTGGAGCTCCACTCGCTACCCGCCTGATTATACAGCTAATTTCCTCACCCAAGGCAAATCGAGGGAGTCATCAGAGTGTGGAGTGTTGGGGAAGGCAGGAGGATGGAAGCCTATGGAGGTGGAAATGAAACCCCCCCCCGAAGCACACCCTGCCGGCAACGCCGGAAAAAGCAGCTAAAAAATCAAAGGCCTCAGCCACGGCATCATCGCAAGGAACTGGCAGTGCAGCAATATCGCCAGAGGAGCCGCTCTACCTTATTCCGCTTCCTGGACCAAATCGCCCCACTAAAAGAAGCAATGCTGGGGTGGCAAGTGAAATCAAGAGTATCAGGGAGTCGATTATGACCTCTCCCAAGGCATCAGATAATGAAGTGGAATTAAGTCCCTGGAGGGCTCCAGGGACAAGGTGATGTGGCAATTGTTAAAACTTCGCAGAGGATTCAAAAGCTAGAAAATAAGTGGAGGATTTGGAAGGTCGGAGTCGATGCAACAACGTTGTGTTTATTGGCTTACCAGAGAAGGTAGAGGGGCAAGATCCTGTTAAGTTTGCCCAGAAGGTCACGGAAAAATTGTGGGGCTTCACCTTTGGGCCCAAGTTCACAGCCTCGAGAGCCTACAGGGCACTGTGGCCTTTACCACAGCCTGATTGACCACCAAGGCCGTTTATAGTGAAGTTCCTTAATTATCAAGAAAGGCAATTGCTTGTGGACAAAGTGAAGGAAGAGAAGGAGGTTTATTGGGAGGGGACGCGGATCAGGATAGTACAGGACCTTCCACTCTCGGTCCGTCAGAGAAGGGTGGAATTTCACCCGTTGGTGAAGAGACTGATAGCTGCTGAAACTAAGTTCAGAATGGGGTATCCTGTGAGGTTACAGGTCCCGATTGGCAGAATGGAAAACCTTTGAATCTTTGGACTCTGCATCCATGGCACCGGGAGCTTTTCTGGCATTATTTAAGGAGCCGTGATTTGGGTCAAGAGTGGCTTATTATCCCATGTGGCCATTTTCCAGAGAAAGAGGAAGATATATTAAATAAATGAACAATGTTACATAATATAGTGTGAGACGTTGTTCGCATGGGACTGGCTAAATTGCTTTAGTCTATAAATGGGCTGGGGTGCAGAATGAAGATGACTGATTATTCCCCGGGCACCTCTTTGTGGGCAATAATATGGCCCGGAATCTGTGAAACCGATGGTTGGATGGGGCCTATGGGACTATTACTGACTGATTACATATATAATCTGAGGTCTATGTTGGGAGTGTTCCCCCACCAAATCCCTTGGCCTTATGGCTTCAATTACTTTATTTGTTCCGATGGTTTCATTTGGTTTTAGTAGATAATGGGGTGCGATATATTGTTATGGGGAGGGGGGGTAAAATGACTGGTATTATGAGAATTTTAATAGTCCATGCTCTGAATAAGTTTTCAGGGGAGCAGTTACTTTTAGGAATGGGACTACAAGATCAATATTTGGCAGAGGTGATGTCCGGTATATGTACTAGGGTGAGTGCCTACTTGGGAGGTGGGTGCTGGAGCGGAGCACCTGGGAATGGGCTGAGCTTCCTGACATCATGGGCCATAGTGCAGTGCGCTTGGGGGGGAAGGGATGGATGGAAGTAGGGGTGAGAAGGGGAAAGGGAAGGCTATGGGGGAAAGGGTGGATTGTTAATTGGGGGTAAAGGGTGGGGGGCCACAAGGCAGTCTTATGGTTTCTGGGCAGTTGGGCATGGAAAATGATATATCAACTATGTTTCACTAGGTATGATAGGACCTGATATGGACATCAAATTTGGCACTTGGAATGTTAAAGGGGCGCATCATAAGCTGAAACAATATAAAATCTTGAAGCATATCGAAGCTATGAGGATAAAGGTGGCTTTCCTTCAGGAAACACACCTATTGCAGGAAGAGGGGAAGAATATGAGAAGAATGCAGATTGGGGAAATATTCTCTTCTCAGGGTACAACTAATAGTAGAGGGGTAATGATTTTAGTACATAGACAAGTACCCTTCTGTCCCACTAAAGTGGTGCAGGATAGAAAAGGTAGATTTGTTTTAGTTAAGGGTAAGCTCTACAGCCTGGAAATTCTGTTGGGATCGGTGTATGGCCCAAACTCAGATAGTCAAGATTTTCTAGCAGTATTGCAAAAGGCTCTACTACCATTTGCACATCTCCTATCATAATAGGAGGTGATTTCAATCTGGTTTTGGATCCCATGCTAGACAGGTCCAATTGCAATCATTTAGCCTTACTCCGTCCATTTTGGCCTTTAATGATTTGCTAACTCTAGGTGCTGGCTGATGCTTGGAGGGTGCTCCACCCTAAACAAGGGAATACACTTTCCTTTCTCAGGTCCATGGCTCAAGATCCCATATTGATTATATGTTAGTTTCCGGGGTTGTTAAAAGGGTTGGTAGGGCCGAAATTGTGGTAGCACCCCTCTGACCACTCTATGGTGGAAATGGTGGTTGCCTTTCCTCTACTACCAGGGCGTGTAGGTGGAAGGTAAACAACCAATTGTTGAGGAGTCCAAAGTTGGTCAAGGATTTGTCCTCGAAGATAGAAGAATTTATATCGACCAATACAAGGGAGGAGGTAAGGCCTGATATCCTCTGGGTGACTTTTAAGGCATATCTTAGAGGGTTGCTGATTAGTCAAGCGTCTAGAAGAAAGAAAGAGACCAATTCTACAATTTTGGACTTGCTGAACCAAATTAAGGTCTTACAAGATGCCCTGGCTGTCAACTCCCGAGAAGAGACAGAAGCTAAGTTAATCCAAGTTAAAAATACTTATCTTAAATTGTTGGGTGACCAGGCAGAGTTGGCAATCATTAAAACAAAAGCCAATTACATTGATCAGGGTGACAAGCCTGGAAGGTTTTTGGCTAGAAGGCTGGCTCAAATGGAAGCTTCTCGTCTGGTAGAGGGATTATGGTCGGAGCAGGACAGATCCATCAAGACAAGCCCGGATGACATAATTCAGATTTTTAGAAGTTATTATGAAGATCTTTATGGTCCTATGTATGCTCCCTCGAGTCCGGAAAAAATTTCCTCCTACCTGGATGGAGTATCCTGCCAAAGCTAGGGAGAATAGAGCAGGAGATCCTGATTGTCCCATTACTTACGGGAAATAGAGAGGTAATCAAGAACTTGCCAAATGATAAGACACCTGGCCCTGATGGGTTTTCACCAAATTTCTACAAAGTTTTCCCCTTTAATCCCCATGCTAGCTAAACTATTTCAATATATTCTCTCGGGAGCAGTGGCGGATAAATATATCTTTGAGGCTCTTATCGTGGTGTTGCTTAAGCCAAATAGGCCTCCAGAGAAGCCTGATAGTTACAGGCCCATCTCCCTTTTAAATTACGATATAAAAATCCTAGCCAAGATACTTGCAGACAGGATGAGAAGAGTAGTGCCAGGGCTGGTAGGGGCAGAGCAAGTTGGTTTCATGCAAGGCAGATCATCAGCAGATCATTTTAGGACTCTTGCACATGTCTTCTCGGCGTCCGAGGGGTCAGTAATACCTTGGGTGTTGGTCTCCTTGGACACCGAGAAGGCATTTGATAGGGTGCATTGGGGTTTTTTATTCCAGGTACTGAGTGCATTTGGTTTTCCAGAAATTTTTATTGACTGGATTAGGGCCTTTTATACCGACCCGATGGCCAGAATTGTTTGCAATGGGGTTATATCTTCACCTTTTCGATTACAGGTTGGCACAAGGCAGGATGCCCTTATCCCCTCCTTTTAATTTATATCTCGAACCACTAATTAGGAGTATAATCCTGTCAAAGGAGATTAAGGGTATCCAAATTAGGGAACATACCATTAAAGTGACAGCATTTGCTGATGATCTGCTGATTTATATTGTGCCAGTATCTTCGATCCCTGCACTATTAGAGATCATTAGGAGTTTAGCAGGTTAGCCAATTACAAATTGAATCAAGGCAAAACTGTGGTGTATCCCTAAATAATAGGGTCCTGTCGGATGTGACCAATTTGTTTGGAGTGGAGCCCTAAATCTCTGAAATATTTAGGCCTCACCTTAACAACTAATCTCAAAGATTTTGTAGCCTCTATTTAGACAACCTGGTACGTACCGTAGAATTAGATCTGAAAAGGTGGACCCATCTACCCCTTTCCCTGTGGGGCAGAATAAATGTGGTAAAGATGAATGTATTCCCTAGGTTATTTTATCCACTGTGCAATCTTAACATTTGGATTCCGCTAGCATGGTTCAGGAAGTTACATGGGCTCTTGGCCGATTTCATTTGGAATTACAAGAGGGCCCAGATGGCCTATATTAAATTGGCGGATCCAAGAACCCAGGGTGGCCTGAGGTTGCCTCAGTTTGCGTTGTATTTTTGGGTGGCCCACGTGAACAGATATGGTAGATGGATGTTCTCATCTGTACATGGCTCTGTGGGGGATTACCTTCCACTCTGGGTAAATCTGGAACTCAGTTTGATTAAAGCTTTGGGATATAATCCGGAAGCCTTATTATATAATAACCTAAAATCTGTACCTCAACTTAAAAATACGCCCATCAGGGTGTCCCTTAGGGTTCATGATCAAATGTGTAATTTCCTGAGTTACAAATACACTTTGGATGGCTCCCAGCCAATCATAGGCAACCCACAATGGCGCATTGCTAACCGGATGATTACGTCCAGCTGGTTGCCTGAGCTGGGTGAGTGTAGATGGGCAGATCTTCTTAATGAGGAGGGTAAACCGCATACGGTAACTAAGATAATGCATGAGTTTAAATTGTCAGGCAGGGTAATATTCAAAATATATCAACTAAGACACCTCCTGGTGCAAAAAATTGGGGAAAATGATCTGGCTGTGTCTCATGGAGACCTATGGTTGGAACTCAAGCCAATCATAGGATCCCCACATGCAATCTCAAAGATATACAAAGTGTTGTTTCGGCAGGTTGTTAAGTATAATATAGTTCCTGCTTCATATTGGGCCAAGGCCTTCCCTGATGGTACATTCGACTGGGCCAGGATCTGGGGGGATTGTTATAAATATTTGAGGCAGGATTGTCTTAGATTAACCCAATTCAAGATTTTACATAATATCTATTATACATTCCAGAAATTAGTGGACCTGAAGATATTGCAGGAGTCCAAATGCTGCAGATGTGGCTCAAGGGAAGCTGATCTGTTGCATATCTTCTGGAATTGCCCAAATGTTGCTCCATTGTGGAAAGATATAAAGAGCAGAGCGGATCCTCTGTTGGGAATAGGGGAACTGTTCATACCTGAGGTTTGCATATTGGGGGACCTGTCCTGCTCCCCGGTTAGGTTGAGAAAGTATCATATAACCATGATCTCTATCACTGTAAAGAGATTAGTTCTCAGACATTGGAAAGACTCAACTAGAATTGGATATATAGAATGGTTGAGAGAGTTGTTAATGAATCTCAGGATTGAAAGGACAATAGCAATACTGCAGAACAGATTGCCCCTTTATGACAAGATTTGGTCCCGGCTAGAAGTGGCCTATGCTTAGTGTTCTGGTGTCGGTATCCATGTCATTTAGTTTTCTCATGGACTGCCTTGTGGGTGGGGTTGGAGGGGTGGCCCTTTCTTTGGGGAGGGGCCAGGTGTGTGTAAAGAGATATGAGTGTTCAAGGGTCTGCAATTGAAATTGACTGCATAGCAATTTGGAGGCCGGGTAGTATAAACCCTGAGCCTTATACTGGTATCACAGATGTATTATTACTTTTGTACCTTTTATTTTTTAAGGGGGTTGTGAGGGTGGGAGGTTTGAGGGGTCAGGGCTTGCTGGACTATGTTCGGTCATATGTATGTTTGTTTTGGGAAATATCTTGTAAGCCTCTGTACCTCCATTGTGGGTAAATGCCAATAAAAAGTTAATGGCAAAAAAAAATGAGCTGAGTTCCCATTATCAGCAGCTTGAATGCACCAGGTGGCACTGTTTTTGTTTAAATTTAATTTGGTCACTTTCCATTTCCACTAGGTATCCCCACAGTCCACAGTCGGTGCAGTCGGCAATTAGGATTTTTTTTTATTATAACACCCTGGACATGGCACAATGAACAATGTGACTGTGTTGTATTTATTTATTTATTTATTTATTCCCATGACCAGAGTCAGCAAGAACATCAGGGGTTAAGAGTTGAGCAGCACACACTTCAAAAATAGATTGGAAGCAAAGAAAATTGCAGGTTCTCTCTTTCTTCAGTAAGCCTGTCATATGTAAAATATACTGTAACTAAATTGTAAATAATTAATGCCCTACTTAAACGAAGGGAAGGGAGAGGAGGAGGGAAGGGAACAGTTACTGAAACACCATAAGGGAGCTACAGAATACTAAAAAGATGCTTGCCTAAAAGACAGAAAACCAAGTGCATTCTTTAAAAGTGAATTGGAACCACAATAACAAAGTGCAGACCAGGAGCTTTTCATACAATATATTATTAAACATGATACTCCTAGTGTAATATACTAAAACAGACTGTAGATAGTGCGCTCAAATTAAAGAGAGGAGATGAAAGAAGCAGACAAAAAAGGGAGATGGGCTACTGTTTCTGTGGTTCCAATTCACTTTCAAAGTACTGTACTTGCCTTCACAACTTTATAGGTGGGCGTTTTTTAATAAAGCTCCCTTATAGTGTTTCAATAAACTTTCCTGCTACTTCTACTCCCTTCCCGTCTTTTAAGTGGAGGGTATAATTCTTTACAATTGGTTACATTTTATATTACACACTGCTGAATAATGTGAGAACCTCTACGCTTCCACTTTATCTTTACTCTGCCACTCAGAAGGAGTGATGTGTAACACACCTTAGTACTGCCACTTGATTCTGGTCTTGTTGGGGCAGAGGTCTGTAAATGAGAAAACTAATGGAAGTTAAGATTCATCTTGATCGCTTAATGAAAATAGGGTTCAAGCTTCAGTTAATCAGCTCTGGAAACAGTCATCTAAATATCCCCTGTTCTTTACAGTCCACCACCATGATCCTCACTGTGCCTAAAAAAAATAATACCTTCATATCAATAAGTCAGTGATCTACTTCCCCGCATTACCCGATCTCTGATGTGCCCAATCAGTTATTTTATGTTAGAGTACTTGGTGTTCTTTGGACTCCCCCACCCAACCCTACCCCACCACATCAAACAGCACTACTCATTCTTGCACCACCAGGCTCCCCTCTTAACTTAAAAGATCCCCAGCCGACAGACACCTTCTTTATTCTTTAAAATACTTATAATATTTTACCCAACACCTAAATTAGAGTGCTTCCTTTACAAAAAAAAAATCCCAGCGATTGAGCCCAATGTTTCTGACCTGACTAAATGAACAGAAGTCAACTGTACTGGTACAATTGTTTTAATTATGGCAGTAACATAGTAGTTAATAAGAAAAATGGTCCCTTTGTAATATAATACGTTTTCATTTCTCCATTCAACTGACTGATGGTGTGAGGAAACTCTGTATCATTCTGAGCATCCTCCCTGTTTCATTGCATAAGTCTGATGCAGAACAGCAGGTTGCAACACACTTGAATGTAGGAGAGGGAAATTGCAATTAATAGTACCATAAAATATACTGTTGGTTACTTGCACATTACCAAAATCAACCATCGCAAAAAAAAAAAGCAGGAGTGGGCACTGATTACACAGAAAAAAAAAAACAACTGATGGTAATTTGATCTTGTGAACCAGCAGCTGGCATCTTCACCACACAATTAACAGCATTCCAGGATTCCAGTTTTACAATTGTTATGCATCAAGCCTAATTGTAGTACTGAGTCCTGATGACAACTCTGGAGCTCAGAACAATAAGATGGTTACAAGGTTTAGAGAGTTTGTTATATTGTTGAAGTAATAAAGACTTGAACTAAACCCCCCCTCCATTATCAACAGAGATCAGCTTTTTAACCAAACGTGCTGGTCCCATATCAAACTGCAGTAATGACAACATTAACCTTGTGACTTTTGGAAGGATACCAAATAACTAGAAAATATTGGCAGAAAAATATTGATGGCCATTGTCATAGGATAGTGTGTTCTGCTATAAGGCAGACTGTCTTCTCATTCCTACTTACAGCATTCTTGCATACACTACTAACTTCTAAAAAATTAAAAGACTTCTCAAGGACCATAACAATTCCCTACTGATGGATAAAGCTGAAAATCTTCTCCAAAGGTCTAGGATTTGTTATTTCAATCAGGGTGACAAGGTGGGCAAACTCCTTGCTCTTCGATTAAGGGCCCAGACCGTGGATAGGATAATACCCTCCATTTACAATGCTGCCAGTCTTTTAGTTACCTCCCTGCAAGATATTCTTCTCTGCTTCCAAGAGTATTATTCTACTTTGTATTACCAACCCAACACTCCCTTTGATTCCACAGTAGTGGACCACTTTCTACATGATATACCACTCCCATATTTGGGTGACCAACAAACTGCCCTCTTAAAAGCTCCCCTCTCAGTTTCTGAAATATGTTCTGCTATCAATGCTTTACGACCAAATAAAACACCTGGACCGGACAGATATACTGTGGAATTTTACAAGGCTTTTAAAAAGCAACTGGCCCCTATACTTTTAAGTACCTACAATTACATCTATAAATATGGCATTTCAGACTATTCCCTTTCAGAAACTATAATTGTAGTTCTTCCTAAACCAGGAAAAGACCCTCTTTTTCTTTCTACTTATTGTCCTATTTCTTTAATAAATGTTGATTTTAAAATGCTGTCAAAGATTCTGGCTAATAGATTGGAAAAAGTATGGCACTGTTTAATAAATCAGGAACAGGTGGGTTTTGCGGCCGGCAGGCATTCCTCAGACCATATGCAGAAACTCAGCCATCTTATCTCTGCATCCAAGGACTCCTTGGTACCTGCTGCCCTGGTGTCCCTGGATGCAGAGAAAGCCTTCAATCATGTCTCATGGGACTATTTGTTTTACTTTCTACCCAAATATCATATCCCCCAGCAATTTATTCAGTGGGGAAAGGACCTGTATACTCAGTCCACATCTCGCATGCTCTGTAGTGGCATGCTTTATAGCACTATTGCTTTGTGACAGGGCACCAGGTAGGGCTGTCCCCTCCCCCCTTATTCAACTTCTATTTGGAACTGCCTATTTGCTGTACCAATGCTTCTCCTTCAGTTAAGGGTATTGTTGTTGGGCCCCATCAGCACAAGTTATCAGTTTATGCTGATGCCATACTTCTTCATATTTTACACCCCTCTACTTCAATTATGGCCACCCTATCTATTATAGATCAATTTGGTAGATTTTATAATTATAAACTTAACTAAAATGGAGGTAATGCCCCTAAACACTTGTACATTTTCCTCGGAGGTATCTCAGTTGGGCTTAAAATGGGCCAAAGACAATATGAAATATTTGGGGATTTATCTCTCTACTTATAGTTCACATATGAAACACCATAATCTCGACAAAACTCTTACCCAAATTAATATGGATCTCAGTTGTTGGTTGGAACTTCCCCTATTGCTGTGGGGGTGTATTAACATAATGAAAATGAATGTCCTCCCCCAGTAATTATACCCCCTTCACATGACCAACCTACTCCTCCCAAAATCCTGGTTTTCAAAGGTGAATCGTATAATATCTAACTTTATCTAGGGCAATAAAAAGCCTAGGAGAGCAATTGCTAAACTCCAGCTTAGCAAAGCTAATGGCGGTCTACAATTACCGGACCTTCTTCTCTACTACTACTCAGTTATGTTTTTGGTTCTTCTACAGTGGATTAAAGAGGTACCATTTGAGAACTCCTTGGCTTATATCCTGCAGTGGCTATAATTGAAAGCTACCTATGTTTTCTTCATGGAATTGATATAGGTGCACTCATATATGATATACCTAAGAATATTCCCAAAGACTTGCTCTGTATGTCTATCAAGACCACCCTCCGGGTCTATGCTATGTTAAGTGCCATGCTCCACATATCCTTAGAGAAAGATACCTCACAACCTGTTCTTAGGAATCCAAATTTTAAGATCGATGGTAAACCCCTTAATGAACAATTTTGGCCATTCCACCCCAAGTTCAAAGTGGTTGATCTCTTGAGGGACCACCGATTGTTGACATTCCAAGAACTAGGTGTCAAATTCAAGGTGTCCTCCGATTACTGCTTTAAATACTTCCAACTATCCCACATGCTCCATTTCCACTTTGGGATGAGACCTTGGAACCAATATCTATCTGGGACCTTGTTACAAGTAATCCCATCCCCTCCCACATCCCAATTTATTTCCTACTTTTATCGTCTCTTGAGAGACTTTCTGGAGTCACTTAATTGCCATCCACAGTATTTGTGGGACCATATACTGCCTATTCCTTCCTCTGGGGAGAGGTCCTGGTCCAGTATACGACAACATCTTTACCAAGATGTGAGGTGGGATAGGTATCATTTACTACAATTTTTTATAATCCATGATTTATATTATACCGTAGATAAACTACCTGGAATGGGGCTACTCCCCTTTAATTTATGCTCCAGATGTGGGACACTTCCTGGAATGTTATTACATATACTGTGGGAATGTGACAAAGTTTCACACCTCTGGACTGCTATCAAAGCTAATTTAGATCCTCTGTTGGGTCTCTCCAATGCATTTACATCTGAAATTTGCATTTTGGGTAACTGCAGAACTATATTACTGGGGAACCAATGTAAACATATGGCCCCCATATCTTTATGTGCAAAAAAAATAATCTTATGTCACTGGCTTGACCAGCTAGTACCCTCTAGATCTGAATGGATGAAAGAAGTTCTCTTTGCTCTTTGGGTTGAAAAGCTTATAGCACAGATGTCTGATAGACTTCATTACTAATTCAATGGATCAAGTCCAGTCTGTGGTTTTGTTGGCAAGGGAGCTACAGAGAGATGTGAAATAAAATCAGTCTTTTGTTTAGTCAGAATCAAGCAGACCTTTACACACTACAGCCAGGAATTTAAACCATGGGTCAATTTGAATATTGTTTGGGGGGAGGGGGCAGTTCACCCTAACAAGGGGGGGATATCAGTGAGTCCACTTGGTGTGCAGATCTGAAATCCCTGGCTACACCCCTGTGTTTTACTACCTCAGGCCCTAATGCAGATTGACAAGGGCTAGTCCAGTGAACCCTCTACTTATCCATCTTGACTGGTGTAGAGTTCAGTCCCCTACTTTAGCAGGCTGCAGTACCTATGCTAATCTCCCTCAGTGTTCCAGGTGGCCTGGTGTGATTAGCAGCTCATTAACAGCTGCAATTATATTGCAGTTCAAGATGGGGATCTAGCAAAATAGTCAATTGTTAGAACATTCAGTGAGAGTGCAGGTTGCGATTATTTAAAGTATACTAGTAAGAGGAAAACATTTTGAGTCTGACAGTATACTACAATTTTCTTATACTTTATTTTGCAAGATATATTGATTTCTTCCTGACTTATAATCAGTTTTGTTTTGCAAGTGAAGGTGTGACATACAGAAGTAATGCCATTGTACTGTTTGAAAAAAATATCAACAATTATTTTTTCTTTCATAGATTACATTACCGTAACCTGATAACCCTTAAACTGTAATATGTAGCAATGAATGACCTCAGAAGGGAATATCAGTTCACATTACTCATTTTTTTCTAATTTCCCTTCCATTTGCTAAAATGATGTAAGACAGATGGCCTGTGTGGGAAAAGCCTGCAAGGCTAACCAAGGCTAACAGAATTAGCGGTCTTCTGTAATACTGTAGTATGCTGAAACTGCACATGTTTCATTTACATTTTGTCTGGGGTGTGGGGTGGGGAGTCTTGTGGTAAATGGCACCAATGAAAGAAATAAAGGCTATGTGAACTATCCTCCTGTGACCGTGCTAACAGGATGCATATGATGTATCATTCTTTTGCCTGCTACAATTGGCTATAAGCACCTGAAATGAAGTACTGGCTATAATATTTAAAGTTCCAATTAACATGGCCCATTGCTTGCAATAAATTATTGTGAATCAGTGCATACAGTACAGGAAAACTAGCGACGCATGCTTTACTCTTATATGCCACACAGCATTGGTGTGGGACTAATGGCAGCCAGAGGGCATAAATTGTAACCCCTGAGTTATGTGTTTTTCAAACATAACATACAGTATACATCTATTATTAGTTTTGACTATAGTGGCTTTAATTTTGCCCCACATTTCATCATTATTGAATTCCATTAAGATGAGATCTCAGCAAATGCATACTGTAGCAAAGCTGCATTTATTTTATTTATATCTGCCTTTTTACAGTGGAAGAAATAAGAAACACTACTGTATCAACAAGTGAAACTTCAGTGGGTATGAAGAAACGATATTTACAATATGTATTTAGAAATCGGAACTATATCAGGTTGAATATCGGAACATGTACAGTACCAAAGCCTGGCTAAAGAAAACACTGTTGGATACATTCCAGTGTCTGAATATTTTAGGCAGGTGCACATACTGTAAATGTAAGGGACAGAGACATGCCAGAGATAGTGCTGGTTACATGAAAGAAAAAAGTGCTCAACCACTTGTTTATAACACAGACTGTTTAGTAGTGTGAGGACTGTAATATTCTCATGTACTGTAACCTTTGCAGTTGGATAACATGCTGTGTGTGTAGAGACTGTGCACCACATACTGTGAATTCAGTCCATGTATGGTGGTAGTTTTGGTGCAAGTACTGATTTATTTCTATTTTTTTATTTGTTTCAGCAGTGTGGAGTGCCTGGCTGCTTCCCTTCCCCCTTGTATGTATGTTGGTGGGGGAGGGGTTGTTGTGGGGCTTGGAACAATCATTCTCTTATTCAGACCTCCAGGTGAAAATAAGGACATTTTTTTCTGTTTGTAGCTTGGCTATAAAGTGAACAAACAGCTAATCAGTGATGACAAAGTTTGAAATGCTAGAGGTAAAACCCAGATCATCAGAGACAAGCCCACATGCCAACGTCTCTGCAGCACCGCCAATGACAGGAGCAATATGGTCCATCTGTTTGTTTGTCCATGTAAACAGGCCCTAATAATCTGCATTATATACATTCAGCCCCAGTGTCCCTCCAGTTGAGACCTAACCCAACAGTTAAATAAAAAATATACACCATAGGGTAAGCAACAGCATGTTGAACCATCTGTCTAAAGAAAAGACTGGGTGACCTCATCTACAGTTATCTGTACTGTTACTTCTGAGTGGGTCTTTCTGTATTTTAATTTTTGTTTCTATTGGTTATATTTTTATCTTGAGTTTTTATTTTATAGGCATTCATTAAATACCTTAAACATGGAGAAGACTAATCATTTATTGTTCATAAATAATCTACTTTGCTCCCCAGTATGTTTAAACTAGTACAGTAAGTTTCAGTATCTAGTAGTTTTCTGTATGTTTATCTTTTTTTCTAAATAACAGAGTTTTTTTTTTTATTTCCTTAAATGGCAGTTGGTTTTAGTCCCCTTATTTATTCTATTGACAGTCTTTCCCGTTTCTTTTTACAATCATTTTTGTCTGTTTTCTTCATCTTACATAGGAGCGTGGGGGTGGAAAGATAAGCATCAAACTGTATTTGTACTATATTTAATGTAGGTCTGAGAGCTCAATCAACAAGGTTTAAGCATTTCAAAACATTTACATGGACAATTTGCCCTGTCAAAAAAAATGTGTGTGTGTGTGTGTTTCTTTCCATTGACATCAGAATTTAGGAGGCATTCAAATTATGACAATTTCCCATATGATGTTCCAGACAAACTGTTGTCTTCTAAACAAGGTTTCATATTTTGCTACAACATTTATTTATATGTGAGTTTTTGCAAAAGCCCATATTTTTGTCAGTAATGTCATCCTAAACAGTCATTAAAGTAATTTTGTTTAGCTTTATTGTAATACTAATATTGAAAATAAACACAACTCTTTTATCACATTTACTCATTGCACCAGTGCTGTTACAAGAGGTTATTTTACTTCTGGCAGATATTGCTACTATTTTCAAGATTAATGGTCACTTTTATTTATTTCTTTTGTTGGTGTGAGGTAATGTACTTCTATTATTTGAGTGACTTTTTACTCTTTACTTTTTACTCTAATAAAATCAAATATAACAGTTATATTTACTGTTACTATTCTCTGCATCTACACACCTACATGTTCTAAAGCAGCTATTTTATTATTAATACAAAAAATGATAGACTTAATCCTACGTATGTTAATTAGCATAGTGCCACCAGTATCTAATAGCTGTTCAAAATAATGAAAAAAATGTTACTTTTTATCCAACCCAAGTGTTAGTATTATATTCAAGTTAATATACAGTACTGTATATCTACATAAAAGAAACTAGGCAGCCTTAAACATTAAAGAGAGCACATTGGCATGTAAACATGGAAGGAAAGGAAAACCTCCTCCCTTCCCTTTTTCTTTTTATCTCCACCTGTTTTTTTACATGGGAATCCACGAGAGAAACATAGCAATAGATACAGGTTACCCCACATGACAGCAGAAATAAATTTTAAACAAAGAAAATCCAATAACAAGAAAAAGAGCTCCATTACATCCCAACACCCCAAATAAAGTTTTTGTCTTCAAAATTTTAAAATTCCAAGATTTACCCCCTGCAGGTATGATCACAATAACAAGGTCCAAAATAGGTTATTTTAAGGGAAAAGACAAGTAGATAAATAATATCTGTGCTGTCACAGCCAACAGATGTTAAAATAGACCCAAGTAGGAAATAACTTCTCAGCAGTGCTGCCAGAGCAGCTTTAGTTCAATATAACCAAGTGACTCTTGTCCAATATACAGGCCCCAATTATAACTCTGGGAGGAGAACAGACAAAAAAACTTCAAAACATTGTAATAGCAGATGCCGTACAAAGCAAATTAGGGAGAAGGGGGGTACTGTCATGAGTTCATAATGAATAACTGCTTAAAGCTCCCAATGCCTCGGTAACCTTTCTCCCCCCCCCACACACACACTTCTACATAAACCAAACTCATGCAAAATTTCTGTATCTTGCCAAAGATAGGCACTGTAAACAAAATGAAAGTTTCAGTAGCTAAATAAAGTATAATCGCCACAGAGTAGCAAAAAAAAAAGAAAACAATCCATAACTCAGTATATTGGCAGACACTCCTTTCATTGAAGAAAACCTGAGACTACCAGAAGGGTGAAAAGCAGACTACAGTATGATACATTTTTAAACTTGGGGGGAGCAGAGATGAAGAGCCCAGGAAAAGAGGAATAGATACAACACCTGGCAATGTTCAAATGAAAAAAAAATGTATTGGAACCAAAAGCTAATCAGGCTCAATAAACCATCTCATAACAATTACTGAAACATGCGCTAAAAAACTCCATCCAGGCAATCTGGTATGTTTATTGATAAACTGAAGTTCTGCCAAAGAAAACATTAGCAGAGCACAGCAAGCAAGAAGGGCTGATGGAGGGCTGTTCGTTGTCCAGACAAGTCTGTCATCACAGACATTCCAATAGAAGAAATACACCCAGAGTAATAGTTATCACGGGGTCCCCTGTTAGTAGAAAGTTTGGAGCAGAGCTTTTATTTCATTCAAAGCCTGTTCTGTGCCTCTCTTTTTACTGTGCAGGGAATCCTGCTGCAGAGTCTGTTTTTGCCAAGAGTATGACTGATCCATGGGTTCCTCTGGGATATCATACTTCCTCGAGTGTAGCTCATGTGCCACTGCCTCTGGGTCATTGAAGATTCTATCACCATCTGGGAAATATATGCATTGCTGAGCCAGATAGGGAGTTGTAAATTTAATTTTATGCATTTTTAGAAGGTGAGGGACTAGGGCTTTGCTGATAGCACTGGAGAATAGTCATTATCAAAGTATAAACAGTGTCCCTTATACAGTATATGATGACCCCCTTGTACCAGGCTTGGAGAAGTAAATCTTGTTTAACAGCAAAGTAATAGAAATGAACAGCTATGGAGTGGGGGCATGAGGTAGATCCAGAGGGCTTAAGTATTAGAGCTTGGTGCTGACATTCAAGAGGCAAGGGGCAGGGATCGTCCTCTTCTAAAATCAAGTGTAGAAAACTCAGCAGGAAATAACGCATGTCACCACCTTCTTCTCCCTCTGGCACACCATAGATGTGGATGTTATTTCACTGTGAGCAGTCCTCCAGATCTTCATAGGAGTCTACTAAGCACTGCTGTTCCTGCATTAATTTTAATAGAACCTAATATCAGAACTAAGCACCTGCTCCATTTATTCTACAGGTATGGTAAGTGTTTAGAAAGCTGATAATGCAACTGGTAATGCAAGGAGCAAGTGCCTACTACTGAAAGGTGGTTTTCAACTAACAACTGTAGTTTTCAAACATATCCATAAACATAACTCTCCCAGTGGGTCTCTGCAGCTTAAGGGCTAACTTTGTTTTATGATGTTTTGTATTACTGTACATGAAGCAAGCACATAGTTTGGACAGATGGGTGCTTTTCAATTAGCATTATTGTACTGTTTTCCTGACAGTAGAGTCAGTGCTTATTTATTTGATCTGGCTTGGCATCAAACATTGTGCAGTACATCAAACACAGTGCCATCTGCCGGTGAATGCAGAAGGCAATTAACAAACATACACAATGTCGCTCAAAAACAATAATTGCTCTGCAATTGCCATCGTGTGGATAAAGTGGGAAGCACATTTAGGTAGCTAGTGTGCAGTACTGCATTGCCATTAGTGTGGATAAGCCAGGATTACCACATTACTGCACAGCATAGCGCACTGCGGCAATGAATTTTTGCCAAGCGTCATTGCTGCAGTACCAGGAAACTTATTTGTAACTACCACTGTATAGGCAATCATCTAAGGGATGCATTCTGCAGTATCATAACTGAATGGACCTGTAACCCAGGGGGTTAAATAACTCACAGAGGGTCACATGCTAAGTATCTGGTTTTAATATGGTTTTCATCTCCATCTCTACTTCTTCGTCTCCTCTTGCAGTTGCAAAACTCTGCTCTCTGCTAGGGGCGGGGGTATAGCTGCTAAATGCCAAGTATGTGCCTGCAATTCATTTAAATGATTTATGCCCATGATAGTCCACCTGGAATTCACAATTTCATTCCAGCACCATTCCCTCTCTGCCTAATTTATAGCCGGATACTCAGGAGCACTTATTCCAGTGGGGTCCTGATTCATCTACTTTTCCTTATATTTACAAAAACAATTCAAGCAACAAATACCACCTTACTGTCCTGGGATCATCTTCTCTACATTTCCTCAGCCAGGTGAACTGAAACATCTGGATGTGAAGCCTTTCCCAGCTAATGAATGCCCAGTTTGGAAATGCAACTCTAAAAGCATATTTCACAATTCAGTATCTGACATCCACTCGATATTTCCAGGTTCCTCCCCACAATACATTCCAGAACTTTTACCCTATTTCCTCCATTATCTGTCTATGCTATGCCCTTCTTGTTATATGTTTCCCAACCCTTCCACTAGTTCTACTATACCTATCAATTCATCTACTATTTCTTTAACTGTTTTATACCTGCTCCATTACATCTTTCCTCTCTCTACAGCAGTGTTGTGAGTTGGACAGCCCATACCAGCAATATTCTGGACTCCGTCCCTAACTCATACTTTCTGTGGTGCTGAGTGAAGATAGGCTTCCCCTGTCTACTGGGGATGGGATTCCATTGCATTCACTGCCTCCTATTACTTACCAACCAAACATCCTCCATCCCTAACTTTGCTGGATGCAACAAGTGAAGGTTAGCACATCCTGACTACCAGGGATGGGAGCCATGTCTACAATACACAGACTATTACCTTACCTTCTCTACCTCATATCTGTTGCCGCTTCCCTTTGGGAATGGAACTACCTCATGCTTACCACTTTGACATCCTCCATTCCTAACTCTGCTTGGCAGCATTGAGTGCAGGTTAGCTTGCCCCGGTGACCAGGGATGGGAGCCATGCCTACGATCTATGGACTGTTACCATACCTTCTCTGCTTCATACCAGTTGCCGCTTCCCTTCAGGAATGGAACTCTTACACCCCACATACCCTCATGATCCTAACTAGGCCTGGATGCCCCAAGTTACTATCATCCACCTCTGCCATCCCTGATGGTTGCCTGAGTCTACAGTCTACTGCTTCATCTTATATTTTCTCAGCCTGATACCCAGCTGCCGCTTCTCTTCAGGAACAGGACTTTGCCTGACTTGCTTCTCCATCTTACCTTGTCTGCAGCCTAGACTATTCATCCTACCTGCTGACTTCCATGGCCAGTAGCCTGACTCTCACTTGGACTGTCTCCACTGTTTGCATCTACACCAATGCGGACTGCCATTTACATTCAGGAATGGAACTTCTTCAACCAAGTTCTTTCATCGTTCTTCATTCACCAGCTGAATCCAGTCTGGATCATCTTGCCTCGAACATCCCATCTGGATGCATGTCCTTCCATTCCACTGCTTCACATGTGTTTTTCTACACCTGCTACCTGATGCCATGACCCTTCTGGGCCTGGACCTTCTACTTCTGCCTGAGACTTCAATCGTGGAACCAGGACCTCATTGACTTGTTTGCCTCCATCCTGCCAGTCTGCCACTTCCCTTCAATCACAGGACTCTTCTGCTTCAAATGACTCCACTCACCATACCGCTGTTCCATGGACCTTTATTCTATAGCCCCTTTTGGCCTCCTTTCCCTCATCATATGGATCCTGCAGGCTTGTTCTGTCCCTCTCTCACTCCTGGTAGACTGCCTCATGGACTTCTTTGCTGCAGATCCTCCGTCCAGCTGCTGTACAAACATTTTTTTTTCAGATTTGGGACCTCATCCTTTGTCACTCCAGCACCTTCCATCATTTTCTCTAGTTGTTTCCAGCCATCGTTAGATGTGGAACTCCTGTATCTCACCTCAGTTGATTATGGTGATTGGCTTGGCTCTTTGGCCTTCCTTGGATCATCATCTGATGCCTTGCTTCACTCCTCTGCATTTTGCTTCTGTTCACCATGGACCTAACCCAGTCCTGTACCTTTCAGCTCTGGATGTCCTCTGGCTTTGCCTAGCCCATGGCTTCCCCTGCTTATTCCTTCAGTTGCTTGGGATCCACTCCAGAGTTCCTTCCCATTTGGATGGCTACTTTTTCATCTTCCCTGCGCAGGTTTGGGGCTTCATACTGTTTGCTGTGGTTATTTTGGATATTGGACCCTATCTCTGGCCAGTACTCATACCCAGTTATCCATTCTCCATATGATCCATCTCATACTCCTACTTTGGCCATTCTAACAGTACCATTTTACTACTCATTGGATCACTTGTTCATTACTCAGGAGATATATTCCTGTCAGCAAACATCCTTTAGCTAACATGCCACATAAATTCTTATGCCATTATAGAGTTTTTACACTGCCCAAATCAGCTCCTCATGATCATTCAGTGAATCCCATTAACATGGACATTAGGAAGTTCTTCTTCATCTCTATTGGCTGTACAAACCGAATCCTGTCTAGTCAATTTCTTGACTTCCAGGACTGCCTCATGTCACTGACTATCTTCATACATGGAAAGAACTTAAATGCTTCTGCTATGCTCTGACATAGTACTCAGCATCACTTCTATGGATACCGGGAATCCTAAGAGGACCCATTCAGCTAAGGACATTATCCATTTTTCCATCTCAACCTCATTTTCCATCTGCATCTCTGTTCATCAAGTTACTTGACTCCTACTTCTCAACAGTTATTACTCTTTTTTTTTTTTATTTCACAGATATCTTCAAGATCATTCAACGTGGGATCTCCACCGCCTAGCTGATTTCTAACTCCACGCCATCCAAACCATCGTTTTCACTTCTGGACATCGCTATTCCACACTACACTCATCTGCACTTTTTACCTCATACCTTAAGTGTGTTAACCACTCTTCCAGCAGCCCCTTCAGTCTCTTCTTCTCAAATTACCTTAGTTAACCTCTGCTGTAAAGACAATCACTGAGAACTGGCTCTCCTAAATTCTAACTGGCAATTCATAACAGTTAAGACAAATTCACCAACTCAGCCTTACCTCCCACTCAGTATTACTCAACCATAGCACTAAGATTCTATAACATTCTGCACTAATCGATCTCACTGCCAATCCAGCTTACAGACTCTTTATTACATCAGCCTCCAAGCTTCTCTCAGTACTTCGGCATCAGAATTACCTGTACACTTCATCAACTTATGCCACCACAGTGCATCTCCTAGACGATCATCACCACAGAAATAACTGCTCTTACTTCAGGCAGCATATCAGCAGAGTATTATTTATAAAGTCATGAATCTGATGTCCAAAAGAAGCCATTCATGCCTTATACTGAATTTCCAATCAATTCCTATATACATTAGGCTACTATCTGGACCGCTGCAGAACTTTTCTATTTATTTAATAATCACTTATGGCATTACACTCATCAATCTATCAATCTCTCCTCTACTCATTTCACTCTGGGATGCTTACTTAGTGATTTATCACTCACTAATCGATTCCTTACCACCAGACTACTTTGAACATCAAACCTTACATGAATTGGAGCAGACACCATAACTTTACAAATCATCACAAATCCTACAGTGTACTATCTGGTGTTTATATTGTTCAAATTGTGCTTTCCCATCTCATTATACCCCTACAATCTCTTTGGATATGCATCTTTCAGTACCTTGGAAATACAGTCTACATTAGCCCTTTTTTAACTGGACCTGCTCCTCATATAGGATTCTATCATCCTTATGGAAAAGAAGTACCCTCCATCCTCAGGATCATCATTTAGTCTGTATTGTCCTTGGATTGAGAATGAGTCGACATCTCCAGGGCATTCAACGACTCTCTTCTACTCCATTGATGCTTCCTTAGTGACTTCTCAATCATTACTCAATTCCTTACCTCCAGACCATGCCTTGATATTCATACTTTTCACAAATTGGATCATTCACTAATGACTTCTTGCATTTCCACCATGTCCAGTTTAGTATCTTATCAATCCAGTCATACTTTCTCTGCTCATTACACCTTTGCAATTCTGTGGGAAAAGCATCATTCATCACCTTGGAAAATTGGACTTCCTTTACCCTCCTTCACCTGGATTGGCTTCATACTTCAGATTCTATTGCTCATGCAGAAAAGACCTACTCTTCAACCTCAGGATCATCGTACAATCAGCATCATCCATGGATTGAGGATGGATCACCATCTCTCCAAGAAGCTCACCAACCTCAAATTAGCTATGGTTACTAGAATCTAGGTCCTTCTCCATTTAGTATGCCCAGAGAATGGGCAGATCTCCAGTCATGGGTTCTCAGAGGTTTCCTCCACCTGGGGGGGTTCCTCTCCTGGGTGCCAGGGGGTCATACTCTCCATGAGTTGGAGGAGGTATCTTTTTGGCCTTCTATTCCCTACAAATTACTGCCTACATACCTACTACTCAAGGGTGGGAATAGAGAAAAGCTACAAAAAGTACTACAAGTTACACAAGCACTATATACCCCATCTCTCCCTATTGCTGTTCCACAAACATTGAACCATTAGTCTCTGAAAGAAGTTGCAGATAGAGAGATAGAGAGTATCACCAGTGTGGGAAGTTGGGTATTGAAGCCAACCATGGGAGAACAAGTATTGCCTGCTGTGTCTGTGCAAAAAACTATGAGAAGTGAATGGTATGCTGCCCTGTTTTGGGAGTTGTTAGCCCAACACCCCAGTGGATGATGGACACTTACATTATGGACTTATGAACAATGTGTGGACATTGATTTACCAGACCCCTTGGTCCAGTGCTTAATGTTTCCCCAATGGGATAGCTTGCTATCAAGTTACCATCACTCTATGGAGAAATCAAGTTTCATTAAAGGATCCAGGTTATTTATAATTGCTGTTTGGACTTTATTTCAATGTCTTTGTGATTTCAAAGTGTTGCTAATCAAGTTTGCCTCCTAGCCCAGTGCCCCATGGATGGAGTTTGCACCCCAGGCCTGAGGAATCAAAAACATAAGTCAACTTTTGTAGTTTCTGTTGTGGTCCCCCCTCCCCACAAACTATACCACCATTCATATCCCTAGAGACTGAGGGAACTGCAAGTGGGGGCTTGACTGGGATTTTTTTTGGGGGGGTGCCTTTCTGCATTAAAATGACCATGTGATGTGGCTGGGTGAAGTTATGGACTGATGTGCAATGTTTGCTTAAAAAAGTTTGATTACAAAATGGTGCTGGGCAGCTATGGAATTTAGCACTGATCTGAGGAATGCCATTCCTTGTTGGAGTGGCAGAAGAGGACCTGTAGCAACAACATGTGAGGAATATGTAAGTGTAAGGAAGTCTGCTTCATGCTGCACCAGGGGTTGGACCCCAGTATAAAAAGGTATACCGTGAAAAGAACGCCAAAAATAGGGCTTTGCGATATGGCGTCGTCATGAGTGCATGAGTGATATTAGTATTAGGGATCTTAGAGCGTGTTGCACTGTGATCATGTTGAGAATTTAATTGTGTCACAGATGTTTCCTGTAGTTGTAATGAGCTTGTAGGTTTTAGGTGCACATAGATTTGGTATGGGAACAGGAGAGTGGTTAATGGTGCTGCATGGTTTGGTGTAGTTCCCCTTCCATCACTGGTTGAATTTACTTTTTATTGTGAAGGACTCTGTACTGTTTTATTTCTTCTGTACTGTACATGGTTTTGCTCCTTAAAAAACTCATGACATAGATGTCTGAATTGCTGGTGTCCTTGTTTTTGCTTGACTGCACTTTTTGGGGCCAGAACTATATTTATGTGATGCTCAAATATATGTGATGGGTGGAAGATATTATATATATTTAAAGGTGGGTACAGGGGCAAAGCCACCTGCAAAGGGGGTGCAGGGGGTGGAGCCCCCTCGCAGAAAATCATGGTGGCAACACCAAGTTCCCATTGTAGATTTCATCCAGTCTTTTATGGTGTCCACTATCTGTAGTAGTTTTGCACAGGGGGTCTGATTGGGTGGGGTATTCGATATGTCTATAGGGCAACACAATTTGATGTCACTGTTGTAACTGTTGGCATTTTTCTTGTGCTGTTTTTTACTGAGCTGTCATTACATTAGCTGTGAAGTGGGGGGACTGTGTAAAAAAGGGGGTGTGCCTGAAAACTGCTCGCTATTCTGCTGCGGTGTATCTGATCATAAATGCCTCAAGTCGGTGAAGAGAGAGAATCTGTGCCAGCTGTGAAAATAAAGTGTCCCTTCCCCTACTGTACCTATGCTCATTTGGTTGTCTGTGGACAATGCACCTGAACATGCAAGGGACTGCACCTCTGTAAGTACTTTTGTAATTTTTGCTGGCTAGAAGTGAGGAGGCCTTAGTGAAAAGATAGGCCCAATCGGCTTTGGTGCGCCGAGACTGTCTATAGCATAGGTCTTGGGAAAGGGAAGACGCAGCAACTGAACTTGGACTAGAGAAGGTGACAATCTTTGTTAATGTTGTTGTTGATTTGTACTTAATCATAAGGGCATAATTATAGTGACTGATAATAGTTACCTGTTTATAATGCATGCCTTTTGAAAAAAAAAGGTTTGAATTATTGCAATGTTTAGATTAAATTGGTGAACTGTTTGAATCATTATTATAATACTTCTTAGCCCCGTTGAGCTGTTTATGTTGTTTCAATGTATCAATTTCAATCATTGGGGAACAGGTGTCCTATTAAGAGGAGATGTATAAGGCAAAGCTCGGGTAATGGGCAGCAGTAAAATGTAGTCTTAGTTACCTACTCACTATGGGCAGGGATAGTAGATATTAGACACGAGAGGCCACTCCTTGGGGACTTAGGCAATCCACCCTGGGGGTTCATGAGGGTGGGTGGCCAGGGTGAGCTCAAGCGAATTTGGAGAGTTGAGGTCTAGGGGCCTCTTCTCTTTTCTTTAGTAGAGAGATAGCCCACCTTTATGGGAAGGCAGTTTGAGCTTCTCTAGACCCAGGTAGGAGGGTAGTTGCACAATCCCTTCTTACTGTAAGACCTCTGGGGGTGGTTGATTGGCACTCTGGGAGCTTGCCAAGGGCATTATGCTTTAAAAAGGTGGCTAGGTGTAACCAACCCTTTGGGTTACAGTGATAGAGAAGTGTACTGGACTTTAGACTAGTTTTAAATTTAAGGACTCCATCTCTGTGACCTTATAAAGGGTTAATTCCTTGGAGCCTCAGGGAGCTAGGAGCTAGTTATGCTGGCTTCCTGGGGGGAGGGGCAGCTGCTTGTAGCTAAGAGGTTGCAAGAAGCTCCTTTCAGTTTGGCAGATGGGAGAAGAGGATTAACAGGCAAGCACTGCCTGGCTCCTCCAAGCTAACCATATTTCTCTAAAGGATGGCATGAGATAGCCCACAACTGAAGTGGTGGAGGCCAGAGAAACAAGACCCCCATGTGGGAGTTGCTGGTGATGCCATCTGAATGAGAAGCCCGATGTGCATTGCAAGTACAGGTAGTTGCCATGGAAGTCAAACCCATGTATATGGGGGACCTTGCGGTCAAGGAATGAAATAGCCTGGGCTTCTCATCTGCAAGAGAAAATGTTATGTGCCAGCTGAATTAATTTGGACCATGGGACCCTAACCCACAAGGGTCAGTTCTTGAGTGAGGGTAGGTAGTTGGATCTGTGTGGCACCATGGACCCCTCAGAGATTCTGACCCCTCCTTGCCCTCTGCAAATTGAGAGTCCTGAGGGGCTGAAGAAATAATTCAGTCTGGGGAGTTCCTGGTCACGGGGTCAGTTCTTGGCCCGGAGATGGCAGGTGCTGTCCAGTGGCACAATGGACCTCCTGGAGATGGTTGCCTGCCCTTGCCTGCTAAAACTGAAAGTGAAGGACAGTTGAAAGAATCAGCTGCACAGCATTGGGAAGAGTGGAAGTGAGTTACTCCCATGGGTATATGCCACCCCTACATTTAAGAGCACAGCTGCTCCATGAGTGTTTTGAGGGAAGGCCACAGTTTGGATGAAGATCTACTGGCCCAGTTGCAATGCCAGTAAGCCTGAGAGGGTCTTGAGCCATTAGCCTCTGACAGGAGAGAGAGAGAGAGAGAGAGAGAGAGAGAGAGAGAGAGACAGAGAGAGAGAGAGAGAGAGAGAGAGAGAGAGAGAGAGAGAGAGAGAGAATCACCAGTGTGGGAAGCTGGGCATTAAAGCTGCCCATGGGAGAACAAGTACTGCCTGTTGTTGTTTGTACAAAAAGCTATGAGAAGTGAATTGTATGATGTCCTGTTTTAGGGGTTGCTAGCACGATGCCCCAGTGTATGATGGACACATATTATGGATTTATGGACAGTGTGCCAACATCATTTTAACGGACCCCTTGGTCCAGTGCCTTAAAGTATCCCCAATGGGATAACTTTCTATCAAGTTATTATCACTCCCTGGAGAAATCTAGTTTCATTAAAGGATCCAGGTTGCTTATAATTGCTGTTTGGATTCTATTTTAATATATTCGTGATTTCAAAGTGTTGCTAATAAAGTTTTCCTCCTAGTCCAGTGCCTCATGGATGGAGTTTGCACCCCAGGCCTGAAGAATCAAAAATGTAAGAAATCTTTTGCAGTTTCTGTTGTGGTCCCCAATGGACTATACCAGCATTCCATAACCCTAGACACCAGGGAGGGGGTGGGCTACATGTGTATAGGCCTTGGGATTCATTCTAAACATTTAAGCAAAACACTTTTTACTTTATCATAGTCTATACAGTCCTCATCGTCCATTCTGTTAATTGCCTGTAGCTCATAGCCTGCAACTAGAGGCAT
Organism: Neoceratodus forsteri; assembly: GCA_016271365.2. Taxonomy (NCBI): domain Eukaryota; kingdom Metazoa; phylum Chordata; order Ceratodontiformes; family Ceratodontidae; genus Neoceratodus; species Neoceratodus forsteri. Next base: position 1,380,910,888 of record CM028130.1, read on the forward strand.
AAGGTGCATTGCCCGAGAAGCCCTGGCCAATTTAAATTGTACGTACAATTTCACAAACATCTTCATAAATAAATTTTGATCCTATCCCTCCTGATAATGAGGAAATATTTTAGCATTAATTTTGGCTCAGTGATGAAAGTGAGCAGGAGCACACAGGAACTCAGTTCCTGTACCTTTTTTGCAGCAGGAACAGAGTTCCTGTACTTCTCCTTACTGATATTTGAAATGAAATTCTTACAGTAGAAACATAATGACAATTTCTTGGCCTATGACCTGAGATCAGTGAATTCCATCGCAACATTTGACTTGCAGAACAATTTAATTTGATTATTTTAGAAGTACTTTGGCATCTCTGATTGGGTGCACCAGTATTTATACAGATGTGTCAGGTCTGAAAGAAATATGGAAACATAGATGTTGACAGCAGAAAAAGGTCCAATGACCCCTCGAGTCCCAAGAGTTATCCTTCAGAGGAAGGATCTTAATTCTGCTTTTCATTTGTGCCAGTGTTTAAGTTCCTATACTTCTTGTTCACCACTTACACCACTGTTTTGGCTTCTTTGGTGGGACCTGTCATGCCAGTACTTACAATGTGTTGAGGAATGCTTGGGTGCATAAGCTCCATGTTTCTCTCACAGGCATGTTCTCATTCACATCCTCCTTTATCTGTAACTCATGCTGGTGCTCCCTCTCTAGCTCCTCTGCCTTTAGCTTGGTTTTCCATTCCTTGACTGTCAGTTTTGCTTTCTGCTACTCATTCTTTGCCTTTGTCTTTACCAGGGCCAGTTTCAAACAAAGCCTTTCAATCTGGTCTGATTGTGCAGCTACCCCAATGATATGCTCTGGCTCACTTTTACTGTCCTCTGTCTGGGCAGTAGCCTCCATGATCTCTCTTGTACTCTTATCTTGGCCACTTCCCTCAAGGATTTCTATGCAATCTTCCTTCTTCTAGGCCTCATCATAGGTAAGCCCAGCACAGATCCTGCAGGTGTGCCCAAGTGCAATTCACATATGATCCAGGTACAGGGCCTTCTAGACTGCACTAAACTTTCTAGAAATAAATAAAACAGTAAGTGTAAAAATATTCCTTTGCATATTCTGTCTCTGACTGGACAGTTAATCTTTTTTTTTTAACATGTAATAATTTTGTTAGTTTTCCATCAATACAGCACATACCTTACAGCTTTGCAACAAAACAACAGCATACAACACAATACACAGAAGAGTAACAGCCTTACGTACTCAGTATCTGGCATTCGGATGCCACTGCCAACTTACAGACAACAATCCAAGGTTAAATTCCCAAATATAACATGCTTTAAAAATACAGTCTAGACTATCAACATATATAAACTGTACCTCCATTCCCAGCCACGTCCTTTCCAGTTATCTCAAGCAAGACTATCAGTCTGAAAAACATACGTTAGTAGAGGTTTGACCTTTCAGCTCAGAGCAACCTGCAAAGAACAGAGACTCAAATAGACATAGAGAAAAAAATGGGGGGAAGCGGTGTCTGCTGTGCCCGTCCCTGTTACTACCACCCCACAGGGCTCAGTATCACTTTCATCTGCACCACCACCCTCTAGGGCACCAAATATCTCACCATACCCAAGGAAGGAATCCTAGATAGATGGTCAGGGGTCTTCAAATAGAGAGAAGGATTGCCTGGCAGAACTGGTGGCACTTCACACAAATGAAAGTGGGAAAAAGGCCCCATTTGTTTAAGTATTTAGGGAGTTGAATCAGACTCCTGTAGGAGAGCCTTTCGAAAATGGCCAACCTTGCCAGAGCAGCATGCCAAGTGATGATAGAAGGTGGGTGTGGTTTCCTCCAAAGCACCAGAATAAATCTCTTCCCCTCCATCAAAGCAACAATGATCCACTGCCCTGTGGGCACTGGTAATTAGGCCAAGCAGTGAGGATCACTAAGAAGAATCATTGTTGAAGTTAGATCCACCCTGCAGCCCACCACCTGGGAGTAGTCCTTTGACACCGCTGCCCAGAAGGACATTAGCCCCTGGGCAGGTCCACAGTACGTGGAGGAGATGGGCAGGGCTCTGCTGGCACATCCAGCAGTTTGCGTGGCTGAGAAGACCCACTGAGTTAAGCACCGCAGGCATCGTATATCACCTAAGCAGAATTTTTAACTGAATGACCTGGCTTCTGGCGTCCCTATATGTAGTATGGGAAGTTGGATGCACCTTGACCAGACTTGGGGGGAGATGTCTACCTGGGCCTCCTTCTCCCATTGCTGCCTGAATTTATCCGTGAAGTCAGGCTGGGCCACTTGAATGACCCGATAGAACCTGCCCGCCAGTCCCCTCTGCACTGCTGTCTTATGGAGGTTAGCCCATCCAGGCCCACTGGGCGTCCATTACCCTGCGGGATAGATAGTTGGGAACAGCACTCCATATCTGGAGATCTCTCCAGAAATCACGGATTGGCAATCCATAGTGAGCTCTCAGCTGATCAAAAGATTTTAACACTGAGGTATTAGAGATATACAAGTCTCTTATAACCCTAATACCTTTGTTGTCCCAACCCTGCCAGGAATGGGGTTTGCTATCCACTAAGATGCAGCTGTTGCCCCAAAGAGGGGTGTGGTCTGGGTGGGGGGAGCATAGGCCCCAGGGGGTGTACAGGAGGTGGCCACACCTGCACTCCACGACGCCGGTGTTTTCACCTTGATAGGGGATATCTCTGGGGGGAGGTGATGCCTGTGTGGCAACAGGGACCACAGGGGGCTGATTCCACAACAGAGAGGTTTCTAGGGAGACCCAGAGCACAGACTGGGGAGTCAAGGGTGTAATCTGTCTAAATGCCTGGGCCATTCTGTAGGCCCACTGGTATGCTTGGAACCACAGTAACCTGAGGTCCCCCTCTTTGTCTAGTGAGCCCTCAGCTTACTGCTCCCCCATTGAGTCCACTTGCCCTCCCAGAGTAGGTGTGCCATGATTCTATCCAGGGAATGAAAGAGCTTTGGAGAGAGCCAGATGGGTAGGTTATGAAGAAAGTAAGACACCCTGGGGAGGAGAAACATCATAATTGCCTCCACTTTCCCCTTAATTGAAAGGTTGAGCTTGCGCCAGCACTCAATCTCTGTTGTCAGAGATGACAGCAGTGAAGAGAAATGTGCGGATCTGGCTCCTCCCACTTGGTGGGGATGAAAATTCCCAAATAGGAGAATCCTTTGGGGGCCCAAGAGATGTCAGTGCCCTGAATGCAATCTATGGAACAAGTCAAATTCCAGGGGGAGAGAGTGTTTTTTTCTTATTAATAGTTAGACCAGAGAGAAAGGCAAACTCCTGTAGAGTATGAAGAATGCAGGGTAAAGACCGGGCCAGCTCAGCAATTGTAAGCAGAATACCATCTCCGTACACGCTCACTAGGTACATCTTGCCCCCTGCAGGAATCCCAGATATATCTTTAGCCGCTAGGAACTTTCTTACAAGGGGGTCAATGACAAGTAGGAACAGCAAAGGGGAGAGAGGCCAGCCCTGCCTAGTCCCTCTCTGGAGAGAAAATGGAGCGGAGATGTCCTTGTTAGTGAGAATCTGCGCAGTAGAGGAATTATACAGGACCGACACCCAACCCCAGAAATAGGTCCCGAATCAGTACATGTTAAGGACCCTGTGAAGATAGTGCCACTCTGCCAAGTCAAATTCCATATTAAAGTCCAGGGTCAAGGCATCCATAGAAACATAGATAGAAACATAGAATTTGATGGCAGATAAGGACCACTTGGCCCACCTAGTCTGCCCATTTCCCCTACCTAATGGATAAGCTGCAGATCCTAGTTAACCAACAGCCTACTTCCTCCTACCCCCCATGAGAATTGCCTTATGTCTGTCCCATGCATTGTTGAATTCCCACACTGTTTTTGACTCTACGACCTCCTCAGGAAGGCTGTTCCATGTATCCACAACCCTCTCTGTGAAGAAATACCTCCTCACATTACCTCTGAGCCGTCCCCCCTCTATCTTCAAATTGTGCCCTCTTGTTTTTGCATATCTCTTTTTCTAAAAGACACTACCCTCTTGGACTTTATTGATTCCCTTGAGGTATTTTAAAGTTTCTATCATGCCCCCCCCCTTTCCTCGAGGCTATACATCTCTAGTTCCTTTAGTCTTTCTCCATATGTCTTCTGATGCAGACCCTGCATCATTTTGGTTGCCCTCCTCTGGACAGCCTCCACCCTGTCTATGTCTTTGTGGAGATGAGGTCTCCAGATCTGTACACAGTACTCCAGATGTGGTCTTACCAACTGTCTGTACAGAGAGCCAACAACTTCCTGTTTTCTACTGGTGATGCCTCTCCCTATGCATCCCGGTATCCCCCCAGCCCTCCTTACTGCCTTCTCACATTGCTGGCCCACCTTTAGGTCATCTGATATGACTACCCCCAGGTCCCTTTCCATTTTTGGTGTTGTCAGTATCTCACCCCCTATTGTGTACTCTTCCCCTGGGTTTTTGTTTCCCAGGTGCATTACTTTGCAGTTCTTTGCATTGAACCTAAGCTGCCATATATTTGACAATTCCTTCAACCTTGCCAAGTCCCTTTTCATCCTTTCCACCCCACCTTGTGTATCAACCCTGTTGAAGATCTTTGTGTCATCTGCAAAGAGACATACTTTCCCTTCCAGTCCCTCTGCAATGTCACTTATAAAGACATTAAAAAGGACCGGCCCCAGTACTGAACCCTGCGGTACACCACTAGTAACCCTCCTTTCTTCACTGTGGATTCCATTTACTATTACCCACTGTGTCCTGTTGTCCAACCAGTGTTTTACCCAGAATACCACCTTGGGACCCACTCACAGGCTGGCTAATTTGTTTATTAACCTTTTGCATGGGACTGTGTCAAATGCCTTGCTAAAGTCTAGGTAGACCATGTCCACAGCCCCTCCCTGGTGTACTGCTTTGGTCACCCAGTAAAATAAATCAATTAGATTTGTCTGACATGACCTTCCTGCTGTGAATACATGCTGCCTTGGGTCCTGTGCCCCACTGGCCTCTAGGTACTCAAAAATTCTTTCCTTCAGAAGTGATTCCATCATTTTCCCTACCACAGAGGTCAAACTGACAGGTCTGTAGTTACCTGCCTCTGTCTTGCTCCCACTTTTGCGAAGGGGAAGCACATCTGCCCTCCTCCAGTCCTCAGGTACCACACCATCTTCTGATGATTTATTAAAAAGAGTAGTCAGGGGTGTTACTAGTTCTTTCCTTAGTTCTTTTAGAATTCTGGGGTGAATCCCATCAGGCCCCATTGCTTTATCCACCGTCAGTTTTATGAGTTCTTTCAGAACCCTTTCTTCTGTGAAAGGACTAATATCAACACCCTATCCAGAGTGCTTCTATGACTGGATTAGGTATTTTCCCCTGCTTTTCCATTGTGAATACTGAGCAGAAGTATTCATTCAGTATCCCTGCTTTTTCACTGTCGCTCTCTGCCCAACCACCTTCCTCTTTGTTCAGCCTCAGTATCCCTGCCTTAGTCTTTCTTTGCTCCCTAATGTGCCTATAAAAGGTTTTATCCCCCTTCTTAACCGAGTTGGCTATCTTTTCCTCAGTTTGGGCCTTTGGTATTCTTTTTTTTTTAAATTCAAGTTTATTGACATACTGTCGGCAATGAATGAAAAACAAAGCCTTACAGAAGGTAATCTGTGACAGCACAGTGCCACTTACAATGTACCATTAGAAAATGAACACAACAATTTTCTGGTGCTAACCCCACCCGATTTGACTACCCTACCTAACCTCCCATACCCACCCTCCCCCAGAGCTACGAGGGTTGAGATAGATCTGCTCATAAGGAACAAACCAGGGTCGACTTGTCCTGCAATGGCTGACTATGAATGGAGCAAATAAAGTGTTTGGAAGGGGCCCCAAACCTGATCAAATTTCGAAGAACTACCCCTTCTCATAGCCCCAAATTTTTCCATATTTAAGTTAAAGAGTAATTCTTGTAGCCATTCCACATAACTAGGTGAGGTGTTATCCAGCCAGTGCCTTAACACTATTTTCTTGACCGACGATGAGATCAAGGCCATATAGTATCTTCGGGATTTTACAGCAATACCAGTATAGTCACCTATCAGGCAGATTTCTGGGGTAAAGCAATGTTCAATGCCCAGTAACGAATCCGCCTTGTGCTTAATTTGATCCCACAACCCTTTTACCGATGGACATTCCCATAAGATGTGAAATAGGTCTCCCTCAGCTTGCTGACAATGAATACATAACGCGTCTGGGCTACGTCCAACCTTATATAATTTGGAAGGAGTCCAGAACAAATTATTTAAAAAGTGGTATTGCATGATACGTAATCTATCCTGGGTGATATACTGGTACATGTGCCACCAAATAAGATCCCAGTTCCGGTCCTGGTCCCCCAAACGGTTCAACCAGAATCTCGGCCTATTGACAGTGTCTGCATAAACTTGCTCTAACAGTGCCTTGTAGACCTTAGAAACCACATGTGGCTCCCAAGCCCAGTGGGCCAGGGGTTCAAACCATGCCCCATTGATCTTCTTCTCTTTTAATTTAGTCTTAAAATTCTCCAACAAGGGTATGAGTTGATATACTTTAAAAGATTGGTTAGGCCCTATATTATACTTTGCTAGAACTTCTGCAACTGAGAGGCACCTTTCCCCTTGCATGATATCTGCAACCTTTAACCCTTTCAGAAAGGGAAGCCAGGACTCATTTATCATTTTCCCACCAATCTGCAAGTTAGGGTTATGACATATTGGCTGGTATCTATCTGCACACGGGGAGTAACGAAGGGAAGCGCATAGCTGAATGTGGGTACGTAAGGAAAGTTTAATTGGGGTGGCTGCTAGATTAGAGGGGAAAGATTTTAATGGAATGAAAAGGAGAGCCTTCGGATCTACACCAGCCTCCTTTATTAACTCTGTTTCCAGTTCAACCCAGGGAGGAACATACGGTAATAGTTCCAAATCCCTGGGGGGCAGGAGCCAGCGTAAATATTTACAGAGACTACTTGCCCAGTGATATAACCCGAAATGCAGCAGTCTTAAACCAGCTTTCTCCTTGGGGGTGGCAAGTTTATGATAAGCTCTATGAGGTGATTTATTTCCCCAAATAAACTCCGAGACAATTGAATGTAGTGCTTTGTGCCATTTTAGGGGTAACCATACGTTAAGCATATTTAGAGGGTTAAAAATCCTCGGCAAAACATTCATCTTTATTATGTTGATCCTTCTCCAGAGAGAGAGCAGAAGTCTGCCCCATCTTTCCAGATCTTGTTTTATAGTTACCTTAAGGGCGCCCAAATTGAGTTTCACCATTTTGGCCTCTGAACTGGCTAAAACAATGCCAAGATATTTCAGGGTGAGTGGGGTCCAATGTATACCCAGTTCCGAAATGTCCGACTTGTAAACTTTCACATTAAGGGGGAAAATCTGAGTTTTCCCTATGTTAACTTTATAGTTGGATAGCTTACCATAGGACGCAATGACTTCGAGCACCGCTGGCACTGAGGTTCAGGGGTGGCTAATATGGAGTAGAATTTAGTCCGCAAATGCCGAGATCTTAAGTTCCAGTGACCCAATTTTTATCCCCTTAATCTTGGAATCCTGTCTGATACTACATAACAGTGGCTTTAAGTATAAGTTGAACAAAAGAAGGGATAAAGGACATCCCTGCTTGGTGCCCGATAACAAAGGTAGGCTTGCCGAAAATACCCCGTTACAGTATATTTTTGCGGATGGTGATCTATATAGAGCAAACACCATGTTAATAAAGTGAGCTGGGAAGCCAAAATGCTCCATGGTCAAAGACAGAAACCTCCAATCTACTCTGTCAAATGCTTTCTCAGCATCGACAGACATCAATCCACATGGGATTTTACTATCCTTGGATGCCGAGAAAATGTGGGATAATTTATGGAAATGATCTGATGCTAGTCTACCTCTCATGAATCCCACCTGGTCCTGGTGGATTAACCTAGGAAGGACCTTAGCTAGGTGGGCTGCTAGTACTTTCGCTAAAATTTTAACATCATAATTAATTAAGGCTATGGGCCTGTAGTTTGGGACCTTATCTCGATCTTTCCCCTCTTTGGGGATAAGCACTATCAGGGACTCAAAAAGGTGATTATCAATAGTTTCGGAAGTAAATATACTATGAAATAGTCTTTTTAACCCTGGGCATAACTGTCTCCTGAAACATTTGTAAAATTGAGAGAACCCATCCGTCCGGGAGCTTTGTCGGCTGGGAGCATCTGAATCGCATTTAGGATTTCAGACTCTGATATCGGGAGAGAGCATCTCCTTCTGATCCTCCAGTATCCGAGGTAAATTGCACGGATAGATAAACCTGACTTCCTCACCACTTGGTCTGTTGGGCATAGGGCTATATAATTCCCTGTAGTAATCCTCAAATTCTTTAACAATTTCGTGAGGGGTGGTTTTGATGGATCTGTCTGTGAGGGAGGATATACTTTGAATGATTCTGGATGTTTCGGCTGCTTTAAGTCGCATGGCGAGGAGATGACCCGCTTTCTACCCTTGATCTAGATATAGGGCTTTCATTTTATTAATGGCATACTGTGCCTTTTCTCTCAGAATATCATCACATTGATACCGGAGCCTGACCAACTTTTCCCTAGTTACCGCTGGAGTGCTCTTTGAAAGGATGTTCTCTATATCTCTGATCTGGGTCAGCAATTGTCTAGCCAAACTCTCTCTCTTTTTCTTCCTTGCTGCAGCTATCTTGATGAGCTCCCCCCTTAACACACATTTCAGCGCACTCCATTCTATATCGCCCCTACCTGTCGTGCTGCAGTTTTCCTGCTCGTATTGTACTATTCTCTGGTTTATACTGTCTCTAATCTCCGGAGCACGGAGAAGCTGGTTGTTTAGTTTCCAGATGGTTTGCTTGGGGGTGTTGAATACAAGATTAAGGGAGCAGCGGACCATGGAGTGATCCGAGATGACCCCTGGAGCAATTCTACAATCTATCAGGCCAGGGAGCATGCTCTGGCTCATCAAAAAGTAATCGATTCGAGACCTGGTTTTATGGACCTCCGATAGGAATGTGTATTCCCTCTTGAGGACACAAGACCCTCCACAGGTCGCTGACAGGCCCAAGTTGTCTGTGAGATCCCTAATGGCTCTCTGAGCAGGAGAGAGGCCCCTACCTCGCCTGCCTTCCCTATCCAATTCTGCATTAAATGCAAGGTTCCAATCGCCACCTAACAACATAGGCAGATGAAGAAAGGGGGACAAGGCTTTTAATAGATCTGTAAAAAACCAGGGTGAGTCCCCATTTGGGCCATATATGCTACCTATCACAATCCTTGTTTGATTTATACACCCCACTACTATTATATACCGTCCCTCAGGATCTGCCAGTTTTTCCTCACATACAAAGGGAATATTCCTGGCTATTAAAATAGCTACCCCCCTACTGGCGGTACTATCGCCTGCAGCATATACCTGGCCCACAAACTGACTCCTCAGTACCTTAGATTCCCTCTCCAGTAAGTGTGTTTCTTGCAAACATATTATCTGGGCCTTCTGCAACTGCAAGTGTCTCAGAGCCTTGTAATGCTTTAATTCCTTCCTAGCCTCTTTAATATTCCATGTGATAAATTCATGTGTACTACCCATTGTCCCTAAATTCCATTTGGAATCCACATATATTTGACTGCACTCCAGTTCTTCCTTCTTCTCTGGCCTTCCCTTATGAGCAGATCCCTCCGAGTAGTTTCCTTTAAACCCTATTTCAACCCAACCCCCCTTATTTTTTCTGTCCCCTTCTCTGACCTCCAAATTACTTCTCTTTACCCCCCTGTCCCCTTCTACATCTATTACCTTAATCCTTAACTTTGGTTGATAAAGATTCCCACTCTCCCCTCCCACCAACAGAACCACCTCCCGGCCCATGAATTCGCAAGTTCCTAAGCTCCCGATTCCCATCCAGCCTCCCCCTTCCACTGACAGCATAAACGACTTCTTGTCAGAAGAAAGTCTAACCTATTACAAACCCTTTAACTAAACTCCCCCAAGCCAAAGGGCATGGCCCCTCACCTAGGAAGAACTGCCCAACATCTCAGAATGACTCTTCCTGGGGCAACTTTATATTAGGGTCTGTTGCTCTTCAGAGCAAGGTATTAACATTTTGAACCATCCCGGGCAGTTCAAAACAAGAAAAAGGACAATTCCTCCTTGTAGCCTAGGGAAAGAAGTCACTGCCCCAGATACCCTGCATTCACTCTACAACTTCCCCTAAGGCTGAGCCTCGAGTCATTCAGCAAATTTTAACAATCATTTAAGCAACCCCACATATTACACAGTTCACCCACAACTTAAGTAATAGAATCCATGTGGAAACTATCCAGAAAATCGTGTCCCTTTAGTCTGAATACGCAGGACTAATGGGAAGAAAAAACACACAGTACAATTTGTATGCTCCCCAAAGAGTCAGATTCCTCAAAAAAAAAAAAAAACAATGCAACTGCTCTCCGGGCCCCTATATTGGGGATGATCAAGTAACAGAACAAAAAAAAAAAAGGAAAGAATGTGACCAAGGGAGAGAGAAACAGCAAGATTACGGATTGCAAAAACCAGAGGAGGCGGGATCGACTAGACTTTCAAAGCCCCTTTGTAGAGGGCTCTCAACGGTGAATGTAATACTGGAGCTCCCTCTAGTGGCTGATGTTCAGGACGACATCGCCTAACTGCCATGTAAACTGCACAAAATGCAACGAGCTGCAAAACTCTGTGAGCGGAGCCCTCTCCAACCCAGCTCCAGGCCATCGGGCGATGCTGCTGACAATAACAGGAACACACTCCCACAAAATCTCTCCGATGTATCCGAGCAGCAGATGAAACAGTCCCCAAGGATACTTGCAAAGATGGGAGATGTAACCCAGCTTAGGAGCAAAGCGCTTGCGGAGAAGTGCCAGGTATTGACATGGGATATGGGGTCATTGGGAGCGAGATAAGGACTGACCCAAAGTTTCCATTGAGTGCGTGATGATTAGAGCAAGTCACCACAAAATGCTCCGGTGATATAGTTAGAGCATCTTGAGGCATGGCATTTTAGTGACTGCCACTTTCCGATTGGCTCCCGGCTTCCAATATTACTCTGAGATCCCAACCAGCTCCCGGAGTCCGCTTTCTTGCTCCTTCTCAAAAAGTCACAAAGCAAAAAGCCATACATAGGGGTACACCTTGAGGTACTTTTGAGAGAGCCACATCTCCCCAAAATAACTGTCTTTTTTGAGATCCGACATCTAATAAGATACCTTTGTGACTTCCTGCACTCTTCCTGCTGGGTGCATCATTCTATCCTCTTCTTGCTACTGTATTATTCGTTTTTGCCCTCCGAGATGAGACTATTTATAAGACATAGACTCAGTCCTTACTTTTGTTTAAACAGGTCCAGAAGGGCTTCCTGCAACCCTTTTGCCACAGAGTGAGCATTTTCAAAGCTGGACCACTGGCCAGACAGGGCCACCTGCAATCACGCTGGGTACCCCATTCGGAAACGAATGCCTGCGGCTATCAACTTAGTGACAACCTGATGGTATTCAGCTCTCCTTTGGTGCACAGATAGTGGGAGATCCTGGGTGATTCTCAGCAAGGTACCCTCCCACCTTACTTCTTTGAGATCTTTAACTTTCGATAGAACATACTGCCTCTCTTGGAAGTTTAGGAAACAGAATATCAATATACAAGGTGGAGACCCGTCAGGAGGCATAGCCCTTAATGCCCAGTGAGCCCTCTCTATCGTGTAGTTGTCACCGAAGGGCATGGGGCCAGCAATCCGATGGAGGAATTTTTGGGTAAACGCGATTGCATCGGGTCCCTCTTCCTTTTCAGGGAGACCGATTATAATCATGTTGTTTCGCCTGCTTCTTCCCTCCAGATTCTCAATTTTCAGTTCCATTTTATTAATTTTCTGTTTCAGTTGAATTAGCTCAGGCTCTTGTTTAGCCATCCATTTCTCCAGTGAGGTGACCTTGACTTCTGTGTCTCCCGTTCGACGAGATAAATCCTCCAGAGCCTGTGTCACTGCTTTCAGTTCTTCGGTCACTGAGCACAGCTCGGTATGAAAAGGCTTGAACTCTGCTAGAAATTGCGCCAGCGTCAGGGGCTCCTTTTCTGGATTACAGCTTTCACTTTCTAGGCCTCCTTCCTGCGGAGAGGTTCTGGCTTTTTTCGGAAAGGTCTTGGCCGGGGACGCCAGTGGGGTATGTTTCATCGGGGGTTTTCTCATTTCTGCTTCCATCGGCGCTTGAAAACCTTGCAAGGTACTCTGGCAGTGTTCAGGTACACAAATTAGCGACCACACTTGGTATAGCTCTTTCTTGGCAGTATATGAAAGGCTTGTAATGGAGCAGGAGGCTGGAACAGTTCAATCAGGCAGCTGCCACGAAACCTGCACCACGTGACCAGCGGCCTTTGGTATTCTGACTGCCTTACCCACTTCCTTCTGCTTTAACTGGTACAGTTCTCTGTCTCGCTCCTTCTGTGATTCTTTATACTTCCTGAATGCTATATTTTTCTCCCTTACCTTCTCCGCCACTTCTTTTGAGAACCATAGTGTTTTTTTCTTTCATTTTGATTTGTTTATTTGCTTCACACAAAGGCTTGTTGCCTCTGTGATGGTGGTTTTGATGTTTCCCCATTGTTGCTCCAACCCACCTTCTTGCCTGTTTGCTAGTGCTTTTTCTGAGGCACTCTCCCATTTGACAAAATCAGCCTCCCTAAAGTCCAGTACCTTCACTTTTGTGTGGCTTGACTCTAGCTAAGTTTGTAGTGAACCACACTGTTTGGTGTTCACTTGTTTCCAGATGGCTACCCACTACAAAAGATCAGAGATCCTCTCTCCGTCCCCATTTGAGAGTACCAGGTCTAAGATTGCTCTCTCCCGAGTGGGTTCCAAAACTAGCTGCCTGAGTTATGCCCCCTGTAGGGCATCGAGAATGGCCCTGCTCTTGGAAGTGGCTGCATCAAAGGTGCTTCAGTCAACATCTGGCATATTCAGGTCCCCATCAGTAATATCTCCCCTTTCTCTGCCATCCCAAGGATGCCTTCTATCATTTCCTTCTTCATTTTCTCCCTCTGAGACTGAGCTCTATATACAACCCTTGTGCAGATTGTGGAGCCATTTCCAGTCTCCAGGGTGACCTACAGTGTCTCCTCTCCTCCCTGTTTTCCCTTTAGTTCTGTTGCTTTGATCCCTTCCCTTACATAGAGAGCTACTCCTCCTCCTTCTCTTCTTCCCTCATTGTCCCTCCTGTAGATTGTGTACCCTGGAATGTTGACATCCCAGTCATGGTTATCTGTGTACCATGTTTCTGTGACTGCCACAATATCCAGGCATCCCTCTTCCATCAAGGCCACCATTTCAGGGAGCTTTTTACCTAGACTATGGGCATTGGTACTCATTACCCTCCAATTTTGTATGGTTTATTTCTTTCTGCTCCATCCTTGTCTTTACTGACTTTGTCTTTTTCTCCATTTACCCCTGCCTTTCTCCCTCTTGACTGCTCTGTCTAGGTGTTTACCTCACTAATTCAACTGATTTTTTTGGGGGGGCTAGCATTTCCCTTCTCCTCTTCAGTGCCTCCCCCCTTGACTAGTTTAAATGCTTGCCATTGAAGCATTTAAACCTATCACCTAGGATCCTGGTTCCCCTCCAGGATAGATGCAGACCATCATGCCTGTATAGGCCTACATCCCTCCAGGTGGAGCCCCAGTCCCCATTGAAGCCAAATCCCTGAGCTCTGCTCCAGATTTTCAACCAGTCATTGAATCCCATGGTGCGGAGTACCCTAGCCTTATCCAAGCCATAGACAGGCAGCACTTCCGAGAAAGATACCGTGTGTGTTACTTGTCTAAGGCCCCTCCCCAACTCCACAAACTCCTGTTGCTCTGCTCTGATCCCATTCTCAGCCAGGTCATTCGTCCCTAGGTGGATAATGACATCCAGCTCCCTTCCCCTTGCTGCTGCTCCCATGATCCTGAGGATTCGTTTCCTAACCCTCCAAGCCTTGCCGCCGGTCAGGCACCTCACCTCCCTTACCCCTCCCTTCCCCCCCAGTTCTACCCCCCTAACAATTGAGTCCCCCAAGAGGAGTTGTTCCTTCCCTTGTAGGGTCCTGGGCCACCCTCCTGTGGGTCTCCATTGTGGAGGTTCCCAGCATCCTCCTTGGTCTCCACTGCAGGTGCCTCCATATAGTAACCATGCTTTTCCAGAGTGGCGCATGAATTGTAGAGAGGCACAACTGGAGGGATGTGCCTCTGTTCCACCACCCTCACCCTCCCTGAGTCCTCCGTGGTCCAGCCACTCCTCTTTCTTGGCAACCTCTGAGGTAGTGGCAGTGGCCAGGTTGGTCCCTGGGTGGGGGAGCAGGTTTCCCGAATCCTTGCCAGGTCAGCATGGAGATGAACAACCTCCTCCCTCAGGCCAGAGAGGTGCCTGCAAATAGGGCAGCAATGCAGTCTCCAGAATGTCTCCCGGAAGACTGCTGCTCCACAGCTAGACCACTCCCACATGTCTGTGTCCCTTCCAGTTACAGATGCTTTTTTGTTTTTTGTTCTTTTTTTTTTTTTATTATTTTCTTCTTTTTCCCCCCAGGACCACCGAGGCTGTCCACCCTGGTCACGGCCCCGGAGACCTCCGCCATCGCCGATTGCTGGGGACCCTCAGTCACCCCGCACACGCCGGCGGGCCGTGGGCCACGGCCGTGGCCCCAGAACTGTGACTAGTCGGGGTCCTGCAGCGGCGGCGGCTATGTGAGGCTCACTGGGGATGGCTTCATCAGCGGCGGTCCTGCCCTCCATCTTTTCCTCTGGTTTTCTCCCTAGAGGAGGCGGGACGTGCAATGATGCCAGCATCTGCCCGCCTCCATCCCCATGCTCGAGTGCCTGCTAGCGCGAACCCCGGTCTACCAGGGGTCTCCCGCGCCGAGGCTTACCCGCGCCCTCCCGGAGTGGGAGAGCCGTCCAGCGGGCTGATCCCTACTCCCCGGCCCAGCCCTCCGATGACCGGATCCGTTCCCGAACCGGGTCGCCGGCGTCATAAGTGAAATCCACCGCTCGCTAATGGGCCATTGTTTTTGTTCTTTTTTAGTGTGTAAGCTTGGAGTGTCTCTACCCTATTCATTGTGCTGTGCCTTTAAGGATATGAACAGGTGTATGTTGTTAACAGTTTTGGGAAGTGATGTCAGAGCCCTGCTATAAGAAGTTATGTGCTTGGGGGCGGGAGGGTGAGGGTAAGGGTGGGTGGGAGTAAACCTATGCCATCCGGAAACAATCACCTACAACTCTTACCCTCCACCCCAGGGGAGTGCCTGCCTTCCTTTCAGACACCTATTTCACAAAGGCTAAGTAACAGGTCTAGTCACAACTGACTGCAAATATCTCCCAGCTACAGTTCCTCCCTGGCAAATTAAAGTTAAACTAAGAAATGTCCACCCCAAAAACAGAATCAATACTAGTTACTTACACATAGAACATAGAAACATAGAAACATAGACTTTGACAGCAGATAAGGACCGCTTGCCCGACCTAGTCTGCCCATTTCCCTACCTAGAGGATAAGCTGCAGATTCTATTTAACCAACAGCCTATTTCTTCCTACCCCCCACAAAAATTGCCTTATGTCTGTCCCATGCATTCTTGAATTCTCCCACAGTTTTAGACCCCACAACCTCCTCAGGAAGGCTGTTACATGCGTCCAGCCATCCTCTGTGAAAAAATGCTTCCTCACATTGCCCCTGAGCTGTCCTCCCTCTACCTTCAGATTGTGTCCCCTTGTTCTTGCACATCTCTTTTTCTGAAAGATGCTACCTCTTGGACTTTGTTGATTCCACTGAGGTACTTAAACATTTCTATCATGTCCCCCCTCGCCCTCCTTTCCTCAAGGGTATACATATTAAGCTCCTTTAGTCTCTCCTCATATGGCTTCTCTTGCAGACCCTGCACCATTTTAGTTGCCCTCCTCTGAACTGCCTCCATCCTGTATATGTCCTTCCAGAGATGGGGTCTCCAGAACTGGATGCAGTACTCCAGATGGGGTCTCACCAACTGTCTGTACAGGGGGATATAACTTCCTGTTTTCTGCTGTTGATACCTCTCCCTATACATCCCAGTATCCCCCCAGCCCTCCCTACTGCATTCTCACAGTGCTTGCCAACCTTAAGGTAGTCTGTTATGATTACCCCCAGGTCCCTTTCCATTTTTGTTGTTGTTACTACCTCCCCCCATTGTGTAATCTTCCCCTGGGTTTTTGTTTCCCAGGTGCATTACTTTGCACTTCTTTGCATTGAATCCAAGCTGCCATACTTCTGACCATTCCTCCAACCTTGCCAAGTCCCTTCTCATCCTTTCCATGCCTCCTTGTGTATCAACCCTGTTGCAGATCTTTGTGTCATCTGCAAAGAGGTATACTTTTCCTTCCAGTCCCTCTGCAATGTCACTTATAAAGACATTAAAAAGGACAGGACCCAGTACTGAACCCTGTGGTACCCCACTAGTAACCCCTCTTTCTTCACAGTGGAGTCCATTTACAATTACCTTGTGTGTCCTGTTGTTCAGCCAATGTTTTACCCAGGCTACCACCCTGGGACCCACTCCTAGGCTGGTTAATTTGACTACTAATCTTTTGTGTGGGACTGTGTGAAATGCCTTGCTAAAGTTTAGGTAGGCCATGTCCACTGCCCCTCCCTGGTCTACTACTTTGGTCACCCAGTCAAAGAAATCAATTAGATTCATCTGACATGACCTTCCCACTGTGAACCCATGCTGCCTTGGGCCCTGTGCCCCACTGACCTCTAGGTACTCAACAATTCTTTCCTTCAGAAGTGATTCCATCACTTTCCCTACCACAGAGGTCAAACTGACAGGTCTGCAGTTTCCTGCCTCTATCTTGGTCCCACTTTTGTGAAGGGGAATCACATCCACCTTCTTCCAGTCCTCGGGTACCACACCATCCTCCCATGATTTGTTAAAAAGGCTAGTCAGTGGTGTCACTAGTTCTCTGCTTAATTCTTTTAGAATTCTAGGGTGAATTCCTTCTGGCCCCATTGCTTTGTCCACCTTCAGTTTTAGGAGTTCTTTTAGAACCCTTTCTTCTGTGAAAGGACTGGGATCGACCCCCCTCTCCAAAGTGCTTCTGTTAATTGGATTTGGCACCTTCCCCACTTCCTCTTTTGTGAATACTGAACAGAAGTATTCATTCAGTATCCCTGATTTTTCACTGTTACTCTCTGCCCACCCACCATCCATTCTATTCAGCCTTACTATCCCTCCCTTTGTCTTGCTACGCTCCCTGATATACCTATAAAAAGTTTTATCCCCCTTCTTAACTGAGTTAGCTAACTTTTCCTCAGTTTGTGCCTTTGCTATTCTGACTACCTTCCCTGCTTCCTTCTGCCTTAATTGGTACAGTTCTCTGTCCTGCTCCTTCTGTGTTTTCTTATATTTCCTAAATGCTATATTTTTCTCCCTAACCTTCACCGCCACCTCTTTTGAGAACCATAGTGGCTTTTTCTTTCATTTTGATTTGTCCAAAAAGTAATAATTCAGTTCAGTGTAGTCTAGAAAATAGCCTCCCTTCTTCAAGGAAGCTATGGCTGCTTTATCACTCTCCCTGTCTCAGTCTCAGCTGAGTAGAGGATTGCCTAGCAAGCCATTTCAGGCTAAGAACCAGCCTTACATTATCTGCCCAACACTTCCCCTTAGAGAAGCCCAGCTGAGATGGGTGAATCAGCAGGGGGAGGATACCCACCAGCCTGTTGGCCATGGCTTTGGCCACAATGTTGGTGTCTACTGAGAGCAGAGAAATTAGGCAGAAATTGGAGCAATCAAGCTGGTCCATGTCTTCTTGGGGAGTAGTGTTATGAGAGCCTCTTTCATGGTGGGAGGCAAATGACCTTGTCTGTGGGCTGCCTGCAAGGCATGCAGGAGTGGGGGTTGAAATCTTCTTCTGCAGTGCCTGATATAGCTCCATGGTCATGACATCAGAGCCAGACGCCTTCCCCATGGCCAGCTGGTAAAGGTCGGAGTGAAGTTCCTCCTCCTCTGTCATAGGGGCCTCCAGCTCTCAGGCCAAATCCTGCGAGAGTTGTAGAACTGGGAGTCCCCTACATAATTCTTCCAGCCCCTTAGCCATGCTGATTTCATCTAAGCTAGCACTTGTCTGGTATAGCTTTTGGTAGAAGGCCCACACAATGGCATTAATATCGACCGGGTCGGAGATCACCTCCTCTTGATTGTCTCTCAAGGCGTGAATTCTAGAGGCTACCTGCTGCTTCCTTAAGTGGAATGCCAGAAGTCTGCCACTTTTGTCCCCTCCTCCCCAATAGCAGTACTTAGACCTCAGCAGCATCCTCTCTGCTTTCCTCTGCAGGAGAGTGTTGATGTGATACTTCAAGCTAACTATGGAGTTCAGGAGGGAGTGGTCTGGTTGCTTGGAGGATTTGAACCTATTTTCCAATGTGGTGAGCTCTGCCTGTAGTGCATCAATCTCCACTTGCCTAGCCCTACTTTTAGCTGCAGAATATGAAATTATTCGACCCCTCAGCACTGCCTTAAAGGCCTCTCACACCATTCCAGGACCAACCTCCCCATCTGAGTTATTACCAAAGTAGGTTCTGGCTTCATCCTTAATGAGTGAACAGAACTCAGGGTCTGAGAGGAGCAGTGGGTTGCACCTCCATCTGGTGGAGGAATTACCTTGCACCACTGGCCAGAAATTACAGGAGATCGGAACATGATGCGAAATTAAGATAGTCCCAAGTCTGACCTCATCAATACAGTTGGTAGCATCTCTGTTCACCAACCAGTAATCTATGTGACCTTACACGCCACGAACTGGGGAGAAAAAAGTATAATCTCTACCCATCAGGTTGTCCCTCCTCCACAAGTCAGTCAGTCCCCACTCCTCACGCAGCTCCTGGAGAGCTGCTCAAGCTCTAGGGTATGCCTGGGGGATGGGCCTGGACTTGTCCAAAAAGGTATCTGGAACCAGATTAAAATCCCTACCCAAGAGAATTGGAATAACTCTTTGTCTATCTGTAAGGGACTCAAGGGCCTGACCAATGGCCACCAGGAATTCTGCGGAATCCATATTAGGCCCATAAATGTACATTATGACCTCCTTCCCTCCCGAGAATGAGAACCTGACCCCTACCCAACGTCCCTGAGCATCATGTTTCACCTCCTCCTCCTCCTCCTCAACTGGGGGGAGGCTTCATGAAGCAATATAACAACCCCCTTTGATTTATTGGAGGCTGAACTAGCACTTACCATCCCCACCCAGGCCTTCCTGAGCCACTGTACTATTTTGACTGTGAGGTGTGTCTCCTGGAGTAGGGCCACGTCAGTCTGCAATGAGTGGAGGTGTTGCATTACCTTAGTGCACTTAATGGGGTGATTTAGCACCTTCACATTCCAGGAGACACACCTCTATCCTTGCTTCTGGCTACCTGCCATCCCCAGATGGTGCGTAACAGCCTTACACTTACCTGTGGGGTTAGAGACAAAATACCCAAAAGGAACCAGAGTTGAGGCCTAGGAAATTCCCTGACAAACTTCTGTGGTTGATAACTTCTGAGCTGGAAGTTCAGATATTCAGAAAGTGGGAGAAAACAGGAGGTGACTGGAAATGGTACTTGTTCTAGGTGTGTGGAAAAAAAGGAGAGAGAAGACACAACAAATTTGAATTAACTTGAACCAGAAAACACTGTAAATAAGTAGAAATCCAACAGTAGTAATCCTTAAAATCCTATAGCACAAGGAGCCCAGAAGATGAGGATACAATTGCCCCAGCTACGGGTTTCACGGGTCCTTAGGGAGAATAGACTTATACCAGGAAATAACCAGTATGTCACTAAAAGTACAGAGATATCAGCACACTGGGGCAACTTCCCTGAAGCTGCGCTAGCTCACGCACCTGAGTGAGGAGTGGAGAGGTGGACTAATCCAATAACCTGTCCCTCCCTGGACACTTCCCCACTTAAACCATCCAGGGAATCAAATCTTAAAAAAAGATGTATGTAAGTATCAACGCCCCTTTCACCCCTAAGGAGGGGTAAAACACCAAAAAAGAGGAAATAACTGCCTTTGTGGTCTGCCAACACACTATATTAAAGAACTGTTGTCACAAGTGGCACCCTTAAGGAACCCCACTGATATGGGGTTCAGTAACATTAAACAATCAGGATCTAACCCATAGCAGCCAACTAGTGGGCTTTCAAGCCTGACTTGACAGTGCCCGGCAAAAAGAGCCCCAGCCTGAGCTCACAGCCAGATCACAGCTCACTCCTTGCTACACAAGATGTGTTGGGAGGGGAGGGGGGGCCAGGGGCACCAGTTCCCATGAGCCAACACATACATTTAGGGGCCCTGGTGTCAGTCTGATTCCTGCCCCTATGGAGGAGGGTGGGGAGAAACAAATTGGCTCCTAATACCAATGGCCATTTTCCAGCTTCCTCCCTGCCTGAGGGGGGCCCACAAAGGAAACCTATCCCCCGCTCTGGCTGCCTGACCCATTCCCTCGCTGCAGGTACAGAAACAACCTGCCCACATATTAAGTCCCTTCTGCACGCAGCTATAGTATCAGATTAAGCGGGGGGGGGGTTGCAGAAATAAGGCTTCCCTAGTACCAGTTGGGTATGGTGACCCCTAAGTATCCTCCCCTATCTATCACTACCTCCCCTACCCCAGGAGGAGAGAAAAATTATGAAAGAACAGCAACCATAATATCATGAGTACATAGGCCATAAAACTTCGGGAACAGCTATCATGCCAGCATTGCTCCGTTTCAGTCCTTCCCCAGTGGGTGGTCGGGCCTGTATGACCTGCTGCCTGCATCCTCTTCTACTGGCTGCTTGCTCAACACTGCCTCAGCAAAGGTCTTCCATCCAGGCTTAATGGGGAGGGATTGAGCCATGTCTGCCTCAGGGAGCTTTTCTGCTTCCTCAGCCCAGTCCAGCGAAGATGAAACATCCAACAGGGCTTCATCTAGCACTACACTCTCGCACTGCTGGTGGAGTCTTCCCTGAGCAGTTTTGCTGGTGGGGTGGATGATATCTGGGAGCCACGAGGAGGGAGTGGGCTCCTAGATCTAGGTCGTGGTCTGCTCTGTTGTTGGGCTTTACTCAAACAGTCTTATGGGTCATAAATTTTTGAGCACAGTCCCAGATTGGTTGAAGTGTGAGACCTAGAGGCTGGCTCTCCCTGCAGTCTAGAATTGGCCCTGGGGGAGCACTTTTCAATGGGACTGGACCACCCTGTATCCCTGTCTTGGGGAAACACCTTCCCTTTCCCATTATTCTGCTTCATCGCGGAAGGACTGGGTTCCCAGAGGCATCTGGGAGATGTGGCTTTAAGGATTGAGGGCCAGAAAGTTTTAATCCAGGCCTCCGCTTCCTGGGGGTACTCTGCCAGCATTTCTCTGCCATCCTAAGCCAGGTACAGTGTTATGTTAGTCCCCTGAAGCCATATTTAAATCCATTATCAGAAAAGAGTTTCTTCAGAGGAATAAAGGCTTTCCTGTGGGCTGCTGCCTTGTGTGAAAAGTCCTGGAAAATTGAGATATGCCCCCCCTTCCAGGTAACATCTCCTTTCTCTCAGGCCATTCTCAGAATCCGGTCTTTTGTTGTGTATCATAGCAGGTATGCCACTATCGGCCTCAGGGTAAAGCCTCGAGATTTAGACCAAGGGGTTACCCTGTGGGCCCTTTCAACCTCCACCGGGCCTTTCCATTTGTTGCCTATAGATTTTGGTAGCCATTCATTTAAGAAGTCCTCCATGCATGGGCCTTCTGTGCCTTCGGGGACTCCCAGGATCTGCAAGTTTTTGAGGCACCCTCTGTTCTCTTGCTCCTCCGCCCTCTCCCAAAGCCTTGTTAACTTCAACTCATGATCATGGAGCCACTGCCAAGTGAGGGGCCTGCTGTCATTTCAGCTCCTCAATTCTCTGCTTATAAACATTGGCTTTATCCTCCAGTCATCTGACGTTCGTCACAGTCCCGGTAAGTGTGGTGCTTATCCCATCTACTCATACCAGAAGAGCTTCTAGCATTTTAGTAATATACTGAAGGGAGTCTGAAACTGGGACCTGTGAGGTGAGGCCTGTCACTTGCTCCTGAAGTGCAGGTGGCGGAGAGTGAGCCTCCATACTCACTAGGCCACCACTGCGGGCACTGAACGCTTCTGCCACCAAATTCATTTTTTTTCTTTATTTCTCCTTTGCTGCTGTGACCTCCATTGCTGTAGTCAGTCACTCGCTGGTAGATGGCTGTTAAGCACACCGATGCTGGAACAAGCGGAAGAGGACTCAGGAACCGGTGGCTGGCTGGAGTGGGCTAAACCACGCTGTGTTACTCTGCGGTTCTCACATTAGTTTCCTCCGCACTTGATGGGCTACACCTAAGCTTGATAGGGGGTGGCTGGCAGCTGACAAGGTTAGAAACTTTAACACTGGCACATTTTCAGGTGGATTCTCTCCTGGATCGGATTGCAATACCATGGATAGCGTCCAGGGATGGGAAACTGAAAAAGTTAAGCCGCCATCAGCCCGACGCTCAAGCCACACCCCCAGACAGTTACTCTTTCTATTGGCAATCTGTTTTACTGTGTGCTTAGCAAATGCTTACCACTTTCTTATAGTTCCCTGCTGCCAGCTGCCTCGAATGTCAGGAAAAGCTCACTGTTCACAAACCTTTTCTTGCTACTTTGTGAGTAGTACTTTCACTATTGTGCCAATAGTTTGTGACAAACCTCTGCCCCCTCTGGCACGTCTGCCTTACTTACATACACAAGAGTCACTGGACAGTTCAATGGTTCTTGTATTTCAATTCTGCCACAGGCTGGCTGACTGCTAGGATATCTCAATCTTGTTCTAATCCGACCACTGGCCACCGCTCAACCAGTGCAATGCCTTGCTTTTGACATAGAACCAGCCCTTCATTAACTCCCAGGAACTCTCACCTTCTTTGCATCTGACACAGGTACTTTATAATTGGTAGCTGTGTTCTTCGGTAGCAGAACACTAGTTTTCTCAATAGGAATGGTTTATTGCCCATCCCATAAAATACTGCACAGTCACAGAGAATATTAAATGTAAGAATATTTTACATTTAAAGTACTAAATTGCAGAATATACAGTAAAAAATAAAACAGACAGTTGGCCCAGTGGCATGAAGGACTGAGGTGATGGACACCTTGCCTCCTGCCACACTGGCAGCTCAATTATGGGAGTGAACTCAGGTCACTGGGGGTCAGTCAGGTGAAACATGACTGAGCATCCCAAGAACTGTTCTCCTCTCCTGTGGAGGGAAGGTTTCATCTTCACCACTCATAGACTGTCACCACGTGGAGGTGTGGTGGCAGGTCACTTAGCATATCTCGGCAAGGGGAAGTCCAGGGGCAGGTGCATGGTGCATGTGTGTCTCTTCATGCATGCACATCTGCATCACTGCATGCCACTGGGTGGGGAGGGGGAAGCCAGAACAAGGAAAATGTCCAGTAAGTTGAAGCATGATGCTAGACCCACTGCCCTGCCCACTGGGATGCTCTTATCTGGATTGTGCTGAAAGGGGATGGAGGACAGACCTCAGGAAATCCAGAGGGGAACTTAAAGTAAGTCTGGGAAAGCAGATGTCAGTCGATAGTGGGTGCAGGAGATTGTTACCGACATCAGGGTCATCTGAAAAAGCTTTATTGAAAAACAAAAGGATAAAACGCATTAGGGAAATGTAAATTAAACACAGAACGATTACTGAAAGAAAACCTCTTTAGCCTACAGGCTGCAGTCTTACAGATCTTTCCCCTTTCTCTGGGCAGTTTCCTTGCTAAGGAATCAACTTGCATCTAAGGCTTGACATTCAAGAGGCACATAGTTCCCTGTTTCTCACAACTGGACATCTGCTGTGCTCTGTTCTCTGTCTAAATCTGCCAGCACCAAGCTTGTGGTATTAATTGAACCAATACAGGGAGTCTGCCCCTATATCCCATTATCCTGTCCATCATAATGGTCAGTTTCCCTTTGATTCTCTGTTTTTGGAAGCTGGACCTCTCATAGAGGTTTTCACAAACATGAGTGGTTACTCCTCGAAATCAGGTCCTTTTTATGTGAGTCACACAACTGTCCCCACTATGCCTCTAAATCAACCTACCTACTTCAAGTTTCTGATAAGGTTTTTGCACCTCATAAGTGGTCACTCCTTGAGAAAGCAGGTCCTTTCCTTTAAACTTCCTATGAGCTCAGATTTTTTTTCATTTTTTTTTTCATGAGACTATTAATCCTTACTGACCTCCTGGTGCTTGTCAATATTCTTGAACAGGGCCTCATATTTATGCTACAGATCTGTGTCTATAGTGCAGTCCCAAATGTATATCTATGTTACACTTACCATATTCAGCAACTCAGTCTTTCTCATTAGGTCTCTCTACACTAGCAGCTGAGCTGGTAGTATGTCTGAGGCACAGGATAGCAAACTCCCCTCAAAGGGTTAACATCACTCTTTGATGGTACCTTTGATGCACCACAACACTACCATGGATTCCCCTTGTGGGGTGACCCTTAGGGTTCTCACACCTTCCTGATGTGTCCCCTCTATAATCTCAGGATATACCATGAGGAACACTTGTACCAGAGCCACCAGGCTTGTTAAGGCTCAATTCTTTTCATACTCTTTCCAGAACAATCATAATCACCCCTCCAAGTTCTGGAAACTCATCCACACCCTCTTCTCTCCCCCAACCAGTACCACCAGTAGCCCCGATTCCTCATGGTGGGTGACTCAATCATTTCAGACCCTCCATCTGTGGCTTCTGCATTCAGCTCTTACTTCACCACCTGTGCTGCCTCACACCTGTCTGCCTTTCCCCATCACCCTCCTCCCACCCTCCCTCATGCCCTTATGTCTCTCCTCTTCTTCTTCTCCTTCTTGCCAGTTACCCCTGCTACCTCTAGAAGAGCCCTCCTGGCTGTCAACCCTCAAAAAGGTGGAAGTCCTGATGGGCTAGACCCCAAGCTCCTGCACCTCTCTGCCCCTGCCATTGCCTTTCCCATCTCCTTCTCCCTCAACCTCTCATTCTCCCAGACATCAGTCCCAAACACCTGGAAGCAAGCAACTGTCATTTCCCTTCCCAAAGGAGTTGACTCCTCCTTCCCCGGCAGCTACTACCCTATCTCCCCCAATAAAACCTTATCTAAGCTACAAGAGCACATAGTGCTATCACAAGTCTCTCCCTTCCTCACTTTCTCCTCCTTCTTCACTCCATTCCACTCCAGCTTCTGCAAACACCACTCCACCACCTCCTCCCTCCTCCAGCTCACTGACTTAATCTGCACAGGCATGGACCAGGACCTCCTCACTGCTACCATCTTTGTTGACCTAGCCAAAGCTTTCAGCACTGTCTCGCACTCTCTCCTCCTTGGTAAGCTAAAGTCAGTGGGTCTCTCAGACTCCCAAAACTAGCTGGGTCAGCTCTTACCTAGTAGGTAGATCTCAATTTGTTACAATTGGAGAGTACCTGTCCCCCTCCCCATTTGTACCAGTGTCCTCAAAGGCTCCGTCCTAGGCCCGGTACTTTTCTCCATTTTCCTTAATGACCTTTGCTCTGCCTGCTCATCTGCATCCATCCACATGTATGCAGATGACATGGTCCTATTTGCCTCTAGAGCTTCTCTAATTGAGTTAACAGCCAGGCTCCAATCTGATTTTGACACTGTCTAGAATTGGTTCAGGTCAAATCAGCTATCCCTAAATAAAAACAAAATGGTCTCTATGTCCTTTATAACTAGACAGATTTCCAAGGTACCATCCCTCCCCTCCTTCCAGACCCTGGATGGGGTCACAATTGACGTCATGCCCTCATTTATTATTTTTTTTTATTTAGATTTTTTTCCCAGTTTTTCTGAGGACCTAGAAAGTGGCTCCACCTCCTTCCTCAGGGTGGGGTCACATTTGGTCACAGCCATCCCCTGGGATCATCATGGAGCCTGCCAGCTCTGTTTTTCTTCCCACCCCTGCTGCGGCTGCATGTGCACATGTGGAGGCATGAACATGCTGCAATCCTGCAGCACCCACCTTTCTTGTTTTAATCTCGACCTATGCTACCCTCAGGCCTCTACCTGGGGGCAGCCATATGGCGGGAGTGGTGAGATCCCTCCCCGGGAGAGGAGAGCTGCCTTGTGGCTGCTCAATCTAACTGCTGCCTCTACCCTCCTGCTGACCCAACAATGACCAAGGCTCATTTCCAAACCCAGGTCACTGGTGTAGTGCAAGGTGTGGTGTCAGCGCCTCAACCCTCAGCGCCGCCAGGCCAGCCTCAACATGCCCTAATTTAAGTACCTTGGGGTCTGTCTTGACCGACACCTTCACTTCTTACAGCACGTAGACACCATTCATAAAAAACTCCACCTCAATCTTGGCACACTATATAGAAATAAAAGCTGCCTCCCATTTTCCTGCCCACTGAGATATCATCACTAAAATTATTCTCCCAATCATTGATTATAGGGACATTGTCTATGGTGCTGCCCCAAAAATCTCCCCTGGCCAGACTGGACCCCTCTCTTTCACTCCTTCTGCCAGTTTGCCTTGGACCGCGTACCCCACACTCACCACTGTTTTCTGTTCTCTGTTTTCTGTCCTCTCCCTCACCCCCTCCTCCCCAGAAGATTGTCACTTAACCCACTGTGCTCCTTTCATTTTTAAATTCTGGCTGGCATCACTCTCCCCGACCTCAGCTCTCTCCTCTCTGACCCCCTCCTCATACTCCATCTGTAACTCATGCTATCATTCCTTCAGTCTTCCCTCTCGAAAATCCCTTGGTGGACAGGCTGTCTTCTCCTTCCACTTTCCTAAACTTTGGAACTCTCTCCCCCTAATCATTTGCTTTGCATCTTCCAAATGATCTCTCTCCTCTCTATGCCATATAAATACTTCTCCCTCCTGCAAATGCCCTTAATCTAAGTTCAGCCCCTCTCCACTTTCTCCCTATTTCCCATTCTACTACTCATTGACCTTCCCCACTCTTACCATTCTCCTTTGCCTCCCTGCCATTCTCCCTCTCTCCCTCTCCTATCCCCTCTCACCTTAGTTCTCTACTCCTCTTATTCCTCCCCTTTATGTTTCTCCACTTTATGTTCTATCACAACTATCACTTCTCCTTTGCCTCTCCCTCTCTGCCTTATTCCCCCTCCTCCCTCTGCTATCCCCTCCCAACTAGTTCTCAATTCCTCTTATGCCTCTCCCTCTGTACTCTATCCCTACTACCATCTCCAATAAAATTTTCTTTTCTCTGTCACTATGGACATGCCTCCCACCCTAACCTTGTGGTACTGATATGTATATTCTATGTGTTGTGCCTAGTACTCATACATTCCTAATGTTCAAAGCTTTGCACTGTTAATTTAATGTCTACATGATGTCTTATTTTACTGTAAAATCTACTGTACTTATTCCTTTCCCCGTCTCCTAGGACACATCTGGAAATTAGTTATATTTAGCTCAGTATGTCCTTCCTGGTGAAACCTTTGAAAATAAATAAATTAACAGTGATCTACAATAAACGTCCACAGATCCTTTTCATGGCATCTCCTCTGCTATCTTTGTCCTCTCCCTGGAGGCTACCAGTTGACTGAACAATAAGATACATTGGTTTCAAAACTTGTATCCATCACCGTCTGTGAGGTCCTTGCCCACTCAAGCAATCTAGCAAGTTAACAGAAGCAAGTGACCACAAGGCCATCCTGACACTCCTTTTACTGTCACAACCTATTAGTAGGCTTTAGTTAGTAGCACCCCCCCCCACCCCGGGAAGCTACACCTGTCTAGCAATATCACTCTTATTAATTTGTTTAAGATAAATGTTTTTACAATTGTGTTTCTCAATCAGTTTTGCAAGTAACCTAATAGACTGAGAAAATTAATATTCAGCTTGCATACTGGTGGACTTTGTTGCAGGTAAATAAACACACTGTTGTAAGACTACTATATGGATAACTGCAAGATCACATGCAGCAAATCAAAACCAAATAAAACTAGATTGTTCATGCGTGAAAGGCAGACATAATCTTAAAAGCAAAGATGGAACACTGATTCTTTATTGCTAGGGAAACCACAATGTGATTACAATTACAAATGAGAAGTGAACAGTTCAGAGTTATTTTAGTCTCAGTAAGCTTAGCCAAATAGAAGTAGACCTAATCAAATGAATGGTCAGCTTTACGTTTGTGTAGTGTACTGTCTACCCCATTCCACAAAATGAGATACAATTTAATTAACTTTTTTTTCTGGTAAGGTTTACGCTTTCCTCATGCTGTGCACAAGCAGTCATCTTCCTCTCACAGTTTTCCCATGTGGAGTTCACAAGTAATTAGAACTGTCCAGTGTACAGTAGCATTCAGTATCTTAATATTTAGTTCAGTCATGTCGTCTGATGTTGCTGTCATGTCTCTGAGGTGCAGTTTCAACATTACATACAGTAGTACTGAGAATAAGTGTATGAAGGTAAGCTTTGCTGTGCCTACCTACATGGAATACCATGGAATAAATTTCAGACATTTCCCATGCTGCATAAAAAAAAGTCTTGGAAAAAAGCATGGGTGAGGATTTTTCATTTTTATAAATGAAAAAGTACTAAATCTGACTTCATAGAAACATAGTTATATAGAATCTGCTGGCAGAAAAAGACCTCTTGGCTCACCCAGTCTGCCCAGATGTTCCCTGCCTAATTTGTGTCCACAGACCCTAACTGGTCTCTGGAGAACCTCCCTCCTTTGTGCCTGTTTACAAACATATCCCTAGATCTATCCCATGTATTCTTGAAAAATATTGAACAAATATATCCTTAGATCTATCCCATGTATTCTTGAAAACCCCAGCTGTTTTCGTCTCCACCATTTTTGCTGGCAGTCTGTTCCAGGTGTCTACCACCATTTCAGTGAAGTAGTACTTCCTTACATATCTCCTAAACTTCCTCCTAGCGCAGAGATTTAGGGCTCTGAGCTGCAAACCTGGAGACCTGAGTTTGAATTCCACAGCTCCCACCTGCATACTGTGTGACCCTGAGCAATTCATTTAACTTCCTTGTGCTCTCAGGTCACACCTGGAAACAAACTTCAGCTTAGTGTGCTTTTCCTGGTTAAACAATGTCCCCTTTCCCCTTTCTGCAGGAGATACCACTCCCTATACACCCTAGCATCCCACTAGCCCTTCCACCTGCTTTTTCACATTACTCTGCCACCTTGAGGTCCTCAGTTATAATAATACCAAGGTCCCCTTCCTACTCAGTGACTGTCAATATCTCCCACCCCATCCTATATGCAGCTGTTGGGTTCCTATGTCCTAAGTGCATGATTTTGAATTATTTAGTATTGATCCGCAACTGCCATGCTCTTGACAACTCCTCAAGTTTCCTTAGGTCTGTGAGCATTGTCTCCACTCCTCCTGAGTTTCCATCCTATTGCAGATTCTGGTATCAGCTGCAAAAAGGCATACCTTCCCTTGCAATTCTTCTACAAGCTCACTTATAAATACATTTAAATACTGGACACAGTAGCCATTAGCGAGTTTACCAGTAACCACACTTGGGAGACTTCAGTACCTGGCTATGTACTGTTCAGAAGAGACCGAGGTATAAAGGGGGGGGGGAGGGGGGACTGGCCCTTTATGTCAATGAAAATATCAAAGCTACAGAAATTCAGAATACACATAAGGAGCCAGAAGAACTGTGGATCACCCTGGAAACAGGAAATGGGACAGCCATATGAACTGGGTTTGTGTACAGGCCTCCAGACCAGGGGGGAGGACATAGACACGTTACTGTTAGAAGATATACAAAACATGACAGCTAAAGGTGAGGTTGTGATAATAGGAGACTTCAACATGCCAGATACAGATTGGTCAATACCAGCAGGGACATCTGCCAGAACTAGACACATGGTGGATTCCTTGCAGGGGGAGGGCCTCAAACAACTGGCACAACAGCCCACAAGAGACAGGGCTATCCTAGATCTAGTACTGACTAACACAGAAAGGATCACAGATCTCCAGGTAGAAGGTCACCTGGGGGCCAGTGATCATCACAAGGTATGGTTCAATTTGGCCACTAGAACAAAATCATCCCATGCTAAGGCAAAAATATGGGACTTCAGAGGAGCTGACTTTGATAAGATGGCCAACAGAGTTAAGCTAGCCCTGGCAAAAAAAGAAATATAGGTGAGGGGGTACAGGCAAAGTGGGCAAGCATTAAAGATGCAATACTTGAAGCAACATCCCATTATGTTAGTGAGAAAAGGAAGTGCAAAAGAAGAAGGAAACCACTTTGGTTCTCAAACACAGTAGCAGAAAAGGTAAGAGCCAAAAGGCTGGCCTTGAGGAAATATAAGGGAACGCAGCAGGATGAAGATAGGGAGGCATACTAAACTTCCCTAAGGGAAGCAGGGAATGCAGTAAGGCAGGCAAAGGCCCAAGCCAAGGAAACACTAACGCAAACAGTAAAAGAAGGTGACAAGACTTTCTATAGATACATTAGTGAAAGGAGAAAGTCCAGAGGGGTATTGCTAAGATTAAAGGGGATAAGGGGGCATTTGAGGGAGGACCATATAAAAGCATCTATCCTAAATAGATACTTCTGCTCAGTATTTACTGAAGAGAAAGTAGGACAGGGCCAACAGCTTAGCACCATGGACAAAGGGGGGAGGGAGGTGTGCACTAGTCCCTTCACAAAAGAAAGGGTCCTACAAGAGCTCGATATGCTCAGGGTGGATAAGGCAATGGGACCTGATGGCATACGTCCCAGGGTACTAAAAGAACTAAGGGTGGAAATAGCAGAGCCATTATCAGAACTGTTTAGTGAGTCTCTGAGCACAGAAGAGGTCCCAGAAGACTGGAGAAGGGCTCATGTGATCCCGCTCTATAAGAGTGGTAGCAGGGAGGAGGTAGGGAACTACAGACCAGTCAGTCTTACCTCTGTAGAGGGCAAGATTATGGGATTATGGAGACACTCCTTAAGGAAAGGATAGTGCATCTTCTGGAGTCCATAGGAGCACAGGATCCAAGACAGCATGGGTTTACAAAAGGAAGGTCCTGTCAAACTAATCTCATAGATTTCTTTTACTGGGTAACCAGAGTAGGGTACCAAGGGGGAGCAGCTGATGTTGCCTACCTTGACTTCAGCAAAGCTTTCAATACTGTTCCACATAGAAGATTGATTAATAAGCTGGGTAGGCTCGGGGTGGGTCAGATGTTGGTCAACTGGGTGGCAGACTGGTTGATGGGCAGAAAACAGAGAGTGGTGGTAAACGGTATACAGTCAGAAGAGAAGCAAGCCACAAGTGGGGTACCTTAGGGATCAGTCATTGGGCCAGTCCTCTTCAATATCTTCATCAGTGACATTGCAGATGGACTGGAGGGTAAGGTTTGTCTGTTTGCAGATGACACCAAGATCTGCAACAGAGTAGATGATCCAGATGGGGTGGGCAGAATGAGAAGAGATCTGGATAAACTGGCAAAATGGTCAGAAGAGTGGCAACTTGGGTTTAACGCAAAGAAGTGCAAGATCATGCACATAGGGAAGAGAAACCCTGAAGCCACCTATGGGCTGGGAGGGGAGTTGCTGGCTGTCGCAAAGGAAGAAAGAGACTTGGGCATCATCCTCACCGATGACCTGAAATCATCCAAGCAGACCACTAAAGCAACAGGTAAGGTTGGAGGGATGTTGGGGTGTATTAGTAGGGGTATCACAAGTCAGAAGAGGGAGGTAATAATCCCTTTTTACAAGACGCTGGTTAGGCCCCATCTGGAGTACTGCGTGCAGTACTGGAGGCCACACCTTCACAAGGACATTAACCAAATTGAGGCAGTCCAGAGGAACCAAAATGGTGAGGACTGATCAGAAAACATATGAGAACAGATTAACTGAGCTCATATATACCCTAGAGCAAAGGAGGAGAGAGGTGATATGATTGAAGCATTCAAACATCTTAAGGCCATTAACAAGGTGAAAGAGTCTAACATGTTTCAATATAAGAAAAATAGCAGGACAAGAGGACACAGCATGAGAGTAGAGGGAGGTCGAATAAGGGGTAATGTGAGGAAGTTCTTTTTCACAGAAAGGGTGGTGGATGCATGGAACAGCCTACCTCAGGAAGTGGTGGATATGAATACAGTGCAGGGCTTCAAATAGGCCTGGGATAGGCATAAGGGAGCAATACAGATGAGTATGAATTGCTCGGCTATTGACAGAGCAAAGGCCAATGGCACATTCATAAGGTAGCAAAAGAAATGGGCAAACTGGATGGGCCTTACGGTCCTTATATGCCATCAACTTCTATGTTTCTATATGTTACATTGTAGAGGACCAGACCCAATACAGAGCCTTGTGGCAACCTGCTGGTCAGTCTCTAGTCACTCTCTTATGACTAGACTGAGTGCTGTTGACTACCTCCATCTCTCACCTATCTGTTAACCAGCTTCTAACCGAGTTCACCACTTTGGATCCTACCCTTAGGTTGCTGAATTTCTTAATGATTCTCCTGTGCAGCAGAGTGTTGAAGGCCTTTCTAAAGTCCAGATACAGTACGCCACATCCACTGCCCTCCCCTGATCTGTTTCTCTGGTCAACCGGTCAAAGAATTCAGTCAAGTTCATCTGACATGCACCCCCCTCCAATGAATCCATCCTGCCTGTGGCCTTGCAAGACTAATGTCTTTCCTTTAGCAGGGTTTTCATTAATTTCCACACCAGTGAAATGAGACTAACTGGTCTATACTTGCTAGCCTCCTCACTGCTGCGGTTCTTATGCAGTGGGACCACATCAGCTCTTCGCCAGTCCTCCAGAATCTCACCTATTTCCAGTGAACTGTTGTTTTAGACTGTCAGTGGGAACCTCCCAGAGTTCTTTTAGTACCATTGAGTGTATCCCATCCAGACCCATAGCTTCGTCCACCTTCAGAGCTTAAAGTCCCTTAAGGACTTTTTTGTCTGAAAATGTACTTATGAACCCCCCCCCCATTCCTACTACTCCCTGGTGGTTTGTCCCCCTTCCATCCAATGTGAAAACTGAGCAGAAGTACCTGTTAAGGATAGTGGCTTTTTCTTGGTCCACATCTGTGCAGTCTCCCCATCTGTCCTCCTAATCCTCACCATCCCCTCGTGCTTTTTTCTTTTTACTTATGTATCTGAAGAAAGTCTTCTCTCCTTTAGCTACCCCTCTGACTATTCTTTCCACTGTCTGCACCTTTTCTCCCCTCACTGCCTTTCCTACTTCCCTTTGTTTTGCTTAGTATACTTCCCTGTCCTTCTCCCTCTGTGTTTCATTATACCACCTGAATGCGACCTTTTTTCCTTCACCACCTTTGCCACTTCCCTAGAGAACTATAGCAGTCTCTTTTCCCTTCTGCTTTTACTCACTTCTTTCATGCATCGGAGGGTTGCTTTAACTATTCCTTCAAATATATTCCCCACTGTGCCTCTACCCCTCCTTGGCAATCCCCCACATAAGGCAATTTCTGAAGCAGTCTCCCATTTCACTAAAATCTGCCATCCTAAAGTCCAGGATCCTCCTCCCATGTGGATTGCCTCTGCTCGTCTTTATGTTAAACCACACCATACAGTGATCACTGGTACCTATGGGACTGCCCACTGTGACACCTGCAATACTGTCCCTGTATGTAAGCACCAGATCCACCACTGCCCTCTCCTTAGTAGGTTCTTTGACTAGCTGCCTGAGAAAGGCTTGTAGGGAGTTAAGGATAGCCATGTTCCTTGCCGAGGCCACAGTTGGAAGCTTCCACTCCACATACATAGACTGAGGTCACCAACTACTAGTACCTCCCCTTTACTTGCATTCTGATTATGGCTTCACCAAGTGCCTTATCCAACTCCTCTCCCTGTGCTGGAGTTCTCTACACTACCCAGGTAAGTATAACAGCCCCAGAGTCTGTCTCCAGGATGACACACAGCAACTCCAGCCATTTATTTTCCTCCGATGTCACTGTACCTCCATCGACTTGATAATTTAATTTTAACAAATATGATTTAATCTGCAGGCAGTTTGGCCTCCTAGTTATTGAACTAAGCTGGGAACCTGGAGAAGCAGGTTTCAGTCTTGCAACTGCCACTCACTCATGGTGTGACCTAGAGCATGTCACTGAGCCTTCCTGTGATTAGCCTCCTTCTGACTTCTGTCATATCTATATAGCTGGATCCTTTGACTTTCTTGCTGCATATTACTGGCCGCAACATTCTGTCCCTTTTCTGCACTGTAAAGTGCTCTGGGATGTGGTTTGTAAGAAAGACACCACTGTACATACAGCCCAATTACTTTGCTTTATTAATGGGGCGGATCCTGTATCACTATCCAAACAATTAGGACATAATTCATTACTCAGTGAAAGCTGCGAGAAAAATGAAAACTATGCAGCTGATGAGAACTAGTAACAAAGAAAGAGAATAACAGTAAAAGGGCAAAGATAGAGATGAACCAGAAAAAGAAAGGATGACAACTGGGAAAATGTGGAGATGAAATGGAGAAGAATCAACTGTATATAAGTAAGGACTATGATTGATGAAAGAACCAAGAAAGAAGTGAGTACTATAAAGTCAGGAACTAAAATATTTAAGTCTTGTGACAGGGGAAGGAATTGCAAAAATGAGGAACTGGTATGGGAGAAGAACACGATTAATATAATTAAAGAGTACAATAAAAACTAGGAGAGCTTGGCCAAAATATGAGATGTTCATTTTATCTACCAGTCACTAGTAACTATCCAATAATAAATCCTTGATCCAGAGCAGTTAATCAAGTACTTGATTATCTAATCTAGCTCAATCCAAATAGTGAACACTGGTGAAAATTGTTTGGGTTTTCTGATGGGAGGTACAAAGAACTGAGTTGTCCTTCTTTTCTGGGCCTTTATTGCGTTCCAAATTGGGTGTGCATTGATATTATGGGGCAGCCAGAGATATCGGGTCTCTTAAGAAGATAAAATAATTTATTTGGCACAAGAGCTACATGTTTTAATAAAGTTTACTTTAATGTAAACATCTGGTGGATCCAGAGTTAGTTTGTTTGTTTGTTTGTTTGTTTGTTTGTTTCTTTCTTTCTTTCTTTCTTTCTTTCTTTCTTTTCCTCATTAAACTCACAACAAGATGGCCCCATGAGGTATAGTATCTCAATTTCATGGATGTCCAGTGTTCCTTGTACAGCAGGCAAGTGATTAGAGTACAGTATATTGCAGTTCAGTAGGATGCACAGGAGGTAGTTCCTAGAGGATACCAACATACTGTATAAGTTACCTATAAAAAAGTTCATGGTAATAGTTGAGAACAACTGAAAATTAGAAACATAATCTTTGATGGTAGATAAGGACCACTGGGCCCATGAAGTCTGCCCATTTCTCCCTATCTACACCATTGCCCAAGCGCCCTGTACAGTGCTGCAGCCATTGCCATGCCCTACTCCGACTTATCACACTCCTCCTACTATTATTGGGCAATATTCATTCCAACCCCGGCCCCATGCTCACCAATATTAACAAGCCTTCAAACTCTCATGGACTAAATGCAGCCTCCATGAATATTTGCAGCCTCCTTTAAAAGGCTGCTGCACTTCAGTGCTGGGTTACCCAGCACCAACCAGACATTATTGCCCTCGTTGAAACTTGGTTATCCAAATCCACCCCGACTCCTTCGTCTCCCTCCCAGGACATACCCTATTCAGGGAAGACTGAGTGGAAAAGTGTGGTGGTGGATGCACTGTCTACATGTGTGACACCCTCCTTGGACATACACTGCCACCCCCTAAGCTTGATAGTGGGGCCCAAGCCCTTACACTA
The DNA here is from genome assembly GCA_016271365.2 of Neoceratodus forsteri. Taxonomy (NCBI): domain Eukaryota; kingdom Metazoa; phylum Chordata; order Ceratodontiformes; family Ceratodontidae; genus Neoceratodus; species Neoceratodus forsteri. Next base: position 1,380,946,725 of record CM028130.1, read on the forward strand.
AAAATCACCCCCAATCCCACTAAGGGCCCACTCTTCCTGACTACGGCCTACATTCCCCCCCAGAAAGCAAGACCTTGCTATTCATTCACTCACTCACTGACTACCTCTCTGAGCTGCCATCAAAAATGTGCCAGATAATTGTTGGAGACCTAAAAATCAGCTGTCTCTCAGACACTGCCTCCCAAACCAGAGACACCTTTGCCACCCTTGACATGATGCAGCTTGTCACCAGCCCTATTAGACACAATCCCTCTACCGGTATTAGCACCCTCCTGGATGTTATTATTACCAACCGTCCCCAGAAGGTGCTTGATATAAATGTCCTTCCCAACTCACTCAATGACCACTCCCCTGTCATGTTCTCCTGGTTCACTACCAACAGTAAGCCTGTACCACATACCACACTGCGCAGGCGCCTCCTCCTGGGCAGCCTTCGCCACCTTAAGCAGCTCCTTGCACAGCTGGACTGGTCCCCCATTATGTTTGCTCCAACCATTGATGAGGCACTGGACTTTTTCACACAGGCCTTTAACTCAGCCTTTGACCGCTTTGCCCCCTACTCTAGAATGCGTATCAGAAAGCCGAATACACCCTGGGTCACCCCCTCCCTCCTCCTCAAACTTAAAATATGAGACAACCTCTGGCACATTGCTGGGGAATCTGATAAGCCAGCAGACAGGCAAACATACCACGCTGAGCGAAACAAGTGCATCTGGCCCATTCGGCAAGCCAAAGCCCAGTACTACCGGTCCACCCTTCCCTTCTCCTGAGGATCGGCCAGGAACCTTTGGAATAATGTAAAAGAACTGAATGGGAAATCCCCCCCAACTCTCCATCAATGGTACTGTCTGCTCTGACCCCCTTGGAATTGTGGACTGCCTAAACCATACCTTCTCAGATCTAAGTTTCATCCTACCCAGTACTTTTTTAGACCCGGTCCCTGAATCACCAATGCCCACCCTCTACCGCCCTCTCTTCTACCTATATACCATCTCCACTCTGGAGGCCAGACCCTTCATCCTAAAAGCCGTCAATAGTAATAGAACTGGCTCTGACCCACTGGACACTAGGCTTCTTCGACTGACCTTGGACATTATCCTGGTATCCCTCACTGAACTGCTTAACTGTTCCCTGTGCCTGGGGCAGTTCCCCAGAACCTGGAAAACTGCCATCATCACCCCCATACTAAAAATCAGTGATCGATTCACCCCTAGTAACTACCGACCCATCTTCATCCTCCCCCCACTTTCTAAGGCCCTGGAAAAAATAATAGCCAGCCAACTCACTGAATACCTGGCCAACCACAATATCCTATACCCTGAGCAACATGGCTATTGTGCTGGCCACAGCACTACAACAGCCTTACTTGAATTCTCTAACTTCCTACACTCTGCCCTCAATGCTGGCCACCGCACCGGGGCTGTGTTCAATGACCTCTCTAAGGCCTTTGACACGGTATGCCACTCCCTCCTGCTTGACTCCCTCAGATGCCTTGGTGTCTCCCCTGGTCCCCTCGCTTGGCTGATCAGTTACCTCTCTGGCAGAACACAGTGCATTAAAATCAACTGCACCCTATCTGACACATGTCCTGTCCACTCTGGTGTCCCCCAGGGCTCCATCTTAGGCCCCCTCCTCTTTAACCTCTATCTTAACTCACTCCCATCTGTATGCCGTAGTAAAATCCTCCTCTATGCAGAAGACGCAGTGCTCTTCACCTCAGATTCCAACCCCACCGCACTCCAGACTACCCTCCAACATGCTTTTCAGAAGGCAGAACACTGGTTCATTACCGGAAGACTGGCATTGAACCTAAAAAAGAGTAAGGCTATGCTCTTCACACACTGCCAAAGTAAAACCAGTGGGGCACCCCTCATGATCCTACCTAACACCCTACACCCCATTGATCAGGTTTCCTCCTACAAGTATCTGGGTATCACCTTTGATTCAGCCCTCACCTTTCATTCTCACATCAGCACCTTCTTCTCTGCTACCAATGTTCGGATTGGGCTGTTATACCGGCACAGGGACTGCCTCCCACAAGAGGCTCTCAGGCCAGCAATTACCTCCTCAGTCCTGTAACTAGTTGGCTATGGGCTGCCTATCTTTGCTGCTGCCGACAATACTGCCCTAACAAAAATCCAGCTCTCCATAAATGAGGCCTGCCGGCTTCTTACAGGCACCCCAAGGTGCACCCACACCTGTCTGTTATACTCCTCCACTGACCTGCTCAACCTAGAAGAAAGACTTCACTACCAAACCTGCTTCCTTGTAAAAAAGACACTGCTAGGACTCTTTCCCCTCGGGGTGTCTGCCTCCCTCCAAGGGGGCATCCCACCCAGTGTCCACCCCCAGTGCTGACAAGATCTCATTGACTGTCCCAAGGGCCAGGACAGCTATGGCCCAGCGATCCTTTAGTTACAGAGCTCCCACCTAGCTCAGTGCACTCCCAGCCTACTTAGCAGACTGCCCCAAGCTAGGCCCCTTCAAGATTGCCCTCAGAAGTCACCTGACTAACTCCCACTGCTGCAAATGCACAAAATCCCCCAACCCCCCAGAACAAATTCCCCCTTGCATGACATGATTTCCCAAGCTACCTGTAGCCTACCTGGGAATTATGTATGGGGTGCACTCTGAGCCCTATGATAAACAACTATTCCATTGACTACTGTAATAAAAAACTGTTGTTTTTTCCTGACGTGGTACCTATGTACCTATGATATTACAACTTGTTTGTACTATTGTAACCTTTGTACCACCAGTGAATGTCTGTAACGCTGGTTGCTCTCTAAACTCTCATATGTTACTGTGTTGCTGTACAGTTGCTGTGTTGTTCCCATGATGAGGTGCCTTTGTAAATGAGTCCTTGACTCAAAGGTCTGTAAATCTGATACTTAAATAAATAAATAAATTACCACAGACCATGCCTGATCTACAGTTCTCTCCCTACCCATCCTTTCCACTATGACTCCCTTGTGCTTATCCTTGTGCTTATCCTAAGGATTCTTGAACCCCACCACTGTTTTCATTCCCACCACCTCCACTGGAAGGTTGTTCCAGAAATCAACCACTCTTTCTGTGAAGAAGTACTTCCTCACATCTCTTGTGAATCTACCCCCCTCCAGCTTCATAGCATGTCCCCTTGTTCTTGAGCACCTATTCTTCTGAAAAGTACAGTAATTCCCTCCTGTACCTTATCTACCCCTGTGAGGTATTTAAAGGTCTATATAATATACCCCTTCTCCCTACTCTGCTCCAGGGTGTACATATTGAGATGTTTTAGTCTCTCCTGATAGGGCTTATGATGCAGACCCTGCAACATTTTAGTTGCCCTCCTCTGGACTGCCTCCACTCTGTCTATGTCCTTCCAGGGTTTTGGTCTCCAGAACTTGAAACAGTACTCTAGGTGGGGTCTTATCAGCAATCTATTCAGAGGCAACATCACCTCCCTCTTTCTGCTGATGATACTCCTCACTATGCACAGCAGTATCCTATTACTCCTCCCCACTTTGTTGTCACACTGCCTGGCCACCTTTAGGTCACCCAATTTAATTACCCCCAGGCTTCGTTCCTGCTTGGTGGCCATCAGTACCACTCCATCCATTTTGTACTCCACCCCTGGATTCTGTGCCCAAAGTGCATTATTTTGCACTTTTGGTTTTCACTGAAACCCATCTCCATTTTCTTGACCACTCCTCTAGTTTTCTCTGGCATCTGACCATCCCCTCCTCCCCCCTGGAGTGTCCACCCTATTGCAGATTTTGATGTCATCCATAAAGAGGCATATCTTCCTTTCCAGCTCCTCTGCAATGTCACTTATAAAGACATTAAAGAGAACCAGTTGCAGCACTAATCTCTTAGGCAGCCCATTGGTCATCCTCCCTTCCACAGTGTGAACTCCTTTTTCCACCACCCTCTCTTGCCTATCCCATAAATAATTTTTTATCCAGTTTACCACCTTTGGACCCATTCCTAATCTACCCAGCTTGCTTACTAGTTTCCTATGTGGAATGATATTGAATGCTTTACTGAAATCTAGGTACACATCTACTGCTCCACCCTGTCATCGAGGTGCAGATCAGGAAACACAGGAAAACCAGAAGCAGTTATCAGATTTGCAAGTAGTGTTTTATTATGTTCAATAACAACAAAATAAAAAAAAATATATAATTGTGCAGAATAGCTTTTATACAGGCAGTTCAAACAAAAGAAAGTCCATCCTTTGAGTGTATCTCTAATTCTAAAGTTCAATCTCTCCCTCTCTCTCTTTTTTCAAGATAATATACTTTATTAAGTGTTTTATACAAACAAAGACACAAAGCATCCAAAAACATTAACAGAAAACACTGTACTAAATAATCCAATAAAGTTGAATCACAAAAGAAGTATGAAGAGGAAACCAAATCAAGCACCACACACAACCCCCCCCATCCCCCTCCTGCCCTGGAGCACAGTGGGTATCCTCTAACACATTAAATGTGTGTCAGAGATATGCAGACTCTCTTTAACAGCTATCTGGAAATCAGGGTTTCAAGGGGTTGCCAACAGTCCCTATATAGCTCCAATTTATTCAATCAGTAGGCTATATGCTTTTCAACCACCAAGACCTGTGAAAGCGCCTGATGCCATTCATGAAGCATTGGGATGGTATCATCCAGCCAGTGACAAAAAAGAATAAGCTTGGCGGTTATTGAGATCAGAGCCATATGGGCTTTACGGGGGCTAAACAAAGCTTGTGGGAAAATACCCACAAGGCCGATCTACGGGGTGAAAAAGGAGGCTAATCCCAGCCATAGGTTGAGAAAGCCACGTATGGATGCCCAGAAGGGGGCAGCCTTAGGACAATTCCAAAGAATATGTTTAAGGGAGCCAACCTCAGTATCACATCGTGTACACTCTGCTGAAAGTCTACGTCCCATCTTATACAACTTCTGCAGAGTGTAATACATGTTGTGTAATATATGAAATTGTGTAAGACAGTATTTATCCTGCTTAATTAACTTGCATAATTGACCCCAGACCTTTTGCCATACCTTGGGAGCAAGGTGTAGGCCTAGAGATTGATGCCAGTAGAAGCAAGTCCTCTGTAAGTGACTGGGGTCATTGGACTGGAGACTATAGTAGAATTTAGATGCAGAATGAGGCTGCCCACAGAAGATAAGAAATCTATGAGAAGAGGGTGGGATTGAGGGTGGGCACTCGATGATGCCAAAAAACTGGTGATCACACGAGACAACCGAAGATGCTTGAACGGGTGATAAACAGGAATGGAATAGTGCTGTTGTAGTGCTCAGGTGAAGACAACCTCACCATCAGAAAAAAAGGATCGTAGAGAAGCAATCCTAAGTGGAGGACAAAAACTAGAAGGAACTGGGCAGCCTGCGATACGTATATTCGGATTACTGACCAGAGGTTGGGATGGATCCTTGGACCAATCTACTTTCAGGTAGGAACAGATCTGTTTCAAGGCTTTAAGGGACAACATCAGCAGGGTACCCCATAATTTTAAGGGGAGAGAAGAGGAGGGAATGAACAGGAGGCTAGAACATTGTACGCCATTTTGTGAGCAAAGCTGGGATTCCAAGGACAGCCACAAGGTGGCATAAGTCCTAGTTTGAAGGACATCCGGAGATAACAGTCACTGAAAAATCTTGCAGAAATGAAGAGCACAGTAATATAGAAGGAAGTCTGGCAGCCTAAGGCACCCTCTCTCTTTGGAAAATGTCAGCTTATAATAAGTCCAGCGAGCAGTCCCGCCTTCCATAAAAAGTCCGAGAGAAGACTCTGGAGTCAAAGGAACCAGGCCTTTGGGAGAAAAGGGCTATTCATGCCCAAGGGCACAATATCTGGGGTAAGATATTCATTTTAATAATATGGACTCTACCCCAAAGGGAAAGAGGGAGAGCAGACCACCTTCACAGGTTTGCCTTGATAGCCGAACATAAAGGAGAGAAGTTCCTGCCCTCCAACTCTGAAGGATAATGAGAAATTTGAATGCCCAAATAGGTAATCGTGGTAGGTGCCCAACAAAGGACCAAGTTCAGAATTAACTGTTTAGAGACATAGACATTTAAAGAGAGGATCTGAGTTTTGTCAATATTAAGCTTGTATCTGGCCACCAATGAAAACTGAGGAATTTTCTCCAGGGCCGCTAGAATTGAAGAAGCAGGAGACTCCATGTGCAGGAGGAGGTCATTCACATAAGCCGACAATGTATATTGGGAGCCTCCCACTGGAATACCCCAAATTGCCAGGTTACTATGAATTTTAAGAAGGAGAGGCTCTAAGTACAATTTAAATAGAAAAGGGTAAAGGGGACATGCCTGCCTGGTTCCACACTGAAGAGAAACCGAGGCAGAGAGGACCCCATTGCACCTCATTCTCACCGTCGGGTTATGATAGAGTACTCGTATCCAATTACAGAAAGTCTCAGGAAAAACAAACTTCTGAAGGGTGGTGAACAGAAACCTCCACAAGACCCTATCAAACACCTGTTCCATGTCCAGGGAGACCAACATGGCGGATATGTCTCTTTCCCCACATGTGGAAATCAGATGGAAAATTTTGCAGAGATGGTCACCGGAGTGTCACCCAGCCATGAATCCCACCCGCTCTGGGGAAATCAAATTATCCCAAACTTGGAGTAGGCAGTTAGCATGAAGAGACAAGCCATACAAAGACAAGGATATTGGACTTTAGAAGGGCTGACTTTGGCATAATGGGTGAATACCTGAGGAATGCATTAGCAAATGGCCAGAAAGGAGGGGTGGAAGAACAATGGAGAAAAATCAAAACTGCCATCATGGAGGCAACATGAAACAAATAAAGAAAACAAAGCGGAATAAAAAAACACTATGGTTCTCAAAAGAGGTGTCAGTCAGGGAAGGTTAAGGAGAAGAAGGCTGCATTCAAAAAATATAAGGAATCACAGACAGAGCATGACAGGGAACTGTATCAATTAAAGCAGAAAGAAGTAGAGAAGGCTGTCAGAAAAGCAAAGGCCCAAACTGAGGAAAAGATAGCCAACTCAGTTAAGAAGGGGGATAAAATCTTTTATAGGTACATTAGGGAGCATAGAAAGGTTAAGGGAGGGATAGTGAAGATTAATAAAGGAGAGGGGAGGTGGGCAGAGGGAGACAGTGAAAAGGCAGAGATACTGAATGAATACTTTTGCTCAGTATTCACAAAAGAAGAAGAGGAGGAGTTACCTAAACCAAACAGTAGAAGCACTCTGGATAGTGGGGTTGATGCCAGTCCATTTACAGAAGAAAGAGTACTGAAAGAACTCCTAAAACTCAAGGTGGACAAAGCAATGGGGCCTGATGGAATTCACCCTAGAATCCTAGAAGAGCTAAGAGAGGACCTAGTGACACCACTAACCACGTTTTTTAACAAATCATGGGAAGATGGGGTGGTAACTGAGGACTGGAGGAGGGCAGATGTGATTCCCCTTCACAAAAGTGGGAGCAAAGCAGAAGCAGGGAACTACAGACCTGTTAGTTTGACCTCATTGGTGGGGAAAATGATGGAATCACTTCTGAAAGAAAGAATTGTTGAGTGCCTAGAGGCCAGTGGGGCACAGGACCCAAAGCAGCATGGATTCACAGCAGGAAGGTCATGTCAGATGAATCTAATTGATTTCTTTGACTGGGCCAAAGTAATAGACCAGGGAGGGGCTGTGGATATGGCCTACCTAGACTTTAGCAAGGCATTTGACACAGTCCCGCACAAAAGATTAATAATCAAGTTAGCCAGCCTGGGAGTGGGTCCCAGGGTGGTAGCCTGGGTAGCAAACTGGCTGCACAACAGGACACAGAAGGTACTAGTGAATAGAACACATTCTGAAGAAAAGGGGGTTACTAGTGGAGTACCTCAGGGCTCAGTACTGGGTCCAGTCATCTTTAACATCTTTATAGGTGACATTGCAGAGGGTCTGGAAGGAAAGGTATGCCTCTTTGCAGATGACACAAAGATCTGTAACAGAGTTGATACACAACGGGGGGTAGATAGGATAAGAAGGGACTTGGCAAGGTTGGAGGAATGGTCAGACATATGGCAACTTAGATTCAATGCAAAGAAGTGCAATGTAATGCACCTGGGAAATAAAAATCCAGGAGAAGAGTACACAATAGCAGAGGAGGTACTAATGACAACAATAATGGAAAGGGATCTAGGTGTAGTCATATCAGATGACCTAAAGGTGGGTAAGCAATGTGAAAAGTCAGTAAGAAGAGCCAGGGGGGATACTGGGATGCATAGGGAGGGGCATCACAAGTAGAAAAAGGGAAGTGGTTATCCCTCTATACAGACAGTTGGTGAGACCCCATCTGGAGTACTGTGTGCAGTTTTGGAGACCTCATCTATGCAAGGACATAGACAGGATGGAAGCAGTCCAGAGGAGGGCAACTAAAATGGTGAAGGGTCTACATCAGAAGCCATATGAAGAGGGACTGAGAGAGCTTAATATGTATACCCTTGATGAAAGGACAGACGGGGGGGGACATGATAGAAACTTTTAAGTACCTCAAGGGAATCAACAAAGTCCAGGAGGGTAGCATCTTTCAGAAAAAGAGATGTGTAAGAACAAGGGGGCACAATTTAAAGTTGGAGGGGGGATGGCTCAGGGGTAATGTGAGGAAATTTTTTTTCACGGAGAGAGTGGTGGACGCATGGAACCGCCTTTCTGGAGAGGTTGTGGGGTCTAAAACAGTGGGGGGAAATTCAAACATGCATGGGACAGACATAAGGCAATTATAGTGGGGGGTTGCAGGAAGTAGGTTGTTTAACTAGAATCTGCAGCTTACCCAGTAGGTAGGGAAATGGGCAGACTGGGTGGGCCAAGTGGTCCTTATCTGCCGTCAAAGTCTATGTTTCTATGTTTCTAACCTTGGATAGTATCTTCAGGTCTGTATTAAGAAGAGAAATGGGGCGGTAACTACGAGGGAGGAGAGGGTTCTTCCCTGGTTTAAAAATCATGGAAATTCAGGCTTGAGTAAGAGAAGAGTCAGTTACACCTGAATCGAGAAGATAGTTAAACAGCTGACTTAATAGAGGGTCGATAATGTCAACAATCATGGAATAGAAAGAATTGAGGAATCTGTCCAGGTCCAGAGCTTTCTCTGTAGGGACATGCACCATCACCAGATGGACTTTCTGTAATGTAACAGGGGCCCCTAACAGATCTTGCTGTTGTGGAGATAGTGTAGGCAGAGTGAAAGGGGTGAGATACTCCTCAATTTGCTGACAACACGGGAAGGACAGAGATTCTGGACTGTATAATGAACTGTAAACGAATGGAAGGCACTTACAATTTCTCTGGGATGAGTAAGAACTAGGCCTGCTGGGTCAGGCTGGAGGCTGGGGATGGCTTTAAGAGAGGCAACCTGTTTTAAAAAGAGGGCTAGGAGTCTTCCAGCTCTTTCACCAGCCTCCAAATAACAATTTTTTGTGCGCTGAAGAGCAGAGTCTGCCAGCTCAGCCAACAGATCATAATATTGTGCCCTGAGATCATGCAACCAAGCCTAAGATGCCATACCAGATCTAGATGAGAGGGAGAACTACAATGCTCTGATTTGGGAAAGGAGCTCATCCAATTTCTGGGAACAATGTCTCTTGAGTGTGGTGGCCAATCTGATACACTCTTCTCTAATGGCACACTCCAGAGCAGCCCAGATGGTATCCACGGCCTGGACGAGCCTTCATTTTCTGTTAAGAAATTACTGAGGAAGCTCTGGAGGACATCATGGGAGGCAGGCACCAGACCCTGTCCAGCTCCTCAAGGCCATTTAATAAATGATTCAGCCACACCGGCAGATGCTCTGAAATTACCAACAGGGCAATAGTAAAAAGCATTTAGCCAGGAAGGGATTCCTTACTAACCAGAAAAAAATCTGCATGAGAGTGTGTACAATGAGGGGATCTCTCCCCCTCTCTAAGAAAAGATTGATTTCCTTTTATAAGAAGTCTTTGCCCTGCAATTAATTGCTGCATCCTGAACTCTTTAAGAGACATCCTGTTTCTCACAAAATGTATCAGATTTCTTGTCAATTTCTTTCCTGAGCAAACATGCAAATAGAACACTGTGTCCCAAGCTGGCCTCCTGCTGATAGTTTTGCAAACAAGCCTGAGGAGGTCAAACTGCATCTCAGGGTTAACCCCATGGGTTCAAAATAGCCTTCTGCAATAATTTCAACAATTGAAAGGCTATGCCTGTAGTTATGTGGGGGAAGAGCTCTTCCCCTAAATCATACATAAACAACCAGGCTACTTCTGCTCTGCTCAGAGTGGGTCACACTCGCTGGTGGTGCTACCGGTGTGCAGCTGCTCTCCTTTGTTTCTGTTGCCCCCCCCTTGCTTGTTGCTCCGTTGTTGTTTGTTTACGTACCTTACCCTCCCGAGCCTCCATCATTTGTTGTCTTCTTTCGTCCTGCTCTTTTTGGGGATTCTCCTTGCCTGTTAACCTCTTCCTTCCTGCCCTCTACCCGTCTGTCTCTCAGCCCTGGCATATTCATTCTTTCCTTTCCTGTTTCTTAGAGCAGTTGCTACCATGCCAAGTCCTATCTTCTCGGCCTGCATTGCTACCCTTACGTCAGTGGATGCAGACCTCCCACTCCTTACTCCGCTCTCCTTCTCCACTGCGGCACCATCCACTACCTTTACTGCATTGCTGTTCACCATACTCGCTCAGGACACCTGCGTTTTGTTTTTTGTACCTCTTCAGTTCAGTCGCAATTCAGACCTCTGCTCCTCCAGCAATCCTCTTTGCCTTTTCTTCGTACCGTGCAATAGGAAGGCAAATGGTTTGGAACCATTCACCACCAACCTAATCAATCAGAGCAAACTAGTGCATGTAATGGACTTGCCTCCCCTGAACACTCCAGTAAAATGGATTCACCATACTTTCTGTTCCCCAACTCAACTACTTTAATATTTTTTTTTTTTAGTTATCTTTTTACCTTCTTCTACGCTCTGGCTCCCACCTCTCCTTCAGGTCCTTCCTAGTATCTACACTCCCGGCAATCTTCTTCCTGAGCTCTACCCTCTCCACATATCGCGGCCAACCCTCCAAGTCGTCCCAGAGTAACCCATCTCCGGGGGGGTCTCCCTCCTTCAAGTGGGAAGGCACCGGGGGTCCTGGAAACCCCAGCACTCTATTTTTTCTTACAGGCTTGAGGGTGCTGCTGCAGAGGGGCAGGCTCCCGGAGGTTCTGGGGAAGTGCAGAATATGGAGGCCATCATCTGGTAGGAGCCAAAATTGTTTTTTGGCTTTCGGATTGTCCCTCCTGCTCTGCTGCATGCAGTACCCCTGGTCTCCACTGGGAGTCACTCCAACAGTGAGAAATCCCTCCCAACCCACCACAGGAGAGGAGAGCAGTCCTCTGGATGCTCAATCCTCTCCTTCCCCAGCCAGCCCCCGACGACCCGAGTCCGTTCCTGAACCTGGGTCAGCTACTTTAATTTTAATATGTCTGACAGCAAGAACAGAACAGCTAAGTACACTTGCCCATTGCTGAAAATGTTGTCTGGAAAAACTGATCACATACAACCAGTTAAATCTTAAAACTAGTCCTTAATGCATGTACCAAATACTTTGTTCTTACCGGTCGCTATGCGCACCATGTGGGCTCCAGACGCCGCATCCATGTAAGGGCAATTTGTTACTCAGCTACTACTACTACTACCTGCCTATCCTGACCTTGGTCATATTGTCACCTCCTACTCATAGGACTTCGCTACTTAGTAGTGCAGTTGGTTATTCCTTGCTACAGAGACAGAGAAGATTCTTAATTCATCAGCACTGCTTGCATTCGACTGCCAGTACGCCGTATTAGAGCCAGGTACACTGGAATCTCCTTCTGTTGTGTAACACCAATGTGGCCAACATTATTACCTTACTTGTCCTGCTACCTCCATCAGCTGTCCTAGGTCATTCCGCACAAGTCTAATGGTTCTACTGCATGGCCACACAACCTGTTGCCTAATATGATCAGTCCCCCTTTTAGCTTCTGCCTGGAATACCTGTTGCTTGGGGCCAGGTTCTGGACTATTCTCTATCCTGGGCCATATCAGTGCCTACTATTACTGTGCCATGCCTTTCCAACATGCTGCTTTTTTTTTTTTCTATTTATTCTTTTTCCGCCCCTGCCTGCTGCCTGATGTATTTATTCAGTCCAGTCATGGGCCACAGGCTTCTACTCCCCAAATTGGCCTCGGGCCCTCCAATACACATGGCTTGCCCCCCACGGCGGGGCTGTGGCACTCCCCTCACATGCCGCAGTCTTCGAACTAGGTCGGAGGGCTGGCCTGGGGAGCAAATCAAAGCCGTGGCAAGCTTCATTAGCGGCAGCTGGCAGCTGACTTTTTTCCCCATTTTTTCCGGGAGGCGGGGTCGTGCAATGACGCCTGTGTCCGCCCCGCCTCCTATACATGCCAGTGCCGGTAGCTATGTGACTCCTGGCCTTCGCCAGGGGTCATCAATGCTCCGGGCACTTTCCCACCCTCCCCCCGGAGAAGGAGAGCAGTCCCTAGGATGCTCCATCCTTCTCCCCCGGCCGGCCCTCCAGTGACCCTGGTCAGTTCCCGAACCCGGGTCACCGGCGTCGCATGCGGAAATCCAACCGCTGCGCCGACGGGCACCTTTCCAACATGCTAGAACCCTCATGCTGCCTTGCTACAACTATCTTGCCCATGTTCTGTACCAGTGTGTCATTATTAAATAAGCTAGAGCTATTTCTGGGCACCAATCTATTATGTCCGACTTTGACTGATAGACCTTCCTCCTCACCAACATTATGAAGCCTCCTATGCAATCATATCATTGTTTCAACACGGAAGTGCTCAGTAGCATAGCTGGCTTCCTTTACTTGCTATGTACTACTCTCTAAACTTAACTAACTTCCGTGTAGTTTTCGCCTGGGTCAGCAGTCCAGCAGGGCAGCCCTCTGTGGTGGTACTCGGCATGCTAGCCTAGATGGAATCTGGCTTGCCTTGCTCTCCATCCACCTACCTACTTGGGGTCAGGCCGTACTGTCGGCCACACGGGGGCTTTGCCTAGCATCCCGTTCTGCTCCTTGTTGCCCTACATGAGGGTTATGCGGGCATGCAAGCCTTCATGGGGCCTAGCTGCCATTCCTATGGCTGACCTCACGTGACCTAGCCACTCCTCCTACCCACATACGAGCCTAGCTGCTTCTTGCCTTCAGCCTCTGGATTCATGCCATGCTCGCAACCATGTGTCCCTTCCTTGCGTTCAGCGCCCTGCTCTGGATCCTTCCTGCAGACCATCATCTGAGCTTCTCCATCATTGGACACTCTCCTGGATGTCTTGCCTTCAGTTATTCACTCAAGTTCTAGATGCTGCAGCTCTCACCTTGCCTGTGCACACCTCTCCATCCTTCCAGGACCCATTATGCGCTCCATTGTGGAGCTGCTATCGGACTATGTCTTAGGATTGTACATCAATGTCCCTGGATGCTTCCATGTTGCTTTGTTTCATTTGGATTCATCGCTCCTACCTCGCTTTCCGGCTGACCTACGTGTGGTCCGCAGCACATGCTAGCCTTCATGGGGCTTAGCTGCCACTCTCTACTTATCTTACCAGCTGACCTACCTGTGGTCCAGCCATGCATGCTAACCTTCATGGGGTTTTAGCTGCCACTCTCTACTCACGTTACCGGCTGACCTACGTGTGGTCCAGCCACATATCCTACACTTCACATGGGCTTTGCTCGTTTACATTCCCTTGGATGCTTCCTACCAAGATGCTTCAATTCATTCGGATATACTTCACTCCAATTCCTGTCTCCCAACATCAGAGCCTGGAGGCTTGACTATGTCTCCTGCATACCTGCCTCGCCCTGCTTCGGGACCCAGAAATACACATATTATTACTCTTCACCTGCCTGCCCTCCATCTAGCCTTCCCAGAGCTACTCACCCCCTATGGACCTACTTCTGAATTAGTTGGACATTCGCCATCAAGCCTTGGATGCTTGCTCACTCTTGCTTATGTAATCATTGCTTCTTGATATGCAAACCATTGCTTACTGCCTATAGCCATCCCTCGGCTTCAGCCTCTGGAATTCTTCTGCACTCAAGTCTGTTTTGTCATTGCATAAGTCTCAGCACTCAATGCTCACTGCTATCTTAGCACACCATGCTCATTCTGCTCACTAGTTTTTAGCTCTCAATTGATTGTACCATCCTGGCTTCCCTACCCGTATAGATTTACATTGCCCTATTGAGCTATGACCCAGCAAATGAGAAGCTCTTAATTGTACAGGCTTATTTACATTCCCTTAATGCTCTCCGCTGCATACCACATATGATCTACTCAATCTTACTTCCTTGTGTTATGTCTGCATCATGCAGATCGAGATACTACATGCTCACCTCCATGCAGGTCCACTTGGATACTTCATCTGCTCACATTTACCTGCTTCTTTGTACATGAACTGGAAGTATATCACAGACTTTTGCCAGTTCTACAACCTGCTTCACCCAGCGGGGCCTGGAGATCCATCAATCCTTATGTTTATCTATTCGTGCGGAACTCTATTGCTACTTCACTTTGACTCCTTCACCCACACCACCAGAGGTTTCCACTACGCCCTTTCCAGATCATGTAGCTTGTATCCAGTTTCTGTGCTTCTTCTCCACAGCCCTCATTTGCAAAGCTTGCCAATCAGATCACCAGCTTCCAGTGTTCATATTCTATGCCTAGAGTTCTAGTCTTTGGATACATGTTCTAGAAGACGACTTCCTCACCGTTAGATTGCTCAATTAATGCTGCTGTCAATGCTTTGACTTATCATGCTCATTATGGAATTCCTGGACTAGGTATTTACTAGAAGGATGTACTAACATTATCACCGACACTCTAACATCAGTACTTTGATTTAGCTTCCAGCTTGCTGAATTAGTATCTAGAACTGGAACTCAGATTAGCCAATGACTTAATATTATTAATTAGGATTATTCTCCTTTAGTATGCCCAGAAGGATGGGCAGGTCAGTAGCCATGGGTCCTCAGAGGTTTATCCTCAATGGGGTTTTTCCTCTCCTGTGTGCTACTGGCCACACTCTCCGGAGTTGGAGGAGTTTATCGTATGATACTCATTATTTCTTTGGGGGTCTCATACTGCTTGACTAACCATCCTTCTTATGGTGGGATACAGAGAAAGTTCAAAACAACAAGTCATAACAAGTTACTCATCAGTTCAAGCATCTAAACACTTTGCATGTACCATCCAGTTCATCATATACCATAATCACTGACTTACTTATGTCTATGCTGAAGTACCTAAGCACCAATCATTCCATACAGTGAAAACCTTGAAAGCATCATTCTACTTACTGGTCTGGCCTCTGTATCCAAGCACAAAACCTACATTTAGTTACAGTATGTAGCACAAGCACTGAGCTATGAACCACACATAATATAACTTTATACATTTTCAAACAAGAAAACCCAGTTTCACATAAAGATCCACATGAATTTTTATAACCACAGATAAGCAAGGGGGAAAGAAAGATAGAAACAAAAAGAAACAGCAAGCAAAGACAAGGAGATAACAGGAGGGGGAGAATTGTGAGACTGTCAGAGTGATCATTTCCTAGGTCTCACAAGACAAGGCTATCAGACAGACAAGAGACAGAAAAGGAAAGAATAGAGCAGATCCTTTCTTTTAACTCTTTCTGCATAACAAATGGGACAGGACCTTATTCAATACACTGGCACACACCCTGATCTAAATCCTTTTTCACTCAGTCAAAGAAATATATCACATTCATTTGTCATGACCTCCTCCCTGTGAAGCCATGCTGCCTCAGGTCTTGTAACCCACTAGATTCAAGATATAATAATAATAATAAAACTTTATTTTTTGGCACCTTTCCAAAACCAAGGTGCCTCACAGTTTTAAAAACATAACAAATCAACATTATTAATTTGTAAACAGCAATAAACATTTTAAATAAGACAAAATAAATCCACAATCCTTTCCTTCAACAGTGATTCTATTAACTTTCCCACCACCGATGTCAGGCTGACTAGCCTATAATTGCCATCCTCTCCCTGCTGCCACTTTTGTGTAGTGGAACTAATCCATCATCCTCCATTCCTCCGGAACCCCTGCTGTTTCCAGTGAGCTGTTAAACAGAACTGTCAGAGGTGCAACCAGTATTTCTCTGAGCTCCCTCAATACCTTTGGAGGCACTCCATCTGGCCCAATTACTTTTTCCACCTGCAGATTATCAGGTCTCATCAGGAGTTTCACCACCAAAAAAAGGCTAGTGTCCATGCCCTCCCTATAAAGCTTCTGTTACTTTTTCATGGCCCTTCCCTTCTTCTTTCTCTGTGAACACTGAACAAAAATATTTGTTTGGGATGTCTGCCGGTCTCTCATCCACCTCTGTACTGTCCCCCTTTCTCTTTTTAACCTTATGATCCCACCCTGGGCTTCCTCGTTTCCCTTAGATGTCTGAAAAAAATGCCTTGTCCCCTTTTGTTACCTCCTAGGCTATTCTTTCTTCAGTTTGTGCCTTTGCAGGCCTTACTGCTTTTCCTGCTTCCTTCTGTTTCCCCGATAGATTCCTCTATCCTCCTCCCTCTGTACCTCCTTATACTTTATGAATGCTACCCTTTTAGCTTTGACCTTTTCAGCCACCTCTTTCAAGAGCCAAATGGTCTTATTTCTTCTTGCATTTGCTCACTTGTTTGATGCAGATGTGTGTTACATTTATTATGCTTCCTTTTACTGTATCTTTGTCCACTGGTTTTTCACCCCACCCAAGCCATTACTGCATCAGGTCATCCCTGAAGCATTAACACATGTTTATAAAATCTGCCCTCCAGAAGTCCAAGAGCTTCACCATTGTGTGGTTTGATTCTGCAGCCATTTTTATATTGAGCCACACCATTCAGTGATTGCTGGTCCCCAAATACAGTAGCCTCCTGCCTTGAAGTCTGCAACTCTGCACCTGTTGGAGAGTACTAGGCCCAGTATTGACCCATCATGAGTGGTTTCACTGATTTTTTGCCTGAGAAATGCCCCCTGCAGACAGTCCCTGATGTCTCTACTTCTAGTTGAAGCTGTTGCTGGGGGGCTCCAGTCTACATCTGGCAGGTTAAAGTCTTCTACCAGCAGCAACTCCCCCTTTTCTACTATCTTGCCACTGGCTTCCGCCGGTACCTTATCTAATTCCTTCCCCTGGGCTGGAGGTCTGTAGATCACTCCAGTTTGAATAGTGGCTCATTCTCTGTCTCCAGTGTGATCCACAGTACTTCTGTCTCCCCCTGTAATCCCTGTATCTCTTTCATTTTTATGCTTTTCATCACATAAATCACAACACCACCTCCTTTCCTTTCCATCCAGTCCTTCCTGAACAGAGTATAGCCTGGTATGGCCACATCCTAGTCATGGTTTTCGGTGCACCATGACTTGGTAAGAAACAATTGTCAGAAGTGGGATGCAACTGCTCTTATAGCAAGCTGGTGATGACAGTCACTGAGTTGCAGAGTTGAGCATTTATGTAAACAGGAAAAGTTAAGAGTTCATACAGTGGTAAATGCTAGTATTCTATGTAACCAAGTTAATATTTGAGTGCAGATGGGGTTCAGGTGAGAAGGCATCTACTGTGATTGTGAACAAATTAGGGTTTTGCTGAAGGGGGCTTATAGGCTATTCCATTTTGTAGAGTTTGAGAAGGAGATGGGTTGTCTGCTGGTGTCTTTTTGGTATTTGGGTACTATCCAAATTGCTGCCTCAATCTATCTTAGAAAACAGGGTGTTAGGAGGGAAGTAGTGTATATGGGGGCTGACGAAGAAGGAAAAGTGTGTATTAATAGTAGTACCTTCTTGTGGTGGGACCTGGTCAGCACAGATGACTGTACAACAGGCAAACTTGCTACACTCATTCCATCTCAAGTGCAAACCTGCTGAGTCTGTGACTGTTTTATTAGACAGTCAACCTGTGTGACATTAAGGTCTAAGTGGTACACCCCATATCCATAATTCTGCCGAGGGAATAAGAATTGTTTCATTACCAGCATAGCATTCTCATTTGAGAGGTTTGGCAGTTTCAAGTAATTGCTGATGCTTATTTCTTGCTGTTTTCCTCTGCTGCTGAGGGCCAAAAGGGAGGGAACATTAGTGAGGCTGTCTGCTGCTTTGCACTGCAGTTCACAAAACTGAGATATCAAACTAGAGAGTAGGCTCACAGAAGAAAGGCAATGGCTGAGATTATTTTTCTTACTTTATTTGCCCAGCCCCTGGTCAATAATTATATATTCCCATATCTTTACCTGGCACCACAAATGTTTTGCTTTGGTGCTGAAAGGGCTTTCAATATAGTTTTTTTTTTTACCCTTTTATGGAGCAACTGTCCTTGATCATTAGACATTTTGACCCAGATATTCAAAAGGGTTGTGCATGGCGCAACAGTGTTGCACCATGCACAACCCACTGATGCGCCCCGGCGCAATATTCAAAAGGGAAAAGTGCGCGGCACAAACCCGATGTGCCGGAGCGCATCAGTACTGTATGCAGGCACAGGAGGTCATGCCCATGCATAACCTGCACAGCCCAATATTCAGCCCGGGATGTGCAGAGCCATGCATGCACAACTCCTACCTGCACCAGCACAAAGTTAAGCCAAAAAAAAAGGAACAACTGATGGCCACCCACAGGTGAGCTGGCGCATTGCAACCTGTGGGTGGCCACCCGAGTTCCAGCTGCACCTGGCAGCGCCCCCCATGCCCGATCGTGGGCATTTGTATAAACAAAAAAGATTAATGTCCTATATCCCTGGTGGTCCAGTGGACCGCTATCTGCCCGATCGCGGGCATTTGTAAAAACAAAAGACTTCCAATATCCCTGGTGGTCCAGTGGACCGCTTTCTGCCCGATCGAGGGCATTAGTAAAAGTAGACTTCCAATATCCCTGGTGGTCCAGTGGACCACTATCTGCCCAATCTCGGGCATCTGTAAATAAAAAAAGTCCTATATCCCTGGTGGTCCAGTGGACTGCTCTCTGCCCAATCTTGGGCATCTGTAAATAAAAAAAGTCCTATATCCCTGGTGATCTAGGGTATCCCACTCCCCACTGAGCCCCACTGCCTCGCTCCCCCCCAGTCAGCTGGTGGGTGGCAGCACCCCACCCGCCTGCCACCCTGCCGCCCACCGACTGACACCTCAGTAGGGCTGCACGCCCATTGGTTCACAGAGTGAGACAATTGGCATTCAGTCCCTACCGTACCACACATTCCAGATATGTGAATGAATCATTCACATATCTGGAATATGTAGTATGGTAGGGGCCTGCACGCCCATTGACTCATGCTGTGAACCAATGGGCATGCAGCTGTACTGAGGTGTCAATCGGCAGGCGGCGGGGCGGCAGGCGGGTGGGGTGCTGCCACCCGCTGGCTGACTGGGGAGCGGAGTGGTGGGGATCAGTGGGAGGGTGGGAGGGGGGTACCCTAGACCACCAGGGATATAGGACTTTTTTTATTTACAGATGCCCGAGATATGGAAGAGAGCAGTCCACTGGACCACCAGGGATATAGGATGTTTTTTTATTTACAGATGCCTGAGATTGGGCAGAGAATGGTCCACTGGACCACCAGAGATACATGACTTTTTTTTTCACAGATGCCCATGACTGGGCAGAGAGTGGTCCACTGGACCACCACAGATATTGGACGAATTATTCTATTTTATACAAATGCCCGCGATCGGGCAGATAGGGGTCCACTGGCCCACCAGGGATATTGGAAAAATTATTCTATTTTATACAAATGCCCACGATCAGGCAGATAGAGGTCCACTGGACCACCAGGGATATTGGAAGGGGATCATTTTTTAAACAAATGCCCGTGATCGGGCTGCAGGGGTGTCGGTCCCCGACAGCTGCTACCTGGCAGGGTGCCAGGCGCAAGTCATCAGAGATCAGCACACCTGCATACAAATGGAGCCATAATGACATGCAAATGGCCCCATGTGTGCCTTGCATACATTATGGCCCCATTTGCATGTCAACTTTTGAATATTGCTGGTGCTGTTCATGGTGCAATGGAACTTGCACTAGCGCATCTCCATGCTCCACTCTGGCCACTTGTGCTGGCACAGTGCCACTGCGTCATGCACACTGGGGGTGGCCAGGGTGTGATATTCAAAGCTGCTGAGCCATGGCACAGCTCCATTGAATATCGCCAAGTCCACACCCCTGCACAGCCAAGTTGAGCTGCACCCAAGCTTGCGCCACAGCCTGGCACAGTTTGAATATCCGGGCCTTTATGCCTAAGTAACATTGCACTGCATTAGACATATTGTAGTGACCTAGAGAAACAGAAGGCCAGATTTTCAAAGGAGGATGCAGAGCTTGCGTCAAGCCCTGTGTCCAACCCTTTTTTTTGGCACAGCTGCACCAAACATCTTTGCTGCAACTACACCTGATTTTAGTAGGTTGGGTGCAGTTACAAAAGTTTACCCAATTTACGGCAGCATGAGCCAAATACTTGGTGCAAGCCCCATAAAAAGGGTACTTGGGATTGTCACAAACTAGACCAGCAAAAAACTGGTCTAACTTGTAGAAACTGGTGCATGGGATAGAAAATCCAATCGCCGGCTGAGAGAATGCCACAAGCTCTGTGTACCGTATGTTTGGTGCACCAGGGCTTGCACCATTTGATAACTTCTGAGAATCCAGCCCAGAGTTCCTGTTTGCTATTATGAAACATAATATTGCACAGCCTCTATAATAATGAGCTATGCTATACCCCTTAATGGAAAAAGACAAACTTCCTTTGTAATAATCATAACGTATGATATTATAAACAAAATATACCATTCTTTGTTGTTGTAGCCTGCCAAAAATGCTCAATATCTGCTGATATCAGTTACATCACATGATACATTAGTAAACAAATGAGCAGTAACTGTTTTCAACAGCAAATAATTCTCACAGTAGAAGTAAAACTAACCTGCCACAGGTGTAAAGGAGACCAGAGGTGGAACATACTGTAAGGCTGAAGGAAGGGCTGAAGAGAACCAAGGCCTCTGCATATGGCCCAGTATAGAGATGAAAAGTATTTTCTGCGTTAAAATGAATAACAAAGTAGCATAGTAATTTAGGGTCATAAAGGCTTCTATGTCAGTTATGACTACCCCCTGCTTCATAAGCAAGTATGTCTGAATTTACTGTGCAAAATATATATTCATTTAAAAGCGTTTCCCTACACACATTTATATCTAGGTCTGCAGAAATGTGGCCAGGCTTACTTTAAAGGCTTTAATGTCTTTATGTCCAATGTCTCTTTTGCTACACTGTTTCATCAATTCATCACCCTCTGGGAGAAGAAGAAGATGTGCCTCCTAATGTACCCCCTCTGAGCTTCATTTTATTTGTATTTATTGTATCAGGAAAAAAAGCTTCATTGAACAATGCTTATTTATGAGGCGGTCCCAATTAGGACAGATAATATAACAGAAGACATGAAGGCAAGCAGCATGTTACAGGGAATAATAAACAATGGCTATAGCATTTTTACAAGTGAGAAATAAAACAAGGAAAAAAAAACAATAGAAGAAAAATACAAAAAAAATGCTTACAGAAGGTATAAAGTATGATAATATCGATTTAGTTACTCACAAACTGCAGAGTGATTTAATAGTGTTCACATTTATCAACACAGAATTTACTAAGTAAAACCTTGAAATGCTGACAAACTCCATTAAGTGTACCTTGCAAGGGTATTCTGTGATTTGGGTGACTCAAAAAAAGAACAAGACCAAAATAGGCAAACACAAAACAGCGTGGCCACAAATGGCTTTGGGTACAAGTCAGCTATCACCGAAATGGTGACCTATGGCTTTTCACCCTCCTCAAATTGCTTCCCCTCAGAGCTGGTTAATTCAGTAAGTGGATGCGGATGGCAAAGCCATCTGCAGAAAAAAACTCCTTTATATTTTTGTCACTGTTTCAGTAATCGCTGAGTTGTACCCATTGCTGTTTGTGGCCGAACTGTTTTGTTTTCACCTATATTGGGCTCAGTCTTTTTGACTCACCCAAATCATGTAGAACCCCTTGCAAGATGTTCCAAACTGTAGGGTCTGTGACATGGACAGCCAGTTCTGAGAGCTGTATCATTTTTTTAAATGTAAAATATATTACTGAATGTCTCTGCTGAAAATCTGATGCTTTAGGAGTGACCTCGCTCACTCACCCCCCCCAGGTTTCAGCTGAAAGATGAAAGCCATGAGAAAATGCTGATACAGCATGTGAGATCACACACACTCAGTTTTTAGATACCAGGTGTTACGTGGAAGGCCTGAACCTAATTACAGGGTGGAAGACGCTTGAGTTGAGCATATCCATTTTATGACATTCCAAAGGAAGAAAGGCAGGTTGTGATGTATTAGTGCGAAAATCATAACGATGCTTTCACGTCCTGAAAGGGGGAAGCTTATCATGAGATCAAAGAGATGTCATTTGAAGAACATATGAGTCATGCTGAGGATTTCAAAATTAATATTTTGAAAATACATTGTTTTTTTATTAGAGATATTTTTATATATAATCTGACAGAGGAGGATCTAGAAGACCTCATACAAAAGGGGTTGGCAAATACAGTTTACTTTAAGGAATAATTCTGTTTTACTTAGACACTTTTACCTAGACTCTGACAAGGAAAGATCTGTGAACACTGTAAATGGTATTTAGAGAGAGAGAGAGAGAGAGTCAAATCTAAGTACTGTAAGTAGGAATTTGCACTGTTTAAACCTTGTTGTTTTAAAAGGTTTGTATGTCTTGTGATATAACAGTTCTGTATTTTGAGTTTTACATTTTTTTATCTATTTTAGTACAGTTCTTTTTAGAACATATTTGGTCTGTCTTTGAATTTCTTTTAGTTGTAAGAAAAGTATATATGGTTATTGCAGATACTAAACATAAGCCTGAATGGTGGTACCAAACTGGAAAGAGAAGCGTCTTAAATCTGAGGTCTTTATTAAAGTTTTTAAGAGTTCGTCTCTGTATACTTGATTAGGTGCCCGAAGGCAAAGATATCTGGCCCCCCGAAGACAGAAATATCTGAGCCTGTGCATTGGGTATGCTAGCAAGAGGTTCACAGTTTGAATCCCTCCAAGACCTGAGACCAAAGGTTGATCCGAACTCACAAAACAGACAAGAGGGTTACCTCATTCTGTTACACTGTTCACAGGACTGTGCTCAGAGGTTGGCACTTTGAGAGTAGAGTGCCTGACCTGCTGAGTGGGTTTGTGACAGGGGCAACCTAACTAAAGGCCAATTTCCAAATTTTAAGTTGTGCCTTGGGGCATTGAGCAGAAAGGTATTATGTTTCTTTAGATTATGGAGACCAGTAAATCTCTGCAGAAGATTTGATATATACGATGGCAGCAAGTTCTGTGTGGCCTTAAAGGACTTCATACGTAGACTTCGAGCCTTCTGATTGTAAGTGAAGTCCAGCCAGCAGCTGAGTAGAAGAGACAACAATGTGTTCTGGCATGCAAGCTGGACATAAAAGGGAGGGCTCTGTGGTATAACACATGTAATTTGGACAGGTGTGAGACTGATGCACTTCTAGAAAGGGATATCACCATAGTCCAGTACAGGACAGAAGGTCGCCTGAACGAGCTATTTTTGTTTGCCTCAGAGCAAAAACAGAACTTGTTCCAGTAACAGAGCCCAGGTTTTTGACACAGTTTTTCACAAAGATTATCTACATGTATACTGAAGGGTAGTTTCCTATCCAACCACATATCCCATGATCCCCTGACAAAGAGAGTTTGTTCTTGAAGCGCTGGGGCAGGAGCGGCATACAGCTTGGCGCGTGCCTTCACTAGAGATGCAGTGAAATTAAATTCCACCAGTGAAGTGAACATGAAGTGACCACTTCACATTGTCCCAGCACTACACAGAGTGACCATTGTAAAGTGCTCACTTCGCTTTGTTATTATGACTTTGCATAGTCATTCTGCCTTAACATGAAGTAAGGTGGAATGACAACAATATAGGCAGCTCCATCACACATCACATGGCTTACAGTACTGTAAGTCACATACTTTAGCCAGGCAGGAAGGAAGTGAGTCATAGAAGCAAATACTTTCACTTTCTCCTTTGCAGAGGTAGAGAGAGGAAGCATTATGTGGAGAAGAGAGTTCTTGGCTGTTTGTTCTGAAAGTTTATCAGATTCAAAATCCAAAAGATTTTTTTAAAAGCTAATTGTTTAGTTTGTTTTGGACGGTTTTGCCAGTTCATTTCTTCTTTTTGGTGAATGATTTCTTTGTTTTATAAGTTTTGTTTTGTGTGTGTGTGAGAGAGATACTGTTTGTGTGCCTGTGTTGTGTGAGTGTGTGTGACATTGGGACTCATCAGAGAGGGAAGGAGTATTTTTTTTTTTTGTAATGGAGGATCAGGGACAGTATATGGCCTGTGGCAGGAGGAGAGCAGTGTGCATGCATGGGGAGTATAGCTGGGTGGTGTTGGACTGGTCCAGAGTGTTTGACCACCCCTGCAGAAGCAGCAGCTGCAGCACCACCAGTGCCACATCCAGCAAGTCCTCCACTACCACCACCACCAGTGGCAGCTGCAGGAACTCCAGCAGCACTACCTTCACAGCAGCAGGTAGAACCCCAGGTCTGTGAACATGCTTCCGGCAGTGCATCTGCCCCTCCTGTGCCTGGTCCCCACTCCTGCAGCTCCCCAGGTTGGCAGTTTTTTAACTGTGTTGGGGGGACAGCAGCCTTTTGGTGTGTCTGCTTTGTGGGGTGCAGGTGTGCCGTGGCCCCAGGGGACACATCTGGGGACTGAGGGCCAGTGCATCCATATGTTGAACCACCTCAAGGTGGAGTGGCAGACTGCCACAATACAGGCCAGACCTCCACCTGCTGGCCATTCTGTGGCAGTGGCAGAGGGTGCTGCTGCTGTGCTTGATCACAGCCATAGGAGGGCCACAGCAGTAGTTGCTCCAGTACCACCACTGCACCATCCTCACCACCGTATCTACCTGTTGTTCCCCCACTAGTGGACCTCACAATGCTTGCAACTCAGGCAGACATAGGACTTTTGTGGTCCATGTTGGAAGAGAATAATGAGAGGGTGGGTGCTGTCCAGCAGCAGTTGGAGCAGATAGAGCAACACCAGTTATGGATTGTGTTGATGCTCCATCTGCTGCTGGACCATCAGGGGATCCCCCATTAGCTATTTTTAGCACCCCCTCACCGGTGTAGTGTTTTGTCTTTTGTTTATGTTTAATAACATACAGAGGAAAGGCCACAGTAGTAGTTTAAAGGGAAGCAGTCAGCAACAGCAGCTTCCACCCCCTGCAAGGTTTACTCTCTGGTTAAGACTTTGAAGTATGTTGTGGTGCTTTTCTCACACTGCGTAACATACGTTATTTTAATAAAGAATGTCGGTGACTGGAAATGGAGCATAGGCTCCATTATGCGCACAGCACTCCATGCACTTCTCAATACTTTTGTATTGAAGTGCATGGTGCCTCACCACACCTTTACATATAAATGAAGCCCCCATAGCATCTGCCATACTTCTGGGTGGTGGACTTTTCTCTATTAAAATAAAGTATGTTGTGGCACAAGAAAAATGCCGTAACATACTTCAAAGGCTTAACCGGAGGGTAAGCCTTGCAGGGGCGGGAGCTCCTGTTACTGACTGCTTCCCTTTAAATATATACATACACATACATACATACATGCTCCTTATTGCCGTGTTATTATAATCCGGTGCCTCAGTAATGTTTACATTCTTTTGTGGAGTGGTTGTAGAAAAGCAGGACTGAACAGTGAAAGTATAATGTGCTGAATAGCATCTGTGCAGTCACGTTTTTCCTGTGAGTGTGTGATGTCAGACATTGTCCAGCTTCTTGCAAACATATATATGCTTACTTGTTGCAGTGTTTATGGTATAAAGAATATAAGAATATATAACATATATTGTCACCATCATCAGCAGACTAAGTGATATGACATTTTTTCAGATGTGTCTGGCCAGAGTGCACTTTAGTCACATACTGCACACATGACTTAAAGGAGAGCATGTGTTTTTTGTGCTATTATCTCTGCAAAGTCATGTGTGCACTCTGAATGACTGAGGTGCACAGTGATCCGAGACCTCTGAAAAAATATCATATCACTTACTCCGCTGGTGCTGATGGTACAAATAAAATACACATCATATATTCTTTCTTATCTTTATTCTTTACATACTGCAACAAGTCACAACATACAAAGATGGACAATGTATGCACACACAGGAAAGAACACTGATGGTATACATGCAGTTTAGCACAGCATACTTGCACTGCTCAGTCCTGCTTTTTGACAAACACTTCATGAGTCCCAGCACAAAGTAAACATTACTGAGGCTCCAGAAATGTTTCTTTTTTGAAATAGATATTAAAGCAGCAGTGCAACAATCTGGTGAAAATTTTGACCTATACTTTTTCGTGCTATTTTACATTGCCACTTTACTTATCTCCTAACTTGTATGATACCATTCTTTCCAATATTTGAGTCTGTTTTAGTACTTTTTTTCATGTCTGAAATAATAAAAGGAGTGCTCCTTTTAATTATGGTGTGGACCAGGTCTTCATCAGTATTTTATGCTGTTTTTGTCCATCAGTTGTTTATGTATCACTTCTGTTGTGAGTAAAATTAACAATGATGCAGCAGGCAGTCTTTTCTGACCTCACAGAACAATATTTGTTCAAAAACAGTTGCAAATAGTGATGAAAACCTGGTCCAAGCCATATTAAAAGGAGTGCTCAATTTATTTTTTCAGACATGGAAAAAGTACTAAAGCAGACACAAATTATGAAAAGAAGGGTATCATAAAAGTCAGGAGGTAACTAGTGGCTGGCATTGTAAAATAGCATAAAAAAGTATAGGTCAAAATTTTCACCACATTGTTGCACTGCTGCTTTAATTTATAATTTACTTATGCCATTATGTGTTCACAATCACAACACACAAAATGCAACTATCTTGTGTCCAGAAAATTCCCAAGTGCTCACAAAGTGAAATGGGAGTGTTACACCACATGCAAAGTCCCCCAGAATTTATTGCGCAGTCACTCATGCATGCAGTGGTCACACAGAGTCCACAGAATTTGTCTGGATCCCCAAAATGAAACTGTCTTGTGTCCAGAAAATTCCCAAGTGCTGATGAAGTGAAAGGGGAGCATTACACTACATGCAGAGTCCCCCAGAATGTATTGCACAGTCACTCAGGCATGCAGTGGTCACACAGAGTCCCCACAATTTTCTGCATCCCCAAAATGCAGCTGTCTTGTGTCCAGAAAATTAACATACTGTGATGATGATGTCATAATGCAAAGTGTCTTGCCAAACCGTGTGAAGGAGGGATAACATGACATGAATCCATTCAGTGTTCCATCAGAAATGATGACCGTGAGAAAACTGTTGCTGGTCCAAAGCATGCTACGATTCCTGCAAATGCGATGCCATCACCTCAACTGGATGGAAGGGTGCCCTTTGTGTGTACACTAATAGTAGCCTTGATGAGTTGATATATATGTATGTATATATATATATATATATATATATATATATATATATATATATATATACACAGTATATATGTATTTTCTAGGTGGGGGTTGACATATATAGACATGTACTCATTGTATTGTTTTGTATCACAGGTCACATACTGTTGGTGTGCACATTGCAATGCTTGATGAGAAATTTTGGCTTTGAAATTGGAAATGAAATGCTCTCAAGCCAATGAAGGTAAGTATTTCTTTTTTTGGGGGAGGCATATTTGCAAGTAGGTCTCATTAGTGGTTTATTATTTGGTTACTTCTTCACATATTTCATCTGCATGTTTCTCCAGTCCTGTAGTAATGGTCATGGAAGTTCTTTGGATAAGGCAACTATGACACAAAGTATCTGGAACTTTCCTAAAAAAAGAAATAAAGGACTTATTACAACTTGATTGCAGCAGTAAGACATTATGTTTAAACCGTAACTGTTCCACCACATGTAACTGGATCAACACAGACAGCAAGCTGTCTCACTGCAGTCGTCAGATCACAAATAAATTTAGTGCCAGGCTGTGTACAAATACATTGTGTCAGTGTCCCTGCATCTCAACTTAAGTTCCATTTTAAAACCACATCTTGTCAAGTAACACGACCTGGGTCCAACTTTTTCAACACTGTCATGGCTGCACAGCTGCAAATTTGGAATACACTGCATGATATGTTGCAGAAATATTTTTTGTGACATACATGTCACCTAGTTTATGACTCATCGGTCAGATTTGTTTCACTGTTGTGAAAAAAAAGGAACAGATGAAATAAAATTGATATACTTACCAGTATGGATTGGAAATGGATATCCCATAGGTTCCTGTAGACAGTACTGCTGCTGTACCATTGATACAGACCTTCAGTGAAGGAGAGTCATTTGTTGTTAACCTGTAAAAAAAAATAAGTTGATCATGTGTGTTTGACCATTGCAGCTCAGAAAACCAACAGAAAACAAAACACACAGCTAAAGGAAGTTGAATAGCATGAAAAACATTAGTGCTCATACTCACTTTATAGTTTTAATAGTAAGAAGCCTTGTGCCTGTGGCTGATGGATGTGGTCTCCTGTTCAACACCCTCTGCCTTGGCATGGTCAAGACATGTAATGGAAAGCATTGTCACAATGGTGGTGGTGGGTGGTGGTAGACTGGTGGTCATAGCTGAGGCACATGATGACATTCCCTCTCACATCTTCCTGCATCTGGTGGTGGTAGCAGTTTTGAACAGTGGTCTTATATCTTATGATGGTGGATGGATGGGAGTCCAGGGGGGCACACCAGGTCACATTCCTTATGCTGGCAGTTGCGAACAGCAGTCTTATCTCTTATGGTGGTGGATGGGTGGTAGTCCAGGGGGACACAACAGGTCAAATTCCCTAAGCTGGCAGTAGCGAACAGGTAACAGCAGCGTTATGGTGGTGGTAGTCCAGGGGTCAAGATATACTGTCCTTTGTGTTATAAATGTGATGTGACACGTGGAATTTGAGTCACTATGAGTGTGACACTGATTTAACTTTATGAAAAAGAAAACATGTGTCATACAAGAAATGTGACAGCCTTTTAACCACTTAAGTTAAAACCTGCCAACATTAACCCCATCATCATTATTCATCATCATCCTCATAAAGAAAACTGATCTCACAGTCTTCTATGTCTAAATTCTGACCACTGGGAAATTCTTTCTCCATTGTGTTACCATCTACGTCGGTGGTAGCTGTTTCATGCTGCTGCTGCCACCAGGATAGTCCCTTTCTACAGCATCTGCTAAACCATAACTATGCCAGGGTATGAATACTGAGGTTGCAGTCTGAGCTAGTATGTGCCTCACATTCATTTTTATGAATGTCAGCAAACTGACATTTGCAGGAGAGAGGGTTGTACAACGATCCTGAGCTATTGCACCTGCTGAGCAGAATAGCCTCTCGACATTCACACTGGAGGGTGGGCATGTCAGGTACTTCAGTGCCACAGCAGTCACCTCTGGCCATTCACTGACCTTTCCACTCCAGTATAAAAGGGGATCATCAGTGATTGACAGATGTCTTTTTTCAAACACATATGTCTCAACCATTTGCTGTGCTGCTCTAAGTCCAGTGTTTGATACATCATCTGCTTCTCCGGAATCATTTATGTCACAAATCCTGACTTGGGACAAAGCTTCCCAAATTGGGTTAACACCAACCACGGTTGATAACAGACTACCTGGAACTGCAGTCCTCTTCTCTTTACAGGATATGCTTGATACTACTCCTCCAAGTTCACCTTCAGCCTGATTATGTTGCTGAGGTTTGCTGAAATTGGCACTTGATTTTTGTGCCCCATGAACCAAGTGCACCAGTTGCCCACTGACAGTTTTTACCTGTTCAGGCCCACCCTACAGTACTGAGGCAATTCTACGTTTGTATCATGTGTCCAGCATTGTTGCTATTGCAAAGTTGTCACTATGCTGAATGCTCAAGATGTGACGATTCTGGTCAAATGCTGTCAGCATGTGTTTCAGCAACACACTGCTAGCACTGTCTCTGGCAACATCAAAGCTATGCTGTACATTCACCAATGTCTGCCTCTGCACCCGCAGCAGTAGAATTGATTGGCTAATAGAGGTAGACTTGCCACTCACTGCCTGTGTGGCATGTTCAAAAGGCCTCAAGATTGTTATTACAGAGTCCATGAGGTGCCACTGTTCAGTCGTCATGGACATGGAAGCCCTGGAACTGTCACAGTTAGTGTTCATGACAAGATATTATGAAATGGCTTTGTACTGTTCATACAACCTCTCTGCCATGTATAAAGTGGAGTTCTACTGGTTGACAACTTCCAGCTTCAAACGGTGCTGCGGGAGGCTGATTCAGATCTGCAACTGCTGAAGTTGGTCACAGGCTTTTGCAGAGCATGAAAAGTGAGAACAGATATGGTATGCAACTTTCTGCATTTCCTTTATATCAGGGTGCTGCAGAAACTCCAGCACCACAAGATTTAAACAGTGGGCCATGCATGGAACCTGAAAAAAGCCATAATTCGTGATGCATTTCACCACATTTGACCCATTGTCACTTGCTATGAACCCAGCACTCAGGGACAGGGTGTTCAGCCACTTGTTAATTTCAGTCAGTACCACATCCAACATGTTTTCACCAGTGTGTGAACTGGTCACATTGTGTATAACAATTGTTGCATGCTGTCGAATTCCTGGAAGATTGTTACCATGACACTCCACTACACTGATTATTCACACTATCACCAGCAGAAACAACCCCCAGCACCTGTGCCCAGTGTGCAGTTATACACAAATATGAACTCCCCGCTGTTTTGTCACTTGCCCATGTATCCATACTTGAATGGATGAATGGAAAGGAGGAATGTTGAAGGGCATGTCTTACTGAGTCGGACACAGTATGGTACAACTCGGGGACAGCACGAGTGGAAAAGTATGTCCTGGATGGGACTTTCCATTTTGGACAGGCACATGCAGCAAACTGCCGGAACCCAGAATTCTCCACAAAGGAGAAGGGCAAAAGATCATTTGCCAGCATTTCAGTTACAGCAGCATTAAGTGCACATGACAGTGTATGATTGGGTGAGTACTTCAGCATATGCGCAAAAACACTCTGTAATGTGGGCTGACATAAACGTTTTACACATGGTGTGATGACAAATGGTTCTGCTTTGTGAATCATGGGGGTGGAGTGTGGACGTGTGATGAAGACGGTTGCACAAGTAATGACAAACCCAGAAATGCACTTATTTTCCCACATTTACCAACAGAGGTTGTGTACCACTTGCACTAGACATACTGCATTGACCACCACCACCACCACCACCAAAACTGCTACTCTCACCACCACTGAACAATATTTCAAAATCATTCAGCTCCTCCACCTCATCATGCCTGTAGTAATCCTCTGCTGTTATTTCATTACTACTGCACACATTTAATTTTCTACTTGATGTTACAGTAATGGAAGGGGATAACATGCTCGTTATGGTTGATGACGAACGTGAATGCCGCACTGTGGTACAGGTATTAGCTGCCATCTTGTGCTGGGTCCACAGTGTCATGTGCCTGTCCTTAAAATGTGTATGCTGTCCCTCTGTGCCCAGTTGGCTCCCCTTTTTACCTTGACTCACATGCACCTGGCAAAGCTGGCAGATTGCAACTGGCTCATCATTTGCATCTTGCACAAAAAAATCCCAAACAAGGGATTGCGATGCTCTAGTTTTAACATGCCCCCCTGATGCTACTTATTTGACTCTGTTTTTCTAAGTCATGAAGTGGGGGTGTGCTACATGATTTTTCAGGCAGGACACACTTGGACTGCAACTGACCACCATGACTGCCTATCATTATTACTGGGTCATCATCATCAACTGAAACTGGTAAATCACAACTTTTTACAGGGTGGGGGATGCAAACAGACCCAGACACAGCCACCTTAAATTTCTTTTTCTCTGGTTCCCAACAGGGGTCACTAACATCATCATCATATTCATAAACATCATCCACATCTTCTGCTTGGATGCTGGCATGTGGACTGCATGTTGCAACCACAGCAACATCATCATCATCAGCACCACCATCACCCGACATTTTTTCATCACACTGTAAATCACTGCATGGCAAATGCGTGACCTGAACTGTGGTGGAAGAAATGTGACATTGTGTGCTATTGTTGACATGATGATCAGAATCCTCATGTTCAGTTACTGGAATGTTACTGGGGAGTATGACATCATCTACACTGTCACTTACTGGCACTGCTTCACACTCCACTATATTTTTGGACACGGTAAACTGGTCAGAAGTGGAACTTGAGGCAGCAATACTCATACCACCACCAGCAACTGCACTAATACCACTAGCTTGGACAACATCATCTCCTTCAACTATGAGTGAAGATACTGATTGAGCTGTAAAAGACACTGAAGGAGAAATACCTTTCCTCACATCAGCAATGCACTTCTGCGACTGCATACAACCACACCCACAGACAATCTTACCACTGGCAGCAGTACCATGGCAAGAAACAGTTTTGCTTTCACATCTCTTTGCGGGCATTTTGGGGGATCAACAAGAATATTCTAAACAAATTTAGATTTTGGAATGTTCACTCTGGGAGGGCTGGGGGAATGGGGACGCTGGCTGTGAAGCCAAAAACCAACTATGGCTTCAACAAGAAATACAGATGCAAAGCCACAACAAATTCAACAACACCTTAACTAACCAGTGGTGCTCTCAAGTCATAAACAATCCAATCTGGAAAAGAATGCCTTTTGCTGGTGGGGGGGGGGGGCACTTACTGCTAATTCTGCCTTGGTGTCATTCAGTTGAAATTTAAGTTATCCATAATAAAGGTCTCGTTGTTGTCATTAGCAAATTTAGAGAGGTGGTTTTAGAAACATAGAATCATAGAAGATGATGGTAGAAGGGGATCTGTGGACCATCGAGTCTGCCCAAGCGAGGCATCCCGGGACTTATTGTGCTCTGTCCTCCTAGTCACCCAGACTTGCTCTTGCCAGTGGCATGTGTTTGTTCCCAATACTTGTCCCAGTGGATGCCTATCTCAGTGGTGAGGGGCCTTTAAGAACCTATCACATTAATTCATTTTCTAAGATGGTTATGGTAGCAACAATATATTTATATTCACCCAGCTTAGACAGAGAATCTAGAAGGATGACAATTTGTTCTTTCTATATTGTATAGCACAATTCCTCCACCCTGCATTGGGTGGTCTTGTCTGTATAAGCTATATTTAGTAAAGAGACCACCTTACATTCTATAGAGCAAATGGTGTTTCCTCATTAAAAGAGGTGGCCAGTTTGTCAGGAGTTTACCCAGGTGAAGACCAAGGGTAGGGAGGGAGGAGGCTCCACAGGCTCAGAAGAAGCAAGGAGGGATTGGCTAAAGGATGAATGACAGGTATGGGGCGGAGGCATCTGATTGGTTCCTCAGGGAGGAGAGGGGTTTCAAGGGGTATTTAGGCAGATGCTAGCGAGGAGCTCACTCTCATTTCTGCTGGGTTTTTGGATTTGCAAAGACTCAGCACATCAATTGGCAATGCAGTGATCAAGGTTTGAAGAGGAAGCTATCCAAGGTACCACAGGACAGTGGGTAAGGGGCAGAGATGACCAAATGGCTGAACAAGGAAGGAGATGTTATGAAAAGAATCAATCTGTAAGTATAAAAAAAAAAAAGAGGAGGAAATCGGAAATCAGAAAGTTCAGCCACATGCTCAAATGCTGTTTGGTATGATTATTAGGAGTAAAAGAAAATACTTTGCAGAGAGGAAGTATAGGTGATGTGAGTCACACTGTTTTTGGTGTAACATTAAGTTTCATTAAGGGGATGGAGACGATGTCTTTGGGGTGATACAGAGTGGAGACAGGTTTGCTCACAAGCAAGAGGCAGCCAGGCTACAGCGGTTAACTGTGGGAAGGATGACGCTACGGGATGCGGCGGAAGCAGTAAGTGGCACTAGAGTGACAGGAGGACACCACAAGGCTAAGCAGAGAAAAGGGATCAGATCAGATCAGATCAGAAGGCAGTCCTGTGGATGCCAAGTCGAGAAATCATCAAGTGCCAGCTCAATTTTCAAAGCACATGGGCTGGCATCTGATGTAAGCAGGTGGGTTCATCTGGGGGAAGGGGCCAGGGCACAGGAGACAGCAGATGGATTTGTGGTGTGGAATGAGAGGCTCAGGGACAGACCAGGAGTTCCCGGGTGGCATCCATAGAAGAAAGTCTGCAGCCACTGATGGAAAGAAGGAAGGAGTGGGAGGGGGCCACAGGAAACAACCAGGTGAGGCGTGCTTTATGAAAAAAAAAAAGGAATATAATAAATGTAAGGAAACTGGAAAATAAGGGAGGAAGGGAAAAGCAGGAGCATTGGATGGTGGGGGTTAGAAGGATGACCAGGCCCCTGGGATGCCATGTGGTGGCAGCCATTTTGTAAGAATGCCACGTGGCTGTGGGAGTAAAATGGTGGCCGCGATGTAAGGGCAAAAGACACCAGGCGGCACAGCAGCAGTAATGCAGTGGTGCAGGGGTAAAGCACACCAGCAAAAAAAAAGCTATTAAGAAGACCACGAGGCAAGGAGGGAAAGTCGAGTGAGGGTGGAAGGGTAGGCCACTGGGATGTTTGGGCTGACAAGGCAGGCTCAGTATGGGGAGTGGGGGGGGCGAAGGAAAAATTTGGACCACATAACACAGTACAAGCAGCTCCCTAGAATAACAAGTCTAGCATTATGATACTGATTTAACTGGATTCAAGCGTTTTCAGTAGATTATGGAATGTTATCATTAAGGGAGCATTAAAAGGAGCTGTTCAAGTGCCATGATGGGAAATTTAGATTAATAAAAGACAAACTGGGAGAGGAGGTTCTGTATCCACTTGAAGTCACATTTGGTAGGAGCAATGCCAATTGTGGTTTACCAATAAGTAAATGCAAAGTTTAACAGAAGTGGAACACGTGAGGCGTATGATTGGAGTCAGAAAGAGAGAGCTGGAAATACAAAGGGACAGGCACTGGAAGCTAGGGGTGTAGAGGCATCACGGGATCATATAAGCAGGAGTCTGCATAGGGTCTGTGGCAAAAAAAAAATCATCAGTCTAAGCAGAATGAGCACGCTGTATGGGACACCAGCCAGGGGGTGGTGCAGCACCCGAGCACAGAGGATATCAGGGAGTAAGGGACAACCCTTGGAGAAAAACCCAGCAGGGAACTGGACAGAGGTGTCAAGGTGGGGGGAGGAGGTGAAAGGAGCCAAGGGCAACAAAAAAAAGGGGGAAGAAGAAAGGAGGGATAGGAAGTAACCCACAGGGGCAGACACCAGAGATCAGAGATTAATTAAAAAATATTTCAGTCACAGCATAGCACCTAAGAAGATTCCAAAGAAGGCAGCAAATAGAAGTGAGCAGCTAGCACAGAAAGCAGCGGACCTGATGGGGCAAGTACAGGCACTGTTGGATGAAGCAGGAAAGTGACAGACAAAGAAAGGCAGGCGGGAAGAGGAAAGCCACAGCAGATGAAGGAGGGACAACAGGAAAATGGGGAAAGAGGACAACTCCCCCAAGGGAAGATGAGACCCAGCAGCCCAATGGTAAAGACTCATTAGTGGACCTAACCGTTGATGGGAGTCTTAAGGACTATCTGGTGGGTATCATTGGGGATAGGGGAGAGAAAGGTTGGGAGAAAGTAGAGGAGGCACTTTGGGAGTTTAAAGGGGGTAAGGAGCCAGGAAAAGGCAAGGGGGGGGAGGAAGGAGTAAAAGCCTGGGGAGCCGAGCATCTTGGACATAACACTTGCCATGTGCCTTACTCCATCAAAGAAAAGGTAAGGAAGAAAAAGTGCGTGGACATGTTTGCCCTAGTGGATAAGGATGTGGCAAGGCGCTAGCTCTGGTTGAGAACGTCACTGAGGACCCCACGTATAAGGGTAAAACCTTAGACAATTGTATGGTAGGTTTCACTTATTTTAGCACAAAGATGCTGCAAAAGCAGCCAGAGCTAACCATACCACTATTAACCTATAAGCTCATTGTAAGGGATGTGTACAAAATGAAAGATGGGTGTGGGTGGTTGCTATACGATGAGAATTTCGGCAGCAGATTGCCACAAACAGGGACACGTGATGGGATCCCACACACACTGACTTATGGCTTAGGATGATGTCAGGCCACAGCAGGAATTGATCTGAAGGAGCAAGAGGGTGTTGGGCCATGCAGGTCAAGACATGTTGGAACTATAATAAAACAACATGTTACTGGGCCCACTGCAAATTCAGACATGTATGCTTAAACTGTGGGAGCTTCCCCCCCTATTTTGAGATGTCATTCCATGGGGGACGGACCAGGTTTCCAGCAACAAGGGAGCTAGCCCTTTGAAGGGGATGGTTCGGAGGAGCACGGGACATGGGGCAAGGCAAGGGGCATGGGGAGAGGATTCATGGGAAGAGGGGGTTTCAGAAGTGGAACCGGGAACGGATAAGGAGGAGGGATTAATACCAATGATCCAGGGAGGCTTTCCCAATGCCCAAACTCCTAGTCATACCGCAATCCTAATGCAATAGTCAGAGGGATAAACAGATATGGCAGCCTGGGAGACACTGAGGGAAGGTTTTGCCAAGTGGTTCCAGTTATACGAGAGCCATGACAGCAAATAATTTAGGTTCGGTAAAAAAGAAGGAAGATGTTGTGCAGGGGAAGATTGAGAAAGAGGCAAAGGCGGGTAGGGTAGAGGGCCCTTTTGCAGTTCCACCATTCAAAGAACTCCAGTTGTCACCATTAGGTTTGGCCCCGAAGAAGCAGCTGGGGGAATACAGGCTGATCCATCACCTGTCCTACCCAAAGTGGGAATCAGTGAATTACACAATCTCAGATGAGAAATGGATTGTATCTTATGCCACATACACCAGGCAGTAGACTTGATAAAGGCAATAGGGGGACATGGGTAGGCAAAACAGACATAGAGGCAGCTTTTTGGCTTCTACCGATCAGACCCGAAGATTGGGACCTCCTGGGATTTAAGTTTGGGGGGGAGATATTATTTCAATATGGCAATGCCAATGGGATATTCAACAGCATGCACAGCATTTGAGACATTTAGCATGTGGCTACAATGGGTCTTTGTGGAAAAAAATGGGCACAGAGCAGTGGTACACTATTTAGACGATTTCCTGTTAGTGGATCAGGGTAGAAATGGGATGGCAGAGATGCTGCAGGACTTCCAGTCCATGTGCAAGATGTTGGGGGTGCCATTAGCTGCTGATAAGACAGAGGGTCTGGCCCACAAATTGGAATTCCTAGGAATAGAAGTTGATGCAAAGGCAGGAGTTTTCTGATTACCCAGCAACAAGGTAGTCCACTTGAAAGAGCTTATGGGACAGGTGAGAGGTAAAAGAAGACTTCAGTTAGTAGTGGTCCAGCAGCTCTTAGGTCACCTGAACTTTGCCTGCTGGGCAGTGGCACTGGGTAGGGCATTCACCCACTGGCTAGGGAGGGCCATGGCAAAATCAAAGCTCCTCCATCACCAGGTGAATATCTCAGTAGGAGTACGGCAGCACCTACAGGTGTGAGAACAATTCTTGCACCAATATAACAAGGTTGCATTTTGGCAAGAGGACTTATTATTCAGCACAGATCTGGAGCTATATACAGACACGACGTGGTCACTGGGGATGGGGGCATACTTCATGGGAGAATGGATTTCTGAAAAATGGCCAGTGGAATGGAAGACCAGGTAGTTTCTGAGGGACATAACATTTCTAGAAATCTTCCCAATATGGGCGGCAGTGGTCAGCTAGGGAGAGAGTCTATGGAATCAGAAGGTAATCTTCTTCTGGTATTACAACTGGGCAGTGGTAGAGGCACTGACTAGGCAGGCAGGAAACACAGAGACAGTCACAATGGTGGTGAGGCAGTTGGCATTAGAAGAGTTATGTTTAAGCATGTCTTTTAAAGCATGGCATATAGAGAGCATAAGGAACAAGATGGCTGACAGTCTTTCCTGTCTTCAGTTGGACAGGTTCAGGTTGCTGTTGCCTGGGGTGGCTGCCAAGAGTATACAGGTCCCACTGGATCATTGGGAAATTGGATGGAAAGAGCCCGGTTGTTATTTCGGAGTGCCTGGGCATCAAGCATGCCAAAATCATACAAGGGAGCATGGAGAGCATTCCAGGAATTTTGTAAGCTGTCTGTGATGGAGGTAAGTGGGCCGGTAACTGAGGGACAGATCATGAGGTTCATGGTCACAAAATGTGATGAGGGAATGGTGCACTCCACCATTGGACTCCATTTGGCAGGCATAGGCCTGGTGTTCAAACTGCATGGGTGGAGGGAACCTAATAGATCCACAGT
The DNA here is from genome assembly GCA_016271365.2 of Neoceratodus forsteri. Classification (NCBI taxonomy): domain Eukaryota; kingdom Metazoa; phylum Chordata; order Ceratodontiformes; family Ceratodontidae; genus Neoceratodus; species Neoceratodus forsteri. The sequence goes on from CM028130.1 coordinate 1,380,985,160, forward strand.
AGTGAGAGTAATGCCCCAGGGGTGGTAGATGCTTCGGGGGAAGATGGAGGACAAAAAAAGACCAGTGTCAGGGGATCTATTAGGGAGATTGGTAGGCAGTTTGAAACATGTATGCCAGTCAGCTTACGAAGCAATGCTGTTCTCCACGACATTCCTAGTCATGCAAAATGGGGCATTCAGGGTCAGTGAGGTGGTGGCAAAAAACAGAGCAGATGGGGGGGCAGACCCCTGTGGGGTGACGTGCTCTGTGGCGACAAGATTGTCACAATATGCATCTGGAGATCCAAAACAGACCAAAGTGGCTGGGGTGGGAGCACACTTGAGGAGAAGGGAGGACTCAGGCTTCTGTGCAGCAGGCTCTGGTACAATGCAAAACGATCTGGGCACCCTGGGGGGGGCAGGATCTTTGTGCATGGGGTGATTCACTGGTGACCAGCTATCAGGTGATGGGTGTGTTGAAGAAAGGAATGATTTTCCTAGGAGAGGATGTGGACAGTTACTCATCCCATTCCTTCAGGACTGCAGCATCCTCAGTGATAGCAGTGGCTGGGGAATCAGCCAATAAAATCAAAGAAGCAGGGAGATGGCGCTCAAGTTGCTATAAATGACATATTAGGAAGTAAGGTACTAACTTTTTTTTTGTCTCACCCTCAGATAACACAAGCAGGAGGACGGTGTGGATTCTAGGGCATTCTTTTATCTATTGGGCAGAGCAGAGAGCTGCAGCAATGTCAGGGGGGAGGTAGCTTTGGCGGGAACCTGAGAGGATGAGTATTTGTAGGAAGGGGATTTGGGGGATGAAATGGACACAGATGCTGCCTCTGGTAGAAGACTGAATAGTATGGAAGGACACTCCTGAGCTACTATTCATTTCCCAGTGTCCTGCTGGAGGACACCAGGTCAAACATCTTTGCCTGTTCAACCTCGGCAACATGAGTAAGGATGTGGAAGACATAGCTCTGCCCATAGAGGCACAGTGGGCAGGATTTTAGAAAAGCTGCCTCATGATTTTTACACAGTTGCACACAAATGTGGCACACATTTCAACACTGCTAGACCAAAGGGGTCTAAGACTATCCAATCATTTGTTGCAGTGTTGTACAATTGCACAAAGGATGTCAGAGCTTGCATCAAAAAATTATACATGTGGTACTCGAGCTAATTTGTTTTACACAAGCTGCTGCAAATTGTGGAAAATGTCACACAAACTCCAGTACCATTGAATAGATCTACATAGTGTTGTTTTATCAAAGCCCAACAATATAAAAAGTGAAACAATCCACATTTCAAGTTTGAACTGGGAATCCAATATTTGATAAGCATGCTTAGAGTTTTAGCATGAACAGTTGCTAAATCAGCTTGACACTAGCTTGTATCACGTGAGGGGTAAAGACTGGGATAAGGACACAGCTACAGATAGTACTGTATGTGTGATGCTCAGGAATTACCTGCTGTAGAGGAGAACAGATTTAATAGTGCATCAGAGGATATATATTGAGCTGCTTAGTGCTGACCAGAGGTCATCATCAATGTCATGTGCATTTCTGTGCTGCTACTCTCTGTCCTCTGTCAGTATTCTGCCAAGTGCTAGTATCATCTATCCTGTGTTTTCATCTTGCCTTGTTTATCAGCAGATAAAATTATTAACTCTCCTCCATGCTGACACTCCTTTGCTGCTGTATGTGGCACAGTCTTGTGTGTGCCTATGATGTCATCCTGTTACCCTGGTATCTGCTGCACAGAGAATGCCATCCACATTTACTTCATTGTTGCCTCTTACATTCATGTGTACATAAAGTACCTACACACATATTAGGGAGTAAAGAAGCACATTGCTCCATCAAATTCTTCCCTCATACCAGCTCAGCTAGAATACTTTGTCACCCCTTTTTCTTGTGTGTGCATGTATTGCAGAAACCTAAAAAGCAAATTAAACTATGCACTTATTGCAGGAAAAGAACAGTTACATAAGAACTTACTGTAGCAGCAGATCTTTGAGAGAATCTCTTACAGCAGATCACACACTAGGAATCTCTGCCATCAGGCACCAGGATCACATGGAAGCTTTTCTCGCTAGCAATCTGTCTGGGGCCATCTACGAAGATGACATCACCATGTCAGTGTTACCCTATATAAATGTGGGTGGCCCCATGCACTTCCCAGTTCTCCACTGGACACCATTGATAGAGGACAAGCTCCTGAGGGAACCGAGGAGAGCTAGAGAAAATGCCCAACAGGAGCTCAAAAACAGACTGCTGATGATCCTGGAGAGAGGATGACAGGAGGGGAGACCAAGAACACAGTGGGAAGGAGGGAGAGAAAGCGTGACCTGCTACATGAGATTCTCTCAAAGATCTACTGTTATGGTAAGTTATTATGGAATTGTTCTAACTTCTTTGAGGATATCTCTTGCAGCAGGTCATACATTATCAGCTAGTCCCAAGCAGTAATGCAGTGGACTCCAAGGGGGGAGGGGGAGGATGGAGAACCAGGACCTAAGACAGGAGGCCCTGTAGCACAGTGAGGCAGAAGTTTGCTCACCTTCTAGAAGCAATGTCTAGACTGCAGTACTTAATGAAGGTATGGATGGTACTCCAGGTAGCCACAGCACAAATCTCAGCTGTAGACACCCCCCCAAAGCAACCAACAGAAGTGGCTATGCCTGTGGTTGAAAGGCCTCAGACAACTCCCGGAAGCACCTTACTATACTTTTTGTAACAGAAGATAATGTAGTTAGTCAACCACCTGGACAGACACTGCTTAGAAAATGGAATGCCCTCTTTCCCTGGTGCATAGGAAACAAAAAGCTGTAAGGACTTTATGCAGTCCCTCATGTGGTGAACATAATATAGAAGAATCTATGTACATCTAAAGTGTGGAGCAATGCTTCCTCTGGATTGGCATACTCCAGATAATAGAAAGGTAGATCGTTTGATTCAGGGTAAACTCAGACACTACCTTAAGTAAGAACTTAGGATTGGTGCACAAGGACACACTGTCCTCGTGAATGACCAAGTAAGGCTGTTCACACATATGTGCTCAGAAATCTGCCAAGCAGAAGTAACAGCAACCAGAAATAAGGTTTTCCATGACAGAAAGCATAGCTCACAAGAAGCAGCAGGCTCAGAAGGGAGTAAAGTAATTTTCTCTAGGATGACGTTCAAGTCCCATGCCAGGACAGGGTTATGGATGGGAGGCTTTAAGAGAAGGATGCTCCTCAGGAAAGTATGGCTCACATCCAACTGGGCCACCGTATGGCCATCAGTGGGCTCATAGAAAGCTGAAATGGCAGACAAGTGCACCTTCAGAGAGGAGGACTTCAGGCCAGCATCCAGTAAGGACAGCAAGTATTCTAGGATCTGATTCACTGGGCAGGTGACCGTTTCAGGTGATGGGAAGCTGCTCATAAGGTGAAGCATTTCCACTTCATAGAATAAGTTGCCCTGGTAAGAGGCTTTCTGGCATCCACTAGGACCTCACCTACCATGGAAGAGTCCCCAAACCTAGAAATGGCTATGTCTTCAGGAGCCAGACATGCAGATGAAGGAACCAAAGGTTTGGATGAAGTAGAGTGCCCTGGTCCTGGTACAGGAGGGCCAGGCACAGAGGGAGGGGGACTGGAGCCTCCACTGCCAGTTGCTACAAAAGTGGAAACCAAATCTGCCACAACCAAAATGGGGCCACTAGAATCATAGTGGTGTCCTCCATTTGTAACTTCATGAGCACCCTCTGAATCAGGAGAAGGGAGAGAAAGTGTAAAGAAATCTCCCTTTCCATGAAAGGGACAATGCATCACACCAAAAACTTTAGGCCCTGGCTCTAGCGAGCAGAAAAGTTGCTGTTTTGCATTGTGTGGAGAAGTAAAAAGGTTCAATTCTGGGCAACCCCACTGCCTGAACAAGTAATTTATGACAGAGGTCAGCACTCCCACTCATGTGCTCTGGATTGCAACCTGCTTAGGCTGTCTGCATGGATGTTTTAAGTGCCTGGAACATGTACAGCCAACAGCTTGAGACCATGTCGTAATGCCCCATGGGTTCCCCCACTTGATGTAGTGAACCACATTCATGTTGTTCATTTGCATCAGCAAGGGGGGGAGACAGGTGGTTCTGGAAGGGCTGCAGAGCATACAAGATGGCCCTCATCTCCTGGATGTTGATGTGGAGGGAAGTCTGCACAGTCTTCCATGTCCCTTAAGTCTGATGAGGACCCAAATAGCCCCCAGTCCAACCGCAAGGCATCCATGGTGAGGACCTGATGAGGAGAGGGAATCAGTTAAGGAAACCCCTTTAGCAAATGGTCAGGTTCCATCCACCAACAGAGAACCTTCTTCACCAGAGACAACACCAGTGCATACTGCTCCAGGTCATCACTTTTCTGGTCCCACTACATCCTTAGGATCCATTGGGGAATGCATATGCGGATGCATGCTAGAGGGACCATGGCAATAGCTACTGTCATCAGACCCAGTATCAGGAGATATATCCTGGCCCTGACATATCAACTGTGGTAAAGCTCCCAGGCCTGCACCATAAGATGATCTGCCCTGTCTGGGGGAAGGAAGGCATAGCCCAGGACCATGTCTAGTATGGTGCCATTATACTGGAGATGCTGGCCGAGGGATAACACTGATTTGGAGAGACTGACAGTGATGTCCAGGAGGGCAAACAACTGTAGGGTACGTGTCAGGGTCATGGACAGCTGCTCCTTGGACTGGGCTTTTAGCAGCCAGTCTTTCAGAGATGGGAAGACATAGAAGTCCTCCCTCCTGATGTCCGCTGCCACTATCGCCAGGCACTTGGTAAAGACCCTTGGTGCTGAGGATAAGCCAAAGGGAAATGCTGGCACTGAAACTTGAACCTGAAAAACTTCCTGTGGGCAGGAAAAATTGTGATGTGCAAGTATGAGTCCTGCATATCCAGTGAACAGATCCTGTCTTACTGCCATAGCAAGGGCAGCAGTCCCAGGAGGGTGACCATCCTGAACTTTTTGTATCAAATGAAGAAGCTCAGGTTGTGCAGGTCCAGGATGGGTCACAGGTCCCCACTGGATTTGGGGATGAGGAAGAAATGGGAATAGAACCCCCTCTTCTGCTGATGTTCTGGGACCTGTTCTATGGCCCGTTTTTGAAGCAATGTATTTGTCTCCTCCAGCAGCATGGGGACATGAGCTGGGTGATAAGAAAAGGGTCATGGAGGGAGGTCTGAAGAAATCTCAAGGAACTCCAGAGTGTGACCCTGTTCTATCAGCTGCAGCACCCAGGTATCTGTAGTGATACCCACCACCCTTCCAGGTGGAGGGAGAAATTACCCTCACCACCACATCCTGGAGGCCCAGGTGGGAGGTTAGAGCAAGGAGTCAGACTATGGCTGGACCAGTTGCTGGGCCTGCTTCTCCACCCTGGGAGGATTTTCCAGTGGTGGAGGGGGTGCTGGCAGGGTCGCAGAGGCTCTGTGTTTACTAGGCTGCTTGGAGGTGGAATGTGGGTGATGGATAATGTGCCGAAAGGGCACCTAAAGTCCACTTTTCTGCTGAGTGTGATAAAGGGAGTGAACAGAGTGAAGGGCTTCACCTGAGGCCTGGAGGTCATTGAAGATGTCCTGTACATCACCCCCAAATAACTTATGGCCTCAGAAAGGGGTGTTCAGGATAGACTGCTAAACATCAGCCATGAATCCCAAAACCCTATGCCAGGAGTTTCTCCTGAGGCAAATGCCACAGCCAAAGCCCTAGATGAGGCATCCACTGTATCATAGGAGGCTCTCAGTAGGTGCTTGCCTACATCAGCCCCCGACTGAAGGGCCTTAAACATTTCTTACTTCTGGGGACCATCTGGGAGAGATTGTGGGGCCACTCTAGCTGAGTCCCAAAGGTCACTTTGGTACCTCAGTATGTGATCTATATAATTTAGGACTCTGATGGCTAAGGAAGAGGAGGCACAATTCCTCTTACTCATCAGGTCTAGTTTTCTAGATTCCTTACCAGGAGGAGGGAGCTAAGATGTTGAGGTCTTTTGGATCCATCATGAGCCACATTTATGACACATGAGTTCACATGAAGAGGTCTGAAGAAAATTGGGACTCCCTGAAGCAACCTGGTACAGTTTGACTGTCTTCCTGGGCATAGGGGGGTACTAGATGAGGTCTGTACCAGGTGGCTAGGATGGCATCTTCATATGCATCAATGATGGGAGGAATGATGAGAGGCGGGGACTCTGGCAGGTGTAAGTAATGAACCACATTCTGCCTGGATACATCTTGTTCCATGGACTAAAAACCCATGGCAACCTGAAGTTGTCACATGACCAAGGAGAAAGAAGGGTCATCTGGGGGAGACAGAGGAACATATCTGGGGAGTCTTTTCCCACAGAAGAGACGTAAAGGTGCTGGAGAGGGTTCTAGCTACCATGTCCTCATCATCCTCATCCTAATGGAGAAGGAAATCAGGACAGTAGTCATCATCATCCCAACGTGGATGGAGGGACCGAGGACAATGACGATTGTGACAGAATCAGTTAGGGGAGGGGCCACCTTCTGGACCGGGACCATGACTGAAGAAAACAGAGCCTGAACATCCACTGTCACTGATGTGGGCAGAACCCCCTGGGGTTGAGGAGGGGGGGTGCTGAGGTCCCAGCATATGAAAAAGTGGAGGACGGATCAATGAAATAGGGATCAGCTGGAGCACCAGCTGAGGAACCAGCTGGCCCATTGTCAGTGGAATAGCCAAGGATAATAATGGGACTGGATGAACACCCAGCAAAGAATGGCCATTGGTGGCCAACAAAGGGCCAGTAGTGCCACCTGAGTGCAACCCCAGGGGAGGAAGGGGGCATTCAACAGGAGTGAGACCATCAGAGGGGGTAGTGGAGGAAGCCCCAACTATGAGAACCCAGAGTTAACAGAACCAGTGGGTTGCATTGCCAGCATCCCCCCTGAGTGTGATAAGATGAGGGAGACAGCAGGAATTGTTGGTGGGAGGCTAGGAGAGCCAGTCAATGATGAGCTACCACTGGAATGAGAGATCCTGGCAGGGAGAGCTGCCCAAACCACCCTAGTGGCTAAGAGGGCAAGGGAGGCAGAAGGAGTCGGCGTTGAGCCGGCCTTCAACACTGAAATGGTTGGTGTGGGGCACAGTGACCGAGACCACTCAAGGGAGTTTCTGCTATCCTTTTCCTGATGGTGGTGCTTCCCTGATGACACTTGTCCCGGGCCTTGGTGTAATGGAAGCCATGACTTAGCTGAGCAAGCAGGGCAGCCTTGAGCCTGAAGCTCCTTCTCCAGCATAGTGACCTTCTGTTCCATCAAGAAGGCCTTAAGTTCCTTTAGTCTACAGCAGCGACTGGCTTACTTAAACCTGCTGCAGATTTCACAGGCCTGAAAACTGTAATTGTCACCCAGGCAATGAACGCAGGCGTCATGGAGATCCTTATTGAAGATCTTCTGCCCACACTTATAATGTTAAAAGGGAATCCAAAATAAATGAAGGAGGATGGAAAGGAAATCACTTTAGGTATGTGATAGGAAAAACTAGGGTGAGGTAAAATAACAAACCAAACTCTGAATCTTTCAAGAAATGGTGGTCGACTGTCGTGATGGTGCTCCGTGAGTCCGAGGTGCAAAGATCGATAGCAGGAAAAGAACTGAGGAGTGGATGGAGCCACTCACGGCTATATAGGGTAATGCTGACATTGTGATGTCATCATCGTAGGCGGCCCCACATGGACAGTTAGTGACAAAAGCTTCTGTGTGATCCTGGTGCCTCACGGTGGAGGTTCATAGTCTGTGACCTGCTGCTAGATACATCCTCAAACAAGATCAAGGATATTAAATACAGTGTAGCCTATCTGCTTATAAAGTTTCCCAGAAATGCTGCAATCTGACCGTGTTTCTATATTCTGGAAGTTCTATGTTCATTTTCTTATTAATGTACTTGAAGAGTCTGATCACTTGTGCATTGATTAGTGTTGTGCAAAACAGGAAAGTTTTGCTCTGTGAAATATTTTGTGTAACTCATGCATTTCGCAAAATATTTCACAGGGTGAAATGTGAAATTTCACCCCCTTGAGCGAGAGAAATTTTGCCTGCAAACTGGTGAAATTTGACACTTGTGGGTGTAATTTCACCTCGCATGGGTGAAACTTAAAGTGGCCACTGGCCAATATTCTCCCTGGTGTCTAGTGGTCCCCTCCTGCCCCCCAGCCACCACTGGTCCAAATTTTCCTCCTTGGTGTCTAGTGGTCCCCTCGCAATCACAGGCCTTAATTGAATTAAGCACCCCCAGTTACCCTGTCTCCCTCATTTCCTTTTATTTAAAAAAAAATTAACCCAGCTCCTGGTGTCTAGTGGTCCCCCTCGACTGATCACAAGCCGTAACCTGAATTAAATAAGCCACACACAAACCTACCCTGGCCTCCTTAATTCTTTTATTAAAAAAATAATTCCTTCACTCTTGGTGTCTAGTGGACCCTCACCCTCATCATGAGCTAGCAGTACCCATCCTGCTCCACCCCAAGTACCCTGATCGGGCCACTGGCACAGCCCTCCATTCACCTCCACAGCTGGCAGCCCGACTGAGCATGACTGAGCGCTTGAATGATTGAACATGTGCTTACAAGCATGCGTTCATTCATTCAAGCACTCAGTGTGCTCAGTCAGGCTGCCAACCGTGGAGATGAGTGGAAGGCTATGCTGGTGACCCGATCAGGGTACTGGGGGGGACTGGATGAGCGGGGTGGGTGCTGCTAGCTCATGATGACAGGATGAGGAGGTGGGGGATCCACTAGACACCAGGGAGTGGGAGTTGAATTTTTTTTTGTAAATAAAAGGAAATGAGGGGGCCAGGGTAACTGGGGGGCTTAATTCAGTTACGACTTCTGACCAACCGGGGAGGATCACTAGACACCAGCATTTGTGGAGGACGGCAGGCAAAATTGTGAAATTTCACCACAATTTTGCAAAATATTTAGCATGGCAAAATTGTCGATTTCGCAGCAATTTTGCCTGCAAAATTTTATTTCACTGCATTGATTTCCTACTAATATCTGACATATTTGACTGATTCTTTTATAGAATTCAGTGCCACCAGTATCCGTACTGGTAGACTTGATCAAAGAAATCTCTGAGCCTAAACAAAACCTGAACTACCAGTAAATATTTAAACAAGCATTTGTCAGTGCAAAGCAGAATGTTTGCTTCCAAGCTATATAAGCTATATTTTGGTTGTGTTGTAGAGAATGATGAAGGCAGAGTAGTATTGTAATAAAAGAGACTTGTAGTAGTACTAGTTTATTAGTTTGTTCTATTTTAAACCATTAAAAACAATACAAAAATCTGTAAGACATTTAAAATGTGTAGAAAAAATCTCCATATGCACAGTGGAAAAATGTATACTTTTAATAAAAACAAAACAGATACTAAGAAATTACATCACAAGTCTGGATGACTCGCCTTTATACCTTAGGAAAATGATTAAAATTAAGGTTCCCAAAATAGTGCCGCTATATAGAGAATAGTCTTTCAAATAGCTCCAAAATCATCATACATTTCTAATTGTCTTCATACTGCTGAATTGTTTTAGTGGCTTGAAGCAAAACAGATTATTTGCATTCTTTATCAAATTTTATTGCCCTTAAACAGTTTTTAAAATTATTTGATTCCAGAGGTAGAGTTTATTTCCACAGAACAGAGTATACCCAGTTTATTTTCAGGAGGTCAGTATGTATTCATTCTAATAATTAAGTATACAATTATGACATCCAGGGATAATAATCTTTATATCTGGGAAGGGGGATAAACTCTGCTACTGGAAGCAGTATAGTATAGTGGTTAATGGCACTGAGCTGCAAACCTTGAGACCTGGGTTTGAATCCCATCAGCCCCCACATGCATACTGTGTGACCCTGAACAAGTCACTTAACTTCCTTGTGCTCTGAGGTGGCACCTGGAAACAAGTTCTGGCTTAGTATGCCTTTCCTGACTAAACAATTTTCCCTTTCCCTAATATAGGAACACATATTAATGTTCTATGTGAGAACGGCAAAGTCAGAGTGCCACAATTCAATTTCAGTGCTCTGACTCCCCAGCGCACAACAAAACAGCACCAGGGACTTGTATTTTTTATGTTTATGCGGGGGGGCTGAACCCCCCACACCCACTTTGCCCACTGCAGCCTCCTCCTACTAAAGGATTCTTAACTCCAGGGGAGTGTATGGGGGATGCAAAACGTGAAAAATGTAATTGGCCGACAGCAAAAACGAACCCATGCCTGGACTCAAATCTAGCACCTAACCAATCAAGCTGTGAGTCGACCCACTACACCATGATGCTGACTCAGCAGCCTACTGCAGCACCACCCTCACATCCCCTCTCACCCCTCACTGTGCATACTCACCCACACCCCCGCCCATGCGCATGTACATAGTGACTTCTGCTCACAGGTCACCCACCCCTATCTGGTCGCTCTCCCTCATCAGTAGCCCCTGTGACGGGCACCACAATTGAGTCACCCTTTTGTGAGTCGCTAAATTGCAGTTGCCCACATCACAGGCTGCACATATTAACCAAGAATGCTGTATGAAAGAAAGGGCCCTCTGAGCTTTTCTAAAGTGCACTCAGCTGCACTAGCCAAACACCACCCCATGCAGTGAACCAACTTTTTGCCTTGCGAGAGGATGAAATCAAGCCACTTTATTCAGACCCTGTATTTGAGTCCAGGGTCAAAGTTCAGGAGTACTTTGCTGCCTGAGAAATATAGCAGAAATCACAGACACTAACCCCACATTAGGGCATCCCATGTTGCTAGTTACCATGTTGAAACTTATCAACTTTGATGCAGTTCCAAAGGACACCATGCAGAGCACACGGTTCACCCATGTCGAGGTGACATGAATCTGGTTGCCATAAATTAGGGTGTCAGAAACATGTCACCCATAACTACCGAGCCCATACATCTTGCTGCAGTCCAAGTAGGGTGACAAGGGACAGCAGGGGAGAACAGTTGTTTTTTGTGGGGGGCTTTTCCCCACCCCCTTCCGATGTGGGGGGCTCTGTCCCCCACACCCCTGACACTAAATATAACCTTCTCCAGGTCTAGGCATGAGTGGACAGGAGGAGAACAGTGTCAGCAGCAAAAATGGTTGTGAGTACAGGGTGTTGTGAAATCCAGCATGCCCCTGTCACTCACGACCCTTTCCCCATTGCTCTAATTGCAGTGCCCTAATTGAGGTATCCACATAATGGTATATGAGCACACACTGCTCTGTACCCTTATTATCATCAATTGTGGCAGGAATTACATGCCAGCCACACTTTGGAAACCATGTAAGGGTTCCTATGGGTTGTACCTCCAGCCATGTGTCCAGACATTTTGCCCTACTTTCAAACCCATTGACCATTAACTGGCCTGACGCAGCTTCCTAATTAAACCCCAGTTAGAGCATATAAATGGCTTTCTGCAATGGTGGAGTGGCAAACACACTGCTAGAGTGCTATTAGTCTACCCCTCAAAGCCTATCTGATCTCACCACATGATAGCATCTATGTGAGTCCTTAATTGGATTAACCCCAATCTGATCTGAAGCCAGGAAAAAGGGACCCCTATTTATTTTTACTCAAAAGGACACTTTCAACCTGTTTTTCATCTTATTATTTCTAGTTCAAAACCTACATTTTATGATTGCTTACCTTCTCTAAAATTCATTGATGTTACTGTTTGTTTTGCCTGTCTCCTTGTTTAGTAGAAGTGAAATGCGTGCTAATGTATATTTTTAAACAACCTTGTTTTGTTTACAATCCTGGATCTGTTCTCACTGCATACTTTATGGGCATTACAAACATACCCAAACAGTGCAGTCACTCATGAGGCAGTAGCCTCCTAAACTCCTATTGCATCATGAAGGGCTAGACTGTGTTGTGGGTGTTCCCAAGTCCAGGAAAGATGCAGCTGGAGCTGATCAAGGAATGTAAACAAACCTGTGTTTGTGTGGTTAACACCAGTATGGTGGGCAGTCTGCTTTTCACTTTTTTAAAGAAAAAAAGAATCAGAATCAAACTACCAGCTACATCTGCAGTCTTTACAGAATCTTGGTGATCATAAAATGTGTTTTTTAAACTAGGGCCTTTTTGAGATGTAAGGTGGTTGACAGTGTCCCTTTAAGGGGGCTAGTCAAGGTAAGAATGCAGATAATAATGTAAAGGAAATTTATAAATGTATAAAATCACTACTTACTCTACCCATTCCTCAATATTTCTCTGTGTATTTGCAACTTAAAATGTTATATGACAACACTATAACAAGTGTTCCTCCATATTGTTCACTACATTATTTATTTATTTCGTTTTTGTTGACTGGGTAAGTGCACTAGACAAATCCTGCCCATTTTCAGGCACAACCCAGGGGAGGAGGATACAGATGAATGCCAACTGACCTTAAACCAGATTAAGGTACTGGTGGTATTTTTAGTGAATGAGGGAAATTTTGTCAGGACACCGGGGAAATGCCCCCACTCTTGCTGCAGGGTGCGTTTGAGCACTGCAGGAGAGCATGAAGGACCTCAGTAGACATCAGGAGAGTGAAGGGTGTGGTTCGCTTCCAGGAGCTCTAGTAAGTCCAGGATGGTATTGTAGAAGAATCTTGTGGCAACTCAATACAATTTCAAGATGGACCTATTGTTCACCCAGAGGGACACCTTGATATATCTAATGAGGATTCCCCACAAAATGATGAAGAAGAAAAACTTCAGCTGGAAATGGCTGAAAAGAGGAAACAACTTCTGGAAATGATTACTATGGCAGAACAGGAGTTTCAGCTAAGTTGGTCCAAATTGGACGAAGAAAGGAAAAAGAGGAAATGAACGGGAGTTAGCTCTCAACAAGGACAAGGTAAGCATTTACCAGCAGTACAATCATTGGCCCCGAATGAAGCACCGACAGGTCAGGGAGAAGTGGTAGTTGCTGTAGATATGGAGAATGAACGATAACCAGTGGATTCAGAGGATTGGTCCCCTGAAGATGCATTACAGCAGCCATCCTGCCTGCTGCATTACAGCAGGCAGGATGGCTGTACTATGGTGTAAAATGGATCCCTGACCCTCAGTTGCCCCTACCTGGATCTCCTGAAGGATCATCTCCTTTACCTCAGAAACAGCCAGCCCAGGTCCCATCCCTTCCGATACCGATACAGTCGCATGTACAGCAGTCGTTGCCATGTACTGCTGCAGTTGCATGGGACAAAGCGGAAGGTGGAGGGCAGAATGCTGCAACAGACACAGAGGAGTCAGAATGGCCTGATTTAGTACAAATACAAGATGAAGACTTGATGACTGGACCTACTGCAGTTGAAATTCTACAGGAGGAAACTTCAGGAAAGGTAAGGAGAGACTTTGAGGATATGGGGTCGGGGTTACCAATAACTGAGCCTACTCCGGCAGTAACCAAGCCTAATTCTTCCTTGACTAAGAACCGCAGGCCAGGAACATATGCAGGCCTGTTCCATAGACCAGCAGAAGTGGCCAAAAGATGCTTTTTTGGTTTAACTAAGATATTAAGGGCTAGCTTCCATCCCCCCAGAGACTATGGATTGGTAAAACTTTGATGAAAGACTCTATGGCCCAGATATTCAAACTGCGCCAGGCTGTGGTGCAAGCTTGGGTGCAGCTCAATGTGGCTGCGCAGGGGTGTTGACTGGGCGATATTCAACGGAGCTGTGCCATGGCTCAGCAGCATTGAATATTGCACCCTGGCCACCCCCAGTGTGCATGGCGCAGTGGCACTGCGCCAGCGCAAGTGGCCAGAGTGGAGCATGGGGATGCGCTAGCACAAGTTCCATTGCACCATGCACAGTGTTACACAAGGTCCCTGCACCCTAATTGGTACCCTTAGAGGTACACCGTTAGACAGCTAGCACTTAGGTATATGTTATACTAACACATAGGGCTAAGGGCATCTACCATACAAGAGTACATGTCAGGATATAAATGCATATTGTTGTAATACACTTTGCTTGCTAATACATATATTCTGCTATGTATTTTCTGTGTATTTCTTGCTTGTAAGATGCCAAGGCACCTGTGTCCTTGGAGTAATTATAATATGTAGGATGGCATTGCCACCTTTTGATGATTTATACCACTACACTGAGTTATATAAGACTCTGTATAAGAACTCTTTTGTTCTTAAACTGATGACTTCACAGAATTATATAATGTTATCTTGGACTGTGGAGCCAACTCTAATTTAGCCAATAGGGCTCATCTCTGTAACTAGAAATGTTTCTATCTTTCGGTAACCATAGTAATTATCATAGGTATATAATGTAATGCACAAGCCTTATACCTCGGAGACCTGAGAGATCCCAAGAGACACAGAGAAACCTCGAGGTGTAGGGAACGCTTACCACTGGCTCCCAGTTCGTATTGGTAAGAACTGCTTAGGGCGACTGTGATTTATCCCTTTGGTAGTAATAAACTTGTTTATTACTCTAATGCAATGTCTCTGTGATTCCTTGCATTCCCAATATCGTCAAGAATCTGAAAGTGAGGTTTAGACCTCCCAACAACAGCAACTGCAATATTCAAAAGTTAACATGCAAATGGGTCCATAATGTATGCAAGGCGTACATGGGGCCATTTGCATGTCATTATGGCCCAATTTGCATGCAGGTGCGCCGATCCCCGACGACTTGCACCTGGCGCCCTGCCAGGCAGCAGCCTTCGGGGACCAACGCCCCCTGCAGCCGGCAATGTGCTCCACAGCCCAATAGGCGGCATTTGTCAAAAAATAAATAAATATGTCCAATATCTCTGCTGGCCCAGTGGACAGCTATCTGCCCACTGGCGGGCATTTGTAAAGAAAGAGAAGGTGCTTCTAATATCCCTGTGGTCCAGTGGACTGCTATCAGCCCGCTGGTGGGCATTTGTAAAGAATGAGAAGGTGCTTCCCAATATCCCTGGTGGTCCAGTGGACCACTATCTGCCCACTCGCGGGCAATTGTAAAGAAAGAGAAGGTGCTTCCAATAGCCCTGGTGGTCCAGTGGACCGCTATCTGCCCACTCGGGAGCATTTGTAAAAAATGAGAAGGCTTCTAATATCCCTGGTGGTCCAGTGGACCGCTATCTTTTTATTTATTTATCAAGTCTAGGATTACAAATACCTTTGAACCATGGCTCTTTTACAAAGGTTCCACGTCAGAGAAATACAAATTATGGGGAACATCAAGACAGGCATTACAACAATGTGGACATTGCAAACAGAGTACAGATTAATACAGTTCAAGGATAGCATTGTAACAAGGCAGCCAGCAGCATTTGTCAGAGAAAATAGACAACAGATAAGAAGTGCCAGAGTCATAGGGAGAGGGAAGAGGGTAGGGGGGGAGAAGGAATGTAGGAAGGGTGGTAAGAGGGTGAAAAGTGCAGCATTGGGTATACCAAGATGTGAGGGTAGAATCCAGTGGGGGGGGGACAACTAGAGCAGAAAGGGAAGTGGAGAAACAAGGTTGTTGGGCAGTCACAGGAGCTGTTGGTAGGAAATAGTCCTGGAGCCTAGTTTTAAACATACCAATAGTTGGGGCAGAGGAGATGGTTGGGCTGAGGCCATTGAACCAGAGTGGTGCTCGATAAGCAAAAGAGCATTGTCCCTGTGAAGTGTGACAGTGGGGACCTTCAGTAGTTGTAGCATGGATCTCTAAGGCACCATTTGTTAATTCGGTGTTGTAACAGAGTTGAGACCCCAGAAGGTGCAAGGCCAAGATAGATTTTTTGACCATGGAGCAGGTGAGAAACTTTATGTGGTTTGATAGTTGGAGCCAGCCGGTCTGAGTGTACAGGTCACATGTGTGGGTGAGACGGTGAGCACCAAGTGATGAGCCGATATGCTTTATTTAAGGCAGTTGAGAGGTGTCTATGGTTGTGGTTGTGGCTTGAGCCATAAATGATGAGACCATAGTCTATTACAGAGATCACAGAGCTCAGGACTGCAACCTTCAAAGCTTCTGGTGTGAGGTGTGGTCTGTGTTTGTAGAGGAGACCAAGCTGTGTATTAGCAGCTCTAGCTATATTATCTACACGAAGTCCATAGGAGAGATTAGGGTCAAGCTGAATCCCTAAGTATTTGAAGGACACCACATGATCTGGAGTGTTGCCCTGGGTGGTGGAGATAGCCAAGTGGTGTAGCTTGTGTGGGTTATGAGAATGATCCCATTCACATATCTGGAATGTGTAGTACGGTATGGGCTGCCTTGGCTCACGCCAGGACCATCGGGCGACAGCCCTACCGACGGTGTCAGTCGGGCGGGTGGCGGGTGGCAGGCGGGTGTGGGTTCTGCCACCTGCCAGCTGACCGGGGGGAGCGGGGTAGTGGGGCTCAGTGGGCAGTTGGGGAGGGGGGGTACCTCTAGACCACCAGGGATATTAGACATATTTTTTTTTTTCACAAATGTCCACGATCAGGCAGATAGTGGTCCACTGGACCACCAGGGATATAGGGGTTCTTTTCATTTACAAATGCCCATGATCGGGCATGGGGGGTGCCGCCAGGTGCTGCCGGAGCTCGGATGGCCACCCACAGGTGGCAGCTGCTGTATTGGCGCCATGCAATGCAGCAGCTCACCTGTGGGTGGCCATCAGTTGTTCCTTTTTTTTTGGGATCAACTTTGTGCTGGTGCAGGTAGGGGTTGCGTATGCATGGCTCTGCACACCCTGGGCTGAATATTGGGCTGTGCAGGATATGCATTGGCGCGTGCCCCCTACCTGCGCCTGCATACATTACTGATGTGCTTCAGTGCATCAGGATTTGTGCCGCGCACTTTTCCCTTTTGAATATCACGCTGGGGCGCATCAGTGGGTTGCGCATGAATATCTGGGCCTATGGGTTTTTGCCCTCAGAAGTGTGCGCTTTTATTCATGCACCAGGAGATCGAATATACGATGTTAGTTTTTGTTCAATGAATTTACAGGACAAATTCTGGAAACTATATTATGAAGTCAAGGATAAGGAGGTTTGGTCGGATTTATTAGCAATTCCCATTACAAAACCAACAATTAAGACAATTACTCTGCTCTTTCGCAATGAGGGTGTAGATGTAACTAAAATAATTTTCTGGTTAGAGAAGCATTGCATTATCTTCAACCATGCAATGCCCATTATGGATGTAATGGCTTCTGGACAGGGGGTTGGCATTTTCGGGTTCAACTAAAGCAGACTGAACAAGGGATTCAACATCTACCAAGTTCTTTCATTTTGGGCCGAGATAGAGGCATCCTGTTCTACGCTGGTCAGCCTAAAAGCTGCTACAAGTGTGGATCTCTGACCCACTTAAATAATGACTGTGACAGTGTCAAATGTTTTCACTGAGGGATGCTTGTCCACTCGACAATTCAATGTACAGCCCCCCACCCCGGTCTGCAACCTTTGTGGGGATGAGGATCATGCTTTTCAAGAATGTCCCTGGGCCACACATAATTCAGAGGATATTTCGGACCATGACTTGATACTTTCCCAAGCCAGACATGTTAATAGGCAGTCCTTGGAGACAGATGAAGTGCCCTTTAATCCTCCTAGATGTAGAGGTAGAGGAAGAGGTGGTTCTACAAATAGTAGGATGGGAAGACACAATGTGAGGGAGAGATTTTCTGAGATATGGAAACCTTCTTCTCCACCATTACTTGATAGCTCATTAGAGCAGAGCAGGGCGGTTGTAACAGAACCTCCTATCCTCTTACAGGATCCCCCACAAGATAAGAGTTCACACTCAGTAGTGGTTTCACCCCCTTCCCCCTTACAGGTCAAAATTGATCCATGAGCAGTATCCCTGTCCCTTTTGCCACTCTCAAACTGCTTCTTAGCATTTTCAACTTGAGGAGACCAGGTTGATATGGAGACACCTCTGGAGGAAGAAGAACTTCCCTCTTAACAGCCAGCTCAGCTTCCTTTAGATTCAGGACCTCAGAAAAAGAAACAAATAGAACCTCAGAAACAGATGACCAGATCCAGTACAAAAGTGTTTTAACCCCCTCCCTGAGCCCCTTCAGTTAAAGGTCACTAGTATAAATGTGAATAGCATCAAATCTGAGTATAAACATAAAACTACCTTTAGTATTTTACATTCCTTGGATTTTGCAGGGTTTTTTTTACAGGATACAAGACTGCATTCACTAATAGAAATTTCTCAAGCAACAAAGGATTGGGTATGGGGAAACTCATACTGGTCAATGGGGGAAGAATTGTGTTGTGGGTTTGGTATTTGCTTTCATTCATCTGAAGTCACAGTACTACGTCTTGTCGATATTGATCCAGGACGTGCCTTTTTGTTAGATATCAAGATACTGTACATGCATTTTCATGTAGGCTGGTGAATGTTTATGGACCTCAAAAGAAAGCTTTAAGCATAGCTCTATTAACAAAAGTACAACCGTATTTACATACAAGTAGACAACTGTTTTGGAGAGGTGATTTCAATATAAATGAGCAGCAAACCAATGTAGGGGGAAAACAAAACTGTGATAAAACTTTTCTTCAACAGGTAATTTGTTCTGCTGGATTGAGAGATGCTCATAGTGGTGGACAATGGGCAGTGGCTTCCACCTTCTTTAAGGGCTGTCTATCCTCTAGAGTAGACTTCTTTCTTATTAAACAGTCGCTGTCGGTAGCCCACACTTTTAATATACCAATAGAAGAGTCTGATTACGCTTTAATAAGTGTACATATTGCAGTTCCCCCACTAGAGAAACAGGTTGAGGGTTTTGGAGACTGAATGTTTTGTTATTAGAGGATCCAAAGATTTTGGAAGCTTTTAAGGCCCTACTGGCAGATAAAGCTTCCACTATGATTCTTTCTGACAACCCAGAGGAATGGCGGGCAGATTTAAAAATACTGATGACTAGGTTTTTTCAATACCATGGGAAACTTAGAGCGGCAACCTCTTATGAGATTTACTTAAGTTTAAGGAGTAAATTGTGGAATTTATTAACCAGACAATGTGTGGAACAGGTGGATTTACAAGTTGAAATTCGCCAGACAAAAACAGAACTGAGTAATTTCCAATACAACAGGTTTCGCTCATTACAAAGAGAGCAGGCATATGGTACTCAAGGGAAGGCAGCAGATGTAAATCCCTTCATCAGTAGCCAGACAAGGAGGGAAAGGAGGCAGATCTTGGGTTTAAAGACTCATCAGGGTCACCTGGTTATGGACAATGTGGGAATTATGACTGTTTTAGAAGAACATGTGGAAAGCTTGTTTGGGACCCCTGTTGAAGAGTCAGATTTCACCCAACATTTATTAGTAGCAGCAGATATCCCAAAATTAGATAATGATAATGTGAGCCATATGGTAAACCCTTTTACTGGATTGGAAATGGCAGAGGCGGTACGAAACCTTTGGAATGGAATATCGCCAGGCTCAGATGGACTTCCTGGCAAAATTTATAAGGTTTTGTGGGAAGTTATTCCCATTGAATTACTAGGGTTTTATAACATTTTTCTTGAGGAAGCCTTTCTGTCAATGGCAATGAATGATGGACTTATGTTTTTTCTTTATAAAACTGGTGATTCATTAGATATAAACAATTGGCAGCCGATTACGCTGCTTAACACTGACTTTTCGTTATTTTCCAAATTTTTGGGGAACAGATTGGCTAGTGTTATGGGGAAGCTGATAAGCCCTCAACAATATTGTTCAGTGCCAGGCAAAAATATTAAGGACACCTTGCTTCTCCTTAGAGAAGTGGTGGAGGGAACAGTGGGGAAGAATGATTCTGGATTTCTGATAAGCCTAGACCAAGAGAAAGCCTTTGATAAGGTTTCGTATTCGTTTTTATGGCTTAGTTTGGCTGCATATGGACTACCGGAAAAGTTTGTTAATTGGATAAAATTATGTTATGCATTTACTTATGTGTTTCCATATGATAATGGTCACACAGGTTTCAGATGCCAGATACAGAGATGGGTCTGTCAGGGTTGCCCCCTTAGCCCTCTGCTTTATGTGTTTATGATAGATTCGACACTGAGGTTGTTACATTGCTCACCTATGATTTATGGATTGGCAGGACGTCTTTTAAATGATTGTAAAATTCTTGCTTATGCTGATGATCTCTGTCTTTTGGTGAGGGATAGACAGTCCTATGAGAAGGCAAATAGACTATTACAAGGGATAGGTACGATTACAGGGGCAAGCTTTAATGTAGCCAAAACAAAATGTCTAAATTTAAAAGGTTTTGAGGATACTATACCGGATTTAGGGGTATTCCAGTAACAGAAGCACCAATCAAGATTTGGGGCATTTACTATAGCAGAAATGATATGGCAAGTTATAATTGCGAAAAAGCGCTTACTACAGGGAAAGATCTAGTGAGCAGATGGAATCGATGGAAATTATAAAAAAAAAAAATGAGTTCATTTAATCAAAACTTTTTTAGTCCCACTTTTTTTGTATGTTAGTGTTGTATTTTTAATTCCAAAATATCTGGAGGTATCCTTGATGCACTGCTTTTTCTCCTGTTTTTGGGGAAGCAGATTGAACCCAATTAAGCGTAATGTTCTTTATTTAGATATAAAGGCTGGGGGTATTAATATGCTGAATCCTATATTATTTTTATTTCACTATTTTTCTGTATTTGAATCTGCTCCCCCTCATGAAGGGGATGGTTTTAGGTTGGGAGCAAAAGAGTTTGTTGTTAATTCAGGGCATACTGACAGAATGGAAAGGGAATTGTTTCTTGCATAAGAATAAACAAAACCCGAGCTTGGTGAAGCATTGGGAAGGGGTTTTTGATTATATTATTAAATCGGGTATAGATTATGCAACAGTCCTTAAATTGCCTAGACGACAGTTGTGTGACAAAATCCTAATGGTATGATTTTTGGAACACCCATTTTCGGGGTTTTCACAAATTGGCCAGGATTTTATTTCACAGTATATTAGTGATACAAGATTACCGGAACATATGTGGGACATGATTTGGCTCTGAATACTTTCTAAAATAAATGTGAAAAGTAATCAAAAGCATAAACCTCTCACAGAACGATACTGTCCTAGGGAGGGCTGTACCTCCAAAACTGAAACAATTGATCACCTACATTATACCTGTCCTTATATTGTCCATTTCTGGGATGTTGTAAAGAACAGATGGAAAGATGGAATTTTTTTACCTCCTGATCCATCATTACTGTTTTTCAGTATCATCTCGGGAGTTAGGAAACAATTACATGATAGCACCTTGAGGATGATTTGTGCTTATTTTGTTTATTTGATTTGGATCGGTCGTTGCCATTTAGTGCTGCAACAACAACATATATCAAGCCAAAAACTGTTTTATATTATTTGTACAGATTTAAGGAAATTGAAGGAGGCAGAATTTAAACTTTTAAGGAGAGATAAATGGAATCTTTGGTGGTCCAATACTGAACATATTTGATTTTATAAGCTTATATAATAAACTTAACAAATAATTTAATTACGCTAAAAACTCTATTCCATTTTCTATTTATAGATTACTATAAATCTGTAGCACTAGGGGATAGATTTAGAACTATGGAATTAATGCTGTGATCTGAGGAATTGTTAAATGTTCATCTGTTTCTTTATAAATATTTTTTTTCTTTATTTATCTTTTTTTACTGACCTGAACTGCTTAACCTAATTTTCTTTTATAATAACCTATATGGCAGGAAATGATCATGTTTCTAAGATAATTTTGGATTACAGTAGTCAGGTAATTGTTTCAGGAATTTGTTATGAAAACAAAAACATAAATATGCTGAACACAACTTAACAGTGTGTGTGTGTGGGGGGGGGTAAATGTGTATTATGTTTGAGAGTCCTGTATGGAACAATACTTATTTGTGTTTTTTTTTTTTTTTGATTTACCCTTTCTTATGTTTTGGTATGAAGGAAATACTGACTTATTTGTGTTTGTTATGATTTCATAAAAATGCTCCTACTCTTTTAGTGGGGGGAGGTTTTATAATGTTTTACTTATGTTTGGGGTTATTGTATGACTTAATACCTATTTATGTTTTTGATTTTTTCCTTTCTGGGTTTTGTATGATGTCCTACTGATTTGTATATATTTTGTTATAATTTTGTTCTGATTTCAATAAAAAAAAAAAACCCTACTTTTTTCTATAAGTACCATGGGATCTTTAACATCCACCTGAACTACCACCAATCCAGGCAGATTTAGATGCAAAGTCTTGTTGAATTGCAGATTCAACCAGTAAAATTCTTATGAAAAATTAAACATAGCACACTTACTTGAAGTATGCTTGTAAAATACATATTTGCTTAATGTTTCCTATTTCTCTTATTATTTACAACATAAAATAATAACACAAAGAAATAAGAATGGACTATCAATAACCTTCATTATGTCTGCCCTTTGGCATAAAACTTAAAAGTTCTTATTTTCATTTGCCCACATTGTAAGTATTGTTCACTGCAACATTCACATTTGACAAGGAGTTCAGGTGAAAAATATGATATTGATAACATACTGTATGTAGCATATAGCATAAGATGTACATAAGGCATCATCTCATAGTAGCACCAGCTGATTAAGAAAAGATAAAGGGACTGGTTCACAAAGTGATTTGGTACTAAGTCTCACTCCACAACTCCAGTTGTAGACTAAAATCTCTGCATTTGCACAGATTAATATTCAGAGTCTCCCACAGTTGTGGAGATGTTACATTGCGTCCCACTGGCTGTAACATTTTTCCACAGTTGTGGGGGCTTCCATGGCAACAACACTAGCAAGCTGCCATATATAGTGGAGCTGGTCATAAACATGCTCCACTTTTGTGAATATTGCAGCTTTGGGAAAAACTGGGGATCTGCAAGAGGCAACCCACTTACTCTGGGTTTTTCCTGCAGCTGCAGGAATTTCATGAGCTTTGTGAATCCGGAACAAAGTATTCTAATAAGATTTAGTAGGGCCACAACCCCCACTTGGCATAAACATATTGTACCATTATAATAGTTCTCTTTCTTTCTTTTGATGAGATTCATGTCAGCGTTTTGTCAGAGTTGAAGTTCTCTTAAAGTTTTAAACCATATTTTGCAATATGCCTCAAAGGACAATTTCCCAAAGGGCCCAATAGGCAGTTTCAAATTAGCCCTATGAGAGGGTCTGAAAGTACTAAAGTAGTGGCCGTATTCCAAAAAGATCTTAATCCTATCCAGATTTCAGTACTTTGCCTTCTTTCCCACCTTCTCTCCAATCCCTTATTGTAGCACTTCTAATCTACAAAACCTGAAAAGGAAGAAGCAAAGAGCGGAAAATCATTCAGTCTGAGTGCAGTAAATTATATATTAGGATTCAGTCCCAAACACCCCTAGTAATGCTGGCACATCTTCAATATTTTAAATACTTGCATGTCACCACTCATAAGTGCAGCTCTCTCCCACTCTCTGCCACTGAATCTTAGCATTCCCAATTTGTCTCTTCAATTCAACTTCAAGGAGTCTCACACAATCCATTAAATCCACAACAATGCTTTCGATATAATCTCTTCCCTCGATCAGCGAGAGTCCAACAGTTGCCACTTTTACTACGTTTCTCCAGTCCTGATTCCAACTTTATTAGTTTTTATCAACCTAGCTATGTTACAGACTGGACCTACCAAGACCAGGGTAAAAATGCTGAACACAACTCAACAAAGCACATGACAATGGGCCAGACAGCGAAATGCATGTGAGATGCCACTAGTCCATTTCTTCAGGCACTCCTCAAACACACTCTTGCTGTTCCAAGGGTTTCAGTATTGTTTTATTTTTATACAACTCAATAGTAATCCATTACCTTCTACCAGCAAAGCCAGAAGCAGCAGCAAACAAAATTTCCTTTTTTCTTTTCTTTCTTTTTTTTTTACATTTAATGCTATATGCCAGAAATTACAGGAAAAAGTAAATGAGAGATAAATTAGCTTAATATGGAACTGAGCAGAGCTGAACAGAAAGAGTTTGCAATGGAGTAAGTGAGTAATAATACCTGAGTCTTCCTTTTTCCCATAGGGAAATCATGCCATGATTTGCCGTTATAAATAGTGTTGTGTGAAATTGGAATATTTTGTCAAGTGAAATATTTTGCATATTTAATGCATTATGCAAAATCTTTTGCTTGGCGAAATGCAAAATTTCACCTGAAGTTGCCCCCAAGCCAGCTAAATTTCACCTGTGGGTGAAATTTCACCACTGCAGGTGAACTTTCGCCACTGATAGTGGAATTTTGCCATCCGTGGGTGAAGTTTTGCCTCCCATGGGTGAAATTTCGCCATCTGTACTGGGCTGGTGACCTGGCAAAATTGAGAGTGAAATTGCAAAATTTTACTGCAGTTATGCAAAACATTTCATGTGGCAAAATTGGTGATTTTGCCACAATTTTGTTGCATCCCTGGTTATTAGGGAGTGTTTATAATGGCAAACATGCACCCAGTTTCCCTCATTCTGTGCATGTGCCTGCCACAGCTCTTCCTTTCCAACAACTAGCCACCTTGTCTTCCCCTGGAGACGGAACTGCCACTTGAAATTGGTGGTAAGTGACTGCGAAAAACAAAATCAGTTACCAAGAAATAAAAAACAAAATGCCAGCTACCGACTGAAAAATATGAATAAAAAAACTTTTAAATAAATAAAGGCGACTGCGGACTGGTCGCTCAAACCTGACGGGACTGTGGCTGCACAGGAACATCTTTTATTTTATATAATTGCTGTGGTGAAAAAGGAAAACCCAGCAATTATATAAAATAAAAGATGAGATGGTGCTTAAACTCAAAGTTTACACACATCCTCGGTGTTAGATGCTTTCACAAACCCCTCGAGCTTTGCTCTTGGGGTTTATGTAGCATGTAAACTTCAGGTGTGTGAAAACTTCTCATTACACACAGCACCCCATATTTTATTCTATATGTAATGTATGTCCTATGTATTTTCATTTCTGAAGGAAAAATCAGAATTTTGAAAGTTTCAAAATGTCCCAGTCTCATGCCTTGGTTGCTGTGTAAAAATGAAATGCATTGGTATAATGCTGTGATATTTACCATTAGAAATAAGTAATAACATCATCCAACTACATACAGGGTGTGAATCTAGCATGTACATTGAACAGGTAATCCCAAGGGAGCAGATGTTTAGAAATTGCAAGTGCTGGTCATATTTTAATGACATGAGTAATTAAAGGAATAGTACAGTCAAAATTTGCATAAATGTATGTTGTACAAAGTGTTTTGATTTGTGTGTGTAGTCCTGGTGTGTCCTTCACTTTATACAGTATGTTATTATGAGTTTTTTTTTCTAAATTAGCATGCAAGTTACATGGTAGTTTTATGGCCCCTGGGGATCTACATCTTAGCAAGGTTTATTGCTCTTCTTTTTCCTACAATGCCTCCTGTCCCATTGGACAGTGATGCATCCAGAACCCCTGATTCAGCAAGTACTAGAGAAAAGAGCCTGGTGTTCTGGCCTCCACTATACAGCTGTAATTCAATATTTTTGGTTTCTACATGTGTGTCGGGTCTAACCAGCAGGAGTAAATGTTTTGGTTTTAAAACTTTTCATCAAACTACATACAACCATAAAAAAGCACACAAATCCCCCAGATCATCATTGCCATATTTAGTAAAGCATCTAGTTGCTCTCTTACAGAAAAAGCCACTCAATTAGCCCTCACGTAATTGCTAAACTGTAAATGCAGTCATTAGTGCTCACTGGATAAGGAAAGTTCCTTAACATTACAGATCTGCTGTTGTAAACTGACTCAGACCAGTGCTTTCTGAACCAATGGTCACTGTCACATGGGACAGGAGGCATTGTAGGAACAAGAAGAACAATAGCCCATGCTAAGATGGAGATCCCCAAGGGCCATAAGGCTACCATAAAACTAGCAAGCTAATTTAGGAAAAAAACGTCTAATAGCAGACAAAGTGAATGACACACTAGGACTATGTACACAAATCAAAACACTCAATCAAAAAAAAACAGGACAAAGTAAGGATTGAAAACAGTTAAGGGGCCAGAAATAAGACATGATTGAAGTGGTGCAGTGCAGTGGCTGTGGAGCAGCAGTCTTCCGGGAGACGTTCTGGAGGATGCGGTGTTGTCCCATCTGCAGGCACCTCTCTGGGCTGAGGGAGGAGGTTGCTCATCTCCAGGCTGAGTTGACCAGGATTTGTGGGACCTCCTCTTCCATCCAGGGACCACCAGTGCCACTGCCGCTGCCTCAGGGGTTGCCAAGAAAGAGGAGTGGTTGGACCACAGTGGCTCAGGGAGGGTGAGGGTGGTGGAACAGAGGGCATCCTCCAGTTGTACCTCTCCACAACTCTATGCCATTCTGGCAAAGTGTGGTTCCTCTATGGAGGCACCCGCAGGAGACCAAGGAGGATGTTGGGAACCTCCAAAGGAGACCCACAGGAGGGTGGCAGGGGACCCTGCAGGGGAAGGAAACAACTCCTGGTGGGGGACTCCATTGTTAGGAAGGTAGAACTGGGGAGGAAGGGGAGAGGGAGGTAAGGTGCCTGCCTGGCGCCATGGCTTGGAGGGACAGGGAGCGAATCCTCAGGATTGCCGGAGCAGTTGCACAGGGGAGGGAGCTGGATGTCATTGTCCACCTAGGGACAAATGACCTGGCTAAGAAAGGGATTAGAGAAGTGCAGGAAGAGTTTGTGGAATTGGGGAGGGGCCTTAGTCAAGTAGCACGCACGGTAACCTTCTCAGAGGTGCTGCCCATCTATGGCATAGGAGAGGATAGGGTGTTCTGCACCATGGGATTCAATCAGTGGTTGAAAAACTGGTGTGGAGCTCAGGGATTTGGCTTCATTGGGGATTGGGATCCACCTGGAGTGATGCAAGCCTATACTGGCATGATGGGCTGCATCTGTCCTGAGGGGAACCAGGATCCTAGGTGATAGGTTTAAATGCTTCATTGGCAAGCTTTTAGACTAGCCAAGGGGGGAGGCACTGGAAAGGAGCAGGGAAATCCTAGCCCCCCCCAAATAATCACGGTAGTAAGTGTGGCAAACACCAACATAGAGGTGTCGATAGGGAGAAAGGCAGGGGTAAATGGAGAAAGTGACAAAGGCAAGAAGGACAGGGATGGGGCAAAAGGAGTAAGGCCATCAGGACATGGAGGGTAATGAGTACCAATGCCCGTAGTCTGGGCAACAAGCTCCCTGAGCTGGTGGCCTTGATGGAAGAGGGATGCCTGGATATTGTAGCAGTCACAGAAACATGGTACACAGAAAACCATGACTGGGATGTTAACATACCAGGGTACATAACCTACAGGAGAGACAGGCAGGGGAGAAGAGGGGGAGGAGTAGCTCTCTATGTAAAGGAAGGGATAAAAGCAACTGAACAAATGAGTAAACAGGGAGGAGAGGAGGCACTGTAGGTCACCTTGGAGACTGGAAAGGGCACCACAATCCGCACAGGGGTTGTGTACAGACCCCCATGTCAGGAGGAGGGAATGGACAAGGATATGACAGAAGGCATTCTTAGAATGGCAGAGAAAGAGGAGATACTATTGATGAGAGACCTGAATATGCCAGATGTTAACTGGAGCACATTTGCTGCAGCCACATCCAAGAGCAGGGCCATTCTTGATGCCCTACAGGTGGCAGGCATTAGACAGCTAGTTTCAGAACCCACTCATGAGGAAGCAATCTTAGACTCATACTCTCAAACGGGGACAGTGAGAGGATCTCAGATCTAGAAGTGGGTTGCCATCTGGGGACAAGTGACCATCAAACAGTGTGGTTCACGTTAAACTCAGCTACAGAGTCAAGCTTCATACAAAAGTGAGGGTACTGGACTTTAGGAGAGCTGACTTTGGCAAGATGGGAGAGTGCTCAGAAAAGCACTAGCAAACAGGCTAGAAGGAGGTGTGGATCAACAATGGGGAATCATCAAACTGCCATCACAGAGGCAACAAGCCTTTGTGTGAAGCAAATAAACAAATCAAATGAAGAAAAGCCACTATGGTTCTCAAAAGAGGTGGCTGTGAAAGTCAGGAAGAAAAAGATAGCATTCCGGAAGTAAAAGGAAACACAGAAGGAGCAGGACAGAGAGCTGTACCAGTTAAGACAGAAGGAAGCAGGGAGGGAAGTCAGAATAGCAAAGGCCCAAACTGAGGAAAAGATAGCCAACTCAGTTAAGAAGGGGGATAAAACCTTTTATAGGTACATCAGCGAGCGTAGAAAGACAAAGGGAGGGATAGTGAGGCTGAATAGAATGAACGGTGGGTGGGCAGAGGGGGACAGTGAAAAGCAGGATACTGAACGAATATTTCTGCTCAGTATTCACAAAAGAGGAGGGGAAGTGCCTAATCCAATTAACAGAAGCACTCTTGATAGGGGGGTTGATCCCAGTCCTTTCACAGAAGAAAGGATTCTGCAAGAACTCCTAAAACTGAAGGTGGACAAAGCAATGGGTCCTGATGGAATTCACCCCAGAATTCTAAAAGAATTAAGGGAGGAACTAGTGAAACCACTGGCTACTCTTTTTAATAAATCATGGGAGGATGGTGTGGTACCCGAGGACTGGAGGAAGGCGGATGTGATTCCACTTCACAAAAGTGGGACCAAGACAGAGGCAGGAAACTACAGACCTGTCAGTCTGACCTCTGTAGTAGGGAAAGTGATGGAATCACTTCTGAAGGAAAGAATAGTTGAGTACCTAGAGGCCAGTGGAGCACGGGACCCAAGGCAGCATCGATTCACAGCGGGAAGGTCATGTCAGACGAATCTAATAGATTTCTTTGACTGGGTGACCAAAGTAGTAGACCAGGGAGGGGCTGTTGACATGGCCTACCTAGACTTTAGAAAGGCATTTGACAGTCCCACACAAAAGATTAATAGTCAAATTAACCAGCCTGGGAGTGGGTCCCAGAGTGGTAGCCTGGGTAAAACATTGGCTGCACAACAGGACACAGAAGGTAATTGTAAATGAGTCCACTTGAAGAAAGAGGGGTTACTAGTGGGTACCGCAGGGTTCAGTATTGGGTCCAGTCCTTTTTAATGTCTTCATCAGTGACACTGCAGATGGACTGGAAGGAAAAGTATGCCTTTTTGCAGATGACACAAAAATCTGCAACAGGGTTGATACACAAGGAGATGTGGAAAGGATGAAAAAGGACTTGACATGGTTGGAGGAATGGTCAGAAGTATGGCAGCTAGATTCAATGCAAAGAAGTGCAAAATAATGCACCTGGGAAACAAGAACCCAGAGGAAGAATACACAATGGGTGGGAGGTAGTAACAACAACAAAAAGGAAAGGGACCTGGGGTAATCATATCAGATGACCTTAAGGTTAGCAAGCAATGTAGAAGGCAGTAGGGAGGGCTGGGGTATACTGGGATGTATAGGGAGAGGCATCAGCAGCAGAAAACAGGAAGTTGTTATCCCTCTGTACAGACAGTTGGTGAGACCCCATCTGGAGTACTGTGTCCAGTTCTGGAGACCCCACCTCTGCAAGGACATAGCCAGGATAGAGGTAGTCCAGAGGAGGGCAACTAAAATGGTGCAGGGTCTGCAGGAGAAGCCGTATGAGGAGAGACTAAGGGAGCTTAATATGTATACCCTTGAGGAGAGAAGGGAGAGGGGGGACATGATAGAAACTTTTAAGTACCTCAGTGGAATCAACAAAGTCCAAGAGGGTAGCATCTTTCAGAAAAAGAGACTTGCAAGAACAAGGGGACACAATTTAAAGATAGAGGGAGGGTGGTTCAGGGGCAATGTGAGGAAGTATTATTTCACAGAGAGGGTAGTGGATGCATGGAACAGCTTTCTGAGGAGGTTGTGGGGTCTAAAATGTGGGAGAATTCAAGAATGCATGGGACAGACATAAGGCAATTCTTGTGGGGGGTAGGAAGAAATAGGCTGTTGGTTAACTAGGATCTACGGCCTATCCTGTAGGTAGGGAAATGGGCAGACTAGATGGGCCAAGCGGTCCTTATCTGCCGTCAAAGTCTATGTTTCTATGTTTCTATGTTTCTATGTTTCTCTGCACAGTGTCTGTTTTTACAAATTCTGACTGTACTACTCCTTTAATTACAAAAGTAGGTATAAAGGCTGTCTTAACAGTATTTGATAAAAGTAAAAATTTACTTAGATGAAATGTAAGGATGTCAGAGACATCTTACCTACTTTGGTGACCGAGCCTTGGGAGCTACATGTTAGTGTTTATAGCCTCTGTGATGCACAAAAAGGAAGTGGGCTTCTGTGGCCAGGATGGGAGACTAGGTGGATCTGATGCTCTGACCCACACATCATTCTCTCTGCCATCTGGTGTGTGTGTGTGTGTGTGTGTGTGTGTGTGTGTGTGTGTGTGTGTGTGTGTGTGTGTGTGTGTGTGTGTGCGTGCCCGAGTGGACATGCCACAGGTACTTCCAGGATATTATGGCCAAAAGAAAATACAAAAAAGGTTGTTTTTCCATAGGTTCATAGGTGTTGTTACAAGTCCACAGAGGCTGTTCAAGCATTGCAGCAGCTGGCCACTTGTCCAGGGGGCCCTGCCCCTCCTGCCCACTGACCAAGCAGTGGTAATATGATGCCTATCCTGGGGAGTGGTCTGCAGTCCCTGGACACATTCTGGGATAAGACATCACCATGCCCCTTGGGGGGTGGTGGTTTGGTCTTGGGAGGAGCTGGAAGGATAACATGGACTGCTGCCTGGGGTCCCATCCTATGTCTCCTCTCACCTTTGGAGCTGTACACTGTTGTGGCTGGTGGGCTGGGATTCAAGGCCTATTTCCTGGGGGAATGGTGTGCAGGGCAGTGGCCAACTGGTTGGCTTGTAGCTAGATTGGGAAAGCAGACTACCCTGCTGGAGTTCTTTCTGGTAGTAGTAGCCCTGTGCATCTGGGGTCCCAGGTTGAAAGACAAAGTAGTGCACCTCCAGTCAGACAACATGGGCGTAGTGCACATGATCAACCAGTTAGGACACTGGGGACCACTGGGGGAAATAATGCAGATATTTGTTTTGAAATGTATGCTGTTCAACATTGCATTCAGGGTGGTGCATGTACCAGGAGTTGATAATGGAATTGCCAATGCTTTATCTCATTCACAGTGGCAGAGATTCTTCGAGTTGGCACTAGCAGCAGACAAGCAGCCATGAAGGGTACCTTTCTTCTTGTGGGAGGTGGACCGTGAGACTTGGAGATGCATAGGTAACTCCATTGTGCCCAGGACAAAAGAGGTTTATTGCGGGGGGTGGAGCACTACATCGCCACACAGGTGGCTAGGGGGTGGCTGGATGTTGGCCCATTCCAGTAAACCAGTTGTGCAGATACGTTATGGTCTGCAGAACAGCGGGCCATTCGCCGGGGGTGATGAGTGGGCACCTTGCTGGGTTGTTGAGGTTGACGAGAGCCATGGGGCTAGGGGCTACCATGAGAGCCTTCAGGGTGCAGAAGCTGTTAGAGGGCTGGTGTAGAGAGATATCAACCTCTACAGATGCCAGGAGACCCATCACCCTGGCTATTTTGGAGAGTATTTGGGGGTCCTGCCCATGGTCTGCTGGAATGAGTACGAAACCCAATTGTTTAGAACAATGTTTTTGGTAGCTTTCTGTGGTGCATTTAGGGTGTCAGAACTGATGCAAGCTTCAGAGGGAAAAGGCACCCCAGGCTTGCTGACACAGGACATGGTATCGGTGAGGATTAGGGTCTATCTGTACTGCGCTGTTCAAAGACAGAGCAGCAGGGGGCAGGGCATTGGTATGAAGTGAAGGCACTAATGGGCACTAATGGGCCAGTGGGATGCATGATTGCGGACTATCGAGTGCTCTGCCTTGAGCTGGGGAAGCCTTTTTCCATCACCAGGAGGGCAGGCCAGTGATGGCATATCAATTCAGGTTCATACTATGGAAGGCAATTCAGGAGCTGGGGTTGAATGCCAGTGAATATGACACCCATTCCTTCTGTATAGGAGCGGCAATGAATGCCAGGAGCTTGGGCCCATCTGATTCAGAGATTCAGGCCTTGGGACGTTGGAAGTCCTAGGCGTTCTTGCACCACATGAGACCACACTTGCAGTAACAATTTCTTGTCTCTTGCAGGCCCTGAGGATGATATTAAAAGCATATGGATATGTAGACATTCCTTCATTTGGTGGGCAGCAAAGAGAGCAGCTGGCCAGCCTGGGGGAAGCAATCTGTCACTGCCACAACACCTAGCCCAGATTAGGTTCCTGGGGGTCAAGGGCATGCATTGGGAAGGGTTTATTCTGAGGTTGTGAGTGGATGCTGGTTGGGGTAAGACACCAGATATCTTATTGATTCACTTGGGCAGAGAAGATCTGAGTTATAAGAAGATTGTGAATCTGCTGCTGACAATGAAGGATGATTAAGGTCTGTAAACCGATGATCTAATAAATAAATAAATAAATTAATAAATATATAATTTTATGTTCCATTAAGGCTTGGTGGCTTCATACTACTCTCATCTGGTCTCATGTGTTAATGAGGGAGCAGTGGCCACATACAAGGAGTACACCTGAACTGAATAGAGCTTACTTGCGGGTTAACAGGGAGATAAGAGTTTTTATGGAGTCCTTGGGGGCTACTGTAGCGAGGCATGATAATATTTACTGTACCCACCAGGGCCTGGCAGTGGCTATGGAGGGGCAATTGCAAGTGGAAGTTTTGGACAGCATATTAGATGATTTCCAATGGCTCTTGGAGGGTAGGTCTGAGCTAGCTGCTTCGGGGTCAGACTGGGTCTGCCCTGTTGCAGCGCGGGAGAAGCGCATGAGAAAAGTAGAGGGAAAAAGGGGACGATGCCAGTTATCCTGAAGGTGTTGGGGCCCCTGGTAGACATGAGGATGGGGGATCACAAGACCTGTACCCACACAAGGGGGTCTAGGTCCAGCCTGAGCAGTGCATACTGCAAGGTCGGCGATACCAGATGGGGAGCGGCCGCCAGAACCTTGGCCATGTTTTCTATCTTGCTACCACTGAGGGATACTTTGGCATGCACCATAAGGGATTTCACAGGTTGATGGGCAGTGCTGGTGCCTGAGGTATGGTGCATCCTCCCGGCAACGCACACTGCTCAATGGTAAAAAAGTTATAGGTATTAATCTAGAATATTAATATTTGAAGTATGAATTATAAAATTCAATAAAGATGAATGTTAATATTTGGATATTAATAAACACATGGCTGCAGTCATTTCTTCCAAGATATGTGTGTGTGTCTTTCTTGGTGGAGGGGGGGGACTTGTGGCCTACCGAAAAATACAGAGGATGCCCAAGCACTGCAGCAGCTGACCATTTGTCTGGGGGCCCCTCCCCACTGACCAAGCAGTGGTAATAGGATGCCTATCCTGGGGAGTGGTCAGCAGTCCCTGGACACATTCTGGGATAGGGCATCACCATGCCCATCTGTGAGGCGTGGTTTGGGGTGGGGAGGAGCTGGGAGGATAACTTAGAATGCTGCCCAGGGTCCCATCCTCTGTCTCCTCTCACCACTGGATCACCCACCCACCTGGCCCTCAAGATTGAGGGACAGGGGGTAGATAAGGAAGGGCCCCCTTTTTGACCCATTAAGGGTGGCTGCATTAGGGGGTTGCGGAATGACTTTTCCTGGTTTTCCCCTACTGGGGTTTTCCCGGGTTTTTCACCTCCTCCAAAAAGGAATGTAATAAGAAAGTAAAAAAAAAATAATAATAAAAATTAATAAACAATTTTGCTTTAATAATAACAATCATAACCTATGTAATATACATAGAACTCAATAAATAGGCAAAATAAATATAGTAACATAGTAGGAAAGTAGGTATTTAACATATCTAGCGGATAGTAGAGTTGTAGGGGAATACATAGATATACAAGGTTTGGTATGGTATTGCAAACTGTAACAGCCACTTGGCGGGGTGGGATGGGAGGAGCACATGAGGAAGGTAGCAGGAAAAAGGGGACAATGATAGTTTTCCTTAAGGTGTCTGGGGCCCCTGGTCAGTGTGAGGATGGGGGGTCACAGGACCTGTACCCACAGGGGGTCTAGGTCCAGCCTCAGCAGTGCATACTGCAAGGCTGGTGACTCCAGATGGGGGGGCAGCCACCAGAACCTTGGCCGTGTCACCTATCTTGCTGCCACTGAGGGATACTTCTGCATGCGCCGGAAGGGATTTCCCAGGTTGATGGGCGGTGCTGGTGCTTGTGGTATGGCGCATCATCCAAGCAGTGCACGCTGCTCTGGTGAAAAGGTTATAGTTATTAATCACCACTCCCTTCTCACCACCCCTTCTTTCAGAAATAACTTTCCTCTTGTACGCTATTTCCCTGCCTCTCTATATAACTTCTCTCTCATGTTCTATTTCTCTTACCACTCACTTGTTTTCCCCTCCCCTCCACTATCTCCTCTCCTCCCTCTCTCATTACATCCACAGATTTTAGCACTTATTGTACTTTGCTGTGTAAAACCTTTATTTTGCAATACCTATTTTACTTTCTGTTTCAACAAAAGTTTATGTATTTTGACCTAGATGTTATCCCTGTTTGCCTCATACTGGATTTTGTCTCCACCTTTCCAGGATGATTTACTCTCTGAACCAATTGTTCAGTGTTATGTTGTTTTTTCTATACCTATCTCATGTGCTGGGTCACATGTATGTGCATTTTGTATTTTACATTGTCTCTCCCGGGTTGTGCCTGAAAATAGGCATTTCTATGCCTAGTGCACTCACCTCGTTACCAAAAGCAAATAAATAAATAAATAAATCTAGAATATTAATATTTGAAGTATGAATTAAAACATTCAATAAAGATGAATATTTATATTTGGATATTAATAACTGCATAGCTGTGGCAATT
Organism: Neoceratodus forsteri; assembly: GCA_016271365.2. Lineage (NCBI taxonomy): Eukaryota > Metazoa > Chordata > Ceratodontiformes > Ceratodontidae > Neoceratodus > Neoceratodus forsteri. The sequence goes on from CM028130.1 coordinate 1,381,019,965, forward strand.
TCTTCCAAGATCCGTATGTGTGTCTTTCTTGGCATGGGGGGGGGGACTGGGGGCCTACTGGACAAATGTAGCTCATAATGACCATAGTTTGACTCACCATGTCAGTGGTAATAACAGGTTTTCTGTCACCCATATACTCATCCAGCAGTCTTTTAAAGCATCCTATGTCTGGGGCTGTGGCTACAGTTTCTGGCAACGCATTCCATACTTGTACTACTCTCTGGTTGAACCATTTTCCTCTTCTTGATGTTTTATAAAATTCACCACATAACTGATAGCTACGCAACCTTGTTTCTCTATGTCCTACCTTTTTCTTTAACCCCGATGATTCCCATATGATATCATCTTTCAGGGTCTTGTAGACATAGCAAAGATCCCCTCTAGTCCCTTTATATTTTAATGAGCATAACCTCAAATCTTTCAATCTTTCCTAATACCTCTTATCTTTTTTGTTACACACTTTTTTGTTATCCTTTTCTGAACCCTCTCTGCAGTTAATTATTTTTATTGGAAGTTGTCAAGCATTTTACGGAGATACAGGTTTATATTCTATCATAATATTACAGGTGTGCATGACCGAGAATGGGTAAATACAAAGGACACAGGATAACAATAAATATTGAGTCTACAACTTCAATATACCAGGGTCCTGTGTACAGGCACCCTATAAGTGTGAAACATAAGGGAAACAAACTGGGAAACAGAAAAGTTAGAAGAAGAAGGCCCACACTGGGCCATCCAAGTTTCAAGATGTTTCAGATCGCAGGGTTACACACTGAGCCACATTGGTGGAGGGGTCCACCCTTGCATATCTGGAGGAAAGAAAGGTTCCCATTGGGCTTATATATGGGTAAATATCTTCTGACAAAGTATGACATCCTGTCCAAGGAAGCTAGAAATCTGATTGCAGCAAGCCACTGATAAACAGTGGGCACCTTCCTAATCCTCCACCCCTGAAGGAGCAGCCTCTTTGCCTCAATACTTGTCATTAGAAGCCAGTGCAGTTGAGTTTTGGAAAGTGTCTGGACAGGTGGGAGAATTCCTAGAATATACAGCTAGGGGGACAGGGGATGAGCCTTACCAATAATATTACAACAAAATTTGTGGATTTCTAACCAAAAGTTACATACCATGGGGAAGCTCTAGATGACATGTAACAGGTCAGTACTAGGAGACTGACAATGTCAGCAGTTATTCTGACTCATTAGACCAAGGAATTTGAGCCTAGCAGGAGTGTGATAGCACATATGCATAAGCCTGTTTTTAATAAATAGGATTCTGGAGTTTGGACAAGTCTTGCAGATGAGGGACCAAAATTGTGATCACTGGATTGTCAAAATCCCATCGCCCAGGGTCTTTGCCTATTTTTCCCTTGCCCCATCTGAGTGGTCAGTCACATCTTTGGTAATAGCTTTGATAATTAGGCCTGCCAAGTCCTTTGGGATCTTAAGCCCTGACAGCAAGATTTTAGGAGCCATTTTAGGGATGCGACTGGCAAGCTTTGTATAAAATTCTGTGAGGGTATTATGAAGTTGCAAGTATTTCCAAAAATTGATTTTGGGCAGGTCAGAGTGCCTCCTAAGGTTATCTAAGGAGTCCATGTTAACGGGTATCAGGGTTGCCACAGATATGAGATATGTGTTATCCACCAACTTTCCCACACTTCCCAACAAACCACTTGACCCCCTATTTTCAGAAGTGTGTTGCACCACTGGGGGGTTGCAGAGATTGAAACTGGAAGGGTATGCACCCAGGATTCCAGCTTCCTCCAGGGCTTGAAGGAGAGTGTTAACATAGGGCCCGTCTTCTGGATGGTAGGTATAGCTGAGAAAAGACAAGCCTGACTGATTGAGGTGGTACTCTATGGCTATCCACAAAGGAAGATTCAGAGTGAGGGTTGAGAGAGAGAGAGAGAGCCATTACAAAGTCTGGGCACACCTGAAGGTTACATAATATGCCTGGAACCAGGGCAGGTCCTGCCCCACCAGTGGGCCCTTAGTTGTCCCCCTATTGTGGCGGGGTGGCTGAGTTAACTTCCCATAAGAAATTACCCACTAGAGTCTCCATCTTTGAAAACCATTCAGGGATATATGCAGTGCCAGGTGAGAGGGGTAATGCATCAGCATTGGTGCCATAATTATTTCTACTACTGCAGTAATTCCTGCCAGGAAAAGTTGCAGCAGCTTACAGTGTTCATAGTCCTCCTGCAGTTTTTTCATCGGGGGGGCGAGGTTATCAAGTATGAGCCATATGGGCTTTGAATGTATCCATATTACAAGGTATTTATTGCCTTTGGGTGACCAATGCAGTCTCCATGGGGCCACAATGTCCAAAGTACAGAGGCAGTTTAAAGGCAAAACCTCTGATATGCTTGAATTGATCATGGAAACTGAAATGCCCTGGAATGTTTGCAGAGTATTAAGGAGAGTAGGGAGGCTCTTTGGGGCATTCTGAAGGAGAATGAAGCAGTCATCTGCATATAACAGCGTGTGGCCACCTATTTGGCTAGCCTGTATGACACGCAGGTCAGGTTGTTGACCGATAGCAAAGTCAGTGGCTCTATGGCCTGTAGAAAAAGCATAGGGGAGACAGGGCAGCATTGATGGATTTTTCTGTAAAGGATAAACTTCTGGGAGAGTATTGAATTAGTGAGGACCCAGGGAGGGGGTTGTACATACAGTGCATGGACCCACCCATCAAAGTAGGGGCAGAAGCCAATTTTAGCTAAGGTGGTTGTAGGTACCCTCACTTCACCAAATCAAAGGCTTTTTCAAAGTCTGTGGCCACTGCTGTGCCTGAAATGGTGCAAGAGTTTGCCAGGGCCTTTTGGGAGAACAGGGCTCTGTTGTCATCCGAGATGAGGCAGCCTTTAATAAAAAATGTAAGATCCAGGCGCATGCACTCTAGTCTTAAGGCTAAAACCTTTGCCTAGATTTTAGCATCTGCATTTATGAGCGAAATAGGCCTGTAACTGCTCACAGCAGCAAGGTCCTTGCCTTCTTTTGGGAGTAAGGTAAATAATGGCCTCCCTGACTGAGGGGGCAAGGTCACCTTGGAGGGGATTCTAGGATAATTGCTTGCAGGATTGGGGAGCCCACCATGGGAATCAATTGGTATAAGTCAATCAGGATGCTGCCCCCCCAACAGAGCTTTATGGGGAGAGAGGATGGAGATGGTAGATTGGATTTTTCAGACTGTAAGAGGAGCTTCAAAAAGCTTCCTGGTGGGTAACTGACAAAGTAGGAATGGACAAGGCTGTCAAAACTCATTTAGCTTATTCAGACATAGTGGGGCTTTGGAGAAGTAAAGTTCCTCACACAAGGAACCAACAGGGACCAACATTTCCTACAGGGATCATGGATAAATGTGAGAGGCAGAGAAATCAGAAATTCTCAGATTAAGAGGTTCAGGCCATAGCCAAGGCCTATGTTGCACGGGAGGGCCTCATAGCCTAGAAGAGGGGGACCAAGACTGATAGAAAGAAAGCTTGGGAAGAAATCACCAAGGCAGTGAATGCTCGGGGGGGGGGGCGAAACTGCACAGGACAGGTTGTGAGGAAAAGGGAAGGCAACCTGAAGCACCGTGCAAAACAGGTCTTGGCCAAGACATGCCACAACACCTAGGCCACAGGTGCTGGGCCCCAAGCAGCTGCCCCAGTACCTGCAGGGGAGGTGATAGCCTCAACCATTAGGGCCGTGGAGGTGACAGGTGTGCCAAGAGGTGGCTATAATGGCCAAGCCATGTCAGTGCCCACATGTGAACAATCACATTGGGCATGTTTGTGTATGTATATGTATATGTATATGTATATGTATATGTATATGTATATGTATATGTATATGTATATGTGTATATGTATATTATTTATTTATTTGAATTTTGATGATTTGGGAAGCCCACTGAGACAACAGGTCCCTTTTAAAGGAGCGACCTAGAATTAGTAACACATACAATATACCATACAGTAAGAGCATTCATTGTGTGGAGTGAAGAACAAGGAGTACAGACACTGGCAGTGTGTACAAACTGTAGTTGGATAAAGTATAAACAGGATTCACAACCATATGCAAAGGCCCAAACACAAAGAGAAATCAAACTAATACATTATTAGTTATGCCAAGTTGTAGAGCATATTTCACACACATTAAGAGTACATATCCTAAACAATCCATAATGCAATCTGCCACAGAGCAAGTATAAGGAGAAAGGGTAAGGAAGAAATACATGGGTAAGGAAAAATTTAGAGCAGGTTATACAAGGTGCCATTTACTCTACGGTCATAGTATAATGCTAGCACAAGCAGTTGGGCTTAGACCAGAGAAGGGATTTAAGCCTTTTCTTAAAGAGTGAGCATGATTGGCTTTCGCGCACCTCCAAGGATTAGGTGTTCCACAGCATAGGAAAAAGACCTTTTCCCAGAAACATGCTGTACTTTAGGTATAACCAGCAATGGAAGAGCTGCAGATCTTAGGGGGTGGATAGTCTGCTTTTACTGAATAATACCAGTTAGGCTGTGTGGGGACAGGGGTTGAAGTAACTTATAAGTAAGGCAAAGTACAGGATACTGTAGTCTATTTTCAATGGAAGGCCAGTCCAGAGAAGCTAGTACTCCACAGTGATGCACTCTAGAATGGGCACCCACTGCAAAACATGCAATCCTATGGTAAAGGAACAAAGAACCTTAGTGCGCAAGCACTGAGGCAAGGGTTACCCCAAAGGGCATTGGCCAGGAAGCCAAGTTTCAAAGAAATACAAACTCACTCATATCCCATAATGCAAAGCATCGTGGGCTGTATATGCAAATCATCTCAAAATATTATGCTGATTCAACTTTAAGCAGAAATGCATGGTCCCGAAGGGCCTCTCACATAGTCTGCAAAAGGTGCCAACAGAAGACAGAGGCACGTGTTTCATCCTACCAGGACTCATAAGTGTCCCTCATCTGTATGACACCCCAGGGGGGTGGCGGTGATTTGCATATACAGTCCATGATGCTTTGCATTATGGGAGTATGTGTGATTTTGTAATCCTATGGTAAATTGTATTTAACCTCAAAAGGTAGCTTCATGAGTCGCATAGACTGCAGGTGTACCATGCATTAGCAGGGACAGAAGAGAGGTCTGAGAGATGGCTAAGCAAGAATCCACTGAAAGGTAGGAAGAAAGCAGATAAAGTAGACCAATTTTTTGATTTAACATTTTAAGGCCTCCACATGTGATTCAAATGATAACATTTGGTCTAATACCACTCTGTATATGGGTGTGTATATATGTGTTTGTCTGCATGCATACAACAGTGTTGTTGTTGTGTGCAAGTGAGGGGAGAGGTTCTGTTGGGCCCAGAAAGACAGACACAGGGTGGAGGCAGCGGATGCATTTCACAGACCTGTGATATGTGTACCCATCCAACCATAGGCATTATAATGCATCCTGCATGGACCACGGGACACAGTACACATGGGTCACTTATGGGTCACTACTGCTGCATGCTCTATCCATAATGGTGTACCTGTTTGCAGGGTTGGACAAGCCCACCATGATGCCATAGTCATTCCATGGTATTACTATGGGGAACACACAGAGCTGTTATCATAGCAACATGTAATATTCATATACATACATCACTGGTGATGAGATGTGTGGTGTGTACAGCCCAGGGTTGTTTGAGCACTGCACTGCACTGCAAAGGCAGCGTGGGTGTCAAGACACAGTATGCTGGGCATACATGCTGCCATGGTCAGCACACAGGTATGTACATTACTTTGCTCTATATCTCTCTCCACTTCTCTTGACAGTTCACTCTACTGTAGTGAGCACCATCTCTGATGTCCTGGGTCTATCATGGTGATCGCTGCCCCTGCTGCCTGTCTGTGTTGGGGAAGACACAGAATCCAGTGAGGAGGAGGAGGAGGAGGGACATTAAGATGATGAAGAAGATGATTAAGAAACATTTTCAGGAGTTGGGGAGACAGGGATCCGCCTGAGACCGGGATCCGTACAGTTTCCCGACATCCATTTGCCTGACAGAAAGTTGCCTGGCACCCGTTTACTGTCAGGTTCATTTTACAGACAATTAATGTCAGCAGGGAAAAGTGCGTTGGGAAAGTAGCAGTCAGGCAATCATACCAGACCCCTGAGACCAGGCGGGTATGCCTGCCCCACTTGCCTCCTGACAATAGGACTGAGCCATTAACCCCTCTTGGCACTGTTATCAATGTGGTGCACCAACTACCTCCTTTGTTACAGCAACTGCTGTGCCACTGCAGTGCCACCTCATGACCCCACCATCAGCTTGGCTACTGCCCTGCCACCCTAGGCCAATCCCATCGGCCCAGACAATGCTTTGTTACCCCTGGACCCCACACCGACATGGCCACCACCCTGCCCCCCAGGCTAATCCCACTGGCCCTTCCACTGCTGTGCCACCTCTGCCACACAAACATGCAGCACTGACCATGGTGCAAACCCGGGTCATACAATGGCCATGGGTGCAGCCTGACTGTCCACAGTGACAGCAGGAGGCAGTGGCCAACAGGCAGCTGCTGCAGACATCTGTGAGGGCACAGGAGATCATGCAGGCAGAACTGGCACACATGCACCACATGCTGCACGTCAACCTGCAGCATGCAGAGCATTGTGCAGAGGCATGTCATGCAGAGCATGTGGCAGCCATGGTAGCACTGTAGCATGACATGTTTGCCAGCATGTCTGCTGCCTTTGATAGGCTGTGTACCACTGTGCTGGAGGCTATGGCCAGTGTCTGGCAGTGGGGGGGGGATGGCCAGGGCCACTGCCATTCCAGTGGGAGGACTGTCACCCCATGGTAAATGCCTTGATGGATCACCACTCCACACAGTTCAGGCATCCAGATACCAAGCACACCCAGAATGCTCAGGAAACCATGGACCCTTGGTCATGGGTTGCTCCTCAACCAGGGTCAGTACTCTGTTAGGCATAGTGGGTAACACTGTCCCCACACTTGTACCCCATTGCATGGATGGTGACCCCCCCTTTACTAACCTTCCAAATACAGTGCAACGCCCGTGTCCAGGGTGATAGTACAGAATGCACCTAGGGTGCATATTGCCCTCCCCAGCTCTACACAACATGAGCCACCTCATGCCTCCCCTCTTATTTCCCATGTTTCCACACCCCCTGCTTGAATGGCCTAATATTTCATCCCCCCTTGCCAAGATGGCATTTTATTTATTTTCCACCACCTTTAACTGCCCCTTGTCAGGATGGCACTTTATTTCTTTATAGCCCCGCTTAGCTCCCACACTTGCTGGGATGGCACTTTTTTCTTTTCAGCCCCTTACCCACCCTTGCAGGGATGCCATTTTATTTATTTTCAGCCCCTTTCACCCCCCCACCCAGCCTGTATGGCATTTTATTTATTATTTCATGAACATTATTATTATTTATATAATACATTTTCAGAACACATTAGTCTCCTGTGTGGTCTATACTCACCTTCTGGGTCCAAAGAGGTCTGTGATGAGGCAGCCTCTTTACTCCTGTGACCTCCTGGTCATCCTAGGGTCATGCCTGTTGAGCTGCTCCTGCATCCCGTGGTCTTCTGGCTTGCCATCCTCTGCAAGGTGTTCCTCTGAAGCTGGCAGGCGTATCCCACAGTTGAGTGCCATGTTGAGTAGTATGCAACAGGCAAGAAATATGGTACAGGCCTTATGAGGGGTGTATTGCAGTGCAACTCCAAAATGATCACGGTACCTGAACTGCATCTTGAGTATACCAAAGACATGCTTGATGATGTTGCATGTAGGAATGTGTGCCACATTGTACCTGTCCTCTGCAACAGATGCTGGTGATAGAACAGATGGGAGGAGCCAGGGATGCAGGGGATATGCACTGCCTTCTGTGTAGGTGCAGAGCATGGGTTAATTCCATCATTTGCAACACAGGGAGGGGGGAGAGGCCTGTGGGTATTCTCACCAACAAAGTGCCCACTAGAGATGTCACCACCTTTGAACCTCTTACACAGGATGGAATTGTGTAAGATTATGGTGTCATGGGCACTGCCAGGGAACCATGCCAGGACATTGATGATGCACCCTGTTGCATCACACACCACCTGATAGTTGATGAAGTGGAACCCCTTCCTATTCACATAGGCCTCCCCTCTGTCATTAGTGGGTGCCTGGATGGCAACATGGGTGCAGTCAATGGCATCAGGTACATCTGGTAGATGCACAGCTTGATAGAATTGCTGAATGGCTGCTGTTTGCTCTGTTGATGTGGAGGGGAATATGATGAACTCCCCAGCAGGGCAAGCAGAGCATCTAGGAACTGGCCCAACAGGCACGAGGTGGCAGACTGTGAGGTACTGGTGGTGTCCCCCCAGTGTCTGGAAGGTTCTGATGGTCAGGAAGCACAGTGCTGCTGTCACCTTGAGCTCTGCAGACATCACATTACTGTGCTGGGTGTCTGCTCAGAGCTGGCCATGCAGTCGCTCACACAGCTGCATGATTATGGGCATGTTGAGCTTGTACTGGCACAGGATTTGTTCATCATCTTCAAATGCAACTCATGGATGGTGTTGTCTCTTTGCAGGTTAGAGCTTTCAGGGCCTGTGCCAGGGCCCAGGTGGGGGCATTTGTCCTCTCATCATGCATGACCAGCTGCATCAGATACACAATGTGAGCAATTTTGCTTTCAGCTAAGTGTGTGTGTTCTGCTGTTCCTCTTCCCACCTCTGGGATTTGCCCCAGTTTAAGACTGCTTTTTTAGGTGGTATTTGCACAGTGCTATCCTGCTGCTCTATTCCATTAACTCAGCACTATATCTTTGAATATCTCACTGCACATGAAATGCACATCGCAGCCCCCCAGTTGTGTTACTACATATATTAACATTGTGCTAGAGCATTAGCACTAATGACAAGGGCAGTGCTATCCTCTGAATATAGAAAAAAGCACTAAATGTGTGCAGCACAAGTGCAGGGTGAAAATATTTTGAATATGAAGCCCCAGATCTTTATGCCATGTTCAAAATATTTTCTTCATTTACGCCATCTTTTCTCCAAATACTCCATATATTTTACCAATGAGTTTTTTATTTGAGATCTTATTCACAGAAGTATCTTTGACCAGCTTTGACCAGGGAGAGTGGAATTGTTTGGAAATTTCTTGTTGATTTTCTAATATAGTCATTCATCTGAAGATATGCCAGACAGCGATTTGGTGGGAGGTTAAATTGGGATCTTAAACCCTCAAAGTCTTGAAATTGACCATTATTATAGCAATGCCTTAATTGAAATAGACATTTCTCTGCCCATGTTTGAATAAAGAAATTATTTTTTTATTGTTTGGATTTTATAAATGTGTTTTGTGGAGGAGAATTCCCCAAAATTGCTATTTCTAGCAGCAGAATCTGAAACTCTTTTAAAATGTGTTGTGTTTATATGTTAATCCCTTTGGGTGCTCATATAGTTAATTGTCTTGTCCAACATATATTTAACACTCCTAAACTGAAAAAAGTATGACTTTATAAAGCTTTAAAGGGACACTGTAAGCTTTTTTAACATGTTTTTATGTTCACTTGCGCCCATGCGCAAGGAAGGTTTTGGGAGAGTAGCACACTTTGGAGGTGTGCCTCTCCCTTTCAATCCAGTGCTCTGTTGAGCAGGCATGGCGGTCCTGCACCAATGAGTGCGGGGCTCTATGTAGCGGTGGTCTTCTGCTTCAAAGAAACCACCGCTGCCATCTGAGCAGCGTCATACGCCCCCTCGCGTCACCGCGCTCCCCATACGCATCCGCCGCCCCCAAAGCTTTGATGCCGCTGGAGGCCACCCCAGCGTGGCAAATGTTGTTGCTTGGCAGGTGCCCAATCCGTCGGCTCCACGGCCCCCAAACCATCCTGCTGCCACGCTAAGGCCCACCCCAGCGTGGCAAACATCCCCGTCATCGGTTGTTTGTTTTACCTGTAAAGAAAAAACCGTCTGGCGCATCTCCAGTCCCTCCTCCCACAACCCGCACCACCCACTGTGCAGCCAGCCTCCCACACACACCACCCCATGCTTACCTCGGACTCCGGCAAGCGATCTTGGTGGACCGGGAACACGTCTGCACTCTTCAAAGGTGACCGCGAACTGAGGAAATGCCGGTAAGCTGTATAATGGGCTAGATAGGGGGTTTCAACTTTATTGCATATCTCAGGCATTTTTTTGAATTTTGCAAATTTTCAACATGAGGGTTTTGGGACCCTTCTCATGAATGATGTCACTGTCATGGCATTATTGGACGAGGGTGATTTCGCTAGTCACTGCATCGAAATCACCTCGGGCCTGAATAGCCATGACAGTGACATCATTCATGAGAAGGGGTCCCAAAAACCCCATGTTGAAATTTGGTGCAAAAATTCAAAAATGACTGTTTTATGAGCGTGAGTTGCGCAGTTCCTATGCACACTCGTAGGTTTGCAAATTTTCAATATTTCTACTCCAGATTTTCAACATTGCCATTTTACCACACCTTCTTATGAGTAGTGTAGCTGTCATTTTCCACATGTCACCCAAAACGTGTTTGCGACCATGTAGCACACAATGGCACAGTCGGTGTGCGAAATCAATGTATGGGACACATTATGAAAATCACAGTGACACTGTTCATGAGCAGAGGTCTTAAAATGGCTATGTTGAAAATTTGGTGAAAAATTCCTAAAATGACTGTTTTCTGAGCATCGTTGTGCAGTTCCTACCATCATTTCGACATTTCTTGAATTTTCAATATTTTCACTCAGATTTTCAACATTGCCATTTTACCACACCTCCTCATGAGCAGTACAGTTGTCATTTTTCACATCCTGCCCAAAACGTATTTCTGCCCATGTAGCGCACAATGGCGCAGTCGGTGTGCGAACTCAATGTATGGGACACATTAAGAAAATCACAGTGACACTGATCATGAGCACAGGTCTTAAAATGACTGTGCTGAAAATTTGGTGAAAAAATTCTTAAAAATGACTGTTTTATGAGTCTGCATTGAGCAGTTCCTACGCACGCTCGTAAGTTTATGAATTTTTAATATTTTCACTCCAGATTTTCAACATTGGCATTTTACCACACCTCCTCATGAGCAGTATAGCTGTCATTTTTCACATCCTGCCCAAAACGTGTTTCCGCCCATGTAGCGCACAATGGCACAGTCCATGTGCGAACTCAATGTATGGGACACATTAAGAAAATCACAGTGACACTGTTCATGAGCAGAGATCTTAAAATGGCTGTGTTGAAAATTTGGTGACAAAATTCCTAGAAATGACTGTTTTACGAGTGTTCATTGCGCAGTTCCTATGCATGCTCGTAAGTTTGTGAATTTTCAATATTTTCATTCCACATTTTCAACATTGCCATTTTACCACACCTCCTTATGAGCAGTGCAGCTGTCATTTTTCACATCTTGCCCAAAACGTGTTTCCGCCCATGTAGTGCACAATGGCGCAGTCGGTGTGCAAAATCAATGTATGATACACAGTAAGACAATCACAGTGACACTGTTCATTAGCAGAGGTTTTAAATGCCAATGTTGACAATTTGGTGAAAAATTCTAACAATGACTGTTTTACAAGCATGCATTGCACAGTTCCATACGCTCATAGGTTTCTGAATTTTCAATATTTCCACTCCAGATTTTCAACATTGCCATTTACACACTTCCTTATGAGCAGTATAGCTGTCATTTTCACATCCTGCCCAAAACGTGTTTCCGCCTATGTAGCGCACAATGGGGGTAACAAAAAGGTCATGCTGACAATTTATTGTGCGAATACCAGCAATCGCACAGGGCATTAGGGTACAGCACCATACGTGCCAAACACCACTGCAAATACCTGCAAGTGAACGTTCGGCATTGACAAATGCTTGTTTAACTTGGCATACTGCTCCCTCTTACCTCCAGGTGTCTCACAGATAACACATCCTGTCATCCCATTGTACCAAAATTTATCTGATACACATGCCCGGAGTCATGGCTCGGCTTTTCAAAGGGCTGATTCATGTAGATATAGAGCTTGCCAAGCTCAGTTCTGACCATAGAAGTAGTTTGCCTTTAAACTCCCACTTCTTATAAAAAACAAACTCGTCCATGAATGAGCAAACTGGTGCTTCAGAGCCATATATACACATGTGAATGCTCTGGCTCCACAAGCAGCAGGGAATTTGGTCGGGGTGACTAAAATTCCATTTGGCTCTAAAAACGGCATTATTTTAAATTGGGGAGTTCTTCTCAATAAAACATATTTTTAAAACTCATAGTGGGAACACTGCATTCTGCTATGCAAGTTAGTTATGCCAATTGATTTTGTCTCAGTTTATCCTGGTCCTTTAAATTTTCAGCAACTTTGAACATTTTCTGTTGTTGAACAGTTTATCAACTTAGTTCACGAACTTAGTTCAGGAAAAGTTGATAAACTTTATGGGCTTGATTCTCAAAGCTCCTGGCATGGCACAAGAGGCTTACACCACGAAGAAGAGCACAAAGTGCCCTTTGCATCAAAAGATGCACCAATAGCAATTCTCAGTGGCACCCTGCATCAACTGTAGGCTGCCTGCCCCAAACAGGGCTTGTACCACCCGTGTGTCCAAAAATGGTCTGCAGAATGGGGCTAGGGGGCTTGCGGCAGACACAGGCTGCCATATCCCCTAATGCGGGATTCTCAGAACTCTCCTAGAGGGAGAAATTCTAATTACCCAAAGACCAGCCAGAGATGGTCTAAGGGCACTTAGAAATTTCTCCTCTTGGAGAGTTGATCTGTTTGTGGCAATGTGCCACTGTCCCCCCTCCCCAGCCCCAATGTTGCCCATATTAATATTGATTACAAAACCCCATCCTGGTGGTCTAGTGGCACACCCTCCCCAATCCCCAATGTCACCCATTATATTAGTATTACATACACCCCCCTTCCCTGGTAGTTAATGGCCCATAAGCCCCAATTTCCCATTATAAAGATTATCCAGCACTGATCCCCCATTAAGTGGCATACCAAAATACCTGGTGGTCTAGTGAACCACCCACCCAGCAGTGCCCTACCACCCTGATCCCCCTCCAGTCTGTAACCGAGCCGGCAACTGGCACAGCCCCCACCACTCACTACCATGGCCAGCCACCGACTGAGCTCTCAATGAGCACGTACTGCATATTTAGTTAGTTTTTGTTGGCCGGGTAAGTGCACTAGACAAATTCTGCCTATTTTCAGGTACAACCCAGGGGAAGGGGATACAGATGAATGCCAACTGACCTTGAACCAGATTAACCTGTTGGTGGTATTTTTGTGAATGGGGGGAAATTTGGCCAGGACACCGGGGTATATAGTACATTTTCAGTGACTGACAGCTATCTGAGCATGTACTACATGGCATCTTGTCTGAGGGGAGTTTGGAATAGGAGGTGAGTTTGTCTCTGAGAGCTTCTTTATCTCTGAGATATTTTGTAAGTTTTGCTGGTGTTTTTGAATTTGTAGCTTAAATCTGTAGTTAACAGTTGCTGGCTGAGTACTGTGGCTGGTTTGGCTTTGTAAGTTTTGCTGATGTTTTTGAATTTGTAGCTTAAATCTGTTGTTAAGAGTTGCTGGCTGAGCACTGTGGCTGGTTTGGCTTTGTAAGTTTTGCTGGTGTTTCTAAATTGGTAGCTTAAATCTGTAGTTAACAGTTGCTGGCTGAGCACTGTGCTGGTTTGAAAAAAACTTAAATCTGTATTTAACAGTTGTTGACTGTGCTCTGTGGGGGAGGGGTTCTTTGCCCAATAACAGAGTAGCCAATCAAGTTTGTTTCAGTATAAGTGCAAAACTATCTTTAATTGTTCACTGAGGCAGTTTGTCTGAGGGGAGTTTGGAATAGGAGGTGAGTTTGTCTCTGAGAGCTTATTTATCGCTGAGATATTTTGTAAGTTTTGCTGGTGTTTTTGAATTTGTACCTTAAATCTGTAGTTAACAGTTGCTAGCTGAGCACTGTGGCTGGTTTGGCTTTGTAAGTTTTACTGGTGTTTTTCAATTTGTAACTTAAATCTGTAGTTAACAGTTGCTAGATGAGCACTGTGGCTGGTTTTGAAAAAGCCTCCCCACCCACTCCGTCCACCAGCCTTTCTTAAATACTGAAAAGCCACTGGGATTTGACTTGAAGGCTGGGAGGGAGGAGCTTGGGGAGCTAGGAAATAGTGCTGCCAACAGACAGGGTCAAGATAGAAAGAAGAGGAACCACAAGAGGGAGAATGAAGCATAGGGAACAAAGAATAGGAAAGGGTAATGGGGCCAGAGTGATGGCTTGGGGCAGTCTGGGAAGGGGACAAGGTAGTGGGGCAGGCAAGAATGAGGGTCAGTGGAGGAGATGGGGTAAAGGAATCAGGGACGGAGCAACAGAAGTCATAGTGGAGGAATGATCATTGGGTGTAATAACTGTGGTGGAGCAGTATTCATGGATGCCCTGTGGAGGATCGGGGGGGGGGTGCCAAGTCTGTATAAGGCTTTAGAGAAGAAAGTACTAAGGCTAATGGGGGAAGTGTTAAAAATGATGAAGGGGCATATTAAGTCAGGTGGAGAACAGAATGTGGAAAGCACAAAAGACATTCAGGAAAAGAAAAAAGATGGGTGGGACAAGAGGGACAAGGAGTGGTCAGGACAAGAGGGTAGTGGGGGTGACACAGGTACAGGAGACAAATGTGCAAGGAGAATAAGAGAAGGAGTACAGATAATGCAGTAAGTTCAGAAGGGGGCAGACCTCTAACAGAGCAGTCAAAGGAGGGGAATGAGGAAGGGGAAGCACAGTCCATGGGTACAAAGAACAAAACAGCTGGGGAGGGTGATGGAGAAATAGGTAAACTGGGGCAAGAAGGGTTGAGTACAGCAGAGAACACGGGGGGAGAAACATTGAAAATAGGAGGGAACATTGTGCAGGAGGAGGAAGGAGAGGAGAAGGGGGAAGACGTGGAGGGGAAGAAGGGAGGTGTCTTGGTGTTGGGGGACTCGATACTAAGAGGGGTCAGGAGGAGCAGCAAAGGGAAGAGGCACAGTAGCATTTCAGTTGAAGCCATTCCAGGAATGAAGGAGGAAAGGGTGGGGCAATCTGTGCTAAGGTATGCAAGCAGGGGAAGTTAAATGCCTCACCTAATAATACACCTGGGGACAAATAACCTGGCAGATGGGATGGTTGGGGTGGTTAAGAGGTGGTTTGAGGAACTGGGACCTCTGTGTGAGGGAGCGGGCAGATCTGTCACCTTCTTGGAGGTACTCCCCATTCCCAGGGCAAGTATGGCAAGAAAAGGGAGAATTCAAGAGTTTAACAAATGGCTGGGTGCCTGGTGTTGGGAAAAGGAGTACAGGCTGGTGGTGGTGGTGGTGGTGGTGGTGGGGGGGTGACCTGGGAGAACAGTAGTCTGTACACGAAAGATAGACTGCACCTAAATGAAGAAGGAAAAAATGTACTGAAGGCAAGGACAGGGAAGCACATTAAGGAGCATTTAAACTAAGAGAAAGGGGTAGCAGAATGGATAGGGGTGTTCAAAGGCCTACTGATGTGAAACCAAATGGGCTTACCCCCCGTGATAGCAAGGTAAGGAGGAAGGTAACTACTAAGTGAGCAGACATAAGGGGAGAGAGGTGGCAGGAGGGTAGAGACAAGGGTTGGAGGGTGGTAACACTAAATGCTAGGAGTCTAGGGAATAATGGGGTGGAACTGCAGGCTCTACTGGAGGAGAGTGGCATGGACTTGGTGGCTATAAGCGAGATGTGGGCCACCAAAATCCACGACAGGGACATGATGGTTCCAGGGTACAGATTATACCAGAAGGAAAGGGAAAAGAGGAAGGGGTGGCACTGTATGTAAAGGAGGGATTAAAATGCATAAGGGAGGAGGGAGACGAGAGAGATACAGAAGCACTGTGGGTGCAACTACAGTATCCCAAAAATAGATCACTAAGACTTGGGGTGGTGTACAGGCCACTCTCTCAGTCTGAAGGGATGGACAGGGTACTGGCAGATCAGATCGGGGGAAATGTGGGAAAGGGGGTGGTGGTGACAGTAGGAGATTTCAACCTGCCAGTAGTGGAGTGGGACACACCTACCACAAAGAGCAGAACGGATCAGGTAATGCTGGACACCTTCCAGGAAAGCTTTCTAGTACAGTTGCTCAAAGAACCAACTAAGGAAAGGAACACCCTTGACCTCGTACTGATGAACAGGGAGTGGGTGAAGGATGTGAGGGGTGGAGGAACCACTGGGGGGAGTGACCACCGATCAGTATGGTTCCAGTTACAGATGGCTAAAGAGAGAGAGGCATCTGGCACAAGGGTGCTGGATTTCAGGAAAACAAACTTTAAGATCATGAGGGAAGTGATACAGGGGTTACTGTGCAATATTCAATTGGGGATGGACACGCAGTAAAGGTGGGACTGATAAGACTGGGGATAGTGGAGGCAACAGAAACTTGCTGTAGGGCCCAGACTAAGAAGGCTAGGGGGAAAGAAACAGCTGGATAAGTAAAGGGGTGCTAGACAGGGTGAGGAAGAAAAGGGCAGCTTACAGGAGATACAGAAAATTGGAGAGGGAGGAGAATAGGGAGGAATATCTGAAAGAAGCAAAGGAAGTGACCGGGGGGGGGAGGTAAGGGCAGCCAAGGCAGCAAGGGAACTCAGGTTGGTGCAAGGCATAAGAAAAGGGTAGAAAGACTTCTTTAGGTACATCAGGGAGAAAATAAGTTGTAAGGACCAAATTATAACAATTAAAAAGGAGGGAGGGTAGGTGGAAGAAGGAGGGTGAAAAGGCAGAAGTGCGAAACTACTAGTTCTGTTCAGTGTTTATGAAAGAAAAGGAGGGGACACTACCCATAGTAGGAGGGAGGGAGGATAGAAACAGATGGGGGAGAGGTGACGGATGGAGAAATCACAGTGGGGAGGGTGCTGGAGGGGTTAAGGGCACTGAGGATAGGCAAGGCACCAGGACCGGAAGGAGTACATCTGAGAGTGCTGAAGGAGCTGGCAGAGGTCCTGGCGTGACCCTTGGCATGGAGACTGGCTCACGTGGTTCCTTTCCACAAAAGTGGATCCAAGGACCAATCGGGGAACTATAGGCCAGTAAGTCTAACGTCCATAGTGGGGAAGCTACTGGAGACAATCCTAAAGGAGAGGCTAGTGGCACTACTGGAGGTGAAAGGGGTGCAAGATGGAAGGCAGTAAGGCTTTGTCAAGGGCAGGTCATGCCAGACCAGCCTGGTGGAATACTATGACTGGGTGACTAGGCAAATTGACGGGGCCATGTGGTGGATGTCTTGTACCTAGACTTTAGTAAGGCCTTCAATTCAGAACCGTATGGGAGATTTGGAAGCCATCTACAGGGTACTGGGGCAGGAGCAAAACTGGCGGGGTGGGTGGAGAACTGGCTAAAAGATAGGCAGCAGAAGGGGGTGGTAGGCAGGGAATACTCAACCCCTAAACCTGTGACAAGTGCAGGGGTCGGTGTTGGACCCAGTGCTGTTTGGCATAGTTATGGCAGACATCTCAGATGGCATCAGCAGCAAAATCAGCCTATTTGCAGATGGCACCAAGATGGGAGCAGTGGTGACTGACAAGGGGGGGTGGTGGGGGCTACAGGAGGATCTGGTAAGGCTGAAGGCATGGTCTGACAGATGGCAGCTGGGATTCAACACAAAAAAATACAAGGTGCTGCACTTTGGAACAAAAAATCAGAGGCAAAGCTACCATCTGGGGGTGTGTGCAGATGGAGGTAACAGAAGAGGAGAAGGATCTGGGGGTGCTCATCACAGGAGCAATGAACAATTCTGCACAATACAGAAAGGCAGCAGCAATGGCTAACAAAATGCTGGGGTGCATTGCAAGGGGCATTACCTCAAGAAGAGGGAGGTTATTCTACCATTGTTCAGATTGTTGATTAGACCTCACCTGGAATACTGCATGCAGTACTGGCGCCTGTATCTACAAAAGGACATTAGGCTGCTGGAGAAGGTGCAGCACAGGGCAACAAAGATGATTCAGGGCCTGGGGGAATTGCCATATGGGGTCAGACTAAGAGAGTTAAACATGTACACACTGGAGGAGAGGAGGGACAGGCGACATGGCTGAGACCTTCAAATACATGAAAGGGATAACCAAAACAGACACAGAGGGTCTATTCAGGAGGAGGGTGGAGAGAGACACAAGGGGACATGACATGAGATTGGAGGGGAGTAGATTCAGGAGGGAGGTAAATAGGCATTTCTTTACGGAGAAGGTGGTGGCAAACTGGAACTCACTACCAGCTGAGGTGGTGGCATGTAACTCAGAGGAATGCTTCAAGAAGGGGTGGGACATGACAAAGGGGAGGGTAAAGAGAGGTTAGGGGAAGGGGTAGGACAACTGCTGAGTAGGGAGCCAGCTGCAATCTCGAGCAGCCTTGATAGACTGTGATGACCTTTTGCTGCTGGCAATTTTCGTGTGTTCATATATACAGTATGTGCTCATTGAGAGCTCAGTCGGTGACTGGGCGTGTTGGTGAGTGGTGGGCTATGCCAGTTGCCGGCTTGGTTATGGGATGTGGGGAGCGGGGTGGTAGGGCACTGCCAGGTGGGAGGTCCACTAGACTACCAGGTATTTCAGTATGTCACTTAACGGGGGGATTGGGGCTGGAAAATTGTTATAACTGGAGATTGGAGCTTAGGTGAGGGGTACTAGACTGCCAGGAAGGGGTGTATGCAATACTAATATAACAGGCAACATCAGGGATTGGGGAGGGGGGTCACTAGATCATCAGGGAAGGGGGTTGTATGTAATAGTAATATATCGGGTGACATTGGGGCTTAGGGGGCACTAGACTACCAGGGAAGGGGGGTGAAATTAGTATTAATATAATGGGTGACATCAGTGATTGGGAAGGGGGCCACTAGCTACCAGGGACTAGCTAGAGCAACGTACAGCCACCCCACAGCTTGCAGCACATACTCAAGATGCACCATCTGCTTGGTGCACTGTAAAGGTTGCCGCAAGCCATGGGATTGCAGGGTCCCTGGTGCACCAGGCTTTGACACAAGCTGCCTTTAGTGCAGCTTGCATCAGTCTAAGGGTTCTTTGAGAATTGAGCCCTACATGTTCATATACTTTTTATTAGCATTTGTCAAAGTTATAAGCTGATGAATTTCATTTCAAATTACATCAGCCGGAGGCTAGCCCGGTGCTGCAGAAGGTTGAGGCGCTGTGAACACCTTACCTTGTCTCACGCCAGTGACCCTGGTTCAGAAATGGACTCAGGGTGCTCAGGGCCAACCAGGGGAAGGGGAGATTGAGCATCCAGAGGACTGTTGTCCTCCCTTGGGTAGGAGGGGTTCCCATGCCTTGTAGCTTGACAGCCATCTGGAGGAATCCAGATGGCAGTGTATGCATGACGCCCAGTAAGTGGGAAGGGAAGGCATTCAGAGCACCAGGGCATCTCTGAGGAGGCAGAGCCCACACGTTGTGCTCATTGCATGTCTGTGCAGCCCAGAGGAAGAAAACAAGGAGGAAAATGGAGGATTGGCTTAACAAAGCCCTGCCTGTTCATGCCGTGGGCTCGACCAGTCTCTCTAGCTCAAGGGACATCTGGATTTGTGTTCAGGGTGGGGAAGGATGGCCCTCCCTTCCCAGCCCAGTCACGGGGAGCAATCCACGGGGGATATAAGTCCCTGAGACCAGGGGAGACATGGGATGGCTGCAGATGATGGGAAAGGGCTGAGCCAGCCACCCATACCTGCCAGAATGATAAAAACCTATAGAGAAAAACAACAAATTACATCAGCAAGGTGCGTGTGTGGGTGCATGAATGCATGTGTGTGTGTGTGTGTGTGTGTGTGTGTCCGTGTGTATGTGTGCATGTCTAAGCCCAAATATTCATGTATGTGTTGCTAAATAAGTAGCTAAGCTCTTTATTGAAGTAAATTACATCTGTTAGGAAGCTCCCCCTCCAGATGATTCATAACCTAATTTTGAGTGTTGCAAGACATGCGCACTTTGCAAATCAGTATAAACAAATGAATGGGAAAACATGTGCTGTGGCCACTTTTAAATACCCAGCCATTGAGCCAGCCTCTGAGTGCAGTGGTAGGCCTACTGCTCATGATGCTGACAACTGGGGTTAGGAAGTGAGCTTCAGTTGTCAGGGACCACAAGGGGGAGGTGAAGACTGATTGTCCCAGAGAATGCTCTCTTCCTCCAGTTAGGGATGGTAGCAACCTTTTCTACAATACTGCCTCCTGGGTGACAAGAGTGGCAGTGCAGTGGAGATATATTGGGAGAGAGGACATCAGCCATGCTTCACTCTGGCATACTTTGCCTGCAATGGTTTGAGCACCTAGTTTGCAGACTCACCGATGGGGGAGCAATGAAGAGGAAAAAAAGCCTCAGTTTTCTTAACTTGACCTCAAGAACATTCAGACCCTGATTTTTGCCATTGGTAAACTCCCACACCCTGGGTTCTCCTGCCTCTGTATCCTGGAGATGAGAGATTTAAGCCTGGTTCAGGTGAGTCTATGGGGCTGAAAATCAGGGAAGTATGTGCCAGCTGGGTCTGTCCTAGCCTGAGGGATGGGGATGAGTCAGAGTTGGGAAATAAACAGAAAAATATAAATAAATTAAATAAAAATATCCAGCCCATTGTGGACAACACTTGCTTTAGCAGTAGTTACAGATTTCATACTGTACATACTATTTCATGTCATACATAATATACAACTAGAAGAACTAGCCGGAGCTGCTTATTTTCCTCTATATAGTCCACACAGCTACATTTCCATTTTGTCACCTACCTCCCAGGACTGAGTGGTGCAACATTTGTGTGTTTCTATCACTATGAGCATATTACACTGTATATTTCAGTTTTAATATCTAAATCTACATCTGACACGTGTCTGTGTTATATTCTGAAGTTCTCTTGCAGGAGTCAGTGTTGCTGCTTGGTATTGTTGGAAGAAGGAGGAAGTAAGCTCAATTTTTGCAGTATGGTATTATGTAGAGACCTGGGAGAGTGAGGGTTCTCCTTAGCTAGGGAGGATCCAGTGAGGCAGTGACAACATGTCAAGGGGATTTGCTGGTAGCTGTTTCCAGTAAGGTCCCTAAAGAAGACTTCATAGTCCATTCTTCTAGTCCAAAGAGGAAGAGTGTCAGTGTGAGAGAGAGAGAGAGAGAGAGAGAGAGAGAGAGAGAGAATCTGTTTGAGTAGCTGTGATAGGTTACTTCTAATGAGGAAGAGAAAGGAAAGAAATGTCTGAGAGTGGGCAGCAAGGCTTAGGGCCCTTAAAGTGGATCAGTGACAGTTAGAGGAGTCTGGGACCTTCATTAAGCCTGCATAACAGTAGGAACTTGCCAGTGAGCAGAGACCATTCCAGAAAGTGACCACCATCACAATAGCTTGAAGTGGCATTAAAGTGAGCCTTAGCACAGGGCCATTAAACAAATCAAAATTCATTTAGAGGGGACCTAACATGGGACCTTTTTAGTTCATTCCAGTCCAGGGAAAGGATGATACTTTAATCACGCAGTGAGGAGGCATGCTGGTGATGTGTTGTAGTGACAGTAGTAAGCAAGCTATTTATAATCATAGAGAAATGAGAGAGAATAATTTATGAGGAGTATAGCATGGCCTTAGTAAAGAGCCATGCACTTGTTTGCAAAAATATGTTTTAAAGAAAACACTAAGGGCTTAACAAAAGGTCCACAAATTAGTTTATCAAAGTGCAAAGGTGCAAGTACCAGGTACTAGTCCGGGACAATTAATTTATTAAAAATGTGCCTCACCTTGCCTGGAAGAGATGAATTAGGTATAAGTGTTTAAAGTTATTTTGCACTACTGTGTTGAACATCCAGTAATGTACAGTGTGAATGAGAGAGTGAGTGAGTGAGTGAGTGAGTGAGTGAGTGAGTGAGCGAGTGAGTGAGCGATGTCACAAGATAACTCTCAGGTATCCAGCCAGGTGGCATGAAAGACTGAGGCATCCATTTCTTACCTGCTACCACACTGGTGACCTGAGTTTAGGAATGAACCTGGGCTGCTCAAGGGTTGGCCTGAGGAGGAGAATTGAGCATCCCAGGAGATATTGTCCTCCTCCAGGGAGCTAGGAGTAGCATTTCTCAGGGGGGACACTCCTGATGGAGGATGTCAGCATGCCCAATGACATGCATGCATCAAGCCATTGCATCCATAGAGCATCTGTGGATTGGGAAAAGAACACAGAAAAACACCATCAGTGGCTGGATGAACCATTGTGGCTCCTCGCAGACCCCATATGGCCTAATGAGCACAACACCACCACATTGAGCAAAGCCATCCAGAAGGGAATTGAGGAAACCCCAATGGCCTTGCCACAGGAGGAAAGCTGTGGAGAAACAGGTGGATCCTCAAAGTAAGTCCAAGAGACAGCAGGTGATGAGGTTGGGGGGAGCAGCAGGAGACTGAAGGGGGCCAGATTGGCAAGAGGGATTAAAGAAAAGGTAACCCTCAGAAGAGTGATCACACATAAGTCCCCAGCAGACATAAACTTCCAAGATGGCTCAAGGAACCCTGGTCGGCCTCCTCATAAAATGGGATAATACCCCAAGGACACAGTTTACACATTTTCTTCACAGCTTTAAAGTCTTCACATGTCCTGCAGTAGCAATAATTTATTGTTTTTTATCACCTTCAACAATTGTCAGAGTGCCCATCCTTATTGCTAATCCTATCACATAAATACTGTATTTTATTTTTTTGCCTACTAACCTTCAGTATGTCTTTTGAGAAAACCTATGTGTAGACAGTTTTCATTTATTTGACAAGAGGTGATCCCTTCTTTGTAAATCAGTATAGAAAAGGGCAATGTTCAGCAGGTAGTATGAAGAGATTTGGTGCACAACTTTAAAAGGGTGATGCAGGGCTTGCGTCAAGCCCTGCATCGACCCATATGTTTGGTGCAACTGCGCTGAACACATCTGCTGCAACTGTGCCCAGTTTTATAACATTTGGTGCAGCTGCGACAGTTTTCACAATTTACGGCAGCTTTCACCAAAGCTTTGGTGCAAGCCTGGTAAATTGGCACCCCCAATGATGCAAGTTATACCAGGGGGTAGCTGGTCTAACTTTGTGCATTTGATGCAGGGGACTTGCGTTGGGGTTTGTTGCAGGCACCCTTGCAAAATCATGATCACTGCAAGAATTGCCACAAGTCACCCATTCCATCCGACTCCCCCACACAAGTCCCCTGCGGTGGTCCAGGGTCATTTTAAAATCAGACCCACTGTCTAAAACAGTTTACAAATCTGTGACTATAGTAAAATCCAGTAAGTTTTGTTTTATTTGTTAAGCATCTACGGAATTACACATTAAAAAAAGCTGGGTAAGAAGTCTCCCAACAATGTCATACTATCTCCCAACAATATGGCACACTAGTGCACAATATTTCTTCAAATTAAAGAGCTAGTGGAGCAAAAACAAGCAGACAGGAGAAAACAAAATACAAATTGTAAGAAGTAGTCAAGTTGTAACTTTTTATTTCTGAAGTATTTTTCTTTTTCTTATTAGAGAGTCTTCTACATGATAATATCGTGCTGGATGTGTGGAACAGCTCTCAGGCTGGCAGGTGACATATCTGCCTCTATCCCTCCAATACATCATCAGCATTGTTATACATTATCAGCATTGTGATCTCACTGACAGTGACATCATAGGTGACTAGCCTGGAAGCTACTGAGTGGCTGTTGCTAAGCTGCAGTGATGTCACAGTCAGTGAAGCCACAATACTGATGATGTAGTGGGGTGGGGGGATACAGATAGATATGTCAGCTGCCAGTCAGAATGCTGTCCCACACATCACACATACTAACCTCAGGTAAACAAACCTCTAATTAGCCAAAGGGAAAAGAAAAAGTACCTCAGATATAAAATGTAATGGCTGACTTGCCTGTAAAAACTAATGTCGGTTTTAAGCAATACACAAGCTCTTTAAGGCCCCACATTTATTTTATTTATTCATATGTTCACTGGAACCAGGGTTTCGTTTACAGGAGTGATCTAGATGCCAATAAAATAATGTTAATACAAGTGGTTACAATGCTAAATAAAATGTACCCAGTAAACAGGATGATACAGTAGAGATACAAAACAGCACGCAGTGTATGGTGTCTGGTAGATATGGCATGATAGCTTGACCACAGGGAGTTACAAGCATTGCTTCAAGTGGAATGAAATGTTGCTGGATTCCATACATTCTAAAAGGCAAGTCCATGTTAGTATCTTTCCAAAGATATATTGGGCCCACCTGTAGGTGTCAGTAGACATGAGATATAAATATCTAAATCATCTGAAAGGAAATCAAGACAGCAGTCATTTCATGGAATCTTGAGATAGAAACTGATATCTCTGAGGGACAAGCTGTCATTTATAAAATACATCTTGACCCTAAGGGACATCACATTCTGTCTCAAGATTCCATCAAATAACTGCTGTCTAGTTTTTGTTTACTAATTTTATTCTATTTTACAATTTGTGTCCAGGAAAGGCACATTAAACCGAGGCTTAGGGGAGTTAAGTGATGTGCTCATGGTCACACAGATGTGGTGGCTATGAGATTCAAACCCAGTTCTCCAGGTTTGCAGCTTAGTTCTCTTAACTACTACACTATACTGCCACCCCTACCTTATCTGAAAGATTGTTTCATGGGCTTTCAGATTCTAAGGGAACCTACAACATTTCCTTCCCCTTGAATGTAACCAGGGAATTCAGAGTGTTTTGGGAGTGGTTTTGATAGGAGGAGGAAAGAGGTAATACTACCTCTTAATAATTAATTTGTGTGGCCACACCTGGAGTACTAAGCTCATTTCTGGAGTCTTCACCTAAAGAAAGACAAAGACAGGCTGAAAACAGTACAGCATAGGGTAACCAAAATGATTCTGGGCCAGTAGGGGAGATCCTATGAGGGCTGACTAAGGGCACTAAACAGGTACTCACCAAGGCCACAAGAGAAGGACTATATAACTGAGACATTCAGGTTCCTGAAATATATGAACAAGATAAGAAAGAAAGTAACTATTCAGCAGGAATAGTGAATCTAGAAAGTGAGGACATGAGTGGAAGCTGGAGGGTGAGGGGATTTAGGCAGGATATCAGGATACAGTATAGCATAGTGGTTAAAAGCACTGAACTGCAAACCTGCAGAACTGGGTCTGAATCCCATAGCCAGCACTCGCATACTTTGTGACCATATGAGTCACTTAACTTCCCTGAGCTCCCAGAATGCATCTGGAAATAAGCCTCAGCTTAGTGGGTCTTTCCTGGCAAAAACAGTTAATTGTAACAAAAAAAAAAATAAAAGGAGGGATAAAGTTTTATTTTACATGTAAGCCACCACCCTCTCGGGGCTGGCTTACTATACTGTATTCTCCCTTTTGATTCGGTTCACTTTAATGGGCATTTCCATATTCAGCCACCAGGGGGCATTACTGTTCTGCTCAGGTTTAAAAAGGGGTTTCAAGGAGGAAGCAGGGAGCCAGCGGGCTGGGTATAGGGCAGATTGGGCTGGGGCGTCAACCCCACCCCAGCACATGAGGAACCGGCTGGTGTTAGCGTCGATGGTTACCCATTTTAATCTGACAGGGAGGGTGGTAGGAATATGGCGGCCATTGGGAATGGGGTCCTGATAAGACCAGTGGCTGGGTGTACAACAGGCTGGAGGTAAATCCATCATTACTTGGGTTTGGGAGTCCTGGTGATGTTGAGGATGGTATGACATTGGGGTTGTTACGTCAGTGGCAGGGCAGCAACGGCACGTGGTCACAATGTCATGGACAAAACCATGCATATCAAGACCGCACACCTACAAACAGTGTGCAGCAACACTGAAAAGTTTTTATTTTGTTTCGCAGTGGGCTTTGCTCCCTGTGCCCCCAAGACCCCACGGAACTATTATAATCAACTCAAGGGGTGTGGACACAGAGGCAAGAAAAGAAATATGAAAAGTAAAATATTCCCTGGCAGGGAATCAAACCATGTTTTCCCCCAACCCCATCCACTGCAGGATTGGGTGCTCTAGACACTCCACAATGGGAATGGCTTGACTGAGCACCTAACCGGCAGTGGCTAGATCCACTTCCTCCTTTCTGGTAAGCGACTGGTTGTAGCAATACTTTCATATCACTGTATTTCCCCTGTCACTGTTAAGCCATATGCACTACTGACAGTGAGGTCTTTATGTGTGTGGTTTCATCCGTGAGATTATAACCTGGTAGGGGTCGCAACAGTGCCCCCGTGGAGGTGGCAGCTCTGAGGTGGTCATTTCCCAGTGATGTACATGCTGGGGTAAGTTGGGTAGATTGCATTTTGGGACCTCGTTATATTGGGCCCACTGTGGCTATGTCTGGGGTAGGTCCTGTGTTAGGGCCTTAAAGAAATGCAACAAACGAGTAACTGTAAGGAGGGAGCCATGTCGCTTATGCTATGGTTAAGCTAGCATCCTGTCTGTGTTTGGAAGAGGGTTACAAACTGATTGGTTCTCTAGCAAGGTTTACAGGGTGCAGTGTACTGGTTTAGGTTGCCCTAGTCTCTTTCTTTATATTAGTAATTGGGTCATCCTAAATGGCAATGCACAACATTCAAATAACATCAGAACATAATGTGAATTCCATTACTCAAACAAATATTCATTGCTAAAAAACAGCTCTTTTTACTTACCAAAAGTCCACACCAATAGTTCTGGGCAGCAGTTTCTTAGCCAAACGCCACTTCTTAAGACCCTCAAACACAGTGTTGTTTTATCTATCCTGGTCCTACGCACCTCCTTGTGGGATACATGGATGCGATTGGACCAATCCTTGCGAGGATAGTCTGGGGTTCTTTGGATCAAGGGGTGTTTCCAGAGTCCTTGAAAGAGGCTGTCGTGACACCCCTTTTGAAGAAACCTTCCCTTGACCCCGACTGCCTTACTAACTACAGACCGATCTCTAACCTGCCCTTTTTGGGCAAGGTTATTGAGAAAGTAGTCGCGTTACAGCTTGATGACTTTCTTACCACCCATGAAGTCTATGATCCTCTCCAGTCCGGTTTCAGAAAGAGGCATAGTACCGAGACTGCATTAGTTCAGGTACTTTTTGATCTCCTAATAGCAAGAGATCAGAAGAGCCGTTCGATCTTGGTTCTTCTTGATCTCTCTGCAGCGTTCGACACCGTGGACCATGGGATGTTGCTAGATTGCCTGTGGCTACTCTGTGGACTGTCAGGGACAGTCCTCAGATGGTTCCATTCTTTCCTCACAGGCAAAAGTTAAAGGGTAGTTTCAGGGAATTTTTCTTCTGCCCCCTTTGCTCTGTCTTGTGGGGTGCCACAGGGCTCTGTGCTTTCCCCCATGTTGTTCACGGTGTATATGCTACGGTTGGGAGACATTATAAGGCATTATGGGCTGAGTTTTCACTGTTATGCCGATGATACTCAGCTCTATATGTCCTTTGTACCCGAAGAAAATGATGCAGTCTCGGTTTTTAACAACTGCCTCACTGAGATTCAGGACTGGATGAGTGTGAACTGGTTGAGGTTAAATCCGGATAAGACTGAGGTATTAGTTGTTGACTCGGGTCATTATGCAAAGAAGTTGACTCCTGGGGTCCCCTCTGGTCTTTTATTAGGGGATACCCAGTTGAGACCTTCTGAACAGGTGCGAAATCTGGGCATTATTTTTGACAGTGCGCTGACACTAAAGATGCAGGTGTCGGCCACTGTCAAATCATCCTTTTACCATCTAAGGAATATCACCTGGATAAAACACCTTGTTCCACATGATGACCTTCCTGTGTTGGACCACGCTTTTGTTTCTTCCCGTCTTGATTACTGTAATGCTTTATATCTAGGGTTGCCGGGGGTAGATATCTGTCGCCTGCAGCTGGTGCAGAACGCGGCAGCTAGGTTGCTGACAGGGCTACCAAGAACTTGTCATGTCACACCTGTGCTGCGCGAACTGCACTGGCTGCCAGTGCGATGGAGAATCACCTTCAAGGTCGCATTGCTGACCTATAAGACCCTACACGGCCAGGGACCAGGCTACCTGCAAGATCTCCTTTGTCCCTACCTTCCTCTCCGCCCACTCCGCTCCACTGGCAAGGGATTGCTAGAGATTCCCAGCGTTTGTCTTAAATCATCTGGGGCAAGGGCTTTTTCCTTTATGGTCCTGACCCTGTGGAATTCTCTACCTCGTCAGGTTAGAGAGTGCCTGTCCGTGGAATCATTTAAGAGATCCCTGAAAAGTCACCTATTTTTACTGGCATTTGGTTAGTTTATTTTATGGTTATTTTATTGCTCTCATGTTTTTATTTATTATTGTTAATGTTTTATTTCTGTTTTGTATTAGCGCTTTGATTTCTTGAAAAGCGCTTTATAAATAAATTTTGATTTGATTGATTGATCTAAACAAAGAACATATAACAGCATATCAAAATACAGCACATAAAAGATTTTTTTGTACTTTCAACACTTCAGTTAATTTCCACCACCCATTCATATATTGCACCTCTCTTAAAACAATATATAAATATACACATCATCCCACATTTTCCCCATGTTTAAATATCCCCTTTTAAAATCAATTATATAATTACATCTTCACTTCATTAAATAAATTTGTTAGAAATAGCATACCTTCTTTTGTGTTCAATGTATATATATTGCTCTACTCAAATACATTTTGCAAGTCCATTCAAAAGATAACCTGGAAATACAAATGAAACTCGACATAATATTCCTTCAGCAGACTGAATCTCCCCAAGCCTTCACTTTTTTCCACTACCAAATGTTTCACTATTTCACTTAAATTGACTGTGATTGTCACATCATTTATCTTTCTCTTTTACTCAACCCCTGCTATTCTTTTGCATAGTTTAAAACAAACTGCTTTCTTTATTTTTAAAAGCCCTTTCAAATTTCATTTTAGTTTAACCATTTCCGGCTTCATTCCATCCTTTTTAGTCTCCATCCTCCAAATCACATCATTCTCTGCAATATTTATCCCTCCAAATCATCTCCTTGCAACTTTTTTAAAATGTTTAAAGACATCTAGCGTCTATACCTTCACTTTATCTATGTCTCGTACACCGCAAACCAGCTTTTTTTTATTTCTCCTCAGAGTTTCATTCTTTGTATACTTCTGGCATTCTTCTTAACAGCAGAGATAACATTTAAATCAATGCTTCACACTGAGATTCTAGTAAAATGAAGAGTATCATACTGACTTCTTTTTTCAAAAGGTATTATATTTTAGAGCTTACCTCGCTACACGGTTGCAATTCCTCTTTTCCGGATTTAAAAATATAGTCAGAGCGGTCCGCGCTTGTTTTTAAAGTTGCGAGCGTAATGGGGAATACAAAGGTCATAGTAACATCCAAACCCCTCCACTGGGGTCACATGTTTCATTCAAACCAATCCTTGAATTTAAACAATCCATAGTGTAAATCCAAGATACCTCCATTTTAAAGAGAAGATCATCCCATGTGGTGCTGCCCCTTATTGGTTCCTCTACCAGCTCTAAACCCAAAACCTCAAAGAGGCTGATGTATGGCCGATTTGATTAAAATGTTTTGCCACTGATGAATTCTGATGTTTCAATCTTATGTCGCTCTTATGTTCACTTATGTGAGTTTGCAATTCCCTTTTTGTTTTTCCTATGAAGAGTTTATCACATGGACATCTCACAATATATACCACATGATGGGATTTACACGTTATGTGTTGTTTAATAACAAATTTCCTATTTGTATATGGATGTTCAATTCTTGTTTCCTTGATGTATTACTACACTGAAAGCACTGCCCACAGGGAAAATTCCCTTTCTTAAGAGGTCCCAAAAACAGAGGTTTACTTTGTGGTCTGGAGACATGATGTACTGTATGTACTAGTTTATCACTCAGGGTCTTATTTTTTCTAGATGTTATCAAAGGTCTTTCTATAGATAGAAATATAGAAACATAGAAACATAGAACATAGAAACATAGAAACATAGAAGTTGACGGCAAATAAGAATTGCAAGGCTCATTTAGTCTGCCCATTTCTTTTTCTACCTTATGAATGTGCCATAGGCCTTTGCTCTGTAAATGGCCTATCTATTCATACGCATCCGTACTGCTCCCTTATGCCCATCCTATGCCTGTCTGAAGCCCTGAACTGTACTCATATCCACCACTTCCTGAGGTAGGCTGTTCCATGCATCCATCACCCTTTCTGTGAAAAAGAACTTCCTTACATTACCCCTTAATAGGCCTCCCTCTAATCTCATGCTGTGTCCTCTTGTACTGCTATTTTTCTTATATTAAAACATGTTAGACTCTTTCACCTTGTTAATGCCCTTAAGGTGCTTGAATTTTTCGATCATATCACCTCTCTCCCCCTCCTTTGCTCTAGGGTATACATATTGAGCTCAGTTAATCTGCCCTCATATGTTTTCTGATGCAGTCCCTGCACCATTTTGGCTGCCCTTCTCTGGACTGCCTCAATTTGGTTAATATCCTTGTGAAGGTGTGGCCTCCAGTACTGCATGCAGTACTCCAGATGGGGCCTAACCAGTGTCTTGTAAAGAGGGAATATTACCTTCCTTTTCTGTCTTGTGATACCCCTACTAATACCCCCCAACATCCCTCTAGCTTTACCTACTGCTTTAGAGGTCTGCTTGGATGATTTCAGGTCATCGGTGATGATGACACCCAAGTCTCTTTCTTCTCTTGTGACTGCCAGCAACTCCCCTCCCAGCCTATAGGTGGCTTCAGGGTTTCTCTTCCCTATGTGCATGATCTTGCACTTCTTTGCGTTAAACCCCAGTTGCCACTCTTCTGACCATTTTGTAAGTTTATCCAGATCTCTTCTCATTCTGCCCGCCCCATCTGGATCATCTACTCTGTTGCAGATATTGGTGTAATTTGCAAACAGACAAACCTTACCCTCCAGTCCATCTGCAATATCACTGATGAAGATATTGAAGAGAACTGGCCCCAGGACTGATCCCTGAGGTATCCCACTTGTGACTTGCATCTCTTCTGACTGTATACCATTTACTACCACTGCCTGTTTTCTGCCCGTCAACCAGTTTGCCACCCAGTTGACCAACGTCTGACCCACCCTGAGCCTACCCAGCTTATTAATCAATCTTCTATGTGGAACAGTATTGAATGCTTTGCTGAAGTCAAGGTAGGCAACATCAAGTGCTCCCCCTTGGTCCACCCCTCTGGTTACCCAGTCAAAGAAATCTATGAGATTAGTTTGACAGAACCTTCCTTTTGTAAACCCATGCTGTCTTGGATCCTGTGCTCCTATGGATTCCAGGTGTTGCACTGTCCTTTCCTTAAGGAGTGTCTCCATAATCTTGCCCACTACTGAGGTAAGACTGACTGGTCTGTAGTTCCCTGCCTCCTCCCTACTACCACTCTTATGGAGCAGGATCACATGAGCCCTTCTCCAGTCTTCTGGGACCTCTCCTGTGCTCAGAGACTTACTAAACAGTTCTGATAATGGCTCTGCTAGTTCCACCCTTAGCTCCTTTAGTACCCTGGGATATATGCCATCAGGTCCCATTGCCTTGTCCACCCTGAGCTTATTGAGCCATTGTAGGACCCTTTCTTTTGTGAAGGGACTAGTGCACACCTCCCTCCCCCCCTCTGCCATGGTGTAGAGCTGCAGGCCCTGCCTTAGCTTCTCTTCAGTAAATACTGAGCAGAAGTATCTATTTAGGATAGATGCTTTTACATGGTCCTCCTCCTCACATGCTCCCTTATCCCCTTTGATCTTAGCAATACCCCCTCTGGACTTTCTCCTTTCACTAATGTATCTGTAGAAAGTCTTGTCACCTTCTTTTGCTGTTTGTGCTAGTGTTTCCTCGGTTTGGGCCTTTGCCTGCCTTACTGCCTTCCCTGCTTCCCTTTGGGAAGTTTGGTATGCCTCCCTATCTTCATCTCGCTGTGTTCCCTTATATTTCCTGAAGGCCAGCCTTTTGGCTCTGAGCTTTTCTGCTACTGTGTTTGAGAACCAAAGTGGTTTCCTTCTTTTGCACTTCCTTTTCTCACTAACACAACGGGATGTTGCTTCAAGGATTGCATCTTTAATGCTTGCTCACCTTGCCTGTACCCCCTCACCTGTATTTCTTTTTGCCAGGGCTAGTTTAACTCTGTTGGCCATCTTATCAAAGTCAGCTCCTCTGAATCCCCATATTTTTGCCTTGGAATGGGATGATTTTGTCCAAGTGTCCAAATTGAACCATACCATGTGATGGTAGCTGGCCCCCAGGTGACCTTCTACCTGGAGATCTGTGATCCTTTCCCTGTTAGTCAGTACTAGATCTAGGATAGCCCTGTCTCTTGTGGGTTGTTGTACCAGTTGATTGAGGCCCTCCCCCTGCAGGGAATCCACCATGTGTCTAGTTCTGGCAGATGTCCCTGCTGTTATTGACCAATCTGCATCTGGCATGTTGAAGTCTCCCATTATCAGAACCTCCTCTTTAGCTGTAATGTTTTGTATATCTTCAAACAGTAACATGTCTATGTCCTCCCCCTGGTCTGGAGGCCTGTACACAACCCCAGTTACATAGAAACATAGAAACATAGAAGTTGACGGCAGATAAGGACCGCAAGGCCCATCCAGTCTGCCCATTTTTTTCTACCTTATAAATGTGCCATCGGCCTTGCTCTGTCAGTGACCTATCTATTCATAGTCATTTGTATTGCTCCCTTATGCCTATCCATGCCTGTTTGAAGCCTGCACTGTATTCATAGCCACCACTTCTTGTGGTAAGCCATTCCATGCATCTACCACCCTTTCTGTGAAAAAGAATTTCCTCACATTCCCCTTAATCGGCCTCCCTCTAATCTCATGCTGTGTCCTCTTGTCCTGCTATTTTTCTTATATTTAAACATGTTAGACTCTTTCACCTTGTTTATGCCCTTAAGGTGTTTAAATGTCTTGATCATATCACCTCTCTCCTCCTTTGCTCAAGGGTATACATATTGAGCTCGTTAATCTGTCCTCATATGTCTTCTGATGCAGTCCCTGCACCATTTGGTTGCCCTTCTCTGGACTGCCTCAATTTGGTTAATGTCCTTGTGAAGGTGTGGCCTCCAATACTGCATCGCAGTACTCAGATGGGGCCTAACCAATGTCTTGTACAGAGGATTATTACCTCCCTCTTACGACTTGTGATACCCTACTAATACACCCTAACACCCCTAGCCTTACTCTACTGCTTTAGAGGTCTGCTTGGATGATTTTAGGTCATCAGTGATGATGATGCCCAAGTCTCTTTCTTCCTTTGTGACTGCTAGCAACTCCCCTCCCAGCCTATAGGTGGCTTCAGGGTTTCTCTTCCCTATGTGCATGATTTTGCACTTCTTTGCATTAAATCCTAGTTGCCATTCTTCTGACCATTTTGCTAGTTTATCCAGATCTCTTCTCATTCTGCCCACCCCATCTGGATCATCTACTCTGTTGCAGATCTTGGTGTCATCTGCAAACAGACAAGCCTTACCCTCTAGTCCATCTGCGAGGTCACTAATGAAGATGTTGAATAGTACTGGCCCCAGGACTGATCCCTGAGGTACCCACTTGTGACTTGCATCTCTTCTGACTGTATACCATTTACCACCACTCTCTGTTTTCTGCCAGTCAACCAGTTTGCCACCCAGTTGACCAACTTCTGACCACCGAGCCTACCTAGCTTATTTATCAATCTTCTATGTGGAACAGTGTCAAAAGCTTTGCTGAAGTCAAGGTAGGCGACATCAACTGCTCCCCCTTGGTCCACCACTCTGGTTACCCAGTCAAAGAAATCTATGAGATTAGTTTGACAGGACCTTCCTTTTGTAAACCCATGCTGTCTTGGATCCTGTGCCCCTATGGATTCCAGGTGTTGCACTATCCTTTCCTTAAGGAGTGCCTCCATAATCTTGCCCACTACTGAGGTAAGACTGACTGGTCTGTAGTTCCTGCCTCCTCCTGCTACCACTCTTGTGGAGCGGGATCACATGAGCCCTTCTCCAGTCTTCTGGGACCTCTCCTGTGCTCAGAGGCTCACTAAACAATTCTGCTAATGGCTCTGCTAGTTCCTCCTTTAGCTCCTTAAGTACCCTGGGATGTATGCCATCAGATCCCATTGCCTTATCCACCCTGAGCTTAGCAAGCTCTTGTAGGACCCTTTCTTTTTGTGAGGAGTAGTGCTCACCTCCCTCCCCTGTGTCCATGATGCTGAGCTGTGGGCCTGCCCTACCTTCTCTTGATAAATACTGAGCAAAGTATCTATTTAGGATAGATGCCTTTACAGGGTCCTCCTCCTCACATGCTCCCTTTCTCCATTAAGCTTAGCAATACCCCCTCTGGACTTTCTCCTTTCACTAATGTATCTATAGAAAGTCTTGTCACCTTCTTTTACTGTTACGTGCTAGTGTTTCCTCAGTTTGGGACTTTGCCTGCCTTACTGCCTTCACTGCTTCCCTTAGGGCAGTTTGGTATGCCTCCTATCTTCATCCCGCTGTGTTCCCTTATATTTCCTGAAGGCCAACCTTTGGCTCTGACCTTTCTGCTACTGTATTTGAGAACCAAAGTGGTTTCCTTCTTTTTTGCACTTCCTTTTCTGTCTAACACAATGGGATGTTGCTTCAAGTATTGTATCCTTAATGCTTGCCCACTTTGCCTGTACCTCCTCACCTGTGTTTCTTTTTGCCAGGGCTAGCTTAACTCTGTTGGCCATCTTATCAAAGTCAGCTCCTCTGAAGTCCCATATTTTTGCCTTGGAATGGGATGATTTAGATGTAGTAGCCAAATTGAACCATACCATGTGATGGTCACTGGCCCCCAGGTGACCTTCTACCTGGAGATCTGTGATCCCTTCTTTGTTAGTCAGTACTAGATCTAGGATAGCCCTGTCTCTTGTGGGTTGCTGTACCAGTTGTTTGAGGCCTCCCCTGCAGGGAATCAACTATGAGTCTAGTTTCTGGCAGATGTTCCTGCTGGTATTGACCAATCTGTATCTGGCATGTTGAAGTCTCCCATTATCAGAACCTCCCCTTTAGCTGTCATGTTTTGTATATCTTCTAACAGTAATGTTTCTATGTCTTCCCTCTGGTCTGGGGGCCTGTAGACAACCCCAGTTCATATGGCTGTCCCATTTCCTGTTTCCAGGGTGACCCACAGTTCTTCTGGCTCCTTAAGTGTATTCTGAATTTCTGTAGCTTTGATATTTTCATTGACATAAAGGGCCACTCCACCCCCCTTTTTGCACCTCACTCTCTTTTGAACAGTACATTGCCAGGTACTGAAGTCTCCCAAGTGTGGTTACTGGTAAACTATGTCTTGCTAATGGCTACTATGTCCAGTTTAGTCTGTGTCATTATTGCCTGCAAGTCTGGGATCTTGTTTTCCAGACTGCAAGCATTTGTGTACATGATTTTCCATTGGTCAGATTTCAGTGTGTTAGTTGTTGGGTGAGGTCCGGCATTTCTCCTGTGCATCATGTGGGAAGCTGGACCTTCTTCTTTACCAGGTGATTCAAATAAACTACAAACATGCTGAACTTTTGTTTGACTACTAGCTGAGGGGGAAGGGGTGTTCTTCCCATTCGATGTATCGGGTGCTGCAACCCACTCCCCATATGCTAGTTTAAATATTCTGCAAAGACATCAAACTTCTGCACCAATGCACTGACTCCCTCCTTAGTCAGATGCAGTCCATCAAATTTAAAGAACTTTCACTCCCAAAACTGTTACCAGTTCCCTACAAATTTGTGTCCTTTTTCCTAGCACCAGCCCTTGAGCCACATGTTTAGCTCCCCTATCTCCACTTCTCTGACCTTCCATCAATCTGTCCCCCTCTCCCAGACTGGCAGGATCTCAGAGAAGGAGATGCAGGATGAAATGGATGATAGTTTGTCACCTAGCCTGGTCAGGTGTTCCTTGGTCTCCACAACTGACTGGCTGGCGAGATCGTTAGTCCCTATGTGTAGCAGGACATCAATGTTTTCTCCTGCTTCCTGAACAATTTTAGCAATGCGGTCACTGTCTCTCCACACTGATGTACCTGGCAGTTATCTGACCATTACCCCTGGCTGGTAATACGTATCAACTCCCGGAATCATGGAGTCTCCTATGATCAGAAGATTTTTGGATTTCCTTTTTGCTTCTTTTGTTTTGGTTCCTGTTTTGGGTGAGTTTTGTTGTGCTAGCTCCTGTGCTGCAGTGTTCTGTGCTGCAGTATCCTCTGCCCCTTTGTTTGATTTCAGAGATAGAGGCAGATACCTGTTAGTAGTTTTTATATGGTTTGTGGAGGTGACATTTTGGAGAGCACCGAGTGATGGGGCACCTGATTTGCCCCTTCTAACCACCTGCCAACCTCCCGGACCAACTACCCTCTGCGGTCGAGGTGCTTCTGTTGGATGTTGGGGAAATGGCAGGTGGATCTTATAATATATTTCCTCTTGAATATGCAATTTGAGGCACACTATCCATGCCCGTGCTGCCTGGAGCTGATCCCTTAGATCTCCAATGGCCCAGCATGTAGGACAGTGTCCTAAATCCTGTAAAACTGCCCTTCTGAAAAGTGTTCCACAGTAGCTGCAATTGATGATATCCATTCCAGGTAAATTGCTGGGTTTATAACCTGGTCAGAGTCATTAGATGGAAGAAAATGAAAGCAAACATTTGATTTTGTGTTTTTTGTTTTGTTTTGTTTTTGTATAACTTGTTATAACAAGTTAAATTATTAGTGCCCCTGTAAATGAGGTCACTGTGTGGATACCCCTCTGCTCCACCCCTTCCTGCTTTGCTACAGGAAATGTCACAACTGTGCTACCCAATAAAATCTCCTATTCTGTATTTCCCCTGCTTATAAAATATGCCAATTCTCTGTAATGATTTTTCCTATTTTATTACTCATAGACTGTGGAAAATGCTATTCTATTCTTAATATCTGTTTCCTCTCTAGTTTGAAGGACTTCCCTAAAGAGGACCCTTATTATCCTTTCTCCCTTGTCTTTCATAAACATTTGTCACATAGCTGCCTCCGCTATCAGAATCAGTCTGATAGTCTGATTGTTCTTGTGAATACTGATTATTTTCCTACAGTCTAGATTTCAAAAAACAATTATACACTTTATTATCCCTGTAGTCTATGATATCCCTCTTAAACTTCTTAATTTTTTGCTGTTTTATATATTCCTCATACTCCCCTAGATCTTTCTTTATTTTTCCTAATGTTGTTATAAATTCTTGGTGTTGCATTCTTGCTTTATATTCATCCTTAACCTCTTGAATTTCTGCTGTCAATCTATTTCTTTCCTCTACAATTGCATCAATTAGTGCCAGCATAAAGTCTATTGTGCACTTATTACGGATACCTGTCCATTTTTCATTTATTTTCAAGGTCATAAAACCTAGATTAGGTTCCAAATCTACCCTTAAACCTCTCAGGATCCTTTTATTTTTTATATTTTCACCCAGAGACAGGGCATGCCATTCAAGCCTAATATCCTTTTGTTCTAGATGATATATTTTATTCATCAATGATTTCTCACTTGTTGTTTCTGTCCAGGCTTTATCCCTCCTGAGTAAACCTAACACCTGAGTCTGTTCTTCTGCTGTAAAATGATAAGTCAGTAAAGTACCCATAGCTGTTTGCTGAAATTCCTGAAAGGGTTTCTGCCTAGTATTAGAAGTTCCAACCTCCCCCCCCCCGTGCAACATTCATTTTTATATTCTTTTATACAGTTTTACACTTTACAAATGAGGAATATATAAACAGCAAATTCCATATACCATAAGAATAACCAAACCTCTTATAACCATGAAAAAGAAGAAAGAAGGGGTGGGGCTGTACATCAAATAACGGGATGGGGGGGCAACTAGAGAATGGTGGGAAAAAGACTGAAGTATGAAAAAACTTTTTTTTTTAAAAAATCAAACTGAGCGTGTTCATGGGCCACTAAACCTGAAGGATTACTTGTTCTTAGTATCTTTGCACAGTGTACTGGTTTAGGTTGCCCTAGTCTCTTTCTTTTTATTAGTAATTGGGTCATCCTAAATGACAATGCACAACATTCAAATAACATCAGAACATAGAATGAACTCCATTACTCACACAAATATTAATTGCTAAAAAAGCAGCTCTTTTAATTAATCAAAAGTTCACACCAATAGTCCTGGGCAACAATTTCATAGCCAAAAGCCACTTCTTCAAGACCCCAAACATAGTGTTGTTTTATCTAAACAAAGAACATATAACAGCATATCAAAACATAGCACATAAAATATTTTTTTATATTTTCAACACTTCAGTTAATTTCCACCACCCATTCATATATTGCACCTCTCTTAAAACAGTATAGAAATATACACATCATCCCACATTTTCAGCATGTTTAAATATCCCCTTTTAAAATCAATTATATAATTATATCTTCACTTAATTACATAAATTTGTTAGAAACTGCGTACCTTCTTCTTTTATGTATAATGTATATATATATATATTTTGCTCTACTTAAATACATTTTCAAGTCCATTCAAAAGATAACCTGGAAACATACAAATGAAACTCGATATAATAGTCCTTCAGCAGATTGAATCTCACCTGGCCTTCACTTTTTTCCAATACCAAATCTTTCACTGTTTCATTTAAATTGACTGTGATTGTCACATCATTTATCTTTCTCTTTTATTCAACCACTGCTATACTTTTCCACAGTTAAAAACAAACTGCTTTCTTTATTTTTAAAAGCCCTTTCAAATTTCATTTTAGTTTAATCATTTCCGGCTTCATTCCATCCTTTTTAGTCTCTATCCCCCAAATAATATCATTCTCTGCAATTTTTATCCCTCCAAATCATTTTCTTGCAACTTTTTTTCAATGATTAAAGACTTCTAGCATCTATACCTCCACTTTATCCGTGTCTCATCCACCGCAAACC
This sequence comes from Neoceratodus forsteri, assembly GCA_016271365.2. Lineage (NCBI taxonomy): Eukaryota > Metazoa > Chordata > Ceratodontiformes > Ceratodontidae > Neoceratodus > Neoceratodus forsteri. Next base: position 1,381,058,869 of record CM028130.1, read on the forward strand.
AGCTTTTTTTAATTTCTCTTCAGAATTTTGTTCTGTGTATACCTCTAGCGTTCTTCTAAACAGCAGAGATACAATTTAAATCAATGCATCACCCTGATATTCTACTAAAATGAAGAGTATCATACTGATTTTTTTTTAAGGTATTATATTTTCAAGCTTACCTCACTACGTGGTTGCAATTTCCCTCTTCCGGATTTAAAAATCTATGCAGAGTCATCCTGTGCTCGCTTATTCTTTTTCTTTTTATTATTGTGGAGCCCTATTCACAAGACCTAAGCCCTTCTCTTAAATTTACAGGCATATTAATACCTTAAAACAATCTTAAATTAATCTAGACAGCCCAAGGGGATTGTCTGCTGAAGGAAATATATATATATATATATATATATATACAGTGTTGCCAATACCAACACTTATTTTTTTATTTATTTGACAGACATCAAAAATATAAATATATCTACATACTACTCAGTACAAATGCATATTGTATACATAACTTCCATTATTTAATCCGTGTCCTTAGACAAATCCATATTCAATCCAATTTAATTCCATTTTTTAATTTTTAGAGCCATTAGAGACCCAGACAGACATCAATTTCAGGGCTCTTGTCTTCAAAACTTGAAATCCTTCTGTGAAATATTTCTGTGAATTAGGACGGGTTCCAGCTTTGGGGCACATTTATTTCCAATAGAAATTCCGGTCATGTTTCATTAAAACCAATCCTTGAATTTAAACAATCCATAGTGTAAATCCAAAATACTCCCCTTATAAGGAGAAGATCATCCCATGTGGTACTGCCCCTTATTGGTTCCTCTCCCAACTCTAAACCCCAAAATCACAAAGAGGCTGCTGTATGGCCCATTTGATTAAAATGTTTTGCCACTGACAAATTCTGATCTTTCAATCTTATATTGCTCTTATGTTCACTAATGCGAGTTCACAATTCCCTTTTTGTTTTTCCTACGTAGAGTTTATCACATGGACATGTTAAAATATATGCCACATGATGGGATTTACATGTTTTGTGTTGTTTAATAAAAAATTTCCTCTTTTTGTATGGATGTTCAAATGCTTGTTTCCTCAATGTATTACTACACTGAAAGCACTGCCCACAGGGAAAATTCCCTTTCTTAAGAGGTCCCAACAATAGTTGTTTACTTTGTGGTCTGGAGACATGATGCACTGTATGTACTAGTTCATCCCTCAGGGTCTTATTCTTTCTAGATGTTATCAAAGGTCTTTCTATAAATCTCATATTCTGTATTTCCCCTGCTTGTTAAATATGCAAATTCTCTGTAATAATTTTTCCTGTTTTCTTACCCAAATGGATATAGGCTGTGGAAAATACTATTCTGTTCTTATTATCTGTTTCCTCTCTAGTTGGAAGGACTTCCCTCTGTGGTATATCAGCTACTTCTCTTATAGCTTTCTGTATATTCTCATTCTTATAGCCCCTTCCCTAGAACCTTTCTGTCATTCTTTCAACTTCTTGTTCATATTCCTCATCAGTGCTATTATTTCTCCTTGCTCTTATAAACTGTGATATCAGTATACTTCACTTCAATTTAGGATTGTGATAACTCTGAAAATGTAGAATTGTATTCCTATCAGTCTCTTAATGATAGAATTTTGTTTCCAACATATTTCTCCCCAAATGAATCCACAAATCCAAAAATATTATTTGATCTACACTTGCTTCCATAGAAAATACTGTATTCTGGTTTCTACTGTCCAAATACTGTTTGAACCTGTCAAATTCTTCCCCTTGTACCTACCCATAATAAAAATATATGGACCCAGATATTCAAAAGGGTTGTGCCATGCGCAATAGAGATGTGTCAGTGCAAGTACAAAATTGCGCCATTCTGCGATATTCAGAGGGAGGCAACTGCACTGCACAAGTTGCAATGCGCAAGAGCGCAATGGTAATGAATGCATGTGCAACTGTAGGGGGAGGAACCATGAATAAATGGTGCAGTGTGATATTCAACAGCATGCGCCATGCACCATAGGGGAGCAAGCGGAAGTTGTGCGATAGCAGAAATGATCCAAAATAAAAAGGAACAAGATAGAGGCACAAGAATGCTACAGGGGAAGCCAGAGGTGGGAGCAAGGTGACAGCAACAGGAAAGAGGGTATCAGTGAGTTGGACTGGGCAGGAACAGGACAGGGCACACCTGGGAACGAACAGGAACAGGACAGGAGTGGGGAGCCTGTGCAACTGTGCAGGAGAGACAGGGAGGTGTCACAGTGGACTGAGGGCAGTGGCAGTAGGCAGGACAGCCAAACACTGGTGGTGTACCTGGTGCAGGGGGAGCATCGCAAAGGACAGCAGGGGGAACAGGATAACAGCCACCGGGTGGGGGAAACACCAGCCAGGGACATGGCCAGTGCCACCTTCCAGATGGAGGTGGTAATGAGGTGTGAGAAGGCAGGCAGCGGGGGAGTCGGCCGTGGAAGGGCTCCTGGTAGAGCAAGCCCCAACAGGCGCACTCAGCCTGCACCACCTTCGAGCATACAGTGACACAGAGATCGTGGGACGGTACCGCCTGAACTGGGCAATCCTGAGGCAGCTCTGTGAGCTGTGCAGTGATGAGATTCAGGCACCCACACGATGGAGCCATGCTCTGTTGGTGGAGACTAAGGTGACAGCTGTCATGTGCCTGCTAGCCATGGGCACTTTCCAGAGACCAACAGGGGACACAACAGGCATAACCCAGTCGGCCGTGTCACGCCTACTCACACAATTCCTCAGCGCACTGCTGCCACATGCTGTGGAGTATATCCATTTCCCCAGCACACAGACAGAATGCACAGCACACATACAAGAGTTCCACAGGGTAGCACATATGCCTGGCATGCTCGGGGCCATTGACTGCACCCATGTGGCCATCCGCACTCCAACAGGCCCGGATGGTGTAGCATACATCAACAGAAAGGGTTATGCCAGCATTAACTGCCAGGTGGTGTGTGATGCCAGGGGGCGCATAACCAATGTCTGTGCCATGCACCCTGGGGGAGCACATGATGCCTTCATCTGGCACCAGTCTGCACTGTGCCACAGGTTCAAGAGTAGGGACATCCCCACTGGCCACCTAGTGGGTGAGTATGCACATCATGCAGGATGACATGGGCATCTGGGGTGAGGGTGCATAGTCAGAGGTGCCATGTTTACTGGCCTTGACGGCCCATGGCAGAGCGATGCTGACCACCATACTAATGTCCACCATCTACACACAGATGACAGTGGCTACCCACTCGGTCCCTGGCTGCTCACACCATATCGGCGCCCCACGACCCCGTCACAGCAACAGTACAATGAGGCACATGCCACCACATGTAATGTCATAGAGGGGGTGCTCGGGATGCTGAAGGCACTTTTCCATTGCCTGGACATGTCTGGCGGTACCCTACAGTACAGCCCTTCAAAGGCCTGTGGGCTATTCCTGGCCTGTTGCATCCTGCACAACATGGCCAATGACTGTGGGATAGCATTAGAGGTCGAAGAGGGGGACAGCGATGGGAATGATGAGGACGCTGGTCTAGACGGTGATGGGCAGCCACCCCTTGGGCAAAGGGACCCCGTCTGATCTGGATGTCACAGCTGCACCGGGACACCATCACAGAGGAGCACTTCAACCAACACAGGTAGGTCATGGGGCCATGTGCAACCACCAATGGCAAGGGCACAACCCACAAACACACATAGATGAACACCAGGGGTGCATGGCAGCAAGGGAATTGGCTGAGCGTGGAACCGCACATGCTGTCAGGGATGGGCAAGGCCTAACAGGACACGTGGTCACACACACACACACCCCCACCCACACACCCCACAAGACATGCACAAGGGGTAGAAGGCATGCCGACCCCAACTGCTACCCCTAGCCACACACAGGTCCACAGATGACCACACCCAGTGCCCATCATTGTGCATGTCTCAGATGCTGGACACCATTGAACACTGGTGGACAGCGCAATGCAGGCAACATCATGCACACACCACAGTGGCCAGCAGCCAGGAGGGTGTGCACATGGACCGGTGTGTGTGTGTGTGTGTGTGTGTGTGTGCAGGACTGGGTACTCCAACTGTGCGTCGCACATTGCACAGCACACTGCACACAGGGCAGCATCAGACAGTAGCCATGGTGGGAGACAGGTCAGTCATTTGGCAGAGTTCCACAGCTGCCACGGATGTGTGGGCAGCCATGCTGAGACCTGCCAGTCATGACAGGCTGACCAATGGCCTCATGGGGTGGCACGACGGTCCCCCAGGTGTGACGCTGCGGGAACATGACCGTGTTCGAGCAGGGGTCTGCAGCCCACTGAACATGGCAGCACCAGGTGTGATCGAGATGCCCACAGCTTAATCCAGTATCAACATGGAGGGTGTCGCACGACACTGGAAATGGGGGTGGATGTGACACTGGCCGTGTCTGCAGTGCATGTGCAACAAACTGTGTGCCCAATGTGGCCATGACTGTGAATGCACGTGTCTTCCTGTCAATGGCAGCGGTCACATCCTCCCACTGCTAGGCCATCTCTGCCAGGAGCAGAGCATGGTCTCTGCTGTGCCGCACCTCTGCTTGGCGAAGAACTGCACTGAGTGCGTCAACCGCCCTAACAAGCCGTGACTGCTGAGCCACAGAAGCCTGGAGTAGTCAGCTGTGCTCATCAAACAGGTCATCTGCTGGGTCGGCACAATGTCCCTCATTGTGTTCCTGGCCATTCTGGGCATCACCCCTTCATGATAGGAGCTGCTCACCAGAGCCATGCCGGGGCATGTCCACACGCGGTGCACTGACGCCACCCCCCGACACTGTCCCCACGTCACCATTGGCTGACTGCCGACACTGCCCCTCCGGCTGCCACTCACCAGGGCTCACCAGTGCTGCTGCAGTGGCCACAACAGCCCCACTGGTGCATACAGGCACAGGCTGGGACTGTGTTGTCATGCAGGCCTCCACGGCGGCACCAACCACAGCTATGCCTGTGCTGTTACCTGCTGTGGGGCCATCCTGCAGCCCACATGTATCACTGTCCATGATGTGTGCTCCATCATCATCATCAGTGCTGGATCCAGCACCAGTCTGTGTCACAGCCTGCTGGCATCCATGGACGCTGTCACGCTGGGTCACAGGCAGGGCCTCCTCCGCACCAGCACCACCAACTTCAGTACGGACAGACAGGCGGGTATACTGTTGTCCTGACCCTTGGACACCTGTGGAGGTCGATGGGTGCTCCTCCTTGTCCAGTGTATCGCCCTCAGTGGACACACCCTCCACCACTGATCCATGGAGATGCTCAGGAGCTATAAGGGAACACAGTAGCATTAATGTCTCTGCCCTACCTTGTGGCATTCCACACACCCCCCACACAGTGACAGAACAGGACCTACCATGCAGTGATGGGCTGCCACCCGTCTGGAAGCCACCACCTGGAATGCCCACTAGGCCACAGTGCCACATGCTGCCAGCCACCTGATCCTCCTGTGGTGTCAGGCGTGGCACATCCAGCTGTCCACCACCAGTTGCAGCATGTGCTGCCCTGATGGCAGCCACCTTATCTTTTATCCTCCTCTTGTCCATGCCCACTTTCTTCTTGCACTCCTGCATGGACCGCTGGTGGCTGCCATGCTGGTTGACAGCACGCGCTACCTCATCCCATGCCACAGCATGGGCCTGTGGTGTTCCCCACTGTCTGCTGAGCAGTGGTTCCCTGTCAAGGTAGGCATCTGATTCTGCCTGGGTGAAGTTGGGCCCCCTCCATCTCCCATGTCTCTGTTCCTCCTCCTCCTCCTCATGTTCGGTCATTATTGATCCTGTGGGAATGACAGGTGTTACCTCTGAATATGCAGTCCCATGCATCTCCCACACACACCACAGTCCACACTTCCAAACAGCATGCAACCCACCACAGTAGACTGCAATACTAAACAATGACCTCTGAAGCCCCATGTTGCATTTATATAGCGCAAGACATGCAAATGAGGTGAGGCACAACTTTAAGTGGATGCTAATGCAGTGGCTGCGCCATGGAATTGCTGATGAGCTGATTTGCATATGCTGGCTGAATATCACGCTGTTGCACCTTGCACAATTGTGTTGCGTGTGCTCAGGCAAAGGTGCAGCTCTGTGATGTGCACAGTAGGCACCGCACAGTGCATGCCCGGGGGTGCTGACACTGACGCCTGCCACGCTGATGGCGTGCTGAGTGCGGGAGGAAGTGCAGGGCATGGCCACCACAGTGCCAGCAGTGCTAGTGCACTGTTCACAGGTATAGCACTCATGCCCTGGAGCACCGTAGGTGCCATGGTGCCACAGCACAGTAGGCCACTGCAGGGCATCGCACACAGGCATCCGACTGTGCTACACTCAGGGAGTCCCAATCGCGCTGTGGCAGTCCGTGTGCGACAGAACCCTTGAACCTCTGTTCAACCTTTGGCCCCTAGGCACCATGACTCTGCATGGGTGCACCCCATCATGCTGTTCGGTGACAGCGTGATGGGGAATGGCAGCGCTGTACCTCGCAGCATCTGCACATGGCGGACATGCACTTCAGAGCACCATTTTGTAATCCTAGCAGCTTTAGCAATGGCATGCAGGAGAGCAGCACTGTGGAGCCCTCTTCAGCTGAACAATTTGGTGGCCATTGTTGAGCCCCATGCTGGGGTCCTGTTTGGGGGTGTGCCCTTGGATAGGGCTAGGAGTGCAGTGTGGGAGGAGTTGGCAGTGTCACTTGAGGAGGCCACCAGCATCTACAGGACTCCAGACCAGTGTCATCACCACTATGGGGACCTCAGGTGGAGGGACCCAGACAGGCTTGCCCATCTACGGGCCCATGCCAGGTGAGGTGCAGTGCCATGTCCAGGTAGGTGCTCCATCCATACACTGGTAGCGTACGTCTGGGTTTCGCAGTCGGCATGGGTCCATCCTGGGGGGGGGCTGTCCGGTGTGGGCAGTTTTGGTCGTGGTGGGGTTGAGGCATGACTGGACTGTGCAGGATCACACACACTGGGGGGGCCTTTGCTACTGTTTTGTACTGATGTTCCCCTCTCCATGTTTGCACCCTAGGCCCTGACAAGAGGCGATGAGCCTGAGATGCACGGGTGGATCAGGAGGATGCCCAGCAACAGCCACATGATGATGGGAAACATGTCCATCAGTGCCAAGATGTTGCAGATGCAGGTGAGTATCTTACTTCATGGATATTCTGTGCATGCTGTGTTACAGGGTAGGTAGTGGGGCATGGCCACCATCCAATGATGCCACTGATGTGCATGCCACACGGTACACTCAGCACTGTCCTGTGGCACTGCATGTGTGGGTGTGCGTCGCTGGTGGTCCATGCATGCACCAGGTACATGGCTGTGCCACTGCCTTCGCACCCATAGCCATGTCACTGTACAGCCACGGTGGTGCTGTGCTGGACTTGGGCAATGGGTGTGTGCAGCGGTTTGCATGGCTGTGTGCACCTGGGTGGGCAGGTTTTGTGGACACGATCACTGTGGGTGGTCGCACACCATCACAGGGGCGTGGCCCATGACTGTATGCCATGCACAATGTGTGGACTGCAGGGGGATGGACATTCACACCTATTGACTCTGCTCCCTTGTCCTAGGTGGTTGGCATTGGAACGCTATACACTGGTCTGTTCTTCAGGACACTAAATATAGGCTGAGAAACATACACTGGTCTGTCTTTCCGGGCACTAACTATAGGTGGAGAAGCATACACAGGTCTATCCTTCAGGGCACTAACTATAGGCAGAGAAAGAGCCCCTGTGATGGTGTGCGACCACCCACAGTGATAGTGTCCACAAAACCTGCCCACCCAGGTGCACACAGCCATGCAGACCGCTGCACACACCCATTGCCCAAGTCCAGCACAGCACCACCGTGGCTGTACAGAGAGGGCATTGCAGGAGTTGCTGCAGCTGTCAAGGGTGTCCCTTGAGATACTACAGCAGCTAGAGAGGCATGGTGTGCATATGAGGAGGTCACACAAACACCACAGGACAGGAGCAGGGCAGATGTTAGGCCCTTAATTCCTCCAGATTATTTTTACCTCCCTGGACCCACCCTCACAACCCTTCTTCCCTCTCCCTGTCATTCACCCCTGCCCCTTACCTGCCCCCACCTTGTTTGTGGCTCTATCCCCCCACTTGTGTATATATATGTATATAGTTGTGTTCATTGGAAATTTATAATACATTTGTTTTGTTATGACAACTGTGGTGGTCTATAATTTGCAGTGGGCTACAGGTGCTCAGCTGCAGTGGTGTGCATGGTGTCAGGGTTGTTGCAGGAATGGGCATGTGTGTGTGTCCAGAGGGGAACCGCCTATGGTGTGGGTGGGGAATCAGTTACTGTCTGTGGTTTGTGTGTTGCTCTCTGTACACTGGTTGCCTGTGCAGTGGTCCATGGTGCATGATCTGTGTCCATGGCGCCCCCTGTCAGACCGTCCATGAGCTGTGCAGCTGACACCCTTGCATGTCTGTGATATGCACCATCTGCTGGCATGTCAGTTGTGGCTGTCCATGCTGGACAATCACTGTGCCTGGCACAATGCCAGGTTGCCTCCTGTCACTAGTGTGGTGCACGTCTGCCTCGGGTGGCACTGTTACATCCGCTGTTTTTGTTCCCCCTCCATGCTGTCGCTTGTGTCTGTTGCAGGGGATGTGCTCCACTGTCTGTCACTTGTGCTCCAGCCGCGTGTTGGTGGCGTATGGCATCATGGTGCATGTGCAGGGTGGATGGTACACCTGTGCCATGGAGGGATGCTAGCCGTGGGTACACGGCTGCTGTGGCCACATGCCAGTGGGTTTGTTGACCCACTACTGTGTCCCTATGTTGGTGTGCACTTGGGTATGGGTTGGTGTTTGTCCATGCACTGTGTTGCATCCTGTGTGGTGCATGCTTCCATGCACCACTGTGGGCTTCTTTGCTGGCTGTTGAGGCCAGTGCTGGGACGGGGTGTGTCCTTGGGAGGGTGTGCAGGGTACTGTACTGCTGGTGGTGGTGTCTGGGGCATGCTCTGTCGCATGTGTGTTACCTCATGTGCCGACGCATGGTCAGTCACTCAGCTGTACATCGGGGGTGCCATGCAGGGTGGCACTGTGTCAGCAGTTGTTGCATTGGTGTCTGCTGCCGCATGCTTCAGGGTGCTCACGGTGGGGCTGCCTTGCATGTCTCAATGGTGCACAGGGTTGCATTGTCACAGTGGGGGTGGTGGCATGCATGGGGTGTCCTGCAGTGTTGGGCGCTGCTCCTGGGCAGGGTGTCTGTGGAATGCTGTGCAGGGTGTGCTCTGCATTGGTGTGATGGTGTAGCATGGGGTGGACAGACCTCCTTATTTGACTGTCACAGCTTGCCAGGGGGTGTGCTGGGGCACCATGCCCCAGCTGTGGGATTGTGGCTGGTTTCCATGGGCCGGTGGTTCTTCCAGCTCTCCTCTGGTTGGGCAGTTCATGGGGTGTGCGGTGTGCTGTCTGTTCTGCTGTGTGCTCATCAGCCAATATCTTCCATGTGTGGGGGAACCCTGCATCCTGTCCCTGAGCATCCCTGGTTGTGCTGATGTGCTGTTACCCTGCTCCACTGCGCATCCCTGGTTGTGCTATTGTGCACCAGACCTGCGCCACTACCCATCCCTAGTTGCGCCATGGAGCAGTTGCTGTGATATTCAGTTGTGTGGTGCAAGCGCATCTAGCCCTGCGTAATGTTTGAAAATCACACGTGTTGTGCATAGGCACACTGTACTTAGATACATAGATACATAGACAGTGTCGGCAGATAAGGGCCTATGGCCCACCCAGTCTGCCCATTTGAGCTTGTAAGTTCAGTTTGTTTTCCTAGAAGTCTGTTTCCCCTTACCCCTGACCTCTAGAATTCCTTTATGTCTATCCCATGCATTCTTAAATCCCGTGATTGTTTCTGCCCCCACCACTTCCTCTGGCAGGGTGTTCCACTTGTCCACCACCCGTTCTGTGAAGAAATTCTTTCTCATGTTTCCTCTGAATCGTCCTCCCTCCAACTTCATCCCATGCCCCCAGTCCTGGAACATCTTTTTCGCTTAAAAATAGTGTTTTCCTGCACCCTGTTCCTCCCTGTAAGATACTTGTATGTCTCTATCATATCCCCTCTCTCCCTCCTCTCCTCCAGGGAGTACATGTTCAGTTCCTTCAACCTGTCTTCATAGGACTTGTGATGCAATCCATGCACCATCTTTGTTGCCCTCCTCTGAACCTTCTCTACCCTGTCTATGTCCTTACGTAGGTATGGTCTCCAGAATTGTACACTGTACTCCAGGTGGGGCCTCACTAGTGTCTTGTATAGCGGAATTATGACCTCCCTTTTCCTGCTGGTGATGCCCCTGCCTATACATCCCAGCATCCCATTTGCTTTACCTGCTGCCTTGTCACACTGTTTCCCTACCTTGAGGTCATCAGAGATGACAACCCCAAGATCCCTTTCCTGCTTGGTGCATCCTAAATCCTCACCCCCCAACTGATATATTGTGCAGGGTTTTTGTGCCCCATATGCATTATCTTGCACTTCTTTGCATTGAATTTCAACTGCCAAACCCTGACCATTCTTTCAAGTTTCTGCAGGTCGCTTCTCATTCTGTCTACACCCTCTGGTGTGTCTACTTTGTTACAGAGCTTTGTGTCATCAGCGAACAGTGAAATTCTGCCTCTAAATCCTGCGCAATGTCACTGATGAAGATGTTGAATAGGACTGGTCCCAGCACTGATCCCTGTGGTACCCCACTGGTCACTCTTCCCTCTGTGGAGTGACAGCCATTTACCACCACCCTCTGTGTCCTGCCACCAAGCCAGTTACCTACCCACCACACTCTGTCCTGCCTACACCCATATTCCCAGTTTGTGTAATAGTCTTCTATGTGGCACAGTGTCAAAGGCCTTGCTGAAGTCCAGATAGGCCATGTCCACTGCCCTCCCTGATCCACCTCCCTAGTCACCCAGTCAAAAATTCAATGAGGTTGGTCTGACATGACCTCCCCTGGTGAAACCATGCTGCCTTGGGTCCTGTAGTCCATTGACAACCAGATGTTCCCCATCACTCCTTCAGTAGTGCTTCCATGATCTTCCTGACTACCGAGTGTGAGGCTGACTGGTCTGTAGTTCCCCACTTCTTCTTTGTTCCCACTTTGTATAAGGGGACTACATCTGCTGTCCTCCAGTCTTTGGGTACCTCCCTGTTTCCAGTGATCGGCTAAACAGGATAGCCAGAGGTTCAGCCACCACCTCTCTTAGTTCTTTAAGGACCCTGGGGTGCACCCGTCTGGCCCCATTGCTTTATCAACTCATTACTTCCAGTTCCTTCAGGACCCTTTCTCGTGTAAAGGGACTTGTGTCCATTCTGCACCATTCTCACCCCTTGTACTCCCTTCAGACCCATTACCCCCCTCTTCCTCCGTAAAGACTGAGCAGAAATATCTGTTCAATATGTCAGCTTTACTGTTGTCATCCTCCATGAGGCTCCCATCCTCCCCCTTCAGTCTCACTATCCCTCCCTTTGTCTTTCTTTTTTCACTTATGTACCTGTAAAAGGTTTTGTCCCCTTTACCCACTGATTTTGCAATGTGTTCTTCTGTCTGAGCTTTGGCTTCCCTTACTGACCTCCCTGCCTCCCTTTGCTTCTCCTGGTACTTCTCCCTATCCCCTTCTGCCTGTGTCTTTTTGTATTGCCTGAATGCAATCTTTTTGGCTTTCACTTTCTTTGCTACCTCTTTGGAAAACCATAATGGTCTCCTCTTCCTTTTCCTCTTGCTAACCTGCTTAATGCATAATTCTGTTGTTCTTGTAATCCCCATTTTAAATACTGCCCACTGTTCCTCAACCCCTGATTCCTGTCCCATTCCCCTTAATGCCTCTTTCAAGTATCTCCCCATTTTCCCAAAGTCTGCCCCCCTAAAATCCAGGATACGTGTTTTTGTGTGGTTTGGTTCTGCTCTTTCTGTGATTTCAAACCACAATGACTGGTGGTCACTGTTACCCAGGTGCTCCCCCACTGTTACCCCCATCACACTGTCCCTGTTTGTGAGCACAAGGTCCAGTATTGTCTTCTGCCGAGTTGGTTCCATGACCAGTTGCTTGAGAAGGCACTCTGAAGGGAGTCCAGGATAAATCTGCTCCTAGCTGATGCTGCTGCTGGGATGCTCCAGTCCACGTCTGGAATATTGAAGTCTCCAATCAGTACTACCTCACCCTTGTCTGCCATCCTTTGGATGGCTAGCATCAGCTCCCTATCTGTTTCTTCCTCCTGGGCTGGTGGTCTATAGACCACACCTATGCTGATGGCTGGCCCCATTTTCCTTTCCTTACTTGCACCTGCTCCTGCTATTTCGCTACTTTGTGGCACAGTTTGAATATCTGGACCCTTGTCTATAAAATGCTTCCACCCTTTTATATTCTCTATAAATGGATTCACATCAGCATTCAATATGTATGTTTTTTCATAATTTCACATAAAAGGATTGGCATAAGAGGGAGCCACAGTGATACCCATAGCAGTGCCATGAACTTGTAAATAGAAATTATTCTCATAACGGAAATCATTTTTATCTAGAACCAATTCTACCAATCCCAATAAAAACAATGTCTCAGGAAATTGTTCTCCTCTGTTCCTTAATGCTACTTTCAATTATGCTAATCCTTCTTCATGGGGTATGCTAGTATATAGATCTTTTAATCTAAGGAAACAAGCCATAAATCTTGAACATTTGCTTGATTCTCATTGAATTCAGAGATACATTCTATAATATGGCCTGTGTCCTTAATATAAGCCTCCATTTTTTTCCTCTTCTCCCTCTACATATGGAAATCTACATATTTGGACAATGGTTCCAGAATTGAATATACCCCTGACACTATCTCACAGGATCCTTATGTATCTTGGGTAGTATATGGAACCAAGGAGTCCTGGGTTTCCAATTAATCAACATTTCCTTTTCTATTGTTGTACTCCAACCCTGGTCCACTGCATACACTAAGAAATCCCTGATGTCTGTCTCTATCTCTACAGTTAGATCTGATTCCAATTTTTCATATTTATTCCCATCACCCAATTGTCTAATACACTCTACGCTGTAATCAGAGTAATTCAGTATGACAATTCCTCCTCCCTTATCAGCTGGTTTAACTATTATAAATTTGTCCTGTTCCAGATATTTTAAGGCTTCTCTTTCTTTTCCTGTCATATTATTATGCTTTGGAGTTAATGATTCCCTATTTATCATTTCTCTTGTCTGCTTTTCCACCACTTTTATATATGTTTCTACTATTTCTCTACCTCTTGGAGGTGTAAAATCTGATTTTATTCCCAAAGTCTTTTTTAGCCCTGCTTCCTTCTAGGTGCCTCTTCTGGTTTATCTCTAAACCAGTCTGCCAGCCTTAATTTCCTGTAAAATGTTTGCAGATTTATTTCCAATTCAAAAGAATCCAAGCTTTTGGTAGGGGAGAAGTAAAGTCCCTTAATAAGTATCTGAATTTCTACATCTGTAATCGATATATGACTCAAATTAAAAATGGCTATTGACTTCTCTGTCTCCCCATGTCACTGTAACCCATTCCTCTGCCTTTTCTTCTCCCTCCTCTTCCACTTCCTCCACCCACCTCACTGATTTCCATATGGTGGTCTGTATTGTGTTCTCCCTTATCAACCTCTGTCCCTTAATTCATATCTGTGATATTCCCTGTCCATAACTGGTTCCCATTGTACCCCGGTATCTGTCTCTGATGGATATTGGTCCCTTCCCAAAAAAGGACCTTTATTATCCCATCTCCCTTGTCTTTCATAAACATTTGTCACATAGCTGTCTCCACCATCAGAATCAGACTGATAGTCTGATTGTTCTTGCGAATATTGGTTATTTTTATATACTCTAGATTTCAAAAAACAATTATACACCTTATTATCCCTGTAGTCTATGATATCCCTCTTAAACTTCTTAATTTTTTGCTGTTTTATATATTCCTCATACTCCCCTAGCTCTTTCTTTATTTTTTCTAATGTTGTTATAAATTCTTGGTGTTGCTTTCTTGCTTTATATTTATCCTTAACCCCTTGAATTTCTGTTGTCTATCTATTTCTTTCCTCCACAATTGCCTCAGTTAGTGCCAGTATAAAGTTTATTGAGCACTTATTACAGATACAAGTACATTTTTCATTTAATTTCAAGGTCATAAAACCTAGATTAGGTTCCACAACTACCCTTAAACCTCTCGGGATCCTTTTATTTTTTATATATTCACCCAGAGACAGGGCATGCCATTCAAGCCTAGTATCCTTTTGTTCTAGATGATATATTTTATTCATCAATGATTTCTCACTTGTTGTTTCTGTCCAAGCTTTATCCCTTCTGAGTAAACCTAACACCTGAGCTTGTTCTTCTGCTGTAAAATGATAAGTCAGTAAGGTACCTATAGCTGTTTTCTGAAATACCTGAAAGGGTTTCTGCCTAGCATTAAAGGTTCCAACCCCCCCCCCCATGCAACATTCATTTTTATACTCTTTTATACAATTTTACACTTTACAAATGAGGAATATGTAAACAGCAAATTCCATATACCATAAGAATAACCAAACCTCTTATAACCATGAAAACAAAGAAAGATGGAGGGGGGAGGCTGTACAACAAATAACAGGATGGGGGACCAACTAGAAAATGGTGCGAAAAAGACTGAAGTATGAAAAAACTTCTTTAAAAAAAACCTCAAACTGAGCATGTTCATGGGCCACTAAACCTGAAGGATTGCCTCTTCCCAATATCTTTGCATAATGTACTGATTTAGGTTGCCCTATTCTCTTTCTTTATATTAGTAATTGGGTCATTCTAAATGACAATGCACAACATTCAAATAACATCAGAACATAGGACAAACTCCACTGCTCACACAAATATTAATTGCTAAAAAACAACTCTTTTTATTTATCAAAAGTCCACACCAATAGTTCTGGGCAACAGTTTCATAACCAAATGCCACTTCTTCATGTCCCCAAACACAGTGTTGTTTTATCTAAAGAAAGAACATATAAGAGCATATCAAAATACAGCACATAAAAGATTTTTTTATACTTTCAACACTTCAGTTAATTTCCACAACCCATTCTTATATTGCACCTCTCTTAAAACAATATATAAATATATACATCATCCCACATTTTCCCCAAGTTTAAATATCCCCTTTTAAAATCAGTTATGTAATTACTTCGTCACTTAATTACATAAATTTGTTAGAAACAGCATACCTTCTTCTTTTATATTCAATGTATATATATATATCGCTCTACTCAAATACATTTTACAAGTCCATTCAAAAGATTACCTGGGAACATACAAATAAAACTCGATATAATATTCCTTCGGCAGACTGAATCTTCCCAGGCCTTCACTTTTTTCCACTACCAAATCTTTCCCTATTTCACTTAAATTGACTTTGATTGTCACATCATTTATCTTTCTCTTTTACTCAGCCCTGCTATTCTTTGCCACAGTTTAGAACAAACTGCTTTCTTTATTTTTAAAAGCACTTTCAAATTTCATTTTAGTTTGACTTTTTCAGCTTCATTCCATCCTTTTTAGTCTGTATCCCCCAAATCATATCATTTTCTGCAATTTTTATCCCTCCAAATCATCTCCTTGCAACTTTTTTTAAAAGATTAAAGACATCTAGCTTCAATACCTTCACTTTATCCGTGTCTCATCCATGGCAATCCGGCTTTCTTTATTTCTCCTCAGAGTTTCCTTCTGTGTATAGTTCTAGCGTTATTCTAAACAGCAGAGACACAATTTAAATCAAAGCTTCACACTGAGATTCTACTAAAATGAAGAGTATCATACTGACTTCTTTTTTCAAAAGGTATTATATTTTCGAGCTTACCTTACTATGTGGTTGCAATTTCCCTCTTCCGGATTTAAAAATCTATCCAGAGCGGTCCCGTGCTTTCTTTTAAAGCCGCAAGAGTAGAGGGGAATACAAAGGTCATAGTAACGTCCAAACCCTCCCATTGGGGTGTAAATCAGTGTGCAGTTTGAAATGGGAGTGCCCCCTCCTTCATAGCTCAATAAAATTGAATGTATGCTGGTACATTAGGGACTAACCAGTGATCTGGGGGTTCA
Organism: Neoceratodus forsteri; assembly: GCA_016271365.2. Taxonomy (NCBI): domain Eukaryota; kingdom Metazoa; phylum Chordata; order Ceratodontiformes; family Ceratodontidae; genus Neoceratodus; species Neoceratodus forsteri. Next base: position 1,381,075,014 of record CM028130.1, read on the forward strand.
CCCCCCCATCCTCAGCTATATGCTGAAAACAATTTTTTTTCCTTTTAATTATTGTGGAGCCCTATTCACAAGTTCTATGCCCTTCTCTAAAATGAACAGGCATATTAATACCTTAACACAATCTTAAATTAATCTAGACAGCCCAAGGGGATTGTCTGCTGAAGGAATACATATGTGTATACAATGTTGCCAATACCACCACCTAATCTTTTATTTATTTGACAGACATGTGAAATATAAATATATACACATAATACTCAGTACAAATACATATTGTATACACAACTTCCATTATTTAATACACATCCTTAGACAAATACATATTCCATCCAATTAAATTACATTTGTGATTTGTAGAGCCATTAGAGACCCAGACAGACTTAAATTTCAGGGCTCTTTTCTTCAAAACTTGAAATCCTTCTGTGAAATAATTGTATGAAATAGGACAGGTTCCAGCTTCTGGGCACATTGATTGCCAATACAAATTCCAGTCACATGTTTTATTCAAACCAATCCCTGAATTTAAACAATCCATAGTGTAAATCCAAAATACCCCCCTTTTAAAGACAAGATCATCCCATGTGGTGCTGCACCCTGTTGGTTCCTCTTCCAACTCTAAACTCCAAAACATCTAAGAGGCTGCTGTATGGCCCATTTGATTAAAATGTTCTGCCACTGATGAATTCTGATCTTTCAATCTTATATCGCTCTTATGTTCACTTATGCGAGTTCACAATTCCCTTTTTGTTTTTCCTATGTAGAGTTTATCATGTGGATATCTTAAAATATATACCACATGATGGGATTTACATGTTATGTGTTGTTTAATAAAAAATTTCCTATTTGTATATGGATGTTCAAATTTTTGTTTCCTCGATGTATTACTACACTGAAAGCACTGCCCACAGGGAAAATTCCATTTCTTAAGAGGTCCCAACAATAGTTATTTACTCTGTGGTCTGGAGACATGATGCACTGTATGTACTAGTTTATCCCTCATGGTCTTATTCTTTCTAGATGTTATCAAAGGTCTTTCTATAAATCTCTGATTCTGTATTTCCTCTACCTGTAAAATATGCCAATTCTCTGTAATGATTTTTCCTATTTTCTTACCCAAATGGCTATAGGCTGAGGAAAATATTCTTAATATCTGTTTCCTCTCTAGTTTGAAGGACTTCCCTCAGTGGTATATCAGCTACTTCTCTTATAGCTTTCTGTATATTCTCATTCTTATAGCCCCATCCTCGGAACCCTTCTGTTAGTCTTTGAACTTCTTGTTCATATTCCTCATCAGTGCTATTATTTCTCCTTGCTCTTATAATCTGTGATTTCGGTGTACTCTGCTTCAATTTGGAATTGTGATAACTCTGATAACGTAGAATTGTATTCCTATCAGTCTCTTTATGATAGAGTTTTGTTTCCAACCTATTTCTCCCCTTATAAATCCACAAATCCAAAAATGCTACTTGAGCTACACTTGCTTCCATAGAAAATGCTATATTCTTGTTTCTACTGTACAAATACTGTTTGAACCTGTCCAGTTCTTCCCTTGTACTGACCCATAATAGCAATACATCATCTATAAAATACTTCCACCCTTTGATGTTCTCTATAAATGGATCCACATCAGCATTCAATATGTATGTTTTTCATAATTCCTCATGAAAAAAGTGGAATAAGAGGGAACAATTGTGCTACCCATTGCAGTGCCATGAAGTTGTAAATAGAAATCATTTTCATAATGGAAATAATTTTTATTTAGAACCAATTCTGCCAATCCCAATAAAAACTCTGAGTCAGGAAATTGTTCTCCTCTATTCCTTAATGCTATTTCCAATTATGCTAAACCCTGTTCATGGGGTATCTATCGATATATCTATACATTGAACAGAAAAGAAGAAAGTATGCTCTTTCTAACAAATTTATGCAATTAAGTGAAGATGTAATTACATAATTGATTTTAAAAGGGGATATTTAAATATGGGAAAAATGTGAGATAGTTTTTATATTTATATATTGTTTTAAGAGAGGTGCAATATATGAATGGGTGGTGGGAAATTAACTGAAGTGTTGAAAGTATAAAAAAATATTTTATGTGCTGTATTTTGATATGCTGTTATATGAACTTCGTTTAGATAAAACAACACTGTGTTTGGGGGCAAGAAGAAGTGGTGTTTGGCTACAAAACTGTTGCCCAGAACTATTGGTGTGGACATTTGATAAATAAAAAGAAGTTGTTTTTTAGCAATGAATATTTGTGTGAGCAGTGGAGTTCATCCTATGTTCTGATTTATTTGAAGGTTTTCAGGGTTGCCACTGTGGTTTAAAAGGCCGTATTTCCATTTTTGGTTACTTTGGGGTTTGGAGTAAGGCACTCCCCAAGTACTGATTTAGGTAATACATTGTACCCTCAAAGGTTTAAGCTTTGCTTCTGCTCAGTTTATCTGCATGGAATCTACACCTGGTCTATTATGTTTGGCCTGTTTTAAGCATCTCTCTCAGCCTGGTACTGTTTGTACCTCCTATTTATGCCCTCTGGCCTGTCAGTCTCTCAGCTCCGTGGAGCTGTGCGCTTAATTTATTTATTTATTAATTTTAAATGGGAACAGGATTAAATTTCTTTATTAGTTGTTCCATTCCATATGTGCTGGGATTATTTAAATGAACTAACTACATTCCTCCTCTTAAGAAAAGTTCAGTCTCTGCCCATCCTCATCTGGAGGGTGCAGCCGCTGCTAAGCTACAACCTATTTGGTTAGAAAACAATCTGCAGTACGCTAAATGAGATCTGCAGGTGAGGACAGGCCTTGTTTTCTTTCTTTAATCATGGCCTATGCCTGGACAGTTTCCTGTTTGTACCCCCCCAGATAGGCATCAGGACTCCTAGACACAGATGTGGGTTGGAAGGTGGGGTTACAAATGTGGGGACTTGTCTGGACTCTTGTTTCAGGATCACATTCATGTGGGTGAACTGGACAAAGCTGGGGTCCCACTGCCACAGCAGGCCAGGATGCTTGGTAGTGCATCACTGTGGACCACCACTGTGGGGTGTCTGGCACTCTTTCTTCATCTTGTGGTAAGAAAAGGCACCTGGCAGTCAGGAGGAGTGCTCAGGTGGGCAAAAGTGACCCCGCTGATTGGACCTGGCTTTAGCTGTGTGAGGAATGAGTGGTTAAGATGCCATTTTCTCCTTGAGTTCATGGTGGAAAGACACAATCTGAGAGAAGAAAAAAACCAAAATAGATATGGCTGAGAAGTTTCCCTCCGATGAGCCCCAGGCCATCATCCCAGTCTCCTTGTTATCCTTGCTGTGGAAGTCAGCAGGGAGAGGAGCAACAGGGGAGAAATGTATGCATTGTGGATTTCAGGGAGGGGGAATATTTTGGCTGCCCGTGTACTCTGTTTATTCCAGATGGCCTGCTGCAAGAATGTTTGAAGGTACCCCCTACATATATGCTTGGCCCTACCCCACTGTGGCATTAGCAGGTGCAGTATGTTTAATATCCAGGGGAGCTGGGATGCGTACAAGCAAGTCAAGCCATGTGATCCGGTAGAGGAAGCAAAGCCACCTGCTCCCCCGGTGGACACAAATATTGGGGCACCTGATGTAATAGTGGAGGCCATGGAGGAGGACACTAGCAAGGGTACTGTCAGGCATAGCCGTCTGCCCAGTCTAATGGTACCTGCCAACTTTGACTATCCTGTTGGCAGAGGGAGAGGTAGGGAACAGGAATTTATAACTGGTGACCTCCCAGAGCCCTGGGTTCAGCCGCAAGTCCTCTACCTGGCTATAATGGCTCTTCAGGTGTCCCATGTGAAGAGTTTCTCTATCTTAGTACTTGAAGCTGGCTGGAAGTGAAGGAACAGGAGAGCAGGGTCATGTGGGTGATGCCAGCTGTGCTGGCTCCTGCACAAGCTCCTAAAGCCTATCAGTTCACTGATCAGAAGGTATACCGAACCATTCCTCATCCTTATGTACACCGTACTTTAAAATGGCCAGATAACACCCCATGCCTCCTAGCACTGTGCAAGGCCTCTCATGTCAGGATGTACAGATTTTTAAATAATAACCCAGTGAACATGCCATACAGAACCCAAGTGTGGTTGGAACCTGGTTCTGCCTGGCTGACCAGTGTGTGAGATCTGCCTCAGTGGTCACAAACGGAGAGATGGGTGAGGCACAGAATCCATATTGAATATCTGCATGCTGAATACACTTCTGTTTCAGAAAGACTGTAGGACATTATAGAGGAGAACTGTCCTGACTGGGTGTTTTGGGGTGTGTTCCAGAAGCTGCAACTGTGGTCAGAATCATCCAGCCCACCAATAAAGGAAGTCATCCAGAAAGCCAGATCGTTGTGCTTCTTGTCTCCCCGGGCAGGACTAACTCTGTTCAAGCTCTATGCCCTTGTCCCAGATGTGGCCAGTTGCTGCATGAAATACTGTATAATACAGTATACACTAATTCATTTGCAGAAGAAACTACCAAGCTAGACCTTGCTTATTTCTATCCCTGCGGTGAAGGGCCCACTATTTAGAGGAGGACACTCAGAAAATTTTGATTTGCCAGGACTGTCAAGCTGGTTTGTTGACTGTTTTCCTGTTTAAAACAAATAATTCTCCAATAACTCTGTACCCAGTGGATGGTGCTGCAGGGCTGTTCCTCAAGCTTAGGGACTGGGACTGTTCGAACTACCCCATTGTGATTGTTGTTAAAGTTATAGTAAAAAGTTGTTCTCTGCTGGAACCAAAGAAAATGAATAATAATGACTGTACAAGTTCTGCCTCACACTGTGAATGGGTTGTGTGAAAGCATGTATGGAGCATGAATGAGTGTGGTGAATTTGTGAAGAGAAAGTGGGTTTCCTTTTCAAAAGGTATAAACCTTTTTTTGCCAAAATTTGACATCATGTTAAATAACTTGGTTTAAGTGACAGCCTGGCATTACTGTTTTATAAATTTAAATGTTTTCAGTTTCAGCTACAATTACTGGACAGGGGCAGCTCTATGTAGATGGTTGGGAGGTATGCCCCAGGGGAGGGGGGGTTGTGGATTTACTGGTGTGCCCTGGGGGGTGTCTTTCAGGAGGGGAGTGCACATTACCCATTTCAGTCAGCACCAACCTAGGTGGCTAGTTGCCTCATTTCCAGGAGGAAATGGAATTAAAAGAAGGGAGAGTGTAAGCCACCCTTCTCGGGGCTGGCTTACTGTACTGTGTTCTCCCTTTTGGTTAGGCTCCCTTTAATGGGCATTTCCATATTACACCCCCAGGGAGCATTGCTGTTCTGCCCAGGATTAAAAATGGGGTTCCTGGGAGGAAGCAGGGAGCCGGCAGGCTGGCTATAGGGCAAGTTAGGCTGGGCCTCAAACCCCCTGGACCAGGAGGTACTGGCTGTTGTTACCATCAATGGCTATGCATTGTAATCTAACAGGAAGGGTGGTAGGAGTATGGTGACCATTGGGACTGGGGTCCTGGTAAAACCAGTGGCTAGGTGTACAACAGCCTGGAGGTAAGCCTGTTCTTATCTGGATTTGGGACTCCTGGTGCCATTGAGGAAGGTATGGCAGTGGGGCTATCACAGCAGTGGCAGGGCCATGACAGGGCCCCTTGAAGGTGACAGCTCTGAGGTGGTCATTTCCAGGTGTGGCATGCGGCCGAGGTAAGTTGGGTGGATTGTATTTTAGGATCTCATTTTATCAGGCCTGCCGTGCCCATGTCTGGGACAGGTCCCATGTTAGGCCCATTAAAGAAATGCAAGGAAAGAGTAACTGTAAGGTGGGAGCCATTTTGATTATGCTATGGTCAAGCTAGCATCCTGTCTCTGTTTGGAAGAGGGTTATATACTGGTTGGATGTCTGGCAAGGTTTATAGGGTGGCTGCGGTGGTTTAAAAGGCTGCATCCCTATTTTTGGTTACTTTGGGGTTGGGAGCAAGTCACTCCCCAAGTATAGGTTTAGGTCATGCATTGTACTCTCAAAGGTTTGAGCTTTACTTTGGCTCATGTTATCTGCATGGAGTCTGCATCTGGTCTATTATGTTAGGCCTGTTTTAAGCACCTTTCTCAGCCAGGTACTGTTTGCAACTCCCATGTATGCCCTCTGGGCTGTTAGTCTCTCAGTTCCATGGGGCTGCATACTCAGTTTATTTATTTAATAATTTTAAATGGGAACAGGACTAAATTTATTAGTTCTTTTACTTTGTGTGTGCTGGGATTATTTAAATGAACTAATTACATTCCTACATTCACTACAGCTAGGGCTTGGTCATCTATCTATCATCTTACAGGACCACCCCACCACTGAGCTCCTACCGATAGGGCTACCAGACATTACCTATTAACAATGCCTCCTTTGGCTGCACTCACAAGTTATCTGTCTAAGTCTCTACTTCGCTGTAAATATCAAACCTGTTACTCCCTCCCTCTATCAGCAAGTTTATTGTTCTCTTAAAAACTGTAAAATACAGCTGTCACTAACACATTCAATGCAATGTATAGCTGATCTTGATTCTGCAATGTTGTATAACTGAAAAAACTGTAACCTTTAGCTGCCATTCTATGTCTATATGTATTGAGTGTTTGTATTTGTTTTTTCTGACATGGAGCCTTTGTAAATGAGTCCCTGACTCAGAGGTTGTAATCCTAAAGTCTGTTAAATAAATAAATTCCTCCTCTTAAGAAAAGTTTAGTCTCCACCCACCCTGGCCCTGCCTGGAAGGTGCAGCCCTTGTTAAGCTATAGCCTATTTAGGAGAAAAGAATCTGCACTATGCTTAATGAGATCTGCAGGCGAGGTAAGGCCTTGTTTTCTTCCTTTTGTCATGGCCTATGCCTGAAAGGTTTCTGGTTTGTACTCCCCCCCCAGATTACCATCAGGACCCCTAGACACAAAGGGTGGGGGACGGTTAAATACAGAGAGAGTGGTTTAGCCATAGAACCGACTGCCAGCTGAGGTGATAGATGGCACATCCATTAATAGTTTTAGTATCCCTGGGACAGATTAATAGGAACATATGGTTGGGTGGGTGGGTGGGTAGGCAGACATAAAACCTGTATAGACAACAGTTCTCTAGGAGAGATAGGGTACTGTGGGCAGAGTGACCATACCAAGCATCTATATCTGCTGACATTGTCTATGTTTCTATGTTTAAATACTGGGAAAGAAAGCAGTGAGCAATGTTAAGGTATTCCATCTTGGTTTGTATTTAGTTACTCATACAGTATACCCCATGCACTTCTTAAAATATAAACATATGGCATACAGTTGCATGGCTCCATAGGGATGGCACAAAGTAAAGAACAGAGAATGCGTCTTTCATCATGTTAAGCCATAAACAGCCTGTCTTGATGTGTCTGGGGAACACACCCTATAATTCATAGTAACAGAACATGCACTATAAAAAGCAAAAGAATCACAACTGTCACAACAACTTGTATCTTAAGCACTGATTGTGAAAACCATATTATGTTTCTGAATTCTTACTTCAGTATTAAACTTCAACTTAACATTTCCTTATTTAAACTAAAGTTTTCTGTAAGACTTGGAAGTGTTAATATCCGTAGCACTTTATGGTGTTGGTAGCTCACTCAAATGTTGCTAAGGAGTTTAAAAGGTTTGTTTAAACAAAGTAATTTGCAAGTCGACAAACTACTGCCAGTTAAAAAATGTAATGATACAGTGCATCCTGAAATACCTGCTTTTAAGAGCTGCTTTTGATCAGAATATCTAGGGCTGCCAAAAAGCCTTTCCACTTACAGGAAATGTATTAAGAGTAAATTAAGTTTAGTCATAGACCTGCAGTAAATGGTTCAAATTAAGTTTAGTCCTTGAGCTGCTGTGAAGAGTTCAAATTCAGATAGAGCTGAGGTGAATGTTGATGTTTTGCCAGCGGTAACATTTATTGTTTGTTTATAGCCTGATGCTTAACAAATGTTCATTTCAAAATATGTTATTGTATAACAAAATAGTTAAAAACTTATAAAAAAGGAACTAAATGTACATTAGTTAGTAATTAAAGAATGAGATAACACAGAAACAATTACATCAGCGCATACCCATTTGACCAAGAAAGGCTTAAAGTTAGGTGATTGATTCTCACTTTGAAAAATGTCCAATAAAATGATGAGGGGCCAGTCCTCCCCTGAAAATCATTAGTTTCATTCCACATGATAAAATGTTGAGAGGGATGATTCCTGCACAATTTCCAGTCATACTGCACACAACACAGAGGCCAGTATTTTCCAAACATTATCACTATACTTTTTTTTTTTTTTTGCAATTCAAAATTTTCTTCAGTTTTTTACAGTTACAGAGAGAAGAGCCATGTATATATGTACATAGACATTAGGATAATATGCAATGATAAACAGATGAACTCTCCCCCAACCCCTTCCCTCCTTACCCTTACCCACCCATACACACAGAGCCTAACCACATAATATAACACAATCTACCAATAGTAAAATACCTTCAGGACAATTGGAGAGAATACAGAGCATCAAGAGGACCCCATATTTTTTTGAATTTCTTAGGCTTATTGTGTAGGCTAGCAATGGTCTTCTCTATTCTAAGATTTGACAATAATTCCTGTAACCATTCAGTATAAAGGATTTCAGACATATCTTTCCAGTGCCTCAGGACCAATTTTTTGACTGACATAGCAATAAGGGTTATATAATAATTTTTGTTAGTAACTGAAATGGAGGATAAATCTCCCAATATACAAATTTCTGTGGTAAATAGGTCTGTGAGGCCTAGTAAGGGGTCAGCTTTCGACATGATAGCATTCCATGGAGGAACTATCTTGGGGCATGTCCAAAAAATATGTAATAGGTTACCCTCATCCTGAAGGCATCTTGTGCATGTGGGAGATGGAAGCAGTCCTAGTCTAGCTAATTTATGGGGGGAGTAATAAAGGTTATGTAGAATTTTGAACTGTGTTAATCGGAGCCTGTCTTGTATCACAAATTTGTGACTATTCTGCCATAGAAAAGACCAGTTGATCTCCACATTGGGAAAAAAAGAGGACCAGTATTGTGTGGGATCAAAACTGTCAGGCCATTTCCAAACATGGATCACTCCATACATTTTGGATACAGCATGAGGTAGGCCTGCCAGGGGGGTTAGTTCTGTTAAGCAAGACAGGTTTGAAATTATGGGGGGAACATTTCCAAAAACCTTCAGTAATAAGTGTCCAAGGCGAAATACTTTAAAAAGGCAGAGTTTGGGATATGAGCTTTATTCAGAATTTCAGATGATGAAAGCCATGCATTACCATCTTTCATGAAAAAGGTAATAGGGTAATCCCCTAGTTGAGAGATCCATTTCAATTGGAGAGGTTTACCATCTATTGTAAGGTTAGGGTTCCCACACCAAGGTTGAGATGGATCTACTGTGAGTCTATATTTCAAAAAGGAGCAAAGTTGGGAGTGGATTCTAATGGATAATGCGAAGGGATTGCATTTTAATAGAGGGGGCAAATATTTTAGGTTAACATGTAAAAGTGAAGCAGGGGATAGCCCATGTTCTTGTATAAGGGTGTGTTCTATTTTAAGCCATTGTGTGAATGAGTGTGGTTCTGGGGGTTCAGGTGTCATCCAACACAAGTAATTACTTGCATGACTGGTCCAGAAGTATAAGCCTATGTGTGGTAGATGTAACCCACCTTTTCTTTTTGGTGCTGTAAGTCTGTTATAAGCTATCCAGGGCCTCTTATCTGCCCAGAGAAAATCTGTGAATATCTTATGTATCTTTTTAAACCAGACCAAGAGCAATCACATGTTTGAGAGATTAACTGGGTAGAATAAACATGGGAAAGCATTCATTTTGATTATATTTCTTTTCCCCCAGAGAGAAATATGGGGTAGTGACAATCTCTTAAGAGCCTGTCTCATGATTGTTATAAGCGGGTCTAGATTCATTTTTATAAATCTGTTCGTGTCCCTAGAAAGAATGATTCCCAAATATCTCAGGGAATTGGGTTACCAAGCAAAATCCATGGTTGAGACAGCTTGCTTCATCACTTTGTGATTCAGGGGAAAACCACTGTTTTATCTTTGTTTAGTTTATAATTAGACATACTGCTAAATTCCTCAAGAATTGAAAGCAAGGCAGGAATAGAGGTATTGGGGTGAGATAACTGAAGGAGCAAATCGCCTGCATAAACCGCTACCTTAACTAACTGGTGATGGATGGTAATACCCTGTACATCCAGACTATCTGTAATCCTACAAATAAGGGGTTCTAAATAAATATTAAACAAACTGGGGGATAATGGGCAACATTTCCTAGTCCCAGTGTGTAAAGGAAAGGCATCAGAAACCAGTCCATTACAAACAACTCGTGACATCGGGACTTTATAAAGCACTCCTAGTCATTCTACAAATTTAGGGGGAAATCCAAATGCCACCAGTGACCGCAATAAAAAATTCCAATCCACTCTGTCAAATGCCTTCTTGGCATCCAGGAAGATCAAAACAGCAGGAAAATTGGCATCCCTGGAAGCCGAGAAGACATGCACAAGTGTACGAAGGTGGTCCATCGAGGATCTGCCTTTCATAAAACGCACTTGTTCAGGTCCTATAATATCCAGCAAAATAGGGCTTAGCCGATCTGCTAAAAGTTTTTTTAATATTTTAACATCCTGATTAACGAGGGAAATCGGTCTATAACTATATACCCTGTTAGGGGGTTTACCTTCCTTAGGTAGAAAAGTAATCAAGGCTTCAAATAGAGATTTATCAGAATCTTGACCTGAAAGGATATGTTGAAATAATGAAAGAAGAGAAGGGGCCAATTGCTGGGCAAATACTTTATAAAAATTGTATGAGAATCCATCTGGGCCAGGCGTCTTATCTGAGGGGAGCGCTTTGATTACTCTGATTATTTCTCCCAAGGATAAAGGAGCAACTAGTGTTGATTTCTGGGAATCTGAAAGTGAAGGCAGAAAGAAGTTCACTAGGTAAGAATCTAATTGTGATAAAGAAGGGGGATCACTCATTGGACTGTATAATTCAGCGTAGTAGCTCTGAAATTCAGAGGTTATGTCTATTGAGGATATTTTTAGGGTATCATCACTTTGAGAATGAACAGCCACAATAAATCTACAGGAGTCTTGCTGTTTGAGTTTAAGGGCTAAAAGACGACCCGCTTTTTCTCCCTGGTCTAAATGGGATGCCTTAGTTTTCAGGATAGTAAATTCTAACTTTTCCCTTAATAAATTCAGGTATGAATCTTTTAACCTCACTAAATCATGTCTAACTTGGTCCGACGATTGGGGAGATAACACATTTTTTAAGGAGCGAATTTGGGATAATAAGAATTGGGGGTGTTCCTCCTGATTTTTTTTTTCTTGGCAGCTAACCTGATCACTAAGCCTCATAAATAAGCTTTTAGGGAACACCATTTGATATCTGGTTTTCCAGTAGAGTTAACATTAATGTCGGTGAAAATTGTGATGTGTTCAGCTATATATTTAACATGTTCTGGAATTTTAAGAAGTTGATTATTGACTTTCCAGTGCCCTCCTTTAATGGGAAAAGATGTAAGGGAAATTAGGCAAGATACTGGAGAATGGTCAGAATGTGGACCTGAGAGTATGGATGAATCCATCACTCCAGGGATAAGGGCTTGTGAAATAAGAAGGTAATCAATACGGGAAGATGAATGATGTACCGGGGACGTAAAAGTAAATTCTCTATCAGCAGGATGAAGAACACTCCAGATATCTGTCAAACCTGTCCCATCTAAAAGGTCTCATAATGCCCGCTGTGCAGGAGGGAGTCCTTTATGGAATCTACTAGAGTGGTCTAGGTATGGGTCAAAAATGAGATTTAAGCTGCCCCTATAATAATAGGGATGTGCAATAAAGGGGTGAGGATATTGAGAAGGTGCATGAAAAAAATAGGTGTGTCAATGTTGGGACCATATATATTACCCATTATAATTTCTCTAGTGTGACGCTTCCCTTTTACTAGTATTTATCACCTCTCTGGGTTGACAATTGTTTGATTAGGTGAAAATGGGATAGATCTATGCAACAATACCAATACTTCACGACTTTGAGTATTGCCCTCCGCTGCAAAATATTGATCCATTTGCATTCTGCGTAATTTAATTGCCTCAGAGTTAAGTAGGTGGGATTCCTGTATGAAAACAATGTCCGCTTTCAAAAGATTCAGCTACTTAAGAATTTGGTATTGCTTAACTTTGTTTCTAGCCCCCTTAACATTCCAGATAAGTCCTCTTAGTGCCCCAGCCATATAAATTCAAGAACTGGGTATTATCACCATACTTTGATTGCTGTGGCTGACAGCCTGTTAACATGGCTGGTGGTATTTTATACAGCACAATTAGCATGGCATCAGTACTGTATTTCATAGAAAAGAAGCAGTAACTTCTATTACAATGTTGTATTTGGATATGCAGCATGTATTTGGGGATGGCTTGTACTGTAAAATCCAGTGTTTACATTCTAAAAGAAAATATTACACCCACTGAATCTGAACAAGTATATTGTTATTGGTTTACTTCATAGTAAAATAAACATACCAAACATCAACTGAGATCATAAATTTAAAACAAAATCTAATAATGATCATATTTCCAGAGATAAAAATCAGACAGCATAACAGCTACACTGCTTTATCTGACATGGCTTCAACCCTGATTAGAAGCCACTGCTTATTTTTGAGAGCAGCTTTTATTAAGAGTATTTTATAACCAGTGGCTTTTATTTGAGGGGGGTTTTTGAGTGTGGCTTCCATTCAATGAAATATGGCATGATAATATGAGAGTGCTAAAGGCAACCAGGAGCCAATGCAAGTGAGGGGTGCTTTAATGCATACAGGATGCACTGGTAACTTATGATCAAGTTGAGTCTGCAGCAAAAAATGGTGATCTTAAAAAATAAATGGGCAGACTGGGTGGGCCCACGGGCCCTTATCTGCTATCACATTCTTTGTTTCTATAATTCTTAGAAGAAGTAACAGGTGCAAGGGCAGTACTAGTTATTACTTCCAGAAATCAAGTCTTAATGCTGAACAAATATCATGCTCCCCCCACCTCTACCCCCGCCCCTGGTCCCAGTATCCAAAATAAATATCTTTGGTAAGTCCAGTGGTGTCCATCTCCCTCAACTAGTCCCAATATCCAAAATGATATTGTTGGTAGGCCAGTGGTAAACCCCCTTCCTCATTCAGTCCCTGAACCCCCTATAAAAACATAATTGGAAGTTCATTGGAACTCCCCACCATCACCTGGTCCTGCTATCCCAAAACAATATATGCTTGGTAGTCCAGTGGCACCCCCTTCCTCACCCAGTCCAAGTATCCAACTAAAAATATCCAAAGTGATACCCCCTTTCTCACCCAGTTTTAGTATCCCTTGGATCCAGTGCCCCCCCCCATTCCCCAGACCAGAGATGGTAGCTGGCACTTACCTTCTGCTCCCTTTCACGGTTAGCAGCAATCTGTAACTCTCATGCAGTGTAGCTATACAAGTTCTTTATTGACACAGTACTTGTACCACCACACTATTTAAGTGCTTCAGGTGGTGGATGGCTATGGAAATGAACGGAGGGTAAGTGCCAGTCAACAGCTTGGAGCCAGGAGGCTTGAGGGAGTCCATATGCCTCCAGGAATTCTGGGAGAAGGCCCATTGGGCCCAAGAGATGTATTGTTTGGTATATCAAACCAAGTGGGGCAACCACTGGACTACTAGTGATATATATTTTTGTACACCCATCCCAGGTGAGGTTGTGGGTAGAACTGGATAACCAGGGATGTACTATGTGCTTCAGTTCACCCAGCTGAGGAAATTGAGTAGAAGAAAGACACCCATGGAAATGGAATTCTGCATTTCAGCTTGATATTCTGGATAAATACATTGTAGACTTGCCCAAAAAAGAAAACTAGCAAGAGAACTACAGATCTGAACTATGTGGATTCTTTCAGAGTACAGCACATTTCCTTCATGAAATTTTAGGAACAAATGATTGCTTCTCTGGTCAGCACATGATGACTATGATAATAATGGCAATAATAACCTATAATGATATGCTAATTTCCTATTAGGACCTTCCATGGAGACTGAGGTCATTTACATGTCAACATTTGAAAATCGCAATTTAGTGCAACAGAGCTAACGTCATTGGGATGTCCTAATTGTTGCTTTGCTCCTTGGTAGCACATAGTCTCTGCTAGTTGTGATACCGTAATGTGGCCACCAGGGGATTGTGCGTTGTGCCTGAGCACATGTTAGTGCATTGCTTTGTAGTGTACAGTTACTCCTTGTAAATGCATTTCCATTCTAACAAAAAAGCTGTTGTACCACAGCTCAAAGGTAATTAAATTCTATCGCACCCCTGTGTGGTATAACTGCTTATTTAATTTGGAGTCTTGTACCACCTGTCATTTAACTTTCATCCTCCCATCATGCACTCACAGAAATCATACTCTCCCCTTACACAAAGTCATCTGTTTCACTGTTCTAAAAAGAGAAACCCACTGTGACAAATTTCTGCCCTGCAGGTACAATTCTGTCTCATGTGCATACAAGTGCGACTGGATGTCCAGATGGCTCCTTGTATTTCAACATTACCACCAACTAGTTGACTGCTAGGCCATCTTAGTTTGGTTCTAGTACCACAACTAGCCACTACACACCTAGTGCAAAAACAAAACTAACCCTTCAGTAACTTCCAAGGACCTTTTACTTTTCTGTATCATACAAGGTTGCCTAATACTTGGTAGTCATGCTCTTTGATAGTGGAACAGCAGCTTGCTTGATAGAAATGAATTGTTTGTCCCATAAAACACTGCACAGAGAATATTAAAAGTAAAATCATATTTAATATTTACACTTGTAATTACAGAATATACAGTAAAATACAAAAGGGATAAAGCACACTAGAGAATTTCACGGAGATATTACTGAAAGAAGTCTGAAAGATCTTACCCCTACTTAGGGTAGGTTCCTCTGTTAGGAAAAGGAACCAAACTGAATCAATCACTCAATCAATAAATCAAATCAATCAATCTTTATTTTATACAGGAGAGTATGCGAGCCAAATTGACCATTTTCACAAACATCCAGTTGTACAGATATTTTTTTACAAAAAATTGGACAAAAAAGTACAGAACAAATAACTTAAATCATCAAACAATGAGGAGAGGAATAATACAGTATATATACACTTAATTACAGCATGGTTTATAAACAGGGGAAACATTTTATACAGTGGCAGATAGTCAAAGGGAAAAAGCCTGAGGAAGCAACCAAGGAGGTTATATTTGTGGTAGGTGCTGGGGGCTCGGGTAAACATGGGGGCAGAAATGGGGAGGGGAGTGGGAGGAGTGGAAGAGGGCAGTAAGAAAGGAGGGAAAATAACACAAAATATTTGGTGAGAAGGACAACAATAAAATATTTTAGTATATTTGGGGGTGGGGGAATGTCCTGGGCACACACAGGTGGTAGGTTTTAGGAGGTGGTCTTTGAGGGTGGTGCAGAAGGAAATGATTGAGCTACAGGCAAGAATTTCAGAGGGCAAACTGTTGTAAGACTTGGGGCCCTCATTAGTGATCAAATTCTGTGCATGAGAGGTACGATAGAATGGGATGTTGAAGATGTGATGGGCAGTGCACTGTGCTTGGGGACCAACTTAAGAAACAGGGAAGTTGCACTTGCCAGTTGAAGGTTAAGGTTCACTTTGTGTAAGAAAGAGAACATTTTAAAATGGAACCTACCCTCAAAGGTGAGCCACTTTAGAAGATCGTAAAGGGCACAGTGGTGGGTATCCCACGAGAAGCCTTTGACAAAGCATGCATTGCTATTATAAGTGGTCCTGAGTTTAGAGAAAAGGTGGGATGTGGTAAGGGGGAAGTAGACAAAGGAGCTGTACTTGAGGAGGGGTAAGAGTAAGGAGCTAGCCAGATGTAGTCTGGAGGCAAGGAATAGGAACTTTTCTGATTTCTGGTAAGAGACCCAGCCTCACATGGATCTTCTTAATGAGGTTAGTGATGTGGATAGTGAAAGTGAGGTGTGGGTCAAGGAACAGTCCCACGTATTTAAATTCATCCACTTTTTCTGTAGAGTTTCCAAGATTGTCCATGAGGGTTAAGCCTGAAGTTATGTTTTTTTCTTGGGCCAGAGAAGCTCCTAAACTTGGTCTTGTTAGAATTGAGGACCATACCTTTAGCAGAAAACCAAGAGTGTAGCTTGCTGAAATCTGCTTGCAGATTTCCAAACATTGTGTCCAAGTTGTTGTTACTGCAGTAAAGAGCCTCATCATCAGCATATAGCACAATTTTAGTGGAGTGGCAGATATCTGGAAGGTTGTTTATGAAAAGAGAGAAGAGGAGTGGGCCCAGGATGGACCCCTGAGGAACCCCAAATTTTTATTGGACAGTCAGTGGAAAAGTGACCATTGATGGCTGTTTTCTGGGATCTGTGGGAGAGGTAGACACTAAGGTATAAGGTTCAGATAATAGATTTCCCTTTTTCTTGCAGTGGACATCTGCTCTGTCTCCAGATGAGTCTGCATGTACCTAGCTTGTGGTGTCAGTTTAACCCTCTAAAGGAGTCTAACCCTCTATTCCATCATTCCTGTCACTCACATGGGTCAGCCTCCCTTTATCCAGTTGATCATAGAAGCTAGCTCAAACACTTCACAGATGCAGGGGTAACACCTACCCCAGTTGATGTTGTTTACTGTGCATTTATCTACTACAACCTATGACAACCAATCTAGCTGCTTCAGTTACTGCATTTGATTAGGTTTTCACACCCACAAGTGGTCACTCCTTGAATGCAGACCCTTTTGTTGTGAGCCACACAACTGTCCCCACTGCACCTCTGAACCAGTCTGTTTACTTTAATTATCTGCTAAGGTTTTAACCCCCACAAGTGGTCACTCCTTGACAACAGGCCCTTTCCTGTGACCTGCCTATGAATTCAGACAAGATTCTTTGCTTTTTTTTTTCTTGAGACCTGATAACCCTTCCTAGTCACCTGATGCATGTCAGTATTCCCCAAATCGGTCTCATATTCATGCTATGAACCTCTGTCTATGTTATAGCTCCAAATCATTATTTATGTTACACCCGGAACTTGCCCAGATGGGTTTTCAGATGCTACGATGGAGAAAGTTTCTGGGTTTTATTTTTTGTTTTGTTTTATTTCATTTTTTTTTAATTTTAATAATAAAAATTTGAACCAAAGATTTCTTAGGAAGAAAAAATTTATTTTCTTAAATTATATTGTAAGTCAAATGCTATACTAACTACCATATGTGGAAATATGTATATCTCAGCAATGTTTCCAGATTGGAGTTCTAATGACATAAGGAACCTCTCAAGCTTGGCTCTTGAGGTCCCTCTGATGTCTTCAGATCCCCTCAGATGGAACACAGCCCATGTGCATGGTTGCTTATGCAATATTAAAATATGTTTTGTGCACTCAAAGTTTGGTCTTCCCTTTTTTTATCCACATGAATGCTTAAGGAAGGAACTCTGTGTGCTGAAAACCTCAACTTTTATAAATCAGCCCCAAGCACTTTAGAAGATGGTATATGGGGGGATCATGTGATGTCTTCTTCCTAAGTGGACACATTGTGCTCTCGCTCCCACCTCAATGGTTTAAATAACTTCTAAATTAAGTAGATCGTTCATCAGGCACTTAAACTCTAATTTGTATCAAATCTCTTCACATCTGGGTAGGATCTGGACATTAATTTACACAACCCAAGCAGCTTAAATTACGAGAAATGGAGGCCAAAATGAAACAGGCACTCCCACCCAGAAAGCCGCCTACTACCCCAGACAAACAAGTGAAAAGAGCCAAAATGCACACCGCCAACACTGGTAAGAGTTCCCAACCTCCCATGGCTGTTGCCCTGCTTTCGGAAGATACATTTTTGGCTGCAATGGCCCTGCTTAAGGCAGCTTTCACGGACTTTGCCACTGATTTAAAAGCTATACAGTCTGAATTTAAAGAGACAAGCAAGGCACTTTCGGATGTCTCCACTCGTACAGCTTCACTCGAATCATGGCAATCTCGAACAGAACCAGAAATGACTTCTATCAGACATAAACTACACAAACTGGAATTACAATTGGAAGATCTGGAAGGCAGAAACAGGCGTAACAACCTGGTGGTTTTCGGTCTTCCAGAAGAAATGGAGGGTCATTCACCTGTTATCTTTGCGAAAAAATTGCTTAATAAAATAGCTGCCCCCCCCCCCGCACATTCAATGGCTTATGCAGTTGAAAGGGCCCACAGATCCTTAAGGCCCAGAACCCCCTGCTGGTGCAAAACCTAGGCCGTTTATTCTGAAATTGTTGAGTTATATTGATCACTGACATGTCCTGTCAGCAATCAAAGATCTTCAAGAAGTTAAATGGGAGGAATCTCCGATCCAGTTTTCCCAAGATCTACCAGTTGCTACATGCCAAAAATGGGCCAAATACCATCCTTCTGTTACCAAACTAATTGGCGCTGGAATAAAATTCCAGAAGCTCTATCAAGCCAGGCTATCCATCCTACACTTAGGCAGTTGGAAAACATCTAAAAATGCAGATCAGGCTATGAAAGAACTTACAACTCTCTTCACAGATCTTTTTACCTCATGCTGAGGCTTCATCATTATGCCTTCCTATAGTGAATCTAGAACTGTCAGGAAATTACCTTGGACGCAAGTCTTAACTCTAACTGACTGCTTCTGTTGATTGTCCTGAGGAAAAGCTCAATCTGGAGGGCATTTAGTGGCAT
Source organism: Neoceratodus forsteri (assembly GCA_016271365.2). Taxonomy (NCBI): domain Eukaryota; kingdom Metazoa; phylum Chordata; order Ceratodontiformes; family Ceratodontidae; genus Neoceratodus; species Neoceratodus forsteri. The sequence goes on from CM028130.1 coordinate 1,381,093,778, forward strand.
GGTTGTGGCTTTTTGACCCAGTGGATTTTGGGTCCTGTTTTTTCCCTTGCGGAAGTTTTAGTTCACCCCGTCCTGAAGTGCTCTATTAAAATCCTGTTTCAGAGCTGGCCGCTTGTTCTCCAAGAAATATGCTGACCCGCCAGATTAAGGAAGAGCCTGAGAAGATTTCCTTTTTGTTTTGCTGTTTTGTTTTGGCTGCTTCGCTTATTCAACCTACACGATAATGGAAGCGGTTTCTAACTGCACTGAAGTGCGTGCAATCGCTCAGCTGTTGCAAGATTGTTCAGATTCCCCGGTCAGCATTGGGTCGCAGCTGTTGTTACAGAGTCTGCCAATTCACCTGTGTGGTAATAAATAGAACTTCTTCTGGCTGTTCATAAAATAGTAGTTTGTTGAACTCTAACTTTCACTTATGAGTAATATAAATCGGGCATGTTATGCCCTGCCACATGACTAATTCATAAATTTGAGTTTTTACCTCATTATTTAGGTTTCAAATATATTTCAGTTCACAACAAAGGTTGTTCACTGAATAAGGTTTGGTGATGTAGGGTGTTTTCATTTTTTTTCCTCTTTCTAGTTGAAGGCATTTGGATATTATCTTTTCTTTTTTTGATTGTCATGCCATGTTATAGCTCCATAATTTTACTGAAGAGCTTTCTAAATATGTTACTAGAATATAGAGGTATATTGAGTTTGATTTGACAGCCTTTCAGTCAATAACTAATGACTAATTAAAGAATAAACATTTTAATATAGTTTTTGAGTTTACTGATAATATGTAGGTAGTGAGTTTGGTTAAGGTACCTGTGTTTTTAAGTTTAGACAATTGTTAATTGTTAACTTTAACACTTATTCAACAGGTTGGGGTGGGAGGGAGGAATACATGATTGCCTAGCTGTAGGAGAAGCAGTCATGAATCAGACATTAGAGTCTGAACCTCCTAAATCACTATCCCAGTTAGGGATTGTTCTTAGTTAAGTTTCTCATTATAAGTAGTGGGGTTAAGAGCTAGGTCTTTTAGGTCCTAGCTACGAGGATTTAAACATTTTGGATTGGGGGAAGAGAGAGATAGGATAATAATTAAGGGGTTGTCTGCCACTGAAAAGGGGTCAAATATTCTTATTTTACATATTCAGGATTGGTTGTAATCCATCATCTTATATTATATTCTACTATATCGTATAATTCTTTATGACTGGGCTTAAATATTGCTCCTGGAATATAAAAGGGGCTCAGATTCCAGCCAAGAGATCCAAGGTTCTACTTCATTTAAAAAGTTTGCAAATTGATGTAGCTTTTTTGCAAGAAACACATCTCCTGGTCAATCATATTCATTATTTTCATAGAAATTGGGTGGGTCAAGTGTTTGGTTCTGGTATTGACTCCATAGATGAGGGGTTGCCATCCTGATAGCCCGTAGGATTCCATTTCACCTTATACAACAAGTTACTGGCTCTGGTGGTAGATTTGATTTTCTGAGGGCCCTTCTGGGTCACTCTGAACTGGTATTAAGTTCCATCTATGGACCTAATTCTGAATATCCTGAATTTTTTGCAAATCTTATGACTCTTCTTGCCCCTTGGACCATGTTTCCAATGGTTCTAGGTGGAGATTGGAACCAGATATTATTTAATTACCAAGACAGAGCTGGTCAGATCCAGCAAAAATGATCACCGGGACAAAAAGCTCTACTTGAGTTAATGCACTCCGTTGGCCTCATAGACCCTTGGAGGATAATGTACCCAGAAAGTAAAGAGTTCTCATTTCACTGTGTCCCCAATCACTCCTTTTCCCGGATAGACTATTTTCTTATGACAGTTGATCACTTTCCGGGGGTTTCTCAGGCTTATTACTCTTCTAAGGTTATCTCAGACCACCGTAGAGTTCACCTTCACTTAGATCTGTCTCCCAATATACATAGAGATAGAATTTGGAAATTGAATAATCAACTTCTGAAATCTGAGGATCAAATACAACTCCTTCAAACATTCATTTCTAATTTTATGGAAATTAATGCCCCATCCATGTCTAAAAAAGATTTTCTGTGGGGATCCCTGAAATGCGCACTGAGAGGTGAATTAATCTGTTTGGCGACTAAGCATAAGAAGCAGAGAGCCGTGGCTCTCTCTTCCATTTTAGCCCAGATAGAAAACCAGGAGAGGCATCTCCTTCTTTTGGCCCCTATAGTTGAATCTCTTCATGCCCAATACAACCAATTAATAGCAGAAAAGGCTGAATTCTTTAAGCTTCATTCTAAAATATCGTATTTTGATCATGTTGAAAGGACGGGGAAACTCATGGCTCTTCATCTTCGTACACAAATAACTGATAGAATAATCACCTCTATTTACTCCATTTTGGGTGACCTTCTAACTTCCCCCCCAGATATTGTGAATGCATTCCAAGACTATTACCAACAATTATATTCAGCATCTGTACTCCCCTCCTTGCCCCAACAATTCAATAACTTCATCCAAGACATTGATCTCCCCGTATTATCAGACTTCCAGGTAAATATCTTGAAAGCTCCTATTATTTTAATAGAAGTTTGTGATGCCATAGACTCTCTTGCCCTGGACAAATCTCCTGGCCCAGACGGCTTCACTACAAACTTTTATAAAAAATTTAAAGAGATAATTGCACCTATTCTCTTAGACACCTTTCATTACATCCTTAAGAAAGGCATATCTGATACCTCTTTGACCCGAGCCATTATAACTGTCATTCCCAAACCTGGCAAAGATCCTCTCTTCATTCCTAACCATGTGGATCTCAAGATTCTTGCAAAAATTCTTGCTTCTAGATTAGGCCAGGTTTGGGATTCCCTTATAAGTATAGAGCAGGTAGGGTTTGTAAAGGGAAGGCTTTCATCCGATCACCTTAGAAAAATAGCATACCTCTCTTCTGTATCCATGGACTCATTTGTACTGGCAGCACTTGTTTTCCTGGATGCAGAAAAAGCTTTTGATAGGGTCTCTTGGGACTATCTCTTTATGTTACTACCTAAGTATCACTTCCCGATATAATTTATACAATGGGTTAACATTTTGTACACTTCTCCATCAGCTCAAATTCAATGTAACGGTGTTCTTTCTACATCCTTCACTTTATTTCAGGGTACCCGCCAAGGATGTTCCCTTTCTCCTTTCCTCTTCAACTTGTATTTAGAACCCCTTATCAGAAAAATTAAAAATTCTATACTCGTATCTGGTATATCAATAAGCAACACGGAATATAAAATGTCTGCTTATGCAGATGATATGCTCCTTCATATTTCTAATTCTACCCAATCTCTATCTGCTGCCTTTCATATCATATCCCAATTTGAGGCAATTTCAAATTACAATTTAAACATGGGAAAAATTGAAGTCTTTTCCCTCAATAAATATATAGTGAGGACCGATATCGAACATTTGGGCCTACAATGGAACACCGATAAACTCAAATATTTAGGGTTTTACCTTCATCCCTCCCTCCATATCATGAAAAAACTTAATTTAGATGTTCTAGTTAAAATATTAAGAGAAGATCTTAGACGCTGGCCAAAATTACCTCTTTCTATATGGGGTCGCAAGAGTATAATAAAAATGAATGTTCCACCTCATGTTTTATATCCCCTACACATATTTATTTGGGGTCTCCTGTTATCATGGTTCTCACACATACAGAGAATTTTCAGCACTTTCATATGGTTAGGGAAAAAAGTTAGATGAAGCTACTTTAAGCTTACGTGTCAAAAAACTGACAGTGGTATTCAAGTCCCTAATTTTTACATATATTATTTAGTTGTAAACTTGGCCAGGATAAGATACTGGAAACAACCCCCAGAGAATAGTCTAGATTCTGCATATTGTCTCTCCTAGGTTAGAATCGAACAAGCACTCTGCTCTGAAAAAGACATTGACCCCAAGGCCCTTCCTTTTATTACTAGGAAGAACCTCCCTAAATCCCTAAAGGAAACACCACTAAGCTCTTTACTTCATACACAATATCAATTAATCACCTTCCTCAAAGCGGATGCATACAAAGACACTACCCAACCCTTGTTCTCAAACCCTAATCTTCTAATTTCAGGTATGTTAATTAAACCTCACCTTTTTTGGCCTGATATGGGTGTTCTAAGAGTGGACCAGATGGTTCAGGACAAAAAACTGCTCTCCTATAATGCAGCCAGTCACCTTTTCAACTGGCCTACCACACATGTTTTCAAATATTTTCAGATATCCCACATGCTGACACATTATTTTGGGTCAGGGGGTTGGGACAGTCCCTTTATGTCTGATTTACTCCCTTATACAAGCTCTAGCCCCCTTCTCATATAATATCCTATTCATATAAATTTCTTCTAACAAAAGTCGCTATTCTGGAAGGTAAGAGATTCTATTGGTAGGATAATGTCTTACAACCAGCTTTCCCTTCCAGGAGCTGGTCTAATATTTGGAATCACTTATATAAATAAATTAAGTGGGATAGATACAGACTTACACAATTTTATATTAACCATATTCTATTTTATACACCGCTTAAACTTCATCAAATGGGAAGTGTATCTTCTAATTAATGCCCCAAATGTCAACATGCATCTGCTGACCTGCTCCATATGTTATGGTCATGTGATAAAAATCACTCCTTTCTGGCTCACCATCCAAAATCATCTTGATCCACTTCTTACATTATCAGATAACTTCAATTCAGAAATTTGTATCTTGGGTGATTATGCATGTTTACAAGGGAGTCAGCAGAGAGCACACATGGCCTTAATATCAAGCTGTGCTAAGAAAGTAATTTTGAGGCATTGGCTGGAACCGAATACTCCCGCCTCTGTGGAATGGTATAAGGAGATCATGTTTGCCTTATATGCAGAGCTCATCATTGCTGGAATTACTAACAGAATGGACAACTATAAACTAAGATGGGACTCACTGTATACCCTTTTATTGATTCGGTAAACTTCAGTCTTTTTTACCTTCCTTTTTAATGACAATTACATCAAACATGGTCTCTTATTATTGTATTTCTTTACAACCGTCCTCATTTAATAGTAAGTGGCAGACTGGGGTGGGTTGAGAGGAAGGGGGCAGGTGGGTGGGATACAGACAATGACAACATGTTTTAGGACTTCTTATACTGTAATCTTTACCTATGTACTACATATTATATATATGTATTAGTATTTCATTAATGATTATTTTTATGTTCAAGCATTAACACATTGTCTGTATTGGTGGTGGTTGATAAAATTTCAAAATAATAAAGCTTATTAAATGAAAGAAAAAGAAGATGGGATATGATATCGCTCTTCAGTGCTGGAGGAAAAAATTGTTAAATTCAGAAAAAAAAACATCATAGAACTTATAAATGTAGTCAGCCAATTAAATAGCCTGGGTTTCCAAATGACTCTTAATTGTTCCTCAAAAATGATTTTATTATTGAAGAAGGACAAGTGTGGAACCATGCTTTATACAATGTGATTACCTGTCTCCATCATTCCCTGTTGCTGAAAGGAATGGAAAATTGGCTTTTAAGGGCATTTGCAACAAAAATAATATTTTCCTGATATTATTATGAAAATTGTCATGCATGTTGGAACATCTTATGAACAGCACTAGGCAACATCAGGGCCAGTCACAAGTGGCGGAAGGCTATTCTAAGCCCTTCACACAAAGCATAAATCCCACAGAATTAATCAGTATGAAATACCCCCCAATGTGTTGGGCTTACCTGGATCCCCAGAGCCTCAGTCAAATACTGACTAGCTCTTTGGTTCCCAGTGTGTTGAAAGGGACAGGGAGAATGGAGAGCACTGTCTACATCTTTGGCACCAAATGCACATTTCAACCACAGCTCCACACCGAACCATATAGCCATTCCCTGCCAGAGGCAGAGGAATGCTTGTGCTTCCAATTGAACTGGGAATTCTCCAGATGACCAACTGACTGCAATCAGACACCAGGGTGACCTGTGGGGTCACACAATAACTGTTTATGGACAGGAGCCCTTGTCTATAAGAATATTAGGCTGATGCCCCAGGACTACAAAAGAAGCAGAAAGGTTAGCCACCTTTGAACTCTGAGAGAAGGCAACAGGGTTGGATGGTGGAAACACAACCAATCAGACTCCAGAGCCTGTCAAAAAGAACTCTTGGGATACAGTGACAAGTGGACATTATTATTTTTCTAGAAGTGAAGTGATTAATCACCGACTGAGTAATAATGAGGCTAACCCTCCCAAGTGATTGACAGAGGAGTCTCAACTAATCAGAGTCCTGGCTCTTAAAGTGAAGAGCAGGATCTGTTTCAGAACTGTTCAGGTTTGTTTCAGTCCTTCATCAGAGACAGTCTATAGGGAATCAGCTGCCTAAGTCACCAGTGTGAGACGCCTGTCTCTGATTTCTACAGCCAGGGACCAGGAGGCACCCACAGGGCTTGAAGAGTCACTTAAAAGGAGAAGACTGCTACATGCAGGGAAAGGGAAAGAGAAACAACTGAAATATACACTGAAGTCTGCAGCTACAGACATCATACTGTAAAGCTAAGCCACCCTGCAGCTGAGCCTTATCTTGCATCAAGTCACTTTTTCAGAGACAGATCTACAGTATGTGGTCTGCAAGGTAGTGGAACCGGTAAAGACTAAAGTCACCATGCTGATAATCACAGTCAGTTGAACTTCAGTATCTGGGAACTTCTAGATACATAGAGAGAGGAGAGACTGACAGAATGTGACCCCCCCCCAGATATTTGCAGAGTTGTCAGAGAGAAAATGACCAGTAGAGAAGAGCTGAGAGAACTGTCAGAGGTGTGACAATGCAGCTGAGAAAACTGACTGGCCAGCCAAGCCAAGACCAGTGTGTGAGAGAGGGGCCAGTGTCTGGAGGTCTGCCAGGCTTGGGTACGAAGAGTACTGGATCAGTGTCTATGGACCCTGCCACCTTTCACATTTTTTAAGATTGGGCCACATACTGTAGCAGGGCTTAAATTTAAGGACCAGGCAAGTGAGACAGGATTACAAAATATTCGGTTTGCTTTTTTGTTGTAAATTGCACCAGTTCCAGACAACCATGTACAACTGTGACTAGCCTGCACTGATCCAATAATGGTGTACCTAGTGAAGCACAGGGAGCTCCCTTGGACTAGAGTAATAGTACTGGTACCAGTTGGGAAGGTGGGTAGTGCTCCACAGTACAGCTGTGCAGAGGCACTGTGTTGGTGATGGGGGCAGGCTACACTATATTTTGATTGTGCCTAGAAGAGCACTGGAAGAAGAGCCAAATAAGAAAGCAACCAGAGTGTAGATATATTTTGCATTTTTAAACCCATTCCTTCCCTAGAGACATGTTCCTGTTTACTCCTTTAGTTGAATCTTGTTCTATAAGCATATTATTATTACTTTAGAAAATGGGCTTTTTATTTGGAGGCATCTGATTGGCTGGTACCCACTCCACAGGGGTACATTAACTTTCAATAGATGCCCACCAAATAAAAAGCTCCAGCACATGCCTGCCTCACACCCAGGCAAGTATCCTAGTGCCCATCCTGTTTCTTCATTGGCTGAACCTCTGAGCACACAAATTAAAACTGGCGCCATTTTTTTTCCTCATCTAGCGAGACCCATCATGTGTGCCAACTCCACACCCAAGAAATATATCTGCCATCGCTTGTTTTTTGTCCCGCCCCCAACAATAAGCACTTATTTAGGTACCAAACGCAGAATTTCTATGATCCAGTCACCCCCAAAGCTGCTACCTGGCAACAGCTAACAGCTGTAACTGCCTCACACAAATCAAGTTAAGTAAATGGAAACATCCTACGGCCGCCCACCCTCTCAGCTTTCTCCCACAGTGTTCAGCTGTCAGTCCATTAACTTTGAAATAAAAACTTACAGCTCAGAATACTTCAAACCCGGACAGCTCCCGATGTACTAATACTTTGTCCCTCTCAGTGAACTCATGATCGCGCTGCTGCAATGCGAACTGCTCCATGCTCCGGTCAATTCAGAAAATCCCGCTCGGTGCGGTGCTAGAAGTTCACCGTGGTCGCTGCTGCTGCTGATCCTTGCTTCTATTCAGCAGCCAAACAAATGAAATAAACAGGGCAAACCTTGCCTGTATTTTCAAAAATTAAAAACGATGTCCATCAGTTCCGCTTTCACGCACGCCAGTAGTAACGTCTGAATCTCCCCGACGTAATGGCTCCACCGCTACAGTACACAAGAAAAAAAAAAAGTAAAAGAAACAGGCTGCAAACATTAGGAAAAAACCAGACCCCAAAGAAATTTCAAATGCAAGCCCTGTATGCCAGTAGCAGGGAGGCGGTAGCCATGACAACCAACAATAAAACCAGGTGGAGGAACTATTTTTAACACTACAAATAAAATACTTAATATATTAAAAGTCTTGTTATGAAAACTTGTTTATTTCATGCATATAAAATGCAGGGCCCATTTTCTAAGCACTAATATTGCCTCAGGAGTGGCGGTATAGACAATACGGACCGGCCAAGGAGCTATGCCCCCGCCCGCGCGTCGGGCCTCATTACGCCCCTGGCCGGTCCGGTATTGCCCAATACCGCCCACCCTGTCGGGCATTATTGCTTACATAGTGCTAATAATAAAATTACATGTAAACTATTACAGCATTGTGTGGAAGCTGGAAAGGCTTTGCAAGAGGGAACTATAGTGGGTTGGAATGATTTTGCAGGGAGGCAGTACTAGCACCATACCTTGCTCACTTAATCTTTTGCTGATTGGAGACTGTGCAACACAACATCTGAATTTTAACTCAATATCTTTGGGTAATGATACACCACAGGATTTATTGATCTGGACCACTCAAACTAATTTTAGCCCCTAAGGCATGGGCAGTGTATTAAAGGGACACTGTCAATCCTTCCTGCATCATACTATTTCAAGATGAAAACCACATTTCATGATTGCTTACCTTTTTTAAAATTCATTGGTGTTGCTGGTGGCTTAATCTGCCTACTTTCTTAGTAGTATGGAAGTGCATGGTAATTGTTTAATTATACCCAGCATTGTTTTGTTTTAAATACTTGATCTGCTTTTATTGCTCACTTCCTGAATATTAGGAACACTCTCAACGAGTGCAGCCTCTCATGATGCAATAATCTCCTCTGCTCTGACTGCATTCTGCGTGGCTAGACTGTGCTGGGGGTATTCCCAAGTCCAAGAAAGGTACAATAAGAGTAGTTTAAGGAATAAAAAACAACCCATTTTGGTGCGGTAACACCAGTATTGTGGGCAGTCTATTTTTCACTTTTAAAAAGCGAAAAAAGGAATCAGAATCGAACTACAAGCCATATCAGCACATTCTACAGTATGTGAAGAATCATAAAATATGTATTTTTTAGACTAGGGACAGTTTGAGGCCTAAAGGGGTTGGCAGTATCCCTTTAACATCTATGGCAAACCAGTGCAAATAATTCTAGCAGAATACGGGATTGAACCCAGGCCTGGAGGATCATCTTGCATTAAAGATAAATGAATACTCTTGCAGTTGATCTAAATGAAATCCTCCATTAGCTCACGTTATTATTAATGCATTTGACCTCTTCTCTTAACTTCATGTATTTCTCCTCTCTAAAGCCACAGTTTGTCCTCAAGCTCCCTGATTGAGGGCTGTGAGCTAAAAGTTATGATCTGGGTCATACTGTAATTTTTCTGACAATACATACCCACAACATGGGAAGTTACATGCAGCAGGAGGTTGCTGTATACTTTTTTAACAAACCACAGAATGCACACTCAATTAATTATTTTAAGGAGCAAAGATCGATCCAACTGGATCTGGAGCACTGCGCTTGGTAATAGCAAATACCTTGCAGCTGAGCTAAATGAAATATGCTGTTAGCTCAGTATGAGAAGTTTTACTAATGCAAAAAAGGTATTTTGCCATAATAGTTGCCCTCCTACTGGGATACCTTCTGGTGACACTTGTTACAGTTTGCTGATAAATTGCAGAAATGCAAAATCACTGTACCTTAAAATATGTGATGTGTAAAACAGTTGTCATTTTGATGGTTTAATCATTTGATATTACTGAATAAATAAAATGTAAAGATTTCTGCCTTCTTGTTTGCATTTACTCCCTGATGATTCCCTCAAACAGGTGCTCCCAGGTAAACATGCATTTTTTTTGTATCAGATAAAATGCCTAAACCTCAAGTATTTACAAAATGAAAATCAATTAGCTCTCAATCCATCTTTATTAAAACATACTTTTAAACAGATTTGTCACATTAATAGAATGTAATATTTGAGTAGTTTGACCTGTAATTAATTTAAAATGTCACTTCCTACTAAATGAGGTGCCCCTTTCTCTGCAGGTAGTTGTTAATGTCATTGTGGGCCTGCTGCCTTCTCAGGAAGCCTGTTTCTTAAATAACGAGCATCCATCTGTAAATGTATCTCCTTCTGGCTGGGAGGACTGCTACTTAAACAATCAGCATGCACTGTATAACTGCAAATTAGACTCTTGCTTGCTAGGGGCCTGTTACTTACATAACTGAGATCCAGTAACTAGTTGCACAGGGTGGCAATGTAACTGGGGTGCATACAGAAGCCATTGCACAGTCACCCTTTGGAGCCATACAAATGTAATCCACCCTCCCCCCCCAAAAAAAGGTGGTGATGCTTACCTTGGAACTTACAAGGCCCACCTTAGTTGTGGCCTGATTATTGCTATTTGGCCCTGGCAGACTTGGATTGTGGCCAGTGGACTGATTTGCAGATCTACTTTGGTACAGCATTTCACTGCTTATACTTGAAATACTGGAAAAAGCCCTGATAGAAGAAGACACTAGTACAACTGTGGACATACATATCTGGGGGCTGCTAGAACTGTTGAGGGCAGGAGTTATAGTAGTTGTTAACAATGCCTTTGTAGGGCCAGTACTCCATAGCCACAGCATATTCTAAAGAACGTATTTCTGGTATGTTCAACACATTCTTTTCTGGGGCTCCTACCTTCCTATTGAAAAAAGCTGGTTTATTCACCACTGGATTGTCTCCTGATCCTCAAGTAACTTCCTTTCTCTTAAGGCCCACATTATACTTTAAAAACATTAAATCTGAAGAAGTACTCAAACTGTTGTCCTCACTGACAGAGGATACTACTAAGGGAATTGATAATTTAAACAACTTTAGACTCAAATCCTGCACTGATATCTTAGACCCGCTTCTGACTCACATTTTCAGTTTATCCCTTAACACCCAAACCTTTCCTTCAGTATGGAAGTACTCCATAGTTATTCCCTTGCATAAAGGTGGGGACATAACTTAAGCCAATAATTAGCATTCTATTTCTCTACTCCATTCATGGAATTCATAGAAATAATTGTTTGCTTTCGGATATCTGACTATTTGGCTACTTTCCAGATTCTTTCCAGTTTTCTGTTAGGCTCAAGACCTAACCACTCTACTCAAACAGCGTTATTTCCATGATTCCTTCTCTAGGGCTTTGGACAAAGAATATCGGCCCAGATATTCAAAAGAGTTGAGCCATGCGCAATAGGGTTGTGCCTGCGCAAGTCCAAAATTGCACCATTCTGCGATATTCAGCAGGAGGCAGTTGCGCCCCCGAAATCATGCTGAGCAACAGCTCAATGATAATGAAGGCATGCACAACTGAAGGGGGAGGAACCATGCATAAATGGCGCAGTGTGATATTCAAAGACTTGCTCAATGCGCAACAGTGGATCAAACAGAATTTGCGCCATAGTGGAAATGAGCCAAAATAAAAATGAACAAGGAAGAGGTGCAAGAACGCTACAGGGAAGCCACATGAGGCAGAGGCAGAGGCAGAGGCAGACAGACAGGGCAGGTTGCACAAACAGGGCAGGCCAGGGAAAGGTCACAGTGAACAGCCAGGCACAGGGAAGGTGTGGGGAGCCACACGGCACAGAGGCCAGCACAGGCAGGTGTACCTGGTGCAGGGGAGGTAGCAGCCAGGACAGCGGGAGAATACAGTAACAGCTGCCAGGGGTGGTGAACGCAAGCCAGGGACATGGCCAGTGCCACCTTCCACATGGAGGCCGTAATGAGGGGGGTGAGAAGGTGGACAGCAGGGGGGTGTGGCCGTGGAAGGGCCCGTCGGCGGTATGCCCCCAACAGGCAGTACTGAGCCCGCACCAGCTTTGAGCTGTACACAGATACTGAGATTGTGGACTGGTACTGCCTGAACAGGGCAATTCTGAGGTGGCTCTGTGAGCTGTGCAGTGATGTGATGCAGGCACCCACACGACGGAGCCATGCCCTGTTAGTGGAGACCAAGATAACAGCCTGCATGTGCTTGCTTACCACAGGTACCTTCCAGAGACAAACTGGGGACACCACAGGCATAACCCAGTCAGCCACGTCATGCCACCTCACCCAATTCCTCAATGCACTGCTGCCACATGCTGAGGAGTACATTGATTTCCCTAGCACAGCGGTGGAGCACACAGCAAACATACAGGAGTTCCACAGGGTAGCACGTATGCCTGGCATTCTAGGGGCAATAGACTGCACCCATGTGGCCATCTGCACACCACCTGGCCCCAAGGGGACTGCATACATAAATCACAAGGGCTATGCCAGCATCAACTGCCAGGTGGTGTGCGATGCCAGGGGGCACATCATCAATGTTTTTGCCACGCACCCTGGGGGAGCACACGATTCTTTCATCTGGCACCAGTCAGCACTGTGCCACAGATTCAAGAGTGGGGACATCCCCACTGGCCACCTAGTGGGTGAGTATGCAAACCACATGGACAAACACAGGGCCTGGGGGCATGGTCAGAGGTGACATGGGTAGTGGCCTACATGGCCCGGGGCAGGGCGATGCTGATCACCAAACTAACCTCCACCCTCTACACACAGGTGACAGTGGATACCCACTCCATCCCTGGCTGCTCACACCCTACCGGCCGCCCGTGACCCCAACGCAGCAACGTTACAATGAGGCACATGCCACCACACATAATGTCATTGAGCGTGTGTTCAGGATGCTGAAGGCACGCTTTCCATAGCCTGGACACCTCCGACGGTGCCCTACAGTACAGCCCCTCAAAGGCCGGCGGGCTATTCCTGGCCTGTTGCATCCTGCACAACATGGCCAACGAATGTGGGATAGCCATACAGGTCAAAGAGGGGGACAGTGATAGGGACGATGGGGACGCCAGTGACAATGGTGATGGGCAGCCCCCCTTGGCCGACGGGACCCCCGACTGCACTGGCTGGCACAGCTGCACTGGGACACCATCACGGAGGAGCACTTCAGCCAACCCAGGTAAGTCATGGGGCCATGCGCAATCACCAGTGGCCAAGGCACAACCCACAAACACACAGGGACCCACACCGGGGATGCATGCCGTCAAGGGAAGTGGCAGGGCACAGAGGCACACACACAGTCAGGGATGGGTGAGGATTAACATGCCACGCCAAAGGACACACACACATGCACACACACAATGCAACAAACGTGCACAGAGGGCAGAAGGCACACCGACCCAGAACGCACACCCTAGCAACACACATGTCCACAGGCCACCACACCCGCTGCCTGTCCATGTGCCTGTGTCAGATGCTGAGCACCATTGCACATTGGTGTACAGTGTAATGCAGGCACCATCATGCACATGCAACTGCGGACAGCAGCTGGGAGGGTGTGCAGGTGGACTGTGTGTCCATGTGCATGGCCAGGTACCCACCCGTGCATTGCCTACTGACACACACAATGCACACAGGGCAGCACCAGACAGTAGCCATGCTGGGAGACAGGTCAGTCATGCGACACAGTGCCACGGCCACCACAGATGCGTGGGCGGCCCCGCCGAGACCCGCCAGCACTGGCAGGCTGACCACTGGCCTCATGGGGTGGCACCGATGGTCCCCCATGGGTTCCACTGCGTGAACGCGACCATGCCCTGCAGGGTCTGCAGCACACTGAACATGCCTGCACCAGGAGTGCTCGGATGCCCACAACTGAACCCGCGCCGACAGGGTAGTAGCCATGATGCCGGAATGGGGGTGGATAGTGAACCGCGTGGTGTTCGATGGCGATGGGCACCTGACTGTGTGCCCATTGTGGCCATGACAGCAATGAATGCCTGTGCATGCCTGTCAATGGCAGCAGTCACATCCTCCCGCAAACGGTCCATCTGTGCCAGGATCTGTTTGTTGTACCTGCTGCGACGCTCCTTTGCCCGCTCCAGAGCCACACACAGTGCTTCCACGGACGTTGCAAGCCGCATCTGCTGCTGGACTGATGCTCGCAGTGAGCAGGTATGCTCATCCAAGAGGTCATCAGCCTCCTCGGCATCCTGTCCCTCAGGGTGTTCAAGGGCCTGATGTTCAGCACCCCTTGAGGGTGGGTGCTGAGCACCAGGACCAGGTCTGGGCATGTCCATAGGCGGTGCACATACGCCGCCACTGAACCCTGTACCCCCAAGCCCAGTGGGTGACTACTGATGCTGCCCCTCCGGCTGCCACACCCCAGGGCTCAGTGGTGCCACCGCAGTGGCCGCAACAGTCCCACTGTTCTGAACAGACACCAGTGCTGCCCCACTCTGGTGCTGACAGGCACAACCTGGGACTGTGCTGACATGCAGGCCTCCATGGCGGCACCAGCCACAGCCATGGGTGTGAATTGCCCTGCTGTGTGTTCATCCTGTGGCACACACATGTCACTGCCCATGACAGTCATGTCATCATCACTGATGCTGGACTCTGCCCTGGCCACATGCCAGCATGCTGGGACACAGGCAGGGCTTCCTCCATACCTGTCACAACGACATCAGTGTGGACAGCCACGCGGCCCCACTGTCGTAATGATCCACATATACCTGTGGAGGTGGATGGTCCCACCTCCGACTCCATCCAACTGTCCACAGTGGACAGACCCACCACCGCTGACCCATGCAGATGCTCAGGATCTGTAAGGGAAAGCAAAGTCGCATTACTTCGTGTGACCTACCCTGCCCCCCCCAGACAGACCATGACTTACCATGCAGTGATGGGCCACCACCTGTCTGGAAGCCACCACCCAGAACACCATCTGTGGCACTTCACTGCATGCTTCTAGCAAGCCTGTCCTCTGCTGGGGTGAGCTGTACCACCTCCAGCTGTCTGCCACCTGTTGCAGCACGTGCCGCCCTGATGGCAGCCACCTTCTCCTTAACCCTCCTTCTGTCTGTGCCCATCTTCTTCTTACACTCCTGCATGGAGCACTGGTGGCTGCCATGCAGGTTCATGGCACCTGCCACCTCCTCCCATGCAGCATCACGAGCCTGGGGGGTTCCCCGCCGTCCACTGAGCAGTGGCTCCTGATCCAGGTAGGCCTCGAAAAGGGCCTCCATTTCGGCCTTTGTAAAATTCGGCCTCCTCCTCCTCCTCCTACCACCATTTTCCTCCTCTCCAACAATGTGCTCCATCATTATGTAGCCTGTAAGAATGGCAGTTGTTACCTGTGACTGTGCAGTCTCATGCATGTCCTTGAATCCACAGTCCACACTCCCAAACAGCATGCTACTCACCAATAAACTGCAGTAACTGACTATGGCCACTGCAGCACATTGTAGCACATTTATAGCGCAATCCATGCAAATGAGGTGAGGAGCAACTTTAATTAGATGCAAATTGCAGTGCTGCACCATTGAATGGCTGATCGGATGATTTGCATATGACAGCTAAATATCGCTCTGTTGCGCTTTGAGCAACTGTGTTAAACATGCTGAGCCAATGGCACAGTTCTGTGGCATGCGTAGTACACCTCACTGCACTTGCCTGGGTTGCTGACGCAGGCGTCTGCCGCGCTGATGACGCGGCTGCGCGGGTAGGTACGCAGAGCAGCCACCATTGTGCCAGTGGCGCTATAGCAATGGTCACTACATGGTGCTGTGGCACTGGGCCTTCATAGGCGCAATGGCCCAACTGCCCAATAGTCCGCTGTGGCGCTGGCACACAGGCAGCCAATCGCGCTACTCGCATTGTCATCTGATGGCGCTCTGCGTGGCCTTGCGCCAGAGACCCTTGACCCTGTGCCTGACCTTTGCCCCCTTGGCGCCATACGTCAGACATAGGTGCACCTCTATCGCACTGTTCGGTAACAGCACGATAGGGAATGGCAGCGCTGTACTGCGCAGCATCTGCATGTGGGGAGCCACGCTGCAGAGCACCATATTGCCTACTATAGCTGTTGGAATGGCACATAGATGAGCTGCTCCATGGACGGTCATTGAGCTGGCCAATCTGGTGGCCATAGTTGAGCCACACCATGGGCCTCTCTTTGGGGAGGCCCCCCTGGAGAGGGCAAGGACCCAGGTGTGGCAGGAGGTGGCCACTGCTCTGGATGAGGCAACAAGCCAGAGGCGTTCAGCTGAGCAGTGCAGGCACCACTATGGTGACCTGCACAGGAGGGAGCCGGAGCTACTGGCCCGACTGCGGTCAAGTGCCAGGAGGGGCATGGTGCCACGTCCAGGTAGGGGTTCCGTCAACACACTTTTATCGTCCATATGAGTCACAGTGTTGTATGTGTCCAACAAATAGGGGAGGGACTGTATGGGGTTGGCCATGGCGGTGTTCACAGGGTGGGGTGGGTGGGTCTGGCTGGGTGGGAGGGCACACACCTGGGGCAAGGGGACTTTGCTTCGGAATGTGCTGATGTTCTTCTCGACTTTTTTTCCCCACAGGCCCGGATGAAATACACAGGGTGCGGGCAGAGCTGCGGAGGGGTGTTGAAACCACAGCCAGGCGGGCCGAGGACCAGCAACGCCCACCTGACCAGCCCGATGAGGGTGAGTGCCAGACCTCCATGTTTAGTATTGCATGCTGTGTGACAGGGTGGGCAGCTGGGCATGGCCAACATTCGTTGACATCACTGCCATGCACGCCACTTGTTACAGTCAACACTGTCCAGTGGCAATGCAGGTCTGGGTGTGCATCAGTGGTGGTCCATGCATGCACCAGGTGCACGTCTGTGCCACTGCCTTTGCACCACATAGCCATGTCACTAAATGGCCACGGTGGTGCTGTGCATGACTTGGCCAGTGGATGTGTGCAGCGTCCCGCATGGCTGTATGCACCTGAGTGGGCATGTCCTGTGGACGTGATCACTGCGGGTGGTCACACACCATCACAGTGGTATGTCCCATGGCAGTATGCCATGCACAGTGGGAGGGCTGTATGGGGTTGTGCATTCACACCTATTGACTGTGCTCCCTTGTCCTAGATATGAGACATCTTAGGGAGATACGGGACACCATGAAGGAGCTCCTCAATCTGGCCCGGGAGTCGGCGGCAATCCTTTGGAGGCTGGACACGACGGGGGTGCTGCAGCGCCACACAGCCAGGCAGACCCAGAGCCAGGAACGGCAGTCACGTTGACAGTCCCTTGGTCCCTGACTTCCCCTAACCCCCTGGACCCACCCTCACACCCCACCTATCCCATCCCATTTGTCCACCCCTTCCCCCTGCCTATCCCCACCTTGTTTGTGTCCCCCACCCCAAGCTTGTAAATAGTTATTATTATTGTACATAGTTCAGTTTTATATTTTTACAATACATTTGAATTTTATATGAATACCATGGTGGTCTCTGATTTGCAGGGGCTATAGGTGCTCAGCTGCAGTGGTGTGCATGGCATCAGGGGTGGTGCAGTCATGGGTATGTGTGTGTGTCTGTGTGGAGGTGACTATGGTGTGGGGGTAGATATCAGTCAGTGTCTGTGTTGTGTGTGTTGTTCCCTGTGTACTGGATGACTGTGTGCAGTGGTCCATGGCGCGTGCTCTGTGTCCATGGTGCACCCATCGGCCCGTCTATGGCCTGTGCAGCTGACACACATGCCTGTCTGTGACCTGCACGGTCCGCTGGAGTATCAGTGGTGGCATTCCCTGCAGGGTGGACACTGTACCCGTCACTTTGCTGGGTTGCCCATGTCACTGGTGTGGTGCATGCCTGGCTCAGGTGGCACTGTAGGTGACACGGACATTGTCCCACCTCCATGCTGTGGCTTGTGTGTGTTGCAGGGGATGTGCCCCACTGTCTGTGGCTTGTGCTCCGGGTGACTACTGGTGGTATACGGGTCCACAGTGCCTGCACAGGGTGACTGGCAGTCCAATGCCATGGTGGACTGCGGGTTGTGTGTACATGGCTTACATGGGCCCACAATGGGGGCTTGTTTGCCCCACCACTGCGTCCCTGTGTTGTTGTGCCCTTGGGTATGGGTGGGTGTCTGTCCATACCCTGTGTGGCATCCAGTGTGGTGCATGCTTCCACACAGCACTGTGGATGTCTGTGCTGGCTGTTGTGGCCAGTGGTGGGCCGTGGTGTGTCACTGGAATACTGTGCAGGGCGCTGCACCACTGATGGTGGTGTCAAGGACACGACCATCCCATATGGGGTACCTCTTGTGCCAACGCATGGTCGGTCACTCAGCAGTACCTCGGGGGACTGTGCGTGGTGGCACTGTGTCTGCCGCTGTTGCATTGCAGTGTGCTGCAACCTGCTGATGGGTGCTCAAGGTGGGCTGGCTTGCATGGTTCTGTGGTGCACAGGGTTGCATTAACACAGTGGGGGTGGTGGCATGCATCGGGTTTCCTGCAGTGGTGGTCACTGCTCATGGGGGGGTGTCTGGGGGTCACAGTGCAGGGCGTGCTGTGCACTGGGGGGATGGTGTGGCACAGGGTGGTCTGCCCTCCTTGTGTGCCAGTCACAGCTTGCCGATAGGTGTGATGGGGCACCATGGCCAGGCTGTGGGTTGGTTGCTTGTCTCCATGGACTAGTGGTTATTCCAGCCCTTCCCTGGTTGTGCTGTGCTTGGGGTGTGGGGAGACAATGTCTGTTCTGCTGTGTGTTCCTCTGCCCATCTGTGGCATGGGTGATGGGCCCCTACCTCCCTGATTGTGCAGTTACATTGCTCTGCAGCTGGGGGACTCCCTGGTTGTGCTATGGCATTTCTGGGCTGCTCAGCTGAACATCCCTTGTTGCACTATGGGGCATCAGATCTGCTCAGCTTCCCCTCCCTAGTTGCGCTATGGCACAGGTGGTGCGATTTTCAGTCGTTGGCTGTAGGCGCAATTTGGTCTGCTCTTTTTGAATATTATGTCTCTTGCGCATGGGCGCAATAGACTTGCACTTGCTCCTGCTATTGCGCACTTTTTGGACGCAGTTTGAATATCTGGGCCATCTTGTTGGTTCTGTTTTTATTGACTTGTCTGAAGCCTTTGATTTGATTAACCATTCATTGCTTTTAGCTCATTTACTTTCCTATGGTTTTTCCACTAATGTTATCACTTGGGTCTCTTCTTATTTACATGGGAGAATTCAATCTGTGCACTGCAATGATTGTCCTTCTTCTCCTGTATCTATTTCTACTGGGGTCCCTGTAGGGTCTATACTTGGTCCTACTCTCATCAATCTTTTTGTAGATCCCCTACCTTCTGTTGTGAACCATTGCTCAGTCCGACTCTGTGGTGATGACATGGTTCTTTTCTATGTTCACAAGAATCCTTCTCTTCTTTCCTCGCCTCTTCAAGGTGATTTAAATAAAATCATAAACTGGTTTTCTAATAACCTTTTACTTTTAAATAGCAAAAAGACTCAAACCATACTGTTTGGATCTCGGTTCACTTTGTCTCAGGCAAAATCTTACTTTTCTGTTACCTTAAACAATAAGACACCTGAGCTTGTGAGTGAATTTAAGTATCTTGGTCTCACATTTGACTCCTCACTAACCTTGAAATCCCACATTGACAAAACTGTTTCAAAAGTTCTACAGTGCCTAGGTCACTTAAAACATGCCAGGCACTGCTTGTCTAGTATGGATCATAAAAATATTGTTGCTTAAGCCATTCTCCCTATACTGAACTACGATGATGCAATGTATCATCATGCTAATGTTTCAAACCAACTCCCTTTGAACATTGTTTGCTATTAGCTTTTACATTTTATTTTAAAGGGTAAATGGAATGAACACAAATGTACCATACAGTCCCAATTAAATTGATTGTCCACTTCTTCCAGGTGCCGTTTTCATTGGTTATCTCTTATTTATAAAACCATGAACAAGCAGACTCCAGACTACAGCCCATCTATTTGGAAGGCTCATAGCTCCCACCCATAACTACAGTCTCAGAGATGTGTCTCAACATGGACTCTGCTTACCCAAGTTTCAAACTCACTTTGGAGCAGCATAGGAAAAGCATTAATTCCCAATTTGGGAATGAATGTTTTTCCTATGCAGCTCCTCTCTCATGGAATCATCTCCCTCCTCAGCTAAGAACTGCGTCAATCCTTGGCAATTTTCAAATATGGTTTAAAAAAACACTGTTGTTGTAGGAACAATCTATGTGTAGTTGTTTTAATTGACTTTGTCTATTTCAATTCATGTATTTGCTGTTTTTTTTTACTTGGGATGTTCTGTAAATGAGACTTATCCTGTGATTATTTCTGACTGATACTGGGATGGCTCAACCTGAGGACTGGAATTCTGAGTGGAAGGAGAGACCTTTGCAGTAGCAGTCTGTATGTGACTGAGCTAAGAAAATGACCTACTGTTGTACTGTGAACTGTGCAAATATTGTACATTCACAGATAAGGAGAGGAGATTGCTAAATGCTAAAAGACTGAGAAGCAATTGTACAGAATGGAAAGGTGGATTCTGTGATGGTAAGCTACCCTTTAGTTTGTGCCCTAGGGTGAACTGAGTGTCTTTGCTGTAAATCAGACCTAAGAGACTGCCACATGCCCACATCCAATCTCTGGAGCCATCATCAACAGTAACTACAGATTAGTGACTTAAGAGCAGTGTTGTGAGTTGCCTTGAGGTATCTCTGGTCAGTGAGGTGGGCACTCTTCAGTAAGTCTTGTAACCAGAATTGACTGATCTCCGGAGAGAGTCTGAGCTTAACCAATCAATCAGAGTTACGACAGAGTTGAACAAACTCTGGTCAGAGTGAATACAGCTGCAAAATAATGATGGTGTTGATACAGGCTTAAAAAGTGAGAGGCTGCTTGACAGAGATGTACAGGGCCTGACACATTCACTATTTACACTTTCACTCTTCACACATGCGGTACATATTCACGCGTCATACATTCACTCTTCTCACATTCAGTACACATTGATTCATGCTTCACATATTCAGTCTTCATGCATTCACTCTTTATACATGCAGTCTTCAAACATTATTTTTTAATAATACACATCCCTTACAGTACGGGCTGCACACCCATTGGCTCGCACTGTGGACCAATGGACGACAGCCCTACCTATGGTGTCAGTCAGCTGGCTGGTGGGGTGGCAGGTGCTGGCCGCCGCTGATCGGGGAAGCGGGGTGGTGGGGCTCAGTGGGCAGGTGGGGAGGGGGGTACCGCTAGACCACCAGGGATAGTGGAGGTAATTCTTTTTTTATTACAAAAGCCCATGATCAGGCTGATAGTGGTCCACTGGACCACCAGGGATATAGGATATCATATTATTTATACTTAAGCCCACGATCAGGCTGACAGCGGTCCACTGGACCATCAGGGATATTGGAAATCATTTTATTTATACTGAAGCCCGCAATCGGGCGGTGGGGCACATTGCCGAGCTGTGCAGTGGGTGTCAGTCCCCTACGGCTGCTGCCTGGCAGGGTGCCAGGAGCAAGTCGCTGGGGATCGGCCCACCTGCATGCAAATGGCTCCATAATGAAATGCAAATGGCCCCATTTGTGCCTTGCATACATTATGGCCCCATTTGCATGTGCACTTTTGAATATTGCAGTTGCTGCGCATAGCACAATGGAACTTGCGCTAGCACATCCCCCTGCTCCACTCTGGCCACCTGCGCTGGTGCAGTGCCACTGCGCCATGCAGACTGCGGGTGGCTAGGGTGCGATATTTAACAATGCTGTGCCATGGTGCAGCTCCATTGAATATCGCCCAGTCAATGCCTCTGCACAGCCAAGTTGTGCTGCTCCCAGGCTTGTGCCACAGCCTGGCACAGTTTGAATATCTGTGCCCAAATGTTTAACATAGCCTTCTTATGGTGCCATCTCATAAACAATGTGGTGCAAATTGTCAAATCTCCCCAAAAAGTGATTTTGCCAAGTGACCACAAAATTGCCTTTCAGGCCTGATTTGAATAATTCCACCACCATTGGTCATGAGGTGAAGTCTCAAAAAGCCCATGTTAAAACTTTCAGGTGAAAATATACAAAAATGACAAAGTTATGCCTCAAAGTTGAAAATCCCATGGAACTAAACTGAACTGCACTTACCTTAGTTTCTCATATTGCAGTCACCAGTTCCAGCAGCAAGATGTGTCTTCGATGGGAGAGTGGATCCTTACTCTGTGACCTTTTCAGGAGAATGAGGATGTGTGGGGGTGTACTGGGGGTGTATGATGGTGAGTGCTGAGTGGGAGATTGGGGTAGCATGGGTCAGATCGGTGATGGACCATTTACTTTTTTACAGGATTAAACAGAAAACAAATTGAGGGATGATTTTCTTTACTACAGGTCACAGTACAGCGATGAAAGGTTAGGGTGCCACTAGACACCAGCATATAGTGGGAAAGGGACTGAAGGGTGGGGGTACTACTATACACCAGGGAAACATGGATGAAAATTGGAAAAGTGGGGGTGCCACTAGACACCAGGGAAAGCAGTCCCACCCACTCCTACTAAATGCCCTTAACCATACGGGTTTCTCTGCTGGCCCCCTCTCCTGGTGTGCGAGCTACCTATTAGCCCTCTCCCAGCATGTCAAAAACAATGGGGTGCTCTCAGAAACCTGCCCCATTTGCTCAGGGGTTCCCCAGGGCTCTATACTGGGCCCACTACTCTTTAGCCTGTACCTAAATGCCCTGCCTAGCGCCTGTTCTGGCAATATTCTACTACATGCTGACGATGTCATGATTTATACAGCTCATAAAAATCTCTCCTCCCTCCAAGACTCCCTCCAGCACTCTTTCAACGATGCTGAGAATTGGTTTAAGAAAAACAGACTAGTAATTAACCTCAAAAAACTAAGGCAATGCTCTTCACTCACCACCAGAACAAAGTCAGCAAAAGTTCCCTCCAAATCTTCCCCGGCACTTGTCAACCACTCGAACAACTTTACTCTTACAAATACCTTGGAATCACATTTGATTCGGCCCTCACCTTTCATGCCCACATTACTGCCCTTGCTTCCACTGCAAACACTCAGCTTGGCATCCTCTGCTGGCACAAGGACTGCCTCCCACCTGATGCCCTCAGGCTTGCCATCATGTCGTCAGTAATGCTCCTTATTGATTACTGCCTCCCACTATATGTTGCTGCTGATGCCACTGCCCTCAGCAAGATTAGACTCATGCTAAATAAGGCTTGCAGGCTACTGACCAGTGTCCCTAGACTCATCCACACCTGTCAACTCTATGACATGGCCAAACTCCTAAACCTGGATGAACACATCTGCTACCAAACTGGCCTGCTAACCAAGAAGATTCTAATTGGGCTCTCCCCCCCCCCGGGGTGTCTGCCTCCATCCAATTTACACCCCCCAGAGCCACCACCTGCACTTCAGACAAGGTCATTCTACTAGTGCCCAGAACTAGGACCACCCGGGCTCAGAGGTCATTCAGCTACAAAGCCCCTACCTGGTTCAACTCACTCCCTGCAGCCATTTCCAACACTGCCAAAATTGCCCCCTTCAAAGCTGCCTTACGAGAACTGCTGTTCAACACCCACTGCTGCACCTGTCACTAAAAGATACTCTGCTGCTTTTCTGGCACTATTGACATGGCCCACTGGGCTGAACACCCACCCACCCCCCCGGCCCTTCTCTTCTGCCAGTACTAGCTGGTACTACTTGAAATGTTTATTAATTACACATGTGTTCAAGCAATTGTATGTAATACTATGTATTTCTGTTCATGCAACCTATGTAAAACTATGTGATTCTGTATGTCTGTATTCTGTAAAAAATCTGTTTTTCTGTATTGACTGTACTCTGAAAATTATGTTAACCATGTGTGTCCTCTTTGTGACGAGGTACCTTTGTAAATGATCCACTGGCTAAAAGGTTGTAAATCTGATTATACAATAAATAAATAAACATATACAGGGATGGGGATCAGAGGGCAGAGGTGCCACTTGACACCAAGGAAGCACTATATAAATAGGGGACCAGCAATCAGAGAGTGTGTGGTGCCACTAGACATCAGGACAAAGCTCACTCTCATAGGCAGCTTGTGGCTTCTGCTTTTTCCACAACCTGCACCCCAGGACCCATGCCACTAGCAGAAGTTGCCGTGGGAAGACACCAGCTCCACTCTGACACCAAGCAACCTCCTAAAAAGTGTGAGGCCCCTGATTGTGTGCTCACTCTCTCATTAGTGGCTTGTGGCTTCTGCTTTTGCTGTAGTCCACTGCCCCAGAACCCAGGCCACTAGCTGAAGTGGCAATGGGAAGACACCAGATCCTTTCTGACAGCAAGTAACCTCCTAGAAAGTGTGAGACCCCTGGGCTCACTCTCATTGGCAGCTTCTGGCTTCTGCTTTTGCCGCAGCCTGCCCACCAGGATCCAGGCTGCTAGTCAAAGTGGCCATGGGAAGGCACCGGCCCTTCTCTGTCAGCAAGCAACCTCCTAGAAAGGTACAGTAGCTCACTGCGCTACCGGTTTGAAATTGGGCGCTGTGACTGATTCTCCCTGATTGGCCACTTTCTTCTACTAAAACTGCCTATTGACTGGCACTGTATCCCCTTTTTAATTCACGCTCTGCTCCTTCGAACTTTTAGTAATGCAGATCTTTTGGTTGTTTAAACTTGCTAGACTACATTTCTTGTAAAACTTTTGTCTCAATGCCTAGTGACCAAATGTTGCACTGTTAACTTTGTTTAACATAGAAACATAGACTTTGACAGTAGGTAAGGACTGCTTGGCCCACCTCTGCCCATTTCCCTACCTCCTGGATAAACTGCAGATCCTAGTTAAACAACAGCCTACTTTTTCCTACCCCCCCACCAGAATTGCTTTATGTCTGTTCCATGCATTCTTGAATTCCCCCACTGTTTTTGACTCCACAACCTCCTCAAGAAGGCTGTTCCATGCATCCACCAAGCTCTCTATGAAAAAATTACTTCCTCACATCGCCCTTGAGCCTTGCCCTTCTATCTTCAAATGGTGTCCCCTTGTTCTTGTACATCTCTTTTTCTGAAAGATGCCACCCTCCTGGACTTTGTTGATTCCCTTGAGGTACTTGAAAGTTTCTAACATGTCCCCCCTCCCCCTCCTTTCCTCAAGGGTATACATATTAAGCTCCTTTAGTCTCTCTTCATATGGCTTCTGGTGCAGACCCTGCACCATTTTAGTTGCCCTCCTCTGGACTGCCTCTATTCTGTCTATGTCCTTGAGGAGATTGGGTCTCCAGAACTGCACACAGTACTCCAGATGGGGTCTCACCAACTGTCTGTACAGAGGGATAACAACTTCTTGTTTTCTACTGGTGATGCCTCTTCCTGAACATTCCAGTATCTCCCAAGCCCTCCTTATTGCCTTCTCACACTGCTTGCTTACCTTTAGGTCATCTGATATGACTACCCAGGTTCTCTTTCCATTTTTATTGTTAGTACCGCCCACCCCCACTGTGTACTCTTCCCCTGGGTTTTTTATTTCCCAGGTGCATTGCTTTGCACTTCTTTGCATTGAACCTAAGCTGCCATACTTTTGACCATTCCTCCAACATTGCCAAGACCCTACATATCCTTTCCACCCCTCCTTGTGTATCAACCTTGTTGCAGATCTTTGTGTCGTCTGCAAAAAGGCATACTTTTCCTTCCACTCCCTCCACAATGCCACTTATAAAGACATTAAAAAGGACTGGACCCAGTACTGAACCCTGTGGTACCCCACTAGTAACCCCACTTTTTTCTGACTGGACTCTGATTACTGCTACACTCTGTGTCCTGTTGTCTAGCCAATTTTTTACCCAGGCTACCATGCTGGGACCCACTCCCAGGCTGGCTAATTTGTTTATTAATCTTTTGTCTAGGACTGTGTCAAATACCTTGATAAATTCTAGGTAGTCCATGTCCACAGCCCATCTCTGGTCTACTAATTTGGTCACCAAGTCAAAGAAATCTATTAGATGCATCTGACATGACCTTACCACTGTTATTCCATGCTGCCTTTGGTCTTGTACCCCACTGGCCTCTAGTAACTTAAAAATTATTTCTTTCAGAAGTGATTCCATTATTTTCCCTAACACTGACATCAAACTAACAGGTCTGTTGTTTCCTGCCTCTGCTTTGCTCCCACTTTTGTGAAGGGGATCACATCCACCCTCCTGCAGTCCTTAGGTAGCACACCATCCTTCTATGATTTGTTAAAAAGGGTAGTCAGAAGTATCACTAGTTCTCCCCTTAGTTCTTTTAGAATTCTGTGGTGAATCCCATCAGGGTCCATTGCTTTGTCCACCTTCAGTTTTATTAGTTCTTTCAGAACCCTTTCTTCTGTGAAAAAATTGGTATCGACCCCCCTATCCAGAGTGAGTCTATTGAATGGATTAGGTACCTCCTCCTCCTCCTCTTCTTTTTTGAATACTGAGCAGAAATATCTATTCAGTAACCCTGCTTTTTCACTGTCACCCTCTGCCCACCCACCTCCCTTATTGCTTCCTCCTCCTTGGAATTTCTTCTCACCATAATGTATCTATAAAATGTTTTATCCCCCTTCTTAGCTGAGTTGGCTATCTTTTCCTCTGTTTGGGCCTTTGCTATTCTGGCTGCCTTCCCTGCTTCCTTCTGCTTTAACTGGTACAGTTCTTTGTCCTGCTTCTTCTGTGTTTCCTTATACTTCCTGAATGCTATATTTTTCTCCCTAACCTTCCCTGCCACCTCTTTTGAGAATCATAGTGGATTTTTCCTTCATTTTAATTTTTTTGCTTCACTCAAAGGCTTGTTGCCTCTCTGATGGCAGTTTTGATGTTTCCCCATTGTTCCTCCACCCCTCCTTCTTGCTTGTTTGCTAGTGTTTTTCTGAGACACTCTCCCATTTTGACAAAGTCAGCCCTCCTGAAGTCTAGCACCCTCACTTTTGTATGGCTTGACTCTATGGCTGTGTTTATCATGAACCACACTGTTTGGTGGTCACTTGTTCCCAGATGGCTACCCACTTCCAAATTTGAGATCCTCTCTCCATCCACATTTGAAAGTACCAGGTGTAAGATTGCTCCCTCCTGAGTGGGTTCCAACACTAGCTGTCTAAGGCATGCCCCCTGTAGGGCATCAAGAATGACCCTGCTTGTGGCTGCAGCAAAGGTGCTTCAGTTAACATCAGGCATATTCAGGTCCCCCATCAACAATATCTTCCCTTTTTCTGCCATCCTAAGGATGCCTTCTATCATTTCCTTGTCCATTTCCTACCCCCGAGATGGGGGTCTGTATACAACACCTGTGCAGATTGTGATGACATTTCCTGTCTCCAGGTTGACCCACAGTGACTCCTCTCCTCCCTGTTTATCCTTTAGTTCTGTTGTTTTAATCCCTTCCCTTATGTAGCGAGTTACTCCTCCTCCTCCTCTTCTATCCTCTCTGTCCCTCCTATAGACTGTAACCTGGTATGGTGACATCCCAGTCATGGTTCTCTGTCCACCATGTTTCTGTCACTGCCACAATATCCAGGTGTCCTTCTTCCATCAATGCCACTAGTTCAGGGAGCTTGTTACCCAGACTACAGGCATTGGTACTCATTGCCCTCCATTTTTAGATGGCCTTACCCCTTTTAGCCCCATCCCTGTCCTTACTGTCTTTGCCTAGTTCTTCATTTAACCCTGCCCTTCTCCATCTTGACTTCTCTGTCTTGGTGTTTACCTCACTAACTATACTTTTTTTTGTGGGGGAGGTTGGGATTCCATGCTCTTTTACAGTGCCTCCCCTTTGGCTAGTTTAAATGCTTGCTAATGAAGCATTTAAACCTATCACTTTAGGATTCTGGTTCCCCTCCTGGACAGCTGCAGACCATCATACCAGTATAGACCGGTATCCCTCCAGGTTTTTAGAGCCTAAGTGACTGTGAAATTGTGTTTGTATTTCTATACCTGCTTACTGAATCTGCTTCTCTTTTCTCCACTTCTTACCTGCTCACCATTTTGCAATTCCCATTGTCTCTCTTCCCTCTGCTGTCCTCCTGTCTCCCCCTGCCTCCCCACCCACCGATTCCTCAACCATTTAACTAATTTGCTCTTTCTCTGTCTTCTCCCCATTTTGAGGCCCCAATCAGGTCCTCACTCTCATTGATGGCTTGCGGCATCTGCTTTTGCCACAGCCTGCCCCCCAGGACCCAAGCCACTAGCCAATGCGGCCATGGGAAGACACCATCTCCTCTCTTCCAGCAAGCAACCCACCCTCCCACCACCCACACGCCCTATCTGGGCTTTTTCCTTTATAGTGTGTGAAGATCATATGACCTTGCTGATATCTACTAAGTGTTCACATTATCATTGGATGGTTGTACTTTCCTGCCACTAAAGGGACTAGATAAATTTTCCACACTAAGTTCTCTCTCAATCTCCTGTTAGCACTTTATACATGCTGCTGGACCATGCAGCCTTCTAAGCACTGACAAAATCACAAAAAATAATGGTCTATCCACATCCAATCCTCCAAATCCTTCTTCTCTTAACAATTTTTAGCCATGATGCTTTTCAGGACACCTTCCAACAAACTCATCCCAAGTTTGCTATCAATCACAACATTCATTATGACTCTTGCTTTGTAGCAGGTAACTTTTTTACCTTAACCAAGGGCTCATGGTCTACTCACTGACTACTGTTACCCCCACAGGATTGGATAACTTCCAGTCCCTATGCCTCCTATCCCCCAGCCTCACTGTACAGCACTCTAACCTGAGAAGGAGTTTGTACAAAAGATGGTCAAACAAACTGCATTACAAGCAATTGAAAGGATAACTTAGACTTATCCTAATGGTACCTCTAATTTCAGGCAATGTTCACCCTAACCCTGGCCCAGCAAGATCTGCTTCACATAGTGGCTCAACAAAGCCTGGATCTATAAAATTGGCATCTGTTAACATATGCAGCCCCATAAGTTAACTGGACAGCCTCAAAATATGGGTCACACAGCAAAACCCAGATATCCTGTCTATGGTAGAAACATGGCTTTCCACGAAGATCCCAGATATGGCAGTTGCAATACCTGGAAACATCATATACTGGCAGGACCTGCTAACCAAACATGGTGGTGGCTGTGTCGTCTATCTTAAAGAGACGCTTATGGGTCATGCCTTACCCATGGCCATCCTAGGTTGCTCTGCCCAAGTACTGGCAATCAAAGTACTACTTGGTGTACATAACAAAGTCCTAATGGTACTATCACTTTATGTACCACCAAAGGAACACAAGACATGGTTCCACAGCATTATGGATTATATTCAAAACCTGTGCCAAAAATCACTGGCTATAGCTCTGGATGACCTCAATGTCAACTGGCTGTCCCCGGACATAGGTTCATTTAAGGATGCCATCTTGGCACTCCACCTTTCCCAGCTCCTTGCCTCCCCAACCAGGACTAACTATAGGATGGGGACAAGGACCCTATTTGATTGGATACTTTTGAATAATCTGGATCAGATCTCCAACATGACTGTGCACCCAGATTTGCTAAGTGACCACTCCCCTATTACCTGCAACTGGACCAATAAATTCAACAAACCCCCTCCTCAAACTCTGTACTGCAGGGTGTTAAAATGTGGACACCTTGAGCCACTAACACAGCATCTTCACAGACTTAACTGGACCTTACTTGACACTACAAATGATATCAACCTAGCCCTGGAACATTTCATTAATCATGTCAATGCAGCTTGCAATATCCATGCCCAATTACAACAGATGGAACTCTGTAGCATTGTAAACCCCTGGCTAACCACTAAACTCATTAATAGGATGAAACTCAGAGATCACCTCTGGTATTGTGCAAGAGTCTCGGGCAAGCAAGCAGATGTGCAAGAATATAAAAAGGTCAGGAATGAATGTACATGGGAAATCCTCCTTGAAAAAATCAAATACCGTAGGGAAATGCTGTCTAACACCTGGGGAGAAAGTAAAAAACTTCTGGAATAACATAAAAGATGTTACAGGTAAAAATCTGAAGATGACACCCACCCTGTTCAACATCGATGAGGCCCCTACACTTGACCTGCTAACCATAGCAAATACCATAGACAGCACCTTCACTGACCTGGGCATTGTCCCCCACCTGACTTCATCATGGATACCACCCTTACTAGTGTTCACTGGTCTGAAGATAAACTCCCAGCTCCTCCCCCTTTTTACTTTAAAATAATCTCTGTTCATCTGGCTAGAAAATACCTAAGCAAAGTGTTAGGGAAATCAAAACGCAATGGAGATTCCTTAGACCTCAAACTTGTTGCCCTCACCCTTGAAAAAATACTAGTACCCCTCACAAAGATACTGAACCTCTCACTAAGCCTTGCACAATTTCCCTGAATATGGAAATCAGCCCTAGTAACCTCCAAGCACAAAAGCAGGGAGCAGGCTCTACATTCAAATTATAGTCCAATATCAATCCTCAACCTTTGTCTAAAGTTCTCAAGTGCATAGTTGCAGATCAGCTGGTGGACTACCTTGAAAAATTCTCAATTCAATGCCCACAGCAACATGAATTCAGAAAAGGGCATAGCATCACTACGGCACTGTTGGCATTTACTGGTTTCATTCATCAATCATTGGGCCAAGGTAAATTAGTGGCGCTGCTGTCATAGACCTTACCAAGGCCTTTGATACCATTAACCACACACTTCTACTTCAGCAACTGACTTCCATTGGTTTATCCACTGATATGATGCACTGGTTCAAAAGTTATTTAGAAGACCACTCCCAGCAGGTGAAAATAGGCAATGTCATGTCTGGCTGGCAGTTTGTCTACTCTGGAGTGTCTCAGGGCTCTATATTGGGACCTCTCCTTTTTAGCATCTTTTTCAACAACCTCCCTCACTCTTGCCACCAATGTGTCCTCCTTTACATGGATGACACTGTCATCTTATACCAGCAACCTTGACCCTAAGCTACTAGAACACCACCTACAGCTCAGCTTTGAGGAAGTGGAGGATTGATTCAATAAACATAAACTGGTCCTGAACTACAAAAAAACAAAAGTCATGATTTTCAGCAGCTACCACAATAAGCACAAATCATAAGCCCTAACCATTAAAAACTTTCTGGGCATCCCACTTGAACAAATCCATCAATTCAAATATCTGGGGGTAACTTTGGACAGCTCTTTATCTTATGCTCAGCACATTGACAATTTTGTCAGGGCTGTCAACATAAAGGTTAGTTTACTTCACAGACATGAGCACTGCCTCACACCTGCAGCCATTAGACTTGCAATATATAGTTCTGTCATATCTATTATCGACTACAGTCTGGCCATCGATGGCTCAGCCCCCACTTCATCCCTCTGAAAGATTTCTGTGGCACTAAATAAGGCTTGCAGACTCATGGCCAGATTAATGGATGTTGGGGCCCTACTCCAAGTCATATTTTGTGGCCCGGGGGGCCCCTAAATGCCAACATTCCACTCTTCTGCAGTAACGACCAGGGTACTCAAGCAGGATGTGGTTTATAATTCTGTGTGTTATGCCACATGACTTGACAGGTCACATGCCCTTGATTATAAACAACACAATTCAGAATGACCAATTGCAGCACAAAGAAACATTTTATCAATACAATATTAACATTTTGTAAATTTTCACTTTTTAGTTACCTTTAACTTGTTTTGTTTTTCCCTTGCCACTAATGCACCTTGTAACTATTTTTGTTATTAATAATTATGGATTAATTATTAATTATGGATCCTCTTTTCTTCCTCTTTTTTTTCCCCTCCCCTGAGACACACCAGGACATTAGACTTCAATTAGTGTGCCCTGCCTGCCCAGATATCAAATTCAAATTCCACATAAATAACTTAATAAAAATGGGGATTGTAGCTGCCATGATCTCCCTGCACATGCCTCCTTGAATACCTATTCTCTCTGCCAAAAATCAAAAAACTAAAGCATGTATTGAAGCAGTTAATGGGGCTCACAGCTCCCTCCCATTATTTCCTTGCTCAAGACTCCTTCGAGCTCCAAACCTAAGACATGCTCAAGCTCCTTGCCTCTGCAATGCATCTGCCACAATCACCCTCTGTGCAGCTATCTTTGTCCTCAATTCTGTCTGTTCCCCCACTGTCTCCTCTCCTCCATCTCCATTGTCATTTATAGTTTTATTGTCAGCCTAAAAGTTGCTTTGCTGCCAATGCTAAGTTGCCACATCCTTGCCCCTACTCCAAGTCATTGATGCCAAAGCAGCTAAACAGAGTTGTGCAAAAAAGACTGAGCCTTAAGAACCCTGCAGGACCTGCAGGTGTTGACTGCAGTCACTTCAGAAATTAAGTTTCCTAGAGCAACCTGCTGCAGCTTCCCAGTAATGTATATGACTCAAATCAAACCAAGACAAAACTGTGCCAGCAAGAGCAAGTCGCACATGTTAGCTCCCCTCAGGTGACTTATTAGCATCCCATGGTCCACTCAGTGCCAAACTCAAATCTTATTAAAGACTCAGTACGCTACTCAGGTTACTGAACACTCACAGACAGACCATGACCAGATGCAACCACAGCTTAGTTTGTTTCTCCAATGCAATAAAACTAGTTATTTCTGCAGCACAAATGACTTGGACACTGCAGCACGCAGAAAACTAGTCAACACAACATACCTGGTGTGGCCTGACTGATGTGAATGTGACTTTGATGAGTCCAGTCTGTCCTCTTGATTGTTTTCTCAAGATCACACAGGCGGTGGTGACACACGACTCAGCCTTGCAGCGTGGCATGGCATGGGAGGACTCCTCATAGTCACAGCAGGACCAAAGGCCAAACTAGTAGCAGCACTGACTGACCCTGGCTAGTGGCTACACTGAAAACACCAGCAGCACGTGACACTGCACTGAAGCCAAATCTGACTTCCGGGTGACCTCCCGTGGCCTACTTTTGTGTCTTTAGACAGAGACTCTTCTTCTTTGATAGACGAGACCAACCACCGGCACTGACGACTGACAGCCACAGCTCTATCTCGTTCTCCTCCTGTACTCCTCATTACTGCCCGGCCACATGTCCTGATGCCATGCACATGCACACACTGATTCCCGCTCCCCAGTAGCCACACCTCCAGAGGACCTCTGATGGACATGATTGGTTGTGTGTGGTGGGGTCAGAGTGGATCAGAGGTGAAGCTGGAGCAGCCGTCAGAGAAACTGAGAGGCTCACTTGCTCAGAGCAGCTGCAGAGGAGGGTCATCATTAATCTGGCTGACTCAGTGAGGTGGGGGGGCTGACTGACTCCAAGGAGGGCGCTGCTTTTTGGGCAATTCGGCCTTCCGGCAGTTGTCCAGTACAGCCAGAATTAAAGAAAGTAGCTGTAAATAAGTTAACAGTGGGGGCCCTCCTGAACCTCGGGGCCCTACGCCATGGCGTAATTAGCATACAGGTTAATCCAGCCATGTGCAGACTTCTCATTGGTGCAGCATGCCTCACTCACACATGCGATCTGAACAACCAAACAGGTTGGCTACAGCTAAGTGGAATACCAAACCTGCTTGCTAACTCAAAAAGCACTTCTTGGGCTCTTGCCCCATGGTATTTAAAACCTTCTATGCCCTCATTGCAGTTCTCAGGACACTCGAAGTTCAGCTAATCAGCTTCTCCTTGTTCCAAGATGCCAGACAACACAAGGACAATGGTCATTTGCCTATAGAGCACCTCTTTGGTTTAACGCTCTTCCCAGAGATACTGTATGTTGACCTTAACAAAATTAGGTCCATACAAACAGTTGCTCCATCAGCATCTCATGGCTAATAGTTCCTGTGACTGCTTCACCTAAGCTACCACCACCTACGGGTTGTCCCCAACTTCATGCTCCCACTTTTGCACTTAAATTCAAGTACGACCTTTCCCCTTCCTTTCTCTGCCCTCTATCCCTTGCCTATTTCCCCATTCCATCCCTCATCTTTACCTGTCTCCCTTCTCTCACTCCCAGCATTCCCTGTCCTCTCTTCTACTAGTACCCTGATCTCCCTATATCTATTCATTACATGGGAAATCCCATGACAAGGCCTTTGGCTGTCTCCTCTATTTTTGAGTTCTCCGATTACCTTCCTCTCTCTTCTGCATCTTGTTCTCCTTCCAGACTATAGGTTTTGCTTTTTTAACTGCAATGTAAAGACTTTATTGATAGACTGCTTTTTGTTTGAAACTTTGTATTGCTAGATTGCTTTGTGTTAGATGCTTTATATTTTGCCTCCTTTGTATGTTTGTCACCCTTCCCCACTGACATGGGACCTCTGTAAAAGAGCTGCTGTATGCTCAGAGGTATTGTAATCCAAGATTGAATAAATAAATAAATAAATGTCAATACGGGGATGGCAATCAGAGGGTGTGGGTGCCACTAGACATCAGGGAAACACTATAGAAATATGAGAACAGAAGTTGGAGGGTGAGGGGTTCCATTAGACACCGCAGAAACATTACATATATATTGGGAATGGTGATTTGAGGGTGGGAAGGTAGGGTGGCAGGGATCAGATCAGCAAGAGACTGGTTCCTTTTTTACAGGTTTAAAGACAAAAAACCCAGAGAGGGTTGGTTTTCTTTAATTACTGGACATTTTTAAAATGAATACAGGGATGTTGATTAATCCTGGAAGTGAACTAGAAGTGAGCATGGCACAGGAAAGTAGTGCACCTGGATTGGGGGGGCAGCATTGTGGTCAATAAAGAGGACCACATGTGCTTCAACTCCAGTGTGGAAGGACACAGTCCAGGTATCTGATCATTTGCTTCCACAGTCCCCTCTATCTACTATGTCATAGCAACAAGTCATCACAGCTCTGTTATGCAGCCATAACAAACATTCAGACTTACTGTGTAGCTGAACCAAACATCCAGGGTCACATTGAGCTGATCCAGAGATGACAGTTAAACTCTGGTGTTTCCAGTGATGCCTGCATTGCCCAGGATTTGCAAATAATCAGTCAGAGCCTTGGTCCTGCAAGTGCAGCATGCTTAATTTAACTTGTTTTCTTATAAGACTTCTTTTGCAACTGTGTGTTTGTGTTAAGCACTCATCCAATCTATTTGAGATTACAAATAGACCATCTGGTCCATGGACACAAATAGTGCATTTCAGTTTTGGTTCACAGTTGCTATTTCATCTCCTGCAAGATGAAATACAAAATGACTGTCAATGGGCATACACTGATTCAATGTCTGGGTACCCATTAACTTTACAGAGAGCTCCTTAAGAACTAGGGGGTTTTCACTGAGGAATCAGGGAGTGAGTCCTGAAATTCTGTACAGTCCAGTAAGTGTGATATGAAAAAGGATAGGGTGTAGGTTTTGGTAAAAGTGATTGCCTACAGTGTTGTTATTATTATTTGCTTTGCCAATTATTATTTGCCTTGCCAAACATTTTCTCCTCTAAGCATTTTGTTTCTGTTCTTGAATAAAATCTAGAGTTATGCAGAATATATAATTCTGCTTGTGGAATGCCCATGGAATTACCAGTCCAACTCCTCAAAATGTCACAGTATTTGTGTGAAAATTCTGCAGAATTTTCACAAATGTTAAATTTCTGTTATTTTGGTCTAGTAGTTTGTATCCAACGGACACCAAATGGGTACTGGTGGCTTGCATAAATGTTCCAAATTTCTGAGTCTTAGACAGAAAGAGAGTTGAGGTAGGGGTGGCCAAAATACCAATTGAAATTTAATTTTCAAGTTTTTCCTTCTAATTTTAAAATTTATATTTCAAATTTCTCCACAATTTCAAGAACTAGAGAAACTTGTAGCATGGCTCTGTGTACCAAGTTTTATGTCTCAAGCTTTAAAGAGGGCTATGCTATAGGTAGCCAAACATGCTGCCATAATTTAGAATTTAATTTAATATAAGTTTGAAAGCATTCATCAAAGTGTTATAAAATTATATGGGTTGTTATTGTATTTATATATGTACCCAGTTTTAGATTTCAAGCTCCAAAGGTGCCTAAGTTATATGCAGATGAAAATTGTCATGACATTTTCCACAAAAAATACAATTACATATAAGCACCTGTCATTTTGACATGATGTGTACAAACATCATGATATTTGGCACAACATTATAACTCCTATCAACAAGTAGTCATGCCACATTTCATACATCTAGCTCATTTGACAGCTGTTACAGTATGATCAAATACAGACATTTCAAATATTTCACTGAATTTCATTACATTTTCAATTTCAGTTATTTTGGTCTAGTTTTCAAAGTAGTTATCTAAATGATAACAATTCTGATAAGTATACAGGGGCCCAGATATTCAAAAGAGTTGAGCCATGCGCAATAGGGTTGCGCCTGCGTAAGTCCGAAATTGTGCTATTCTGCAATAGTCAGTAGGAGGCAGTTGCGCTCCCAAAATCATGCTGAGCAACAGAGCAATGATAATGAAGGCATGTGCAACTGAAGGGGGAGGAACCATGCATAAATGGGGCAGTGCAATATTCAACGACTTGTGCCATGTGCAATAGGGGAGCAAGCGGAAGTTGCGCCATAGCGGAAATGAGCCAAAATAAAAAGGAGCAAGGGAGAGATGCAAGAACGCTACAGGGAAGCCACATGTGTCAGAAGCATAGGCAGACAGACAGGGCAGGAGGCACAAACAGAGCAGGCCAGGGAAAGGGCAGTCTGAACAGCCAGGCACAGGGAAGGTATGGGGAGCCACACAGCACAGAGTCCAGCACAGGCAGGTGTACCCGGTGCAGGGGAGGTAGCAGCCAGAACAGCGGGGGGAATACAGCAACAGCTGCCGGGGTGGTGAACACAAGCCAGGGACATGGCCAGTGCCACCTTCCACATGGAGGCCATAATGAAGGGGGTGAGAAGGCAGGTGGTGGGGGGGCATGGCCGTGGAAGGGCCCATCAGCAGTATGCCCCCAACAGGCAGTACCGAGCCCGCACCAGCTTTGAGCTGTACACTGATACTGAGATTGTGGGCTGGTACCACCTGAATAGGGAAATTTGAGGTGGCTCTGTGAGCTGTGCAGGATGTGATGCAGGCACCCACATGACGGAGCCATGCCCTGTCAGTGGAGACTAAGGTAACAGCCTGCATGTGCTTGCTTGCCACAGGTACCTTCCAGAGACCAACTGAGGACACCACAGGCATAACCTGCTGGCTACGCCATGCCACCACCCACCTCAGCGATTGCTGCCACACGCTGGAGGAGTACATCCATTTCAGCACAGCGGGCGAGCGCACAGCAAACATAGAGGAGTTCCACAGGATAGCATGTATGCCTGGCATGCTAGGGCAATAGACTGCACCCATGTGGCCATCGCACACCACACAGCCCCAAGGGGCATAAGCTTCATCATCGCAAGGGTTATGCCAGCATCAACTGCCAGGTGGTGTGCGATGCCAGGGGTGCATCATCAATTCTGTGCCACGCACCCTGGGGAGCACATGATTCTTTCATCTAGCACCAGTCGGCACTGTGCCACAGATTCGAGTGGGGACATCCCACTGGCCACCTAGTGGGTGAGTATGCAAACCACATGGACAATCATAGGGCCTGGGGGGGCATGGACAGAGGTGGCATGGGTAGTGGCCCATGGCCTGGGGCAGGGCGATGCTGATCACAAAACTAACCTCCGCCCTCTACACACAGGTGACAGTGGATACCCACTCCGTCCCTGGCTGCTCACACCCTACTGGTGGCCCACTACCCCATCACAGCAATGCTACAATGAGGAACACGCCACCACTCATAATGTCATCGAGAGGGTGTTTGGGATGCTGAAGGCACATTTCCATTGCCTGGACACCTCCGGCGGTGCCCTACAGTACAGCCTCTCAAAGGCCTGTGGGCTATTCCTGGCCTGTTGCATCCTGCACAACATGGCCAACGACTGTGGGATAGCTGTACAGGTCAAAGAGGGGGACAGCGATGGGGACGATGGGGACACAAGTGATGATGGTGATGGGCAGTTCCCCCTTGGCCGATGGGACCCCCGACTGCTCCAACTGGCACAGCTGCACCGGGACACCATCACAGAGGAGCACTTCAGCCAACCCAGGTAAGTCATGGGGCCATTCGCAACCACCAGTGGCTAAGGCACAACCCACAAACATGCATGGACACACACCAGTGGTGCATGCCATCAAGGGAAGTGGCAGGGCACAGAAGCACACACACAACCAGGGATGGGTGAAGATTAACATGCCACACCAAAGGACACACACACACACATGCTCACACACAATGCAACAAATGTGCACAGAATACAGGAGGCACACCGACCCAGAATGCACACCCTAGCAACACACATGTCCACAGGCCACCACTCCCACTGCCTGTCCATGTGCGTGTGTCAGATGCTGAGCACCATTGCACATTGGTGTACAGCACAATGCAGGCATCATCATGCACACGCAACTGCAGATAGCAGCCAGGAGGGTGTGCAGGTGGACTGTGTGTCCACGTGCAGGGCCGGGTACCCACCCATGCACTGCCCACTGAAACACACAATGCACACAAGGCAGCACCAGACAGTAGCCACGCTGGGAGACAGGTCAGTCATGCGACACAGTGCCACGGCCACCACGGATGCATGGGTGGTCCCTCCTAGACCTGCCAGCACTGGCAGGCTGACCACTGGCCTCATGGGGTGGCACTGATGGTCCCCCAGGGGTTCCACTGTGTGAACGCGACCGTGCTCCGAAGGGGTCTGCAGCACACCGAACATGCCTGCACCAGGAGTTCTCGGGATGCCCACAGCTGAGCCTGGCTTCAACAGGGTGGGAGTCTTATGACACCTGGAACAGGGGGGTGGATAGTGCACTGCGTGATGTCCACGATGCATGGGCACCTGACTGTGTGCCCATAGTGGCCATGACAGCAATGAATGCCTGTGTATGTCTATCAATAGCAGTGGTCACATCCTTCCGCAAACAGTCCATCTCTGCCAGGATCAGTGCGGTGTCCCTGCTGTGATGCTCCTCTGCCTGCTTCAGAGCCACATGCAGTGCATCCACGGACGTCACAAGCTGCATCTGCTGCTGGACCGATGCTCGCAGTAAGCGGGTGTGCTCATCCAAGAGATCATCAACCTCCTTGGCATCCTGTCCCCCAGGGTGTACATGGCCCCGATGTTCAGCACCCCTTGAGGGTGGGTGCTACACACCAGAACCAGGTCTGGGCATGTCCACAGGTGGTGCACAGATGCCACCACTGAACCCTGTATCCTCAAGCCCATTGGGCGACTGCAGATGCTGCCCCTCTGGCTGCTGCTCCTCAGGGCTCAGTGATGCCGCCGCAGTGGCCACAACAGTCCCACTATCCTGAACAGATACCAGTGCTGCCCCACTGGTGCTGACAGGCACAGCCTGGGACTGTGCTGACATGCAGGCCTCCACGGCGGCACCACCCACAGCCATGGGTACGAATTGCCCTGCTGTGTGGTCATCCCGTGGCACACACGTGTCACTGCCCATGACGGTCATGTCATCATCACTGGTGACGGACTCTGTACCGGCCACAGCCACAGTATGCTGGTATCCGTGGATGCCAGCACTCTGGGACAAAGGCAGGGCTTCCTCCACACCTGTTACAATGACATCAGTGTGGACAGCCAGGCGGCCCCACTGTCACAATGATCCACATATACCTGTGGAGGTGGATGGTCCCTCCTCCAACTCCAGCCGACTATCCACAGTGGACAGGCCCACCACCGCTGACCCATGCAGATGCTCAGGATCTGTAAGGGGAAGCAAAGTTGCGTTAGTGCATGTGATGTACCCTGCCCCCCCATAGACAGACCATGACTTACCATGCAATGATGGGCCACCACCCGTCTGGAAGTCACCTCCCAGAACACCCTCAATGGCACTGCGCTGCATGCTTCCAGCAAGCCTCTCCTCCTGTGGGGTCAGCTGTACTACCTCCGGCTGTCCTCCACCTGTTGCAGCACGTGCTGCCCTGATGGCAGCCACCTTCTCCTTTACCCTTCTCCTGTCTGTGCCCATCTTTTTCTTACACTCCTGCACGGAGCGCTGGTGGCTGCCATGCAGGTTTACAGCACATGCCACCTCCTCCCATGCAGCAGCACAGGCTTGAGGTGTTCCTCGCCGTCCACTGAGAAGTGGCTCCTGATCCAGGTAGGCCTCGAACAGGGCCTCGGTTTCAGCCTTTGTAAAGTTCGGCCTCCTTCTTCTCCCATCACTGTTTTCCTCCTCTCCAACAACCTGCTTGGTCATTATGTAGCCTGTAAGAATGGAAGTTGTTACCTGTGATTGTGCAGTCCCATGCGTGTCCCTGAATCCACAGTCCACACTCCCAAACAGCATGCGACTCACCAATAAACTGCAGTAACCGACTATGGCCACTGCAGCACATTGT
The DNA here is from genome assembly GCA_016271365.2 of Neoceratodus forsteri. NCBI lineage: Eukaryota > Metazoa > Chordata > Ceratodontiformes > Ceratodontidae > Neoceratodus > Neoceratodus forsteri. The sequence continues at coordinate 1,381,134,253 of CM028130.1, forward strand.
CACACTTTTATAGCGCAATCCATGCAAATGAGGCGAGGAGCAACTTTAAGTAGATGCAAATTGCAGTGCTGCGCCATTGAATGGCTGATTAGATGATTTGCATATGATGACTGAATATTGTGCTGTTGCACTTTGCGCAATTGTGTTGAATGTGCTGAGCCAATGGCGCATTTCTGTGACATGCATAGTACACCTCACTGCGCATGCCAGGGTTGCTGACGCAGGTGTCTGCTGTGCTGATGATGTGCTGTGCATGGTAGGCAATGCACAGCATGGCCACCATTGTGCCAGTGGTGCTATAGTGATGGTCACTACATAGCGCTGTGGCACTGGGCCATCATAGATGCAATGGCCCAACTGCTCAGTAGTCCACTATGGCGCTGGCATGCAAGCAGCCAATCGCACTACATGCATTGTCTTCCAATGGTGCTGTGCATGGCCATGTGCCAGAGAGCCTTGACTCTGTGCCCAACCTTTGCCCCCTAGACACCATGCATCAGGCATGGGTGCACCTCTATCATGCTGTTCAGTAACAGCATGATAGGGAAGGGCAGCGCTGTACCGCGCAGCATCTGCACGTGGGGAGCCATGCTGCAGAGCACCATATTGCCTACTATAGCTGCAAGGATGGCACACAGATGAGCAGTGCAGTGGACAGCCATTGAACTAGCCAATGTGGCGGCAATTGTTGAGCCACACCATGGGCCTCTCTTCATGGAGGTGCCCCTGGACAGGGCCAGGACCCAGGTGTAGCAGGAGGTGGCCACTGCCCTGGAGGAGGCCACCGGATGGGGGAGGAGCACGGAGCAGTGCAGGCAGTGCTATCAGGACCTGTGGAGGACGGAGCCAGAGCTACTGGCATGACTGTGGGTATGTGCCAGGAGGGGCACGGTGCCACGTCCAGGTAGGGGTTCCATCAACACACCTTTATTGTCCATATGGGTCACAGTGTTGTATGTGTCCAGCACATAGGGGAGGGACCATCTGGGGTTGGCTGTGGTGGTGTTCACAGGGTGTGGGGTGGATGGGTCTGGCTGGGTGGGAGGGCACACACCTTGGGGCAGGGGACTTTGCTTCGGGATTGTACTGATGTTCTTCTCTCCTTGTTTTCCCCACAGGCCTGGATGAATGCTGCAGGTTGCGGGAGGAGCAGTGGAGGGAGGAGGACGGTGCAGCAAGGTGGGGCGAGGGCCATCACCGCCCACCTGACCGGCCCGATGAGGGTGAGTGCCATACATCCATGATTACTACTGCATGCTGTGTGACAGGGTGGGGCAGCAGGGCATGTCCACCATTCATCAACACCACTGCCATGCACGCAACTTGTAACAGTCAACACTGTCCAGTAGCAATGCATGTCTGGGAGTGCATCAATGGTGGTCCATGCGTGCACCAGGTGCATGGCTGTGCCACTGCCTTTGCACCACATAGCCATGTCACTAAACGGCCATGGTGGTGCTGTGCGTGACTTGGCCAGTGGGTGTGTGCAGCGTTCCACATGGCTGTATGCACCTGGGTGGGTAGGTACTGTGGATGTGATGACTGTGGGTGGTCACACACCATCACAGTGGTATGTCCCATGGCTGTATGCCATGCACAGTGGGTGGGCTGTATGGGGTTGTGCATTCACACCTATTGGCTGTGCTCCCTTGTCCTAGGTACCCTCCATCTAAGAGATATCAGGGAGACTGTGCGGGAACTTCTACTGCTGGCCCGGGAATCCCTGGACATCCTCCGGAGATTGGATATGACCAGTGTACTAAAGAGGCACAGAGGCCGGAGGTCGCACAGCGCAGAACGGCACTCCCGCTAGGGATCCCTCAGTTCCTGAATTCCCCTACCCCCTGGACCCACCCTCACACCCCTCCTATCCCATCCCATTTGTCCACCCCCCCCTACCCATCCCCACCTTGTTTGTGCCCCCCCATCCTTGTATATAGTTTTTGTATTCTTGTAAATGGTTGAATATTATATTTTTGCAATGCATTTGATTTTGATATGAATATTGAGGTGGTCTCTGATTTGCAGCAGGCTATAGGTGCTCAGCTGCAGTGGTGTGTATGGCATTAGAGGTGGTGCAGTCATGGGTATGTGTGTGTGTCCGTGTGGAGGTGACTATGGTGTGGGGGTAGCTATCAGTCAGTGTCTGTGGTGTGTGTGTTGTGCCCTGTGCACTGGATGACGGTATGCAGTGGTCCATGCCTTGTGCTCTGTGTCCATGGCTCACCCATCGGCCCATCCATGGCCTGTTCAGCTGACACACATGCATGTCTGTGACCTGCATGGTCTGCCGGCATGTCAGTTGTGGCAGTCCCTGCAGGGCGGCCACTGTACCCATCACTTTGCTGGGTTGCCCCTGTCACTGGTTTGGTGAATGCCTGGCTTGGGTGGCACTGTGGACACCACAGTCATTGTCCCACCTCCATGCTGTGTCTTGTGTGTGTGTTGCAGGGGATGTGCCCCACTGTCTGTGACTTGTGCTCTGGGCGACTGCTGGTGGTGTATGGGTCCACAGTGCTTGCGCAGAGTGACCAGCACTCCAGTGCCATGGAGGACTGTGGGTTGTGTGTACACAGCTTACATGGGCCCACAATGGGGGCTTGGTTGCCCCACCACTGCGTCCCTGTGTTGGTGTGCCCTTGGGTATGGGTGGGTGTCTGTCCATACACTGTGTGGCATCCGGTGTGGTGCATGCTTCCATGCACCACTGTGGGTGTCTGTGCTGGCTGTTGTGGCCAGTGGTGGGTCGGGGTGTGTCACTGGAATACTGTGCAGGGTGCTGTACCACTGGTGGTGGTGTCAAGGGCATGCCCTGTCCCATGTGGGGTACTACTTGTGCCGATGCATGGTCAGTCTCTCAGCAGTACCTCAGGGGACTGTGCATGGTGGCAACGTGTCTGCCATTGTTGCATTGCCATGTGCTGCCACCCACTGATGGGTGCTCATGGTGGGGCTGGCTTGCATGGTTCTGTGGTGCACAGGGTTCCATTGTCACAGTGGGGGTGGTGGCATGCATGGGGTTTCCTGCAGTGGTGGTCACTGCTCATGGGGGGGTGTCTGGCTGTCATGGTGCAGGGTGTGCTCTGCACTAGAGATGGTTTGGCATGGGGTGGTCTGCCCTCCTTGTGTGCCAGTCACAGCTTGCTGGTAGGTGTGACTGGGCACCATTGCCCGGCTGTGGGTTGGTTGCTTGTCTCCATGGGCCAGTGGTTATTCCAGCCCTCCCACAGTTGTGCTGTGCTTGGGGTGTGGGGGGACTATGTCTGTTCTGCTGTGTGTTCCTGTGCCCATCTGTGGCATGGGTGGTGGGCCCCTACCTCCCTGGTTGTGCAGTTACATTGCTCTGCTGCTGGGTGGCTCCCTGATTGCGCTATGGTGCCTCTAGACTGCTCAGCTGAACATCCCTTGTTGTGCTATGGCACATCAGATCTGCTCAGCTTCCCCTCCCTAGTTGTGCTATGGCACAGGTGGTGTAATATTCAGTCATCGGCTTTAGGCGCAATTTGACCTGCTCCATTTTTGAATATCGCGTCTCTTGCACATGGGAGCAATAGACTTGCGCTTGCTCCTGCTATTGCGCACCTTTTGGGTGCAGTTTGAATATCTGGGCCAGGTAGTAATGGCTTTCATAGTTGTACCAAATTCCAGAGTCCTTCACTGAAAGGAGGTGAGTTGCGGGTGGCCGAACATTTAATCAAAATGTAATTTTCAGTTATTTCCATCTAATTTTAAAAAATTCTAATTCAAATTTCTTCACAGTGTCAGAAGTTACAGAAATGTGCATCGTGGGCATGTGCACCGAGTTTTAAGTATCAAGCATTAAAAGGGGCTGTGCAATAGGTAAACAAATATTTTGCCAACATTTGGATTTTAGTTATTTTAGTATAATTTTGAAAGCATTCATCAAAATGTTATAAAATGTTGCAGGTATAATGGTTATTACGATGTTTCCATATGTACGTAGTTTCAGATTTCAGCTTCGAAAGGTTTCTGAATTACATGCAGATATAATCTTTCATGAAATTTCCCACAAAAAATAAAATGACAGAATTTGAGCACCTATAATTTTGAGATAAGACATCCTAATCTCAAGATATTTGGCACACTATTAGGGCACCCATTAAAAAGTAATTATGCCTAATGTCAGATCTCTAGCTTAACTGACAGATGAGTTATGACCAAATTAATAAATGTCAAAAATGCATCAACATTATGATGAAATTCTGCAAACTATCACGTGATTTAATGGAGTCCCATCAAAATTCGGCAAATTTTAAATTTTCACATTATTTGCAGCTCTAATAAAATCCCTTTCCTGTTTGAACGTTAATGCTGTGTAAGATGTATTTTATTGAGCCAATTCCATATAATAGTAGTAGCAGTAAAGACCTTTATTTTTATACAGGATTTAACTGTACTGTTAACTTTGGAACTTTTATTGTTCAATGTTGAAGTGGGTCGGTTGAACCTGAGGGGAGACAGTAGGCTGCTGTTGTTAAAGGGGGCAGTACTGGTTTGTCACCAAGCCCTCCTAAGTTTCCCTAGCTTAAGACGCTGCACAGTTATATTTTCAACCTTGGATTGTGACCCCCAACAGGAGTTCATTGAGTTAGGCCCCTTAACCATAGTGTGCACATAAGACAGAAGTGGTACCATGACACCAGGTACACATAAAATGAGATCTTAGTCACTGGAAGAGGAGGAGGAGTCTACTCATTTTGTATAATTTGGGTAATCAGATGTTAATGGCTACAAAGGGGTTTGTACTTGCTAACATATTGGTTGGCAATACATGTGAGATCTATGTATAGTGGAGAACCAGCAAAGAGGCACTATGACATGCAGTTCCACCAAGTTGGTTCAACAGAAAATCTGTCAACTGACTATGCAGCAACGACACTTTGCCGACCTCGATCATGATCGGCATTGTGCCGTCAGACAAAAAGTGTGTTTTTAGTGGGGGGCTGTGCTCCCTGCACCCCCCAGACTTTAATATAATGAAATGTTTTGTTGCAACAATGGTATACCATGACATGTATAGTGAATATGGGCACTGATACTGCCACAAAATGTTCCCACCCACCCTGCCCCATACTTCAGACCAACTCTAGGCTGACATCCATCAGCTTTTTCCTTGCAGTCACATCCTGACCCTGATTTTCCAGTGGCCTCCCCAGCTATGCACTGGCACTGCTGGCATTCAGTAGAAGTCCCCTCACTGACTTTACTCTTCCATGCAACAGATTGTACTGTATATCCTGGCCCCTTGACACTCTCCACCCCCTGCTGATTCCAAGCTGGGCTGCTACACAGTTCTACCACCTTTACTGGCTGTCACTTGCAATTCTTTTTTTCCCCATCAAGGTGTTTTATTCTCTTGGCCAGACACTTGGCATCTGGTTTTCTGTGGTGACCTCCAATCCCAGTCATCTTCTGATTCTTACTCCTGTGTCAATCTCCACACTTTTCTCCCTGTGACTGCATATCCTAGGAGGCTCACTGCTGAATAAAACAATTCTGATGTGGTAGTAGCAACAAGGCAAGCCCAGGGTCTGAGAGTGCTGGTGACATTATATCTTTTAGATACAGCATTAATCTAAGGTCTCTTCTGCCTCTCTCTGGTGTCAGTGTTAGTAAAAATGTAAGATCCTACAGCCCTTATTGTAAAAGAAAAAAATACTTACCATAGTTTCTTCCAAGGGACCCCTTACTATGCTTACTAGTGCATTCAGCCTGCGGGTCTGAGTTGCCTTGAAGTTTAGAATGTTATGCTAACTACAGAATCTTGGAATGAAATTCAGAACTGTGCTGTGTGCTTGTGCTTACCATAACATTCTAATGGCAGATGAATACTACAAAAAGGGCCACTTCTGACACCTGGTGCGTTGTATCAACCACGCACTGAATCATTTACAAAAAACAAGTAACCACACTCAGGAGGTATTTGTGCAAGAATTTGGCACACTTTATTAAGTAAAAAAAAACCCTTAAAATAGCCGTATAACCCACCAAAAAATGTCAGCGTTTCACGTATGCGCTTTAACAAGAAGCTATAGTGCATTCAGGATGTCCCACTTAAATACCAACAATCATAATTACATTTAATTGAACAATTATAATCACCTTCTTAAAGCATGTTAAAACACATGAAAAGCACAGTATGAACAATTTATGAAGCAGGATACTTAAACATTAAATGCTTAGAACATACTGCTGGTTATTTTAACCTATTAATAATATTTGCCAAGCACATACATGTATTTATCAAATCCACTCATAAATGAAAAATTGCAATAGTCATTGCCCTGAAATCATTTGTTAAAAAATACATATCTGGGCAGTATATCAGTAAATACCTGATTCTTTTCTTAAAGTATCTATCAGAGCTATAAGCCAATTTACATATGAGACGCAAACATCATTTTGACACTCAATATTTAAGAAAATACAAAGAGCCACATCTCAGAGTCAGAAACAATAAGACTCAATTTGAACATGAGATCTACTTTTTTAACAAGAATGGAGTTATCTCAAACTTGTCATTTAAACCTTGATGCACAGCTTTTAATTTAAAAATCCAAAAGCCCTCTCTGCAGGACAATTTGTTAGGTAAATTGCCTCCCCAGGGACCAAGTGTGACATGTTTTATACCAGTAAAACTTAATTTATGTTCTGATGGCACCACACTGTTTACAACATGTGCTGTCATTACATAGACTTGGTTACCTGCATTAATGGCTCTAATGTGATCACCAACACGTTCTTTTAACTTTCTTTTTGTTTACCAACATAAATAATACTGCAAGTACAGCTTGCACGATATATAACATTTGTTGTGTCACAATTAATAAACCTGGTGATCTTATTTTGCTCTGTCCTATTTTCAAACACTTTAACAGTATTAATATATGGACAATATTTACATCGATTGCATCTAAAACAGCCAGATGGAAGTGCTGGTAACCAAGTCAGAGAACTTGGAATCAACTTTAAATTGGAATCAGGGCTGGGGGAACACACAGTATTAATAGGCATGTAACCATATCAGCTATATACAAAAGGCAATCCTTTACTAGGTGAGGGTCTACCAAGAGGGGAACTAGAACCTGGAGAGGGGCACCACTCTTAAGGGGGAGGGAAGAGAATCAAACCCAGGAGTAATAATATCCTTTGAAATAACTCGGGGGATTATGGCAATATTTTGACTTCAGATAGGGTTGCCAGCAATATTGTTACTCACAGTTTACATGCCTATATGTAGGACACACACCAGTGGTAGACCCTGGTGCTAGATCCAGACCAGCATGCTAACTTAAGTATGAGACTCACCCTATTGTACCTAGGTCCCCTACACAATTTGTGGTATTGAGGATCCAGCTTGGCCCCCATAATCCCTGGACTAGATGACAATCTAGTTTCTAATGTTGTTTGTATATTACATCTTCTACTATTGCATTTACCAACTTAACTCCTTTATATCTTCATGTGCAAATGCAACCTTCTGGTCATGCTTAATGTTGCGGTATGTCCCAGACTTTAAATGTCATACTGGATATATCTATGTGTATCCCACTTTTTATAATAATAATAAAAACGTTAAACTTTGAAAACACAACAAAACTTTCAGCCCCTAACCGGGACAAAATCATGACAGGCTGAAAATTTCAACAAAAGCAGACACAATTTGATTGTAGGCAATGCACAAGGAATGCTCAAGTGAAGTAAAGACAAAAAGAGGAATGATTCTTGTAGAACCTCTTCCAAGTTCTGGAAGGGGAGGTAAGGTGGTCCCCTAAGGAAGCTTTAATTACAAAGATCAGGGGTAAGTGGTAGATAACACACTAGACTAGGGTAGGTTCATATTTATATCTTTGTAGGTAGCTTTTATTTGAAGTACTTTGTGGATTTTGTAACTTTTGGCACTTGATTGTAACCAGATAGAGAAAAAAATGTCTGGATACCATGCAACATTTTAAGTGCTTCATTATATGAAATCTATTTGTTACCTGACCTTCCACAAAATGCTCACCTAAATATTCTATAAAAAAGGGTAGGTTTAAGCATAGTAAGGGATCCCTTGGTAGAAACAATATTACTATGGTAAGTATTTCTTTCTTCAAAACCTCAGGAATTTCTCGCTCTGCTTACTAGTGTGGACTACAAAGCTGCATCTTGGGAGGCTGGGTACAGAACTTATTTAGGGAAAAGGTTCTTCAAGACTTCAGAGCCAAATATGACATTCCTTCTGAACTGTACATCCAGACAACTGGGCTTTGTGAAGGTGTGTACTGTCTTCCAGGTACAGTAGCTGCTTTACAAATTTCCAGCAAGAGAAAATCCATTGTGGCTGCCACAGAGGCAGATGTGCCATGCATGAAATGTGCTCTGAGGCCTTGTGGTGGTACCTTGCCAGCTTTGATGTAACAGAATGGGATGCAGGAGACTATCCAGTGAGCAATTGTTTGGTTGGAAGCTGGGTTACCTTTGTTCACTTCACCATATGTGACAAAGAGTGAATGAGAGGACCTGGCTTCTTTTGTGCAATCCAGGTGTTAAGTGGGCACCCTCTTGACATCCAAACTGTGGAGCCTCTGCACTCCAGAGCTGGATTTTGCTGTAAAGTACACTAGAAGGGTAATGGACTGGCTCAGATGATATTCAGACACCACTTTAGGAATGAATTTGCTGTTTGTCCTTAGGACTACCTTATCCATGTGGAAGATGATGCAACTTGAGTTTGTGCAGAAAGTCTGTAGCTCACACACCCTTCAGGCATAAGTCATGGCCCTGAGGAAGACTGTTTTCCAAGTGAAATACTTTAAGGTAACAGTAGCTATGGGCTTGAGAGGTGGGATCATGAGTTCTGCAATGCACAGGCTCAAATCCCATGGAGAGAGTGGGACCCAGACAGTGGGATGCAGGTGTACAAGCCCTTAAAAGGACTTTCTGAAAATGGAGTGTGAAACCACTGTTTTCACTTTACCTGCTGAGATACAAGCTAACACTGCTGCCAGATGCACCTTAAAAGTTGAGGGCCTCCGTGCCAGACACTGAAGGTAGACTAGGAAGTCTAAGACTGTAGACAGATCTGTTTGCAAAGGACTGAGCTGCTTATGAACACACCATAGGGAGAACATTTTCCACTTAGAAACATAGGCTTTCCTTGTTGCTGGTTCCCTAGAAACCCTGAGAACTTGCAAAACCTTTTCAGTAAGGTTAAAGTCACAGAACTCCAGCTACTCAAGAACCATGCCTTGAGGCACAGAGACCTGAGGTCTGGGAAAGGTATCCCGTCCTGAGGCATGGTCTGCAGTTTGTGCCTCAGTGGGAGGTAGATGGGATGTTTGATGGTGAGGGCCAGGAGTAGGGAGTACCAAACCTGCCTGGCCCAATCTGGGCTATTAAGATAATGTTTGAAGATTGGCTGCCCAGCTTCAAAGCACTCTCAGCAAGAGTGTGAGCAAGAGGGTACAGGGTTCATAGAGCAGGGGGTTAAGGTGTTATAAAGTAGGAAGTACAGGGGTTTTAGAGTAGGATGTACAGGGGTCATAGAGTAGGGGTTCTTATTTTTCATGGCTTTACTGTCCCCTACCAGAGGTTCTGGTCTTCTGCTCCACTCACCGCCCCCCTCCACTGCATGCTTAGCCCCTGGGTGGAGCTTCCAGGCAGGCATCCCCTCCCCAGGAAACATGGCTCTCAAGCTCTGGCTTGCCCCAGGGTGGGGTCATGGGAGAGGGACCCCCCAGGTGGACCTTTTGTCTGCAGCAGGAGCTACATCAGCAGAGGTGGGGGCCATCAGTAGTGGCTGGAATTATTTCTTGGCATTTTTTTCCCAGGGGCGGTTATGTGCAATTATGCCAGCATCCACCCCACCCCACTAGCATGTGGCGCTGGCCGTGGCTGCACCTCCAACCTCCACCAGAGGTCCACATAGCACTGGACACTCATCCCCCCTCCCACCAGAGAAGGAGAGCAGTCCCTGGGACACTCAATCCTTCTCCCCCTGGCCAGCCCTCTGACTCTAGACTCTGTACCCAAATCCAGGATGTCAGCACCACAGACAGACGCTGTTCCACTGTGCCTATGGGCTACAGTAGGGATTCTACAGGGTTCATAGAGTAGGGAGTACAAGGGTCATAGAGTAGCAGGTACAGGGATCATATAGTATAGAGTACATGGGTCATAGAGTGGGGTTACAGGAGGTCATAGAATATGTGGTACAAGCATTGTAGCATAGGGGTACAAGGGTCATAGAGTTGGGGTACTGGGTAGTGGGATCATAGAGTAGGGGTACAAGGATCATAGAGACAGTGGTTCAAAGGTCTTAGAGTAGGAGGTACAAGGGTCATAGAGTAGGGGTACAGGGGTCAGGGGTCATAGAGAAGGTGTACAGGAGTCATAGCATATGGGGTACAAGAATCAAAGCATAGGGGTACAAGAGTCATAAAGTAGGGGTACAGGGCTAATAGAGTATGGGGTACAGGGGTCATACAGTGGGGGTACTGGGGATCATAGAGTAGGGGTTCTTCAGGGGTCACAGAGTAAGTGGTACAAGGGTCTTAGAGTAGGGGTACAAAGGTCATATAGTATAGGCTACAGGAGTCATACAGTAAGGGGTACAGGGGTCATGGAATGTGGGGATACAGGGGTCATAGAGTTGGTTGTATAAAGGTCATGGTCTGGGGTACAGGGGTTATAGACTGGGGATACAGGAGTCATAGAGTAGGTGGTACAAGTGTCATAGAGTAGGTTGCACAGGGGTCTTAGAATGGGGGTACAGGGGTCATAGATTGGGGTGCATGGGTCATAGAGTAAGGGGTAAAGAGGTCATAGAGTGGGTGGTACAGGGGTCATTGAGAAGGGTTTACAAGGGACATAGAGTAGGGGTTAAATGAATCATACAGTATGGGTGAAATGGGTCATAAAGTAGGGGATACTGAGGTCAAAGAGTAAGGGTACAGGGGTCATTGAGTAGGTGGTAGAAGGGTTATAGAGTTGGGGTACAAGTGTCCTAGAAAAGGGTACTGGGATCATAGAGGTGGGGGTGGAAGTATCATAGATAAGGGAGGTTCAAGGGTCATAGAGTAGGGTGTACAAGGGTCATAGAGTAGGGGGTATATGGGTAATAGAATAAGGTGTACAAGGGTCATAGAGTAGGGGGTACATCAGTGAGGGGAGGAACAGCATACAGAAACCTGTCTGACTAGCCTAGAATCAGAGCATCTGATGAGACTGTGTCCCCCGCCAGAGGCCTGCAACAAAACATGGGAAGCTGATTATTCTCCTAGGATGCAAACAGATCTGTCCATGGTGTAACCCACATCCTGGACACTAATACCAGCACCTGCTGTTTCAGTTCTCATTTGTGATTTCCCTAACTGATCCTGCTCAATGTGCTAGTACACTGCTTTTTCCTTGCAGGTGCACTGTGGTCAGCTGCACCCCCCAGGGCATATTCCATGTTATAGATCTTCACGGCTCCCAAGCACAGCCTGGAAGATCTTGTTCCTCCCTGTTTGCTGATGTAGTACATGGTTGTGATGTCTGTTCTAGTGTGGACAGACTGACTGTTGATCTGGGAGGAAAACACATGCACTGCCAGGAACAGTGCATTAGGTTCCAGGAGGTATATGTGATCTAGAGCATCCTATGTAATCCATGTGCTGCTCACAGTTAGATCCTGCAGGCAGACACCCCAATCTAAGAGGGAGGCATCTGCTGTGGGAATGACTGTAGGGAATTGTTGGAGAAAGGGAACTCTCTCTCTATGAGGTTGCATTCCAACTTCCACCAGTCCAGTGCCCTCAACAAGGCTCTTCTGACAGAGGCACTGAATTGGGATAGGGTGTCCCACCTCTGAGACCAATTGTCCCCTAAGTGATTCTGGACATCTCTCATCTGGAATCTGGTGTCTGGCACCACTAATGTGGAACAGATCATGAGTTCCAGTAACATATGAAAAACCCCTTGCAGACGTTGGCTGGCCTGCTATGAAGGGTTCTACAGTTGAAATCAGATTTGCTGCCCTTGCCAGAGGAAGAAAAACTTTCCCTTGCAGGGTGTCCAGCTCTGTACCGATGAAGTCCAGAACTTGCACTGTTTCTGTTTGGGACTTTTAAAATTTATGAGGAAGCTCAAAGCCTCCAAAGTGCTTTGGGTTAGCAATAAGGAGGAGCTTGCTTTTTCCCTGAGATCAGCCTGTCAATCAATTAAGGAGAAAACACCAACCCTCTCTTCTCAAATGTGCTGCCACCATAGCTACTGTAGGAACTTTGAGAAACCCCATGCAGCTGAGATGAAGCTAAAGGGAAGAGCAGTACATTGCCAGTGACAGTGCCTTATCCTGACCCTAAGGTATTTTTCTCAGGCCTATTAAGCATTTTTCTTCTGGACTAGGAAGTATCCAAAGTAATGTCCATCGCCCTGTTGCAACTGGTACTTTTCCCACTTCATGTGTTTGTAGCAATTTCTTCACACCCCAGATCCAGCAGATATTTTTTCTGGAATGTGAGATTGGAAAACTTTAGGGTTCTGTATTTTTGGAAATCCTCTGAATTGTAAAGTCAAACCTGGCTCACTACCTCTATGATGGAAGTAGTGAACCAGTGTTCCCCCCATTGGCATGGTTGGACAATCTGGTCAGGCTTGTCAGGGGCATTGATTTGTCTGAGGCTCAAGTGCTGGTGCTGCAGCAGCATGCCTAAATCCCTTCTCCTCTGCCCCATAACTATAACAGGCCCTTTGTGGGGTATTCATAAGGGCATAAAGCAGAGGGTAGTATCCTCTACCCTCTTGTAGGTGGTTTGATACTCATCCACCTTTTTTCATGGAGCCTCTGTGTTGTTATCAAACAGGAAATTCACCCAGAAGTAAAAAAAACATTGCATTTGACCAAATGTCCTGGGACAGATTTAAGCAATAATGACCGAAGAGCCAATCATTTCCTTCCTAGAGATTAATGACCAGCTGGGGGGAAAGGTGGCCCGAGGTGCAACTCCTCCCAGGAGACCACCCAGCCAGTCATTAATTGAAAGGAAATTAATGGCATTTCGGTCACTATTGTGATTATAAGTCTAATTGCAATAATGACTTTTTTATTTTATATTTAAAATCTTTTTTTGTGGTGCCATTTCTGTGGTGATGCATGTGCACCGCTTGGTGTGGGGTTCATGAATATTCATTTGGCGTATGCTGATCAGAGGTCATAGAAGATGGGGAACCAAAATTTGTACCAGGTACTGACATTATTAATTCAAGTGGTTGTTGCCTGTGTTATAGGATTCTGCTGTAAAAGGTTTGTCAGATTTTGTGCAGAATTCATCACTTGACAACACTGTAAATGTAAACCCTGCGGGTAGTGGGAAGAGCTGAGCCACCGTCACACTGGCCACTTCTAAAAAGGTTCAGACCAGCACTGCAGCCAATCAGCACACCATCTGAGATCATGAATAATTAGTTAGACTTACATTTGTAGTTCCAAGCCAGGCAACCTTTCTTAGGGACACTGTATGGGCCCTAACCCTGCATGCAGCATCCTTTGTGTACACTGCCATATAAAATGGGAATTTTGTGGTATGTATAGCTGATTTTGCTGCGCCAGCCATATCCTGTGCCAGATCTCCAGTAACTTTTTGCTCAGAGCCCGAATGTAATTCCATGAGGCTCTCTTGTAATGAGTTATGCAGGCCAGATACGCTGCCTTCCTTAGGAGCAGGGAAGCTGAATTTTTTGCATCATGTTTTCTGGGTTCTTTTCCTGGAGGTTGGGAAGAAAAAAGGTGCACTTTGGCCCTGTCCCAGGCAGCATCCTCAACCACTTCTTCATGATCAGGGTAGAAATACAGGTGCCCAGAATCCTGTTTGTCAATTGATATTAATTTATTTAATTAATTCTTAAACTATGCCAGCAGCTGAGGTGGGTGCTGCCATGAATGTAAAAGTGACTTTCCTGAGGGATTTATGAAAGGTAAGCATTAACTCCTTAGTGGGGAATATACCCATTATATCCATGAATTCAACCCCCTCTTCATTCTCATCGGTTTCCTGTGAGGAAATGCTGGGAGTATTGACCATATGTCTCAGAAAGATATAGTGAGGGGTATAGTCACCTGAGGGTCTTGGAGGTGAGTCAAATTCTCACTCAGAAGAGCCATCTAAGTCTATGTTTCTCCCGCTTCTTCATAAAACATTCTTAATTCCTCCTCTGCGTGCACTGGGAATGGAACCAGAGCTGGGGCTGACATATTACTGAAATTTCCTGGGAGAATTGCCATGCCATCCTCCAATAACAGCATTGTATTTTTACTTAATGATGACTCCTTCAGACACCCTGACTTCTGAACCATTTTTAGCATCCTTACAGCAGACTGAAAAGCCAAAATGACTTTAATTGTTTTTGCCCTTATGGGATAAACTTCAACAAATTAACATGCAATCTGTACACAGACACTTCAAGTCCAACTCATGGCAGTCTGCCATTGCCAGGAGTTGGAAACAAAGTTTACACATTTAAAGCCTGTAGTTTCCTTCTTCTTTGGGTCTGTCAGTCATGCCAAACACTGATGAACCAGGGAAGTGTAAATGAAAGTAAAATTGAATTAGAAAAATAAAACATATATGTAAAAGGAGATTAAAACAAATGACATGCAGTTTAGTGCCCTTAAGTTGTAGAAGTAGTAGAAACATTTTATTTATACAAATATATCACCATTAGGGCTATTAATACCCTATTTACAAGGTGCACGTGTTTATCAAAGTTTTGATAATAAAACAATATAAATGTACAATATACTAGAGCACGTAACACAGACTCGGATCATAGAAAGGGGATTAAATACAGATACAGACAATAAACAATATAAATACCACACTAAACAGTGCCATTTCATATTCAGTTTCACTTTTGCTAACCTGTTGCATTCACAGTGAAAAGTTAGTTCTTGCTGCACAGCAGTTTTAAAAGCAGTCGGAGAAATTTCCAAATTTTTGAGATGTGGGGGAGGTCATTTCAACAATAGGCAGCTTTATATTGAAATGTCATTTTGCTGTAGTTATTAGTTATTTTGGGTAATACTAGATCCCTAGCACCCTTTTTCCTCAGATTAAGACCATGGTTTGACTTTCATAGTTTCCCAATTAAGCCAGACAATATATTCTTATTAAGTATTCTCTCTACATGTTTTGCCCATCTCACCAATCTATTATATATTATATCTATTTTCAGTAATTGCTTTTTATGGGCATGCTCATAGATATGGCTCCCGTAATTAATAACTGGGAAAATTAACTGATTTGCTATCATTAAACACACAATTTTAATTTTACAATTTGAAATCCATCACACTGCCAAAATTTTTGCATTTGTTTTTATTATCAATTCCTTAGTATGCTGTTCAAAAGTTAAATGCTGATCAAAATGAACCCCCAGGTATTTATACACCAAAGTTTGTGTAGGATGTTTCTGTCTTTGGTCCTTACCTCAAGTATAGGGCTTATTTGGAAGCACTTTTTTCTTTGCCAGCTGGAAGCTCTGTCCATTTGTTCTCTACAGCTGGCTGGGGCCTGACCCCCCCCCCTTGCTGCTTCTTTCTGCTGGACTCTGAATTTTCTTCTTCTGCTTCTGGAGGAGAGTTGGCAGTGGGACTGGACAGTGGAGCAGGGGAAGCCCTTCAGAAAGGCTTAAACCTGAGATGACTGGGAAGCTAATCAAGTTGACTGAGGCAGCAGAGGAAGAGGTGATGAGACAAGATGAGGATAAGAAGGAAGAACTTTTAGAGAGTATAGGAGAGAAATAGAAGAGATAAAAAAAGTAGAAGGAAAGTGGCTTGAAAGATCTTGAAAGGCTGATAAGGCTGATAAGACTGGAAAAAGGTTGTAAAATCAGCAAAAGGACTTGGAGCTAGGAAAATTACAGGGGGTTTAGCTCCTTGTTCTTTCTCCAAGTCTTCAGTATATTTTTTATGCAAAATAGTGAGCATTGCATAGGTAGTTTGTGTCTATATTTGTATTCGTATTTATGCCTGCAGCAATGTTCATACTAATGCCATTTTAGATAGTGACATTGCTCGTAGTTTTGGAAATTCTGAACTCCTGGGATAATTTTCAGAGATATAGATATTTTAAAGTGTTTTTTAAAGTTTTTAAAAATTTAAAAGTTTAAAGTTTAAAATTTTTTCTTTTAGTTCTTTAAACTTTTGCTCCACACTCCGAGCCCCTAGCCCAGATAGGTGTCTTGTGGTCACATGGTCTAAGAGCATAAAGTGCAGGCATGGTATGGTGCAGGTTAGATTTCCCATTCCAGATCAGGACTGTACACAGGGAGGTTGTGTGATTAAAACATGTGCTAGAATTAGAGATTTATGGCAATGCAAGTTATTCGAGATTTGCCATAGGGAGACTCATACCAAGCAATGGAAAATTGCAAGGAGCATTATGAGCAGTTCAGACTAAAAACACTCAGAATGACTCTTCTTTAATCAATGTCTTAATAGTAAATGAGTAAAGGAGTACGAGTATAATGTATATAAGAGCACAAGAGTAAGCGAGAGAGGTCACATGGGTCGCATAGCTGCTTAGACTGCTTATTGGAGAGGGAGAAAGCATTGTCTGACACAGAAACACTCCATGATCCCTGATTATAGATGCTGATGTAAGTTTTGCAAGTTCTTCAAGTTTTTCAAGCCTTGCAAGTTAATTTGATACCCAACACTTATAGTACTAGTATACATATTTTATGCTACTTTTTTGAATACATAACTTAGTATTATTTTAACATCATTTTTCTTTTTACTGTGTCCTTTTTATTGTGCTTTGTAAAAAGTGCCCTGCCCCTATTCTTTTTTAAGGTTGGTAATATTACTATTTTTAAGAAGAGTACAAGGGATCAAGGGTCTAAAGATATAATAGGATATCAATAAAAGCACTTAGTTATAGATGTAGGTATAAGTATAGATATACAAGCAGGATAGGGGTCATACAGAAGTATTGTGGCATGACAGTGTTTTATTTCTGTTTTTTATTCTTGAATTAAAGACACCAGGAGATAATAGTAGTTCTTCCCAAGACCCAGTCAGGGTTTAAAAACGCCAAAGCACCAACAAGCCAGAGGAATTGTATGCACACCGGTAATGGGTGGGCACATCTAGAACACTCAGAAGCAAGAGACACGCTTACGTATTTCAAGAACGAAAGAACGAGAAGCAGGGAAGTAGCACGGATTGTATCGTTAAATAGCATAAACAGCTCAACCACATGGGGATGATAATTGAAGGTTACTGAAATTGAAGGAAGGAAAGAACAATATATTGACCATTTAATCCTTGCATGATCAGCTTATTAGCTGGCTGAGTCTGAATTTGAACACAAGATTAATGGTGGACTCTCCTAGCACCTTATGAGTAAAGTGTAAGTGCAGCATTGCTCTGTATTCTGTACTCTGTATTCTCTATTAGCATTAGATCAAGACATTGTGTGCAAATTATATTGTATTGTATTGTATGTGCTGTGTTTTATTATGGTATGAAGTTTGACATGGTATTTTAAAGTGTGTATAACTGGACTGGAATAAAACAGAATAGAACTTAATTAAATTGTATTGCATTGCCAAAGTATAGAATTATATAATTGTATGTTTACACACATGCACATTTTGTACAGAAAAAGATTGGTATCAAGATTAGTTTGTTATATAGGTAGATGAACTATTGTTAAATAAACCCACGAGATGAAGTGGTGCAGAACTGATAGAACTAAAATGCCAGTAAAGACAAGAAGTCACATGAACATGAAAAATAACAGCAAAAAAAAAAAATGAAGAGAGTGATGAGTGGAAAAGATCAAAGAGATCTGGTTGGTAAAGAACAATAAACTAAAAGAGAAGGAGAAAGCATAACATTACCTAGGTTTAAGAAAGGGAGTAGGGAGTAAGGAGTGGGAATAAATTAAAAGGACAGTTTATAACAAGTACAAATCATAGCCTATACATGTAAAACAAACAACAAGGCTAAGGAGAAATATGTACAGATAGGGGAACAAGAAAAAGAGAATTGTTTTCAGACATCTACACCTAAAATAAAATCAGATAATGATAATAAAGAAGTTGAACAAAAAAGTGACAGAGGAGACAAGGACAAAGATGTCCCAGAATGGGGAAATATAATAAAAATCAATGAATCAAAAACAGGCTGTAATAGTAAATGGGAACAAGAAGTGGGAGACTCCTGGCCAAAGCTGTGAGCTACCACAGAAAATCAGTGAAGTAAGGAATCATTTATTCCAGATTACCCAAGGACTAAAATTATTACAGAATAAATGGGGAGAAGTGGACAAGGAGAGGAAAATATCAAACAAGATTTACATGAGTCATATATTAGTGATGGAAGTAAAGCTGATGGGGAGAACACTTTATTTATGAGTCAGGAAGAGACTTTTATTCTAGACAATGAAAGAATAACTAAAGATTTAGGCATTTCACTGAAAGATCAATTCCTGCCTAATACTCTAATATATGAACAGTTGGTTAAAATAACACAGGATTTGAAATTTACCAAAGGAATTGTTATAGAAAACAGAAAAGCAACACAAGAACTCCAAAGGGATATGAACAGGGAAACAGGGAAAACAACATGGACAGCAAGGTCCTGGGGTTGGCAGAAGAATCCTTGAGTCAAGATCTTTCCATGGAATTGATCATGCTACCCACTCCTGGGGCAAGAGATAACAGTATATGTGAGGAATTAAAAGAAAAACATAAAGAACTCTGGCAGAAAGGAGTAGAGAGGGAAAAAAGAAAAGAAGAAAAAGAGAAAAATAGAATAGAGACAGTAAGAATGGCTCAAGGCAGGGAAAGTATTAGAAGCCAGTCAAAAATGGAAGAAACATTAGTAAAACTGAATGAAATTAATAAAGTAAAGAAGGAAACGAAAAGAAAAGGAAAATGATGGGAATAAAGAAACAAAATAAAAAAAACTGCAGGGTTTAGACAAGCAAGACTGTATGAGAGGAAAAATTGAAGTTGATAAACACAGTCAACAACCCCCAACTAAAGTAATCACTAGTGAAAAAAAGAAAGAGGGATTGAAAGGGAAAATGGATGAGAAAGACAAGAAGAGATCAGAAGAAATACAAAAACCAAGGAGAAATAGGTATAATCTAAGCAACAGATGTATGAGTTTCATGGAAGAAACAAAGGGATCAGACTATGTGCTATCTTTGTTTGATGCTGAAGTCTTGCCAAAGGAAAACAAAAAACCCTGGGGGGAGAATGTCAAGAGTCTGGTCTTACCCATTTTGGGAAATGACCAGACATTGACATTTAATATAAGTTAAATAAGACCATTTGGAGACAAGGATTGGGTTATATTGATAACTAATACATTTTCTATTCTTAAGATCATAGAGCACAATAAGATAACATTAGAACAAGTGGGCATACAAGGTGGAAATAGCACAACTCTTGGACAACTGTTCCTGGAATACTATGAGAAAAGGAAAGAAAGAGGATGAAGGAAAAGTGGAAATTCTTCAAGGCGTAACCTTCTGATGTCCATTTTTGAACTGGACCAGTTTACTAATGAGATGGGTGATAATCTAAAAATAAAGATAGAAGACCTTTTGGAACCATTGATGAAAATACAAGGACTCAGAAATAATATCAAGGAGGCAGTAAGATGGGAAGAAAAGGGGCATATAACCATTTGGATGAAAGTTGAAAGGGCATATGAACAGCTGGTACAAAAAAGCGGTGAGTTAGATCAACTGAAAATATTTCTATATGAAGATAAGGAATTAGCTGATAATGGAAAAAACAATTGAGGTGAAACCAGAGTGGGTAAAAATGTTGGAAAATGTTAACAGATTTACAGCACTGGAAACCTCAACTGAAGCCTGACCAGAAATGGAAGGAGAGAGTAAGGAAATATCAAAATGTAAGTTAC
Source organism: Neoceratodus forsteri (assembly GCA_016271365.2). NCBI lineage: Eukaryota > Metazoa > Chordata > Ceratodontiformes > Ceratodontidae > Neoceratodus > Neoceratodus forsteri. Next base: position 1,381,154,186 of record CM028130.1, read on the forward strand.
TGAAGGTGTTATCTTGGAATGCCTTGGGTAAGAAAAACAAACTAGTGGACATGAGGTGATTAAATATCTCAATGGATTTGACATAATATGTATACAAGAAACCTGGGCAAGTGAAGAGATACAATTAAATGGCTATAAGTCATACAATAAGCTTGCAACAAGGATCAAGAAATGGGGAAGGTATGGGGGGACTTGGTAATACTGAGCAAAACAAATGTTAATGAATATAAAAAGAATTGAAAATTAAAAGAAAGAACATTCTGGGAGTAAGGATTCAGATCAAGGAAGTTGAAATAATCCTACTGAATATTTATAAACCTCCTACTAACCAAAATAGTTCCAGAGACAGAATTATAGCACAAATTTGAAAGAATTATTGACAAAGAAATTGCTAATAACCTATTGGCCAAAATAATGGTCTTGGGTGATTTCAATGCCAGAATAGGCAATCAGCCAACAATTACAAATAATGCTGCAGAACTTATAACAATCTGCAACAATTCAAGGTTGAAAAAGACCAGAGGCACAAAAGACAACAAAAGCAGTGACAAAAGACAAAAAATATGTAAAATGTTTAGAGAGAGAAAGAAACTTCCTTTTAGTTAATGGAAGATATATCTCTGATACTGATGGAGGGTTTACTTACATGAATTCCAGAGAGGCCTCAATAAATGACATGGTCTGGATAAGTATAAATATGATGGAACATTTTGTAGATCTAAATATAAAGCATAGAGGGGAAAGCAAACATTTTCCATTGGAAGTACAAATAAACGTCAGACAGGTTAAAATAATAGCTGAAAAAAATGTTACTGGTGCAAAAATAAGACAGACAAGGAAGGAAGTGTGCTGGACATAAATAAATCATAAGAATTTTAGATCAACAATTGAAATGAAAGGAATAATCTCAGAAATTAATATTTTTATAGAAATAAAGGAGGAGGAAATCATAGCAAGTTATGAGAAGATAACTCAGAGTTTGCAAACCCTGGTACAAAAGGAGATTAAATGTCCCCCAAAGAAACAAGGGGCAATGTGGTACAAGAAGGAATGTATTAAGACTAAAAGAAAGTTAAATATACAAACAAGAAGAACAAAAAAACACCTGCTAAAGAGAATAGAAAGGAGTTGAATAAAATCAGAAAGGAATTCAACAAAGTAATTAAGAAGAGAAAGGAACTACATAGACAGGAGTTATGGAACCAACTTGAAAGAACAGTTTATGAGAAAGATGCAAGAAAGTTCTGGATATTAGTAGCAAAGGGATTAGGGGAAACAAGAGGAGGAATTGACATATATATATATATATATATTATGGTAGCACGGTAGTGCTACCATACTTAGGGTTAAGGAGCCATTTCTATGTTAAACCCCAAAACTTTGCACCTTAATAACTTTGTAACAGTTTGATGGATTTGCCTGAAATTTGGAATTTATGATCAAGAACCATCGGCCTTGGGATCTGCCAAGTTTCGTACTGGTTGGATATAGAGCTGCGGAGTTATTAAGTGTGATCTGTGTGCCCGATTACGCTTTTCTGGAGTTCTATGGTCATGCCTACAGGTCGTACGGTTTGCGTGACCGGCCCAAAATCTTCAGGGAACGTGCAGCTGGGTTCCCCGATGTGCCTTTCAAAGATTTCGTGAAAAAATATTAAACAGTTCAAAAGTTATTCAAAAAACAGTTTCCATTATAAGTCAATGGGAAAAGTTAACAAAAAGTTTAACACTTTCGCAAATGCATTTTTACTTTCGCAAATGGGCCTGTTACTTTCGCAAATCGGCCATTTTGTTTTCAGTTGGTGATCAGAAAAATGGTTGGCATTTAAATTTGGGACCCTCTAGCAACCTAATTGTTTTGTATTCACCTAGTCGGGCCCTGAGGATGCTTGCCATGTCTTTATTTTGTGTAAAACACCCCAGAAATATGTTTTTCAAATTTCTGGAAAAGTACTTCATAAATTGCTTTCGTGCTCACGAAGTGTCGTAAATTTTTGTGAAAGTCAGAAATTGCGACAGTAATTTTCTAGTCAGTGGAAAATTACAGCAATTCTTTGCACTGCACTGCAAAATAAATCGTTGGGAGTTTTGGGCTGAAATTTGGAGAGAACGCAGCCGACATCTCACAGATGTGCCTTTCAGTGTTGTATTGAAAAAATAATACACAGCAGCAAAGTTATGGCACTCCAAAGTTGACAGTTTTTTCCCATAGGATAACATTACAGCGCCCAAAGCATTACAGGAATCCTTTGGCACCCTGCTGCAAAATAACGGTTTGGTCTTTTTTCCTGAAATTTGGAAGGAAGACAGCCAACAGTACACAGATGTGCCTTTCAGTAGTTTGGTGAAAAAATATCACATGGCGGCAAAGTTACGGCACTCCAAAATTGACGTTTTTCCCATAGGATAACATTACGGCGCCTGACACTTAACAGAAATCATTTGGAGCCCTGCTGCAAAATAACGGTTTGGTCTTTTTTCCTGAAATTTGGAGGGAAGACAGCCAACAGCCCACAGATGTGCCTTTCAGTAGTTTGGTGAAAAAACATTACAGGGAGGCAAAGTTATGGCACTCCGAACTTTTCTTTTTGTCCCATAGGATAACATTACGGCGTTCGCCGCACCTTTCAGGGCCCGTATCTCGGAAACGGTGTGAGATATGGACTTTTCGTCGGAAAATTTCTTAGCCCCATAATGGGGCTAAGAATCAAATTAGCCAGGATAGTTGTAAATAATATGACTTTTAAATTTTTTTTCTACGTCATACAGTTCCTGAGATATAATGTATTTAGTATTCCAAGATCTCATTTTCTGCGCCGATACTCATTATTTTGCATACATTATTTGTACTCACTGTCTTTCTCAATGCAGGTTTTGGGAAAACCAGCCTGTGCGCTACATTACTGTTACTGTTGCCCTTCCGCTTGCAGATCCGCACTGCTTAATTTACCATTGACGCTCTGCGCCCACCATGTATGCTATCCTTGCGTTTTCATTTGCGCTTGTGTTTTGTTATTTTTGCCATTTCTGTCTACAGTACTGTTTATCTTACTGTTTCACTTTACATCACCATGCCCATTGACATTTCTGTTTGCAGGCACCATGTTACTATGTGACAACACATCATGTGGCAGACCATTCCCGTCTACGCCACCATGTGCATTACCCTTTCTGTTCTCATTCGTGCTTGTGTTACCATGTGCGCCACTGTTAGCATTTCTGTTTGCGTTGCTGTCCCTGTTAGTATGCCACAACACATCATGTGGCGGGGGCCCCGCGCTCCCGCCGCTGCATTACATTCACTATTTCTCGTTATCATTCTCAAAAGAAGGGAAATTAGAGGCAAAAACCCGCTTAATGCATTAGTTAGGTTGTTCCACAGCAACAAAGTGATGAAATTTGCTGTTAGGGGTGAAAACCCTTGGACCCCTGCCCACCCCCAACCAGCATTGGGGGCGATTGGGATCGTGGGTCCTAACTCTCACCCCATTCTCCTATACTTCTGCTGCTTTACACATGTCATGGGGTGAGAGTTAGGGCTGATGATCCCAATGCACACCCCAATGCCGGGTTGGGGTGGGCTGGGGTCCAAGGGGGTTTTCAACCCTAACAGCTAATTTCCTCACTTTTGTCGCTGTGGAACAACCCTAACTAATGCATTAAACAGAGTTTTGCCTCAATATATATATATATATATATATATATATATATATATATATATATATATATATGTAACCACATGAATGGACACAACATTTTAGAGGCATTTTTCATGACAAAGATATTATAAAGACACAGGGACAAGCAAGTGAGGAATGGATACCACTTAAGCAAAGAATGGAAGAAGGGGAAATATACAATGCAGTAAAGAAGTTTAAAAGGCATAAAGCACCAGGACTGGATGGCATCCCTATAGATGCCATAATCAACCATCTAGATCTATGGATACCAGTTTTGGAAAAACTGTTTAATTATATAGGTAAAACAAGTAAAATACCTAAAACCTGGACTAAGTCAATAATAATTCCAATTTACAAAAAGGGAGAAAGCGCAAATCTAACGTGCTATAGATGCATAGGTTTACTGGATAATACTCAAAAAATACTTACAAGGGTTATTAACAATAGATTGACAGAATGGATAGCGAAAAAACAAACTAATATAAGATGCACAGGCAAGGTTCACAGAAAAACACTCAACGACTGATCATTGTTTTATACTAAGTCACCTATTACATATATATATGTTTTGGTTAAAAAAACAGAAGTTAATCTTTACCTATATAGACTTAAAAATGGCATGCGATAGTATCAGTAGAAATTTACTATGGGAATGTTTAGCGGAAATAGGGCTGGAGACCCCAATATTAAATATAATAAAAACTCTTTATAAAGATAATTATATTAAAATAAGATACAGTAAGGAAGGAGATTATATGGAAGAATTCCAGGGTAATAGAGGGGTCAAACAAGGGTGTGTGTTGTCCCCAGTATTATTCAATTTCTTATAAACAGAATTCTGGTTAAACTGTATAATTTGGACCATCATATGCCAAAAATAGGGGAACAACATTGCACAAAATTGGCTTTCACCAATGTTTCTGTACTGATCTCAACAAGTAATTTAGGAGCAAAAAGGTTATATCAAACATTTAAAATGGAATGTGATAAGGCTCAATTGAAAATAAATGGGGACAAGACCAAAACAATGTTTTTTGGAAACAAAGGGAGGAAAAGATATAATACATGAAAATTGTCCACTAGAACAAGAGAGAGATTCTAAACATCTAGGTATTAATGTGAATGAAAATATTTCATGGACAAATCACACACATGAAAGTGAAATAAAAATAAAACATTTCTTGCTAGCTATAATGAGTTTGTATTATAAATTTGGAGGCAGCTCAGTAAAAGGAATATTAAAAGCAGTTAATGCCAAAGTTAGATTGCAGATACTATATGGGACAGAAATTTGGGGTCAGAGAAAAATAATAAAATAAAAAAGATAATAAATGTATACTACAGGAAAATACTAGGTTTACCAATAGGGGCCCCGGCAGCACTAATCAGTGCCGAATTGGGGCAAGTACCCATAGAATGCCTGATACAAGAAAGGATAATATTACATTTTTTAAAGTATACAGAATGCCAAGTTACAGATTGCCACAACAGAGTTTGGATGAGGTTATAGTCTATCAGGATAAGAAATTTAAGTTCCCAATAATTAATACTCTTGAAAAATGGATTAAACCATATGGACTTTTACCATATATAATAGATACATACAAAATCACAGGAAGAAATCAGTAAAGATATAAAAACCAGGATAAGAGACATATTTAAACAGAAAGTTATGGAAAGATGTTCAGAATATAAAATTAGTAGATGTCTTGCTACCAGTAAACACATTTTTTAATTTGAAAGATATTTAACTAAAATAAAAAACCCTTACAGAAGAACTCTATTTATAACATATAGATTTGAATACCACAATAGTGAAACATAGAAACATAGAATTTGACGGCAGATAATGACCGCTTGGCCCACCCAGTCTGCCCATTTTCCTACCTTATGGATAAGCTGCAGATCCTAGTTAACCAGCAGCCTACTTCTTCCTACCCCCACCCCCTAGAATGGCCTTATGACTGTCCCATGCATGCTTGAATTCCACCACTGTTTTTGACTCCACAACCTCCTTCGGAAGGCGTTCCATGCATCCACAAGCCTCTCTGTGAAAAATACTTCTTAATTACCTCTGAGCCGCCTCTATCTTCAAATTGTGCCCCTTGTTCTTGCACACCTCTTTTGAAAGATGCTACCTCTTGGACTTTATTGATTCCCTTGAGGTACTTGAAAGTTTCTATCATGTCCCCTCTCCCTCCTTTCCTCGAGGATATACATATTAAGCTCCTTTAGTCTATCTTCATATGTCTTCCAGTGCAGACTCTGCACCATTTTGGTTGCCCTCCTCTGAACAGCTTCCATCCTGTCTATGTCTTTGTGGAGATTGTCCAGAACTGCACGCAGTACTCAGATGGGGTCTGACCAGCTGTCTGTACAGAGGATAATAACTTACTTGTTTTCACCGTGATGCCTCTCCTATGCATCCCAGTATCCCCCAGCCCTCCTTGCTGCCCTCTCACATTGCTGGCCCACCTTTAGGTCATCTGATATGACTACCCCAGGTCCCTTTCCATTTTTTGTTGTTGTTAGCATCTCACCCCCCATGGTGTACTCTTCCCCTGGGTTTTTGTTTCCCAGGTGCATTACCATGCACTTCTTAGCATTGAATCTAAGCTGCCATACATTTGACCATTCCTCTAACCTTGCCAAGTCCCTTCTCATCACTTTCCACCCCACTTTGTGCATCAACTCTGTTGCAGATCTTTGTGTCATCTGCAAAGAGACATACTTTTCATTCCAGTCCCTCTGCAATGTCGCTTATAAAGACATTGAAGAGGACCGGTTCTAATACTGAACCCTGCGGTACCCCACTAGTAACTCCCCTTTCTTCAGAGTGTACTCCATTTACTGTTACTCTCTGTGTCCTATTCTCCAGCCAATTCTTTACCCAGGCTGTCATCTTGGGACCCACTCCCAGGCTGGCTAACTTGTATATTAATCTTTTGTGTGGGACTGTGTCAAATGCCTTGCTAAAGTCTAGGTAGGTCATGTTCACAGTCCCTCCCTGATCTACTACTTTGGTCACCCAGCCAAAGAAATCTATCAGATTCATCTGGCATGACCTTCCCACTGTGAATCCATGCTGCCTTGGGTCCTGTGCCCCTCTGGCCTCTAGATACTCGACAATTTTTCCTTCAGAAGTGATTCCATCATTTTCCCTATCACTGAGGTTAAACTAACAGGTCTGTAGTTTCCTGCTTCTGCCTTGCTCCCACTTTTGTGAAGGGGAAATCACATCTGCCCTCCTCCAGTCCTCGGGTACCACCCCATCCTCCCATGATTTGTTAAAGAAGGTAGTCTGTGGTGTCACTAGTTCTACCCTTAGTTCTTTTAGAATTCTGGGATGAATCCCATCAGGCCCCATTGCTTTGTCCACCTTCAGTTTTAAGAGTTCTTTCAGAACCCTTTCTTCTGTAAATGGGCTGGTATCAACTTCTGTATCCAGAGTGTTTCTACTGTTTGTTTTAGGTACCTCCACCTCTTCATTTGTAAATACTGAGCAAAAATATTTGTTTAGTATCTCTGCCTTTTCACAGTCTCCCTCTGCCCATCCTCCTCCCTTTATTAAGCCTCACTATCCCTTCCTTGGTCTTCCTTCGCTCCCTGATGTACCTATAAAAGGTTTTATCCCCTTCTTAACTGAGTTGGCTATCTTTTCCTCGGTTTGGGCCTTTGCTGTTCTGACTGCCTTCCCAGCTTCCTTTTGCTTTAACTGATACAGTTCTCTGTCCTGCTCCTTCTGTGATTCCTTGTACTTCCTGAATGCTTTCTTTTTCTCTTGAACCTTCACTGCCACGTCCTTTGAGAACCATAGTGGTTTCTTACATCGTTTTGTTTTGTTTATTTGCTTCACACAAAGGCTCGTTACCTCTGTGATGGCAGTTTTATTATTCCCATTGTTCTTCCACCCTCCTTCCTGCCCATTTGCTAGTGCATTCCTTAGGCACTCACCCATTTTAGCAAAGTCAGCCCTCCTAAAGTCCAGTACTTTTGCCTTTGTATGGCTTTCTCTTTTATTGCTGTGTTTATTGTGAACTATACTGTTCGATGGTCTCTAGTTCCCAGATGGCTACCCACTTCACATCTCTGATCCTCTCCATCTCCATTTGAGAGAACCAGGTCTAAGATTGCTCCCTCTCTAGTGGGCTCCAATACTAGTTGTCTAAGGCATGCCCCATGTAGGGCATCTAGAATAACCCCACTCTTCGAAGTGGCTGCTGCAACTGCACTCCAGTTAACATCTGGCATATTCAGATCACCCATCAGTAATATCTCCCCTTTTTCTGCCATTCTAAGTATACTTTCTATCATTTCCTTGTCCATTTCCTCCCCCTGAGAAGGGGTCTGTATAAACCCCTGTGCGATTGTGGTGCCATTGCCTGTCTCCAAATTTACCCACAGTGCTTCTTCTCCTCCTGTTTACCCTTTTGTTCTGTTGCTTTGATTCCTTCCCCTTATGTAAAGAGCTACCCTCCTCCTCCTCCTCTTTACCTCCCTATCCCTCCTGTAGATAGTGTATCCTGGTATGTTTACATCCCAGTCATGGTTTTGTGTACCATGTTTCTGTGACTGCCATGATATCCAGATGTTCCTCCTCCATCAAGGCCACTAATTCAGGAAGTGTGTTACCAGACTACGGGCATTGGTATTCATTGCTCTCCATTTTTTGATGGCTTTACCTTCTGTTGCAGCATCCCCACTGACCTTTCTACCTCGGTCTTTTTCTCATTTAATACCCTGTTTTGTAGGAAGAGGCTGGGATTTTCCTGCTGCTTATCAGTGCCTCCCCCTTTGACTAGTTTAAAAGCTTGCCAATGAAGCATCCAAACCGATTGCTCAAAAGACTTGTTCACTTCCTGGACAGATGCAGACCATTCTGCCAATATAGGCTGGTGTCCCTCCAGGTGGAACCCAAGTCCCCAATGAAGCCAAACCCCTGTGCTCCACACCATTTTTTCAACCATTCATTAAACTGCATGTTGCAAGTACCGCCTCCACCATGCCATTGATAGGCAGCACCTGAGAAGGATACTGTGTGTGCTGCTTCTTAGGCCCCTCCCAACTCTACAAAGTCCTCCTGCACTGCTCTAATCTCATGATGAGCCAAGTCATTTGTCCCTAGGTGGACAATGACATCCAGCTCTACCCCTGCAGTTGTTCTCGTGATCCTGAGGATGCGCTTCCTGTCCCTCAAGCCATGGCACCAGGCAGGCACTTTACTTCAGTTTTCCCTGCTCCCCCCAGTTCTATCCCCCTAATAATTGAGTTCCCCACCAGGAGCTGCTTCCTTTCCCTGTGGTGTCCTCTGCCTCCTTCCTGTAGGCCTCCCTTGTGACAGTAGTCCTCAGCCTCCTTAGTCTCCTCTGGGGGTGCATCCATAGCGGAGCTATGCTCCCCTAGAATGGTGTATGGATTGTGGAGTGGAACAACTGACTGGGTGTGCCTCTGTTCCACCATCCTCACCCTCCCTGAACCCACTGTGGTCCAACTGCTCTGCTTTCGTAAAACATATAAGAACAAAGTCAACAAAGTCCAATGGAAACTGTAAGCATAACCAAGGAAAGGATGACATTGTACATCTATTAGTTACTTGCCCTCTTTATCAAAAGACAAGAACAAAAATATTGGGGCCAATTCTGGGACAAATGGAAGGAAACCTACAAACACTGACAATGAATCTGATAAATACAGACTCAACTAAAATTCTAGAAACTGTTATATCCCTTTTAAAGATCATCGATTTGTACAAATTACATATGAAGGAAGAAAAGACTGAATGTGAGTAATATGAAAGAGTATGGGAAATTAAAAACAAGATATTAACAACCCCCTAGATGAAGTAAGAGGTTAGAGGAATCCTGTTAGATTTATTATTGAGTTGAAATGTATACAAAGTACTATTTGATAAATTAAGAAACGTGTATAAACAAACAACTGTGCAGTGCAATTAGTAGGGTAATGTAAAGTTCAGAGGGGATGCAATTCAATGTCAAGGAATATAGTGCAATATGTGTCTTTTTAAATATTTTTTTTAATTTGTTATATGTGTGTATTTAAATTGTAACAACATAACTTGTTACACAATAATTTTTGATTGACTGATATAGTTGTTTTATTTTTACATAGGTGTGATGGGCAGAAAAAAATAGTTTGAGTTTTGTTGTTGTTAATAATGAAACCCAGGAGGTGAAGTATTCCTGTTAACTAAAAATAATATATTTGCATTGCAGTTTATGCTCCACATCCTCAGGGCAACTACCTTCTGCTACAAGTTCTGTATCATCTGCTTACAGTCTAATTTGAGAATGCTCCATATGATTAGGCAATCATTAAAGAGCTGCTGATGCCTCAAAGAAAACTTCGAAAAACATGATATTTAGGTACAATTCAGCTTGCATTCCATATATATTCTAGAGATGTGTCCTTTCCCTTATTTATTACTGAGAAAGTTTGCATGAATACATGATCTTTATACCTTATAGTTCATCTGCCTCTTTACCTTATTCTCTACTTCAAGTCATGATCTTGTGTTGTGACATCACAATCTGTTACCATTGGAGTAAATGTGATGTCACAAGCAGTGCATTATGACCTCAGGTAGGGAGAAAGGAACAGGAATAGATAAACTCTTCAGCAGCAAAGATCCTATTTTCATGCAGATTGCACTAATAATAAATCATGGGGAGGAGGAATACAGAAGTAATGTGAAATACAAGCTGAACTGTGTCTAAATATTATGTTTTGTTGAAGTTCTCCTTACGGTGTCATCTGCTCTTTAATGTGAGTAATAACTAATATGGGGCCCAGAATTGACCCTGGAGCACCCCTCATATCACAGGAAAGATTTTGGATTGATAGCCATTTACAGTAACTACCTGGGTCCTCTCAGTTAAGTAAGAGTTAAACCATTTACAGGGTTCATCAGCCAGTCCAGTTTCCATGAGGCCATGCAATAAGATTTTGTGGTCTACTAAAGCAAATGCTTTGGAAAGGTCCATACACACTGCAGCCACAGACTTCACAGCTCCAAGAGAGGTAGTGGCCAGGTCTAAAAAGTCTGTGAGCGAGGTGGCTATGGATCTGCCATTTTTAAAGATGAAACTGCAAAGGAAAACAATCTAACAGATGACATAGGCTATACTGTAAAATATTGGAGCAGTTCCCAAATAAAGAGGAACCAGGGTTAATAAACAGTAAAACCCATGGTTAAGATTTTTAGTAACTAAGTGAAAATAAAGTAGCTTAAAAGCAGGGCCTTAAATGTGGGAACTGTGCCAAAAACAGCCTCCAGTTCCTGGGAACTGACAAGGAACCAGAGAAAAGTTAAGAAATTATAAAAAAAAATGACCTAACTATGGAAAGTTATTGATAAAATAACCAAGTAATAACTAAAAACATACTATTACAAAAAGTAACCCAGAAAACTATCTGAAGTTGTAAAGAAAACTCCGGAGCAACTGCACACTTCAGGCAGAGAAATAAGTCTGTTGTTAGAATGTTAGAGTGAACATGGGCACACAGTAGAGTTTTGAAATTCATTCCAAGATTCTCTAATTAGCATAAAATTCTAAGCTCTGGGCAGCTCAGACCTGCAGGCTAAATGCACTACTAAGCACAGTGAGGGATTCCTGGAGTTTGGAGTAACAGATTTTACCTGGTGTCCTGGTCAACAACCCCCTATCAATTAAACCTTGCCACGTCGTTTTCTTCGATTTTTGCAAGGCCTTTGATTTGATGCCACAGTGGGCCTTAATAAAGAAATTGAAGAACCTTAACATCAATGGGGCCATTGTAAAGTGGATTAGAAACTGGCTGATAGACATGTCACAAAGTGTGCTGATAAATAATTACCTATCTGAAATGGTTACCTATCTGTTGTGGGAGGTGTTACTAGTGGAGTTCCACAGGGCTCTGTATTGGGTCCCTCCCTATTTCTGGGTTTTATCTCTGATATGACCAAAGAGACTTTACCCCCTCTGTTAAATTCACTGATGATGTCAAAATAGGAGACTCATGTAAGACAGTCCTACAAGCTCATGAACTTCAAAGAGACCTTGATAAGATATTAGCATGAGTCAACAAATGGGGCATGAAGCTTAATACAGATAAATGTAAAGTTATACACCTATGAACATAAAACCCAAATATTTCTTGTGTGTTGGGAGATAAATCCTTTTGTACTACTAGTAATGAAAATGATCTGGTTGTTTACATATAATAGGACTTAAGCAACACAAAACAGGAAAATAAAACCATTAATAATACTAATAAAGTGATTTGGGCAATAAAGCAAAATACCCAGTCAAAGGATGCTAGAGTGCTGATGCCATCTTTTTCAGTCTTATGCAAAACTACATTTGGAGTATGCTACCCCGTTATGGTGCCCTTTTAGAAAATCAAACTGTAAACAGCTGGAGAGGGTATGGCATAGATATACCAAACACATGTATGGCTTACAGGACATGCCCTATGAGGAAAGACTAGAATCATAAAAGCTAATGTTGCATGAGACCGGAAGATTAAGGAGGGAATTGATCCTACTGTATGATATTGTAAATTACCCATTTTTTATGCCCAAATTAGTGATTGAATTTAAAAATAATTTAAGGGACACCAGAGGTCATCCACTGCAAATTATTGGAAAACAGTTCAATACCTTAAAGCGAAAATACTGTTTTACTCTTAGAGTGGCAAACCCTGGAATCAATTGCCCATGGAGATGGTTATTAGCAGGACAAAGGCTGAATTCAAGAAACATCTAGACAACTTCATCTTTCAGGGGAAAATTGCTGTACTATTCTATGTAGATTAATATGTAAATTAAAGGAGGAACTATGGGCAAAATTTGCATTGTCGCTCCTCAAACTCCTTAGTATGTTCCTTAGTTAACAAGTTAATGTAACCCACTGATAAAGACCCCTAGAAATGGACTGTCACTGTGCCTTTAATTGTCAAAAATTAAAAAAACTACATTAGTATTGGCTTCTGTCATTTTCATCCAAGTGCACTGTTTGGCACATGTACTGTACCTTTCTCCTCTCCTGCTGGCGTGTGCAGCATCTGACAAGTAAATGATATCCGACCACGATGAACAGAAAAGGCTAGTGCTTCAAGCCAACAGGTAGCCCACCTGTGATTAGTAATCAGGAATAAAAGGCCAAGCACTCACAAAAATAGAAAACTTCCAAAACAATCACCCAAATGCTGATTTTGCCATTTGTGTGTGCTCCCTGATGAAGAGAGTTCTTCTTGAAGCGCTGGAGCTTTCTCGTGGTTATGCTTGGATTGTGTGTCACCCTGTCAGAGCAATAAAGCTGAATACAAAAGGCAAAATCAGTGTTTGGGTGATTGTTTTAGAACTTTTCTATTTTCTTGAGTGCTTGGCCTTTTATTCGTCATGTGCAGCATCTCAAGGTTTCATTCATGAGCACTTATTTATGTTCCAAAAGGGAGGAAAGCTCCCTGACCTGCATCGGGGGTCTCTTCAGTGACAGTGCATGCCACTAACGCACCCTGGGCTGGGATGTGCGGCCAGGGGTAGTGCTCTTTTCTAGACAGCCAACCAGTCAACAATATCCTGGGGGCCATTCCTGACCCTGGGTTGCAGGCATGCAGTACAGTGCACAGCTGCTGTGCCACTGGATGACTCAGATGGTTCTGGGCACAGTAGGTATTACAAACCTCTGTATTACCCTTTGTGAGGTTTGGCATACTTTGCATATGGCCCTCTGTAGGGGTTGCCATGCTAAGGGATCATAAGGTCATACCAAAATCATGGTGATCCTTTCCCTCTTCTGTGCACATTCACAAATGATGATAAAATGTTTATTTTTATACAGAATACAGTTTGTTAGAGTGAAATTCTATTTTCAACAACTACCTATACAACTATTATAGAATGAAACAATTTATTAACACTTTGGTTTTGACACATAAGCACACGGTTACACATTGAGACAGGAACATACCTGTACAATTATAACATACAATGATTTATTAACACTTAGGTTTCGTCACATAGACACATGGTTACACATTGAGACAGGAACTTGACAGTTCTGAATCACATTCACATGTACAGCTAAGAAGTTTCTAATGTCCTTCTGAAATTTGTAAAGCAGTTTTCTAGATTTTATATCATTTGGCAAAGCACTATGACTATGACTATGCAAATGTGCAAAAAACTCTAGTGGCACCTTTTGATCTTAGCTTAGGAGGCTACAAAAAGGGAACAGATGCTAAGTAGCCATTGTGACCACTTATGACAGTGCCTTGCAACTGACAATTGTGTCTCTGCCCTTTGAGGTGGACCCAGGGGCTCAGTAGCAGTGCAGTCTGCTCTGACATGGTGAAACTAATTTAGAAGCAACCATTTGTGTCTTACTCCCTGGGCAACTGGAAGGTATTAGGAATCAAAGACAGAACATTTATTTTACAAAGGGAAAGGGCAACAATCAAGCACTTTCCAGCTCCCCTTGTGGCCAGTTATTGGATGGGACATGGTGGGGTCTCAGAGGAGACTGTTGACTTCTTTCCCAAGGCCAAAGTCAGGAGCTGTAACATTTACTAGTACTAGGGAAGTGCCAGGGAAAAATATAGAAAATGGGAGTTCTGGCAACAGGAAGTAGAGTTGGCCCATGAAACAGAAGCCAGCAGGCAACCTTGCCATGGCCCCACAAAGGGGTACTTAAGCTGTGTAGGCCTGAGTGTCCTTTGGACACCAGGTTTCATTGCTGCAGCTGTGCAGATCCAGTTGGCCCACTCACCCTCTCCTTTGCTATTCTTGCTTACTGGCTCCTCATTGCAGTGCTGCAATGCTCCATCCATGACTCCTGCTTAGGCATCCAGCTACCTTCCACTCCTTTGGTTCCCTGCACATTGCACTCAGCTTTTCAGCTGCATCTTCCCACCCATGTTTGCTGTGTGTGCTTCTGGGTGTCCTGTTGCATTGATGGCATTTGTGTTTGTATGTGGGTCCTGCAATGACTGTTTTCTTGACAGATCCTGGCCCCTCTGCTTTCTGGGGCTGCTTCTTCTGCATGTTCCTTCCCATCTGGAGCTTTACCTTTTCCTGTGCTGACTGTTCATTCCTTCCCTGGGCACCGCTGCTTCTGCCTGCAACCCCTATGTTTGCTCCTCCCATCTTGCTGCTTTATCCTCTCTTGCCCTGCTGTCCTTGTCCTTTTGATCTTTGCAGCCCATAGTCTGGACTCCCCCACTCTGTGGACTTGCCCCACTCCAGCCTCCCCCTTGGCCAGAGATGTATGTCCCCGATGTGCTTTTGACTTTCTTTGAATCTGCTACAACTGGCATTTTCTATGCCTCCCTCTTAGAGATGGGCAAAGTGTCAAAACTTTGTTTTACAAAGAACTACACAAAGTTGCCACACTTAAAAAAGTCCTCCACTATGCTAAGAGTTGCTATGCAAAGTGCAAAGTGGATAAATTTGCCAGAACTTGCCCAACAGTTTTCCATGTAACACTTTGCAAAGTTGCACTTTGTGATTAAGCACTTCTTGAGCAAAATTAACATGAATTTGGAGCAGTGAGATCCAAAGTGAAGCTTATAAATAATGCACTGTACCATGTGACTGCAGAAGCTGCAATCTAAGTATGTCACATGGTACAGGAAAAACGGTTCCGTGTCTGAGAGACTCACAAAACAGCGAGTACACCCTGTCAAAAACCAATTCGGCACATTACAATAAACACTGAATTTCAAGTCAGCACACATGTAAAATAATGTTTAATGCAGGGATTATGCCCCCCTGCTCCCCTCATACTTATATAATCATCTCTGGGGGAGGGGGGACAATGGAGGAATGAAGAGGGACTGATGATGGCAATAAGTTTATAAAAAAAACCTGCAAAAGAAAAAGAAGTACCTGTATGCAGTCCTGAACCCAAGAACACCAGCACTGCAGACTGTGTCCCTAGCCACTATGCTAAGTGTGAAGTTCAGCAGCATCATACTTCATGTCCCCATTTAGCCCATCCCTCTTCCTTCTCCTCCCTTCCATCGCTATTCCCTTCCCTCACCATTTTTCCCATCCTCCCTCGCTATTCCTTCCCCTCACTATCCATTCCTCGTTGCCAACCCTGAAAGCGACCAAACTGAAATGCTCATTTCTGAGTCACTCAGTTTGGTTTACTATATTGACGTGCTACAGTACCAGAAAAACATTCACATACAGAGTATGCTCTGTTTCAGTAGAGTTCTAGATAGTTTACTGGCGTGGTCAGTACTGCTCTCTCTGTATCTGTTGGATACAAATCAAAATCAGTTTGTTTTAAAACTTTGCAAAGTGTATTCTTGTAGTATTCTTCTATCCCTCTGTTTCTGGTGCAGTGTGGTTAGTTTTTACACTTATTTAGTTAACTAGTCTTTCCCACTGTTTCTGGTGTGGTATGGTTAGTTTTTACTTCTATTTAGTTAATTCTACAATTAAAAGATCTTTTTTTGGGCAGGCCCAGTGTCACAGAGGACTGAGCATCATGACTCCTACCACACCGGTGACCACTGTTTGCATGCGGGCATGGGCTGCCTTGGGTCGGCCAGTGGAGGAAGGGAGGGAGAGGATTAAACATCTGGAGGACCGCTCTTCTCTCATGGGGATGGTGGCTTGGTTGTCCCACTGCATGACTCTCCCCAAGTGGAAGTCTGGGGGTATGACCAGTCAGGGACACCAAGAGAAGGGAGGGTGCTGATGAACTCCATAGCGTGTGCACACCTCCATGTGGGCACATTGCTGTGTCATGCCCCAGCAGTGGAAGGGATGGGAGAAAATGGAGAAAAAACCCTCTCGCATGGCAGGATGATCAACTAACCTCTGCAGGCCCTGCACCGGTTGCCAGCCACAATCACAGTCCTTGGGCTAAGGACAAGGCGCAAGTAATCCCCAGAGGAGCCAGGTGACAGGGTGGGGGGGGGTCAGTCAGGAAGGGGGCCACCAGTGAGAATTAGGGGGATATAAATACAATATATATAAAAAAGGATCTTATTTTACCCTTTCTTACTTTCAGCCAACTATAGCAGCTGCGGAGCAGATCTCTGAGAGGAGGATCAGAGCAGAAGTACTCTAGACACTGCTGCTGAGTCTCTGCACTCTGCTGTTTCTTTTCTTATATGAATTCTTGTATTATTTACAATGCATATTTTACCTTACTTTTTGTTGTTTAGTCTTTATTAACTCTTTCCTTGCTTGCTGTTAGTGTTTTTTTTTTTTAACTTTTAATAATGAGTGGTACAATATTGAGTGGTGGTGGCACTGGCACTGCCAGGAATATAAAACCTCTCCATCCCTGTCCCATCATGTTCTTGTTCCAGAAGACAGAGGCAGCACAGAGTCTGCCAGTACAGCTGCAGGCACCAGCGAAGTTGACCCTCTTTGCACCACCACAACTTTTCACAGTTCAAGAAGCATGACATCCACTGAAGCAGGAATAGAAAAATAAACACAGCTTGGTTGCTGGATACAGTGGCATACTATATTTATTTAGTGAATCTAAGTCTATCAAAGGTAAACAGGGCACACCCCCACTCCACCAATGGTTATTGTGCAAAAAGCAGGTGCTTCCTCAAGGCAGTTTCTTCACTGGTAGAATGGTGTGCACTTATAAACATCACAATATAAGTGATAAAATTATTGAAATATACACCAACTATTAAGTGCATAATATGCACTGTACATATTCACAAACAAATAAGTTAAAATATGATCTAAAGATTGATCAAAAAGGAGAGGAGGAAATATGTAGAAGAGACATAGGAATGCAAATAAAATGAAATAATGGAGGAGGGAATGGGGCAGAAGGATATCAAGGACAGATAATATGGTGAAATACAGAAAAACAATATCAAAAAGAGAGTGAAAACATGCTGCAGCTAATTTATTGTGAATAGTGTGGAAGACACCCACCATTGCTTGCAATGTGCATTTTAGTTATAAGTGAATCAGCTAAATTGCTGCTATCAAAGATAGTCTATAATACAATTCATAAAAAAAGTTCTCCTTATTGCGCAAAACAATAGAAACAGTATACCTACAAATCGTGCGTATATAGGTCAGAACCAAATGGGGAACAATAACCACATTATGGCTTGTATGATCTACACATAAATAGGGCTACTTGGAAGTGCTCATTTAGCCCTGGTAGATTGTTTGTTCCCATGCCATATTGTCAGTAGTTTTCATGCTGTAACAGTTTTTGTTCAACACCCTCCCCCAACCCCAATATTAGGGACCTCACATGTCTGATTGCCTGGAATTGAAATTTGCATCTGTTATCAGTTTCAGAGACATGTCATGCTAGTGTATTTTCCAGCTCACCACTGGAGATTCTCCTGAGGTGCACACTTATTCTTGCTTAAAATGTCTGTATAGTTTTAGTGACATAGAATGCTGTTCATGTACATGTAGCTACATACAGAACATTGGTCATACTGCAGGAAACAAATTCCTTAACTGAGAAGAGTTCACCAGTTATGACATGGAAATTTAAAGTTATAATAAGCGATTTCTCCAGGAGCATCCACAATGGTGAGCTGGGAAACGCTCTAGCAATACATGTCTTGATAACTGATAGCAGACACAGCTATTAATTCAAAGCAGTCAAACATGCAGTCCTCCCAGATTGATTTGGCATTCTCTGTGTAACTCCAGGGTGATTTCCCTGTGTTTTCCTGTAGATTACATCAATTCCCTATGGAAGATGAATTGCTCTATTTTCCTCTTACCTGTATAACCAATGTAAGTCTGTGGGAAGAATTTCCCTGTAGATGACTTCAAATCCCTGTAAAATACAGGAATCCCTGTAAATGTGGGAGCCCTGAGCATGTGAGGCCCGAATATTAAGAGTGCCCTTCTTCATTTGCTTGGGCTTCTAATATTCTTACTTAGCTGCCTGTTTGTGCTTTACTACCACAACTTCCAGTACCAGCTGCAGCACTCACAACCAAGTTTCAGATGTATATTTGATTGACAAACTGTCATTACAGTCAGTTTTCATAGAATGGACAACTCTTATACAAAATACATAGGTTGGGAACAGATGGTTTTACACAGGTACACAGTCTGAACATTTTAAAGTGCATTTATCAGGCTCAATGAAAAGAAAGTAGTACACTTAGCTAATCATGTAATCAGGATGCAAACTTGATGTGGAGGTGTTTGGAACCAGTTACCTACATGGCCTACTGCATTCTGTAACCAATAAACACTATTAAAAGAAAGCATAACCACTTCTAGGCAATAAAAGTGCAGTTCACTTCTGCTTACTCTCTATATCAACAATTATTTCATTATGGGGTGTAGCCAGGAATTTTAAACTTGTACTCAAAAACTGATGCACTGTTGCCCCCCCATTATGTAAACAGAAACCAAATGTGTGTTGCCACACCACACCAATAATAGCCCCCCCCCAACATTTTTCATGTCTGAGTTTAAGTAATCAGTTTCTTCCTGTAATCCCTCTTCATTTTTCTGCCTGCCTGGTAAGTTGTACAGCCCATGATGCTTTGCATTATGGGGGTATGTGTGATTTTGTATTTCTTTGAAACTTGACTTCCCGGCAAATGCCCTTTGGGGTAACCCTTGCCTCAATGCTTGCGCACTGAGGTTCTTTGTCATCTAGGACTGCACCAAGCACAGGCACCACAAGGTATACATCTTGTTTCACAGTACCATGTTGGCCTGCTTGAATTGCAGACTCTGCAGGTCACATGATACACTCTAGTTTCTACTGCAGGAAATAGCAGATTTTGCCGCCGACATGGCCTTGGAGTCGCCCAGACTGATGGTTCTGGGCGACTTCAGTGCTTGGGTCGACGATGAATCTTCGCTTTTTGGTCAACATTTCCTCCAGGAGATGACATCTCTGGGCTTTACACAGGTTGTTTCCTCAGCTACACACAAGGGAGGTCACTCTCTTGACCTGATCTTCCTCCTGGGGATCGAAACTTCTGATTTGGTAGTGGAACTAGTTGATTGGTCTGATCACTACTCAGCTGGGTTCAATTTTGAGGTCCCCCTGGGTAGGTCAGCCCTTGTGGAGTTGGTCAGGTAACGCCCATTGAGGGACGTGGTCCCTGAAGACCTGATGGCAGTTATTGACCTCTCGCTGTTGGGCGAGTCTTGCACTGATCCTGAGCAGCTGGTAGTGGCCTATGGACCATTTAGGTAGCACTTGATCCAGATTAAGCCAGTGTTAGCCCCCTCCGCGTCGTTCCACCGCCTCATGGTTTGATGGGGCTCTGAGAGGGTTGCAGAGGATGGGGCGTAGGTTGGAGTGTCGTTGGAGGAAGACCACCACTGATGCCGACCACCTTATTTTGCTAGAGCATTATAAACTCTACCAAATGCAATTTCCCATAAGAAGGCAGAATTCCTGTCCAGGGAAATGTCTGTCACACAGAATCGACCAGCTCAGCTCTTCAGAACTGTTGACAGACTGTGCAACCCAGCCTGTCAGCAGATCCATCGAGTGTTTACTCAAATTGATTGTGAGGAGATCGCTCAATTCTTTGCGAATAGGGTTAAGGTCATCAGGAGGGAGTGCCTCCAACCTCATTCTAAGGATGTTGCAGTTGATCTGTGTCCTGTCGCAGAGCCCAGAGTTTCCTGGAGTGCCTTTGACCTGCCGGATCTCGTAGACACTATGAGGATTGTCCATGAGATGTGTCCCACATGTTGTAGTTTAGACCCTGGCCCTACCTCCCTGATTTTGGGTTGTAGCGAGATCATCGGCCTGGTCTTAGCTTGGATTATCCGGTGTTCTTTAGATATGGGAGTGTTTCCTAGCTCTCTGAAGGAGGGGGTGGTGACCCGCCTTCTGAAGAAAGCATCTTTAGACCCGGATGACCTAGCAAACTACAGGCCAATCTCTAACCTCCCTTTCGTGGGGAAGGTTATTGAGAAAGTTGTGACGGCTTAATTGGATAACCAATTGGACATTCATAGTTTATACGAACCTCTCCAGTCTGGTTTTCACAAGAGGCATAGTACCGAGACTGCTCTGGTTTGGGTGCTCAAAGATCTCCTGATGGCGAGAGATCGGAGACACCGTTCTATCTTGGTTCTCCTTGATCTATCATTAGCTTTTGATACTGTGGATCATGGGATTCTGCTCGAATGCCTGAGGTCCATTTGTGGGCTGTCGAGTACAGTCCTCAGATGGTTTTCATCTTTCCTCCAAGGAAGAACGCAGAGAGTGGTCTCTGGTTTGTTTTCATTCGGGGCCTTCTCTCTGCCATGCGGGGTGCCTCAGGGCTCGGTGCTTTCCCCCTTGTTATTCACAGTATATATGCTACCCCTCGGAGACATTGTAAGACGGTATGAGCTAAGGTTAGGCTTCACTGCTATGCTGATGATATCCAGCTCTACCTGTCTTTCGCACCTGACCAGGTTAGTGCTATCTCAGTACTGAACAACTGCCTCACAGATATCCAAGACTGGATGAATTCCAGTGGTTTAAAGTTGAACCCAGGAAAGAATGAGGTTACGGTTGTGGACCTGGGTCGCAGGGTAGAGGGACTGAGGACTGGTCTCCCCTCCAGAATAATCCTGGGGGTGGACCAGATCCTCACCTCTGAACGGGTGCATAACCTGGGAGTGGATCTTGGCATTGATCTGACCCTTCTTCATCAGGTGTCTGCTGTCGTCAAGCTGGCCTTTTCCATTTTAGGATCATTGCCAGGATTGGCCATCTTGTTCCACCCAGTGACCTGCCAGTCTTGGTCCATGCCTTTGTGACATCACACCTCAATTACTGTAACTCCCTTTACCTAGGACTTCCTGGGGTTGATATCCGCTGCTTGCAGCTAGTGCAGACGGCAGCACGTTTGTTGACTGGGGCTTCTAGAAGTTCTCATATTACCCCCGTGTTGTGCGCTCTGCACTGGCTGCCAATACGGTGGTGAATCACCTTTAAAGTGGGTCTTTTGACCTACAAAGCCCTACACAGTTTGGGTCCCGACTACTTGAAAGAGCTCCTGGTGTCTTAAACCCCTCTGCGACAGTTCCGCTCAGCTGACGAGGGGTTGCTGGAGATTCCGAGGGTAAATTTGAAGTCATCTGGTGCCCGTGCATTTGGATTTGCTGCACCTACCCTCTGGAATTCTCTGCCCCGTCAGCTCCAGGAGTGTAGGACGGTAGGGAGTTTTAAGCAGGCACTAAAGACCTTCTTATGGGAAAAGGCGTTTCCTACTTTGTTCTGATTTTATATTGTTGTATCTGAATATATGTTTGTATTTGATTTTATACTAAATGTATTTGAATATGCTTTTATGTCCGTTCTTGCTGTGCAGCGCCTTGAGACTTTGAAAGGCACTCAACTAAATAAATTTCATTATTATTATTATTACTTCACTGATAGCAATGCTGTCTCTGCTAACTTTGCAACGTGTGCTTGAAATATGCCAGCAAAGTAGCTTTACAAAGTTATTTATAACATTATTGGCAAAGCTGACCATGGGCCATGAAAACTTCAGAAATATACACAAAGTGCAATGATGACATGATCTTCAGAGGTGAATTAAAATTTCATAATATATCTTCACCTTTACATACTAACTGTTACCCTATTGTGTAATTA
Organism: Neoceratodus forsteri; assembly: GCA_016271365.2. Taxonomy (NCBI): domain Eukaryota; kingdom Metazoa; phylum Chordata; order Ceratodontiformes; family Ceratodontidae; genus Neoceratodus; species Neoceratodus forsteri. The sequence goes on from CM028130.1 coordinate 1,381,176,458, forward strand.
CTCAGGCAGTTCCTCTCCTTTCCTTTCCTTTCCTTTCCTTTCCTATTCAACTTTCATCTCCTTATCATCATACCTCTCTAGCCTAGCCCCTACAATATCTGTATTTTACATCAGTCTGGACCCTATCCAACTTTTCCTCTTCAAGAGCTTTTTCTTGGGCCTGCTGAGCATTCATCTCAGGAGGCTTTCACATTCTCTGTACTTCTCTGAAGTTTGCATCTTGAGGGTGAGGCCTTCGCTAAGAGTCCTTTAGCCATTTTGATTGACTTAGTGGCATCTCCTGGCATCCGCATTACCACTCTCCATCTGGAGGATAGGACCATCACAACAGGGGCCCCTTTAGCTATGCAGATAGATTTGGCAAGAACTCACTGTGTAATAATTGTGACTTCTGCTTTTTCATTGTTGATCCTCACTGCCATCAGTGGCTTCTTTGGTCACGCAGAGTGACTCGGTGACAGTTCTGAAATTCATCCTTCCTACTTCTACCTATGACCCATGTATTCTTGCTATTTGTCTCCTGTCCTTAGTCCCCCTATCATCTTCAGTAAGTTCCTCCTTATGAATCTGAGTTTGGGTGAGAGTCATCTAGCAGTTACTACTCTCCTCACACTCACATTTCAGGGTAAAGTCCTCTTTGCTGGAAAAAGGCTTGTCTAGCAATGTAGATCGACGCAGCAGCATCTTTGGGCATTATCCTATTAGAGAGACAGAAGAAGAGCCTTTGCTGCAAAATGGTTCCCCTGAATTGGGTTCTAAATTTCAGTGTGATTGAGCCATCATATTAGGGCCCATGCAAGCTGGGAGAGTAATGAAGGCCTTGGTTCCCCAGAGATATACTCCAAAAGGAGATTTTTCTACTCTTTTGTCATGACGGTCATAAATTTATGTATTTAAAGATTTTGTCAAGTGCTGGAGCTGGATCATAGCCCCATGCTCAGTCTTCTTTTCCCATTTTGATTTTGGTGTTTTATTAAGATACATCCTTCTCCAGACTATGCTTCAATTATATTGGAAGTAAGTGCTTATCTGTTTTTCCATTTACCCTTATGTGCCTTCTTACATGGGTTTTTCCTCAAGGGGACTTCTAGGAGTGAAATCCTCCTCAAGAGGTTTCTAAGTCTTTACTGCACTCCAAATGCATGGTATCCCCTTTGGTAGGGTGGAGATACTTACCTGGCAGGGGAGATACCATGATCAGGCAGGTGGTTTTCCCAGGGTGAGGCTTATCCATTGCACTTTGGATTTGTTGACCCCTGCGATGTCCCCAAATCCTAGATACTCGACTGCATAACTTATGGTAGTGGGGGACTACGTTCGTGCTATCCCCTGACACTCAGTTAACAATGGCTCTGGGTACTAGTCATCTTTTTTATTTCTCATTGTTTGCTGTGTGCTGCACTACATCTCATTCTACCCCACAATCACATGGTGCATGTGGAGCCAGCCTCTCACTACTCACGTCCGTCACCACAGAGGCTCTCCAAGGTGTTCAGGGGAACCCTGACAGCTCATATCAGATGACGTTAAGGTTAGCAAGCAATGTGAGAAGGCAGTAGGGAGGGCTGGGGGTATACTGGAATGTATAGGGAGAGGCATCAGCAGCAGAAAACAGGAAGTTGTTATCCCTCTGTACAGACAGTTGGTGAGACACCATCTGGAGTACTGTGTCCAGTTCTGGAGACCTCATCTCCACAAGTACATAGACAGGATAGAGGTAGTCCAGAGGAGGGCAACTAAAATGGTGCAGGGTCTGCAAGAGAAGCCATATGAGGAGAGACTAAAGGAGCTTAATATGTATACCCTTGAGGAAAGAAGGGAGACGGGGTACATGATAGAAACTTTTAAGTACCTCAGTGGAATCAACAAAGTCCAAGAGGGTAGCATCTTTCAGAAAAAGAGACTTGCAAGAACAAGGGGACACAATTTAAAGATAGAAGGAGGGCAGTTCAGGGGCAATGTGAGGAAGTATTATTTCACAGAGAGGGTAGTGGATGCATGGAACAGCCTTCTTGAGGAGGTTGTGGGGTCTAAAACTGTGTGAGAATTCAAGAATGCATGGGACAGACATAAGGCAATTCTTGTGGGGGGTAGGAAGAAATAGGCTGTTCGTTAACTAGGATCTGCGGCCTATCCTGTAGGTAGGGAAATGGGCAGACTAGATGGGCTAAGCGGTCCTTATCTGCCGTCAAAGTCTATGTTTCTATGTTTCTATGAGAGAGCATTAGCTTAAGTTACAATCATGTGCACCAACATAGTTATGTACTCCTATGAAACCCTACCAGTCCTCCCAAATATACCCTAAGCATTACTAAATAGGTGCAAACTGTCCTATTTTACAGAAGGGCTTGAACTGAGGGTGCGGTAGGGCAGTGAGTGACCTCTCTGTGCCTCTACCAAGCTGTACTCAAATCTTGCATGCCTTAGTATCCTTCAAACAACTGGTCTCTTTGCTGCCGCAATCTTCCCCTGTTCTCCAGCAGCAGCAGTTCTCCTTCCTTGGGGTTAAGCCTTCATCCCTAGGTACATTTAGTCAAGGGGGCCTTGTCCCTGTATCACTTCCATGGACAGACTCCTCCTCAATAGGGTTTCTGTGTCTTTATAACAGCCCTAATGGGTGATAAGTCCTGTACTGGGTCACAGAGAGAGCTGAAGCCAAAACTACAATCTTGTTTCACAGGCATTCTACATACTCCTATCAAGCAGCCATAGTACCTCTTCTGAATCATTGCCTCTTACCAATTCAATCCAACCTAACTCTGTAAATCCTCCCCAACATTCCCTACACATTCCTACAGTGGAACCCAATGGCTCATTAAACAAAAATCACTACAGTACTGATCTTTCTTTCTGGGAGGGTTTTTTAATGGTGGACAAAATCCCATTTAAAATCAGGATGCCTGCTATTTGGGAGGACAATTACAACTACAAAAGGAGGCTATTTTATATTTGGAATCCAATTTTTAATCAGGACTGATGCTGTTAAAAAAGAAAATTGCTACCAAGTTTGGCACTGAAAAGGAATCTGGCAAAATACAGCATCTACCATATACAGTGGGGGATGAAGGTAGAAGTGGATTTAAGTGGGAAACAGAAGTTGCAAGGGAAGGTGGGAGATATCATACAGAAACACCTGGAAGTGCGATATGAAGAAGATGCAGATGGTGAAGTTGATTAATTAATAGTTCATTTTCATCCTACTGTTACCATCCCACAAGAGACACACCTGGAGATTAGTCTTTGGAGCAGAATGTGCATTCCTGGCCAAAAAGGTTACATAAATAATAAAACACATAAATACATTTCTATTCACTTAAATGTTATGAATAATAGGTATAAAGTTAGAACTGTGGGATTATTTACTAGTGGAAGCATAACATCCAGTGTACTTTTTAGGTGTGTTGAAGATACTTAGCTTCACCTCATCATGACTTACAAAATGAAAGGCTTTCATGTTATACAACTACCTGCATCATCTTGTGTTCGTACTTACAGGCAGGAATAGTGCTAACATGCACCAAATAGGGCAAAAGTCACAACCTGCCCAGAAATGACCATACTTTCTCTTGTCGGAGAGTCTAGCATGATACACCTGTTCTGTAACAATTTGTGAAGGAAAGAAAGTGAACTATAAAAAGTACTATCCTGTGTGACACTTGGCCAGCTGGTTATGATTGTTCTATGACATTTGTGATTTAAAAATGTAGTGTGTAATTGTCTCACATGAGGGAGCTGTGCCATGGGTGACCCCCCCCCCCAGGTTTCAGTGAAGCAGGAACCATTTAATTAACTGACTTACTTCAGAGTGGCATTTTACTATCTTTTTAAGATATGCCCAGGCTCTTTGAAGTGGAAATGAAATGGGACTTTATGAGTCTGCCAGAGAATGGAGATCATAAACTTTTATGACGTCTTAAGAGGAAGCACATTTAATATCAACTGGTGTTAAAAAGCAATACAACTCTTTGATATGCCTTGGGAATAGGAACTGCTCAAGATCAAAAGAGAAAATGTTAATTAAGGAGTCATATTTGGGAAACGAGTTTTTGCTTATGTCACATCATTTAATATACCTTCTGATAGAACATCTTGTTTGTATATTTTTTTGTATTCAACAAGGAGGAGCTAGTTGTGCTGTATACCACATGGCAACTTATCCTTTAATTGCCTTCGTGATTCCAAGTACCAATACCTCGAACCCTGCTCTTGGATCACACATACCAGTAGTACTTACAACACTCCCCCACCACAAGGCCCACCTCCCACCACACAGACTTCTATCTTCTCCCCACCTATTGCGCTAGGGGTACTAGCTCTTGTTACAACAGATCAGCTCTTCTATGGTGGCTTCTTTCCAGTCCCTAAAAACATCAGATCTACTAGACGGGAGAAAGGCAGGAATTACAAGCTTATAATTAGCGCTCTTAGAAAAATCCTACTTATCCTCCTGCTATGTTCAGGCAACGTAGAACTCAACCCTGGCCCCCCCAGAAGCTATTGCTTCACCAGTAGAACTAGCAAATTTAAAAGGAATAAGCTTCTTACATATTAACGTATGTAGCCTCCTTAAAAAGATAACCTTAATACAAACCTGGGTAAATCATACCTCTCTTGACATACTTGTGATTTCCGAAACTTGGCTTAGACCCAGCACCACTGATAGAGAAGTAAACATCCCCAACTATGCCTTGTTCAGAGCTGATAGGCATGCCAGAGGAGGAGGGTAGCTATCTCATAAGACAAATTTTCTGCCTTCTGCATATCCTCGCATCTGTCGCGCAGCGAATTCAATGCCTAATTCTCAAAGTGGAAATTACACAGACTACTGCACTCTGCGAGTAGGATGCTACAGACCACCATCTGCTGGCCTACAGCTTGTGTCATATCTAAGTGACAAGTTGGGACAGGGGCTGCCAGAAACTATTATTTTTGGAGACCTCAGCTTTGACTGACTCTCTAACACAGCTGCCCCCCTTGCATCCTTCTGTGATGAACATGGGCTGACGCAACTTATTACTGAACCAATACACCCAGACATGAAGAACCCCAGTAAAAGTACACTTTTGGATGTGCTAATGGTGAGCAAACCTCATCTCTTCTCCCATGCTGATGTCTTCTTCTCAGAAGCCAGCGACCATTGTTTTATCGCAGGAGTAAGATCCACCAACAACCCAGCACCCATCAGCAAGTTCTCTATGAAGAGATCCAGGTGCAGCTTCAATGAACATGCCTACCTAAACAAGCTTAAGTACTCCCCTCAGTGGTAAGATTTCTACCTGGCCAAAACGATTACGTCAGCTTACAATATCTTCCACGACATTCTATCAAGGGCCCTTAGTAAGTATGCTCCCCTGATTAAAGTTTGAACTAGGACCAAAACCTGTAAATGGTTCACCCCTCAGATCAAGTCCTTGCTTCTAGAAAGAGATAAGCTCTGGAAAAAAGCACGCAGATGGAACACTGCAGAGGATTGGAACCAGTTCAGGAGACTACAAAATTTATGTACCAAAACAATCAGAGAATCGAAGGCAACCTTCTTCAAATCCGAACTTGACTTTGCCACAAAGAGCCCAATCAAACTCTGGAACACAATCAATGATCTGCTAGGCCACTCCCCAGGAAATTCACTCCCGACCAAGATTACCTCTGGCAACTCGACTATAACCGAAAAGATGGATATACTTGATGCATTCAATAACCACTTTGCTACTGCAGGCATGGCATGTGATAACTCCCCTGCAAACATACTTTGCTCCCAGACTGCCAGCCAACTGTCTGAAACTCCAATAGCTTCACTGCTTTTTTCGCTTCAACCTGCCTCACTGAAAGAGGTAGAGGACATCTTGCTTCAGTTGGATACTAGAAAAAGTGCTCAGTCCGACACCCTTGACCGTTACTTCCTAAAAATTGCCTACCACATACTAGCAATGCCCGTCACCCTTCTTTTTAACTTATCCCTGTATCAGGGTACCTTACCACCTATATGGAAGACAGCACATGTCATACCACTGTTCAAATCAGGTGACTCTGGCGATCTCAATAACTACAGGCCAATTTCTTTCCTTCTGGTCCTGTCCAAGCTCCTAGAGAAAATTGTAAATGCACAGCTGAGAACTCACCTTGAGTCTAGGGAACTGCTAAACCCTATGCAGTCTGGATTCACAGCTAAACATAGCACTATCTCAGCCCTCGCCAAAGTTACTAATGACTGGCATCGCAATCTTGAGAGCAAAAACTTTATTTGTGCTTTTTTCCTTGATCTAAGCAAGGCTTTTGACACCGTCAATCATAGTCTGCTCCTCTCCTCCCTTCAAACCATAGGTGTGGACCCCTCCTCTCTGTGCTGGTTTACTGACTATCTTACAGGGCGCCTTCAACAAGTTAAAGCTGAAGGAGGCCTGTCCCCCTTAAAAACAATGCAAAGAAGGGTACCTCAAGATTCTATATTAGGGCCCTTACTTTTTGCAATCTACATTAATAACATCGACTACTGTATAAAAGAAGCCAACATCCATCTGTTTGCAGATGATACAGTTCTCTACGTGAGTCGACCAACGCCTGAAGCTGCCTGCAATGACCTACAGTCAGAATTCAACCTTTTGCAAAGCCAGCGCCTCCACAAAAAGCTACTCCTTAAAGCCAAAAAAACTAAAGCGATGGTCCTCTCCCTTTATCCATACAGCTAACCCTGTGCCAGTGGACAGTTCCCAAATTACCACAGTTCTAGGTGAAAACTAGAATTTGTTACAAAATTCAAGTATCTGGGAGTTTGGATAGACCAAAGACTCTCCTTCATTGAACATATCGAGGACTTGCTAAAACGACTTCGGCAAAGGCTTGGCCTGTTTTTTAGAATCAACCAATTTTCACCAGAGATGCCAAGAAACAACTGGTCCAATCCATTTTCCTATCATTGGTTGATTATGCTGATTTCCTCTACAGCCAATGCCCCAACTCTTACATGGCTAAACTGGACACACTCTACCAACGAGCACTGAGGTTTATAACGGGACTTCCCATTGACACGCATCACTGCACCCTATATGCAGCAGTGGGGTGGACATCACTAAAGTTCAGGCACCACAGAAATGCTGCTCTCTGGACCTATAGAGCCATCTCTAATAAGCTGCCTTACTATATTTCCTGCTGTCTTCCCCTGAGTATAATTGGAAAATACGCATTAAGAAGTTACTCAGCTATTACACTTAAAGTACCCAAAGCAAAATCCCACTTCAGCAGGGCAGCCATAAGCTTCGTGCTACCTACCTTATGGAACGATCTACAAAAAAACCTCAAATTAAGCACTCTAATCGGTATAAATGCCTTCAAGATGCTTTATTTCTGTACAATCAGAGAAGTATGTAACTGCTTCACCCACTCAGACCCAGTACCGGTGTCTGCACTGGTATATAGCCATGCCTAGACCCAATTTTAAGTATTGATCCCCCCAGCTTGCTCCTCACAAGCCTAATTGTTCTCTCTCTCTTGTCACCCTGTCTTATCAACACTAGGACCATCCAGCCCCTTATCCTTCCTTTCCCAACCTCCGATAGGAGCTCACTACCCCTGGGTTGTGACATCCTACCATAACCCATACTTTATAGCATTCAATCCCGGGGCTCACACATACTCCTTTTCTCCATCCACCTTCTCTACATCCCATTTTACCAACTCCTCTCTGTGCACCGTGCCCTCCTAGCCTTTCTCCCCCTACCTCCCTCCCCTCCCCCCACCTTCGCCTCTATCTGGTATTTTTTTTTTCTTCCGTTACTTCCTCCTGCAACCTTAGATAACCTGCTTTATCTTCCTATAGACACTTCTATGTATGTAAATACCCTGTAATCTGTACAATATCTGTATAATTCTATGTACATATGAACTTCTTTTTCTTTCTCTCTGTAAACAGTATTATCTGTATTGCCTTGTAAATACCTGTGTTGACCTGTATATACAATTGTTCATGCTCCACCCAGGTCCGTCTTGCAAATGAGCTTCTGCTCAATGATGAACACCTGGTTAAATAAAGACTTGATTGATTGATTGATTGATTGATTGAGACGACATCAGAAGGGGTAAGTGAGAGAGATACAGTTTAACCTAGGACTTGTGTCTGATCTTAGAGTCATATCTTTTTGGGTTCTGAAGAAACATAGAAACATAGAATTTGACAGCAGATAAGGACCGCTTGGTCCACCCAGTCTGCCCATTTCTCTACCTAATGGTTAAGCTGCAGATCCTAGTTAACCAGCAGCCTACTTCTTTCTACCCCCACCCCCTAGAATTGCCTTATGGCTGTCCCATGCATGCTTGAATTCAACCACTGTTTTTGACTCCACAATCTCCTCTGGAAGGCTGTTCCATGCATCCACAACCCTCTCTGTGAAAAAATACTTCCTTACATTACCTTTGAGCCAACCCCCCATCTTCAAATTGTGCCCCCTTGTTCTTGCACACCTCTTTTTTTGAAAGATGCTACCCTCTTGGACTTTGTTGATTCCCTTGAGGTACTTGAAAGTTTCTATCATGTCCCCCCTTTTCCTCCTTTCCTCGAGGCTATACATATTAATCTCCTTTAGTCTCTCTTCATATGTCTTCCGGTGCAGACCCTGCACCATTTTAGTTGCCCTCCTCTGGACAGCTTCCATCCTGTCTATGTCTTTGTGGAGATTGGGTCTCCAGAACTGCACGCAGTACTCCAGATGGGGTCTGACCAGCTGTCTGTACAGAGGGATAACAACCTCCTATTTTCTACTGGTGATGCCTCTCCATATGCATCCCAGTATCCCCCCAGCCCTCCTTACTGCCCTCTCACATTGCTTGCCCACCTTTAAGTCATCTGATATGACTACCCCCAGGTCCCTTTCCATTTTTGTTTTTGTTAGTATCTCACCCCTCATTGTGTACTCTTCCCCTGGGTTTTGTTTCCCATGTGCATTACCTTGCACTTCTTAGCATTAAATCTAAGCTGCCATACATTTGACCATTCCTCTAACCTTGCCAAGTCTCTTCTCATCCTTTCCACCCCACCTTGTGCATCAACTCTGTTGTAGATCTTGTGTCATCTACAAAGAGACATACTTTCCTTCCAGTCCCTCTGCAATGTCGCTTACAAAGACATCGAAGAGAACCAGTCCTATACTGAACCCTGCAGCACCCCACTAGTAACCCTCCTTTCTTCAGAGTGGACTCCATTTACTATTACTCTCTGTGTCCTATTCTCCAGCCAATTCTTTACCCAGGCTATTATCTTGGGACCCACTCCCAGGCTGGCTAACTTGTATATTAATCTATTGTGTGGGACTGAGACAAATGCCTTGCTAAAGTCTAGGTAGGCCATGTCCACAGCCCCTCCATGATCTACTACTTTGGTCACCCAGTCAAAGAAATCTATTAGATTTGTCTGGCATGACCTTCCTGCTGTGAATCCATGTTGCCTTGGGTCCTATGCCCCTCTGGCCTCTAGGTACTCGACAATTCTTTCCTTCAGAAGTGATTCCATCATTTTCCCTATCACTGAAGTTAAACTAACAGGTCTGTAGTTTCCTGCTTCTGCCCTGCTCCCACTTTTGTGAAGGGGAATCACATCTGCCCTCCTCCAGTCCTCAGATACCACTCCATCCTCCCATGATTTGTTAAAGAGAGTAGTCAGTGGTGTCACTAGTTCAGATAGAAAAAGTCTAACTGTATGTTGGAAGGAGTTTGTGTGTGGTTTTCTTTGCTTTTCTTTTAAGTGATTTCATGCTTTGTGATATTATGATATGAGGGAGACAGTATAGTGCAGTGGTTTAAGGCTCTGAGCTACAAATCTGGTGACATCCAGCAGACCAGACTTGGATTTGAATCCCACAGCTTCCACTTGCATACGGTGTGACCCTGAGCAAGTCACTTAACTTCCCTGTGCTCCCAGGTCACTCCTGTAAAAAAGCTTTCAGCTTAGTGTGCTACTCCTGGTTAAACAACTAAATAAAAAAAATAGTGTTCTATGTTTACATTTTACATATTTTTATCCATTTTAGTAAAAATATTATTTTGAAAGACTGCTTGGGTGTGTCTTCCAAGTTCTTTTTGCAAGTGATGTATACGTGGTTAAGCTGACAGCTGTTCTGCAGGGCTTGATGGTGTTACCAAACTGGGAGAAGGTCAGAATATACTGTACCTAAGACCTTTTAAAGAGTTTTAAAGGTTCATTTTGGATGCCTTGTTAAGTGCCCTTAGGCGAAAGATATCTTGCATCCCCCCGAAGAGAAGATTATCTGCACCTGTACATTTGGGTACGCTAGCATAAGCTTCACAGTTTGAATCCCCCCAGAACTTGAGACCAAAGGTGATTCAGACCCACAAGCAGACAGGAGGATTACCCTGTCTGTTACCTGTTCACAGTACTGAGCTTGGAGGTTGGCACTGTGGGAGCAGAGTGCCTGATCTGCTAGTGCGTTTGTGACATCCTGATCTTTCTTAGCTGCTGTGCTGCGGAGGTTTCTGCTTGTAGCTTTTTTGACCCAGCAGATTTCCATTTTGATCCATAAGGTGGTACACCAGTGGATTCAATTTAGCCCATGATATAATGACCCAGCACTGTCCCTATGTTTCATGACATATAAAACCTGTCTTTCCTATTAGAAATATATGACCAGCAGGACGGTCAAGGGGCACAGTGGCAAACTAACTTGGATTCTTGATTGAATCAGAAAAAAGCACACTGTGTTCATCTTGGGGACTGCATGTATAGTGGAGGTGAGGTGATCCACTCACAGGGAGGGAGGAAGGGCACAGCTCCCCCCCCCCCAAACCGGCTTACCCAGGAGCAGCATTAGCATGAGCTGTGACAGCAACCACATGCTGGCTGTCAACTCAAGTCCAGAGAAAGGGTACAGTTGAGGTAGCCATGATCAGTGTGGCTGACAACAGGGCGAACCCAGAAATGTTTAAAAATGAAAGGTCAGCTACAGTATATTTTGAAGAAGAAAAGGAAGGGACTTTGATGTTACACACTGCCTTTCATACAAACATTATTTCTAAGTACATTACAATCCAGAAGATGGAAGATGGAGGATTTTGATGGCATCATACCTACAGGGATAATTAAACAGTACTGAGAAATTACAGATGAGTTACTGCAAAAGGAGGGTATGTGACTTGTACAGTGTTACTCAGCTAGAGTGTAGCAGTCATGGGATTCAAACCTGTGACCAGGGTCATAGCTCCATCTTGTCTCAAAGAATGTCTTTCAGTCCTTTAACTTACTCAAGTCATAAACCAGATCAAAATGCACTGAGAAAAGAAAACAAAAAATTAACATATACAATTGATTCCTTTTGGGACAAGATGGATAGATAATGAATGATCTCTCTCTCTCTCTCTCTCTCTCTGTCTCTCTGTCTCTCTCTCTCTCTCTCTCTCTCCCTTGCTATCTGCAGGACAGTGTGTCATTATCCAGACCTGTATAGGCTTTGTTCTAGCATTTTCTGATTGGATTGCTATTATCACAGCTGGATGCACTCAACAATCTGTTCCATGTTCACTCTGTTTACTGTAACTGGAGTTGTGATCATCAAGGTGATAAAAGTAGTTCCTGGTCAAATTATCTGAAGTCAGATGTTGCAATGTGCAGCAGAGAGCCAGAATGCCTTTTTCTTACATATGAGATTTAAGGCTAGTGTCCAAATATTTAAACAGAAGGTGAAACCTTTGCTTTTTTTTTTCTTGAAACTTTTAAAGATGATTTCAGTGTTCTGTATTTATCATGGGTTGTGAATTGTCTTTGTTAGTGTATTAGTTGTAAAATATTTTAGGTGATATTTAAGTAGCTCTGATTGGCATTTTGTGTAAGTGTGCCATAAGAAAAAGTTGTTGAAGATGATGAGAATAATCTGTTTAGCTTTAGTAGAAATCTGTGTAGGGAAGAGCTACTGGGTGGCCCAGAAGTAATGCTCTGTGGCACCATTTTGGTGTCCTGGTTCACCCTGCAGATGCAGATTCTCACACTCTACTGATCAAGAGGTATTGCTGGTAGAGACAATAAAACAAACAAACAATTGACTGGCCAAACTGTCTAGACATAATTATTTCGAAAAATATCAAGAATGGACAAAACAATCCAATTGAAGCTGCCAAAACACTTTTTTGCTGATGCAAGGCAGAAATATAGGTACAGGTGAGACCAGCACCATCACACAAGGTGCCCTAGTGCTTCGTTGGTTAGAGATTCATCAGCCACAATTGGACTGTTTTGTCCATTCTTGATATTTTTCCAATAATTTTGTCCAGACAATGTGGTCAATCCTTTGTTTTTTTGTTAGTAAGTAGGGGTTAGCATCCCACTTGACATGCAGAGAGCCTTGCACCAGAGAGCACAGACCACCCGTTGGGTTGTATATTGCGCGGGTACAGGGTGGGACATGGTGTTGGAGGGGAAAGAGAAAGGGGACATAGTTTAACCAGGAAAGGCACACTAAGCAAAAGCTGGTTTCCAGGTTTGACCCGGGAGCACAAGGAAGTTAAAGCAGCAGTGCGTGAAAATATTGACTTATACTTTTTATTCTATCTTAGATTGCCCCTATCTCCCTACTTGTATAATACCCTTTTTTCCTCATTTTGAGTCTGCTTTAGGACTTTTGTCAAATGTAAAATAATAAAAAGGAGCACTCCTTTTAATATGGCTTGAATCTGGTTTTCATCTGTATTCTCAACTGTTTCTATTAACCAGTTCTGTAAAGTTAGGAAGCAGTGTCTCCAAGCTAGTTAATTATTGTTACAAAAAGAGTGTTTCTGAAGACTGGGTAGTCAAAAACAAGAGAGAGAGAGAGAGAGAATACTGATAAAAAACCTGGTCCAAGCCATATTAAAAGGAATGCTCCTTATATTATTTCAAGTGTGAAAAACAAAAAACCAAAAAAGCAGCAAAGTAGACTGAAAATTTGAAATAAAAGGATATCATACACGTCAGGAGATAGTGGCAATCTAAAACAGAATAAAAAATATAGATAATAACTGGGTTTGCCTTTTTCCCATAGGGAAACCGTGGCATAATTTGTCGTTATAAAGGAGTGTTTATAACGGCAAACATGTGCATGGTTCTCCCCCCTCGGCGCATGCGTCCACTGCAGTGTCTTGCTTCCTGACTCGCCGTTTTCTTCTGGTCGGCAACCAACCCACCCAAGAAACATGGCGGTAAGTTATATCAAAAAAGTTATTTTCTACACATAGCAGCATAATGTGATACCGAAAAAAGTGAAACCTCCAAAAATTACCACGGAACAAAAACCGAAGTGGACCGCAGCACACCAGAACTGATCCTATTTTATATAATTGCTGCAGTCAAAAAGGGGAGACCCAGCACTTATATAAAGTAAAATATGGGGTGGCATGTGTGCAAACTCGAAGTTTACACACACCCTTGGGGTTAGATGCTTGCATAACCCCTGCTTCTGCTCTTGGGGTTTATGTAGCATCTAACCCCCCGGGTGTGTGTAAACTTCTCATTACACACACCACCCCATACTTTATTCTATATGTAAAATCTTTCTCCACTATCATGCACTGCTACTTTAAGTGACTTACTCAAGGTCATACTGCTTGCATGTGGGGACTATGGGATTCAGATCCAGATCTCCAGGTTTGTAGCTCAGTGTCCTTTACCACTGTGTAGGTTTGAGGGAAATGTGGTTACTTTCTTTTCCCCTGACGGGGGTAGGTGGAACATGTGGGGGTGGATTTACATGCTTTGTTAAGAAAATATCTGCAAAGTAACACTTTGCTAAGGATATTCCCAATGTAGTGACCACTTTGCAGAACTCCAACCACAATTTTTTTCATGTGTTTTGAATTTTTTCTCTAACAGTTCATCTGATGAATAGCTACCTTACAAGAACTATTATGTCTGTGCAGTAAGACAGAGTATTTAACAGTTTACCAGTCTGATTATACTTAAGGATATCAAGATATGATCTAGTAAAGTGACTTCCACAAAAAGGAGACTTAAAACAGTTCTCAGTTCAAAAACCAGATTGTTTGCCAATAACTGAGTACTTTGTGAACTTCAGATCTGTTTGCTGTTTGGCAAATGTTCTCCCAACAGTCCAGTTCTATTCATGAGCAGCTGCTAAAAGTCACAGAGATTATGCCTCTGGCAAATCCACATATTCATCTCTTGTTATATAAATAAATAGAAAATCAAATTTCTATCTGCATCTGGGAATTGTCCTATATTCCCTACTATGTGACTCCATTACTTGTTTGGGAAATTGTCTACTACTCCACTTTGTTACACTCGAAGTAAAGCATTTTCAGCTTTTGCTTTATTGCTATGGAGCACACTTCTAATAGTATATCATGTTATATTTTATATCATTTTTAACATTTTCAACTCCTCAGCCCTATACAGCTCACTGTGGCAAGAACCACTATTTCAGAAATTCATAATCTGTGAGGGAGTCAGGGCAGAAGACCACACTTCCTCTTTTCATTATATATGGACTTTACTTTGAATTACAGTATGTTGCCTCCTGTAAAAGCCAATCGGGCTACAGGCAGATGTCAAGGACCACCTGTATTGCCATTCTCAGAATGGTGAGATGGTAGAAGGCCAGTCAGTTAGTCCTCTGCAACTCACTGCAGCAGGAGTTGCCATTGCAGAATTCTGGGGGTCACAAGAGAATAGAGACAGGTGTCTGCCCACCCTCTTTTGTTTTGTTTGTTTCTATTTTTTCCCCTCCTTGGCCACCTGACCTGCTCCCCTACCTTGTCCTCACATCCTGCTCCAGGGACATCTACCCACTGACCACCTCTGCCGCTGCTTCCCCCCCCCCACAGTGGGGCCACAGGGAGCCCACAGTTGCCTGCGGAACATGGATCCAGGCAGTTGTTGCAGCAAAACAGTGGCTGGCCATCAAGCTGCTTGCATCAGGTGCCATTCTTCCTGTTTTTCAGTGTCCCCATTTCAGTGCATGCTCAGACAGTGCCTCTGGTCTCCACTGGGGGCTGCTGCTGAGTGAAGTGTCCCCCTATGCCACTCCCAGAGAGGAGAGCAGTCCTCTGGACACTCAATCCTCTCCTCCCACCCCACCAACCCCGGCACCCCGAGTCCGTTCCCAAACCCAGATCACCGGTGTGGGTGAGCTAAGTCACCAGCGCCTCAACCCTCTGTGCCACTGGGCCAGCTTGCCTACCCTCTTATCACAAAACAAGAATCTGACCTTGAATTTTGGCACCAACTGCATTAGCCAACTTGGACTGAAGGAGAATGCCAAGGACTGCCCAGATTATTGTCCTGCATTCGTGTAAATGTTGGGAGAAGACCAGTTGGGCGTACACTACTCATGGGGGCAGGAACTACTAAATCAGTACTTTAAGAGTTGCAAGGGAGTTAGAGCAGGAGCTTTCCTTCTCCCTTTCCAGGAAACAAAGGCTTGACTTTGAATTTTTCTGCCTCCTTCAAGAGCTCATAAAATTAATGGAGGATGCCAAAGACTGCTCATATTGTTGCTCTCTCATCAGTGTGATGGTCCTGAGGAGTTCAATCAGGCCTATATAGATCACTGTGGCTGGAGCTTCAATTGCAGAGCATGTCCATCACTTTCTGCAACACAAGCTCTTGACTTTGAATTTTGGTGCCTCCTGTAAAAGCCAATCAGGCTGAAGGTGGCTGCAAAGACCACAAAAACTGTCATTCTTGCATCAGTGGGATGGTTGTGAGAAGGCCAGTCAAACCTGTACAGTGCACTATGGCAATAGCCATGTTTACAGAACTTCAGAGGCAGCAAGGGAACTGAGGCAGGAGCTCTCCCTCCCCTTTTCCTCAAAACAAGAATGTGACCTTGAGTTTTGGCGCCACCTCTGACAGCTAATCTGGCTGAAGAGGACAACAGAAGCTGCCCACATTGTCATTTCTCCATCAACAGGATAGACAGAAGACAGCCAGTTCAGCCTCTACTGCTCCCTGCACCAGGAGCCACCTTTGCAGAACTCTGGGGGTCATGAGGAAGTCAGGGAATGAGCCTACCCTCCTCCTTTCTACAAAACAAGGACATGACTTTTAATCTTACTGTCTCATGTAACAGCCAATCATGAAGGATGACACTCACATAGTTGTTCCCACATTAGTGGAACAGTCGGCAGAAGGCCAGTTAGGCTTACACAGGTCACTACAACACAACAAAACAGACTACACAAACCATATCAAGAGTTAGGACTGCTATATAGAGGTGTAATACACAAATGACATCTGCAGTTTACAGCATGAAGATTTTATTGTGAACACAATTCAGATCGTGCCACTAAGGTGAGCTACATAGGATACTTCCCTGGCACTTTACTCTGCACAGAACTTCACCAGGGAACATGGCAAGTACAAGCCAAACGCTACTTTAAGAAATCAGGTCATATGATTCCATTAAGTGGCCAACCAGAGTGGCAATTCAAATGGGCTAAGAATTTGAAAAATGTCAATAAAATTTTGGTGCAACATTGTGCAAATGATTAATGGAAAAACTTACACCAATATAAGATACAATAATATCAAAGATATCAACATTTTGTTATTAACGTTAATGGTCTTAAATTTCAGATTGTGGCTGCATATGAGATTTAAATGCAAGACATCCAATCAGAGTCAGAACTGTAAAAATTAATTTAACTTGTCAAATACTGTATATTTTTAATAAGAAGACATTACAGTCTAAAAGCATAAGATCAAATCTCATAATTGAAAGTCTGGTTCTATTACCAGGGGAAGGGAGCTTGGGTAGGAACACTGGGGAAGGGAAGGGGTGGGGACGGTAGGGTTGTGGGGATGCTAAGGGTGGGATGTGGAAAAGGGGGAGAAAAAAGGTGACGCAGTGAGTGGTCGTTTAGGGGTAAGGAAGCAGTGAGGGAAGGAAGGAAGGATAAATAGGGGATCTTAGGGTGATGGGGCAGAGAAGGGAAAAATGGAGAGGCACAGTGGGGATGGGATGGGAGAAAAGGAATGGGAGGTAAGGGGAAAAGACCATGGTCACATCTTTCAGCTACAACAATGAGCTATGAAATGTCACTATTTGAAGGAAAGGCTGATGGCATTCCTAGAGAGTAATGGCCTCCAAGATGGGCGACAACATGGGCTCATCTCAGGGAGGTCTTCTCAAACCAGCCTAATACAGTATTGTGCCTGGGTGACAAGGGAGTTGGATAGGGGCTATGTGGTACATGTCCTGTACTTGGACTTCAGTAAGGCCTTTGATACAGTGCCTTATGGGAGACTGGGGGGGAGCAAAAGGCAGTGGGAGTGGGAAAAAAGCTGACTAAATGGATAGAGAATTGGTTACAGGGGAGGGTGCAGAGGGTGGTGGGGGGAAGCTCCCGCACCCAGAGCAGTGACAAGCAGGGTGCCGCAGGGGTCAAAGCTGGGCCCAGTGCTATTTGGGCTCTTTATCTCCGATATAGCACACAGAGTGGGGAGCAGGGTTAGTCTGTTCGCACATTATACCAAATTGAGGGCGGTGATAGATGAAGAGGATGGATGGGAAAAACTGCAGGAAGACCTAACCAAACTAGAGACATGGTCAGTGGAGTAGCAGCTAGGATTCAATGCAAAGAAGTGTAAGGTGATGCACTTCAGGGCTAAGAACCAGAAGAGGGACTATTGGTTGGAGATCACAGATGAGGAGAAGGACCTAGGGGTGTTGATAACTGGGAGCATGAACAACTCGGCCCACTGCAGGAGAGCAGCAGCGAAGGCAAACAGAATGCTGGGGTGCATCGCAAGGGGGTGCTCATCCACACAGAAGGATGTGATCCTACCTCTCTACAGATCATTGGTCAGACCGCATCTACAGTACTGTGCACAATACTGGAGGCCACACCTGAGGAGAAATGTGAAGTTACTGGAGGGGGTGCAAAGGAGGGCAACAAAAATGTTAAAGAGGATGGAAGGAAAGGAATATGAAGTTTGGCTGAAGAAGTTGAACACGTACACACTGGAGGAGAGGAGGGGTGGGAGGATATGATTGAAGCATTTAAATACCTGAGGGGGTAAATAAACCTAGTATTGAGTGGGTGTTTAAACTGAGGCATGGAATAGAGATGAGGGGGCATGGACTAAGGTTGGAGGGGGGATGTTTCAAGAGGGAAATAAAGAGACACTACTTCCCTGAGAGGGTGGTGTCTAGTTGGAATGTGCTGCCAGAGGGGGTGGAAACATTTAGGACAGTCAATAGCTTTAAGGAGGAGTGGTATAAAGCAAGAGGAAGAGTTGGGGGGCAGGGGCTGGGACAAGTGGGGGAGGAACTGAGGGGGAGGAGGCTGGGGCAGCTTCAGTCTGGGATGCTAGCTGCACATTGACTGATTGGTGTGTTCTGCTGGCAGATTTGTATGTTCATATGTTCATATGTAAAATTATAGTGACTCTTCATGAGCAGAGGTCCAAAAAATGCCTATGCTGAAAATTTGGTGACAAATGACCATAAAATGACTGTGTTACAAGCGTGCATTGTGCAGTTTCCATGCACCCTCATAACTTCACAAATTTGTAGTATTTCACTCCAGATTTTTAACATTGCCATTTTTTCAGACCTCCTTATGAGCAGTACAGCTGTCATTTTTCACATCCTGCCCGAAATATGAGTTTACACATCTGGCACAGAATATCACGGTTGCTGTGGGAAATCAATGTTCGGGACAGATTAAGAAAACCATAGTGACAATGTTCATGAGCAGAGGTCACAAAATGCCTGCGTTGAAAATTCGGTGAAATAATTCCACTAAATGATTGTGTTACGCGCATGCATTGCACAGTTTCCGTGTACGCTCGGAAGTTTGAGCATTTTTAATATTTTCACTACAGATTTTCAACATTGCCATCTCTTCACACCTCCCTATGATTGGTACAGCTGTCATTCTTCACATCCTGCCTGATCTGTGCTTTCGTACATATGGAGCACAATGGCATGGTCACTGTGGAAACTCAAAATTTGGGACACATTGGCAAAATCACAGTGCCACTGTTCACGAGAAGAGGTCCCAAATGCTTTCATGAGGTGGGGGTCACAAAATGGCCATGCTGAAAATTTGTACTGCAACTACCAACAAATGACCCGGGCATTACAGTTTACACTATAACCAAAACGTCCGACTCTGTGCAGACTGACAGGCATCGGGGTGAGCCTTGTGATTGCTGACTGTAATGCTCATGCCATTCCAACCCCAACCTGCAGCCATTGACTGGCATCAAGCTGTGCCTTGGACTCAACCCCAGAGTTCACCCCATTCTATATTGCACCCATTTCAGCTTATATCCTTATGGAGTGGGGTCACTGTAAAGCCAACCACCCCAAGGCACACCTCAACACTAATCAGTGTCTGCAGGATAGGGCAAGGTGAAATGGCATGAACGTTATGGGCGACAGCAGAAATGCATACCCCAATGCCTGTCTGTCTCTGCAGGGTGGCAGTGGGGTTTGCATGAAGTTCAATACTGCACTGCCATTCCTGCTCTGCATCTGTCTAAATCCTGCATTTCCAATGCTAATACCAGCAAGCAAACATTAGGCATTGACAAATGCTTCTTTATTCTTGCCACCCTGCAGAAAGAGTGAATGAGAGGCCCATGTGTTGTCCATAAAACTGGAAATGGTGGCCCCTGCCCCCCCACTCCATCTTAATCTCCCGGTATCTGTTTTTTTTTCTATGTTTTGTTTTGCATCTTCCACAAAGAGAGGTGGCCATATAAAAAATAGTTTGTGTACTAAAAGTAGTCAGACTCACAGTATACCACAACGGCTCCACCTATTGGACAAAACAATAATCCACACTATTTTATTACTAAGTATTCCTATTCATTCAAAAAATTACAAAAAATGTACTTTTAATAAAAGTTTTAATATTTTTTTCTTACCTTTTGTTAAATGAGCCGTTGTATAATAGGAATAATGCACTCCAGGGTGTATGTCTTGCTGGGATAACGTCACTTCTCGGGTGTTGGACATACTCGGCCTGCGAACTCGTGCCCAACCATCTGAGGCATGGTGTTATCCCAGCACAACACACACCCTATCATGCATTATTCCTTTAGTACCTTACTATGGTATAACTCTACATAAAATTTAAGGGGAAGCAAATTAGTACTTCACTACAACGGGGTAATCCAGACAAAAAAAAGGATATCAAGAAACAACCTATCAGGGATAACGGTATTAATTCATTTTCAAGTAATAGGGGGAGTAGATTTGGGAATGATGAGAGCTGTGCAGTGCAGTGGCTATGGTGTGGCAATCTTAAGGGAGACTGCCTAGAGACTGAAGTGCTGCCCCAGCTGTGTGCATCTCTCTGGGCTGAGGAGGGTGGACTCTAGATTCTGGGCTGAGTTGACTAGGATGTGCAGTGCGGGACCTCTTCCCTCACCACCAAGTCCCCCACCAATGCCTCAGAGGGTGCCTAGAAGGATGAATGAACTGTGGTGGACTGGTCCAAAAGGGTGGGGTGAGGGTAAGGGAATACATTCCTCAGCCAGTGCCACTACCAAACTCTTTTGCCACCCTAGTAGGATGGACTGCTGCTAAAAGGCACTTGGGATAGTGGCAAGGGATGATATGGGGGTCCTTTAGAGTGGAGGCCCAAAGGTGAGAAGAATAAGAGAAACCCAGCATAAGAGGAAGCAACTTACAGTGTGGGACTCAGTCATCAGGGTGTTAGTTTTGGTAACACCATGGGAGGGAAGTAGTGAGGTGAAGTGCCTACCCAGCACCTCAACATGGAGGAATATGAAGCAGATCTTTAGGATCACTAGGGTGATGAGTCAGAAAGGGGAGCTGGATGTCAATGTCCATCTGGGAGCAAATGACCTGGTAGGGGGAAGAGCCAGTGTTGTGCAGGATAGATTTAGGGAGCTGAGGATGAGCCTGAGCAGGCAGCATGCACAGTGGCCTTCACTGAGGTGCTACCTGTGTAAGGTTGGAGGGAGGAGAGGAAACATTTCACCTCATTCTTCAACAACTGGATAAAGACATGGTGCAGAAAGGAGGTGTTCAACTACATCAGGGACTGGGGGTCCTACCTGGGGGGATAAAAGTCTGTACAATTAGGATGACCTTTATCCATGTAGGAGGGGAACAGCTGTCCTGGGTGAAAAGTTTAAATGCTAATTTGATGGGTATTTCCTTAAAGGGAGAGGCAGAAGAAACTAGGGAGCAGTGAATGCTGCCCCCCCCCCAAGATAATGGTGCAGCAGTGAAGGAAATCCCCAAGGAAATAAATTCCATAGAGGTAGTGGGGAATAGAAGCAAGGGGGAAGGGATTAGAGGATTGAGAGGTAGAACTAATGCTGAGAAAAATACTAGGGAGAGTGGGCAGAGGGAGGATAGAAAGGGTAAAGACTGTAGCAGTGGAAAGGGAAGGATGAAGAATGGGCTTGGAAAGGGAAGGCAAAGATAGGGCAGAGAGTGATAGAAAGAGTGGAGAGCCATGTGCACCAACGTAAAGAGCCTAGGAAACAAAATTCCTGACCTTGAGGCTGCCATTGTGGAGGCAGACCTGGATCTGGTGGCCATAACTGAATCATGGTACACAGACAACCACAGCTGGGAGGTGGTCATAATGGGTTACAACATGTTTTGGAAGGATAGGCAGGGAAGAAAGGGGTTGGTTACATGTAAGGCATGTAATGACAGTGAAAAAGCGGGGATACTGAATGAATACTTCTGTTCAGTATTCACAAAAGAGGAAGTGGGGGAGGTGCCTAATCCAATTAACAGAAGCACTCTGGAAAGGGGGGTCAATCCCAGTCCTTTCACAGAAGAAAGGGTTCTGAAAGAACTCCTAAAACTGAAAGTGGACAAAGCAATGGGACCAGATGGAATTCACCCCAGAATTCTAAAAGAATTAAGCAGAGAACTAGTGACACCACTGACTACCCTTTTTAACAAATCATGGGAAGATGGTGTGGTACCTGAGGACTGGAAGAAGGCAGATGTGATTCCTCTTCACAAAAGTGGGACCAAGACAGAGGCAGGAAACTACAGACCTGTCAGTTTGACCTCTGTGGTAGGGAAAGTGATGGAATCACTTCTGAAGGAAAGAATTGTTGAGTACCTAGAGGCCAGTGGAGCACAAGACTCAAGGCAGCATGGGTTCACAGTGGGAAGATCATGTCAGACAAATCTATTTGATTTCTTTCACTGGGTGACCAAAGTAGTAGACCAGGGAGGCGCTGTTGACATGGCCTACCTAGACTTTAGCAAGGCATTTGACACAGTCCCACACAAAAGATTAGTAGTCAAATTAACCAGCCTGGGAGTGGGTCCCAGGGTGGTAGCCTGTGTAAAACATTGGCTGAACAACAGGATACAGATGGTAATTGTAAATGGAGTCCACTCTGAAGAAAGAGGGGTTACTAGTGGGGTACCACAGGGTTCAGTACTGGGTCCGGTCCTTTTTAATGTCTTTATAAGTGACATTGCAGAGGGACTGGAAGGAAAAGTATGCATTTTTTCAGATGACACAAAGATCTGCAACAGGATTGATACAAAAGGAGGCATGGAAAGGATGAGAAGGGACTTGGCAAGGTTGGAGGAAAGGTCAGAAGTATGGCAGCTTGGATTCAATGCAAAGAAGTACAAAGTAATGCACCTGGGAAACAAAAACCTTGGGGAAGATTACACAATGGGGGGAAGTAGTAACAACAACAAAAATGGAAAGGAACCTGGGGGTAATCATATCAAATGACCTTAAGGTTGGCAAGACATGTGAGAAGGCAGTAGGGAGGGCTGGGAGGATACTGGGATGTATAGGGAGAGGTATCACCAGCAGAAAACAGGAAATTGTTATCCCCCTGTACAGACAGTTAGTGAGACCCCATCTGGAGTACTGTGTCCAGTTCTGGAGACCCCATTTCCGCAAGGACATAGACAGGATGGAGGCAGTTCAGAGGAGGACAATTAAAATGGTGTAGGGTCTGCAAGAGAAGCCATACAAGGAGAGACTAAAGGAGCTTAATATGTATACCCTTGAGGAAAGAAGGGAGAGAGGTGGCATGATAGAAACTTTTAAGTACCTCAGTGTAATCAACAAAGTCCAAGAGGGTAGCATCTTTCGGAAAAAGAGATGTGCAAGAACAAGGGGACACAATTTGAAGACAGAGGGTGGATGGCTCAAGGGCAACGTGAGGAAGTATTTTTTCACAGAGAGGGTGGTGGACGCATAGAACAGCCTTCCTGAGGAGGTTGTGGAGTCTAAAACTGTGGGAGAATTCAAGAATGCATGGGACAGACATAAGGCAATTTTTGTGGGGGTAGGAAGAAATAGGCTGTTGGTTAAATAGGATCTGCAGCTTATCCTCTAGATTGGGAAATGGGCAGACTAGGTGGGCCAAGCGGTCCTTATCTGCCATCAAAGTCTATGTTTCTATGTTTCTATGTTAAGGAAATGTATAATGGCCATGGAAATACAAGGATACAGTGGAGAAAAACAGGGACTGGAGGATCTTTGAGTTGGCTTAGTTATGGGATCTGGGGCCTTTATATATGTGGGGGTAGTGTTTGTTTCTTTAAAATCTGGAAAAGTCCATGGGCCAAAGACCCATTTACATGGGCAACCAGATGACAGTACAACAAAAAAATAAACAAGTATAAACATACAAATCGATAAATAAAACATTGTTCAAAATTACATTCACAAATATTTGTAGTGCCTAATCATTTCTACAAATCAATCAATAAAAACATCATACAAAATTGCATTCACAAACATTTGTAGTAGCTAACCATTTCTTTAAATTAGACTTAAAAACAGCTAAGGAATAAAGTGAGCCTGTCAGTTCAATTGGGAGATCATTAAAAACAGAGGAGCGTCTATATAACAGAGATCTCTGACTTGTTGTTTTCACTGTTGGCACGAAAAACCTGAAATTATGTTAAGATTTGTTATGTACCTGAGCTGATGTCGTATGTTTATGAAAATAAATATGAAGCTATGTCGGAACCCTATCAAGAGCAATCTTTTTAACCATAATCCCCACCTGGAGTTAAAATCTCTGATCCAATTGTAACCATTCAAGTCTGTTATAGAGATTACAGTGGTGTGTTGGTTTTGGCAAATGGGAAGTGAATATTGATATTTGATTGATCAATACCCTAATTTTGTTCAAAAGTCTCTAATTAGCAGAGTAATAGAAAAGTAGACCATAGTCTACTATAGGTAATAAAAAGCTCTGGGACAGTTTCAATTGGGTGGTGTGGACAATTAATGGATTGATTCTATATAAAGCACCAAGCCTTTGATGCACCTGTTTTATAACAGAATCAATGTGTGACTCATAGGTTAAACTTTCATCAAGAATAAGCCCCAAGTATTTAAAGCTAGTTACTTATTCAATGCTATCACCCTCCAGGGTCTGTAGCAATAGTTTAGGGGCAGCATTTAGTTTTTTTCCATGATTCAAAAATACCATGGTTTTAGTTTTCTTCCCATTTAAAACCAACTTGTGACCAATAAACCAGTTCTAAATTGCAGCAAAATCACAAGCTGGTTGATTACTTATATTTTCGAGATTGGATCCGCTCATGAGGATTACCACATCATCAGCATAAAGAACAATTTGAGTATTAACACAAACTAAGGGAAGTGTATTCAAGAATAAAGAAATAGTAAAGGCCCCAGAACTGAACACTGAAGAACACCCAGGGGAACAGCCGAAGTTGAAGAATGAGTATTCATTATTTCAGTAATTTGAGATCAATCATTAACAAGACCACTGATTTACGGTGATTAAAACATTGAAATTCCATTTTCAATACTTCAGATTCCAGAATTGCACCGGTGATTGTTATTCTAATTTCTGGATTTTACCGGGATTTTGCTGTCACTCTTTTAGTATGAGTATAAATAATCAGAATAAAAGAAGACTCAATATACAGAGCATTAAATAAAGCAAATTGAAAATAGTTCTGGAAACAATTATAAAAAAAAATACAAGTTTTGTAGAATTACTGATCTAGTATAAAATGGCAGATTCCATGAAATTTTTGTTTTTACCGGTGCTCGGGCAGCCCTAATTCCGGAATTTTACCAGGTTTTCCGGTTAAAACCGAAAAACAGTGGCCTTGATCATTAAGGTAACTCCTGGTCCACCCCAAGACCTCAGGAGACCAACCCATGTTAGATAATACTGTTAATAGCATATTGTGGTCGACCAAATCAAAAGCATTGGTCAGGTCCACAAAGGCAGCCACAGAAAAATAGCCATTGTCTAGAGCCTGGTGAACTTTCTGTGTTAACCCAACCAAGGCTATCATTGTGCTATGTTCTGGCTGAAAACCATGCTGAGCCAGTGTCAAAAGATGGTATTTCAGTAAATATTCAGTCATCTGATCAGATACAATGCGCTCCAAAATCTTAAACAAGGGAGAAAGTAAAGAAATAGGATGATAGTTTTTCACACTGGATGCATCCCCAGACTTGAAAACAGGAACAACAGTAGCTGGCTTCCAAGGTTCAGGGAAGTGGGCAGAGCAAAGAGAAAGATTGAAAATTATAGAAAGTGGGAAACACAGGATGTCTGTGGCAATCTTCACGAGCCTATAGTACACCCCGTCTCTACCAACCAATGAGGACTACACCCAGTCAAATAAGATAATACTTCATCTGAAAAGAGTATCTTAAAATAAAATTTGGGTTGGGATAAAGGCTGTATAAAGTTATGTCCATTCTTTCCAGAAAATTGGTCACAATTGGTTCTGGGAACGTAAATAGATAAATCTGTAAAATAATTATTACATTCTTTAGCTATTCTAAGGGCTCAGTTATCAACTCAGAATCTATTTTTAAGCACTGGGGAGAGGTTGTTTTTTGTTTTCCAAGAAGCTCATTAACTAAATTCCAAGTATCATGTACATTCCCAATCTCAAACTGTTTTTGTTTCTCCAAGAAATATTGCCTCTTTAATGTTCTGATCATAGTTTTACATTTATTTCTAGCCTGTTTATAAAGTACATGTAGTAAACTAGGAGAATCACCAGATTTTTTATAATTTTTCCATGTTTTGTCTCTATCCCTAAGCAGCTCAAGGAGATCAGAATTTACCCACCAGCGCAGCAGGAGGAACTGAATAGGGTTTTGGGGGAGGCCACAGGCAAAATTGCAAGCAATAGGGAAGTAGTAATTCTGAGTGACTTTAATCTTTCAGATGAGGACTGGAACACCCTTGCCATAGCTACAGCTAGGAGCAAGGTCATCCTGGACTACCTGCAATGGACATTTCTTATGCAGCTGGCTACAGATCCCTCTAGATACTGGGCAGGGTTAGATCAGGTACTTACAAACAGGGATAGCATTGCAGACATCATTGTAGGTAGTCCCCTAGGAACAAGCAATCATTGTACAATGTGGAATGGCATATAGACTTGGAGGGAAGAAAACCACACTAGGACAAGGATCCTGGACATCAGGAGAGCAAATTTTAAAGAAATGGGAGACTGCCTTAGCAAATACCTTGAAGGGGAGGGATAGCCAGTGGATGGAGGCACAATGGAATTGAATAAATGAGGGTAAAGGAAAACTGTTTAAAGGTTATAAACAAGGGTAAGAGGAGAAAGAGACCACTGTGGCTCTCAAAGGAGATGACTAAGGCATTAAGGGAGAAAAAAACAGTTTTCAGGAAGTAGAAAGCAGGAAGCAGGATAAGGACAATAAAGGCTCAAACTGAGGAAAGGAACTCCCAGGAGATGAAGAATGGGGATATTACTTTCTTCAGGTATGTGAGCGAAATGAGGAAGGCAAGGGGTGGTATAGTGAAGATCAGACGAAAGCTAAAATATTAAATGAATACTTCTGCTGATCTACACAGTGGAAGGGGGGATGGGCTGACATGCATTAACAGGCACTGTCAGGAGTGGACACAAGTCCATTCGTAAAGAAAGTTTTCCTTGGTCAGAAGCCCTAAAGGGAAACAAGACAACTGGACTGGATGGGATCCACCCAAGGATTCTTAAGGAACTGAACACAGTGCTGACTGCCCCTCTGGCAACACTATTTAGTACCTCATTAGAGATAGAGGTGCTTTCAGAGGAATAGAAGAAGGCCAATGTGGTCCCTCACACAAGAGCAGGAGCAGAGAGGAGGCCAGCCATTACAGACCAGTCAGTCTCACACCAGTGGTGGGTCAATTAATGGAGTCTCTGCCGAAGGAGAGATTGAAGGAGAACCTTAAGACATATGGGCTGCAGGACCACTGGCAGCACAGTTTCACTGGGAGGCATGTCAAACAAATTTAATAGATTTCTTTAACTAGTGAGGTGGATCGGGAGAGGGCAGTGGATGTGGCCTATTTGAACTTCAGCAGGGCCTTTGACACTATACCACACAGGAGGCTGATAAAGAAACTTGGCAGCCTGGGGGGAGGGGCAAGGTGGTGAGCTGGGTATCTAACTGGTTGAATGATTGGAGGAAGAGGGTGGTGGTAAATAGCAGTCTCTTGGAGGATGGAAGGTTGACCAGTGGAGTACCTCAAGGATTGGTACTGGGCTCTGTCTACTTCAATGCCTTCATAAGTAACATTACTGTGGAACTGCAGAGAAAGGTGTGTTTCTTTGCAAATGACACAAAAATCTGCAACAGTTTGGACATACAAGAGGGTGGAAAAAATGGAAAGTGATCTTGGGAAACTAGAGGTGTGGTCTAGAGAGTAGCAGCTGGGTTTCAATGCCAAAAAGTGCAAGGTCATGCACCTAAGGTGGGGAAACCCAGGGACAGTTACCAAACAAGAGAGGGACCCTGGGGTGATCAGTTATCCCGTGATGAGGGTGATGCAAATTAAGTGACTCATATATGAGTGACTCAAGATGTGTGACTGCTGAAACAGTGAAAATTGAGGAATAGTGATAAAGGGGAATAGCAAGTGATGGAGGAAAGAACAGCAAAGGTGACTGAAGGGGTGGGGGATGCTGTGACATTGGGGATGGTGTAACATTGTGGGTTAAATGGAGTAATGCAATGGAGCGCTGCCGAGTTGGCCGACTGGAGTGCTGGAGTGAGTTGCTGCCTGCGATGCTGAGGGTTGTGGGTTCAGAACTGGCTGCAGGTATTTATTTCTGTAACTTGGAGTGGGTGTTTGAATTTTTTTTTTTTTGTTCTCTGTCCCCTTCCCCCCGACCATGGTGCCCCAGTGACGGTAGCCCCCCTCCCTGTCCCCTTCCCCAGTGTCCGCTCCCCCCACCCAGAGCTCATTATAATAATTCGGGGGGGTCCAGGTGGTGTAGCCCCCTGCATTAAATACTGGTAAATTTTTTGGCTCTTATAATGTTTGCAGTTCCATCGCTCATGTGGGGTTTGCTGTTTTGGGTGTGTAGTGATTTTCGGATTTGGCGAAATGTATTCGCTGTCACGTGAGTCACTGTTCCATTTTTTCTATTATGACATGGAACCGGGTGATCATATCTGATGATCTCAAGGCAGCAGGGGTGTGTGGCAGGTCAGTAGGCAAGGCAAGCCAGATGTTGGGGTGCATAGGGAGGAGAATTCCCTAGCAGGAGAAGGGAAGAGGTGTTGCCTCTGCATTACTCACTTGTGTGGCACCAACTAGAGTACTGTGTACTCTTCTGGAGGTTTTACCTCTGCAAGGATATCAACAGGGTGGAAGTGGTGCAGAGAAGGACTACTAAAATGATGCTGCAGTTTCATGAGAAACCATACCAGGAGAAGCTACAGGAGATCAACATGTATTCCGTAGAGGAGAAAAGAGCAAGAGGGTACATGATTGTGACCAATAAGTACCTGAAGAAGGGTGAACAAGATGCGGGAGGGGTCTTTTTCATAGGAGAAGGAGCACCAGAACATGAGAGTATTCTATGAAACATGAGGGGGAGTTGAAGAGGGATGGTAGGAAATACTCCTTCTTAGTAAGTGTGGTGGATGCTTGGAACAGCTTGCTAAAAAGGTGGTAGGAGCAAAGACAATGGGAATCTTCATACATGCTTGGGATAGGCACATGGCTATAATAAACAGAGGTAAGGGAGGAGTGAGGGACACCTGTGACTAAACAGAGTCCAGGGTGTAGTATTAGGCAGGGAAAATAGGGCAGACTAGACGTGTCTACTGGTCCTTTTCTACTGACATATTCCATGTTTTTATGTTCTATGTTTCTATGGCACCAAATCACATAGATCCTTAAGAGAAGTATAAGATGTGACAAGCTCACAAACTTCCCATATAGTATGTGTGACAGAGTGCACAGATTCTTTACCCGGTTTGGTATAGCACACGTTTCATCCATTGTATCCATAGAAAACAATTGACCTCAGTGGTAGCCAGTTACCAGAAAGTGTGGGACTTTTTCCAAGTTGACTATGAAGCAATTTATCCTTTATCCTGCACCCTCTGCTGAATGTTAATCTCAGTTTGTGGCCTACTGCTTGTACTACCTTACTCTCCCATTAAAATCTGCCAGTTCTTCCAGATCATATTGCCTATTTCCATAGCTGATTATTGAATTATTTTATGAATATAATAGGACCCTCATTATTCTTAGGAAAATTATTTGGTTTATGCAGCAACAGGTTATTCCTATTTCTTTGTCATGCCTCCTCTCTAGCAAACAGTTTTTTTTTTGTTTTAGTTTTTGTTGACCGGGTAAGTGCACTAGACAAATTCTTGCCTATTTTCAGGCACAACCTGGGGGGAGGGGTACACAGGTGAATGCTAACTGTCCTTGAACTAGATTAAGCTGTTGGTGGTATTTTTAGTGAATGGAGGGAAATTTGGCCAGGACACTGGGAAAATTCCCCTACTCTGCCTGCAGGGGTGCTGTCACTTCCTGTAGGTGGGATGGAAGGACTATTTTCAGAGTCGGACACAGGAAGAGGAGGAAGTGCTGATGTGGCAGGGGAGATGGCCTCCTCCCCTGTCTCTCTTCCTACAGAGGCTGAAAAAGACAGAAACTCTGCAGAAACATTTATGGATTTGGAAGACTTGACTATAGAATTCAGCAAGGAGGATGGTGCACCCGATCCTACCTGTGTTGGGGAAATAGTGGAGAAAAGCAACAGAGAGCTGATGCAAAATAAAGATGGTCAAACAACAGAGAATGTGCAGGTACTGGATATTGAATTGAAAGAAAAAGTTAAAATGCTTCAGTTAGAAAAAGAAAAGATCATACAAAGAGCTGCAGAGCTAGAGAAAGGGCTTGAAACTCTGGCACAAGTACCTGTCAAATCCTCTGTAGTGAAAAACACAGAGATGAGTCATCCAGCTTCTGACTCACAATCAGGCCAAAAAGACAGGGCCACTGCTTCTGTCAAAAACAAGGCAGTTCAAAGCAATGCTAAACAAACGGCTGGCAGTTTAAATGGCATAGAACCCGTGTGCCAAGAGCCGAAGGAAAAGGAAACAGAAAGTGTTTGTCTCACTAAAAACATCAAAATGAGACTTGGAGTTGGGAAACAATTGTGTTTACAGGACTTACTACGAACTGAAACAATGGAGAAAACTTACTCCTTCAGGGACAGGCAGAAGGAGAGAGAGAGAGAGAGAGACTGGGGCTCCAGAGCTCCTGACTTTTGCGATGAAGGTTCAGTACAGCATTCAGTTGCATGCTATTAGAGAATGCTGGTTGGAAACAGGGACAGCAGGGAGCCTGGGTTCCTGATTCTGAGGACCCTTCATATCAGGAGATGATAGAGCGTATACCTACAAAAGTGGCCACCATCAATGAACAAGACATGAGCTCCAACAAACCCCGGGGTAACATTTTTTCTATTGTAACTGGTACCAGTAATATTGATGCATGTGTTGGGGGAAATATAAATGAAGGGGAATCTATGGCAAACAGAGATATTTCTGAAGGTGTGAGTGTGAATGGGGCAGATATTCCATTATGGATGGGACCCAGTGAGGAGGTCATACATGGATCTGAAGCTAGACCAACATTGGAGCCTATATTTAAATTATCTGATTTGTTTTTAAACAAAGGGGATCCTGCTGCCAGACGGAATACTTTTTTTTTTTTTTTTAGTTGTTTAACCAGGTATAGCACACTAAGCTGAAAGCTTTTTTACAGGAGCGACCTGGGAGCAGAAGGAGGTTAAGTGACTTGCTCAGGGTCACACAGTATGCAAGTGGAAGCTGTGGGATTCAAACCCAGGTTTGATCTGCTGGATGTTACCAAATTTGCAGCTCAGAGCCTTAGACCACTGCGTTGTACTGGAATACTGTTAGGTTAGTGTACAAGGGAGGCTTAGAGAACCCCCCTGATAGGGTACATATAGCAAAACAACTTTTAAAGAATTCTACAAATTTTTTTTCATGTGAGATTTTCACCCTAATAGGGTTAGGAAACGGGAACTATGACATTAGCTTTAAAAATGTGCCAAGTCTAGACTGCTTCTGGGCCCAGTACCAGCTGTTAAAAAATGCTCCTTTATGGATTCCTTTTTCGGTTGTCCCTTTAACGAAACCCCTAGTCAAATTAATTAGTTTTTTTTAGGAATGAAGGGGTAAACATTGAGGACATCCTCTTTTGGCTGAAACAAAGGTGTGAAATCTTAAATAAACCTACCCCAAATTTGGACAGTAAGCAAATATGGGATGGGAGTTGGAGGGTGAGAGTTAAGCTAATTTCCACAAATACAGGCCCTGCTCATCTCCCCATTTCTTTTTTTTTAGGGAAAGACAGGGGATCAATATTCTATATCAGCCAACCCAGGTCATGTTTCAAGTGTGGGTCAAGGGCCCATTTAAGTTCTGCCTGCAACCCCACAAGATGTAACCACTGTTTAGCATTTGGACACAATTCTGCTAATTACCTAAACTTGTTTCGTTGCAACCTTTGCGAGAGGACAGGTCATGCATATGGTAGATGTCCCTGGGCATCCCATAATAGGGAGGATAGTCCTTCACCTGAGAGACTAATCAACATGGCCCAGCAACAATATGCAAAAAAGGCAGCCTCTGCAAGCATTGTAGTGGCTACATCACCAGGGCATTCAAGCTCCCTAGAACAAAATGTTCCTACATACCCTCCTGCACCAAGGGACCCGCCAGGGTAGGATTTGGAGGGAATACAGGCCACAGAGGAAGTAATGGGAATGGAAACAGGTGAAGAAGCCCAGGGTATGAATGGGGAGACAGGTGAAACAGAGCCGGACATGCCCCACCCCCACCCACAGGAGAGAAGGATCCACCTTTTAGAATGGCATCTCATAAAAAAAGAAATAGACAAGGGAAAGCTGTGTCACAGGGGAAGAGGAAAGTTAATAGGAAGGAAACTGCCTCAGTACATACTGTAAACAAATATGCTTTATTAAATTCAGAGGGAACCGATGGTGAGTCTGAAGGGGAGGGGACAGATGGTTCTTCAGTAACATCCATTAGAGATTCTGAAGGAGGAGGGGGAGATTCAAAAGCAAAATGAAAAAAAACAGCTAACGTCATCCAAAATGCCATGAAGCAAGTATACTGACATTTTGCCTTTTTTATATTATGTTGTCATTAAAAATCGTTACTCTAAACATCAATAGTATTAAAAACGATAGAAAGAGGGCTGGGGCCCTGCTTACTCTGCACAATTTACACAGTGACATCATTTGTATTCAGGACACTCGTCTTAAAACCCATGATGAATTTCAATCTGCATCCAGAGCCTGGTTGGCAGGGGCCTCCTTTTGGTCCTCAGGGAATGAACCCTGTGGTGGGGTAAGCATTTTACTAGCTACCCCCCCTCCTAAAAGTATCCAGATTAGTTGACATATATCCAGGAAGGGCTTTGATGTTAGAGATCTCCTACATGTCAGAAAGGTTTCATATAATAACAGTGTATGATTCCCAAACTAAAGCACAGAAAGCAGACTTGTTTAAAGAGATTCAGCCTTATCTACATACATCCAGACTTGTAATTTGGTCAGGAGATTTTAACTGTGGACTCTCTACAACTGATAGAGGCCTTCAAACCTCAAAGTTGTTTTGTGACACTACAGCATTATTACAGATAGTTAGAACAGCTGGTTTGGTGGATACCTATAGAAGGAAACATCTAAATGGGGAGTTTACATATTTTAGGGGTACCTTAAGGACTCAGATAGATTTTACCTTTGTATCTTAAGTGTTAAACATTCTTTCTGCTTCCACAATCCCTAATGAATTTTCAGACTATATGGCAGTTCAGATTCAGGTATCATGGGAGAGAACCCCACGATGTAAGAAAAATAAATGGCGTTTAAATGAAACACTTTTAGAGGATCCAAAAATGAAAAGGATGTGGAATCAGGACTGGTTAGCCAGGCTCTCAGTAGCGGAAATGTATGAGAGCATTACAGAATGGTGGAAGGACTCTAAAAAGAACTGGCAGAAACTTTTTCAAAATAGAGCTATGTATATAGCCAATAAGGAATATATGCAATACCTGCAATTAAGACAATATTTACAGCATCTTATTTCCCAGGCTGAATGGTCTAAACAGGAATATAGTGCAATCATTAAAAACACTAAGGGAAAAATGTCTGACATCTAATATAATAGGGCTAAGTCCCTAAACCAGGAATTGAGATTTGGGACTCAGGTAAGGCAAAAATCATTAAACTCTTTCAAAGAGTGTAATAGGAGGGTTGAAAACAGATTTATTGCAGAACTAAGTACACCAACAGGACAGTTAGTAAATTCTTCACAGGAGATTTTGAATGTGGTAGAAGAATATGTGGCAGGTCTATTTGGTACCACCACTCTGGATCATGATCCCTCTAATTTATTTAAAATAATTGGGGTTAAAACAGATATCTGAAATAGAGGTCCAAGAGTTGATTAAAGATGTATCTGTGAAGGAAGTGACAGCAGCTATTTCATAGCTAGCTTCACATTCTGCTCAAGGTATGGATGGATTAGGGTCAGGATTTTATAAAACTAGAATTAGCCCCTGCTTTGGTGATTCTGTTTAATTATGTTTTAACGTCATCAGATTATGCCACTTCTATGCAGGAAGCAGCTCTTGTACTGCTCCACAAGAAAGGTCCGAGACAGATAATAGGTAACTGGCATCCATTAAGTCTGCTAAATACAGATTTGAAAATCTTAAGTAAAATCCAGGAGACCAGATTATTGAAAGTAGCTCCAAAACTAATTTGTCCTTTTCAGTCTTGTTCAATACCAGGCAGGAAACAACAGGACAATCTCATGGTTCTGAGGGAATTACTCTTTAAAGGACAGGCAGGGCAAGCACAGGGCTTCATCCTAAGTATCGACCAAGAGAAAGCATTTCACAGGGTTTCTCACAAGTTCTTGTTTAAAACTCTCAGGGCATTTGGGATTCCAGAGGTTTTTGTAAACTGGATAAAACAAATGTATAAAGGGGCCATGATCTTCCCTAGTATAAATGGTTGGGAGGGGAAGAGGATAAAGGTTGAACAAGGCATTAGACAGGGTTGCCCACTGAGCCCCCTACTTTACACCTTTGTCATAGATATTTTCTTTAGAGTGTTGTTAAAAGAACAAAGGATCGCAGGAATAGTAACTAAACCAGATTGTCCCCGGGTCAAGGTGCTTACATACGCAGATGATTTAGTTATAGCAATATCTTCTTCTAGTTCTGCAGAGGCTCTAAGTAATATATTTCAGCAGTATTCCAAATTTTCAGGTTCTAAAATTAATGTGGGAAAGAGCAAGGTGGTTACAATAGGTGATACTCGGGTACCACAGATAGGGCATATAGGTGATATTCAAGTGACTGATCAGCCCATCTCTATATTAGGTATAGAGTTTGGTCCAGGGGGCATGGCTATGTTAAACTGGAAGGGGAAAGTGGAGAAGGCAACAGGATTAGTCAATAGCTGGAAGGGACAACAACTGCCAAAGAAAAAAAGAGTGGTTTTAATTAAAACACCAATGGTCCCCATATTTCTCTTAAGTTATATATACCCTCCTCCAATAAGAATGTTTACAGTCAATTACATCATATTTTTTCAGGCATTCTGGGGATCTAGATTGAATCCTGTTAAGACAGAATATACATATCGTCCTGTTTGTGAAGGTGGGGTGGCAATGATCAACCCGATGGCATTCTTTTTTAGTACTTTTCTATCTGGTAATATTAGCCCAGCCATGAGACCTGGGGATCCACCATGGAAGATAATGTTAAATGCATGGCTAGAGCCATGCAAAAGGGTATGGGAGAATAAGAACCCCAGAGGGTTGAACAGGTTGGCATACACTCCTCAATATGGAGTGGAATGTATAAAAATGCTGGTGAAATGGAACATTAGTATAGAACAGATAGTAATATTAGATAGGAAAAAAAAATATATTTTTATTATAGATGCCGAATGTAGGGCTGGAATAGTGTTCCCGGAGTGTCCTGACACACAGAAAAAAAAGTACTTCAACAGTTGATGAACCCTAGACTTCCCCATTTTGTGTGGGATTGTGTTTGGTTAGGCAATTTTGGGAGATTAGGAGTAAAGGGTAATAACGAGCATAAACAGCTTGAAGAGAGATATTGCTCCAGAGCGGCATGTGGGCAAATTGTAGAAACCCAACAACACTTATTTTTAGAATGTTTATATATAAAACCATTTTGGACATATTTGGCTAGAACATGGAAGGAACCTTTGTTCAGAAATTTGAATTATATGACTGTAATGTATGGTCCTGTAGGAGGGCTATTTGGGAAATACCATAAAGACACTATGTACATAGGCCCAGATATTCAAAAGGGTTGCTCCATGCACAACAGGGTTGTGCATGCGCAAGTCCTACATTGCGCCATTCTGCGATATTCAGCAGGAGGCAGTTGCGCCACTGACAACAGGTTGCGCAAAAGAGCAATGCAAATGAATGCATGCTCAACAGGAGGGGGAGGAACCATGCATAAACTGCACAACCCGATATTCAGTCGGGTTGTAGCGAGTTATGCGCGCAACCCCAACCTGCGCCTGCACAACTTTGAGCAAAAAAAGGATCAGGTTGAGGGCCACCCACAGGTGAGCTGCTGTATTGCAGGGTGCAACACAGCAGCTGCCACCCCTGGCTGGCCCCCAACTCGGTCCCTGTGCTCCCAGCCAGCCCGATCGCGCAGTACAGTAACATAGAACCCTTCCGCCCACAATCTCCCCCAGCCCGATCCTAGGGCAATACAGTTACAGACCCCCCCGCCCAATCTCCCCCAGCCCGGTCGCTGGCAATACATTTATGAACTTTCGTTACCGCTGGCAATACAGTTGAAGCCCCGCCCACATCTCCCACAGCTGATCGTGGGTCGTATCACCTTCAGTGCTTCATCACGGTCTGGGGTTCCCCACCCGATCTTCTTGGTGGTCCAGTGGACTAAAGCCCGATCTGGTGAATGTCGTTGCAACTCTCAAACAGTCTCCTGGTGTCTAGTTTTCTCCCCATCGAGGCCTCCACCCGCTCTCCAGTGGGCGTGCAGCCCTACGGACAGTCAGTCAGCAGGCGGCGGGGTGGCAGGCCAGGTGGGATGCTGCCGCCCCGCCGCGGGGAGCGGGTGGAGGGGCTGGGTGGGTGGGGACACATACACCAGGAGATGTTTGGGGGTTGTAACTGGACATACTGCCCACAATCGGGCTTACGGTCCACTGGACCACCAGGGAGATATTCGGTTGGGGGTTACATTCTGCCATGATCGGGCACTGGGGTTGATATACGTTCTGCCCTGGATCGGGCTGTGGGAGATGTGGGCGGGGGGTTCATAACTGTATTGCCCGCGATCGGGCTTTGGGAGATGTGTGGGGGGAATGTAGACTTATTAGAGATACTGCCCGCGATCGGGCTGCAGGGTGCGCCGGTTCCCGACGGCTGCTGCTGCCTTGCAGGGCTGCCAGGCGCAAGTCCTCGGGATCGGTGCACCTACATGCTAATGGCTTGCAAATGGGGCCATAAATAGATGCAATGGCCCCCTGCGCCTTGCATAAATGATGGCCCCATTTGCATGTCACCTTTTGAATATCGGAAATTTGAGCATGGCGCAATGGTACTTGCGATGCACCGCAAGTTAATGCTCACTCTGGCAACTTGCGGTGGCGCAAGTTCCACTCGCCATCTTGCGCCAAATGTGCTGTGGCTGGGGTGATATTCAAGGTTGCTCAACAGCGTAACTCCTTTGAATCTCACCCCGGCCACACCCCTGCGCAACTATTTTGAGCAGCGCAAGGGCTTGCGCCTCAGAATAGCGCAGTTTGAATATCTGGGCCATAGTATTTGCAATAATAAAATATTTTATTTGGCAGGCTAGGTGCATGTGGATTCTGCAACAGAGAGAAGTATCTCATCTGGAACTTTTTCAGAATATTGGGGTATCATTGAATAAAACCATGAAATTTGATACGATGACACTGCTAACATGACAGCACGGAACACTTCTGCTCCTCCAGGGCGACGAAGGCAGCACAGATGTCGACAGCCCTGAGGTAAAGGTTTACCTGCTCCTCCCACTGGAATACTGCTGTGGGTGCCAGCCCCGACGACACTGCACGCCATCTGCCCCGCCCACCCACCCAGGGCAGCCTCAATTTATTGGTCCACCCCATTACATCACTTCCTGATGGCCGAAATACTTAGTCCCCACTTTCCCATTTGCAGATTATACCTGCTAGCCACTAGAGGCCACTGTGCTTTCTGCTGTTAAGCAGTTTGCCCAGTTAACCCCTCACTCAATCCCTGTGTCTTCTCTATCCACCTATCCCACTCTCTCCTCCCCCCATCTAACCACCCATTACTCTCCTCTCCTACCACCCTGCTCCCTCTATACTGCACCCACTGTTCTCCCACTATCCAGTAGCCTCTGGGCACCTGTGACCTGCTCCACTAGCCTACATCTATATGTGGCCACTAGGGTCGCTATTTAGCATCCCAGTTTCAGGCCCTCACATTGCCGGTGGGCTGCTCCTGGATTGTGGATAACGGCCCCTACCCTGGGACATCTTCTATTATCCCTGGTGAGTTTTGAACCTGGCACCTTGTACACCAGAGGTGGGGTCACTACCACTGTATCAAAGTGGCACTAACGCTTATTGGTAGACTTCCTACCCTCTTCTCTCTTTTTCTTATTACCTGCCTGCAAACCTCCCCTAGAATGTCTGCCCACCTCCTACTGACTTGCCTCTCTCTCCTCCTCCAGAGGCCACCATCTGACACTGGTGTCTCTACTACTCCGCAGTTTCACCAATCTGGTGTTCCCATTTGCCCTCCTGCTCTACCTTCCTTCTGGGTTTCTGAGCTGCCACCTTCCTTCTCTACTCTCTCTATGTGCTCCAGTCTACCACACCCACCCCCTAGTCCCTACCCAGCTCCCCCCCTTGCTCCTACTGGCAACTTATCATTCCAGCCTTCCCAGCTTGTGCCCACCTGCCTACCCCCTGCGTCCTGAAGCTCCCCTACTCTTCCTATCTTACCCGGTGCAAACACACTTTCCACCACCTCCTGTCCAGGGCTGTTCTTATCCTTCTACTCCTGTCAGGAAATATACATCCCAACCCTGGCCCGGCCCACAATAGCTCATCTGCCGAATCTCCCAGGCTTCATATTGCGTCTATGAATATCTGTAGCCTCCTGAAAAAAATTGACTCACTCCAATGTTGGGTTGCAGTCCATAAACCTGATGTTATTTCTATAGTGGAAACCTGGCTGTCAGAATCTACCCCTGACTCCCTGGTCTCGCTCCCTGGCTATTCCCTTTATCGAGAGGACCGTGTTGGTAGATGGGGTGGGGGCTGTGCTCTCTATATCAAAGACTCACTCATAGGTTTAGCCCTCCCAGCCCCTGTCCTTGATTTCAGGGCTCAGGCCCTAAACCTAAAACTGACCCCTGATCCTTCAAGGGGTCCCCTCTATCTGACTACCAACTACATACCTCCAAAAATATCAAGCA
Source organism: Neoceratodus forsteri (assembly GCA_016271365.2). Taxonomy (NCBI): domain Eukaryota; kingdom Metazoa; phylum Chordata; order Ceratodontiformes; family Ceratodontidae; genus Neoceratodus; species Neoceratodus forsteri. The sequence goes on from CM028130.1 coordinate 1,381,215,282, forward strand.
CTGGCTCTGGCCCCACTAATTGATTATTTTACCTCCCTACCCCATTCCTCTTATCAAATCCTTGTGGAGGATCTGAATATTAACTGGCTTAGCCCCTCTTCTTCTGCTACCTGAGACACCTTGCTTCTATTGACCTAACTCAACTCATTACCCAACCAACTAGAGTGAATCCTAGAATGGGCTCAAGCACACTTCTTGATGTGGTCCTCACCAACCGTCCTAACCAAATCAGCAATATCCAAGTCCTTCCTGATGGACTTAGCGACCACTCCCCTATACTCTTCCATTGATCAACCTCCATACCCAAATCCACATCGGAGCCCACCCTACGGCGGCGGCTAAGACCAGGTGGGCTGAAAGGCCTTAAGCAACTCCTAGCCCAAATTGACTGGTCTCCCATACAATACGCCCCTGATATTGATATGGCTCTAACCTTTTTTACCCAAACCTTTAACAAAGCTTGTGATATTTTCGCACCACTAACTGTTCTCCGTTCCAAAGTACGGCATGCTCCCTGGATTACCCCCCTGCGCCAACTTCTTAAGAATAGGGATAACCTATGGCACCTTGCCACAGAAACTGGTCGCCCTGCTGACTGGCAGGCTTATGCAGCTGCCCAGAATAAATGTACCTGGGCCATCCGCAAGGCTGATCACTATCAGGCCTCACCACCTCATCCTGGGGAATGCCAGAACCTTCTGGGACAATATCAAACAACTGAATGGGGCACACGTCCCCACCCTCCCAAATCAACATTGATGGCTCTGTCTCCATTGACCCAGCCCACATTGCCAACTACCTCAATAAATCCTTCACTGACCTTAGCCCTGTTCTCCTGAGCAACTTTTTTGACCCCCCCACCTGACCCTATTCTCACATGCCCTTGGTTCCACCTACACTGGGTTACTGCCCGTGAAGTCAGACCTTACCTAATCAAGGCCTTAAAGAGCAATACTATTGGCAGTGACTCCCTGGATCCCAGTCTCCTCCCTCAGGTTCTGGATCTGGTTATCACCCCATCACCAGCCTCTTCAATAAATCCCTCTGCCTGGGGAAATTTCCCTCTGCCTGGAAAATTGCCACAGTCACCCCCATACACAAAGGTGGTGATAGGTCTCTTTTTGATAATTATCGGCCAATCTCTATCCTCTCTCCTCTCTCAAAGGCCTTAGAAAAAGTTGTGTCCACCCAAATCTCTGAGTATCTAACCAAATATAGCATCCTCTGCCCTGAACAGCATGGTTTCCATGCTGGCCACAATACCAACACCGCCCTCCTTGAGTTTTCTAATTTTCTTCATTCCTCTCTGGACTCCGGCTCCCTAGTGGGCGCAGTGTTCATTGATTTATCAAAAGCCTTCAACACTGTTTCCCACCCTCTCTTGCTGGATGCCCTCTGCCACACAGGCTTTGCCACTGGGCCAGCCTCCTGGTGCTCCAGCTACTTGTCTTCCCACTCTCCCAGTGTGTTAAAATCAATAGAACACTCTCCAGTGCCTGTCCTATCCACTCTGGTGTCCCTCAGGGCTCCATTCTTGGGCCCTTGCTCTTTTCTCTTTATCTCAATTCCCTGCCAGGTGCATGTACTGGTAATCTCTTACTTTATGCAGACGATGCCATCATCTTTGCCTCCGACTGTAACCCTATCACCCTTCAGGACTCCTTGCAATTATCTTACAATGACGCAGAAGTCTGGTTCAAAGAGCATAGACTTGTAATTAATCTTAAAAAAACTAAAACCATGCTCTTTGCCCACCCCCAAAATAAAGCTAGTAATTTTCAACTTCAGGTCCTCACCAGTTCCAAGTTCCCACTCGAGCAAGTCTACTTGTACAAGTACCTAGGTATATCATCCTTCGACCCTGCTCTCTCATTCCATGCCCATATCTCTGCCCTTGCCTCAGTCTCCAACATTCAGCTGGGTATCCTTTACCGCCATAACCACTGTCTCTCCCCGATGCCCTCCGACTTGCAGTCACATCCTCGATACTGTCCCTAGTAGATTATGGCTTGCCAGTCTATGGGGCTGCTGACCAGACCTCCCTGAACAAGATCCGCCTCACTTTAAATAAGGCTTGTAGGCTAATTACCGGGGTGCCTAGACTAACCCATACCTGCCATTTATACGCCCTGGCTAATCTGATCGACCTAGATGAACGTCTTAGATATCAAACCTGCCTCCTAACTAAAAAGACTCTCCTTGGACTATCCCCACCAGGGTTGACTGCCTCCATCCACCAAGCAAATTCACTAGTGCATACCCGAACCTCCTGCAAAACCACACTGCTAGTACCGAGGGCAAGGACTTCGCAAGGACAAAGGGCATACCACTACAGAGCCCCTATCTGGTATAACGCCCTACCTACTAGTATTATTGGTGCTTCCACGATCTCCTGTTTCAAAACCACCCTTCGTAAACACCTACTTACTACACGCAGTTGCAACTGCCTCTAAGTTTACTCTTGCTCAATTGCTCTGACATAGCTCCCTGAGTGGCTGCACAAACCTCCTACCTATCACTATCTATGATCCTATTCACTTCTCCGCATGTCTCTACAATGCCTACTTCTGTTTAGTCCCACCACTGTTAGCCTGCTATACAAATTTTTGCTGAACCTATTTGCGCTCTGTTAATCCTGTAACACTAAATTGTAACTGTTCAAATTACTCTGTACCTATTTGTGCTTTGCCAATCCTGTATTACTAAAATTGTAACTGTTCCTATGACTTCATGCTCCTATAATTTTTTGTACTCTGTTTTATTGTAAAAAGGTTGTTTTACACTGTTTTGTCCTCTCTGTGATGAGGTACCTTTGTAAATGAACCCCTGGCTCAAAGGTTGTAAACTGATGTTCTAATAAATAAGTACCCCTGAAAGATCTAGGCTTTTTTTGGGTCAATTGCAATGAATGGGGAATCAGTGATTAGGGTATTATTTTGTAGAATATTGGTAGATTATAGTATGCAGGACATTGACAAATGCAGAGCAATATGTATAATGTTTTCTTTTCTACTGAATCTTTTTTTTTCTGTTTGTTACAATTGGTTAATAATTTTATTTAGAATGTATATATAATGTATTTGTATTGTAATGAAATCCAATTTTCAATAAAATTCCCCTACTCTGTCTGTAGGGGGACCCTTGGTCGTCTGCTTTGCGATGGCCAGTCCATCTGTGATGTTGGAGAGGATGGATGCAGAAGGTGCAGGGGAGTGGGCCTCCTCTCCTGTGCTATCTTCACAAGAGGCCACTGAGGAAGCTTGCATGGTTGCTGAGACTGTTGACCTCAGTGTTTTGGCAGCGGATGTTCCGATAGCTAATGAAGGGACTTGCCCTCTTCTCCTGTCTGGGGCTGATAAGGCTCGTTTACTGGCTTAGTGTACTCAACTACTGCAACAGATGCTCTTACTTGACAGGACAATTGCTGTTCTCCTGATGGATTCTGTCTTGGACCCTAAGTGTTCCCCTTTGCCTGTTTCTGGTCGGACTGTTCCTGTGACGGGACCTGCATCAGATGGTGTGCTGCAGGATCCCGTCATTCTGTTGCCCACAGAGGCTGCATCTCCAGTGAAGGGGGCTGGCAGTTCCAGCTCTCAGTGCCAAAAGGCCCCTCTTGATCGACCTAACCAGCCCAGTCTTCAACATAGACATTGTGGTGTGCCTCCCTGATGTACTCAGCAGACACTTGCTGGGAGTAATGAGTTGGCACAGGGACATGCTCCTGAAGGTACTGTTTATTCATTTTCTTCACTATCTCAAAACCCAGGAAGGAGCAAACAACCTGGCAGGCTACTGGCTCCCTTACCATCCCATGTCCTGGACTCTGAGGGTCTGGCATCAGATTCTCCTCATCCTATCATGGCACAACCTTGGTCACCTGAGGCAGCATTAAAGGGTGCTGGATGGGAACTTATGGACACCGGGTCTTGGTCGCCTAATTCCCAGGACCCATTGTATATTGCGATGTTACAGCATGCTGCTGCACCAGTGGCCACTGACATTTTGGCCCTTCAGAGCTCCAACCAACCCTGGGGTAATTCATCTGATGTGTGCAATAACTCGATTGTTACTGATATGATATGTGAAGAGGTAACTGAGGTTTCTGTACCACAGCCTGAGATAAAACCTAGTGAGGTAGTTCTTTCTCCTGTTTTATCTAGTCAGGTAGGGGGAGAGGATGCTCCCCCTGTGGTGTCTGAGCATTTAGGCCCTGATCCTGCACTCTTGCAGGAACCTGATGCTGCTTCTGGTAGGCCTGTGGGATTTAAGCTCACTGATTTATTTACCAATAAGGGTGAAACTGCCCCAAGACGTAATGCTGTACGTCTTCTCTATAAAGGTGGATTGGACTGTCCCCCTGATAGGGTGTTTATTGCTAAAAATCTGCTTAAGGGTTCAATGAGATTTTTTTCCTCCGAGATCTTTGCTCTGGTTAGTCTGGGAAACACCAATTTTGATGTTAGTTATAAGAATGTGTCCAGCTTAGATCATTTCTGGGCCCAGTATGCCACCTGTAAATCTTCTCCACTCTGGTCCCCTTTTCATGTTCTTCCACTGATCAAACCGGCTGTGAAAAATATTACCATTATGTTTAAAAATGAAGGGGTAAATATAGGAGATATTTTATTTTGGCTGAAGCAGCATTGTGATGTCTTAAATAGACCGACTCCTACCTTAGACAATGAACAGATTTGGGATGGTGGGTGGAGGGTTAGAGTTAAGCTATACTCCACCAACTCTGGGTCCAATCACTTACCCTGTTTTTTTTTTATATGGGAAGGGATAAGGGGATGATTTTTTTATGCAGGCCAATCAAAATCTTGTTTTAAGTGTGGCTCAAGGGCACATTTGAGCTTGGCCTGTGATACAGTTAAATGCTGTCATTGTTTGGACTTTGGTCATGCTTCCAGTTCTTGTTTGAATTTATTTAAATGTAATTTGTGTGAAAATACTGGTCATGCCTATGGTCGCTGCCCTTGGGCATCCCACAATAGGGATGACTGCCCCTCTCATGAGGGTTTGATTAATCTGGCCCAGCAGCAGCAGCAGCAGCAGCAGGCCAGGCGGATTGCAGAACAAGATTTGCGGGTTGGCATGGAGACCTTGCATCATGCTCAGCGGATAGAATCCTTGAAGATAGTATTAGAAAAGGAAGCTAGTTTACCCCATGGTGTGGTAGAGCCCATCCAAGACCCTAGTGATACTGGGGTGGTTGTGGGTCCAGTTCAGACTGTCTCTGTGCCAGAGGTTCCTAATGACATGCCCCCTCCTCCTCACCTGCAGCAGGCCCTGCCTGAGACAGACCGCCTGGCCTTTATTAAAGTACAGCAGAAGAGAACTAGGAAGGGATCAACGGTTTTTAGTCAGAATAAAGCACCAGGGGTTAAGACTTGCAAATCTGGCAATCCATTTGCAGTACTATCTACTGATGGTATGGACAGGAATTCTGCAGGTGAGGACACTGACACTTATTCTATTGTCTCTAATACGGACACGGAAGGGGTTGGTGACACAGACCCTATCGCTAAAAGGATGAGACAGTGTAGATGGAGCAAATCACCCTAATTTGTCTTTATGGGTTCCTTGACAATTTTTTCTTTAAATGTCAACAGTATCAAGGGTGACAGGAAGCTTGGGGACTTATGCTGTCTCTGAAGGAGATGCATTGTGACATCACATGTCTGTTGGATACCAGGTTGAAAACTAATCAGGAACTCCGTCAGGCCTCAAGGGCTTGGTCCCATGGACCCTCCTTTTGGTCTTCTGGTACAGATAAATGTAATGGTGTGGGTATTCTGTTTTCTAATTCAGCCCTGTAAGTATCTAGACTTGTGGATATTTATCCAGGGAGAGCATTGTTGCTTGGCATTTCTCTCCATTCTGAGAGGTTCCGGTTGATTGCACTATATGCCCCCCAGACTAAGGCACAGAGGGTGTCCCTCTTTAAATTGGTGCAGCCCTTTTTGCACACATCCAGATTGGTTATTTGGACTGGGGATTTTAATTGTGGCATCCATCAGTCAGACAGGGGACTCCAAACTTCAAAATTTTTTTGTGATTCAGTTGTCCTGAATAATATTGTTTCAACTGCTCATCTTAAAGATGCCTATAGCGCCCTCCATCCCAGGGGTTGGTCCACTTATTTTCAGAGAGAGTGTAGCATGAGGATTGATTTTATCTTTCTTTCTAACATGCTTCATGTAGCTCAGTGTACTACTGTTGGGAGTGAATTCTCTGACCATGCTGCCCTACGGGTTCAGATTTCTTGGTCTGCTGTTCCTCATTGTAGGAAGAATAAGTGGAGGCTAAATGAATCCCTATTACAGGACCCTAAGGTCCAGAAATTATGGAGGAAGGAAGTAATGGGCTGCCAGATTATCTGTAGCCAATTTTTATGATAATTTGTCGGACTGGTGGGATGACTCTAAGGTTAGATGGCAACAGGTTTTTCAGAAAAAAGCTGCTGATGTCCACTCTTGCCAATACAAAAAGTATCTAGCATTATGTCAGCAGCTCCAGCATTTAATTTCCTTATCTGACAGTTCACATCAGGATTATAGCCTGCAAATTTCTGTCCTTAGTCATCAGATGAGGGAATTACAGTACAATAGGGCTAGCTCCCTGGGACAAGAAGCTAGATTTGGGACTAGGATGTGTAAAGGGGGATTAGATCCCTTTAAGGAATGTAAGGGCAGGGTTGACTCTAGGCTTATTACTGGCCTGATATCTCCCTCTGGGGATCTTGTGAGTTCCCCAGAATTATTGGTTAATATTGTTGAGACCCATGTGTTAAATATGTTAGAGACTGAACCCACTTGCCATACTGCAGAGGCTTTTTTTTAATCCCTTAACTTACCCCACCTCTCACCTGAGGAATGTGTTCAATTGACAAAAGAAATCTCTGAGGAAGAGGTAATTCATGCTATTCAGGGTCTGAAACTGAACTCAGCTCCTGGGTCCAATGGGCTCTCGACTGGTTTCTATACCACCTTTATGGATGAGCTGGCTCCAGCCTTAGCCATTCTGTTCAATGATGTATTAACTAAAACTGAATTTTCTCAATCAATGATGGAAGCTATCTTGGTTTTGATTCATAAGAAGAGATCAGTGACTGACATTAATAATTGGAGGCCTTTAAGCCTTGTAAATACAGACAGTAAAATCATTGCTAAGATCATGTTGGATAGTCTTGTTCAGGTGGCAAGACTTATTAGCCCGGTACAGACTTCAGGTATCCCAGGTAGATCCCAAAGTGATAACCTTATCCTGATATGGGAATTGTTAACCATAGGGGATATGAACCACATTCAGGGCTGGGTGCTTGGCATAGATCAGGAAAAAGCATTCGATAAGGTTTCACACCAGTTTTTATTTTCTGTTTTGTCAGTGTTTGGCCTCCCCTCTAATTTTTTAGGATGTATTAAACCCTCTATTTTGGGGCTGTTCTTATTTCCAGTGTTAGCGGGTGGTTGGGAAATAGGGTAGTTGTGAAATGTGGGGTCCGACAGGAATGTCCTTTGAGCCCCCTGCTGTATAATTTTGGTATTGTATGTTAATCAGGGCCATCCTTCAATGTTCCAGGGTGCTGGGCTTACATGGAGCACATTTCTCTGCCCCTGTTAAAATTTGGGCTTATGCAGATGATTTGGTCCTGACTGTGGCTACTGATATGGATGAAGCAGCTGTGGTGGATGTTCTCCACCAATGTTCCACTGTTTCAGGCTCTAAGATCAACTTTGAGAAAATTATTGGATTTCCACTTGGGAACCTTCCCATCCCTGTTTCTGGCTCCTTTGCTGGGATAAAGGTCTCTCCTGATCCCATCAAGATCTTAGGTCTCTGGTTCAGAGCAGGAGATATGCAATCCCTTAACTGGAGCACAACCTTAGGAAAGGCAGATAGGCTTGTAGCAGGATGGAAACAACATCAAATAGGTAAAAAGAAACGGGTATATTTGCTCAAAACTTTGGTGGTACCAATATTTTTGTACCTGTGTTATTTTTTTCCCCCACCTAAGAAATTATTACTAGAATTTATAGTATTTTTTTCAGGGCTTTTGGGGATCTCGGTTAAACCTGATTAAGAGAGGTTTGACCTATCGGCCTGTTAAAGAGAGAGGGGTGGGGATGTTGAATCCCGTGGCTTTTTTTTATAGCATTTTTTTTTTTGCAGTTACTCTTTTTATTTATTAATAATGTATATACAGTATACAGGTAACAACAAAACATCCTCTAGTACATTGAATATATATATATATATATATATATATATATATATATATATATATGAGTATATAGGAAGTGCTAGGGACAACACATTATCCAAAATGATGTACAATTAGTATAGCAATAAATGATTAATGATCAAAACATGTTTTATATACAATGCAATAAAATGAAGATTAACATTATATGAATAAGGCAGAGTTAAAAAAGAAACAGGTGAAAACATGTTAATATTGTATACAATCATGGTTATACTATGCTATGGTGTAAAAATTGTAGCACTGTGACAAAATTATTTAACGGAGGATGATTATGGAGTAAACGTAAAAAGTCTGAAAGAGATACAAAGAAAAAGAAAATGAAAAAGAGAGACAGGAAAAAAGTAATATAATAATAAAAAGAGGAGAGGAAAGTAAGGGAGATATGAAAGAGCAGAGAATAGAAGACGAGAAAAAAAAAAAAGAAAAGTGAGACCATAGCAGGATAACTAATTGTTGTATCAGTGAGATGGAGAATTATTCTGCATATAAAAAAAACATACATTAGTTAACAGATGGATTGAATGATGCCACATAATTGAAAAAGCCCTGCCAACAATTATTATATATGGTGAGACGGTCAAGAGATATAAGCATCATACGGTCAAGAGAGGCATAAAGGGATAATTGTTTAAGAATGTTGGGAAATGAGGGGATTATACTGGATCTCCAATGTGTCAGAATGTTACGCTTAACTTGAAGAAACAGTATAGATAGCCATCTATTTGCAGAATGGGATATTTTTGGGGAGCGAAAATGAAAGATGCCAAGTGTGCAGTGTTTGGCGTCTAATAAAAAAGGCTGACCAATCACTTTTATTGCAAAATTATGTATAAGGCACCAACATTTTTGAATGGGAGGGCAACTCCATAAAATATGTAATAGATCTCCATTGGGTGAATTACAGTGCCAGCATTTACTATTGTCCATAAAACCCATTTTATGTAATATAGCTAGAGTTCTATACCACAAATGAAGAATTTTGGTTTGAATAAGAGAGCTGCGTTTATCATTAAAATATCTGTGGAAGGCTTGCCAACATCTGTACCATTGAATATTGGTTATATTATGATGTAGTAGCCTACATCATTTATTTTTTGTGTTGATGGATTGATCTGGAAGTGTATCTCTGATGACTTTGTAAATAACACTATTTAAATTGGATGTTATATTGGTCCATTTAGAGATGTGATTATTATCCAGAGATTGGTTAGAAAAATAGGAATTGCATGCCATATAAAGTTGAAGATATTTCCAAAATTCCTGGCAGGGGAGATTCGATAGAGTTTGCAGGTCAGAAAAATATTTTAGTTTTAATACATGGGGTTCAAGAATATCTTTTAAGAAGAAAATACCCCTATTTTTCCAGGTTCAACAGAAAATTGGATGATTATCTAGAGATATGTCACTATTTCCCCAAATAGGGGCAAAAGTAGGAGGGTTTGGGTTTGATTTTAGTAATTTATGAGTTCTTTTCCAGTAAAACATGGATGATGTGATGGTGAGGTGAGACTTTAATTTGGGACGGAGGGGATTGTAAATAAAGGTTGGGGCAACATTACCTGGACATAGGGAAGATTCCATATTAACCCATAATGGTGATTTGGAATTAGGTTTACTAAACCACTTAATAATTTGAGCTAATCGAAATGCCCAAAAATAGGCTTGAAACCAAGGGAGTCTGAAACTCACTCTTGTCCAATGGGAATGAAGTTTACTGCAGCTGAATCTAAGGATTTTGCCATCACAGATAAAATTACCAATGATTTTATCAATTTTGATGAAGAAATTAGAGGGAATTATTAAAGGAATATTAGAAAAAAGGTATAATATTTTGGGGGCTATTGACATTTTTATAGCAGAAATTTTCCCATTAAAAGATAAATTAAGTAGTTTCCATCTATCAAGCGTGGATTTAACATTAGTTAGCAAGGGTGAACGGTTGGCCTCCCAAATTTTGTCTAGTGTCAGGGTGATCCGAATGCCAAGATAAATGATGCTATGGAGGGCCCAATGGAAACCTAGCAGGGCATTCATAATGGGTTTAAATAGGTTATTCAGCGGTAGCATTTCAGACTTGTTAAGATTCAAAGCTAATTCAGAAAGCGAGGTGAATTCATTAAGTAGTTGTATTAGAGGATGTCCGGAGGTTTCAAGATTGTCTAATAGAATAAGAAAGTCATCTGCATAAGAAAGTGAGGTATAATGCATGTTACCAATAGGGATACCATGGATTTTGCAAGATTGATGGAGGGATGCAGATAAGGGTTCCATGGCAAGAATGAATAAGAAAGGTGATGGGGCATCCTTGTCTAGTACCTCTCTCAAGGTAAAAAGAGGGGGAAAGAATAGAGTTAGTAAGAACACGAGCAGAGGGGACGGTATATGGTTATTGAATCCAAGCACAAAATTTGTTAGTAATGCTGAAATGGGATAGTACCTGATATAAATAGTTCCAGTTGAGGGAGTCAAACGCTTTCTTGAAGTCAATGGCAATAGCTGCAGCTGGGGTATTAAGGGATTTTGCTTTATGAATTAGATTGAATAAAGAGTGGAGATGGTCAGAGCCATTTCTGTTTTTGATAAATCCTACTTGAGATGCAGGGACAAGCTTCGGGATTAAAGATTCTAAACGAAGGGTTAGCACTTTAGCAAACATTTTCCCATCTGTATTAAGTAGTGATATCGGTCTATAGCTAGAGGGGAAGGAGGGATCTTTATCTTTTTTTGGCACAACAATTATAATGGCTTCGGTTAAAGCATGAGGTAGTTTGCTATTTGAAATTGCTTCCTGAAAAACATTAAAGAGTAAAGGGCAGAGAGTGTCGGTTAAGGGTTTATAAAAATCAACAGGGAATCCATCACTTCTGGGTGACTTGCCTGATTTTAGGAAGGCTAATGCTGATTGGATCTCTTGTAAAGTAAGGGGTTCATCTAACATGGCCATATCTCGGTGGGAAAGGTGAGGTAGCTGCAACTTATCAAAAAAATGTTGTATTTGGTTGGGATGTATTATGTTTTGATGTGAATATAATTGGTGGTAAAAGGATTGCATGATACGGCTGATTGAAGAATTATCTGTATGAAGTTGGCCCGAGGAACTTTTTAGGCCAGCAATATGTCTTTCCATCTGCTGTGATTTGAGTTGGTAAGAGAGTAATTTACCACATTTGTCTCCTTGTTCCCAATATTGATGTTTGAGCCTTAAAAGTGCGAGTTCTGCTTTCCTAGTTATTAAATCATTGATTTTGATTCTTAATTGTAGGATTTCCTAGTGAAGTTGTGAGTTGTGGTTAGGTTTATTTGCTTTGTAGTATAGAATTTATTTTTCTTTGAGGGATTTCTGTAGATTGGATAATTGTTGTTCTCTCTGTTTCTTTCTGTGAACTGCATAACTAATAATTTTGCCTCTAATTGTGGCTTTTAATGCCTCCTAAATTGTGCCATGCAATATATCCGGAGTGTTATTAAAAGAAAGAAAATCATGAATTTGGGTTGAAATCCAAGGTATAAATTCTGGGTCTCACAATAAAAGTGGATCTAGACCCCAGGAAGGAGATTTGGTAAAGTATGGACCCCAAAGTATATATAAACTTATAGGAGAGTGATCTGAAATACTGATCAGGAGAATATTTGTATAAATTATTTTTTCAGTGATGGAAGAGGATGTGAACCAGTAGTCAGTTAGACTGTAAGATTTATGTAATGGGGAGTAGAATGTGTAGTCACGTTGTCTAGGGTGGTGAAGTCTCCATATATCAGAGAGACCCTGGTCTTTCAATAACATTGACAGAGCATTAACACTACGGGGATGAGCATCTTTAGATGAGTTACTTCTGTCTATTTGCATCTCAAGTGCAAGATTAAAGTCTCCACCCATAAGTATAGGTAAATTGTTGTTGTTATTATTCCTAATTTGTTGAGTCAGGTTGTGGAAGAATTCAGGGGAGTCTGAGTTAGGGGCATAGACATTTACTAGCATAAGGGGACCTACCATAGAATTCAATATAACAATAACTCATCTACCATCTGAGTCAGTGATGGTATTAATAGGAGATCAATGGATGGATTTGTGAATTAAAATTGCAACCCCATGTTTTTTAAAAGGGGAGGAGGAGGACGCATATACTTGACCGACCCAGTCCCTTTTAAGCCTATCGACAACCTCTGATAAAAGTTTAGTTACTTGTAAGAAAGCAATATGAACTTTATGTTTTTTGAGATAAGTAAGTATTTGCTTGTGCTTACAAGGTGAATTGAGTCCCTTAACGTTCCATGAATGAAAAATTAAATCAGTCATGACATTAGTAGGTAAAGTAGAAGATTATAAATATGAATGAGGAACTCTTCATGTAAAGGTTAGAGAATGTCATAGGCTTAAAAGGGGTATCCATAAAATAGATATATGTGTGCAGGGCTGCTAAATTGTATGGTTTCAAAGATGTTGAATGATTAAGATTATTGGGTCTCACTAAAGAATGATCTAGGTAATATAGTGTAGAGAGTATAAACATTAATACAAACAGAAACTTATATACTATAATAGAATAAAAGAGCTGATTAAAAAACATCTATGAAATGTAGAGAGATAAGAGTTGGTGGAAGCACCAAGACTCTCTCACTACACTACTAGGTGTGAGAAGAAGTAAGTAAAGTTTAAGAAAAAAGCAACGTGCTCTGATCTTAAGCTACAAACTATATTCGCAATATTGGTAACTCCTAACTGTGACTAGTATTCAGGTAATTAGAATGAGTGCCTCGGAGGAACAACCACCATATTACCATTTACATAATAGAAATGTTGAAATGTTAATAAATCCCAAACATAATAACAAGGCATAAACTTGTAATTGCCAACATAGTGTAAAGAAATCTAAGTTATGTAAGCCAGAGAGGGGCCTTTGTTTAACAAAATTGTCCACATAACTATATTTATAGTTAGGAATTTAGTGATGCGTGGAGATTGGTTAAATAATATATAAAAAAAAAATTTGGAGGGAAGATAACCTAGTCAGTATAATATAAATTATATATAGGGCATCAGTGTATTATAAGGTTTGTTTTGGCAAAATGGTAATATACAAGGTAGAAAAATGAATTTATAAATCAATATATAATCATCTTTATTTGATATAGTGATAATGACAGGAAAAAGCTTCATGCTTCAAGGATCTAGATTATCAAATAAAAGTGTCAGGATGCATTGCTAGAGGTACATGACTCGAATATTGCCAAAAAGTGAATAACAGTTTATTTATAGTGGGGTAGCCGGGTCTATTAAAAGGCCTGGCAAGCCCCTACTATGGATGAGTTCACAGAGCTTGATAGTGCTGTAGAGTATTGGCTTCAAGTATACATGTACTATTATTTTATTAACAAAGTGTGAAAATCTTGAAAATTGCCTGAGATATAGTAGTAATATATAATAGACAAAAAAAAAACAAAAACAAAAAAAAACACTGAAGCCCCATATATCAACAGCTAATAGGGTAACATTGAGTAATCATAAACATTTAAACAATTTCCACACTAAAATGATCCATGTGGCAAGCACTTAAATTATAAACAGGAACAAAAGGCCTGCTAGATATGTGTTAGAGGAAGAAAGAAAAAATGTCATATATAGGTATATGCAAAAATACACATCTTAATAGTGGTATGCATATAAGTTTGCTGCACATGCGTAACACTGGATAAAACAATCGCAAAATACTGGCAATAAACCAAATACATGAAGAAAGACCTTACCATAACCATTTCTACAGCAAAGGGAAAGTTGACCTAACGTAGAGATTCACAAAATGTTGAATAGTTCAATGGCTCTTAAGCCTATAGAAAATATTAAGAGAATAATACCCCTGAACTTACAATTGCAGCTTACAGCCTTGCGCATTCCAAACCGGTTGTGTGCGATAGTAGTGCACGCTTTAGGAATGCTCTGCATGGTTGAAGCTAAATATAGGTCTAGATGGTAAACTAGACTGATGGGGGTAGAAATATCATTATATTTAGCTGCATAAAATGTAGAAAAAGTCAACAATTCTTGTGCTTATTTGAATTTGCAGAAGCAGCAGTTGCCTTATTCTTCAACTTCGCTTTTCTTTTCTTCTTAGGAGGTTCATCTGACTTAAAGGGGGAGCTGGATACCAATTCAGCCCACGAAAAAGCAGGAGAGTTGCTAATGGGCAATGATTCTTTTGGAACTTGATTCTCTTGTTCCATATCGTTTTCGCATGGTTCCTCCTCTGATGAATGCGAGTCTTCCTGTAGAAGGGAGAACTTATTGGAGAGGGCCAGTGGAGTGGAAAAAGCAATGTGTCACTCGGGTTGAGAAGGGGACACCAAAGGAACATCATTTGAGCAGCATGTATGACTGCTGTGAGGTGAACTGCTGGATCTTTTATCTTTCAGGTGAGTAGAAATACGAAGGGAAGGTGCAACAGTAGATAAGGTCAGGGCAGTTTTATCTTGTCTTTCGACACTGAATTCGGTAGAAGGAGCAGAGCGATCCGGATGTGGGATGACCAAATTGGAGCCATGGGGAGCCACATCATTAATATCTGGTGGGATGAGTACAGCTTTAGGTGCACCGAGAAATGCAGATAGTGCTTCAGGGGTGCAAAAGTCCCTGGTAGATTCTCCTAAAAAAAGACACAATGTGGCTGGATATCGCAATGCAAACTTAATGCCCTGCTGATGTAACAGTGTTTTGATAGGATTGTAGGCTTTACGCTTATTAGAGAACCCTCAAGAAGTCTCTAAAGATTAAGATTTTAAGTTACTGCCACATAAACGTTCCAACTTGCCTTGCTCTGTTAAGTATTAATTCGGTATGTGCATAGTTTAGGAATTTAGCAATGATGGGCCAAGGTTTCTGGTCAGGGTTAGACCTTGGACCTAGAGTGCGAAGAGATCTTTCAATGATGAGATCCTGACCCACTGGTAGTTTGAGCAGAGTAGGTAAGACATGCATTAGGAGTGCATTGGTATCACCGAGTTCTACACCTTCAGGGAAACCCAGGAATCGGAGGTTATTACGTCTGTTTCTATTTTTGATATCATCAATTTTGTCTAATAAGGATCTAATAACTCTGTCCTGTTCCCTGATAGTAGCTTGCAGATCATTTATTGAATTTTCATTATGGCTTACTTTAGTCTCTGTAGCATTGAGTTTTTGGTCAAGGACTTGCATATTGGTGGCATTCTGCTTTGAAGCTATTTTTAAATCATTTATTTCATTAATTAGCTGCTGAAACATTGATTCCACTCTGTTAAGGGAACTATTTTGAATAGGCTGGTCGGCCATTGTTGTAGGCCTTCACAGAGAATCACTGTCAATGTAGCTGTAGGTTCTAGAGGTAGGTAACTCTGAAAATACTTTACCAGAATTGACTTTTGTAGAAGGCAAAGTAAAGTCTTGATTGTTGGCGAAGATTGAATGTCTAGGAGCAGAGGGATGGATGGTGATGGTTAATGTTCACAGGGAGAAGCAAAATTAGGCAGCCATCTTCAGGACAGCCAGGCCACGCCCCCATAGCATTTTTTTTGAGTTACAATTTTGATCTTGCTTTAAAACCAGGTGAGAAAGGATGGAAGCCTTTTATTTTGAGTTAGCTTCTGCCTTGTCTTTCCCCATGGGAACAAGGGAAGCGTTTTTTTTAGTCCAAATCCCTGGACTTCCCTCATATGGCTTTGAGCTGTGAAGATTGCTATTTCCTGTCAGTTCAGGCCTTATGATTTTTTTATCTTAGGTATGAAGGTCCTATATGAAAGGATTTGGAGGCAGGATGCTCAAGACCCTGTTGAATTCCCCTTTTGTCCGCTGGGTCAACAATCCTAGATTTTGTTGCAACTATCCAACCCTAGGATACCTCTGTATGTATGAGATATGGTATGGTTGGGCAATTATGGCAGGCTAAGTGTGAAGGGGAATCATAAACACAAAATGTTAACTGACAGGTACTGTCCTAGAGAGTCTTGTGTCACACTTCTTGAAACCCAACATTTATTTCTGGAATGTCAATTTGCTTCCAATTTCTGGCAGCTTCTTGCTACTGTCTGGCTGAACCCCTTTTTTCTAACCTTTCCAATGAAGATATTATGTTTGGAACTAATATTGTCTTAACCAAGAAATATCATGCCGAAATTGTCTATATTGTTCTAGCCTTAATGAGATATTTTCTGTAGCAGGCCAGATGTTTGTTGATCTTACATCAAAAATGGATATCACCTCAAGAGGCTGTACATAATCTTGGGAAAGCTGTTTGTGCAGTACAAATGTCTGACTTTTCCAAACAAGCTAGTATTTAATTTAGACACTTATGGCTTAATTGTGATTTATGGGACTTGGAGTGAACTGTCAGAATTCTTTTTTTTTTTTTTGTACATGTACTTCTCTGTTTTTTTAATTATGTGTTGTATTTTGTATACCATTTTTTGTATTTGTTCTAGTAATGAAGTCCAAATCTTCTCAATAAAATTCCCCTACTCTAACAGTAGGGGGACCTCATGGCTGTCTGTCCAAGATGGCCACTTTGGAAGAACTGGTGGAGAGAATGGATGTCGAGGTGGCAGGGGAAAATGCCTCCCCCCAACCCCCCATCCTTTACACTCAGGAGG
The DNA here is from genome assembly GCA_016271365.2 of Neoceratodus forsteri. Lineage (NCBI taxonomy): Eukaryota > Metazoa > Chordata > Ceratodontiformes > Ceratodontidae > Neoceratodus > Neoceratodus forsteri. Next base: position 1,381,232,164 of record CM028130.1, read on the forward strand.
CCATAGATCTGACACTAGCTGCAGTTGACTTTTCCAAGGATGAACAGGAGCAGAGTGAAAATGTTATTGTAGAGCTCATTGAGCCTACTTTAAACTCCGGTAATCGTTCTGGGCAGCAGAAGATTGTAAACTCGGCCTCGACCTCACATATGCACCATGCCGAAAGACTTAAGATTTTACAGGCAGAAAAGGAGAAATGCCTTTTAAAGACACTGGAACTGGATGCAGCACTTCTTGAATTAATGATGCAAGTGGCTGTCAGTGCCCAGGACTCGACTGTCAGACTACCGCTGAGTCATAGTTTGGATGAGTCACAGTCTGCCACTGTAGTTGTGGAGCCCCTCCCCATGACTGCTGCTTTAGCTTCAGGACAGAGTGATGCTGTGAATGTGGCTAGCAGTGAAAATGGAGTAAAATCTGTGTGCCATCAGCCACCTGGCACGGAGTCTTTTTCATCCGCTACTCTTCCTATGGGGAAATCTGTGAAACAGCGTCTTGGGGCTGGGAGACAGGCCCGTACAATCCACAACAGCTCAGGACCACGAACAGAGCCTTCAGACACCGAGGAAGCTACTTTTTCTGTCTCTGACAAACAAAAATCAATGGACTGGAGTTTCAGGTGCCTGATTCCACCCCCCCTTCAGCCCCTGGCAACTCAGAACACTGACATTTGATCACGGAATTGGTCCCCTGTATATGCACTTGAGGACGCTGGCTGGATCCAGGGGCAGACGGGACAATGGACCTTGAACCTGGTGGACCCTTTCTACTGCAGGATGATTGCAACTTCCACAGCTACAGTGGCCACCACCATCGGACCTGACAAGCGCTCCAATGCATCCTGGGGTAACATTTCTAATTCTTCTAATAATGGTGTTGATAACAATATGGTGACTAGGAATGCTATAGTTGATATAAATGTAGAATTTTCCCCTGTGCTTGTTCCCCCAATGTAACTCAGAACAATAAGGAACCTATACGGCTGGGCCCTAGAATAGAATTACTGCAAAATCAACAGAATGGTCCTTCCATAGAGCCTATGTTTAAGCTCTCGGGGGCCGATTCCAGGATGAAAGTCGCAACTCACAGGCATATGCAAGTTGCGACATTTGCCACTCTGCCGGTAACCCTGCACTGCATTCTAAGAGCGGCAGGGTCCCAGCACTTATGACGTGTGACTTGCAACACGCATAGGCTAATGCCACTGGCATGGCGTAATAGCTCCACATGACGCAAGTCACAGCCCACTGCAGACTGCCTCCCGCCACGGAACACCACAGCATGCACCAGGGGGCTTGGGGGAGTGGACAGATGGCACAGGTGTCCAGGGGGTACATGAGAAAATGGACCCCGTGACTCCCCGACATTCGGGGGTTGGGGGCATGGACATGTTCGGGTGGGCATGGGGAGCACTGCAGGACCTTTGCCGTGGTGCTGCAAAGTGGGCATCTGTCGACTAGCACTGTCAAATGCCCCTTAGAGCATCTCCGAATTGTTCTAATTTTGCTCCACCATTGCTGCTCCTGGAATAACATAAGTGGGTTATACAGCCACCCTTTTGGAATAGGGCGTAGTTGCTGCCTTAACCCACCCTTGCAACATGTCATTGCGGGTTACGGCATAGTGGTTGGCATAACTCACATTTGGCATAACCCACATACGACATGGCACAAGGTGCCTTTTGTAATCGCAATCTGCGTAATGCATGGCGCAAGTTGCGATTTACACCATGGGATTTCACGTAAGTTGGCTTGTGCCAGCTTACGCCGTCTTGGAGTCAGGCCCTCTGATTTGTTTGCAAATAAGGGTGAGCCTGCCACTTGATGCAATGTAGTCAGATTGCTATATAAGAGTGGGTTAGAAAACCCCCAGACAGAATCCATGTGACTAGGAATTTATTAAAAAATGTAATTACATTTTTCTCCTCTGAGATTTTTGCTCTGATCAGTCTGAGAAATGGGAATTATGATGTCAGTTTTAAGAATACTTCCAGTCTTGACCGTTTTTGGGCCCAGTATCAGAGACCTTGAAGAATAATCCTGTCTGGATCCCCTTTCACACCCATTCCCTTGACCAAACCCCTTGTTAAACACATCACAGTTATGTTTAAAAATTAGGGAATCAACATAGAAGACATCCTCTTTTGGTTGAGGCAAAGGTGTGACATTTTGAGGAAACCTACACCCACCCTTGACAGCAAACAAATGTGGGATGAGGGTTGGAAAATCAAAGTTAAACTGTTTTCAACCAACACAGGCCCAGTTCATCTCCCTAGTATATTTTACTTAGGGAAAGACCGGGGTTCTATATTTTACAATGGGCAGCCCAGATCCTACTTTAAATGTGGCTCTAGGTCACACCTGAGTTCAGCCTGTGATACCTCCCGCTGTAGCCACTGTTTGGAATATGGTCACTTGGCTTCCTCCTGTTAAAATATATTTAAGTGCAACCTTTGTGAATGCACAGGACATGCCTACGGACGTTGCCCATGGGCATCTCATAATAGAGAGGATTGCCCTTCACATGATGGTTTAATTAATATGGCTCAGCACCAACAAGCCAAACAAATTGATGTTAAAAATAATACTCAGGCCAATACTAATCTAGGACAATCAGAACCCCCTTAGACTTTAGACCTCCTGACCAGAGGTCTGTAGTCCCCCAGCCGATTGGCCCAGACCCAGTACCGGAAACTGTGAGTGGAGAGACTGAGACCCTTATGCAGAATGAAGGTTTTGAAGGGACTGGGACAAAAATGCCACCCCCCCAGGGGAAAAGGAGCCTCCCTTTATAACAGTGACCCAAAAGAAACGATCTAGGCAGGGAAAAGCAGTTACCCAAACAACTAAAGAGACAGGGGTTAGGCAAGAGTCATCCTCTGCTCCATTGAAGCTAGAAAATAAGCATGCTGTCCTCACTTCAGAGGGGACACAGAGTGAATCAGAGGAAGAGGGAACAGACACATCTTCCATCGTTTCCACAACCGATAGGGTGGGGGGGGAGGATTCTATAGCTAAAAGGACAAGGCAGCATCGAACCTCTAAGACACCATAACCCTGTTCTTTTTAGTGTTATCGATGCCCCATCCCTTTAATCCATTCTAAATGCACTCACTAACAATTACTACCCTTAATATTAATAGTATTAAGAGTGAAAGAAAACATTTAGGAGCACTGTTTTCTTTGCACAACTTAAGATGTGACATGACTTGCATATAGGACACTTGTTTGAAAACTCACTTTGAACTCCAACAGTCATCTAGAACTTGGACCTTGGGTCCATCTTTTTGGTCCACAGGCACTGATACCTGCAATGGGGTAGGTATCCTTCTATCCAGCCCCCTCCTTAAAGTCTCTAGATTGGTTGATATCCATCCAGGTAGACCTTTGCTCCTTGATATTTCTTTTCTCACCAAGAGGTTCCGTCTTATAGCTATTTATGCCCCTCAAACGAAAGCCCAGAGAGTGGCTCTATTTAAGGAAGTCCAACGTTTTCTTCATACATCTATGCTCCTCTTCTGAAAGGGAGATTTTAATTGCGGGTTATCTAAATTAGATAGGGGTTTGCAGACCTCTAAGTTATTTTGTGATTCCTCCGTTTTACAACAAATTGTCAATACTGCAGGACTGATTGATGCTTATAGAAAACTTCATCAGTCAGGAGGTTTCACATACTTTAGAGGCACTTTGAAAACCCAAAATGATTTTATATTTATGTCTCCTGTTCTGGATATTATTAACATCCCCACACACCCAAAAGAGTTCTCAGATCATGTAGCTATTAGAATTCAGGTCATGTGGGAGACTGCCCCTATGCAAAAAAAAAAAAAAAATGGAGGTTCAATTAGTCTTTACTGAAAGACTCCAGAATGAAGAAAATTTGGTCACAAGATTGGGCAGCTTGGCTTTCGGTATCTGAAGTTTATGATGACATTTTAGATTGGTGGGAGGACACTAAAAGGGCATGGCAGAGTTTGTTCCAGCAGAGGGCCCATTATATTACAAATAAAGACTACTTAAATTAATTGCAGTTACCCAAGCTGAGTTAACTATGCATGATTATAGCTCAGTAATTAGTAACACTAAAAAGCAGATGACAGAAATCCAGTACAAGCATGCTAAATCCCTTAACCAAGAGCATAGATTTGGAACCCAGGTATGAAAGAGTTCTTTGGACCCCAATAAAGAACAAAAAAATAGGGTGGAAAACAGATTCATTACTGAGCTTACTTCCCCATCTGGGCAGCCATTTCATGCCCCCTAGGAGATTTTAGAAGTAGTGGAAACCTATATAGAAAGTTTGTTTGGTCACCCCCGCACCCCAGGAATTTGATCCCCAGGGATTGTTTGCCTCTTTAGGCTTACCTCAGATATCAGCTCAAGATGCTAAAAATCTGACTTTGGATGTGACCCTGGATGAAGTATCAGTGGAAGTTACTCAGCTAGCAACCCATTCAGCTCTGGGATCCGAAGGACTGGGTTCAGGGTTCTATAAAACATTTCAAGAAGATTTAGCTCATATCTTAGTGATCCTTTTTAATCATATACTGAAGTCTTTGAAATATGCTTCATCTATGCAGGAAGTCATACTAGTACTGCTATATAAAAAAGGGCCTAGAAATGTTATTAGTAATTGGTGCCCCCTTAGCCTACTCAACACAGACCTAAGAATTCTGAGCAAGATACTACTTGCCTGTTTGACCAGTGTAGTTCACTACCTTATTAGCCCCTCCTAGTTATGTGCCATCCCAGGAAGGAGGCAACAAGACAATCTTATACTTTTGAGGGAGCTCTTCTATAGAGGGGAGCCTGAACAACTTCAGGGGATTGTCCTAGGGCTAGATCAGGAGAAAGCCTTTGATAGGCTTTCTCATAAATTTCTGCTTTCTGCCTTATTAATCTTTGGTGTTCCTGGCACATTTGTGTCTTGAATACAGCATATGTATCATGGGGCATCCATCTCACCAATTGTAAATAGGTGGTATGGTAGGGAAATTAAGGTTTGCAGAGGGGTAAGACAAGGGTACCCTCTAAGTCCACTTCTATACACATTTGGGATAGATATTATAATTCATATGCTACTCATCAATAGAGATCTAGAGGGGATAGTGGTTATTCCAAATCCCCCCCCCCCATTGAAATAATTGGCCTATGCTGATGACTTGGTCTTAACCTTAGCCCCTACTTTCTCAACTAACACCTTATCAGAATTATTACTCAGGTTCTCTGAACTGTTAGGGGCTAAGATAAACATAGAGAAAAGCAAAGGGGTAACCCTTGGGACTACCTCCCTACCTCCCTTAGGGCAGCTGGCTGGGATTCAAGTGTCAAAAGACCCTATAACAATCTTGGGGATAGAGTTTGGCCCAGGTGACATTTCTGCTCTTAATTGGGAAAAAGGGATGATTCGGGCCAATAGATTGGTTGGTAGCTGGAAGGGACAGCAGCTATCAAAAAAAGAAGATTTATTTTAATTAAGACACTCCTAATCCCTATATTTTTGTATTTAAGTTACATTCACCCACCCCCCTCAGGGGTTATAACAGGGTTATTTAGTGTATTCTTCCAACCTTTTGGGATTCTAGACTGAATCCTGTGAAAAGGGAGTTCATAATGGTCTCAACGTTGACATCGCCTTAATGCCAAAGCATGGTCCATTCAAATCCAGTCTCCATCACATCCTGTCTACATCTAGCTCCTATAACTGTCCTTCCTAATTGTTCTCCCCTCTCCTCTTTGCTTTTTCCACCTTGCACTTAACGCTCTCTCCCCTCAACTCCCTTTCCCTCTCCCATATACCAACTCATCCTCCCCTCCTCCCACCCACTTTCCCAACCCCTTTGCAGCACTTTAATTGATATTTGACAAGTGCCTATGGCTGCACCCCATTAGTGTGTCTCTCTTCCATACCGTCCTAATCCTGTTACCAGACCTCCTTCTGGCATTTATGCCACTGTATTGAATATATAAAACTGTATGAAACAGATCAGTATCCCATAGTCCAAAGAACAGGTTAGCATACAAGGAGGCCATTGATGCCCACATTGCCATGCCAAATACCTGTAGATAAACTTGCCCTTCTAATTCAAACATGCTGAGATAGAAGAAATATATAAATGCCCAGATTAAACAATATAGGGTCTGTGTCCACCTGAGCATCTGTTCAGGATACCTTCTACATGTTTTATAGTTGTGTAATTATTCCACATACTTGCTTAACCATAGGTAATCATTCTGCCATTTACAATCTCTGAATTTTTCAAGGACATCTGTAACATTCCTGAGATGTGATACCAGGCATCTCATACTACACTGCATGAAGAAGTTCAAAAATCTGGATAATTTATCATTGAGGGATCCCACCCCTAAGACAATAGGATGCCCTGGGAGATTCACTAGGTTTTATGCACTTTGCTTAACGCAAAACATGTGTGCATAATGGGAGTGTCCAAAAGAAAGTCAAATTCATCTTTGGTGGCAGAACTTCTAGTAAGGACATTCTACATTAAATCAAGGAGAGTCTATTTAAAGCAAATAATGGGGATATAGCGGATTTTTTTGTAGTTGTCAGCAGTTTGTAATAACTTCAGCACCATCTCCATATGGTGTTCACTCTCCAGGAACACTGTATTACCTCGTTGTCCACAGGTTTAACTATTAGCTGCTTAAGTTCCCAAAGCTTTTGCATTGCTTGTTTCTCACCTATCATTAGGTTGCCTCTTTGTCATTTAATAGAGTTAGATAATAATGGCCCAAAACTGAACAAGCATTTGCCAATGCCAATTGTTGTCTAGTTGGCATTGACATTGGTAGTGCAGGAGTTAGAGATGCATACTAGGAATGGCAGTGAAGTATTGAACTGACACCAACCTCACTCCCACCCTGAAGAGACACATTTTCAACATAGGCATTTTGGGACCTCCCCTCATGAACAGTGGCACTGTGATTTTGTTAATCTGTTCCAAAAGTTGATTTCCCACAGCTACCACGCCATTCTGCGCCACAGGTGCAAAAACACATTTTGGGCAGGATGTGAAAAATGACAGCTGTATTGTTCATAAGGAGGTGTGAGAAAATGCTAGTGTGGAAAATCTGGCATGAAAATATTGCAAATTTGTGAAGTTACAAGGGTGCATGGAAACTGCGCAACGCATGTTTGTAACACAGTCATTTTATGGACTTTCATCACCAAATTTTCAACATACACATTTTAGGACCTCTGCTCATGAACAGTGTCACTGTCATTTTCTCAAACTGTCCCAAAAACTGATTTTGCACAGTGACCGCGCTATTCTGCGCCGGAAGTGCAAAAACACATTTCAGTCAGGATATGTAAAATTGCAGCAGTACTGTTCATAAGGAGGTGTGGAAAAATGCCAATGTTGAAAATCTGGAGTAAAAATATAACAGATTCACAAAGTTATGAGCGTGCTTGAAAACTGCGCAACGCACTCTCGTAAAACAGTCATTTTTTTTAATTTTTTCACCAAATTTGCAACATAGGCTTTTTTGAGAGCCCATCTTATGAACAGTGGCACTGTCATTTCATTAATTGGTCCTGAAAGGTGATTCCACGCAGTGACCACAAAATCACCTTTTGGGACTGAATAACGCCATGACAGTGACTGAATTCATGAGGAGGGGCCCCAATAACCCATGTTGAAATTTTGGTTCAAAAATGCAAAAAAATGCCCGAGATGTGCACCAAAGTTGAAAAAACCCTATTTATGCCATTATACAGCTTAACGGCATTTCTTCACTTTGTGGTCAGCTTTGAAGAGTGCAGACATGTTCCGGTCCACCGAAGATCATCGCTCTGGACTCTGGAGGTAATTAAGGGGTGAGGGGGTGGGAGGCAAAGTGCACAGAGGGTGGGCGGGTTAGGGAGGAAGCAGGACAGACCGTGAGGGACCGTTTTCTTCTTTTACAGGTTAAAAAATTAAAAAAAACATTGCTGGACTTTTTTTTTTTACAGGGGCATTTGGTATGCTGGGGTGGGCTCCCAGCGTGCCACCTGAGTGTTTGTGGGGAGATAACCAACAGAGGATTGGGCACCCCTGTTGGCACATTCCAAATGGGGGGCTAGAGCAGAGGGGGATTGGGCAGCCCCCCTCGGCACACAACAAATGGGGGAGGTCATTATGCCAATGGGGACTGGGCTCCCCCATCCGCACATGAACTGGGTCAGAGCATGCCGATAGGGGAATGGGCACCCCCAAAGTCAGCATTGTGGCAGGCGGTGGCGGCCATGCCACCATGCTTACTAGAATACTTCACCAGGAAAGGCATGTCAGGAGGTGCCGCTGTGTGACGAGCTTGACTCTCATTGCAGCAGATCTTTTCTTAGATGTGCTCACCACATTACATGTTGCTGGTGTGGTGCCTGCATGTTGCCTTATTGGGGAATGAGGGACTCACCTACTGATGTGTGCCCTGCATTTGCCCACAGTGACCGCACCTCCAAATCTGCTACTACTGCAATATTTTGGCTGGCGTGCAAGCACGAGCCAACTTAAAAAGGGCAAAAGTGCAGTTTTTTGTACTGTACTTGCCATGACCCAGAGGATGCTATATTCAGTCAGGTAGTGCACTGGTGCCATCCAACTGAATATGGGAGAATGTCAGCATAGCGCTAAGTTGAGTAGGGCTGCCTCAACATGGATCCTGGATGTGCAGGGAACAGCACCCTCAGACTCGATAGCACTAGGAGCCCCAGTATGATATTCAGTTGGCACCATGCAAATGAGCCCATTGGTCAAGCAAAGTCACTTAACCACCAAGTGCTCCCAGGTAGCCCCTGAAATCAGGCACTTGTGCCTAGTGGGCCTTACCGGTTACCAAAAACTAAAAAAAAAATAATAAAATGCATGTCCATTATGGGATCATTTACATGGGAAACAGCAGCAGGTTTGCACCTCTGTAACCATCCCTACTCACTCTGATTGCCATTCTCCTTAAGAAGTAAAGTATTTCCTAGTGTCCAGTGATCCCACTGTCCTCCAGTCTCCAGTCCCAAGAAAACTAAATTATTCCAGGGTGTCTACTGGTTTCCCCTATCCTCTGATCCTGGCACCATTAAGGTAAAAGCAGCCCTGTTGTCTAGTGGTTTCCCCCATCCTCCAAACCCCAGACCTGTTAAAGCAAAATCAGTCTAGTGGTCCTTAGGCACACTTTCTTTACAATATGCAGGATGCACATTTCCTGTCATTGCATAGTGCGTCTGGCCATGGTTGTGACAGGAGGACTGTGCTAGTCACCATATGAACTCCACATGATGCCAGTGATAAGGGGGGGTTGCAAGGTGGTGAAGCCAGTGTGGGTGGTGCTTGGGGGCAGCTAAATGCCAGGGACTTCTTGTACATTACTGTGGCAAGTGATCAGAGGGTGCCATTGGACATCAGAGAAGATTTTCTTTCTATTGGGGGTCAGTGATCAGAGGGCAGAACATATTAATGGATACTAGTGACTCTGTTCTTTGTACTGTGGATGGAAATCAGCAGATGGGGGGGAAATAGACACCAGAGACTGCTTTTGTCTTATTGAGACTGAGGATCAAAGGATAGAGAGTCCACTGGACACTAGGAAATAATTTATGTTTCAGGGGGGATGGGGATCAGAGGATGGGGGACCACTGGACACAAGGGACTAATTTATTTTTCACAGGGCTCAGGATTGGAGGATTGGAGGACAGGGAACCACTGGACACCAGGGAACACTTTATTTTCATGGAGACAGGGCGGACAGGGAAACCACTGGACACCAGGGACTGTTGTGCTTGTTATGGGGACATGGTTCAGAGGGTGTGGGGTGTCACTAAACACCAGGAAGTAGGTGTGCTCCACCAACTGCCAATGTGGTTGTTGGCTGCAGTGGTGCCACTGGCTACTAGGGTTGCCATGAAAAAAGTGCACATATTGTGTGAAATGTTTGTGTAGTTTGACAGGGTGAATCCTGCACATTAAGTTATGTATTTTAAATTTTAAATTATTGATCGAGGGAGTGCTTCCATCTGGTATGCTGTCACTATGGCGACAACTTTATTGCAACCAACACTACATCAACAACAGCACCAGGTCGCTGTAGTGTCAGTGCAGGACCCTGGCACTGCTTTCTGGGGGTATTGCACACCCTCCATGAAGCAACTCCAACTCAGAGTTGATTAATTTAGTAGCGTGGGGTACGTGGGGCAGAGCCTCCTCATGGGGGGGTTCAGGGGCAAAGCCCCCAGAAGAAAACACAGTCTGAATTGACTCCCTTTATGCCGACTGCAAATGTTGTTGCCATGAAGGAGTCGCTGTAACATCAGTCGACAGTGAAATTGTCGACAGACTGTCATGGATCCCTTTCACCCAATCAGAGTGCTCCATTCTTCTGCATGTGAGACACTCTTATTCTGTGAAGAGTGTCTCACACGCATATGCCCTAGGAATGGGCACATTCTGGGAACAATTTTTTTTTGTTAAATATATTATTTCACTGGAGGGCCAGCTGGGGGGAGGCAGCTTGAGCATCCCACAACTGCTCACTATCTTCAGGGAGGAAAGGGGCTGTGACCCGGTGTTGGAGCGACCACTGGTGGAAGCCAGTGGTGGAACAACATGTCGGGGTTATTTGGGGTGGTGAGTTACAGACGTCGGCTCTTGCCTTGACATCCAGACGTCACACACCTCAAGGAAACCAGGAAAAAATTGCTCTCTGGCCACCGGATGATGGCCCTCTGTTCCCTGAGGGCCTCCATTGCCTTCCCAGGGCCTCCTGTTCCTCAGCAGCATCCCCAGGCCCTAGAAAGTATGTGCTGGGATTACCCCTCTCCCCCTGGTGCCTTTCCCCTCAGAGGAGGGGGACCCGCCCGGTGAAAAAGGGATACACTGGGATATCCCAGGGGTCATCTGTGATCTGAGGATGTGAGGAGGACTTGGTAAGGACAGAAGGGGCTGGAGGGGAACTTGTCAGAGCCTGAAGGAGTGGAGGACCAGCGAGCACGGGGGCAGAAAAATAAATTACACAAAAAATATATATATATTTTATTGATTGTGCTCAATCAATAATATGTTAATATGTACCCTGGAGCCACCGTTCTTGTATAAGAGTGGTTTCACTTGCATTCAGCTTGAGCCAGAACAGCTCAGTTTTGCTTCGCTGTTCTCGCTCTAGTCGAACGGACGTGAAACTATTTTTAAACAGCAATGAGTGGCTCCGGGGGACATAATAACATATATATTAAATGTTTTATCTGTCTTCATAAGGAAGTGTGTATGTTTAATTAATGCTGTTATTTATTTATTTTTATTTATTTATTGAAGGAATCAGAATTACAACTTTTGAGTCAAGGACTCCTTTGCAAAGACTCCACATCAGATATACATACATTACAAGAAATGACAAAATATACAATAATAAATATACAGATAACACACCAGAATTCATATGTTGCAAGTTTAGAAACAGTAGATACAATTAGAGGCATATAGTGAAGACAAGTTACAGTTCAGAGGTGAAATGGACCAACATGTGTCAAATCATTTTAAGTCCAACATGTACAATAACAATATACAGAAATCAAAAGGTTATAGTCAAAAGATGTTTCTTTCCTATGTGCATGATCTTGCTCTTTTTGGCTTTAAATCTCAGCTGCCACACTCCAGACCATTCTTCTAGTTTCTTGAGGCCAGCTTCCATCTTGCTCACTTCTTCTGAGGTGTCCATCCTGTTACATATCTTGGTGTCGTCTGTGAACAGACACACCTTCCCTTCCAGTCCATCAGCGAAGCTCGAGAGGTTCCCAAAGTCCCCAAAACCTCGAGATGGTCTGGCTGCCTTATAATACATACTGCTTTATTTGTTATTTTTGTAATATATGGACCCCATTGTGAACATTCCTTTTTATGTGGATTTTGTGAAACCGGCTGGCCAGCCACCGCATTGAGCACGGTCTGTCTCTGAGCTGCACACAGCGCTAACGAGTGTCTCATCACTCGTTTAAAAAAAACCTTGTTTCTTTTAATTTAGTAGGCAGTCCTACCTTTCAGGCATTTTCATCACTTGGCAAATGCAGGATGAGTGATATAGTCCACTATTTGTTTCAAAATATTATATAAATTGAAACAACGAACTTAAGACATTCCTCTCGCTTAGCGAGAGGAAAAAGCCACCATGTTTTTCAAGCTGTTGAGACCGCCTAGTACAGAAAAACTGCCAATCGAGATGCACGCTGTTAGTAGGGTTGTGCAACAAGGAACGTGGCACCATGGCAACTGGGTTTGTTGGCAGGCAGATTTGGACATGCACACTGGGATTATAGTGATAATACTATCGTTGAGAGCTGAAACTATAGTATTATCAGCTCTGAACAATAGTATTATCACTTGTCAACGATGGTATTATCACTTCGGGGAGTGTTGTATTACCATGATTTTTTTGTATGTGATAGGATACTATTATTTGGCCATCTCCATATATTACAATACATTTCAAAATAAAATAAAAGAACAATGTTGGACATATTCTGTAAAGATTGGTGTTCTATCGCCCATCTTTACTTTCTGATTTACAAACACAATTTTATTCAATGATGTTGTTTTAGTTAAAGAAGATCCTGAATTAGTAAGGTTTATATATTTTAAGATTTTTCTTGCACCATTCTTCTGATTATCTACCTTATAAGAACTCTAGTTTCTAACTGTGATGTACTGTGGAGAATACAACACCACACCAATAAGAATGCACACATAGATTACAAGAGCTAGACTAGGACAAAGGGTGGTTTTAAAATGGCTCTTATTTCATGAAGAAGCAGGTTGGATAACCTCTTGGCCAGTGTGTACTTTGTGCATCAGTTGTTTACTGCAGCATGAGTATGCCATCAGAGCCAGGACCAGAGTGGCTTATCTGTTCACAGTAGGAGTAGGTCAGTCAGTAGCAACAGCATGATGAGGGTGTGGCAACAGCCAAAGGAGGTCAAAGCAGCAGTAGCATGAAGTGCATGGTGTCTGAGGAGACAGCTGATGTGTAAAGTAACATGGCAGTTTTGTTAGAGACAAGGGGATTACTGGTTACTATGAGACTTCTGTTATTGTTATTTTTTGTTGGTTGTTAGGTCTGGATAGGGTTTTTCTGTAGGTGTGTGGGTCTTTTCAACATGGGAATTGATTAATTACATTGGCTGTTGTGTTAATTGGTGTGGTGATTGGGTAATTGACTTAAACATTTGCTTTAATGTGGTACCATATGGTTTTAGGTATTTTAGGTATATTTTCTAACTAAAGTAGATATGTGATTGTATTGATATATGTCTATATTTTTAATTGTAATTGGTGTGTGTACAGTATATACAGTACTTGTAATTGTTTGACTAGTATGTGTTTATACTTTTAATTGGTACTTTTACTCAGAGGTATACAGGCAAAATAATGATGACCTTTTACATGGGTGAAGTGTCCCATTCATTTATTCTATGTGTACATGTACTGTATATGGGCTGGCATTATAGAGGTTAGAGTAATGAGCAGTGATTGAGCTTGGTATATCCATCAGTATCTTGGTTTGATTCCCACAACCTCTGCTTTCATTCTGTATGATCCTGACCAAGTCAATTAACCTCCCCAGTGCTCCCAGGTCACTGCAGAAAACTGGCACTGTGCCTAGTGAGTTTTACAGTTACCAAGGAATAAAAAATGTAGTGTTCACATAGCTGATTATGAGGATGATTAACTAGTATACATTTTCCTGTCTTGGGAATAAGCATGCTTTAAATTGATGCAGCATTCCAGGTGTCATTTTTAATTTTATTGTTTGTTTTATAATTTGGTTCCATGTCTAGGTTTGTACAGTACTTTGCAGTTTTGAAAAGGATGAAGTTTATTATGTTTTAACAATGCTAAAGGTATTTTTTGAAAACTGGTAACCAGGAAAGGCACAGTGAGCCAAGGCTTGTTTCCAGGTGTGACCCCTGGGGAGGGATATAGGAACAGAAATACATACGGTGGAGCAGAAGAATCAATAAAAACAATAAAGAATGTACTAGCAATATGTTCAATTAGTTGTAATATATATTGTAGTGAAGTTACAGACAACACAAACAATAAAATTGTGCAGGCTGTATGTACAACACATGGCAATATATACAGTAAGACAGTTACAATTATTATACGCTGTGACATTATACACAGAGGGGCAACAAAACATCAGGAGACAAGTGTGAGGTCACAGGACAAGCTTGCCAGGGCAAGAGTCAGGAGGGACCAAAAAGGAGTCTGAGTTGATGTGTGATGAAGGAAAGGAGCAGGACAGATGATGTGGGGAGTCAGGTTGTTATAGACTGAGGTAAGACAGGAGAAGAAAGCGGAATTCCAAGTAGCATATTTGGAGTAGGGAATGGAGAAAGTGTGAGAGCACCTAGAGCAAACTGAATTGGAAGCATTGCCAACAGGAAAGAGGTGCATGGAGTGGGAAGGAGAGTGACAGGGGGACCAGTATTTAGAAAGGAAAGATGCACAGTGAGTGAGTGGACATTAGCATTAATGAATGTAGTATTATAAGATTTTATATACTGTGGGTACATACTTCTAAATAGCATAAATATATTTAATTGCGTGATTAGTTTAGGCGAATCATTTTTAATTGTTTGTATAAGGAAAGTATTGCATATACTTTTGATTATTTGACTAGTATGTGTTTATACTTTTAATTAATGTTTTATAATTACTGGTGGCCACATTTATCAACCTGATTATGGTGACTGTCAAACACCGTAATAACCAGAAATCCAGTTATTATGGTGTTTGGTGCCATAATAACACGAAATCTGGTTATTACAGTGCTCTGAAAGCAACTTTCACTTTCCTGTATGGGTAGCATGACCGAACGGTGTTCGGTCTCATACACACTATGCCACAAAACTGATAAAAACAGTTATCTGTATCTTAAAAACACGCCAGCAGCATTTGCTAACCTTAGTTTAGCTTCTGTGTTCAAAAAGAATCCTCTGAGTGTTAGGTGCAGAGAGTGAGTGACTCAATGGCTTCAGAAGACTGCACTCAACCATCAGCACTGACACTTGTGTGCAGTCTTCTGAAGCTGCAGAGTCACTCACTCTCCATGCTTAACATTTGGCAGCTTCTTTTTCAACACAGCAGCTAAACTAAGATTAGCAAATGCTGCAGGTATATTTTTAAGGTGCAGATAACTGTTTTTATCAGTTTTGTGGCATAGTGTGTATGAGACCAAACACTGCTCGGTCACGCTACCCATTTGGGAAAGTGAAAGTCACTGTCCCTTTGCTCCATGCTGTACACCCACTGTCCATGAACCAGCAATTATAAAACATAAAGGATATGTGAGTGTGGATTCATGGATTTTTTCACACACCCTCAGTGTGTGATGACCACATAAACATCTTAAGCTTCTCTCTCAAGGTTTATGGGTCTTCACACACCGTGGGTGTGTGAAAAAAATCCATAACACACACTTACCTATCCATTATTCTCTATGATTCTCAGGTATACAGTGGAATAAAAGATGGCCTTTTCTATAGGCCAAAAGTCCCATTCATTTATTCTGTATGTACACACACATGTGCTGCATTTGTATATGTTCTGCATAAAGTGTACACACAGGTGATTATGAGGAGGATCAGCTAGTGTCTCCACAGTGAGCGAGGCATGGGTAAGCATTAGATGATACCGATTAGTTATTACAAGTATGACTCAGTTAATACAGCTGTGAATTCAGAAAAAAGAAAAGCATATTACAGATGCCACATCAGGTCACAAACATTAATACATAACATATAAGAAGTCAACAATACAAGACATACAAAACTGCA
The DNA here is from genome assembly GCA_016271365.2 of Neoceratodus forsteri. Classification (NCBI taxonomy): domain Eukaryota; kingdom Metazoa; phylum Chordata; order Ceratodontiformes; family Ceratodontidae; genus Neoceratodus; species Neoceratodus forsteri. The sequence continues at coordinate 1,381,247,986 of CM028130.1, forward strand.
CTGCTTTTATTATTACTTCCTTTACTTATTATTTTTGATTGCCAATAGGTCCTTTGTGACTTTAAATCCTTACCTTTATTTTTCAGGCACTGAAAGGAGTTCAAATGTGTTTTCTATGAGGACTGTTCCTCATGGATTAGGTCTGTTTTCCTATTTTATTATATAATGCCTTAGGGTTCACTAGAAGAGAGGCCATCACCAGTGCCTATTATATTTTGTAGCCAATTAATGAAGCTTAGATTGGTGAATAGTAAACAGTAGAACAATGTGTATTAACAGAGTGCAACCTGCTAAAAAGTGAAAACTATCTTGCCTAAGAAACATTCATTAATACAGATTGCACAGGTCCCAATAAATAGTTGCCTTTTTCAATTCACTAGTACAGCTCTGCAGGTGGAAAATAATCACAGATAAAGGTTTCTATTCATTTCATTATTTGAGTTGCTATACACATGTATTGGGTGGCTTCATTTAACATACAGGAATATATGACATCCACATCCTAGCAAATATTTAAACATGGTAAGCATCTTCATCAGAGCTTCGTGATGCATGGACATGTAGCTTTTCATGCATAAGAATGTCAAAAGAAAATAATTAAATGAAAGTGCACCCCTTTTTGATTTGCAACCCAACTGCTGACACAACACTTTCCTTTTTATGTCAGCGTGCTTTCGCAGTCAACATCATGGGACAGTGCAGCTTTGGAGGCAGGGTCGCTGTTGGGTGAATGCAGGGCACGCACCGGTAGGTGCATCCCTCATTCCCTAATCAGCCTGCATGCCGGCACCACACCATGCATACATAATGTGGCAAGCACATCTAAGAAAAGGTCTGCTGCAATCTGAGCAAAGCTCATCATACGCAGTGGACCCTTCCTACATGCTTGCTGATATTATGAGCATGGTTGGTGAGTGGGCGGATGCCCTACTACTACTGACTTCAGGGGTGCCCAATCCCCCTGTCAGTTAACCCCTCCCACTTTCTTTGTGTGCCGATGGGGGAGCCCACTCCCCGTCTGCATAAACCCCCCCAATTGTTGAATGCTGAGGGGGGTGCCCAATCCTGGCTCACGCCCCCGCTTTTGTGTGCCGCTGGGGGTGCCCAACTCGCTGGCTACAGACACCTCCCAACCAGTTAGGTGGTGCATGCTGGAGCCCACCCCAGTGTGCCAAATCCCCTGCAAACAAAACTGTCTCGCAATGTTTTTTTTTCCTGCAAAATGAAAACGGTCCCTCGTAGTCTTGATGCTCCCTCCCCCACCCTCTGTGCACCCTGTCTCCCTCACACCCCTCACCCCATATTTACTCATGGAGTCTGGCATGATGATCTTCGGTGGACTGGGAAGCAGTATAATGGAATGAATAGAGGTTTTTCAACTTTAATGCATATCTTTCATTTTCAACATGGGGTTTTGGGACCCCTTCTCATGAATTCTTGCACTGTCATGGAGTTATTCGGTCCCAAAAGGTGATGTCGCAGTCATTGTGTGGAATCATTTTCAGGGCTGAGTAATGAAATGACAGTGCCACTGTTCATGAGAAGGGCTCTCAAAAAGCCTATGTTGCAAGTTTGGTGGGAAAAATCCAAAAAATTACTGTTTTACGAGCGTGCATAGCAACTGCGCAATGTACGCTCGTAAGTTAGCGAATTCACACTGTTTTCATGCCAGATTCTCAACATTGGCATTTTACCACACCTTCTTGTGAACTGTGCAGCTGTCATTTTTCACATCCTCACTGAAATGTGTTTTTGCTCTTCCGGCGCAGAATACCGCAGTTGCTGTGTGAAATCAGTGTTTGGGACACATTACAAAAATGTCAGTGACACTGTTCATGAGCAGAGGTCCTAAAATGCCTGTATTTGAAAATTTGGTGACCAATACTCCATAAAATGACTGTGTTATAGCGTCATTGCAGTTTGCATACTGCCTTTCGTGGATTCGAAACTTATAATATTTTCACTCCATGTTTTCAACAGTGCCATTGTTCTACACCTCCTAATGAACAGTACAGCTGTCATTTTTCACATCCTGACCAAAATTTGTTTTTGCAGTTCTGGCGCACAATAGCATGGTTGCTGTGGAAAGCCCGTGTTCAAGACACATTATAAAAATGGCAGTGACACTGTTCATTAGCAGATGTCCTAAAATGCCTATGTTGAAAATTTAGGGATGAAAGTCGATAAAATTAGTGTTTTATGAGCGTGCATTGCACAGTTTGCATGCACGCTCATGACTTTGTGACTTTGTAATACTTTCACTCCAGCTGTTCATCATTGGCATTTTTCCATACCTCCTTATGAACAGTACAGCTGGCTGAAATGTGTTTTCACACATCTGGTGCAGAATTGCACAGTCACTGTGCGAAATCACTTTTCGGGACACTTTGAGGAAATGACGGTGACACTATTCATCAGCAGAGGTCCTAAAATGCTTATGTTGAACATTTGGTGGCGAAAGTCCAGACAATGACTGTGTTGTAAGCATGCATTTCACAGTTTCCATGCACCCTTGTAACTTCGTCAATCTGCAAAATTTTCATGCCACATTTTCACCACTGGCATTTGTGCACACCTCATTATCAACAATCCAGCTGCCATTCTCCACAGCCTGCCCAAAATGCGTTTCCGCAGCTCTGCTGTACAGTGGCATACTTGTTGTGCTTAATCTCCATTTGGGACACATTAACAAACTCACAGCACTATGCCTCTCCACCTCCACCACTGCCAATGCCAGCGCGACAACATTCGGCATTGACAAATGCTTGTTTTATTGTAGCATAAATACAATAACTTCTGCCCTACAGAAGGACATCAATGTGTACAAAAATGAAAAATATTCTTGTTCTGAATTTCAAGAAAACCAGCATTATGCTTGTTTGGATTTGCTCCATGCATCAAATAAAAAATAATGCCTGAACATTTCAAAGCCTTTCATCTGTTGGCCTTCACATTTCGCATTGACTATGTATAGTACTTATCCAATGCATTGACAATAATATCAATTATGACAGAAGATATTAGATACATTTTTGAAGATGTTTTATAGTCATCTTTTCAGAGAACCAAATATAACATTGAACGATTTGTAACAGAAGCAATAAAATATGTTTACTGTGCTAAGCAAGAAGAGTAATAACTCATTTAAAATCATGTCCAAGGTCACTTTCAATGACAACAGACTCCATACATAGCACACAGTCCAACATTTTAAACACAAATAGAAAAAAAAATAAAACAATTTGCATAAGTCAAATTCATGACATATATAACATCTTCACTGAAGCTGTTACTGAAAGAATTTGAATAACCAATGTGAATTAAATTTAACACAGCAGTTAGCGGTGACATTTTTGACCTATGTAATTGTATTATATTTTAGATTTGCCCTTATCTGTCTTGCATGATACCTTTCCCAGCATTTTGAGTATGCTTTCTGACTTTTTTTTACATTTGAAATCATAAAAGGAACACTCCTAATAAGGCTCTGTCCAGGTTTTCATCAGTAATCTCTCTTGTTTTTGAACCTCCATTATTTAACATCACTTATCATGTGGCTAAAAGGAATTAACATGCAGCAGACAGTGATCCTTGACCATATGGGATAAAAGGTATACAATGCAGCTGAGAATATTGATATCCTTGTCAAAACCATAAATAAAGGGAGTGCTCTTTTTATTCTTTGAAATGTAAAAAAAATATTAATGCTAGCTCAAAATGGGGAAAGAAAGATATCATATATAGTATCAATAACTAGGTATAAGAATAGATAATCCATATTATATTCTGGTCATATTTAACCACAGTGCCTATGAACATGTCTTTTGCTGCAACCATAGACATAATTTTACACCAACATGCACTGCTGCTTTAAAACATGCATATCCTCATAGCAAGAAAACTTAAGAGTCCAATAGTTAATCCTCATTGTCATCACCTACAAGAAAACATGCATATAGAATACATATACTGTATACGTGTGTGTGTGTGTGTGTGTGTGTGTATACACACACTATCCAGCTATCCCTAAAGAAATAGTCACTAAGCTCATTCTCCCCACCTTTGACTACCCAGATTTTGTATACAGTATGCCCTACAATCTTCCCTTTCCAAACTAGATCCTCTTCAATGCTTTCTGTCACTTTGCCATGAATCTCCCCTTCCGCACCCACTAATGCTCCCTCTATTCAGCCATTGGACTACCGTCCCTTGCTACTCGCCACCTCACTCATTGTGCCATGTTCATTAGCAAATACTAGTTGGCCTCCCTCCCTAGTTACCTATCAGTCCTCCTCTCCCCCTCTCCCTCAACCGGCAATGGTGCCAGATCTCATGATTGTTGGTCAGTCCATATCCCACTCACACAATCCCAAGTGGGCAAAGATGCCTTCTCCTACAGGATACCAGCTCTATGGAACCAACGCACCCTCTCCACCAGCCTTGCCCTGACTCAGTCCACACTGAAAAGTGAACTGAAGTATCTATCCCCTGTCTCTGCTCCCCCACCCAGCCCTCTTTTGTTGCCCCCTCTGCACTCCTCCACCTAATGTACCACACCTCTGTCCTAACAACTTCTGATCAAATTGGCTTCTGACTCCACCCCAGTAGCCACCCTTCCTCCTTCCACTAGCCACCCTTTACCCCACCATCATCCCCACTATTGCTTCTCCTGTAACACTGGCCACTACCTCTTCTTATAGTCATAGTGCCCTGTTTTGTATTTTTATTGCACTATTGACATTTCAGTTTTGTTTAAATACACTTTATGTTATTCATATGTTTGTTTTGGATCTTCTTGTTTTGGATTTGCCTCTTTAGCTCCGTTGATGTGCTAATATATTGCTCTGTACTTCCTTTGTATACCCTACTCTTTTTGTTTTACTGTATGTTTGTTCTGGATGTTCTTGTTTATGGATTGGCCTAATTTTGGCTCAGTAAATGTGATATTTTGCTCTGTATTGCCTTTGTATATCCTACTCCTCTCTCCCCTGGGTCACACCTGGAAATGAGCCCTGGCCTTTTCCAGTTACCAACATTTTAAATAAATAAAATAAATACACATACACAATGGAGCCTGCCCAGATGTAACACAGGCTGTTATAACCAGATAATGGGTGTTTACTCACCTGGTAATGGTGATTGTGTTGGTTGACATCCATGGCACTCCAGACATTACTTCATGGGTTTTAGCCCACCTGATAGGGTAGTAATGATCATGACTCTAGGATCAAATTTCTAGCATATCCAGGTCCCAGAAACCCCCATTCTCCAGTTCGAATCTTCCATAGCTGAAATCAAGGTTAGTAAAGTACAAGAAAAGTATTCCAAAGAAAAAAACAATACAGTCATTGTACCTAATGAAGCAGACTGAGACATAAGCTTGTTTGGCCAATTGGCCCAGTTTTATATTCCTGTTATTTACAATCTAATCTCGACCCCTATTAGGTCTACAGTTGGAATCCTCCACCCCTTTGGTTGTGCCCGTAGAGGCCTATACCTTGCCCCCTTTTTTTTTGTAATATGTTTGGGAATGCTCCATTCCTGGTCACTCTGAGTACTCTGTCGGGAGGGTCTTGGAGTGCCATGGATGTCAACCAACACAATCACCTCTACCAAGTGAGTAAACACCCATTGTGATTGGTTGACCATCCATGGCACTCCAGACATTACCTAATGGGTAGATAAGTAGCAGTATAGCACCCTAGGGAGGGAGGCAGAGTAGTCTATGAGTGAGAGGCAGAGGTGGCTGTTAGAAGGATCTGTGTTGCAAAAGTGGGCTTTATGTTGTACAGGTGCTCAAGCCTATAGAGCCTGGTGAATGTATGGATGGAGGTCCATGTTGCTGCCTTGCATATGTTTTCAGAAGACACGTTCGCCCTCTCTGCCCAGGAGATGGCTATTGATCTAGTGGAATGGGCCTTGATACCCTCGGGAGGTGTCATATGCTTGGCTATATAAGCTTCCTGGATGGTTCTTCTGAGCCAGCCAGCGTTCGTGGTCTTAGAGGCTGCCTTACCCTGTCTTTGTCCCCTTGTGACAATGAACAACCTCTCCGTCTTATGCAAGGGCCGAGTCCTGGCTATGTAAATGGAGAGGGTGATCCTGACATCCAGATGATTTGGGATTGGCTTAATGCCCTGTTGTGTGTCTCCAGAGAAGGTAGGCAACTCTATGGGTTGTTCCCTATGGAAAGTTGTGGATACCTTCAGTTGGAAGGCTGGGACCGTCCGTAGGCGAACTCCTTGAGGGGTGAACACGATGTAAGGTTCCTTACATGACAGTGCTCCTAGCTCTCCGATCCGTCAAGCTGAGCAGATGATGACAAGGAAGCAGGCCTTGAACCTGACCCAGAATAGGTCCACCTCGTTGAGTGGCTCGAAGGGAGCTGTACTGAGGGAATCCAGTACCAGTGGGAGATCCCATGGTGCGATGGAGGATCGGACCCTGGGTTGGAGTACTTCCACTGCTCTTAGGAAGTGTAGGGCATCCGGGTGTGCTCCCGGACTGTATCCCCTGATGGAGCTCGTGGCCGCTCCAATGGCCGAGAGTTGTACTCTGAGGGAAGAGTGAACCAGTCCCTTGTCTACTCCCTGTTGGAGAAATAAGAGGATGGAGGACATGTCCAGTTGCTCTGGGTCCTTACTGTGTTTGTGAGACCACTTCACGAACAGAGACCACTGCCTACCATAGGTGGATGTGGCTGAGGACGGTCTAGATTGTAGCATCGTCAATATGACGGACTCATGGTAGCCTGCTCTCATCAGTCTCTTCCTCTCAGGAGCCAGGCTGTCAGTTTCACAATCTGTGGTGCTGGGTGAAGTACTGGGCCCTGTGTCAGCATATCCAAATGGTAGGGTAATCTGAGGCTGGCTAAGGTCATGTTCAGTACCGTGGTAAACCATGTCCTCCGTGGCCAGTAGGGTGCCACTAGTATGATGGTACATCGAGATGCTCTGATCTTGCTTAGTACCTGGGGAAGCAGGGGAAGGGGTGGGAACATGTAGGCATGCTCCCGGGACCATGGTTGTGAGAGGGCATCGGTTCCCTGGGACCGGCTTTCCCTGAACCATGAATAGAACTCCTGAACCTGAGTGTTTTCCGTTGTGGCCATGAGGTCCATGGACACTGGTCCCCAGGTTTCCTGGATTATCTGAAAGAGATGGGGATGGAGCCGCCATTCCCCTTGGTGAACCTGTTGCCAGCTGAGCCAGTCTGCTTGCATGTTGAGTCTGCCTGAGAGATGCACAGCACCAAGGTGGCTGAGGTTGGTCTGAGCCCAATTGAGGACTGACGTTGCCTCCCTTAGCATGGCTCTGCTCCTGGTGCCCCCTTGTTTTGCGATATACGCCACCGTGACCTGGTTGTCGGAGCGTATAAGGACTGACTGGCTGCAGATGGATGATCTGAAAGCCTCGAGGGCATGAGCTACCGCCCTCATTTCTAGGACGTTGATGGATAGCTTTGCTTCTGTTGAAGTCCATAGGCCTTGAGCCATCAATCACCCAAGCAGGCACCCCTACCTGACAGGCTTGCATCCATTTCTATTGTAGCAGTGAAAGATGCCTCTAGTGGGACCCCTCTTGTGAGGTTGGACTTCACTGTCCACCATGTTAGTGAATGTCTCACCGATGGTGGTAGTGGGACTACGACTTGTAGGTTGAACTTGTTCGGTGATCCCCGAGTGAGTATGTAAGTCTGAAGTGGGTACATGTGCCATCTTGCCTAGCGTATGAGGTCTATGCAAGATGCCATGCAACCCAACAACTAGGCTATGCATCCCATGGTTGTCTGATGGTGAGATCTAATGTGATAAGCCAATGTTATCAGATTGAGCACCCTTGTCTGAGAGGGTTTTGCCCATCCTTGTGATGTGTTGATTAGTGCCCCCAGATGTTCGATCTCTTGAGTGGGCACTAGGTGGCTGTTGGCATGGTTCACTACCCAGCCGTGTTCCTCGAGTGCCTATAGGGCGGTCAGTGTGTCTCGGTGCGATTTCTCCTTGGAGTGCACCTGAATGAGCCAGTTGTCCAGGTAGGGTATGATATCCAGACCCTGTTCCCGAAGTCTGGCTACTAGGATTATGGACACCTTGGTGAACACCCTTGGCACCGAGGTGAGCCCAAAGGTCAAGGCTTGATACTGGTAGTGGTGGCCCAAGATGTGGAACCTGAGGTATTGTCAGTGTTTTTGTATGATAGGAATGTGGAGGTATGCATCCTTCAAGTCTATGGACATGAGGTAATCGCCCACCCAGACGCTGCGTAGGGTTGACCTTATGGTTTCCATTTTTAACCTGTGGCACACCACGTGCTCTTTGAGGTGTTTCATGTCCAAGATGGGGCGGAGTTCTCCTGATTTCTTGTGCACGAGGAAGAAAATGGAATACACCCCTAGTTTTTGCTTGTGTGTGGGGATGGGCTGGATAGCTCTGTTGTGTAACAACTCCAACAGGATGTGTTGGACCTAATGCAGGGTTGCCCTTCTTTTGGCGATGGGGGAACTTAGAAACCTTTGTGCGATGGGGGAGTGGGACAGCTCTATAGAGTACCATCTTGACACCACCTCTAGGGCCCATCTGTCTGAGGTTGTGTTGAATCACTGGCGCCTGAACAGTGACAGTCTTTGTCCCACGGGGGGGTACGAACCCTGTCCTTGCAGAGTTCTGGGAATGTAGTCATTGTTGTTTCCCCCTGTAGCTTCTACCTCTTCCCCCGAATTCTGGGCCACAGTCTCTAAAAGAGGACGGTTGGTAAGAATGGGAAAAGGAACTGCGCTGACTGTTGTATGTTCCTCTACCTCAAAAAGTACTGTTCTGGGAGCGTGTGTCCGTGCGAGGTTGGTATTACCTGTTCCCCCCCCGAAACCTCTGCCTCGCTGAAGGGAGGTAGATGTACTTAGCCTTGTTCTTAAGTAGGTCTCTGCCTTCCTCTTTTTGTTTTAAGAATTCCTGTAGGCCCTCCCCAAAAACATGCTTTGCCTTCATGGGTAAATTTTGTAGTAACGTCTTTGATTCGTTGTCGGCGTCCCATAGCTTGAGCCACAACACTCTCCTGGCCCAGCTGATAATGGCTGTGGCCCTGGCGTGTAGCCGAAGGGTGTCCACCACTATGTCTGCCAGGTATTTTGCGGCATCGAGAGTGCACTCTAAAAGTTCTGCCTCTCTGGACTTAGGGTTTGCCTGCTCTAGGAGCTCCTCGAGCCTTCGGATTTGTGCAAGTGTCACGTAGATAGCCATTGTGGAAGCTTTGGCGGCAGTTCCACTGATCGCGAAGGCCCTCTTTAGGATGTCCTCCACTTTCTTATCCATTGGATCCTTTAACATGATGGTTCTGCAGGGTAAGGTGGTTTTCTTACTGAGTGCCGCCACCTGAGGGTCAATGGTTGGGGCTTTGCACCAGATACTGGCCTTGTCCTCTTGGACCGGATACATCCTGTCCAAGTTTCTCTTGTTCAACATTCTGCTTGGTTCTGTGGATTGCCACTCTCTGTTGAAGACATCCTAGATTGCTGGGCATACTGGGAAGGTCTCAGTGGAGGTCGCCTTTTGTTGGATCATGGGATCTAATTTTGACTCCAGTTTCCCTTCCTCGATGTCGAACCCCACAGTGGCCTTGACAATTTTTGTGAGGCCTGGGACTATGTTGAAGGAACACAGTTTTGATGTGAGGGATGGCACGGCCTGTGGTTCCATGTCCTCCTCGTCGGTATCCACTCCATCCTCTTCATCTGGTATCTCCTTGTCTTCTCTGGAATTTGGTTGAAGATTGTCTGGTACCGGCTCTACAATGTCTGGACGTTCCTTAGAGGGCCCCCTACATTGTCTGGCTCCAGAAGCGGTGCTGCTGTTCTATGCTGCATGAGAGATTTGAGTTTCTCCATTATCTTCAGCATGAAATTCTGTTGGCTCTCCATCATGGCAACTGTGGCCTGTTGATTCTGTATCAGGAGGGTACCAGTGTCCATCCAAGTGGGGCCGCTGGGCTCCAGAGTGCTGGGACTTATGACAGGAGTTTACTCCATTAATAAATCATCGTCATCATGAAGACAGGTGGAGCAAAGGGGGCCCGGGGTGTGGGGCAGGAGAGCAGCATTGCAAGAGGAGCACTTCTTGGCCTTGACCATTTGGTGAAGAAAGAAGAAGGCAAGCATATAATTAGGGCTAGTGCAAGGTTATGTGGACAGATTTTTGCCCCTTTTAATAACCAACACAATCTGTATGGTCTGTGCTATCCCCTTTGGGGTAAGAACAGCATGTGGGGTTGCTGTGGGAGGGACCCCTCATGTATAGGCATACTAACCTGGCGGTCGCTATAGGGAGGGACCTCCAGAATGGCAAGAAACATAGTGGGTCACTGTGGAAAGGGACCTGCATGAAAACTGGGGTGGTTCTGTAATTGCCGCCAGTCCATCAAAAGGTCACTAGGGAGAGGGACCTGTGTTTGAACAAGGGGAAACAATTTTGGGATTGTGGCCCATATATAGAGGTTGCTATGTGAGGGACCCCATATATATGCTGGAGGGAACACTGGGTTTGCTGGGCTTGTTTCCCCATCTGTTAGTTTGTTTGTCCCCCCAAAAGTGTGAATTCGAGAGAGAGGGGGGCGAATCTGAGAGCTGGGGCCCCTTAGCAAGAGTGGATGGCCCGGGATCAGCTGAGGCTCTTAACCCCCCCGTGGTCTTCGAACATGTGGTCGAGATGCAGGGAGCCCGCAACCGGGCGCTATCCTGGAAGCATGGAAGCCAACCATGTGCTTCCTTCAGCCTCTGTGTACCTTGCCTTCTCGTTAGTGTCCACTCTGGGAGAGACTGCCAGAAAGGACTGGAGATCTGGAGGAGCGGAAGTGAGGAAGGAACTCGAGCACGGCGTTGCCTGAGAAAGGCAGGCTGCAGGCTGGAAGGTCATCTGGAGGCCGCTGTGGCCCTTGCGGTTCCTCGTGGTGGGTTGGGAACGAACCGGCACTTGTGATGCACCATGGGGTTTTGCCTTCCCGAGACTAGCCCCTACGTAAGCTAGGGTGCTGAGGAGGAAGGGTCGACCACGCAGCAGGGGGAAGGGTGAGGCACTGCAGAGTGTGGAAGTAGGCCAGAGGCCTAGGGGAGGCATGCTGGGGAGACACTGCAGAGCGTGGATGTAGGCAGGGGCCTAGGAGAGGCGCGCTGGCGAGACGCTGCACAGCATGGATGTAGGCCTAGGCGCGCTCACAGAGCGAGAGAAACAAATGTCTTTTTCACCACGGGGAAGCCTCCTCATGGTGCAGAACACCTCGTGGATGCCTACAGAGGGACTTGGGGGGAGGTGAGATGGCAGGCCATAGGCGGATGCCTTCACTTAGCACACCATGCGATGTCAGGAGGGGGTTCATGGAAGTGCCAGGATGTGTGGCTAGCATGGCGCGAATTCAAAACATAAATAGCATCTGCAGACTCAATCCCCATTACTGGGTCTCTCTCAGTTTCTCAACGACAAACACAGCTGGAACGCCTATAGATAGGGTCCCCTTCTTAGCGATAGCAAACAGGCTTAATGTTATGCAGAGCAAAAGACATGATATTTAGAATCCTAATACAATGATAAATATTGTAATTCCACTGCTGGCTCCCAGCTCTAGGCAGGCTGGAAAGCTCTTACTGTCTCACGATGTAGATGACCTAAATTAAACTAATTAACTTAAAATGAACTTAAATACAGCTTAAATAAGATTTAAAGCCACACAGCTGGCTGTTTCTGAATTAGGACACAATGTGCTGCGTTTTTATTCTGAAACAGCAATGCAACACCTAGACTTCTTTGTTCCTAAGCCATAGTCCTTACAAAAATTAGAATTAGAGGCCTACCTTTGTGTGTGGAGAAAACCAGGGATCCTGGTGTGCTTGTTGCCTGATCAGATGCATGATTTGAACTGGAGAACTGGGGTTTCTGGGACCTGGATATGCTAGAAATATGATCCTAGAGTCATGTGCATCACTAGCCTATCAGGTGGGCTAAAATCCAAGAGGTAATGTCTGGAGTGCCATGGATGGTCAACCAATCACAATCAGCTTTTACAGCTTGGATGTACATTACTCGCCATTTATTCAGCTCCTTAACTTTGAAGACTGGGTGTGTGCTTTCTCTTGCAGGGGTTGGTTTCTTTTTTACAGGATATACAGTCGAAAATGGGGTTTGGGGACTTTGAGGGGGAAGGAGAGGGGTTGTTTTGGTAAGAAAGTGGTAAAGGAAGGGGATTTTGTATTATCACTAAGAGGGATATCTACGGGAGTGGAAACTTGCTTTAGCTGCAGGAGAAGGGATAGCTTTTTACATAATTTTCTTGCATAAATTTAGCTGGATATGGGAGTAGAGGAGGGAAATGGGGGGCTAAGAATAGGAAGGTGGAGGAATAATATTTAATTACATGTGGCATATGATAACGAGTGGGTTTCATGACACACAAGGTGGGGATGGTTTTTATTGTTTTGTAATGAAATACTGTACAACAGGCACACCAAGTCACCTAGTACTTCCCACATGAAGTTCTACCTCACTTAGTGAAGTAGGAATATTGCTACAAGCACCTAGTACTTCCCCCATGAAGTTCTACCTGACTTAATGAAGTAGGGATGTTGCTACAAGGAAAAAAACAACTATAAGTTACCCTTCTTACTCCACAAAGTTGTGAAGCTCCACAAAGTATTCCATAGATCAAAGTTTCCTGACATTCAAGGTTTGAGTGCTGAGATGTTTCTTGGTGTTTGAATGACTACTTAAAGTGATATTAGTGTTACACTAACTTCAGCACTGCCTTTCAAGGCATAAAAATATAATCCCATACCAGTGCTTTGAGAGTGGGGTCCAAAGTAATGGTAGCACTTACCTGAAACAATCATTCAGACATCAAGGAGCACCACACTCTACAGTCCTGAAAAATGCAATGGGCCTTTCACGCTAATGTCACATTCTCCTCCTGTTGCATTGTGTTTCAGCCACCCTAGGTGATGCTTAAACATAGCTTTTTGTAATGAGCCTAGAAAACCATTACAGAAGGATTGCATTCATAATTTCAGTGTGAGCAAGGAGGTGGCAATTTATTTTTTTTTTTATTTGAAAGTTTGTGACCAGGAGAGGCACACTGCAGCTGTGGTTTGTTTCCAGGTGTGACACAGGAAGCACAGGAAGGTAATATGGGTACAGATGTAAACTGACTTACAGAACCAGATTAAGCTGGTGGTGGTATTTTTTAGTGAATGGAACCTTATTTTAGCTACGTCCTGTGGCTCATAGATTGGAACAACTTGCACAGATCCAATACACTGCATTAAGTCTAAGGTTGTTTTTACAAAAGAAAAACTAAAATGGAAGGCAACAACAGCACAGTGAAGAAAATGGGTGAAACCAAAACAAAGATTATGAAAACATGCTGCCAGATGTCACAGTACATGAGCATTATGCAGCAGCTCCAGAAACCTCCAATGTGATAATTGGCTCCTGCACAGACAGTGTAGGCCACATCATTGGAGCTGATGAAAACCTAACACCTCCTAGTGCATGAACTATAATAGGTTAGAGTTGTTATATGTCTTTCCAGAGAAAATACTTTTTTTTTACAAATGAAAGATCCTGTCCATTGCAATTTGAAAACAACCCTGTATGATTCTGTAGTGGCCACTTTGTTTGAAATGGAAAGTACATTTTCTAGACAAATAACTTGAAGCAGAATGGCAGATACACGTTTGTTTGATTCAACAACTTTCAGTGGAAGAATTAGTCATTTCAGTGTGTGCAGTAGGATCAGACCTATAGCCAGCCCTGGGTATGCAGGGGAGGTAAAGGGGTCTATTGGGGTGCACCACTGGAGCCATATCATATACAAGCCCCCTCCCAACTCAGAGGTGATGTCATGCATGTTTCTATAACAGCACTTATATTGTTCAGTTACTGTTAATCGGAGCAAAGTTCAGAACAAAATGTTTGTGCCATGACTTACATTAGACAATAATAATTTTTTAAACAAGCTTACAAGGCATTTGAGGTGCATTCATTGGGTACAGTATATTGAAAATTAACTATTATTTCTTAATATATTCTGAATAGGTGAATGGGTCATGATATTCCAGTTCTCACAGAGCTAATTGTAGGCATAAGAATAGCTATAACCAAAACCATTTTCAGATTATACACTGTAATAATAACGTAATAGTCATGCATCATGAGATGTGCATACAGGATATTGTATTTAATACTGTATTATTGTTAGAATAGTCCTTTTTGCATGTCTTCTTAGTCACTTCTATTACAGTTAAAGAATTACGTGAAACGTTTTCATGTTTATAGTCATCTAAAGCACAGTTTATAAAATGGCATAGAAAATGGATGAACCTGATTCAATGAGACTGATTGTATGATCATGCTTTAATTTCTTGTTCATGGCCAGTTTCCTTTTGGACCTCCTTTTTATAGTCAAAATGATATTGATTAAACAATAGTGGGCCATTTTATAAATGCAATAACTCACTCCAATGTGTGCAGTATTATGTATTTATGGGCTTCTCATTATATAGTGGTGCAAAACATAAATGGTTTGTGTCTGATACACCTGGAGCATGCATCCATTTAGCATTACCATATAACCTGTTGTAGGTTACTGCTAATGTATACTAGTTCCTTCATGAAAAGAAAATTGTGGTCTATTTAATTCTTTTCCATTAGGATATTTATTTATTTATGTATTTTTATTCCCTAAAGTTTTACCAGAAATAACATGCTGAGTAGATAACAACTAATTTCCAGATGTGTCCTAGGGAAATGACGGCAGGGGGTAACAACAATGCAAAAAAAAAAAAACACCCATCAATTTATTAATACAAAAGTGAGGTGAACTCAATTAACATCTAGTGAAAATCATATAGGTGCAGAGTATTAAAAAAGTCATCAAATCACATAGGTACGGAGTATTAGAAATAAAATCACTATCAATATCATAGACGCATATTAAACACAATGAATGTAGAGGGAAACACTTTATTTAATTTATTCTTTGGTAACCAGGTAAGGCCCACTAGGTACAATGCCTGTTTCCAGAGGTGACCCGGGAGCACTGGAGAGGTTAAGTGACTTGCTCAGGTTCATGCAGTATGCAAGTAGAAGTTGTGGGAATCAAATCCTGGTCTGCTGGATGTAACAAACTTCATTCACAGCTTGTTACGTTAACCTCAAAAGATGCAGAGTATTAACAATATCTGTATAATAAGGGAGGAAAATACAATGAGGGGTACTGTGAGGGAAAGCATCTCTTAGAAAGCCCAGTTGGATTGGAAGAGTTAGGTGCAGCTGCCTTAGTGAGTCATGGTTTCAAGAAGGAAATCTGTTATGGATAAATTAGTGAAAGCAGAATAGGTAGCAGGGAACGGTTATACCAGAGCTTGGAGAATCTAATGGGGAATGCAGCCTGACCAATAAATAACTTTGTGTAGGGGAGGGAGAGTGAATGAGTATCAGAGTTTCAAGGGTAGTAAGTGGGAGATGAGAGATAAGTGAGGAGGGAGCTATTGTAAGGGGGCAGAGACTCAAATCATAATTCAGATATAAAAGACAGTGGGAGAGGCATCTGGCTGAAAAAAAAGGGGAGTGTTTGAGAACTGTAAAAGAAGCAATGATGACTACTTGGAGGGCATTCAGGAAAAATGACAGAAAGAGTGAAAGAGAGGGTTCAGTCAGACCAACTTGAATTTTGGTGCAGCTCTGTACACAGCAATACTAAAGTCAAATACTGTATCTGGATGATCGTTTTAAGAACAAACCATGGGCAAAAGCAGTCTGCATGGTTTTCATATATAGTGCATCAAGTTTAGGTGATGGTAAGTCTGTTTCCATAGGACCTGCTCAAGGGACCACCGTAGTCTCAAAAGTGAGCTTGAAAATAGTATTTTGAGCTTGTTGAATAAAATATGGCAGTGAAATTGAGGACCAATTTTTTTAGGCAATTTCTTTTGGTTACATCAGCAACTCAACTACTGGAGTTGCCTTCAGAAGGTATTAAGCTTAACCATTGATTCATTTTTCACCTCTGGGTCCAAGCCTCCAGGAGTGAGTTTTAGGCTTGTTCTGCTTTGTATTTTCTTAATTGCTTTTATAGCCTGGTCAGCCAGCTTTACCTCTTTCCATACAACCAGGTGCCTCCTGCCTGATGACAGCCTATTCCACTGCACCCGAGACCCAGCCTGGCCTGACCTGATATCCCTGGCGTTCCCCTCTGTGACACCATGAAGCCCTAATGATTGCTCCCTGAAAGGAAGCCAATGCCACTTCCAGTCCAGCAGCAGCTGTAAAGATATACAGTATATACATATGTTGCCAGCAGCCAAAGCCAGTGGGAAGCCTAGCAGACAGGCAGAGGTCAGGCTTCATCTGACCAATGGGCAGCAAATTGTCTTAGTTACAAGTCCCACACACTTTAAATATGCAACATAATGAAAATGAGCGTTGGCTAGCCAAGTGCTTTTTTGTTCTCTCTCCCCCCTTCCCACACCCAGTCCTAATGGAATATCCAGCTGCACATCACCTATAGTTAGGTGTGTGGCAGTATTGCAACAGGGAAGGAGAGAAGAAGGCTACCAAAATGGTGTGGACTGTGCATCAAAATCCATATGAGGAGAGCCTAAAGGAGGTCAATATGTACACCCTGGAGGAGAGAGGTTGGATAGGATAGAGACCATTAAATACCTCATGGGGTAAATAAGGTACACGAGGGAAGTATTATTCAGAAACATATGTGCTCTAGAACAATGGGACATGCTATGAAGTTGGAGGGTGGTAAATTCAGATGTGAGGAGGAACTTCTTCACAGAAAGAGTGATGGATTCCTGGAACAGCCTTCCAGTGGACATAATGGGGGCAAAAACAGTAGTAAGGTTCACAAATGCCTGGGAGAGTCATAAGGGAATTGTAGGGATAAGAAATGGGGTAAAGATAGTGCTGTCTATCAAGTAGGGTCTGCAGCAAAACAGAAGGTAGAAAAAAATGAGCATACTGAGTGGGCCAAGTGCCCTTTTTTTTCTAGGGATGGATAGGCCTACCTACACAAAGCAAGAGTGACCTGTGGGATGCTCTTTCCTCCCCCATCCCTACACAGATCATTTGATGATTCTGGCTTAATTCCTATACCCTGGTCACCCATGTTATAAGTAGCAGGGATGCTGCTGCGTCATCAGTCCAAATGCTTTTCTTTGCATGTGTGAAACAGAATTCTTATGCATCAGAAAACTCCCCAAGTCTAGCATGCCTACCACAAAAAAAGTAAAAAATTCAGATGAGCTTTTGTTTAGCTAACCCAATCCCTGAATCTTTTGTGGACTTACATATAGTGATAGTGCAATTTAAAGCAAACTATGTCCACAACATATATGAGTCTAGAAACAGATAAAAATGCTAATAACCCACAGACATAGCAAACTGCAGGAAGTTAGCCAATGGAGGAAGAGTCTTTATGTAGTAAACTGCTGGAATATAGCCAATGGAGAAAGGACAAAATCTTTACGATTTTTTTGTTATCTGTTTAGTCACTATATCCCAAATGAGATTAACTTGCTATTTAATATTAACTGAGCAAAACCAAATAGTAATATAGGCCTAGAAATGGCTCCCAAATTAAATGCCCCACAAAATACAGTTACCACATAAAAGCCATTGTGCTCAGTCAACATAATCATTGCTACTTTAGCTGCCATTATAATATAAATCAATGCCAACAAGATGTGCAGAACCAGGAAGAGATAAAAAAGTAAATACCCACACAATACAGTGAACTACATAAAGGACAACTGAGCTGAGTTTTTTTTTTATTCAGTATATTTTATTAAAGGGCAACAGTCATCATAGAGAGCCCCACACTTAAGTGTGTGGCTTCTCCAAAAATGCACTATGTGTGCAAAAACATTTTGGTTTACTTACTGTTTACTGCAGTATAGTATTGTAGATTTTATCAGACTAATTTTGTTTACTTGTAGTATGCCATTTTCTTTTGCTATAAATCCCAGAATCTCCTGCAGCTGATTATCAGAGCAGTAGGCAGCAGTCAGAGATCAATAGTCTGCAGTGCATGTTTGAGCTTTCATAATCTCCAATCCGAAGTGTTCCAGTTCTGCTTTTTTCCAGGGGCCAAATACAGTCCTCTGTGACAGTACTTAGGCCAGGAAAGACAGCAGGACCAGCAAACAAAAAGCTTGGCGCTTATATAAACTCTATCCTGCACTGCAGGCTATTGAATCTCCCATTGCTGCTTACTGCTCTGCTGCAGAGGATTCTTGGATTTGTCATATAACAGAAGATGTCAGCCTAGATTAAATGTTTTTGCACACAAACTGCACATTGGGACAATCCCCCACACTTGAGTGTTGGGCACTCTATAGTGACTACCCCCCTTTAATAAAATATGCTATTTAATAAAAAAAAGCACAAAAGAAAACCTCTTAGTTCACAGTGGTCATTGTTTATGTGATTCATTGTATTCTGTGGGTATTTACTTTTTTGTCTCTTCTTGGTCCTGTACATCTTAAACCAAAATGTTTTTGCATACAGTGTTCTAAAGGACCAGCCCCACACTTGAGTGTGAGACCCGTGATGCTGACTGGTCACCTTTGATTAACAGCTGCCAGTCCTTCAGTGCCATAATCATGTCCCGAGTCCTTCATCAATCCAGTGTTGTTCTGGCTACTTCACATCACTATACCTCTGCACAATCCTCAGGCTCTACTACAAATTCCTCCTCCTCCTCCAGATCAGCCTGTCCCTGTGGAATTTAATCTCAAGGAGGGCTGAGGTAGGCTGAGGCTGACTCTGTGTTAGATCAACAGAGATCAGAGAGAGGACATGGAGCCTGGAGTTTTTTTCCCACCTCCCACTATTGACCTACCCATACAGTGCCTGGCCTCTAGGGGCAAATATCCTTTGCTCACCCACAATGTCAAGGCCCTTTACTGAGCTAACCAGAGGAGAAGCTCATGCAGTATATGTGGGGTAGATTTCTTCCCCCAAAGTTAGGAATTAGTGCCTTCACAATGCCCATTCTGCAGGCTCAGTGGAGGGAATATGGCTTACAGTATAATAACAAGTCTCTCACATGAGAGGGCAATGCACTGTGTTTTCATGCATTGTCCTCTCACATGAGAGGGCAGTGTGCTTAAACAGAATGTTTTTTTTTTCTTTATCTGTTCTGCCCATAAGGACTTGGTACACCCTTGCATTACAGAACAAAGAAAGCCAACAAGTGTTACTAGGTCAAGGGTTAGTGGTGGGGGACTTCAACATTCCCAAGGTCGAATGGAGTGTACCATCCTCATCCTGTGACAGGAGTCAGGTGATCCTAGAAGCACTGCAGAGTGGGTTCCTGACTCAGGGTGTCACAGAGGCCACCAGTGAGGGGGGGCAATCCTTAATCTAGTGCTAACAAATGGGAGCACATACAAGAGATACAGTTGAAGAGCCCCTTGGTGATAGAAACCATCACACAGTGTGGTTCAGGTTGAATATGGGCAGCGAAAGCATCCCCACTAGGGCCAAAATATTGGATCCGAGAAGGGCAGACTTTAGGGAAATGGGAGCGGTGCTAAGGAGGTACCTGGTGAATGTCAGAGTGTATGGAGTGGACCAAAAATGGTCCATCATCACAGAAGAAATATTGGCTGCCACAGAAGTGTGTGTTAGGCTCAAGGAAAAGAACTCTAGGGCCAAAACACCCAGTTGGTTCAGTACCAAGTTTGCCCAATCAGTGAGGGACATGAGGTCAGCCTGTAAGAGATACAGGAAGACCAAGAGAGAGACGGATAGAGTAGATTACCTAAGGTTGACCAATGTAGCAGGCAAGGTAGTGCAGCAGGCCAATGCACAGAAAGAACTGCAGATAACTGAGGGAATCAAAAGGGGGAGAAGGTATTTTTTTTGCTAGATAAGTGAAAAAGGGGCAAGAAGGACATGACTGTTAGGCTTCAGAAATAAGAAGAATGGGTACAGGAGAACAGGGGAAAGGCTAAAGTACTGAATGAATACTCCTGCTCTGTTTTCACCAGGGAAATGGATGAACCTGTGCCTACAGAAAGAGAAGAGATGGGGGGGTGGAGAGAGCATGGATGTGGTGCTAGAGAAGGATAGAGTGAGAGAGGTGCTGCTTGCACTGAAGGTGGACAAATCAATAGACCCAGATGGCATGCACATAAGGGTACTGGGGGTGCTGGCTGGGGAGCTTGTGGGGCAGCTGGGCAGGCCTGTTCAATGGTTCCTTGGAGTTGGGCATGGTACTGCAAGACTGAAGAATGGAACATGTAAAGCCTCTTCATAAGACGGTCCCAAGGATGACCTAGGGAATTACAGGCTGGACAATCTGGCCTAAAATCATGCGCAAGCTCATGAAGACCATTTTAAGGAAAGGTTGGTAGGGTATCTAGAGTAGAATGGTCTCCAGGATGAGAGGCAGCATGGGTTTATAGGAGGGTGATCATGCCAAATGAATCTGACTTCTTTGACTGGGTCACTAAGTCACAGGACAGGGGCCAGGTGGCAGACATCCATTATCTGGACTTCAGCATGGCCTTTGACTCTGTACCCCACAAGAGGTTGATCAGGAATGTGGTGGATCTCTGGACTATGGAGAAGATAACCAGTTGGATAAAAAGCTGGCTGAGGGACAGGACCCATGGAGTGGTGATGCAGGGAAGAATTATCTAGTGTCAGGGAAGTCACCTGTGGGGTCTCGCAGGGTTTGGTACTTGGGCCAGGGTTGATCAATGTTTTCATCAGTGTCATTGGAGATGGCATTAAAGTCAAAATGTGCCTATTCATGGACAACACCAAATTCTCTTGGAGGGTGGACACAGTAGAAGGGTTACAAGACCTGCAAGAAGACCTGAGGAAACTAGAGAGGTGGTCTGGGATTTGGCAGCTTGACTTCAATGTCAGTTCACCATATAAGTGGGTTCCCTTTCAATATAAGTAGTGTTGTAATTCTTGTGCTTGGAGGATGAAAATGTCAATACAAGAAGGTCAAAGTTCCAGCCACTTGACTAGGTTTTAAAAAATTGTTTCTTTTTATTTTCATCTATTTTTTCAAGTAGCCATAAGATCCTTATTCCAACGTTTCACCTGTACATCAGGCTTCTTCAGGGGAGGATCTAAATTATAAACATTCAAAAAGGTTTTCTAATACATATATTTTTAAGCAGAATATAATATTTTTATTCTTATTAATATAATTACACATAATGCATTTTATGATGCTGGGTTTTATGATACATTCAGCATCTCACTAATGTATGGTCGAAGTACTTTCCTATAATACATGCAATCAGTTATCATGTACTGTTTTCTTATAGAAGTTCAATATATCTAATAGTTCTAAGCATTGCCAGAAAGGGGCGTACTGTAGGAGGTTCCCACTGGAACTAGATATGCCACTGATATAGTTACACCAAGTGCATACGTTGCATACTTAAATATTTTTCATTCACAGTGTTAAACTTGGTATTCTCTAGTTACTTTATTCTTAACATACTGTAGTTATATTCTCTCATATATAGTATCATCCTGTTTCAGTGTGTAAGTCTTGCACATTGCTTTATCTTGCTTTATGTAGTAAGTATTCCTTTTGGAGTTCGTAATTTGTTCATACTGCAGGATCCGTGTTTCTTTCTTTCTAACATTTTCATAGAAAAGGGTTATAGATTACTTTAAAGGTGAGGAATATTTCCATTTATAGCATATTGTTCTGTTAATAAGAACACTAACCTTAACTTTGTTCAGTTAGAAACACTGGGTGTAAGTACCTGGTTGCTATTTCAAAGCTTGTTTTAGATCATGAAGTTACAACATGTTATAAGTTATGCAAACACATTTACTTTGTTGCCATTTATTTCACAAAACAAACCTTGTTTAGTAAGTTTTATCACTTTTCTGGGGCCTTTTCGTTACACAAGCTTCTCAAGCTCTGTAAGATGTTAAAGGAAAACTACACCCAAAACTTGAAAAAATATATGTTGTGCAGAGTATTTTAATTTGTATGTGAAGTTCTAGTGTTTCTTTCCCTCTGACTGGTATTAGGATTTTTTCCTAAATTAGCTTGCTAGCTTTAGGGTAGTTTTACGACCCCTGGAGATCTCCATATCAAATAGCTTTATTGCATTTCTTTGTCCTACAATGCACCTTGTTTCATGTAATGGTGATGTAGCAGAGCCCATAAATCCAGCAGAAAGCATTGCATTACAATCAGTTCACAACAATAGAGATGGCTATATTTCAAAATCTGTAGAATTCAGCTTGGTGACCACCCTCATCCTAAAGGTTTTACTGTCCTGAAAACTTTGCTGCTGGTAATTTTGTGCAGCTTGTAAAGCTTCAAGATATTTAGTTTGTTTGGCATGTATGTGCTGAATGTTGGGCTCTCTACATCACAGTCACATGAGACAAGATGCACTGTGGGAACAAGAAATACAATTACGCTATCAGGTATGAAGATCCCAGGGTCGTAAAACTAGCATAAAGCTAGCAGACTAATTTGGGAAAAACCCCTAATACCAGTCAGAGGGAAGGAAACACTAGAACTTCACATACAAATTAAAACACTCTGCACAACATATATTTTTTCAAGTTTTGGGTGTAGTTTTCCTTTAATATCACATTAGTTTCAGTTTTTTGCTTGTTGTTATAAGTCTTGCACCATCATGTTTTGAAACCATAAAGCCCAGCACCATAAAATGCATTATGTGTAATTATATTAATAAGAATAAAAAATATTATTTGTTTTATAAAATACATGTATTCATAAACCTTTTTGAATGTTTATAATTTAGATCCTCCCATGAAGAAGTCTGATGTACAGGTGAAACATTGGGAATCTCATGGCTATTGGAAACAATATATGAAAAGAAAAAGGATAATTTTTGAAACTACTTCAGTGGCTGGAACTTTGATCTTTTTGTAATCGCCTGGCTTCAATGCTAAGAAATGCAGAGTTAAGCACATCAAAGCAAGGAATCCAAGGACAGAGTACTAGCGGGGGGGGGGGTGCAGGTAGAAGCAACATAGGAGGAGAAATATCTGAGAGTGATAATCACTAACGACCTGAATCACTCCATACAGTGGAAAAAAAAGTAGCAGCAAGGACAAGCAAGATGCTGGGGTCTACAGCCAGAGGAACCAGCAGTGGTTGGAAAGAGTTTATACTACCCTTGTACAGGTTACTGGTGAGGCCACATATAGACCATAGCATAACATACTGGTGCTCACACGTTAAGAAAGACATCAGCCTGTTGAAGAAGGTCCAGATGAGGGCAACTAAGATGATTTCTGGTCAGCAGGGTAAAACATATGAAGAGAGGTTAAGGGCCCTGAATATGTACTCACTAGAGGAGAGAGTGAGGGGACATGATAGAGACCTTCAAATTCTTGAAAGGGATAAATAGGGTGGATAAGGAAGGACTCTTCAAGCTCAGTGGCAGCCAAACCACGAGAAGACACAGTCTAAAGCTGGAGGGGGGAGATTTAGGAGGCAGTTCTTCATGGAGAGGGTGGTGGGCAGGTGGAATGCTCTGCCAGATGAAATGATCTCAACAATGATGGTGAGCAGCATCAAGAGGGGCTGGGATAGGCATAAAGGGAAAATATGGGGCATGGGGAGCAGATGGAAAGGAAGGGAGAACCGGGGAGGGAGGGGAAGGGTAAGTAGCGTAAGCTGGGACCCCTCAATACAAGCAAACTGGATGGACCAAATGGCCTTATTCTAATGGCTTCTTCATATGTTCATAAGACGGCTCAAAAATAAATTCCTTCAAATCAAAACATCCCACTTAAACAAGATTATGTTCATTATTCCCAGTCACCTCCCCAGCTGGAGGCTAGGAAGATTAAACTAACACACACACACACACACACACACACACACACACACACACACACACACCATACTGATACAGAGAAACAACTCAATAGTGAACTAAAGTAGATTTTTTTTTTTATATTTTTAGTACCTAGCCACCACTGAGTGTTTGCTTTTCCAGTGTAAAATAAGCTACAACCCACAAGGTGTATGATGAGTAGAAACCTAAAATAAAGTAAAAAGCTATTAAAAGACCATTCAGAAGAAATTTTAATTGAACACTAATAACTCAGGCTGTGAAGAAATGTTAGATGAGAAGCCATGTATAGAGCTATGGATTATGAGAATTACAGCAGAGAAGGTTGTATTAATTAGCAGCAGGAACTGGGCATAGCTGCAGTTTTACTCTTCAGGTAAGGGGGTCTAGATGTGGGCACCCAAAATAAACTTTTCCTGGAAGAGTTGGCTCTGAAGAAAATGCATGTAAAGATAAAAGCCTTGTGTTTCTGCAGTATGTGTGCCAAAAACATAACACAAGGGAAATAGTAAATGCACATTAAAAATGGAAAATAGATTTACAATGCACGTTTTGATCACACTTTAGGTCTTCTTTGGGAATTAAC
This sequence comes from Neoceratodus forsteri, assembly GCA_016271365.2. Taxonomy (NCBI): domain Eukaryota; kingdom Metazoa; phylum Chordata; order Ceratodontiformes; family Ceratodontidae; genus Neoceratodus; species Neoceratodus forsteri. The sequence goes on from CM028130.1 coordinate 1,381,272,446, forward strand.
TATCAACAGAGAATTAACGAAAGTCAATGAAAAGGTAAGGAGAAAGCAGGGATATGTATGCCTGGGGAAGGAAGATAAGTGGGTAGATTTTAGACAAAAAGAGTTAATAGCAAAATGATGAATAGAATCTGGAAAACAAAATGGTATTGATGTGGAGGGAGATACATATTCAAGAAAGAGTAAGCCTGAATGAGCTTAGGAGTCCTCTGGGGTCTAATACTCTTGGTACAGTTAGAAGGGTGGAAGGTGACAAGTGGGGGGGGGGAGCAACTGGGAAAACCAGGAGAAAATGAAAATGGATATGCATGCACACATACCGCACCACACATGCCTATATGAGTACATCCACATCTACCCTGAACAGATAAGTGTACATGCATACTCACATGCACGCGCACTCACACACACACACACACACACACACAAATGTATCATGCACACGCGGATAGACACATCATATGGGTAAAATGAATAAATGCATTGTTAAACTATAAGGTTGCTTATAGCAGCAGTGCAATGAAATTGAGCAAACAATTTGACCCTTTCTATTTTATTACCATAAAGGATTCCAGGCACCTTCACTTTTTATTTGGTGGTAACATTTTGTACGATTACCACAGTCTGAGTATTTTATAACTTTTGATTTCATTTTTTCTTAAGAAAAAAAGGTCACACATTTGTCTTAGAAATAACATTGTAAACCTGGCAGGGTTTTATGATCAAGAAAAAAAAAACTTACAATGCACAGCATAGGAATTACCTAGAATTTGTCTAGCCCACTGCATAAAATTTGTCTCTAAATTCTGGTTTGATATGCTTCTCCCTTACCTGCATCCTCACTGTCTTCCCACTCGACTGCCCCTCTCTCCCTCTGATCTAATGACTCCCACACCCTAGCTATGCCAAGATGCACCACCTCTGTAGGCCAAACATCGTCCTCCTATAGGTTCCCTAAGCTCTGGAGCTCAATGCTTCATCATATCAGGCACTCCTCCTCCCCATAATCCATCTCGACCTCCCTTCTCAACTTCCTCTCTCCATCCTGCAGCTGTTCCTAATTTCCCCTTTGGCTTCCCCATCTCCTTTCCCAGCCTAGCACTTAACGTGAGGACAAACCAATGTACTTTATTGCATTTGTCCACACTGTATGTATTAGTCTGCAGTGCTGTTAATTTGCTCCTCTCCCATCAAATCCCAATGTTTATCTAATGCTACTGATGTATTGTTTTTTTTCACTGTGTTGATTCTCTGTTTTATATTACCTTCGGAAATGTGTTAAGTGTGTGTGTGTGTGTGTGTGTGTGTGTGTGTGTGTGTGTGTGTGTGTGTGTATACTATTCTGTAATACTGCATGGAAATGTGCTTTTGATTACTGTACTTCCATGTTCCCCTTCCCCAGGATGCTCTGTGAGATGAGCAATTTTATATTGTTCAGTGTACCTTTCCTGGTGAGACTTTTCAACAAATAAATAAAATAAATACATAGAAAAGTAGATTTCACTTTCATGCTTGTGTTTCATTAATTGTACTGTAGCTTTCGCTGTTTTTTGTTTGTGGGGGACATTTTTCCATTGCACTTCTGCTTTAAAGACAAGCTAGTAGCACTGAGGGCATGACTTGTGCTTGAAGAAGATGGCCACTTGAACTGTGTGCTCCTCCACCCCAGACCTCTATCTTTATGCATCCACCACAAAACTGACTGTTACACTATAATAATTGCACCAGCTCATTAGCAGGAGTCAGGTTCTATCACATGCTGTTTTATTTTTGTCCACCATCCTACCTTTGTGGTGCTAGGCATTAGGAAAAGTTTCCCTGGTCCTTTGCTCTTCACCCACATAGCAACAGTGTTAGTATGGCAAATGTACCTTCCACTGAATGGACTTAAACAATTTTCAGCCAGTTGTTGTTAGAGCAGCAAGAAATAAAGATGGTCACTACACAGAGCTCTGAGACAATCGGAAAACTACATGCCGGAGTCATGATCACTGAAACTAGAAGACTCAACACGGAGGACCTCTGCCATGATCTACAGGCCTTAGTCCATGAGCAAGAGAGGAAAATCATGGCCCTTCACGTAAAGAACAGTGATCTAGAAAACCAGGGCTGATGCAGCAACATAAGGTTTGCCAGCTTCCCAGAACATGCAGAGCTGAAAGATACATTCTCCATCCTATACTATGTTTTACCAGCCATTTTAAAACTGTCAGAAGACACCAGAATTTAAATTGAAAGGGAAAACAGGTCCCATGTCCCACTACTGAAACACAGTGGAAAGCTAAGACCTATTTTGGTGCAATTCCTGACATTTCAGGTGAAAAAGGAGCTCCTCTGTCGTGCATGGAAGCTGGGCAATCTGGACTGCTAACGTCATAAAATGTTTTTTCCAGACTACTCTAAGGACTTGCCCACAAAGATATATGCTTACTTTAAGGCCAGGCAAGCCCTTCTGTGGGCAGGAGTACAATTTACTTTCTGTTACCCAGCCCTTCTTAGACTAACTCGCAGTGGGGTCCATTTAACATTCAGTTCTACCAAAGCAGTCATGCAATTTGTGCCATCTTCCCAGCCACACATATTCTGGAGACCCCAAGTTGGCCCCAATGGATACAGCTGCACCAACTGTGGCTAACAAAGATGCTTCTCCTCGAAGGCCTCAAGAGGATGACACTTGGTCCCAACTGACCAAGGCAAAATGACACCACCACAACTGTGATCAAAAAAAGGAGCATCCTCAATGCCTAAGGTTCTGCAGCAGTGTTGACTTGCATGATGAAAAAGATCTGACAGTCCTACTCAAGTAAAACCACTTTGCCCTATTGTGTATGGCCTCACCTCACACTGATGCATCGGAGGACCCTGGAACTCCCTCTGACCAATGCTTTCACTCCTGTGAAGCCAGCACCAGCAAAAGCCAATACCCCAACAACCTCAGGCCAAATGAGCTCTGATTGTGATGGTGCCACTTCCTTTGTCTGGGTCAGCGGGTGCTGAAGAAACCTGTCAGCTTTCTGGACCTCCTGAGCAGTGCAACCCCCTGAGCACTACCTCCCTGGCTACACCCTGAACTCCTAAGAGGACAATATGCTCTAATTGGCCCTCAAAAGTACTGAACCGGGGGACTGAGGATGGGGATTGGGGTGAGAGCACAATCTTGGTAGCCAGAAACTATAATGCTACATCTGAATCAAGGTCCCCCAACCCCAGTCCTGAATTTGACATCCTCCCCTCCTCCCCCCTCAGGTATACCATGTTATGTGGACACACAACCTGCTTTTCTCTTGCACGGGCAACACTTTCTGTGGGCCCCATCTGTCTGATTTTCACCCCAGAATGAAACTCAAGCATGCCAAAAAAAGTACACTGGACCCTCACCCAATTGCTGTATTTAATGGCACTTAGGGTACCAATGATATCCCTCCAGGCCACAGTGTTTTAAAAATCTCTGTCGCTACACCAGAAACAAAAACAGTATATATGGTGCTGGACCACCGGGGCAGTGGGAAGGCATCCACTTGTGGTGCCGACATCCCTGGTTCGGTGACTGACTCGGGAGTTGGAGGGCTGGTCGGAGGCAGTAGGAGTGAGTATCTTGGAGACTGCTCTCCTTCTCCAGGGGGAGGGGGGCAGAGTGCCCAGCACTTTACAGACCCCAGGCGGAGGCTGGAGATACTGCTGCAGCTGGTGCTGTTACTTAAGAGGGGCAGGGCAGATGCTGCACTTCCCCACCCAAGGAATCCAGCATTCACCAAATAAAAAGCTGGTCCCCCCTGGGTATGACACTCTGCGCCACCACTGTCTCCAGTGCCATCAATGTCTGGGGGGTCCCGCTCCCATGGCTCCGACCCGGTGGGGGGTAAGCCTGGGCTTGCATTCAGTGTCTGTTGGGAGGGGGAGCCCACCTGGTGACCCCACCCAGGGGGGCAAGCCTGGGCACAGGGAGACGGCGGATGGAGCAAGGCTGACCTCTGAATGGAGGATTGGTTGAAGGCACCTAAAAAAAAAAAAAAACGTATATGGCAACACCCTACAATCCACAACTCTGTTCACATGGAAGCAGTTGAAAAATTGGCTACCTATCTCACCCACCTGAAATTAACAGCCCTGTGGGACAATACGGTAACCCAGGTTGGGAACAAACATAATGAAAAGCCAACGGGATAACCACCCTGGCAGATCGGCTTCTTTCCCCAGTCAAAGGTGCTGGACCCATTCTAAGGGCTAAAACAACATTATAAGATGCCTAAGTCTGAGTTCTGGTGTGTCATACAACTAAGGAGCACCCTGTCTCCAGTGATGAAGATCCGCAAGCAGGTAGTAACCCCCCTGGGGAATCATCCCAGTCTCTACTGGTTGCCCCACCACTGGAGGAAGGGTAGGGGTTATATATTCTCTTATCAGGCATAAGATCTCAGACCAAACCTCTGCAGAGAAAGTGACATGGATGGTAGCTGTCTGGCACCATCTCTCAGAGATTCCAGTAGCTAGCTCCTGCAGAACAAAGTCCTACACAGTTAGGATCACACCCCAGATGTTTAGCACAAGGCCTACCTTATCCTTGAAAACAAAAGTTGGTGGTGGAACAATGCCAGAGGGGACTGCCTCTACATCCTTTGGTCTTGCCCAAAAATAAGTTGGTACTGGGTCAAGATAAGAACCACTCTCAGCAAAGTTCTGAACACTAGTATCCCCCGAGTATATCCAATAAATAAATAAATAATTCTCCAGCACTCTACTCGCTAGTCTCACAACAAGATGACCCATCACTTTCCAAGAGCCAGATGAACTGGTTTCTGGTGGTTAGAACAGAGGCCAAAAGGCTATTCCTAAAGAGGTGGCATACAACCAATATCCTTCTACCAAGGAATTTCTTGTCTGCCTGACTCAGGCAGAAAATTGAGTGCCTTACCTACCTAGTTTTGTGGCCCTGCAAGATTATAGGAAGACATTGTTCCCTTTCTGTTTTACTTTTCCTAAATATTTGATACCACAGTGCCTGGGATTACCTCACCTTGACCAGCTAGGATTGAAGTGAGTTAGTAGCCACTAAGCCATGAAGCTGTGTAATACAACAGATTGATCTGCACACACTAAATGCTAACCATGATGATACACCCCCTAGGCTTACAGAGTAAGCCTATAATCCCATGTCCAGAACTGTTTCATTTTTTTCTGTTCATGTGTAACCCCTAGATGGCGCTATCCCAGGGGCTACTACCCCTGCCTGATTTGCCACTAACAGGTTGAGGGGCCTGGATCCAATGGCGGGTGCCTCCACCCAGAGGTCAGGGTTTGCAATAGTTAAACTAACTTGGTCACAGCCCTCTGGGACACTGCAACCCCTTTCTTCCCACTAGTGGCCACACAATATATCAGAATTACCTTCACAGTATACACTTACCCCCAGGTCTGGTTCCGCACTGGACCTCCTGTGAAATGAGATACAGTGCAACAATCACAGTACAGTACTTTAACATAGACAAATACCTCAGGCAGTATAACTTTGCTGAAACAAGCAGCTCTGATTTATTTAGGGGATATAACAAGGACAGGGGAAATCAGGTTAATTAGCTTATCACTCTAATAATCTCACCTATGGCTCTGTGCACAGGCCTATCCCTATCAGTTACTGTCCCTGGGTACCCAAGCCCTAGTGGCTAGTCCAAACCGTGGCAGCTGGTAGGGGCCCTTTCACACAGAGAAAAGGAGAATTAAACAGTCAGCAGTACAGTAATTCCATTTGGATTTAATGTGGCAATTCAACAGGAAGCGACCCTGAATTAGTACTCACGACCTCCAAATAAGATAGGGTCCTTCAATGTCAGCAGGGCTCACTTGAGGTACACAAACCTCTTCACACATCCATATAAAAGAAAGCACTATACCAGGCAGGCTGCATCTGTATCCCGATCGCAATTACTGCACAATACCCAGGAGAACACACAGCAGATTCAGTTCCTGACAGACCGAGTGTAATTTTCAGCAATTCCTCCAGTCTTCTACAGGGTGAGCCTGGTTTCTAGTCTTCAGAGATCCTTGATTCTTTTCACAGGACTGATTCAGTCCTAACAAGCTGCAGACCGGAACTCTGGGCTCATACACGTTTTTTGACTAAAACTGCACACCGAAAAGATGCAGGGCTCCTTCCTTCTTCACTGCCAAAGCTCAACTGAAGCTCCAACCGACAAAACTGGGCACTTCCTTTGAGTTCCTCCCAGTTCTTGACTGGATTGGCTGTCACCACAATAGACTGCTGCTGTTGGTCCAAAAGGCACTGAAGTCTAAACTACATCTCCCAGAGTCACTGCCCATACAATCCTCTTGTGGCTGGCTCAGATTATGAGTCCAAGTTCTGATTACGTCCAAGGCACCATTTTAGAGCTAGCTTACCACACTGATTGGTCCAGTTCAGCAGTCCAAAACTAGAATGGGGAACTAGCAGACACAGTTCTGACTGCAAAGAAAGCAGGTTAGACAAACTGTAATTTCATTATTACTCTAAATAATTTCTGGCAAACAGTTACATCTTTCAGATAGGTTCCTTTGCACTCCTAGTGACTGCAAAATGAAGTGAATTGGCAGCAGCTCGGTGGTACTCAGAGAAGCACACAGTCCCCATACAAACTAATTATGTCTGCAAGCAGACAGCTCTTAAAGAGACAGTACCAGAGGTTCTAAAACACTCACTGATAAATGGCTTAAATGCCAAACACCATTCAGGCTTGGAGCATTCAAGCAAGCTCCTGGAAGTCTTTTGGGAACCCCCATTTGCAGGGGTTACACCCTTCCTGGCCTGGGAAAGCTGCGTCCATCAAGCAAGTACCCCATAAGTTTCAACTGCAACCATATACATTTGCATTAGGCTCGACATGTAATCATCAGTCAATATATCATTTTACCAAGAACACATTTCTGAAACATTGCAGTACGTCCTCTTTACACAGTATTACATACACATTGTCCATAACTCAAGTTATTACCTCTGTACATGAAACCTGAAGAGAGGGGCCCTTCCTATCAGTTACCTTTGGGGCTGGATGGGGCAAGGCACCATACTTAGAGGGCAACACAAGTAACTTGGAGTTAGCACTGATGCTCAGTTTGGGCAATGAGCTCGGGACACATACACTCCTTTATGGACAACATTGAGAGGCAAGTCCACAGGCCTCCCAAGTGAATCATAACTGAGGTGCACCACAGGCTTTACAGCTCGACCAGTCTTTCTAGGGGAACTGTTATAGTCTCTGCACTCTGAGCCTCATTTTCAGCATTGTCCTCACTTGTCAGGGAGTCTCCATGGGGGTAGAGAGGCTAGAACTTGGGGCACTTTCAGCTCCAGGAGTTACAGTTTCTGAGTCCACAACATTTGGCTCGCATGGAGAGCTTTCGGACACTGGCAGTGGACTGTCAGGGCACTCAAAATACTCTTCTTGTTCGGTGTATCACCAGTCTGCCCCAATCTATCATTTTCTCCTGAAAGCTCAAACAGTTCAACCATGCACAATGATTCCATTTCATCTGATCTGATGCTTTGCACTTCACTTTCTGGGAGCATTGGCTCCAGGGATGAAGCTGGGGCTTAGACAGTCCAGAAGGTCCAGCTTTGTCTCCAGTATTGACTAGGGATTGCCCCGAAACAATTGACTCAGTTCGTAAGAAGGATAGTATTCAAAGTCACTCTCACTTTCTTCCGATATGGACTGACAGTCATGCTCAACTGGGACTTGTGGAGGAACACTTTAACTTTGCTTCTGTAGGTGCAGACTTTCTTGATCTTTTCTTAGCAGAGCTCTAGTCACTGGTCCAGAGGGGCATCTTCTAGGGGCTCAGACTCAATTAAGATTTGTCCAATGGGCAGTAAATGATTTCTATGTATTGTTTTTACATCTTTTGAATTATTCTCAGGCCTTACTTTGTACACTGGCAGATCATCTAGTTTGCCCACTACAATGTGAGGGAGATGGTGCCATCGGTCAGCAATCTTGTGCTTGCCATGCAGTCCCAGATTTCTTAGCAATACCCGATCTCCTCCTGGAGTTCCTGTGCTTTCACCTTTTATCACGCCTTTCTTTGTTGGCCAGATTTCTTTTGCAGCCATGGTTTGAGCCAGTTGGTACGCATGAGTTAGCTGGGCCTTTAACTTTGCACATACTGTAAATAGTTGTCAGCTTGAACCCCATCAGGAGAGACCCCAAAACACACATCTACTGGTAGTCGAGCTTTCTTCCAAACATCAGGCGGTAGGGGAGAATCCAGTGGCATCACTTTTGTGCAGTTATAAGCATGTACCAGGTGCTAATTTGTTGGCTCCATCTAGGCTTGTCCTTTGGGTGCAGGTGCCTAGCATATCTAGCAAAGTGCGGTTGAAACGTTCAGGCTGTGGGTCCCCTGGGGTGGTAAGGAGTGGTTCTGGACTTTCGCACTCCCCACAGAGAAAGCATCTCTTTGATCAGACGACTCTCAAAGTCTCTCCTTGATCAGAATGGATTCTTTTGTGGAGCCCCATAGTGAACAAAAAGTTTTCTACAAGTACTTTGGCCACAGTGGATGCTTTCTGGTCTTTCGGTGGGAAAGCTTGGGCATATCTCGTGAAATGGTCAGTGACCACCAGCACATTACTGATATTTCTTTGATCTGACTCCAAACTCAGAAAATCAATACAGACCAGCTCCATGGGTGCACTGGTGGTGATGTTAACAAGGGGCAGCCCTCTGGGGCAAAGCTTTCCTCTGTAAGCAGCGACTACAAGTTCGAATGTGTTGCTCCACATCAGCCCCATCTTAGGCCAATAGAATCTGGATCTCACCAAGTCAAGTGTTCTGTCTATACCAAGGTGCCCCATGTGGTTGTGCAAGGACCTCAGTACTGAGTCTCGAAGGCAGTGGGCAGCACTAGTTGTTGTTTGTCTACTTGTCCCCTCTGTCTACTGTTTCTCTGTATAACAGTTTATTGATCAGTTTCAACTTAGGACCTTCTTTGTATAACAGTGCAGTTCTCAAATCAGTGGAGCGTAATTTGGACACATCTTTTCCTGCATAGAGGGCTTCTAAAGCTGCTTTGATCATGGGATCGCGGATTGAGCCCCCGAATACTGTCATTGTCCAGCTGAGGCAGTGCACCAATGTCTATTGCAGAAAAGTGGCAATAAGCAGCAGGTATGATACCTCAGAGGGTCCCAAGCAATCCACCATGCAGTCCACTGCGTCCGTGGACATTGTTCCTCCCTGTCAAACTTCCGCAGAGTGCCCGAATATCAGGTTCTGCCAATCGGACCCAATCATTCTGGGAACAGGCCTCCGAGAGAGCATCAGCATCTATGTGGTTCAGACCTGCTCGGTATTCGAGAGCATAGTCATATGTAGATAATGCAGAAAGCCACCTATGGCCAGTGGCATCCAACTTAGCTGAGGTCTGCACATAGGTCAAAGGATTATTGTCAGTTTTACTAGTATTTTAGCCCCATACAAGTACTCATGGAATTGGTCAACAATAGCCCACTTCAAAGCTAGGAACTCTAACTTATGTACAGGATAGTTCTTTTCGGATGGGGTCAGGCTTCTGCTGGCAAAGGCCACTGGTCTCAGGCCATTCTGCGTGCTCTTGGTACAACACAGCCCCAACCCTTGCAAGCTAGCATCAGTGTGCAGGACGTAGGTTTTCTTGGATCGGCATAGGCCAGCACTGGAGCATGGGTAAGTTGATATATGATCTCATGAAAAGCAGTCTCACAATCAGGAGTCCAGCGGGCCCCAAATACTTCACTCGGATGAAAATACACTCTTTCAGTCTTGAGGGCGCTGACTTTTGGTATTTTTTGTGGGTTGGGGATACCCTTGGTAAGGTTAAGTAAAAGGCGGATCACTCTTGAATAGTCCTTGATGAGCGCCGATAATAACCACAGAATCCCAGGAATCTTTGCAGTTCTTTTAGATTTTGGGCTGTGGCCAGGTGGTCAAGGCCTCAACTTTACTTGGGTCGGTCTCTATTCCTCGGTGGATACTATGTGTCCCACATACTTTACTGATGTTTGAAAGAATTGACACTTATCAATGGACAGTTTAAGGCCAAAGTCCTCCAGTCGGTCCAATACCTTAAATAATCTGCTCTCATGTTCCTCCAGTGAGCGGCCAAACACAATAACATCATCTAGGTATACCAGGCACTCTAGTAAGTTCATGTCCCCACTGCACGCTCCATCAATCGTTGAAAAAGTGGCTGGGGCACCTGAAATCCTTGAGGCATCCTCATGAATTCATAGAAGCCAAAGCGGACAGATAAAGGCCGTCTTCTCCACGGTCCTCTGGGGCCATCGGGATCTGGTAGTACCCACTGCGGAGATCCAGCACAGAGAACCACTTGCTCCGTTTAGGCAGTCCAAGCATCCTGAATGCGGGGCATTGTGTACTGATCAGGATAGTCCGCGGTTTAAGGTGCGATAATCCACACACATCCTTACTGTTCCATTCTTTTCCTCACTACCACAATGGGAAGCATAAGGGCTTCTGGATTCTTGTATTACACCAGCAGCTAACATCTCTTGCAGATGCCGCCTCACATCATCTATGTCAGCAGGTGCCAGGCGCGAGACCTCTCACGAAATGGTTTTCGTCATGCAGCGGATATTGTGCTCAGCTCCTTGCACGATCCTACATCCCATTCCTTTAAAGAAAACACCTGGTCTCTCTGGCAAGCTTCTCACTGATCCTCACTTTCCATTCAGCTGGCAGCGGAGTCACGAAATCAAACAAGTCAGGCGTTACTCTGTCATTCTTCCTTGAACTCTTGCTGCTGGGTAGCACTGCAGTGTCTGCACAATGCACATTAGCCAGGATGCAACCTCTGTTTACTCGAATGTCTCTTTCAGACACATTATGAACTTGGACCATTACCCTTCTGGCATAAGCATGGGCTCTAGCGGGCAAAATACTAGGCTTGACCAGCAGTCCCTCTGGCAATTTTCCATCGCCTGGTGCATCCAACATTAATATTTTATTCTTAACATCCTTTCGATACGGACCTCTCCTGTAAGGTACACTGGGCATTTGGCGCCAGGATCAGAGACTCAGGATCCTTCTTCCATACAATTCGACCGGTTCCTCTGGTTCTGTTTTTCAGCATCTCTCTGTGCCTCATAGGCCTTCTTAATTAAGCCGAACTCTTAAAGCTCTACTAGTCTTTGACCCTGTTTTCATAACACAACTGTGCCAGCCTTCCGAACATATGAGCATTTGTTCCAATCAACAAAGGGACACCATCATACAGTCCAGTGGGGGACACACTAAGGCTAGGGTCTCTACTTGTTCGGCCACTCCAGCCACGGAGGTGGGGAAAGACAGCCAAATTCGGATATACCCGGAATAGGGTAGGGCCTTCTCACTTAACCCCCATACATGCAGTCCTTCTAATGGTTGTAAGGGTACTTCTGACAAATGCTTCTGATACCAATCCTGGAACATAATTGTCACTTGGGAGCTCACTGTCTAATACAGCTCTTGTAGACACTCCATTCACCTTACAGTGGTCTCCATGGAGGGACCCACTATTCTGGACCAGTCTGGAGAGGCGGTAGGGGGCCTGGGCAACTGACCTTGCCACAAAGGACGTGAATTAGCATTTTGGTGCCCTCACTGGGATCATGTCGTGCACCTCTTAACCACTGATTTCTTCTCGAAGCTCTCCTTGTAGCCTATATGCAACTTTGTCAGTGTCTTTTGGGACTGGCATTCCCTTTTCATGTGCCCATCTTTCCCACAATTATAGCAAAACATACTTTCTGGAGTTTGAGCTGGCCGGCGCCACACTGGGAGCCAGGGGCGGGGTATTACTAACTGGAAACCTTGGTGCCATCTCTGTCTGCGGCGTGATAAGCATTTGGAGACATCTCGTCAGTTTCTCCACTTCCATGGTCAAGGAATCGAGTTCGGAGCTGTTATCAGCAGGAGATACATGGTGGGTACCCCACCCCATAGCAGATGCAGTCGGATATAGGTCAGGGCCCGTACTTGCAGGCGTGGCCTTCATAAAGGACTGTTTTGAATTCCTGGATCTCTCAACAGTTCACCCCATTGTGACATATCTTTTTCCTTGTCAGAGCACTCATTGACTGCCAACCTCTGCCCCTGAACTTCACTTGATGGGTCACCTCAGTCACTCGGGTCGTGCGCAGCTATTGGTGCAGGTCCCTCCCGAGGTCGTTTTTCTCAACTCCTCGAATTTCTCTCATTAACTCATCATAGGAGGGTGGGATTCCAGTCGATCTGCCAGGCGTAACTGAAGCAACAGCAGTTCTGAGAAGGGGGCAGACTTAAGGATCCTGTCCAGCCTGGTTCGGTCCAGTTCAATAGCTGGCAAACTACCTTTTCTGAGGCATTCTTGCAACAATTTTTCCAGCTGAGATACATACACAGACAACAACTCCCCTTGGTACTGTTGTGCATCTCTTACTCTCCACCATAGGTCCTCATCAGAATCTGGGCTCCCATACACATTCTCCAAGGCCTCAAGATAGGCCTGTGCAGTTACTTCAGGGTTGCACTGGCCATTGCTTGGGATGGTAGCCAGGGCAGGACCTCGGGCTCTCACTAACCCTCTTTTAGCTTTTACGCCTTCGAGCATTGCCATTCTAGCACTTGGGGCAACATGGTCTATTCCAGGTCTCCCAGTCATCCTCCCTTGGGGGTGGGAGGTGCCAGAGAAGATCCTCAACCTTCGGTAAGAGTCGTGACTAATGGCAGGTGCAGAAATAGGAGTCTGCATTGGTTCAGCCACCATTACGGGCACTGGAGCAGGAGAGGTGTTGGGAGGAACACCCCAGGTGGCAAGAATAGTTTCTTCAAGTCCTCCACAGTTTTCCTCTCCCAGCAACCATTCAGCAAATTTCTCCTCAAAGTTTCAGATAGTGGTGGGGGCTGATTCCCCCGGTCTTCTGTCCTTAGTTATCACTCTCCAAGCAGTGAGGGCTCCTCTGGGGTAATGGTCTGTGGCACTTTGGAGCTATCTATGGATCCTAAACTCTACTAGGGGAAAGTGTGGGTGAGCAGATTAGCATGCCACCCACCACCACAGGGTTTTGTAAACCTTCCACCTTGGAAAGTACTCCTGCACAGTGTCCGTATTGATACCAGGGATGTCCAGGATAAGCATAGCATTTTGGGGGTCGATCTCTCCCAGTACACCCCTCCACCAGCCGGTGCACAGCCACTTCTGTCGGGGTACCCATTTTTTCTTAACAGTGGTTCGTGAATATGGCCACTAGAGGACACACAATCCCAGCGGTGAGCCTCCAAGATGTAACCCCTAGATGGCGCTATCCCAGGGCTACTACCCTGCCTGATTTGCCACTAACAGGTTGAGGGGCCTGGATCCAATGGCGGGTGCCTCCACCCAGAGGTCAGGGTTTGCAATAGTTAAACTAACTTGGTCACAGCCCTCTGGGACACTGCAACCCCTTTCTTCCACTAGTGGCCCACACAATATATCAGAATTACCTTCACAGTATACACTTACCCCCAGGTCTGGTTCTGGCACTGGGACCTCCTGTGAAATGAGATACAGTGCAACAATCACAGTACAGTACTTTAACATAGACAAATACCTCAGGTATAACTTTGCTGAAACAAGCAGCTCTGATTTATTTAGGGGATATAACAAGGACAGGGAAATCAGGTTAATTAGCTTATCACTCTAATAATCTACCTATGGCTCTGTGCACAGGCCTATCCCTATCAGTTACTGTCCCTGGGTACCCAAGCCCCTAGTGGCTAGTCCAAACTGTGGCAGCTGGTAGGGCCCTTTCACACAGAGAAAAGGAGAATTAAACAGTCAACAGTACAGTAATTCCATTTGGATTTAATGTGGCAATTCAACAAGGAGCGACCCTGAATTAGTACTCACGACCTCCAAATAAGATAGGGTCCTTCAATGTCAGCAGGGCTCACTTGAGGTACACAAACTCTTCACACATCCATATAAAGAAAGCACTATACCAGGCAGGCTGCATCTGTATCCCGATCGCAATTACTGCACAATACCCAGGAGAACACAGCAGATTCAGTTCCTGACAGACCGAGTGTAATTTTCAGCAATTCCTCCAGTCTTCTACAGGGTGAGCCTGGTTTCTAGTCTTCAGAGATCATTTGATTCTTTTCTGAGGACGGATTCAGTCCTAACAAGCTGCAGACCGAACTCTGGGCCTTACACGTTTTTTGACTAAAACTGCACACTGAAAAGTACAGGGCTCCTTCCTTCTTCACTGCCAAAGCTCAACTGAAGCTCCAACCACAAAACTGGGCACTTCCTTTGAGTTCCTCCCAGTTCTTGACTGGATTGGCTGTCACTCACAATAGACTGCTGCTGTTGGTCCAAAAAGGCACTGAAGTCTAAACTACATCTCCCAGAGTCACTGCCCATACAATCCTCTTGTGGCTGGCTCAGATTATGAGTCCAAGTTCTGATTCGTCCAAGGCACCATTTTAGAGCTAGCTTACCCCACACTGATTGGTCCAGTTCAGCAGTTCAAAACTAGAATGGGAACTAGCAGACACAGTTCTGACTGCAAAGAAAGCAGGTTAGACAAACTGTAATTTCATTATTACTCTAAATAATTTCTGGCAAACAGTTACATCTTTCAGATAGGTTCCTTTGCACTCCTAGTGACTGCAAAATGAAGTGAATTGGCAGCAGCTCGAGTGGTACTCAGAGAAGCACACAGTCCCCCCATACAAACTAATTATGTCTGCAAGCAGACAGCTCTTAAAGAGACAGTACCAGAGGTTCTAAAAACACTCACTGATAAATGGCTTAAATGCCAAACACCATTCAGGCTTGGAGCATTCAAGCAAGCTCCTGGAAGTCTTTTGGGAACCCCCATTTGCAGGGGGGTTACACATGTATGTAGTTTGTGCTTTAAAAGCATGATGGGAGGAGCTTTATCTCTCCTCTCTGTCATGGACATGTAGGCAAGGCTAAAAGGAATGTACACACTTGTGCTTCTTCTAGTTTCCTAAAACACCAGTTGGTCAGGATCCTGGATACATCATCACCATTCAACTGGGTATGCTTTTGTTTATATATTCAGATATGTCTATATCTAGTCTAGATCCTTGTCACTATTTTTTTAAGTACTGTGTTCTGTATTGTATTGCTGTACTGTTAAAAATGTTAAATTAAAAGTCTAACCACAAAAGGCAAATTAGTAGAAAATAAGTCTCATTTTTCCCAAAGGACTGCTTGGAGCTTAAGCAGAAGATTAACTTTGCTTTGTTTTTTTTTTTCTGTTGATCTGCAGTGCTACTATTGCAGAGTATGTCTTGCTGCATATTAAGTTTGCCTGTGCATGTGGTGCAAAGGAAGCATACTGGGGTTAGTAGAGCATTGCAGAGGCGTGGCAGTGTTGTGGCCAATGCAGGGGATGCTTTAATGGGCACGTCCCTCAGCCACCAATCAACAGGGAAGCTGCCAATGACTGCAGTTTTAGAGTGAGCACCGCACTTGAAAGAAATCTGTCACTCTATTCAGGGACAGTTTCATCACTGCAGTGGTAGATCTCATCTCCCCACCCCCCCTTCCCAGCAACCAGGCACATTCCAGCCATGCGCATTACAGTGAACAGTAATGTGCATGACTGGAGTTACAAGCAACTCATTTGTTCAGTGTGCCTTTCCCGGTGAAACATATTAATGAACAAGCACCGTGGATTTGCATAACTTGTGTCTCCTGCCACCCACCACACACTCCTGCCCCCCACAATTCCAACATTGGAGTGCCCAGTCCTTGTGTTGGCATGTATCCCCCCCCACATTAATATGGCACACTGGGAACCCACTCCAGTGTGCCAAACTAATTCTATTTCAGACACCGGCATGCCCAATCCCGGTGTCAGATGATCGCCCACCCCAAAGCCCGAACATATCTTTTGCCGACAACGGGGTGCCCAATCTCTGTGTCAGCATTCCCCCACCCCTTATTATGGCACACTGGGAGCCCACCCCAGTGTGCCAAAGTAATTTTATATTTTTCTGACACAGGGATGCGCATGCCCCACCCCTTTTTTTGGCCAGCCTCAGGGTGCCCAATCCCTGGGTCAGCATTGATCTCTTCCTCCCACCCCACTAGTCTGGCACACTGGGAACCTACTGTAGTGTGCCGAAATTTATTTTTCATACTATTTCACCTGTAACAAAGAAAACCATCCCCTGAGGTCTTTTTTTTTTTTTTTTTTGTTAACCTAAAGAAATAGAAAATGGTTCGTCATCATCCTCACTGCCCCTCCCCCATCCTGACCCTCCCTCTGCATACCCCACCTCTCCACACCCCGCCCACCATACTTGCCTCTGGAGGTCTGGTGCTGCAATCTTCTGTGGACATGGAACACAGCTACACTCTTCAAAAGCAGACCGCAAACTGAAGAAAATCATAGTAAGCCCTATAATGGCAAATGGGGGGGGGGGGTTCAACGTATTTTGATATCTCAACCATTTTGGGGAATTTTGGTCCCAAATTTTCAACATGGGGTTCTTGGGACCCCACCTCATGAAAACTGACACTGTCATTTTTTTTTCTCATTCCCGAAACATGATTTCGCAGATGCTGTGCAGAATTACCTTTCAGGACCAATTAACAAAATGACAATGTCACTGTTCATGAGAAAGGGTCCCAAAAAGCCCATGTTGAAAATTTGGAGTAAGAACACCAACAAACACCTGGGGCATTAGGGTTTCCAACTGTAATGCCCCACCCTGTACAGTCTGACAGGCATCAGGGGTGTGGCTCAGTTGTTGCCCATAATACTCATGCCATTCCACCCCTACCTTGCAGCCACTGACTGGCATTGAGGTGTGCCTTGAGGTCTTCAGCCTTAACATTCACCCCCATTCTCCTATGCACCCATCTTGGCTAATTTCCTTATGGAATGGAGTCAGCTTAAGTCCCGAAGACTCCAATGCACACTGTGAAATCTGTCAGTGTCTGCAGGGTGGGGTGGGGGTTGGCATTAGTTCAGTACTTTACTGCCATTTCTATTATGCATCTCTCCAACTCTTTTTTTTTTTTTTTTTATTTAGTTGTTTAACCAGGTATAGCAAACTAAGCTGAAAGCTTTTGTACAGGAGCGACCTGGGAGCACAAGGAGGTTAAGTGACTTGCTCAGGGTCACAGTATGCAAGTGGAAGCTGTGGGTTTCAAACCCAGGTCTGGTCTGCTGGATGTCATCAGATTTGCAGCTCAGAGCCTTAGACCACTGCGCTATACTGTGCTATACTGCCTCCTGTAGTACCAATGCCAATAAGCAAACTTTCAGCAATGACAAATGCTTGTTTTTCTAGTGAAACTTCTTTCCATGCAGACAATGACACCATTACTAGGATCTTCAATTCAATTACATCTATTTCCAATGCATGGGCCCCACTTCCAGAACATTTTCCTGATGTAGATTATTTCATTAAACAATGTATGGCAGACACTACTAACTTCAACTTTTATTCTAGCACCATCACCCACACTTAACAGCTGGTGAACTTGCAGCCTTCAGATGTCTGTAACTCTAAACATATGGGGTCCACTATTTTTCAGCATTTTATTCTTTAAAATTAGAGACTGCTATACTTTCTGGCCATTTGCTCTGATTTTCGAAGGCCAGTGCTATGAATTTTATTGCTGAGAGGTTGAGAGGTAAGGTGATTACCAAAGCTGACACTCTGTTGTTGTGGCTGTTTAAATCATCCTTGCATGTAACACAAAGGCAAGTATAACGCCTGATGGTGGGAAGGTTGCAGGAGGAAACAGAAGAGAACCAGATCAGCAAAGGACACAATGGTGATAGTCACAACACAGACTAGTGTTGGGGATAAGGTCTGGTGAAACAGCAAGGAGAGATGGCATGAGAGAGTGGGGCTGTACAATCTGCAGAAAAGTATGTAATGGAGTAATGATACTGCACTATTTAATGTATTTGAAGGATGGGGAGTGTTGTATGCTACCCCTCAATCTAGCTGATCTTTCTCAAAAGTCATAAGAACATTAAGGAAAATGATCATTGCCATTATAAAATCCAAACAGTTGAAGAAAACCCAGAATTTAAAGTTGTGCTTAATACTTTTGCATTTTAGCAACAGTATATGTGAATTAAATAAAAACACAAATGGTAGGTTTGGGCTGCTCACCACAAAGGATCCTGGCTCCAGCAGTTAGAATGAACCAAAACTGAAAAGTTTGTACAATAATTGTTACAGTGATTCTTCAGATAATTGTGATACCGCAATCACTAGTAATAGTTGTTTCCTCTCAGAGGCACCCTAGTTCATTGTGTTCCAGTCTATAGAAACTGCAGATGACATTCTAAAATGTTTAAAAGGTAAAAACAGGGTCCACGGTAAGCAAACAAATGCAGCACATAATGGCCAAAATTCTCAAAAGGGGCAGCATGCCTTTACTTACTATTATTGTTGCTAATTGTTTAACATAACATTGACATATGACAGGACAGATTAGGAGATCCTGTTGACTCCCCTTACAGAAATACAAGTGTGCTGCATACAGTACATGCTGAATGCATGCCACATGCTTAACTGTGCAATGTTTGCTTGTGGTTACCATACACAAAATAAACCTAAGTGAACCAAGTCTAAAAATCAAATCAGGTATTTATGTTGCACACTTTACATGCGTGCAGCATTGAAGCTGGTGCAAGCCTCCTCTAATAAGCACATTTGTTTCTATTTTTTGTGCTACTGCTAGCAAGAGCCATTAAAATACTCTTACCATTTATTTCCCATTATTTATTTATTTGTATTTTGGTAACCGGGTAAGCCCACTGAGACCAGAGGTCCCTTTTTCAGGGGCGACCCGGAATTATCTACAGGGAGAGACAAACAAATGCATTCTTTACAGAGGAGGACTCATTCTAGCATTCCATACAGTAGTTACAGTAATTGACACCAATATTAGCAAGGGACGACCCAGCTATAACCCCAATATTAGCAAGGGATATCTCAGCTATGTTACAGAGAAAGACACATAATAGTATTCATTACCGAGGAAAGACATATATTAGCATTCATTACAGAGCAAAGACATATAACAGCAATCATAACTGTAATTACAATAATTACTCAGAGTATACAGTAGCATCCAGCAATAGGGTAAGTAAGCTTTGTTAGCAGTATATGATGTCAGATTTCACATTCCATTTAGCCTGTAATGTGAGACAGACAGGAAGAACGTCAATATTAGATACATCCAGGAGGAAGGAGGGGTCAAGGCAGTGTGAGCATGAGGAGAGTGGGCTTGGGAGCTAACGGTTACAGCCACAAAGGCTGAGGTTGAGGAGATATACTTTAAGCATGGCCTTGAAATGGCTAATGGTGGATGCGCCAGTCAAGCTAGCTAGTAAGGAGTTCCAAAGGTGGGAGGCAGCAAACTTGAAAGAGTGTTTGCCTTGGTTTGAGCGACACTGAGGGATGTCCAGTAGGTGATTTGCAGATGATCGTAAGGTTCTGCATTGTGTTTTGGTAGAGAGAAGACCATTTAGGTGAGGCGAGGACCTGTGGTAGTGAACTTGAATGCAAGGCAGGAGAAACGGGCCACCCTGTTATGAAGGACAGAAAGTTTGTTGAATTCTGTCTCTCTGAGTGACTGCAGTAGAGGAGCCCCATACAGAATGGAAGGGAGAAGATTGCAGCTTGCTATTGCTCGCCGCGCAACGCAAGATAGTGAGTTCCCCAGATGATAGAGGAGACCAAGCTTTTGATTGATGCTTCTGGTTATCTCATCAATATGAGGTCTGTATGTCATCTCTTGGTCAAGATGGATCCCAAGGTACTTGAAACTGGACGTGACCTCCACAAGTTTCCCTTGGTTTGTGTTGATCTGGAGCAGCTGACTTCTGTCAAGGCCCAGTCGTCTGGAGCCAAACAGGACGGCTTTTGTTTTTTCCTCATTTAGCTTCAGGGAGTTCGTGGAGAACCAGGACTCCAGTGTTGAGAGACTATCCTGCAGTTTTTTGTTGATTACACTAGGTTGAGGGTCACTGTAGTAGATAACCATGTCATCCGCATACAGAATGAGTTTGCTGAGGGAACAGTTACTCTCAATATCATGGAGGAAGAGTGAGAAGAGTAAGGGGCCCAGGATTGAGCCCTGGGGCACCCCCACAGTGACTGGCCTAAGTCCTGACTGTGTACCCTTCCAGAGGACTTTTTGGAAATGTTCGTCAAGATAGCTCTTGAACCATGAGAGAGAGTGGTCATCTAGGCCCAGGATCTGTAATTTAGCTAGCAGGAGATTATGATTGACAAGGTCGAAGGCCCTCGATAGATCAATGAAGAGAGCACCTGTTGGGGATCCATGATCCATGGAGACAAGGATGTCAGTTCTGAGCCGGATAAGAGCAGTGTCTGTACCGTGGTTCTTCCTAAAACCATGCTGCACAGCTGCCATACGTAGGTGCTGCTCCAGATAGTCCTGCATCTGTTTGTATACTGGCCTTTCCTGGATTTTACCAAGAGGACTGAGCAGGGAGATAGGTCTGTAGTTTCCCGGCTTGTCACGGGGCCTACTTTTGTAGACGGGGATGATGGTCGAGACCTTCCACATTGCTGGTACTATTCCTTCCCGAAGAGACCTATTAATGAGGAGGGTGACAGGATGGGCGATCGCAGGGGCAGCATCCCTCAGTAGGCGGGGTTCAATCCGATCATGGCCTAGAGAGGCAGTAGGATTAATTTTTCGCAGAAGAGGTAGCACCTCGGACTGAGTGACCAGCTTTAGGTGAAACTGAGGTCTGGGGTGGTCCCACACCCCTCCCTAGGAAGGGTCTGGCCTGAGGAGAGCTGGAAGGGGAGTCCCAATTGGGACAGAGAAGGAGGCACAGAAGGCCTCAGCAACCTTGGACGGTTCATTAATCAAAGAATCACCTACTAGGATAAAGTCAGTTTGCTTACCTGCGGATCCCTTGAGGAGCATGTTTATATGTCCCCAGAATTTTTTTTGACCACGTAGGTGCCTATTTTGGAGGTCCTGTAAGTACTGAGCTTTGGCCTGTTTAGAGGCTTTTTTACATATATTTCTCAGCTCCCTATACTTCTCCCAGTCAACAGAGTGTCCAGAGGACTTGTAGGTACCCCATGCTTTATCCCGGAGAAGCATCCTTTGTTTGAGGATAGGGTTTAGCCATTTATGGCATTTGCCCTGCACTCTAAGCTTTTTAGAATTAGGGAAACCCATTAATTCTCACCATTAAATCCTATTGCCTCCCAACCCGACTCTCCGATATCTGACCGGAAAGAACCCTGGTATTTGGTGGAAAAAACAAGAAAAGGGAAAAAAATACCTTAACAAACTGAGTACACTCCCCTTTGCAGAAATGAATGATGCCAGTTTTGTCACTACAGTGTAGACTGACTACGACAGACTACATTTGTAGAAAATGCCAGAATAGGTAAAATAAAAAAAGATAACAGTAAATCCTGGTATAAGTTCTCAAACAAGTAGACTGTCATAGCATTCAGGCGGCTCCCCCCACTCTGGTTGACTCATGAGTCCTGACTGATGCCTGCTTTCTTTCTTTCTGCTCATCTCAAACTTTTTACAGGAGCTGGATGTCTGGATTTACATTGATGTGAGTCATACTGGAGTGAGCAGCCTCAATTCTTGTCCCCCTTGGCGGTGGGAAATTGGAACTGAAACTTCACTGGGCATGCTTAATTATTCAAGCCGTGCTTGCATGATTGGGGGGGTCGCTGCACATAGACTGGGCCCACAAGCACTCTAAACTACAGCAATCCCTCCGCAATATATACCCCAATACACTCATTTCATCTGCAATTGCTGTACTGTACTTATTGTAGATGGACCTCATCACAGCTGAGCTCTGTTGTATGGGTAGCCACAGGCAGAAGGTGTGACAGATTGAGGCCCCTGGAATCTGCCGACATTATCATTCGATGATTAGGGCTAATCAGAAACAGCTCACACTTGAGACTTTGTGAAAGAACTCTTTAAAGCAACAGTACCAATTAGCCAGCAAAAAATGTCATCCTACCTTTTTCCTTTTTTTTTTTTTTTTAGCTGTAATGTATTCCAGATAATCTTAGATTCTTCATTCGGGTATTTGTCTGGGCCCATGGAGGGTGAGTGTCTGGACCTATAGAGTGTGTGTGTGTGTGTGAGTGTGTGAGTGTGTATGTGTTAGTCAGGGGTCTCAGGGGATGGTGTTGAGGGGGGCCATGCATGCTGAAGGGTAGAAGAGTAGTAAAAGTTAATTTTTTTTATTGTTTTACTCTTGTCAGTGCTGCACCAGTGCCTCACTGATACATTTTTTGAGCTGGGAAAAAGTTGGAAAGGAAAAGTGTTATTGGCAAAGCAAGTAAATATTGGCAGGCTGCGGTGTCTGAAGAGGAAGGTGTGTATGGGGGGGACAGTGGATGAAGAGAGAGAGAGGAGTGGTGTAGGGGCAGAATTGTCAGGGGTTGTGGAGGCAAGAAAATATTGGGGCCTTTGGAGAGACATGGCACATGTTGTGGGGGGCCATGGACTGAAGTTGCTAGTGTTGGGGGGCTGTGGAGGAAGGTGGCTATTGTCAGGTGAAGGGAATGGATGGGGCTTGTGTTAGGTGGTGTGAGGTTGTTTTGTGTCCATGGATGGAGGGGTAAATGCCCCAGTGTGCAAAACAAAAAGAGAGACAAAACTTCTTCTCCCGCCCTCTGTGAACTCTTCAGTGCCCCCCCATTCCTCGTCTACTTAAAAAAACAAATATATCAGTCTCCCTCTCTCTCCTCATGCTATAACACTCCAGTGTAAGACAAATTAGTTTGTAGACAGGTGGGAAGGTGGCCACAAGCTTTCAAAATCTGATAGCCAAACCAGTTTATTTAGTGACCACCTGGTTATCTGATTTGTCCCACTGTGCCCCACACTCCATTTCTGGTCCTTGGTCTATGACCCTCCACTAGATATTCTGGAAAAAGAAATGCTAAGAGGACATAAGATTTAGGTTTTTTAAATTTTAATTTGATAGAATGGGATAAATCGGGGGGGGGGGGGGAGTTAGCTTGTCCAAGGCCATAGAACTAGAAGGGATGGAGGTTTCACCCAGACAGTGGTAAACCTATGGAACAAGCTCCCAAATGAAGTGTTGCAAGTGAGGGAGTACTAAAATAATTTTTTCTCAAGGTTACTTTATTCTCTGTGGTGAGATGCCCCACTTCAGGCTTCTGCTGACAGCTACCAAGTCCATCTGCCACTTCCCAGTTCCTCCATGGCTTGTCCCTGCATTGTTGGTGCATCGTGGAGATCCTTACTTTCCATGTTGGTGACACAATCTGGTGATAAGTGTCTGGGAAGTGAGAGGCGAGTGTGTTCTTGATGATGACTACTCAGAACTGAAGTTAGATGGCCCTGTGCCTCCACCTGTTGTCGTCCCTGTGAAATGTCTGCTGTCACTCAGGATATTACCCCCGGCCACCACCACCATCTTTTTAGCATGCTCCTCAGGGGCACTTCACACAGCTGCAGTGCAGATGATTGGGTTTTTGGAGGGAGGCATATTTGCCCTAGCCTCCTCCACCTCCCAACAGTCTTCACTTTTTTTCTTTTCCAACCTGCACAGAACAAGCCATACCATGAACTCCATGGAGGCAGGGAGAGGAAAGCACTTGCTGGCACTTTCAGTCTGGCATGGTGTTGCTAAACTGATGGCTGCATAGCATCAGCCCCAGCATTTCCCTTTGTCAGTGGCTTTCTAACCAGCCTCCCTACCTGCCACATAGAATCAGGGCCCAGGGACCCTGCCCCACTAGATGCCAGGGAAATGTTAAATATAATTAAAGTACTGTTTGCCACTGACAGTAAGGAGTTAGCCCATTAGACCACCAGGGCTATACCTTTAAAAGAGTGTCCCAGTGGACCGTCAGTGTTCCCTTATAAATAATGCAGGACCCACTAGAACTACTAAAATCTGCTGGCCACCAGGTCACCTAGGGCTGCTAAGGGGACTTTGCTGATCTCTCCTCCATAACCCACTTTATTTTTTATCTCTATATATCTATTTTCCTTTCTCTGACCTTGACTGTATGTTTTTATATGAGCATATGAACATATGAAATTGCTGGCAGAAAAAGGCCCACAGGTCTATCAAGTTTGCCCAATTGTTCAGCTCTTAGTTTCATATTGCTACAGCTGCCCCAGCCCCACCCACACCCTCTCTTCCTCCCCTTTCTTGATCCTTCCCCCCCCTTTGTGTTCCTGTCTGTACTAATCCTGCCCTTGACTCTTTCCTAACCCTGCTTAAAGCTATCTACTGTCCTCCGTTAATTAACTCCTCTGGCAGTGCATTCCATCTTGCCACCACTCTCTCTGTAAAGTGGTGCCTCCTCATCTCCCTCCTGAACCTTCCCCCTTCTAACTTCAGACTGTGCCCCCTAATGGCCCTTCCCCCCTTTAAGTGGAACAATCCTTCCTCTCTGACTTTGTTTATGCCTCTCAAGTACTTAAAGGTCTCTATCATGTCCCCTCTCCCTTTTCTCTTCCAGTGAATACATGTTGAGCTCCCTCAGTCTTTCCTCATACGGCAACTCCCCCAGTCCCATGATCATTTTTGTAGCCCTGAGCTGCACCCCCTCTAGTAATCTCACATCCTTTTTGAGGTATGGGCACCAGTACTGCACACAATTCTCCAAGTGTGGCCTCATCAGTGATCTATACAAGGGCAGGATGATCTCCTCCTTTCTAGAGATTATCCCTCTGGCAATGCACCCCAGCATCCAATTTGTCCTTGCTGCTGCCCTCCTACACTGTGCTGATTCCTTCATGTCCCCTGTGACTATTACCTGAGGTCCCTTTCCTCCTTCGGAGCTGTTACCTGCACCCCCCCAACCAGTAGCTGGTCCTGTGATTTCTTGCTCCGAGGTGCATGACCTTGCACTTCTTAGCATTAAACATCAACTGCCACTCCCTAGACCAGTGTTCGAGTTTAGCTAGATCCTCCCCGAGTGCCTGCCTCCCTTCCTCATTGTCCATTTTTGCACAAACCTTAGTGTCATCTGCAGACAGGCTGATCTTACTTTTGGCCCCCTCTGCAATGTCTCCAATGAAGACATTGAACAAAACAAGGCCCAGTACTGAACCCTGCAGTACCCCACTTGTTACTGGCCTTGGCTTTGATGTCTACCCCCTTATAACTACCCTTTGTTGTCTGCCCTGCAACCAGATCTCAACCCACCCCAGCAGTTTCTCCCCCACCCCCATGTCCATCAGCTTGCTCATTAACCTCCCGTGGGGCACCAAGTCAAAAGCCTTGCTGAAGTCCAGGTCTGGATATCTACAGTGTGGCCTTCGTCAACCTCCCTAGTGACCCAGTTGAAGAAGTCGATCAGGTTAGTTTGGCAAGATCTTCCCGAAACAAGCCCATGCTGTCTCTCATCCTGTAGACCATTACTATTGAGAAAGGTTATTAACCTATCCTTTAGAATGGTCTCCATCAACTTCCTCACTATGGAAGTCAAGATTACTGGTCTGTAGTTGCCCAGTTGGTCCTTGTGTCCACTCTTGTGAAGGGGCACCACATGAGCCATCCTTCAGTCCATTGGTACCTTTCCCATGTCCAAGGAGGTGTTGAAGACGTCCATCAGAAGGCCTGCCAACACCTCTGCCAGTTCCTTCAGGACCCTTGGGTGTACACTGTCTGGTCCTGGTGCCTTGTCCACCCACAAGGATTTAAGGCCTTCAGAACTCTGTCCTCTTGGATGACCCCATCTGTTATCTCTGCCCCCCTTCACCCTTGCCCCATTTCCCCTGTGGCATTGAGCCATCCCTTTCTTTGTGAACACTGAGCAGAAGTACTCAATGAGTGCCTAGGCCTGTTCTTCCTGTTGTTCCACCCATCCTCCATTCGTCTTGATTCTAACCATGTCATCTCTTCAACTCCTCTTCCCCCTTATGTATTTAAAGAACGCCTTTTTCCTCTCTTTGATCCCCGGAGCCAACTTCAGCTCCTTTGCTGCCTTGGCTGCCCTGACTGACCAGGTCACCTCCTTAGATGCCTTTGTGAACACCTCTCTAGCCTTCCCCCACCCCTGATTTTTTTTTAACTTGATGAAGGCCAATCTTTTTTCCCTCACCTTCCACTCCACTTCCTTGCTGAGCCAACTAGGTGTTTTGGACCTGGACTGCTTACTCTGAGATTTGGCACATGTATTTGTGGCCTCATTCAGCCCCTTCCTAATGATTGCCCTCTTCTGTTCAGCATCCATCAATGGGTTAATTGTAGCTAAATACCTCTCTAGGATGCTGCCCATTCTGGAACAATCTGCCTTCCTTAAGTCCAACACTCTTGTCCTTGTCTTAGCCGACTCCCTCCCTGTGTTGAGGAAGAACCACACTGAACTGTGGTCGCTTCCTGTTAGAAGGGCAAGTACTACCACATCCTGGACTTTATCACCATTTGTTAGCACCAAATCCAGTATGTTCACCTCTCTAGTAGGTTCCATCACCCCTTCCACTAGGTAGCTGTCTTGGCTAGTTTCCAGCAGCACCTGTTCCCTGGCGTGTGCTGTAATTACTGCCTGCCAATCAACCCCAGATAGGTTGAAGTCTCCCACTATAACTGTATTTCCCTTACCACTGGACTTGATGATTTGCTCCCCCAGCTCCCTATCCACATCCTCGCTCTGTGAGGGTGGCCTCATACTACCCCATCCTGGGCTTCCTTACCTTTGGGTTTGAGCAATACCCATATGGCTTCTGGCCTCCCTCATTCCCTTGCTCCCTGGTACACATTATCCCCTTCCTGACATAGTCACCCCTCCAGCCCTCCCCTCCTCTAAAACTCCCCTTTCTTTACTCCTGCTCTGTACTGTACCCTTTTTTTTATCTTTCTGCTCTCTGTACCTCACTACTATAAGTTCCCATACTAACCTAATTTCCCTTTATTTCCACAGGTCTGCCTGGAGGTCAGATGTCTAACTGTCAGATAAGTATCTTATTTTGCTTAATTCTAACCCCCAATCTCACCTCTAGGACTTCCGATCCTTTGTGTCTCCTTAACCTTCTCTGTACTTCCCTTTCAGGTCCTACCAGAGTACCTCGAACCCGGGACACCCCAAATCCAGACACCCCAACCCCTACAGGGCAGATAAGTCCCGTTTAACTACCTAACTGCTGTGTAGGGTGAGTGACATTTAACGGGATGCCATCACCCATTGTAATGTGTAGTAGCTTGATTTATTTACTTTTGGCTGAGAAAGGAGCAGTAGGAAATATTTTCCAGTTTTTAGCCTCGTCCCCTCGTCTCCTATCCTACTACTGATCAGGCCTGATCCTGTTTAGTTTATGAGATTTGATAGAATAAGGCTCCAAGGTGGTAAAAAGGCTATGGGCACATACTGATATTCTGAATAGCCCAGTCACCACCCCCATCCCATAGCATTCATGGTCACCTGCACTATTAATCAGTCAGCTGCTCAATATAGCATGAGGGCACCTGTAAGAGGAAGGGAGTGGCCCGAGTGCTGCATGTCACTGATGATGGTAAGAAGATTGATTTCTGCATAGTTTCATCCATGACGCACATCACTTTGCCTCCTCCCTTCAGGTCATGCTCACCATAATGCTCTATCATTCATCTTGTGGACTGATGGAGCTGGTGGCTAAGTGTATGGTGGGTTGGGGGGGACTGGACTATCCTGGATATCTTACTACCTATGAGTCCTTAATCAGCTTCCATGCCACTTGGGTAGAGCTTGTCCCCTCACCCATTCTATTTTAGCCTAACTGCAGGGCGGGTTCTGCTTCTCTTCTTTCCTACTTTATTGCTGCTCCTAACCTTTTACCTTCTTCCCTTCTTGCTTTACCTCTTCTCTCTCTGTGTCTCTCTCTCCCCACTGCCACTTATCCCAGTCTCCCTTTTCCAGCTCTCTCACCCACCCATCCTTCCCTCTTCCTGCTTCTCCAACCTATCCCACTCCACCTGGCATTCTGGTTGCAGTTTCCTCATCTCCTTGGCTTCACCTCGAAGCCCTCAAATGCCTATGTCCTTCCTACTGTACCTAACTTATCTTCTGTACTCCTCCTCTCCTCTCTCCACAAGCATCTCATTGGCTCTTTCAATCTCCTCATCTCCTTGCTGCTTATGATTGCAGATGATATAGAGCTCAGCCCTGGCCCTGCCCATCATCCCCTCTCCCCAAAGGTCTAACAGTGGCCCATGTCAACATCCCTAAGACTGATCAGTTGCAACCAGTCATGGTTAATCTCCAGCCTGATATGTTGGTGATCTCAGACACTTGGCTGTCCTCTAGGATATCTGATACCTCTGCTATCCCTGGTTTCATCATTGTTCAACAGGACTAAGTGAAGAAGGGTGGTGGAGTACCCATCTATCTCTCCTCAAACATCCAGTCTGAGCATGAGCTCTCCATCTGTGCCCCATCTGCCTATGAAAGGCTTCTTTTCAAATTCTCCCTCTCCTTCTCTATTCTCATATTTATTGCTGGAGTCTACAGCTGTCCAGGCATGTCCCCACCATCAGTCACTGAGCTAATCACCACCATGCCTCCTTGGAGGAGTTACTTATCCTAGGCTATTTCAACCTCAGTTGGCTCCCTCTCCACTCTGCATACAGTTTGCCCGGACATTTAATGCTTCCTACTATCCCAAGTTATGTCTGATCCCACTCATCACCATCTCAGATCTCTCAATCACTCCCTCTTGAAGTGGGTCCTCTTCACTTATCCATATCGTATTGTAGATGCTTGTACTCTTCCGGACACCCTCAGTGACTATCATATGGTCTACTGTGTACATTAGATTAATCGCCCTAAAGCTCCCCCTAAATTCATCCAGATCCAGTCCTTCTAGTTGCTGGACTTGTCTCTGATCCATGTTGACCTGGTAACTACTGACTGGTCCCCAATTTCTACAGCTTACTGCTTGCAGCATTAACAATGCCTACTAATTCTTCACCTCCAAATTCATGTCTATGTGGGATCAGTATGCCCCCTTAAAAAAATCAGAGTGTCAGAATCACACCTCTCATGAATCTCAGCAGAGTTGCTGGCTTGGCAGAATGTGAGTGACCTTGCCTGATGGATGTATAAGTTCACTGGCTCCCCTTCTGCTCTTACTAAGTATTGGACTCTTTATATAATGCCTGTACTAAAGTTACTAGGTTGGCAAAGTCTGAACACTTTGCATCCATGCTCCAGAACAACCTTAATCACCCCACTTAGTTCTGTAAGATAGTCTATGCTTTATTCTCCTCTCTGATCCAGCCCTTCCCCTCCCATTCTTAAGGTGGATGACCTTCCTGTCTCTGATCCTGTTACAGTCACCTCCTCATTCAACTCCTTTTTCATGTCCTGTGCATATTCCCTTCTCCTTGTCTCCTCCTCCAGTCCCCCTCACTCTTCCCTCTCTATCTCCCTACTGTCATTTTGTCTTCTCTCCCACCACTCCTGCTACTTCTCTTAAGGCCATCATAGCTCTAAACCCCAACAGATGTCTTTACCTCTCTGCTCATGCCATTGCCCTCCATATAACCTACCTCCTCAACCTCTTCTTATTTATTCAAGTCTCAGATTACAACCTTTGAGTTACAAGCTCATTTGCAAAGGTTCCATGTCTGAAGGGTACAATACAATAAAATGTTAAAAAATAGCCACTGCAAGAACCATACAGTGAGGAGGAAGAGGAGGTGGAGGTAGAGGTGGCCAAAGTAAGCGAGTAAAAAGCAGTTGAGGTTAGCTTAACAATATACAAAGTAGGGTAATTTGAATAGAAACATTAGGGCATAGGTAAGTTACACTAAGTGGTATTGTGATATAGTTAGTGGAGGCAGGAGCAAGGAAAAGGGAGAGAAGAGTGAAGAAAGACGTAGAAGGATTCAAGGCAGGGATCAAGAGTAACCTAGATTCCCTTTGTCTGTGTAGGAGATGGAGGGGTGAGTGAAAGGGAGTTTAGTCAAGATGGTGAAGGCGGGAGGGGCAGAGAGGAGACAGAAAGGGAGGTGTAGTGAAATGTTGTATACAGTAAATAGGTGGGGGAGTAAGGGGAGGGGTGGTACTGGGAGGTGGAATAGGGGAGGAAGGGTGAGTGAAGAGGTGGCAGTGAGAGAATGAGAGTGAGGGGCTGGAAATGGAGAGGTGAAGAGCAGTTAGATAATAAAGTAAAGGGAACTCAGTAGACAGAGGGCTTAATTATAAAGAACAGGAGGGATATGTTCATTGCCTAAGCCATGTACTTTTGTTATTGGGAGCAAGAGCAAGTTAATTGGCTAATGAGGTGGGAGCGGAGTTTTGGTTTGAATGGTCCTCATTTGGGTTCTGCTAGGAGGTTGCCCAGGAGTGAGTTCATCCACTTAGAAGCATGATATCCAAAGGACCACTGCCCTTGGGTCATGTGGTGGAAGGGGACTTTGAATTGAGTGTTGTGTGGTCCTCTGGTCTGTGTGGTAGTGGCTATTGGGCACAGCATAGAATGGACTCCGGGGGGGTGGGGTCAGGCCAAGATTGGCTTTCTTGGCCAGGAGAGAGAGTTGTTACTGAATATGGTTGTCAAGGTTTAGCCATCCTGTTAGTGTATATAGCTCACATATGTGGGTTACCAGTAGGACACCTAGGAGTAGTCAGCAGGACTTGTTAAAGGCAAGGGTGATTCTTTCTAGGGTAGATTCAGATGCTGAGCTGTAGACAATGAGACCGGAATATATCACAGACAGTACTTAACTAGTTATGGCTAGTTTGAGGGAGTCTGTTGTGAGGCAGTGTCTGTGCCTATACAGCTGGCTGGTTTTCCTGTTTACTGTTTTGGAGACATGATCGACATGCAGTGAATAGGATAAAGTGCTGTCTAGAATCACCTCGAGGTACTTGAAGTTGGGCACCATCTCGGATTTAATTTTGTTTGTTGCAGATAGATTAGGTGGCTGATTTTATTTTTGCTGTGTGAGAAAGCAAAAAGCATTGTTTTTGTTTTCTTATAGTTGAGTAGCAACTGTGCACTGATAAACTAGTCTTCAGCTAATTTGAAGTTACTCTGAAGACTTTCTTCCACAGACTCGAGGTCAGAGTGGCTGGAGTAAAGGACGGCTTTGTCTGCATATAACAGGATATTGTCTTTGCATACTTTAGGGAAATTGTTTAAGAAAAGACTAAACAGCAGAGGCCCCAAAATTGACCCTTGGGGGACACCAGTGCTAACATTCTGGCTGTAAGAGGGTTTCAATGATTAACCTGCTGTACCCATCTGGTGAGATAGTTACGGAACCAGTTCAGGGAGGTAGTTGACACAGTGGATGCATTTAGTTAAGTTAGAAGGAGGTCATGATTAATGTTATCTAAGGCCTTAGTGAGATCAATGAAGGTTGCCCCCACTAAGTGCCCCTGATCAAAGGAGTCGTGTATGAATCCTGTAAACTTGACAAGAGCTGTTTTTGTGTTAAGTAGCTTCCAAAAACCGTGTTCCTCACACTGAAGTTGATATCTATCAAGGTAATCAATTTGTTGATCATAGACTATGCATTCTAAAACTTTAGAGATTGGTGTCAGGATTTAAATTGGTCAGTAGTTAGTATGGATGGTCCTAGTGCTGCTTTTGAAAATTGGTATTATTACTACTGCAGCTTTCCATAGTTTGGGGAATAAACCAGAGATAAGCGAGAGGTTAAGGATTCTTATTAAGGGGGTCAGGACAACATCTAAGGTGAGGGTTAATAGCTTCAAATCTAAGCCATCACTGCTGTGCCTGGATTTGCAAAGTACTTGTAGCAGGTAATTTTTGGCCTCAGAGGCTGTGATTGACCTGAGGTAGAATGGTGAGGCAGGGGTGGCCTGGATAGGGGTAGAGACAGCTGATGTATTACTAAGGTGTTTGTTGATAGGGTTGAGGTAGTTGAGAGGGGGAACACCTCACTAAGGTCAGTGAAGGCCTTGTTGAAGGTGTATTCTCAGTCCCTAACTCATGGAAGTTGGCTACAGTTACCTTCCTGCCCAGAAGGGATGACTGTATTTCCCCATGAAACTATCACCCTATCTCCCTCCTTCCTACCTTGGCTAAACTCCAGAAACACCTTGTTTGCACCCAGTTCTCTTCTTTCCTTTACCCAGCCTCCATAACTCCTTTCCTGTCTGGTTTCAGGAAGTCCTACTCCACCTCTATTTCCCTCCTCTGGCTCACTCACGCTATCTTCTCTGGTATGGATTAGGGCCTGCTCCCCTCCATCTTTGTCGACTTGGCCAAAGCCTTCAACACTGTTGCTCACCCCATTTTCATGGATGAGCTTTAGGTGACCGGACTCTCTGCCTCTTCAGTTGTGTGGTTCTGCCTGTACCTTGAGGGCAGATCTTGAGCAGTCCAAATTGGATATTCCCTCTTCCCTCCACTCTGTTTGCTCAGGTGTACCCCAAAGGTCCATCCTTAGTCAATTCTTTTCTCCATTATCATAAATGACCTCCCCACTGCCTGCTGATTTGCATACATTTGCATGTATACAGTTGACAGAGTACTCTTTACCTCTGGCTCCTCTGCCCTGACCATAAATGAGCTCTGAGGATACTGTTCACAGAGCAGCATCAGAGACCAAAGGAGTGGAAGTCAGTGATAAGTGTATTTGCACATTTGCTGGCCCTTTTGAAGTTTGTAACTCAAGTCCTGTGTCTCTTCTTTAATCTTTATTCAACTTATGTTTTGTTTTACATAAATTATATAGGTTTTTACGTCAACTAGATATTTTTTCTAATTTTATGTCTGTCCTTGCCTTTATTAGATAAATCCTTTTAGTTTATTTATTTAGTCTGTGTTGACTGTTTTGTTTCTATTGCAACGGAAAAGTCACAGCACTCTCAACACTCTTTAAAAATAAAGTTCAAGACCAGGTACTTAACCATCGGTAGTTTTATTGTAGATGCCTTCCACCTCAACAGAGTCAATGCCTGTTCAGGCCCAGCTCAGAGAAAAGCAGCAGTGCTTCTAATATTTCAACAAATCGTTGTCTTTGACAAACTGAAAACGCAGATCTGTACAGTAGGGATGCATGGACAATGGAGCCTTGTACTTTAGCGGGATGGATGGTGGAGCTCTGTTCTTTGGATTTGAGGAATGTGGGGGGGTGATGATAACAAAAAACATGTACGTTGCTGCTGGTTGGGGTACAGAAGATCTGCTTCTCTGTTGGGTAAAAAATAAACAGTATTGTGCATAAAGGCATCATATCACGAGTGTTCATGTGTTTCATGAGCCATTAGAATGTAGTCTAAACCATTAAAATAAGTAGCACCATTAAAATGAAATTCTGAATGTTAATGGCACCCTCATTTATGCAATGATTCATGGGAAATTTAATGGCTTACAAAAACAGAAATGTAATGGGTATGTTTAATAGCACCTTAATGGTGCACGTGCACAGTAGTGTTGAATGGTAAGCTGTAACCATGCAACCTCAAGTATTAAGACACTGTAAGTTTTCACATGTTAGGTAATTGGTGACATGCCACTGTTCTGTTTATTCCATTTCATGATGAGAATATGATTTTACGGTCACAAAAAGATGGGAAATTATTTGCAAAAATCTAAGTTAATGCAGACACTAGGGTTGAAGAACTCAAAGCTCACAAGCTAACAAAATGAAAAACATTTAGGGTTTGCAATCTCAGGCCCACCCACCCAGTACCCCTAGCCCTTCACCCCCTCACCCAAAGTGCTGCCCATGAAAGCTGAAGCCTCTCATCTCCTCTGCCAGCCACTGCCTGACAGCCACAGAGCATCATCATATAGTGCGAACATTTAAATATCAGAGCCTATGTTGGGTACAAAATAATTAATGGCAATGGATCCTATGCAGGAAGCCTGCATGCTTCAGAAACCTGGCATGATTACTTGCCACCAGTCCAGGGTGCTGTCAGGACCCCCACAGTATTTATGGAAAGCATACATGTCCCTTTCACACTGATCGCTGTGGCGGTCCCAGTGCAGAATGCATTAACGGGCAGGGGATGTGCCATGGGGCCGCCCTTGACTCTGGCATGCACAAATGCACAGAGTGCTTGCAGAGAGGGGCACAGGCTATGGCTGTAGGCACCCTTCTGTAGCCCCTATGAGCCCCCCTCTAGCTGGTGGCAGGCAGCTTGAAGGAAATGGTGGCCAGACCTTAATTGTAGCCCCAACCCTCCCAGATTGTGGCAGGATCAGGGGCTCCCAGATTGCACTCATCCATAGTGCCTAGGCCCTGGCCTGTACTGGGGTGTACTTGGTCAACTATACCTTTGTGCTGCAAGGAATGGGGGATTTACTCCGCTGGCAGTATGGACATCTACTTGGATTGGAGTGAGCTGGCATCCAATGCCCCACTAGTCCCGTATTATTGACATTCTCCTACATGCCTGCAAGGTCACAGATGGGCAGTCAGGGGTAGTACATGACACACAGTGTGAAGGTCTGGAGAGCCATGGCCAGAGTATACACCAAAAGCATGTTCCTCATACCCAAACATGGATAGGCCTCATTGTGCATGTAAAAAAAAAGAGTGAATAATACTGGCATCATATCACAAGAGTTCATGGGTTTCATGAGCTATTAGAATGTAGTCAAAACAATTAAACTAAGCAGCGTCGTGAAAATAAACATCTACATTTTTAATGGCATCATTATTTATATTCCAATTAAAGGGAAATTGATTGGAAATTTTAATGGGTTTGCATCCATTAAAAACTGAGGTTGTTTAATAGCCATTAACCAATGTCGATTAAAACCCGAAAATACTGGATAATGCAATGGGTTTTTAAAGGATTGTTTAATAGCATTAAGTTACTCTAATGAGCATGAAACAGTATTAATGGGTTATAAGTTAATGCCAATATTCCTATTGTTTAATGCTCATTAAATTTTAACTGCTATCTCATCCCAGTCAAGCCTGGGAAGCTGGGGTGGTCTGTGGAAGGACCACGTGTGGGCCAGGGCAGGGCAGCAAAAGGCAGAATCACTGGAACCAGGGGGCAGGGAAGCCTGGGGCTGGGGTAGAGGGAGCTGGGGTTGACCAAGGACAGGGACATAGGAAATGGGTGCCATGGTGGTCCAGAGCAGCTGAGGTCAACATTGACCATGATGGGCTGGTTCAGGGGGGCTGGTATGGCACACATAAATGGCAGTATTGAGCTATAAACATATCATATGCATGCAGATTGGTAGTAAGTTATATGCATGCAGATAAGAGTGCTAAATGTCTGCATCTGGACAATGATCAGTTGCTTTCTGCATGTCACATGTATGCACTAGGTTCTAATTTAACACAAAATACATGCTTGCAACATGCATGCCACAGAGGTAGTTTCAGACAATGACCACTTGCTTGCTGCATGAAGGCCACAGGTATGCACTATGTTCCAATGTAACATAAAATACATTCTTGCAGCATGCATGCCACAGAGGTAGTGCCATGCATGCACAGTGCACGTAATCCATATTATTTTTTCTGTAAGGGTCCTGCAGCAGGCTCTGTACAGACAGTACCAACTGAAATTTGCTCCAAAATCTTTCAATACACTTCTAAAGAAGAACAGCAGGTAGTCAAACATTTCTTCCTCTAAGATCAGTCTCTGTTTTTGAACCATTAAATTTTCCTTTTATAAATATGAAACTCCTGGGAAATTTTAAGCACAACAAACCATTGGTATGTAGATAATATAGAGACTGAGCCAATGGAGGTATTGCTGTTGCTGCAGTCTATGCAGCCCCACCAAACTGCTTTCTAGAAGTGCAGCCCTCCCCACCTTACCTACAGCACTTCGCATATACCCCCACCACAAACTGTACTCACTTTAACTAGGCGTGTCATGCCATGTGGCCCATACCTCCTTTCCCCCCTGTTCTTGACTCTATGTAAGACTAGCACTACAGACTCTGGCACTGCATTTCTCTAGCTCACTTGTTTGCTCCCATCCTGGCTGGCCTTGGCTCCTTCCTGATCATCATTCTCTCCCGGTGCATGACTCCTCTGCTCTGATCCGATCCTCAACCTGCATGCAGACTAGCTCAGTATGATGGGACAATGAGAAGAGATGAATGGTGTCAAAATATGAATGGCTCTCACCTGATCACAGTGTGCAGTCACTAACTCAGTACCAACTTACTGACTTTGCTCACTCCAAGTTGAGGGCAGTGCCAGGTTGGGGGATTGAGGGTCCCTCCCCTTGGCGACGGAGTGTCGAATTGGAAATGAGTAGTCTATCCACAAAGCCCCCCCAACCACAAAAAGGCCCTAGGCACCGGCATACTCTGCATAACTGTAAATTCGGGCCTTCCATCTGTCTATATATATATCTTGCTTCCTTGTGCCCTCTTTGTTGCTGAATATTGTGCATAATAATTTACCTTGCTCTGGCATTATGTACTAACTTTGAATTTGCTAAAAATAGGGTAAATAGTTTCTATTTATCTGCAGTGATATACAATATACAGTGGTAGTAGCCAGTGCCACTTTCAAAGATATCGTATGTTAAAGCACACAAGAGTGCAGAATCAGACTGACAGCGTGCCATCCAATGTCAGAGGCATAAATGCTGAGTCTGTAGTTCTTTGGCCTTTCACTCAGTGTTTTGTGATCCATTGCTCAGTTTAGCATGGTTGTGTAGCCACTGAGAACATGGAGAACACATTAAAGATGCAACATCTAATAACCATTACACAATTGTGTCTGATACCTCTCGTTTTTGTACTTTGTGCAAAGTCACCCTTGCAAACTTACTATGTCCCCCTTTCCTCTCCCTGCCCTCTAACTACAGGTAGAACACCAAGAAAAAAAATGAACAGCTTCATTAACGAGCAAGTGATTTATAAGAATTATTTTTACTAGCATTATTAAAAGCAAAGGTGAAACCCCCCTTTTTTTAGAGCACTATCAAATATTGTATTATAAAATGTAAAAAAAAAAAAAAAAGGCAACCACAAACGCATCAGAATACAATAAATAAAACAGTTGTCTGTCTAAATACACCTGGGGGCAGATATTCAAATATGCACAAAGTGCAGCATAGACATTTGTGTAGTGACTAGCACTTGCTCTTGTGCCCAAAGATGCCATATTCAGTGGAATAGCCCACTGTCGCTATTTGACTGAATATAGAGCCATGTTGGCCCAGCACTAAGCCACTTAGCACTGTCCTAAAAGGCATCCAAAGTACACCACCAGAATGGATAGTGCTGGAGCGCTATTTCCAATATTCAAAGGGACCCTAGCAAATAAGCCCATTGGGCATGCAAGGTGCTCAGGGTCCATTTACATGCCCAATATGGGCTCATTTGCATGGGTAGTGAGGCAGGTTGGTGCAGTGCTGCTCCCACAATTGCTCAGTTCCAGCAATGTATACATTTTCAAGGTGTTAGTGGTACCCCCCGGCCAGCCCATTCTATCAATTAAAAGGCTCCCTGGTTTTAGTGGTACACTGGCAGATCATCGGTCTGTTCGCTACATTAAAAGGCTCCCTGGTGCTAGTGGAACACCCCCCTGATCACCCGCCTGTTCTTTTACTAAATGTTATCCCTGGTGCTAGTGGTAATCCCCCACCCTCTGATTGACATTTCCAGCTTAGAGAATGGTATCCCTGGTACTATTGATGCTATCTCCCTCCTTTCCAATCCCTGGCTTAAATGCATTTATCTCTGGTGCTAGTGGTAACCCCCCTCTCTCCGATCCCATCCCCTGCTTAAAGTCATGTATCCCTGGTGTTAGTGACAACCCCGCCTCCCTCTGATCCCAGCCCTGGCATAAATACATTTATCCTGGGTGCTAGTTGTAACCCCCTTCCTCTGATCCCATCCAAGGCTTAAATGCATTTATCCCTGGAGCTGGTGGTACCAGTCCCCCTTCTGATCCCAGCCCCGGCCTAAATGCTTTTATCCCTGGTGCTAGTGGTACCCTCCCACCCCCAATCACCAATCTAATAGTTTAAACAACCACTCCCTTGGTGGTCCTGTTTCTCCTCCCATGGAACTGGCCACCCCACTCACCATAGCCTCCAGTGGTAGTGCCTCGGGTGCATACAGTGACTGACACAGCCCTCATCACACTTTCTCAGCTGGTCACCACATGCAAAGCCAGGGAGCATGCCTCTTATTTATAGGACAGGGTACATCATCTTGTCCTATAAATAAGAGGCATGATCCCTGGCTGTACATATGGTGATCTGCTGAGGAGGTGTGAGGAGGGCTGTACCGGTCATCGTATGCACCCACGGCACCACCACTGAGGGTATGATGAGTGGGATAGGGGTGGCCAGTGCCATGGGGGGAAAACACTGGATGCCAGGGAAGGGTTATTTGAATTGTTGGGTTGACAATTGGGGGGGCCCACTAGCACCATGGATAAAAGCATTTAAGCCGGGGCTTGGATCAGAGGGATGGGGGTTACCATTAGCACTAGGGACACATGCATTTAAGCTGTAGTTGGGATCAGAGTGGGGCAGGGCAACAGCAGCACAGAGATAATATTTAATTATATAATGGGATGGTGATTGGTGGAGGGGTACCATGGATCACAGGGAGGCGGCTGTGCTCTCCAGTGGCCAACTGACTAGGTGGCTGCATTACCTCCGGCAGCTGCTAGAGTTGCCCAGAGTTAAGCATGGGTTTTGTTTGGTGGTATCTGCACTATGCAAAAAGAATGTGCTAAACCCTTTTTTGTACAGCACAAAACTGCTGAATATGGGGTAGAGTGCATATTCAAGACCATGCCCCTTCCCTTGCCCACACATACATTATGTTTTGCAGGGGTGCTAACCCTCTTTGCCCACACGAAAGCCCCTTTTGAATATGAGGCTCCAGTGCAAACCCTGATTTGCGAGGGCAAAGACCCGTTGGCACCTGTGCAAACTTTTTGAGTATCGGGCCCCTGCTCTTTAACTAACATTAGCTCTTGTTATCCCATCCCTGTCTTTTATATTGCAATTTTTTTGCCCCCTTTAAGTCATGGGGTGCCAAACCATTTTAATCTTAAAAAGCTCTTTTTATTCACAGAGTAACCGAGAACTCTGATTCCTTGAAAGACTTTTATTTTCAAACAATCAAACAGTATTGTGCAAGCAAAAATAAAAACACACAACTACCACAGAAATGCCACTACCAAGATATTACTTAACATAACACATGCACCCATGCGCACACACACATCAGAGGTAGTTATAATGGGAAGAAATATTTTGAAGTAAGTAGTATGAAAATAGTCATTTCATGGGCAGATGGTGCAGTAGTATGTCAGTGCATGTATTGCAGATTTCTTCACCATTCATAGCTGCTCATTTATTCTGTGCCTTATTTTTGCAAGAACTGGTGGTGTTAAAACAAAGTGTTGCCTGCCATTGGTCAAGATAACATTGATCAGATTTCTGGGCAGCCCTGTTTTGCCCCTTGTGCCATCATAGTTTACTTTTTTTGCCCACTGCACTTATTTGTTGTATGGTACAAGGGCATGAAAAATCAGTGCTTCAAAGTGTTCGGGTTTGTTTGATCTCCAGCACCTGAGATTCCTTTCTTTTCACTTGTGAGAGGCACAATGTTTATATCTGGCAGAATGCTCATTGCACCCATGATGTGAAGACAGACTGCTTTCAGTGGAACTGACACAGGAATCCTTCCCTCTGCCATTGCCTCTGGCACTGTGTCACTGTCTTACAGTGAGTGTCACATTTCATCTGCCTCTATATTGTTGGTGTCTTGTAAAAGTTTAACTGTATTCTGCCTCCCCAGTGGTGGTGGTGATGTGCATGTTGACAGTTACTGCTGCATCTCCCTCATTCCCCTTTTCAGGTCTTGCATCACTGCCTGCAGATGGAGTTGCCTTAAAGAAACACGTATACTGCCCTGCCTTTAGATGTTCCATGATCTCCCTCACTGGTTGCCATTTCTGCTTCCATTCTTTAATACTCTTTTGCATAAAATGCTGAAATCTGGCTTTATCTGGTAGGCCCCCATATCTTCCTCCCCCCTTCATGGTCAAGAAAGACAACACAGTTCTTGGAGGAAAATGGCTGCTGCCATGTTTTATTTAAATACAATTGTTGTATTAATGTTTATTGAATAGTCAATTACTTTCAACTTTTACTCTAGATTAATACCTGGCCTATCAATATTGAGCAGCGGGCACTGCAGGGAGGAAACCGATTCCCCCGGGTCCCCTGCACCAACACAATTCAAGGAGCCTTGTCGGTACAGGCCGGGTGTCCATGCATAGCAGCAAGATGGGTGATATGGCCAAGGTTCTGGTGGCCGCCCCCATCTGGCATCGCCGACCTTGCAATCTCTGCTGCTGCGGCTGGACCTAGACCCCCCCATGTGTGGGTACAGGTCTTGTGATCCCCCACCCTTATGCTATCCAGAGGCCCCAATACCTTCTGGAGAACTGGCATCATCCCCTATTTCCCTGCTACTTCCCTCATGTGCTCCTCCCGTGCTGCCACTGGCTGGACCCTGTCTGACCCCCCCCGAGCCCTCTGCTCAACCTTTTCCTCCAATATTGTCTTACATTGCCTAGAAAACTATCTAAAACCTCACCCTGCAACCAACCATCAGGGCCCACCACCAGGCACAGCGAGGTATGGTAAATGTCATCATGTCTCAATACAGAGCCCCCCAGGAACTCCATAAATGCACCATCTCCTTGTTTATGCGCAGACAAGCCCGATTCAGTGTGGGCACCCTATGCACTGGAGCCCAATGCTCCCTCATCAACAATTGTGACCAGATGATAGTGGTACAGGACCACCAACCCTTAATGGTTTGCAAATCATCCTTCATTGCCAACCGCAGATTCACCATTTTCCTGCAGCCCAGGTCTTCTCTGCCCAAATGAATCAACAAGATCTGCGGTGTGGACCCCCAGTCAGCCATCCTATGCAAGCTTGGAAACAACTCCTCCCAGTGCATATCCTTGGTCCCCAACCACTCAATGTGGGTGACCTCTCATGGCAGAGACAGGTTGCTTCCCCCAGCTGACCGACTGCCCTTTGAGCTGCCCACCAGATGAATGCATGACCAATTATCCAAATGCGCATCATGTCTTCCTCCGGGCCTGTAAGAGATAATAAACAGTTACTGTAGGGGGTGGTCTCACATAATGCAGGAATGCCTGAGACTTCCAGCATCCCAAAGCCGGAATCTCTGAGTCTGATAGGCCCCTGCCTCTAGCAGTTGTTGCCAACCCAATGCGAAATGAGTGTGTCCCATAATCCCCGGTCGGCAGCCCCAGTTCCTGGATCACTCTCCGCAGGATGAACCGAAAGTTATAGGCTGTCACTGTCTGTCATCTTGATGCCTGAAAAAGGCCCCACCAGTCAAGGGGCAGCACATCCTATATTCCACCAGCCTATGGGCGACATGCCACCGCTCCCTGGCAGAGGCCTTAATTTCGTGTCAGCGGCCTGCCCCTCTTTGATCTGTCTTGGACCTGCGGAGGTACAGAAAAACCCTGTTCACCACTGTCACCACATCCTGTGACAACAAGCTCGGGGTACCACGGTCCCTGGAGGGTTTCAATAACTTCGAAACCCTGAAGGATCCACAGAAAGCAACCAAAAACATAGTGCCAAACAGCTGTGCCTCATAGTCATCCCTAAAGACTTTAGGCAAGACCCCCCCCAAATGACCTCTAAACTACTTGGCGTGATGGGTCATCTGGCATCGAGGATAAAAGTGACCTCCCTGTGCCAGCCTTCCAATAGCTTCCTCACCTTAAAGGCTCGGGTGGTGTCTGCCAGGCCCATAGCTCTCATCACACATGACAGCCCTGTGAGGTGGCGGGCCATCACCCCTGGGAACAGCCCTTCTGTTCTGCCTACCATGACATAGCCACACAGTTCATTTACCAGAATAGGCCAGATGTCCTGCCACCCCTTAGCCTCTTACATGGCTAGGTAGTGTTCGACTCCCCAGCAGTATGCCTCTTTGGTACTGGGCACAATTACATTACCTATGCATTTCCAAGCTTTTCATTCACTACCTCCCACAGGAAGAGAGGCACCTCCTGTGGCTCCTTGTCTGCTTCTGGTGCCAGCCTGAACAATCGGTCCCACTGTGAATGAAATAATACATCATCAATGCCTTTATCAATTCCTGGAATGTGTATAGCCTGAAATGTCATGTTAAGTAGCATACATTTTAAAAACAAAAAACCCGCATTGTCTACCATTGGCCCCAAACATCCCAGCTGTCTATTGATGGTGTGGACTACCCCCATGTTATCTGACCTGAAGTGCAAGACCTGGTCACGGAGCCTGAGACCCCAGATGCACAGTGCCACTACCACCAGAAAGAATTCCAGTAGAGTGGTGTCCTTCCCCAGCCCAGCCTCCAACCAGGCAGGTGGCCATTGACCTGCATACCACTGCCCATGGAAATAAGCCCGAAACCCAGGCCCCCAGCTGCGTCTCTGAACAGCTCCAAGGGGGTACCACCCCATGGTGCCTGCCACAAGGCCGGCCCATTAAAGTGATCTAAGAACAGCTGCCACATCTGTAAGTCCTCCTGGAACTGCTGGGTGACCCGAATCCTGTGGTGAGGTCTAGAACAGCCTGCCCCTCTCCTGGCCAACTCACTGCAGGACGGTCCTCCCCATGGGAATGACCCTGCATGTGGAGTTAAGGTGCCTCACTAGCTGTTGCAACTCCTTCAG
This sequence comes from Neoceratodus forsteri, assembly GCA_016271365.2. Taxonomy (NCBI): domain Eukaryota; kingdom Metazoa; phylum Chordata; order Ceratodontiformes; family Ceratodontidae; genus Neoceratodus; species Neoceratodus forsteri. Next base: position 1,381,315,086 of record CM028130.1, read on the forward strand.
AGAAACTTTCTTGCGCTCTGTCATCCTACCCAACAGGGCCAAAAGAGCACTCAGTTTGTCCTGTAGCAGGTGGCACAGCCTGCCAACAGAATCAATTTCTATGCCCAAGAAGGTGAGGGAAGTTCCTGGTGTCTCAGATTTTTCCCTTGCCAAAGGGACTCCGAAATCCCTGCACACCTGCTCGAAGGCCCTGACTAGGTCCCCACACACAGGGGACCCTGCAGGGCCTGCAAACAAGAAGTCATTGAGGTAGTGTACTATGCCATTGGTGCCTGACGACCACACCGTGACTCAATGTAAGAATGTGCTAAAGCTATCAAATACTGCACAGGCCACCAAGCAGCCCAAGGGCATGCAATTGTCCACATAGTACTCGCTCTCGAACCTCATGCCCAGCAGTACCCTGTCTTCCTGATGCACTGGCAGTAGCCTGAATGCAGACTGAATATCTGCCTTTGCCATCAGCATGCCAGGCCCTGCTGCTTGCACCACAGCCACCACCCAGTCAAATGACTGATAGTGAACCGACATGTACTGCATTCAATGAATTCCCTGCTGGGTAAGACAGGTGATTAATAAGCCTATACTACCCCAGAACATTCTTGGGCACCAGCCCAATTGGTGAAACCCATAAGTTTGGCAGCGGTGGCCTGGAAAAGGGGCCACTCACCAGACCAAGCCGCAGCTCTCTTTTCAGTTTCCCCTGGGCCACATGAGGCAGGTCTCTGGCTGACTTCAAGTTCTCTGCCTCGTACTGCTGACGAGGACCGGAGTACAGGATCCTGAAGCCTTCCAAAAACCCTGCCTCCAACAATTGCGTGGCTTCTCTGTCTGGGTACTGGTCCAGCAATGGCTTAATCTTTTTTATTTATACTGGAGTGGGAAGGCCTGCAGCTTGGGGGCTTCCCATACTTTCCCCTACCACCTCCCTGTCTGAGCCCCTTCCCCCTCTGGAGGAGGAGCACTGGAGAAAGTAGTGTGTGCTTGAACCGGTAGCTGGGGTGGGAGCAGGACGACTGGTTGTTTGCATAGCACAGCTGGGGGGAGCTGCTGTTCTCCACTCGTAGTGCCGGGGCATGGCTAGGGAGCCCGTTGTCCGTGAGTTACATTCCCCCACTCTGCATCACGTCCACCAGCAGTGGCATGTCTAGCTTGCCCCAGCTGATGGCATGATCCATCTGCCATCTCCAACGAAATTCTTTGTCACAATCCAGCCATGCTTTCCCGCCCTTCTTACAGTGCATCAAAGAGATGCGATGCATGTAATTAAGGATTTCCACCCCTGGTTTTCTGTCACCCTCGAGCAATACCGAAGCATAGATCAAGAAGGGTATGACCCAATTGTCATATGTCTGTGGAACCCTAACCTTTGTTTTTTCCTGCTCTTCCCCTTTGTCCTTCTCCTTTTTCTTCTCTGCATCATTGGCAGGGTGATTAAGCAGGGAAAATATATCTACATACTTCCTGCCCCTGATCTGTTGTCTGACCTTGTCGGTCAGGTGGGTCCCCACTGGAGAATCAAACCCTGCATATGGGTTCACCGGGGGAAGGGCACCGGCCGATCCAGTGCCTGACTGTTTGCGCCTGTGCCAGCCCCCCCAGCAGACGCCAGCAATGGCCGATTCCTAATCTCCGACACTAGGTCTGCTACCACTGCCACCAACTGTTTCAACTGTTCATCTGTTGCCGCCCACTGACTAATATCTGGTATAGGCTGAGAACCTTCTAACTCCTCCCCTTCTGACTCGTGGTGGGCCCTCTCGGATTCCCCACTGACAGAATCCTGAGAATCTGCCATGAATGCAACTTCAGCCTCACTATCGGAGGAGTTCTCTGCTGAGGACTCTCCCATCACTGCCCCCAAAACTTGCCTTACCTGGCTGGCCCCCACCTGGGGGCCCTCTGAACCCATCTTACCTGCCAGATGAGAGATCTTTGCTGGCAGCAGTGGCTTCCGGGCCCCTCTTCTCTTCTTCCGTCAGGCATAGCGGCACTCTCCAGGCCTTTCAGGCACACCCATACCCAGGCTGCACCATTCTTCCTATATAGAGACCTTAACTTGCCTTCGGCGGCAGCCATGGCTTTGGATATGGGCACTCACTTCCTGACTAACATGATCTGAAAAGACAACTACCCCCCCAGAACATGGTTAGTGGAGATACACCTTGCCCTTCCTGATACCATAATAGGGGGGAAGAGGCACCTTTCTGGGGGCAAACTTCACCCTTCTCTAATTGTCCCACCCCCCACCACACAGGGCCCTGGAACGGGGCCCCTGCTCTCTGGGGGGGCATAATGGTATGTACGTGTGCCCTTGCAGGTCGCTGCCTGAAGCTGTATTCCAATTTGAGCACCCACACAAAGGCAAATTTGGCCCTGTGGATCAGTGTGATCCTCTGGTGCCTAACACCTTAACAATCAAGGTGCACTGCCTGCTACGTATTCACTCATTGCCTCCATAGGAGCTCTCTGAAGTTGCACCACTTGTCTCCTCTATACTGTTAATAGTAAATCCTGGACCTTTCTAAGAAAAATCAAGCTGTAGTTAGCATGCCACAAACAAATCCTAATAGTTCAAGAACCATAAGTGCTAGACACAAAATACGAGCAGCAAAGTTATTCAGCACAAAATTACATTTCCAGTGGTGGTATGCAAAGAATATTATGTAATTTCATTTTGTTCTATGCTGGTTGAAACAGCAAAAACATTTTTTTTTCACTAAAACAGGCAACATAAGCCATACACACCATACCATAAACAAACATGAAAAACTCCTGAAGTATACATGATATACACAGAATATCAGTGGCAAAGTTGTTCAGCACAAAATTACCTTTCCAAAGGTGCTATGCAGTCAAATATATATTGTATTCTGTTACATTATATATTCAAATATATAACTGACCTCTCCAGGTGTTGCCAGGGCACACAGGAAGTCAGTAGCTGACTTCTGTAGGCGTCCTCAGGACACACCAGTGTATTTTACTGACACCTACAGGCATCGGCTAGGAGGCAATGAGTTAAGTGAATTCTACCATTCAGTGAAGCCACACTCATACTATGTAGAATTGGTCCCTTTCTGCTGGAAGGCACTACCAACTAACCCGGTCCCCAAAAGAAGCTATCAGCTGTGATAGGCAAGGAAGAGGGGACTGCCATTCCTTTCTTTTTTTTTTTTGACTCGAGCTACCCACAGTCTCTTAAGTGAGCCCTGGGCCCACCCAAGATGGCCACGCCACCCTTGCGGGGGTTCCTGTCAAAACTGTAACAGGCCCAGGTCCTAAAGGGGCAGGTCTCATGAGCATTGCATTGCATTGCTGTGTGGCCTGTGACTCCATTTTAATATATATAGATTTAATTTGTCTTGCTCCCCCTGCTGTGGCCTATGCATCATCTACTTTTTTTTTTAAACCTGCCTCAATCTTGAGCAGGAAGAGATGGTGGGTGGTCACTTGCAAGGCCTCCAGCCATGAGATCTGAGCATCCGTGGCCGCCCTGTCGAGGCACTGTTTGCCTTGCTAATCAAGCTCTGGGCCCACCCAAGATGGCTGCTGTGGTCCTGTGATGTTTCCCATGAGAACTGCAACAGACCCATGTCCATAGTGGCCAGTCTCATGGGAATCGTGGGACGTGCAGCCTTCCACTTCTTCTTTTTTTTATTAATCATGACCATGATTGCTCCACATGCTGTGGCTTGCAGCTTCTGAACTGCCACAGCATGTCCTGATTATTTTTGTCTGTGCCACTGTCACTGGCCATGCGGCGAAATTGCTACTTGTAGGCCTAGCGGAGGGCCCACAGGATCATGGAACCTCTAGTCCCAAGCCCTCCACCTCTAGGACAATGTCCACAATGCATGGGAGGAGAGCCCTCACGAGATCTGCAGGGGCTGTATTTCTCATTGGCCCTTCGAGGGCTTTCCTTTAGGCCAGATTAGTTTAATCTTCAGCCAGCAGGGTTAATTTCTAAGATGGTTCTCTAGCCTGCGGTCTGTGGGACGCTTGCCAGGAATATCAGAAATAGTTCCCTCAGATGGAAAGGAGCTCCACTCACTCTCCTCCTACTTTAAATTCTTTTCTGCTTCTTTGTAGAAGAACAGAAGGTCCCAAGGAACCAGAGGATTTAGTTGCCCACTGCCTTGAGGAGGGGGGGAGGGTGAGCAGGGCGGGGGAGACACCAAAGAAATGAGGCCCAAGAGGGGAAGGTGGGTGGAATTCGGTAATGAATGGTGAAGATACAAGAAAAGATCAAGAATTATGGTAGGTACCTAATTTTCATATCTTCCCTTGCCAGTTTTCACCATTCATTACTGCTGGATGAGTACCAAGACCCCCCCCAGAGGAGGCCTGATGTTCAGCCATGAAGGAACAGATCCCTCAGCCTCCTACTGGTGGAAAGCAGGAGGGGGAGACCCTAACCAATAGACTGAGGCAGTCTAAGGTTGCTGAGGATGACGGGGTGTTCCCTGTGGCCGGGGGATGGAAGTAGCCCCTGAAGAATCCTCCTCACCCTGCAGGAAAACAGACAGGTTCCCCAGAAAGCAGAGGAAGTCACCCTACGCCGGGCAATGGGTGACAGTCTGGACAGATGAAACCATGCCGTCTGCTTTATGTCCCTGCCAGTCTGAAAACCACCTTGTTGGCATCATAAGAAGCCTTTTCCTGGTGCCTTGCAAGCTCCAGACCCTGTGCAGAGAGGGAAATGGCTTGTCAGGACTGCTCCGTATCAGGCATAGATGCCAGAACCTGCACCAGCATCGACCACAGATGCCTGTTGTAGGCAGTGTGGTGTGCCTGATGTGAACCTATGCACATCAGAACACAAGCTGAAGTGAAGACTCTTCATCTCCACCAGACAAATTCAGCAGAATCTGGATCCGGGGGTCAATCATGTGCCAGGCACCAAGGCCCAGGAGGAATGTCTAGGGACATCAAGCCAGAAGGCAGGTGAGGTAGGGAACCTAGAGACTCTTTGGGGGCACAGTACAGTCTCCTGCAGTCTGCCAGGGCTGGAGAAGGGGCAGCTGGAGACTTCCAGGTGTGGATAGATGCCTCCTGAAAAGGGATTGGCCAGGAAGGCACCATGAGGTGGTGAGCATTGAATTCACTAAGGAATGCACAAGTCTGCCATTCGGTATTGTCCCTTTGAATGAACGAAATACGAAGCTCCGAGACCAGCCTCAAAAGGAACTGCTGATATTCTGTGATATCAGTGCCGGAGGACAGGTGGACAGGAGGTTCCTCTTTTCTCAGAAATGGAAGACGAGGAGGAAGTGATGCTCAAATGATCAAAAGACTCCTGTGGTAGGGGGGACAGGTGGAAGACCTGTTCGTCCATGGCCCTGACATATAAAGGGAAGGCCGCCGCAGTAGCTCTGAATGACTCCCAAGTTAAGGGCCCCGTAGGACCCACATGGCCTGGGAGAGAGGGGGTTGCTGCAGAGTGATGGGTGAAATGCACCTGAGAGTATGTGCCCAGCCTCTGCCGAGGCTCTGAGATCCAGGGAGCAATGCCACCATGACTGGGGGGCCACGAGACTATACCAGGTTGTGAAGAGGTAACTTGAGAAGGCAAACTCCAGAAGAGCCCAGAAGGGGGAATCTCACCTGTGATGCGACTGAGGTTGCATGTGTCCAGAAGGGCAACCCTGTGCACCACCACTAGAGGGTGCTCTTGAGGCTTCAAATGAAAGGTGTGGTTCAGCACTGAGACTCCTCCCCACACCCCATAGGGCAGTGAGATTGCACCACTACTCCACCCCCGACCTCCCAACCCTTCTGACTCTGAGGCAGCCCTCTTCCTCAACAACAGCTTAGGAACTCCCTGCTCTGTGGGCCTCCAGAGGGAGGTCACAGTAGCAGTGTTCTCTGCCCCTTCCCAAGGGGCCCCAGCAGCACCAGAAATGGCAGTTGCCTGGGCCCTCTTAGAAGAGGGTATCCTCTCCCAAATCCCTGAGCTATCAACCCTAGGGGATCCCAGACCACCCCTAGCCGTGCGACCCCCATAGCAAACGTGTTCTGGGAACTCAGGAAGAGGAACACTGGACCACCTGATAAACCAGCCTATAGAGAGTTCTGATTCCAAAGAATCGGGCTGTCAGTCTGGGTCCACCTCTGAGTCATCCTCCTCTGAAGAGGAGTCAAACACAGTGACCTCTAGAGAGGCAACCCCCAAAACATCTCCAACAATGGCACCAGGAATGGCACTGACATAGGCCGCAACATTGCCTATGGCACCACTTGAGTCCTCGGCCCCACAGACAGTGCCAGAACCCAAAGCAGCACCACCAACAGAGCCACTAGAGTCCCTGGTGCTGTGGATGGCACTGGAACCCAGAGCAGCACTGCCAACAATGCCACCTAAGTTGCTGGCACCGTGGATGGTGCCAGAACTCAAAAGCGGTGCCACTAATGGTGCCTCCTGAGTCCCCATCACTGCAGATGGTGCCAGAACATAGACCATCACTGATCAGCAGCATTGAGGGTCCGCCAGTGCCAGACCCCACAACTGGGGGCTGCGACATTGGGGGAGCCTGCACCTCTCTGGAGGTGACTGCCGGCATGGCGCCAGTGATGTGACCCTGGGAGGAATCGCATCACTCATCTGGTGCTGAAGAAGAAACCTCCTCCTCAGCAAGGCTGGAAGTGGAGGAGGTCTCCTCCTTGCCGGGCCATATAGAGCCAGGAGGGGACCGGGAGGAAGGGTCAAGAGATCTGGCCTGGGAGGCCCGTGGGCGATGTCATCGTCTTCCAAAAGTTGGCGGAGTCCTGCCAATCTTAAATGCATGGATTTCCAGTATATGGCAGTCCATGGAAAAACAGGCATTGCAGTGATTCATATCATGGTTGGGTCCCAGGCACCGAAGACAAATATCATGTTGATCCATGACGGAGAATTGCCGGCCACAGGAGCACCAACATATAAGGGCACAGCCCGCCTTGGATTTATGCTTGGCCCCTGAATCAAACATGATGAGAACAAATTCACAAACACAGCAAAAGATCCCAGCTCTGTCAAATATAAAAAAAGAACTGTCTTTCTGGGTCAATGGTGTTGGGATGAAGAACCAGGATGAAGGAGTGGCATCGAGAAACTCTGCATCGAGACAAGGCCTAATGGCGTAGTAAACTTCTGAACTCGCACAGCAGGTGCAGCCTCGACAGGGGGAGAAACAGAACTGGGATGGAGGAGGAGTCTGCGGTGCCTAACGGCCGCCCCTCATGCACCATGTAGTGCATCATTCTCATGGGCAGCACCCTGAGCGCCGACTCCTCCCTCAAAAAAAAAAAAACTCCTGTAGCGGGTGCGTGCTTCCAGCTTACACCCAGCAGTAATGAATGGTGAAGATTGACAAGAAAAGATGGAGAGTAATTTCACATTACAGATCTGAACTACAACCAAGTAAAGTCCTAGGAAAAAAAGGTATAATAAGAAATCTGAAAGAGATTATACAAACTTGTGTAATTGTAAATAGGTTTGTATAGAGGACTTACATCATGTGACTTTGTTTTGTCCGTGGTATAACACCATCTTTGGGAAATACCTTGTTAGATTTTTTTCAAATGTTTATTTTCCTGCAAATTATATTCTAGATTAGCTGTAAAATTCAGAGGATACTGAGGTGTTAAGTCGTTTATCAAACTATCTGCTTGCTGGCCTGGCAGTGAGAAAACAGAAATGAGACAATAAGTGTCAGTTGCTTCAAATGCATATTTGCACTTATGAAACAGGGGATGAAAGTTGTGGGCACTCGTTTGTCTTCCTAATACGTGAAGCAGAAGCCATCTTGGTCATGATGCAGCATCTGATAGCTTATACTATACTAACTGCATTGAACAAAAACAATCCACATTCCTGCAGGGGTCTTTTTTTGAGATTGGGGTTTTTTCGGTGGTGGGATGTATTAATTTGTTGGACTAATATTATAGGTCTCATTTTATTTATGTACTTCACATATAGTTTTTACTCTGCAGGATGGATGAAGTGTGAATAATACCATTTTTTATGTATTTATTATTGGAGTACATTTTTTTGTTTGTTTTTATAGGGACCACCCTATTTTGATGCTCGCCTTCCTTATGACAGAAAGCAAACACCTGAAGGCTGATGCCAGTTACAGGGGGCCCCATGTTTTACCTCTTCCCCAGGCCCACAAAGTCTAAGACCAGCTCTGATTTAGTGTCCCATAAAAGTTTGCGGTTTCAGATATGGTAGTCTTCTTTGATACAAAATACAGTACAGTGATGCAGCGTATTATATTTCATTCATATGTTTTGTTTTCAAGCTCAACAAAGCCCCCATTATATACTCTTCTCCAAGTTTAACATGGCTATCAGTTTGGAACTGATTGCCTAACAGTGTTTCTGATGTCATAGTTATATCATGCATCTTGGATCCTCAACATCTGATTTTTCTGTTCCTTAATCCCCATCTTGTGATTTGCCACAGTTCCTTGCCATGTCAACTGTACCTGTACCTCTACTGTTTAAATGTGCATTTTTGTGGCATTTGTCCATGTCTTTTGGAGATTTGCAGACCACGAAACCACCACATTCACACTATTCCTGTGACCCAGAAACCAGATGGCGAGACATAGCGATACTGTCCATGTGATGCACAAAAACAGGACTCCCATGCTGGATATAAGAACTATCTTGCAGCGGCTGGCATCATGATTTTTCTCTCTGCCCTCTATGAACACATTCGACCATGCAAAGTTCATGTAAAAAACATCCACACAAGAAGACAGTGTGCACTAGGTGGGCATCTTTGAGCAAGTCACAGTACACTACAAGACAGAGAAATATTTCAGGCCTGCCTCTGTGGCCTTCAGCAAGCCACAGTACAGTACAAGGCAGTGATATGTTCTGGGGTTGTTTCACTGGCCTTGAGTAAGCTACAGTACACAACAAGCCTGTGAAATGTTTCAGGGCTGCCTCTGTGACCTTGGGCAATCCATGGTACATTCCAAGGCAGTGAAATATTTGGGGCTGCCTCTGTGACCTTGAGTGATCCATATTGCCCCACAAGGCAGTGAAATATTTGGGGCTGTCTCTGTGGCTTTGAGCAAGCCATAGTACACTACAAGGCAGTGATATATTCAGGGAATGCCTCTGTGGCCTTGAGCAAGTGTACCTATCAATTATTGTCAAACTTTCGTGATTTCATTTATAGGAAATTTTTGGAACATGAAGGTGTGTCATTATCTAATGTGTGTTATTGTCTTCTTTCAGTGAGGTTTCCCAAATTGTGAATCAGCTAACAATGGAGGATGATGAGAACAGTACAGCAGAGGTCCATCAGAAGCTGCCAGAATGGGAGTTCTCAGTATCTAAATCATCAAAATGGATGGCTTTAAGGTAGAACATGGAAAGTACAGTGCTGTGGCCTCTGCATGTATGTATGTAATCATTTTTCTGGACAGTGTATGCCAAAAAAGTGATTTAAAGCCTGCCCATTTGGGTAAGCTCTTCATTTTTTGCCAGTGAATTTACCTACTGTGTAACAATCTGTGTTGCATCATGTGTACTGCAGGTAATGGACGATACAGTATCTAAAAGGAGCAAGATACTGACGTCCTTTTTGTCTCCCCAAAATTATATGCCTTCTCATTCCTGAAGCCAACAAACATAAGCAGCTGGAACATGCTAAGATATGGATGGAAGAAAATGAACAATTAGTGGATGTTCTTCTTGCTCATGAGACTACCATAGTGATTCCATCTTTTTACTCCATGCCTTTGCAGAAAAAATAATTTATTTTACTGAAACCACAGTCCAAACACTGCCTGAAAATACACATCTGGGGTGCCATCTCGTGCTGTTGGCCAGGGAAAATACTACTATTCAGTAGCATCATGAAGGGCATTTTCTTCAGAGAGGAGATAGTGTCTAATAAACTGGTGCCCCTTATTGAGCCAGATTTTGCAGATGGGCATCTGATTTTCCAAGGTTCGAAACTAAGTGATTTTCAATTACAGTTTCACTGTGTTCATGGTGTGGATATACAGTAGTGTTCTATGTGTTTACTTATACCTGTGATCTTTCTCTTGTTCAGATAATGTTCCAAAGCATGCAGCATCTTGAGTGTACATAAAGGACTAGGAAGTGAATTAGATCAAGACACCACCAAAATCGCCAGACCTGAATCCAACAGATAATGGTGTAGCATCAGGTGAAGCACTACATTAAGAGACTTGTTAAGCCAAATAACCATACTCAGCTGATATGTTGCATAAGTCAATTTTGGAGGAGAATGCTGACAGTTGAAGACTGTAATAAATATATTGATCACATGGAAAAAGTGATGCCAGCCATTGTTCATGCAAACGGTTGTGCCACTGCAATGTAAAAATAATGATAATAAAACTGGACTTTGGTTTTCCAGTGGTAAGTGGTTTGCTTTTTTCTTTTAAATCAATCAATCAAAATCTTTATTTAACCAGGTGAGCACCATTGAGCAATGCTCATTTGTGAGTTGGACCTGGACAGAATACACAGTTAATATCCATACACAATGTATACATCTGTATCAAAAAAACAATTTGCACTTGAGCCAAACAATATACAAGGAAAATAACAGTAATAATAATAAAAGCAAATACATCCATATGTACAGGCTATATAACAATTTTCAAGGTGAGGTATGTCATACCCAGTAAGCCTGGAAAATACCAGAAAGCTGAAAGAACAGAATCAACAGGTGGGGGAAAGGGAAAGTAATATGATGCAGGTTGGGGTAACGGGTAAGAAGGGTGAAAGTAGAAGGATAACATAGAAAGAAGCATCACAGACTGAGAATATAGTACTACTAAGGGCAATGGGAAGAGCAATAGGGGACAGCGTGTTTTAGACTCATATCCAGGGATGAGGCAAGGATCAGAGGAGGCAATTACAGGATTCCTTGAAAGAGTGAACATAGAGATTTTTAAAAGCTACAAAATTGATAGGGTGGGCTGGTTCCAATGTTTTTTGCAAAGTGTTCCAGACTAGGGGTAGAATGTAACTTACAGATGCACTACCAAACCGTGATTTAAAGTTGAGTACAGTAATAGAGATATAGGATGCACTTCTCAGGACATACTTGCCTACTTTGCTTAGTGGTAGACAATCTGAGGTGTAGTGGGGCAGCTTATTGGTGATAGCCCTGAAGGTCAAGAGGGCGACATTCAACTGTCATCTGTACTTGAGGGATGACCAACCCACAGCCTTTTATAGGAAGCAGTGATGTGTAGAGCAGGGAAGGCAAGTGATAAACCTTAAGGCTCTATGATATAACGTATCAAGTTTAGCAAGCACAGCAATGGGGTCCTGGCTGTAGAGGAAGTCCACATATTCTAGTAAGGAAAGGAAAGTGGTTTGGACCAGTCTCTTCTTAGCATCCCATGTAAGAAAGTGGTTAATCCTGAAGAAGAGACCTAACCTCTGCCTAAGCTTTTTATCAGCTCTTCAACGTGGTCAATGAAGAAGAGTCTGTGGTCAATCCAAACACCCAGGTATTTGAACTTGGATACATATTCCAGAGATTCACCTCAGAGTGTAGTGTTCTGTGGTAACATTCCATGGATTGCTGGGTTTATTGCATGGCCAAAGGGAGAGCATAACATTACCTTGTATTTTTTGGCATTTTGGAGTAATTTCTGATTCAGTAACTGAAGTTGCAGATGATTGAAATCTTGTTGAAGGGCTCTACATGCTTCTTCGGGAGTGGGTCTGCTAATATACAGCACTGTATCATTTGTGAACAGATGTAAGTTGGCAGATTTGATGCTGGCATCGATTCTATTAATATATATATTGTGAAAAGCAGAGGACCCAATATGAAGCCCTGTGGTACGCCTCTCAATAAGGGTTTTAATGGTGAGAGTTCCCCTTCAGCTTTTACTTGCTGAAATTGTCCTACAAGGTAGAGAACCATCTCAGGGAAGGGGGGTCCAGGCCAATATTCCTGAGGAAAGAAAGGAGCTGGTCATGGTCGACAGTATCGAAAGCCTTGCTTACATCTAAAAATACTGCGCAGATAAAATTTCTGGAGTCCAGCCCACACTGCCAATCATTAGTCACCTTGGCAATTGCTGAGATGATACTATGCCATGGTCTGAAGTCAGATTGTAGAGGGTTAAGTAGCTCTGTGGACTCTAAATAGTTCCTGAACTGAGTAGTCACAATTTTCTCCAGTAGTTTGGACAATATGGGAAGTAGGGAAATTGGCCTATAATTGTTGAGGTTGCTAGGGTCTCCAGATTTAAATAGGGAAATTACATGGGCAGTTTTCCACACAGGAGGAAGAGCTTCCTCCAAGAGAGATAGATCTAAAAGATGCGTAATTGGCACAGCCAAGTTATGATGATCATTTTTCAGGAAAAAAGGATCTATAAGGTCTGCACCAGCACTTTTCTTGGTATCCAGTTGAAGCAGGAGGTCTTCAACCTCTTTCAGTGATGTAGGCACAAAGGAGAACTTAGTGCAAGTGACACGGACATCTTGGTTCTGTACTCCAAGATGTGAATGGGGATTTCTAGTGGAGGAGGTATCGAAGGCTAAACCTGCAGTAGCAAAGTGGTTAAGTGAGTCGAAGATAGTCAGTCTGTCAGAGACTGAAGTGGCACCAATAGTAATTTTTGTAGGTAGGGAAATACCAGATGCATGCCCTTCTATATCCTTTAAGGTTTTCTAAAATATGGAAGAACACTTAGAGGAAGTGTCAAGTTCATTGTGGTAGAAGTATGCCTTTGCCTCACTGATTAGCTTGGTACAGAAGTTCCTCACTCTTCTAAACAAGATCCAGTCCACTGGAAGTTTAGTTTTCTGGGCATGAAGAATGTGCAGCTTTCAGATCTGTTGTAGACCACTGGTAAGATTTATTCTTAACACAGACTTTAGTCAATGGAGCTTGCTTGTCCAGGGTCCCTAGCACAATATCATGGAAGATGTCATGTGCTGTACTCACTGACTTTGTTATATAGAAGTTCTGTCAATGCGGGGAATCAGATAGATCAGATATGTAAGCATGGGGGTTAAAGTTACGTAAGCACCTCTTAATGATTAATTTGGATGGGGATGATACTTTCAGGTTGGATCTTACACAAGCAGTGAAGCAATGATCACTGATATCTGAGAAGAATACTCCAGTGTGGGAAAAAAAGATGAGTTTACTAACTACAACTAGATCCAGCAGATTGCTATTATTTGGATTCTTCTTGTTAGGACGCATGGCTTCAGTGATGAGGTGTGACAACCTGAAGGAATCGCATATAGTCTTGAGAGGTGTGGAGGGACTGGAAAACCAGTCCAGGTTGAAATCCCCTAGTATGATGAACTCCATGGACAAGGTTCCCAACAAGTTGCACAGATGATCTAAGAGATGTAAACCTGCCGATGGAGGCCTATAGCATCCTATGACACAAAAAGAGACAGTGGAGGAGAGCTCAGCTTTGAGCGTCAAACTTTCAAATTCTTTTGGAATTGAGGTTGAGTTATTGACTGAGGCAGGGAATTTATCCTTAACATAAACAGCAACTCTACCTCCTCTTGCCTGCCTGCCTTAAAACTTTATTAAAATGTTAATGATAACATACAGGTAATGGACATATGAGTCATAGAATACATAAGATAATTGAAAAAAATCATAAAACAAAAATCATTTTACAGAAGAGTTCACAAACTCAGAGTAATGCCTATCTAATTCTATAGTGCTGTTGTTAAATGCAACTCTTTCCATAAAATAAGTCTCATTTCCGTCTACATTGTACATCTAAAATTCATTGACACTGGATGTTAATTATGTGGCAGTTTACAAAAGGTAGATGTAAGAAAAAGATTGCATAACACATAGAATCTGATAGTTTCCTTTTTTCTCTAACTTGTATCTTTGCTGTGTCAGTATGTAACACCTACTGTAGCCAAACACCTGACCTCTCAGCATCCTAAGGCATGATCTCAGGGTTTCAAGTCACAGCTGTGGGGGAGGAGTGTCAGAGTCTGAGGAATCACTGAATAGGTAGTGTTCTGTTGTGGTGTAATGTTATATCACCTAGCAGGGCAGCATCCAGAAGTGTGAATTCAGGTTTGCTAATCTTGACTATGGGGGTGGGGAAAACAAGGGTTTTAGGAATCATTCTTAAGAGGGCTACAGACTGATGGGAAAAGTCCAGCCAGAAATATGTCCAAATCCCTACAATCATCAGTATCAAAGAACAAACAGTACAATCAGTGCACTATCAATTATTGTATTATAAAATGTTAAAAAAGTAAGTAAAAACATCAAAATATAATAAATAAAATAATCAGTGGTCTAATTATTAGAAGTAAACACCTGCTATTTTATTAACATTAGCCTGTGATATCCCATCCCTGTTTTTGCTATTTCTATATTTCTACAGTAATTTGTAAGGTGATAAAGATGGACAGGTATAGGGTACGTTTCATCCAACATCCCGTTTCTGAAATGTATCACACGTACAGGGAGATTTTCACAGGGCACTAATGTATATACCTAACTGAATACGAGGTGCTAGAAATGGATTCCTAAAGTCATTTAAAGACAGGTGGAACAGTTTGTTCTTTAACTGTGATGGTTTTAGGGACATGGCTGGTGCTATAAAAAGCAGGAGGAATGTACAAAAAAATGGCAAAATGAATGAGACTGCTTCAAACAATTAAGAATGAGACTCCATCTCAGAATCAACTTTTTATTCAATGAAGCAGGCCTTTTTGTAATGTCTTGCCATGAGTGGCTTATTCATGCATTGTTCTCTAGAAACAGTAGTTCATTCACAAATAGCTGATCAACAGTTTTGTCTGTTTCATTGATACTGCCACCTCTTATGAGCTTTTTTCTGATGTGCAACCTGGCTCATGGAGTTGAGTGAATTGAATCAAGAGCTTCCGCTTTGATGTCATGCAGCTCTCTGGAGACTGAAAAGATTGACAACATCGAGAAGTACAGCTTCCACAACAACCTGCTGTTTATCAGGTTCCCGGAGGGAGTCGAGCTCAATGACATTATTTCATTCCTGCAACATGCACTTCCCTCTCTCCTCAAACTGCAGGGCAGCAAACAGTTTTGACATTTAAAGGGCCTATCATACAGTAGTGCCCTCACTGAAACTGTGGGAGTGACTGAGGCTCATACTAGTGTGTTTTCTTTTCCAGGTTTCAGATAAGAGGCCATCCTGAGGAGATTGAGAGTGCTGGATATGTTAGAATGGCTGGGGCAAAGAGTACATATATATTAAGATGTTTTCAAAGGAGCTTACAACAGCTAAAAGAAATGTTTACACAGATGCCTACCATATTTTTCACTGAGTGGGCTTCTTCTTCACCTTCTGCTACCCTGCCACCATGGATGTTATTCATAATGGAATCCATCTGACTTTATCATTCTCTGACTCAGTGATGCACTTCTTTTCAAAATTCCGATCAAGGGAAACTCAGACACCACATCATTTGTTCAACCTCTGCAGACAAAGGGACGTGGACCAAAAGGATACAGCTCCCTTTCAGATACCGAGGAGGCTCTACTCAACAGGCCCACAAACACTTCCCCAACGATCAACTAATGAACCCTACCACCAAAAAACATATGGCACCACAGCACTACCAGAAGGGAAAGGACACTGCCTCCCCATTGCTCCACTCACACAATAATAGCTACTGTAAGTAGAGGAATATGAGGACTCCTTGGATGGTGTCTCCAGCTGATAGCTAGCAACCAGCATGCACCACTGGGGTCCACATCTCCAGCATCAATCCAGCAAGTGGAGCCCACAAGTTGGCTCCACCTTCAGTTGGACCCTTCGCATCATTGGGAGAACCACATGTAGCAGTTGACCCTCCAAAGAGAAGTCTTGAGCTGTGGTGGTTGCAGCATATGTCTTGATCCCACCCTTTGGCTCATCTAGACCCAAAGATGGCATGGAGCCATGAAGCAGTGGCACTCTGTGCTCTTCCTACACACAGTCACCACATGGAAAGTGACTTTAACAGAGACAAGTGAGTAATATTGAGAACTGTTTGTTTCTTGCTGTTATTTGACACTGTTGTGCGTGGGGTGTGGGGAGAAGTGTGAGGTGGAGTGCAGTGGCTTGCTGTACTGAGTGATCTACCACTGGTTCTGGTTCACCACTCCACTCTAGCTTTTCACGGTTACCATGGAAGACGTACTTTTCCCTGTTCCCTTCCCCTTGTCCACTCAATATTATTGACTATGCTTTCAGATTTGAATGTTTTACCAGTCAATGTAATAGTAATAGATAGGCAAAAATTAAAGATGCAGATGAACTATGTAAATATGGTTATGGGCAGGTTAATCTGGTGCACCTGTTAATATTATGCCTGTTGTATAATGAATACAGGAAGACACTTATAGGGAATATTATAAAGAATCTGGAGTATAAACCAGTACATTTGACAACCTAATTGCTGAAAGCAAGTACAAAAGATATTTTAATACCTGTGGCCTCCCTATTGAAAGTAATTGAAAGCAAGAAATGCCATATACATCAGGGATGACAATGTAGCATCACATGATTAGAGAGGTAGGGATTTAATATACCTGCAGTAAATAGTTTTTTTATGGAAATGTATAGTAAACCAGAGATGTTTTATATTTTTGTGTCTTTGTATGTATTGTATGTAATGACTTAATGTAGGTTGAACAATAAAATTGATTGACTGACTGTGCTGCCCTTAATCACTACAACTGCTGGGTTCTTTGTATGTTTTTAGTATCTTCTCTTGTCAGGAATTTTCACCCCACTTAACTAGCTGCTGCTATTGATGAAGCAGCTCCAAGCAGGTTGTTTGTTTCTACCTTCAAAGTGCAGCCACATAGCCGGCCTGGTGGTGCTGAGGGTTGAAGCACTGGACGTCACACCTCACGCTATGCCGATGAACCGAGTTCGGGAGCGAGCTCGGGTGCTGGGGGTTGGCAGGGGGGAGGAAGTGTCCATTGGACTGCACTCCTGTCCCTGGTGGAGGGTTACAAAATGTCCGGCATCCCAGCATCCCTCAATGGAGATTGGTGGCACTGCAGGATGCAGGACTAGTAAGGATTTTGGGCAAGTGTGGTGATGCTGGCAGGGAGTGCCATACACCATGGCTTCATTGCACGTCACACTTGGGGAGGGAGAGTGTTCTCCAGAACAGGGAAAACACCAGCTCTGCATGGTAGGCAACGGCACCTGCTCCCCATGCCCACCACCGGATCCTACCCACCCGGCCTTCCAGTTCCTCTGCCCGGGCCCCCACCTGCAGCTTGGCCAGCTTCCAAGAGTGCCCAAAGAGGAGGGGTGGCCCCACCCCAGAGGGGTCAAGCCTGGGGTACTGGCTGCAGGGGGGGAGAGAGGAGGCTCGAGATGGGAGTACCTCAGGTGGGCAGAAACAGATCAGGATGTCCGAGAGAGGCCCCGCAGGCTGTGACCGGAGAGGAAAAGATAAAAAAAAAAAAAAGTACAGCCACATATAGAGACAATATGTGAGTTAGCAGGGTATAACTTTTTGTATCAGTAAGGATCAGAGATTGGGGAGGGGGGCAATCACATAGTCACTCAGCCTGCATTATAGGCTTTGGATTTTATATGTAGGTTATGGTGTTTTGCAAGAGCAGATACTGTCTTCCCTTTTTTCTTTCTGTTCTGGATTACATATATGTTGGGTTTCTGTGTACACTATCTGTTGGCTGGCTGCTCTGAAAGGGAGCCCAGGTGCAGGGTAAATCCCTTCTCTTTTATCAAGAAGAAGTCCATCTGAGGTGTTCAGGCCTACGTGCAGGTCAAGGGCCACTTGTGATAGCTGTATACCCCCCCCATCCAGTCAAAGCCTAGTAGCATAGGTGTCCACTGAGACAGAGATTGAGTAGTCTATGCCCATTCCTTTCATTACCCACCTGAATTGAATTACCTCCATACAGGTTTGCAGGTAGCCCAAGTCCCATGGAGTTCTGACAAAAGGGGCAGCCCCAGGGTGCTCAAAGACTGGTCATAGGAGTGGGGCACTGTTACCCAGATCCCTCACTGAGCATAGACCCTCTCATTGTGGACTCATGGCCACTACTTCAAATACACCTGACCACAGTTTGAAGTCTGGTTAACTGATGCCCACTTTGTAACACAAATCAATATTCACCATATAAGTCTCTACTAGTTGTGCATCAGGTTGCCTTAGATTACTGGACTCACAGTACAAATACAGCCAACTTCTGCACCTACTTAAGTTGAGCCACTTAGCCCCAGTTCCAGGAAGTTCTGACCAACCTGGATCCTTCACAGAGCATGATCCCCCCCACAGCTGACTTATATCTACTCTATTTGTGACATCTGACCACAGTTCCAGCATAAAAGGTTGCAGCATGTTACCTTGTGGCTGGAAAACTGGTCAACTCACATTTGCTTTGGAGCATGAATCAATGTTTCTTTGCCATGTCAGCAGCACTTAGAGATGTATAAGTTTTCCTACAGCTGTACACCAGTGTGATGGAACATAGCCAGCTGAATGTTCATCAGAATGCCTGGCAGGGTGACTGGATGTACCCCCCCAATGGCTAGTGGGTAATGTAGTACATTGCCTCTGAATCCGGTATCCTGTCCACTCTTATCTGCTCTAGCCCTAGTTGTAGGATATTATACTGTTCTGAATATTAACCTTCTTCTTTTGTGGGGTACTAAGGAGGAACTGGAGAAATGTGTTTTGATATATAGGGCTTGATTCAAAAAGATCCTGGTGCAGCGCAAGGGGCTTGCACCACAATGAATGGTGCAAAGTATCCCTTGCACCAAACAATGTACTGGGAGTGATTCTCAATGGTAGCCTGTGTCAACCACAGGCTGTCTGCTCCAAACAGGGCTTGCACCACCCCTGTACCCAAGAATGGGCTACGAAATGGCACTAGGGGGCATGCAGCAGACTCAAGCTGCCAGATCCCTCAAATGTGGGATTCACAGAACTCTCCCAAAGGGAGAAATTCTAAATACCCTTAGACCAGCCAGGGCTGGTCTAAGGGTACATGGGTAACTCTCCCTTTTCTGCTAATGGCTAAGTGCCACAGTCCCCCCTCCTTGATCCCTGATGTGCTTGTACATTCGAATGATAAAATGATCCCCTGCTTGGTAGTCTAGCGGCATCCTCCCCCTCCTCAATCCCTGATGTGACCCAGTACAATAAAATTTAATAGTGCCCCCTTCCCTGATGGTTGAGTGGCCCCCTCACCCAGCAGGCAGTGCCCACCACCCCACTCCCCCATCCCAAAACAGAGCTGGTGACAGACAATGTTCTCCTCTCACCTCCACAGCTGGCCACCAACTAAACTGTCACAGAGCATGTACTGTAACAATGCACCTCTGACAGTTCATGCAGCAGCTGGTTGCGGAGGTGAGAGGAGGACTGTGCCAGTCACCAGCTCTGTTTCAGGATGGGCAGTGAGCTGGGTGGTGGGCACTACCTGCTGGGTTGGGGGGCTACTAGACCACCAGGAAAATGGGCACAATTAAATATTATACCAGACCACATCAGGGAGAGGGAGAGTTCTGCTTGACAACCAGAGAGGAGGTCACTTTATCATTCTAATATACTAGCACATCAGGAAGGGGGACCACTAGACTACCAGAAGGGGATCATTATCATTCTAATATACTGGCACATTGGTGATCAGGGAGGGGGACCTCTAGACTACAGGAATCAATTTGGAATTATATTACAAAGACAGGACTCTGTACAGGGAAGGGGATCCACCTGACCACTGGGGCAGGTAATTCCAATGTGTAACGGGGATCAGGGTTGGGGGATCACTTGCCTTGCTGCAAGGAGCTTGTGGCAAACCCTTCTGTGCACCATGTGTTTGCCAGATGGGAGAAGTTGCTGCATGTGTGGGGACTTGGGTGCGAGGACCCTTTCTGTACCAGAATCTAGTGCAGGGTCCATGGCGCACCAGGCTTCAGTGCAAGTTGCTGTATGCTGTAGCTTGCGCCATTCTAAGCCCTCATTGAGAATCGGGCCCATAATCTTACTGTGTTTACAGTTAAAACAGTATTTCTCCCATGCCCTAGAATATGGATTCAGAGAGCATTGGGGCACTTTTGGTCTTCTATTGCGTCCATTTCAACTCTCAGAATATATTTTGGGTTGTAAATTTGTTTTGTTTTACTGTTTTTCTCAGAATATATTTTTGGTCATAAATTTGTTGTTTTGGTTTTACTGTTACAGTTTAAGGATATTGGATCAAAACTGCTGAATGTGACTTTTGGACTTCTTCTATATTTCTCACTTCTTGCTGGAGGAAGATTAGTTGGTGACTTTCTCCTTGAGCCCTCTTGCACATCACTGTGTGGCACCATGGCATCCACATATATACTATTATTAGCCCCATCCAACTTGATGGTGGACATCGTGTGCCACACATGGAACATGTGAGGGCTACCCCCCCCCCCCATTAAACATAAACACATTTTAACCCATTTAAAGAGGTTGCATTCACAAATGGCTTTTCTCAAGAAACTAAACTTCTGTCCCCAGAAGCTGCCAAACTCAAGATGGACAAGCCAAGATTGGAATTACATAGCACTTCCTGGGGAAAGAAAAATGGGGGCTCTCAATTCTTTTTCATTACTCTTTCCAGTGGACCCCCAAAGGTAGAAAGGGACCCAAATGGCAGATGACTGTTGGCCATCATGGACACTCTAGTGGGACATATATTCCTGGGGAATCTGTATACCCTAACAATGATGATCCCATCTTTTTTCAGATGATTGCTCAAAAGCTGTCTCTCCTTGCCTCCTCAGCTGTCCTGACTATACTTGGTGGAAATTTTAGTCTCACCATAGACCCTGTTGTGGACAAGAGCAACAAAAGCACAGAGGTTCACCCAAGAGTGGCTGGGACTCTTAAACTACTCATGAATGATCAGGCATTGATGAATGCCTGGTGCTTATTTAATCAGAAAACTAGAGACAACACTTTTTATTTAGTGACTCATGGCACCTATAGTTGCATCGGCTTCTGGCTTACTTACCCTGCCCTCACTACCACCACAGTGGACACCCAGATATTGCCTCTGATGATCTCAAATCATGCCTTAGTCCAGGCCAATGATTTCATTGAACTTCGTGAAACCCACTCCCCCTGCTTTGAGATTGGACTCTCTGCTAATTCAGGACCCCCAGTTCCTCTACCAATTGGAAACTGCCATCTTTTTATAGCAAAATAACACAAGGCAGGCTTCTGCTAGTGTGGTGTTTGTGGCTTTCAAGGCTATGATGCAAAGCAAGTTTGTAGGCTTTGCAGTCCACTGCAAAAGGGAAAGGAAAAAATGACTCTTTAGAGGAGGAGGAGCTTTGCTAACAAGAGGCTGCATATAAGGCAGATCCTAGATTGGCCAGCGACTTCCTGTTTGCACAACAATATACTTTGGATCCAAATGGAGATCAACACTCTTATCTCACATAAAGTTGTGCTTGTCATTCTCAAGTTGAGGCATAAATACTGGGAGGGATGAGAAACAGGTCGGAATTCCCCTCTTACCATCTGTGTGAGCAGTAGGCAGAGAAGCATATCACAAGACTGTGAGATTCACAGGTAGTTAGCCAGAAAGACTCATCCATGGTCAATAGCATCATGGAAGAATTATGTAAGTAATAATTTATTATTCAGTCAAAGACCATTACATAGAATACAATAATAAAATCTGTATAGAACAGAATTATCACATACAAAGTTATCCATTTAAATATTGGATATGAGTAAGGTTTTTGTGCAATACATAATAAACATTGCAGATCATCTCCCAATGTTTATTTTTATTTATTTAATTATTTATTTCCCAATTGTTTAACCAGGAGTAGCACACTAAGCTGAAGCTAGTTTACAGGTGCGACCTGGGAGCACAGGGAAGTTAAGTGACTTGCTCAGGGTCACACAGTATGCAAGTGGGGGCTGTGGGATTCAAACCCAGGTCTCCAGATTTGCAGCTCAGAGCCTTAAACCACTGTGCTAACTATTACAATAAAATCTAGATACACAAATACAAATAATAAAAATAATAGGTACACCAGATTTTAAAATTCCTGAAGCCTAAACAAGTGAGTACTTTTCATTTGCCATGTTTCAGTCTGTGAAAATCGCATTCAAATAACCTACTACTTTATTTGCTCATCTTGTACAGTAAACAGTACAGTATATGCATTAAGATGTCCTTTTCTGAAGTTTGAATCATGTGCCATATAGGGTTCAGCCAGTATCTTCTAGGCTTGTTATACCAGAGACAGTTGAATATAACATGATTAAGATGCTCAGGTTCTGAGTTTGTACAATCACAGTAACTGACAAAAGGTTCAGACACTCTAAGGTATCTTGCTTTTAGAAAATTACTCTGAAAAAATTCCATTCGATATTTAGTATAAAGTTTATGGTAAATATGACCTGTTAAAACATATAAATATTATTTGTATTTATGGCTATTGCCATTTTTAATGATCCATGGGGACATTTTTAAAGATTATATTATTTCCATGACTTTAGATTTATAGATGTTAATGATTCTATTGGTAATACATTATTTTGTATTTTGGGCTGATTAAAATGCCCTTGATGATGTAACTGGTTAAAAATTCTAGGTTATGTGTTTTGTGATAGAAATTTACTTTTCTCAGACAATTTGATTGTTTGCAACCCAGATTCCCAAGTTGTTTTTTCCTTCAAGCCGTTTACCCCCATCGCAGCAACATTTCACCAGCGAGGCCCCCCACAGCGACTACAGCGCCTAGCCGTGGTGGGAGACCCACTGGAACCCGATTCTGCCTGTCGAGGGTCCCGCACCTCCCCCCAATCAGCTCCAACTGGAGTTGAGAATCTTTTAGTGGGAGGGTGCGGGGGGGCACAGCCCCCCAAAGAAAACAAGGAAATCCATAGCGAACCGGCAGCTGAGTGCAGAATGTGGTCGACCTGCCGGTGTCGCTGACAGGGCATTCGACAGAATTTCTGTCAGAGTCCTGTCATGGATCCCCTTCAAACACATGTGCGGGAGGCTATGAGTGGCCATCCTAGACAGTCTGATCTATTAAACAAATGAACCAACAACACAGAGCTATGATCGGTAAAAACGTAGGGTGGTGCAAATCCTAAAAGGCAGCCAGCCCCTGCACTCGAATACATCCAAAGAGTACAAAGAATGCACACTTAAATCTTGCCAGATAAATGCAGGTCCAGTCCATCTAGTGTCAAACAAAGTTTCATTTATTAATCATGGGCAGTAGAACTCTGGTTTCTGGGACTGGAAAGTGTTCTGCCCATGAGAAATGGAGGAGATAGACGAAATCTACTACTACAGAGGGAGTGCATGTGGATTTATAGGCTCCAAAGTGTTAAACCTATAGGACTGAATAACTCTTGAGACTTGAAACCATTTCTTAAAAGGAAATGAAAAGTAATAATGTAAGAGAATAAAGTAAATATACTGTAGTAGTGTTCTTAACAAAGTTGCACATGATGTTTGTATTCATTTTTTCTCTTTCTTCTCTAGGTCTCACTTCATTTCTTCTTTGTTTTGAACCTTCAATGGCTTCCCCTGTGTACCTTAATTACATGGAGGTCCCAACTCAGAGTTGCCATGCATGATGAAGTTAATGCCTTGACTTAAAGGAAGGTTTGGACTCACCCCTTCTTTTCATGACTTTACTGTTGCTAAGAATGGAATAGTTAAATAATGAAATTGTTAAATAGGCACAAATAAAAGGAAATGTCTTGGTTTCACTAAGCTACAATTGTAATAGGAGCACTTTGAGCAGCACCATCTAGTGTCTAAAGATGGGGTTACTCTAATTTTTAGAAATGTTGCACTTTAAATTTTGAGCACATGTATGTAAGTGTCCTATGTTTCCAGTGAACTCCACATTCTGAGAAAGACTCATTGGGAGTTGAAGCACTCGAGCAAGTTGTAAGCTTTCACTCTGGACCTTTGGTCTGGTCTTGTGATTAATAAACTGAACTTTTTTTGACACTGTAGAGACTGGACTTGCATTTATCTGGTAAGGTTTAAGAGGGCATTCTCTGTACTTTTTGGATTTGATCTAGTTATCAACCTTCCTGACCTCAGCTAGGATTTTTGGTCTGGCCATTTTTATGTTTGCTTGCATGCATGTGCAAGAAACATAGTGCCACCATACGAGTTTTCGTAGGTGTGCCTCCTCCACTTTCAATGTCCTGCTCCGTTTTGCAGGTGTGGCTGCACTACAGCAATGAATGTCTGAGCTGTCTATGACAGCCATTCAGATGAAGTTGCATACAGTTCTCAGGAAAACACAGCCACAATCAGTGGTGGTAACGTATAGCCAATTTGCATGCTGCCGTTGGCAGTATGCAAATTACGTCAGCACTGCATCTTAACTGTCATAGAGCAGTTCATCATCCCCTAAACACTACATAGCATGCTGAGAGCCCACCCCAGCATGCTCATGTGCTCCTCCACCCCAACACTATATGACCGACTGTGCCCAATCCCCCATCGGCTCCACTGCCCCCCCAAACAGACTTTTAGGTGCCACGCTGAGAGCCCACCCCAGCATGGCAGAAGTCCTTATGGCTGATGTGGGTGCCTAATCCACTGTCAGCTCCACTGTACCCCCCCGCAAAACAAAACACACAGACTTCTAGGTGCCACGCTGGGAGCCCACCCCAGTGTGACAAAAGTCGGTATGGCTGACGTGGGTGCCCAGTCCCCCATCAGCTCCACTGCCCCCAAAATAACTTTTCAGCTGCCATGCTGGGAGCCCACCCCAGTGTGGCAAAAGTCCCATGTCATCTTCCTAAAAAAGAAAAAAAAAAACTGAAAAAAATAAATAAAAATATCCCTCATTGACTGTCTTGCCCCCCTCCACCTACCTGAGCCCACCCTCTGTGCACCCATCTCACCATCTCCCCACACCCCCCTGACCCCATACTTACCTCCAGAGCCTAGCGTGATGATCTTCGGTGGACCGGGAATGTGTCTGCACTCTTCAAAGCTGACCGCAAACTGCAGAAATGCCGGTAAGCTGTAAAATGGTATAAATTATTTTTTTTCAACTTTGGTGCATATCTTGGCCATTTAGGGAATTTTTTCACCAAATTTATAGCATGGGGTTCTTGGGGCCCAACCTCATGAACTCTGTCACTGTCATTTTGTTATTCAGTCCCAAAAGGTGATTTCGCAGTCACTGCGTGGAACCACCTTTTGGGCAGAGAAGTGAAATGACAGTATCACATTCATGAGGTAGGCCCTCAAAGCCCTATGTTGAAAATTTGATGAAAAAATTCTAAAATGACTGTTTTACAAGCATGCATTGTGCAGTTCCTACACACGCTATAACTTTGTGATTTTTTATATTTTCACTCCAGATTTTCAACATTGCCATTTTACACACCTCCTTATGAGCAGTACAGCTGTCATTTTCACATCTCGCCCAAAATGTGTTTTCACACATGTAGCACACAATGACACAGTCAGTTTGTGAAACCAATGTTTGGGACAGATTACAAAAATCACAGTGACACTGTTCATGAGCAGAGGTCTTACAATGGCTATGTTGAAAATTTCATGACAAAAGTCCATAAAATGACTGTGTTATGAGTGTGCATTACGCAGTTTCCATGCACCCTCATAAGTTCATGAATTTGTACTATTTTCAGTCCAGATTTTCAACACTGGCATTTTCCCACACCTCCTTATGAACAGTACAGCTGTCATTTTTCACACCCTGGATGAAATGTGTTTTCACACTTCTGGCGCAAAAATGCTTGGTTGCTGTGGGAAATCAGTGTTTGGGACAGATTAAGAAAATCACAGTGACACTGTTCATGAGCAGAAGTCCCAAAATGCCTGTGTTGACAATCTGCTGTAAAAAAATTCCAAAACTAATTACATTACAGTGTGCGTTGTGCAGTTTCTATGCATACTCGTGACTTCACCATTTTTACATTTTCACTCCAGATTTTCAACATTGCTAATTTTTACACTTCCCCATGAACAGTATAGCTGTCATTTTCACACCCTGTTTGAAATGTGTTGTTGCACCTGTGGTGCCAAATGGCACAGTCACTGTGCAAGATCAGCTTTCGGCTAACAAACTGATATTGCCACTGTTCATGAGGTGGGGGTCACAAAATACTCATGTTGAAAATTTGGAGTGAAAATACCAACTAACGCCTGGGGCATAGGGTTTCCGACCATAGGGGTGTGACATGGGCTTGTTGCCTGTAATGCTCATGCCATTCCACCCTCACCCACACCCTACAGCCAGTGACAGGCATCTAGGTGTGCATTGGACTCTTCGTCCCCAAAGTTCACACCATTCTCCTATACTGCACTCATCTCACCATATTTCCTTATGGAATGGGGTGAACATAAGGCCCAAAGACCCCAAAGCACACCTTGACACTTGTCGGTGTCTGTAGGGTAGGGTGTGGTGAAATGGCATGGCTGTTATGCCTGATGACTAAAAGGCACACCCCAATGCCTGTCAGTCTCTGTAGGGTGGGGGTGGTGGTGGGGTTGGCTTCAGTTCAATACTTCACTGCCATTCCTATTATGCATCTCTCTAACTCCTACACTACCAGTGCCAATGCCAGCAAGCAAACATTTGGCATTGACAAATGCTTATTTCTGCTCTCACTAGAGAAAGGGGAGCAAAATTACCTAAACCCAAAGCTTGTTTATAAAATTTGTTGAGAGGAATTTTTAACGATTTCATATTATCTGATTCCCATATTTCAGCTTGGTAAAGAGACTGAGAGAAGTACTTGGCCCTAACAGCTACCAGCAAAGGTCTTATTGTGTTACCACCATATTTGTTATTACATTTTGCTAATGAACATGCCATTTGTTTAAGTTTCAGGTTTAATGCTTTAATATGTTTTGACCAAGAACCATTGTTGGAGAGAGTTAACCATAGCTAAACATATGAGTTAACTGTTTTACGTTTCCTCGCTCCAACTTTCCAGCTAGGTTTAAGGTAATTAGAATCAAAAATAAGTACCTGGCTCTTCGATTCATTTACATTTAGTTTACATTTCTCAGAGTAAGCCATGAGTAAGTCTAGTTTTTTTCTGCAGACCTGAATAAGGCAATGCTAGCAGGGCTGAATCATTGGCATATGTTAATGCTGGACAATACTGACTACCTATCGAAGGAGAATCTGAGGTGGATTCTACAAGATTTACTAATAGCTTATCAATGTAAATAGCGAAAAGCACTTGTGCAAGTACACATTCCTGCCTGACTCCTTTATTAGTTGGCATGGGAGCAGAAGTCTTGCTAGGATTACCAATTCTGATTTGTGCCCAGGTATTTGTGTAAAACTCTCTTATGCTGATTAACTCTGGTTCAATTCCCCATTGAAACACTAGCTGCCATGATGCATTTCTGAAGATAGTATCAAACACGGAACTGCAATCCATGAAGGCAACATAAAGTTTTTGTTTTCTTAAAAGAACGTATTTTTCACAGAGGTGCATCAGCACAAATGATTTGTCAGTAGTACAGTGACTTGGTAGAAAGCCAGCTTGTAATTCTGATAGCATACTTAAGTTTTATATTTGTTCCAGTAAACTTGTTAAAATTACTTTTACAATTTTGCCAGTTAGATCAAAAAGTGAAATTGGTCTGTACATTTTGTGGTCTTTTTTATCTCCTTTTCTATAAATTGAAATAATAGTTGCCCCTTTCCAAGCAATAGGAATACCTCTATTTTGAATACAAAAAGTAAAATAAGGGAGAATAATTTTTGTCCAAAGAGACAGAGTCGACAAAATTACTTCTGGAGGAATTAAATCAGGGCCCAGAGCATTGCCTCTTTTCAGGAAGGCAATTGCTAAATAGAGTTCCTGTGGAAGTAAACCAAATTTGCATCTATTAACTGTAAGTTCCCAATAGGGGAAAAAATGAGGATTAGGTTCTGTAAGATCCAAATTGAAAAAATATTAGTATAGTGAGAAATCCATTGTTCCATGGGAATAAGGTGTCTAGTACAAACTTACTAATATTAGTACCTTTGGCAACCAAAAGCCAATATGACTGCTGATCCTTGCTTTCAATGATATGTAGCATCTGTTGCCATTGTTTAAGTTGACAATCTCTTTGCTTATTCTTTAATATTTGTTTGTATTCTTCTCTTGCCTGATTCAGGTCCCTGAATGTATTTCTGTCTCTAGAGTGCTTTGTGAATGTTATTAACTGGTTGTGAGTCCTTTAGGCCTTGCAGTATTCCTTTTCAAACCAAGCATTGCTCTTTTTAGTTCATGGTCTATTATTTGTTGCTTTGTACAGGAATTTTCTAATCCTGTTGTAACATTCCAAAAGCAGTCCCTGAATATCTTCAAAGCGTTCCATAGATAACGACTGGGCCAACTCAGAGGACAACAGATCCTGCAAAAAGCATATAATAGAGCTATCACACCCTGAATTCCATTTGAATTTTACCTGGTTTCTGACTTCAAAGTCCTGTACTAATTTGGACTATGTTATATTAGCATGAGTTGTGGTACCAGACCAAGTTAAAAATAGGGGAATATGTCACTTTCTGCTCTATTTAGGACTCTGCAAGAGTCCCAATAGGACATGGGTCCGTTCCCAAAAATACAGAGAAGAACAGAGGGTCCTCTCAAATTGTAATGAGTATAATTGCCCATTATATCACCTTTTATTCTGCCATTTATAAGTACAAGATTGTACTGTACCACTATGTCAGTTAATTTTTATACCAGCAGCATTAGTTTTGACATCTGAGGACAGTCCAAGAAATTCAGATTTTTCTGTATTAAGTTGTAACAATCACTCAGAGAGCACAGTGTGCACATTTATGAGGCACTTACTTCTTTCCACCTCTGTTTGTGTTCAACAAATATGCCCACCACACTCCTGTGTGATTGTTACAAATAAATATTTGTTTTGCCATTGGGTTGTGCATTTGAGAAAGAGTAATGTGCTTGGGGACAGCCCAGGTTCCAGTTGTCTCAGTGTCACAGCTGATTAGTGCAATTGGAATGGTATTCCTGACAGCCTGGGTTCAAGTCCTAGCTGAGGCACTTACTACTTTCTCACCTCTGAAACACAGAACATAGAAACATAGAATTTGATGGCAGATAAGGGCCGCTTGGCCCACCTAGTCTGCCCATTCCCCTACCTGATGGATAAGATGCAGATTCTACTTAATCAACAGCTTACTTCCTCTTACCCCCCTACTAGAATTGCCTTATGCCTGTCCCATGCATTCCTGAATTCTCCCACTGTTCCTGACTCCACAACCTCCTCATGAAGGCTGTTCCATACATCCACAACCCTCTCTGTGAAAAAATATTTTCTAACATTACCTCTGAGCCATCTCTCTCTATCTTCAAATTGTGCACCTTTGTTCTTGCACATCTCTTCTTTTGAAAGATACTACCCTCTTGTACTTTGTTAATTTCCTTGAGATACTTGAAAGTTTCTATCATGTCCTCCCTCTCCCTCCTTTCCTCAAGGGTATACATATAAAGCTGCTTTAGTCTCTCCTTGTATGTCTTCTGGTGCAGACCCTGCACCATTTTGGTTGCCCTCCTCTGAACAGCCTCCACTCTGTCTATGTCTTTGCAGAGATGGGGTCTCCAGAGTTGCACGCAGTACTCCAGACGAGGTGTCACTAACTGTCTGTAAAGCGGGATAACAACTTCCTGTTTTCTACTGTTGATACCTTTCCCTATGCATCCCAGTATCACCCCAGCCCTCCTTACTGCCTTCTCACATTGCTTTCCCACCTTCAGGTCATCTGATACAATTACTCCTAGGTCTCTTTCGATTTTTGTTGTTCTTATTAACTCACCCCCCATTGTGTACTCTTCCCCTGGGTTTTAGTTTCCCAAATGCATAGAAACATAGAAACTGTTTGTATGTGTTTCTGTATAAAGCCAGTTGTGAATATTGTTGTCCTTATAGCCATCAAAAAGTCCTGTTCTGGCATTACAGTCCCCACATAGGATAATATCATCACTGAAAGTATGTATTTGAACTTTCTGGATCAAAGTTTCTAATTCCTTACAAATCAGCATGTTATAATATTTCGAGGTTGATGGAGAAATATAGGCATTAATTAGATACAGTTTTAACTGATTAACTTGAACTTGAAATGTCTGAGCAAAGGAAGCACTGGATAACAAATTAGAAAACCTATCATTACCTATTTTAAACCAGATGACAAGACCTTCAGAAGGTCTTTCAGCTTTCCCAAATGTTCTACCCAGGACATGAAAACTACTGCAAGGATTAAAAGAAACATCTAAGTCCTGAACATGCCAGGTTTCTTGTAAGCATATGATGTGATAGTTACTCAAATAGCACACCATTCCGAGACCTCAGATGTTGGAGCTAGATCAGCAATGTTCCAGGTTAGGACAGCAAATTTAGAATTTGTGTCCAAATTTAGGCTGTCATTAATGGAATTATTACTGGTCAACCCTCCAGATTAGTTAGGCCAGTAAACCTACTGGTTACAGGTACATTGTAAGTCAACTGCTCAGCATGATTTCCTAAGGGTGAATGTAAAGACTGTTCTGGAGCACAATGATTTCTCAAACTTGATATGGTAATTTTACTACATTGTTCTTCAGAGGGTGTGAGTCTGTGTATCATATTGCAATGAACAATATTAATGCCCATTTTGTCTAAAAAAAATTAAATTATCCAAAATCCTATTGTAAAGATCTCTGGTACCCAGTGTGATTACAATTGGGTCACAATCTGATCCTTTCTGATTTGTGTGGCAGAAAGTATGCTGTCTTTCCCTTGGGAATATCCAGAAATTGCTCAAAAACATCTAATAAAATATGTTTTATTTGATGTTATTCTCTTTGGGAAATCTCTTTAACTTAAAAATGGAGAAACATTAAATAATTATTTGCATCCCTACACTTATGCATCCCTGTACTCCTCTTTACTCCCCCCCAACTTCATCCAAATACAAACATCCCTAATTTTCCTTACTCTCTGAAAGCTCTCACACAGCCAGAATGCTCTGATGAGAGAGCCATTGATGATGCAGGAGATACAGTCTGCCCTCTAATCCTTAAACTTGGGTAAAGTTTACAGGGATTATGGCTTCCTTGCTGAATTTTGTAACCATATTTTGTACCACATATGCCCTTTTGAGTAGCGACTATGCCGAATCTGTGAGTATGTGATCTCTCCCAGACTCATTTATGAGGCCACAAATATGGTTCTCTGAAAAAGAGCAAGGACCCACGTCCCCTGCCAGCTACTGCCCAATCTTTCTAATTATGGTAGATAACAAAACATATGCTAAGGCTCTGGCTTCCCAGTTGGATCCTCCACTTCCCTGATACACCACTTCCAGGCTAGCTTTGTAAAAGGAAGATTATGCTTGAACCATGTCCATTCCCTTATCAACCTAATCCACAATTCCAAATCCCTTTCAACTCCAGTGGCTGCAGTTACCATAGATTTTGAGAAGGCCTTTGACTTAGAGGAGTAAGGGGAACTTCCATCATGTCTTGGCCAACCTGGGCTTTGGACCCCAGTTCCTTACCTGGGTTCAGACTTTGTACTTGTTCCCATGACTAAAAACATTACCAATTCAGTCCTCTCTCCTCCTTTCCTCTCTGCAAAGGTACCAAACAGGGGTGTCCTCTCACCCATCTACAATTTGACCTTGGAGTGGAGCCTCTGGCAATAGCTTTCATCAGAATTCTGGTATCACAAGTATATGTCTTGGGGCTGATGAATATCACACAATGATATATATGGATGACCTCCTTGTCTTCCTTGGAGAAACCCCAACTTCAATTCCAGCTCTTTTAGGGCTACATAGCCACTTCTCTTTTGTCTTGGGCCTATGCATAAACCAGTCAAAACAGACATATTCACCACTAATTTTCATTGGTTTACCAGAGACATAACAGCATTTGGGCAGACTTGGTTCCTTGAGAAAATCACATATCTGGGCATCCAAGTGACCCCAGTAATCTCCAAGATGTGTATGAAAATTCTGGCCCCTTTTCTGACAGAAATCTGGACTAAACTCAAGAGATGAAAATGCTTCCAGCTCTCCATGTATGGAAAACTGAGGCCATAAAAAATGGTCACTGCAACTACAGTAAGCTTTTTACACTCTTTCACACTTACCAGTGGGTGTTCCTAAATAAGAGTTTGCAAATCTTGATAGCATAATAGGGCACTTTCCCCTGGAGGGCAAACAACCTAGATATAGTCATAACAAACTGTCAGCTCACTGGACCTGGGGAGGGGGGCTTCTGTGGTTTGTGGGATATTTATAGGCATTCAGAGTTGCGCAGACCCTTTGATGGTTTAACCATTTCCATCCTACCATTCACTAAAATACCACCAACAGCTTAATCTGGTTCAAAGTCAGTTGGCATTCATCTGTATCTTCCTCTCCCAGGTCGTGCCTGAAAATAGGCAGAATTTGTCTAGTGCAACTACCTGGTTGACAAAAACTAAATAAATAAATAAATCCTGATACCACACAATAGATTTACATAGATTCTCCCTAATAAACTGTTAAATGTAGTACACACTTACAAATACCTTGGTGTGTTGCTTTATAGTCACCTTGACTTCTCAGTTCACATCAGCTCCACACACTCTAAGCTTCACCCCAAATTAGACATCCTTCACAAGGACCATCTCCCCACTGAAGTCTGTAAGGACCTGCTTGTTAAAATGATCTTCCCTTTTTTTGACTATGCAGATGTGGGTTACAATGCTGCCCCTCCCTACACCGTCACCAGATATGATATTCTCTGTAATGCCTTCTGTCACTTTGCCTCTAACTCTCCCCCCTAATCCATCACTGTTCCCTTTATTCCTCTCTTTCCATTGCCTCCCTACCTTCACATCACCTTTCCTACTGCTTAGTCTTCATTGGTAAATACTGGCTTGCCTCCCTTAACGCTTACTTATCTTCTCTGCTCTGCCACTCCATTCTCTCCTCCTACCCCCTTCACACTAGAGATTCCCACTCCTTCTCCATTCCTCACCCCTGATCTCACTCTGGTCAGGCTGCTTTCTCATACTGGCTTCCTTCCCATTGGAACCAGCTCCCCTCACTCCTTCACTAAGCCCCATCCCTACTATCTCTAAAGCAGCTGCTAAAGCTCACCTCTCCCCCACTTGTTTCTGTCACTCCCCCTTCTAATTCTTCCTCCTTTTCTGATCCCCTTTCTCATCTTCTGTGCTAACCCTACTTCTCATATGTGCCCTCACTCCAGTTCACAGAATTAGGGTGCCGGCATTATGATGCCGAGTCACTTCAGCGCTGAAATTTGAGTTTGCCAGCCCCTCCCTGAGGTCCACCCCCCTGGAGTTAGAATATTTAGTTAGAGGGATGTGGGGCATAGCCTCCCATGAGGGGGGGCAGAGAGCAAAGCATCCCACAAAACAAGAGCTTGGCAACAAAGACGTTTGGCACTGTAGTGACTTAGAGCTCAAAGGCTGGCGCCATTTGAGGCTGGAACTCACTCTACCCACACCCTCTCTCTCTCAAGTGAGGGCTCACTTCTTTCTAATTATATCTACCTAGATCACCCACCGCATACCTTTTGTAAACTTTTTCTTTAATGTCACCTATGTACAGTTTTTGCCATGTACTTTAATGTATTCCTACAACTATTTTGTCAACTACTGCATTGCACTTGCAGTGTTGTTATTGCACTTCATTTGTTGTAACTGCATTGATTTTATCCCTTTTCCTCTTCCCCAGGGTCACAACTGGAAATGAGCCATGGCTCAGTGTGCCTTTCCTGGGGTATCCCATGATATGAGTGACTCACACTGAGTGACTCAATTTGATCCCCTGTGAGAATAGCAACTGTGAATAGATAGCGAGTGGGTATGGAATAGCAAATGTGAAACACTTTGAGGCAGTAAATAGCGAGGCAAAGCCAGCTACAGAAGCTTAAAGGGCTTTGTTTGGCTGGGATGGTTCCAGCTGACTGTCTGGCTTGAAGATTAAAGTCATAGTCTCTGAAGCTGGTGGACCCAGGTTTGGTACTGGAAAGTTGTTTTTTTTTTTCCATTGTTTAATATATTTGTTATTGTGGAAGAAGTCCCATTCCCCTTCAACTTTGTTTCCCCCTGCCTGCAGGTTGCCCTCCCCAGTGTTCCCCCAGCAGACATGTATCCCCCTCCTGAGTTTTCCCCTGTTCCCCAGTGTATCCCCAGGTTGATTATATTATTTATAGAGTGCGGGAGATAGCCCCCACATAAAAGTAAATGTCACCCGGCAAAGAAAGGGGCTCTAGATTTATTCCTCACGTCACTGTAGTGCACATCACTGTTTTGGTTTTTGGGTATGTGCACTCACTCTTTTTGTCTGTGCTGTTTTGTGCTTGCTAAGTAAGTAATAATACTCGACAGGGTGGGCATTATTGGGATATAACAGACCGCCCAGGGGTGTAATGAGACCCGGCGCTGCAGGTGTAGGGCCTTATAGCCCCTTGAAGGTCCGTTATATCCCATAATACCCACCTTGGAGGGTATTATTATACTTAGAAAATGGTTTGTAAGATTTTAAATAAAATGTAAGTAAAAAAGAAGCTGAATAAATGTGAAAGATAGAATAACATTAGATATTTTTAGTGAAGTAGAGTAGTCCCTGGGTGCTGCTGTTTAGGAAAGCCTGTCGCATTGATCTGGCTTTTTCTTCCATGGATTTATGGGAGCTGTAGTCCTGTGATGTAGGTCATGAAAGGAACAGTTAAAAACATTGCATATAGAAAAAAATAAAGATTCTGAAGAAATATTTTGAGCTAAATAGACGATAAAGTGCTCGTTTTACAGGTAGTCAGGCTGGTGGGTTGTTGTTTTTGTGACAGAGGGAGCAAGAAAGAGAGCTGGTGGGCATCAGGAAGAAGTGCAGTGAGGAAAGACATGAGCAGGACTTTTGTGAGTTGCATTCAGCAGATGGAGTCAAGTTGCTGGGTTGGGAGGTTTGTGACAGCGGCTGGGGATCATAGGTCAGGAGGGGCCTGAGTCCATCAGTAGCATCAGGTTTTTGAGTGGGGGGATGGAATGTAAAAAATTGTGCAATTTGTTTTTTAATGCTGAAAATCCTGATTCTTTTTTTTATGGTGACTGTTTTGTATAGCTACGAGGGGTGGGGCCTTTGGATTGGTGTCTCGCTTAAAGAGAAAAAAATGATGGCAGGGTTTGAATTAAAGTGGCGATATGTTGGGCAGAGCTGGCACTTGTTTTGTACTGGGCGTTGTTAAGAAATATCAACACCAGTGCCACAGTGCCTAAGCCAATCAGAATCTAGCTTTTACGAGACCCATTTTCTAAAATCACATAGACCCCTTTCCTGGTCACTAAACTTTTAAATAAATAAATTAAATAATTGTTAATTACTTACTGTTGATCTTCTCACAGGTACCCGCCCTGATAAGAACCCCCGTAAGGAGCCAGTGCAGAAATCCTGGTAGCAACAACACTCTTGGCTAGGCACAACCTTGCTCCAGTATCACTAGCTTCCTTCTGGGGAAATGCTATCATCATGGTAGGTGGCAAGACAATTCATTGGACCTGCTGGAAGGGAGCAGACATCCACAACATGGGAGATGTCATTACCTCCAAGGCAAGGATGTTGGACACCATTCAAGCTCTTCAGGGCCAGTATGCACTATGCAGAAATTATTTTTGGTGAGTTCTGCAACTCCACAGAACCATACATGGATTACTCAAACCGCCTGTAACAACCATCCATCAGGTCATGACTGACTCACTGGCTCTCCCTTACCAAAGAAAGGGCAGACATTATATACTGTGCCATTAGGGAGCTCATTCTGAATCTGTCGACAGAGGACCGAAACAAATGGCTTCCCTCCTGCAAACACGCATCATGGAGGATGAATGGTGGTCCTGCTGGTTCACTGGCACATGGTTTACAAAGATGACCAAAGTGGGCTTATCCAGAATAAGATTTTGCATACCTAGTATTGGACTCCTTCATTTACACACTCAATCCATGCACTCCTCACAGAACAGAATGGAGGTGCTCCTTCAAGGGGTGGCGCACTGCTTTATACCCTCAAGTTCTGCCCATCTATAATCCCCTTCTGGAAGAAAATCTATACACTGGGCATTACAGTCCATCAATGTCATCTCCCTGTGACTCCAGCCTTATTTTTACTGGGTGTTTACTTTGAGGCGCCACGGCTTCATCACAAATGACATCAGTGGCTGGCTTAGCTCTATATGGAGTCCAAACCTCTGATCTTGAGACTGTGGCACACTCCAGTGGTTTCTAGGCAAGTGGTGCTCCTCTCAAGCATAACCAAGGTAGCTAATTTTGAACAACTCTTGAATCTTGCAGTAGGCACTCTTGCCAACTGTCACAATGTTTATCAACCGTTCCTAAATTTTCTGGCCTGCTAATCCAACATGGCAGACCAGCTCCAAAGACATGGTACCAATGCTGACCATATCCCGAATGGCCCTCCCCACTTTCTTCCCCCTTGTCACCATAGCATACCCCTCCTGTAAATGCTTAACCCATATTAGAGCACAATTAGTCTCTGATTTTCTGTTTTGGTTACTGACAGAGACTATTTCTCTTTCTGAAATACAGCAATGTACATGCATCTTCCTGTTACTGTGAAATTTTATGCATTCTGTGTTCCAATGTACAAGTCTTACAGATCCTACTCAAAGGTGCATTGTATCCCTATTTTTTCTGTTTCTGGTGAAAATGATCAATAAAAAGATTAACAACAAATAAATTCACCCCAAAGTGTGAATTTTGGCAAATTTGCACAGTAAAATTTGCTGCAACTTGTCAACTGTGGTGCATCTGCAGAGTGCACACTATGTAAATATTCCACATACTAACATACTAATTGCCAGAAGATTAGGCCTTATGGTTTATCGAGTCTGCTTAAACCTCAGATCCCTAGTTGGGTGCAGAGGCCCCCCCCCCCTTGTGTTCCTGAAACCCCTATCATCCATTCCCATCCCCCTGGGCCAGCCCATCATCTGGTACATTTGCTTTCTTTGTCTGTCCCACCCTCTCTTGAAGCCCTCCACTGTGGATCTCTGAACCAGCTCACCAGGCAGCACATTCCAAGGGTCCACCATCCTCTCAGTGAAAAACCTCCTCCTCTTTTCTCCCCTCGCCCTTCCATCTTCCAACTTCAAACCATGTCCTTTGGTGATACCTCCCTGCTTTAGTCTAAAGATCCCCTCCATGTTTACCCTATTTATTCCCTTGAGGTACTTGAAGACCTCAATCATGTCCCCTTGTCTCTCCTCTCCTCCAATGAAAACAGGCAGAGCTCCTCAAGTCTGTCCTCATACGTCAAATCCCCTAGTCCTCGTATCATATATTTGAGCACATAGTGCTCAAATTCACTGCAATTGATGGGTGACTTGTGAATTTTCAGCACACCTAGGCCCGGATATTCAGACTGTGCCAGGCAGTGGTGCAAGCCTGGGCACAGCACAACTGGGATGCGCAGGGACCAGGGCCAGGTGATATTCAATGGTGATGCACCATGGCACAGCACCATTGAATTTGGCATGGACTACGCACTGCACAGTGAGATTGCACCTGTGCAAGCCACAGCTAGGGAGCATGGAGATGTGCCAGAGCAAATGCAGTTGCGCTGGTGCATCACCCCATGACATTCAGCCAAGGGCATGCAAATGAGGCCATAAGATATGCAAGGTGCAAATGGGGCCTTTTGCATGCCATTATGGCACCATTTGCATGCCTTGTGCATGGCAGCCTGGTGACTTGCGCCTGGACAGCATGATATGAGCACAGTGGGGGTCCTGGGGCATCCCCCGCCCCATAGTCACAATCGTGGTAAATATAACCT
Organism: Neoceratodus forsteri; assembly: GCA_016271365.2. NCBI lineage: Eukaryota > Metazoa > Chordata > Ceratodontiformes > Ceratodontidae > Neoceratodus > Neoceratodus forsteri. Next base: position 1,381,352,931 of record CM028130.1, read on the forward strand.
AAAACAGTCCCTGGTAGTCTAGTGGACCCCGCACCCTTCCATGTCCCCAATCACTGGTATCTGCCATTTATTTCAATCTCTGGTAGTCCAGTGGTACACCCCTTCCGCCCGTTGCCGCTATCGCGATAAATGTACATTGAAACAATCCCTGGTAGTCTAGTGGACCCCCCTTCCCGATTCCCTGATTCCCCAATAAACATATTGTAAGACCTTCTCTGGTAGTGTAGTGGACCCCCCCTTCCTCCTGTGTCCCCAATCACCAGAATATGTCCTTTATTTAAGTCCCTGGTATTCTAGTGGTACACCCCACTGGTTGCTGTGCTCACGATTCAGCGCCAGAACAGAATTCCCTGGTGAGCCAGTTGCACCCCCCACCTCTCCCACCCACACAGATCCCCTTGCCCAACCCGCTTCCCCCATCATCAGTGGGCAGGCTACAACCCGTGCACATACCACCCGGCCACCTGCTGAATGACAGGTACAGTATGGGCTTGCAGGGCATACTGTACTAGACAGTCCCAAATATGTGAATGACTTCATTCCTGCTTTGAGACTATCTTCTTTCACAATGTCTTCTAGTACCTCTACACCAGTCATTCAGTAGGCAACAATTAATCCCATGTGGTACAGCCACTGCAGTGGGGAGAAATGAGGAGTGGGCAGAAAGATCTAATGAATATGAAATGAGAGAAATACTCACTGGGTCCTGGGGATGTTCTGGCAGCTCTGATCATGGCAGCGGGTGGGAAGGGGTACCACTAGACTGAGGGACTTAAATAGTCATATTCCAGTGATCAGGGACATGGGAGGAGAGGGGTCCACTAGACTACCAGGAAAGTCTTACAATTTGTTTCTCGAGGAATCGGGAGGTACCACTGGATTAGAAGGGAGATGTGTGTGTTTCTGCACGGTGTTCTGGTGGGTGGGTGGGTTGCCACCACAGCTGGTGGCTGCTGTGTTGCACCCTGCAATACAGCAACCCACTTGTGGGTGGTCAGGTTTGTTCCTACTCCTCACTGGCTCAACTTTGAGCACCCCATGTGGGGCAATGTAGGGTTGCGCCAGCATATGTGCCCAAATCCTGGGCTGAATATTGGGATGTGCCACATATGCATGGGCATGCCTGCTGCATCTGCACCACATACAATTACATTGCACCCCATTGCATCAGGATTTGCACTGCACCTGGCAGCCCTTTCAATATCCCACAGGGGCTCAATGCGGGGTTGCTCCAGAGCAACTCTGTTGCACCATGCACAACCCCTTTGAATATCTAGGCCCTAATAGAGAGGTCATCTAGTCACATTAGAATTTAATTTGGAGTTTTAAAGAGTATGTATCATTATTTATTCATAATTTGTGTTGTCTTTTCAAAGATGTTTTGTTTTTTGATTTGTACAATGCTCTGAACCCCTCAGAAAACAGTGCTTTAAAAAATAAAATATCTTTCCTAACCAGATATTACTACTAACAATTCATTCATACTTAATCACAACACAGAAAAGTTGCTTCATCCATTGAGGATAGTTTTCTTTTTTAAAAGTAGGGCTGAGTGAAATTAGCAAATTCAACGTTTTCTGAAATTCTTTAATTGTTCATAACTCAGTCTATGTTATAGCTAGTGTTCTGACATTTTGGAATGCTTATTGTTTGGAAAAGTTCCTAACAGGATGTCAATCTTCATGACATTTAGATGAGGGGTGGGGAGCTACAGGGGCTCAAATTATAGAAAAGTATTATTTATATGAAAAGTTTGGAAAATATTTCCAGTCTTACAACTTAGACACCTTTGGAGATAGATAACTGAAAATGTATCTGCATATTTTTTGGAAAGTCATAGAAACTGCTAAATGGAGAGGTAATTAGTTACGTAAATTATAAGTTACTGGCAATTAAAAATTCCATAATTTATTTGTTAAATTGTGTAAAAAAATGTTCAAAATATTTGGATGTTTATAGCTCCACTGCTATTCCAGGTATATACTCAAGATTTGTCATGCATTCCAAGTACATATGTCCTTGAATCTAATTAAACTGGACAAATGGATTGTAGTAGGTTAAAATGTAATGTGGCTATTTTAGATCTTACTAGTTTGCAAAATGTGCTCAAACGTTCGCGGACACACTATAGGTAATGCCACTAGAATTCCATTTGTGGTATTAGCTTTCACAAAGCACTTATGACCACTGAATCATCTTACATGCACTAGAATCATAGCTCTGCAATAACCCTCCAACATTTCTGCAACAGTGATGTTCACCATTATGCTCCACAATGGCAGAACATACCAAGATACTTGTCACAATAGCTTAAGTCACAACTAGTTGTAAGGCTTGTCATCACTTGATGCCACTGTTTTCAAATAGTGAAAATATAGATTGTTATCTACAGGGTTGTTATAAGGGCAGCAGGTGGCACTGTACAGAAACAATGCTGAATGCGCATGTGCTTCCACAAGTCATTAAACTCACTCTACCCAATAGCTCTGTATGAAGTCCGAACCATCCATTGATTCTTCTGATACAAAATGGCCACCCAGGGTATAATGAGTTAAGTCAGTGAGCTGTATAGATTATTTAGGAGAATTCAAGAATGCATGGGACAGACATAAAACAATTCTAGTGGGGGGGGATAGGAGGAAGTAAGCTGTTGGTTATCTAGAATCTGCAGCTTATCCAGTAGGTAGGGAATTGGGCAGACTAGGTGGGCCAAGTGGTCCTTATCTGCTGTCAAATTCTATTTTTCTATATTGTAAGAATTCAGGTTAGTGCACAATGATGTCCATGGCTATTCTTTGTGGTTCATCAATTAAGACAGTGGCCTGACACTTGGCACCACTGTCTTTTATTATGCAGCCTCCTATGAATGCTACCTTATTGCCACTTTACAGTCTTTACCTTCATGTACAATGGTAACTCCGGTGAATGACAAAATGTATGGACATGGCTATGACAGAAATATCACGACATTCCACAATTTCACAAAAGCTTATGAAATTCAACTTTAATTACTGATGTTATCTTGGAATCTTTGGCTGCTTATAACTTGGCCAGCCATTAAGCAAGACATTAAATAGTTGACACACATCGACTATCTTTTTTTGCTCTTATTGTTTTTTTTTCTCTCCCAGCTGACAGCACATCTCTCTGGGATATACCCTATTCATAAGGATCTACCCATATCAGGCTGAACAAAGTCAACATTCAGTTAGCTACCAGGTTTTATTCAGCATTTTTTCATTCCCATCTCCCCAGGTGGGGGTGATGTTTCTGTCAGCCTCAGACAGCCACAGCTTTCCCTTTGGCAGGAGAAAGACCCCTCACCCACTCACAGGGGTCACTGTGTTGGTGAAACCCACTGCTGATCTCCCCTATTGAGATGCACTGCTGATTGGTAGCTGTCTCAGCTATGGCCTGCCTCCCAATGTGCCTGTCCAGACTCACGTCCAAACCTGGGTCATCAGCATGACAGAATGATTCTCTACTACTGGGTCATGGGAGTGACATTAAAGCCTAATATTAAAGGTCAATTAACCTAACTAAATTGGTGATATTCCTTTCTCTAGTTTTAATGTTATTGGGGCTTAAAAGCTGTGAAATGTAATTTTAAATTGTTTGAGTTTGGAGAAACTTGGTACACTTCTGTATGGGCATTGATAAATCCATCTTGGCAAAATGAGTGCATTTGGGTTAATACCTTTGAAACTAGATGGAAATAACTGAAATCACAATTTTGACAAACTCATGAAAATTTTGCCAGATTTTGCAGATGTGAAATCAGCATTTTGCAAGAATTTTGCAGGTGTAAGTTACATTTCACCCAGTCCCATTTAAAAGTGATACTGATTATACTGAAGTTTAAGACTATGTTTGGAGTGGGTTTCTGCAGCTGTCAAAGTTGGGGAAACTCACAAATAATTTTGCTAAGCTTAGTTTTCTAACTGTGTGTTCCTCTTGTCTATAGTTCCCCTTAACATCCTTTCTCCTGCCTTGTTTTGGAGAACTACATTTTCCATTGTCTGGTCCCAGGGTTTTATTCTTGTCTACAATGAGCTATTGCATAGCTCAGTTAGCAGTTCAGCTAGGACCTGCCCTATCTCCTTACGCACATGAGGATGTAACCCATTCTAGGCTCATGGATTTATACACTTTAGGTAAACTAAGCCCTCCTTACCCATTTAACTGGAATTGGATCCACATTGACCCCTTCCTTCCCCCACTGCCATGATGGCACAGTCAGATATTAGTTCCTTACCCACCACTATGAACACTGAGCCAAAATATATTTTTAGGATATGTCCCTTACCCTTATCCTCCTCTTCACACTCCTTCAGTGCTTCAGTCAGTCATACTGTATAGTATGCATCAGTCATTTGCTTGAGTGATACATCCAAGAGTTCCTTGTTGTTATCCCCCTACCTGCTGTGTTTTTTCCATTTATTTTATCCTGCACACCAATAGGGATACTGATATGGTGGATCATGTGTCCAAACATTGCCATGTTGACCTGGAACTGGCAGTCTCCCCATTTCATACTACAGATGCACTACACTTTACACAACATTTCCTCTCTCTGAAGGTGGTGCACCAATAGAACAACCTAACAGTAGAGGCAGTAGGCATAAAAACAGTACATTCCTTCACAGAAAGCCTGGACAAACTTTCACTTACTAATAGAATCACAAAATACCCTGGGTAGTAAAGTGGATGGGGAATCCCTATAAATCAGTACATGTTTGCACAGCATATTCATTAAACCCTTCTTTGAAAACTGCAGGTGTGAGGGTGAACATGACTGACCAAGAGTCCCTTCTAGTCTTAAATTAGTATGTTATACACTCCTTAACTGCATCTCTGAATCCTGGGACACCAGGAACTGGCGAAGCACCTTCATAGCACTTCCTACTGCTCCAACAATTGACAACATTTGAGTTGATGCTGTCTCCTGTTGGCCTGCAATGGTATCCTGGGTTATTGGTATGAATCTGAGTTACACACATGATATGCTTTACAGAATATTTATTGTACACATGACAAGGTATTTAAAAAAAGAACTAAAGTGCTAATCAACCTGTTATTTAAGATAGTAACATAATGGACTGTTTAAAATTCAGAAGTATTTATTTTGTAATCTGGTCACTATACAGTAAATCCTTTGAAAGTGATTGCAAAAAGACCCTCCAAACAGAGGAATAGTGGGGAACAATGAATGAGTCTCATGATGAGAAACAAAACATGACATGAACTGCAAGATGAGAGAAGTATGCTTTTGACAATAAATTGATCTTATGGTTGCTGTCATTTACCTCAGGTGGCAGGGGGATTAATTTAGTTCTTTGAAGAAACACCTTGGAATACATAAACAATTGTAAGCAAATAAGAGTAAGTAGATACAAAAATCTGAAAGTGCATGAGTGCAGAACAGTAAAGAAAAAACAAAAACAGTGAAACTGGCAGGGGAAGTGCATAATGTTGTATTTAGAAAATGGCATATACAGTACAGCGGGTTAACACCTGTCTAGATCTGGAAAATACATATGTAAAAAACACAATTGCACATACCCCAATAATGCAAAGCATCATGGGAAACATATGCAAATCCCCATGAGTGAATTTGATCTGGTTCCACTTTAAGCAGAATTGCATAGTGCCAGAAGGCCTCACAGTGCAATCAGCAAAGGCTAAGAACAGCAGACATACACAAACATGTTCTGTCCTCATTTGGACTCATCAGTGTGTCATATCTGTGTCTTAGCCCAGGGAGAGGGAGGCAGACACCCCTTAAGGAGGATTTTATTTGTTTGGGTCATATGGAGCCCAAAATAGAGAAGGAAAAGAACTACAAAAGAACCCCAGAACAAATTCCCTGATATATAGTTTGTTCAGAGGTGTCCATTTTGGTAGATATTATGAGTACTCACGTACTCTTAAAAACAGTTTATATCAAGTCATTCATTGTTTTGGCTACATTTCCATGTTACAAACAACTTATAATATCATTAGAGCTAGGCAAAATTAGCAAATTCTGCTTCCAGGGAATTTTCATGAAATAGCTGGAGACCTGTAATTTGGCATCTTTACTTGGAGTAAGCTGTCCTAAGTAGATGCCAAGTTTCATGACATTTGGGTAAGTGGTGTGGGAATGATAGGACTTCAAAGTCTGACAATTTATTATTTTTGTGAACATTTATGAAAATATTTCTCTTCTTTTAGTTCAGCCTCAGTTGGAGCTAGATAACTGACAATTTGCATTCATACTTTCCTGAAATGGTGTTAGAACCTACAAAATTGAGAGGTAGTTGTTTAAATAAACTGCAAGTTACAGGGGTTCATAATTTGTTTTTGCATTTGAATATTTATAGCTCCACTGCTTTTGGAGGTATACATTCATATTTAGGTAAGCATACCCAAGGTCAGTGGGCCCTGGAATCTAGCAATGCTTGAGAAATATAGTTTAGTAGGTTAAAATTTGCCATGGCACTTTCAGAAATTAGTAATTGGTCAATTGTTTTCAAAAATCCATGGATAGAGTATTGGTATTGTTAATAGAATTCCAGTTGTTGAATTTAACTTTCACAATGTGCTTCTCACCACTGAGTCCATTTAGCTGTTTAGAGCAGTTTGCATTCTGCAGTTTCTTTGAGTCACTATTTCTTCCCCACCCTTCTTGTTTCTCTGAGCTTCACCAGATGGACTCAGTAGTCCTGCTTGTCAAATTGATTTTGCTTTGCATTTCACAGAAACACTCCATTCAAAAGGGAGCCACCTCTATTTCCTATAGAACCTATCCTTTTGGAATAGCCAGAATTCCTTCTTGATGTTTGCCAGCGATTTTCATCCCCCAGGAGGTCTCTGAGTTTGTCTATGTTCTGGACTTCCAAGTACATTTGATGCTCAGACTAATCAATTTTGTGAGGTGCGACTTTCATACATTCTGCTTTCTGGTGAGAATTGTTCTGGAACGCTTTCTTGCTCCAACTAGCAGTCTACTATTCTTTTACTACTCAGCCCAGCTTCCTTCCATTGGTGAAATCATGCATCTAATTCCTGCCACTGGTAATTCCTGCACTAGATACCTCCCCTGTTCTATACTTCAAATCACCATGACTTCCATTTCCATTGACTTGACCACACCCCCTCCGTTTGCAGAACTGTTGTCTATCTTGGCTCGGCTATTGATCACAATTATTTGACTTGTAAAGCAGGCAGGCAAATATCCTTACTTGAACTAGCATCATGACCCTTCAATGCTTCTCTCCTGCAACAGTGATGCACTGTATCATGCTCCATCATGACAAAAGATAAATGTGATATGTGATGGGCTGACTTCAAATATCACATTTATTTTTATCTGTAAATTTTAATCTCTGCTGATCGCACAAGTGGCAAAGCCATGAGTGAGGTCTATAGAGGTCAAACTCTGCAGGTAAAGCTAAAGCTAAATGCTGTTTTTTAGCCAGCACATGGCATTTGTTATTTTTACAGTAGGAGTGCCTATCTGGCAAGATTATTTTTTTTAATTAAGATTTAATTGTTTCTGCTTGATTTCACTGCTCTTTTCTTCAGTTGCAACAGATGCCATTGTGATGTAATCAGGCATAGAGAAAGCTGTTCTCCCATTGGTAAACGGCTCCTTTGTGAAACCTAAAGTGGACATAAATGCTGATGACCCACCTAACATTAAAACAGATGAATAATTTCTACTTTAGGCCTGTCATACATAAAAATAAACATATTTATTTGAAAAATTGTGTTCTGAAAGTCATTGTATAAATTGAGATACTTCTGTCATAATGGTCTCACTCACAGTTAGCTGTAATACCTGGTGTCACTTAGTACAATTGTTTTCAGATGCTACAATCATACATTTTTTATATACTTTATACAGAGTCTGCAGATGGCATTGTACAGAAACAATTATTTACATGCATGTGCCTCCTCAAGTGATTTAGTCAGTGAGCTTTAGTGCCTCTAATGTTTACCTGGCATATTGTAAGAAGACAGACTAGTGCACAGCAATGGCCTTCACTTTCTTGATGGTTCTTCGCACAAGATACTGACCTGACACTGGGCACCACTGTACTATTACTGTGGAGCACAACATTAGTAAAGGAATAATGCCAGACAGGGTGGGTGTTATGCTGGGATAACATCCCACCTTGGGTGGTTGGGCCCGAGGCCACCGGCCAAGGGCATCCACCACCTGAAAAGGGATGTTATCCCAGCATAACACCCACCCTGGAGGGCATTATTCCTATTATACAATGATTAATGTTTAACTTGAAAGAAAATATAATTAAAAAGAAGTGTTTTTTAAGTTTTTTACTTGATTTCTGTGCGTGGAAGTGTATTTACACAAAAAGGAGTTTGTTTTTTCTAGCTGTCCAACAGGTGGCACTGCCTCTGCACAGTACATGGCTTTTGTATTAGTGTCTGCGTCTCAGTTCCCACATGTGCTTTAGTTTCTTTACCTGTGCTGCACCCCTCCCCAAACTGTGTTGCGGTTGTAGTTTACACTTTGCTACTGTATTTAAATGTACCGGGATATTATTTTGACTGCCGTTTACAGCTCCCGCCTCGTTACACTCCTGGCGAACAGCCCACTGCCATGGTCTCAAAGGGATGTCTGGCAGTTGAATTTAACAAGCTACAGGAAGGGAGGTAGGGTGGTTGCAAGGAGAACGTGTTTTCCCCATATTTGCCAATAAAGTTACATGCCAAACATTAAAAAGAAACAAAGGAATGAGTTTTCAGTGATGCCGAGTGAGGACAACAGCCATGTACTCACCGCTCAAAGATGTGTTTTCCCTGTTTTTCTTGGGAGTTGGGGGGGGGACGAGAGAGCACTGACTGCTCACTGCTCAAAGATGTGATTTCCCTGTTTTTCTTGGGAGTTTAGCGCGGGGGGCGAGAGTGCTGATTCTGAGCGGGTGAGGATGGCGATTGTTAGCAGGGTAAGGAAGTACAGCTGAAGCTACTCATAAGGACAGTTGTGGAGCATTTTTTTTCCAATTACTTATGCGGTCACAAGTGTACTGGGACTACAGACGGGATGTTATCCTGGGATAACATCCCGGCTCCAGTCCCAGTTTGACCAATCAGGGAACAGGATTCTCTCTTGCCATTGTATAATGCTGCCTAACTGCCACTCTACTGAGTTTTTTCCTTCCTATATTAATGGCAGCTGAGTTTTATGACTTGGCAAAATGTATGGCTATGTCTTCAAAAAAATGATCATAAAATTCCACAATTTTCACAAAAGCTCATGAGTTCTAACTTTAATGACTGTTTTTGTTTTTCAAAATTGGCTGCTTATAGCTTGGCGAGCCTTTGAGCAAGAGATTAGAGAATTGACACACACCAACTCATTTGTAGATTAGTGCATCTACTTTAACAAAAGGGGTTATATTGCATTCTCTAGTTTTAAAGATATAGGGGTTTAACATTTGGCAGTTTACATACTTGCAAAATGTGTGTTAAAAAATACCAAATGTTTGGAGGCTTATACCTCAGTCTACTTTAAAGCTAGTGATCTGAAACTTGGTGCACTTCTTCATGAAGAATGCAAAATGTAGTGTGCCAAATGTAGTGTAATTTGGAAGATGAATGTTTAAAGTAGAAGGCAATCACCAAAGTTTAAATGTTTGCAAAATTTCACAACATTTCCATGGGAATCTCATGGAATTTCAAAGAAGTAAAATCTTAATTTCACCAGAATACTGCTAAAAGAAGACAAATGTTGCACAGCCCTAGATGCAATCCAGAATTTTGTTTGTAAAATCTGTAATTATGGGCAGGGTAAAGTCAGTTTATTAAGTCCATTATCTGTAAATTAACCTAAACATTTCCATTCAATATTTTACGTGTGATCATTTCTTGTTGTGTTAGTAAACAGTTTTATACCTTTATGTGATCTCCTGTTTCCCTTTTTATGTCTATTGTGTATTGTGATATGTTTGGATTTTTTTTTTTGTTAAATTAGTAATCTAATTTTCATACATTTGCCACTACGTTGACTTCTTCTCTCTTTAGTCATCAGCAGCTACTGCTCATGTCTCAGTTTTAATACTAGTGTACCTGGACATTGCATGACATTATTTACACCATTCTGTGCCATTCAGATGCATAGTCTGGAATGTAGTAGCAGATGTCATCATGGAATGTCTTAGAAATATGAAAATAAAAAGTAGTAACTGCTGGGTGAAGAGAACATTAGATTTTAGGGGACCACAAAGATAGATAATTAATTTACTGCATCAGAAATTGGTCAAAGCATATCAAAATACAAAGCAGACATGGAAGGGAAAACATGACGGTATTAACAGTATAGAAATTATTTCCTTGTATCATTTATAAAGTCTCCTCTGACATGGCAAAAGACTTTGGAGGTAGAAGGATATACTGGTTTGTCATAAAAAAGGGGTGGTGCTAGGAGAGAGTTTGGTAGTTGTTTAACATTCAGGTTTCACCTCATCCAATGGTGACAACCCTATGACATATAAACTGAACTAAACCAGTGTATATAAATATTGTGATTGGTCTTGAGTTATGCTGAAGAGAGTTCAGTCATTTGTCAATCTAATTATTCAATTTATAATTTTTTATTTTCCATTGATTATAGTATGCAGTCATTTTATACATTTCTTTCCATTACAATACATTTAACATTTAATACTGTAGTGTCCTTTGTGGTTTGTAATAATTTAACAAAGATATTAAAGAACCATTGCATTCCAGTTTTTACATATAATGATATTATTCGTCAGGATTACATTTCTTAAGATTCTTTTACAATCTCAGTATAGGTGGTAAATTCTCTTCTAATGCTCACTAAGTTGTTCCTATGATAGCCTGTTTATCCCCTAGGATCTCCCACCACAGCTATTCGTACATCATTGACTCTTTATGTATATTCCACCATCTTCCCTCATAGAAGCATACAGTAGAAACATAGAAATTGTCAACAGATAAGGACCACCAGACCAATCTAGTCCGCCCTTAAAATCCTTGAACTTTTGGAGGATTCCATTTCTCTACTAATAACTGTTTCATGACCATGGTTCCTAATGCTTACATTTTTGAAGAGATTTTATTGTTTTGAAGTTCAGGTAAATAAACCAAAATTACTGGATCTAATTTAATATCTTGATGTAATATTTGCACTAATATAGCTTTAGTTTCTATCCACCAGTCTTGTATCTTTTGATAGCTCCACATAGTGTTCTAGATTTGCATCTTTGCCACATCCATGCCAACAACTGAAATTTATATTGGTTATTTTGGCTATATTAGCTGGTGTATAATATGTTCAATCTATTATTTTCCTTTGGATTGATTTATTTTGTGCTGAAACATATAACTTATTAGCTGAGATCTTATTTTTAGGTATGGTCTGCTGGATGTACCAAGCTCATTCACAGCTCGTTACTCTAACCTCTAGGCTATACTGCCTTAAAATCCTTGAACTTTCGGAGCATTCCATTTCTCTAATATTAACTGTTTCATGACCATGGTTCCTAATGCTTATATTTTTTACAAGATTTTATTGTTTTGAAGTTCAGGTAAATAAACAGAAATGACTGGATCTAATTTAATATCTTGTTGTAATATTTGAGCTAATATATCTTTATTTTTTATCCACCAGTCTTGTTGATCTGTTAAGTTCTTTATTTCTTTAATACATTTCTTGTTTTTATTATTTTTAATATTATTCATTGTATTTTTCAACATTTTGTATATTCTACTTAGCAATGTTTCTTCTCCTTTATTTATAATCTTGTCTGAATATTCAATATTTTACAGTAATCTCTAAGGATTATTTGTTTTTAAGTTCTAACAATTTCTTAATGACTAAGCAATTGAAGTACAATATTTTCTTAAGTTGTAAATCATACAGTTTAATTTCCTCACATGTTGGTAATTTGTCTTTGTGTAATATGTTCTTCTATATATTTCATTTTATTTCTGGGTGCATACTTATCTTTTGTTTTTTGGACCAGCTAATATGGTTAATATTGAAATATAGCCATGGAATTTAATTTTTATTAAGTATTTTTGCCACATTCTTAATCATGTCATCACAGGACGTGGAGAAGGTAATCTGGTGTAGTCCTTTAGGAGTATCAATTAAAGCAAACTTTCTACTTTTATTTGTTCTTTTGTATGCTGTTCAATAATGTTATTAATTATCCTGTATTCCTCTTTTGGGGGAAAAAAAATCTCATTTCCAAATAGTCAATGCATATTGTGCTTCAACATATAAAACTTGGTCTGGACATTCTAGACCTCCTCTACTTCTTACTACTGTTATGGTTTGCCATGCAATTCATGGTTTACCTCCATGCCATATAAACTTTTTAAAATATCCTTTTAATTGAGAAAACCAACTGTCCAATGAAAGTCCAAAAATATTTTGCAGTACATAAATAAAGTGAGGCATTGCCATCATCTTTATTGGATCAATTTTTCCCCAAAAGATAAAGCCAAATTTTGCCAGTTATTTAACTGGTCTTTTATTTTGTTCAGTGCTTTATTATAATTCAAATATTTTCTTTTAGATCATTAGTTAGGATTAGTCCTAACTATTTAATTTTAGTATCCATTGTAAATTCATTTCTTATTGCTGGTGCAGTTGTATCACCTCTAGTGGTTATTTGCATATATATGCAGATTTGCTCTATTAAGATTATGCCCTGATATTTGTGACACAGTCGAGTCAGAAGTGCACCTGCAGTGTGAGCACACACAGGCCAGGAGGGGATTTCTTTTTTTGTTGACTCCGTTTATGATCTCACCTATCAGGGCATCTCTCAGGAATCCACTCTCAGCTCTAAGTGCCTGACCACCCATCTGAACTGCATCTGCCTGACTACTATATCAGGTTCAGGACTCCAGTCTCTCTGGCCCCTTGAGAAGCCCAGAGTTCCCAAGGGTGCTGCAGGGTTTCTGCATCCAACATTGGGCATGTGTACCCAGGCCACTGGTGGTTCTGTCACCTCCCTGAAGGTAGGGGAATTTTTCTTATGTGTCCCTCGGCCCACCCTCCTGAAGCTCAGTCATGCAATGACATCTTGAGACATCCACTGCAGCTCCAGCCCCTCTACATTGTGCCCTGATGTGTGCATGTCCCATCGGCTTCCACTGGGGCCTGCTGTTGCACTGGAAAGACCCTGGATCTCTCCCCACAGAGAGGACAGCAGTCTACAGATGCTCAATCCTTTCTCTCCCCTGCTGACCCCCCAATGACTGAGGCTTATTCCTGAACCTGGATTGCCAGCATGATGCAAGGTGTGGTGTCCAGTGCCCCATGCCTCAGCACCACTGGGCTGGCTTGGGGGTTCTTATTGTACAAAAAATGAAATCCAAATTTAATGACATTATAGCCACACCATAAGAACAACCTAGGTACAAATGCAGGGGGGTGGACAACGGCTTCCATCTGCCCTATCTAAATTGTACCCCCTACTTTATGGTAAAAATTCATTCCCAGGTGCTAATATCTGTACAAGTCAATACAATGGTTTCTACTGTGTTCTGAGGTACTGTAACTCCATGTTTCAGGATATGTCCAGATCATCATGAGGGTTAATGTCCCTCATTGTCCCTCATTTGGAATGTCCATGTTCCTCATTTCAATGACAGACTGTGAATTATGGTGCATTCTTCCAAGACCCTACTCAGCACAAAGAGTACTGAGAATGACCAGAGTGTATATGCTCCATACAGAATGAAAAAAGAGAATGTAAGTGAGCTGTAACAGTCATGGAGAAACACATTTGTAACACTAAATATGCATAAGGGGATTTTCATGGCCCAAAACAAAAAGTTCAGGCTACACAACACAGAGGCCACTCATTGCACATTGGAACAGGAGATGTTGTCTTGACTATATCCTAGGCATTTAATGCAGTAAACAAACAATACTTTACAAATTAATGGCAATTTAATGACAAAAATGAAAAGCTATTGAACAACTTGCAAAGGATCAGAATTAATGTGTTTACCTAATTTTAATGGGAAATCAATGAAAAGGGTATTTTAATGGCTCTAATTGGTATGGCAGTCAGTATGATAAACAGAAACTGATGTGTTTTAGATGAGATTTGCACCAGCTTAGTTACTGCACAAATGGCAAGCATGTAGCATGTGAACCTGATGTGATTTTTTAATTGATGTTTACACCAGCTTAACTGCTGTACTCATGTCAAGCGTGCAACATGCAAACCTCATATGATTTTTTGAAGATGTTTGCACCAGCTTACCTGCTGTACACATGTCAAGCTTGCAGCATGCAAACCTGATGTGCAACATGAGAACCTGATGTGCTTTTTAGACCTGGTTTGCTTAGGTTCACTTTGTTTATGTGAACTGCATGCAAACATTGCACAGTTAAGCACGTGGCATGCATTCTGCATGTATGCAGCACACTTATACTTCTGTAAGGGATTTGTAGTTATGTGCGATGTTTGCATGTGGTTCACATACACAAAGTGAACCTAAGCAAACACAGCAAATTATATTTCTGTAAGGGATTTGTAGTTTTATGCATTTAGATTTTGTAAGAAATTTGCATTGATAGTTTATCTATTTTAAGATCTTGTTGGCAAATCTTTTCATAGCATTCACAAAACGATTCCACTATTTCTTTGTCATTAGTCACCATATTTCCTTTAGAGACCTGTATAGCAGTCATAATATTTCTTTATTTGGCTTTTTTAACTTGAATTGTTAATAGTTTGCCCGATTTGTTACCCTTTAAATATGTAATTGTCTGGACTTTTTTTTAATTATGTTAACTATTTATTTATTTATTAGTTCTTGTTTTTTAATTCTAGTTTCACCCCATTCAGTATAATATTTTTTGCAGTTTTTTATCATTAATTGATCTATTTCTTTCAATTTTGTATCTAGTGAATTGTTTTCTTCTCTCATCTTATGATTCTTCATAATTTAGAATGATGATATGTGGCCTCTCAGGGTTTCTTTAAGGCATCCCATAATTCCACTTCCAATTCTGTACCTGTAAAATTATGCTTCTAGTATTCCTTAATTTGTACTTTTTTTAAAAAAAAAAGCTAATTTCTTTAAGTAGTTTGTTATTAAATGACCATGTTTTGGTATAGACACTATCTTTATTTTTAAAAAGAATATCCATTTTAACCATTGCATGATCCAATATTAATATTGAATTGATGGTGGAATCATTTACCTCTGACATCAAAGATTTAGGAATAAAAATATAGTCAATTTATGTAAATTGTGTTGTTTTTTTCTGTGTGTTATGTTGCATTCTCCAACTATCCACTAGTTCATGTACTTCTAAAAATGATGTATGATTTTTGATAGGGCTATATCACTTTTTATACTTTTACCTATTTTGGGCAAATAGAGTGCATTCATATCTCATCCTCCTATTATTATTTGTACTGAACCAAGTTTAGTAATCCTCTCTGTGATTTTTTTCTAAAAATTATTGATATTGAATGAATGGAGCAGAAATGGATCCAATTATTATTTCCTTATTGTTTATGCTGATTTTAATTAGACTATTACAACCTTCTGTGTCCCAAAAAGAATCCAATAATTGAAATGTGACAATTTTTTATAAGAATCAACACCCCAAAACTTTTCTTAGTACCTTCTGAGAAAAGTGCAAAACGTAATCATTTTCTTTTTAATTTTAATATCTCTTTGAATTCCAAATGAACTTCACTTCTTGCAACAACAGTATATCCACTGCCATTTATACGTTCACTTGAGCGCATGCTCAAGGAATGTTTTGGGAGAGTAGCACACTTAGAGGTGTGCCTCTCCCTCCCAATGCACTGCTCCCTTGAGCAGGCGTGGCGGTCCTGCACCAATGGGTGCAGCAGCTCAGTATGACAGCGGTGTTCCTCTGCTTCAAAGAAAAACACCGCTGCCATACTGGCGCCCCCTCCATCATGCACTACCTCCACCCCATTACCCGTCAAATCCGCCGCTCCAAAGCTTTCATGCCACACTGGGAGCCCACCCAGTGTGGCAAACATCAGGCCCCGACATGGGGTACCCAATCCTCTCGGCTCCATGGCCCCCAAAGAGTCCTGCTGCCACACTGGGAGCCCACCCCAGTGTGGCAAACGCTTGTTTTATTTTGCCGACGGGGCGCCTAACCCCTGTCGGCCCTCGCACCCCCCAGCGTAGTTTGTCGACGGGGTGCCCAACCCCTGTTGGCCCCTTGGCCCCCAGTTATCTCTGCCATGCTAGGCCCACCCCAGCATGGCAAACATCCCATGTCGTTCTTTTTTTAATCCTGTAAAACAAAAACTGTCCGCGTGCACGTCTCCCAACCCCCACAACCCTCACCCACCACTGCGCATCCAGCCTCCCCACCCCTCCCCCATACTTACCTCTGGACTCTGGCGTGATGATCTTGGTGGACGGGAACACATCTGCACTCTTCAAAGGCAACCGTGAACTGAGGAAATGCCGGTAAGCTGTATAATGGGCTAGATGGGGGGGTTCAACTTTAATGCATATCTCAGTCATTTTTTGGAATTTTTGCACCAATTTTTCAACATGGGGTTTTTGGGACCTCTTCTCATAAATGATGTCACTGTCATGGTGTTATTCAGGCCTGAAGGGTGATTTTGCAGGCACTGTGCAGTCACTGCACAAAATCTTGCCCAGCCTTGGTGCTACCATGGCAATGACATTGTCATGAGGGTCCCAAAAGCCATGTGGTATCAAACTATTTAAACGTGTGTTGCGCGAGTTCCTATGCAGGCTTGTAAGTTCACAAATTTTCAATATTTTCACTCCAGATTTTCCAACATTGCCATTTTATCACACCTTCTTATGAGCTGTACAGCTGTCATTTTCACATCTCACCCAAAGCGTGTTTCTGCCCATATGGCGCACAATGGCGCAGTCGGTGTGTGAAATCAATGTATGGAACACATTAAGAAAATCACAGTGACACTGTTCATGAGCAGAGGTCTTAAAATAGCTATGTTGAAAATTTGGTGAAAAAATTCCTAAAATGACTGTTTTACGAGGCGTCGTTGCGCGAGTTCCTCATGCCTTTCATTATGTTCTAATTTTCAATATTTCCACTCCAGATTTTCAACATTGCCATTTTACCACACCTCCTCATGAGCAGTACAGCTGTCATTTGTCACATCCTGCCCAAAATGTGTTTCTGCCCATGTAGTGCACAATGGCACAGTCGGTGTGCGAACTCAATGTATGGGACACATTAAGAAAATCATAGTGACACTGATCATGAGCAGGGGTCTTAAAATGGCTGTGCTGAAAATTTGGTGAAAAAATTCCTAAATATGACTGTTTTATGAGTCTGCATTGAGCAGTTCCTACGCACGCTCGTAAGTTTGCGAATTTTCAATATTTTCACTCCAGATTTTCAACATTGCCATTTTACCACACCTCCTTATGAGCACTGCAGCTGTCATTTTTCACATCTTGCCCAAAACGTGTTTCCGCCCATGTAGCGCACAATGGCACAGCCGGTGTGCGAACTCAGTGTATGGGACACATTAAGAAAATCACAGTGTCACGGTTCATTAGCAGAGGTTTTAAACTGCCAATGTTGACAATTTGGTGAAAAAAATCCTAACAATCACTGTTTTACCAGCGTGCATTGCACAGTTCCCACGCACACTCCTAGGTTTGCGAATTTTCAATATTTCCACTCCAGATTTTCAACATTGCCATTTTACCACACTTACTTATGGGCAGTACAGCTGTCATTTTTCACATCCTGCCCAAAACGTGTTTCCGCCTATGTAGCGCACAATGGGGTAACAAAAAGGTCATGCTGACAATTTATTGTGCAAATACCAGCAATCGCACAGGGCATTAGGGTAAAGCACCTTACATGCCAAACACCACTGCAAACACCTGCAAGCGAACGTTCGGCATTGACAAATTCTTGTTTTAAATGTAATTCAATATTCTTTCTCTTTTAATTGGGGAATTAATACCATTAACATTCCAAGTGGCAAACCTTTTTCTACTAATATTATCCATACTTGGGTTCCTGTTTAATCCAATTATAAGTAACCCTTGCCAAACCATAACTTTGCATTGATATATCTCCGGTCCTAACTTTAATTACTTGTTGGTTTAGTGATTTGTACCCTTCACCAAGAATTAGTATTGACCACCCCCTTCTTATTTAAGCTATATGGCAGTTCATGTTCCTTACTACCAGTTTTCTGGTAGCTACTTATTCTTTACCCCATTCTATAACTCTACTCCACCATCCCCTTCGGTACAACTCCCCGCATCAAACTTCCCATCCCTACCTGTCTCCTCCCTCTACATTCTTCCAAAATTCTTCCTTTACACTAGGTTCTTCCAATTGCTTCCATTTTTCTTTCTTCTTCCTCTGGTCTTCCCATTTCCTAGAAAGCTCAAAGAGAAAGAGAGAGGAAAAAAAGCTCTCCCTCTATACTTTCAAAATTAATATTCAATTAGTCCTATGCATTTCCTATTATTGACTTCTAAACACAGGAACACAAGCAGGTGTGTTTACTATTACTGTTTTTGTAGGGAGTTTTCCTCTTTTCTCCTTTTCATTTTGCCTTACATCAAGTCTGTTTTTAATATTTCTTTTATAACTTTGTTTGCTTCTTCTATAGTGTCAAATGTACAGTATAGCTTACATCTTCAATGACAACTGTCAATTTGGCAGGATACATCATTGTTGCTTTAATTCCCTTGGTCCACAAAATTTTAAGTAGGTTGGCAAATTGTTTCCTCTAAAATATCAATTCTGGTGGTAAATCATTGAATATGGCTATTGTTGCCTCATTTATAGTTAGTATTTGTGTCTTATAGACTGCTGCCATCAAAGCTTTTTTTTCTTCTGATTTAAAATACTTTGGGACAATTGGTCTTGGTGATCCTTGTGTGCCTGCATCTGGTCTATTTTTTTTAATCTTTCTTTTTGCTGGCAGGTGGCTCTGGCCCCTCCCACAGAGGGACTCATCTCTCAGATCCCAGCGTAGAGGCAGCTGGGCCATCATGGAGCCTGCCAGCTCAATTTTTCTGATGTTTGCCCCCAGGTCCATGATAATGCAATGGGAAGAGCAGCTGGGCTCTGTCTCCATGGAGGCAGCCTTATACCCTGAATGTGGGTCTTCCCCATTTTGGCAGCATGCCTTTGCTGACACCCAGCCACCACTGGGTGCCAGGCAACAGTGTGCTGCACTAACCCCACTCCCCCGGGGCAGGAGAGCTGTCTGCAGATGTTCGATCCTTCTCCACTCCTGCTGACCCCCCAGCAACTTGAATCCATTCCTGAACTTGGGTCACCAGCATTTCACAAGGTGTTGCATCCAGTGCCTCAACCCTCAGCACCACTAGGCTGGCCTTGGTATATATGTTCTATGAACTCTATCAAAGTCTGCATGGGTATCTTCAACATTTATCTCCATATATTCAGCCATTAATTTTTTCAGTGTGTGTCTCAATGGTTTATCTTTATTCCATGTTTCCAGAACACCTAATACTCTGATATTTTTCCATCTTGCTCTCGATTCAAAGTCTATCAGTCTGCTTTTAATTCCTTATTATGATCTTTTATTTCTTTAATCTTTCTCTGTTGGGGTCTGCTCATTTCTTCTTACAGCTCAATTTGTCTCTGTGCTTCTGAAAAGTCATTCCTTCATTGTTGGTTCTCAGTTATCAAATGATTAACTGTAGTTTGAAAAGTCTGACTTTTATCAGTGATGTCTTTGTTATCTTTTTTCATTTCAATATTTAGTCTTGATAATTGTAACATAATAATGTTTGCCCATGGAGGAGCTGTTCTTCCCAGTCTGCATCATCATCATCATCATCATCATGGTCTGATGTAACTAACTCTTCTGTTTCAGACAAGCTTTTATTAGTTTTACTGTCTCTCCACTGATATTTGTTCTCTTCATACATTGAAATATAATGACCTTGCATGTCTGCAAATTTAGAAGAGTTTGAAGATTGCTCATTTTTATTACCTAGAACCATGCTATTATGTAATTGGTCTCTTCCTTGTCTGCCCCATTTTCTGGGATTGTCTTCTTTTTGTATACTCCTGTTCTGATTTTACTAATATTTAGGATTGGATACAAATCCTTATTTAGAGCAGTATTAGAACATACCTGCTGTTTCCACATACATTGTGTTGTTTGTAATGTTACTTGCCTTGGCAAGCTTTCCCCATTCTGTGAAGTTGTCACTTGCTTCTCCATTTGGGATTCCATTAGAGTTGTTGTTCAACTTTCTGGGCTTGCTCCTTGTAAAGCCATTTGTTCCTCATTGACCATTTCTGGTTCATTTGTATACTCCTTCGATGAAATCATCTTTTCTTCTGACCCATCCAGTCTTAATTATTGTGGTTGATTCCCTGAATTATTGACTTTTGCAGTTTTCTTTCTCAGAAAGATTTGCACCGGCATCAGTTGATTATTTGTTTGAGGTGTGCCTTCTGTTCCTACTACTCCTGTTAGTGTTATCCCCTCTGGCATCTGCTGGCATTCATGTCTGCTTACTGAATGGCATTTTCCTATCATTGTGGTAGTCCATAGTCTGGTCTGCCATTCCAGCTGTTTTACAGACCTGCTGATTGGTCTGTTTAAAGTAGTTATTTTTTGTTGGTTGTGTTTTTTTTTACGTCATTGTTTCATATTTTTTTTGTAGACAAAATAAAGATAAAATGGAGGTTCCAAATCTTGTCATCATTTTTATCCTTTTTAGTGTTTTACTTAATTTAACTAAAGAAAAAGTGTTATTTAGCAGTTGTTATATTCCCAAAATGAATTATCTCAGTTTGTTTCATAGAGTTGCAGCGAGGTACACTGCTGCGTACTGGAGGGTCACTTACAGAGTCTGGTCTCAGCTTCTTCATTATGTCATCACCTCAGGTCAACTGATCTACCAATCACAACTCATTTGTCAATCTAATGTACACTTCCCAGTATGGCAGAGTCATATTATCAAACCAGGAGCCACAGGATTTGAACTTGAAACCCTCTGGCCCCATTTCAAATGTAATAATTTGATTAAGCTAAATGAGTGGCTTCCCAAACTTAGCCAGTAAAAGATCTGTCAATCTTTTAGCCAGGTTGCTCTGATCCATCCCCTTATTGCATCACAACATCACATACTGCACCCTCCAGTTCAAATGAAAATGGCTTTTCTATCATTAATAAACTCATCATCCATGCAGGGTTTCATTAAAGTTAATACTTCAACCATTATATGTGGGAATTCTGGTACCATATCCTTTCTCTCTGAATCTTCCTACGATGACCGCAGGTTTCGAACAAGTACAGATTTTCAAAGGGTGATGGTAACATACCAGATGAGTCGTAATGACAAACTTCTAAAACTTGGGAGGTCATGAACTGGATAGCCACTGTAGAGATGTGACAACCCCTACCGACATCAAAATTGTTCATCATTCAATGATGATGGAAATCTGGGAGGATGAATAAAACTTAGTATCCCATTGTGCACATGTAATCCCAAAGGAGTCCTCTTAAAAGATTTAGATACCAGCTATGGCTTAGCTAGTGTTTGCTGTGTTCCATAGTGCACTAGAGCATAACCATTCTTCTGTCTGATGCATACTTCTGTCAAGGTAATACCCTCAAATAGCCAATACCCGGATGACCTAACTTCTTACTTTCTTCAGCCACCTGTAGGCAATATGACAGCTACCCCATAACAGATAATGGCTGACGTTTCTCCCCTGCACCCTAAATCCTGCAGCATTGATTTCTTCTGTAGGGGTTGAGAAATAACATTGTACAGTGTTACCTAACTTGATGCACCTCTCATATCCCTTCTTGCTACTTAAAAGTCCTCCATCAGGGTAATGTCACTTTGCCCTGGAACTGAAAATTGCTTCATTATTCATATCTCAACTTCCTTTAGTTAGAAATGCAGGAAGTGTTGAGGATCAAGTTTTCAGAGAGTTGCTGAACTTTTTTTTTATCCTTTGAGCTATTTTGTTAGTAAAGCAATTTTTTCAAGTGAGTTAAAACTTCTTGCAGATTGTTTCCAGGCTGGAACTAAGTATATTGGAACCTCTGGGCTGGATTTTCAAACACCCAACTCAAGCTGCAACATCGGCAGCTTGCGCCCAGTGCTGGTGCATCCAGGACCCTGTCCCTGATTTTAGATGGGGCATGGTCCCGTCACCTTTGTCCCACTGCTTTCTGCGAGTGGGTACACCATATGTATGGTGCACCCTGCAGAATCGCTGCCATTACTCTGGGATGGTGAGGTGGATGCTCCACCCTTCCATAGGTGCTTGGTGGCCCCCTCCCATCCCCACATCACCACAATGCCCTGATGTGCTGATATGTGGCAAATACCAATATTTTACACCCTGGTGATCTAGTGGGACCCCCATGCTGGCATTAGTGCCCACCACCACCCATGTGCCTCCCACCCCTACTCTGCAATAGTGTCCACCACTGCTCTGCTCCTTCTCTCTTCCTCCCCATGATCTGATGACTGGCTCAGCTCTCCACACACCACCATGGCCGGCTGCCAAATGCAATGTCAGAGCATGTACTTTATACCATACATGCTTTGACAGTTCATTCAGTGGCTGGCCATTGTGGTGTGTGGAGGGCTGAGCCAGTCACTGGATCATGGAGGATTGGGGATGGGAGGGAGTGGGGTGGTGGTTGGCACTATTGCCAGGGTGGGGTCTCACAGGGTGGTGGTGGGCACTAATGCTAGGGTAGTGGGCTACTAGATCACCAGGGTGTGCCTTTCCCCATACATAGTTGTGGGAGCAGATCGTGTAAGGAGGGCACTGGATCATCTGGGCGGGGGCCTATATTGGCACTGATGTACATTCGTAGGGGTGGATGCAGGGGGTGTACACAGCTGTGTAGGGGCATATCTGGGTAGCTGACTTGGTGGAACATAGTGGCTGCCTTTCCCAGGGGATGTCTAGGTATCGTTAGAACAGCCCTTGTCTGGTCTAATGGTACTTAACACTTTGTGCCTGGGGTGGGCTTTTAAAATCAGGATATCAGTGGTTGTGGCAGCCAGGGTCTGCTGCAAGCCCCCTAGTGCCATGCCACAACCACTGTTGTGGCACAAGGCTGGCACAAGCACATTTTGTTGTAAGCAGCATGCTGCTTGATGCAGGCTGCTTACTAAAATCACTCGGGTGCTGCCCTTGGCACAAGGTGCTTATTGTGTCCAACATGTTTGGATGCAAGCATCTTGCACCATTCTAAGGGCTTTGAAAATCCAGCCCACTGTCTATAAGTGTCTTTATAAGCATCTCATTCAGTATTGACAGTTTCACTAGTTCATAATCATTTTCATCTCAAATGTACATATGATTATAGAACATCTGTGTCTGCACAAGAGTTAAAGCACCAAATAAATGATAAATTGCTCCTAAAGACAAGGGTAAGCTTTGGCTACCCTTTATAAACTGGTGACATAATGCTCAGTATTATTAAATGGTGTTAATTTTCCTCAGTTTTAAGTCATTTAGTGAGGACACTATGGCCATGATGTCAGATGGCCCACATCTTCTCCATCTTTAGCATTTTCACCGGTCCCCACTTCTTATTATAATCGCAAATCTTCTGGTCTCCATTCATCTTGCTTTCATGCCTCAGCTGTATGGTAGCATTCCTTTGCTTCTGCTATGGAGGTTTCTTCTTGGGTTGGGGCAGCACAAGCTTCCGCCAAGTTCATCTATTCCTCTGGGCATCAGCATACCTTTATTTATGCTTCTGTATCTGCAGCCTGTGTTATCACCACCCTTTTACTCAGTCTGTAGGCTCAAAACTTTGCCTCTCCCTCTTTCTTTGAACATGGAACCTGTTCCATCAAAGGACCTTATTTGCTGGGTGTGGCACAAACTGCTACCTCCTTCCTTATGCTGTTTGTGCTCATGCTCCTTTCTACTTCTCTCCATAGCAACAAGTTAAAAAAAAGTTCAACATTTTTTTTTTTCATTTTAACATTTTGACCAGGAAAGGTGCAATGAGCTTAAGCTCATTTTCAGGTGCATCCTGGTAAGCACAGAGAGGTAAGAGATTTGCTCAGGGTCACACTGTTTAAGTGGTGGTTGTGGGTTTCAAACAAGGTATGTTGGGTCTTTTAGTCTACAGCTTTTTTAACCGTCTAGACTATACTGCCTCCTCAGTTTGAAAACAATGTCAAAGCTTGCTTTTGAAGAAAACCTGAATGTGTATGATAATACTACTCTAATATTTATGTATTCAAAGTAAATTTTACACAAAAGTTCTGTAGGCAGAGCTGTAGAAAACCCAGATCTGCTCAACTTTTGAAACAGGATTTATTTAGCTGTAGGAGTAATTTAGGGTCTTTAGATGTTGCAGTTCTGTTTCATCTAAGACTTGTATTCTTCTAAACTATATCTGAGAGTACAAGCACTACTCCCTCAAGTATATGTTTTCTCAGAGGGTGGATGACTTAGAAATACATTGTTCCAAAACATATAATTTGTCAAAATTACTTTTTACCTCTGTAATTAATATAAGCAAGTAAACTGTAATGAAGCTTTTTCATGGTAATAATGCTGTTCCCTCTAAAATGAAAAATGGTTAGAGTCCAAAGACTTGGTAATGGGACTTGGACAAATAGTAACAGTTGCTATTAAAAATTGATCCAGGAAACCACATGCCCCTCATATTTCTTTTTTTTTTTTGCACATACCCGCATTTGTTGTAAGTAGACAATGGTTGTACTGTAAGTCTTGTACTGAACTCTGATACTGTCTCTGTGCATGTGTAACTATAGCTCTGATGTTTTTCTTTATGCTCATATTTAAACATAAACATTAACCATAAACATACAGATCTGGATTTTGGGAAAAACAGTTGTTTAACAGAACTAAAAATCAAAGAAAATGTTTTATTGTTACTGCAAATAATGACTAAGAAATTGTGTTTAAACTGATCCTGTATATCTTACATACTGTAATATTATTGAACTGCCTTGTTGTTGTCCCCATCCATACTTGCAAAAGAAGATTTCTATCTCAGTGAGTTCCTTCCCTAGTAAAATAAAATAACACAAATTAAATAATTTGACGCTGATCAGTCGTGGAAGAGCTGGTTAAGCAGGAGGTATGCACCGATGGATTTTACCATACCTGTCTAAACTGTACAGTTCTTTCTGGACCGTCTTGTGCTGCTCATTTCTTGAGTTCTCCTCTGCTGCCATCTGTGTGTTTCTTTGCAGGGCCGGAATGCTGAGGAGGGGTAGCCCACCCCAGAGAGGCTGAACAGAAAGTGCTGTGGAGCATGATTGGCAGGAGAGGAGATCCAAGTTGCAGCTGATGGTGGAGTGGAGATCATTTTGGCTGCAGGCTCACTTTGAATTTCCCCCAAAGGTCCTGGTGGCTTACATTGAGTAAAAGAGAAGAGAAGTAAAAAAAAAAAGAAATCATGCATAGGAGGGACATTTTTGGAAGGAAAGTGTGGGAGCATGGTGGTTGTGACCCCCTCCTTCTTCTTTTTCTTAATTCTCTTCCCAATTTTTTTTTATTTATTCCATCCCATTTAAAAAAAAAACATATATATATTTATACTCAGTATGTACTGAGAGTGGCAATCTGCCCCTTATTTATTGTAACCTTGATTTTAGTAGTTAAAGTAGGATTTATAATTTTGTGCCTTTGTTCCTGGTAGATCACATGACCCTTCCATATATGGCTTATGCTCTAGCATCTATGGATCAGATGCTATTCTTTTAGGTACAATGAGAGAGCTAGCATTTTGAGCTGGTACTCTTAAATCACTGCTCAGTGCTCACTGTTTACCATAGTGAAGAGAGAGCAAGTCTTAAAATATGGAGAACTAACATGGAGTAAGTACTGTGAAATATATTGCACCTGATATTAATTCAAGTGATTCTACAGTAGCATTTTACTTCTTTTCTGTCGTTCTCTGCTCTCTTTTATGGTCTATAAGATTCTTTTAGGATTTTTTGTACCTGTTTCTGATTTTATTCTGTTCTCTGTCTTTTAAGTGGCTCATTGTCGCATTGTGCTTCCAAACACATCAGCCCACACCAGTGATTTTATGCACCTGGGATTCCAGGGATACTGGGAAAGGGGTTCTTGGAAACTTTTCCTACAGTGAAGATGCTGGGTGGATAAGAGTGCTGGAAGGAATTAAGAGTGATACAATAACTTATCTAAAGGAAATTTTGTGAAAAATCAGGTGAACTTTTACCATCTTAGAACCAGTGCACTTGAACTGGATTGCATGCATGACGCTTGCAGGAGGTTAGCATTTTATTTAAGTATTCTTGCCCCTGTATAAAGCCTGTTACTAACAGGTGGATGATAATTAAAGTTGAAGCTGTTTTCCTGAGCACAAAGTGGTGAAACTGCTACAGTTCCTTGACAGCCTGCCTGAGACTAGTGTTGCTTACTGTGAGTCTGTATGGACATAGCATGCTGTTGGTAAGTGGTCAGTAAACTGAAAATTGAAGTGCCAGATTAAACCCATCTGTGAATACATAGGGTGGAGCTAGTCTTTTTATATCTTTCATGAAAGTGATTGTCAGTCTGTGGGAAATGTTTTAAATTCCTTAGTAAATTTTTCATACTCAATATTTCCACCATAGTAATTGAACCTGAAATCAATCTGTATTTTTTTTACAGTTAGCTTATACAATTATCTTAAACAGTACTTTGTGCTTTAGTTTGTTCTTGTTAGATGTTTTTAACTGCCATTGGCTGTTTGTAAGCTTATAGGCTTGTATAATTTTAACCCTTCTATTACTTAACTGTGATAAGATGGTGAACACCAGACACCAGAGAT
The DNA here is from genome assembly GCA_016271365.2 of Neoceratodus forsteri. Classification (NCBI taxonomy): domain Eukaryota; kingdom Metazoa; phylum Chordata; order Ceratodontiformes; family Ceratodontidae; genus Neoceratodus; species Neoceratodus forsteri. The sequence goes on from CM028130.1 coordinate 1,381,379,753, forward strand.
TAAATGGTAGCAGACCTTCACAATTATATGAATTACCAACTAAGGGTATCAAATTGGCTGGAAGACAAACTAAAATTACTGACCATTTAGTGAGGAAAAACAACACTTCCTCCCAAGTGGGGATATGCCCCCCCCCCCACAGAATTATGGTGGAAGTACATAAAGTGATAAATGTGTCAGCTGTGTCAATTGTTTTGAATTCCTCAGGGGACTCTGGGGCTGAGGTCCTGGACACTAATAGTTGTGGTGCCTCACGAATAGCACAGGACGCACGCTATAGCAGGGACCCTGACAGTAGAGATGATGGCTTGATAAACAAAACTGATAGCCTAGAAAGATCATCCAGCTTATGGTATAGTAGGGATGATTTAAATTGTCACTCTGTGAGTAGTAAATCCAGTATGGGGGTAACTGCCATGAGCCATAGAAATAGTGAACTTAGAGAAGTCTTAGAGGAGTTGCAACATACAATAGATGGTCTCAGGTGTATGGAAGAAAAAAATTAAATACCTGGGGTATTGTAGTAATTGTGGTGTTAATAATTCCAAGGACAGTTTAAGTAGTAAAAATGTTAGTGAACAAGGGATTGAGAATTTCATACCTTCTCATTTAAGCAAGGAATTAATTACACTATTTAAGAACCCCAATAACCCTCTTTTGATATTAATGTAACAACTGGTAATTAACAAGGATTTACTGGAAAACATGTGGTCACAGATTGCTACCAATGAAGCTAAGATTAATCAAATTTTAGGAAAATTGGAACATAGCCAGAAAAGTTCAGATAAAGAATTAAGTAAAAAGGAGAGCCACAATAGTATAGAGAACTGTCAATTAAAACCCAATTTTAGTATAATTGAATTTCCAAGTACCCCCAAGCGTGGAAGAAAAGCAAAATAAATATAAAAATTAAAGAACAAGAATAGAATTAGGGTAATTTACAACTTAAAAAAAAAACTAAAAGTAATGAGGGAGAAGTGTTAGGGAATAAGCAGCCTTTGGTAGTGCAGGATTGCCCTGGTGATGGCTCAAATGGAGAATCTACAAGTGAACAATTCAAGTGAACCATCTGAGGTCAAAACTGACAAGGTAAAGTCTTCTGATTTGGCAACTCAGTCGGTGAAACTAGAATGAGAAATAACAGAACTAAATAATGATCTGGGAGGAGTCGATGACTATTATCAGGGCATTTCTGAAGCTAGAGAAAGTGTAGGAAAGCAGGCTAAAACAAAAAGGAAAAGGAAATGCTCTCAATGCTCTTAATAATCATTTTTATCCACCTCAGTTAGATTCAGATTCCAATCCTATAATTAGATGGTATGGTCCTCATCATTGGGGCAATTTTGATGCTGCGAGTCAGGAACTGTATGTTGTAGAATATCTGGATAGGGCATTTGATATTGAAATTACAGAAGCTGATGTTGTGGAAATCAGAAAATTGTCAATTTGTGAAGCGACTATCATTGATATCAATTCTGACTCCGCCAGAACTGTTAAATATGTGTGGATCAATAGAGAACTAATGTTCAACAATGTAGTGCTACTGCTATACCTTAACAGGGAAACACTTTATAAATCACTAGTAAATAAGCCAGTAGTGACAAATGTTAAATCTTAACCTTGTATGGAATGGGTCCAGTGCTGTATGAATCAGATTTGAAACTGACTCAAGCAATTAATGATCTATTGACCAACTTTTTGGTAGTTCCTATTGAAAATATGGGATGCATACAAGCCAGATGTATCCATGATGGTAGTCAAATATATATACTGGTTTCAAATGAAAGGCTGGCTGATCTAATGTTATCATAAGCTTGGAAACTGGACCATCTGGGACTACATATTTTGTACTACACTGCATTAGATGATGGAAACTCCAGAGATATCCTGCCTGACCCAACTGATGCTAATTCAGCCCTCTCATTGGCAAATAGATTTATGTTGATTGCTGGGTATAATGATATCTGACTACCTTTAAACCCAGGTAATTCTTTATCAGAAGCAAATAATATTCTGCATGGAACTCGATATATCACTTGGAACATAGCAGGTGGGCAGATAAAGACTGTGTCCACTTTCTAATGGGGTATGATGTTATCTGCCTTCAGAAAACTTGGCACTCCAAGGATGTAGTTATTAATTTAAATGGATATGAAGCTTTTCAGGTTCCAGGTTGTAAATGTACTGGGATAGGTAGAGTCTCTGGAAGGATCATCACACTGGTGAAAACTGGCACTTTTTGTAAAATGGCTTGGAAATTTTCTAAGAATTATGTATTTGTTTTACTTAAGTATGAAAGGAAAGAAACAATAGCGGTCAACTGTTATGTCCCACCAAGAATTCTTTCTATTTCTCAGAGGGAACATGGCAGGAATTGTCTGATATTTTAAAAGAAGCACAGCAGTTATTTCCAGAAGCTGAACTACTTCTAGTGGGTGATCTAAATGCACGAACTGGATCCTTTGATGGTTTTTTGGGCCAGTCTATTTTTTCTCTTATAACCAGGTAGATAAATTGAAGCCCTGGCAGTCAAGATAAAACAGTAAATAAAAATGGAAAATTTGTAATAGAAATATTAAAAAGAGAATAATATTTATCATTTAAATGGAAGACTGGAAGGGGATAATGAGTGCAAATTTACTTATGTGTCTTCACAAGGTGCCTCTGTGATAGATTTTGCCTTCTGGACAGGCCAATTAGAATGTTGGGATAGGTGCTATATTCAAATTAGAGCTGAAAGTGATCATTACCCAGTTATAATAGAATTTCAAGGAGGTTCCGATGTGAGACAAGAAGAGGACTTGGTTCATTTTTCTGAAATTAGAGCATCACAAAAGATTATTTGGAGACAAGATTCCCATAATCATATAATTCCAACAATACAGAATTCTGTAGTAGCTCAACCATTGGAAATTATTTGTCATAGAGAATTGGATTATATTCAGATAGAGATGAATACAGTTTTTTTTTTCTGAGAACAAAGCAGCTTTAGAATCTCCAATTAATAATAATAATAATAACCATCTGTGTGAAGAGTCCTGGTTTGACCATGACTGCAGAAAGTCAAAATCAGAGGTTAGGAGACTTTGTAGGGTGTACAATGGATGTAAAAACCATCATAACCGTATGTTATTAAATGAAAAAAAAGAAAGAAAAAGGGTTATTTTGAAACCAAATGGGCAAAAATGTTAAAGGCCATGCAAAATAAAGATTGCAAGGCATTTTGGACCCTTGTGGCAAAGGGACATAATAAATTTAAGGTAAACATCGATACATTTATCTCTGAAGATAGGTGGTTAGTTCATTTTAAGGGGTTTTACTTTGCTCTGGTAATGGAGGAGGCTCCTAAAATGGATGGACTACTTAACAGTTCATTCCAATCTTTCACACTGGATGAAACTTATTTAGCTATTTACACTTTAAAAATACAAAAAGCGTCTGGCCCAGATGGAGTGCCAGCCGAAGTGTACCTTGCAGAATTCCTATTATGGTGTCGGTTCTTGACCGTATTTCATAATAAATATATTTTTGCAAACAGTTACCCTAATTCTTGGAAGGGTGCCAACATTGTTACATTGCACAAAAAAGGAACAGTGAATGATCCTATAATGTATAGACCCATAAGTCTATTGAACATTAACCTTAAGGTATTCTCTAAAATAATATTGAGATAGCTTCAAATAGAAGTTGATGATACTGGGAGCATTATACCATATCAAGCAGCGTTCAGGTATGGCTTTTCTACTTTGGACAATATCTTTGTGCTACACCACTTGAATGGAAAAATATGTGAAATTAAGGGGACAGAAATTATATATCGCTTTTTTTATAGACTATAGCACTGCATTTGACAGTGTGTCAAATGGACTTCTCTGGCAGATTTTATTAGTTCGAGGTATAGACCCTAATTTAATTGCTATAATTGCACAACTTTATGCAACTATATGGGCTAAAATCAGGCTTAGGGTTAAGGGTCAGCTTTCCAGTGTTTTTAAGTGTAATCGCGGGGTGAGACAGGGGTGCGTGCTCGCTCCCCTGTTTTTTACATGATACTTGGATGGTATGCTGAAACATAGTGTTAATGTTGATGGTGACTCACCAAGAATAAAGGATTTTTCTTGTCCCTTACTGGCGTACATGGATGACATTATTATCATGTCATTGACAAAAACTGGGTTACAAAAAAAACTGCATTATCTAAATGAAGGGTCCAAAAATCTGAAACAAAAAATTAACATAAATAAAACAAAATTTATGGTACTAGGGAATAGAAAAGGTGAAGGAGACTGGTATATAGGAGCTGATAAAGTTGAAGTCGTACCCAGTTACGTATACCTTGGAGTAATGATACATCAAAATTGCAGATGGAACAGTCATGTAGATATGACCATGGAAAAGCTAAAAAAAAACTTAGCGGGGTTGATCAGGTTCAATTATAAATTAGGGGGCATAACCATATGGCCCATAATACAGGTGATAAAGGCTAAGTTTGAATCTCAACTTCTATATGGTTGTGAAATTTGGGAACTTATCAATACTAATAAGCTAATGAGTCCTTTATATAAAACATTAAGATTCATATTGAGACTGGGTCACTCTTGCCCAGCATCTTATAGCAGGTCAGAATTGGGGTTAACCAAAATTAATGCAGCTTTAGAGGCAAGAAAAATTAACTACTAGATTAGGGTTACTAGACATAATGATGATATACTAGCAAATAAATGTTTGTTTGAAAAAAAAGTTTTGGCAATGATTAAGGTATAAATCTGGTTATTGGTTGAATTCTATATTCCTCACCTTGGAAAAACATAAGCTAATCCATTTAAAGAAATCAGTAGATCAAGGTATTTTTATAAATGAAAAATATAAAAAATACATTTGCAAAAAAATAAATAACTATTGGAATACAAGTGATTTGAATGAATAATGAGTCACATTATTCCAAATTGTTTGCTGCCAATAATTATACTCAAGGATATAAAACATACCTAGATATTTTAACTGATCACAAATTATGGACTAATTTCATATTGTACAAGTTTGAGTAGTACCCTAGCATGGTGTTGGATTATAGATAAAAAAAACAGGTATAATGTCGGAGGAATGTGACTGTGGGAGTGGAGATAAAGAAGATTTATTGCACGTACTGTGGGGTTGCAAGTGGTACAACAGGCAACAAGCATTTTGGCTGAGCCTTTTTTTAAATAATTTATATGAGATTAGCAAAACAGAACTCACAGATATTCTGTTTCATACAGAAGATGTTTGGGCAGTGGACAGATTGGCAAATTTTCTTTTTGCTATCAAAAAAGTAAAATCACAATTGTATAAATTGCTGCTGCTTTCTTGACTGAACTATGTACTTTATGTATGACCCATTAATTACGAAGGCTTTGTATCAAGGTGACTTGTTTTATTATATGAGATGTATTTTTAGCCAATTTCTGTATTTGTGTATGATATATTGTGAAGGTTTTTTGTAACCATACAATAAAACTGATTGACTGAATTATATAATTTTATCTTGTGCTTAATGGAGGCTCCATCATTAAGAAGATATGACTAGACTTTATATATGGAATAAATAGTCGTTAAGGGTGGTATACAAGGATGTATACCCATTGAGGGGACTAAATTATGTATAAGGCCACAAACCCAAAGAATGACTAGCTTTATTGCCCTAATCAGCCCCTGAGATGGGTATACTTCCAAGTTTGCCACCCTTACCCATTGTTTTTTTGAATATTATTATTTTATTTAGTTGTTTATCCAGGTATAGCACACTAAGCTGAAAGCTTTTTTACAGGAGCGACCTGGGAGCACAAGGAGGTTAAGTGACTTGCTCAGGGTCACACAGTATGCAAGTGGAAGCTGTGGGATTCAAACCCAGGTCTGGTCTGCTGGATGTCACCAAATTTGCAGCTCAGAGCCTTAGACCACTGCGCTATACTGCCTCCTTTGTATATAATACAAATATATATATATATATAATACATTAGGATGGTTATTATACTGCGATCACATTTGCAGTCATTTCTGAGATTGCCATTTTTTTCTTTCGGCTCAAGTTGTTTTCCATAGTGCAAGGTCATTCTATATAAGGAAGTGTTGCTAGACTGGCCCATCCGTTAGTTTTAAATGCGCCGAAAGTGGCATGCAGTAGCTGTCAGAAGTGGCATGCCATTTCTGTCAGGATGAGAGGTGTGCAACTGAGGAAACAGGGTCTGCATTGGGGAGTAGCATTTGAGGGACCTTGGTGGCAACAACATGGAGGGCATAGCATCTTAGTATAGAGGCAACATCAGCTTTGAGGGACTTGATTGGTGAGAAATGGGGGCAGTGTAAATTGCTTCATTGATGTGTTAATTAGTTGTACTTAGTGTGATCCCCAGGGTTATTTAGTGTAGGTATATAGGGCCGGATATTCAAAAGGGTTGCGCCATGCGCAATAGGGTTGCGCCTGCGCAAGTCCGAACTTGCTCCATTCTGCGATATTCAGCAGGAGGCAGTTGCGCCACTGAAAACAGGCTGAGCAACAGCGCAATGCAAATGAATGCATGCTGAACTGGTGGGGGAGGAACCATGCATAAACTGCACAGCCCGATATTCAGCCGGGCTGTGCAGAGTTGTGCAGGCGCAACCCCCAACCTGCGCCTGCACAACTTTGAGCCAAAAAAAAAGGCTTAAGTTGAGGGCCACCCACAGGTGAGCTGCTGCACTGCAGGGCGCAACACAGCAGCTGCCACCTGTGGCTGGCCCCCAACCCACTCTCTGTGCCCCCCCATACCTCTCAACTGTCCCTGATTTTCAGGGACATCCCTGATTATGCCTCAGAATTTGTCTCTGTCCCTCATAACAATTGTATTGTTGTGACAGAACACTGGGGATTGTAAGCATAAAATAATGTTAAATATTAAGTTACAGATTCCTTCCTATTCAGAAAATGCATCTTACATAAATCCCCCCTAATTCTATCAGCTTTCTGAGTGTATACTACCAAATCATAAGATGTGTCCCTGATATGGGGTCTGTGTCCCTGATATTGTAATGTCTTGTCCCTGATTTATGAGATGAGAGGTTGAGAGGTATGCCCCCCTGCAGCCCAATCGCGGGCATAGTTTAACCCCCCCACCAGCCTGATCACGGGCAGCAATGTGTCTCCCCTCCCGAACACATCCCTGGTGGTCCAGTGACCGTAGATCCCGATCACGGGATGTAATCATTAACCCCCAAAACATCCCTGGTGGTCCAGTGGACCGTATATCGATCAGCGGGATGTAATCATTAACCCCCAAACACATCCCTGGTGGTCCTGTGGACCGTAGATCGATCGTGGGATGTAATTATTAAAGAACCCCCAACACATCCCTGATGCCTAGTGTCCCCACCCACCCACCCATGAAGCCCCACCACCCGCTTCCCCGGCAGCTGGAGGGCAGCAGCATCCCACCCGCCCGCCCGCTACGATTGACTGCACGGTATATTGCACGCCCATTGGTGCAGAGCAAGAGCCAATGGTGTAAAGCCCATACCGTATAAGACAGTCCAGTTTTGTGAATGAAGTGGGATGTGTTCGGGAGGGGGGAAAACACATCGCTGCCTGCGATCGGGCTGCAGGGGGGGTTATTTTTAAACTCATGCAGCCTGCGGTCGGGCTGGTGGGGGGTGGTGGTGGGGATTTTCACTCTTTTGCCCGTGATCGGGCTGCAGGGGGCGTCAGTCCCCGATGGCTGCTGCCTGGCAGGGCGCCAGGCGCAAGTCCTCAGGGATCGGCGCACCTGCATGCTAATGGCATGCAAATGGGGCCATAATCAGATGCAAATGGCCCCCCGCGCCTTGCATGAATTATGGCCCCATTTGCATGTCACCTTTTGAATATCAGGATTTTGCGCATGGCGCAATGGTACTTGCGCCACCGCAAGTTGAATGCTCCACTCTGACAACTTGCGGTGGCACAAGTTCCACTGCACCATGCACAGTGGCTGTGGCCAGAGGGTGATATTCAAAGGAGTTGCTCAATAGCACAACTCCTTTGAATATCACCTGGGCCACACCCCTGCACAACTATTTTGCGCAGCTCAGGGGCTTGCGCCTAAGAAGAGCGCAGTTTGAATATCTGGCCCATAGTGTTAATCAGTATTGTTATATAACAGTAATTGTTTAATTAGTGCAGATACATAGCTTTAATTAGTGTAGGTATATAGCTGTAATTGTTGGAGTAATGAAGGGTTACATTTTTAACTGACAGATCAGTCACAGGTGTACAGGAAAATAAATTATGGCATTTTCTAAGGAAAAAAGTTCCATCCATGTATTATATAAATACAATTTAAACAGCTAGATTGATCCATTTCAAGCTGATTAAGATATTCTTGATACAATGTTCACTATTTTCTTTAACAGATTGATATAATAAATTCATCACTTTGTCACAACTTTAAAAAATGTAGCATTTTTGGTCTATACTGACATAAAGAACAGTTTCAAAGCAATAGAAAAATAGAAACATAGAAAGGTAATGGCAGAAGGGGACCTTACAATCCCTCTAGTCTGCCCATTTCAGAGTAACAGCCCCTTCCCCTATTTACTGCTGAGTGCTATAACTCCTTTGTATTTATCCCATGTGTGTTTATAACTTCTGACCGTTCTGATCCCTACCACCTCCTAGGGGAGACTGTCCATGGGTCCACCACTCTCTCCATGAAGAAGAACTTCCTCACATTGCTCCGTATCTTCCCTTCCTCAATCTTCACATCATGACCCTTTAGTTTTTGCGTAACCCCTACCACTGAACAGGTTGTGTACCTGAGTTTTGTTTATGCCTTTTATGTATTTGAAGTTCTCTATCATGCCCCCCCCGAGTCCCTCTTCTGTTCTAGAGTATAGATGTAGAGTTCCCTCAATCTATCTTCATATGGTGTCTCGTGCAGCCCATGTATCATTTTTGCTGCCCTGCACTGAACCCTCTCCAATCTATCTATGTCCTTTCTGAGATGTGGCCACCAGAACTGTACACAGTATTCCAGATGTGGCCTCACTAGAGAGCTGTAGAGTGACATTAACACCTCCATTTTCCTGCTTGTGATTTCCTACCTATGCAACCCAGCATTCCATTTGCTATAAGCACAGCCTTTTCACACTGCTTGTTTTTAGGTCATCTGTAAAAATCACCCCTAGGTCCCTCTCCTCCTTCATGACTTCCAGTCTCATTCCTCCCATGAAGTACTACTCACCCGGGTTCCCCTTCCCCATGTGCATAATCTTACACTTCTTCACATTGAAATTCAGCTGCCAGATCTCAGAACACTGTTTGTCTCTTTAGGTCAGATTTCATCCTTTGCACACCCCTTCCCTTGGAGTGTCTACCCTGTTACTGATCTTTGTGTCATCTGCAAACAGACACACTTTTCCCTCTAACCCTTTGGCTATGTCACTAATGAAGATGATAAATAGGATAGGGCCTAACACTGACCCCTGAGGCACCAAACTGATCACCTCACTTTCCTCCGATAATGTTCCATTTACTATTACCCTCTGGGTTCTTCCAATCTGTCAGTTTTGAACCCAGTTTACTTCTTTCAGACCAACTCCAAAGTTGGCTAGCTCATTTAGTAACCTTCTGTGTGGAACAAAGCCAAATGCTTTACTGGAATCAAGATAGAATATGTCCACTGTTCTGCCCTGGTCCACTACCTTGGACACTGAGTTAAAGAAGTCTGTCAAACTTGTTTGGCATGATCTCCCTGTTGTGAACCATTGTTGTCTAGGATCTAATGTTGCTCTCCTCCAGATAGGACATGATTCTTTCTTTGAGGAGTGTTTCCATAATATTGTCCATTATCGATGTGAGACTAACTGCCTACAGTTACCTGTGATTTCCCTACTACCACTCTTATGGACAGGGACCACAGTGGCTATTCTCCAATCCTCAGGGACAATTCTCTGTTCCAAAGACAGGTTGAAGTGTTCTGCCAGGGGTTCTGCCAGTTCTTCCCTCACCTCCTTGAGTATCCTGTAATGTATTTCATCATGCCCCATTGCTTTGTTTACCTAGAGTTTCCATAGTTCTTCTAGAACTCTGTCCCTTGTGAAGGGTCCTGAGTCTACCTCCTTATCACGAGGTGCTGCTCCTGCTTAGCTTGGGTCCACCACCATCTCTTTCCTTGGTAAAAAAAAAAGCAAAACTATCCATTTAGCATCTCTGCTTTTTCACTGTCTTCCTCTGTGTGCCCCCGTTTCCTTTGCTATTCTGACTATACCCCTTCACTTCTTTTTTCTTTCACTTTTATACCTACAGAAGGCTTTGTCCCCCTTCTTAACCCCTTTAGCTATTCTTTCCTCTGTTGATGCCTTCTTGAGTCGTATTGTTCTCCATGCTTCCCTCAACTTTTCCTTGCATGCATCCCTGTTTTGATCAATTTTAGTGCCTGTGTACCTTTTAAAAGTGTCCTTTTTTTCTCAGATTTTGGCAGACACTTCCCTGGAAAACCAAAGTGGTTGTCTCCTTTTTGTTTTACTTACTCTTTTTATGCATTGATTTGTGGCATTGGTTATATTCATCTTGATCCTTTTCCAGTGTTCCCCTACCCCCTTCCATCACTTATGGTACCTAGAAGATTTTGCTTAAGATGTTCCTTCATTTTGTTAGCCTGCCTTCCTAAAATTGAGGACTTTAGTTTCAGAGTGATTTGTTTCCCTACTTGTATTCACTTGGAACCACACTGTACAGTGGTCGCTACTTCAGAGATGACTACCGACTATTACTTCTGAGATGTTTTCACTATTTGTGAGCAGCAGGTCAAGGACTGCTTCCCCCTGTAGTCGGTGCCTTGACTAGCTGCCTTAATCTTGATTCTCCTAGATCATCAAAAAAGCTATTGTTCTTTGATGAGCTTGCTGAGTTGGAACTCCAATTTATGTCTGGCAAGATAAAGTCACCTATTAGTATTCTCCCTTGTCTGCCATCTTGTGTATGGATTCTATGAGCTCTTTGTCACCTTCCAGTCCCTGCACTGAAAGACTCTAGATTACACCGACCCTAGTCGCTGTGCCCGTTCCCATCTCAAGTTCACCCAGAGTTCCTCAGACTCTCTCTGATTATTTTGAATCAGTGTGCATTAATCCCTCCCTCACATACAATGACAGTCCTACTCCCTTTTTACCCTCCCTGTCCTTCTGAATGAGATTGCATCCTGGGATAGTTGTTTCTCAGCTGTGGTGCTAATTATACCAGGTTTCTGTGATTGCAACCCAGTCCAGGTCTGTCTCCACAATGGTTGCTGAGAGATCTACTACCATGTTGGTAAGACTCAGAGCGTTAGTGAATAAAGCCTTCCATACCTTTGTTCCTTTTTTTTCATTGCTTGGCTCTCTGTTTGATCCTGTGTTTTCTGTCCCTTTTTTCCTGACCCATGTTGCATTTTTTCTTGGTTTAGTTATTTTTGTCCTTAAGGATCTTATTTGTTGCTTTGGGGGAGCACTAACAGGACCCTATGGTATTGTCTCCATCTCCCCATAATCTAGTTTAAATGCCCAACAAAGACACTCAGCTTTTGCCCTAGCGCACTTGTCAATGCTGAATGTTTGCTTGTGGTGTCAGGACAACTCTGAAAAACATAATGTCTAAACATAATTTAGCTAATATTTCATCCATTTTATAATTGTTGCCCTTATTTGTTTATTACTAAGGACATTTGCATGGAAACAAGATCTCTAATAAAGTCCAAGGGACAGTAACCTTTTTTTTATGTCACTTCCCTGAGCAATAAAGAGAAAGGAGAAAGAATTGCAATAATCCAGTTCTAGCTGAATGATATAGAGGGCAAAAGCACAGAACTGTAAAATAGTGGGTTGCAGCCCCCCTCAGGACCACAAACGATATTTTCTAAGAAAATCTAAGCTACAGTAAACTTGTAGCTGAGTCAGTGACATGGAGGAATGAGGTGCTGGATGCCTCACTTCCTGCCATACTGGTGATCTGGTTTCAAGAACAGACAAAGGTTGCCCAGGCGTTGACGAGAGAAGGAGGATTTAATGATCATTGATGGATCTTCTCCTTCAGGATGGCAGGATAGGGTGTACTGCTGTTGATTGCCAATTAGTGGAGGGTGTCACAAATGTACACCTGGGGTCAGACCCACTGCTCCAACAGTGCCCAATCTCGAAGTGCAATATGTGAACAGGGGACAAAAAGTGACACCCTCTTGTTTGTTTTGGGTCCGAGCAACTACCAGTCTCGAGTCCTGGGGTCAGATATGACCCTTTTTTATAGCTAGTACACCCAGGTAACTGGTTCAAATATTACACCCAATTTGGGGAAAGCAGTGCAATACTTCACCCAGTGGGCACACAACCAACCTGGTTCACAAATCCCCTGCTGGCTCAGTTGAGACCTAGGTATTAACTTACCTTTATGGATCTTTGCACAGATGCTTGTTAGCGTGGCTATATCTGGTGGCACAATAAGCACATTAACAGTTATGACTGTATTATCAATACTGCTTCAGCATTCACACTCAAAATGAGAAAATGTCTCAGGTGGTATTAAGGAAGCCAAAAAGTTTACTAAAATTATAAACAGTAAATGAATACAAAACACTGAACATATATACATCAATGCTTACAGTCAGAAAGAAATGGAAATTATGAAACACATCACCTTGCAACTGAATTACTAGTTCTAACTCAGTTTTGAGTGGGGTGTTACCTGTTCCTTCTTTATTTTATTTATTTTTGTTTTATTATATATATTCTTGACAGAAGTGCCTCTTAAGTATGTCAGTTCTTTCAAAGTTTGGAACAAGAGTGAGCCACAGTCCCCTCAGACAGCTTGGCAATATTCAAAGTTAAGGTCCCAACCTCCTTGTGATGTTACAGCACATGAGGTCACTTTTTAGCCCTGTAGTTAATTTGTGACATGACCAAGTATAATCAAAATGGTTTCATCTTATTGCTTGCTTAAAATCTGCAAATATAGCGATATCAAATTAAATAGACAGTCTCTCTTTATCAAAGCATAAGTTATGACTGCATTTCCCTTTGATGTTTCAGAAAAACATCCTGAAAAACACTTCTTTAAGTGGTGCGAATTTTCACAGGTATCTATCAGAGCTGGCTTCTCTCCTGATGTCATAAATGCAATATTTTACAACCTGTTTCCTAGGTTTAAAGCAGTGGCTTGTTAACCTGTTTTTTTTTTTATAACAGTTTCAGGTAGTTTAACAGATAAGTGTTAACACAGAAAAGGAACTCTAGCTACTAGCTCCAGGAAGCAACTGCTTCGGGGTCAAAAGGACAGGCCCCTTTAAAAGATAATCTTCCCCATGGGCCTGCTGACCTGGCCATGTCTCATAAGCAGAAATTCAAAGAAACATATATTTATCAGAATTATACACATAACTAGTAGATGATTATTCTGTTAAATTCCTCCATCCTTGACTGAACTTGGGGAATCTTTTCCTAGGCATGAGATGAGTTCCCCAAATTCAGTTCACTGCTCTAACTGTTGGGATAACCCATCTGTGTTCACGTTTGCTGCCCCTGCCCTGTGAGAGACAGTCATGTCTTAACCATGCAAGGCAAGGTTCCATCTTAAAAGCCTACTGTTTGTTTTACCCATTTGTGCCAGCAAAACCAGGGGTTATGATACATCTGTACCTCAAAGTACTGCCCATATCAGTATGACTCTAATTTCTTCAGTGCCCACACCATTGCAAGGCATTCTTTCTCCAGTGTAGAATAAGCCTGCTCCCTGGGAAGAAATTTCTTACTGAGGTACACTATTGGGTGATCTTTCCCTTGGTTAGACATTTTGCTAAGTACTGCCCCAGTACCCACATCTGAGGCATCTGTCTGGACTACAAATAGTTTACTGTAGTCTGGACTGGCTAACACAGGAGCACCACACAGTGCCTTCTTTAGCAGTGTAAAGGCTTATTCACAGTCTGGCTCCCAGTTTACCTTTTTAGGCATTCTTTTCTTTAGGAGCCTGATAGCTGCCAGGACACTGTAGTTTGATACAAATTTTCTATAGTATCCTGCGGTCCATGGAAAACTCTGAACTTGCTTCTGTGTTTCAGGTCTAGGCCATGTCTCTTGCCTCAATCTTTGCCTGATTGGGGCAGAGCTGTCCAAGCCCTTCTACATGCCCTAGGTATGCTACCTCAGCCATGGCCACCTGGCACTTTTCAGCTTTCACAGTGAGCTCGGCCCTCTGTATCCTGACCAACACTTCCTTAAGGTGGGAAATGTGTTCCTTCCAGCTGGCACTGAAGATGGCAATATCATCCAGGTACACCATGGTGTACTCTTCAGTACCATGTAACATCTGGTTTACCAACCTTTGGAAGGTGGCAGGGGGGTTCTTCATTCCTAAAGGCATTACCTTGAACTCAAATAACCCTATTGGAGTGATGAAGGCTAACCTCTCCCTACCTCTGGCAGTTAACTCCACCTGCCAATACCCTTTCATCAGGTCAAAATGGTAAGTTATGTCACCCCTCCCAACTTGTCCAGTAGTTTGTCTGTCCATGGCATTGGGTGGGTGTCTGACTTTGTGACTGCATGGAGTCCATGTTAGTCCACACAAAAATGAGTAGAGCCATCAGGTTTGGGAATGAGGACTGCGGGTGAGGCTAAGGGGCTGTGGGATTTCTGGATACCCCTAAATGCAGAATTTCCTCTACCTCCCTCCTAATGTCCTTTTGGACATCTTCTGACACCTGATATGCTGTCCACCGTAAGGGTGATTGCGTCCCTGTCTCTATATCGTGTGTCACTAAGGGGGCTATTCCAGGCAAAGCATTAAACAAAGGGACAAAGTCTGTTAAAACCTCCCTTACTTCCTGGATTTGTTCAGGGGACAACTGGGGTAACAGTTTGATTGCCTCCACAGAGGATTCCTGCTTGCTTTCTTCCAGCAAGTCCAGAAGGGAGTTGTCACAGGGTGCCCTGTGAAGGGTTGAAGGCCCCAAGATAAAAATTGAAAAAATGTTAGATATGTGAAGGCTCTGCTGTTTGTTACCCTAAAGGTACTGTGATATTTCATATCGTCGCATGTCAGGCTGTATAGTTCAGCCTCATGTGTTAATTTCGGGTGGTTGAGTTTAATTGCGCTGGTCCATTCAGCTAAAAGGCAGCCGCTACTTAGGGGGGCATTTGTTAAAAATAAAAAAATAAAAATATAAAGGAAACTAGTAGCTGAGCCTTAAGCTTGTTTAAATTGTTAAGGCGAAGTGCTTTCAGGTCGGGCAGAGTCTTGAACCGCCAGCCTGACTAAAATAAAAATAATAATAAATGAAAGGATGGTTGTAGTTATAATTGGTATTTTATATTCTATCCTTTTGTAACATTTTTGTAACAGTTCTGTATTCTGCCCTATTTTGTGAAAATGTGTTTTAGCACGTTTTCTGAATAGAAAGGCTGAAATGGAGAGCCTTTATGGCAGTATGCCTGAATTCAGTCCTGTGCCTGAAGTCAGTCGTCATGCTAAGAGTACAATAAACTATTATTATAAGGTTGTTATTACTTTAGAAGAAGAAGTAAAAGCGGAACAGCGGGTAGCGTTTTCATCTTTAGTTTGAATAAAGTGGAAGAATCTGAGTAGGCGCTGTCTAAAGTAATACGTTTTAGCTACCCTTTTAGAACTCTTATTAATTATGCTTGTGAGGGTTATAGCCCTTATACAATATAAAAGTTTAAAAAATTAAAAGAAAAAATGTTAATGAGAAGGGAAGGGCCGAGGAATGTAGGTTACCTAGGCAGTCTGGATATTTGAAAGAGAAGGGGAAAGTTGTATTACTTGTATCGCAAGTGTTCTGTTTCATTTCCCCTAAAAACATGAATACATTTTCCTGTAGGCTATTACCAGATTGAATGCCTGTAAGTTAGTTCTATTTCCAAAATAATTGGCTCTCTGTATAAAACGGCTGTAGATCACTGCGTAATTAACTTTTGAGAGTCTGAACTCCCCTACGACGATGCGAGTACATGCATTGGAAAGCTTGTATTTCCTACTAGAGTGTTCGCACTATCATGTGGGGAATTAAGCTTTTAAATATTTTCTACATTGGATTGGTATCCTTAAAATAAAGCGTTTAGCCTGGTACATACCCTCTCTGATAGGATTGTGGTGTTTTGTAAATTTCCAGGGGAGTTTGTAGAGCGAGGGTTTTGGTACTGTGGTTGATGACTTAACCTTTGAATCTCTATGGCTCCAACCCCTTTTGTAAGAACTGGATGGTCGGTTTACTATTATCTTTTTGTTGTAGTTCAAAGTTGGTGGTTCTTTACCCTGCGTGTTAGTGCGCACTGTTGTGAGGGCATTTAGCCCTCTAGTTCTTTGAAACTTTAACTTTTTGTAATTTAAAATAGGGAGGATTGCTCTTCTTACCCTCAGGAGATGAATTCCTGTGGTATGAAAATGATTTGGTGTTGGTCTGGAAACGTGGGATTTTTAGCATTGTGGAGCTCCGGAGTTCCTGCACTTTCGGCTGTAGCTTCTCTAAGAGCGGGCCGGCCATTCTATGAATCCTTAAATGCAACTGTTGGAAGGGGTGGTTCTCCCTGAGGTTAGAAATAAAGATTAAAACCCATAATTAAAGAATATAATTGTTCCCTGCATATAGAATTAAGATGTTATAATGCTTTATGATGATTATATATGTTCAATA
This sequence comes from Neoceratodus forsteri, assembly GCA_016271365.2. Lineage (NCBI taxonomy): Eukaryota > Metazoa > Chordata > Ceratodontiformes > Ceratodontidae > Neoceratodus > Neoceratodus forsteri. The sequence continues at coordinate 1,381,396,423 of CM028130.1, forward strand.
AATATAAAATGATGTAAATAAAGGAATTACGTTTAAAATTATGTATAAGGGTGGAGTTATATAGTCATGTGACCCCTCCAGGGTATAAATGTTGAATGCATGGTTTAATTAGATCAGATTCTGTTTGCTGTGGGTCTGGAGGCATGCTCTGGATGCTGCTGAAAAGTGCTCTGTGGAGTTTTGATAAACTGTGTTATTTTCTGCTCCGAATTGAAGACTTAGAAACTGCCAGAATATTCTGTTTGCTGTTTGCTTCTGTTTACTGCCTCACATAGAAGAGTTATAAATATCAGATTATGCCATTTGCTTTGATGTCTGCTATCCGAATGGAAGTGTAAGATGGAAAAAATCTTGAACCATGCTGAAATTATTCTGTTGTAAACAACATCTGGAAGAGAATTAATTAAAATTGAAATATTTACAAAGAATGGTGAGACAATTTTTCTATATGACTGCCCACATACACTGCGCCCTATCACATTTGGTGGCAGTGGTGGGATGTGTGTGGCCTATGCAAAGGTCTGGTGGGCTAGTGCATCTGATGAGACATTACAACACACTTGTCTGCTGCTGTTGAAAGGAGCAATTTCAGTGCATTTGATGGGACATTGCAACAGGTTTGAAGAACTGTTTCAGTGATGGTGTTCATGGAGCAAGGAACAGATGGTCCGGCCATGTCTGAACAAGCCAAGCAGAACTGTGATCATCTGAAGGTGTTGAGATGGTTATATCAGCAATGGATGGAGGTGGAGAAATGCTGCAGAGGTGCTGAATTATGGTATGATAATCTGTTGGAAAGTCTGATAGTATCTACTGAAGAGAGGACTGTTTTTGAACCTGTTGGCGTGGAGTTGGAACCACTAATTCAAGAAGGTAATGGACTTCCTGATTTACCTGAGTTTGAGGGATTATACTGGATAGAAGATGGGAGTCAAGTCTTTAATAAGTCCCCTGGTGAGACTGTTCAAGACATTGGGGTGAAGACAGAGAATTATTGCACTCCATGTTTTGAATATTCTGATCTGCCTGTTGATGGGGAAAAGTGTCTTTCAAGTAAGTCCCCAAATGAGACAGTTTTGGACTGTGGGGTGAAGCCAACAGTTACAAGTGAGGAAGCACAACTTACTGGAGAGACTTTTAATATATTTTGTCATGTACCCAAAGATGATTTATGTGCCGTTAAATGGGATGTGTTGCAGGCAGGGGATCCTGAAATTATACATCTCAGTAAATATGCCAAACCACAAAATGAAGATGTAGGTGTGGATGGGAGGAATGGGAAGTTATGGTGGTATGAGATGAAAAATGATATATTATACCACATGAAACCAAACCCCCGTACTAATCAAGTAGATTCAAGGGTGGTAATACCTTGTAAGTATAGGACATGGATTCTCAAAGAAATTTGTAGAAAGAAAGGGTATCTAGATTGTGGGGAAGTATTAAAATGTTTAGTACCATATTTTCACTGGCCTGGGATGTATCGTCAAGTGGCAGTGTATGTATGGGAACGTAGGAGACATGTGGGAATATATGGGAAGGATGTAACCCAAGGGGTTGATAAGCACAATAAGTGGCTGCCCTGGAGAAAAGGGAAGTCTCCCTATAAGAATAAAGATGTTAGATGTGTTAGGTGGTAGATGTCTAAAGAGGGTTGTACTGGGTTGAGATAGGTTGGGATATTCTAACCTGAGCAGTACAAGTTTGACCTTTTGGGAATCAAAAAGTGCATGGGAAGGTGGAAAGGGAACAGTCATGTGAAGGAATTCTGATAAATATAGAATGTGGGGTATTATTACTACTTGTTTAGAGTAATTCTGTGGGGATTGTTTTCGGTTAAAATCATCTGAGATGTTATTAGGGGAATTGAAACTGACAAGGTATACTAGCTGTTTCTAGTTGTATTGTTTCTGTGTAATTCTTATTTTTCTTTTTTTATTGCACAGTAGGTATTAGACTTTGAACAAGTGACTCTGTAAAATGAAGTCTCAGGGTATTGATGTGTCAAAAACCACAATATGTTATAAGATTGATGTACTAAAGGACCCTGGGCCGGAGCTCCACAGGCCCCACTTTCCTCCTGTCATAATGACAACTGAAATATTAGGACAACCAAATAAATGGTTGCCCTCTTAGGCGGGGAGGAGTGTCACAGGGTGCCCTGTGAAGGGTTGAGGGCCCCGAGATAATAATTTAAAAAATGTTAGATATGTGAAGGCTCTGCTGTTTGTTACCCTAAAGGTACGGTGATATTTCATATCGTCGCATGTCAGGCTGTATAGTTCAGCCTCATGTGTTAATTTCGGGTGGTTTAATTTAATTGCGCTGGTCCATTCATCTAAAAGGCAGCCGCTTTTAGGGGGGCATTTGTTAAAAATAAAAAAATAAAAATATAAAGGAAACTAGTAACCGAGCCTTAAGCTTGTTTAAATTGTTAAGGCGAAGTGCTTTCAGGTCAGGCAGAGTCTCGAACCGCCAGCCTGACTAAAATAAAAATAATAATAAATGAAAGGATGGTTGTAGTTATAATTGGTATTTTATATTCTATCCTTTTGTAGCATTTTTGTAACAGTTCTATATTCTGCCCGATTTTGTGAAAATGTGTTTTAGCACGTTTTCTGAATAGAAAGGCTGAAATGGAGAGCCTTTATGGCAGTATGCCTGAATGCAGTCCTGTGCCTGAAGTCAGTTGTCATGCTAAGAGTACAATAAACTATTATTATAAGGTTGTTATTAGTTTAGAGGAGAAGAAGTAAAAGCCGGAACAGCTGGGTAGCGTTTTTCATCTTTAGTTTGAATAAAGTGGAAGAATCTAGTGGCGCTGTCTAAAAGTAGTACATTTTAGCCGCCGCCCTTTTTAGAACTCTTATTAATTATGCTTGTGAGGGTTATAGCCCTTATACAACATAAAAGTTGAAAAAATTAAAGGAAAAAATGTTAATGAGAAGGGGAAGGTCTGAGGAATGTAGGTTACCTAGGCAGTATGGATATTTGAAAGAGAAGGGGAAAGTTGCATTACTTGTATCGCAAGTGTTCTGTTTCATTTCCCCTTAAAACATGAATACATTTTTCCTATAGGCTATTACCAGATTGAATGCCTGTAAGTTAGTTCTATTTCCAAAATAATTGGCTCTCTGTATAAAACAGCTGTAGATCACTGCGTAATTAACTTTTGAGAGTCTGAACTCCCCTACGATGATGCGAGTACGCGCATTGGAAAGCTTGTATTTCCTACTAGAGTGTTCGCACTATCGTGTGGGGAATTAAGCTTTTAAATATTTTCTACATTGGATTGGTATCCTTAAAATAAAGCATTTAGCCTGGTACATACCCTCTCTGATAGGATTGTGGTGTTTTGTAAATTTCCAGTGGGGTTTGTAGAGCGAGGGTTTTGGTACTGTGGTTGATGACTTAACCTTTGAATCTCTATGGCTCCAACCCCTTTTGTAAGAACTGGATGGTCGGTTTACTACTATCTTTTTGTTGTAGTTCAAAGTGGGTGGTTCTTTACCCTGCACATTAGTGCGCACTGTTGTGAGGGCATTTAGCCCTCTAGTTCTTTGAAACTTTAACTTTTTGTAATTTAAAATAGGGAGGATTGCTCTTCTTACCCTCAGGAGACGAATTCCTGTGGTCTGAAAATGATTTGGTGTTGGTCTGGAAATGTGGGGTTTTGAGCGTTGTGGAGCTCCGGAGTTCCTGCACTTTCGGCTGTAGCTTCTCTAAGAGAGGGCCGGCCATTCTATGAATCCTTAAATGCAACTGTTGGAAGGGGTGGTTCTCCCTGAGGTTAGAAATAAAGATTAAAACCCATAGTTAAAGAATATAATTGTTCCCTGCATATAGAATTAAGATGTTATAATGCTTTATGATGATTATATATGTTCAATAAATATAAAATGATGTAAGTAAAGGAATAACGTTTAAAATTATGTATAAGGGTGGAGTTATATAGTCATGTGACCCCTCCAGGGTATAAATGTTGAATGCATGGTTTAATTAGATCAGATTCTGTTTGCTATGGGTCTGGAGGTATGCTCTGGATGCTGCTGAAAAGTGCTCTGTGGAGTTTTGATAAACTGTTATTTCCTGCTCCGAATTGAAGACTTAGAAACTGCCAGAATATTCTGTTTGCTGTTTGCTTCTGTTTACTGCCTCACATAGAAGACTTATAAATACCAGATTACGCCATTTGCTTTGATGTCTGCTATCCGAATGGAAGTGTAAGATGGAAAAAATCTTGAACCATGCTGAAATTATCCTGTTGTAAACAACGTCTGGAAGAGAATTAATTAAAATTGAAATATTTACAAAGAATGGTGAGACAATTTTTCTATATGACTGCCCACATACACTGCGCCCTATCACAGGAGTCTTCCTTGACCGTCCCTCCATAGGACTACACACTGCAAATACCATGTCAGCCCTATTTGCATATGGCTTCATCATGTTGACATGGTACATCCTTTGGGTATGTCTCCTGTCAGGCAATTTCACAATGTAATTTATGTCATTCACCTATCTAACTACTTTGTACTGTCCTTCCCACTCAGCCTGCAGCTTGTCACTCTGGACTGGGATTACTGTAGGTCCATGACCTCCTCACCCACAGTGTATGAGCGAGGTCTGGCTCTGCGGTCATAACATACCTTTTGATTCTGCTGGGCTGCTGCCAAGTTGCTCTGGGCTTTTCCCATAAGCTCCTTCAGCTTTTCCAAAAACTTCAGGACATAATTCACTATGGGAGTTCCCTTGGTGGCATGCTTGTCTTCCCAGTCTTCCTGGATCAAGTCTCGGGGCCCATGCACCCTGCATCCATATAAGAGTTTGAAGGGGGAAAACCCTGTTCACTCTTGGGGCACCTCCCTGTATGTGAACAACAGGTGAGGGAGGTATTTCTCCCAGTCCCTCCTATGCTGTTCAGCAAATGCTGGGAGCATCGATTTTAGGGTACCATTAAACCTTTCCACAAGCCCATTGGATTGCGGATGATAAGGTGTTGTGTATCTCTGCACCACTCCACACTTCTCCCACAAACACTTCATCAGATCTGACATGAAGTAACCCCCTCAATCGGTGATAACCTCCTGCAGAAACCCAACACTGGAGAAAATCCCTAGCAAGGCATCTGCCACTTTCTGTCCTCAGTGAGGATAGGGCGACTGCCTCTGGGTACCAGGTGGCATAATCTACCATGGTTAGGATAAATATCTTCCTGGATGAGATGGGGGTATTCAAAGGCCCCACAATATCCATTATTGCCCTCTGGAATGGCTCCTCCACTATGGGCAAGGGAATTAGGGTGGCTTGTGTTTTACTACTCACCTTCCCTATTTCTTGGCACCAGTGACAAGACCTGCAATATTCCTTCAACTGCTGGGTGAAGTTTGGTCAATAGACATTCTGAGCCAGTCACTGCATAGTGTGCACAATTCCCAGATGTCCAGACATGGGGATATAATGAGCCATCCTGAGCAACTGCTCATGGTACTCCTGGGGAAAAACAAGCAGCCTGCACATCACTCCTCCCTCTGTCCTTGCATCCTGTGTATACAGCAGTCTATTGTCTCAATACACTCTATGTCTCCCATCACCTCCTGTATCCCGTCAGATTCTGCACAAGCCCTCAATCTCTCTAAACTAGGGTCATTTTTCTGAGCAGCTGCAAAATCTTTACACATTCCCAAGGCATGAGACATGTTCCCTTCAATCTTTAAACTGGGGTCCATAGCTATGGCGTCAGAGCATTCAGACTCAATGCCATCCCTAACCCTCTGACCACAGGTTACCCCTCCCTCCTCAGAGTAACCTTCTGTAGCTGTTTTGTTAACTGCTACCTGGGAAATTTCTGCCTCTCTTTCACTACTCTCCAAGTCAGGAGACACAGGCTGGGGAACCAGCCACCCAGCATTTTCCACAGTGGCTTCTATGGGGTCCAGGGAACAACAATTGGCCTTTGCTATCTGACTGCAGGTAACCATCCACACCACCACCTTTTGGAGATTGTTATCTATAATCACATCCAAGGCAAGATTTTCTGCCACTGCAACTTTTTGCACAGTCTCTCCTGTCTCACCCCAGTCCAGGAGAACACTAACAAGTGGCAGAATTTTCTCCTCCCTAGTGAATCCATGTACTGAAACAAACTGATTAGGTATAAGCTGTTCAGGCTCAACCAAATCCCATTTTACCAAAGTAAGGGATGCCCTCATGTCCCTTAACCCATGGGTTTGCTCCCCATTCGCAGTAACTAGGTGTATGTGCTCCCTCATGTTTACTGGCATGCTTTCAGGGATAAACAAAAAAACACCTCTTTCCCAACACCACTTTGTGCACTTTCTGCCTTTTTAGGACACTGTCTTGCAATATGGCCAGGTTGTTTGCAAAACCAACATTCATCATGTCTTTAATCAGGCAAATCCTTTCTTTGTAACCTGGGGCTGCCCACTTTCTGGGGAGGCAGTGAGGATTTTAGCTGCCCTGAAGGTGCACTTTTCCCTTTCTGCTCTGCCACATCCACCCCACTCCCTTTCAGAGCAGGCCTGCTTTTGGCATAGCGGTCCGAGAGCTCGGCAGCCTCCTGCACTGTTTTTGGATCTTGGTCCTCTAGCCAGGTTTTCAACTTTGCTGGGCAAGCCCAAAATAATTAATCCAAAAGTACCACATCCTCAGTTTTCTCTACAGGTTACTTTGACCCCCTCCCACCAACATTTCAAAAGCTGATGTTGTTTTGTATCTAGTTCCTCATAGCTCATGTCAGGGCTTCTCCTGAGCTCACGGAACTTAACTCTGTATGCTTCTGCTGTCAAGTCATACTTTTTTAGCAATACAGCTTTAAGTTTGCCATAATCATTACTGTTCTGATTGTCCATTTGACCCAATGCATCATGAGCTTTACCGATAAGCAGTGAGGATAGCTGGAAGCTCCAGGACTCTTGGGGATTTTTTTGCCTGAATGCATGCCTTTTCAAATGAATTTAAAAATGGATCCATATCCTCCCCCTCTTTAAATTCAGCTATCAATTTAAAATTGAATTTGTAACCCAGTCCTGGAGGTACAGGTTCACCCATGCCACTTACCTGCTCTGGCACTGGTCTTTGGAGTTGTAGCTTTTCCATTTCAAATTTCCTCTGATGTTCTCTCCTTTTGCTTGGCCTCTCGCTGCTCTTGCTTCTCCTTGGCCTCTTGCTACTCTTGTTTCTCCTCTATCTCCATCTCCAGCTTCCTCTGTTCAAACTGCCACTGTTGCTGGGCTTCAAACTTTTTCTGCTCAAATTCCAGCTCTATTCTCCTCAGCTCTACCTGCAGCCTGATCCCTTCTGGCTCCAGCATTGTGGTGACCTTCCCCTGCTGCTGTTGCTCTCAGTTCACACTGGTCCTCTGTTCTTCTTCCTGGGACTGGACACTGCAGTGGACCCTGGCCCCTCCACACCCAAGGTCTGGTCCCTTCCAGTCACCAACTGTGACTTGAGGTCTTGGGCAGTTGCTTGTGTATCAGCTGCTGCAAGAGCCTCCACAAGGTGCTGTTTGGTTTTCCCCTCATAACGGACTCCTCTTTCCTGGCACAACTGCCTCAGGTATTCCACAGTGTACTCACTGTAGCTGGAAGCCATCTTCTTCCATAATCTATGCCTACACTAGCTTGGCACCTGAAAGAAATAAAACAGGTAGGGAACTTGGTAACCAAAATGATATATTTCTTTTTTAAATCTCTGCTTTTTTTGTCTGTGAACTGTTACAGTTTATCAATCTGACACACTGGACTGTTAATGCTTGTGTCACCAAATAATTGCACAGTATGCAACAAATCATTTAGATTGCACCACTGCCTACCAAATCCATCACAAACACACTCCTGGGGTCAGACTCTCAACTCCCACAGTGCCCAACCTTGAAGTGCAAAATGTGAACAGGGGACAAACAGGAACACCCTCCTGTTTATTTTGTGTTCTAGCAACTAACAGTTTCAAATCCTGGGGTCAGATATGAACACTTTTTATAGCTAGTACACCTAGGTAACAGGTTCAAATATTATACCATCTTTGGGGAAAGCAGTGCAATATTTAACCCAGCGGGCACACAACCAACCTGGTTCACAAATCCCCTTCTGACACAGTTGAGACCAAGGTATTTCCTTACCTTCCTGGATCTTTACACAGATCCTTGTTAGCATGGCTGCATATGGTGACACAATAAGCACTTTATCAGTTGTGTCAGAATTATCAATACTTTTCCAGCATTCACACTCAAAATGAGAAAATGTTTCAGGCAAGATTGAGGAAACCAAAAAAGTTTACTAAAATTAAAAATAGTAAATAAATACAAAACACAGAACATATATACATTAATGCTTACAGTCAGAAAGAAATGGAAATGACAAAATAAAATGCACTGTAACTGAATTAGTAGTTCTAACTCAGTTTTCAGTGGGGTGTTACCTATTCTTGACAGAAGTGCCTCTTAAGTCCAGAACACCAGTGTGTCAGTTCTTTCAAAGTTTGGAACAAGAGTGAGCCACAGTCCCCTCAGACAGCTTGGCAATATTCAAAGTTAAAGTCCCAACCTCCTTGTGATGTCACAGCACATGAGGTCACTGTTTAACCCTGTAATTAATGTGTAACATGACCAAGTATAATCAAAATAGTTTCATCTTATTGCTTGCTTGAAATCTGCAAAGATAGCAATATCAAATTAAATGGTCTCTCTTCATCAAAGCATAAGTTATGACCACATTCCCCTTTTATGTTTCAGAAAAACATCCTGAAAAACACTTCCTTTAGCTGTGTGAATTTTCACAGGTATCTATCAAAGCTGGCTTCCCTCCTGATGTCGTAAAATGCAATATTTTACAACCAGGGTCCTAGGTTTAATGCAGTGGCTTATTAACCTGTTTTTTTACGACAGTTTCAGGAAGTTTAGCAGATAAGTGTTAATATAGAAAAGGAACTCTAGCTATGTAGCTCCAGCAAGCAACTGCTTTGGGGTCAAAAGGTCAAGCACCTTTAAAAGCTAGTCTTCCCCATGGGCCTGCTGACCCGGCCATGTCTCATAATCAGAAATTCAAAGAAAAATATTTATCAAAATAATACACATAACCAGTAGACGGTTATTTCTTTACAGAGGGTAGATGGCACAACAGTGGTTACCATAACAGAAAGTCAGAGGTGGACACTGAAAGCATGCAACATCTTCATGGTTTACATGGGTGCCATTGCACTTTACTGACTCAGACTCGAGGGCTGTAATGGGTAGAAAAGAACTCCTGTTTGTAGGATGATGCTGTGACCCTGAAGAAACTGGCACAACCACCATCCATGGAACCCATTCACACAGTGAAGTAAGATGTAGAGAGGGGTAAGTCTTGAAGGTGACCTTAAATAGCTGGTGTTCGACATCAGAATTGGGCAAATGGGGAGGAACAGGAGGTTGAAGTCCATATGGGAAAAAAAAGACTGCAAAAATATAGGAACTATATATTGAATTTTGTCTAACTCTCGTGGTTTTCAAAGTTATCCAACTGGTAACTGGGGATCCATAAAAGGAACCTAAACAATATATAATTTAAACCAACTATTTTTGGAGTTTTCTGTTCGTTATTGACATGTAACATATTTGAAGCTATTATGTAAGCAATAAGACATGACAGGGTGTGCATTATGGTGAAATAATTGCATGCCAAGTGTCATTAAATGCACCTGAGAATTGAGATTATGTCACTATAATGGCACACCCCAGAGTGACTTATTGCTCTTATAAAATGGCATTTAAATATATGACTTAAAATGAATGAAAATAAGAAGAAAGTATTTTAAAGAGATAAAAATTGGACCTTTCATTGAAACATGCTTCCATTTGAACTCTGAATACAAAAAATTGTCCTTATTCTGGTAACTGTGAGGTTAGCAAAAAAAAAAAAAAAAAATAATGAAAATGGTGTGGCACATCTTTATACGAAAAAATATTACCGTGCATTTAAATCAATACAAGTACTGTTTCTTAATGGAAATGTGTTCAAAACTTTAAACCTGCCAGGTTGCCTTTTTTCTTTGGTGTGTGTGTGGGGGGTTGGGCAGGTGTAATAGATTTCATCTGAAAATACCCATGTATGACTCAAATGTATCTTCTTTTATAAACTTCAGGAATGTATTTCAGCAGTTTTGATCTGCCGCTACCTATAGTATGTAACTGTGTTTTCCCATTGTTGCTCTTTGGTTATGAAGTATTATTGCCTGCTTTCTTCATCCTGTTTTTTTTTACCTATGTCTTTTCCCACATTCAAGATATGGAATATTTACCATGGAATACATGGATTCAAAATTCTGCTCTGTTCCACTGGCAGAATGTTTCTCTCCTAACACTGTACACACATACACAACAAAGGCCTTTTCTAGAGCCACAGACTCAATTATTTCAGTGTCAGGGAAAGCAGAAGAGATTTCCCTGATGAGCAGTGAAAGATAGAGGGAGGATTGTTCATTATCAGCAAAGAAACAGTTGTAATGAAAACTATGAACAATACTTAATGTTTTTAATTTGCTTATGTGTGTAAGTAGAGTGTGATGATCATGGAAACAACATTTAATTAATTTGTTTTATTTTTTTATTTAGGATAGTTTTATTTTTAGGACCCAGTTGAAGTTTTGTTTACACTATAAAGGTAGCAGCCACGTCTGTGATGGAAGATCAATTCTGGTTGTAGGGGACTGATGGGAGATAGTTCTGGTTGTAGGAGGACTGATTTGCTCATTGTGTGAAGTGGTTTAGAACCAGGATGACTATGCAATATGCTGTAATATTGAACAGTCACCTGACTGGTTTTAACCAATTAAACTTCTTTGATTTTTAGACCCATTTTATAAGTTTGCATTCCGCATGCTGTTCCCAACTCTAGTGCTTTCAATAGATGCTTTCTGCCTAGAGACACACACACACACACACACACACACACACACACACACACACAGACACACACATACACATACACACACATACACACACTGACTGACTGACTCACTGTGAGGTGAGACTTGATGCTTATTTTCAAAGTCAGATGATGTCTTCTAGCTGGATAATGGGCAGAAAACCAGTGCGTTATTGGTGGGTCTTTTCTCCTTTGAATAACAAGAAGTTTATACCCATCGGTCAAATAAACACGGTTGTTGTCAGCCTGCTCAGTACTGGCTCTTAAGAGGCAAGCCTCCTGCATTTCTAAATCCATTGTCTTATACAGTAGTCTCCTAAATCAATAATGCCAATGTTGGCTGGTGCAGTCTTTCTTGTGTAATGTTCCCTCTGCCTATAATAGTTATTAATTAACTGTATTTATTCTTTTTCAGTTCTTTTACTTGCCAGTCTTGTTTTTGCATAATGTACAGTAGCCAATACTATGATCACCTAATGGCAGCAAAAATATTCAGAACATTGTCTTCCAGAGTTTTGTACATGGTCTCCTCATCCCATTTTAAGCTCTATGATTTGTAGAGACCAAATATTGCTCATCTGCAGAATTGCATCACTGTAGTAAATGTGTATCCTTATGTTTGGCTGGGGAACTGTGATGTACAAGGCCAATGTTCTTTTTATACAGTAGATTCATAATGGGCCCCATTCATGAAGCCTGGGGCAGCCCACACAGGCCATGCAGATGGAGCATGCAGTGCTCAATGACTGTGTGGTGCACAGGAAAAGCACAGGTGGCATGCATGAATGTTGTGCAGTGGTACATGCCTGCAGCAACTGTGGATGAGTGCACTGGCATAGTAGTGTGGGTGGAGGGGTGGGGCCATGCAGTGTGCAACACACACCCCTATGCACATGCACAACAGCCACTACAACACTAAGGCAAGTGGAATCAATGCACAATGCTTTGCCAGGGGTTGAGCTGTGTAAATCCCAGGTGTGCAGTGCACTGACTGAAACCGGCACAGTAGGGGAGAACTGAAGCACAGGCGATGCTGAATGCCCCTGATGCTATCATTACACAGTGGCAAACAGTCAACACAGTGAGTTTGACAGTGGCACAGACATTTTCCCCAATGCACACACCAGCCTATATCTGCCCATAAGTGGCTGACCCCATGCTGCAATGGTGGGCACACAAACACAAGGGTGTAGACAGGGATATGAAACCTGTACACAGGAGGTGATGAAATTGTTGCCCCCCCCCCCCCCCACAAAGCAGACTAAATGAAGTGGAGCCTCACCATACAAATGCTGCCCCACCCTATGTCAGGCATCAATATGTATTAAGCCAATGCCACTAACAGAATCAGACCATTGCAATGCTGGCTGTAAGGTACACTGTGGAGGATACAGGTAGGCTTCAGTACCACAGCAAGGTAGCCAGCCTATTGAAGACCATTTGTACCAGCACCAATGCATACATACAGTAGTTGCCAGGGTCACCCATACAATCATGGCTGCTAAGGTACCACCCATAAACCGCCAAAGACCATGCACATAATCAGACTACAGCATACAAGGAGAAGAACACCATTTAGCATGTACATTAGGCTCTGTTTGGATATGATGCCCCAGCCTAGGGTTAATGATGGCCCTGAGTTGTCCAGTTAGAACTGTACCCAGCAATGTAGACTGATCATGCCTGGTGAGACCCATGCACATGCCAGATGGTAGCCCCCCAACACCACCCAGCCAGACACCGTGAAGTGACAGCCAGAATAATGGCATGGACACAGGGGATCCATGGAACAATGCTTTAATAAAGGCTAAGCATAACAGGACCACCAAACCTATTGCCCCCATGCTCTCTGTAAAGGGCCACAGCACAGGAACCAGGCACCTCAATGGGCCAGTGTACCTCTGTAATGAGAAATGGAGACAGGACAAATGGTACATGAGTGGCCTGCCCATGATGTGCAAGTGCAACACACACATGTACAACACCCAGCTTTGAGGATTTAGCCAACACTTATAGCTCCCTGACTTCATCTCTGTAGTAGATATCCAGGCTCCTGACAAGTAGGGACAGGATGTCAGGTATCTGCTGGGGCCACCTCCTGCAGTGAGTGACCACAGTCACCATCTCCCCCAGGCCCAGCTCCCATCTATCCAGGGTTATGCTGTATGGCTGCCCACTGAAAGCCTGTGGAGGCCAAACAGGAGGCAGTCAATGAGATCATGAACATGTCAGCAGTGATGCCCTCATATCAGCACCACGAAGCCAACAGTTCACCTCTGCTGGCTCTGTTAAGTACCATACATTGCTCCCCTCCAGGGTATCATCATACTGCATGCCTCCAGAACTTTCTGGGGGTAGTCCCTCAAGTACTGCACCTGGGTTTAATGATGACACTGGGTTGTCCAGTTTCAGCTGAACCCAGCAATGTAGACTGATCATGCCTGGTGACACACATGCACATCTCAGACGATGCCCCCCCCAACACCACACAGCCAGACGCTGTGAGATGCCAGATGGAATAATGGCATGGACACAGGGGATCCATGGAATAATGTTTTAATAATAGATATAGATGACAGGACCACCTCCTCCATGGCCCCCACCCTCAGTGCTCACCATCATCTGAGTTGCTGAAGGAGGCCGGTGGCATGCTATCCATGAAGAGCTGCAGCACAAGAACTAGGTATCTCAATGGGCCAGTGTACCTCTGCAACAAGAAATGGAGACAGTGCAAATGGTATGTGAACAGCGTGCCCATGATGTGCAAGTGCAACACACATGCGCACACACACACGCACACACACACACACACATGCGCACACACACACACACACACACACACATATCACTCACCTTTGAGGGCTCAGTCTCTGCCCACAGTTCCCTGACCTCATCTTAATAGTATATATCCTATCTCCTGACATGTAGTGACAGAATGTCTGGTATTTGCTGGGGACATCTCCTGCAGTGGGTGACCATGGTCACCATCTCCCCCAGGCCCAGTCCTGTCCCTCCAGGGTGATGCTGTCTGGTCACCCACTGAACACCTGTGGAGACACAACAGGATGTAGCCAATGAGGCTGTGGATATGTCAGTGGTGTAGCCCTCACACCACCCACATGCAGCCAACAACCCACCTCCACTGAATCCATTAGGTACCATTTGTTGCCCCCCTCCAGGGCATCCTGGTAGGGGAGTGCTGAACACCTCCAACACTTTGTAGGGTCATCCCCAAGTGCTTCACAGCTGTTGCAGACCTAGCCACCTCCTCCCTGATGCATGTGTACATGGATGATGCCCACTGACTTGACACTATAGCATGCCATGCCACTCTCCGGCGTGCACAGGAAGCACCCCATAAAGGGCCATGAAGCAGACTATGAGAAGTAGATGAGCCAAACAGGCCACAGCGTCATGCTGAACGATGGTCTGCTACACAATGCAGGTTTGACAGAGCACATAGGTGCAACATGTGCCCAGGACTACTGCTCAGTGTCCTCCTACTGGATGAAAGACTGGCGCGGGGCTAGCAGCAATGCAGACACCCAGGACTATGGGTTATTCTCACCTGAATGAATTTCCAGGCCTTCCGGGACATGCACTGTATACAGCTGTTCTGTCTTGATCATGCAGCCATAGCACACCTGTATGACATGGTGGGCACACACATTGTACACCTCTGCGACATGGTGGGCGCACACATCATACGCCCACACCAGCCATTCCTGGGCGATGTCCATGAAAACCACGGTGCTGTGTGCACTGACATAGTATGTCACAGGATCCTTCCAAAGGGTGGCAGGTGATGTGATAGGTGTGAGCCAAGCATCGATATCTCATTTCCTGAACCCAGTCACCAATGCCCTATTACAACATGTGCAGGCACACATAACATTCCCCATCACACCTGTGGCCATTCAACCCCCAGAAGATGGGTTCTTTGGCAGGTGTGGCATACTAATTGTGACTGGCACCATAGACTGCACCCATGTAGTGATTGAGGCCCTGTCAGTGGAGCAGGAGTCATACTGCAATTGCAAGGGGTTCCACAGCATCAATTGCCAGATCGTATGAGATGATGATGGCATCATCACTAACGTGTGCTCTAAGTATCCAAGCTCATGCCACAATGTGTAAATATTTGCCAGGTCTAGCCTGGTGCCTGAATTGCTGAACAGGGTGTCATGGATGGCTGGTTACTTGATTGGTACCATTGAGAGGGCTATGGGTGCCTGATGGCATGGACACACACACACTAATGCCTTGTGTCACCCTCCTAGGTGAAAGTAGCTATCCCCTGTGACCATACCTACTGACACCATACCTGGAGCCACAGGGGCAGGCAGAGAAACCATACAACAAGGCACACAAGCAGACATGGTTGGTAGTGGAGCAGACAATAGGCCATCTGAAGATCCGGCTCCGGTGCTTGGATCACATGGGTGGCACAATGATGTTTGCCCCCGGGAAGGTATGCAGAGTGTTCACTGTCTGTGCCATGCTCCACAACATCTGTGAATTACGTAGACTGCCCATGCCATGCAGTGTTCATAATGATATCCTACCCAGTAATGACAGACCGGCATGTGAGGTGGTGACACACCCTGACTGGACATGCAGTTACACAGGGTACATTTACCGATTAGCTGTGTGAGCCAGGTGGCATTGTGATAACGTACCTACCTGAGTGCACCTGTGGCTGGTATACTACTGGCATGTGTGCCTGGTGTGTGTGTTGGTGCAGGTGGTATCTTGCTGGGTCTTGCCCCCCTTTGGGGGGCATATGTGGTGCTTGTGTGGGTGCCATGTATGTTGCACGGGGGGAGTTCATGTGATAGACACTTATTGCGATGTGGTATGTTTTTGTAACATGGTTGTGTGTGCTGTAAGTGTTGCATTATGTGGCAATTCAGGATCGGGCACTCTGCATGGGTTTTCCTCCTGATGTGGTGTAAAGGTCACATCCTTGTGGTTCAGGTGCCTGCTTTTGTGCCTAGGCATCTTCTGGGTGTCTGGTCCCTTGCTTCTCTGGAGGCCTGTGGTGGTCTTCCTCTCACTGGTGCCCTGTCATCCCTGGGGTCCCTCGCTGTGCTGCATGTACCTGCCATATACTGTGTGGCTCTGCCCACCTCCACACCTGTAGGGACACCTTGCATGGCCACTGGGCATGCACTCATGAGCTGCATGCACTCCATCAGCCTCTCCAGCAGATCACCGATCCTGTCAATGCCCCTGTGCATGCCATGCACCTCCTCTATGAGGTCATGTAGGGCTTCTGTTTTCTGCCACTGTGCACTTATTCAGTCCTGCTCCAGCTGCCTTAGGTCATGGTAGCTCTGTAGCATGCCCGAGACGTATATCATCTGATGCACTGAGGTGGCTGGCTGGAGGCTCCCTCCTCACCATTGTCATGGGCAGTCTGTAGAGACATGAGACCATCAATGGTACTGTGCTCCTGGTCTGTGGGTTGCATCATCTGGGCATTACCATGGGGTGGTTGGTCATGGGCAGTGGTTTCTGTTGCCACATTCCAGTCTGTGTATTCAGGCTTGTCCTGTGGTGGTGTGATGGCACCGGTGTGCTGTGGTGTGTCTCCCCATTGTCCGTGGTCAGCTGTGTCTGCAGGCCACACTGCAGTGTCCACAGCCCTCCCAGTGGCATAGGGATGCCTCTTGCCATCCTCCATCAGCAAAATGGTCTGGTCTGCATACTACCAGTGTATGACATGGTGGGCGGTTACTACTAGTCATGCACTGGCTGAGGGGCTACATTCCTGCTATGGTGCATGGTGTGCATAACCTACATTCCATGGCTACCTGCCCCTATGGTGGCTCCACCAGTGTGGGGTTCCCTTGTGGTCCCATGTTCCAGGTTGCTGTGTTTGTGGGAGAAATGACAGGGTGGTTATGGGGGCACTGTGCATGCCATCTCCTCCTGCCTCTGTATGGTGCCTTGCTTACCTGCTAGGTTGTCCAAGCCCTGTTCCTCACCATGGTGGACCACCTCTGATATGGTCTCTGCCATGACCCTCTCAATGGGTATCAGGGTGAATGCCTTTGTGGATGGACCACCACCCGTAGCCATCCATGAGTGGTTGGTGGCTACCAGCTTCTGCTTTATGGTGGACATGAGGTCGCACCACTTGTGCTTGATGGCAGTGAGTGGGTATGCCTCCGGCCCAGAGGCATTGACCACTGCCTTTATTTTGAGTCACCGGTGAGCCTTTGTTTCATGCGTGGGATGTTCAGAGTGTCTAGACCACAAAGTGCTGCATAGTGTACCCTGATGTCTATCACTAGGGCTGCCACCTGTGCCCCAGTAAAGTTGGATGGCCTGGGTCATGCAGTCCTTGTCACAGAGCCAGGTGCAATGGCATCCATATGGCTGTTACCCTCTGACAGTGGGACTTGGTTGGAGGACACAGTCAGTACGGCTGCCATGCCTCCCTGGGGTGCACCGTTGCCTTCACCCTCTATGTCAGCATGCACTTCCATGACTGTGAAAGGCAGTGCAGTTGTCCATATATGGCAGGCTCATGAGGCATGCCCACGGTCCCTGCCTCCAGCTGCCCCACCTCCATGTGGCTCTGCATGTGTCTGCAGGTGCCACCCCTCACATTGACCATGCTTGCACCTGCGTTATGAAAACAGGTTTGCAATGCCAGCATACACAGTGCATAGTTGTGTACCAATGTTACATCTCCTTTCCGTGCATTTCCCATGCCTTCAAGAATAGGGCCCAACGTTTTTACAGGTGTCACATAAAATAATTATGAATGGTGCATTTTAAAATGCTTGTTATGTAGAGTTGCTTACTCCTTTTGCAAAAATACAGATTAAATACTCTTACCTGCTTTGCATCTATATCATGGATCTCAAACATGCTGTGCAGGGCTGGATTTTTTGCTGTGCACTAGGGAGATGCGGTACAATTGTGCTGCATTATTGAGGCTTGCAGCCATGAGTTAGACAACCTAATAATTCGTCTAACTTATGGGAGTACCAGCTGAGGCTTGGTATTAAGCAAGGGCCCTATAATGGGGGTGCCCTGCTATTTGACACATCATTAATTTTCTATAAAGTGGCATCAACTGCCCTAGATGTGGCAAAAACATTTGGAACTAGAATTCCAATGGTTTGCTGCACTTACCTGAGACAAGTGTACATCAAAATTGGGTTCTGCACCTAGCAGAACATCTGAAAAGTCAGGCCTCAGTGTCTAGACTGGAATTAGACCAGGTGTTGACATAAAATTTGACTGGCAGAAGACTGTTATCTGCTCTCCATTTACCCCCTTTCCATGCCATTGTCCCTCCTTTACCCTTAGGAAGGAGAGCCTTGAAGGCGTGCTATCCCTTCGGAAGAAAATTTTAAAAAAATGAAAAATGTCCCCTTCATACAGGATGTTCGTAATTTCCTTAACACTGTGACCTAGATATTCAAAGGAGATGCACCATGCGCAACTGAGTTGCACCTCAGCAACCCAGAAATGCACTCCCTGGGCCATATTCAGAAGGAAGAGATGTGTAGCAGCGTAAATCAAACATATGCAGTGCATCTAGAGGGGGTGTTCCCATGAATGTTCTGAGCAGCCCCATGTTCAGCCCAGACTGGCGGCACATCTGCTGAGCAACTTCCAAGATTTGCACCATAAAGTTAAGCATAAAAGGAACTGGCCTAACTGCAAGCCACGTACAAGCATCCAACAGAAGGAACAGGAGCAACATGGAAGGGACAGTTTTTCTCATGGCTGAGGTAATGAGGGGTGTGAGGAGGTGGGCGGAATGGCAACGTGGATGTGGAAGGGCCCGTAGGTGGTATGCCCAGAGACAGTACCGTGCCCGTGTCTCCTTTGAACAGTACAGTAACATTGAGATAGTGGGCTGGTACAGACTCAACAGGGCCATTCTGAGCCAGCTGGGTGAGCTGTGCCATGATGAACTGCGGGCACCCACCAGAAGGGGTCATGCCATGTCGGCGGAGACCAAGGTGATGGCAGCAATGTGCCAGCTCACCACAGGCACCTTCTAGAGACCAGTGGGCAACACCACTGGAATCACACAGTTGGCCACGTCCCACCTCCTCACACAGTTCCTCAATGCTCTGCTGCCACATGCTTTGGAGTTTATCACATTCCCAAGCATGCAAGCAGAACATACAAAAAACATGCAGGAATTCCACAAGGTGGCATACATGCCAGGTGTGATAGGGGCCATTGAATGCACCCATGTGGCCATACATGCACCACCTAGCCCAGAAGGTTTAGCATAAATGAACAGGATGGGGTTCCATTCCATCAACTGCCAGGTGGTGTGCAACGCCATAGGGCACATCATCAGTGCCTGTGCCATGCACTCTGGGTGTACACGATGCATTCATCTGGCACTAGTCAATCCTGTGCCACAGATTCAAGGGTGGGGCCATCCCCACAGGGCATCTACTGGATGAGTTGTGCAGCAGGCCATGGCAACACCATGAACACTGTGGCAGAGCACACGGCCACTGGCAGTGCATGGGGTGGTGTAGGAGTGAGAGGGACAGTGCAATCACCAAATGCCATGCAGAACCATGGAACCAGGGATACAGAGATACTAGCATGGAGGGCCACAGGGCAAGCATGGCAGTGGTGCAGCATAGCATCCACATGCTGCACTGTGAGGAGCATCTGATGCCCACAATCACCACCATTATACAGGTGATGGATGAGCACAATGGATGGACAGGACAGAGACATGTTGCCCATGCCAGAAGAAAGTAGGCTTACAGGCCTAGGGAGGTGTTGGACAGGCCAGGTCCGGTCAGGCCAGGGCCAGCTAGGCCGCAGGCAGGACACAGACATGGGGTCCTGCAATGGAGGGATAGGGCCTGCACATGTGAGGCAGAAGAATGGCTCCCAGGTGGACAGGTAGTGGCAGCACAGATAGTTAGGTGTGGTGGGGGTTGGAACAGGCCATGCGCACACCAGAGTGCAACTAACACATGTGTCTGGTCCTCACATGTGACAGTGCATCCCCCTCCGACCGTGGCTGCTCACCCCAAAAAGGCAGCCCAGCAACGTGGCCAAGGAGAGATACAATGAGGCACACACTGCAACATGCAACATTATTGAGTGTGTTTGGCATGCTAAGGATGCGTTTCCATTGCCTAAACAGGTCCAGTGCTGCCCTACAATACAGCCCTGACAAAGCCTGTGGCATATTCCTGGCCTGTTGCATACTACGCAACATGGCCATTGACTGTGGGAATATCTGTCCAGGTAGAGGAGGACAACAGTTCAGATGATGAGAAGACCCAGGAAGGGGGTGAGCAGCCACACATGGAGAGGAGACACCCAAGGGTAGCAGCACAATCCAGGAAGCACCGGGACACCTTTGTGGAGGAACATTTCAGGCAACGCAGGTGAGTAACACAGGAGTAACATGTTGTGCAGTACTGAGACACACACACGCACACACACACGGGCACTAATTGCACAACAGTTGCAGGCTGCACCACTGAGCACACACAATCATGCACACGCATCTGCAGCAGTGTCACCAAGGACAGGTAGAGGCACTGCAGCATTGCAGAGCCTGGTATGGATCAGAGGGTATGAGCCAGCACACGTGCATTCCAGACACAGTGCTGCATCCATTACGCCTATGCCACACAGCACAACACCACTGCTCCCACACATGGCCTGCACAACATACAGGCAACACAGGCAGGGGTGACACAAGGGTGAATGTGTGCCACACCATGCATCCCTGGCCATAGCTGGCAAGGAGCACGATGCACAATTGCAGCAGGGTACATTAACTTGCCCACCACACCCGGAAGGACTCACCATGTGCCAGTACGGCCACCACAGCCATGTGGGGGGCCATGCTCTGACTGGGAGACAGTCACAGGCAGCTCACCAGTCAAAGGGGCTCTTGACACCTCCCTGATGGGGGTTGACTCCTGAGACTGTGACTGGGTTCTCATGGGTGTGTCACTTATGGAAAACAGCCCGGATCCTGGGATGTCAGGGATGGCACTAGCAGGAGGTGGCATCAGCCCCAATGGTGTCACCTGACGCCATCCTCTGGGGGTGCTTGTGTTACTGCATGGTGTGCAGTTGGACCCACTGTGACCATGAGATGCCAGGGATGCAAAGCCCACTGCAATGTTCTCTGCACTCTGATCCAGCATTGTGGACATGACCTTGCACAGTTTGTGTAACTCGCCAAGCAGCTGGGCACATCCCATTGCCTCTTGCTCCAACAGTCGCCCAATCTGTGCATGCAGTCCATGGAGCTCCCCTGAGCATCACCTGGTCCTCCACAGTTTCCCAGAGGAGATGGGTGTGCTCCAAAAGCCTGTCAGTGTGTGGTGAATCTTGGGGTGGATGCTGACAGGCAGGGTGTGTCCCAGCCTGCTGTGTCATGGCCCTCATCTGGGAACACTGCACAGGAGGTCACTGTTCATGTGGGGACTGGGTGTGGGCATGCATGGCAGGCCCAGGGGAAGGCTGGACCATGTTCCCCACTGGCTGTTGTGGCACTGCAGCACCCTGCTGGACTGTGCTGGCAGTCCCATGCCCCACAGCAGCACCCTGTGCCTGTACACCACCAGGCGCTGCAGCAGCAAGTGGATGGGAGTGCACAGGGGTTGTGTGTGTATGGGCACAGGACCACCAGCAGTACCCAATGCCACCTGTGTGTGTACCACACAAGTGGGAGGCCATGGGCTGCCTGTGACCCCCTCAATGAGGATTAAGTTATCATCAGTATCATCATCATCATCATCATCCCCCGCACCCGGTGCAAGCACAGTGAGCTCCTCCTTTCCTAAGATATGGGGTCATCAGCACCCAACCCCAAAAAGTAGAACAGATCATGCGCAGAGTGGCAGCCATATGTACCAGCCATAGTACCAGAGGACGTGGATGGCACTGCATGATCCTCCTCCAGTGTGTGGGGGCCTGCCCCAGCTGGTGAGGCGCCCCTGAGGAGTGATGGAGCTGGAAAACAGAAAATAAACATGGTTAGTGACACATGAATGTATGGCAGGTAGACAGCTACATGGGTGGATGTGTACATGTAACACGTCTTGTGCATGGTACTACCATTGCTGCCTGTGTAAAGCCAACGCACAGGTGGTGTCAGTTACGCATGCATGCAGGGGTGCACTCACAAGGTGGTGCATGGCAAGGGGCCACAGTGCACAGGCTGAGGCCTGTCCATCCCCCTCAACACCCCTGCCACAGTACCCTCAGCCCCACTATTGCACACCTGCACATAGTGGCCGTACGGTGCATGGGCCCTCTGTAGACAGCTATGTGGCACCACAGACAATGGGGTGTCCCCCAAGGCCATGTTTTGCCACTGTCTGCCTGTGTTGTTGTCCCAAACCACCCTGTGTCCTTCACCATGGCACTGTCAATCTACAACAGCACACACGGAGACACGTATTCCCACAGTGCAGCTGTGCAGTCACAGCTGCACAGCATGGTGCACCGTGTACATGGTACAGGCCCCTGTGTGGTATATCAGGAACACCTGTGGTGTGCACACACTGCCCCCAACAGGTATTACAACATGCATGCTCACAGTGCTTTGATGGGCTACCCCCAGTCTGGAACCCCCACCAAGATACCCACGATGCATGCCCAGTTGAGGGAGGGCACGAGCAGCTCCTTTGTGGATGTGAGGACCGGTGCTGTGGGGGGCCACCACCAGTGCATGGCAGGGATGCCTGAATGGCAGCCACCTTCTCCTTTGCCCTTCACCTGTCGATATTAATTTTTTTCATGCGCTCCTGAGGAGTGTGGCTAAAGCACCCATGGGTGTCTACATATGTTGTGACATCCTCCCAGCCCTTTGCTCTCTCCTGCCAGGTCCCTGGGGCTCCTGAGATCAGCAACTCCCTCCCTATGTAGGCCTCAACTAGGGCATGACTCTCATCCCCAATGAAGTCTAGCCTATGACATTTGGTTGGCTCCACTTCTGTCTCACAATCAGACATTCTGATCCCTGAGGACATGATGGTGAAAGCATGAGCACATGGGCAGCATGCCCTGGAATTGTGCAATGTCACACGCATGCAGTACATACAAGGCTGTAGTAACAGAAATGTAAACAAACCTACCTTCCAGGCTGCAGTTCCTGTCAGTGAACTGTGGTGTGGTGTGGTGCTTTTAGGGCTCATCCCATGCAAGTGAGGCCTGGAACATCCAGTAATGAGCTGTTAATGAGTTAACTGTTCCTGAACTGCTTAATGAGGCAATTAGCATATCCTGGTGGAATACTGCAGAATTGCTCCTGGCCCATCTCAACTTGTGCTACACATCTGAGATGCTCAGTGCATCACCTGCACATGTGCAATGCTCATGATCACAGCTGTCATGCGCAGCGGGGCATGCTGTGTGTTGCGCATCTCCCTGTGCTGTGCCATTGGCCGACACGGTGTATGTTTGGAGCATTGTGCAATGCACATTGCAGCAAGTGTGGAAGTGCCATCCACAATATTGTGCTTGCATACATATGCACATGTGCGGGTCACAGTGGTTTGACCCCAGTCTCCCTCCATGCCATTCAGTACTGCACATGTGCGGTGATGCACAGTGTGTTGTATTAGTGCATACCCATTGGGCATGTGTGTGGTGTATGACGGAATGCCTGTTGTGCTTATTGCTCAACAGGCATGGCCTGGCCACACATTGCTTAGGGTGCATGCTGTACAGTGTAACACACTGCTAGGCCCTTTGTTGACAGCATGGCATGTGCAGCTGGAGGGAGGCACAGTGCTCTCAACTGGTCAGAGATGAAGCTGGCAAACCTGGTGGCACTTGTTGCCCCATGGAGGGACAGTTGTTTGGGTATGAGGAGCTCCAGGTGGCACAGTCCCAGGTGTGAGCATGTGTTGCCAGGATGTTGGAGAGGGGACTGGCATGCCCAGTACAGGGGAGCAGTGCAGGCACCGTTATGATGACCAGAGGAGGAGGGATCCTGACAGGCTCTGGATGCTACAAGACCAGGCCCACAGGGGTGCAGTTCCACACCCAGGTAAGTAGGTGCTGTGTGCTTGATCTCTATGCATGCCCTGGTGTAGTTTGTAATGTGTGGCAGGTGCGTGTTTCCCTGCCCATGTGATGGCCTGGGCATGGGTTGCAGAGCCGGGTTGTTGGGAACATGCATGCCATGGTTGCATCTGTGTGGACCAGTGTGCCACGGTGCTACTGCAATGGCACTGTGTCCTCACATTGTGGTGCGCACCTCAGACAGACGCACAGCATACTGCACCATTGGGGAGGATTGGTCATGCACAGTGCTTACACAGTTCTCCCATTGTGTTTCCATTGCAGGTCAGGTGGTGCGGCAGCAGGCCCGGGAAGAGCTGAACAGTGGTCACAAGTGGTGGGTGCAGGGGCACCAGTGCATGTTCCCCAACGTGTGACAGGTTGGTGCAAGACATGTGTTACATCTGTTTTGTTCAGTGGGCCAGGGTGGTGGGGTGGCAATGCCTGTGTGGGATGTGGCACTGAGACCCTGTTCTCTGTTTCCCAATCATAGGACATCAAGCATGTGCAGGTGGTGGATGGTGCCCTGGTGTTTTGGTCAGCAGTGGGGTTGGTCTCATCTCATCATGTACATCTCATCATGTACATCTACCAGAAGCAGGTGAACCAGCTGTGTTGTTTGGTGGTGGGATTCTGCATCTCCAGAAGCTGGTCACATCAATCTACTGGAGGCAGGGGACCCAGCTTTGAGTGCCACAGAAGCATATGTCAGTGATGGAGCTGCTAGTTGATGAGGTCCAGGAGCTGTGCCGAGTGTTGGAGGGACTGGTGGCACAAGACAAGAGCCAGTAGACCACCATGGACATGTCCACCTGTACATAGCCACAGTATTCCCCTGCCCCACAACCTGTTCCCCATTGTACATAGTTCTCCCCCTGCATTCCCCTGTCCCACCTTTCACCCATCCCCACACTGTTCTACTTTTATTCAATTATGTTGTTTGATGGTGATTGTTTTTGCATGTGTTGCTGTTCTCTTCACAATTAAATATCTTTCATGCTACATGCGTGTGTGTGTTCCTCATAATAGTTATTCCTGTCACGTGATGTTGTGCATGGTTGACCTACCACACCTTCCATAACACTGCACATTTGTGTCAGTGCCTTGGCACACATGTGCACCATCCCCACCTTGTTGTACCACACTCTGTTTGAAGTGCTGTCCCCAGTGGCACCTATGGGTTGTCCATCATTGCTGCTCATGTTGTCACTGGCACATAACTCCAGTTACAGTGCTGTGCATGCCTCTACTGTGTTCCTGGTCCCCCCTGCTGCTGTGGGCATGTGCCACAGGTGCAGCATGCTGCTGGCTGCCTGTGTGCCAGTCCACCTCTGCTCCACTGTACCTGTGCTGTGGCTACCAGGACTGCCCTGCTTGGTTCCGCTGCACTGTCATCATGGTGCATGGCTGATTCATGCTGTCCTTTGGTCCTCTAGTGCTGGTGTGCTCTGTTCCTTCCCTCCTCTGTGCCATGCACAGTGTGGCCCTTGATCTCCTATGTTGGTGGTGTCGCATCCAATGCCCATGGGGTCTGCGTGTGGGTCCATTGTGCACTCTGTCAGTGCCTTCAATTACCCCTCTGGTCTTGGGTTGCTACCCTCCCTACTGTGGCTGCTGTACCTCTCTCATGTGTCACTGCACATCCTTCCATGTTGTTCCTGTTTCACGGGCCAGGTTTCTTCTTCTGCTATGTTAAGTCCTGCCCATTTGCACCGGCACATTTCTGGATGCGCAGGTGTATGTCTGGCTGTGCTATTGTGCAACATTGCTATATTCAGCCTGTGTTGCACTGGCACATCTCTCCCATGCATCTTCTGAATATATCAGTTTTACGCTCTGGCCCATCTCAGTTGCGTTAAGCATCCACTTGCATCTTCTCCAGGCACAGTATGAATATCTGGGCTAGTAACTACTAGGAAAATAGGCCTTTCTCTCTAATTTTACTATATTTGTAAAAATACAAAAATTCAGTTTGCTCAATATGGAATATACTTTCACTCAACAAAAAAACTTTGAAATTATTTCTTTGATAGCTAGTAATACATTACATAGGAAAATTGAAGATGATCCAAACATGGAAAGATTTTTGTCATACTGTGAACATAAGGTGCAGAGCATGTTTTGAAGTTTGTTTCTGTACTCTCCCGGGTTGTGCCCAAAAATAGTCATTGCTATGGCTAGTGCACCTACCCTGTAAACAAAAACTAAATAAATAAATAGCTTGTGTAATTTTAGACTGGGAGCACTATTAGGGTATCTTCCAAATATATCTTCTAGAAACATAGAAACATAGAAGTTGACGGCAGATAAGGACTACAATGCCCATCTAGTCTGCCCATTTCTTTTTCTACCTTATGAATGTGCCATAGGCCTTTACTCTGTCAATGGCATATCTATTCATACTCATCTGTATTGCTCCCTTATGCCTGTCCCATGCCTGTTTGAAGCCCTGCATTGTATTCATATCCACCACTTCCCGAGGTAGGCTGTTCTATGCATCCACCACCCTTTCTGTGAAAAAGAACTTCCTCAGGTTACCCCATAATCAGCATCCCTGTAATCTCATGCTGGGTCCTCTTGTCCTGATATTTTTATTATACTGAAACATGTTAGACTCTTTCACCTTACTAATGCCCTTAAGGTGTTTGAATGTTTCAATCATATCACCTCTCTCCCTCCTTTGCTCTAGGGTATACATATTGCACTCCATTAATCTGTCCTAATATGTTTTCTGATGCAGTCCCTGCACCATTTTGGTTGCCCTTCTCTGGACTGCATCCATTTTGTTAATGTTCTTGTGAAGGTGTGGCCTCCAGTACTGCGCACAGTACTCCAGATGGGACCTAACCAGTGTTTTGTAAAAAGGGATTATTACTTCCCTCTTATGACTTGTGATACCCCTACTAATACACCCCAACATCCCCCTAGCCTTACCTACTGCCTTAGTGGTCTGCTTGGATAAGTTCAGGTCATCTGTTATGATGATGCCCAAGCCTCTTTCTTCCCTTGTGACTGCCAGCAACTCCCCTCCCAACCTATAGGTGGCTTCAGGATTTCTCATTCCTATGTGCATGATCTTGCACTTCTTTGCGTCAAACCCGTTGCCACTCTTCCGACCATGTTGCCAGTTTATCCAGATCTCTTCTCATTCTGCCCATTGGGATCAACTACTCTGTTGCAGATATTGGTGTCAGTTATGATAAACAACGTAGTGAACAGTGCTTATGCAAAGTTGAGCATTTTTATTTCTGTTCAGCAACTGATTTTATACTGTTCTGCTCTAAAATCAGAACAAGAAAGATGGATTATACCAGTACTAAAAGAACAAATTGAGGGGTTCACATAACAAGAAGTTGTCGTACTTGTTATACTTGAATATTATAGTAGTTATATTTGCAGTGGGAAATTATAGGAAAGAAGTGATGCATTTATTTTGTTGGTATTGTACATTTTTGTTACAGAGATGATTAGATGTAAACTGCTGTATTCTTGAAGATATGGCTGTGCAAGTGGAACCTTTTTAGTCCATATCTGCTGGGTATTAAAATGTTGTCGGTGACACTATTATGTTATCTCTAAATATATTTTTATGAACGTGATAAATCTAATGATTTTATACATTATCCTAATTAACTTGAAATTTAAAACATATGTTCAAAATAAGCTGTACATTGAAACCATATTATCAAGTTCCTCCAGAGAACCTAATTAATAGAGTTTATCTATGTCACTATTTGAAATGAATACAGTATTTGCTTTAATGATGCAAATTGCAGGAGTAATGGAACTGAATGAGTACAGTTTTCTCAAGGAATACAACTGAACATTCTTTACTGATGAGATGAAATGATGATATGAAATTTTGGTTATTGGTTGCACTACCAGGTGGTCATCAGTGTACACTTTTGATTGTTTTTATGTTCCAACGAATATATTCATGCAGTTACTAAAATAGGTACTGCACAGAATGGATTATGGAGCTCTTGAATCATCTAAAGTCATCTCCTCATATCATTACCAATTATAGGTAAGTGTCAACAAAAATTAAGCTCTAGCAAAGGGAGTGAAGGGTTGGTGGACCCAAGCACTGGGTAGAGAGACAACAGCACAGTGGTCCTGGGAAGACGTTAGGAAATTTGTAAGATCTGTCATTTTGACTATGGACCTGAAAGTGCAGCAGTTCTAAATCCTACATAACCTATACTACATGTGGGTCAAACTGCATAAGAGGAGGGCCATTCCCACAGCACAATGCTAAAGATGTTCACATCCAGAGCATACTTTACTTTATCTAATGTGGCATTGATCAGCAATAGAACAATTTCACATTGACATTTAACACTATTTGAATCCACTGCACAGCCAGGAGGAACTATTCAGCATATAAATCTGCATAATGGACCACATTTCACAAGCAGACAAATGCACCTAATGGCACTCTATCAGCAGTTGCAAAACAAACAAGCATTTGTCAGTGCTGAATGTTGTCTTGATGGCATTGGTAGTGCAAGAGTTAGAGTGATGCATAATAGGAATGGCGGTGAAGTATGAACTGAAGCCAACCCCACCCACACCCTGCAGAGACTGACAGACATTGGGGTGTGCCTTTGGGTCATCGACTATAATGCTCACTCCACTTCACCTCACCCCACCCTGCAGACACTGACAAGTGTCATGGTGTGCCTTGGGGTATTCAGACATTACTCTCACCCCATTCCATAAGGAAATACATTGAGATGGATGCAGTATAGGAGAATGGGGTGAACTTTGGGGCTGAAGACTCCAAGGCACACCTCAATGCCTGTCACTGGCTGCAGGGTGGGGGTGGGGGTTGAATGGTATAAGCATTACAGCTAACCCATCCCAAGTCACGCCTGATGCCTGTCAGTCTTCACAGGTTGGGGCGAATGGTTGAAACCCTAATGCCCCAGGCGCTGTTGGTATTTTCTACCAAATTTTCAACATGAGCTTTTTGTGATCCCACCTCATGAACAGTGGCACTATCAGTTTGTTAGCTGAAAGGTGATTTTGCACAGTGACTATGCTATTTGGCACCACAGGTGCAAAAACCCATTTTGTGCAGCATGTTAAAAAATGACAGCTGTACTGTTCATGAGGAGATGTAAAAAAATGGCATGGTTGAAAATCTGTAGTGAAAATATGAAAAAAATTGGTGAAGTCACGAGCGTGAATAGAAAATGCGCAATGCACACCAGTAATGCAATTATTTTGGGGATTTTCTTAACCAAATTTTCTACATAGGCATTTTGGGACCTCTGTTCATGAACAGTGGCACTGTGATTTTGTTAATCTCTCCAGAAAGTTGATTTCCCACAGTGACCACACCATTGTGTGCCAGATGTGTGAAAACACATTTCGGGCAGAATGTGAAAAATGACAGCTACACTGTTCATAAGGAAGTGTGCAAAAATAGCAGTGTTGAAAATCTGGAGTGAAAATATTAAAAATTGTCGAAGTTATGAGTGTGCATGGAAATTGTGCAATGCACACTTGTAATGCAGTCATTTTTTTGTTTTTTTGTCCCCAAATTTGCATCAGAGGCTTTTTGAGACTCCATCTCATGAACAGTGGCACTGTCATTTTGTTACTCAGTCCCAAAAGGTGATTCTGTGCAGTGACAGTGAAATCACCTTTTGGGACCGAATAACATGATGACTGAGCATTTGTTCATGAGGTGGGATCCCAAGAACCCCATGTTGAAAATTTGGAGCCAAAATTCCAAACAAATGGCTAAGATAGCCACCTAAGTTGCCCCCCCCCAATTGATGCCATTATATAGCGTACCAGCATTTCTTCATTTTGCAGTTTGGCCTTGAAGAGTCCAGACGTGTACTGCTCCACAGATGATCGCAGTGCTGGATTTCCAGAGGTAAGTATGTGTCTGGGGGGGTGCAGGGAGGTGGGGTGTGCAGCGGGTGGGTGCAGATTTGGGGAGGGGGAACTGGGGACTATGAGGAACCGTTTTCTTTTTTACAGGGAAAAGCACAAAACAGACATTGAAGGACGGTTTTCTTTCTTTACAGGTGAACTAAAAAAATGTGGGGCACAATGGGGTGGGCTCCTAGTGTGCCCCATGACTTTGGGGGAATGTTGGGCACACTGGAGTAGGCTCCCAGTGTGCCCCATGAGTTTAGGGGGGCTGATGCAGATGGGAATTGGGCCCTGTCAGCAAAGAAAGTGCGTGTGTGGGGGGGGGACTGATGATGGGGATTGGGCCCATCAGCAAAGAAAGAGGAGGGGGTGTGGGAACATGCCAGCACGGGGGATTGGCCACCCCTGACGTTAGTTTGGGGATAGTGTGTGGTGGACAGCAGGAGCTGCCATGTTTATTGAAAAGTTTCACCAGGAAAGGCACATTGGGGAGGTGTGTCATCTGCCACTGCATGATGAGCTTGTCTCTGATTGCAGTGGCAGATTTCTTTCAACCTGGTAGCACTTCCATAATTTCCGTGTCAGTTCTAGCATGCTCGCTAACTGGGGGATGAGAGATGCACCAACTAAAGCATCCCTCTGCCATGATTAGAGTTTCCAGGAAATGTCATGCTGTTTGGTTTTGTGGTGTTCTTTAAATCAGCATTTGTTAACTTGCGCTAGAGCAACTGAAACCAGTGAAGTTGTTTCTGTCCCTCTAAGTGAGGCTTGTAGAGCGATGACATCATATTGGAGTAGCTGGCTGCTTCAGCAGTTAAGTCCCTGCTGCACCTGTTGTCCCTTGTTCCTGTCTTCTCAGTCAGGGCTGCTGTGCTGTGCTAAGCCCAGGAGTCTCAGGGCCTCTGCCTCCACAGTTGGGGCTGCTGCAACATGTTGCCTCAGGCCACCAACGATGGAACTTTTGTTACATCCTGTTATCCACTTCCATTGCCCCAAATGAACAGGGCTTTTGCACATTGTGCACCCCATCTCACATTCAGTTGTGCTGTACCATGCTGCCCCCCTGTGTTCTGTCTCTCAGTCAAGGCTTCTGCACCATGCTGTCCTCTGTTCCCTGTCACCACAGCCAGGGCTGCTGCCCCATGCTCCTGTCTATGCAGTCTGGGTTGCTCAAACCTGCTGTGCCCTAGATCCCCATGCCTCCACAGTTAGGACTGCTGCACTACACTACCACTTGCCACAAGAGTCAGGGCATTTGCTGTACCCTGCCCCCTGCTTCCACAGTTGAAGCAGTTGCACGCTGCTGCCCCCCCGCCACCAGAGTTAGATCCTTGGCTACACCCTGCTGCCCACATCCTTAATATCCAAACAAGCATGGCTGGTGCACCCTGTCCCAATGTTTGGGCTGCTGTACACTGATGCTACCCTGTCTCCTGCCTGAAGACTTGGGGCTGCTGCACCTTGATGCCTTCTGTCCCCCACCTCCACAGTCATACCACTGCATCCTGTTGCCCCCTGTTATTGTCTCCACATTCGGGGCTGCTGTGCTGTGCTACAACCTAAAGTCCCATACCCCCTCCATCCACAGTTTAGGCTGCTGCACCCTGCTATGCACTTCCATTGCCCCAAATCGACTGGACTGCTGTGCCATGTGCACCCTGTCCCACAGTCAGGGCTGCTGTACCCTGATGCTTACCTGTGTTCTGCCCATAGTCAG
The DNA here is from genome assembly GCA_016271365.2 of Neoceratodus forsteri. NCBI lineage: Eukaryota > Metazoa > Chordata > Ceratodontiformes > Ceratodontidae > Neoceratodus > Neoceratodus forsteri. The sequence continues at coordinate 1,381,427,995 of CM028130.1, forward strand.
GATTTCCACACCATGCTGTCCTCTGTCCCCTGCCAACACTGTTCCCTGTGGCACCATAAAGCCCCTTGCCTCCACAGTTAGTGTTGTTGCACCATGCTGCTCCCTGCCACCAGAGTCAGATCCTTTATTACACTGCAAAAACTGCTTGAAAGAAAACATGCAAAAATGTTTTCATCTTGAGTTATGGGGTGGGGGACAGAGGGCAGTGGTGTGCAGCAGCTCCAACTGTTCAGGCAGGAGACAAGGGAGGCATCAGAGTACAGCAACCCAAACTGTGGGACAGGGTGCAGAAGCCATGCCAGTTTAGGACAAGAGACATTGCCAGCAGGGTGTAGCAAGGATCTGACTCTGGTGGCAGGAGCCAGCAGGGAGAAACTGCCCCAACTGTGGAGGCAGGAGACAGGGTGCAGAAAATGCCCCGACTCTTGTGGTAGCATGGTGCAGCATCCCTAACTGCAGAGGAATGGGGATCTAGGGCACAGCAAGCCACAGCACCTTGACTGTGTAGACAGGTACAGGGTGCAGCAGCCTTGGCTGTGGTGGCAGAGATAGAGGACAGCATGGTGCAGAAGCCTTGACTGTGGAGCAGGACACAGGGGGCATCAGGGTACAGCAGCCCTGACTGTGGGACTGGGTGCATGTGGTGCAGCAGCCCTGCCCATTTGGGGCAAAGGAATTGGGTAGCAGGTGCTGCAAATGCACCACCTCAGGTAGCCGTGGGCAGCATGGTGCAGCAGCCCCAGCTGTGGAGACAGGGAACCTGGGTCTCTAGAGTATAACAAAGCACAGCAGGCCAGACTGTATAAACAGGAACAGGGGGAAACAGGGTGTATTGGCCCTGACTATGGAGGTGGGGAACAGAGGGAAGCAGGGTACAGCAACCTCAACTATGTGTGCAGCAGGCAACAAGGTACAGCAGCGCTGACAGTGTGGGAGAAGACAGTGGGCAGTAGGATGCAACAGGCTCAAAAATGGGGCAGGAGACAGGGGGCTTGTGAGGCTGGGGACAGGGGGGCAGCAGAGTGCAGCTGCCTCAACTGTGGGGCAGGAGACATGGCACCAGGATGCCATATAGTGTTTCTAGTTATACACATACATGATGTATTTTCACACAGAAACACCCAAAGAACTGAAATTTGTGTGTTCATACAGTGCATGTGCCTGAAATAGCAGCGTGGCAGGTACCTGTTTGTCAATTTGACATGAAAAACAAAATGTTCTTACATGAACCTATTTATGGAGGCTATATCAAAGACAAACTACTTTTATGAAAGGAACAAAATTTGGATTTATTTTATATCTATTAAACAACCCTATTTTATATAACTAGAAAACAATGCAGAGTTTTGATGAGAAAGAACTGGCAGCTGTGATACAGACAAGCTGATTTCTCACAGAGAATTATTCATTCCACTTCAGTTCAGCACTGAAACTCAAATGATCAGCTTTTTATAAGAACAGAATGATAGATTTAAGCTAATCTATCTAAACGTAAACCAGAGACTGAGTCAGTATAAAACCAGGAGAACAAACAATTAACACTACAGACTGCTCTGATTTGGAAGCGAAACAGCTCTTCAGTCAAGCAGGAACTTAACTGCTGAAGCAGCCAGCTACTCCAGTATAATGTCATCACTCTCCAAGCCTCACTCAGAAGGACAGAAACAACTTCACTTTTTTTTTCAGTTAGCACAGAGCAAGTTAGCAAATGCTTATTTAAAGAAAACCACAAAACTAAACAGCATAACATTTTCAGGAAACTCTAATCATGCCAAAGGGACTTGATTTTAAGTGAATTCAAGTTTTTATTAACAATATGTAAAAATCACTGCATTTAATCTTTAAGTGCACTCCCTGTTCTGTTTCATTTGTAACCAAGCAATTAACTTTACTATGCTTGTTCATGATCTCAAGCACATTTAACTCCCATGAACAAGACCTAATTTTTTCTGCAGATATTAAGGAAGGCATGCTGCCCCCCCTCCCATAGGCCAGATCCTACTGTATCATATAAACATGCCTAGGGCTGTGAGTTGTACAGCCAAACAAGTTGTAGGATAGTACTTATAGGGTAGCGTTAATGGTGCTCCCTGTAACTTCCACTGTTGGCGTATGCCACTCCAGATTGTTATGCTTACTATGTATTCCTTCTATGTAACTACCCTGTAATTCTCCCAGGTCGCACCTGAAAATAGGCACTTGCTGTCTAGCGTGCTTACCCGGTTACCAAAAGCAAATAAATAAATAAAATAAATACCTACTTAACAATCCCTGACTCTTTAGCAATAGATCAGTATCATAGCTACTACCCCAGTAATCCAGAATCAATTTTAGCACAGGACAATGCCTATGGTTGTGAGCTGTATAACTACCACCAGAACTATATTTGAACTTTGTGGGGGATGGCCAGTGAAGTGTATACAGTCTGGATCTCTTTCTGCTTTTTATGTATAGATAAAGTAGGACCCATGACTGTATGGTGACTGTGTGTGATACGTTTTTGTTGCCCCCGTTTTACTTTTTTTTATTGCATTGTTGTTTCTTTATGAAACTGATAAATTATTTTCTACAGAGGAAAAGAGAATAGACAAGCACAGCAAGACCAAGAACACATGCTGGATGAAGATTAGAGGTAGGAATTAGTAATCTCACAATAACCACAGGTAACAGACTGAAATGGAACACGCAGGGTGAACACTGGTGGTGTAAAAGCAAACAAACAATAGACAACAGAGTCAAATAATCAAACATGACAGAAGTTATAGTAAGGTCGTAGAATATTTTAATGAGTATACTGTAAATGTTAATGTGGTAGAAAGTAACAATCTTGTTCATACATGTTTATACAAGTTACTTATGTTTAAATATTTTGTATCATACATTCCGCCCCTTCTTTGTTAGAACCCTTCCCATTCACTTTCTAGGCTCCTACACTCCCCTGGACATTCCAGACACAGATTTAAACTAAAAAGGTCAGAATGTAGATATTTCCTAATATGAATGAGAACAACTCTAGAATATGTCTATACTTAGTGGTTGTGGCTTGTACAACCAGTATGTTTTAATATGCACAGCCTAAATCAATGAAACTTAAAGAAGTGATAACATATGCGTGAATTGCCTTGTGTTTTATATGTGATGTCTTGACTGAACAATCAATTCAATTATTATTAAAAAATATAAAATGGGCATTGCACCAACTGTTTGATTTGTTTTATTTTTCAAGCATATACCACAATCAGAAGTAAAAATATATATGACTGATGGTATCTTATGAAAACAGTGACTTAATTTGAGCAAGTCAATTTGAACTAGTCAGATATAGCACGTGGTATGTGAGTGAGGATGGTTTTATAGCGATTGCCTTTTTAGCGAGGAGTAAGCGATGTAGCTCATTACATTTGTCTACATATAGGCAGTGAATTGTGAGCTGGAGTCTGTGCTGGCAGTGTAGCTTATAAGTTACAGTCACTGCCTGTTTCCTCACTTGCTATGGACGGCAGACCTGGGTTTGAGACTTGTGCTGTGGTGTTTTTATTTTTATTTTTGTTTGTTGAATTTTGTGGCTGGTTTTGTCCTCCCAACTATTTCCCTGTCCCTGAGTTGTGCCCCCACAAGTAGGAATATTTTATTTGCTTCCCCAACTTACTCCCTGTCCCTGAGTTGTGCTCCCAGAGTAGGAATATGTTATTTGCCCCCCCCAGCTTTTTCCCAGTCTCCGAGTTGCTTTCCCCCATTGATGGCTATATAATTTAAAGGGGGTGCAGCAGGCAGATCTATCCACTGAAAGTCACTGCAGCTGCTGGTATCAGCTTCTTGGTCTGTGCTGTAGTGCTGGTCGCAGCTTTTCCTTTCATTGTTTTTGCCTCACTATTTTGGTCTGTGCCATTCTGCTGGTGCTGTTTTGACATGGAACCGACAGTGATGATGAGGAAGATGTCTGAAAGAATACCCTAAAAGGTATACAACTGTGAGTCCCAGCAGACACAAACATAGGTGTTTCTGTTGAACTTTCTACACAAAACAATGTACCCTGCACTTTGTCAAACCTCTGCTACTGCATTTAGAAATTCAGTGTCAAAAATCTCTACTATTATTTCAAATAATGTTGTAGGGCATATTTGACCCAGTGTAATATTCACTACAAAAAGTGCCATCTAGTCACTGTAGACAAAATTACTGATGTGGGCTCCTCCACTGACCCACCCCCATATTAAAAAGTCAAAGATCATGTGAATATGTTGTATCTCACGTCTACTGTACGGTGTATTACAGCTAACTTTTATGATAAAGGATTCAGATCATTAGCAGTGTTGTGATGGCTGATAATGTGGGGAAGAATCTTTTACTATTGATATTCAATAATTGCTACCACTTTCCATCAAGGACATCCTTGCCATAAAAATAATAATAAGCACATATGCTGGTGTAAGGACTAGACAGGGTTAATTATACGATGCAAGATGCTGTTGGGAACTAGAACTAACTTATTACATAACTACTCGTCTTTAATACTTCACATCTGGCTCTAGACATAACTACTGTGCAAAGCTGTTATCTGGTAGTCTAGATTGCTTTTTTCTGGACTGCTGTTTAAACATATTTGGGCATTTCCAACACTCGGTTAAGTCTACCAATCATTCAAACAGATTACTAAACATTTAGACCTTATCCAGCATATCCTCATCCATAACATACTTTCAGGTAGAATCCCATAGTACATAGTGTATGTTGAAACACTGATAGAATAAAACTGGTCTCTACAAGAGATGACAGCAGAACAGGGATGGAGGACACTAAACTATTCAGTGCTGATATACCAAGACCAAAGTGAAGGTGCAGGCACCAGTGACATGGCATACATTACCTGAATGATAAACAATCCTCTTTTAGTAAAGCAATCTCTGCTGTCCATTTCACTTTGCCATGAAACGCATTACTAAGTCAGCAGCAACTGATGAAACTGAGAAATTTTTGTTCCACTTTATTCTTTCTGGTTGGACACTCACCTAAATTAAGAGTTAGAAAATTGCTTCTAACATATTTAAAAGGAAGATTGTGTTAGTATTTATGTTTGATGCTTTTTGTATGCATAATGTGAAATCCTAAATATGTGCAAGAAAATGAACTGGGTATTTGGTTGTATATGCAATATTAGCCAGCAAAAAAAATGGAATTAATATTACTGCATTGTAGTTTTCCATATACTGTAATAGAAGTGCTGCTTCCTCCCACAGAAAAGATGTTGCCTACAACAGCTCCAGCCTGAAGTTATCTCAAGGCCCACTGAGTTAATATAATAATTATTACAGATTACCACTTTATGCCATGCAATACATGACTTAGGACTTCATCAACCTTGTTCCCACTCACCCAATGAAGAATGCAGTGAAGTAGGCAGCATCCTGCATGGGCTTAGTGAAGAGGCTTTGCAATTTTATTATATAGTGAGAGTGTTATCTCCCAGAATTCCATCTTTCTGGACTGTTAACTCAGTTAAGAAGGGGGATAAAACCTTTTTTAGGTACACCAGGGAGCAAAGGAAGACTAAGGGAGGGATAGTGAGGCTTAATAAAGGGGGGAGGGGGGGCAGAGGGTGACGGTGAAAAGGCAGAGTTACTAAACAAATATTTTTGCTCAGTATTTACAAATGAAGAGGTGAAGGTACCTAAAACAAACAATAGAAACACTCTGGATACAGAAGTTGATACCAGCCCATTTACAGAAGAAAGGGTTCTGAAAGAACTCTTAAAACTGAAGGTGGACAAAGCAATGGGGCCTGATGGGATTCATCCCAGCATTCTAAAAGAACTAAGGGTAGAACTAGTGATACCACTGACTACCCTCTTTAACAAATCATGGGTGGATGGGGTGGTACCTGAGGACTGGAGGAGGGCAGATGTGATTCCCCTTCACAAAAGTGGGAGCAGGGCAGAAACAGGAAACTACAGACCTGTTAGTTTAACTTCAGTGATAGGGAAAATGATGGAATCACTTCTGAAGGAAAGAATTGTCAAGTACCTAGAGGCCAGAGGGGCACAGGACCCAAGGCAGCATGGATTCACAGTGGGAAGGTCATGCCAGATGAATCTAATAGATTTATTTGACTGGGTGATCAAAGTAGTAGATCAGGGAGGGGCTGTGGACATGGCCTACCTAGACTTCAGCAAGGAATTTGACTCAGTCCCACACAAAAGATTAATATACAAGTTAGCCAGCCTGGGAGTGGGTCCCAAGACGATAGCCCGGGTAAAGAATTGGCTGGAGAATAGGACACAGAGGGTAATAGTAAATGGAGTCCACTCTGAAGAAAGGGGGGTTACTAGTGGGGTACTGCAGGGTTCAGTATTAGGACTGGTCCTCTTCAATGTCTTTATAAGTGACATTGCAGAGGGACTGGAAGGAAAAGTATGTCTCTTTGCAGATGACACAAAGATCTGCAACAGTGTTGATGCACAAGGTGGGATGGAAAGTATGAGAAGGGATTTGGTAAGGTTAGAGGAATGGTCAAATGTATGGCAGCTTAGATTCAATGCTAAGAAGTGCAAGGTAATGCACCTGGGAAACGAAAACCCAAGGGAAGAGTACACAATGGGGGGTGAGATACTAACAACAACAAAAATGGAAAGGGACCTGGGGGTAGTCATATCAGATGACTTAAAGGTGGGCAAGCAATGTGAGAGGGCAGTAAGGAGGGTTGGGGGATACTGGGATGCATAGGGAGAGGCATCACCAGTAGAAAACAGGAAGTTGTTATCCCTCTGTACAGATAGCTGGTGAGACCCCATCTGGAGTACTGTGTGCAGTTCTGGAGACCCAATCTCCGCAAGGACATACACAAGATGGAAGTTGTCCAGAGGAGGGCAACTAAAATGGTGCAGGGTCTGCACCAGAAGACATATGAAGAGAGACTAAAGGAGCTTAATATGTGTAGCCTCGAGGAAAGGAGGGAGAGGTGGGACATGATAGAATCTTTCAAGTTCCTCGAGGGAATTAACAAAGTCCAAGAGGGTAGCATCTTTCAAAAAAAGAGGTATGTAAGAACAAGGGGACACAATTTGAAGATAGAGAGGGGTGCAGCTCAGAGGTAATGTAAGGAAGTATTTTTTCACAGAGAGAGTTGTGGATGCATGGAACGGCCTTCCGGAGGAAGTTGTGGAGTCAAAAACAGTGGTTGAATTCAAGCATGCATGGGCAGTCATAAGGCAATTCTAGGGGGTGGGGCTAGAAAGAAGTAGGCTGCTGGTTAACTAGGATCTGCACCTTATCCATTAGGTAGGGAAATGGGCAGACTGGGTGGGCCAAGCAGTCCTTATCTGCCATCAAATTCTATGTTTCTATGTTTCTAGGTTATCATGAATACTGGGACATTTGAAAGTGTATTCCTTTCAATTTTAATATGTGTTGCTGTGAAATAATATGTGAACATCAGAACTATAATACTGTTGCAGCAGTTGACATTATCAGATAGTTCTTGAAATGTCTGTGATATGGGCTGATCCACCAGTGCAGCAGTAGCTCTACCATCTGAGGCACTGATGATCTGAGTTCAGGAGTAAACTCAGAGTATGGGAGGGTAGGTGAGGAAGGGGAGGCTTGAACATCCAAAGAACTGCTCACCTCCTCTGGGAATGGGGTGGTATGATGGCCGGAGCATGCCTTCCCCCTAGTGCCGGCTAGGAGGAAAGATGGCTGCAGCTGCAACAAGTGGGTGAGAAGCGGTGGATGTTGGGTTGTTCAGGTGAGGAAGCACACATGATGTCATCCTAGATGTCATTGCATGCACATATCTTAGGGGTGTGGCAGAAAATCAGAAACACATCCTGTCTGGCAGATTGAGGACTGACACTCCACAGTCTCTGCACCAGTGACCTAGGCACCTCCCAAAAGCTGGATCCATCTTGGGTGGATCAAGGGGATGCCCCCCCATCCTGCCATAGGGGGCATGTCATGGGTGACTCAGGAATGGTAAGTCCAGGAAAGGCCAGATAATGGGGCTGGGAGGGTCAGTGTGAGGTGGATCAGCCATGACAAGAAGGAGGACAAACAAAATGAGAACAAAAAAAGTCAATGTTATCTCTAGAGAAAATCATTGCATGCTAGTAGTACCGCTGCAGGGCCACCAGAGGGAATCTTTTTAGAAACTTTACAAAATATCTGAAAACATATGACTACATCTTTTGTTGCAATTGCACACTGTGTTATATTTGTTTCTTGTGTATTTTGAACTGACTAGAAAACTAATGAAGACAAAAATGTAAAAAGCTCATTTTCACTCTACTAAAGAGGACGTTGACAGAACTTGAGGCAATGTCTGCAGAGGATATTTCACAGTTGTCCCTTCTACAGAACATACAGTACATAATTTCTGGGTTGACCTTTTCACCTATCGGACCACACAGGTACTCCAGCCTTTGCTTTCATGTGTTGAGATCAAGTATATCGCATACTTTCCAAACTAATGTAGAATAAAAATAAATGTTTAACATAACAAAGGATGAATTGTCTTCTTGCCATATTAGCCTAAACTCTCAGAATATCCTGCAGTTTGTTTTCTACAAATAAATGTACATATTTTTAAGTGAATAACTCTGGTTCTTATTCACTTTTTTGTCACTCAAATAGCTCTATTAGAAGTCAAAACATGTCATTGCTCAATCTCAATATAGTGTGGAAAAGTTACATAGTATGCCAAGAATAATGCATGGGTGACTATATGAAACAAGCCTGTGCTTCCACTGAGTGGACAAGGTAACAACATATGGATCTTGAGAGCAAAGCATGAGAGGTTCATACTGTTATCTCAACCCCAAGATGGAAACACAAATTGAGTTGTTTATGGTCACCCATATTTTATTTTTTACAGTACATGGTTATGCAGAGGGAACTAGCAAGCCATGCTAAGCACTAGTACAGACAGCAAGCGAGAGAGAGAGAGAGAGAGAGAGAGTGAGAAGAGGAGTGGCTTTGCTGAGTAAGTACTTCCTCTATATAAAACAAACATCTGGTACAGAGACAGCAAATGAGTGCCAGTACAGAGAGTGAACTAGTTGAGAAGGGACCATCCCAAGTAAGCTCTACCACTCTCTGAGGAGAATCCCCTTACAAACCTTGAGGGTGGGCATTGTGAACTACTAGTGTGGTTGGGAAGGCAGGCTACAGCATGCACAAGCTGTGCTAAGTGAAAACAAAAGCAGGTGCCAGACGGGAGTCAGCATGAGAGGTATAGAGGTGCACTGATGATAGAATGTGTACAACAACTTGTAGAATGTGCACAACTTTTAGAACATGCAGAACAACTTTCAGAATGTGCACAACAACTTTTGAGTAGCCACTAATTTCAATACACAATAAATCCTATTCTTTATAGGGGTGTAGCAGCACCCTTATAGTTGAAGTTGAGCCTGGCTTTCCATGTTAGACCTCAAATGTTGCACTTTAATAACTTCACAACTGTTCAATGGAGTTACACAAAATTCTGCATGCTTGGTTTTGTGTTGTAGATCTCTTGATGTGCCAAGTTTCGCTCCTGTCAGAGATGCAGATTCTGAGCTGCACATAATGAAAAAACATTAAAAATTTGCTGTTTTATGCATTTTTTTCAGTCATCACACTGCACCCAGACGGTTTGGAATTTTGATATGAAATTGTCAGGGTAGAAAGGGCTCGCCACACAGAAGTGCCTTTCACTGGTTTGGTGAAACAATATTCATTCGTTCCAAAGTTATTAAATTTTACAATTTTGGTTTCTGAGCATGCTCAGTACAATCTTTTCAAAAGCTTCCACGAGGTCAAATGAAAAGGGATTCTTTTTCCTGAGGGTCCAATCCTTTTTTATAAAAAAAAAAAAATCCTTTTTCATTTTCCGCCATCTTGTTATTCTTTAAAAAGAAAATCAAAACTCCCTGAAACAACCTCTTGCAGAGACACCAAAACATGTATCTTGCTTATTGGGACTCCATTAGGTGGATTCTACACTTGTTTGCTGGAAAAATAACCCTGGACTGTTGTGTTTTTAGTATTTTCAATCATTTTCTTGACTCGCTAATATTATTTTTTGTGAGTCCCTTTTCATTCAAATGAAAGGGGATCATGTGTCACGAAAAAGATGTAGGACTTTGGTTTTTTTCCAGTTCCTTTTTTGTGCCAAGGGATCCTTTTGCATTTGAAAGAAAAAGACTCACAAAAAAGGATACCTTGGCATGAAAAAAGAATCAGAAAAAAACAAAGTCCAACATCTTTTTTCATGCAAAGGGATCCTTTTTGTTTGAACAAAATTATCAAATGAAAAAGGATCCCTTGGCACAAAGAAGGATTTTGGAGTTAGTTTTTTTTTTTTTACGATTCCTTGTTCTTTTCAAGAAATCCTTTTTCATTTCGTAAGGCAAATGAGTTATTAAAATGAAAAAGGATTTTTTTAACTGTTCCTGTTATTTTTCTTATTTTTCACTGCTGTCCAGTGGTATCACCCCACCATTCCATTGTTCCACAGTCCCCATAATTATGTTGTATTACTGGTGTCTACTAGCACCCCCAACCTCTAATTTCAGTCCCAACCCTGTAAAACTCTGTTTTATCACTGGTGCCTAGGAGCACCCCCCACCCTCTGATATCCATTGTCTGTTCTGTTTATCCTTGCCCTACTGTCAAGTAGTATCCCCCCTCCCTACCATGCCCTCGCATCCTGCAAAGAAGAAAACAGTCCTTCAATGTTTTGTATTTTTTTCAATGTGTGAAAAAAAAGTCCACTGGTGATGTGAACCCACACCCCTACCCAACCTCCCACTGTGCACCCACCACATCACACCTAACCAGAGCCCCCCCACACACCCTCACTCATTTTAACTTGTTCCACTGTGAAGATTCACTCTTACATGGAAGACACGTCTTGCTGCTGGAACCAGTGACTGATTTATAAGAAATTAGGTAAATGCAGTTGAAAATCCCATTGAAATACATTGAACCGCAGTTACCTTATTTTTCATACAGCAGTCACCGGTTCCAGCAGCAAGACATGTCTTCGATTGGAGAGTGGATCTTCACAGTGGGACAAGTTCGCATGTGTGAGGGTGGGTGTGATAATCTATGGGGTGCGGGGTGATGGATGCACAGTGAGAGGTCAGATGGGGGTAGAGGTGCATATCACTGTTGGCCTTTTTTGGACAGATGTAAAAAAAAGACATTGAGGGACCATTTTCTTACTTTCAGGATGTGAAAGACCTGTAAGGATGGGGGGGGCACTATACACTAGGGCAACAATAAGCATAATGTCCAACAGCCATCTGAGGGTTGGGGTGCCACTAGACACCACCAATGGACCATCTTTTTTATACCCTGTCTTGTGAGTGAGTTCTACACATTGAACAAAAAGTTTTTTTATCTAACATCAATCAATTTGTAGACACTCTTTTTACCACATGTATTGTATTCGATCACTATGCTGGCCATGGTTTTGTCAAGTAGCATACCACTGACAGCTGATAGTGTGTTTCGACAACTGAATATTTCTACAATTCCTAGTTCAGCAAATCTGGTAAAGCAGTGATGTTTGTGCATTCTTGTCAGCTTTTTTATTTTCTTATACCTCTTTATTATTTGGAGACCATAAGTGTTTGAGGACTGTATTTCTGAATCATGAGGGTGACAGCGAATGGTATTCAAATGCTCTTTTCAATCACATAAAATTATAAATGAAGTACCCATTATGCTGCTTATTCACTTCACATAATTGACCATGCTGGCAAGTGAAAAAAGGAAAATAATCTTAATAATTAGGGCAGTGGCAACTATTCCTAAGAAAGAACATTAATGTAAGTAACTAAATGAATGTAGGCATTTATTTTTTTCTTTCCTATAGCTAAACATCTCAAAGACACACACTACTGTACTGTACATGACATTATCGAGTGTTTACTGTACACTAGTATCCATGCAAAATGTATGGCTAGAGAGTGACTGGCTACTGAAAAAACTGTAAAATTATGTGTCAAAAAAATACATTGTTTTCCCCTTTGTCCTTTATTTTTTTCTTATCCCCTCTGTCCCCTTTGACGTACATCTGTCTTGGTCCGCAGAGATTCTCACAAAATATATTTTTTGGCTCTCTGGTTTATTTGTTTTCCTTTCATTTGATGGGGCTCCATATAGGGATATGCAAACCAGTTCTTTTTTTTTTTTTAGAAAACATGAGACAGGTGGTCTGTGTGGCTAAAAGACCAATCATCTCATGTGTCCTTATCCCATGATAAAAACAGCATAACATCCAAGACTGTAGAGTCTTAACAACATTGTCACCAATGTCTGATGAATTTTGCACACTCAAAACTTTTGTAAGTTTCATGAATCAATGTTAAGGGTAAGAAATGGCCACTAGTACCATCGAAGGATAGGTGGTTAGCGTGGTCAGACTGGTTAGGCTGCTGCATTTTTTTCTGCAGTCATGTTACTTTTCTAAGACCCTTTTACATGGAGTCCTACTCACCTCATAGTGGCTCCCTGATGCTCGCTCTGCTCCCTTTGTGCCGCTAACTCCCAGTTGTACACTGCAGAGGTGTACACTGATCTCATGGCTTTTCAGGCGGTTCTTCCATTTTTCCTGAGGCTGATATCCCAAGGCTTCCATGGTGGTGGTGATGGGGGGGGAGTATCATACATATTTGGTACCCCAGTTCAGATAAATATATGAACAGCTAGAAGAAAGAAAGCTGAACTCAGGCAAGTAGTTTTCATAAATAAGGGGCCGAAAAGAACTTTAAAAATGCTTTGAAAGTGGAGCCGTGATACTGGGCATGTACTTACTGTATGTATATTCATATCGCTATGAATATACATAAGCACATGCCCAGTATCAGGGCTCCAGTTTCGGAGCACTTTTAAAGTTCTTTTTAGCCCCCATTTATGAAAACTAACTACTTGCCCGAGTTCAGCTTTCTTTCTTCTAGCTGCTCACATATTTAGCTGAACTCAGGTGCCAGATATGTCAAGAAACAAAATCCTGGACTCGATGTGGGCGCTATGATCTGATTACACAACCCCACTGAGCAGCTCAAAACCACAAAAATGAAACTGTAAACCCAGAAAAACAGACAACTCCAGCACAGCAAGCGCTTGCCTCCAATGTGGTGCAGCTTGCTTCTAAACAGCAATGAAGGTAACATTCCAGGTGCTCTGCACTGCTTGCTGTGGTGCAGAGCCTGCTGTGTAAAAGGCCCTTATGATCTTATGTGATAAAGGTGAGTTTTTAATAGTGCTGACCAAAAAGAGTGAAAAAAAATCACCCGACAACAAATGTATAGCCAGTATTACAGTGACTGCTGCAAACATCAACGGTCGCTTACTTTCCCAATGGAGGCAACAGAAGAAACATTTTTATGTGGAGGGCTATATCCCCTGCACCCCCCGCATCCCCAAAATGATTATAATCAACTCTGGGAGGGGGCGGGTGGACACAGGGAAAAGAAGAAGCACTAAGAAAAAAAATTCCACCACAGCCAGACCTGAACCCTGGTCCACCAGCTCCAGGGGTAGAGATGCAACAAATTTAAAATCCACCTGTGAAGCGAACACGAAGTGGCCACTTCGCATTGGTGCTTCGCTATGCAGAGTGCCCCATAGGAAAGGCTCACTTCACCTTGTTATTATTACTTCGCATTGTCATTAAGCTTTAAACATGAAGTAAGGTGGAGTGACAGCAATATTGGCAGCACCCCACCTACACAGTCACCAGAATTAATGTGCATTCCCAAAGTGCTACTATCTTGTGTCCAGAAAACTCCCCGGTGCTGACAAAGTGAAATGAGAGCATAACAAGAAATGCAAAGTCTCCCAGAATTAATGGCACACTCAGTCATGCACGCAGTGGTCACACACAGAGTCACCAGAATTAATGTGCATCCCCAAAATGCTACTGTCTTGTTTCCAGAAAATTCCCCAGTGCTGATGAAATGCTACTGTCCTGTGTCCAGAAAATTCCCCAGTGCTGATGAAGTGAAATGAGAGTGTAACAAGAAATGCAGTCTCCCAGAATTAATGGTGCACTGAAAATGCACAGACAGATTAAGATTTTGCTACTAACTCAAGGGATGCATATGAAAAGGCACAACAACACCTAACTAGTGCACACAAGTCACAAATCCAAATCTGGAAAGGAATGTATTTTGCCAGTTGGGGGATTAGTGTACGGCAGCAACAATCCACTACCAGTAAAGATACCACAAAGCAGTATAAAAAATTCATGCAGGTGCGGTGGATAGTGGGTTCACACTGCTGCAATAACTCTGTAGCACAATAAAAGTTATCTGATTTAATTGCACGCATCGTGCACACACACTCACACACACACTACAAGTAATGAGTAGCAAATTGAAAACCTTTAGTAATATAACCAAATGTTTTAAACAGACAAATTATACACTGCTGCACCGCAACAATCAGCAAAAAAATGTCAACAATTACTGAAAATATTACTGTGTGTACATTAACACAGTTATACAAGAAAAATACAACCAAAACAGAAAGACTGTTTTTTTCTCCCAGTTAATGTACCTACACCACAAATATGCCCCTTCCCCCAAAGCACACTTCACAGTACAGAGACTGACTGTTCTAAATTAACATTCAAAATCCACACAGCAATAATCATTCAATGATATGAGCACAGAAGGGTTTCCTACAATCGATGTAGTAAATTTTGAGCAAAAACAAATGACTCAAAAAGGCATTTTAAACAGCTTTTAGAGGTTTTGAATCGCAGACTTCTGAGAGCAAACTGTCTCCAGCTACCACTACACACACATACACTACCCAGGCCAGAACTGGGGCTGTGCAGAACAATCTAGAGCCCATGTGACCTGCAATCCCACGAATCACTGCAGAATTTCATTTGGAGCTCAATTACAAGGCAAAGTGAGGTGAATTACATTGATTTCAATGTACTTCACCTTAAAATTGGTGGAGAAGTGGTTTGGGGAAGGCAGAATAATGCGAAGTCATTGGTTTCAATGGACTTCGCATTCCTCATTATTAAGCGAAGTACTCCAGGGTTCTGTGTTACTCTGTGAATCACTTCGTGGAGCGAATTGGGGCCACTTCGCCCACCACTACTTATAGTACTGTAACTCACATGCTGTACAGGAAGGAACACGAATGCCTATGGCTGTACTTCCCTGATGAGCTGCAACACAAAACTCCCCGACTGAAAAACATGTATTAATGAGCACAATGGTGGGGTGGTGAAGCCTGGAGAGATACTACAAAACAGGCTTACAATACATCCAAGTAACTAGTAAAAAAATGTATATGATTCATGACATGGTCGTGAATCATGATTTGTGACTGCATTTGTGACTGTGATAATGAAGAACGTGATTTGGTGTCAATGGTGTGAGATAACTATGAAACTGTATTGGGAACGCGAATGCCTACGGCTGTACTTCCCCGATGAGCTGTAGCATAAAACTCCCAAACTTAAAAACACATATTAATGAGTACAATGGTGGGATGGTGAAACCTGGAGAGATACTACAAAACAGGCTTGCAATACATCCAAGTAACTAGTAACAAAATTAATGTTGTGATTCATGACGTGATCGTGAATCATGATTTGTGACTGCATTTGTGACCATGATGATGAAGAACGTGATTTGTATCACGAGTGACTCATGATGATGGTCCTGACTTAAAAACATATATTAACGAGTACAATGTTCATGCAGAATTATGCACCACAGCTATCCAGTACTCAGAAGGGAAGCCAAAGAAACAACTGTGACTAAAGTTACAGATGGAGATTGGGCCCTAAAGAGATGCAAATGCACAGACAGATTAAGATTGCGCTGTGCACTGAAGAGATGCAGACACAAAGGCACAACACCTAACCAGTGCTCACCATCAGAAATTCAAATCTGGAAAAGAATACCTTTGCCGGTTGGGGTGGGCTGCTGGGGGGCACTGTACTGCACTGCCACAGTAACAGTCACTAGTACTAGTACCAGTAATGATACCACAAAGAAGTACAAAAATCACACAGCTGCAGTGGATAGCAGGTTCACATTGCTGAAATTATTATGTGGCACAATAGAAGGTGTCTGATTTGATGACACACATCACACACGTACTCACACACACACCAAGTAATGCATAGCAAATTGAAAACTTCAGTAATAAAACCACATATTTTAAACAAATTAAAATTATGCACTGCTGCACCACAACAATCAGCAAAAAAATGGCAAGAATTATTGAAAATATTACTGTGTGTACATTAACACAGTTACACAAGAAAAATATCACCAAAACAGAAAGCATTGTCTTTTTCTCCAAGTTATTCTACCTACACCACAGATACGCCCTTCCCCCAAAGCACACTTCCACTGTCTCTCAGTACACAGACTGAATGTTGTACATTCACATTAAAATCCATACACAAAACAATAAAAGCGCCGATGATATGAGCACAGGAGGGTTCCTATAATCAATGAACTAAAGTTTCAGCAAAAAAAAATGACTCAAAAAGGCTTTTTTAACAGCTTTTAGAAGGTTTGAATCACAGAGAGCTCTCAGAGCAGATTGTCTCCTACAGCTTCCTACACGCACTACCCCAAACTGAGGCTGTGCAGAACAATCCAGAGCCCATGTAACCTGAAATCCCATGAATCACTGCAAAATTCGCCTTTGGAGCTTAAAAACAAGGCGAAGTGAGGCAAAGTACATTGTTTTCAATGTACTTCACCTTAAGAATTGGTGGAGTAGTGGTTTGGGAAGGTGGGGTAACACAAAGTCATTGTTTTCAATGGACTTCGCGTTATCCATTACAACGCGAAGTACTCTGCTTCGCGTTGCGGAGCACTCTGCGAATTCGCCTTCCCTCCGCGAATCACTTCGCGGAGCAAATTGGGGCCACTTCGCCCATCTCTATCCAGGGACAGTGGCAGAAGCCACTACACCAAACAGCCAGCTCAGCAGGGCTTTTCCAAACATATCCCACTCCAGTGTGTGTAGCTCACTGTTACACTCGCTATACACTACTCATTGCTGTTCTTTAAAACTTGTTATCACTATGAGCAGTCAGATTGAGTAGCTCAAACTGAATAATTGAATGGCTCAATTTCACTTGCTCACAACATGTGTTACCAGCCCTTATGTTCCTGTGTAATGTTGCAGATGTTTTCTGTTTCTCCTGCTGTATCAAATTCATCAGAGTTTGGGGTCATGCATGCAGCTTTGCCATTAAGCTGTCCTTTAAGTCACTTAGTGACAATCCATAAATGGTGAAAAGGAGGGTGTGGTTCTTGATTAACTCTTCCCACAAGGCTAAACCTTTAATGAACAGACCTATTGTTTATATAGCAAATGTTTTATTTAATGGATAATGCCATGACACTTGCAAACAGATTCAAAGTACTGAATGGTTAAATAGATTTTTAGTACAACAGGACAGTAAGATATAAGATTTTGTATACAAAACTGGTCTTGGCATTAGTACTTTATAAATAGAATCCAAGGTCTTGTGCTACAGTAGCTACATCTTCTCTCTGGAATAACAGCTACCTTATGTATATTTCACAGATGTTGGCTAGAATTATATGATCAATTGACAATTACAGTATTAACAATTATCTATATTTTTTTTTATTATTTACCATTCTCAATTTACATATTTAAACGTTATGTAGTAAATAAGAGCTGCTTTGTTTTAGGTTCAGTTATAAAATGGAACTAAGCAGACCTTTGTCTGAAACTTGTATTCCAAGGCAATTAATTCAGCACAGTTAAGATTAGATTAATGTTCTGTGAAAACAGCAAATTTCATACAACTGTAATATTTAGAGGTGTGATTTAATTTTTCTATTTCTGTGTCACAGAGATTGATGTGATCAGTATCCTGTTAACATCTATACAGTCTAAAAACCCCTGGCCATTCAGGTTGAATTATGTTGGTCTGCAGGATTGCCTGAAAATATTTAATCATAGTGCAGCAGTGATTGACTAAGAAACTCTTGTCATGGTTTGAAACACATGCCTGCAGGGAAAGTATAGATGGGTGGTCCTTTAATGACTGGATATATTGTGCACCAGATAATTTGGTTGGCCAGAATGTGGAATTGACATCGTAATTCTAAAAAGGTTTTGGTTGTTATTTTGTTAGCTAGAATTTAGGGTCAGCCATCTAGAAATCAATGTGTGTTGCTTTTATTGCTTAACCTGGCTTCCATTATATTTACTGTTAAACAGACAATAAGTGAACAGTGTCTTGTGCATCATCAGGGATGTTTATTTTATATGTTAACTTGCTTTAACTGTATTTTTTTACTTGAATCATCATATAGTGTTAGCCAGTGATAAGATGCCCAATATATCTAGATATTTCAGGAAATGTTACAGAAATACAATTGAAATGAATAGAGATTTTCTGAGCTATATTATAATATTGCTAGATTTTCTACATTATATCATTGGCTAGCACTGTAACTCTGTGAACAGGGCCAACTATCCAATATACCTAGAGCCCTGTGTAAAGACAGCAGTACTTATTCTTCCTCTATTGACCTTTACATGTCTATTTTGCATTGTATTTTGTGAGCTGAATATACTCTAAATGCTGTCATTTGTACTGTCCTGGGTCATCCCTCTGAACGGGCCTTGTGCCTAGTAGACTTTACAAATTTAACACAGAATTAACTAACCAACTAACTTATTAAAGTAGGTGGTGCATAAATTAAGATATAAAAGTCTGTGAGTACACATTACCAGAAATCTTGATTTTAATGTTAGGCACACAGACACAATTATATATATATATATATATATATATATATATATATATATATATATAATTCACAACCCCAAACAAAACATTAGAAATGTGATACTGTTTTATTCAGAATGCTTGCAGGAGTATGAATTCTTGTTCTGACTGACGGAAAGAGTAATATAAAGAAGTGCATTCCTGAATGCAGTACAGTGGGAGCCAGTGGTATGATAAAAAATATGCAGATATATCTCAGTATTCCACAAGAAATCCCTTTTCATTTTCAATTAAGGTTTTTGAGATATTATATGTAATATATCTATATCAATAGTGCATTTCAGTTTTGCCTGACACTGTATTGTAATAGGCTAGAAAATTGCTGGGTAAGACTATATACTCTAAGTGAGATACTTAGCTAGGGAGTGTTGCATTATCAAAATACAGCTTTTATGAAATCAAATCAAATTTTATTTGCAAAAGGCACCTGCACACTGATCAAGGAGCCTGTACATAATTAACAGGCATTACAAATTTAAGAGCAATACATCAAATCTCAATACAAATCCCAGTCAAATAAATTAATAAAGTACATCTGAAGTGGTAAGCTGGACACCTCAAGCCAAAGATCAGAGGGTTGTCCAGCTGACACACCCACCCCCTTAGGATCTGGGTCCACCACCAACACCTCAGTCTTATCCAGGTACAACCTCAGCCAGCTAGCACTCATCCAGTCCTGGATCTCGAATAAATAATGTCTAACTTATACTTACAGTTTAAATTTGTGGCATTAAATCTTAATAACATGGTAATAGCATGCCTGTCTAGTGTTCTTAAAACACTGTCCATTTGGAGCTGAGATTGCATATGCTCAGGACATCCAGCATATTTGAAGATGTGTTTTACCTGCAGGTTAATATTTAATATTTGTTATGGTGTTTTAGGAAGAATATTTACAAAAGTGTAGATGCTTGCTCTGACTGACTGAAACAGTATCAAAATTGACTACATTCTCTAGGTAATAGTTGACTGTTCAGATGTAGTTAACAGTATAGTTAATTGGTGCAGATCCTGAATCTACCTTTGCTAGTCATCATGATCCCTTTTCCCACTGTTTGCCACTTTGCTCTAAATGCCCTTCTCAACCCTTTTCCCTGTAGTTCAGCCTTACTCTCCCCAGATTTGATCCTCAATACTTAATTCCAATATTTCATGCCTTCTCTCCTACATTTTCCTCTCTTAACTCCCTGTAGCATACTCTGTCTACTTTTTCCTTTGGCTGCTCCTTTTTCTTTCCTTTCTGCAAAACATCTGTAGGTCAGTCTGATTTCTTTATCCACTGCTCATGCCTCTGGATTAGCTTCCCTCTTCCTAGTTGTCTCTTCTCCATGCCCCCATGAAAACCCTTCTCTTTGCTCATTTTTCTCACCCCCTGGTCTTTCAGATGACATCATTCTTTCTACTTCTGTCTTCAGTCTTTCCAGTCTCTGTGCATCCCTGAGTCTTTTCTTTATACCTTTCCCATTTCCTCCCTCTTTCACTCTCTCTGCCTAAATTCCTCTGCCTTTGGCTTTTTATCTTTTTCAGCTGTCACTTATGGTTGCATTCCAGGCACACACTGCACATTATTGCTACATCTTGCTTTCCTGATTTTGGATTTTGCATATACCAACCAGTGCTGGATCACTGTGTCAAGAGGGAGCTCAGACACTCATGGGATCCCTCTCTCCACCTAACCACAGGAACTGATCATGATGGCAGGAACTCCATCCAGAGGCACTGGAGCTCAACAGTGGGGATAGTGGTTGAGGCAATTGGCACTCAGTGACATGCCCCCAAAGTGAGAAGCAGCCAATAGACTCACATATTTCAGATGTCCAACACCCTTTTACAGCTACAAAATGACTAGGCCTCCAAGCATCCCCATGCATTGCATCCCCCAGCACAAAGGACCAATGCACTAATGCCATTGGGGTCTACCGACTGGATTCAGCCCAATGAGATAGCCAGCAAGAGAACACACTGCACGCTACATGGAGATAGGACAAAGAGGTAAGAATTCTATTAATCTCCATTTCTAGAGCACACGTTGCAAGGGTGCAAAGAGAGGTACATGCAAGCAAAAAGTTGGACAGGGATGAAATATCCTATCTAGGTTAGGGACAAAAAAGGGTTTAGAAAAGCAAAATAGAAGCAGGCTGGGTAGAACATAGACATGCTGGGAGTGGTGCAATGCAGTACCTGTGGGGCATCAGTCTTCAGGGAGACTTTCTAGAGACTTCAGTGCTGCCCTATTTGCATGTACCTCTCTGAGTTAAGTGGAGATGTTGCTCATCTCCAGGCCGAGTTGACTAGGATTCAGGGGGCCTCAGCACTCATTTTGTGGTTATTTGTCAAAATCATCTTTTGGGTGGGATTTGAACATTTTCACCACCCTTGTTAATGAGGTGGCATCAGAGGAAGACCATGTGGCAAATTTGGGGTCAAATATGTAAAAATGGCAATGTACTGTAATGCGCATACATTCAAATTTCACTTTTCACATTCATAACTGTAGTAATATGAAATATTTTGTCTCCAAATTTTCAACATAGCTATTGTTCACACCACCTTATGAGTGTGACAGCTGTCATTTTTCAAATCCTGGCCAAAATGTGTTTTCACACCTGTGGCACGGAATGATGTTTCAATGCCGTAGAATGACGTTTTGGTGGGATTAAAAAATGTTCACTATCAGGTTCATGAGGTGAAGCAATAACAGGGCTATGCTGACAATTTGGTTGCTGTTTTGGCTCAAATTCAAGCACAGGGCCCTCTGGGTCCTGCACTTCCATGGCAGCATACATGTACACATCGATGGAGTGATGGTAGCGCAGGACTCAAGTGTGCTACCTTAGTGGATTTGTATCAGAGGCTTTAGGGGCCTGTGCTTCTGTGGCCACAGCTGTGTGTGTATGTTGTCCAGCATACTTGAGTACCTCTGGCTGCAGATGCAGAGACACCACAGGAAAAAATACTGTTGCAATATAGATATCATGGTTTCAGCAGCGTATCTAGAAAATGTTCAAGGGGATAGCAGTTTTGTCTAGGGGTGGCACGTTCCCTGATAAAGTAAAATATTATCTTTTAATACTTGGATTAGGGTTAAACAACTACTTTTTGCTGTCCTGAGGGGGTAGCAAGTGGTACCTTACTACGTAGCTAGATCCGCTACTGCATGGGTTTCTATATGCAGGTGCATAACTGCAGGAGCTGCAGGAGCCACAGGGGCCCTGCTTTTCTGAAGCCAGACATCAGTGTGTATGTTATACACCTGTGGCTGAAGAGGTACAGGTCCCTCAGGGGCTTGTCCTTCTGCAGACAGAGGTACTGTTGCAATTGTGGTATCATGGATTTTCTGACAGCTACTATCCTGCAGCTAGAGGTCAGTGTGTATGTTCCAAACCTGCAACTCAGGGACCTGTACTTCTGCAGACAGAACTGTGTACTGTATGTCTTACTGTGTGGATGAGTACCTGTAACTACATACAGTAATTCCTGGCACCATAAGGGCCTGCATTTCTATGTAAAAAAAGAACCCTTGCAATTTGGGTATCATGTTTTTTTTTTTTTTCACAGTAGCTGCAGGGGTCAGTAGTTCTGAATACAGAAGTAGTGTTGTTATTTATGTATTTTGGATTTCTATCTGCATTAACAAGTGAGTGGGTATGTGTTGTCTTGTGCCTACCACAGACGCAAGTCCATGAAGGTAGCATATGAGTGCTACTGCATTTGTGTCATCTGGAAACAGTTGTATGTTGTTTGTCTTACCTGATGATGACTATATGTGGATGCTTATGTGGTCTTGACCTTTTGCTACTTGGGGGGGGAGTTAGAGAACCCTAATGCCACATTTCCCTACTTTTGTGGCATTAAGTTACCATAACTGTTGCATTAATGCATTTTTTCCAAAGAATATTCTATAAAAACATGCAGCATGTGCATACTGTTGCATGTTTTGTAGTTACCTGTTAACTAGCATAACTGATTCATTTTTGGACCTTAGAAAATTTTCATATACTTATCTAGCAATTTTGCATCCTAAGCCATACAGAGAATGGTCAAACCAATGCTATTTCAATTGAGTCAAAGCAGTGAAAACATCAGTTTTAGAGTTATTCTCACCACCTCCCAAAAATTCTGAATTCCCTCCTCCCTCAAATCCTGCAATCATCCTCTGCCTACTCCATCAGCTCTGTCCTCAATAATTACTGTAGAACAGATTAAGTGTGTACCCAGAAATGTTCACATCTCCAGACCTGGTCAATATATTGCAACTTGTAATGCCTGCGCCAGCCCAACAGAGGTGCTAATCGCACATCATTATGAGAACTATGCAATAACAGCAGCTGCTCAGGATGCTCTTTATTTCACCATCAGCTACTGGTAATCATTTTCAAATACTGTAATTGCATGGACCAGTCCTGACTGACCTGCCTGTAACTATTGCTATTTCTATTGCTACTGCGTACCTTACTGTATCTTGCGGTTCTTCATTTCGGCTTGTATCACATTTCATCGTGTCCATCCTCCACTGGATTACCAGTAGTCAATGAAAAAAGAGAGAGTATCCACTAGATCTTACTGATGTCTCCTCTGAGCAGGTGGCAACAAGAACTGGTCTGGACATTGACCCCACCAGTGCTGTTGCATCCGAGCTAAGTGTTTGCCTTCCCCGCCTCACAAAAAGAGCCGCCCACCTACCTACACATCGTAATCTGGTGAAGTCCGATTTGAGATCGGACATTATGCTTTGGAGAATGGGGTGATATCTGCAGTCCGGTACTTTACCAGCAAGTACAGTCACAAAATTAATGAATCTACAGTTCGCAAGTTCAGGATGGACTATAAAGCTAGATTACAGCTGACTCCTGACCCCACACTTTTGAAACCCACAATGCCAACACATCTTGTCTCAGTTTCCCAGTGGACAATGGTGGCCACAGGGTCAAGACAAGTGGCACTGGCAGGACTCAGTGACAAATGGCAGGTGTCCCTTGTCCTAGGGTGCCCGCTAGCAGGAGATTTGTTGCTGCCCCAGGTTATCTATGGTGGCAAAATTAATATTTGTCACCCAGTCCATACATTTCCTAATGAGTGGTGTGTAACACACTCGACCAATCACTGAGCTAACAAAGTGACAACCCAGCACTGCATAGAAGCTGTGGTGGTTCCATATTTGTCTGCCATGAAGCGTGCTCTGGGGCTGCCAAGTGAGCAAAAAGGTCTGCTCATTATGGACCTTTTCAGGGCTCACACGACTACTGCAGTACTCGAGCAGTTAGAGGAGGCAGAATTCATCTCTGTTTTTGTGGTGGCATCCTGCACCAACCTACTGCAGCCCCTAGATATCTCACTAAACAAACTCTTCAAAGATGACATGAAGCAGTGCTTCACATCCTGGTATGCAGGACTAATATCTGACCAGCTCTCCAGCGGATCTGAAAGAGTCAAAATTGACTTAAAAATGTCAGCTTTAAAGAAAGAAACACTCTTTGTAGTTGGAGAGCAGTTTCAGCAAAAATGCGACTAAGAAGAGAAGATTGTGTCAGGGGATTTATGGAGGCAGGGATCTCTGGAGCATATGGGCTATGTTTGGATATAGTACTAACAGTCATTTAGTTTTTTTCTGACTTCTGCAGTGATTTTCTTTACTTTTATTACAGAGCACTTCTGATTTGAAGAGTGTTACAGCTGCTGACTACTGACATTTGAGGCTATCTTTATCTACAGCATTTGCTTATTGCTTATTGTTCCTCACTCATTTAAGTATTCTTTTCAAATGGTTTTAAAAAATGAAATAAAGTTATGTTTTAAAGTTCATTGTGCATCGATGTTGGATGCTATTTGGTCGCTCGTTCCTTGTTCCTCCAGATGTTGCATAGTTACCAGTGATACAGATATATTTGCGTGTTGTTAATGTTCACGCTTTTTTCATTACTGCGAAGAACGCGATAATAAAAAGAAAGTGAACATTTCCTAGATGGCAGTACCTTGCACCTAGCTGCTTCTGCCATGTCCCTCCCTAATTCCCTCCTCTGAACCCTGATAAACCCTTTCTCTCTACTGTCACCATTATTTTACCCTATGCACCCACACTTCCCAAATTTCTATCCCTCCTCCCCGTCTCCCAAATTGTTCCCCCTTACTGGCCTCCCTTGATCTCTTACAGAATGTAAGGGGACCCCGAATGCTCGCCATGGGCCCATGCATCCTAATGGACTATTGATTAGGCCTCATCCCCTTCAAAGTTATGAATTCTATCCTCCTCAAGGGTTCAGTTCTCACTCTCTCCCTCTCCTATCACTCTTTTAATCCTTATCTACTGACCTTCCCCAAATCCCCTGACAGGGTACCTCACATCCTGAAGGGTCCTGTTTTGGGTTAGGTCCTATTCCCTCTCCTAGCGTTTAAGTCACACCTCCTCCTTCTCTTTTTCCTCCCACTTTAATCCCTACAGCCTTATCCCCCTTTCTGTCTAGTCCCATAGCCCCCTTGAAGTAGGTAGAGTAATATGGGTAGGGTTTTCCAAGACTCAGAGGAGGGAATTGCAGGGTTCCCTGCATCCTGAAGGGGTCTCTCTGGAACACTGCCTATCTCCTTCTCTCTGGTCCCTCAGTCCCCTTGCAGGGTTACTCGCATCCTGAAAGGGTCTCCAGGGACATGACTCTTCTACCTTCCCCACCTCACACTTTCCTCTCCATTTCCCACTTCTCTTTCATGTAAGCACTTGTTTACTTATTGACCTGACACTTATTATTGTCCACCCTTTCTACATATTATGCACAACTTTATTTTAGCACTGTTTGTAACACCTGCCTTACAACTGCATGTTAATATTGATCTTGTAACTTGAACGAGACTCTCCCCCTTCCCCACCTCACCCCTCCCTCTCCTTTCACCCCTTTTCTTTCACATAAACACTTGTTTACTTATTGATCTGGCATTTATTTTTGTCCACTCTTCTACCTATTATGCACAACACTGTTATAACACTGCTTGTAAAACCTGCCTTATAACGGTATGTTAATGTTAATCTTGTAATTTGAATGTTTAATGTCTCACTCCTATTGTACCCCTTCCCCCCAGGTCACACTGGGAGATGAGTGACTTGTTGCTCAGTGTGCCTTTCTTGTGAAACATTTCAATAAATAAATAAAAAATTACAACACAACTCAAGAAAACACAAATAATCCAGTTAGCACAGTTCAAGAGCATTTGTACTGATTGTCTTTATTCAGGCATATAGTGCGGTGACTTTTAAAGAAAATTATTTGCAAATCTACAGGGTATATACTTAAACAGAATTTTGGAGGAGATTAACTCAATCTCCAGGTCAATGGGGACCAATAGCATCCCTCTGTCATCCACTGTGATCTTACTGTGCTAATCTGAGGTGCACACATGACAGCAATCATGACAGATGTGAAGGTGTTTTTTAATGGCGTAGAGATGATCAGGGGACAGGCATGTAATGGCTAAAGGGTTGCAAAAAATCTGACTTCCCCTACTGCTTAGATTAATACTCAGTGACCCTTCATGGAATATTTTTGTAGAGTAGGATGAGGGAAGGGGCAGCCCAACCTGTAACAGGAAGTGAGGAAAAGTAATTAAAAATAAGGGCATTTTTCATTTTTTCTAACCACCGGTTAATAGAATGTTCCATAGAAAATGTAAAGGGGAACAGTCAGCAATATCAGCCAAGCACCCAATTGTGGGGCTGATCCCAATTGCATTTTGTGTACTTACTGTTAATTGCAGTACGGAAGTTTTTATCACACTGATTTTGCTGAGGCAGGAAGGCTACAGATATGCTAACACCAACTTCCCTTAAAGTGCTTCAGTCAACTAATACAAAATACTGCAAAAGGAAAAAATGGGCACAAACCAAGTACAGATACTTCGATTGTAAGTCCTTTTTTAAATAGTAAAAGCAGATAAATGCAGGCTAACACTTCTATGTATCAACTCAGGCTATGAATCTTCTTCAGGAGGTCAATTTTCCTGAGTTCCAAGCTGACATTTCCTATAACCAGAAATTCCTGAATCTCTGTAACCGATGTCAGAGGAGGGCAGCAGTGGGAGATTCAATAACCTGTAGTGTGTGTTAGGGTTTTTATAAGGTCTGGGGCCCGATATTCAAAATCATGCAAAGCAGAGTGCAAAGTTTTGTGCTGCACTTTGCAAGTGCACAGGAGTCCAAGGATGCTACAGTATAGTCAGTTGGATAGCATACTGGAGCTATCCAATTGAATATAGGGCCATGGCAGCACAGCACTAACTCAAGTAGAGCTGCCCCAACATGAATCCCTGCTGTGCAAGGAATAGTGCTACCAGTGTGGATTGATTTTCAGAGGGACCCATGCAAATGAGTCCATTGGGAATACAAGGTACTAAGGGGCCATTTGCATGCTCATTATGGGCTCATTTGCATGTGTAGCAGTGGCAGGTTTGTGTGGCACAGCCACCATATTGACCAGTCCCACTGATGGAAGGATCATCCCTGGTGTCTAGCATTCCTCCGTGATAAGGAAGCCCTATTTGATGAATTTAGGATCATCATTATTTTTTTTGCATCATATTTTATCCCCTGTAAACCTGTTGCAACAGCACCTCTTTCTCTACTTCTATCTCTAAATCTTTATTTCTACTGGCAGGATGGCCACCTGCAGTACATACCCTTTTGACCTTCCTTAAAGCTATTTCCTATTTTTCTATTTCTTTTCTTCCCCTCCTCTCATATTTTTATGGTCCAGCAGGTAGCTGCATAATATAATAAAATACAACTTGATGTAAATACAGACTGACTGTATAGTCTGTCTAAGAAGCAGTCTGTTGTGTAAAGAAAGAAAGATGCTGCACTGTTGAACTGCCCATTACAATGTAGCTGAACAGCATGTGCCATTGTTTTTTTGTTGTTGTTTTATTCCCTCTTCTGAGTTGGTGGGGAAAGAAGTTAAAGGGGCAGCTAGCTTCAGAGATACTGTAGCTGTCCTCAAGCTGAAGAGCTGACCACTTGGTCAGAAGAAAAGTCAGTTATGTTATACTGTTACCATAAAATGTGCAACTTTAGTGGGTAAGATTGATTTTAAGGAAAATGAAGACAGATGCTGTAATAATCTAGGTCTGTAAACATGATTGACCCGATTTTCTAAAGAAATATCATGATCTCATGTCAGATGAGTCAGCCTGTCTGTGTTTATTTAGAGAACTGTGAGTCAGACAAATCACATGGTGCTGACACCATCAATAGGAAGATATAAAAGCCTACCTCCTGAGATGCAAAACAGATGAGTCAGTCAGTGAAGACCTGACTGTTGTGGTGGAAGCATATCATAGTACATGCAAGTTTTCATCTGTTAGGAATCTGTTTGGCCAGAATTAAGCCTGGAAGTTGTGCACTGAGGGAATTTTGTACTGTTTTGAACTGAAAAACTAACCAACTATTTCCTTCCTGTATGTTTTTTTTTTTATTTTTTGGAAAAAAATTTCTGCAAAGTGCATTCTACACCTTTTACATGTGTTTGTTGCATCTGTCTACCAACTAACCTTCACATCCCCCACTCCATTCACCAACCCATAAACTTTCATGATCATCCCTGGTGCCTAGTGGTTTCCACCTCCAATTGCCAGCCTGTAAACCCAAGAAACATCCCTGGTACTTAATGGTCCCACCCCCATCCTTGGCTCATATACTATAATAAGCATCCCTGGTGCCTGGTCCCCTCCGATCCCTGGCTCATACACTGTAATAAGCAGCCTTGGTGCTTTGTTGACCCCACTCCCTCCATACCCCAGCCCAAATCTTATTATGAGCATTCCTGGTACCAAGTATTTCCCTCTCACAATCCCAGGCCCATAGCTATAATGTGCATTGTCAGTTCCTAGTGCTCTATCCTTCTGATCCCAGACCTGTAAAATGATAGCACATCCCTAGTATCCTGTGGCACCTCCCCCCTCAAAGCACTGCCCATGAACACAATGAAGAGTCCCTGGCAGCCAGCGTTGTTCCCCCAAAGTTCAGATCTCCAACTCCATAACTGATAGCATAATGTGGCAAAAATGTGGTACCCTGAATATACATAGCAACACACCACACACAAACAGTCCTTGGTGTCCTCTAGTACCCCCCATCCACACATCACTGTGACTGTTGGGCGAGGTTAGAAATCCCTGTCATCTTGCAGCCCTGACCATGGCATTGACACCCCAACCATCCACCCCTTCCCCCTTACCAGAATCCCTTTCCACTCCACCCTCTCCTCATGCAGTTAAGACTATGTGGTACACACTTCCAGGGATCCTCCTGTAGATCATTGATTTCAGGCTTTGTTTAGATAAATTTTGAATGTCATCTGCTTGGAAACTGTGGAAGAAGACTCCATTAAAAGAAACATAATGGAGTTTTTGGAGGCTTCTGCTGCACCATCCATTATACAGTAGTACCTCCTGTGTATGTTGCTTTAGAGGGTGCTACCATTGCTGCTAAGCATAGGCTTAATAATCTTCCTGCAGTGCCTAGAAAGGCCAATAAACAGTACTCTGTTCCATCTGTTAAGCCTTATTATACAAACATACACACATACAAATTTGCCTGCAGATAAAAGCCTTGTGGTCTATCGAGACTGCTTGAGTGTGCACCTAGCAACCCTTAAGCCCTTATACTGCAGCTGCCCCTCCCTCCCCTTCCCTGATCCTCCAACTTACCCTGTCCCATGTCCTTTTGAAGCAATCCACTGTTCTACAGGATACCACTTCCACAGGCAATGCATTCCACTCAGATACCACTCTCTCCATAAAAAGTATCTTCTCATTTCTCTCCTGAACCTTCTCTCTCGAATATGAAATTCTGACCTCAAGTGCCCCACCCCTTAACTTGACTAGTCCCTCTGTGCCTATCTTGTTTATTCCCTTCATGTACTTGATGATTTCAATCATATCCCCTCTGTCTCTCCTCTTCTCCAGTGAGTACATGTTCAACTCCCTCAGCCTGTTCATGTAGGGTATGTCCCCTAGTCTCTGGATCATCTTTGTTGCCCTCCGCTGAACCCATTCCAGTAACTTAATGTCCCTCTTCAGGTATGGGTGTCAGTACTGCAAGCAGTACTCCAGGTGTGGCCTAACCAGTGACCTATACAATGGCAGGATCACCTCCCCTCTTCTTGAAGATATACTCCAAGCAGTACAACCCAGCATTTTGTTGGCCGTATAAAATTATAAAATTTATATTATATAATAGTTGGAAGGTTTCCTGGATCCTGACTGAATGAGGGGCACCCTGGCCAATGCCCTTATGAGACGATATTGTGCCAACCAGTACCTCGTCAGCAATTCAGGACTCACCACAACACAGATCATTGTGCTATCCTGTGGAATTTTAAAAGTAGAAATGGACTCCACATTTTCCTGTGCTGTAGTGGTTGACCTGGTGACACCCCCAACACAGTGTTATCAGATTTATAGCTTGACTAAAACATTTGAAAACAGAAGGCTAACCTTAACTGCTCATTGCACTTTATAACTGTGAACCAGTGAGTGCCATGTGTGCCACCAGAACATGGTTTTCAAATGAGAGCTGAGACCAGATGCTCTGACATCTGTTGTAATCCTTTTTAACATAATGTAAAGGATGGCAGCTTTAAGAATGTTTGAAGTTAATAATCACTGGCAACCATTCACTCATACCATGCTGCAATTGGGAAAGCACTATGAGAAAAGTGCTAACTATGGATGTTGCTAAGGGCATACTCACTCCCACTGAAACCCACATTCACTACTGTACCAAAAGACAGCCTAAAAAAACAAATGAAAAATGAAAAGAAAATGAAAACCAACACATTCTTCAGTGTGTTTGTGCATGTGTATGGGGGGGCAGAAGATGTTACCCACCACTAGTTGCTTTAAATAACAAGGATAAGGACAACTTTTTATTAATATATTTTTACACTTTTCTCACTTTGTATGTGAAACTCATTTTTTAAATAACTAGTTTTTTTATGGGGGGCCCAATTTATAAGTGATATAAGACACTCTGAGGTGCTGTTCATGGCTGATAAGAGTACTTTACAGGTGCTAAAGGCACTTGGCACAAGCACTTCATGCCTCATTACATAGATGGGGCATACTGTTATCAGCTCATTAACCACAGCTTGTGTTTTATTCCTTACTTATGATGGCTCTAGAGCTCCTAGACACATGAGTGCTTTGCCTTTTGACAAAGAAAACAGGAGGCTGTATGTTTTGGGCCAAAGAGTGTATGCCTCTGCATCCTTAGGCCTAAGAATTGCAAACTACCAGGCATACATGATTAAATAACCATATCACCTGTAGAAATCTACTACGTCTACCATTCAGGCTTGGCCTTATAGTCCTGCAAAGGCAAATTGATTAAAGTTGCTTCAGCTGGTGTGGGTACTGGAATGTATTTGTTATACTCTGCATATGATGCATCTTATGCTTCTGGCATGGCTATTGCATCGAGCATTTGCCTTCAGAGATATTCATGGCTCAGGGCAGCAAGATTTTCTGCAGGCAGTGCTAAATGCCCCTTTCAGGGGCTCTAAGCTGTTTGGGAGTGATGTTGAAAATGGTCTCAATGAGCATCAGTCCTCCAAGATGACTTTATGATTAATCATATCCCTGTATGCTCAACCTGCCAAAGGGTATGGTAGAGGATCTGTGGCCCATGGTGACTGTGCCTCCTGTCAGCAGTCCCATGGTCATTGAGGCAGTCCTCTTCTGGTTCCCCTCCCTCATGGTGCTCATACAAATGCACCCAAAAAATCAATCATGGTGGCCCTGTTGCCCCCAGTACCTTCTGACTCCTCACTTCCTCCCACTTCACTATTGCCTACAGGGTGCAAGTAAGAAGAAGGATCTCCCTTCATCCATCAAAAAGGAGGGAGATCACAGCAGATGAGGGGGGTCCTGAAAAATGTGGAAAAGTGGCATGCTCTGGGGTTGCTTTTCACCCCTCCAGTTCATCCTCCACCTCATTCTCACTATCCTCTGGGTTACTTCTCCCTACTGATAGAAGTGGTTCAGTCACTCATTCACATGAAAGCTAGTAAGACCATTCCTACCCAAGGAAAAAATCAAAGGGTTCTATTCCAAATACTTCTTGATCCACAAGTAAACAGGAGATTGACATCCTGTATTGGACCTCAGAGACCTGAACCAGTTCATATAATACAAAAAGTTTCAAATTGTGCCTCTTCAGGCCCTCCTTACCTGTTGCAAAAGGGGGATTAGCTTTGAGCCCTGTTCATGAAGGATACATGCCTTCATGTCAAGATTTAAAAGTAACACAGATCATACCTGTTCTTTATCCTGGAGGTCAGTCATTATCAATTCTAAGGTCTTGTCCTTTGGCTTGTATTTGAACCACGGGTATTTCCCAAATACTTGACAGATGTAGCTGCAGCTTTTCAGAGATAATGGTTTGTCGTCTCATATCTAGCTGATTGAATCCTCAGGGCCCTGTCCATGGAAGAGATTTAGTATACATTGTCCAGAACAAACAATTGTTCAAGGAACTGGGTGCTGTGGTAAAGATACCCAAATCCATAATAATTCTTTGTCAGCATCTCAAATATATTAGTACAGTGCTGGATACAACAGTGGGGAGTGCATTCTTGCCTGCAGACAGGGCAGGGGCCCTTCTTGTCCAGGAATGGCTAATACACAGGAGTCATTATGAATCCACTCAGATAACATTGCACCTCCTAGGACTCATGGCTACTGCCAAGTGATGTTTCCTTTTACCCGTCTATATATGCATATAGCACAATGGATTCTTTGCATGCAATGGAATCAACTGTTGGATGAGCTGGAACAGATGGTCCTCAACACATCCCCTCTCTGTCATGCTCTATTATGGTGGATGGACCACCAGCACCTGTTGCAAGGTGTTCCATTCTCATCCCTGACTCCAATGCAGATCCTCACGGTGGATGTCTTGGGGTCAGGCTGGGGTGCCCATCTCAGTTTCTTTCAGATCCAAGGGTCCTGGTCCAACCAAGACTCAGATCTCCACATCAACATCCTGAAGATGTGGGCTGCTCTGCTTGGTCTCTAGGGTTTCAAAGACCAACTCAGTCCCAGTCACTTGCTTTTCCAGATGGACAATGCAATGTAATGGGCTACATAAAGAAGCAAGAAGGCACTTGCTCTTAACCCCTGTGCAATGAAATGATGAGAGTGTGGTACTGGGTCATGTCTCATGGCTTTCATGACCTTCAGTTATCAACCGTGTTTCTCCCAGGGGTGTCCAAAGCATCATGGGAGATGGGATAAGCCAGTCCCAGTCACTGCTATGCAAATGGGATCTGCTGACCTCCATGGCAAATTACCTATTTACAAGATGGGGTCATCCAGAGTTGGACCTTTTTGCATTCCCACACAATGCAAGACTGCTGTGTTTCTGCTCACTCACTTGAGCACCTGGAGGTTTTTGGTAATACGCATTGTCTCCTGGAAAGGGAGGTTCCTTTATGCATTTACTCTGATCCTTCTCATTCAGAGGGTTCTGCTCAAGCTGATGGCAGAACACGCCATCCTAATACTGGTAACTCCCCCCCCCCCCCCGCCTGGCCATAACAGAATTGGTTTCTGCTTTTGGACCATCTAACAGTGGGGCTTCCTGTTCAATTCCCCTTCTGTCAGGGTCTGCTGTCACAGGACAACAGGTCCCTGGTCCATCTAGACATGTGGTCCCTGCATTTACATGCATGGTTCCTAAAGACATAGCCATTGCCTATTCTAGGGTTTCTCCCCAAGTAGCTGATATATAGCTTACAGCTAGAAAGGTTTCCATGAGACACACCTGTTCTTTTACATGGAAATATTTATCCACATGGTATGCTTCCTGTTCAGAGACCTATCTACATATCCTGTCAATACTGTACTGACTTACTTCAATCTCTATCAGAATCTGGTCTTTAGTACTCAGCCATTCAGGTGCACTTGGCTGCTGTTTTGACTTCCCATGCCCCTGCTCATAAGCCAATGGTGGCACAGCTAGATGGGTCCCATACATTCCTAAAAAGTATTCTGCCTGCACATGCAATCCCCGATTTGTAAACTTGTTCCACCGTAAGACATATATTTCATACTTGGAAAATTAACTTAGGCACAGTTTGAGCCTGCCAGAACCTGGAAGATATGTTTCCTTTCATGGAAATTGTTGTTTTTGGTTGCCATAACTTCTGCTTGTAAGCTTTTCATTAGAGGTGTGCGAAAAAAGCTTTCACTTGTGTAATTGAAGCAAAAGTTCGAAAATCCATTTTCGATCTTTTGTGTAAATTCCACTTGCCCTGCACCCTACAATAAACTGAATCTTCCCTTGTGTCTAGTCCCCACACACCAGTCACAGATCAAATTAATTCCCTGGTGTCTAGTGCCCCCCCTCCAGTCACTGATCGCTGCCCAATTTTAAATGAATTCCCTGGAGGCTAACAGTCCCTCCACCAAGAATTCCCTGGAGGCTAGTGGCCCCACCCACAACATGATCACCCTCCCCATATTATAAGATTCAGTTTTTTTATAACTGTCATCCAAGGTAAATGTAATAGCCTCTGAAACTGATGATTCATTGATGGACAGACATAAGTTGTGTTTTCCAAAAACCTTGCAGAAGTGCTTGTTTAAGTTATCATCCATTTCCTGAACAGATCTGATCATTTCATAGTTGATAGATATGGAGCTAACTTTACATTGTGGGTGCTGCAATGAATTTATACAGCTATAAAATATTTCACTATTATTTTTGGATGCTTGTGATGCTTGTGTTTTCTCAGTTGATATCCTGGTTTTCTTATTAGCATCTTTACAGTTCTTCTATGCTATCTTGAATGCTTCCCATCTGGTTGCATTCTTGTATATTTATTATATCTCCTGTATAACCTTTTTTGTCATTTCAATCATTTTCTTAATTTTATGAGATAACCATTTTGGTGTAGCCCTATTATTTCTAAACTTTATAATCCTTGGGATGAATTTGTTAGCAATATCTGTCAATCTAGTCCAACATCCTGTCTTCCTTTCTAACAGCTCTGTTACATCATGCTATGGATCTTAGACTTTCTAATATCTTACCCCTTGGTCCTTTTGCCCCTAATTGCATTCCAGTATTCCTCTTCCATTTTATACTGCACTCTTGGGTTCCTCTTTGAAATGAGCGTCACCTTGCATTTTTCCTATTGAAGCAGAACTGTCATGTCTCTGACCAGTTCTCCAGCCTACCCAAATCCTACTGTGTTATGTTACCTCTTAATCCATGTTAACCCTTGTGCAGATCTTTGTGCCATCTGTGAAGAGTCTGACCATGATCTCCATGCCTTCTCTTATGTCACAAATGAACACAACAAAAAGGACAGGGCCAAACATCAGTCCCTGTGGTACTCCCCTTCTACCTACCTTGCCTTTGAGAACTCCCTGTTTATTACAACCCTTCATGTTCTTCCCCTTAGCTAGCCTTCTATTAAGCCACCAATCTTTCCTCCACCTCCAAGTCCTTTAATGTCATTTTTCTGACCTTGAATCTGTGAAGATGCTTAAACTTTGACTGATGATGATTATGATAAAGGGACAATGGGAATGAGAACATGAATAAGACCAGGTGGGTCATAAATATATACTTGAAGGATTGCATTTAGAGGTGCTTCCGAGCCATTCTGTATGTCTAATGGGACCTGGCCACAGTAAAGACCTACCATCAGAGAACAAAGACAACATAAAACCAATACCGAGATGTGTCACAGTGTTGATTTGCATGGCTGAAAGGGCCCACACATGAGGAGGTTTCCAATCGGAAGAGGCGGGATGTAATAAATACACCACCGAGAGGTATTGTCAAATCAATCTGTATGACTAAAGGGCCTCTGAGGTTAGAATCCTACCCCCAAGGTGGGGGAGGAGTGTTTTGGATGCCAAGAGGTTCTTACAAGTCAATCTACACAGCTAAAAGGATACCCACTTTTTGAGGGCCCTGTTCTTTAGATGTGGACTTCAGAAAAACAAGTTGAGTTCTTCAACCTTTTGGTCTACTGATCAGAAAGACCCTGATAGGCCAGGTATGGTTAGAGTCTGATGCTGACATACAGTTGCCAAAAAAGACACAGTCAGACATTTTGAGGTATTTCATGATATTTCTAAAGAAATTCTCTCTGGTAACCCTACTGTGATACTGCAGACAGACAGGGACTTTCTGTAGAGAGATTACAGAAAGTTCATGAAATTTCTGACCATGTATGTTGCTGCATCTGTACACTAAGGCCCAGGTATTCAAAGTGCTCCCAAAAAGTGTGCAACAGCAGGAGCAAGCACAAGTCCACTGCACCCATGCGCAAGAAGTGCGATATTCAAAAACTGCACAGGCCAAGATGCGCCTACGGCAGATGACTGAATATTGCACCACCTGCACCATAGCGCAGCCAGGGATGTGAAGTTGCACATATCTGATGCACCATAGCGCAAACAAGGGATGCTCAGCGGAGCAGTCCAGATGTGCCATAGTGCAACCAGGGACACCCCGTGGAGCAGGGCAGCAATGCAACAGCACAACCAGTGATGCAGGGGCCCACCACCCATGCCACAGATGGGCAGAGGAGCACACAGCAGAACAGACATTGTCTCCCACACCCCATGCACTGCACAACCGGGGGAGATCTGGAATAACCACTGTCCCATGGATACCAGCAACCAACCAACAGCCAGGCCATGGTGCTCCAGCACACCCCCCTGACAAGCTGTGACTGGCACACAAGTAGGGTCGACCACCCCGTGCCACACCATCCCACCAATGCAGAGCACACCCTGCACCATGATCACCATACACCCTTCCCAGGAGTAACGCCCAACAGTGCAGGACACCCCATGCATGCCACCACCCCCACTGTGACAATGCAACCCTGTGCACCACAGAGTCATGCAAGACAGCCCCACCATGTGCACCCTGCTGTGGGTGGCAGCAGACAGCAATGCAACAACAGCATACACAGTGCCATGCTGCATATCCTCCCTGAGGTACAGCTGAGAGACCAAACATGCGTCGCCACACGAGGTACCCCACATGCGACAGAGCATGCCCCAGACCCCACCACCAGTGGTACAGCACCCTGCACACCCTCCCAAGGACGCATCCTGTCCCAGCACTGGCCACAACAGCCAGCACAGACATGTACAGTGTTGCATGGAAGCATGCGCCACACATGATGCAACACAGTGCATGGACAAACACCCACCCATACACAAGGGCACACCAACACAGGGACACAGTAGTGGGTCAACCAAGCCACTGGTGTGTGGCCATGGCTGATGTGTACACACGGCCAGCATCCCTACATTGCACAGGTGTGCTAGCCACCCTGCGCAGGCACCATGAAGCTGTATGCCACCAGCATGCTGCCGGAGCACAAGTGACAGACACTGGAGCACATCCCCTGCAACAGACACAAGCGACAACAACAGCGGAATCCACAGTGCCACCGGAGGCAGACATGCACAATACTGGTGATGGCAGACAACCTGGCATTGTGCCGGGTACAGTTGTTATCCAGCATGGACAGCCACCACTGACACGCCAGCAGACCGTGCATATCACAGACATGCAAGGGTGTCAGCTGCACAGGCCATGGATGGTCTGACAAGGGTGCCATGCACACAGTGCATGCACCATGGACCACTGCACACAGGCATCCAGTGCACAGAGAACAACACACAAACCACAGACAGTGACTGATCCCCCTGCCCACACCATAGGCGGTTCCCTACTGGACACACACACACGCCCATGCGTGCACCACCCCTAACGCCATGCACACCACTGCAGCTGAGCACCTGTAGCCTGCTGCAAATCAGAGACCACCACAGTTGTCATAATAAAAAAAATGTATTTAAAACAGGTAATACAAAAACTATATACAACAATGTACAATGGGGGGAAGGGCCACATACAAGGTGGGGGCGGGTAAGGGGCAGGGGTGAACATATGGGAGAGGGAAGAAGGGGGTGTTAGGGTGGGTCTGAGGGGGAAGGTGTAATTGGGGCATGGATGGTTTAGTGTCTTCCCCGGTCTTCCTCCATGTGACACCGATGTCTCCTCCGCCTCCTCACCCCATGGCGGTCCATGCATTGCAGGAGCTCCAGGGTCACCCTCGCCACCTGTAGCAGCTCCTGCAGTCCACATTCCAGTGCCTGGAGTTTCCATCCACCTATTAAGAGGAAGCAGAGTCAATAAGTGTGACTGTCCAGCCCCCTGCAGCCCACCCATTGTGCATGGCATACAACCATGTGCCACGCCCCTGTGATGGTGTGCGACCACCCACAGTGACCGTGTCCACAAGACCTGCTTACCCAGGCAGCCACAGCCATGTGGACCACTGCACACACCCACCGCCCATGTCCTGCACAGCACTACTGTGGCCATACAGTGACTTGGCTATGCGGTGTGAAGGCAGTGGCACAGCCATGTGCCCGGTGTATGCATGGACCACCATTGACACACTCCCAAACATGCAGTGCCACTGGACAGTGCTGCTGACTGTAACAAGTTGCGTACATGGCAGTGGTGTCAATGGATGATGGCCATGCCCCGCTGCCCACCCAATTATACAGCATGCAATAGTAATCATGGATGTAAAGCACTCACCATCATCAGGCTGATCCCTGTGCCACTGCAGACCTTCACCCCTCCCATCCTGCTGGTTCTCCAGGCGGTGCCTCCTCTCCCTCACCTGCCTGCTCTCTTCTGGGCCTAAGGTGCAAACATGGAGAGAGGAACATCAGTACAATCTGGCAGCAAAGTCCCCCGGCCCATGTGTGTGCAATCCCACATGGCCATACCCATCCACCCCACACCCCGATACCACCACCACGGCCAACACTGGACGGCCCCCCCCATGTTCCGGACACATGCAATCATGATAGCCGTATGGACGATAACAGTATATGGATGGGGCACCTACCTGGCCATGGCACCGTGCCCCTCCTGGCACATGCCCGCAGGCAGGCAAGCAGGTCCGGGTCCCTGCGCCTGAGGTCCCCGTACTGGTGGTGACACTGCTGCACCATGCACCAGATACCAGTGGCCTCCTCCAGCACATCAGCCACCTCCTGCCAAACTGCACTCCTCGCCCTGTCCAGGGGTGCATCACCATATAGAGCCCCAGCATGAGGCTCTACAATGGCCACCAGGTTTGCAAGCTCCACCGGGCTCCACATCACTGCCCTTCTCCGCGCCATCTCAGCAAAGAGTTGGATTCAAAATGGCACTCGGCAGCGAAGTCCTGCCACATGCAGATGCTGCACGTTACAGTGCTGCCATTCCCTATCGCGCTGTCACCGAACAGCGCGATAGTGGTGCACCCATGCCTGATGCATGGCACTCAGGGAGCAAAGGTCGGGCACAGGGTCAAGGGTCTCTCGCACACAGACAGCCACAGTGCAATTGGAACCCAGTGCATGTAGCGCGATTGGGTGCCTGTGTGCCACCTCCTGTAGTGGCCTACAGCACTGTGGCCCCAGTGCGCCTACCGTGCCCCAGTGCCACAGCACCATATATGTGAACAGTGCAGTAGTGCCACTGGCACAATGCTGGCTGTGCCCTGCATTGCCTCCCACGCACAGCACATCAGCAGTGTGGCAGGCGCCTGTGTCATCACCCCAGGCATGTACAGTTAGGTGTGTACTGCACATGTCACAGAACTGCACCTTTGGCTCAGCATATTCAACACTATTGCGCAAAGCGCAACAGTGCAATATTCAGCTGGCATATGCAAATCAGCTAATCAGCCATTCAATGGCACAGTCACTGCATTTTCATCCACTTAAAAATGCACCTCACCTCATTTGCATGCGTTGTGCTATAAAACTGTGACATTGGGCTGCACGGGCCATAGTCGGTTACTGCAGTCTATTGTGGTGAGTTGCATGCTGTTTGGGAGTGTGGACTGTGGTGTTTGGGACATGCATGGGACTGCACAGTCACAGGTAACACCTGTCATTCTCACAGGAGGAATAATGAACGATCATGAGGTGGAGGAAGAGGAACAGAGACGTGGGAGGAAGAGGAGGCTGAACTTCACCAAGGCAGAAACAGATGCCCTGTTTGAGGCCTACCTTGACCAGGATCCGCTGCTCAGCGGACGTCAGGGAACACCACAGGCCCATGCTGCTGCATGGGAAGAGGTGGCGCATGCTGTCAACCTGCATGGCAGCCACCAGCGGTCCGTGCAGGAGTGCAAAAAGAAGATGGGCACGGACAGGTGGAGAATTAAGGAGAAGGTGGCTGCCATCAGGGCAGCATGGTCTGCGACCGGTGGGGGACAGCCGGAGGTGCAATGCCTGACCCCACAAGAAGAGCAGGTTGCTGGCAGCATGCAGCGTTGTGCCATCGAGGGTGTTCCGGGTGGTGGATTCCAGATGGGTGGTAGCCCGTCACTGCATGGTAGGTCCCGGTCTGTCAATGGGGGGGACAGGGTAGGTCACATACATTAATGCTACTGTTTTTCCCTTACAGCTCCTGAGCATCTACATGGGTCAGCGGTGGTGGGCTTCTCCACTGAGGGTGGTAGCATGGAGATGGAGGAGAGCCCGTTCACCTCCACAGGCATATGAGGGTCAGGGCGACAGTGGGCCTGCCTCGACGTCCTGACTGATGTTGGTAGAGCAGGCATGGAGGAGGCCCTGCCTGTGTCCCAGCATGCCAGTGTCCATGGATGCCAGCATGCTGAGACTCGGGCTGGTGCCAGATCCGTCACCGATGATGATGGAGCTAACATCATGGGCAGTGATACATGTGGGCCATAGGATGGCCACACAGCAGGTGACATCACGGGCATGGCTGTGGGTGGTGCCACCGTGGAGGCCTGCATGACATCACAGTCCCAGCCTGTGCCTGTCTGCACCAGTGGGGCAGCACCGGTGTGTGTCCAGGACAGTGGGACTGTTGTGGCCACTGTGGCAGCACCATTGATCCCTGGAGAGCGGCAGCCGGAGGGGCAGTATCAGCAGTCTGCCAATGGCCATGGGGGTACAGTGTCAGGGGGCAGCATCAGTGCACCACCTGTGGACATGCCCAGGCCTG
Organism: Neoceratodus forsteri; assembly: GCA_016271365.2. Lineage (NCBI taxonomy): Eukaryota > Metazoa > Chordata > Ceratodontiformes > Ceratodontidae > Neoceratodus > Neoceratodus forsteri. Next base: position 1,381,468,863 of record CM028130.1, read on the forward strand.
GCCCTGGTGTGCAGCACCCACCCTCAAGGGGTGATGACCATCAGGGCCGCGAACACCATGAGGGACAGCATGCCAATCAGGCAGATGACCTCTTAGATGAGCACACCCGCATACTCCAAGCATCAGTCAATCAGCAGATGCAGCTTGTGACAGCGGTGGATGCACTCAGTGTGGCTCTGTGCCAGGCAGAGGAGTGGCGCAGCAGAGACGCCGCTCTGCTCCTGGCAGAGATGGACCAGTTGCGGGAAGATGTGACCACTGCCATTGACAGGCAGACACAGGCAATCACAGCTGTCATGGCCACAATGGGCACACAGTTATTTGCCTATATGTCACAGACACCGCGCAGTGCAATGTCCACCCCCCGTTCCTGGTGTCGTGCGACACCCTCCTTGTTGACACCGGGTTCAGCTGTGGGCATCCCGAGCACGCCTGGCACAGGCATGTTCAGTGTGCTGCAGACCCCTGCACGAGCACGGTCGTGTCCACGCAGTGGAACCCCTGGGGGACTGTCGGTACCACCCCATGATGCCATTGGTCAGCCTGTCACTGCTGGTGGGTCTCGGCGGGGCCGTCCATGCATCTGTGGTGGCCGTGGCACTGTGGCGCGTGACTGACCTGTCTCCCAGCATGGCTACTGTCTGATGCTGCCCTGTGTGCATTGTGTTGTTCAGTGTGCAATGCACGGGTGGGGTAACCGGCCCTGCACGCTCACACATGTTCCATCTTCACACCCTCCCGGCTGCTGTCCGCTGTGGCGTGTGCATGATGATGCCTGCGTTGCACTGTCTGTCACTGTGCAATGGTGCCCAGCGTCCGACACTCGCACAATGACAGGCACTGGGCGTGGCGATCTGTGGACATGTGTGTGGCTAGGGGTGGTGGTCAGGGTCGTTGTGCCTCCTACCCTTTGTGCATGTCTTGTGAGGTGTGTGTGTGTGACCGCGTGCCATGTTAGACCTTGCCCATCCCTGGCAGTGTGTACGGTTCCATGCTTGGCCACTTCCCTTGACGACATGCACCCCTGGTGTTTGTCCATGCATGTTTGTGGGTTGTGCCTTTGCCACTGGTGGTTGAACATGTCCCCATGACCTGGGTTGGCTGAAGTGCTCCTCTGTGACGGTGTCCCAGTGCAGCTGTGCCAGCTGGATCAGTCGGGTGTCCCGTCGCCCAAGGGGGGGCTGCCCATCACCATCTTCACCAGCGTCCTCATCGTCCCCATTGCTGTTTCCCTCTTCAACCTGTATGGCTATCCCACAGTCATTGGCCATGTTGTGCAGGATGCAACAGGCCAGGAATAGCCCACAGGCCTTTGAGGGGCTGTACTTTAGGGCACCTCCAGACATGTCCAGGCAACAGAAACATGCATTCAGCATCCTGAACACTCGCTCGATGACATTGCGGGTGGTGGCATGTGCCTCATTGTAGCGTTGCTGCGAAGGGGTCGCAGGCCGCTGGTATGGTGTGAGCAACCAGAGACAGAGTGGGTATCCACTGTCACCTGTGTGTAGATGGTGGAAGTTAGCTTGGTGATCAGCGTCGCCCTGCCTTGGGCCATCTAGGCCAATACCCATGTCACCTCTGACTATGTCCCTCCCAAGATCCATGTCTTTCCACGTGGTTTGTATAGTCACACACTAAGTGGCCAGTGGGGATGTCCCCACTCTCGAATCTGTGGCACAGTGCTGACTGGTGCCAGATGAAGTCATCATGTGCTGCCCCAGGGTGCGTGGCACAGACATTGATCATGCACCCCCTGGCATCGCACACCACCTGGCAGTTGATGCTTGCATACCCTTCTGACTAATGTATGCAGCCCCTTCGAGGCCAGGTGGTGTGCGGATGGCCACATGGGTGCAGTCTATTGCCCTTAGCATGCCAGGCAAACGTGCTACCCTGTGGAATTCCTGTATGTTTGCTGTGCACTCCACCGGTGTGCTGGGCAAATGGATGTACTCCGCAGCATGTGGCAGCAGTGTGCTGAAGAACTGAGTGAGGTGGCATGACGTGGCCAACTGGGTTTTGCCAGTCTTGTCCCCTGTTGGTCTCTGGAAGGTAACCGTGGCGAGCAGGCACATGCAAGCTTTCACTTTTGTCTCCACTGACAGAGCATAGCTCCAACGTGTGGGTGCCTGCATCACATCACTGCACAGCTCACAGAGCCGCCTCAGAATTGCCTCGTTCAGGTGGTACCAGCCCACGATCTCGGTATCGGTGTACAGCTCGAAGCTGGTGCGGGCTCGGTACTGCCTGTTGGGGGCATACCACCATGGGCCCTTCCACGGCCGCGCCCCCTGCTGCCTGCCTTCTCACCCCCCTCATAACTGCCTCCATCTGGATAGTGGCACTGGCCATGTCCCTGGCTTGTGTCCCCCACGGCAGCTTTTTCTGTGTTCCCCACTGTCCTGGCTGCTACTTCCCCTGCACCGGGAACACCTTCCTGTGGTGGCCTCAGTGCTGTGTGGCACTTCCCCCTTCTGCACTGCACTGTGGCTGTGGCTCCCCACACATTCCCTGTTCCTGTGGGTTCCAGGTGCTCTGTCTCTGTCCTGCCCTGTGTGTGTGTGTTGCCTGTGTGGCTGGTTATGGTTCAGCAACATGTGCTTTCCCTGTAGCGTTCTTGTGCCTTTCTCTTGTTCCTTTTTATTTTGGCTCATTTCCGCTATTGTGCAACTTCCGCTTGCTCCCCTATTGCGCATGCCGCATGTTGTTGAATATCGCACTGTGCCATTTATGCATGGTTCCTCCCCCTTCAGTTGCACATGCATTCATTATCATTGCACTCTTTTGCAGTGTGATTTGGGGGGCGCATCTGCCTCCTGCTGAATATCGCAGAATGGCGCATTTTCGGACTTGCGCTGGCGCAACTCTATTGCGCATGGCGCAACCCTTTTGAATATCTGGGCCTAAGTGTGAATATATGGCTGGGTGAAGTCCAGGTAACACAGAAAAAGTAAAATATCAATATCTGGCTAGGTAATATGGTAAGGAGGGAGGGAGTGAGAGAGACAGCCAATGTCATTTAAGAGGTAATCCAGTACAGGACTTAGCTAGAGCTTTGTGTAAGGGAAATGTGTCCTGAGTCCTAGAAGTTTGCTTCATGAAAAGCAAAGGAATAAAATGCACCTGAAGCTAATTACAGAAAGAACACTGGCTGTGGATTTAATAAAAAATTGTGAATGCAAGCTGACAGGCATGTTGTATTTTTCTCTGAACCAGTACAAAACATAGCAAGGTGTTTGATAGCCTTGAGCAAGCTGCTTTGCCAGTGAGTAGCGAGCAGAGTGATAACATGAGATTTGAAGTGAGCTGAACTTAAACCCATCAAAGCAGTAAAGGCATCTAGATGAAGCAATACTATGGAACTGGCTCATTAGAATGCATATAAAAGTCACTATACACAAACAGCTGAATGAGACTAACTGCTAAGTACTCATGAAAGGCAAAACTTGGCTCAAAGAAGAGTGACAGGTTGTCTATTTTTCTGAGTTTTATACGTATCTCCCCTGAGGAAGTGTTAGGGAGACCCCATACATAGCAGTGCCTTCTTGGTCCCAGCATCAGCTGATTTTGTCTCCACTTTACATACTGTAGGTTTTATAATTGATCTGTATGTATATCTCTTGGCACTTCTTTGAGCAATGTTCAGACTTTTCGTGTACAGTACAAGTATTTAATAAAATGTAAGTAGCATCAGGTAGGATAGAATGATGAAAGTGGTGCAGTGCAGTGGCTGTGGGGCAGCAGTCTTCAAGGATACTTTCTGGAGGCTGCATTGCTGCCCTAGCCACGTGCACCTCTCTGGGCTGAGAGAGGAGGTTGCCAGACTCAAGACCGAGTTGGCTTTGGTTCAGTGGAACTTCTCCTCCACCCAGGGATCACCCAGGGATCACCTTATCCACCACCGCTATCTCAGAGGTTGCCCAGAAGGAGGAGCAGCTGGACAACAGTGGGCTCAGAAAGGGTTAGAGTGGTGACGCATAGGCACATCCCACACCTGGTTCCACTGCAAAATTCCTATGCCACACTTGCAGAGACAGAACATCCCACAGAGGCACCCAAAGTAGTGACTGGGGTGGATGTGGGGGTCCTTCATAGTGGAAACCCTAAGGGGTGTGGCAGAGGACCCCAGAGGAGGAGGAAGCAAATCCTGGTGAGTGACTCCATAATGAGAGAGAGAGTGACAAGTAAGGATGAGCAGAGGGAGGGTCATTGCCTTCCCTTTGCCACAGCTCACAGGAATGGAAAGAAGATCCAAAGGATCATTGGGGCATTAGGAAGGGAGGGAGAGCTAGACATCATTGTCTATCGGTGGAATAATGACCTGGCTAGGGATGAGTCAGCAGTAGTTCAGGAGGAGTTCAGGGAACTGAGGAGAGGTGTTGGGCAGGTGGCATGATCTGTGACCTTCTTGGAAGTGCTACCTGTCTATGAGAGGGGGGAGGACAGGATTCTCTACACCAGAAACTTCAATACATGGTTGAAGGAATGGTGCAGAGAGGAGATTTTTAGCTTCATTGGGAACTAAGGCCCCGCCTGGAGGGATAAGGCCCTTTACAGGGGCAACAGCCTGCATCCCTCCAGGAGGGAACCATAGCCTTCAGTGAACAGTTTAAATGCTACATGGGCCAGCATTTAAACCAGCCAAGGGGGAGGCAGAAAGATAAACTGAGACATAAACTGCCACCCCCACAGGCAAACAAGGTCAGCAAAGGGAATCCAGAGGGGATGAAATCCCAAAAAGAACCATATAACAAAGGAATTCAGGGAATGGACATAAAAAGTGATAATGAGATAGCTAGTGGGGGAGGGGAGGAGGCCAGTGGAAAACAATGAGGGGTAGCAACACAATCTGGAAAACCATGTGTGCAAGCACTTGATGTCTAGCCAATAAGACCACAGACCTAGAAGCCACCATGGCAGAAGCCAACCTGGATATGGTTGCAATTACTGATTCTTGGTGCAAGAAAAACCAGGATTGAGATGTGGCCATACCAGAGAATACTCTGTTCAGAAAAGGCATTGTAGGTAAAAAAGGGGAGGAGGAGTAGCTCATTATGTCAGGGACAAAATAAAAGCCATGGAAATAGAGGGAGAGCAGGGAGGAGCTGAGGTACCGTGGGTCACTCTGGAAACAAGTAAAGGAGCCACTGTTCACATTGGCTTGATCTATAGACCTCCAGCACAGGGGAGAGTGAGGTGGATCAAGGCTCCATCCTGGGCCCCATGCTTTTTGCAATATACATCAATAATCTGGACTCACAGCTGGGCACAGCAAATTTGCACTTATTCGCAGACGATACTCTACTCTATACCACAAATTCATCCTTGGATCTGGCCCATGAGTACTTACAGAAAGACTTTGTCACCCTCCAATACAACCTTCTCACTCATAAGCTCCTCCTCAATGCCAAAAAGACTAAAGCAATGATTCTCTCACCAAAGTCTACTTCCGGATGTCCACATATCACATAGATCCGAACACTCTTAGATGAACCCCTTGAAGTAGTTGATACCTTTAAATACCTAGGGTTCTGGCTGGATAACAAGCTCAACTTTCTGTGCCACTTAAATGAAAACCTTGAAAAACTAAGACAGCAATTAGGTTTATTCTATCGCATTAAACACCTACTCACGTTAGAAGCCAGAATGAGACTAGTACAAACTATATTCCTACCTATACTGGACTATGCTGACTTCCTTTACAGTCATTGCCCATCAACGATGCTAAACAAACTGGACACCCTTTACCACCGGGCTTTAAGATTTATCTTAAATCTACCCCGTAGTACACTCACTGTCGTCTATACCAGGTTTCGGGATGGACCTCACTCTCAACTAGAAGAAAAAGGAATGCTCTCCTCTGTTTTTTAGAGCATTATCTGATAACCTCCCTGCATACATCGTGAACATCTTCAATGAGCTAAACGCTCCTATGGCCTGAGATGCTTCCCCTTAATCTGCTTCCAGATTCCTAGAGTGAAAACTACCCTTGGCTCAGCAGCAATCAACTTCTCACTTCCATCACTTTGGAACACTATGCAAGACTCATTAAAATTATCCTAACTTCCAAGCATTTTCACATTCAAAGCTCTATTAATGGATTATCTGAAGGAATCATGCAACTGTTTTAGATGCCGATCACCCCTAAGACTCGGGTGCCACTCTCAAATCTTACGCCTAAGTATCTCATCCACCCCACATTCCTAACAACAGAAACCTAGGACTTACAAGCCTAGTTCCCTTAATCCAAGATGCCCCTGCCTATTATCTACCTTTTACCTATTCTGGACTCCCTTTTGGCTGCCTACCCTTTCATCCCAATTTCTACCCTATTCCTTAATACCTCCTTATTTTTTATCATTTAGGTATGAGCTCTTACTCAACGGATACTATATGGGATTGTTGCCTCTTCTCATTTCAGTAAAGCTTATCATTATGTGCCTTTGCATGTTAATTATGTTAACTGATACGTATAGGCCCATATTGACCGGCACCTTCACATTGTTTTGTTTTTTTTTGCCCATTGTCCACCGTAATTGTAATCTTATGAAGTGTACTGTATTGTATTTATGCCCAGGACCACCTTGAAAATGAGCTTGCTCAATGGTGTTTATGCCTGGTTAAATAAAGTGATTGATTGATTGATTGATTGATGATGGAAGTCATACAAAGGATAGAATGCAAGGGGGAGGAATTGCTGGTGGGGAACTTCAATCTACTAGATGTGGATTGGAGCCTATCAGCTGCAGCAACAGTCAGAAGTAGGGACATCCTGGACTCCCTGCAAGGGCAGTCCCTTAGGCAACTAGTTAAGAAGCCCACTAGTGAGGGATGATAGTGGACCTGGTACTGACAAATGTGAACAGTGTTGCTGATGTCACAGTGGGTGACAACCTGGGGTCCAGTGATCACCATACAGTGTGGTTCAATATAAGGATTGGGTCAGAACCGAGCGGTACATGTAGGTGCTCCCAGCTTTGACTGTCACAGCCCTAATACTTCTCCATCTCTCCTACTAACTCTGACAGGATAGTGCCCACACTTCCTAGTAGCAGGTTTATCTGTTATGTGACTATCTGGCATACCTTGGCACTTATTTGCGCCATACCTAACCTAGCACTAGCCTCTGGTCATTTGACCAGTGGTATCATCTTTTAGGTTTTCAGGAGGGCTGATTTCAGGAAAATGGGATAACGCCTCAGGGCTGCCCTGGCAGGGATAGAGGATGTGGGGGAATCAAGAAACTATGTGTAAAAATAATGGGGGTGCATTAAAAAAGCACCAAATCCCTGTGTCATGCAGGTTAATAAGGGCAAGAGAAAAAAAGTGACTGCTATGGTTCTCTAAAGACATAGCAGAAAAAGTAAGAGCAAAAAACTAGCATTTAGAAAGTCCAAAAAGAAACAGAAGGAAGAGGATATGAAAAACTTCCAGGAGAAACAATAGGAGATGGGGAAGGCAGTTAAAGCAGCCACAGACATTGCCAGCTATTTCCAGATATTTCGTAAAATTTCTGAAGAGTTTCTCTCTGCTGCCCCTACTGTGGAAATGCAGAAAGCAGAAGATATTTCTGGAAATATCACAGAAATTTCGGGAAATAGCTGGCAGTGTCTGTGGCTGGTACTGTAGATATGCAAAGGCACAAACAGAGGAGAATATTGCCCAATCAGTAAAAGCAGGGGATACATCTTTCTTTAGATATACACGCAAGAAGAAAAAGACCAAAAAGGGAATAGTAAGGATAAAAGGGGAAGAAGGAGTTTGCAAGGAAGAGGATCAAACACCCTCTCTTACATGGGCACTAAACTCTTCAACAATCTCCCCCCTGCTGTTATCCTGTGTCCCTCTATCTCATTCTTTAAGTATAACCTTAGAAAGCACGTCTCAGGCCTCCACATGCAGGTGTCCCCAGCCATAATTGTCACACCCAAAGTACTTCTCCATCTCTCCTGCTAACTCTGCAGATTAGTACCTACACTCATCCTGCGTCTCTCTACCTCACCCTCTAAGTATAACCTTAGGAAGCACCTGTCCCTGGCCTTCACATGTAGGTGCCCGCAGCCTTGACTGTCACAGCCCTAATACTTCTCCATCTCTCCTACTAACTCTGACAGGATAGTGCCCACACTCCCTAGTGGCAGGTTTATCTGTTATGTGACTATCTGGCATACCTTGGCACTTATTTGCACCATACCTAACCTAGCACTAGCCTCTGATCATTTGACCAGTGGTATCATCTTTTAGGTTTTTTCTTTGTATTTGTTTTTTTAAATATGGCTTTATGTGTACTGTCCTTCTTTATTGTACCCATGTTTTTGCACTGTAACCCTTATAATTTGTTGTCCTTAACTGGACGCTTATGAAAACAGGCAATTTTTGCGCACATGCCTTTCCAGTAAAAATAATAAAACTGAAACTGAGGATCAAAACCAGGCTGACATATTGAACAAATACTTTGTTCAATATTTAAAGAAGAAGGGGTAGGTGACAGGCCAAAGATAAGGGACAAGGGCAAAAATGGTAGGGAGGGGGACACCAGTCTTTTACAGAGGAGAAAGTCCTCAAGGTACTAGCACAATTAAAAGTAGAGAAGGCAATGGGACCTGACGGGGTGCATTCCAGGATATTGAGGGAGCTCAAAGAGGTGCTGACTGCACCTCTGACAACTCTAGTCAACTTATTATTAGAAACAGGGGAGGTTCCGAGGGACTAGAGGAGGACAGATGTGGTCCAACTTCACAAAAGTGGGAGGAGGGAGGAAGCAGGAAATTACAGACCTGTCAGCCTGATGTCGGTAGTCGGCAAAGTAATGGTAACACTACTGAAGGAAAGAATAGTGGAATACCTTGTAACCAGTAGATTGCATGGTCCAAGGCAACATGGTTTCACAGTGGGGAGGTCTTGCCAGACAAATCTGATAGAGTTCTTTGACTGGGTGGCCATGGCAGTGGATCAGGGAAGAGCATTAGATGTGGTCTACTTGGATTTCAATAAGGCCTTTGACACCATTCCACATAGAAGACTGGTGAAGAAGCTGTCCTGTCTGGGAGTGGGATACAAAGTTATGAACTGGGTAAGAGGTTGGTTAAGCAACAGGACTCAGATGGTGGTGGTAAATGGTGTCCACGCTAGAAAAGGCAAGGTGATGAGTGGAGTGCCTCAAGGCTCAGTACTAGGCCCAATGCTTTTCAGTGCCTTTATTAGCAACATTGCAGAAGTGCTAGAAGGGAAGGGATACCTGCTCACAGATGACACAAAAATCTGCAACAGAGTAAACACGCCGTGGGGAAGGGAGATGGAAAAAATGAGGGATGATTTGAAAAAGATGAAAGAATGGTCAATGGTTTGGCACCTGGGTTTCAATGCAAAAAAGTGTAAAATCATGACACTTGAGGCACAGAAACCCTGGGGCTATGTACCAGTTGGGATTGGAAGTACTGGCAACCAACAAACATAGAAGGGAACTGGGGGTAATCATTTCTGATGATAGGAAGCTAGTCAAGCAGTGTGATAAGGCAGTGAGGAAAGCTAGCCAGAAGCTCATGTGCATAGGGAGGGGTAACACCAGTAGGAAGAAGGAGGTAATATTACCCATGTACAGATCACTGGTAAGATTCCACTCACTGTGTCCAGTTCTGGAGCCCTCACCTCTGGAAGAACATTGATAAATTGGAGGTGGTACAAAAGAGGGCTACCAAAATGTTGCAAGGCCTGCATCAATAGCCCTATGAGGAGAGACTCAAGGAACTGAATATGTACTCTCTATAGGAGAGGAGGGAAAAGAGAGGTGTATGACAGAAACATTCACATAACTAACAATTTTAGTTGATAATAACAGGGTACAGGAAGTTCACATTCTCCATAGAAAAAGAAACTCTAGGATAAAGGGTCATGCTATGAAGCTGGAGGCGAGAGGCACAGAGGAAATGTGAGGAAATACTCCTTCATGGAGAGGGTGGTGGATGTCTGGAACAGCCTTCCATTGGAGCTAGTGGGTGGCAAAATGGTGATGGGATTCAAGCATGCATGGAATAGAAACAAGGGGACCTTGGTAGTAGGGCAAGGGCAGAAGACAACCGGAGACTGAGTAGGGTCAGCAGTGGCACAGTAGGCAGGGAAAACTGGGCAGACTAGATGGGCCAAGAGGTCCTTATCTACTGATAACGTCTATGTTTCTTTCAGACCTTAAGAGATCTGCCTTCTCTTTTGATATTTGAGTTTCCGCTCAATATCTGAAAAATTGAATTACATTCTTAACTGTTTTGAAAAAATTAATTTTTTCCCTTGTAAATACAACATGTGATTTTTAAAACCTGTTAAACATATTAAGCCAGCTTTCCTTGTCCTTTAAATAGGCATGCAGTAATTTTATCTGGTTGTATTCTACCCTGATTTTTAAGACTGAAAGCAACTAATTTGAAATCACTTACAATATACTAGTAAGTCTTTTATTTTGCATGTACAATATTCCTATATTTTATGACTTTAACATTGTGCAATTCTATGATAAATAAGTATAAAAAATATGTTATAGTAGATGCTGCTTACAAAGAAATAGACATTTAAAAGCCAACATTATTGCACGTATATGAATTCAATGTAATGTTGATTTTCCTAGCATTTCTCAAGAAACGTAAGAGTTAGATTGTTAAACTACAACATACTTATCATCTTAATATCTGTATGGTCAAATAAAAAAAAAAACTTGTTTGCGCAATACATTTAAAAAATATGAGAACTAGGCAGCCAAAGGAAGAAAACATATTTTACATGTAAATGCAGTATTCCTTTTCTCCAAGACTTAATTAGACTGTATAGCACAAGTCACAGTATGGAAGACCTCCCACTGGGAACACACCAAACACTCCATGGCATACACTTTCAAACACATTAATTTAAATGTCAGATCTTGTGCTATGAAAGCCTTTATTTCACTAATATATTTGATTAGTAGTATGATTTTAAACTGTGCTGCTTCTTGATTGCATATTGTTGATTAAAAAGTTGATGCATCCCTAAGTATTGTATGACAGCAGCTATAGAGTAATAAGACACTGCTCATCTCAATAATGTTTAGAATAGAGAGCTTATTACATCTCAATACAGATGGAATTGTTTCACTTCATACTAACCTTGGATTGTGGTGGCAAAAAGAACTTGGGGCTTATTCCAGGAAAGTGGATGTGATACACAAAACAGCTACAGAAAATGTGACTGTAGGTACAGGATACACAGTGACTGAGCATCTGTCCAAATCCACCATTATATTTATTTGCAATATTTTAACAGGGCCATATTAAGGTTCTCAGAGGCCCTAGACCAAGGAAAAATCTGGGGACACCCACATACACACACACGGTTGTGCCCCTTGTCTAGATCCATCTGTTATTTCCTTCTCATATCATCAGTGAACATCCCTCTCAACTGCTATGAATTTTGCATAGCGCTATGATTTTCACAAATTTACCCTTGTTCTGCATAGGTTTACTGATGTTCTTAATAATGTTAGAACTATTTCTGAACACAGAAACTATTAAATCATTGAACTAAGTTGATAGAAGCATTCCTTATCACTAACTACTGTATATGGGGCCCACTATTTGTAGACAAATTATTTTTGCTAATGCTTTTTATTATTTTCAAGATTATCAGTACATACTATACAGCAGAAATTAAGGGAACTGCAAATGTCAACATTGATTACAGAACATTCCAGTTACAGAGAGTGGTACAGATATGGCAGTGTTCAACAATTACAACAAAATTGAGTAAGACATCAAGGAGAGAAACAAGCCATAGGAGAAAATTGCAAGGTAGGCATCAAGTATTCCCCCTGGGTAAATCATTATATACATGGGCCATATCATACAGTCCAAAGCCTTCTATGGGGGGTCCTGATGCAGAATCTCATCCTGGAAAACAAGAAATTCATACTGTAGAACAACACACCATATGAAATTTCAAGAAAAGGTTGGTTCAACATGATCATTTATTTATTTTTTTATTTTATTTTTTATTTTAGTTTTTGTTGACCGGGTAAGTGCACTAGAAAAATCCTGCCTATTTTCAGGCACGACCCAGGGGAAGGGGATACAGATGAATGCCAACTGACCTTGAACCAGATTAAGCTGTTGATTAATCATAACAGGGGGGAACCTCCAGATATACAATCCAGAAATGTGGGGACAGGCTACACTGAGTCTAACAGGTGCAAAGTCCTCAGCAAACTTTTTAGACCACATTATACTAATATCAACACTCACCCTATCCCTGCTCATGGGGATCGATAGGCTAGATAAGGAGCCCAGAAAATGTGGTGTAATCCCCCCTACAAATGGGGGTCACTAAAAAGCCTTCTTTGGGTGAGCCTAAATGCTCTCCGCCAGGCTGGTGTCCTGCATTTCAGCTGATTTAAAAAATAATTGAGTGAGAGTGCCTAATGCCTCCATGTACTGTCGCTTTAAGAGCTGCCAAACTGCAGTATAATTAATTTGAAATGGGGGTTTGTGTGTTTCCCTGCTCAAGTCCCGCTTGGGCCACTGAGCAAATCACTCTGTTTCTGCAGTCACTACATGTGCAGAGAGAGCCTTGTTGAAAGATATAACTGTTTGCCAGATATCATTTAGAGTGACTGAGAAAATGTAGTTTGTCTAACCTGTCTTCCTTTCAGCACGAACTGTTTCAGTGTAGCTCTTTCATTTTGGTTCTGAATAGCTGACTTGAACCAATCAGGAGGATAGTGAGACCCTAAAATGGAGCCTATGGATGAATCAGAACTTGGACTCTTCATTTTGAGCCAGCCACAAGGGGATTGTATGGGCAGTGACTCGGGGAAATGTAGTTTTAACCTTGGCGCCTTTTTCCACCAACAGAGGGAGTCTTATTGTGAGTGACAGCTGAACCAGCCAACAGAATGATGTGGAGCTAAAGGAAATGCCCTGCTCTGTGACTGGAAAGATTAGATCAGTTGTGGCAGTGAAGAGAGAAGGAGCTCTGTGCTTCTGCAGTGTATAGTTTCGCGTGGGAAGCACGTGTGAGGCCCTGAGGTTTGGCCTGCAGCCGTTGTAAGTGCCAGATCAGACTGAATCCAATTTGTGAGGAGAAAGAAGGAAGTCTGAAGAGTGGAAACCAGGTTCACCCTGTAGAAAACTGGAGAAATTGCTGAATCGCGCTCAGTCTGTCAGGAACTGAAGCTGCTGTGTGTGCTCCCGGGTATTGTGCAGTAAGTGCGATCGGGATCGAGGAGCAGCCTGCCTGGTATAGTACTTTCCTTTTATATATAAATGTGTCTAGTGCTTGTGGGGAATTGCAATCCCATTTTCCCCGGTATTGTGAATTGTGTGCTGAACTGGAAGCAGAACCCAGCTTGATTCGGACTGAATCCGCCTGTTTTTCGAATACAAGTGAGTCCTGCCACAAGGGCTGGGCCAGTTATTCTGTTTCTCCTGGCAATCCAGGACAACCTGCATCCATCCAGATTTCAGTATTGAATCAGTGAGTACAAATCAGGGTAGCTCCCTGCAATCTGTTTATCAAACTGCAAGCGTGTCATCTAATTGTTGCTGTTTCATTTCTTCACGAACTGAGCCCAAGGGCTCCGGATTACAATTTGTGTGTGCATGTGTTTTTCCATCAAAGGGCCTCAACCAGCTGCACCAACCCTGGCTAGCCCCCCACCATCCTGGGTACCCAGAGAGTGACATTTTGGACCCTATATGCATGCACAGTACTGTGATTTTAATATTTCCAAACCAAATCAACCTGATTGGCCCCTCCTTGTTACTGCCCCCTCTAATAAATCAGATTTGTTTTTATTGAATTATATGTTGTCTGTGGTATCAGTACATATAGAAAAAGCATTGCATTGTGTTTGTGTATGTTGATTAACCTTGTTTTACAGGGGGTCCTCAGAGATGTGCTGCAGAATCAGTCTTGAGGGTAAGTGGTACTTTATGAGTGAACAGTGTGTATGTGTGGGGTATAGGGATTGTAACTTCTGTGTACTGTGCGAGCCACTAGAGGGAACCAAAGGTGGTCACGGTGTCCCAGAGGGCTGTGACCAAGCTAGTCTAACCACTAAAAACCCTGACCTCTGGGTGGAGGCACCCGTCATAGAACCTAGGCCCCTCAATCTGTTAGTAGCCAAGCAGGCAGGGGTAATAGCCCTTGGGATAGTGCCACCTAGGGGTTACAGTAGTACTGAGGGGTTGTGTTAGATACAACATGTGAGAGGTGATCAAGCAGGGCTACTGCTGAGAGAGAGAGTTAAAAAGCTCAGATATTGTAGGTACCTCTATCATCCTCCAGTGGCATAAGATGAGCCATTTAGCTTGTATGCTGAGTAGGGTAAGCCACCTCAGTTGTCCCTGTTTTAGCTTGATTGTTTCAGGAAGTAGCCCCAAGATCCAAACCAGAAGGATCGAATCCAAAACCTGGACCAAGGATCTGCTCCACAAGGTTACTCACCACCACCCAAATGGGGCAGAAAAGTGGGCAGTGCCATAGGATATGTATAAATTTTCCAGCATGAGCGCAGCACCTCCAGCACTGATCATTGTCCAAAATATGTAAATAGTGTAACAAAGATGGGGTGCAATACCAATGCAAGAGGATCTTATTTTGAATAAGCCGACTTCTTGCATCCAAAGTTAAGGCATGGCATTTTTCTAGCTCATTTGTCATTGAGCATCTGTAAGTGGTTTTTAGAGAGCTTTCTCCCACTTGACCTTGGCTAGCTCTGAATGGGAGGGAAGCTGGTCCCTGAAATTAGAGTAACTAAAGCTGGCTCTGTCAGTCCTGGCAGATAGCCATTTGTACAACAGGGCACTGCCTCCCATACCTTCTCACAGGAAGCTTTCTAATATAGGCCAGGAGAGTGCTGCGCAGCTGCAGATACTGCCAAAATGCAGCTTTCCCTAAATTAAATTTAGAAACGAGTTCCTGAAATGATTGCATGAGACCATCAGCTGACAGAACATCAGCAAGCTTAGAGATACTTTTATGGGCCTACTACGCCCAGAAGAAGGTCTTCCCATCTACCAGGAGGGGCCATTGTTCCAGATTGGTGTCGCGGTGAGGGGGCAGGGGTCAGTCTCTAGTTTCTTGTGAACTAAGTGCCAAGTATGCACTGAGTTAGATATAGTGGGGTGACATCACAAATGCTTTGGGAGAGGGTTTACCTGAGTGATGTCAGCCTCCATACACACCCACTGTGGAACATCCACACCATATGGGAGGAACCATGCAAGGGTTTGGGCTGCAGCAAAGCCCCATTCATAACCCTCCTTCCAGGGCAAACCCCATCTCCCATATTTCCAGTGCACTCTCAGTTTATTTCTGCTGTATCAGGGTCTGGAGCCCTCCCAGATAAAGCCAGAGAAGATTTTATCTATGGCATTAATCCAAAACTCTGGTAAGGCCAGCAGGAAATGTGAAAGGACATACAACAGCTTAGGGAGCGGCTACTATTTTTATGGCTGATATTTTACTGGCCAGCGTTAGATGGAGTTTGCACCAGCAATCGCACTCCATCTTGATGTCAACTAGGAGAGGCTTGATGTTAATGTCCCAGATTTTGGTTAGAACAGGGCCCAAACGAATGCCAGATAAACAAGCGTGTGCGCAGTCCACTGGAGCCCAAACTGGGATACCAGTGTCTGCGTACACAACGCATTAAAGGGCATAACCTCTGTTTTCAAGCAGTTGATCTTATGCCCAGACTACTTAGTGAACTCCGTGAGTAAAGCAAGCAATGAGGGTAAGGATGCAGGGGCATCTGCCAGGGGCACCAAGAGGTTATCGGCATACAGGAATGTAGAAAAGGTATTTTGTTGCCAAGTGGAAAGTCCCTTATTTCAGGGTACTGGCAGATAGCAATTGCCAGGGGTTCTACAGCAAGGATAAAGCATAATGGGGAGAGGGGGCATCCCTGCCTGGTATCCCACCCCAAGGGGAAGGGAGCAGACAGGGTAGAGTTGGTAAGAACCTGTGCCATAGGGTTATTGTAGAGAGCTGCCACCTAGTGCCTGAAATTGTGGCTGAACCCCATAGCCTCCAACACCAGGAGTGGGAAGTTCCATTCCCGGGAATCAAAAGCTTCCTCAAAATGGATTGCTATTGCATCTGCAGGGGTAGAACAGCGGTCCATGGAAGCAAGGATGTTAATCGTAGAATGGATATGATCTCTGCTATATCTACCGGGGGATGAATCCCACCTGCAAGGGATGAATGAGCAAGGGAAGAAGAAGTCTGAGGCGGGTAGCCAAAATCTTAGCAAAAATGTTGCTGTCCATGTTAATGAGGGAAATGGAGGTGGTAGCTAAAGGGTAGTGCGGGGTCTTTCCCCTTTTTAGGGAAGACAGTAATTATAGCTTCCTTATGAGTCAGTGGAAAGGAACCCATGGTAAGAGCTGAGTTAAATAGATCCTGAACAGCAGGGCTATTTGAGGGGGCACCACATTCCAGAGTTCTGGGGGAAATCCATCCACTCCAGGTGCCTTGCTTTTGCTCAGAGCTTGAAGAGCTGCTATCACCTTTTGAATTGTGATTGGGTGTTCCAGTGGGGCCATCTGTTGAAAGGTCAGCTTTGGGAGAGGTAGTGCACCTAGAAACTTGTGCGCTTCTTGGGGCTGCAACACACTTAAGGAGGTGTAAAGATCTTTATAAAAGCCCACCATGATATCATTTATTCAGTCCATATGCATCTGTACTGGTTCCCTGTGTTTTTTAAGGCCAGATATATAGCATTCAGCCCTCTGCTTCTGCAGTCGGTACACGAGTAGCTTCCCCCCATTTCCCCACCCTCAAAAAATTTATGTTTCAATCTCAAAATGGCTAACTCTGCTTTCCTAGGCAAAAAGTCATTGATACACAGTTGAACTTGAGTCAGTGCTAGGCATAATGGGGAGTGTGGGGCGGCATGAGGGTGCTGCTTACACTTAGTCTCAAGCTCAGCCAGCCGAGTTTCCAAAGTTTTAAGTTGTTGTTTCCTCTGTCTTCTGTGACTAGCTGCAAACCCAATTATAGCACCACTTATGGCAGCTTTCATAGCCTCCTAAATACAAGCCAGAGCAGCTGAGGTGGATGGGTGGGTTATCCTGAAGGAAAGACACAACTTGGGTGTTAAGCCACTGGGGAAAGTAAGGGTCACATAGCAGCAGCGGGTCCAGTCACCAGCAGTGAGACTGAGGGTCCATAGGGCCTCGTATTATACAAAGCTACACAGGAGCGTGGTTGGAAATAATTGTCAGGAGGATTTGAGTGTCTAGTACTGTGGGAATGATAGTTGGGGATAACAGCTAGTAATCCAGCCTGCTAAAGGAGTTATGGACAGGAGACATAAAGGTGAAATCTTTGTCCCTAGGGTATAAAACCCACAACGCATCCTGGAGGACTTGGTCGGCCACCAGTTGCCGGAGGGCAAGCCTAGCTTTCGGATGATATTATTGTTTAAAAGAAGGAAGTGCCACACATTCTGGCCATTTGCTATGATTTTTGAAGTTCAGTGCTATGATTTTTAATGATAAGAGGTTGTGAGGTATGTCAGTGAATTGAGATTTTTTTAATGATTACGCACCTTGTTTGTGATTGTAAAGAAACATGTCAGAGTCAGGTCCTTTGCAGGTATTTCTCTTCTTGTTTACTTGTTGATCCTTGGTACATGTATGTTTGTAGACTCCACTGAAATACTTCCCTGCTGCTGCTGACTCCATGTTTCTATTGTCTTAATTATCTACAATGCAGAAATTAAGGATCCATGAGAAGCAGTACACAAACAAAGATACTCACCATCTGCACCAATCAGACCACAAAACAAGATAAACACATCACTCTAATATACCACAATCAGTAACATAATGTAGAAATTGCAGTCATCAAAAACAAGAAAACAATTCCAAGGTTGAATTTTTTATTTAATTCTTATACAGTAGGTATTAGTTGGTTTTAACAGTATGCTGTACATGCCAGTGCCATAGTTGTTATATGAGAGAGACTTAATGGAGCCATACCCATGTGACAAATGCAATCAGATGCTGTGTTTTCTAGTACATTTTTTGATTTTCAGCCATGGCTTCTAATCTACGGTGGCTTGTATATGAGGGTGGCTTCTATTCGAAAATCACCCAAATCATCAAAATCAATATTATTTTTTTTTAATCATAATATCTGGACTGCCTAGAATTATCCCTGATCCTAGTACTTGCCAATGATGCTGTAGGAGCTGAATATTCTGGAGTGCTGTGGGAAAAAGAGTAAGTCTACAGCTGTGTATATCAAACCAAACATCAGATCACATGGTCACGGTCGCATAGTATAGAGTATATGTGTGAGATCAAGAGCTGTGGCTGCAGCTTGACCCAAACAAAAAAACTAACAGATTTTTAAAATATGTCTGGAGTTAGCCATGTTTACTCTGTGCTCAGCTCAGCTGAACACAAACATAAACATGCTGTAAATACTGGTAAGTTTTTAAGTGCTAATCTTTTAAAATATGACTAGGTAAGCCATGTTCAGTCCATTTAGATGATACTACAGTATGCTACCATATGCTCTGAGGCACTGTTGGTTAGTCAAGGAGTGTTATTTGAGCTCAATGAGTGTTTTCTGAAACTGCATACTGGTTTTTCTTTAGGAGACTGGTGCACACTCACTAGAGATTACTGTTTCATTGATTAGTAGCTGCCTTGATTTGAAGCCATGGCTTATAATTGGGGGAAGCTTCCATTACCTATTTTATTTTTGTGCTGTGGTTACTATTCAACAATGGCTTCAAATAAAAGGTGGCTTTAAATCGATAAAATACAGTAAAATACATCACAGCAATAAACCACATTCAGCAGCTTAGGAATGACAGTCTCCAGAAACAAAGTTCCAAGACTGGATTTTAAAACAATTCTTCAATCAATTATCTAGTTTCAGCAACATACCAGTGCTATTGTGGATGTATATTATCTGAGACTGTATGGATCTGAAGCCAGTGGGCTGGTACAAGAATTTTAAATTTCTGGTTATAAGTCATTAGTCACATCTAGACTCTTAGTATAACTAGTGTTACACCTGTTTACCAAACACCTCAAAAATCTGCGAAATCTCTGCTCAGTGATCTCTGCTATAGGGGTCAAGTATTACTGAATTTGTGGTATTATTTATAATGGAATGTATGCTGAGTGAGAGCTAAGGATAGCCACATTAGCAAAACACGAGTTACCAGCATCATGGACTCTATCCCTGCTGTGCCACAGTGAGGCTGGTCCTGTCCTACTGAGTTCCTTACATTTGTCCCTCTCACCTCCTGTCTAGATCCCAAGCTGCACCTCTCATCCCATGGCCTCGTTTCTACTACCATTCTTTACAGTCCTGCCGAGACCCTGGGGTAAGGATCTGGAGCAAATATAACAAGAACCAACACTATTTTTAAGCACTCTTGGCATTGAGCGAAGCAATTTTCCAAGTCTTTCCCTCCAAATCCAAGTCACCTTCTAGAAGCCCCACCCTCCATCCTATATCACAGTCCATCTACTGTAGTCCAGACTCATTCTTTCACCAGCATGGTTAATTGTTTTCATCACAGTATACTGTAAGGGGCACCAGGGGGTTTCCAATTCAGGCAGACCTTAAATGGCATGCATTTTATTGATAGTCCAACAAGTGAATTTGTGAGCAATAGGGGCTTGTATTCCCCAAATAAAAACTTAAGTACAAAGCCGTATGTCTTTAGTATAATAAAATCAAGATATAACAGTATACAGTTCAATTATTTTTTCAATAAAAGCAGCAGAAGGCATCTTCTGATCCATCAGAGTTCTCAGTTTCTTAATGAAAAACTGTGGTTAAATTACAGTCAGCAGCAGCTGCTGCAGAACACCTGATGAGGGCTTTTAACAATAAAATAACATTTTTTGGTTCCTATTACTTTGTTACTTTAGTGGAAAACGACTATGCTGACCTTCGGTCGCCAATGGCCATCTCGTGAACAGCAAGCAGCATCCTGTGCATGGGTTATGCTAATGAGAGCTACCACCTCTGACATTTGCCATTATTAAAAAAAATAACTGACTCACCCATGAACAAGGTTACCCATGGCTTGGCATGGTATGCTGCTTGTGGACATGAGGGAACTTTGTCAGGGCGGGTCGCTTGAAAAAGTTGAATATTGAACTTGACCCATAAAACATGAAATAGCATTATGTAATACATCCTGTGGCATTTAGGCATTATATAGCCATTACTGCCAACAGAACTACTGCTACCATTACCATTTAAAAGATAAAAAAAAATGACAGTGTCCTTTCAAGTGCACACTGGATAAATGCACCACTTACTTAAATGCTGTTTTTTTTCTAATTTTTTTCCTCTGTCTTTCCTGTATTAAATTTTACTAATAAGTGCAAACTGATTAAATGCAAAACTCCGCAAAGTGCACAGATTACTATGGGTTGTTTTGTCCATCATCCTGTTTAAGTGCACATTTGCATCTCGTAACAAGTGTCAATTACAGTCCAGACATCAGTGGTGTGAAAGGTAATTGTGTTGTGAAGAGCAAAGGGGCACTTCCTGAGTTTGACAGTCTTGAAGTAACAAAAAGTTACCATTTCCATTAGTGATGTTTAGTGACTCTCAATGCCACATAAAAAATGCAAAGATGTAGCACTGGAGTATGGCACTGACATAGCTACAGTCTCCCAAACGTGGGCATCTAAAGAAAAACTTAGTGCTGTGCTGTTATGAAGTTCAACGTGTTTCTAAGATGAATACAATATGCAGCAGTTAAACAGCACTATTGTCAAAGCAATCTTTTTTACAGCCAAAACTGAAAATCTGCCTAAATGCTCATCTCTGATCATAATATGTATGCCAAAATGGGTATGAATTTAAGAGGGCTGCACTGTAAAACATTTAAAGAGGTAAAAATGGGAGCAATACACACCAATTACATAAACAATATGACATATGACAAAATATGCCTTGTACAGGACTAACCTTCTGTACAGTTCAGATAAACAGTTTAAATATATTACTGATATACAGAATGCGGCTTATGTTAAGGCATACAGCTATGGTAGGCATAGTCTACTCATTTAGTTGCTTTCTAAGAGTTGGCCTACAGGATGAAGATGAGGAGAATTTCATTTGTGTATATAGATTGTTCAAATATTCATGGAGCAACCAGCACTCCACTGGACCATCCCTTGACCTCATTATACTGTACATGAAGGTAAAACATCCTGCATGGATTCAATGTGGAAATGTCAGTTGATAGTAGCATAGTGGTTTATACAGAGTTGGATACAAGTATAGAACCAATAAACATGCACAGACTCCAAACGCCATGACACAGAAGATGGCCACAGTTACCATAGAGGTATGCTATCAGTACCGACCATGTCTGGTGCTGGGGCCCTGATGGGTTCACCTGGCCACAAATAAATGGTGTGGGAGGGCATCCAGACTGCTGTCTACCTAGACAACAGCAATGGGGGTAGGTCCCAGGAATGTGTTTCTCTAAATGTAGCATATATCAACAGAACTTAGAACATTTGGCACTCACCCCACATGTGGAAAGTCCTTCAGACTTCTGGTACTGTATGAAAAGTTTGTAGTTTATTAATTTCAAACATTAAAACTGACACCAAACTGCTGTAACAACACACGTTCAGACCACTCTGCCCATGAACTCAATATTTTGTGCAGTTCTCCTTGAAAAAGGCCCACAGAGTGATTTGCCTTCTGCAGTACTGGTGATCAAGGCACTGGGCAAGGTGCATGGTATATGTGAAGAAGTGCCACCTTAAGGTGCTCAGACAGCGACATAAAACCACTCCTGGCAAACAGAATGTCAAACACTTAGTGGCAGATAGCACAGTACACACATTCTTTGCAAAAAATCTGTTAATGCATCAGTTAGGGTTCAAATTAAAGTGACAAAAGTAGGGAAATGGGGTGTTAGAGTTTCAGCACTAACACCCCACCCCCCCTCCAAGAAGCAAAAGAAAAACATTAGAGTTTTGACTGTCCTGAGTCTTGGTGAATTAGACTTGGGGTCTTCCCCGGGGTTAACAAACCTAATGCTCCCCCTCCATTCCAACAGCAAATAAGCTCAGCTATGTAGACTTCATGAGAATGGGGTGTTTCACTATTGTGTTGTCTGGTTACAGTGTACAGTTACAGGTACAGGACCTGTTTGTAAATAAGCAGACAGTATATTCTGATTGAATTAAAGGAGATGGGAAAAGAAAACATTTAAAATTAGGCTTATTTTGTCTGTTGCTCTTTACTGACTACACAAATGTTGAGAGATAATAGTTTTTTTTTAAAAAAAGTCTCATTTGAATCATTTGTGCAGTTTGTTAATTTGCCTGTATGTTCTGCAGCATGTCAGTTTCAGATAATGTCAGCACGTGCACACCAGCTTATTCTGATGTCCTAGACTCCGATTTTGTATGGTGTGTTCTGTAGGGTTAAAAAAAATGGCAGATTCATTGCCTGGTGAGCAATAGATACAAGAGGACAGCATCTATTTTGCAGACCCAGAAAGTGACAATCAAGGAGATTTGTATGTGGTTCAGGCAGCGGCTTGTGCTGTCAGACTGTATATATGTTTGAACCGCTTACATCTGATTGAAGGAGGTCTGCCACTGCAGCCGTAAACTCTGACTTGTCCAATGAAAGTGATTCATCACTTGATCAACAGCCTTCTGCCTCAAATACACTGTTCGATCTGTCTTGGTAATTTTAGGGTTTTATAAACATACTGCAGATAGTTTAAATGTTGGATAAATGAACTAATATGTCTATGGTCACATTGGATTCAGTCAATTACTAGTACTGCATTACTAGCGCAATGTTATTTTTTTAACATATTACACCCTTTTGTGAACAATTTCATCTAGTGATACATCTCTAAATATGAAGATAATCTGTAACTTATAATTTTAAATAATTTAATAAACCCTGTATGTTTATAGTGTATGTGATGATTCCTATGTTCTCTTCATGGTGTGTAACAGGAAACAGCATTGCCAATAATATATTCAGGTGCTAAATGCAGAAGATGTTGCGATGGTAAGCAGTATGTAACATAGTTGAATCTATTTTAATTTTTAAAAGGCGTTTTCGCTCAACTCCCAAAGGAAAAAAAAAATCATGAGATTTGAACCTTGCACCCGTATCACTAAAATGCAGGATGCTACTAACAGCACTATCTGTTCTAGTTATTGTACTTAGGCTAGATGTCTTACTTATGCCTGTTACTGACATGTCATGCAAGGCTGTGTCTAGTTTTTCCTAGTCCTTGGTGTGTTCACTTAGTTTTAGCATGCCTATTCATGTTTGTTTGGTTTTCTCCTGACATCTTATTATAATCTGAATTCTAATGAATGCCATGGACTGAAAGCTATAGTGGCATAATAATAAACTCTGTCATGTACATTAGTCTTCAAAGCGATGGGTATGATCATTTGTCAGCATGACCTCACTATAAAACGCGATTTTTGAATATTTTTTTCAATGAATTTGAGAGTTAAAGGTGATTTGATTTTCACTGTCATTGATGTCACTCTCTCAACCTGCACATTGAACTAAACAGATTGCAATGCATTTAATTGCATATTTCCTTTTGTGGGACATGCAGTGAGCCTAGTACAGTATATCATTTTGTAAGACATATTATAATGTGCTGCTGATCAGTTTGTCAATTTTTCTAAGGTATGTGTTGATCCATTTACTGCTTGTGCACAACAATAACCTTGATGGACAGCATCTCTGTGAGGTCGTTGCACAAATGATAACCAAGGTTGGAGTGAAATTTCCAGGCTTGCCCAATATGTTGGGTTCCTGGCCATCTTCTAAGATCCGAGAATGTTTGGTGTTATCTTCTATTTTTAATTAAATAGGCACTTAAAGTAAATTCAAGATACAAACACAGAGATAGTTTATCCTATTGAGGTTGAATACTAATATGAAAGGGACATCCATTGTTTTAATTTCCATGTCGGTCCTGATAACAAATTTCTAGGTGGTTCCTCTGTAGCCCAGTATGACCCTGATGACAACAGTGTCAGATTAAGGCTCTGGGTGCATTCACAACTCTTGTTGACCATGTTAACCATTAAACCTTCCTTGTGAGTACTGGGGTGGTTAAGGGACTTGTGCAGAGTCACATATTATGCAAGTGGATTTTAGGTGAATCAAACCAGATATGCTAGATGTATAAACCTTATTCAAATTAATTACTTTGACCTGTATGATATTAACTCTGGCAATCTCTTCCAAGCATAACAACTTACCCCCAAAATAAACACTTGCAGCCATCCCCATGCCATCCTCATGACAGCTTGCCAATGTTAACCCCCACCCCCATCATAAAACGCTCATTGACATGAACCGACTGCTGTTAGGTAGGGTTGCTGGTTGTGAAATCCATGCCAGAGCTATGAACATATGAACTTACAATGCCAGCAGAAGCAGACCAACCGATGTATCAAAGTCTGCATGAGTGTACAGCTAGCACCCTATATTGCAGCCAGGGGCTTTGTTAGGGCTGGGCCTCCTGGGCTAGGGCCCTGAATGTTTTATTTGGGATCCCAAACCTTGTACTGCACAACCCTGTTTTAACCTTCCACTTCTTCCCAGTCCTGGCTGTGCTGCATTCCCTGGCTTGGGTCCCCCCATCATGCCCTGCAATGTCAAGATTGAGAAAAATCCCCTTCCCCAAGGATAATGAGAATGTTGGCCATCACCTGACACATGCAAGTGGGTTTACAGCCAAACAGTTAAAAAAAGTCAGGCCTACATGCTGGGTAAGACAGAGCAAGTTCTTTTTTTTTTTTTAAGTCAATGAATTTAGTTACCCACAGTTTCAGTTATTTGCAGACTGCAGTTAGTCTATGCTTTCTTTTCCGGGCGTGCCTCTGAGGTGGTAATTTTTTCACCATGTGGTGTGGTTTGCAAATAGTAAAAACAAGGGCAGTCCTTTTCTTTCCAGTTGCTACACTGACCACCAGTACTGCAGATTGAGTGTATTATTTGCATGTCATTTTCTGTGGCTCATCTACTGGCACCAGTATATGTAACATCTTACTCTTTCACCAATATGCGCAAGACTGAATTTGTTTCTCAGTCAGTCATCGAGTATAGACACCTTTAGCTATAGGGATACTGGTTTACCCTGACCTATAAATACATAATGCTATATGCATGTCATGTCTGTCTTGGCACAAATCTGCACTGTGTTGGTAGTGGGAATACAGCCCTGATAATATGCACGTGTGGTAGGTATATACAGCATATACAGTCAGGGTTGGATTGGGGTACAGAGGACCCACCTGAAAAGTAGATGCATCAGCACACCTGGAAAATCAATAAGAGAGGGCCCAGCGTGACACATTCATATTAGTATGTCATTTACAATTAATACATTAGCACTATGTTTGCCCAAAACAATATATCACGTTAGCAAAGCCTCTGATTGCAGTGGGCCCAGACTTCTCCAACACTGTCCCTCCTATAAATGTGACATCAGCCACCACCCATACCTTTCCTATTGCTATGTCCTTCTCATTCTTAAAACTTCCTACTGTCTTACATGATACCACCCCCCGGTAGCGCATTCCAGTTAGACATCACCCACTCAGTGAATTAGTGCCTCCTCATATCCCTCTTAAATCATCCACCCTCCAGTCTTAGTCTGTGCCCCTCTTTTCCCTATCTTTCCTCAGTATAAAAACCCCCTTAGTGTTAGGTTTATGCATCCATTCAAATTTTTGAATGTTTCAATCATATTCCCCCATCCCTCTTCTCCTCCAGTGTGTACATATTCGACTCCAGTAGCCTGTCTTCATAGGCCTTTCCTTTCATCCCCTGTAATATTTTTGTTGCCCTCCTTTGTACCACCTCTATCAATTTTGTATCCTTCTTCAGATATGGCCTCCAGTATTGCATGCAGTAATCCAAATGCGGCCTGACAAAGGATCTGTAGAAGGTCAGGATCACCTCCCTATGCCTGGATTAGAAACCCCTAGCGGTACAACCAAACATCCTTTGCCTTAGCTTTGCTTTCCTGAATTGGGCAGATTGTTTATGCTCCCTGTTACCAACACCCCAAGGTCCTTCTCCTTCAGTGATCCCTCCTCACCCCACCCAACCAGTAGCCCCTCCTATTTTTTTCTTCCCGAAGTGTATCAAAGGTATCTCCTAAACAGCTCATGCATTGTTATGGCCATGTCCCATCTCTGGTTTCCATTGTACAATTCTTCCATTATACCCATCACATCCAAGTCTGATTCTGCTATAATTGCTGTCAAGTCTTTGAACTTATTACACAGACTCCTAAATTTTCTGCACATTTCCTTTACTCTTCAGACACACTTATGCCAATCCTTTTCCTAATTTTCTTCATTTTATTGACCATATATCCTGTGACCAATGATTTGCATTTCATATGATGTTGGCTCCACCTGCAATTTCCTCTCCCCATACCCCCCGCACCCACCAACTGTTTTAGTTTAAATTGTAGCATCATTCAGCGAACTGCTTCAGTTTCCACCTCAACATTTATTTAGCATACCTGGTGAGGTGTAACCTCTCTGGGGATAACAAACTTTCATCATGCCAGGTGTTCCCACATCCACCCTCCAGTCTAAGGCCTTTCTTACTACACCAACCAAATGTCCAGCTATTACGCTAAGTGTGTCCAAATAATCATTTTGGGCAGTATGTCTGTTTATTAAATCATTGCTATACTATGACTGGGTGTCCTGACATTAGTTTGATGAAACTATCATGTTAATAGACCTGTACCAATGTTGTTAATGTATGATGTATTGTCTATTGAACTAAGCAGTTGTCATGCACATATAATTAAATCATTACTAATTGTGAAGCTATATAATTGCTGAATCCAATGATCATGATAAACAATATCATTGAGGATTTTTACATTTTTATATATATCAACCATATTTCTGATTTCATTCTTTAGGTGTTCCTGTAGTAAGTGTTCATGGATGCCCACTATCCTGGGAAACAAATGCTGCAGGAGTTATCTGCCAGTTCGATTGAAATCAGATGCATTAAATGGGTCTTGCATTACAATACATCTTGGATTCTTTGTGAACTGTTTGAGTATTTATTCACTTGAAACTGCATATTATGAATTCATTGATTCTGAGGGTCCCAGAGAAGATGAAGAGTCAATCCATGAGTATGCCACAATTTTTAAGTTATTTAACAAATAGTAATGAAATTGTATGCTAATACATTGTTTTATACATATGCAAAGCAATCAAAAGCAAATGTCAGTGTACTGACAGAAAGCATCCCAATTGCATAAATGAAATGTACAATGGTGAACTGTCAGATAAATGATTTATCTGCACTTCTGCCGTTTAAGTTTGGACACCTCACTCATGGCATACACCACTAGTGAGTTTACCTGAGGTCAAACAGCACTTGTGTAGATAAATCATTTATGTGACAGCTCTCCATAATATATTCATTATATATCTTCAGCTATGATATTGATATTAAAGATGTCCATCTAAATGTGAAAAGCTTTGAAAAGTATAATGTAAAATTGTTTTATGTTTTATTCTTATAGTAGCAATTATGTACTCAAAATAGGTAGATTAACAGTCAATCAGCCCTTATGCACTTCATGTCACATTACACTCCTATGGGGTGATTAACAGACTGTTACTTGAACCTCAGGTCATGCCTTATTTCTTCATCAGACTGTGTGTTTTACTGATCCGTGTCCATTTATTTTTTCTGTCTCCCTGGTGCATTACTTTGCAATAATTTGCATTGAACCTAAGCTGTCATACTTTTAGCCATTCTCTAACCTTGCCACATCAATTCTAATCCTTTCGACCTAATTTTGTGTATCAACACTGTTGCAGATCTTTGTGTCTTCTGCAAATATACACACTTTCCCTTCCAGTCCCACTGCAATGTCAGCTATAAAGACATTAAAGAGGACTGGCCCACAACTGAACCCTGTGTACCCCACTAGTATCCCCCTTTCTTCAGAGTTGACTCCATTTAATATTTTCCTCTGCACCCTGTTATCCATCCAATGTGTTACCAGACTATGCCTGGGACCTACTCCAAAGCTGGCTAGCTTGTATATTAATCTTTTGTGAGGGACTGTTTCAAATGCCTTGCTAAAGTCTAGGTAATTATCACACAATATTCGCATTTAGAACTGTGCATTTCATACTCATTTGTATGCAATATTTTATATATGATCTATATATAATTACCTAATTGTAAATTTAAAAAATAAATATTATCCTATCTTTTTACTATAGGACACATAGATATCTTGCATATTTAAAATTTGTGCGTTGGATATTTAAACGTCTTGGACGTAGAAACTGAAGAGTACTACCTTCATGTGTGGTAAATACAATATGAGCTAACTTCCCATCTGAACAGTACTATGGATTTAAATGTCTGGACTGGGACATTGTGCCAACTATATAACGTAATCAAATTCAAGCACTGAAAATCATATATTGTAAACAATAGAATAATTTATTGAAGAACTATACAAGTTAATACTGTTGATCACACCTTTACAAGGTTCTTAAATAAATCAATTTTAATTAAAATTTAATTCTGATACATTACAATTAATAATATCTGAGAGGAAAATGTTATCAAATTTTACAGCTAAAATATATGCCTGTTGAATTACTTGCATTGTATGTATCCTTGTCTTCTATATTATTTGTTCTTTCACTTAATAAAGTAAAAATTTTTAATTTGTTTGTTGTGTATTCTAACACTATGCCCAAGTACAATATATGTCAATGGTAGTCCAGTGGTACTCCCCACCATGCCTGTTATGCCAATTGCATGACATAATCTTACACTAAGTCCATGGAACTATAGTATAGTGGTACCCCAGCCACTTTTTATTCTGTTGGGATATCAGGGTTATGGGTAGAGTGGGGTTACCACTAGACTACCAGGGACCTAGTATAATTGTATGTCCAGTGATTGGAGATTTTGAGCGGAATGGGGACCCACTGGACCACAATGAAGCATTAGTATGATGTGATATGGTCCAATTATTATGTGATTCAAGATTGTGTGAGTGCTGGCCCGGTGGTGCTGAGGGTTTAGGTACTAAACACCACACCTCGCACCATGCCGGTAACCTGGGTTCAGGGACAGACTCGGGGAGCCAGGGGTTGGCAGTGAAGGGAGAGGATGGAGCATCTGGAGGACTGCTGTCACTGGGAGGGATCATGGGGCTGTTTGGTGTTATGACAACCCCTGATGGAGATTGTGGGTACTGCAGGATTACCAGCCAGATCAGAAAGAGTGGGGAGTGTGGCAGATGCCAGATAACCCCATATCCTCCAGATTCTCCAGTAGTCTTGGACATGGCACTGAGACACCTTTATGTACAGGCATGATATGTGCCATCCTTCAGTTATGAGGTATCCATCCTGATTGCAGGTAGGAGTTGCATAGGTTCTGGCATATTCATGTCTACCAGCACCACAATTATGCCCTCTCCCCTACCACAAACTCCTAATAAATAAATAAAATAAACAGTGATCCCTCAGGCTAGCCACCAGGCCTTCCCACTGCTCCTCCCAAGATTGGGTGGTCTCTTTACTACCCCCATCTTCACCATCTTCACCCTAGAGCATGCCGTGAGACCCATAAGGGTGATCCATAATGCCTTCACCTGATCCCCTGCTTCCTCAATTCTGCTTATCCCTATGCCATCCCTAATGATAAAAGCTACCTCATCCCCCTCCCTTCACACTATCCCTTCTCTATGTATTTACACTATATGTAATTTGAGTACGTGGCAAGACATCTATGCAGTTTTGTTAAATCTGCATTTGAATTTGTCCAGTAGTTCAAGCTTCTCAACTTTTTAAACTGATGCTGATAAGTCGAGGTTGACTTTCTTGTGTATTTTCTAAAAATGTTGTCACTTCTTTATACGATGGGCATAGAAGACGGTGATTGTAACTTCACATAAGTTCTTCAACATATTCTATATGGAAGTAAAATAAAAGATAATTAAATTCAGTTTTGCCATTGGCTATACCTCTATGTTTGGGCATTACACTATTATAATGTACGAGGAACCCTTATTATTAACTGAAATCAAGCAGATTACAACCATATAATTACTGGTCATCAATTTTTAACATTGGATTAAGCAGTTGATATTTCCCTTAACAACCAGCTGGTTGTTATGAGATTCACGTGTTGCAATTGTCATAGTGATGCAACGAGCATTCTTAAAGTGTACACAAAAGCCCAGTGACAGCAAGTGAAAAAAATTGCATCAGAATTTTAAATAAAATCCGCTCTTACTTGCCGAGCGCTGCACGTCTGTTCCAGGTCTCCTTAGTTCACGGATTAGTTAAATAAAGTGTTCCTCCTCTCGGTTCACAAGTAAAATATGTAAAAGTATTGAAAAATCAAATAAAAAAAGCATAAAAAAGTGTCTAGCCACGATTGTTTACTGAAAGTAAAATCAGTAATTATACAATGCCAAAAAAAATCCTGCATGCTGATTGGCTGGCTGGCACCTTTCCCCTCTTGCAAAAGCTAGCATTATCCCACAGGAAAAGGTGCCAGACAGCCTCATCTAGTGTACTGTTATTCCTCCAACCCCCCACATCAAACTCATTTGCCGATATCTTGCTTACCAGCAATGCGACGCCTCAAAACACGGCACAGTGCAAAATTCAAAAAAACAAAATATACATATCATTGCAATTAATGGACCCTGACAAACTTAAACAGATGCAGTATGTTGTGCTGTAAACAAAACTCCTGCAACAGAAACTCTACCTCTAATACATCAGTGCCAACCTTCCTCCTTTGATAATACATTAACTCTTGAGTGCCAAATGTCATGCTTCACAATGCCAACAATAAAAAAGAGGAGGAGTGTTTACTTTGATTACTCCTCCTACACATTTATATTTCGATATGGGACTCTCCATTGTGCTGTACCATCCTTACATTTTGCTTGTTCTCTCATTGAGTTGTCATTAAAATGTATTGCCGATAACAGTAGTCTTCAAACACAATATAATACATGCTTAAATTGCTAAACAATATCCATCACCTTAGCAGGACAATTATTTATTGCACAATGTTATGAGTGAGTTAGTTTGTCAGATCAATATCTTACTATAAATTATTGCATAAATGTAACAAATAAGCATCTGGTGGACATCAGAGCAGATACAGGGGTGGACCAAAATATGGGGAATAGAAGGAAGATTATATCCTAGCTGGATGGTTGTTCCACTGAATGTGTGGAGTCTTGGCAACAAGATGTACAACCTTCAGGCACTATTAGCAGTCATGATGGTGGACATAGCTGCAGTCTATGACACTTGGGCAACATCACATCATGACTGGGATCTTACAATCCTTGTATGAGGGAGTAGTTGGAGGAAGGTGAGGTGGATACATGTGCTAGGAGTCAGGTGATCCTGGAAGGATTGCAGAGTACATTACTGACTCAGGGCATCACTGAAGCAACATATTTCAGATATAGATGATTCTGAATTCCTATCATGTAGAATACAAAACTGAATTGATTTAAATGGTTATTTTGTTATAAATTATTATAGAGTTCAACCACTGATAACATAACATTTGATAACACTTCACATACCTTGCATTCATGTAGGGATAAAAGTAATGTAAGTATTTAGGAGCAAAATGTATAATGACCTTGTGGAATGCCT
The DNA here is from genome assembly GCA_016271365.2 of Neoceratodus forsteri. Lineage (NCBI taxonomy): Eukaryota > Metazoa > Chordata > Ceratodontiformes > Ceratodontidae > Neoceratodus > Neoceratodus forsteri. The sequence continues at coordinate 1,381,500,605 of CM028130.1, forward strand.
CCACATGATGTTTTTAGATGGTGACAACTGACCAATATAGCTCATAAGTTGCTTGTTATACAGTATTATCTTCAGCTCTTTATGTGGCTTGGAATCTAAATACAAATGATGAATCTAAAAACACTTGGTACAACACCATACAATATATACAGTAATTGTAAATTTTTTCAAACGTAGCTAAAGATCCCAAATAATACTGATCCAAGCCTACAGACATTCGGAACCCCGCTCGTTAATGCCCTTTGGGATAACAGTTCCTCTGCAACCACCACCATCTACTGTATTCACTATGGTTATGTTGTCACCCAATCAACCATTGTTTTGCTCCCTTCACTGCAATTTTGAATGTTAATGCAATTCTCTCATGCAGCACAGAGTTAAAAGCCTTGATGAAATATGGGCACAGGAAATCCACAGCATGGACCTTGTCCATCTTCCTAGTTTCTCACAGTAATCTACTAGATCGATTTTGAAATGGTTGGAGCTCTATGTAGAGCAATGCTCAACTATATGCCATAAGCCATTATACAATGAGCAATGGGATAGACACTAAACGCTTAAACAAATTCCATGAAATCACTCTGTCAATCACTATATTCAATATACAAATAATATTCACTTGTCAACATACCATCCGCAATCCAATTCCTTTCATCTAACTCTCCATGCAGACGCTTAGGATAAAGTTGACCATGGCCGTCATGTTTATCCACCACATGGTTATTAATGCTAACCCACTTTGCTCAAGCTAAATCTGCATTCTCATTACTAGATGCAATGGACCAGTGCACATGGTTTGAAATTGAAGATGCCCAAGGGCCAAGATCAAGACATGACATCATGCGTGCTTTATTTTTAAATTTTTTTCTTTATACCTATGCACAAAGCAAACAAATAAAATAATTAATAAACTATCTCTAACACTACAACAGATTTTCCTATATAACTATATTTAAGGAATACCTTTTACAACATGCCATACATCATACCATTGTTTAATACCTGGGTATTGTTCTCAAATAAATTTCCTGACTTGAGGATGTTGGTCTGTTGTTATACTAGACAGCTTAATTCCCTTTCCATTTAAGTATTCAAGTCCATGCCATAATCCTTCCAACTCCATAGCATTAGAATTTCTGACCTCATTGCTCTGTAATATACAGATCACAAGAGAAACTTACATCTTGTATCATAAATTGTTTTATTTAAATAACCAGTTATAATCACAAACATTTTTTACTTGTACCTAGATTGGCTCTACATGAAGGACCTTGTTAATGGTTAAATCCAGAAAGGTATAGCTTCTATATTTAGCCGAGTGTCCTGGTGAGCAACATCTCGCATTTCTACCAATGTCAATACTGTGAGTTAGCTTGGAGTTGAACAGAATGTCTTGAAGTCTTCCCAATATTTATGAATACTTGGCACAATGTACAATCTTTTGATTGTTGTGAATGTCCGATAGGAGAGGACAGGCATCTTCACGGAACTGAATACATTTATATCCTTGCGGGTTGCAGCACCAGACAAAAATATTGACGACACCAGTTCTAGGTTTCCAGCTGGCAGCATCCCATATTTAAGTTGATTTGACCAAGATATCCTATCTCCATTTTTGCAATTCCTCTCTATGGTTATGAAGGTTCTGGCTAGAAATTTCACAATCAATCGACATATGGAGAATCACTGCAGAGAGACCGCCAAAAGAGCTGCAAGGCATGTCTCATATACAATAAACTTTCTCTCCTCCTGGAATGTTGATACTGTATGTAACTCATCAGTATCAGTACTAACATACTAAAATGCCAGCAGAATAGGCCTAACGGTCTTTCGTGTCTGCTTATTTGGTCAGCCCCCACCCTGGTTGCTGACCTTGCTGCCCCCCTCGCCTTCTCTGGCTTCTCCCTTCCCAGCTCCAGATATTCTTGCTGCATTGGACTTTGCTTCCAGAACCCTTCCCCTGTACCTGTCCCACCCCCTCTTGAACCCCTCCACTGTCTCTGCCTCCACCAGCCCCCTAGGCAGCGCATTCCATGGCTCCACCACCCTCTCAGTGAAGTAGCACCTCCTCCTTTCTCCCCTGAATCTTCCCCCCTCCAGCTTCCACCCATGCCCTCTAGTGGCCCCCTCCTCCTTCCTTCGAAGCACCCTGTCTGTTCCTCCCCTATTTACCCTCTTCATGTACCTGAAGACCTCTATCATGTCCCCCCGGTCCCTTCTCCCTAGTAGACCTAGTATCAAATGTTTCAGTTACCTCTCCAACGCCTGACCTTATTCGGAACTATTCTGGATCTTTACTGACATAATCTTCATCATCTTCTAATTCGAATAGAAGAATATGTTGAACTATACATTTCATAGCAATTGCACAAGTTGCATTGTGTGCCTTTATCTACAAATGTCTTAGCTTCTCTGGTATCAGTTATGAGCAAGGGATCAGTTTGACAAAAACCAGAAACTAACAAGCTTATCTATTGACTTGTGTGACATCGGAAAAAGCATGGGGGGGGCCCCGAAAGTTAGCCACATGCCTTTCTCCTGTTCCTCCCCTGCCTGGTTGGTCTATATACTGCCTCCATCTTCATGCATTCACCACCTGGAACCTGCAGGGTGACCCAAAGTACCTCCACCTAATTCCCCATGTCTTCAACCTTACTTACCCTATGCCATCCCTAATGATGAATGCTACTCCACCACTCTCCACTTACATCCACCCTATCCATTCTGCATGTGGTGTGCCCTAGTAGATTTAGTTCTCAATCATGTTTTGAAGTGCCCCAAGTCTATGTGACAACAGCCACATACCCCCCCACTCCACCAACAGTGCCTGAATCTCTGGCATCTTGTTTCCCATGGTCCTGGCATTTTTCAGGACCACTCACCAACTTACCCACTTGACTCCCCCCTCCCCTGTTCTCAGGTCTCCATACTCCCAGTCTACAAGGACCACCTCTTACAATATTGGGTGCTCCTGACCTGTGTCCCATCTGCATGTGAGGATAATATGGGCAAGAAGGGCAATTTGTGGCACACTGAGTTACTAGTAAGTTTGTCGGCAACAAGATAAAAACTCATGAGGGAAGCACTTCTGTGATGATGACATCAGGGATACTGCATTAATTAGTCTGGATATATTATGGTGGTAAATTGTGATCGCCCACAGCATGGATAGAGCAAGTGTTTATAAAGCACGATGACCGGGATGCCGTGTCATAGTCCACATCACCACCGAAGCAGCTCAGCCAGCCTTTGGATTCCTCACAGAAGTCAAGATAATGTCATCAGAGATGGTATAAAGGCTACAGAATTTTCAGGGAAGACAGGGGGAGTGTAATGTTGGACAGCCTGGAGCCAGAGAATGGAACATCACCTCCAGCACAGAGGGGGATGTAAACAGGGAACTAGTGGAGAACATACACAACATGGCAGCTAAGGGTGAAATCCTGCTACTGGTGGATTTCAATATGCCGTATATGGATTGGGCCACCTATGTGGCTCTTTCAGCCAGAAGCACAGCCATCCTAGAATCCCTGCAGGGGGTTGGATCCAGGAAGCTGGTACATGAGCCTACCAGGGACAAGTCAATTCTGGAAGTAGCCATAGTGGATATAACAAACCAATGCCTTAGGATCGTGACCAAAGGGAAAAGAAGGAAACTACTGTGGTTTTCCAAAGAGGTGGGGGACAAAGTCAGGGCTGAAAGACTGACTTTCAGGAAATATAAGGAGATCCAAAGAGAGGAGGACATGAAGGTGTACCTTAAATGTCTAAGGGGAGCAGGGAAGACTTTTATGAGGGTGAAGGTGCAGACAGAAGAGAGCTTAGCACAGTATATAAACAAATGGGATAAGGCATATTACAGCTACATAAGTGAAAGAAGAAAAAATGTGGGGGATTGTGTGACTCAAAAGGGGAAGGAAGAGGGTTAGGAAGGGGATCTGGACAAGGCAGAAATACTGAACAAATACTTCTGCTCAGTATTCACAAAGAAGGGGGTGGATCAAGGACAACAGTTGGGTTGCAGAAGCAATGGGGGCAGTGAACACCAGTCCATTCACAGTAGAAAAAGTTCTGGAAGAATTCACAAATCTTAAGATGGATAAGGCCATAGGGCCAGAAGGCATCCACCCGATGCCTAACTTACATATTAAACTGAAAACTTTGCATAAACTTTCCAGCATTTCCTGGATAATAAAAAATAAGACAATTGCTGGATACGCCAACACAACCTAGCCCAATTCCAGTAGGGTGGCTGTCATAACCCTCAGTTGCAATTACAAGAGATGTGGTGGTGCACCTAATGTATGACAGGCAGGACCTGTCTTAGGTGGCATCCAAGGGCTGGCACCATCGGATGCCACCATGCAGCACCACGGCAATGGTGCCAGGTTAACCCATGTACCCACTAACACACCCCTGCCCCCAAACCCCTGTCTCCCAGTGCCCCTGAGGGACCATTTCTGGTGGTCCCCCGGATGCCTGTGTCATGCATGCTGTCTCTTCCATGCCCTCTGGTGTCTGTTGAGGTGTTCCAGGGCTGAGGGGGCTTTGGGGTGCCACCTGTCACTCACTGCAAGTTGTGTCATGTGAATGTGATACGCCATGCATGGTCTACTGCCGCATGCATGGCATATCTTGCATGTCACAAGTGGGTTCAATACCTGGTAGTGGCATTTTTTGTTTTAGTTTTACTAACTTTCTCTCTCTCTCTTTTTTTTTTTACAAAAACATGTATGCAAATCATATAAATATGCATCAGGGGGGCTGTACAGAAAAAAAATATATATAAAAGTCAACACAGTTGAAATTATTCTATATGTCCCTAAAGAGCTGAAGATGCAGCACAGTGTAAATTAATGTTTCCATACTGTTGCTATATGCAAATTGGTCATACTTCTGTAACCAAATGAGCCAATGCAAACACCCCCACAATGTTCGGTGCAATCTGTGAGGCTAGGGGGCTGGGTTTGGGCTTGGGCTTCATTCCAGCTAATGGAAATGCAGCACGTCTTCAGTGTTATCTGGAATCTATGGGATAAGTATATCAAAAGTCAACCTTCAAGCAAGAAACTCCTGTGACTTGGTTAGTTGGATACCAGCTTTTGGTGTTGAGGGTCCAGGGTTTAATACCTGCCCTCGAAGAATGTTTTTTACTACTCATTTTTTTTAAACAGGACTGCAAATTTCATAGATAGAAATCATCAGTGATGTCTGATACAAAAAAGATGAAGCAGCTAGCTAAATGTGCAATTCCATTTTTAATCATTTTTAATAAGGGTTCAGTGCCTGGTAGTGGCATTCTTTGTTTTATTTTCACTAAATTTTTTTGTTTTCTTTTCAAAACATATATGCAACTCATGTAGAACAAAGTATATTAAGAGTTCATGGTCCACTTTTCATTCCTGATTGCCATCATAAACATATCTGCCACATTTACTCATTGAAGGCCTCCAACAAGGTCCTAAATAGTTAAATAAACTTAAATTGAAAAAATCTAAACATTCTTTCATCTCATGGTACCCTTCTTACAGCACAATGGTTTAGGGATCTGAGCTGCAAATCTGGAGACCAGGGTTTGAATCCAAGAGTCACCACTTGCATTCAGTGTGACCTTTAACAACTGCTTAACTTTCTTGTGCTCTCAGGCTGTAGCTGGGCACAAGCTTTATCTTTATGTGTCTTTCCTGGTTAAAAAAATTCCTTTATATGCAAATAAAAAAAAATGGAAGTACTGCACAATAAAATTTCTGGTGTTTCTTTAGTAATCATGACTCCTCCCCCACCATCCCTAGCAGCTTGCCATGGCAATCATGGTTACTACCCTGCCACAAATAAAATTGAGATCATGGATCCATATAAAGCTTCTGCATTGTGTGAGGTGGGTAAACATTTGGCCAGAGCAATTCTGCAAATGTTTGAATATCTGTCTTCCACAATAAAGAAACATCCTAACTATTGCATGAATTCAGTAACAGAAAATTGACAGGTGGGAGGGACTACTTTTTATTAGTTTGGTTAATGAAAGAAAATGCCCTTTTAATAAAAAAAATGTGTCTTTTTTGTTAGTACCTTTTACCTTGTGGCCTCTGGTCTATATTTACATCCTGGCATCCATCCATTTTTCCGGCCGCTGTCCAGTCCCTCACTGGCTCCTAGTGAAGCCCCCACCTTCTACCCTCGTGGCTTACCCCCAGCAGAGGGGCAGCAGGGAGTCCCCCTTACTTCCCACCAACAATGATCCAGTGTTGTGCGGTGGTGCTCCCAGGTCCTGGCAGTCCCCTTAGATGGCCATCAAGCCACCATGACCCAGCACCACATTTTCTCTGTTCGCCCTTGACGTGAGCTGAGGCATGCAATGACACCAATGGAGGGAGCACGCATGCATCTGCACATGCTCCCCTGGTGCCGTGCCCCAAATTCACCCCTGCTGTACAGCATCAGCACACTGCCCCCAGCCTCTGCCAGAGGTCGCGAGTGTGCCAACTGCTGATTACCCCCACCCCCAGAGAGTGACAGCAGTCTACGGACACTCAATTCCTCTCCGCCCCTGCTGACCCCTGGAGACCCCAGTCTGTTCCTGAAACCAGGTCGCCAGCGTGGAGCGAGGTGTGGCGTCCAGCGCCTCAACCCTCAGTGCCACCGGGCCAATTTGTCTTATTTTTAGTTTTTTTAAAACTAGTCTTTTTTTAAGTTGTTTCTCAGTTTGTGAAGTACTCACAAAGCCTGGCACTTGCTTTACCAGACAGAACAAGTGATGATTTCTCAGGAAGTAAAAATGTATTTTATTCCAAGAAAATCATTAATAACAGGCACAGCAGCAACACACCTAATGAAACAACACCCCTCCAACATTTTTCACTGATAGGTGCTTTGTCATTTCTTAGTTTATCTACTTTATCAGCAGAGTAAGACACTCCAGGTCATTGGTTTGTGTGGCGTCAATGCATTTCTAGGTGTTAAATGCACTCTGCCCAAGTACCTCATTCTTTATTATGCACCTGGTTGTACATTAACATTAGAGGCAACCAAATGTCTTGTCACATCTTATGCTCACTTGTCCTATTCAACTCATTACTGAATTCATGCCCCTAGTCCGGTTTATAATTTCCAGATCAAACAGCTATTATGGTCAGTCATGTCTATCTGTTTTAGTGTTCAAAATACTGTGCTCATGTCCCCTCAAAGCCTTCTGTTTTGTACATCACACAATATGGGTATGTTTAATATTGTCATGTATCTCTTGTCCCCTAAGTTGCTGGTGAGCTAGGTTTCACTGTGCTTGACCATTTTGACATCTTGAGTGTTTTTCTGAAGTGAATTGATCGAAACTGGAAGCAGAATTCCAGGTGAGGTCTCAAGAAGGCCTTCTCCAAGGTGACGATCGCTCTTATGACCTGATGCTTACCCTTCTAATGAATGCTAACGATGTGTCCATTCTCTTGACTTCAGCATCCAAAACTGCCTCTGTATCCCTTTTCTCACTTTTACAATCCTTAGATAATAATGGTGCTACCACAGCTCTGACTGGAACATTGAATACATTTTTGGGGATCGAAATGAATTATGTTATTGTTAATATGACTTATATATATATTTTCACAGCCACAACTCAAAAGGTTTTTGATATCTATCTATCTATCTATCTATCTATCTATCTATCATCTATCTATCTATCTATCTATCTATCTATCCTCTGACATCACTCCACTATTACCTCAGAAGAGATCAAAACAAGTTTTGTTATAAATACAAAAGTAATTCTAATATCTTTGTCTGTCTAACTCTCAAGAAAACCAGTTCTAGCCAGAGCCGACATGGCTGTGGTGAGCTTGCAAAACTCCAAGAGTGAGTGCCACCAAGTGCCATCTCCAAGATAGCGTAGTGAGACAGCTGTGCATACTGGCATTCACAAGATGCAGTTGTGGTGAATGGCAATATGCCATTCTACAAGATGGCGGCACTAGTGGAATGTGCATGGCATCTTGTCCCAAAATGCAGAAGTCAAAATAGTGCAGCTGTTATTCTGTAGTGGCCAATTGTGGTGGAGTGTAAGAAGCTCCATTGGACTTTTGGAAGGATACTTTCAAAAGTCCAGTGGAAGGTGTCACAATCAGCTGCTTTAGCAACAGAAAGCAAAATGTCTGTTGACTCCACCCACAGCCATAAAAAGTGCTTGGAATCATTTTTTTTTTTTTAGACAGAGCATAAGCCTCTGTCTTGAGACTACATGCTGGATGGTGCTATACAAAAGAAAATACAGGAATTTGGACTGTTTTAAAAAAATATATTATCAGACACCTCTAGCCATTGAATTATGAACTTTTTCTAAAATCCTGAAATAATTTGAGCTAATTTGTGATGCCAGTTAACAGACAATGCTTCCTGGAATACAAAAGCATGTCTTAACATATGGATCAGAACTTTATCACAAAAGAAACTCCTACCTCCCATTCAAGACCACAGATAATGATGTTTCATGCTAGCTGGCCAATGAAAGTATTTACTTAAAAATGTTTTGTTCAATGGCATATTCTGAGATACGAAGTTGGGGTGGTGGTCAAGTCATGTCTGACTTTCACTGCAATCCTATGGGAATACACTATAGCTGAACACGTCTAATCATGTCTGTCAAGAATTAAACCATGATATTACTTTGAAAGAAATGTTTTGCTTGTCAGCTGAGCTTAATGATGCCTGCTAAAGCATCAGGCAGTCTATTAAGTGCAGTACAATCTAAATTTGTATAAATCCTTTCAAGAGTTGTGTCATAATTGGAGGCTATCATCATGGATTGATATGAATAGAATAAATATCAATAGGTACAAATTTTTGAAATTTCAAACAATTATTTAAAAATCTCAGTTTTGGAATTCTGTTCATTTTGAAATGTTGTAGTACAACTGTGTTTCTCCAATGACAGATACATACACCCTGAACTTAATTAAAATGAGTGCTAAAGCTATACTATCTAGAATACTTGATTTACTGTGTAAAAGAAATATTTATGATTCTTTTCTCTTTGAATAGTTGAAAAGGAGGGAACAACACCTCTAGCTCAAACACCACTGGTGGTAAGAAAAGATAATCTGTATTAATATTTTCCTCTAGTGAGCTTGGGAAACACTGCCTTTGTATTGTGTTATAAAAATGTTGCTATTTGCCTTGAAAAGTTACACTGCCATAACAGAAGAGTCAGCTTCTGTGCTCGATGGTCTGTCTTGTACAAGATCACCTTCAACCTTATTTTTGTAGGGAGTACAGTTGCAGTCATAGACACGTAAAGATATTCCCAGATATTTCACAAAATATCTAAAGAGATTGTCTCTGGTTGCTCACAGTGATACTGCTGGCATCTAGCTGTGTCTATGGATGCAACTTTACCATCATGGCCTTCATTAACTGAGCTGAGATATATAAATAGTGGTTACAAGTAATGAATATCTTCATGGGGAAACCAATGTATTAGGCCAACTGGGAAAGACTGAAGAACAGGTGAAAATTTGAGTTATAGAAAAAACAACTTTGGCAGCACAATCAGAACAAACCCATGAAATGCAAGGGTGAATATAGAAGTTGCTTATGGAAAAAGCAGCTGTTTATGACCAATTTAACAAAACTAAAGAGAGAGAGTAGAGGATGAGCTAGCAACTAGAACACAAGAGATCGACTATCATGAACATTTTGTAGAACATGTTACATTTGCTGTAAAATAATGATAACAGTATTCCCTCAAGTGATAACTGCATGAAAATAAAATTGCCCTAATTTTTTTACCCTAGAGCTTTTCTCCCCAGTGATCAACATGGGCAGGCTGTTCAGTCTTGTGCCTGTCTCCCTCGCCTGGCACTTACCTCCCAAGGACTCACCTTCCTGTAGATCCCCCACAGACTGCACCCCATTGTGGGGCCTATAAGGAAAGGGCCATCCTCTCCTCACCCTGAGACTCACATTCAGAACTGAGCTGGTGATCCTTCCTCAGTGATGCAGAACAAGGACAGGCAGTCAGGGCTTAATGGAGCTGGCACCAAACTTTTCTGTTTTCTCCCATATCCCCAGCTGTGGCAGCACATATGTGGAGGTACACACACACACACACACACACACACACACACTACAGAATCACAGTCTGTCCCTTACTATAGGTCTTGTAATTCTGGCACTGCTACCCAGCCACCACCAAGAGGCAGCCAAGGATCAAGATGGCATGTCTCCCATCCCCAGAAGAGGACGGAAGTCCATCAGACACTCAGTCCTCTCCCACCCAGGCTGACCCCTGATGCTGCCATGGAAAAGGTAAGTTGCTCAGGGTGATTAAAGCCACTTCACCACTGGGCTACAAAGGATATTATGAGATATAAAGGAAAATGTACACCACCACTGGCTGGGATAACCTACCCAACCTGTGGGGAGGTACAGTCACACCAAAGAGTAATACTATACTGTACCTGCTCAGTAAATGTGAGGATTTAGGAAAAATCAGATGAAATACGTGGCAGTCAGGTGGTTTCTTCTTCTGAAAACTAGTACCTTTATAAACCATTCAAATATGCCAAACAGCTGCACTTCCTAATCCTGCCATCTCTGAACTAGAGTAGGAGTAAAACAAGAAAGAGAAACATATATTTCAAGGCAGTTCATTAGATGACAGGGTACTGGGAATTCTAAAGAAGCTTGATAAAAAATATACAGGAACAGGGAGAAAACTAAATAAAAAGGTTCAAGGACTAGTAGATCATCTGTCATCCACTAAAACTAATAGTTCTGAAGTAGAACATCTTAGAAAAAGAAAAGTGTCCCCAAACTAGTAAAGAAAAGGAGTAAGAAATCTAATTCCTCTAATAATTCTTCCTCAGATGGAGAAGAATCCAAATCTGAGGGGGAATGCTCTACTAAGAGTAGAACTGAGAGGAAGGCATTAAACAAAGAATGAATGGTATAACATAATGAGGGCTTCCTTGAATTTAACTGGAGGAAAGAATGATGCTAGAAAATCTAACTGTACCACTGAACACTATATAATTGCAGGAGACGTGGGCTTTAAGACCTTAAAAATCACAAACAAGGACAACTAGAAAGAGAGTAAAGTGTTCCTTTGACCCTGTGTAACAGGGAGTCCCTGTTATGTGTTTAAACCTGTCATAAATATGAATAAGTGCAACCCCCTCCTTTTTTGTTTCACTCTTTCATTTCCTCTTATTTTTTCTGCCTTTTGTTTAAATTCTTGTCAGCGTGGCCAACCTGGCAATCTCCTTAAACTCTATGCTGTCCTTTATTCTTTTGACACCCTCTTTATGAACACAGCATTATTTCAGAGATAGGAAATAGCGCATGTTGCTATAATTAATAAAGCAACTGGTGCCCCGGAAGTGGAATACTTACAGCCACTCCAAAAGTGTTATGCTCTTGAGCCGCTGCTGTTAAAGTTGCTCTGATGCCACTGTGAGCACTAATTGCAGGGTGCAACTGGAGATTGCTAATGCTACTGCCCCAAAGAAAAAGTCGACTGCCATGCTGTCTGCAAGATCAAAGTCACTTGAATACTTGACTGCCGGCTAGTGAGACACTATGGGCAAGGGTAACTGTATGCCCCGTAGTGTCTAGAATAAAGTGTACTCTGTGCAGAAGCAGCCCCAGAGATGTTGTGATTGAGAGCTGCATATGAAATAGAATAATGAAGCCTGTGATGTCATGGCATATGGAAACTCCCCAATTATGTAATGTCATGGCCTATGGAAATGCCTCAATTATTTAATGTCATGGCCTATGGAAACTCCCCAATTATGTAATGTCACGGCCCATGGAAACTCACAAGGAGGTATAAAAAGGGCTCACCGCTAGTGTAATCTTAGATAGTCGAGTCAGTTTAGTGCTGACAGTGAGTAGGGTAAGACCTACAGTTGGTGTGTGTGTGTGTTTGGATTTCACACAGGTTACTTGAGAAAAGTATTCATTGGACTATCTGGGCTACTTGTAGCAAAGCCTTAGACTCTGCTGAAGGAAGCAGACGTCTGTTTCTCTTTGTGCAGGACTAATTATTTTACTTTTTTTATTTCTGTAAATATTAGTATTTTTATGAAAATAAATTGATGAATGCATTTGTGCTTTTTTTGTGCGCCTGATCCCTGCACTGTTGTGTCAGTTATTACCCCACATGTTCACACTGGTGTTAGCGATGGGATACCTGGCTCATCTAGGCTGCTTGCGAGACACTGCCAGGACGGTATAGTCCAGTACCCAACACATGTACTGGGTAAAAAAGTGTGAAGATGATGAAAGTCCAGTGTACTCTAGTAATGGCTGAAAAGCTCAGAGTGAAGACAGAGCCTGAGTTGGACCCTGGTGCCTGGCTGAAGATTTGTGAAGAAAGAGTGGGAGGATGTCACAGACAAGGAACCCTTGGAAGAAGAAGAAAGGAAAGCAGATGGAAGACAGTTAACTGGAAGATCCCAGTGTCCTGCTGTGCTGGCTCTGTCTAAAACAGTTAGAGATAGAGAGTGAGCGAGCAGAGGACTGATGACAGTGAGAAGAGGACAGGAGACTGCAAGAAGAGGAAAGGAAGAGACAGAATTAGAGATGGTGGGATGCCTTGCAAGCCATCCATGCCCTGACCCCTGGGCAACCTGACTAAAATGCACCCCATGACATAAAGTTAACAAAATTGACAGAGGCTGATGACATAAAAGCCTACTTAACTACGTTCAAGCATATAGCCAAGACATGTGCTTGGCACCAAAAAGTTTGTAGTTTATTAATTTCAAACATTAAAACTGACACCAAACTGCTGTAACAACACACGTTCAGACCACTCTGCCCATGAACTCAATATTTTGTGCAGTTCTCCTTGAAAAAGGCCCACAGAGTGATTTGCCTTCTGCAGTACTGGTGATCAAGGCACTGGGCAAGGTGCATGGTATATGTGAAGAAGTGTCACCTTAAGGTGCTCAGACAGCGACATAAAACCACTCCTGGCAAACAGAATGTCAAAACACTTAGTGGCAGATAGCACAGTACACACATTCTTTGCAAAAAAAAATCTGTTAATGCATCAGTTAGGGTTCAAATTAAAGTGACAAAAGTAGGGAAATGGGGTGTTAGAGTTTCCAGCACTAACACCCCACCCCCACCCTCCAAGAAGCAAAAGAAAAAACATTAGAGTTTTGACTGTCCTGAGTCTTGGTGAATTAGACTTGGGGTCTTCCCCGGGGTTAACAAACCTAATGCTCCCCCTCCATTCCAACAGCAAATAAGCTCAGCTATGTAGACTTCATGAGAATGGGGTGTTTCACTATTGTGTTGTCTGGTTACAGTGTACAGTTACAGGTACAGGACCTGTTTGTAAATAAGCAGACAGTATATTCTGATTGAATTAAAGGAGATGGGAAAAGAAAACATTTAAAATTAGGCTTATTTTGTCTGTTGCTCTTTACTGACTACACAAATGTTGAGAGATAATAGTTTTTTTTTAATTAAAAAAAAGTCTCATTTGAATCATTTGTGCAGTTTGTTAATTTGCCTGTATGTTCTGCAGCATGTCAGTTTCAGATAATGTCAGCACGTGCACACCAGCTTATTCTGATGTCCTAGACACCAATTTTGTATGGTGTGTTCTGTAGGGTTAAAAAAAATGGCAGATTCATTGTCTGGTGAGCAATAGATACAAGAGGACAGCATCTATTTTGCAGACCCAGAAAGTGACAATCAAGGAGATTTGTATGTGGTTCAGGCAGCGGCTTGTGCTGTCAGACTGTATATATGTTTGAACCGCTTACATCTGATTGAAGGAGGTCTGCCACTGCAGCCGTAAACTCTGACTTGTCCAATGAAAGTGATTCATCACTTGATCAACAGCCTTCTGCCTCAAATACACTGTTCGATCTGTCTTGGTAATTTTAGGGTTTTATAAACATACTGCAGATAGTTTAAATGTTGGATAAATGAACTAATATGTCTATGGTCACATTGGATTCAGTCAATTACTAGTACTGCATTACTAGCGTAATGTTATTTTTTTAACATATTACACCCTTTTGTGAACAATTTCATCTAGTGATACATCTCTAAATATGAAGATAATCTGTAACTTATAATTTTAAATAATTTAATAAACCCTGTATGTTTATAGTGTATGTGATGATTCCTATGTTCTCTTCATGGTGTGTAACAGGAAACAGCATTGCCAATAATATATTCAGGTGCTAAATGCAGAAGATGTTGCGATGGTAAGCAGTATGTAACATAGTTGAATCTATTTTAATTTTTAAAAGGCTGCCTCAACTCCCAAAGGAAAAAAAATCATGAGATTTGAACCTTGCACCGTATCACTAAAATGCAGGATGCTACTAACAGCACTATCTGTTCTAGTTATTGTACTTAGGTTAGATGTCTTACTTATGCCTGTTACTGACATGTCATGCAAGGCTGTGTCTAGTTTTTCCTAGTCCTTGGTGTGTTCACTTAGTTTTAGCATGCCTATTCATGTTTGTTTGGTTTTCTCCTGACATCTTATTATAATCTGAATTCTAATGAATGCCATGGACTGAAAGCTATAGTGGCATAATAATAAACTCTGTCATGTACATTAGTCTTCAAAGCGATGGGTATGATCATTTGTCAGCATGACCTCACTATAAAACGCGATTTTTGAATATTTTTTTCAATGAATTTGAGAGTTAAAGGTGATTTGATTTTCACTGTCATTGATGTCACTCTCTCAACCTGCACATTGAACTAAACAGATTGCAATGCATTTAATTGCTTATTTCCTTTTGTGGGACATGCAGTGAGCCTAGTACAGTATATCATTTTGTAAGACATATTATAATGTGCTGCTGATCAGTTTGTCAATTTTTCTAAGGTATGTGTTTGATCCATTTACTGCTTGTGCACAACAATAACCTTGATGGACAGCATCTCTGTGAGGTCGTTGCACAAATGATAACCAAGGTCGGAGTGAAATTTCCAGGCTTGCCCAATATGTTGGGTTCCTGGCCATCTTCTAAGATCCGAGAATGTTTGGTGTTATCTTCTATTTTTAATTAAATAGGCACTTAAAGTAAATTCAAGATACAAACACAGAGATAGTTTATCCTATTGAGGTTGAATACTAATATGAATGGGACATCCATTGTTTTAATTTCCATGTCGGTCCTGATAACAAATTTCTAGGTGGTTCCTCTGTAGCCCAGTATGACCCTGATGACAACAGTGTCAGATTAAGGCTCTGGGTGCATTCACAACTCTTGTTGACCATGTTAACCATTAAACCTTCCTTGTGAGTACTGGGGTGGTTAAGGGACTTGTGCAGAGTCACATATTATGCAAGTGGATTTTAGGTGAATCAAATCCAGATATGCTAGATGTATAAACCTTATTCAAATTAATTACTTTGACCTGTATGATATTAACCTGGCAATCTCTTCCAAGCATAACAACTTACCCCCCAAAATAAACACTTGCAGCCATCCCCATGCCATCCTCATGACAGCTTGCCAATGTTAACTCCCACTTCTATCATAAAACGCTCATTGACATGAACCGACTGCTGTTAGGTAGGGTTGCTGGTTGTGAAATCCACAAGCCAGAGCTATGAACATATGAACTTACAAATCTGCCAGCAGAAGCAGACCAACCGATGTATCAAAGTCTGCATGAGTGTACAGCTAGCACCCTATATTGCAGCCAGGGGCTTTGTTAGGGCTGGGCCTCCTGGGCTAGGGCCCTGAATGTTTTATTTGGGATCCCAAACCTTGTACTGCACAACCCTGTTTTTAACCTTCCACTTCTTCCCAGTCCTGGCTGTGCTGCATTCCCCTGGCTTGGGTCCCCCCATCATGCCCTGCAATGTCAAGATTGAGAAAAATCCCCTTCCCCAAGGATAATGAGAATGTTGGCCATCACCTGACACATGCAAGTGGGTTTACAGCCAAACAGTTAAAAAAAGTCAGGCCTACATGCTGGGTAAGACAGAGCAAGTTCTTTTTTTTTTTTTTAAGTCAATGAATTTAGTTACCCACAGTTTCAGTTATTTGCAGACTGCAGTTAGTCTATGCTTTTCTCCGGCGTGCCTCTGAGGTGGTAATTTTTTCACCATGTGGTGTGGTTTGCAAATAGTAAAAACAAGGGCAGTCCTTTTCTTTCCAGTTGCTACACTGACCACCAGTACTGCAGATTGAGTGTATTATTTGCATGTCATTTTCTGTGGCTCATCTACTGGCACCAGTATATGTAACATCTTACTCTTTCACCAATATGCGCAAGACTGAATTTGTTTCTCAGTCAGTCATCGAGTATAGACACCTTTAGCTATAGGGATACTGGTTTACCCTGACCTATAAATACATATGCTATATGCATGTCATGTCTGTCTTGGCACAAATCTGCACTGTGTTGGTAGTGGGAATACAGCCCTGATAATATGCACGTGTGGTAGGTATATACAGCATATACAGTCAGGGTTGGATTGGGGTACAGAGGACCCACCTGAAAAGTAGATGCATCAGCACACCTGGAAAATCAATAAGAGAGGGCCCAGCGTGACACATTCATATTAGTATGTCATTTACAATTAATACATTAGCACTATGTTTGCCCAAAACAATATATCACGTTAGCAAAGCCTCTGATTGCAGTGGGCCCAGACTTCTCCAACACTGTCCCTCCTATACCTGTGACATCAGCCACCACCCATACCTTTCCTATTGCTATGTCCTTCTCATTCTTAAAACTTCCTACTGTCTTACATGATACCACCCCCTGGTAGCGCATTCCAGTTAGACATCACCCACTCAGTGAATTAGTGCCTCCTCATATCCCTCTTAAATCATCCACCCTCCAGTCTTAGTCTGTGCCCCTCTTTTCCCTATCTTTCCTCAGTATAAAAACCCCCTTAGTGTTAGGTTTATGCACCCATTCAAATTTTTGAATGTTTCAATCATATTCCCCCATCCCTCTTCTCCTCCAGTGTGTACATATTAGACTCCAGTAGCCTGTCTTCATAGGCCTTTCCTTTCATCCCCTGTAATATTTTTGTTGCCCTCCTTTGTACCACCTCTATCAATTTTGTATCCTTCTTCAGATATGGCCTCCAGTATTGCATGCAGTAATCCAAATGCGGCCTGACAAAGGATCTGTAGAAGGTCAGGATCACCTCCCTATGCCTGGATTAGAAACCCCTAGCGGTACAACCAAACATCCTTTTTTGCCTTAGCTGCTGCTTTCCTGAATTGGGCAGAGTTGTTTATGCTCCCTGTTACCAACACCCCAAGGTCCTTCTCCTCTTCAGTGATCCCCTCCCTCACCCCACCCAACCAGTAGCCCCTCCTATTTTTTTTCTTCCCTGAAGTGTATCAAAGGTATCTCCTAAACAGCTCATGCATTGATATGGCCATGTCCCATCTCTGGTTTCCATTGTACAATTCTTCCATTATACCCATCACATCCAAGTCTGATTCTGCTATAATTGCTGTCAAGTCTTTGAACTTATTACACAGACTCCTAAATTTTCTGCACATTTCCTTTACTCTTCAGACACACTTATGCCAATCCTTTTCCTAATTTTCTTCATTTTATTGACCATATATCCTGTGACCAATGATTTGCATTTCATATGATGTTGGCTCCACCTGCAATTCTCTCTCCCATACCCCGCACCCACCAACTGTTTTAGTTTAAATTGTAGCATCATTCAGCTTAACTGCTTCAGTTTCCACCTCAACATTTATTTAGCATACCTGGTGAGGTGTAACCCTCTCTGGGGATAACAAAACTTTCATCATGCCAGGTGTTCCCACATCCACCCTCCAGTCTAAGGCCTTTCTTACTACACCAACCAAATGTCCAGCTATTACGCTTAAGTGTGTCCAAATAATCATTTTGGGCAGTATGTCTGTTTATTAAATCATTGCTATACTATGACTGGGTGTCCTGACATTAGTTTGATGAAACTATCATGTTAATAGACCTGTACCAATGTTGTTAATGTATGATGTATTGTCTATTGAACTAAGCAGTTGTCATGCACATATAATTAAATCATTACTAATTGTGAAGCTATATAATTGCTGAATCCAATGATCATGATAAACAATATCATTGAGGATTTTTACATTTTATATATATCAACCATATTTCTGATTTCATTCTTTAGGTGTTCCTGTAGTAAGTGTTCATGGATGCCCACTATCCTGGGAAACAAATGCTGCAGGAGTTATCTGCCAGTTCGATTGAAATCAGATGCATTAAATGGGTCTTGCATTACAATACATCTTGGATTCTTTGTGAACTGTTTGAGTATTTATTCACTTGAAACTGCATATTATGAATTCATTGATTCTGAGGGTCCCAGAGATGATGAAGAGTCAATCCATGAGTATGCCACAATTTTTAAGTTATTTAACAAATAGTAATGAAATTGTATGCTAATACATTGTTTTATACATATGCAAAGCAATCAAAAGCAAATGTCAGTGTACTGACAGAAAGCATCCCAATTGCATAAATGAAATGTACAATGGTGAACTGTCAGATAAATGATTTATCTGCACTTCTGCTGTTTAAGTTTGGACACCTCACTCATGGCATACACCACTAGTGAGTTTACCTGAGGTCAAACAGCACTTGTGTAGATAAATCATTTATGTGACAGCTCTCCATAATATATTCATTATATATCTTCAGCTATGATATTGATATTAAAGATGTCCATCTAAATGTGAAAAGCTTTGAAAAGTATAATGTAAAATTGTTTTATGTTTTATTCTTATAGTAGCAATTATGTACTCAAAATAGGTAGATTAACAGTCAATCAGCCCTTATGCACTTCATGTCACATTACACTCCTATGGGGTGATTAACAGACTGTTACTTGAACCTCAGGTCATGCCTTATTTCTTCATCAGACTGTGTGTTTTACTGATCCATGTCCATTTATTTTTTCTGTCTCCCTGGTGCATTACTTTGCAATAATTTGCATTGAACCTAAGCTGTCATACTTTTAGCCATTCTCTAACCTTGCCACATCAATTCTAATCCTTTCGACCTAATTTTGTGTATCAACACTGTTGCAGATCTTTGTGTCTTCTGCAAATATACACACTTTCCCTTCCAGTCCCACTGCAATGTCAGCTATAAAGACATTAAAGAGGACTGGCCCACAACTGAACCCTGTGTACCCCACTAGTATCCCCCTTTCTTCAGAGTTGACTCCATTTAATATTTTCCTCTGCACCCTGTTATCCATCCAATGTGTTACCAGACTATGCCTGGGACCTACTCCAAAGCTGGCTAGCTTGTATATTAATCTTTTGTGAGGGACTGTTTCAAATGCCTTGCTAAAGTCTAGGTAATTATCACACACATTCGGCATTTAGAACTGTGCATTTCATACTCATTTGTATGCAATATTTTATATATGATCTATATATAATTACCTAATTGTAAATTTAAAAAATAAATATTATCCTATCTTTTTACTATAGGACACATAGATATCTTGCATATTTAAAATTTGTGCGTTGGATATTTAAACGTCTTGGACGTAGAAACTGAAGAGTACTACCTTCATGTGTGGTAAATACAATATGAGCTAACTTCCCATCTGAACAGTACTATGGATTTAAATGTCTGGACTGGGACATTGTGCCAACTATATAACGTAATCAAATTCAAGCACTGAAAATCATATATTGTAAACAATAGAATAATTTATTGAAGAACTATACAAGTTAATACTGTTGATCACACCTTTACAAGGTTCTTAAATAAATCAATTTTAATTAAAATTTAATTCTGATACATTACAATTAATAATATCTGAGAGGAAAATGTTATCAAATTTTACAGCTAAAATATATGCCTGTTGAATTACTTGCATTGTATGTATCCTTGTCTTCTATATTATTTGTTCTTTCACTTAATAAAGTAAAACATTTTTAATTTGTTTGTTGCGTATTCTAACACTATGCCCAAGTACAATATATGTCAATGGTAGTCCAGTGGTACCCCCACCATGCCTGTTATGCCAATTGCATGACATAATCTTACACTAAGTCCATGGAACTATAGTATAGTGGTACCCCAGCCACTTTTTATTCTGTTGGGATATCAGGGTTATGGGTAGAGTGGGGGGTTACCACTAGACTACCAGGGACCTAGTATAATTGTATGTCCAGTGATTGGAGATTTTGACGTGGAATGGGGACCCACTGGACCACAATGAAGCATTAGTATGATGTGATATGGTCCAATTGTTATGTGATTCAAGATTGTGTGAGTGCTGGCCCGGTGGTGCTGAGGGTTTAGGTACTAAACACCACACCTCGCACCATGCCGGTAACCTGGGTTCAGGGACAGACTCGGGGAGCCAGGGGTTGGCAGTGAAGGGAGAGGATGGAGCATCTGGAGGACTGCTGTCACTGGGAGGGATCATGGGGCTGTTTGGTGTTATGACAACCCCTGATGGAGATTGTGGGTACTGCAGGATTACCAGCCAGATCAGAAAGAGTGGGGAGTGTGGCAGATGTCAGATAACCCCATATCCTCCAGATTCTCCAGTAGTCTTGGACATGGCACTGAGACACCTTTATGTACAGGCATGATATGTGCCATCCTTCAGTTATGAGGTATCCATCCTGATTGCAGGTAGGAGTTGCATAGGTTCTGGCATATTCATGTCTACCAGCACCACAATTATGCCCTCTCCCCTACCACAAACTCCTAATAAATAAATAAAATAAACAGTGATCCCTCAGGCTAGCCACCAGGCCTTCCCACTGCTCCTCCCAAGATTGGGTGGTCTCTTTACTACCCCCATCTTCACCATCTTCACCCTAGAGCATGCCGTGAGACCCATAAGGGTGATCCATAATGCCTTCACCTGATCCCCTGCTTCCTCAATTCTGCTTATCCCTATGCCATCCCTAATGATAAAAGCTACCTCATCCCCCTCCCTTCACACTATCCCTTCTCTATGTATTTACACTATATGTAATTTGAGTACGTGGCAAGACATCTATGCAGTTTTGTTAAATCTGCATTTGAATTTGTCCAGTAGTTCAAGCTTCTCAACTTTTTAAACTGATGCTGATAAGCTCCGAGGTTGACTTTCTTGTGTATTTTCTAAAAATGTTGTCACTTCTTTATACGATGGGCATAGAAGACGGTGATTGTAAATCTCACACATAAGTTCTTCAACATATTCTATATGGAAGTAAAATAAAAGATAATTAAATTCAGTTTTGCCATTGGCTATACCTCTATGTTTGGGCATTACACTATTATAATGTACGAGGAACCCTTATTATTAACTGAAATCAAGCAGATTACAACCATATAATTACTGGTCATCAATTTTTAACATTGGATTAAGCAGTTGATATTTCCCTTAACAACCAGCTGGTTGTTATGAGATTCACGTGCTGCAATTGTCATAGTGATGCAACGAGCATTCTTAAAGTGTACACAAAAGCCCAGTGACAGCAAGTGAAAAAAATTGCATCAGAATTTTAAATAAAATCCGCTCTTACTTGCCGAGCGCTGCACGTCTGTTCCAGGTCTCCTTAGTTCACGGATTAGTTAAATAAAGTGTTCCTCCTCTCGGTTCACAAGTAAAATATGTAAAAGTATTGAAAAATCAAATAAAAAAAGCATAAAAAAGTGTCTAGCCACGATTGTTTACTGAAAGTAAAATCAGTAATTATACAATGCCAAAAAAAATCCTGCATGCTGATTGGCTGGGTGGCACCTTTCCCCTATTGCAAAAGCTAGCATTATCCCACAGGAAAAGGTGCCAGACAGCCTCATCTAGTGTACTGTTATTCCTCCAACCCCCCACATCAAACTCATTTGCCGACATCTTGCTTACCAGCAATGCGACGCCTCAAAACACGGCACAGTGCAAAATTCAAAAAAACAAAATATACATATCATTGCAATTAATGGACCCTGACAAACTTAAACAGATGCAGTATGTTGTGCTGTAAACAAAACTCCTGCAACAGAAACTCTACCTCTAATACATCAGTGCCAACCTTCCTCCTTTGATAATACATTAACTCTTGAGTGCCAAATGTCATGCTTCACAATGCCAACAATAAAAAAAGAGGAGGAGTGTTTACTTCTTTGATTACTCCTCCTACACATTTATATTTCGGATATGGGACCCTCCATTGTGCTGTACCATCCTTACATTTTGCTTGTTCTCTCATTGAGTTGTCATTAAAATGTATTGCCGATAACAGTAGTCTTCAAACACAATATAATACATGCTTAAATTGCTAAACAATATCCATCACCTTAGCAGGACAATTATTTATTGCACAATGTTATGAGTGAGTTAGTTTGTCAGATCAATATCTTACTATAAATTATTGCATAAATGTAACAAATAAGCATCTGGTGGACATCAGAGCAGATACAGGGGTGGACCAAAATATGGGGAATAGAAGGAAGATTATATCCTAGCTGGATGGTTGTTCCACTGAATGTGGAGTCTTGGCAACAAGATGTACAACCTTCAGGCACTATTAGCAGTCATGATGGTGGACATAGCTGCAGTCTATGACACTTGAGCAACATCACATCATGACTGGGATCTTACAATCCTTGTATGAGGGAGTAGTTGGAGGAAGGTGAGGTGGATACATGTGCTAGGAGTCAGGTGATCCTGGAAGGATTGCAGAGTACATTACTGACTCAGGGCATCACTGAAGCAACATATTTCAGATATAGATGATTCTGAATTCCTATCATGTAGAATACAAAACTGAATTGATTTAAATGGTTATTTTGTTATAAATTATTATAGAGTTCAACCACTGATAACATAACATTTGATAACACTTCACATACCTTGCATTCATGTAGGGATAAAAGTAATGTAAGTATTTAGGAGCAAAATGTATAATGACCTTGTGGAATGCCTCCACACATGATGTTTTTTAGATGGTGACAACTGACCAATATAGCTCATAAGTTGCTTGTTATACAGTATTATCTTCAGCTCTTTATGTGGCTTGGAATCTAAATACAAATGATGAATCTAAAAACACTTGGTACAACACCATACAATATATACAGTAATTGTAAATTTTTTCAAACGTAGCTAAATATCCCAAATAATACTGATCCAAGCCTACAGACATTCGGAACCCCGCTCGTTAATGCCCTTTGGGATAACAGTTCCTCTGCAACCACCACCATCTACTGTATTCACTATGGTTATGTTGTCACCCAATCAACCATTGTTTTGCTCCCTTCACTGCAATTTTGAATGTTAATGCAATTCTCTCATGCAGCACAGAGTTAAAAGCCTTGATGAAATATGGGCACAGGAAATCCACAGCATGGACCTTGTCCATCTTCCTAGTTTCTCACAGTAATCTACTAGATCGATTTTGAAATGGTTGGAGCTCTATGTAGAGCAATGCTCAACTATATGCCATAAGCCATTATACAATGAGCAATGGGATAGACACTAAACGCTTAAACAAATTCCATGAAATCACTCTGTCAATCACTATATTCAATATACAAATAATATTCACTTGTCAACATACCATCCGCAATCCAATTCCTTTCATCTAACTCTCCATGCAGACGCTTAGGATAAAGTTGACCATGGCCGTCATGTTTATCCACCACATGGTTATTAATGCTAACCCACTTTGCTCAAGCTAAATCTGCATTCTCATTACTAGATGCAATGGACCAGTGCACATGGTTTGAAATTGAAGATGCCCAAGGGCCAAGATCAAGACATGACATCATGTGCTTTATTTTTAAATTTTTTCTTTATACCTATGCACAAAGCAAACAAATAAAATAATTAATAAACTATCTCTAACACTACAACAGATTTTCCTATATAACTATATTTATGAATACCTTTACAACATGCCATACATCATACCATTGTTTAATACCTGGGTATTGTTCTCAAATAAATTTCCTGACTTGAGGATGTTGGTCTGTTGTTATACTAGACAGCTTAATTCCTCTTCCATTTAAGTATTCAAGTCCATGCCATAATCCTTCCAACTCCATAGCATTAGAATTTCTGACCTCATTGCTCTGTAATATACAGATCACAAGAGAAACTTACATCTTGTATCATAAATTGTTTTATTTAAATAACCAGTTATAATCACAAACATTTTTTACTTGTACCTAGATTGGCTCTACATGAAGGACCTTGTTAATGGTTAAATCCAGAAAGGTATAGCTTCTATATTTAGCCGAGTGTCCTGGTGAGCAACATCTCGCATTTCTACCAATGTCAATACTGTGAGTTAGCTTGGAGTTGAACAGAATGTCTTGAAGTCTTCCCCAATATTTATGAATACTTGGCACAATGTACAATCTTTGGATTGTTGTGAATGTCCGATAGGAGAGGACAGGCATCTTCACGGAACTGA
Organism: Neoceratodus forsteri; assembly: GCA_016271365.2. Taxonomy (NCBI): domain Eukaryota; kingdom Metazoa; phylum Chordata; order Ceratodontiformes; family Ceratodontidae; genus Neoceratodus; species Neoceratodus forsteri. Next base: position 1,381,525,015 of record CM028130.1, read on the forward strand.
ATACATTTATATCCTTGCGGGTTGCAGCACCAGACAAAAATATTGACGACACCAGTTCTAGGTTTCCAGCTGGCAGCATCCCATATTTAAGTTGATTTGACCAAGATATCCTATCTCCATTTTTGCAATTCCTCTCTATGGTTATGAAGGTTCTGGCTAGAAATTTCACAATCAATCGACATATGGAGAATCACTGCAGAGAGACCGCCAAAAGAGCTGCAAGGCATGTCTCATATACAATAAACTTTCTCTCCTCCTGGAATGTTGATACTGTATGTAACTCATCAGTATCAGTACTAACATACTAAATGCCAGCAGAATAGGCTCAACGGCCAGGTACCAGCTTATTTGGTCAGCCCCCACCCTGGTTGCTGACCTTGCTGCCCCCCTCGCCTTCTCTGGCTTCTCCCTTCCCAGCTCCAGATATTCTTGCTGCATTGGACTTTGCTTCCAGAACCCTTCCCCTGTACCTGTCCCACCCCCTCTTGAACCCCTCCACTGTCTCTGCCTCCACCAGCCCCCTAGGCAGCGCATTCCATGGCTCCACCACCCTCTCAGTGAAGTAGCACCTCCTCCTTTCTCCCCTGAATCTTCCCCCCTCCAGCTTCCACCCATGCCCTCTAGTGGCCCCCTCCTCCTTCCTTCGAAGCACCCTGTCTGTTCCTCCCCTATTTACCCTCTTCATGTACCTGAAGACCTCTATCATGTCCCCCCGGTCCCTTCTCCCTAGTAGACCTAGTATCAAATGTTTCAGTTACCTCTTCAACGTCTGACTCATTCGGGAACTATTCTGGATCTTTACTGACATAATCTTCATCATCTTCTAATTCGGAATAAGAAGAATATGTTGAACTATACATTTCATAGCAATTGCACAAGTTGCATTGTGTGCCTTTATCTACAAATGTCTTAGCTTCTCTGGTATCAGTTATGAGCAAGGGATCAGTTTGACAAAAACCAGAAACTAACAAGCTTATCTATTGACTTGTGTGACATCGGAAAAAGCATGGGGGGGGCCCCGAAAGTTAGCCACATGCCTTTCTCCTGTTCCTCCCCTGCCTGGTTGGTCTATATACTGCCTCCATCTTCATGCGATCACCACCTGGAACCTGCAGGGTGACCCAAAGTACCTCCACCTAATTCCCCATGTCTTCAACCTTACTTACCCTATGCCATCCCTAATGATGAATGCTACTCCACCACTCTCCACTTACATCCACCCTATCCATTCTGCATGTGGTGTGCCCTAGTAGATTTAGTTCTCAATCATGTTTTGAAGTGCCCCAAGTCTATGTGACAACAGCCACATACCCCCCCACTCCACCAACAGTGCCTGAATCTCTGGCATCTTGTTTCCCATGGTCCTGGCATTTTTCAGGACCACTCACCAACTTACCCACTTGACTCCCCCCTCCCCTGTTCTCAGGTCTCCATACTCCCAGTCTACAAGGACCACCTCTTACAATATTGGGTGCTCCTGACCTGTGTCCCATCTGCATGTGAGGATAATATGGGCAAGAAGGGCAATTTGTGGCACACTGAGTTACTAGTAAGTTTGTCGGGCAACAAGATAAAAACTCATGAGGAAGCACTTCTGTGATGATGACATCAGGGATACTGCATTAATTAGTCTGGATATATTATGGTGGTAAAATTGTGATCGCCCACAGCATGGATAGAGCAAGTGTTTATAAAGCACGATGACCGGGATGCCGTGTCATAGTCCACATCACCACCGAAGCAGCTCAGCCAGCCTTTGGATTCCTCACAGAAGTCAAGATAATGTCATCAGAGATGGTATAAAGGCTACAGAATTTTCAGGGAAGACAGGGGGAGTGTAATGTTGGACAGCCTGGAGCCAGAGAATGGAACATCACCTCCAGCACAGAGGGGGATGTAAACAGGGAACTAGTGGAGAACATACACAACATGGCAGCTAAGGGTGAAATCCTGCTACTGGTGGATTTCAATATGCCGTATATGGATTGGGCCACCTATGTGGCTCTTTTCAGCCAGAAGCACAGCCATCCTAGAATCCCTGCAGGGGGTTGGATCCAGGAAGCTGGTACATGAGCCTACCAGGGACAAGTCAATTCTGGAAGTAGCCATAGTGGATATAACAAACCAATGCCTTAGGATCGTGACCAAAGGGAAAAGAAGGAAACTACTGTGGTTTTCCAAAGAGGTGGGGGACAAAGTCAGGGCTGAAAGACTGACTTTCAGGAAATATAAGGAGATCCAAAGAGAGGAGGACATGAAGGTGTACCTTAAATGTCTAAGGGAGCAGGGAAGACTTTGGAGGGTGAAGGTGCAGACAGAAGAGAGCTTAGCACAGTATATAAACAAATGGGATAAGGCATATTACAGCTACATAAGTGAAAGAAGAAAAATGGGGGATTGTGTGACTCAAAAGGGAAGGAAGAGGGTTAGGAAGGGATCTGGACAAGGCAGAAATACTGAACAAATACTTCTGCTCAGTATTCACAAAGAAGGGGTGGATCAAGGACAACAGTTGGGTTGCAGAAGCAATGGGGGCAGTGAACACCAGTCCATTCACAGTAGAAAAAGTTCTGAAGAATTCACAAATCTTAAGATGGATAAGGCCATAGGGCCAGAAGGCATCCACCGATGCCTAACTACATATTAAACTGAAAACTTTGCATAAACTTTCCAGCATTTCATGGATAATAAAAAATAAGACAATTGCTGGATGACCAACACAACCTAGCCCAATTCCAGTAGGGTGGCTGTCATAACCCTCAGTTGCAATTACAAGAGATGTGGTGGTGCACTCTAATGTATGAGAGGCAGGACCTGTCTTAGGTGGCATCCAAGGGCTGGCACCATCGGATGCCACCATGCAGCACCACGGCAATGGTGCCAGGTTAACCCATGTACCCACTAACACACCCCTGCCCCCAAACCCCTGTCTCCCAGTGCCCCTGAGGGACCATTTCTGGTGGTCCCCCGGATGCCTGTGTCATGCATGCTGTCTCTTCCATGCCCTCTGGTGTCTGTTGAGGTGTTCCAGGGCTGAGGGGGCTTTGGGGTGCCACCTGTCACTCACTGCAAGTTGTGTCATGTGAATGTGATACGCCATGCATGGTCTACTGCCGCATGCATGGCATATCTTGCATGTCACAAGTGGGTTCAATACCTGGTAGTGGCATTTTTTGTTTTAGTTTTACTAACTTTCTCTCTCTCTCTTTTTTTTTTTACAAAAACATGTATGCAAATCATATAAATATGCATCAGGGGGGCTGTACAGAAAAAAAATATATATAAAAGTCAACACAGTTGAAATTATTCTATATGTCCCTAAAGAGCTGAAGATGCAGCACAGTGTAAATTAATGTTTCCATACTGTTGCTATATGCAAATTGGTCATACTTCTGTAACCAAATGAGCCAATGCAAACACCCCCACAATGTTCGGTGCAATCTGTGAGGCTAGGGGGCTGGGTTTGGGCTTGGGCTTCATTCCAGCTAATGGAAATGCAGCACGTCTTCAGTGTTATCTGGAATCTATGGGATAAGTATATCAAAAGTCAACCTTCAAGCAAGAAACTCCTGTGACTTGGTTAGTTGGATACCAGCTTTTGGTGTTGAGGGTCCAGGGTTTAATACCTGCCCTCGAAGAATGTTTTTTTTTACTACTCATTTTTTTTTTAAACAGGACTGCAAATTTCATAGATAGAAATCATCAGTGATGTCTGATACAAAAAAAGATGAAGCAGCTAGCTAAATGTGCAATTCCATTTTTAATCATTTTTTAATAAGGGTTCAGTGCCTGGTAGTGGCATTCTTTGTTTTATTTTCACTAAATTTCTTTTTTGTTTTCTTTTCAAAAACATATATGCAACTCATGTAGAACAAAGTATATTAAGAGTTCATGGTCCACTTCTTTCATTCCTGATTGCCATCATAAACATATCTGCCACATTTACTCATTGAAGGCCTCCAACAAGGTCCTAAATAGTTAAATAAACTTAAATTGAAAAAAAAATCTAAACATTCTTTCATCTCATGGTACCCTTCTTACAGCACAATGGTTTAGGGATCTGAGCTGCAAATCTGGAGACCAGGGTTTGAATCCAAGAGTCACCACTTGCATTCAGTGTGACCTTTAACAACTCGCTTAACTTTCTTGTGCTCTCAGGCTGTAGCTGGGCACAAGCTTTATCTTTATGTGTCTTTCCTGGTTAAAAAAAAATTCCCCTTTATATGCAAATAAAAAAAAATGGAAGTACTGCACAATAAAATTTCTGGTGTTTCTTTAGTAATCATGACTCCTCCCCCCCCTCCCACCATCCTTAGCAGCTTGCCATGGCAATCATGGTTACTTACCCTGCCACAAATAAAATTGAGATCATGGTTCCATATAAAGCTTCTGCATTGTGTGAGGTGGGTAAACATTTGGCCAGAGCAATTCTGCAAATGTTTGAATATCTGTCTTCCACAATAAAGAAACATCCTAACTATTGCATGAATTCAGTAACAGAAAATTGACAGGTGGGGAGGGACTACTTTTTATTAGTTTGGTTAATGAAAGAAAATGCCCCTTTTTAATAAAAAAAAAATGTGTCTTTTTTTTTGTTAGTACCTTTTTACCTTGTGGCCTCTGGTCTATATTTACATCCTGGCATCCATCCATTTTTCCGGCCGCTGTCCAGTCCCTCACTGGCTCCTAGTGAAGCCCCCACCTTCTACCCTCGTGGCTTACCCCCAGCAGAGGGGCAGCAGGGAGTCCCCCTTACTTCCCACCAACAATGATCCAGTGTTGTCGGTGGTGCTCCCAGGTCCTGGCAGTCCCCTTAGATGGCCATCAAGCCACCATGACCCAGCACCACATTTCTCTGTTCGCCCTTGACGTGAGCTGAGGCATGCAATGACACCAATGGAGGGAGCACGCATGCATCTGCACATGCTCCCCTGGTGCCGTGCCCCAATTCACCCTGCTGTACACATCAGCACACTGCCCCAGCCTCTGCCAGAGGTCGAAGTGTGCCAACTGCTGATTACCCCACCCCCAGAGAGTGACAGCAGTCTACGGACACCATCCTCTCCGCCCCTGCTGACCCCTGGAGACCCCAGTCTGTTCCTGAAACCAGGTCGCCAGCGTGAGCGAGGTGTGGCGCCCAGCGCCAACCTCAGTGCCACCGGCCAATTTGTCTTATTTTTAGTTTTTTTAAAACTAGTCTTTTTTTAAGTTGTTTCTCAGTTTGTGAAGTACTCACAAAGCCTGGCACTTGCTTTACCAGACAGAACAAGTGATGATTTCTCAGGAAGTAAAAATGTATTTTATTCCAAGAAAATCATTAATAACAGGCACAGCAGCAACACACCTAATGAAACAACACCCCTCCAACATTTTTCACTGATAGGTGCTTTGTCATTTCTTAGTTTATCTACTTTATCAGCAGAGTAAGACACTCCAGGTCATTGGTTTGTGTGGCGTCAATGCATTTCTAGGTGTTAAATGCACTCTGCCCAAGTACCTCATTCTTTATTATGCACCTGGTTGTACATTAACATTAGAGGCAACCAAATGTCTTGTCACATCTTATGCTCACTTGTCCTATTCAACTCATTACTGAATTCATGCCCCCTAGTCCGGTTTACAATTTCCAGATCAAACAGCTATTATGGTCAGTCATGTCTATCTGTTTTAGTGTTCAAAATACTGTGCTCATGTCCCCTCAAAGCCTTCTGTTTTGTACATCACACAATATGGGTATGTTTAATATTGTCATGTATCTCTTGTCCCCTAAGTTGCTGGTGAGCTAGGTTTCACTGTGCTTGACCATTTTGACATCTTGAGTGTTTTTTCTGAAGTGAATTGATCGAAACTGGAAGCAGAATTCCAGGTGAGGTCTACAGAAGGCCTTCTCCAAGGTGACGATCGCCTCTTATGACCTGATGCTTACCCTTTCTAATGAATGCTAACGATGTGTCCATTCTCTTGACTTCAGCATCCAAAACTGCCTCTGTATCCCTGTTCTCACTTTTACAATCCTTAGATAATAATGGTGCTACCACAGCTCTGGACTGGAACATTGAATACATTTTTTGGGGGGGATCGGAAATGAATTATGTTATTGTTAATATGACTTATATATATATTTTCACAGCCACAACTCAAAAAGGTTTTTTGATATCTATCTATCTATCTATCTATCTATCTATCTATCTATCTATCTATCTATCTATCTATCTATCTATCCTCTGACATCACTCCACTATTACCCAGAAGAGATCAAAACAAGTTTTGTTATAAATACAAAAGTAATTCTAATATCTTTGTCTGTCTAACTCTCAAGAAAACCAGTTCTAGCCAGAGCCGACATGGCTGTGGTGAGCTTGCAAAACTCCGAAGAGTGAGTGCCACCAAGTGCCATCTCCAAGATAGCGGTAGTGAGACAGCTGTGCATACTCGGCATTCGCGCATGCAAAGTTGTGGTGAATGGCAATATGCCATTCACAAGATGGCGGCACTAGTGGAATGTGCATGTGCAATTCTTGTCCCAAAATGCAGAAGTCAAAATAGTGCAGCTGTTATTCTGTAGTGGCCAATTGTGGTGGAGTGTAAGAAGCTCCATTGGACTTTTGGAAGGATACTTTCAAAAGTCCAGTGGAAGGTGTCACAATCAGCTGCTTTAGCAACAGAAAGCAAAATGTCTGTTGACTCCACCCACAGCCATAAAAAGTGCTTGGAATCATTTTTTTTTTTTTAGACAGAGCATAAGCCTCTGCCTTGAGACTACATGCTGGATGGTGCTATACAAAAGAAAATACAGGAATTTGGACTGTTTTACAAAAATATATTATCAGACACCTCTAGCCATTGAATTATGAACTTTTTCTAAAATCCTGAAATAATTTGAGCTAATTTGAGATGCCAGTTAACAGACAATGCTTCCTGGAATACAAAAGCATGTCTTAACATATGGATCAGAACTTTATCACAAAAGAAACTCCTACCTCCCATTCAAGACCACAGATAATGATGTTTCATGCTAGCTGGCCAATGAAAGTATTTACTTAAAATGTTTTGTTCAATGGCATATTCTGAGATACTGGTTAGTGGTGGTCAAGTCATGTCTGACTTTCACTGCAATCCTATGGGAATACACTATAGCTGAACACGTCTAATCATGTCTGTCAAGAATTAAACCATGATATTACTTTGAAAGAAATGTTTTGCTTGTCAGCTGAGCTTAATGATGCCTGCTAAAGCATCAGGCAGTCTATTAAGTGCAGTACAATCTAAATTTGTATAAATCCTTTCAAGAGTTGTGTCATAATTGGAGGCTATCATCATGGATTGATATGAATAGAATAAATATCAATAGGTACAAATTTTTGAAATTTCAAACAATTATTTAAAAATCTCAGTTTTGGAATTCTGTTCATTTTGAAATGTTGTAGTACAACTGTGTTTCTCCAATGACAGATACATACACCCTGAACTTAATTAAAATGAGTGCTAAAGCTATACTATCTAGAATACTTGATTTACTGTGTAAAAGAAATATTTATGATTCTTTTCTCTTTGAATAGTTGAAAAGGAGGGAACAACACTCTAGCTCAAACACCACTGGTGGTAAGAAAAGATAATCTGTATTAATATTTTCCTCTAGTGAGCTTGGGAAACACTGCCTTTGTATTGTGTTATAAAAATGTTGCTATTTGCCTTGAAAAGTTACACTGCCATAACAGAAGAGTCAGCTTCTGTGCTCGATGGTCTGTCTTGTACAAGATCACCTTCAACCTTATTTTGTAGGGAGTACAGTTGCAGTCATAGACACGTAAGATATTCCCAGATATTTCACAAAATATCTAAAGAGATTGTCTCTGGTTGCTCACAGTGATACTGCTGGCATCTAGCTGTGTCTATGGATGCAACTTACCATCATGGCCTTCATTAACTGAGCTGAGATATATAAATAGTGGTTACAAGTAATGAATATCTTCATGGGGAAACCAATGTATTAGGCCAACTGGGAAAGACTGAAGAACAGGTGAAAATTTGAGTTATAGAAAAAACAACTTTGGCAGCACAATCAGAACAAACCCATGAAATGCAAGGGTGAATATAGAAGTTGCTTATGGAAAAAGCAGCTGTTTATGACCAATTTAACAAAACTAAAGAGAGAGAGTAGAGGATGAGCTAGCAACTAGAACACAAGAGATCGACTATCATGAACATTTTGTAGAACATGTTACATTTGCTGTAAAATAATGATAACAGTATTCCCTCAAGTGATAACTGCATGAAAATAAAATTGCCCTAATTTTTTTTTTACCCTAGAGCTTTTTCTCCCCAGTGATCAACATGGGCAGGCTGTTCAGTCTTGTGCCTGTCTCCCTCGCCTGGCACTTACCTCCCAAGGACTCACCTTCCTGTAGATCCCCCACAGACTGCACCCCATTGTGGGGCCTATAAGGAAAGGGCCATCCTCTCCTCACCCTGAGACTCACATTCAGAACTGAGCTGGTGATCCTTCCTCAGTGATGCAGAACAAGGACAGGCAGTCAGGGCTTAATGGAGCTGGCACCAAACTTTTCTGTTTTCTCCCATATCCCCAGCTGTGGCAGCACATATGTGGAGGTACACACACACACACACACACACACACACACACACACACACTACAGAATCACAGTCTGTCCCTTACTATAGGTCTTGTAATTCTGGCACTGCTACCCAGCCACCACCAAGAGGCAGCCAAGGATCAAGATGGCATGTCTCCCATCCCCAGAAGAGGACGGAAGTCCATCAGACACTCAGTCCTCTCCCACCCAGGCTGACCCCTGATGCTGCCATGGAAAAGGTAAGTTGCTCAGGGTGATTAAAGCCTCTTCACCACTGGGCTACAAAGGATATTATGAGATATAAAGGAAAATGTACACCACCACTGGCTGGGATAACCTACCCAACCTGTGGGGAGGTACAGTCACACCAAAGAGTAATACTATACTGTACCTGCTCAGTAAATGTGAGGATTTAGGAAAAATCAGATGAAATACGTGGCAGTCAGGTGGTTTCTTCTTCTGAAAACTAGTACCTTTATAAACCATTCAAATATGCCAAACAGCTGCACTTCCTAATCCTGCCATCTCTAAACTAGAGTAGGAGTAAACAAGAAAGAGAAACATATATTTCAAGGCAGTTCATTAGATGACAGGGTACTGGGAATTCTAAGAAGCTTGATAAAAATATACAGGAACAGGGAGAAAACTAAATAAAAGGTTCAAGGACTAGTAGATCATCTGTCATCCACTAAAACTAATAGTTCTGAAGTAGAACATCTTAGAAAAGAAAAGTGTCCCAAACTAGTAAAGAAAAGGAGTAAGAAATCTAATTCCTCTAATAATTCTTCCTCAGATGGAGAAGAATCCAAATCTGAGGGGGAATGCTCTACTAAGAGTAGAACTGAGAGGAAGGCATTAAACAAAGAATGAATGGTATAACATAATGAGGGCTTCCTTGAGTTTAACTGGAGGAAAGAATGATGCTAGAAAATCTAACTGTACCACTGAACACTATATAATTGCAGGAGACGTGGGCTTTAAGACCTTAAAAATCACAAACAAGGACAACTAGAAAGAGAGTAAAGTGTTCCTTTGACCCTGTGTAAAAGGGAGTCCCTGTTATGTGTTTAAACCTGTCATAAATATGAATATGTGCAACCCCCTCCTTTTTTGTTTCACTCTTTCATTTCCTCTTATTTTTTCTGCCTTTTGTTTAAATTCTTGTCAGCGTGGCCAACCTGGCAATCTCCTTAAACTCTATGCTGTCCTTTATTCTTTTGACACCCTCTTTATGAACACAGCATTATTTCAGAGATAGGAATAGCGATGTTGCTATAATTAATAAAGCAACTGGTGCCCCGAAGTGGAATATCTTACAGCCACTCCAAAAGTGTTATGCTCTGAGCCGCTGTTAAAGTTGCTCTGATGCCACTGTGAGCACTAATTGCAGGGTGCAACTGGAGATTGCTAATGCTACTGCCCCAAAGAAAAAGTTGACTGCCATGCTGTCTGCAAGATCAAAGTCACTTGAATCTTGACTGCCATTTAGTGAGACACTGGGCAAGGGTAACTGTATGCCCGTAGTGTCTAGAATAAAGTGTACTCTGTGCAGAAGCAGCCCCAGAGATGTTGTGATTGAGAGCTGCATATGAAATAGAATAATGAAGCCTGTGATGTCATGGCATATGGAAACTCCCCAATTATGTAATGTCATGGCCTATGGAAATGCCTCAATTATTTAATGTCATGGCCTATGGAAACTCCCCAATTATGTAATGTCACGGCCCATGGAAACTCACAAGGAGGTATAAAAAGGGCTCACCGCTAGTGTAATCTTAGATAGTCGAGTCAGTTTAGTGCTGACAGTGAGTAGGGTAAGACCTACAGTTGGTGTGTGTGTGTTTGGATTTCACACAGGTTACTTGAGAAAAGTATTCATTGGACTATCTGGGCTACTTGTAGCAAAGCCTTAGACTCTGCTGAAGGAAGCAGACGCCTGTTTCTCTTTGTGCAGGACTAATTATTTTACTTTTTTATTTCTAAATATTAGTATTTTTATGAAAATAAATTGATGAATGCATTTGTGCTTTTTTGTGCACCTGATCCCTGCACTGTTGTGTCAGTTATTACCCCACATGTTCACACTGGTGTTGAAGGGTGGGATACCTGGCTCATCTAGGCTGCTAGTAGACACTGCCAGGACGGTATAGTCCAGTACCCAACACATGTACTGGGTAAAAAGTGTGAAGATGATGAAAGTCCAGTGTACTCTAGTAATGGCTGAAAAGCTCAGAGTGAAGACAGAGCCTGAGTTGGACCCTGGTGCCTGGCTAAGATTTGTGAAGAAAGAGTGGAGGATGTCACAGACAAGGAACCCTTGGAAGAAGAAGAAAGGAAAGCAGATGGAAGACAGTTAACTGGAAGATCCCAGTGTCCTGCTGTGCTGGCTCTGTCTAAAACAGTTAGAGATAGAGAGTGAGCGAGCAGAGGACTGATGACAGTGAGAAGAGGACAGGAGACTGCAAGAAGAGGAAAGGAAGAGACAGAATTAGAGATGGTGGGATGCCTTGCAAGCCATCCATGCCCTGACCCCTGGGCAACCTGACTAAAATGCACCCCATGACATAAAGTTAACAAAATTGACAGAGGCTGATGACATAAAAGCCTACTTAACTACGTTCAAGCATATAGCCAAGACATGTGCTTGGCACCAAGACCAGTGGGTCATCAGACTTGTCCCTTACTTATCTGGATGGGCCCTACTGGTGTATAGTCACCTTACTGCCCCTGACTCTAATGATTACAATCGAGTTAAGGAGGAAATCCTTCATTGGTATGATATCAATAATGAGACCTATAGGCAACAATTCAGGCCTCAAAAGATGATGGGCCAAGATACCCCTCAAGAGACTTTTGCCAGGTTAAAAAGTTTGCCTGAAATGGTTACAACCAACAGACAAAACCCTCAACCAAATCCTGGAATTGACAATTATAGAGCAATTTATTCAAATATTGCCCCAAGATGTCCAGGTATGGGTGAAAGAGCACAAACCTGACACAGCAGAGAAGACTATCACTCTGGTGGAGAATTACCTGGTAGCCAGACCATCAAAGTCCAGAGGATACCAAAGCTCTTCATTCCAACCTATGGCACAGGTAAGACCTTTTGAAACTACTTATTTCACACAATTAAATGTTGGGGGGAAATAACTGGTGAGGGGACCGAAGGTCAAGGCCCTGTTGTGCAGACATTATTTGTCACAGCTCTTTTGGAAAAGGATACATAGCACCATAATTGCCCCAAAAGAACAAACAAAGCTGCCTACTTGGCAATGGCTAATTGGGGGTGTGTTAACACAGTGGGGATCATCCAGGATGAAATAGTGGGATTGCTTGACTCAGAAAGCAAACAAACCTTGGTGAGGGTGGACATTTTAAAGAACTACTCAAGTAAAGGGCTGGAGGCAAAGGTAATCTGCATTTATGGGGTTGTCCACCAGTACCCTACTGCCATGATGGAAATGATGGTAGGGCAGGAAAAAACAGCTTATTCCTGTTCGTTTAGTACCTAGACTGCCAAGTCCCATTATTATCAGCCAGGATTTCCCTAACTTTGACCAGCTGATAAAAAATCAACTGACCTGTGACCAGCTTGTGGCAGTAACCACTCAGGCCCAAGCTAAACAAGAACTGTCACAGAACATTTTTCCATTTGATGAGGAGGTATATGAGGTACCAGGGAAAACAAGGAAATCAAGGAAGGAGAAAAGGGCTGAAAAAAGAAGATGGAGGGATACCCATCAGGAAGGAATTCTTGATGCTGGGTCCGATTACTAACATAAAAACAGAGCAAAAGCTGGATGAAACTTTGAATCCCTTTTTCTTACAGTTAGACCAGGTGGTTGCAGAAGGGCAGCCACAGTATGTCATAACAAATGATGTTTTATACTGAATGTGTACTAACCCTGCTATGGGCGAATATAGAAGACAATTGACGGTGCTCCAGAAATATAGGGATAGACTGATGTACCTAGCCTATGATATCCCTATGGCTGGCCAGGAAGTATGAGTTAGGACATTAGGCAGATTGACAAATCAGTTCTTCTGGCCTGAGATACATGAGAATGTGGCTGAGTATTGTCACACTTGTCATGAGTGCCAATTGGTAGCCAAATGTAAAAAAGAGGATAAGGTGCCCCTACAGCCAATATCTGCAGTAACGTCACCATTTGAAAGAATAACTATGATGTGGTAGGCCCCCCAACAAAAAGTTCAAAAGGTAACCAGTATATTTTAGTGATTTGTGATTATGCCACCATTTATCCTGAGGCGATACCCCTTCGGACTGTGACAGCTCCTCAGATTGCCAAGGAACTGGCTAAACTTTTTATTCGATTGGGTATCCCTCAGGTCACTCTCACAGACAGAGATACTAACTTTACCTCAGTGCTCCTCAAGAAGTTGTATAGATTGTTAGGGGTAACTGCAGTGAAAACATCCCTCTTCCACCTCCAGACTCATGGTTTGGTGGAGCATTTTAATAAGACTCTAAAATATATGCTCCAGAAATATGGACAAGAAGAAGGGCGGGATTGGGACAAATATCTATCCTATCTCTTTTTTGCATACTGGGAGGTGCCCCAAGCCACTACAGAGTTGTCACTCTTTACCCTCTTATATGGAAGAAATCCCAGAGTTCATTTAGATGTGGTGTGGGAACATTGGAAAGAAGGCATGGATGTCTGCCATGCAAATATTGTAGACTACTGTATATGACCAATCTTAGGAAGAAAGTGGTGAAATCTGTTATTCTAGCACACCAGAATGTTGACTATAGATAGGCAGAACAGAAGGAATGGTAAGATGAAGGACTAAAAACTAAAATGTACCATCCAGGGGATAAAGTACTATTATTGTTGCCATCTACTGAAAACAAGTTATTAATGAAATGGCAAGGTCCATTTGTAGTTAATAGGCAAATTGGGAAGATAAAGTTTGAAACTGAAATGCCAGGAAAAAGGTCCCAAAAGAAAATTTACCATGCCAACCTGCTGAGGAAGTGGTCTGATAGGCAAGACCCAGTATCCAGTCTTTTCATAGACCATGAGCAAGAGAACACTGAGTTTAAAATGGCCTATGAGAGATTGGTTAAAGGCAAAGAGTGGTGGGGGTTCAAATCAATCCCAGGTTGGATGCAACCCAGAGACAGGAGATTGACCAACTACTAGGCTATTACGGGAAGACCTTTACTAACATCTCAGGGAGAGCAAAAGGGGTAGTTCACACCATAAAGGTAGTACAAACAAGACCTATACACCAGAAACTCTACCAGCTGCCTGAGAGAGTTAGACAAGAAGTCATAGATGAGGTGAGGAAAATGAAGCACCTAGGAGTTATAGTACCATCACAAAGTGCTTGGTCCTCACTGGTGGTAAAAGTGCCCAAAAAAGGGGGGGGGGGATCTGGCTTTGCTTGGATTTCAGGAAGATTAACACTGTCTCCACCTTTGATGAGTATCCCATGTCCATGTAAATGACTTAGTAGACAAAATAGGGAATGCCAAATACATGAGCACCCTTGACTTAACAAAAGGCTACTGGCAAAACCCTGTCTCTTTACATGCACAAATTTTGACTGCCTTCAGCAACCCGATAGGCCTTTACTAGTTCACCACTATGACTTTTGGACTACATGATGCCCCCACAACCTTCCAAGGTTATGCGGATCAAGTATTGTGTGTCCATACACAGTACAGTGCCACCTACTTAGATGATATTATCTTCAGCTCTGCCTGGCAGACACACCTAGTACATCTTAGTGCAGTCATTCAGTCCATTCAAGACTCTGGACTGACCATAAATCCTACCAAATGCGCCATTGCCAGGACTGAGACCAAATACTTAGGGTTCATCATTGGAGAAGGTACAGTCAAACCAGACATCAGCAAAATCGAGGCAGTAACTAACAGTCCCTTGCCCTTGACAAAGAAACACATACACTCCTTTAGGGGACTGGCTAGTTATTACCACCGCTTCATACCTGATTTTGCCACCATAGCAACCCCACTTATAGATCTGACCAAAAACAAATGTCCCAATAAGGTGCTATTGACCAAGGAATGTAATAAGGCCTTTCAGACCATTAAAGTGACCCTATGTTCATCCCCTGTCTTGATCAGTCCTAATTTTTCTCTCCTGTTTGAAGTTCACACTGATGCCTCTGATACTGGCATCAGCGCAGTCCTTTCTCAGACAAGGAAAGGTGAGGAGCATCCAGTCATATACATCAGCCACAAACTTAATGAGAGGGAAAGGAAGTATTCAACAGTGGAGAATGAATGCTTAGCATTAAAATAGGTGATAGAGGCCTTGAAATATTATCTGTGAGGTGCAGAATTTAAGGTTCTCACTAATCATAACCCTCTGTGCTGGCTCCAACAGATGAAAGACAAGAATGGCCAGATAATGCGGTGGTATTTGGCTTTACAGCCTTACCGCTTTACCATTCAGCACAGAGCAGGGTCTAAACACCAAAATGCTTATTTCTTGTCTTGATATGGGGCCCACGCTGATGAAACTTGAGGAAATGTGTTGCTATGATGTGTTTTTTTTTTCTGTGAAGATGTTGAAATGTTTTGCATATGATATAACGAGGCAGTATAGTGCAGTGGTCTAAGGCTCTGAGCTGCAAATTTGGTGACATCCAGCAGACCAGACCTAGGTTTGAATCTCACAGCTTCCACTTGCATACTGTGTGACCCTAAGCAAGTCACTTAATCTCCTTGTGCTCCCAGGTTGCTCCTGTAAAAAAGCTTTCAGCTTAGTGTGCTATACCTGGTTAAACAACTAAATTAAAAAAAATATATATAAGATAATGGTTTGTATTGAACACTTGATGTTATGCCTGAAGGAATAGATCAGTATTGGAGATATGTTTTGGTATGTCTGATTATAGATACCGATTCAGTTTATAAGGATCCCTGAGACAAAGCTTCTGAGAGTTGGTGGACAGAAGCTCCAACCATCCTAGGGTTCAGGGAGGGTAGCTGACAACAGTGATACTGCTGGCTCTTGGTGAGGGGTGTGTGTAACAGGGAGCATCTGTTATGTGTTTAAACCCCTGTCATAAATATGAATATGCGTAATGCCCTCCCATTTTTTTTCCTTTCACTTTTTCCTTTCTTCTTATTTTTTCTGCCTTTTCTTTAAATTCTTGTCAGGGTGGCCAGCTTGGCAGTCTCCACAAACTCTTTGCTGTCCTTTATTCTCTTTACCCCCTCTTTATGCACACAGCATTATTACAGACATAGGAAACAGCACATGGCACTATAATTAATAAAGCAACTAGTGCCCCGAAAGTGGATTACTTATGGCCACTCCAAAAGTGTTATGCGCTTGAGCCAAGCCGCTGCTGTTAAAGTTGCTCTGGTGCCAGTGTAAACTCTAGTCGCAGGGTATGACTGGAGACTGCTAATGCTACTGCTCCAAGGAAAAAATACAACTGCCATGCTAGCGGCAAGATCAAAGTCGCTTGAATACTTGACTGCCGGCTAGTGAGACACTATGGGCAAGGGTAATTGTATGCCCCATAGTGTCTAGAATAAAGCGTACCCTGTACAGAAGCAGCCCCAGAGATGTTGTAACTGAGGGCTGCAAATGAAATAGAATAATGAAGCATGTGTTGTCACGGCCTATGGAAACTCCCCAATTATCTAATATCCTCGCCTATGGAAAACTCCCTAATTATGTAATGTCAACGCCCTATGGAAACTGCCCAATTATGTGATGTAATCACAAGGAGGTATAAAAAGTGCTCACCACTAGGGGAATGCTAGATAGTCGAGTCAGCCTAATGCTGACAGTGAGTAGGGCAAGACCTACAGTTGGTTTGTGTGTCTGGATTTCACACAGGTTACTTGAGAAAAGTATTCATTGGACTATCTGGGCTGAAGCGAAGCCACAGACTCTGCTGAAAGAAACAGAGGTCTGAATCTCTTTGTGCAGAACTAATTATTTGCCTTTTTTATTTTTGTAAATATTTGCATTTTTCTGAAAATAAATTGATGAACACATTTGTGCATTTTTTTATGCACTTGATCCCTGCTTTGTTGTGTCAGTTATTATCCCACACATTCACATCCAACAAACATAAACTGGTACACTGAGCTACCTAAACAAGGAACTGATTCAGTGGAAGGGGTATACAAGGTATTTAAGAAAAATGTGTCAAATTCATTACTAAAAAGATGCCTAAAGGCAGAATACCAAATGAGGTACAGACCAGATCAGAACCCTAGAAACATTTACTGTGAGGAAAGAGATGCATACTTTGGGGTAGACGAGGACCCTCAAACTAAGGGAAAAGGCTTTGAAAAGTTAGACTATGGTACATTACCTTGCAATAGCAACCTTATGGTATTCAGAGATACTGTAAAGAATCATGCAACAGAGTGGCTTGTAACTGAGACTGAGAAACCATGGAAGATTATCTGACCTGTGACAACTACCACACAAAGAAAGAGAAACCAATTGATGTTGAGGTGTCAGAAGTTACCACTTTGGATACTTTGACTGTGGAAATATCTGAAATCATGGTTCCTAAGAATCACAAGAAACACAGAAAAAAAATCCATTGCAAGATTCATCTGTGGATCAATCTAGGTCCTTGATGGATTGTGAGATGCTTCAGCAGGACTACCAGAACCAGAATTTTCATTCTGGAGACTACTATGCCAGTAGAGGATTCAAAAGGGGAAGGAATGGGAGAGGATATAAAAGTAACACCATGGAGCATGGATATTATAACAATGACTGGCAAAGCTTTCATAAAAAACCGGAGGAGTCACAAGATGTTGCTTTGTGGTAATGCTGGAAGAAAAACTGGAATACAAAGCTGTACTATATACTCTGGGGCAGAAGTGACCCTGGTGTCTAGAAGCTTGTTTGACACAATTACCAATACCTTAAGTGACACAAAACACCAAAAGGTTCTCCTATGTCATGTACAATTTATAGGTTATGAAGAATAGGGACAAAAACCTGGGGAAAAGGTTTGCATGATGCTAGGGTTTATTAAAATAAATATCAAACACCCAGTGTACTTTACCAGTAAGACAGTTCATGACATCCTGATTGGAAACTATCTTCAGGAGAGGTTCAGACCAATAATTTCTACTTTCACAGAGTTCTGTAGTCATAAGTAAAACAGCCAGTCATATTTGGGAAACATTGCATGGTCCTATACAAGCAGAGTCCTGCTACATAAAAAAAAATCAATGTTCAAACTTAATTTTGTAAATTCAGATGTAGTATCTGACTTATTTGTATTGGTTAGTCCAGAACATTTTGCCAAGTGGAACAGAAAGGCCCATAGAGTTTGCATGTCAGAACAGGATGTAGTAATTTCTGAAATTGGTGCCAGATGTTTTTGGCTTTCTTCTTGAAAGAAGATGTCAGCTTTGCATGCTCAGCGTCCCATGGTGTTTTTGAGGCAGATGCCTTGCTGTCTGAATACATAGTCTATACAGAAGACTGTGGAACCAAGATGCCACTAAATCCCCAATCCCTCTTCTGTAAAGACAATACAAAGAAAGACAATGATTGTAGAATATCCTTTAAAGCAGAAAACTTGCATTTTGTTAGTTCTGTTCTTTGCCTGGAGTATGAACACTGTCTAATTGGTAAACAGTTCTACAAGATGTTGAAAAGGCAGAAGCTAGACTTGACTCTTGTGGCACAGAATGAGTGGCTGAAGGGTGCTGCAAACAATAAAAATGACCTCAAGAGCATTGAGTCTGCTTTAACCCAGTAGACAGGGAAAAAGACTATACTGCAGGGTTTTCCCATTGTTGAGCACAGTCAAAACCCCTCACAATAAAAAAACATACTGCGCAGAGACCCCAAAAGTGTGTGGTCAAAAAATAAGCTAAAATTAAATCAACTGTCTCTGAACTGCTCATGCTGTTTTGACCACATGGTTTTTGATTGCATGGCTCTTTTTTCGCAATCTTGATGGGATACCATACTGCACAACACATATGTTGCACGTGGCCTAAAACTACCCATGTGCACTGGGTTGGATTTTCTGTATGACTAGGGGTATGCGTAGATCTGACCAATAATGTTCTGTGATCATGGTTAAGCAGAGACCCATATCCAGACAAAGTGACCCCCAGGACTTAAGGTCAAGGCAGACCATTCCTCTGTCAAGAAGTAAATGAGTAAATGGCCACCATTTCTGGTAGTGTGAAAGAGTTTTCCTTTAGGATTAATATTCAGAAAGGGCAACAAATTCCTAACACTAGTGCATTATTTCAGCCAAAGCAGCAGTTCAGTGAAATGGGTTCTAGGATGCAATCCACACCCTGTTTGGATATGACTAACAGAACTGCACACCTTTTATTGTCCAATCCATAACCAAAGCTGTAACTATAAGAGGCCACACAAGGTTAGGAACTATGCTTGCTTAATCATTCTATGATCTAGAACTTGCCACTGCTGTTGATGATAAACTGCCAGAGCACATGCAAAGGGGAATGAAGAACAAGAAAACACTAGATCCTCACCTAGTGGATTAATTACCCTTCAAGTAATCTGGCCATTTAATACAGAAGAACCGCATGCATGCAATATTAAAAAGAGTGATTTTGTACTGTCTACAACCATTGATGCAGAGGAAAAATCCAAAGAAATAACGATAATTGAAACTGAAAATTTCTCTGATACAATTGAACAACAGGTAGAAATAGGAGAAAATTCACTTTAGCTGAGTTTAAAAAGCAGCTCTACCCTTCAGCACATACTTTCATAAATAAGATGTTTCAGTTGTTACAACTTACTAGAGGATATTTTTTTCCATTTTCAATGTTCTTTTCCAAGATTTACAGCACATCTTGACAGTCCATCAAAAAATTCAGTATAGAAAACACTTGAAAACTTTTGCATCTCCCCATTAACCTCAAAGTACCTTTGTTTATGACATCATAGTGCTCACTATGACAACAGGCTATGATGTCACAAACAGCAATTGTGGGGTTAGCAGGGAAAAGTCAGACACATTTTGAAAGATTCAGTAAAATAATTGCTTCATTATCTACAATAATTAGTAGACCAGCAGCAGGAGAAAGTAAAAATAAAATAAACAGAGCACTAGAAAACAAAATCAGTACACTAACTGGTGTAAATCTAGTGTTTTTAAGCTTTTTGTTATAACAGAGAGTTGCTCTTTTTGCACATAATTGAACAAGCTATTCAGAACTGCAGATCTGAAACTGAAACAGAAGGCGCACAAACATGACATGTTCTATGGTGTTCAGGAAATGTTTTCTTTTTTTTAAATTAAAAGTTTATCGGCAGTTTTACACATATCGAAGAGACAAGAACATCAGAAGCAAAGAAGTAATACAAAACTAAATTACCTGTTCCGCCTCCCCCCCACCTCTCTCCCTCCCCTCCCACTCCCCATACCACAGTACCATGGGAATATATCCAAAATCAGTAGCATTACCCTACACCGACAATACTTCAGGAGTCTAGTAGAGTGTGCAAGGGATCCCAAATCCACTTATATTTCTGTTGTCTATTATAAAGGCTAGCAATCACTCTTTCAGTTCTGAGGTTGGCAAGGATTTCATTGAACCATTCCTTGTATGATGGGCATTCCTTGTCCTTCCAGTGCTTAAGAATTACTTTTTTAACAGACTTTGCTATCATAGATGTATGAAACCTACGTACGTTAACATCAATGGGAGATAAATCGCCCAGCAGGCATATTTTGGGGGTAAAGCAGCCCTGAAGGCCCAACAATGGATCTAACTTGGCTTTAATTGTATTCCACAAGGGTACTATCTTGGGGCAAGTCCAAAATATATGAAGAAGTGATCCTTCTTCTAAAAAACATCTAGTACATAGGCCGGAATCAGGAAATGTTTTCTAAAGATGCCTAAGACTGTGGGGTAGCATACCTCCATGTTACTAAGATTCCAACTCACTCAACCAAAGGCTCAATGTGTATACACCAATACAGAATACCTCTGGTATATTAGGAGTCCATGCAAGACATCCTGGATACTTTAAAGGAGCAGGGAGCTATTAAAGTCAGTTCTGTTCATAATTCACCCATTTTGCCCGTACTAAAACCAAAAGGAATATGGAGGCACCCTATTGACTATTGACAACTGAATAAGTAAGTACCTTTATCTTGATGGCCCATGACATACCTACTGTAGGTCAAAGTTTAACAAAAATGAATGGTACCTTAGATTTAACAAATGTATTCTGGACCCTTAAGGTGGATCCAAAGGATCAACATAATTCGTCTTTCACATT
Source organism: Neoceratodus forsteri (assembly GCA_016271365.2). NCBI lineage: Eukaryota > Metazoa > Chordata > Ceratodontiformes > Ceratodontidae > Neoceratodus > Neoceratodus forsteri. The sequence continues at coordinate 1,381,545,875 of CM028130.1, forward strand.
TGGAAAGAGACAATGCACATGGAACAGGTTGGGTACTTGAATTCTTCAGCAGATTACATCATCATTCCAGTCAAGGCCATGCCTGATGCTGAGAGACAGGGAAATCTTGTACACATGAAAATCATACTCATTAAGAACAACACATTTAAGTATGTTTTGAACCAGCTGAAAAATGCTGGCACCAAACTGTCTCTTACCAAAGTTCAATGGTTTAAGGATAAGGTAAATTACTTTGGGTATCAGGTTGTACCTGATGAATTACACTCTCAGTACAACTGAATACAAGTGATTCAAACAACTGAGCCACCCACAAATTTGAAGTCATTATGTAGTTTCCTAGGGATTTGCAACTACTCATGCCAGTTTATCTAGAACAATACTGAGATTGCACACCCACTCACAAGGTTACAGAGGAAAGCAGAGCCATGGGTATCAGGAAAAGATCAAGAAGAAGCTATGCAGGCACTGAAAGACAGCCTGAGTAAAGTTCCATGTCTTGCTCCTGCTCAAAAGGAAAGATGTACTTCATTTAGATGGTACACTAACCAAAGTATCAGTACATTATTGTATCAGAAACCTTGTTTAGACAACTGTGTTATAGCATATGCTAGTAAATCACTGATTGATGTTGAAAAGAAATCCTCAGATTTGCTGTTCCAGGAGAATGCAAACTAGAAGGGACTCTGGCTGTTGGAGCCACCCTTCCTCCAACTAAGCAGGAAGCTCCATTCCCTCTACCATTCACATTCCTGGCCAAATGGCCATACGTCCAAGTTGCCCTCAACTGGGAGGAGGGGAAGGGAGAACTGGCTCTGGCTAGCTGGGGCCTAAGGTGACAGTGTGTAGTGATTTATGTGATATTGAAGTCAGCTGGGAACAGGTTACTTGCCAGAGGGACACAGCTTTCATCTTGTGCATACCTGTGACCATGCTCAGCAAGCCAAGTCGCAACTCTGCCACCCCCTCTGGGGGTTTGTGGTTATCGAGTGTTGCTGCAGCATTCAATGGTACAAGAGCAGATTTCTGTACATAAGAAGATAAAGTACAGTCAATTCCTGATGTATGCACATGCTTGGGACATCCTGTTTTTGTGCATACATCTGAAATTGCAAGCAACCAGAACTGTATTGAGCACAATGGAGTCACTTGGTGAACTACATTTTCTCACTTACTAATCACGTTTATCTTTATTGAATGAATCAGACTAATTTAAAACTAATTCACCAAATGTTGCACACTCCCAGCTAATTAAGCAATTTGTTTTCTCCATGGCTGCTGGCTCTGATAAACAGGCAGGCTGAAACTGACTAAAACTTACATGCATTTAACCACTGGCAGCACAGTTATCGCCTGTTTAACAGGAGTGATTGACAGTATTAATGTCTGTGGAGTACACGTCTGGAAGAAAACGTGTGCTTACAAGTGAAATTTGATATGCATATAAGCACATATTTATGATTAGGTACTGTATTTAGGGTTAGATGTTGCCATTTATGTGCATATAACCAGAATGTGCATAAAAAGTGGTATGCACTGTAAATAAATACTGTAAACACAAGCACGTTGAGTCAGAAGAGAAAAGAGTAACAAAGGGTATATTCACATTATTCCCACGCAATGACTATGACCAGGCTGTGAAGCTACTCAGAGAGGACCATTTTAGAGGGGCAATCGAGGGAGTATATGCTTGGTCTGATGAAAAAACCATCTGGACACAGCACTTGCTAAGTGCTTTCAGCTATGGGTCTGGCACTGTTCATGGGACAGGATGGGGTTTCAGGAAACAGGGTTTACTTGAGGAGGCTGGAGATGCTGCACAGTGCAAATAGGGGTGCTTAAAGAGCAGCTGAAACCTTTGGGAGAATTAAAAAATGTAATATTTAGACACAAATCAGCTGTTATTTCATTTATCTTCTATAGATTTCCATAGATGTTCCTGCAAAAACAATATTTTTATCCCTTAGACTTCCTTTGCCTCTATAGCTTATTCCCTAGCTGATATTACAATACTCTGTTGTGACATTATGGTCTATTGCCATGGGAATAAATGGGATGTCACAAGCACAGTATTATAACATCAGGTTGGGAGGAAGCAATAGGAGCTGATGAGTCCTCAAGGAACAAAAATCTTGTTTTCATGCTTGTGACTTCAGTAATAAATAACAGCGATAAGAAGTACAAAGATAATGAGAAATATAAAGCTGCTTTGTGTCCAACTGTTTTGTTTTTCAAAGTTCTTCTTGAGGTGTTAGTGGCTCTTTAAGCTAAGCTAAAACAGGAAGAGCTGACTCAAAGTAAACAAACAGAAAGATATATCATCAGGAACAGCTCCCATGCCCGCCTGACCGCTCCTCTAGTTCTGCACCATTGACTCTGCCTTCTCACTAGGGTCACCTACAGGTTCCTGAGACTCTCCCTTCTAATCACCAATGGACCACATAATAGAGCCCCTCCCTCAGTGACAGAGATCCAGTTTGCAGTTGCACATCTCAGGGGTACAACTTATGTTGTTGCCTTGCAGTTTATGTTATTCGATTTAAATTGAGGCCACAGCAGATAGGGTTGTGCCCTCACAGGCATTGGCAGTTTAGCTCATTAATGGGGTATCAGTATAGATGTGTGTTTATCTCAGAAAGCTTAGTTAGGAGTTTGCCAGGAATGCCTCTAATATCAGTTACACCATATCAACCCCTGAGTTAACAGATTTGAAAAAAAAACTAAATCTGCCTGTAAATGGCATGTACATTGTCCCAAAAAGGTAGTAGAGTGTGCAACAACTGAAGAAGATGGCATTCCAATGATGAGTGGCATGGGTTGATGCTTGTTTGCAGCTTCCTGCTGACCCAGGCATCATTGCCCTCTCATGAGCCATCCAGCAGGGTTCAGATCCCCATGTCAGCAGCCATGAACTATCAGACCTAGTAGAGTCTGCCCCTCCACTGGCAGACTTGCCATTGCTGAACCCCCAGGTCAGTGGCCCCACAAACCAGATCATCATTGGGGCAGGGGTTGGACTGAGTCCAGTCCAGCTGGATCGGGGGTCCATCACTGCAACTGGGGAGGGCTCTCATATAAAGACATGAGTGGACCAAGGATCAGCAGACAGGGGCCAGAGCAGCATTCCACTGTGGATGGGATGCCAGAAGTCATCAGCAAAGGTGCAGAAGGCATCTACACCAGGTAAGCGACACAACGATGGCAAGGGGATATTGAATACTGATGTGTGGGCCATGATGCAGCATTAAGTAATGGGAGGAACCCCAGTAGCCAAGGTTATCCTCCTTTATATCTTGGGCAATCGAGTAATGTCCTCTTGGGCTTCCAGGGGATAAGCCACTGGAAATGACCAGTATAATGTTGGAAGCAATATGATCAAGAGGTGCCAGCACTACTGGCACACAGATACTGGGGGATTCATAGGCCTCTACTGTGGGGTCCCCATTTGAGCAGTGGTTAGTGACGATAATGGAGGGCATGTCTGCATAGCTTGTGAGGCTGCCAATCTCACAGTGTGGTGCACTCAGGGTACAAGACAAGGTAGAATCTTTAATATGCCAGTGTAGTAACTCCATTGGATGCCCACTTGACAGACAAAGTGCAGAAAGAGACTACAAATAGGGAATTTGTGGATATGTTCTTCCTGTTTCACAAGGAACCGAACAAGGGAGAGGGGGATAAGAAAAATTACAAAGGGGAACTGAAGAAGCAGCCCATGGTAGAACAGACTTCTGTAAATTGGACCTTGGACTTTATGATCTTCACCATCATAATTGCTGATCACAGTCACAAACAATGTAGGGGTCTGTTTCAGTACTTGAGCACAATACTGAAGGCCTGTCTTGTGGTGGGGGCTGTGGGTGGCTTCGGTACCATGAGGTCTTCCATCAACATCTGCAGTCTAAGCTCAACAGAGAATGGGGGTGCTCGACTTGCAAATGTGGGTGGAGACACACATGCAGAAACCTCTAAGTTGCACACCTGTGCACATGCTTACCATCAAAAAAACAGCCATCCACTAAGGTAGCAGTAGTGTGCAGATCTCTTAACATACTGCTCTGAATCCAGCCTACAGCAGCCTGCAGTGAATTATCTTGACTCTTTTCAGACATTCTCCCCCATCTGATGCCAATGTGCTTAACCCTTCCTTTTTCACTGACCTATCAGTCCAGAATTACTTTACATTCTAGTTCTGTCTGCATCATAGGGGTTAAGAGTGCTGTGTTCCTTCCTGCTAAGTTATCTTCTCTTTGGTTGCAAATTTCACGCACACACAGGTGCCAGCTTGGATATCAGAGGTTCCTGCCATGACTGAACAAGTTTTATGTGAGAATGTTGCTCTACAGGTTGTATGGGGTAGGATGACTTTGGTATAGTTTATTTCTGAGATTGTCAGCCACTAAAAAAAATCATTTTTTTGTGTTTTTGTTTAAATTCACATCTGCACCAAAAGCTACAGACAAATGAGTATTACTGAACTAGGTGTAGTGTATAGCAGAGAGGGCTGTAAAATCTGTTGCTCTCTGCCACATTCATATGAGGAGGACAACAAAGACACTGGCAGCCATCTGCTCTCACAGAGGGGACAACAGGTTCTTCAGACTGGAATACTGCCTTTTACTAGGGAAAACTGATTATATCTGACTACATGGCCTGCAGAGATCTGAATCCTCTTTAAGAGTAGCCAAAGGTACTAATAACAAAAGTACACTACTATAAACTATGCAATTGTTTGTTTTGTCCCAGGTAGCTACAGTAGGTGTGTTGTTTGGTGGATTTCAGTTAATTAATATTAAAAATGAAAGGTTCTTGTTGGTTTTCGAAGGTCCTTTTTCTGATGCTGTTCTTTGACTTTGATGGCGTAAAAGAGAGGGTACAATGGATCTCGTGCTGGAAAATAATTAATAAAAATGGAGAGCCATCTCAATTAAATGAATACGGTTCATTCTGTTTGGATGGGGTCCTTTTTCTGCTGATGTTTTCTGACTTCAATGGGGTAACATTTTTTCTGCTGCTGTTCACTGACTTCAATGTGGTTAAAGAGAGGGAGGAATAAATGGTGCAAGTGTAGGTCATACGTCAATAAGTAATAAAATTAAGGATGCTCACGAGTTAAAAGAAAAACTGAGGATAAGATCCTGATAGTTACAAATAAAAAGGAGAAGCTGTGTAGTTTTAAAAAAAGGATCACCTCTTCCTTGACAAGAAAAGAAATAAACAAGCATTTGTCAATGCCGAATGTTTGTTGTGTGCACTGGTGTCATGGGGGGTGGGATGTTTGAAAAATGTTTCAGTGAAGTTGTTTGTGAGGTGGGCTCCCAGAAAACATATGTTGAAAATGTGGGGAAAAATATTTAAAAATGGCCAAGTTATGCCACTAAGTTGAAACCCCCATTGAAATAAATTGATGCCGAAAACCCCATTGAAATACATAGAAGCGTTTACCTCAGTTTGCGCTTGGGCTTTGAAGAGTGAAAACATGCCTGCAATCCAGGGAAGATTATGGCGATGGACCTCCAGTGTATAAGAAAGGGGAAGGAGGTGTGTGGGGTGGTGAGTCCTGGGTGGGGAGTGGAGGGTTGGGTAACGGCGCAATGGACAATATTGAATATTTTTCTTTTTTTACAGGAAAAAAAATGAAGGACAATTTACTTTTTTTCTTGGAGTTTGCTGAACAGATGAGGACACTGGGGGATTGTGCACCCCAGTATCTGTATATTGTTTGGGTGGGTTACACAGTGGACAACAATGAATGGACAGATGAGGACACTGGGGGACTGAGCACCCCCAGTGTCTGTATGCTGTTTGGGGGGGAGGTTACACAGTGGACAACAATGGATGGACAGATAGGACATGGGGGATTGGGTACCCAAGTGTCTGTGTGCTGTTTGGGGAGGGGGATTACACAGCAGACAATGGTGGACGATTTTCTTTTTTTCAGGATAAAAAATATGCATTTGTCAACGTTGAATGTTTGATGCATTGGAAGCTGTCTGCCTCTACATCTTGTTTATGCCCATGAGGTACTAGAATGTGTCTGTCATGTTCCCATGCTCCCATCTTTCCTCCAATAAGTACATAGTGAGGTCTTTTTAATCTCTTCTGATGCGTTCTGTATAGCAAGCCATGTACCATCTTGGTTGCCTTTCTGTGGACTGCCTCCACCCTGTCAATGTCCTTGTGCATTTGCAACCTCCAGAATTGCACACAGTACGGTAGGTGAGGCCTCACTAGTACATTATACAATGGCATCACCACCTCACGTCTTCTGCTAGTGGTACATCTGCCTATACTCTCCAGCATACCACTGGCCATTCTTGCAGCCTTTGTGCTCTGCTTTGACACCTTCAGGTCATCAGAACTGATACCTCCTAGGTCCCTTTCTTCCTTGATGATTGTCAGCACCTCCCTCCCATCCTGTAACTCTCTCCAGGTTTCCATCTTCTCAGGTGCATTATTTGCAGTTCTTTGCATTGAACCTCAGTTGCCACTCCTCAGACCATTATTCAAGCCTCTCCATGTCCCTGCTCATTTTCTCCACCTCTTCTGGAGTAGTCACTCTGTTACAGATGTTGGTGTCATTTTCAAATAGGCAGACAGACCTTTCTTCCTAGCCCTTCCACAACGTCTGTAATGAAGACATTAAACAAGACTGGTCCCAGGACTGATCCCTGAGGTACCCTGCTGGTCATCCCCCATACCAGGATTGGATCCCATTACCATCGCCCTCTGCCTCCAGTCAATCAGCCAGTTTCTAACCCAGTTTATCAGCTTGTGTCCTGTGGCCAGACTACCTATCTTGTTAATCAGCCTTCTATGTTGGACATTGTAGAAGGCTTTGCTGAAATCAAGGTAGGTGATGTCAACCATCCCTCCCTGATTTACTTCTTTAATAAGGCATTAGGATTCCTAACCCTAACACCCAACACCCACTCCCACCCTGCAGAGACTGACAGGTATTGGGGATGTCCCTTTGGGTCATCAGCTGTAATGCTCACACCACTCTACCCCCACCTTCCAGACACTGACAATAGCTTGGTGTGCCTTGGGGTCTTTGGACCTACTGCTCACCCCCTTCCATAATGAAATAAGCTGCGATGGGTGCAGCATAGGAGAATGGGGTTAACATTAGGGCCAAAGACTCCAAGGCATATCTCAATGCCTATCATTGGCTGCAGGGTGGGGGTGGAAGTTTGTGAGTATTACTGTCAATGATCCCAAGGCACACACCCGATCTTGTCAGTCTCTACAGGGTGGGGCATTATGGTTGGAAACCCTAATGCCCTATATGTTTGTTGGCATTTTCACTCCAGATTTTCATCATGGGCTTTTTAGGACCCCACCTTATGAACAGTGGCGCTATCATTTTGTTACTCAATCCCAAAAGGTGATCTCGTGCAGCGACTGTGTCATTCGGCACCACAGGTGCGAAACAAAATTTTGGCCAGGATGTGAAAAATGACAGCTGTACTGTTCATGATGAAGTGTGCTACTCCTGGTTAAACAACTACAAAAAAAAAGTGTGAAAAATGGCACTGTTGAAAATCTGGAATGAAAATATGAAAAATTTACAAAGTTATAAGCATGCGTAGAAACTGCACAATGCACAGCCATAACGCGGTCATGTTTTGGAATATTTTCACCATATTTTCAACATGGGCTTTTTGGGACCTCCCCTCATGAACAGTGGCACTGTGATTTTGTTAATCTGTCCCAAAAGTTGATTTCGCACAGCAACTGCAACATTCTGTGCCACACATGTGAAAACACCTTTTGTGCAGGATGAGAAAAATGACAGCTGTACTGTTCATAAGAAGGTATGAAAAAATGGCAATGTTGAAAATCTGGAGTGAAAATATTAAAAACTGGCGAAGTTACAAGCATGCATAGCAACTGCTCAATGCATGCCCATACGCAGTCATTTTTTTGAATTATTTCACCAAATTTGCAACATGGGCTTTTTGGGACCCCACCTCATGAGCAGTGGAACTGTCATTTTGTTACTCAGTCCCAAAAGGTGATTCCATGCAGTGACCCCAAAATCACCTTTTGGGACCGAAAAATGAAATGACAGTGACAGTGTTCATGAGATGGGGTCCCAAGAACTCCATGTTGAAAATTTGGAGCCAAAATTCCTAACAATGGCTAAGATATCTACCTAAGTTGACCCCCCCATTGACTCCCATTATAAAGCTTACCTTCGATTTCTCCAGTTGGCAGTTCGGCTTTGAAGAGTGTAGACGTGTACCGATCCACAGCAGATGACAGCGTTGACCTCTGAAAGTAAGTATGGGGTAAGGGGGGGGGTTTGCACGGGAGGTGAATGCACAGTGGGAGGGTGGTGATGGTGGAAGGGGGATGGGGAGAGACAACAAGGACCTTTTTCTTTTTTACAGGTTAATAAAAAAGACTGCGAGGACAGTTTTCTTCATTTACAGGGGAAAATTAATTTAGGCACACTTAGGTGGGTTTCCAGTGTGCCACAATAGTGGGGGGATGCCAACATGGGGATTGGGCACCCCTATGTTGGCAAGGGTTATAGACAGGTTGGGGGAGCTGCATACAACATCGGTAGTGTGCATCCCAGTATCGGAAAGGGAATGAGGAAATTGTTAAACCAAGATATTTGTTCACGTAGGATGCTGACTCTCTCTTTTTATGGGTGAAATGGGAAATAAATGGGTCAACTTTAAAAAGGTGCAGTAACCCCAAGCATTTACTTTTACCAGGAAGAGGCAAATGCCATTTTGCAATGCATTTTGCTTACAAAGTTAATCATACAATTTGATAACAGCTCTCAGATAATGTCAGAGATTGGGGGCTTTAATTTTGGAGTTCACCTCCTGGGATACTGTTAGAATTGTAATATAGGTGTAATCCACATTCTACAACAGCTCTCAGCTGATGACAGAGAATGGCGATCATGTTAATATCAAAGGATGTGCTGCGCCACTGTTGGTTCAGCTCTGTCTTTTGAAATCTTTGCCAGCTCTGCCCCGAAACCAGAAAGTGTGTCATAAACAGCCTGCGTACTGATTTGCCTGCCCAGACCTTCCCCTTGAACAGAGCTCTCCAGTGGATGCACCCCGCTCACACCCCTCTATAGCAACTCTCATATCAACAAGTTCATCTTCACTTTGCGGTGATGACAAACTTAAAAAAGGAAAGCTGGTGTGTGTGCAGATGGAGGGAGGGACATAAAGGTTCATCTCTTACAAATTTCTAAAGCATAAGAAAATGATTTGAAAGGCACTTTAACAACTGAGGCTGGGGGAATGCTATAATCAAGAAATTATGGCAAAGGCTATTAGATTCATAATTACTGTGGAATTTCAGTCATTGGAAATATCTTTATTGTAGTAAAGAAGAGTACTGTACATGACATGACTGTAGCAGATTAAAGTGCTGGGCCAGCTTTTTCATCTGCCCTTACTACAATAAATAAATTCTTCCTGATGGTAACTGTACTACTTTCTGGAGCTTTTGTGTGTGCGACCACTTTCCCATCCATTTTTTTATGCTTTGCTTGGGAAGGGCCTTACTCTGCCTTAAACAGCAGCTGTGTGCACCCCTCCACCATTTTTTAGTGTCGCAGAACTGGTTAAGAGAACTGGGGGCCCTATTCCAAGTCAGGCTATGCCAGCGTAAGGTGGGATACACCACTCTCCATGGTGTATCTTGTGACTTACACCATGTGATACACCCGGTACCATTCCAGGAAGCGACTTATGCCACTGCTTCTGCTGGCTGTGACAATTGCAAGATACGACACAACTTACGCCACAGCCTGCAATGCCTGGTGCAACTGGGGGTTACAACATCCACATAGCTCAATTCCAGGTGGGCGGCTATTGTAACCCACACTTGCAATTCCCAAAGCTGCAGTGGCACAGGGAATTTCTGACAGCTCAGAGCTGTCCTAAGTGGCATCCAATGGCTAGCACCATTGGATGCCACCACACAGAGCCCAAGTGACGGTGCTATAGGGACCCCTATCCCCCTGTAGCACACCCCTGCCCCAACCCCCTGATCATCAAGGACCCCTGGGAGTCCAATTTTGGTGCACCCCTCTGGACACCTGTGCCATGTGGCCTGCCCCCCCCCAAGCCCCCTGGTGTCTGCTGAGGTGGTCTGGAGTTGGGAGTCTTTGGGGGCCACCTGTCACCTGGCACGACTTGCGACCTGCAACTACGATATGCCATGCATGGGCTACGGCCACACACATGGCGTATCTTGCCTGTCGCAAGTGCTGGGGCCCTGCCACTTCTGGAATGTGGTGTAGGGTCCCTGGCATAGGGGCGACTTGTGTAACTCGCAACTGCTTGCAAGTTATGCCAGTCATCTTGGAATCGGCCCCTGTATGTCTGAAAGAGTTTAAAGGCCTAAGAAATTAGTTGTGTTTTAATTTGTGTTAGGTTTTAAATGGCTAACTAGTAGTACACCTCGCTGCATTTCTGAGCATGGTTTTAAAGGCCTTAAAAGCCTAGGTAATTGAGTGAATGTCTGACAATTTAAAGAGCTCCTGACACAGTTGAGACAACATTGAAAAGATTTAACATTCAGGTATAAATGTAGCTTATATTTCATAATTTATTTAGTAATTCTCACCCTTATTTCTTTATTAAAGAGGGTATTTGCATGAATGCAGTATCTCTGTCCTTTTAGCTCTGACTGCTTGCCTACACCTGATATCCTAATTCTTTTTATAACACCAAGATAGGTTGCTGTGGAAATAATTATGATGCAATAAACAAGGGATTGTGATGTCATGTGTAATGAAGTAGGCAGAGTAGATGCAGTCTAGGGAATAGGGATCTTGTTTTCATGTAACGTTTTTCAGTAATAAAGAAAATGGAGAATTAATTTCTGAAAATATATGAATAAAGACAATGGAATGGAGCGGAATATAAATCTTACTTTTTTCAAAGTTTTTCTAATTCTGTCATGGGCTCTTTAAGGCCTAAGTCAAATAATTGAGCAGATTGAAAATGGACTACAAATATGCTTGAGTGTAGAACTGTTAAAAATAGTTAAAGCAAAAGTACATGTTATAGTGAAACATTTAATCTACACTTTTTAGTGGCAATAAATGGTACTCCTATTATAGACTCAATTTGCTTTGTACATATAAATCTCTTTCTTGCTACCCAGTGCTGCACACACACATGAGACTTCCGTCCACAGAGTTAAAAAATTGGAGGGAACAATTATGGCCATTTAACCCATTTGACAGTGTAGTTATTGTGGCTGAGGGAAATGGGAAAGGGTTCTTAAGCAGCTAATGGCTCTTTCTGGATAATTAAAACTGGAAGCAGCTTCGGCTGTTGGATTACCTACCTACCTACCCTCAACAGGAAGATCCCTTCCCCATCTCTTCCACATTCCAGGTCAAATGGCCAGACATCCATTCTGGTCTTAGCTGGAGGAAAGGGAAGGGATAGCTGTCTCTGGATAGCCGGGGGGGAGGGCAAGGTGAGATGGGTTAGTGATTAGCAGGGTGAGAGATTGAGAATGGGTAATAGGGCAGGAATCCAGGGAAGAGGAGGGCTGCACAACCAGTAGATAAACCCTGGATTCTTGGGAACTCAGCCATTTTACCGTGGATCCCAATGAGCCCGAGACACTTGACAACAAACCCACCCTGGAAAGAGGAAGGGAAGGAAAGGGTTAGAAGAAGAGGAAGGGACCAGGGGTAGGGGAATGAGGATAATAGAGGAAGAATGACATGATGCAGCCCTGCTCACAAGGATTGCTGCAAAGGTCATGAGGGACTTTTTCCCATTTTTTTTTTTACCTTTTAACATTTTTTGTCTAGGATTTTTCCCTAATTAAGTCTGGATCCAAGGAACATAAGATAGGAAGTAAGAAACAGGAACATGTAGCCATTATAAGCAGATAGGGATTCTGGATGTTGGGGGTGTTATGTGTGGAGCAGGACACTGATTTGTTGATGGAAGGGGAAGGGAAGCACTCAGTATGGCATGCTCAGAACCGTGGTGGAGGAGAGAGGAAAGAGCACGATGCTGCATGGTGGACTGTGACTCCTCCTTACTCCTAGAGACCTATGCAGTGGATCTTGGCTCTACCTTCCATACCTGAGGTAGGGAGGGCAGCAATGGGGGATCCCTCTTGGGAGGGCTTACCATTTGAAATGCCCCACCTATGGTGAGGGTTTCTTTCTCAGACTCCCTTGTGAATATGAAGCATGCATGTGTACACCTCTTATGTCTTCAACAAAATATATGGCTATGGCCATTTAACCCATTTGACAGTATGATCATTGACTCTGGGGAAATATGAATAGGTGCTTAACGAGTTAATGTGAGAAATCACTCTTCTTTACTGTTTAGGCAGCAGAAATCAGTGATGAAAAGATTGTTGTAGAAACATGTCACCAACCTACAGCATTTCTGGGGAGCCAGCAACTCAAAGCTGGAAATGTGTTAAACTAGTATAATTGTGGCTTGGACTAAGCGCTCCAAGGACTACCTCTAGAAATAAGATACGCAAAGAACAAGAAGAAAAATAATGTGGCCCAAGGACTACCCAACAGACATTTTTGTACTTCTTAGAAACATTCAGTGCAAGATCTTGAACAGTTCCAGGGCTTGAAAGCTGCATTGAAGGCCCATAGACATCATAACTATGATGAATGTGTATGACAAAACCTACCCGAAGTGCATGTAGATTGTAATGCCTTTCACAATGATAGGAAGTTACATTCTGGTTTTGGAGTAATTTGGAATGAAGGCATTCATAGTTCTACCTTCAAATACCCAACTAGGCCTCTGGTCTAACCAATACGCAGAAGTGGCAGCCATATGTACAGTCATACAAAGTGCAGTAAAGAACAATTCACGTGACAGTGACCGGTACAGATTTTGATTAAGTTTGAGCAGCATAGCTGCCACAATGGAGGGTGAATAGTATGACAAACTTCAGAGGTAAAAGTGTTGTACATGTAGGTAATAAGCTACAACAGGGTGTACATTATAAGATTTTAATGCACTCACCAGGGATGTAGTAAGGCATGAGGCCAAAGACCAAATGTCCTGATGCCCCTGAGAAGTGCATTAAAATGCTATGATGCACACCCTGGAGGGGCTTATTACTTTCATAAAATGACTCTAAGTAGTTTGCTTTGTTAAGGAAAATGAGATTTGGCACCTTATTGTGCATTTATAGAAATAAAACCACTGGTGACCCCCTTTAATGCATAGACTTGAGCTGTGTTTCAAATGCCATAATAACTGGTTTACCCAGTTATTATGACATTTTGTTTCACTCCAGGTTTAGTAATATTTGTAGCATGCTACTTCATTGGCTCTTACTCTGTGTCTGGGCAGGATGAACACTTCTACAAACATAGCAGCTCAGTATCTCGGTTAGCAAGGAGCCACTATGATCTTTTATTTACTGTCTCATTTACTTTATTTCATTATTTATTTGGTTGATCCTGCCTTTACAACTTCTTATGATCTCAGATCCTGTTGTTCATCCACTCTGGGAGACAGGAACTACAATCGAGAATTGGCCATGGTGGACTACCAATAGAGCTATTTATGTGCTTCCACTTTTAAAACAAAAGTGTCCATATGGGAAAGGAAACAAGAGAAAGCAAGACAGAGTGTGTGTGTGTGTGTGTGTGTGTGTGTGTGTGTGTGTGTGTGTGTGTGAGCAGAGGGAGAGAATAACATGGCGTATGGCAGTTTGAAAGTTCTTGGTGCCCAATGATACTGTTAGTAATGGGACATCCGGAACTGGCACTTCTTTTTTAGTGGGCTCTGTTGAAAAACACCCACCCACTAAAGCAAGTGCACTGATCAATCAGGATATAAGAATTACTCATTTCCTAACTAAAAGTAACAGTGACAGCTTCTTGAGAGACAGTTTTGGTGTTTGCGCTTGGTTTGCAGTTTGTTTTAGAGTCAGTGGTGGTGCTGATCATAATGAGGGTGGCATAATTATTAACTGAGTATAGCCACAACTGCACTGGGATCACCAGATTCAATGTGACAAATCAGTTTGAAGAAGAGCATTGGTCTCCAAAATAGTCAAAAGACACTAATATATCCTTGATTAATTAAGAAAGTTCTGACTAGTATTTACTGACAGATATTACTCATAACACATTATCATCCTGGTAATGACTGGGCTGACTTATACCCTCTGCACTTGGTTAAATGCAAGGGGCATTGGCAGTTGAAGTGGGAACATGGGAAAAGGAAACATTAAACAACAGGATCCAATATCTTGGCTAAGGGCCTGGTCAGATTGCACAGGCTGCTTGTGGCCAGCTGCCCCACCACCCCAATCCCCCACTGTCACAAGCTAGAAATCACTCGCACAGCTGAGAAATAAAATACTGGTCAGGGTACCAGTGAAGGCTGTGTGACCATATAAGCTTCACTCCCACTGCTGTACAACAGTCATTGATGCCAAGCTGTAACTTATAGTGACACAGTCTCAGACATGGCCATATCCACCCTACCCTTGCTAAGACACTACTGCACCCAATCTGCTTCATGTCACATCTAGATTTTTACTTCCCATCTCCCCTTCACCCCCCCCATCCACCTCTTATATGCTGCTGTGTTAGGAGGGAGATGGCTAATATAAAGACAAGAAAAATGCATTTGGAAAACCCCTACCTTTACGTCAAGTGTGTGTGTTGGGGCGGAGTTGGGGATAGTGGAGTCAGAGATAACAGATTAGAGTTTCACATTCTGAAGGTTTGAATGTATAGGGACAACGCTTATATCTCCTTAACTGCAAAACATGTTTCAATAAATTGATTGTGGGTGAAGTGTTAGAAATGGACACATCAGTGCACTAGGCAAGTGAGTAGGGCTGGGGGATGGGATTCATGATGAAACAAAATAGCTCACTGCAGATTTTCTAACATCACAGAGTTTAAATTACCATCTTCACCTATCCAAATTAAAACAAAATACATGGCTTTTCTAAAACTTTATTTCCCTATCTGTAAACACTGCTAAAACTTACATAACAGCTCACTTTCATATATATGGTATGGATGCAGATTCGAGCAGCTTTGATTAGGATGAAACATAGAAACATAGAAGTTGACGGCAGATAAGGACCGCAAGGCCCATCCAGTCTGCCCATTTCTTTTTCTACCTTATAAATGTGCCATCGGCCTTTGCTCTGTCAGTGACCTATCTATTCATAGTCATTTGTATTGCTCCCTTATGCCTATCCCATGCCTGTTTGAAGCCCTGCACTGTATTCATAGCCACCACTTCTTGTGGTAAGCCATTCCATGCATCTACCACCCTTTCTGTGAAAAAGTATTCCTCACATTCCCCTTAATCGGCCTCCCTCTAATCTCATGCTGTGTCCTCTTGTCCTGCTATTTTCTTATATTTAAACATGTTAGACTCTTTCACCTTGTTTATGCCCTTAAGGTGTTTAAATGTCTCGATCATATCACCTCTCTCTCCCTCCTTTGCTCAAGGGTATACATATTGAGCTCCATTAATCTGTCCTCATATGTCTTCTGATGCAGTCCCTGCACCATTTTGGTTGCCCTTCTGACTGCCTCAATTTGGTTAATGTCCTTGTGAAGGTGTGGCCTCCAATACTGCACGCAGTACTCCAGATGGGGCCTAACCAATGTCTTGTACAGAGGGATTATTACCTCCTCTTACGACTTGTGATACCCCTACTAATACACCCTAACACCCCCTAGCCTTACCTTACTGCTTTAGAGGTCTGCTTGATGATTTTAGGTCATCAGTGATGATGATGCCCAAGTCTCTTTCTTCCTTTGTGACTGCTAGCAACTCCTCCCAGCCTATAAGTGGCTTCAGGGTTTCTCTTCCCTATGTGCATGATTTTGCACTCTTTGCATTAAATCCAGTTGCCACTCTTCTGACCATTCTGCTAGTTTATCCAGATCTCTTCTCATTCTGCCCACCCCATCTGGATCATCTACTCTGTTGCAGATCTTGGTGTCATCTGCAAACAGACAAGCCTTACCTCTAGTCCATCTCAGAGGTCACTAATGAAGATGTTGAATAGGACTGGCCCCCAGGACTGATCCCTGAGGTACCCCACTTGTGACTTGCATCTCTTCTGACTGTATACCATTTACCACCACTCTCTGTTTTCTGCCAGTCAACCAGTTTGCCACCCAGTTGACCAACTTCTGACCCACCCGAGCCTACCTAGCTTATTTATCAATCTTCTATGTGGAACAGTGTCAAAAGCTTTGCTGAAGTCAAGGTAGGCGACATCAACTGCTCCCCCTTGGTCCATCACTCTGGTTACCCAGTCAAAGAAATCTATGAGATTAGTTTGACAGGACCTTCCTTTTGTAAACCCATGCTGTCTTGGATCCTGTGCCCCTATGGATTCCAGGTGTTGCACTATCCTTTCCTTAAGGAGTGCCTCCATAATCTTGCCCACTACTGAGGTAAGACTGACGGTCTGTAGTTCCCCGCCTCCCTGCTACCACTCTTGTGGGAGTGGGATCACATGAGCCCTTCTCCAGTCTTCTGGGACCTCTCCTGTGCTCAGAGACTCACTAAACAATTCTGCTAATGGCTCTGCTAGTTCCTCCTTTAGCTCCTTAAGTACCCTGGGATGTATGCCATCAGGTCCCATTGCCTTATCCACCCTGAGCTTAGCAAGCTCTTGTAGGACCCTTTCTTTTGTGAAGGATGCTGGTTACAGTATGTTGCTTTTCAGTATACAGGAAAATCTCATCACAGATAAAGCTGCTGTGTGTTTGTGTGTGTGTGTGTGCATGTGAGTGAGTGTGTGTCGGGGGTTAAAATGGAAAGAAGCAACATCTCACACTTGGTCAAGATCACAGCCTCAATTAACAATGAGTGTGGAAGTCAACAGTGTATCCTGACTGCTTTAGCATTTTCACTGTAGCACCTGGGCAATTTTTCAATGTTATTAAAAAGATACACTATTTCACATGGAAAATGGTTTGCATTATCTTACATTTCAATCAGTGCATGTCTACGTGGCCAGTTTTCCTCTTGATGGCTAAATTGCTTTGCATCCCCACCCCAAATTTAGAGATCCTTGTATAATTGGAAGATCAATGGCACGGCGGTCAAACATCACAGACAGCAGATCGCAAATGGCAATTTCTTTTAAAATCGAGTATGGAGAATGAGGAAAACAATCTTTTTTTTCATTACTCTAGTTCATCCACAGTGGAACCAGCATTAAATTTATTATGACAACAGATACATACTAGATATCAGATGCTGCTCATAACAGCGTCTTTTTTAATTTATTTCTCAAAATTGTTTACACATGTAAATTTAATCTGTATAACAATAAACTGCTCAACAATCATAACATGAAAAGTAACAGAACTTTAAGTAAGACACACAAAATGCTGTTTACAGTATATGATTTACTTACATATACATAGATTCATCCCTGATTAAATTTTCAGCCACAGATCTCAGCAAGTTAAGAAGCGTACGTAATGCATAATATTTAAATTATCCCTATGTACATCACTTTTGGTTTTATGGGTGAAACTGCTTATCACAGAGACTAAATCAGCAGTCTTCTGAGAAGCATCAGTAAGAGGATAAAAAATAAAAAAAGACACATTTTAGTCAAACAAAGAGAGAACACTCACAAAGTGTATGATAGTCTTTTAGTATCACAACAGGCAGTATTGAATACACACCAGCTCTTTAACTACTATCATTTTCATTATGCACCTCAAAGTCCTGTTGTCTTGAATCCATCTGGGTACATGATTACATCCACCAAACAAGTTAATCAGACTCTTCCTCTACCCTGTATTCATCTTCCTGCCCTACTGCTGCAACTGTTTCCTCCATCTTAATTTTAGCTACCAAACCACCTGTAGCTTTAGGATCTGAATAAATGTATGTTTCCCCTTGGCTCTGCACCTGATGTTTAGCAGCGGTAACAATGCTTACTGTATAACCATCTGATAACCATCTGATACAGTTTTGTCAGGATTTTTCCAAAGCTTTTCCAGCATTGCCTAGTGGCAAAACTGAAATTCTAAAAACATAACTTTTTATGCCTTCCTCCAAAACGTCCAATTCTGTATAGTGATCAAGACAACCAATTTCTGTCTTATAGCAAAACATTGCATTAGATAGCTGTATAAGATAGCTTGTGGATAGTCTTTCTGTGGATTTAAGAGCTTGATACAGTAATCACTGTCTATGAGTTAGCACAGGGCCCCTGATTTGAACTTTAATATTGAGGGAATTCATGTCCCTAGGAAAGTAAATAGATTTTCTTCCTTATTGCTCTCTGGCATACCAAGTATCTGAACATTTCATTCTCTTAGCAAATTCTCCATGTGCTCCATCCAAAATGGTACCCCAGAGGTATCTTTAATCACCTCCGCTGCCATTGCCAGGGCCCTATCTGCATGGGAAAGATCTTCAGCAGTCACCTTTATGGCTTCCAGCTAGTGCTCATATACCATTAGCCTCTCTGACATCAAGCCCTGCTTTTCATCTGTTTGCTGCATGGACTTGCTGAGGGCAGTGATAGAGGTTTGTAGTGACTACACTAATGATGGCCCTTCTTCCTTCTACTTACCTTCATGATGTTGCTTCTTGGCTATGAAAAAAGTCTAGTGTGGTCAATTGCATTTGTGAGCGTCCATGTTTTCAAGTATGAGAGCTAAACAGTTGTGCCCTTTGATTGGCAAGAAATAAAGTTTAACTCTGACTTTTAAATTCTGTTTTGCAAGCAAGAGGTCCACTGAAGCATGTCTGCTTTATTCAGTTGCCAGCTCCACTCTTGTTCTAAAGAAATACTCTTAATACTGTAGTTTTATATTTCTGAAAAAATACAAATTTTCTTTTCCTATTGTAATTAGGAAGATTTTTCACCAACTGCAGCAAAAGCAATGCCTTTTTGTCAAACTAGTCTTTCCTTATTGCTTTTGATAAGGCTGTATTCACAACCTCTATATTCTTATGGGAAACAAAGCTCCATTGATACAGCTAGCCCATTGGTGCAAAGAAGGTCGGGGTCTCCCCTGGTTCTAGGGATATTTCCTTGTATTCACCTGCACACATGCAACAAGAATTGAGGTGGCTAAATGCACCAAACTCAGACTAACCCTGCTCTGCCTAGAGGGTCCTCTGAGCAGAAAGCATTGCCTAAGTACCCTTCCTCATTCAGTGATCTTCTCATAGTGTACGTTGCATCATATCAGCAATACATAAGGGAATATCTTCACTTCTTCACTGGTTCACATACATCATTTATATTCCCCTACTTCCATGATGTATCTATGGCATGCTTCTCTTTTGAGAGTGGTGGAGGGGGTGAGGCTTCTCATTTGGCACAGCTAGGCTAACTGGGGCATACCCTTAGTTAAGCCACTGGGAGAGTCTTCTACTTTCAGCAACTATCATGAATATTTAATCTCCAGTGAGAAAACTCAATTGCCCATTCCAGTTTCTATTAATTGCTGAATATCAGTCCCTAGGCACTAACATAACCAACCTTCTCTGACTTGTTATATTTAGGCCTAAAGAGATTGTATGATTTATATCAGAAATTAAAACAAAGACAAAGCACTCAAGAGCAGATTAATTCAGAAACAAAAGTGTATGTTTATTTTGGCAGACAGAGCCCAATACACCAATGCTTCATGCAGATAGTACTTCTTTGGGAGGGGGAGAGAACAGATGAGAATAGTTAATAAATATTGCATCATGCAGTGTCACTGGTCAAGATATGCACCAGTTAAATAAAACCATTTTTAAGACTTAATCCTGTAGGTTAACTTTTTTTTAAATGCCATGATAACCTCACTACACAATTCTAAAGCCCATTAATGGTCAAATGTGATGAAAGTCAATAAACAGATGAGATTATACAGCAGTTGACAAACTGCAACTCTCTTATTATCATGCATCAATGTAGAGAGTGCAAAGGTTAAAGCAAAAACATGATCTAAGTGTAGGTACACACTGAAACATATGGAGGTTATTGACACAGGCTGACCATTACTTAGAAACCATAGAGAAAAATGACTATGATAATTGCAATTGTAAACTAAGTGACCAAAATAATGCATGTGGGTGCTTATGGTGGTGCTCTCACGTATTGTTTTTGCCCTGGACCAGTGATCCTATAATATAGAAATAAAAAGAAGCATATAATTAGAAAGTCAGTTTTAAAAGAGAATTAATTACAAAAAAGAAGACTATATGCATTCTTATGGAATATAACATCATATTCTAAACAAACTGTTTTTTTCACTGAGGGTGGCAGTCTGGCCAGAGGAATCTGATTATTCAAATGGGATGAAATCAGTCTCTTCATTAAGCCCATTTGATGTCAAAGATGTTAGTCTGTAAATTCATTCTGTTTCCTAAATAAAACAGTTTTTTAGGTGATCACCCCATCTTGGAAATCTTCAAATTGATTTGGTGCTTGCAAATCACACGTGACATAGGTGGGGCTCCCTTGTATCATACAAAAGGGGTTGGCTGTGGGCTGTTGACAAACATTAGCAGTGCCGCAGACATGCTTCTGCTCCCATACTTTGAGGGGGCAGATCAAAACATAAACTAGAGGTAATGTACAGACCAATACATACAGCAGAGCCAGCCACAGTGCAATGTAACAACTTGCAGTAAATAGCACTTCACAAAATATTGCATGACAAAAAGCCTTAATTGTCATTGAATTACATTGTTTCCTGCAGTATACTGTAGCAATTTGTGATTTATTGCAGCATTCTGGTTGGCACCACTGTAAACCATAAATGTGATATTACATGTGAATAATTCTTGAATAACAAAACTGATACTATATTCAGTTCCTCAATTATCGGTTGCTGACCCCTTACATTCAGTGTTTTTAAAGTCGACACTAGTTAATGGGCCAACATCATGATGTAAAACATGCCAGTGTGTTTTTAGCAATTTTTCCAGTTTTTCCTGTGATGTTATTTTTTCTAGAACAAGTGTTATGGGTTCTTCTACCCTTTCTTGCTTTTGGTTTTAGCAGATACTGTCTAAGAAGTGTTCTACAAATCCAGAAACCTGCACTCAAGGAAGCACAAATGATTTTTTTGAAATACTGCAGGTAGTCATTTATTATTTCTTCTGAATTCTGTAGAGGTCCTCTGGCTTTGCATTTTGCTACCAGGAGGAATTAATAAATGGCAACCTACAGTGTTTCAAAAAATCCTTTGTGGTTCCTTAAGTGTGGGTTTTTGGACTTGTTGATGCATGTGGGCTGTAGGCCCTTTCCCTTCACCCCAGTGTTCCTGTGTAATGCTACTCTTTTGTACTCTTAAGAAGTGTTCTATCGTTTAGGAAATCATCATCGAGAAGCTGTTTGCCATAACCTCTTGCAAGAAAATACCATTTTAATTCTTACATTTGTTTCTGAAATTCAGAACCATCTGATCAATCCCTCCTGAGCCATAAAACCTGGCTGTAAGGTATACTAACCAGAAGGTGTACTAACCACATGTTTAGGTGGATGGGCATTATTAGCTGTTAAAAGGATATTGCAAGCAGTGGGCTTTCTAAAGCAACCACCTCTACTGCAAGCAATAGTTGTTTTAGAAAGTCCACTGTTATTGCAAGCAGTAGTAGACTTTTTAACACAACAGCTCCATGTAGAGCCATCTGGCTGGACAAACAATTCATGGTCCAGGAGGTTAACTTCTTCTTTTTGGAAATCTCCTGTTAATCTAAGGTTAAATACATTCATTATGTGGACAAATTGTTTAGCTCACCCTTGACCCATCACATATGCGTAAGATGTCAATAAATCTATGTCTTTGCACCACCATGTACAAAATGGATTATTTGTTGCTTCATACCTCCTCCCAGAGTCCCATAAAGAGATTGGCATATGATAGTGACATGGATGCCCTTATGGCTGTTCAATAAAACTGTAACAAAAATTTAGAATTAAAAATTGTTGTGAGTATGAAGTCAACTTCTTTGTCAAAAAAATCAGAAGGTGGTGCATGGACAGTAAGGCCTTCCTCAGCAAAGTATTTCACAGAATCTATACCCAGATTATGGGGAGCAACATATATGGTGAGTTGACATCTGAAGTGATCCAAAGAAATGAGGCTTTACATCTTAGCTCGTCTAATACCTGCAGTATATGTATAGAATCACTAACCAATAATGGAAGGTCCTTAACTGACTCCTATAACACAAAATTCACAAGCAATAAAAGGGGTTCAGTCAGCGACCCTATCCCAAAGATAGTGCATCTACCAGGAGGGTTGCTAAAAATGTAGAGATCCCATGGAAGTAAAACAGCAGTGGTTAGTGACTTCATTATTGATCCACTAGCATATCAGGCATGCATCATGCAGACTTGGCTTGGGATGGCTCATTCCAATTGCTGAAAACAGTAATCCAGGATGGGTTCACAGTGGTCACTCCCCAAGGTGAGAGCATGGTGAAGGTGGGCTGGTCATATGTTTAGCTCTGATCTGGGATCCACTGCATTACTGATAGTAGAGGTTAGGTCCTTTGAGTGTGTGGCTGTTTGAGATAGAGCAGGTTTGGAGTGTAGGATTCTCCTCATCTATCATCTCCTGTGGGGTGAGGCTGAATTCTTTAAGGAATTTGCTGACTTCATAATTGACCTAATGTTGAAATCCCTCAGTCTGTTGGTGTTGGGGGATTTCAGTGCATAGGTCAATGATGAAGAGTGTCATGTGCAATTAAATTCCTCCAGATGATGTCAAGGTTGGACCTCAAACAGGTGGTTTCCTCTTTCACTGACAAGCATGATCACACATTGGACCTTGTCTTCACTTCAAGACTCAATATATTAAATGTCAAGGTTGATCCAAAAGCTTGACCAGCTCATTTAGTGGTGAAATTCCAGTTTGGGGCCCCTGAATACCTCTCCCCTCATGGAGATGGTCCATCACCAGTCTATATGGAACCTGGTACCTAAGAGCGTCTTATGTCTGTGCCGGGAGTGTGAAGGCTGCTGTGTAGTTTATCTGTTTCGTCAACAACCACCATCCTTGCACTGCCTGTTTGTGTCCTGTCCCAGTTTGCTGTGGTACAATGATGAGCTGAGATGGCTGAAGATGTGTGGAACTAATGCTCGTAGGTGACATCCTATCAGAACTACCGATGGTGTCATGTGGGGTTTACACTGGCTATGGTGAAAGTATTTGTGAAGTTATAATTGCCAGGAATGCAGAACTGTTCCTTTTTCTAATTTTATTTAGAAAAGTTTTTACAGTAAACTGGTTTGGTGACAAGAGTATTGCCACCATCATGAATATTCAATCAGAAGAGTTACAAATTTGAGCAATGGCAAATGGTGTTTTCGGGAGTATTGTGAATTATTCAACACATACAGTTTGACTTTATTTGAGTATATAAATGAGACATAATCTGCTCTACAAATGAGATTAAAGTTCATCAGCAAACATATTAATAATTTATGGCTTTTGAACAGTTCATACTCGTGGTAATAAAACAAGAAAAAAATAATGAATTTTTCTTTATAACTGCAAAAAATAGGTAAAAACATTAACTTTGTTTTTACTTGGGAAACTGTAACTGTTTAAACATTTTCAAGATTCTCATTGGTACAGGAAAGAAACCTTTTTTTGGTGATTTACAAAGGTAAATGAAACATCACTTAATAGCCATGATGATAAATAAGAAAAAGTTCATGAATTTCACTTTCATAACTGTAAAAACAAACAAACAGAAAAAGGTAAAAGCATTAACTTTATTTACTTGGAAACTGTAACTTTCAACATTTTCAAGATTTAGCACATTTCTCACTGTTGATTTACACAGACAGCATGCCAAACACACTTGTTTTGCCACCACTGCTGTCAGTGTACACTAGGTGATCAGCTGTGTGGCTGCCATTCTAAGAGATTTCAGACTGATATGACAGCCAATCAGTGAACTACCTTAGTTCATGAATAATAATTTGACTTATAATTCAGGTTTCAGACCTCGACACAATATAGAGAATGCATTGATGAAAGTACTGAGTGATTTCTTCTTTGCAAGGGATCGAGGAGGATATTCATTTCTTATTCTCCATGTCTTTTCATCTACATTTGACACAGTGAACCATAGGATCTGACAGGCCATCTTAGGTACTATGTAGGGCTCAGTAGTTTGGTGCTGGATTGGTTCAGGTCCTGCCTCTCCAAGAGATGTCAGTGCGTAACAGTGGGAGCTTAATTTTACATGGCCTTGATTGTTTTCTGCAGTGTATCTGAAGGTTTGTGACTGTTCCCCATATTGATGCAGTGTACATGCTTCCACTGGGAATGACTGTGAGATAGTATATTCTAGATATTCACTGCTGTGCAGATGACATCCAGTTGTACCTCTCCTTCACTCTGAGCAGGGTGATTCTGCAGCTGTGGTAATTTCATGCTTGTCTGACCTTAATGATTTAATGGCTGTTTGCTGGCTGAGTCCAAATTTTGGAAAAATGAAATTGTTGAATACAGAACCAGGATTTCAGAAATTGGCAATGAAAAGGACTAGTCTCATCCTACCATAACTGGATGGCACAACCACCCAAGCTGTGAATATGGCTTAAAACCTGGGGGTCATAAATGATAATAGATTGACATTTGAAATGTGTCAAATGTCTGTTGTAGTTTTCCCATTTAAGGAGTATTACCTAGGTGAAGCCCTTTCACTAATATGCTGACCTGTTGAGTGCGATCCATGCATTTGTTATATCATGCCTAAACTACTGTAATGCTGTTTATTTCAGACTTTCTAGAGGGTTGATGCATCATCTTGAGTTAATGCAAAATGAGGTATCCTGGCTGAAATCTGATGCAAGCATTTTCAAACATATTGTGCTGTGTGAACTGCACTGGCTAGGATGGTGCATTCCATTCTAGATTTGCTTGGCGGTTTTCAAGGCTCTGCATGAGTTGTGTTCTGACTACATAAAAAAGCATCCTGCTCCTGTATACACCAGTTCAGTCATGCTGATTAGTGGGGTAGAATCTGCAAGTGGCTCCATGGGCTCACTTGAAGTTCTCAGGAGATAGTACATTTTCAGTGGTGGACCTAAATGTGTGGAATATTTTGTCAAACCAGTATGTTGAAGTTTTGAAAGGGCTTTGAAGACATATATTACTTCCCTGACATTTGACGGTTTCTTTTAATAAATTATTCAGATTAACATATAGGGTAGGTGTATTGTTTTGCTCTGATGTGTGTGTGATTATGTGTTTTATTGATGTTTTATTGCTTAATTGTTTGATTTTAATGTGTGCAAATGCTCTGTGAGTCTTGGTATTGAGTACTTTATGAAATAAAATTTGTTTCCTTGCTTTTCTAGATTTTTGAGAGGTCATACATTTTTAAGATAACTGGATCAGTTATTTTTTAAGAATTTCTGTTCATTTTCCCTTATCCAATCTCACTCCAAGATTAATTCCTGGTAAAAAAAAAAAAAACTCTATATGAAATCTTTTTTGGGGGTTCACAGCTATAGTTACAATATGTATCTGCATCACTGAGCAGCTGATTAGTATGTTCAAGTTAGTTATTAACATGAATTGTGTGTGTGTGTGTGGGGGGGGGGTTGATTCTTCCAGTTCTTGTTTCTGATCAGTAATGGTAAAACAGAGCTCCGTGGTTCAGTTTAAATCTTACCCGGATAACTGACTTGACACTTATATAGCTTGAACTTTACATGACTGACTTATTGTAACTCAGTACAGAGGCACAGAGCTGCAAAAAGTAGCGAGAATGGTCAGCACTCCAAAAGACATCCATAACTCCAAAATGGATTCAAGGAGTGGCACAAATACAGTTCAAAATGTTCCAACAGCAACTTCATTTTATTTTAAATGTGCAAAACAGACAGGTAAACACAAATGTAAAAGCACAGGTATCTAAGACAGTTCATTGCATCCAGCAGGCATAATAAGGATAAATCCAAATGTGGTAGGCAAAAAAATGATAAGCCAACATTCTTCCATTTCTTCTTGCTTCTTGCTAGTGCATACCTGAGCAACATCTGGATGACCCACGTCACCCTGGTAAGTGCACCCTGAGCCTGTCACTTGATGTTCTGAGCTGCTGTCCATTTTGAATTTTTGTTGTAACTCAGCTAAGCCTCTTCTAACCCTATGATTAGAGAATCTTAGTAATGCATTGGGTGAAAATAATCTCAGCTGGCATGGTAAGGCAACCTGAGTTGGACTTCAGCAGGAGTGCAGTTGGCCCCCCTTATACTTCACTCTGACTTGAAGACTGGAGCAAAAGCAGAGTAACTTAAGGAGAAAAAAAATAACCATGGCATCCCTGTATACACTTGACCAAGATTCAGGCTGAAACTAGTCCTGCTAATACAGATTTGAAAATACAGATGACCAAGATTTCTGCTGGGTTTATGTTTTTACTGCAGAAGAGGGAGTCCATTAAAGAGCAGCTAACTGCAGCACAGGCTGCCAATTACATACAAAATCAAAGGTTGCTAACTATTGAGGTCACAATGACATCTCTCCTCCATTACCAGATTACATTAAACACTAAAACTGAAAATCTGAAGGATGCTTTACTCTCCAAAAATGTATGACTAAATGTACTTTCTACAGAGATATAGGATGATCCTTCTCAGAAAAAAAATTGTACAGTAGAAGATGTGCTTCAGTTTGTTTTCTCTTTAACTGATACTTGTGATCTAGAATCTGTTTACCAAGTGAAACCTAAGAAGAGGCAAACTACTGAGGGTCCATTTCTTAGGTGTCGGAGAATATCAACATTACAGCCCCTGTTATAATACTGACTTTTGTATTAAGCTGTGAGATCAAAAAAATTATTCAACTTGCCAGAAATAAAAAAACAATGGTATTTTATGACAATAACAGCATACATCTGTACCAGACATTAGTCTTACAATACAGAAATGGAGGAAAAGACTCTTGGCAATGCAGCTGGTGTTCAGGGAGGCTGGAGTGGTTGCTTCAGTATTTTTCCTTGCAATCCTTAATGTGATCTTTCAATTGAAATTGTACTTCTTCAATGACCCTGACAAGACAAAGCTGTTGTTTGATAAAAATGTGTATCTCCCATCCCAGCTAAATTCCAAAGATGAGCAGGAAGAGGTGGACATAACTGAATATTTGCCTGTTAAGCTTGTGGAACTTTAACTTAAACAGGGCATTTTAATATGTAATTTCATGATGGGTTTTAAAAACAGGACACTTCTTGAATTAGTGGTAGTGTTAATATTTTTCCTTTTACTTAATATTTTTCATTTTGCTTCTGTCCACCATTTTTTTGGTTTCTAGACTTAAATCGGACAAAGGCAAATGGTGGAGCCAATATGAATGTTCGGTATTGATTTTTTTCTCTTTTTTTCCTATATCTTAAAGGCATGACTTAATCTAGGCCATAAATGAACTGAAGCCTCTGAAAAGTTTAAAGCAGCAGTGAAACAAAAATGTTTTCCCCCAAAAGCCAATTTCAGCTACACTTAAGGAAAATATTAGCATGCCTGTCAAGTGCACTTGTCTAGGTACCTCCTATGATGTGCACAATGAGTCTTTTTTTATTTTTTCAGTTCTAGCCCTTCCAGATCTGCAATGCTAATTCTATATAAAATGTGGCAACCATCTTTTTTCCATGAGAAAAAACTCAATTAAAACAATTATAAAATATTCAAATTTTGGTGAGAAAATTGTACCAAAAAATAAAACTAGAAGATGCCTGGAATATTTTATAGTGAAAAAAGGTAGTGTAACATTTTTTGCACAATTGTGTTGCACTGCTGCTTCAAACTGAATATTATCATTCTTATCGAACCAGGTTTGAGATGAATGGTATTGAAATATTTTTCTTTGTTTAGCTTCCCAAAATAATGGTTGTTATTAATTTCTTACGGTTTGATTATATTGTATACTTGCATTTAACAGTAAGTACAAAAAAATCAGTTGCAACGATATTGCTCCCCCATAGGCCTGTCTCAGAACCACATCATCCATGGTTTTAGTTGCTCTAGCACTGCACTCTCTTTTTTTGTTAGCTATTTAGAACTGAATCTCAAGTTGCTCTCTACTGAATTATTTAGCGATGCCATAGTCAGATTTTAACACTCAATGATTGCAATACTGCCCGTAGAGCCCAGAGTAACTATTGATGCAGATTTAAAATGTGCTCTGTCATGGATAACTGGTGGCTTAAGATTAACAGCCAATGTTTCTACTGTGTTAATGGTTGTTAGGTTAAACCTCAGCATGTCCTCCAAAGTTGCTGGTAACTCCTAAAAGTTGCTGCTCTCCAGCTGAGGTTTGTCTGGGTAAACATTAACTTCCATCACATTAATCAAAATAGAAATGTCCTTCTTTACCATAGCTGTAGCATTCCTTTCACTGGTTTCTAAATTATGGCATCCCATTTTGATCTTCTAAGTTACAATGCTAAGCATTCATATATTGCTCACTTAGAGAACCCCCCCTTCCCACACTAATCTCATCCAGTTAGGCTGGGACGTTTTGACAGGTCACCCTATATCCAAGAAAAGTTGGTTCTTGTGTCCACACCTTGCCCATACAGCCTTTCATGACCCAAGTTCATTTTTACTGTTGCAATGGACATAGCCCTGCAGATGTCTTACTATGACAATAGAGAAAAGTAGCTCTCCAAATACCCAATGGACTATATAATATTGGTGGTTTTGTAGAATCACTTCACTAATTGAATTGGGCTGAGCAGTCCTGAAAGCACTATTTAGTTCATAGACATGTCATCTTAATCAGCCATTCAACTGTTATTGAGATTGATATCTCCCTCTCATTTTAACTTTTTCCTCTGCCTGTGTGCACTGAGATGCACCAAATAGGTGATTTCATAGCAGGCCTTCTCAAAAAACAACAACGACTACAACAACAAAAAAACAGTTTCATTCTATACATTAATGCCAATGTTTTAGTGAAATAATTAGATGGGAAGCACAGTACTAGAGACAGGATGTGGCAGTCTAAAGATCAAAAGTCACAAAATGAGTGATGTGCAGATATACAAGGTCATGAAACATGTCAGTGTTGAAGTTTGTAAGACTAGAGAAAATGAAAGACACACTTCAATTGCATTTTCAATGCTGGCACTGTGTACACGTTTCTGTCTGTAACTACGTGTGTATCCATCAGTATTGTTTTTGAATATTAAAATTTGCACTATTTAAACATGTTCTGTCTATAACTTTGTGTTGCACTGAGAACTTAATATCTAATCTATATGTTTTTCTCTCTCCCATTAATACCATATAATTGTAAATCTGCTATGTATTTCTTTCATATTACCATCAAGACACAGTCTACAAAAACTTATTTTATTATCCCACCTGCACTGATCCTGCACTTCTCTGCATTGAATCCCAGCTGTCATTCTGCAGATCATTTCTCCAGTTTTTTAAGGTCTTCCCTCATTCTCTCCATTCCCCCAGCATGTCCCCCCAATTGCATACCTTTGTATCATCTGTGAAGAGACATACATTCCACTCCAGTCCATCTTCAATGCCCTGTCTAGATAGGCCACATCCACCACACCTCCCTGGTCCTCTACCTTAGTTACCAAGTCATGCCATAGATTAGTACAATGAGTTTGTGCAAAACACTGTGCTTATCATAAATACAGTAAAAGTTAGTGTTAGATGTATAAGTAAATAAATGCCATATAAGGCAGTGTATGTGTGTTAGTATGTATGTGTGTGGCAATGCTCTGTGTGTGTAGACAGTGCACTGTTATGGTATGCTGATATATATATATATATATATATATATATATATATATATATATGTATATTATAGTGGCATGGTAGTGCCACTATAGTTAGTGTTGAGGAGCCATTTACATGTTAAACCCAAAATTTTGCACCTTAATAACTTTGCAACTGTTTGACAGATTTGCCTAAAATTTGGAAAGCATGATCAAGTCCCATACACCTTGGGATCTGCCAAGTTTTGTACCAGTCGGACACACGGCTGCGGAGTTATTAAGTGTGATCTGCACGTATGTTTACGCTTTTTCTGGAATACTACGGTCGTGCCTACAGGTTGCACAGTTTGCATGACTGGCCCAAAATCTTCAGGGAATATGTGGCCAGGGTCTCTGATGTGCCTTTTGAAGATTTCATGAAAAAATATTAAACTGTTCAAAAGTTATTCAAAAAACAATTTCCAATTATAAGTCAGTGGGAAAAGTTAACAAAAGTTCAACAGTGTCGCAAATGCACTTTTTACTGTCACAAATGACCCTTTTACTGTCGCAAATCCACCATTTTGTTTTCAGTTAGTGATCAGAAAAATGCTTGCCATTTAAAATTGAGACCCTCTAGCAACCTAATTATTTTTGTATTCACCTAGTCGGGCCCTGAGGATGCTAGCCATGTCTTTATTTTGGGATGAAACACCCCAGAAATATGTTTTTCAGATTTCTGAAAAAAGTAATTTTGCCAAGTAGTGTCGCACTCATGAAAGTGTCACAAATTTTTGTGAACGCTTTCGAAATCACGACACTACTTTGCTACACTATGCCCAAAATAACAGTAATTATTTGGCACCCTGCTGCAACAGAACGGTTTGGTGTTTCGGGCTGAAATTTGGAGGGACCACAGCTGACATCTCAAAGATGTGCCTTTCAGTATTTTGTTGAAAAAATATTACATGGGGGCAAAGTTACGGTACTCCAAATATGACACTTTTTCCCATAGGATAACATTATGGCGTATGACGCATTGCAGCAATTGTTTGGCGCTCTGCTGCAAAATAACGGTTTGGTCTTTTGAGCTGAAATTTGCAGGGAACACAGCCAACATCCCACAGATGTGCCTTTCAGTGGTTTGGTGAACAAATATTACAGGGAGGCAAAGTTATGGCACTCTGAACTTCTGTTTTTTTCCCATAGGATAACATTACCGTGTTCGCTGCGCCTTTCAGGGCCCGTATCTCAAAAACGATGCGAGATACGGACTTTTTGTTGAAAAAATCCTTAGCCTCCTCATGGAGGCTAAGTACAAAACTAGCCAGGAAAGTGATAATTCATATGACTTTTAAATTTTTTTCTATGTCGTACAGTTACTGAGATATAAGCAATTTACTATTCCAAGTCCTCATTTTTGTGTTCCGAGACTCATTATTTTGCATACATTCTTTGTACTCACTGTCTTTCTCTATACAGCTTTTGGGTAAAACCAGCCTGTGCGCTTACATTACTGTTACCATTACCATTACCATTTTAGCTTGTGGTTCTGTACCCGTTTCACTTACCGTTCATGTTTATTCCACCATGTGCGTTACCCTTTGCGGTTTCATTTGTGGTTGCATTTGCCTTGTTTTTAACATTTCTGTCTACAGTACTGTTTTTCTTTTTGTTTCGCTTTGCATCACCATGTGCATTACGATTTGCATTTGCAGGCACAATGTTACTATGTGACAAGACATCATGTGGCGGGAGTTCCCACCGCTGCCCTATTACATTCACTATTTCTCATTATCATTCTCAAAAAGAAGGGAAATTAGAGGCAAAAAACTCTGTTTAATGCATCAGTTAGGGTTGTTCCGTAGCGACAAAAGCAAAGAAATTCGATGTTAGGGTTGAAACCCCTTGCATCCCCTCCAGCCCACCCACCCAACTGGAATCAGGCCCATTGGGGTCACATCGGTCCAACTGTCACTCCCATTCTCCTATTCCTCATCTTCTTTCCACATGTGATGGGGTGACAGTTAGGGCCGAAGACCTCAATGCGCACCCCGATTCCAGTTGGGGGGTGGGCTGGAGGGGTGCAAAGGGGGTTTGAACCCTAACATCGAATTTCCTCGCTTTTGTTGCTCTGGAACAACCCTAACTGATGCATTAAACAGAGTTTTATGCCTCTAATATATATATATATATATACACACACACACACACATGTGTATATGTATTAGTCAATGTGTGTGTATCACAACAATTAGAAAGTACAGTTAGGTGGTTCAGTGGTTAGTGCAAAAAAATTGTAGTCTACTTTCTCCACTATATACTGTAGATCAGTTTCAGCTGTATGCATATCATTGCTGATCTGATTTAAAGGAGGTGTCTAGTGGCTATAGGAAAGTGCAGTTAGGTGGCTCAGTGGTTAGTGCAATAATTGCTAGTCTACAGTACATTCCACCATTATTTAGATCAATTTCAGCCTTATGCATGTCATTGCTGATTTAAATGAGGTGTCTATTGGCAACCCCCCACCCTCTAATGTCCCTTGAAGCCTGACAAGAAGAAAACAAAACAGTCCCTTGATGGCTTTTTTTAAATCTATAAAGTATGTATAGACAGTGCACTGCTATGTTACACTGGAATTATATATATATATATATATATATATATATATATATATATATATATATGTATATATATATTTATATGCATATATACTTATGTGTATTAGTCAGTGCATGTCTGTCACAACAATTAGAAAGTGCAGTTAGGTGGCTCAGTGGTTAATACAAAAATTGCTAGTTTACACATTTCTCATGCCTCACAATACCATTATTTTGCAGCCATATTGACTCTTGTTAGAGTTTGTGTTATTAACCATGAGCCAAAAGGCTATAGCAAGTATTCCCTTTTTGGCCTTGTGAGACAGCTCGGTTGGCTCTACTTGCTTCCCCTGAAAAGGACTTTTTCAAGTGGGACCATAATGTGTCCTACTTGTATAATTGGTGTAATATGTAATACTGTTTTTTTTTTTCAGCTTCATGCATGCTAAGAGTACATTAACCCAATAAGCTACTGTTGGCACCCCCTCCTGGAACCAACCCTGGGCTATCACTTACTTTGCTACTACTGTACCCGACCTCCATAGTGGTGGTCATGTGAGGCAACCCCTCACAGGGGCTCTGATCTCTTTATCCATGGTCAAATTTGTAATTAGGCAAAAAAAATCAGAAGGGGTCAGAGTATACCAATCTGATGGGATACTGTACACTAACTTATTTCCCCCATTGAACAGATCCCTAATAGAAGCTAGCCTTTTTATGTGCCAGGAGTGAAGGGTTCTATTCATCAGTTTCTTGGGGTCTGGTACTCTGCCACACTGTCCTTCCTATATTAGCCTCTGGGAACAGCCCCCAGGGTGTTCTATTAGAGTATGGATTGTGAGCCATACTCTAGCCATATCTCTTTCCAAGTGCTTCATTATGTGGCATATGGTGTTTGAAGATCACCAGGCAGGTCATAGTAAAATTGTAGGTTGAGGAGTCCAAACCCACTTTATCCCAATGGAGGCCAGAGAGATTTGTGCTTATTTTGCTCTTTCTTGCTCTGCCACAACAGGTTCATGAGGTAGCCCTTGAGGTATGTGAAAAATTTCAGTGGGAGATGAACAGTCAGGAACTGGAACAAGTAGAAGTACTGTGGATGATGGACATCTTCACTACATTGACCCTTCTTATTAGGGATAAGGATCGAGTTCTCTACCTCTCACAGTTTGCTTTTATTTTCTGTAACAGTGGTTTAAAGTTCAAGTTACCCACTATGAAAATCTTTTGGCACGTGTATTCCTCGGTACTTGAGACTTTGTGCTGGCTTAAGTGGGGCGTCAGCTAACATTACTTGTTCATTCATGCCTTGTCCCAAGGGGAGCCACTGACATTTCAACCAGTTAATTTTATGGCTGGAGAGTGGGATGTAAGTTTTGAAGATCCCCCTACATTTATCCTTCTCAAGTGCATAATTAAAACAAGCAGTTTGTAAACTGTTGAGAGTGGAGTGTTGGTAGTGATTTTAAACCATAAAATATACTGTTACAATTATGATGAAAGACTACGTATAACACTTTCTTTCTGGCTTCTGTTTGACTCAAGGTATTTGTAAACAATAATCACACAGGTTAAATGAGCTTTTGTTATGTGGTAACATAACATAATTATGCATTAAGGCACAACACGGTATTAGTTCATTAGAGGATTTACCCATACCCTGGATTGTCTTTTTGTGATTCTAAACTGGATCCATCCGTAAAAAGCAGTGAGAAACAAAATACAAATTAAATATTTTATTATAAATGCAATAAATAGTGATACAGTGCATGCACCAATTAGTAAAATAGTCCCACATATAATCATTGTGTGCAGCTGGCAGTAAAGAATTTGTGTCACAGGTAATGTCCTCTGCAAAGGTTCATTGACAGCTTTTTCCAATACATGTGCTTTCAAAAATCACATTAACGTTTTTTTTTTCTAAATACTTAGGTACTGCCTCCCATCCCCAGTTTCTTGTTTCTATGTCTGTCCCCATATTTAAAAGATGGAATAAATGCTCACTGTGAAATACAAAAATTAAACATTCTGCATAATTCTGCTTGCAAAATGCCCCCCCCCCCCATACACACATGGAATGTTTTAAAAGGAATACAGGATTTTGAAATGTTACATAATTTTGCAAGCAGAAAGCTTACAACACACATACATACACGCACACACACACACATACACACACACAGATATGGAGTCAGTGCCTCAGTTGCATCTTGAACAGGGTAAGCAGCAGAGATTTCCCTGGTATATAGGTAAGGATGGGAAGGGGATTCATCATGATAAGTAAAAATGCAGATGAAGAAACTGAGAAATACTTCATTTATTTTAGTTTCTGATTGTGTAGTATGAGGGGAAGATAGGAGGAAACAATATATTTTTTTTTTATTTAGGAAGTTTTACATTTGTAAGGCCCTGTTAAAGATTTTTAGTGAAAAAGAAAAATGGTTGACATTTGAAAGATTTTAAAAGATTAATTTTTTGATAAATGGATGTTCTGAGAAATAGGTGTAGGAATTTTAATGCTGATAAAGTGGCTGAAAGATTCTTTTTCCATGGGTCATTGCAGGATTCACCCACTAGTGAAGACCAAAACCGACCAATTTGGTTGCTGGATTCTTTTTATAAATTTTTTAATCAAGGAATAATACACTTAGAGTGTATTTTATCATTGGATATCACTACACTTTGAGTGCAGTATCAGGCATAAATTCATAGACTAAGTGCCTAATGCACTCAAGAAGTAGTGATATTCCATGATATAGAACAACCTGCAATGTATTAGTCTTGATATACAGATGTGTCAGCCACAATAAAGTGCAGTAACTTGCAGTGACGACACATCACAAAATCCTGCATGACAAAAGGGCTTAATTGCCATGGACTTACAATGGCCCCAGCAGTAAATTGCAGTATTCTGCAATATTCTGCAGTAGTTCTGTGCTTCATCACAGCTAGACACATCTGTATACCGAGCATAAAAACTAACATTTTATGTTGTAATTGACTTTAAGACATTTTTGAAGAACCCATTGTTTTTGCTTTTAAAGAAGCTTTTTTTTATAGATAGTAGGTGACAGTGTGGAGAAGTATGAGTTCAAAGGGATGTGCTGTGGAGAATGAAGTTTGATCACAAAACACTGTGAGGAGAGGGGCTGTGTAGAAATGTAGGCCCAAGAATGGATGTCCAAAGGCTCATTGTTAGGATTTTACAGTGGTGGTTGCAGTCTGAGTGAGTGAGTAACAATGTGCTGAATGGAATTAGTTAGTGAAGCTGTCACAGTCTAAGTAGTGGTACATACTGTACAGGTAGGGATCTGCATGGTATCAATGGAGCAGCTGTTCTGATGAAGCCTCAGTAAGAGTGGGTGGATAGCCTGTCCTGAATTAATGTTTGTTGGAATCGGGCAGAGGTTGTGAGTTTTGTGACTGGACAAGACAAGATGGCTGACAGTGCAGAGAGCAAAAAAGTGAGGTTTTGGCAGCTACATTTTTTGTTAGCATAGTATGCGCTAATTGACAGATTTTGTGTCAGTGCAAAATCCTTTTGGCTGAGAATGTTTTGCCCGTGGGTATGTGCTGAAATACCTCTACAACTCTCAGTCAAGCAGTGTGCTGAATTTATTATTATTTTGTTGTCGTTTGATTCACAAACTTACGAATGTGTAATGTAATATGATATATACTTTCCATATATAAAAAAATATAATAATAAAGTATGTGAAGTTACAGTTTGCCAAATAAATGGGTTAAAAGTTATTTTAAATGTCACTTAACTACACTTTAGCTACAGTGAAACTACACTATAACTGAATTGCAATTGCAATGTAGTTGCATGCAACAAACATGTAATTTCAGTGAGATATACAATAAAGTATTCGGATTAACTGGCATGGTAAACAACAGCACTGGTATCAAATCATTCCTCTGATCCACTGTTAGTGCCAACAAAATAACAAAAATACAGCAATGACTGAAAAAGTACAAGCACTTGAGTACCAGATGATAATGCATTAACTTCATGTATTTCAATTCAAAACAGCTAAACTGACATTTCCAGCACCAGCTATAGGTTGCCTGCTTGGTGTCAGCTTGGATCCAGTCAAGAAAATTAACTTCTTGCTGGTGTTTAAAATCCCAGGCTTTGAATTCAAAGAAATCCATTTTGAATTACAACATCCGTTCCTGAAGTTTGCATGCTTCTTCCGGTGGTACCCTGCTGGTTGTGGTTGGAGTGAAATAGAATTAAGTTACCAGTAATTTTGTTAAAACTGTGATTTTGTGGGGTGAAGAGTTATGCGCTACTTGTTTCTCCAAGTCTCATCCAAATCTTCAGTGAGATCAGAGCCATCAAGCACTATGCATGAGGCATGCATTAATTGCACATTGTTCATACGCCATAAAACACAATCCATTGCTATGAAGTTGCAGTTGTCTTGATATAGAGTTATAAACATTAACTATGATGGCAACTGGGCAGTGTATGAGGAAGAGAGAAATGACTAACTAGGCTAAAGTACTCATCAGGAACCCCTGACTACTTCAGATTGGGGAACTGCTGCATTAGCTTCGTGGCATAATCCAAGGTTTGTGGCCAGATGGTTATAACCTCAAAGCTAAAGTTCTGACCCATCAGCACAGAGATAGTGATATCACTCAAGATGCTGGTAACCTGGGTTCAGGAGATGTCCTGGGACATGGGGAGTAGGCAAGTAGAAAAAAAGATATGCATCACAGTTTGTGTTCTACTCCTCTACAGAAGGAGGGCTCCACTCACTGCAACTACTGTGCCACTTGGGTGGGATACCACAAGAAGTGGAGCAGGTAGACAGTGATGTGGGAGGGGGATACAGCCAACTGTTTCACCAGACAGCAACATAATGCAACAAGCATTTGTCAATGCCAAATATTTGCTTGTTGGCATTGGCATTGGTAGTGTAGGAGTTACACAGCTGCATAATAGGAATGGTAGTGAAGTACTGAACTGAAGCCAACCCCACCACCACCCTGCAGATACTGACAGGCATTAGGGTGTGCCTTTGGGTCATCAGGCATAATGGCCACACCATTTCACCACACCCTATCCTGCAGTGTCACAGTGTGCCTTGGGGTATTTGGCCCTTATGTTCACTCCATTCTATCAGGAAATACGGTGAGATGGGTGCTATGTAGGAGAATGGGGTGAACTTTGGGGCCGAAGATTCCAAGGCACACCTCAATGCCTCTCACTGGCTGCAGGGTGTGGGTGGCAGTGTAATGGTATAAGCATTACAGGCGACAATCCCAAGTCACACCCCTGATGCCTGTCAGTCTCTACAGGGTAGGGCATTATGGTTGAAACCCTAACGCCCCAGGCGTTTGTTAATATTTTCACTCCAAATTTTCAACATGATTTTTTTGTGATCCCTTCCCACCTTGTGAACAGTGGCAATATCAGTTTGTT
The DNA here is from genome assembly GCA_016271365.2 of Neoceratodus forsteri. Taxonomy (NCBI): domain Eukaryota; kingdom Metazoa; phylum Chordata; order Ceratodontiformes; family Ceratodontidae; genus Neoceratodus; species Neoceratodus forsteri. Next base: position 1,381,583,611 of record CM028130.1, read on the forward strand.
AGCCGAAAGCTGATTTTTCACGGTGACTACACCATTTGGAACCACAGGTGCCAAAACACATTTTGAACAGGATGTGAAAAATAACAGCTGTACTGTTCATGGGGAGGTGTAAAAGATGGCAATGTTGAAAATCTGCAGTGAAAATATAAAAAAAAACTGGTGAAATCATGAGCATGAGTAGAAGCTGTGCAGTGCACACCTGTAATGTAATTAGTTTGGGAATTTTTTACAGCAGATTGCCAACACAGGCATTTTGGGACCTCCGCTCACGAGCACAGCGACCACGCATTTCTGCACTGGAAGTGCGAAAACACATTTCAGCCATGGTGTGAAAAATGACAGCTGTACTGTTCATAAGGAAGTGTGGAAAAATGCCAGTGGTGAAAATCTGGACTGAAAACATTACAAATTCATGAACTTACAAGGGTGTGTTGAAACTGCGCAAAGCTGGCTCATAACACAGTCATTTTATGGACTTTTGTCAACAAATTTTTAACATAGCCATTTTAAGACCTCTGCTCATGAACAGTGTCACTGTGATTTTCTTAATCTGTCCCAAACATTGATTTTGCACACCGACTGCGCCATTGTGCGCTACATGTGCGGAAACACATTTTTGGTGAGATGTAAAAAATGACAGCTGTATTGCTCATAAGGAGGTGTAGTAAAATGGCAATCTTTAAAATCTGGAGTGAAAATATTAAAAATTTGTGAACTTACGAGCGTGTGTGGGAACTGCGCAATGCACGCTCGTAAATCAGTCATTTCTGGGAATTTTGCCACCAAATTTTTAACACAGGGTTTTGGGCCCTACCTCATGAACTATGGCACTGTCATTTCATAAATAAGTCCCAAAAGGTGGTTCCACCTAGTTACCGCAAAATCACCTTTCAGGGCAGATTAACACCATGACAGTGCCAGAATTCAGGAGGAGGTATCCCAAAAACCCCATGTTGAAAATTTGTTGCCAAAATTCCAAGAAATGCCTGAGATATGCATCCTAGTTGAAAAAACCCTATTTATTCCATTATACAGCTTACTGGCATTTCTTGTTTGCGGTCAGCTTTGAAGAATGCAGGTGTATTCCCAGTCCACCGATGATCGTCTCGTCAGCCTCCAGAGGTAAGTATGGGGTGAGGTGGGGGTGTGGGGAGGTGGATGCTCAGAGGGTGGGCACAGGTTGGGAGGCAAGACAATCAACGAGGGACCATTTTTCTCTTTTCAGGTGTTTGTTTTCTCTTTAGGAAGACAACGTGGGACTTGTGCCACACTGGGTTGGGCTCACAGTGTGGCAGCTGGAAGATTTTTTGGGGGGGTCAATGGAGCTGACGGGGGATTGGGCACCCCTGTCAGCCATACAGATGTGTGCCATGCTGGGGTGGGCTCCCAGCATGGCAACTGGAAGTCTGTCTCTTTTGGGGGGGTTAATTGAGCGACAGGGGATTGGGCACTCCCATTGCCATTCTCACTTATGCCACGCTGGGGTGGGCTCCCAGTGTGGCACCTAGAACTCTGGAGGAGAAGCGCAGAGCCAACAGGAGATTGGGCACCCCCATCAGCCATACTGTGTGTGGGGGGACACTATTCAGAGACACTCAGAGGGTTGGGGAATATTATTACAATACTGATCAGGTGTGCCAACAGATGACAACTGCATCTACTTTTTCAGTCTCCTTGGGGTTCTGTTTTTCTGTATTTGTCAATGCCACTCCTACCCTGAACTCTGACTCAACATTCCAAGGATGGTAATTAGATCTTTTTTTGGAAACTTTCCAAGGGTGTCATTTTAGTCACTTGCCTCCTCCCGGGAAGATAGTCCTAGAAAAAGTTCACTTCACACTGAATTTATGTTCCAGGAAGAGAGATCAGAGACCTATATGAGCAGGATTGCCAGCAATATGTTAATCAACACTATCTTATCGCTGCTTACTGAAGCAGTCTCTTCCTTTCAACTGTACGCCACTGCATTTTCAACTGCTGTCATAGACAGCTGCAGCATTCATTGGTGAACTGTGGCTGTTCCTGCAAATGCACTGACTGAATTGGAAGACAGGGTGCCACACCTACAAAAACTCGGATGATGGCATTATGTTTCTTGGAGATGTGTGCAAGCAAACATAAAAAACCCTGATGCATGACAGAATAGAGCTGGTGCTCACAGGCCCATTTTCTCCAGATTGCTTGCTGGTGCCCACAAATTACAGGCCTGTGGGAGACCAAAGCTGATGGCTCTCCTAAGGAAGCCACCCACATAAAGAAAGTGCCTTCAAGTGAGAAAGTACCCCCAATGAACCCCATGGGATGGGGTAAGTGTTGGGGATGGTACATGAATGGTGCTAAGAGACTGTGTGGCAGAAAAGGGCTGCATTGGTCATCTGGAGATCACCAACATGAAGAAAGGCAATCTCAAGTCCCCTGATTTTGAAATATGAGGCTCAGCAAGTGACAGCAGTGAAAGTACTATGTCAATGATCAGATTAGCTGACCCTATATGACTGGCACACACCTTGGAATCTCTAGTTGAATTGAGGTCTGCACTCAGTTTAGTGTAGTTTAAGCAGTTTCAGGTACTTAATTTTACATTAACTGTGATTAGTTATTATTAATAAGATGACAGACTGCAACTTCCTACTACTTTTGTGCCACAGAGTACATTAATTTATTTTGCCCTTTAGTAGATAGCATTGACAGGTATCAACTGTGAAGAAAACTGAGTCTGCTGCCCAAAGAAATGAACTTGCCTCTCCAGCCCAGCCAGTTACACCTACTACAGTACTTGTCATTCCATTCATAGCTATAGCCACTGTTATTACATTCACAACAACATTTTATGTGCAGCACCTTAAAGGCAAATGTTTGCATCTACTTGTAAATAAAAGCATCCATGACTTACCCTCGGGCATGTCACAGCATTTTAACATCATCAATGACATCTTTTTCAGGCATCTGGATGTAAAAGGTTTCACCTTTAAAGTGCTGAACATTAATGTTTTTCAGCAGAATGATGGTGGTCCGGGTAATGAATGGAACTTGACATGCTATACTCAATCTTGTTGGTCAGGCTGCAGTGAATAATTAATTTGTTTACACATTTTGTGCTATATGATCAATACTTCAATCTAAAACTCAGAGCTCCACATCTCTGTTTTCTAAGAGCTACTGCTGCCTAATTGGTCCAAGTATGGTTCATTATATGGAAAAGTAATAATCTTTCCATGGGAATTCAGAACCTAGGTATGGGAGAGGCCCATTAGCAAAAGAATGGACTAGTCTTCAAGAAAACTGAGATGTATTGTGACATCAGTGTGCAATTAAAGATCAGTTAAGGTAGTGGGAACGTTTCTGATCAACCAGAGTGCTCCTTTCCCCATGTATTTGAGGCATTGTGTTTCTGCTGAGTGTCTCTCACACATGTACCTTGGGAATGAACTAGTTCAAGGAAGTTTTTATTAATGTTTGCTATATTATTGTTTGATATTGATCACTAAGCTATTAAAACTATCATGGAGACTACTCTTATAGTTGTAACACTAGTCTCACTTGCATACTTAGCTTATCAGAACCTTTGAACTTTAGTTGGTGTTTCCCACATCCTTTGAAATGTGCATTAGGTCATGTTTACAGCTGCAAAGACGATCACTGTGGCTGCATTAATCTGTATCATTTGGAAGGCATATCACAAACATACATAGAGTGGTCTATGAACAAGCATTCTAATGTTTTGTCTGTTGATTTGACAGTACTGTATACTGTAGTTTTCACCCAGATATTGCACAATGCCTCAAACAGAAAGAAAATAAGACAAACAATGGCTTAAGAGAAAATCAGTACAGCAAGAGATTGATGAATTAGGGTTATATTTAGAACAGGGGAGTTCAAATTCTAAAAAAAAAATAACATGTTCAACCCAACTGTAAGTTATTTTAGTTAATGCTGCAAGCAGAGTTTTATTTATGTTTAACAAAGTGAGGGTACATAGAAACAAAACTGTTTATATACCACAGCCTAACAATGTACAGAGAATGTCACCAATTAATGTAATATTTTCTCTTTCTTTTCTCTCTCTCTATCTACAGATATTAAACAAGAAATTGAATATTAGGATTGAAAGGACATGGATACCTGCATCAGGGTGGTATAGTATTTATACCAATAAATCCATTAATTTAGAGTGAATATAGCTCTAACTGCAGCATTCTCACTTGAATTATGGCAACTGGGTTGCGTGACATGTGGGTAAACATCTATACTTGAGAGTGTGCTTAATTATGGTTACATCCTTTACGGAAATATGTGTAATCCTGCTAATGCAATACAACAACTGTATTTATCTATGTACATGACTTTGAGCTTAACAGCTAACTTCTGCACACCTTAGGGTTTATGTTACTTACAACCCTATAATTATAGAAGCATAGAAACATAGATATGATTAGTAGAAAATGATCCTGCCCTAATTTTACCTGCCCTATGTGGTGGCAAGGTATCCTATGGAGCCTTTAGCTTCCCCCACCCTCTCTGGGTGATTTTTTTCTTTTAATGATACCTATGTGGCTTTCTTACACAATTAAATTGCACCACTTCCACTGCCCCACCACCTCCCTAGGCAACCTGTTCTATCTATCCACTACCTTTTCTATGAAGTAGTGCTTCTTCAGCTCTCTCTCTTCAGTCTTCCTCCCACAAACTTCATTGTGTTCCCTCTTGTAACTGTGTTTGTGTTTAATAAAAAAAGCCAACCATACTCCACCTCATTTATCCCCTGGAGGCATTTTAAGATCTCAGTCATGTTCCTTTCGCTCTCCTATTCTCTAAGGAGAACATATTGAGGTCCTTCAGTCTTTCCTCATAGGGCTTCATCTGCTGCCCCTGCATTGTCTTAGTAGCCCTCCTCTGCACAGCCTGTGCCCTGTCAATGTCCTTTCTAAGGTTAATGCTCCAGAACTTCACACAGTATACAAGGTGGGTGCAAACCAGTGACTTCTACGGGGGGGGGGTATAACCTCCTTTCCTCTGGCTGCTATTCCCTTCCTTATGCAACCCATCACATCATTTGATCTCCCTAAAAACACTTAGCACTGTATCACTTTTCAGATTGTCATAATCATAACTCTGAGTTCCCTTTCCCCTGAAGTACCACACATTTAAGGACCTCCCCTCCCACCCTGCACTTGACTGTATTTTTTACTTTGTGCTGATCTGCATGATATGTCAAAGACCTTACTGAAGTCCAAGTAGGCCACATTAATAGCTCACCTTCTGTCCACCTCCCTTGTCATCCAGTTCAAAATTTCTGTTAGATTTGTCTGGCACAATTTCCCGTTGAAGACCCATGTTGCTTAATGTCTGCAATCTATTAGATTCCAGGAAGTCTACTAATCTCTCTTTCAACAGGGATTTCATAAATTTCCCTACAACAGAGTTTAGGCTCACTGGCCTGTAATCTCCTATCTCTTTGCTTCTGTTTTCTTGTACTTTGGGACAACTCCTAATTTCAGTGAGTTATTGAACATGTCCATCAGTTGGGTCACCAGGACCTCCTTAGTGTCCTTAACACCCTTGGGCACAATCCATTGGAGTCCATGACTTTGTCAATACTTAGCACCCTTACTTCGTTCACGGCCCTATTTTCTGAAAATAGTGTAGTATCTGTCTTCCTGATTGCCACCCCAATATGTATGTAATGCCCAGCCTCTCCTCACATTGAAGACTGTCAAAAATATTTGTTCAGAATTCCTACCTTTTCCCAAATATTCTAATTTATGACCTGTTTCTTTGATTTTCTATCATTATTGTGGGTTCAAAGTAATCACAAAGACCACATTGTAACAGAACAATGTTGTTGAACAATAATCCATGCTCAAGATATTATCAGACTCTTCATAGATACTGGCCAAGTTATTTCTGAGTACCTGACAAAACAAAGAGTAAATTCACAACCCTAATTAACCTTAGGGTCATTAACAAACTCTAAGGCCCTCATACTCCAGGTTTCAGGTCCCACTGGTCAGACTGGGTTGTTGTCCACTTTAAGAGTTGGTTCAGTGCCAGTCAGTGTTGTGTAACATGGGAGTCATTGAAAAACAGAGACTGGATGGGAGAAAGGGAAACACTGGACACCAGGTTATACAGTGATGTAGGTGGGGTGTAGTGGCATCAGCAAGGGAGGGCTTGCATCAGTAATTGAGGACAAAGGGGTTGTACTGGTAATTGTGGAAAACTATCAGTAGCTGGTAAGATTGCACTGATAACTAGAAAAAGGTTTGTTGTTCACCTTAATCTATTACCACTAAATTATCTTCTGATGATGATGGTAAACATTCATCAGGGAGTATATTTATTGCATGATTCAAAACAAATTATGTTATAGGAAAACAGTACTCAACATTCAGTATTACATGACTTAAACATGCATTGCCTTTGCATACTATGTTTGTATGTTCCAACAACTCTGCCGTGTTTCTAACTAAAAATCACAAGGTAAAGAAAAATACCGTTTCATACCACAATTGAGTTCGGTACTATTGAAGTGCTACATAGTGGAGAGATGGCTGACATGAGACTGGGCTGCCTAGGAGAAGAATTGTCAGCGAAAATGTTATGCTTTCTTTTTATTTGCACAAGATATGCCACTGTTGCTTAAGGGTACCTCAGTACTATTTATTTAATGTGGTTATACTTTGTGGTGGTCATGTCCAAATTTTCCCCCATAGCTAATGGACAAGAAGATAGGCTGAGGGAAAAACTACTACAGTTTTAGTGTGATCCCTAAGATAAGCCCCATGAAAAGCACTGGGGCAGAGTAAAAATACAGGACAAGTACAGTTCACATAAGGGTCAGAGTATCAGAGGAATGGAGGAAAACAGAGGGAAAGAAGAATGGAGAGCTTGGGAAAGTAGATAGTGAAGATGGCTGTTGCATGAGATCAGGAAACAAGGAAACAAAAAGAATAGAGAAATTAATTTTAGAGTGATGCCCTTTTTCTTTCTCTGAACAAAGACTGGTAGATGTTTTAAATTGACATGGGATATGGAATATGATTTTAGTGGCCTAAACTGTTCATTTGTTTGTTTGTTTCTGGGTAGGTGCATTGATCCAAAGGACAGTTTTCATGCACAACCCAGGCAATAAAGCTGGCAGATGGTAATATAGACAATTCAAATAACATAACTGAGGATAATACAGGAGCAGATAACAAAAGCAAGTACATTGGAATACATTGGAAACAACCGTTAAGTTACAAATAAAGTGCAAGGTACAGTGATTGAGACAGGTGACATGAAAAGTGTAGAATCTAGTAGCAATGAAATTCTGGCAATCTTTCAAATGATTGTTCATTAAGATAACTGGGACAGTCCTGACATATGGTATGGATAAGAAGGAAGAGAACACACTAAAACATACCTCTCAACCTCCTGTCTCATAAATCAGGGACAAGGCTTAAAACAATCAGGGACAAAGGACCAAAATCAGGGACACATCTTCAAAATTGGTGGTATCCATTCAGGAAACTGGTAGAATAAGGAGTTTAGTGTAAAATGCATTCTCTAAGGAAGAACATGTCTGTTATTTTAATGTTTGACATTATTTTGTGCTTACAACCTCCACTGTTTTGTCAGGGAAATACAATTTTTAGGAGGGACAGAGGAACATTTTAAGGCAAAATCAGGGACATCCCTGAAAATCAGGGACAGTTGAGAGGTATGCACTAAAATATTGATGCCTTTATACTTTTAGAAAAGGCATGATGTTTGAAAGTGTTCACTGGGTGTGCTTTCAGAGACCACTGTTTTCTTTTAGAACACAGATCTGGAGATGCTACTTTTATTTTTCTGGCATGAAAACATTGAGTGTGTCATATTTCACATGAAGTGCTTAAAATCCCCTTTTTAAATTTTGTGGGTTTGTGCACCCACATGATTTACTACATGCCCTATTATCGGCTAAGCGGCCGGGGGGTTCCCAGAGAGCCCTCCACTTTGGTGGCATTTGGTATGCTGTCAGCATTACTGACAATGTTACTGTTGATGCTTGGAGCCAGGAGTTATAAACTCTTTGAAGTTCTGCTGAAAACTGAATTCCATTTGACAGAACATGTTGCACTGCTTTAATACTTCTAGAACAGGCACAATGTTTGAAAGTGTTCACTGCGTGTACTTTCAGACACCACTGTTTTCTTTTAGAACACAGCCCTGGAGCTGTTACTTTCATTTTTCTAGCATGTAAACTTTGAGTGTGTCATACTTCGCATAAAGAACTTAAAATCTCCTTTTTAAATTGTGTGGGTTTGTGCACCCATGTGATTTACTACATGCCCTAATATTGGCTGAGTAGTTGGGAGGTTCCCAGAGAGCCCTCCACTTTGATGGCATTTGGTGTGCTGTCAGCATTATTGTCAATGTTGATGTTTGGAGCCAGGAGCTAGAAACTCTTTGAACTTTTGCTGAAAACATGAACTCCATTTGAGAGAACTTATTGCAAGAAATGGTAAAAGATCTTCAGTTAAAATCAGCAGTTTGTTTGCTGAGTATACTCTGTTTCTGCTGGTCCCTTTTAGTAACTTCAAGCTGCAAACACTCTTTTTTAGATTTATTCCTGAGGATCCATTTATTTTCACAGAATGAGAAGGGATATCTGCATTTTACACAGTGGCAAGTCCAGCACTGAAGCAGCTGGTAAAATACTTCTGGTCAGTATTAATTTGTTTTGGGGGTTTTGTCTTTTTTATTTATGTTAGCCTGGTACCCCTTTATTTACATATATAGGCCCAGATATTCAAAGCTGCACAACTGGTTTGCACTGGCACAAGTACGGACTTGCACCAAGAAGAGATATTCAGTGGGAGTCATTGCTCAGTGCAAGTCCCAGTGCGCCAATGGGCAACTCTAATGAATGCATGCACAAGAGCATGGGCCGTGCCCATGAATATGAGGCACAGTGCGATATTCAACCGCTGAACCATGGTGCAAGTGCAGAGCCACTCGCAGATGTGCCGAGCAGACTTGAGCTGATAAATACAAGGTGCAAGCACACAGACAACACTTGCACCAGGGGCGAGGGAGAGAGAGAAAGAGAGAGAGAGAGAGAGAGAGAGAGAGAGAGGAACGAGCAGGGGGAGGGGCAGAAACAGACAGAGCAAGGGAGACAGAGCCTGTAAGGGACAGAGTGACTGGCACAGGCAGCAACAGGGGCGTGGGACAGAGGTGGCAGTGGAGAGTGAGCTAGGGGCTGAGGGAGTGAGAGGGAGAGGCAGGCAAAGTGCCACACACAGCACAAGGGTGGCAAACAGCCCACAGCAGCTGACTGCCCAAGGGGAGACAGGACATCAGGGGCCATGGCCAGTGCACCCTTCTTAATGGACTGCAGTTGATCTGGCCCCCAGATGCCTGTGGAGGTGGATGGCTGGTCATCTGGGGCCAGATCTGCCTCCACAGCTGCTGCTGGCACCCCATCCACCACATGTCAGCATGCTGGTGATGAAACAGAAAACAGATGTGTTAGTGATGCATGGCCCCCATCCCCCCAACCCCTACCAACCACCCCACTGCCTGCAGTGTGAGCCCAACATAAGTACCATGCAGTGATGGGCTCCCTCCTGTCTGGAAACTTCCACCTGGCACACCCTCAACAGTACTGCAGTGCATAGCAGCTGCCACCAGCTCCTCCTGTGCTGTGAGCTGTGGCACAACAACAGGTCCCTCTCCGGTGGCAGTCTGGGCTGCTCGTATGGCCACCACCTTATCCTTGATGTGGCATTTATCAGTGCCCATTTTCATCTTGGAGGCAGTATAGTGCAGTGGTCTAAGGCTCTAAGCTGCAAATCTGGTGACATCCAGCAGACCAGACCTGGGTTTGAATCCCACAGCTTCCACTTGCATACTGTGTCACCCTGAGCAAGTCACTTAACTTCCTTGTGCTCCCAGGCCGTGTGCCTTTCCTGGTTAAACAATTTCCCCTTTCTTTCTGCACTACTGTACTGCTGGTGGCTGCCCTGCTGGTTCGCACATGCTGTCACCTCCTCCCAGGCCGCAATCCCTGGCCTGTGGTGTGCCTGTGGCACCACTCAGCAGTGGCTACCTGTTGAGGTAGGCCTTGAACAGGGCATCGGCCTCTGCCTTGGCAAAGTTGGGCATGCGCTTGCGAGCAGGCCCACACTCCTCACTCTCCTCATGCTCAGACATAGCGCTACCTGTGGACATAGACATATGTGTCAGTGTTAGCAGCTGCCTACCCCATCCACCCTGATGTGCTGGCTGGGCTCAGCAGCAAGTGCAACTTACCTCAGATGGTTGCAATACCAGTCCATGACCTGTGCTGTTCCAAGGTGCTTTTATAGTGCAATGTATGCAAATGAGCATTGGTGCAATGGTAATGACATGCTAATTTCACCAGTGCGCCGTGCATTGGCTAATGAGCTCATTTGCATGTGGCAGCTGAATATTGCATACTTGCTCCGTGCGCAATGGAATTGCTCCAGAGCAAGTCTCAGCACAATGGCCAGGCATGCGCAGTGCACTGGACCACAGTACGCATGCAGCAGATGATGTCCCACTGCCTATTGTGTACTGTGCGCCCTCTGTGCAATAGAGGCCATGGCATACTATGCGCCATGGTCACTATTGTGCACCAGCCCACAGTGTGCCAGGTGACCCCTGACCCCTATTGTGGCCCTTTGACCCCTTTGGACTACACCACCATGTGTCTGTTAGCCCACGCTCATTTCAAGCATCTCTGGCGATGCGTGATTGGCGGACACAGCGCATGCCTCCACGAGGCACACATCCCATGCATGTTGTGCACTGGTGCACCTCTGGCCACCATTTGGTCTCCACATATTGTTGTGGTTTTGATGGCACAGCATGGAGTTGAATGGGCCCATAATTGGTCCGGTGTAGAATTGATAAATCTGGTGGCCTGTGTGCAGCCACATGCACCAGGGCTGTTTGGGCAGGTGCCTCTGCAACAGCCCAGGATGGATGTCTGGCAGGCCATCACTGCCAGGCTGGTGTGGGACACCAGGGTGGCCAGAACCAGTGAGCAATGCCACTACCAGTACGGGGACCTCATGAGGTAGGACCCAGAGCACCTGAGGCAGCTGCAGGCACGCATCTGCAAGGGGGCCATGCCATGGCCAGGTAAGTCATCCCATGCTGCATGCCTGCCCTAGTGCTGCACTGTGGTGATGGCTTGGCTGCCTAGCATGCCCTGCAGAGGGGTGCACTTTCATCATGTGTATTGCGGAGTGGCATTGCCGGCCACAGGCTGTGTTGTGCTACAGCCTTGTGGGACATGTCAGGCAGGAGCACACACAGTGCACAGGGGTGGGGTGGTGGGCACATGTTGTGGGTGTTCTCTGATGTGTACCTGTCTTTGTTCCATTACCAGGACCTGAAGATCACTGCCAGGTGGGGGTGGCAGTAGTGTCAGGGCAGGCACAGCAGGCCACAGCAGGACCCAGTGGTGGAGGAGGTGCAGTAGCTGGACAGGTGCAAGCGGCACCACAGTGGGCAGGTAAGCACTATTGTGTTCCTGTGCACATTACCAGGTGGTCAGTGGGGGAATGGGTGTGGTCATGGCCACCTGTGCCATGTGCTGTGGCAGCTGTGTGTTGCACACTGTGTGTGGTACATGCCACGGTGGGATGGCCATTGCACATGTATACCAGCTGTTGGTGGGGTGGGTGTGTGCCCGGCTGCGACTGGTGTTGCTGTGGTACTGCTGGTACCCTATGCCATCTGACTGTCGTTGCGCAGTCAGGTGGCCATTGGACGGCAATGTCCACTGCTATGCACTGTCATAGCATGCTGGGTTGCTGGCAGGCATTGGCCCACCCCTGTGGGTGGCCAGGACACCACTCCAGGGGTGTGTGTTCCACTGCCCATTGCACATAGTGGGTTTGCATGGTACCTTGAGACCTTGCGCAGATCACCTGTCCTGTCCTTTGTCATAGGCATCCGGTGGAGGTCAAGGCTGCCTCTTTACTGCAGGCTGCTATGCAAAATCATTCTGATTACCTCAACAACCCTGGAGGTGGCCCAGAAGGTTCGCCAGATGTTGCTGATGGACTGGCAGAGGAGGAGACGCCAGGCGGCGGTGGGCCATGGCTGCCCTTATTTTGACTGCAGCCATTCTCTACTACCCCTGCCATCCCTTCCCCATCCATCCCCCTTCCCACTGTACAGTCCCTGTTCCCTGTCCCCTTCCTTCGCTTTCCTACCCTTTCTGACCCCTTGTACTTGTACATAGTTTTTATTAAAACAGATACTTTGCTTACCTGCCTGTGTCGGTGTCTGCTTTGCAGCTGGTGTGAGGAGCCATGTTACAGTGGTGTGGTGTGTGTCTGGTGGTGTACATGTGTCGGTATGTGGGTCATGCATTGTGGTGTCCTGCCCCTTGGCCGGTGACTGTGTCTTGAGGTGGCCATGGGGCAGCTGTCTGGGATGTGTGGCATGTGTGTGCTTGGCAGCATGGTCCTGGGTGTGGCTTGCTGGGGACTGGGTGGGTTGGGGCACAGCATGTGGTGGGGGGATTCCAGTGGTGACCCTCCATTTGCCATTGTTGCCACCTGTTGCCTGCTTTCTGTGCCATAGTTGTGTTCTGGGTGCGGGTGTCAGGGTGACTGTGTGTACCCTGCTGGTGGTGGCCACCTGTGGCCTGCCACTGTGCATCCCTGGCACTGTCCCCAGGTGTAATCCTCTGCCGTGCCTACACTTTTACTCTGCTGATGTGCTCCCACCAATGCCTGGGGCTAGTCTTTGTGTGCCATAGCATATGTCCGGTTGCACTGTGGCACATCTCTGGTTACACTACGGTGCAGGTCTGGTTACACCATGGTGCAAGTCTGGTTGTGCTATGGTGCATCCCTGCCATATTCAGCCATGTTGCACTGACGCATTTCGCCATGCACAACCTTTGAATATGGCACTCATTGCACCATGGCGCATTGGATTTGCGCTGCACCAGACTTGCGCTGGCATGTGGTGCATTTCTGAATATCTGGCCCCTAGCGTGCATATACCCACTTCCGGAACACCTTCCTTACCGCCTGGGACAAACATGCCTCCCTGCACCGTACTAGGGTCTGAGGGTCTCATCTTCCCTGGATATCATCAGAGCTGATAGTTTGCCCGTGACAGGGTGTGGAGTATTTACAAATCCACGCTCCTCCCAGGTGACAATATCACCTACCGCATGCTCTGAAACAAGTGCACAAAGGCCATCCACTTAGTTAAGGCCGACTATTTTAACAACACCCTAAACACAAATCTTAGGAGGCCTTCTAAATTCTGGAAAGTCATCAACTCCCTTTTCTTCCCCAACAACAAATCCCCCCCTTCTCACCCATGGGACTCTACTCTCCAACCCCCTGATGGTAGCCTCCGAGTTCAATTTCTACTTCACTACTTGTGCTAACACCCTCTTGGCCTCCCTTCCTCCTGTAACCCCAACCACTCCTCAGACAGCTACCCCTCTACCGCCTGGCCAGAACCCTTTCTCCTTCAGACACATCTCCCCCATCGAAACCTTAGATGCCCTTCACTCCCTGAATCCCTCCAAAGGTAAATCTTCCAATGATCTCGACAACAAACTCCTTTTCCTATCTGCCCCTGCCATCGCTACTCCCCTCGCTGCCCTGTTAAATCTTTCATTCACCACTGAGTCACTTCCCACAGAGTGGAAGCATGCCACCATCCTACCTCTACCAAAAGGAGGTGATCCTACCTCCACTGCTAATTACCGTCCCATCTCCCTCCTCCCCACTCTCACCAAACTCCAGGAACACCTAGTACTAGCTCAACTCTCCCACTTTCTCTCTGAAACTAACTTCTTCACTCCGTTCCAGTCTGGTTTTAGAAAATACCACTCTACCATCACCTCCCTACTAAGACTCACAGACTCTATGCTCTCTGGGATGGACAAAGGACAAATTACTGCCACTATTTTCATCGACCTAGCCAAAGCATTCGATATGGTATCCCACTCCCTCTTCCTATCCTGCCTATCGGGGGTGGGCTATTGGCATCTGCCACAAACTGGTTCAGTGCCTACCTTCAAAAATAGAACCCAATCTACAAAAATAGCTGACTGTACCTCCCCCCTACTCCCTATTACCACCGGTGTTCCCCAGAGCTCAGTCCTTGGCCCTATTCTCTTCTCCATCCTACTAAATGATCTGCCAAAGGCTTGCTCCACTACCTCAATACACATGTACGCTGATGACATGGTCCTCTTTACTTCCACCCTTACCTATGAGGAAGTCACCTCTAATCTTCAGTCTGACTTCAATAAAGTACAACACTGGTTCAACTCCCTAAATGCCAAGAAAACAGTCCCTTTGTCTTTCGGCACTAGACAGAGACTATCTAGACTTACATCCACTCTGATCTTCCATACCCTAAATAACGCCATCCTTGAAGACGTGCCTCCTTTAGGTACCTGGGGGTTTGGCTTGATCACCACCTCTCCTTTTCCACACACGCCATCCTATAAAAACTGCACCCTAACCTAAGCACCCTCTATAGAAACCGCACTAGTCTCCCGCTTCCTGTGAGATGCGAAACAGTCCAGAAAATGATTCTACCCTCCTTTGACTACTGCGATATTGTCTACAGATCTGCCTCTAAGTCCACCTTAGCCAGACTGGACCCCCTCTTCAATGCCTTCTGCCGCTTCACCTTCGATGCTCCCCCACACCCATCGCTGCGAGCTCTTCCATTCACTGGCCCTTCCATCCCTGAACAACCAGCGCCTACTTCACAGTGCTAAATTTGTTTCTAACTTCTGGCTTGGTTCCCTTCCACCATACCTCGTCTCCTCCCTATCTTCCCCGCCTACTATTATCCATGCCTTCAGGTCTACCAACTCCAGGCTATTAGTAATCCCTCACCGAAGGACCGCCGCAGGCCAATCGACTTTCTCTTACCTCCTCCCTAAGCTCTGGAATGGCCTGCTGGCCCAAATCCACCATTCGTCCTCCAAACACTCTCTATCCTCTGCCCTCACTAACTTCCTCACACCTAATTGTACCTGCCCCTGACCTCCCCCCGACTGATTCTCTCCCCCCCAACCCTCTCCTCCTTATGCACCTGACCAGTGGCTCAGCTGTCACCCAAATGACTGGCTTATACATTGTTCTAAACAACCCATTCACTTAACCTCTCATTACACTTCTGCTATCTCCCTTTTTATTCCTGCCAGTGTCTTCCCTAAGTCTATCCCCTCATCCTTCCCAGTGTTTACTATCAAGACCTGTCAACTCTTCCTGGTCCCAAGCTCAGACCTCCATTTCTCTCTGCCAACTTGGTGCATCATACTTCAATTCAATCTCTGATTTGGGCACTTATGTAATCACGTATAGTTCTAAATGTGTAATCAAATATGCTATGCCACCCTCCTGGCGGCACATGTATGTGCTGTCTCCTCATGTAACAAGTTGTAATTAACCACACTTAACTATGTAACAATTGTTTGTATTGCTCAATTCCAAGTTCAACCTATTGATTGTTGTATGTATACCCTTCTCCCTCGTACCCCCCCTCAGGTACCCCCCACGTCGCACCGTGAGACAAGCATCTTTTGCTCAGTGTGCCTCTCCTGGTGAAACATTTTCAATAAATATATATATATTTATATATATATAAAATTTTGTTTGTTAACTGTAGGTACACTGGCAGAAACTGCCTATTTTCAGGTAAGACCTGGGGGATTACAACAGTAGGAATGCAGTACATGACTTATTACAACGTCTGAACAGAGACATATACAGGAGTATAACATACAGTAACATACAATAATACAAAAAAACATACAATAGTAAGTTAGCAAAAGGGAATGGATACATATCCAACATATAAATGATGTCCTGTTTACAAATTGAGGCATGTACTGCGATACAGATTAACACAAGGACATCAATACAGCAGTATGTCATCCACTAAATACATAAGATGTGCACATATCCATACCATAGTTGTCCAGATTACCCATTGCAGGACCATCTGTATCTAGTGGTAACCAAGAGGTGCTAATAAAATTTTTTTTTTGAAACCCCCATATGTAGTACAAGCATGGACCCAGGTAGAATCCTTTTCAGCCTGTTCATAAACTGCCTCCCCAAAGGCTGCCCTGCTAGTATCATGTTATATGCAGATGATGCCATCATATTGTTCCCAGGAAGGGAGCAATTGACCATTGAAGAAGGTCTACTCGAGAGTTTCCTCAAACTTGAAACCTGGTTCTGTCCAAGCAAACTGCTACTAAACCATAAAAAATCCAAAAGCATGCTCTTCTCAATCCCACAGAATAAAAATAATTTCGGCCCCCTTCGGATTCAGAACCATAAGGGCGATACTCTTGAACAAGTCTCCTCTTCCAAATATCTGGGTGTCTTCCTTGATGACACTCTCAATTTCTCCTACCACACTGATCAAGTAATCAAAACCGCCAATATGAAACTGGGCATCCTCCACAGAAACAAGCATGCTGTGATACCTGCAGCCATCAAATTGACCATAGGCAGCACAGTACTGTTGATTATGGCTTACCAATATATAATGCTGGATCAGACACTGCCCTAAACAGGGTACATAAACTCACGAATAGGGCCTGTCACCTAGCTGTTGGGGCAGATCGCTGGACCCACACTTGTGCACTCTACTCTGAGATGGGTTGGCTGCCACTGTACCAAAAAGCCCAATATCAAACATGCCTGATTGTAAAAAAAAGCACAACTAGGCCTCATGCCGGAATCCATAAGCAGTTTGTTCAAGAAGGCTGTGCACAATAAACAAACAAGAAATGCTGCAAAAGGAGGGCTACAAGTCCGTTTCAAGCACACATCACTGGCACAAAAATCCATTACTTTCAAGGGCCCAAAATGGTTTAATGAACTTTCTGACACCCTGACAGTAAATACTAGGATGAGTCTGTTCAAAAGGGGGCTACGATCCTACTTCGAGGGCACCACCACCTGTAGCTGTGCAAGAAATTAATTTTGACTAAATCCCCCTGCCCTTTCCCCCGTGCCTTTCACCTCCCAATTCCCCACCTCTTTCACTAACTACACCCTGCCTACACTACCTTCCCCTCTACTCCTGCCCTCACTATCCCTATCCACTTTGACAATGCCAGTCTGGCTGCTCACCTTTTTCCCTTTCTTTTTTCCTTTTTTCTTTTTTTTCCTTCCCCCCTTTTCCCTTCAATCCCTATAGCTAAACACGGACCAACTTCTTGACATGTCTCCCACTATCACTAATGTATATATCCCTACATTGCAACAACATGATGTAGTGCTGTATACTCGTACTGTATAGTTGTACTTGAAAATAGCAAGACCTGTACCTCAGGCACCATTTTAATGCTCTCCACGATGTATACCATGCTTTATTTGCCACTGTTTATTCTTAATTGTTGTACTTATTATATTCTTGTTCTTAATTTATTGTAGTATTTGTATTTGTGCTGTACTTGTCTTTGCACTGTTTGTCCCTAACTTGGAACCTTTGAAAATGAGTCTTTGACTCAAAGGTATTAATCCTAATCTAAATAAATAAAAATAAAATAAATAAGAATATTGTTCCACAACCTAGGGGCACAGTTTTGAAAAGCTACTGTCCCTAGATTGGTGCTTATCTTTAGTATAGCAAGTAAACCAAGGTCAGAGGACCTTAAGAGATATGGATTTGAATATATTTTTTTTTATAAAAGTGTAAATCTGAATTGCAACCTTTGAACATTTTTTCAGCTGTAAATTGAAAGGCTGTTGTTTTCTCCAGTTTTTAGAGAAATTGTCCTCCTAAAAAGACACTCTGTGTAGAAGGAAAGGAAGCCTTTTTCAACCCTGAAACTTCTCCCAGTCTACACTAGTTTACCATTCATTTGAGGAATGTACGCTGCAGGCTTCAAGCGATAAAGCAAATGAAGCTGTTTTACTTGGTTAGTGGAGCTTACTGTCTGACTGCTTTCTAACCTCTGATGCTATCATAATTGTTTGAACTTATGGACTTCTATAATTTGTCTTGTTTACCTAACAAATTGTGAACGTATTTTTGATCAGTATTCATTAAGACAGTCCCTTGGTACTTTTTGGAGAAATTATTACTGGTACTTATTTTGTGAGTCCTTAAAGATAATCCTTTGGTAGAGTTGAGAAACATGGCTCTTACCTGACATGGGTCTGCTTTGGGTGGTAAAGCTGACACTTCAATAGAAAAGAATAAAGAAAACAAAGTGCCAAAATGCAAAAAGTAGAAAATAAAAAATAAAAAAAGCAGGAACTAATTCATTAGCTAAAATTACCCCTTATTTGAAACCATTAATAAAAATCAAGCTTTTGGTTAACTTCCCTTTTTCTGCTTGCTCAATGGATTTAGAAACAGGAGGTGGGGGGGCAAGACAGCTGGCTTACAACCATTAAAGAAGTAAGGCATTATTACATTAAGTGAGTCTCCCGAGTGTGATCCACTTCTTCATACCCCTATAAAACATTGTAGAGGAAGTATAAATGGGTCTGAGAAACCCTTTATATCGGCCCTGTAGGATACTAGTGTTGCGAAATTAGCTGGCAAAGTTATTTCCAAAAATCCAGACTGCCATGAAGTGTTAAGGCAAACCTCACAGGCCAAAAAAATTGATTAGGATAAAACTGGAAAATGCAGCCATACAGTAGCATTAACATCATTAATGAAGATCTTGATTCAATTATTTCTGATCTCAAGTGTCCATTGCACACTTTTGTATTTTGTAATAACAAACAGGTTCTAGATAAAGAAAACAACAGAACTGTACAATACTGTCCTTTCTTAGACAAGAACTTTTGACTTTAGGGACTTTTAAAAGATGCTCATACAGAAGATGTACTACAAATGGAACCATTACTTATAGTAAGAATGATATTGCCTCATTAAGAGAAGACACTACCATTAATGGTTCAAGATTCAACAATGTCCTGTTTAGACTGGACAAGTTAGAGGTTAAAAATCAAGAATGGTTGAAAAATGAAAGCATTAATCTAGGGGTGATTTTAGTGAAAGAGGTGATTACTGAAAGCAAAGACCAGACACATTAGGAGGGTCAAGTGGTGGGATTAGAATTTAGCCCTGTCATCATTAAATGCAAACTGATAAGCAAGTGAGATGACAAAATAACTGCAAAAGAAAAAAGAAGAAAAGGAAAGACTACAGTTCTGTAATATTGGCAGCACACGAATTGAATAGTGGTACACTAAGCTCAGAAAATGTGTTCCAAGACAGAGTCCATGATGGTGATATTTGTCAAGTAAAACCATATACAAGAAAGATATATTCAATCATGGTTGGTGCCCTGCACTCTACAAATTAGACATCTGTAGAAAAGCTACAGTCTGAGTGGATTAGAGCCCCAACCTCACTAATGAGGCAGTCTCCTGACCCTCTATTGTTCACCCCTATATCAGACCAGGGAAAGGTACTGCAAATAATTATTGCAAAGTAGAAATGATAACTTGAGTGATGCTTAGGTTCAATAGGGTCAATGCACCAGCGAGCAAGTATTTTTTTCTGAACTGGGCCAAGAAAATAATTGATGCCATAATGTCCTATTTGATACAATTAAGAAGGATATTATACAGGACCTGTGTGGGATCAGAAAGAAAACTAATAATGATAGAGTTCTGTTCTTATCTTGGAATGTGCCTGGCCATTTAAAGCAGTGTGCTGACCTTGAATATGAGGCCTGATTTTCAGAAGGCCTCTAAATTGGCACATGGTGCACTTCATAGGTTTCATAGGATTTTCAAGCATGTATAGACTGACGTGCTTAGGTTGCTTGCCTTAAAATTTAAGATTTTCCATGTTGGTTTAAATAGAAAACATCCAATCTTATTTTAAACTGTTCCATTGCACTGCTTGTAACCACCTCCTATGGTAGGATATTCCATTGTTTAATCACTCTTTGACTAAACCAAGATTTTCTCTTTAGTAATTTCCATCTGTTATTTACCAATTGAAATGGATGTCCCCTAATATTATATGTTTGTTCCTTGTGAAAAATACCATAATCTGACCATAATGCTTTATCATGTAGAGCTCTAAAAGTCATGCACATATCCCTTCTCAGTCTCCTGTACTGTATAGAGAACATATCCAGGTGTTTAAGTCTCTCTGGGTAACTCATATTGCAACATTCTTTTATCATCTTTGTTGCAGTTCTCTGTACACTCTCTAATTTAGCAACATCACTCTTTTTGTAAGGTGTCCAAACTTGAGTACTATACTCTAAATGGGGCCTAACCAAGGTCTGATGTAAGGGAACAATAACTTTTTTGTCTCTACTCTTAATATGCCTTAATATACAATTAAGTATTTGATTACCTTTTTTTGTAATTATACTACAATGAGTACTAAAATGAAGATCAGAAGTTATAGTAATCCCTAAATCGCATTCTTCACAAGTGACAGGTAATGTTTTATGTATCATACTATAGGTTAGATTAGAATTTTTAACTCCCAAGTGCATTACAGTACACTTATACACATTCAACTCCAGTTTATGTTAAGTTGTCCAATTCCCTATATCCTTAAGGGTTTTTTGCATTTTATTACCATCTTCAGTATTGTTAACAATTCCCCCAATCCTACAATCATCAGCAAATTTAGTTAGCCAAATATTATCATGGTCACATTTAAGTGAGGATACATAGATATTAAAGAGACAGGGTCCCTAAACAGAACCCTGGGGGACCTCACTCATCACATCTGCCTAGTCTGGCAGGGTTCCATTTATGGTCACCCTCTGCCTCCTCCCTTCCAGCCATGATGTAATCCAATTTAGCATGTCAACATCTAAATTCATTTTTTCCAATGTCCTTATCAACTCATCATGTGGCAGTTTATCAAACACCTTGGAAAAATCAAGAAAAACCACATCCACCGCCTCCCTTTTTTCTAAGGCCATACTTACTTTTTCATAAAAGGACAGCATATTGGTCTGACATGAGCAAGACTTCATGAAACCATGTTGTGTATGGTCTATCAAATTCAGGCTATCTAGATGTTTTACAATCATCTCTTTAATTATGCCTTCCTGAATCTTACGTATAATAGAGGTTAGGCTTATAGGACAAAAGTTTTCTTTGGCCAACTTGGGGCCTTTTTTTAGAATTGGTACAACAACTGCATCCTTCCAACTCTGGACAACTTGTCCACAATCTAGGGACTTTAGGAAAATATATGTTAATGGTGGTGCCAGATTTTCTGATAATTCTATTAATATTCTAGGGTGAATATTATCTGGGCCAGGAGATTTATTGATGTTTAGTTTGTTCAAGCATCCTTGTACCTCTTTGACACTCAATTTAACTTTTTCTGGAACTGAAGGTGAATTATTTTGAGAATTAACAGTAGTGGTAGTATTAAATATTGAACAAAAGTATTTATTTTGGATATCCACCATTTCCTTGTCATTTGCTATATCTCCATCTAATTTTTTAAAAGGGCCTATGACATGCAATGTTTTCATTCTATTTATGTGTGCATAGAGCAGTTTAAAATTGTCCTTAGTGTTAGAAGAAAGGGTCTGATACAACACTGCAGCAAACTCTGGGTGCATCAGGGACCCTGTGCCTGGTTCCAGTACAAAGGGGATACCTGTGCTAAAGCCCTGAGATGTACCACAATCAAAGTGTTGTGGTGAAGAACTTGCACACCGGAGGGGTATGACTGAGTGTCCCATCAAGCCCTCCCACCTTGTACAATGCCAGTACAGCCGCAAAGTTAGGGGAAGAAGGAAGCCCAGGAGGTCATGGAATAGGGCAGAGGGCCCTGGGAGGAGGGTTGCCATAGTGGGAGGCAGGGACAGGGCAGCTGTGGCAGGGTACAAAGGTGGCACCAGGTGAATGTGCCCTGGACAGTTAGAAAGATCAACTAGGACAAGATACTCCCTGGTAGGCAAGCATGGACCTTGTCCCAGATCCCCTAGTTGCCACCAGCCCTGGCACCTGTCTTGCACCTTATTCAGTTCCTGATATGCAGTAGCTGGTATCAACAGCAGGGCACTAGGTGCAGTCGATGGACGGGGATGTCCCCCAGGCACTGTGACAATGCCCAGTTGAATAGCCCACTGCGCTGAGTCATGCTGATGCCTGACTACACTGTTGAGAAATGTGTAGGCTCTGGGATGGGGGCCAGGGTGAGTGGCACCAGAGTTTCAAGGACAAGGTCCATTCTCATCTACCAGGGAGTATCCAGTCCTAGAAGCTTTTTCCAACTGTTCAGAGCACATCCACCTCCTGCCACCTCTGTACCCTGCCACAGCCGCTGTACCCACATTGCCCACTATGGCACCCCCACAGGTCCTTCTGCCCTATACCACATCCTCACAGGCTCTTCTCCACTTGCCTCCCTCCAGACCTCTGGTGAAGGGCCATTAGACCAATTTATAGCTGGTTGAACCCCAGCCCTTACTTGTAGCCACAGGGGGGCTTCCAAAACCCAAATAAGGGTATGCTGCAGCACTGCTATGGTGCAAGCCTCCTTTTGTCCAGGTGCACCACCTCTTCTGATGCAGTGACGGCTCAGGGCAGGTTCATCGCATGTACCCCCAATTTTGATGCAGTCTGCTTTCCAAAATCAGGATTATGACAACATTTGGTGCAAGGTGCCACTTGCATCAATTCCTTTTGGCACAGGCACCTTGTGCCAAATTTCAGTGTTTGAAAACCAGGCCCAAGGAGATTATTTTTAAACATGACCACATTTCCCTCCAGAAAACTTGACATTCTAATGCTAATAGTATTGAACTTAATTGTTTTCATGCATTCAGTGCTCCTACTAGAAGATGCATGGCTACAGGTAGAATGAGTGGTGGCCTTATTTTTTATGTGACAGTAGAAGAGTTACTTAGAGATCTTGCACTAAAGCATAACTGGCATAACTTTTTAATGATTAAAGTCTTTACAGGTTACTATTAGTGAATGTACCACCATCCCAGTAATTCTAAAATCATCAATCCTGATTTTTTGTCACTATTGTCTCAAAAATTGCATTACATGTTGGGAAGAGGCAAAATACTCTGAAATATTAATTATGGGGAAGTTTAACTCCAGATCTGGGAATACTGCTGAATGGATTTCTAAGGACACCTTTCAAGAATAGTTTGATAAGTTACCAATAATTTGATAAGATAATTATTCTGGATGAGAAGACAAATAACAATGCAGATAACCTGCTTGATTTTATAGCAAGTCATCAGTTGATAGTTATGAATTGTAAAATGAAAGGTGATAGTCCTTGTAATTTTACTTATTTTTCTGGTCAAGGATTGTCTGCAATTGATTATTTTATCTGTCAACCCAGTGATTTATACAGATATCAATGGTTGCGAATCATCCTGAAAGTTGATAGTGACTATTTTCCTCTGGTTATTTTGTGTCAGAATGAGAATACATCAATTAGATCAGAGGTTGATCCTTTTATTATGATTAATAACAAAAGAATAACTTAATACTGAAATTGTGTTAAGGCGGACTCCAAGTCTTTCATTGAACTTAAAATCTCCTTGGAAACAGCAGTCCATGGAGATGTGAAACCTCATGATTTATATCATATCTCTCGCTCTTCTTCTCTCTCTAAAAGCAGTTAGTCCAATTAAGAATACATTAGTATAACTAGAAATTTGAATGTTAATTCCTCAGTTGTTGTTACATCGTGGTTTAATAATGATTGTAAAAACAAAAAAGAGAACTAGAGAAAATTCTGAGATCTACGAAAATACCTAAACAAAGAGAACAAAAAAAAATCCAAGTTTTTACAGGAAGGAATATAAAATGTTATGTTTTGTTGCTAATATGGATTAGATGATTTCTGTTACTTGATATAGCTAGAGCAAACCATTTGTAGGAGTTAGTGCTGTCAATACATCTTTAGAACCTGGTTCACCACTATTTTCCTATAGTCTCATGTTGTATGGCCCTACCTTTCTACTGGCTGTTAATCTTAATTGATTTTATTACAGTTTACATTCCCTACTGGTATGTAAACACTGTCTCAGGCTTAAGTTTCCTTGCTACTAATGCTTGATAGGTTAATTGGTACTTCTTCAGACAAACATATCTCTAAACTCTACTCCTCTCTTTACTTATTTTGCCTCAGTTCCTCCCATATTAGGTATACCCCCTTTCACCACTATGCTCCTCTTGGCCATCTATACTTTTCCTCTCTTGTTTACTTTGGTGTCCCTTCCACCTTCTACTTTTCCATCCCTTTCTCCATCCATTTACCCCCTTCTTAATCTCTCCTCATACCAATACATCTGTCCATCCTTCTTCTTCTCATTCTCCTCCTCCACCCTTCCCTCCTCATGCCAACACCCCTTACCCCACTCTACATGGCCCCCTGTATCCTCTATCTTCCCATCCCCCTGTCACCATTTAGTTTCCCTTTCTTCCATTTTGTCCACCCACCACTACTACCCTCATTCTTGCACTACCTCTCTAGTACCACTGCCTTACAGGTGCACATCTATCGCTACCAAGCTCCTCATCTCTCTACTGCTATTTGCAGCAGGCAACATCAATCATAACCCCAGCCCACTTCAACCATTCATGACCAACCCACCCAAAGGATTAAAATTGGCTCATTTCAGCATCTGGAGCCTCCTCCCTAAAATTGATGTGCTCCAACCACTCATACTTAACCTTAAACCTGATATTTTAATCATCTCTGAATCATTGCTCTCTTCTAAGTTTCCAGATACTGACATCCCCATCCCTGGCTATTCCCTCACATGACAGGATCGTTCAAGCAGGAGTGGTGGGGTGGCCATATACCTCTCATCGGCCATCCAGTACGCTACCATCCTTTCTATCTCCTCCCCTGCGGCCTCCAAAATATTACTTTTAAGACTTTCTCTCTCTCCCTTTCTCTCTCTCCTTATATTTGTGGCTGGAGTCTATTACTGCGGCCCAGGTCTCCTTGCATCTTTTGTCACTGACCTCATCTCTACTCTCACTACCTACTCCTCAGCTGGTGAACTCCTTATCCTTGGGGACTTTAACATTAATTGACTATCCAATTCTCAAACCAAATTCTGCAAAGACATCTCTTCCCTTAATCTCACAAAACTGATCTCAGAACAAGCTTGATACATCCAGCAGACCAGACCGGAGTTTGATTCTCACAACCTTCACTAGCATACAGTGTGACTCTAAGCAAGTCACTTAATCGCCCAGTGCTCCCAGGTCACCCCTGAAAACAGGCACTTGTCCCTAATGGGCCTTACCCAGTTACCAAAGACTAAAATAAAAAAATAAAAATAAAACTTGTCTAAACCACAAATTCTTAAATCATACCCTTCTGGATTGGGGTCTTGCTTCACACCCTCACCAGATTATTGTTGTAGGCATCCTTCCAGACACACTCAGTAACCACCGCATGGTTTGTTGAGTGCGCAAGATTCATTACCTCAAATCCCCACCAAACGTTATCACAATCCATTCCTACAGGTCTTTAGACTTGTCCCCCTCCATGAGGACTTAGCCTCTTCTGATTGGTCTCCAGTGGTCACTGACTCTTCAGTTGATTCTACCCTCAGATACTTTAAGACCACATTCTTAAATACAGTATCTGGGAAAAACATGCTTCATTCAAGAAAACCAGATTAAGAGGTTCCCACCTCCCCTGGGTGTCAGCTGAATTACTGGCTTGTCAGTGTATACACAACCTCTCCTGGAAGATGTACAAGGCCTCCAGCTCCCATGCTGAGTTAATTAATTACCATGTCCTCAGAAACACTTGTATAAGGACTATCAGACTGGCCAAGGCTGATTATTTTTTATACACTTTTCAGTATAATATTAACTGCCCCTCCAAATTCTGGAAGGTAATCCATGCCCTGTTCTCTCCTCCTGCCCAATCCCCAGTCCCCATCCTCAAGGTGAGAGACATCAGCATTTCAGAACCCTCCCTCTGAGTCTTCCAAGTTCAAGACTTTCTTCACCGCTTGTGCTTCCTCACTACTATCTTCCCTCCCCTCATCCATTCCCACTCCACTCTCAGTCACATGCACATTCCTGATATCCAACCCTTTTTCTTTCTCTGCTGTCATGCTGGCAGACACCCTGAAAGCTCTTCTTGCCCTTGACCAGCAGAATGGTAAGAGCCCAGACTGGCTTGGCCCTAAGGTTCTTTGTCTCTCTGTCTATCACCCTCCCACTCTCCTCTTTACTAAATCTTTCTTTCTACCTTGCTTCTGTCCCTAATGCCAGGAAGCTTACCACTGTAATCATACTCCCTAATTGTGGGGAATCTTCCAATCTTGGTAATTACTGCCCTATCTCACTGCTACCTATTCTTGCCATACTTCAAGAGCACCTTGTTCTGTCCCAGGTGTTTTCCTTCCTTGACTCATCCTCCTTTTTCATTCCTTTTTAGTCTGCTTTTCGTAAGTCCCACTCTGTCTCCACCTCCCTTCTCTGGCTCACTGACTATTCTTAACACAATGGGGCAGGGCCTCATCACCTCTGCCATTTTTGTTGAATTGGCTAAAGCTTTCTACACCATATATCACACCCTTCTTCTTGATTAGCTTGCAGCAGCAGGAATTTCCATCCCTGCCACTGACTGATTCCATTCCTATCTAGTGGGTAGAACTCAGTCAGAATAGGCACCTCTATTTCCCCCTCTCTCCCTATCAACACCGGTGTCCCCCAGGGGTCAGGGCTAGGCCAGTTGCTTTTATCGATCTTCCTAAATGATCTCCCTGCTGCTTGTGCCTCTACATCCATTCACATGTATGCAGATGACACTGTTCTGTATACATCTGGTGCCTCCTACTCTCATTAATTTATTTATTTAAGAGATTTACCAGGTTGGCATACTGAGTGGGGGACCACTGGTTTCCAGATGTGACCTGGGGAGTTACAGGGGTACAAAAAGGACAAGTACACACAAGATGTATTACATAGGTGCAAAGTACATACAAGCTGAGCACGTTTAGGTACTCAGGTGTTATAAGGTATTAGCATATGTACAGAGTAAAACAGGCAGGTACACAGGCATGTGCTGAATATTTACAAAGCAGTGGTGATTAGACTCCAACTAAACTTCGATAAAGTCCAGTCCTGCTTCTGCTCTAACCAGTTGTCCCTAAATGCCAAGAAGATAGTCTCCATGGTGTTTGGCACCAGGCAAAAACTCTCTAGGTTTACTGCCATGCCATCATTCTGTACCCTTGAAGGTCACATGATCGAGGATGTTACTTCCTTCAGATACCTTGGACTCTAGCTTGACCGTCACCTCGATTTTTCTGGGTACATGGATGCCATCCACAAAAAACTGCACCCAACATTTGGTGCTCTGTTCAGACATCAGGGTTGCATCCCCTTACCTGCTCATTGGGAAATTGTCCAGAAAATGATTCTCCAAATTTTTGACTATAGTGACGTTGTCTATAGTGTAGCTCCAAAGTCCACCGTAACAAGACTGAATACCCTCTTCAACTCCTGTCAGTTTGCATTTGACTGTCTGCCCTTCACTCACCAATGTGACCTCTATACCTCCCTATCTTTCCCCTCTCAAGATGCTAGATGCCTCACTCACTGCACCACCTTTGTCTGGAAGTACTAGTTTGGCTTCCTCCCATCATACCTCTCCTCTATTCTTTCCACACCTTCTCCCCCCACCTACTTCCTCTGCAAGTATGACTGCTGGACACTGGATCTCCCTACTACATCTTCCTCCTTAGGGCAGTCTGCTTTCTCTTACTACTTTCCTAAACTCTGGAACTCCCTTATTCTAGCCATCTGAACTGCCCCATCCCTTTGTTTGCTTTTCTTCCTTCTTCATAGTTTTATCCCCCCACATGAAACTGCACCTGACCCACTCTCCTACTATCCTTTCGGTGCTACTTCTTTGTCTTCTGCCCTTGCCATTTTATCTACTTTATAAACTTCCAGTCTACCATACTATTACTTTTAGCTCATTATCTATTCTAAATGTTCCTAACTTCTCCTTCCTGTGTCTTCTCCAGTTTAGTAAATAGTTAATTCATATGAGTCAGTCTTGTGGGCAGAATGCTACTGTATATATCTGTACATATTTATTGTTACACACTATATGATGTTGTGTATTATTGTATCGTTGTCATGTATTTCCAGTATTTGTTATCTCCATTTTCCCCTTCCCCCAGAACACATCTGGAAATGAGCTATTATAGCTCAGTATGCCTTTTCTGATTAATTTCTTTTAAATAAATAAATAGCATTTTCATCAAAATGAAAAAGAAAAACACATAAAGGGACTATGTAAAAACAATGTTTACAGCTGTTAATCTTGGGGAAGGTAAAACCTTCTGGTACCTTGTTGTGAATGGTACCCTTAACTACAAAATGCAAACTGATTGTTATATTGACTTACATGTGTGTGTAAAATATTTTTCTTCTATATTATTCAATCACAAGGAAGCTTTAAAAAATAGATACTGCAGGAGAAGGTGTTACAGTTTCCTTTAATTGTGCATGTCTTTCAGAAATATTTGGTTGGCTATATTGGCAATCAAAAGCAATAAGGCACCAGATCTAAACAATATCCCTGCAATTTTTTGTAAATATTGGTCTGGAGTGGGGGAGTATGGCTTTGACGTTCTTTTTGATAAATGTGTTCAACACAGTTTTTTACTTCTATCCTGGAAGTGCAGTTATATTGTTCTGCATTATAAAAAATGAGGTAGAAGTGATCTGGGTTTGTACAAGCCCATAACCTGATTGATATTCTGGCTAAGCATTATGCTAGAGTTCTGCTGGGTCATTTACAACAAAGCACTGCAACTTCTGCATCACTGTCTGAATGTCAAGCAGGTTTTCAAGATAGGTGAAGTACAGTAGATAATTGTTTCACTCTTGCCCATCTGGTTGAAAAACATGTGAAGTTAAGAAAGTAGATACTGTTTATCATTTTCATAGATTTCAGTTCTGAGCTTGATACTTCGGTTAGGAGTAAGTTGTGGGGCAAGATTTTGTATATTGGGATTGACCCTGACTTAATGCAGTTAAACATTTATATATAGAAACTAGGGCTAAGATGAAATGTAGTAAAAATGGCCAACTAACTGAGAAAATGTATTCCTATTATTACATAAGGCACGGCTGTGTCCTGATGCTTACATTGTCTAACATTTATCTGAGTAACATATTGCATTTAAACCAAAACAGTTTAATTCCCCTAAAATATTTCCATACAACATTCCAGTATTGACATGTGCAGATGATCTTGTTCTTTTTTCACTTTCCCTGGAAGGCTTACAGAAAAAAAAAAAATGAAAAAATGAAGGGAACTTTGTGAGCAGTCGGAACTTCTGATTAATCTAGCAAAATTGAATGTGTTAATTATTGGTAGTACAAAAATAAATATAAAATGGTTATCAAAGGGAAACCATTAGAAACTGTTAAGTCATATTTTTATTTCAGTCATGTTCATGTATACTTTTTCTTTGAATTTGCATATAAAAATTTTGATACAAGAAAGTAACAATAAGTCGTTAGTCTTCATTGATACAATGTAAAATATGGGGGAATGAATGTATTCCCAGTGTTGAAAGCTCTGCTTGGAACATTAATAATAAAGTTCTGTATGGCAGTGAAATCTAGGTGGATGGTAATATAGACGGAATTGAGAAGGTGGTAAACAGTGCATGTGAAAGGCTTTGGAACTGTCAATATCTGTTCCTATGTATCTAGTGAGAGCAGAAGTGGGGTTTTCCCTATAATGACTTTTGTCACATCAGCCAGAATTACCTTTTGGAAGAAACTTGCAAATTTATCCACAGAAAGGATACCATTCATGGCCTTGCAAGAAAAAAAAATTGTTTTTCTTTTAGAAACTGTTGTATCTCCATGGATACTCTCTGTTAAAATTACTTATAAAGGACATTACTTTCTCTGGAATTAGGTGAATAGAGGAATTTGTGTCAGTCATAAGTGTTCTAAAGTTCTTAAACAAGTTAATCAGATAGTGCTTTTCAATTGGATATGGAAAAAAATAAATAAACTGAACTGCTCTTCCTGGCTAGCAAATAATACAGAGAAACATTGTTTAAAACCTTGTCTTACTCTTAGGAATGAGTCTTCTGAAAGGAAAATCTTGACTCTTTTCAGTTTGAATTACAACCAAGGAAAATCTTAGAAAACAACATTTAATAGGAATTCTGTAAATGTGATAACATAAATCAATTATTGTAATCTGGGATGTACTGAAGACATGTATTATGTTACCCTACTTGGTACCTGATACAATAGTATTAGGGGAAAGTGAAGGTTTTTGGCAAATAGCTACTTTTCAACAAAATATATTTTGGATCAAGTATATAACTATGAAGATACTCAAATGTTAAACCTCTTGTCTAAATTTCATCTTTCTGCTTATAGACTTAGAAAAATTAGGACATGTAATATATTCTTCTTTTTGTCTTATGGTGTACAAGGGCAAATCAAAATGTTCACAGCCTGACACAGAAAGAAATACAATATGAACCTAGAATTCTTTTGCTTTTCAGCATAGTCTTCTTACAGTTCAATACACTTAGTCCAGTGTTGTTCTAGAATTGCTGTCCCCTCATGGCAGACTTCTAGGCCTTTCCCCCCATCCCTCAGAAACCCCACAAGAGCAGCTATAACCTCTTTTATCATCCTCCAATCACTTTCCATGAAGTTCAGCCTTCAGTTTTGGGAACAGGAAGAAGTCTGAAGGAATGAGATCTGGTGAGTAGGGTGGGTGAGGAAGCAGCTCATACCCACATGTTGTTGCAGCATCCACTGCAACCTGTGCTATGTCTGGTGAAGCACTGTCTTTGCAGGAGCAAGACACCTCACATCAATTTTCCACGGCGTTTGACTTTGATGGCTTTCTCAGTTTGTGTGGTTGTTCTGCATAGTACTCATCAGTTATTGTCTTTCCTTTTTCAAGATAATTAGTCATGATCACTCCTTCAGAATCCCAAAGACTGAGGGCACGATTGTGTCACTTAAGGTTGCCTGCTTGAACTTCTTTGGTGTTGGAGATACATGATATTTCAATTATTTGATTTGCTGTGTAGACTCTGGATTGAAATGGCGAACCCAAGTTTTATCCATTGTTACAATATAACTGATAATGTTTGTTGGATTCCTCTTGTATTGTGCAAGCAGCTGGCTTGAAATGTCCCTTCTGGATGTTTCTGATCAACTCTCTATATTCTTGGCACCCATCTTGCTGACACTTTGCTGATACCCAGGTTTTCAGTCAAGATTGATTGTACTGCCCCAAAACTGATGTCTAAGGTGGTGGCTACATGCTGTATAGTTACTCATCTGTCTTTGCCACCATTTGATGGGCTGTGTCAATGTTCTCCTCAGTGGTCACGTTCCTTGGGCACCCTGACCTAGGAACTTTTTAAACATTTCTTCTCACAAGCTTAAATTCAGCAGCCCATTTCTTGACAATTGAATCTGAAGGGGCTTCTGTCCCAAGTGTGTTGACCATATCCTCATGGATTTTCATTAGCCATTCCTTCAATATGGAGGTATTTGTGATTGCATTGATCTTAGTTTTCTCCATTCTCAAATGATCATCGCATATCAAACTCTGTCCAGCATTCACCTACAAAAGAATACATTAGATCATTGTACCAGTAGGTCACATTCTATTCATATTAGAATAACTATACATTGAAAGTAATACCAGGTTCATAGTGCATTTCTGTCTCTGTCAGACTGCAAACATTTTGATCGACCATGTCTATACTATAGTCCCTCTCCATCTTCAGAGTGTGGGCATTTAGTATTTTGGTCCTCTTTTTAGTGTATACATGATATATACATCTATGTGTGTAGATAGATAGATAGATAGGTAGATAGATAGATAGATAGATAGATAGATAGATAGATAGATAGATAGTATAGTGGTGAATTAGCACCATAATAGTTAGGGTCGAGTAGGCAGTGTAATGTTAACTCCCACATTTTGCACTTTAATAACTTTGACAAGCAATGGGATGAGGCAGCTCGAGACACAAGGGATGGAGCCATACAACAAACTATGTAAACATACAAAGAAACAAAGAAATTTGGCTACACCTCCAGGGAGCTAGCACGCAACAATGATCAATGCTAGGTCATGAGAAAAGTGTAAGTTTAATTAACAATTCACTAAAAAATGGATAAAGTATATTTTATGTAGCACCCCCCAGTATCAATGGTTCATAACCTAACAGTCGCCTTGTCAAGATACATTATTTTATTGAATACAAACTCTTTAAAAAGGCTCAAACAGTGACACATGATGCCCTTTTCACCAATAGAAAATTACAACCTATGAAAGATTCAACACATCATACAATCATTCATAAACAAGCATTTGTCAAAGCTGAATGTTGGCTTGCTGGCATTGGCATTGGTAGTGCAGGAGTTAGAGAGATGTATAAATGGAATGACACTGAAGTATTGAACTAACACCAACCCCCCCCCAGCAGAGACTGAAAGGCATTGGGAGTATGGCTTTGGGTCATTGGCCATAACGCTTATGCCATTCCACCTCACCCCACCCTACAGAAACCAACAGGTGTCAGAGTGTGCTTTGAGGTCTTCAGCACTTATGCTCACCCTATTCCATAAGGAAATAAGCTGAGATGGGTGCAATACAGGAGAATGGGGTGAACATTATGGTGACAGAACCCAAGGCACACCTACATGCCTGTCAGTGACTGTAGGGTGGGGGGGCAGAATGGTGTGAACATTATGGTCGATGAACTGAAGTTATGCCCCCATGCCTGCCAGTCTCTACAGGATGGATGGATGGTTGGAAACCTTAATGACCTGGGCATTTTTTGGTATTTTCACTCAAATTTTCAACATTGGCTTTTTGGGATCCCACCTCATAAACAGTGGCACTATCATTTCGTTACTCAATCCTGAAAGGTGATTTCACACAGCAACTGTGCCATTTGGATCCACAGGTGTAGAAACACATTTCAGGCAGGATGCAAAAAATGACAGCTGTACTGCTCATGAAGAGGTCTGAAAAAATGACAATGTTGAAAATCTGGAGAGAAAATATGAAAAATGTGCTCATTTATGAGTATGTGTAGATGCTGCACTACACATGCCGGTAATGCTGTTATTTTGTGAAATTTTTTTAACCACATTTTCAACATGAGAATTTTGGGACCTCTCCTCATGAACAGTGACACTGTGATTTTGTTAATTTGTCCCAAAAGTTGATTTCACATAGCGACTGCACCCATTGTGCGTCACAGGTGTAAAAAAAAATTGGGGGGCAGGATATGAAAAATGACAGCTGTACCATTCATAAGGAGGTATGAAAAATGGCAATGTTGAAAATCTGGAGTGAAAATATTAAAATTGGCAAAATTACAAGCGCGTATAGAAACTGTGCAACACACACTTGTAACACAGTAATTTTTGGAATTTTTTCCCCAAATTTGCACCATGGACTTTTTGGGACCTCACTTCATGAACAGTGGCACTGTCATTTCATTAATCAGTCCCAAAAGGTGATTCAGTGCAGAGACAGTGACATCCCTTTTCTGGACTGAGAAATGAAATGACAGTTACATGTTCATGAGGTGGGGTCAAAAGAATTCCATGTTGAAAATTTGGGGCTAAAATTCCTAAAAATTTCTGAAATATCAACCTAAGTTGAAACCCTCCATTATAAAGCTTACCACCACTTCTTCAGTTTGCAGTTTGGCTTTGAAGAGTGCAGACGTGTCCAAGTTCAGAGAAAATCTCAGCTTCCAACTTCCAAATGGTAAGTATGGGTGAGGGGGAGTGCGGGAAGCTGGGTGTACAGAGGCAGGGTGGGGATGGGGGAGAGGGATGAGTGAGACATCATTTTCTTCTTTGCAGGGGAAAAAAACTGTGAGAGGAAAGTTTTCTTTTTTTAAACAGCACAAAAAAAAATAGGCACACTGAGGTGGGCTTGGGTGCACCCGACACTGGAAGTGGGCATCCCAGTGTCAGAAAGGAAAGTGTTTAACCAGAAAAGACACATTGGGGGGTGCCAACATGGGGACTGGGCACCCTGATGTTGGCTTTTCAGGTCTGCGTTGCTGGCTGCAGGAGCTGCCATGTTGGGTATGCCACAAAATGTGGGGGGGGTGCATGCCAACACTGGGATTGGGCACCCCGATGTCAGCTTTGTGGGGATTGTGTGGTGGACATGGTAGCCACTATATATATTGAAATGCTTAAGCAGGAAAGGCATGTACTGGAGGCATGTCATCTGCTGCTGCAATGATGAGCCTGTCTCCGATTGCAGTGGCAGATTTGTTTCAAGTTGGTGGTACTCTTCACAACTGCTGTCATCGGCTGCATGCTCACTGGTTGGTGGCTGAGGGACACACTGATGAAAGCATCGCCTGCATTCATCACAATACTGACACACCTTTGAATCTGCTACTACCACAATATGTTGTTTGTGCATGCGTGCAAGCCAACATAAAAAGGGTTCATTCACTCACATTGTTTGATACTCAAACTATTTAAAGACACAGTGCATCTCTTTTATCTATGCAGTGTATAATATATACAATTTCATCCCCAAACTTAAAATGACTGTATGACATGTTGACTCTTTCATAGGTTGTAGTTTTCTATTGGTGAAAAGGGCATCACATGAAACAGTTTGAGCCTTTTTTAAGAGCTTGCACTGAATAAAATAATGTATCTTGATAAAGCAATGGTTACGTCGTGAAACTTTGATACGGGGGTGCTACATAAAATATGATTTGTCCATTTTTTAGTGAACTATTAATAAAACTAACACTTTTATTGTGACCTAGTGCTGGTCATTTTTGCACACTAGCTTCCTGGATGTGTAGCCAGATTTTTTTGCTACTTTTATAACTTCATAATCGTTCAATAGATTTGCAGAAAACTTTGCACATGTGCTTTAATGTGGTAAGATCATGTTTCCAATACTTAAGAGCAGAAATACCTAATGGGGTCTTGATGAGCCACATAGTTGTGTTAGTCACTCTCCAGGATGTCATTTTTGTGCCTTTGGAATTTTTTTTTTTAAGAAAAATATGGCAACAATATGGTGGCAAATGGAAAAGGATTTTTTACTCAAAAAAAAGATGACATCAATACAATAAAAGATTATTTTTTTATTTCAGACCTCTATTTTATAGTGCTTACTGAACATGCTCAGAACAAATTTTTCAAAATTTCAAAATTAAATAACTTAGTTCACCAAACAAGCAAAATGCACATTTGTGGCTCAATCCCTTTCTACACTGAACATTTCAGACCAAAATTCCAAACTGACTGGGTGCAACAGATGTCACATGAAAACCCAGCAAAACCAATGGGGAAACACACTCCAAAATTCACTGTTTGTACTATTCAGAACTCAGAATCTGGACATTCAACCTGAACAAAACTTGGCACATCCATAGATCTACCACATGAGACTGTGAATGCAAAATGTCATGTACAGTACATCCGTTAAACAGTTATGAAGTTATTAAATTGGAAAAATTGGTATTAAACATTGAACTGTCTACTTAACCCTAACTGTAGTGGCACAACTGTAAGAGACAGTATATATAACTGCATTAATGCACTATTTAGGGTTAATGTGACAAAAGGAGAGAAAAGTGATTTTAGGGTTTCCAACCCTAACACCCCACCCCATCCTGCAGGCAGGAACAGGTGTGTGATGTGCCTTGGGGTTGTCAACCATAATGCTTATCCCATTCCATGAATAAATAAGCTGAGATGGGTACAGTGTATAAGAATGGTGTGAGTGTTAGGATTGACAACCCAACGCACACCCAAAGGCTGTTGCTGCCTATAAGATGGAGATGGCATCTGAGGGTTTGAAACCCTAACATTGCATTTCCCTACTTTTGTCAATTTAACCCTAACTAGTGCATTAATAAAGTTGTTTGCAATTAATTTCTTTACTTTTTGAGATAGTATAGTCATATCCTTATTTACCTGTGGGAGCGCAGGGCCCTCTGTGGCTCTGCACTCCAATCCCTCCATATATGAATATATATATATATATATATATATATATATATATATATATATATATATATGTATATGTGAAAGCACAGGGGCCCAGATGGCCCTGCAAATACAATTTTAACAAAACTGCAACCAAATTGCCACCATAGTCTTATTACCCCTCCTCATGAACTCAGTACTGAACATTTCCAAATCCCGGCCAAAACATGATTCTGCACCACCGCAACATGATTCCATGCCACAGATGTGAAAAGACAGTTTGGCCAGGATTTGAAAAATGACAGCTCTCACTTTCATGTGGTGGTATAAAAATATGGCTATCTTGAAAATTTGAGGTCAAAATATTTAAAATTACCAAAATTACAAGGATGCATAGGAACATTTCAGCATACAGTATGCACATAACTTTGTCATTTTGACATATTTTGAGCCCACATTTTCAGCATACTGTACTTATGAACCCACCTCATGAACAAGAGTGGTGACAATTTTAAAATTCTGCCCGATAGGTGGTTTCACCTAGCAACCATGAAATCACCTTTCAGCTGGATTTCTGTAACTTTACCATCAATGTTCATGAGGTGGGGCCTCAAAAAGGCCATGTTGAAAATCTGGTGTAAAAATATGTAAAAATGGCAAAGTTAAGCATCAAACTTGAAACCCCAGCTGAAATACATTGAACTGCACTTACCTCAGTGTCTCATATTGTAGTCGACAGTTCCAGCAGCAAGATGGGTCTTTTATTGGAGAGTGGATTATCACCCTGGGACATGTTCAGGTGAGTGAGCATGTGTGGGGGTGGGGTAGCTGCGAAGTGATGCATGTTCAGTGGGAAGTTGGGGTGTGGGGGTTCAGATCAGCAACAAACCATTGCAATTTGCTCTGTCTGGAATGATGGGTGCCATTTTCTGACTCATTATTCCTATATACTCTAAATATTAGGGTAATATTACATTCATTTACACCATTGCACTGGTAGGAATGCCAACACAAATAAATAAATATTGCTGTAGAAAAAATAATCTAACCGCCACTGTTGTAATTCACCTTGATGGGTGTTTAATTTGTGACACTAAATACACTTGCAATCCCACAACCAGCTGTGGCAGGTGAACTGAATCAGTTTTTCACCTGTTATACAAAAAGTATATGTCTTTGTTCAGAACCCCAATGAACATCTCCCTGAAGCCAAAAGAGCTTTTCATTTCCAAACCCATCCAAAAAATGTATTTGAAAAATTGTTGACAAAATGATTCATGTTGTATATAGACATGGCTTTTGGTTTATTGGGTCAGAGTTTTAGCCTGTGTTGTACAGATTAACTTATTTTATAATAGTAAGTAACTAGTTAAGTGTGTTATTTGAATAAAAAGCATTGCCTTTGTTTGATTACATATAACATGTAAATGAGTCACAGACAGTGTTCATAATGAAACTGATATTTGTACTCAAGAGCAAACTCTGAAAAATACTGAGAGCTTTGACTTTTTATTTTAGGAATCAGTGCAGTGGGTATGCGCATATAGGCTAGTGTCTGGGTGTTTGAGTCAAATATGATCATTAACTAGGTAAACAAGAGGTGAAGGTGAAGGTCATTAGGAGTTTTGGTACTATCTGTGGCTGTGCCTCTGAGTTTGTGTGACTGTGCCCAGAAGGCAGAGTTCATGCACATTCTTTATTCTTGCAAGAACCTTCCCTCAGCTCTACTCCATCATTAAACAGATAACACCTTCCAGAAAGAAAACCTGGGTAAAAATCCAACAAACCATTCGTAGGTAGGTGAACTTTGCCAGTCAAAGCAATACTCATATTCAGAACAAAACAAGTTGTTTTTTATGATGCAATTTGATGCATTTTGTAACAAAATGTTGACGCTAATGTCTATATGGTTTGATACATGTTTACCAAAACATATCAATTGAAGGACAAATGAAACAGGATCTCTAGAAAAAACAACTCATAGGCAGGTCTGATGCCTGTCAGGGTAAAAGTTGATCAAATAACTCTGTCTAACAATGTATTGTGTTTTATTTTTGCAGCAATCTCAGCTTGAACATACAACATCGTTCCTATTATGTGTGTTGCACCACCATACTGTAGAAGTATATTGAGTGCACGAGGATAGTTACATTCTGTTACTTTAGTGAGGACATAAAGTCATCCAGATATCTTCCCATAAAACATAGAACAAGTCAACAAATTCTTCCACTAAACAAATCAAGAAAGTTCAATCAATACAAATACAAGGCGCAGTTAAAACTTAGCATAATAAGAACATACACATGTTAGAAAGAAAGCAGACAATATAAGCATTGCAACTTAAAAAAAATAAGCATTCACTTTGAAATAATTGAGAACTCAAAAGCCTGAAGTAGCCCATTTGCAAATTAAACATGAAGGCCCAGATATTCAAACTGCACCAGGCTGTGGTGCAAGCTTGGGTGCAGCTCAACTTGGCTGCGCTGGGGTGTGGACTTGGCGATATCCAAAGGAGCTGTGCCATGGCTCAGCAGCATTGAATATCGCACCCTGGCCACCTGCAGTGTGCATGGCGCAGTGGCACTGCGCCAGTGCAAGTGGCCAGAGTGGAGCATGGGGATGCGCTAGCACAAGTTCCATTGCGCTATGCACAGCAACTGCGATATTCAAACTTGACATGCAAATGGGGCCATAATGTATGCAAGGTGCAATGGGGCCATTTGCATGTCAATATGGCCCCATTTGCATGCAGATGTGCCAATCCCCATCGACTTGTGCCTGGCGCCCTGCCAGGCAGCAGCCATCGGGGACCGATGCCCCCTGCAGCTGGCAATGTGTTCCACAGCCCAATCGCAGGCATTAGTAGTAATGAAATATGCCCAAACTCCCTGGTGGTCCACTGGACCACTGTGTGACCAATCTCAGATATTAGTAATAAAGAAATAAGCCCAAACTCCCTGGTGGTCCATTGGACCGCTGTGTGCCCGATCGTGGGCATTAGTAATAAAAACTAATAATATGTCCAATATCCGTGGTGGTCTAGGGGTACCCCCCTCTCACCCACCCACTAAGCCCCACTGCTCTACTCCCACCCAGTCAGCCGGTGGGCGGCAGCATCCCAACCACCTGCCACCCCACCACCTGCCGACTGGCACTGTCCAGTGGTGCTGTCACGCCCGATGGTTCACAGCATGAGCCAATGGCCGTGCAGCCCCGTACCGTACTACACATTCCAGATATGTGAATGAATCATTCACATATCTGGAATATCGAGCCTAATACGAAACTGCATGCCTATTAGCTCACGCTGTGAATCAATGGGTGTACAGCCCTACCTGGTGTCAGTCGGCAGGCGGGTGAGGTGGCAGGCAGGAGGGGTGCTGCCGCAGTGGCTGACCGAAAACAGGCGATGGCTCAATGGGCGGGTGGGGAGGGCGCACAAACCACCACAAGCGACCAGACATGTTACGTAGTTTATTATGCTGACCGAACGCGGCAATCCACTGGTTACACCAGAGACGACTATTCGTATTACCAAAATATGATCGAGCACACAGTGGTCCGCCTGAACCACAGGCTCTGCACATAGTTCTTTTTTTCAACAAATGCCCGCAATCGGGCAGTCAGCGGTCCACTGGACCACCAGGGATATTGGATGTATTTATTCATTTAAGTACAAATGCCCGCGATCGGGCAGACAGCAGTCCATTGGACCGCCAGGGATATTGAACATAGTTATTCTTTTTTAACAAATGCCCACAATTGGGCATGGGGGTGGCACCAGGTGCAGTGGGAGCTCAGGTGGCCACCCACAGGTGGCAGCTGTCGTGTTGCGCCCTGCAATGCGGCAGCACACCTGTGGATGGCCATCCATTGTTCCTTTTTTTTTTGGATCAACTTTGTGCTGGCACAGGTAGAGGTTGCACATGTATGGCTCTGCACATCCCGGGGTGAATATCGGGCTATGCAGGGAATGCATGGGCATGACACCCCCACCTGCACCTGCATGCATGCATTACTGTTGCGCTCCGGGCGCATTGGGATTGGGCCGTGCACTTTTCCCTTTTGAATATCACACTGGGTGCATCAGTGGGTTGTGCATGGTGCAACACTGTTGCACCATGCGCACCCTTTTGAATATCTGGGCCACAGTATTTATTTACAAATTTGTTGTGCTATACATATGGCACCTGTCATCTGAGTGTATTTAAACACACACATACACACACACACACACACACACATGCACAAGGACAGACACACACAAACACTCACATTTAAGACTAAAAAACAATGGGTGATCTAATTTGACAATGTTATGACATTACTGGATTCCATATCACTAAGTGCGTGAGTATTATTTATTGCTCATACAAATGGAAACATCAATGCCAAATTATGTTCAGGCACTGCCAGAAAGAACAGGAACCACAAGCTGGTGGCATTCAGCAGGAAAATAACAAATGTTGCAAAGTCAAAAAGTTTTATTAAATTCAAACTTTATTCAAGAGAGCATGGTGTTAAGCCCAGGTGCTTCACCTCATACACCAGAGGCTTCATCAGGGGGTATGGCTCAGCATTGGTAGCTGATTAATTTAATAGGACATATAATTGACAAATAAATGACAATTAATTAATTTAGCTGTCCATTGCACATCAATGCTGACAACCCAAGTAATTAAAAATCACAAGCTCTAATTCAATCTTGAGTGATACAAACACACACTAAATGCACCAGTGAAAACATTTAAAATTCCCCCATAAACTTGGAAATAAATGTGAAGGTAAAAACAGCATCTAATTATAAATTACAACAACAAATATGGTCTTTAAATAGATAGCTAATGCAAAAGCATTTTACATTCAAGTTGAAATCAATGTTGAAATGTTAAATATAAACCTTATGTTAACAGTAACAAAGTGACACTAACAATTACGGCTGTTTTTCAAATATTCAGAATCCATGGAATCAACTTATTGTTTACTTAAACAGTAAGCTGTGTACCTCTATATGTGTCAGGACCAAAAAAAGGGAGAAAGGAAAGAAAAGGTTTTAAACAAAGAAAAAAAGATTTAAATAGAATAAGCCAAAGTGTGTGTGTGTGTGTGGGGGG
The DNA here is from genome assembly GCA_016271365.2 of Neoceratodus forsteri. Lineage (NCBI taxonomy): Eukaryota > Metazoa > Chordata > Ceratodontiformes > Ceratodontidae > Neoceratodus > Neoceratodus forsteri. The sequence goes on from CM028130.1 coordinate 1,381,624,706, forward strand.
GGGGCAAGTGCAGAAAACAAAAGAAGTCTTTGCTCATGTATATGTTAAAATGCTTGAGTCCTATTAATTAGTTAGATCTTAGATAAGAACTGAGTGTTAAATGGAGTTAATAAAAATGAAAAGAAAACAAGAAATAGCAAAATGTTACCAAAATACTTATTGGGAAGGAAATCACTACATGCGAGTGAACTTTGTTAAATAAAATTGCATACTTATGTATCAATATTTGCATTTTATTATTCCTATAAAAAGCTCACAAACATTGAATCCTAAATAAGGGCAACAATTGCAGGGGATAAATAAGAAGAAAAAGGGTTCCACAGTGTTCCGATGGAAGTAATAATTTAATGGCACTTGTCTAAAACAGATCACTGCCAAAGTGTAAACATAATTTGGAACACCTTTGAATGTTGACCTCAAAAGGTTAGGGATTTAGATACAGCAAATTCAGCATAGTTTCTTTACTACTAGTGGTCTTTCCTCTGGACGTGTCTCCTCGTAGCAAGGGGGGGGGGGAGTGCATGAAACAAATAAGCAGCGCTATTATTTGCTCACAAGATCAATAGAGTCCTATTGTAAATAGGAACTAAAAGACTAAGAGCCAGATATTCAAAAGAGTTGCGCCATGCTCAACAGGGTTGTGCATGCTCAAGTCCTACATTGCGCCATTCTGCCGATATTCAGCAGGAGGCAGTTGCGCCACTGAAAACAGGCTGAGCAACAGCGCAATGCAAATGAATGCATGCTCAACAGGAGGGGAAGGAACCATGCATAAACTGCACAGCCTGATATTCAGCTGGGCTGTGCAGAGTTGTGCAGGCGCAATCCCCAACCTGAGTCTGCAGGACCCTGAGCCAAAAAAAAAAGGCTTAAGTAGAGGGCCACCCACAGGTGAGCTGCTGTAGTGCAGGGCGCAACACAGCAGCTGCCACCTGTGGCTGGCTCAACTCAGTCCCTGCCCCCCCCAGCCCAATCACGGGCATAGTGTCCCCCCCCAGCCCGATCGCGGGCATCGTGTAGCTCCCCGTTCCACATCCTGGTGGTCAGTGGACCAAAATGCCCGATCGCGGGCAGAATGTAAAATGAACCCCCGAACATCTCCCTGGTGGTCCAGTGGACGTAATGCCCGATCGTGGGCAGAATGTAAATTGAGCACCCCCCAAACATCTCCTGGTAGCTAGTATCCCCACCCCACCACCCACAAGCCCCACCACCCGCTCCCCAGCAGCAGCGGAAGCACCCACCCGCCCTCTGCACCAATGGTGTGCAGCCCCACCGGCAGTCAGTCGGCGCGGCAGCGGGTGGCAGGTGGTGGGATGCTGCCACCCGCCGCCGCCGGGGAGCGGGTGGTGGGGCTTCATGGGTGGTGGGGTGGGGGACACTAGCCACCAGGGTGATGTTTGGGCTGGGGTGTCAATTTACATTCTGCCCTCGATCAGGCATTACGGTCCACTGACCACCAGGGAGATGTTCTGGGTTGGGCACTTTACTTACTGCCCGTGATCGGGCACTCAGGAACATGTTCGGGGTTCATTTTACATTCTGCCCGCGATCGGGCATTTCAGTCCACTGGACCACCAGGGAGATGTACGGGAGGAGGTGGGGGAGCCACATTGCTGCCCGCGATCTGGCTGCAGGGTGCTTCGGTTCCTGACGGCTGCTGCCTGGCAGGGCGGCCAGGTGTAAGTCCTCGGGGATCGGCGCACCTACATGCTAATGGCATGCAAATGGGGCCATAATCAGATGCAAATGGCCCCCCCATGCCTTGCATGAATTATGGCCCCATTGCATGTCACCTTTTGAATATCCGTGATGATTTGCGATGGCGCAATGGTATTAGCCACCGCAAGTTGAATGCTCCACTCTGACAACTTGCGGTGGCGCAAGTTTCACTGTGCCATGTACAGTGGCTGTGGCTGGGGGGTGATATTCAAAGGAGTTGCTCAATAGCGCAACTCCTTTGAATATCGCCTGGGCCACACCCCTGCGCAACTATTTTGCGCAGCGCAAGGGCTTGCTCCTCAGAATGGCGCAGTTTGAATATCCAGCCCTAAATGTTAAATGCTGCTCACAATGGAGGAGAAAAACAGATAATAAAATAGTAACAGGAGTTTAATTAAGATGGGTTCCTCAATGTGCAAGTGAGCTTTATTAGAAAGTGCATACTTATATATCTACATATACATTTCATTATAAAAGCTTACAAAAATAATGCTGAGATATAAATAATTGCAAGAGGTGAGAAAGAAAGGGAAAGGTCCCATAGCCTTCAAATGGAACTAGCAATTTAATAGTGCTTGCCTAAAAATCATTACTATCAAAATACAAAAATATTTTCTAACTTCCTCGTATATTGACCTCAAAATATTTAGGATTTAGGTACTTCAAAACCAGTACAATGTAACATTTTTATTACTAGAAAACTTTCACTGGGAGTTGTACTCCAAACGGGAGGGGGTGCGAGAGGTGAAAGATGAACAAAGTGATCAAATGAGCTGTATAGAGATGAAAACATTTACTTTTATGCCATAGTTCATTTTACTTATAAAGGCTCATAATAAATTGGATATTAAATAAAAAAGGCAGGGAAGTGAAGGAGAAAAGGGTGAGAAGAAAAATGAAGAAAAGGAGAGTTGCAAGGTGCTGAATGGGGGCTGTCAATTTGATGATGCTCACCAAAATTTTTTTGTTTTTTTAATGTTAATATACAATTTTCTTAACCTCTCCTGTGGAAGAAAGAAGAAAATTAAAAAAAAAAAAAAACTAGAAGAAAAAAGTATAGGAAAGAAACGTGAAGTAAAAATCTCCAGAATGGTCCAAAGGAGGGCAACTAAAATGGTGCAGGGTCTGCATCAGAAACCGTATGAGGAGAGATTAAAGGACCTAATATGTATACTCTGGAAGAGAGGAGACAGGGGGTATATGATAGAAAACCTTTAAATACCTCACGGGAGTTAAACTAGGTACAAGAGGGAAGTATTTCTCTGAAAAAAGGTGGTGGGGTGAAAAGAGTGATGGAGTTCAAGAATGCATGGGATAGGCATAAACGAATCTTATGGAAAGGGGGGCATGAGCTAGAGATCAAATAGAATCTCCATTGATACTATAGGCAGTGAAAAATGGGCTGACTGGATGAGTCAGACAGTCCTTATCTGCTGGTAAATTTTATGTTTTTGTGTTTATGTTCTACATGACTATCTACCACTTTATAACAATACAACATTCTCTAACTGCATCAAGAAAAAATCACCATTAGCCATTCCCTTAACTCAAAGATCTTCCAATGCTTTTGCAGGTTTTTCACCTGCAAAATCACTGGAAGATAATAATGGTTGTATTAATAACAGAAGATTTGCATTGGGAACAGAGGATAATTAATTTGTAATGGGAGTTGCATTAGTAGCATTTAATCTTTCAGGAGAGAGAGGAGGGAGAGAGGAGATATGGTGGAGATATTCAAGTACTTGAAGGACAAAAATGGGTGAAGGTTGACAGCATCTTCAGAATGAGTAAGAACAATTCCACTAGGGGGCATACCTACAAACTGGAGGGGGGAACATTTAGATGGGACTGCTGGGGGGTTATTTACCCAGAGGGTAGTACAGCCATGGAACAGGCTGCTGGAATGGGTGGTGGTGGTGGATACAGTAGACAACTTTAAAAAATCCTGGGACAATCATATGGGCCAAGCAGGCAGAGGGCAGGCTGATGGGGGGAGGGGGTCTTCCTAGAGGGGGGATATACATGTAGACTGGATGAGCCGTGGGGTCCTTTTCTGCTGGCAGATTTCTATGATTCTATGATTCTATCATCATGAGATGGGGGATTGTGTTAATACTGGAGGATAGGAGGTTTTGTTTGGAGATTGCTGACGACTGCATGTAGTGGTTGGGACATCCCCAGGTGATTAGCAGACTGTATCATGTGATGGTGGCCTTCATTGGGAATAATGTGCCACTGTACACCTAGGAGTACATAGATCTAAGCTGGGGTGGAGTGGGAGGAGCTACCATTCACTAGGGATTGCTGAAAATTGAAACTGGGGGTGGTGTTCCTGTGTCACAGCCATAGTGTTAAAGTGTAGCATTTGTCATGTGCTAGTCACATGTTGCAATATTACATAGTACCACAGCTGTGATCCCATCAAGGGATGTTGCAGGATGCTAGCCTGAATAACACCGCTAACATCTGGATCAAAGATTTGCATCACATGTCACATACAGTGACAAACAAAGCAGTTGAGCACTGCACCTTAAAAGAAAAGAACCCTAATGCAAAGCAATGGGAGAAGGATTGTAGTAAAGAGATGTACTGCATTGTAATTAGCAACAAAGTTTTCACTATTGGCTTGTCTGACCAGCTGCGCTTGACTGACACATCACACATATGAGTTCTAACCAGAACAAAACATGTGTCGAGACTATTTTTCTTTTCTTTTTTATATTCTATTTTCCTGTGGCCAGGGCAGGCTAGACTCCTGTTCAGCTCCACCCCACCAATCCCCACCATCCACATCTCCTGGGACTTATCTTGTGCTAGATCACCCCCATGGATTACCCCTCCATGGTGTGGTCAGGAGGGGAAGGCCATCCTCCCCCAGAGTATAATGCAGTTTCAGTCCAGGGTCCCGGTGATGTTATGGGAGAGAGGCAGCAAATGGACTTCATGAACTCCTGCTCTGCCATTTTTCCACCAGTTTTTTGATCCCCATTCCCTACGCTAGGGTGCACCTGTCAGTGTGCACATGTGGAGGCAGCACTTCCCTACTACTGACCTCCTTGATCCGCACTGCCACTAGGCCTCCATCTGGTGGCAGTCATTCAGTGGGGCATGCATTTCCCCTTCCCAGGAAAGCAGCCCTACAAGCACTCAGTTATATAACTCCCTGGCTGACCCATGGAAACCCATGCTCATTCCTGAACATGGGTCACTGGCATGATAAGAGGTAAGGCACTTAAGCACCTCAGCCCTCTGCACAACTCGGGTTGGGTTTAGACTCTAGTTTTCTATGTTCTGCCACTGTGTAATTGTTAAGTTTTCATGAACCTAACAATTATTCTTAAGTGCAAGTCATCCATTTATAATCTGTTGAACTTGTATATATTATGCATGAGGTATAACATTAAGGGATATGTTTAACTTTGATGTAATATATGGATAATTAAAATAATACCCCCAAAATACATACAAAAAATCCCCTATAATACATCGCCCGTAACGCAATAATACCATCGATGGAACTCAATAATACTATCATTGAGATCTCGTAATACTATCGATGGAAGATCTCAATGATAGTATTATTACAAACTCACAACAGCGCAAGCGCCACCGGACAACTCAAGCAGCTTTCACTGACCGCGAGCCGGCTTTTACTGTAACTGTCGCATACAGTAAAAGCCGACTACACATTCACATCGCGGTAAGCGTCTGACTAAAAATGTCTCTGTCAAAAGAATAAAACCTGTCAGAAGAAAGGAAAAAGGTTATCGAAGAGCAAGAAAACATAAACACTGCCAAAAAAACAGCTTTCGACCTACGGCTGCTTGGATCGCACTGCAACTCCTTTGGGAACGTAGCAATAACCATTAAAAAATCTCCTCAGGCTACAAAAAAAAGACGCCAGGTGATGTACTTCGACTCCGACTCCAAGTAGCTCTCTGCACTAAGTGTCACTCATTCCACAACAACAAAAAAAAGAAAATGTAGTACTGTTTTGTTTGCAGTTTCTTTAACACTCCTCGCTTCTTTGTTAAACTTTTCAAAAGTTCTCCAAGTTGCCGCAATCCTCGCATCCATATACTACAAAAAATAACAAATGCATTCTGGTGTTACAAGGCAGTAATTCATCTCGATGATCTGGGGGCACTTAAAACCTCTCGAGCTTCGCTCTCGAGGTTTACTGTGCCCCCAGATCCACTCGATGAATTACTGCCTTGTAATACATCAGAATGCATCTATTATTCTATTTATCATAAAATTAGTGGGGTATTGGGTTGCTTCTAATTACTGATTGACTTTTTATTTTAAACAGGCAGCTATCTATAGCACAGAATGAAGGAAGAGCACAAAGTTGAAATTAGAGCTAATAAAAGCTTGAAATGGGATTTATAACTAGAGGAACAAATACGAATTCTAATAAAAAAGAACTAATACAAAACAGCCTGTTGCTGATTTAATCAACTACATTTGATATATTTTGGCAGAAAATCATAAATCTCTATAATTTGATACACAGTAAGATTTATAAGGACTATATTATTAAACCATAAGCACATTCTGTTAAAAAATTATGGTTTGATGTTGATTGTAAGAATAAAAAAGCAATCCTTACGGGGGACTTTCGGTGATGTAGCCAGTGGGAATGGCAGCTTAGCTTTCCACTTCCGTATCTCCAGCTCTTAATCATTAGCAATCAAGAGCAATATCCGACCATCACATCACAAGTTGTGCCTATATAGTATCCCACAATCTTCAGCGATGGGGAGGACAAAAAAGAGAAGTCTGGCAATTCCCAGAATGGCTGCTATGGGTGAGCAACAGAAGACAGCCTATGGCATTACCCGTGCACCTTCCCGGTCATCCACACTCTCAGCTACAGGAGAAGATGCCTCAGGCTCGGATGCCGGTTCATTGGGTACAAGGCTTGAAGCAAGGAAGATTATCAAACTACTACAATGTATAGACAATAAAGTCTCAGATATACAGAAAGACTTTCGGAAACTTGAATCCAGAACAACTTCAGTAGAAAAACATGTAGAGATGCTCCAAAATGAACATATGGCATATGGTCACTCTCTCGCCTTTCTACAGAAAAGAGAGAGAGAGCCTTTACAGCAAAGGCAGAAGATTCTGAAGCCCGCTCTCAGCAGAATAATATACGTATAGTAGGAATCCTGGGGGGAGTCGATCAAGATGATATGTCAGCATATATGGAAAGCTGGCTTAGGACGGAACTGAAATTGGGAGAGGACTTCCCACTAGAAACAGAACAGGCACATCGTGCAGTTGCCCCAAATCCCAAACCTGGGGCACTCCCTCGTACAATACTAATCAAATTTCTCAAATTTCCAGTTAAGGAAAAGATTCTCCGTATGGCATGGACAAAGCGAGATCTTAATTTTGATGGTACAAAAGTAAATGTTGACCAGGACTTTCCCCCCTCAATGGCTGCATGTAGAAAGAAAGCATTGTGAGTAGCAAAACAACTGAGAAAAAGGGAAAAGGGCCTACCTCAGATACCCTGCCAGATTGTGGGTAGAGCTACCAGAAGGCCCCAAAATACTCAACTCACTCCTTGCTGCTGATGATCTCCTGACAACTGAAGGCATTCCTCTACCAGACTTGAAGGAGGAAATTGCAGAAAACCAAATTGAGCAGCTCCTATGATCCCTGGCCCCCGGCAGCAAGAAAACCACAAATCCACACTCTAGAGTAGTAGCTTTACTGCCCCTGCATTCCGACCTCTCCAGATGGCTTCAGAAAGGCCAGTCCACTTAATTGAATGGCCTTCAGGTTAAGTTTCCAGCTGAGTTGTGGGACCCAGGGTGAGAAGGGACCCCGAGGCAATTATAGGCCCTGTAAGATACTATCTAGCACTTAGCTACCACAGAAAAGGTTCCCCATTTCTATTTCTCAACAAACTATAAATTGCTACATGTCAGCTCAGTGGAACAACTTCTTTGAGGCCTGTAATCTGCTTTTGGACTTTTGGCAGCTCTTGGTTCTCGTGGAAGAGGCCAGGACTGGGGAAGGCCTCAGCATGAGCAGGAACATTAATACTCTTGTTGCCAGGAACCACTTTGCATATTGATCGGGGCACATAGGGGCCTGTGTTGTTGCGACACTACTGAAGTCCTGATGTTATCTATGCCCCCTAATAACTTACACTACACCTTGCAAACGATAGAGTTTTCAACAGCTATGTTGGACTTTGAACATGAAAGGACATTCCATCTTATATACACGTATGATTTTAAATTAAATATTATAGTGTATGTGGTCCTAAAAACGGGAGAAAGCTGAAGATTTGTGCCAAAAGGTCATAACATATTTATAACAAGTTCAATGACTGTCTTGATCCCTCACCCCATGGAAGTTTTGTTTTTCAGATTTCAGGCAGTGATGATATTTACTGCAGGACTGTTAAAATCACAGGAATTTTGATTTTATTAAGGGCGAGGGCGTATGCTCCAAATATCTATAAAGCTCCAACTTATAACAAATCAAGAGCACTGTTTGGAGCTAGAGAACTGGGAGGCATTTCCTGCCTCACCGGCGACTTCCTAACACTATAAAGAAGGCACAGGTTCTGGAGTGCTTGGTTCCCCCAGGCATTTCAACTTTACACCCCAATGAGAGGGTGTGGCACCCTTCAAGGGCATAACTCCATTTTTCCTCCCCACAGGGAGAATTTCACCTCCCTTGGGGATGATCTGGCAGCTTCCAGCAATCCTGCCAACATGTTGTGTTTCCCCTGCTCCCCCATTACATAGATACATAGACAGTGTCAGCAGATAAGGGCCTATGGCCCACCCAGTCTGCCCGTTTGAGCTTGTAAGTTCAGTTTATGTTTTCCTAGAATTCTGTTGCCCCTTACCCCTGACCTCCAGAATTCCTTTATGTCTATCCCATGCATTCTTAAATCCCGCGATTGTTTCAGCCCCCACCACTTCCTCTGGCAGGGTGTTCCACTTGTCCACCACCCGTTCTGTGAAGAAATTCTTCCTCATGTTTCCTCTGAATCATCCTCCTCCAACTTCATCCCATGCCCTCTAGTCCTGGAACATCTTTTTGCTTAAAATAGTGTTTTCCTGCACCCTGTTCCTCCCTGTAAGATACTTGTATGTCTCTATCATATCCCTCTCTCCCCTCCTCTCCTCCAGGAAGTACATGTTCAGTTCTTTCAACCTGTCTTCATAGGACTTGTGATGCAATCCATGCACCATCTTTGTTGCCCTCCTCTGAACCTTCTCTACCCTGTCTATGTCTTTACATGGTATGGTCTCCAGAACTGTACACTGTACTCCAGGTGGGGCCTCACTAGTGTCTTGTATGGCGGAATTATGACCTTCCTTTCCTGCTGGTGATGCCCCTGCCTATACATCCCAGCATCCTATTTGCTTTACCTGCTACCTTGTCACACTGTTTCCCTACCTTGAGGTCATCAGAGATAACCCCAAGATATCTTTCCTGCTTGGTGCATGCTATATCCTCACCCCCCAACTGATATATTTTGCCAGGGTTTTTGTGCCCCATATGCATTATCTTGCACTTCCTTGCATTGAATTTCAACTGCCAAACCCCTGACCATTCTTCAAGTTTCTGCAGGTCCCTTCTCATTCTGTCTACACCCTCTGGTGTGTCTACCCTGTTACAGAGCTTTGTGTCATCAGCGAACAGTGAAATACTGCCTTCTAGGTCCTGTGAAATGTCACTGATGAAGATGTTGAATAGGACCAGTCCCATCACTGATCCCTGTGGTACCCCACTGTTCATTCTTCCCTCTGTGGAGTGACAGCCATTTACCACCACCCTCTGTGTCCTGCCACCCAGCCAGTTACCTACCCACCAGACTACTGTCCTGCCCACACCCATATTCCCCAGTTTGTGTTATAATCTTCTATGTGGCACAGTGTCAAAGGCCTTGTTGAAGTCCAGATAGGCCATATCCACTGCCCTCCCCTGATCCACCTCCCTAGTCACCCAGTCAAAAAATTCAACGAGGTTGGTCTGACATGACCTCTCCCTGGTGAAACCAGGCTGCCTTGGGTCCTGTAGTCCATTGACAACCAGATGTTCCACCAATCTCTCCTTCAGTAGTGCTTCCATGATCTTCCCCACTACCAAGGTGAGGCTGACTGGTCTGTTGTTCCCTGCTTCCTCTTTGTTCCCACTTTTGTATAAGGGGACTACATCTGCTGTCCTCCAGTCTTTGGGTACCTTCCCTGTTTCCAGTGATCAGCTAAACAGGATAGCTAGAGGTTCAGCCACCACCTCTCTTAGTTCTTTAAGGACTCTGGGGTGCACCCCATCTGACCCCATTGCTTTATCAACTCTTATTACTTCCAGTTCCTTCAGGACCCTTTCTCGTGTAAAGAGACTTGTGTCCATTTCTGCACCATTCTCACCCTTGTACTCCCTTCAGACCCATTACCCTCCTCTTCCTCAGTAAAGACTGAGCAGAAATACCTGTTCAATATGTCAGCTTTACTGTTGTCATCCTTCACGAGGCCCCATCCTCCCCCTTCAGTCTCACTATCCCTCCCTTTGTCTTTCTTTTTTCACTTATGTACCTGTAAAAGGTTTTGTCCCCTCTACCCACTGATTTTGCAATGTGTTCTTCTGTCTGAGCTTTGGCTTCCCTTACTGACCTCCCTGCCTCCCTTTGCTTCTCCTGGTACTTCTCCCTATCCCCTTCTGTCTGTGTCTTTTTGTATTGCCTGAATGCAATCTTTTTGGCTTTCACTTTCTTTGCTACCTCTTTGGAAAACCATAATGGTCTCCTCTTCCTTTTCCTCTTGCTAACCTGCTTAATGCATAATTCTGTTGTTCTTATAATCCCCATTTAAATACTGCCCTGTTCCTCAACCCCTGATTCCTGTCCCATTCCCTTAATGCTTCTTTCAAGTATTTCCCATTTTCCCAAAGTCTGCCCCCTAAAATCCAGGATACGTGTTTTTGTGTGGTTTGGTTCTGCTCTTTCTGTGATTTCAAACCACAATGTCTGGTGGTCACTGTTCCCCAGGTGCTCCCCCACTGTTACCCCCATCACACTGTCCCTGTTTATGAGCACAAGGTCCAGTATTGCCTTCTGCCGAGTTGATTCCATGACCAGTTGCTTGAGGAAGGCACCCTGAAGGGAGTCCAGGATAAATCTGCTCCTAGTTGATGCTGCTGCTGGGATACTCCAGTCCACGTCTGGAATATTGAAGTCTCCAACCAGTACTACCTCACCCTTGTCTGCCATCCATTGTTCTTTGTTGGGATGGGAGAAGTTTGTTTGTTCTCTACTATTCTGGTACACTTTCTTTTATGTGCAAGCTAATTCTTTTTTCCCTATTTCACTTTTCTTCTTTCTTCTCCTTTCTTGTTCTTAGAGAGATTTTGTACTCACTTCAATTTTACACAGGGTATACAAGGTGACTGTTATCTGATCAGAACCTTACCATATCACGCCCAAACTATACCATGGTTACGTTGATGCTTTGTTCTTTAAATGTGAAAGGTACTGACGATGTGGTAAGATGCTCCAAAATACTAGCAGAATTGAAAAGAGAATCCTGTGATATTGCCTGTGTTCAGGAAGCCAAGCTTTCATTTTGGGAGCATTTAGAACTCCGCAGAGTTTGGGTGGGTAACGTGTATTCAGATGAACATCTCACTGGTAAAAAATCAGGAATAGCGTTTTTCTTAAGGAGAGGCCTACCATTTCAGACTCAAGAGATACAATGGTGGGGAGGGATTCAGGGCACTGGTTGATTATTTCAGGGCTATTGAGAGGGAGGCCACTACACCTGGTAGGAATCTATGCTCCTACATCACCCTCAGGAGAATTTTCTACTCACTGTTTGCTAAAATATCTGGGCTGTCACCTGGACAAGTTATCTATATGGGGGATTGGAACTGTGTAGAGGATGTAGTGAGGAATTGAAGTTCCTCCACACCTCCTGGTTCAATAATGTGCTCCCGCTTACTAAGGACCCTTTGTGCAGAGTCTGGAATGGTCGACCCCTGGAGATGTCTCAATCCAACAACCAGAGACTATACATTTTTCTCTCCAGTTTCAGGGACATACTCTAGGTTGAACAGATTTTACACACATAAGGAATTTCTATACAGTGTTAAAGATGTATCTATTCTCCAGATAACCTTGTCAGATCATGCCATGGTAAATGCAAAACTGTATTGGGGAGAGCCTAGACCAAAAGGATCTTGGAGGTTTGATATGGGCTTACTAAATGATAAGCAATACAGAGACTCAGTCAAACAAGTCATTCAACATTACATGAATGAAAATTTGGAACCAGACTCCACCCCTAAATACACATGGAAAAGCAGTCTCAAGAGGCCATACCATCTCTTATGCCGCCCATAGATATAAGCAATATCAATCTTAGCTCCAGAGCACTCTAGACATGATAAAGGACCTTGATGGAGAACATAAGTGTATGGGGTCAGTCATGGTTTTGGGTAAGCTGAAGCAGTCCCTGGACACTTATGATGCTTTATTACAGAGAAGGGTAAAGAACAATCTAAGAGACACAGAACAGACATATTTTGAGAGGGGGGAGAGGGCGGGTAAGCTTCTGGCCCAGAGACTTAGAAAACAAACGGCAGAAAGATAAATGGAAAAAATAACCTCTTCAACTGTTTCATCTAATGATAAATTTTCTCCCGAGGAGATAGCAGAGGAGTTCAGGGCATTTTATGAAGGATTGTGTATCGCAGAAAGTGGTCCCCAACACTCAGAACAAGTTCAACAATTTTTGAACCAGATGAAACTCCCCACCATTTCTAATTCCCAAAAAGAGACACTTGAAACTCCCTTCACTGAAGGAGAAGTCCTGGCAGTAATTAAATCCCTGTCCACAGGAAAAGCATCAGGTCCAGACAGGTACACTGCAGAGTTTTACAAAAGTTTCATAAAAGAGCTTGTCCCTCATTTAACAAAGATTTACAACTCTGCCCAAGAACATCTTGCCCTTCCCAATAGTTGGAATGAGGCCGTCATCTCAGTGATACCTAAGCCAGGGAAAAATCCTGCTTCCTGTGCAAGTTACATACCAATAGCACTACTTAATCAGGATACAAAAATTTTTACCAAGGTGCTTATCAACCATCTCCAGGAAGTGATAACCAGTCTGGTCCACCTGGATCAGACCGGTTTCATACCAGGGCAGCATTTGCAAGATAATATTCATTTGCTGCAAAATGTTCTCTCTGGTGCCGACTCCCCCCTTAAGGGACATCTTAAAGCTTTTCTCTCATTAGATGCAGAAAAGGCTTTCAATCATGTAGACTGGCATTCTTTGGATGCGTTTTTTTGGGGGGGGGGTTTGGCTTCGCAGACAAATTCAGGACTTGGGTCAGAAATTTATATGTTGATCCCATTGCCAGGGTCAGAGTCAATGGAGTGACCTCACCCACATTTAACATTCAGAGGGGTATCAGGCAGGGATGCCTTCTCTTCCCCCTCCTTTTTGCCCTGAGCCTAGAACCATTGGTGGCCTTTATTAGACAATTTATAGCATTTCAGGGAATTAAGGTCCGAGGTACAGAAGCTAAGATTTCATTATATGCAGATGACACTTTACTGTACATATCAGGCCCAGTTCGAGCTCTTCCCCATATAATGACTATATTAGAAGATTTTGGTAGACTCTCTGGTTACAGAATAAATGCAGATAAATCAGAATTATACCAAGTGTGTATGGGAGGGGGGAGCTACCGAGACTGGACCCCTTTAGATGGAGTGCTTCTTGCTTTAAGTATTTAGGAATCTGGATTCCCAGAGACTTGGGACAGCTTTTTGCTAAAAACTATACATGCCTACTGCAAGAAATAAGGGAAGATTGTAATAGACAGAAGGAGCTGCCTCTTTCCCTCTTGGGTAGAATAGAAACCACACGTATGAACATTCTCCCCCGGCTTCTTTTATATTTGGATCACTACCAATACAACCTCCAGGATCCTTTTAGAAAGACCTCTCAACCACTCTCTCTAGATTCATATAGGAAGGTCATAAGCCGAGGGTTAAATGGAAGCTAGTACAGACACCTAAAAACGCTGGGGGGTTAGGATTACCTGATATACAGAACTATTTCTGGGCCGCACAGTTGCAGGCTATAGGCACCCTTTCTCATATAACACCCCTAGCTGGGTGGAAATAGAAATGTCCACTTGGCCTCTTATAAACATATTAGATATGTTGTTTTTATGTTTTCTAAGAATGAAACTATTGCAAACCTCTAACCCCTGGTCCAGCACGACTATTCAAGTTTGGCAGAACGCGAATAAAAAATTAGGCCTGCCACTCTCTCTTGTTCCCTCCACCCCTGTTTTGAGTTGCAAGGAATTTGCCCCACTTAGATGGGAAATAACATTTTATCGGTGGGAAAGAAAAGGTTTGAGGACCTTGGACCATTGTTTTTCAGGCTTTATTTTTAAATCATTTCAGCAAGTAAAAGAAGAATTCGACCTTAGCCAACAAGACCACTTTAGGTATTTGCAACTGAGGCATTACTTAGCAACAGCTGTGGGACTTCGCTGGGAGAGGGCAAATACTCCAGAAAACCCCCTCAGGGAATCCATGATTGCTCTGGGATCAGGGTTATTAAACCAGAAAACTGTCACCCGGTTAGTGCAAACCATGGCTAACATCACTCCTGATCCCTTAGTTGAAATAAAAGAGGCCTGGCATACAGAATTTGAGATGAATCTCTCCGATAAAGACTGAGAAGGTGTTTGGGAAGGCATTAACTCGACAACAACATCTCTGTTTTGGAGAGAGTTCTGTTGGAAAGTGGGAGTGAGGTTTTTTTAGGCTTCCCACGGTGACAAAACATTATGGTAACCACCCCTTGGATCGATGTTGGCACCTCTGTCAGTCATTAGGTTCTTATTTCCATATTTTCTGGACATGCCCTGTGGTCTGGGAGTATTGGAGAGATATCCAGAAAATAACGTGTGAAATGTTGGAAATCCCTTTAACTGAGACACCACAAAAATGGCTCTTAGGCCTCCCTCCACCTTCCTTAAAATTCAAGGCACAAAGGTATCTCTTTGTGATATTAGTAGGGGTGACTCTTAAAACAATTATCTTAAATTGGCTCACACCTACCAAACCTACAGTAGATGTATGGTATGACATCTGTAAGAAAATCCTTGATTTGGAGTATTTGACAGCTAAAGTGAGGACGAGAACAGATACATTTTGAGGTAAATGGCTACCCTTTTTATATTTCATTGCAACAAGTGAAAAACTTGATACCATAGTAGTACTACTAGCTAAATATGTATGAAAGCACAAGGAAAATAATTGTATAGGTAGGTAGAGATACCAGACAAGCAGGACTCTAGACAAATGTCTTATTGACTGTAACAGGGGAACATCCTATTTAATCTGCTTTTTTAAATTTAATTTTAAAGGTCTAATGATTTTAAAGGTTTAACTGGGCATTTATGAACTATTTCTCCCCTCTAAATCTCTATCTTCCCCCTCTTTTCTATCTTTTCTATCTTTGCACTCTCCTGTACTCCCTCTTTTCCTTTTATTTCTCCTTCTTTCACCTTTCTTTGTTTTCTCTTTTTTTTAATTTTACAGTAATGTCATTGTATATTGTATGAATCTCTGTATTGAATGTATCTGTAAATTTTACTTGAAAAGAAAAAAATTCTTTTAATAAACTACTGTTTGAAAAAAAAAGCCATCCTGACAGCAGAAATAAAGAAATTTAGAGCAATTAAAGCTAGACAGCTCCTAAGTAATTTGAATGAAAAAAGGAAAAAATACAAGTTTTTACAACAAAAAAAGATTCAGTTTAATTATGATGAATGGGCAGAAATGTTAAAGGCAATCGAGACAAGAGATGACAAAACCTTCTGGAAACTGGTTGTCAAGGGACAAGGACCCTGGTTTTCCATTTTTACCAGTAATACCAGTAAAAATCACGGAATCCTTCTTGGTTTGCGGATTTTGAATTCTTGTACCGGTGCCTCATGGAAATTGAATGTCACTGCACAGAATCCCTAAGATTTCAGCATCTTTTTTTATTTGTTTATTTTCTCTTTCTATGCCCCCTTCTTACAGCATCAGTCTCCACTTTTCAGACATCTCTAGACTGGGCATCCCCTAGCTTCACCCCAGGTAATGGCTGGGAGCTCCTGTGGATCTGCTACCATCCTGCCTGGGTTGTACCCCCCAGGTGGGAAGGGAGGGGACCCCAGGCTACCCCTCCATAGTCCCTTAGTGTGTGTCAGGCAGCCCAGTGGGTCCCTCATGGAGCCTGGTTATGAAGTCTGGGGAAGCTGGGTCCCTTCTACCAGTGGCCAATGTGGGGAGATTCTTCCTGGCTTTCTGGTCTCTGACCCTGAGGGCACAGACTTTGAGTGGATCCAAGGAGGTAGGGCACATAGAGACATGCCACTGCTTCAGATCCTGCTTAGTGTCCTCCCCTCCTGATCATTCTGTAGCCCCATTGCACCATCACTTGTGGTCACCCAGGTGGTGGTAAAGCAGCAGGACCTGCAGCCCACCCTCCCCGGAGGAGGACAGCAGCCATCTGGGTGCTCGATCCTACTCTCCTGGCCAGACCTCCAGCAACCTGAGTTCACTTCTGACCCTGTATCACTGGCATTGCAAGCAATAGCACCACTGCAGTGGTGGCAGGCCAGCTGGCCAAGATTTCAGCATCTTAAAATGAATGTTGCTGTGCTTAACATTCCTTCTGCTTTGCTGCATATAGAATCAGTAAGGAAACCACCCACACTGCTTTGTTGCAACCAGCCATTCAGTTTAACCACACATGCTTCCCACTAGCCTCTCCATCAGCTGAGACTACTTTCCTTCCTGGAAACACAGTTTTAATTTAGTATGTGTCGAAACATCTTTTATTATTTGTATTACACAGGATGATACAAAAATAAAAAATACAAGTATCAGCACATGTGGGCAGGACCACTGGAAAATTGTGGAAAAAGTAATCTTAAATTGCAGAGACTTTTTGTAAAAATTGTGGGAAATTGCAGGAGTTCTTCTATAGACCCTGAGTGCTTTATAATAAATCATTTACTGTTTTCTGCAGCATATATTGGTCAGCATAAACTACTAAATGAATACACAGACACTTCAATATGTTTTAAATATGAAGAAAAACTTAGGCTCCTAACATGAATCATAAACAGATAAGATGTGTTGCCTCTCTTCCAAAATGTAAAAACATCTGCCTCATACAGCACTAAATAGATTCTATTTAGTAAGCCACATAAAATTAATATTAAGTAAATCTAGAATAAACAAATGTTATCTGTTTCTGGACATATAATATTGATGCTTGATAAAAAGCTATTTACAGTGCTCTGTCAACTATTCACCCACTTTGGTGTAAGACAAAATAAACAGATGGAGTGGCAAATAATTCAGTTTTAGTAAAATGTAAAGTGTTTAATGTTCATAATTTGCACTGTAGGTACTATACACTATTGTTGAAATCATACATTAAAACATTATATGTGGGTGTTATTGTGACTGGCAGTTTAGCCTAGTAGTTAGAGTAACAAACAGTGATTGAAGTGAGAACATCCAGCAGACTTGGGTTTGCTTCTCACAACCTCCACTTGCATACTGTGTTACTCTGAGCAAGTCACTTAACTGCCCCATTGCTCCTGGGTCACCCCTGAAAACAGAAAGTTCTGTCTAGTGGGTCTTACCTGGTTTACAAAGAATATAAAAAAATACTAATATATGTTTACTACATCATACAGTAGCCAGGGTACCCTGTAATTTACCTGAGTTTTACTCAGGCTGCAATGATTTTGTAAAGGTAAATATTTTATTTATTTATTTAAATATTTTACCAGGAAGGCATACTGAGCAGAGTAATGTTCTATTCTAGCTGCGTCCTGGGGGTAGGGGTAATGGAGAAATACATCAATAAATCAATACAGTATTAAAGAAACCAAATCATGTGGCTAAATTAGAACATGAACATAACAGATAAATGTTCAGATACATTTTATGTGTTTTATAAGCTTGTTTTTAGACTTCAGTCAGGTTTTTATTCTATTCTTTGCATGTGAGCATCTAGGTTGTAGATCACTAAGTGCAGGATCACTGTTACCAACTAGCTTATTCAAGTTTATAATCAGCAGGACTATCCAAAACCCTCAGTTGTTTGAATGAAAACTAGCCTGAATGACAGCATGTTCACATGGAAGAAGCTGCCTCACTACTTACAAAAAGACTTCACAGTTAGCACCCCATTTAGGTGAATGGGATAATTTGCACCTTCCCCCCACCTGCTGTTTCAGTCTCTGTGACAACAAAAAGTTTTCTGATCGACTGTTTCAATGAAAAGCAAATGTTAAGGGTTTAAGTGTACTTATGCTTGGCCAGTGGATTTTGAAAGCACATTCAATGACACACTGAAGGTAAGACCCCAGGGGCTGTATGATGCTGGTGGGCAGAGTGGTGCTCAATTCACACCTGAGCTCAGACATGAACACTGAGAGACACCCTTTTCACGGAGACCAAGTTAAAAAAAGCATCCACATGTTTGGGAGATGCATGAGTTTCCATTTGAAGGTTCTCTACTAATCACTTGTGGATTTTTTAGGTGAAGACACTTTATTTCAAAGAAGCAAATTCAGGCAGGTGTTTTTTGCTCCTCCTACCCCTGGCCATCCACTCCTTCAGGCCTGCCAAGTCCCTCTACTACCGCTGCTGAGTCCCAACCACCATCCTCTGCCCCTTACTGCAATGCTAAAAGGTAACCTGAAGTAACCCTTCATTAGGTGGGCCCCTACCATTCTGAGAGGCTACCAGGGGAGGAGAATCACCCCAAAGAGCTTCTTGTGTATCCTGGGCATGGCAGGGGTTAGAATGGACACATGTGTCTGGGGCTTTGGGCTTATGGACGGACCAGCAGCCATCCTCTGGTTGGCCAGTGGGTGTTTTCCCATTTTCTTGGGAGCATGACAGGTCACATGATGTCAAGGCACAAGCCGACATCCATCACACTCCCTCCCACAGTGAGGGCCAAAGTGTTGCCAAGCCTCTGGCCTCCACCAGGGGCCAGCAAATGCTGAGCCATGAACCCACCCTTCATCCCAGGAGAAGGTGAGTGGTCATTGGACACTCAAGCCTTCATCCCCCTGCCGACCCTACAACACCCAAGTATGTTCTCGAATCCTGGTCAGCAGTGTCACAGGCAGAAATACAATTCAGGAAGTTAAATGATAGTTAGGAAAAAGCAAAGGTGGTCCATCTTATTGGTGGTGGTACAGATTAATTATCATTTGAGTTCTAACAAGCAAAGAGACAAAGTAATTTGTAACTTGTGCATGTGGGGTGGGGGTGTTGAAGAAAGGGGATCATAGTGCTGTCACTACTGCCATCACTCCTGAGAGATGTGGATTGCATTGTTGCTGCTGCCATCACACCTGAGAGGCAGGGGCCATAGTGCTTCTGCCATCACCACTGGTGGATGGGGAATGTAGTACTCCTGCCATCACACCTGAGGGATGGGGGCCATATTGCTGATACTGCCATCGTGCCTGAGGAATGGGGAACGAAGTACTTCTACAATCATACCTAAGGGATGGGGGCTGCAGTGCTGCTTCCTCTGTCACACCTGAGGGAGGGGAGCTGTACTGCTGCTGTTGCAGCCATCACACCAGAGGGATGAGAGCTGTAGTGCTGTTGGTTCTGCCATTGCACAGGAGGGATGGGGGCCATAGTGCTGCTTCCATCACACCTTAGGATTTGGGCTGCTGTAGTGCTGCTGCTACCATCAGATCTTTTACTTAAAATAATTTTAAATTGGTACAAGGATGGAAGGATGTGCAATAGTGGAGGTCAAAATTGCTAAAATGCATGTTAGCAGAGTTAAAAGCATTAAATAAAGTACACAAAACCAAACACCGGTAAAACCAGATTTTGATTTAGCAGACACCGGTGACAATATCATTTTTCACAATGTGCAAAATGGAATTTTCCCTTTCTCAATCCTGGTAAACCAGTGTCCCTGCCAAGGGATCAACTCAATATAAATCTTTCATTGATACGCACATAACAGAAAAAGAATGGTTAGACTTTTACACAGTTAATACCTTAAATACTGAACTCAATTGATTTGTCAAATAATTCATTATATTATTCTATGTGTTGGTCATCTCAAATCAGTGATCTTTTTTATATGAAACTTGTTATTCCCATAGTGCCAGCCACCAGTATTTTACAATCAGCGTATATTTATAAACACGACCTACTTTGTGACATAGCCTCTTCAGCTCCTAGACTGCTGGAAACAGTTTTTTCTTCAGATTATCTTTTTTGGAACACTAATTTAAATAAAACATTATATTTAGTTTACAATCTCATTTACTTTTGTTGTCACTATCCTCGCAAAATTATAATATTGTATAATCCATTTGTAATCATTATTCATTCATTCACCTATTTATAGATGCCAGTTCACTTAGAGCACATTCAAGTAATTACTCTCTTTCATTTCCACAATCTGTAAAGTTATATACAATGTTTCAGTTAGCTATCTCATTTTTAAGTGGTATCTAGAAATCAGTGCTTACATCTGTGTAGTTTACATTTTCGTGTGTATACCTTTAAGGTGATCTCATATTCACACATTCTTTTTCTTGCTTTGTATGAAGCTATTGCCCATAAATTTATCAATGATTAGATATATAAAATTAGTTTACTGTGCCCTTGGTACATAATATACAAACTTTTCACTTTATTGCAACCACTTTTGCAGCTCAACCATTCTGTTTAATTATCATATAGATTTTCATGCGCTTAACCTTGATCAGAACCATGGCCTCTAACGTCCTTACTAAATATCTTACTACAATACAAAAATGTTTTCTACAGTTAAACATGAAGCACCTGCTTTGTCTACCATCAATTCTTTTCGTACTTGGTGTTAAACAGAACTACTGAAAACCTTTGCCAAGTGATGTCTGACACACTTGCTGAATACCTTATTTCAATCAAAAACAGCTTCCACTTTTCCGCATCTACAGTGTTCATTCAACGTCTTACTTCGTTTCAGAGAACTGCTGCTCTCATATACATCAGAGCTTACTTAGACTTACATTGATTCCTTTCTAGTTAACTTTTAGACATAACTTTTGAAAATGACTGCCAACAGCATCTGCCTCACTTTGTAAATATGTCCTTGATCTTTACTGATTCTACATCCTACAAATCTGCATTGAGACTACATTGTTTTGAGAATAAGCTTACATTAAAGTTGTGCTTTCTGGAAGTATACATCTCCATTGGTTTTCTTATTCTTTTGGATTTTACCAGCCACAAAGGAGACTGTGGCTCTTTCTCTTATGTCCGCGAGGAAGCCGTGTGACCACATGATGATGTTATCATGCTCAGCTGAAGCTGGGCAGTTGCTAATAGCAACCATGGCTTTCCTCAGGAACATTCATTCAGCTGTTTGGCCTGTGTTGCAGCCATATGAATGGTGCTTCAATGTATTGTGTAACAATTGTTCTTACACTATGTAGTTATGGTACACATTTAAATTCCATATTCTGTTCACCTATTTTTCTTCTTTACATCCAGACCTCTCTTCAATTTATATTTCTTTCTGTTGTTCCTAATAGTGATTGTTATTTCTTACATAAACCCTTAATGCTTTACATTTTAGATTTTCAAAAAATCTTAATGCTTATGGAAGATATCTACTAGCAAGCCTGCTAGTTCACATCTTTGTTTAGTCAACATTGCTCTAATATGACTCCCATTTCATTCATCCACCACTTTTCTCTTGCTTCTACTTTTTTATTGTAGTCTCCACCTCTTTAGGGCTCTGGAATATGTTCTATGCCCCAAAACCTAATTTGTACTGGTTTATGACCTCTCTCCAAAAAGTGTCTCACTAAAGGGGAATTCTCATTTTTGTTTCTGATTTTACTTTTATGTTCATATACTTTAGTCCTCAGTTCTCTTGTCATTTTACGTATGTACTTTATATGTGATCACAGGGCATTGTGTTAAATACACCGCTCCTTCTGTTGCACATGTGATGTGTGCTTTGATTTCATATATTTTCCATGTACATGGGTGTTTGTATGATGTCTTTCTTGTAGTGTGTCCACAGGCTAGACATTTTCTACAAGGATACGTACCATGTTTTAATGATTCTAGTAGTAATTGCTCCCCTGGTGGCTTAGGTTTGTAGTGTTGTGTGTGTACAAGTCTCTCCTTAGTAGTGGGAGCTTTCTTGGAGACTACATAAGATTTATCCTTATAAATGTTGGTTGTAGCTGGATTCTCCTCCAGAATTTTCCAGTTTTCCAAGGGTATACACACAAAAATATAAACTGCACAGATGTAAGCACTGATTTCTAGATACCACTTAAGAATGAGATAGCTAAAGGAAACATTGTATATAACTTTACAGATTATGGAAATGAAAGAGAGTAATTACTTGAATGTGCTCTAAGTGAAATGACATCTATAAGCAGGTGAATGTATAATGATTACAAATGGATTATACAATACTATAATGTTATGTGGATAGTTACTTAACAAAAGTAAATGAGATTACAAACTAAATATAATGTTTTATTTAAATTAGTGTTCCAAAAAAGAAAATCTGAAGAATAAACTTTGTTTAGCAGTCCAGGAGCCAAAGAGACTAAGTTATAAAGAAGGTAGTGTTTATAAACATATGCTGATTGTAAAATATTGGTGGCTGGACTCTGGGAGTAACACGTTTCATATAAAAAAAATCGCTGATTTGAGATGATTAACACATAGAATAATATAATTAATTATTTGACAAATCAATTGAGTTCAGTATTTAAGGTATTAAGAGTGGACTACTAGCCTGAAAAAATGTAAGTAATTAGAACTGTTTGAATAAAAATTGTTTCATTATATATACAGTTCCCCAGATGAAGCCTAATTGAGAGGCGAAATGTTGGGACTTGAAAAAAACAATAAAAAGAACAGAGTGTACTATCAGATGTTATAAGCCTTTTTGCTTGAGCCGGCCGAAACAAACTTTTTCCTCGTTTTCTTCACCGAAAATTGTACCAGCTCCATGACCTAAGAACAAAAATAATTTTCATAAACAACACATTGGTGATTTCTCTTGGTGATCCTTTCAAACTAGACTTTTACACAGACGTCTTCTATGAACCCTTGGAGTCTGATATGACAACTTTCAGTTTTAATATCTCTGCTACACAAACTATGAACATTTCTAGACAAACAATTTACATTATGATCAAAATATTGAAACCTAACAAAGCTCCAGGTCCTGACCTAATGCCCCCTGAAGTATATATATATATATATATATATATATATATATATACTCATTGGGCAGATCTTCTGGTTGTAATTTCCAACAAATGTATTGCAGAAAACTATATATTTTACTCTTGGAGGGGAGCTATAATTGTATCGATCCACAAATAAGGCAGTTTAACAGACCTGCAGATATATAGACCCATCAGTCTATTAGACATGAGATTGAAAATATTCTCAAAAATTATACTTGATAAATTAAATGCTGAAATAGAGATAACTGGTAGTTTTAAATGAAGCTCAAGTGGGGTTTAGGAAAGATTATAACACAACAGATAACTGCTTTATTTTACCACATCTTCTTGAAAAGTATGTCTCTTTAAGAAAGCAAAGATTATTTGTGGTATTCATTGATTTCAGTGCGATTTTTACACTGTTTCTATGAACTCTTTGCAGAATATCATTATATAGAGAGGGACTGACATAAACATGGTTAACATCGTAAGTAGTATGCATGACAAAACCTGGGCCAAGGTGAGAACAGGAAAAGATGGTCATCTATCACATCCAATACAAGTTAATAGAGGGGACAGACAGTGATGTGTCCTGGCACCAATGTTTTTCTGTCTGTAAATTAATCATCTTCTGAAGATCTGTCCCATCTAAAGTCTGACTCCCCCAAAGCACTCAATAGGACGTGTGCCATCCTAGCATTTGAGGACAACATTATCTTGCTTCCATTAACTAAGTCAGATCTGCAGAAAAAAAAAAAAACTTATTAGACCAAATTTCCAGTAAACTCAAACTAACAACAAATTATACCAAAACACAAATAATAGTATTTAGGATAGGCAAAAAAGGGTGTACCTGGAAAATAAGAGACACAACTTTGAAAAATGTAGGGGCCTACGCTTATTTAGGTCTGAGATATTCACATACAGGCACCTGGTCTGATCATATTAAAAACAATACTTATTACTGCAAATAAAACAGTTACTGCTTTGGTGGGGGCTTATCTATTAAACCACTGGTGAAAGCAGCTAGGACAAAATATATGCCACAGCTAACATATGGAGCAGAAATTTGGTCTTCAAAAGATATGGACAAACTGATGAGACCACTTTATAAACTTATGAAAACAACTTTAGCTTTAACACAACCCTGCCCTGCCCCTTATATCAGGGCCAAACTAGGTCTGGAGCACATAAATGCATTAGTGGATACTAAAAAGCTGAACTATTGGCTTTGTTTAACTCGTCAAGAAGCTGACAGATTATCACATTCCTGTCTAGAGGAAAACATCAAGTGGACTGTGCAGGGCTGCCACTCTTCAAATTGGTATAATAATATTCTTGGCTTATTAGAGAAATATGAGTTGTAATTCATATTAAGCTATGTTAAAAGAGGGATAACTATCAGTTTGCAATATATAAAGCATGTAAGAAATAGGATTAATAATTTTTGGATAGGTGCTGACCTACTTCTGATAGATACAGTAGCTCAAAGTTTTCAAAATGATATGCAAGTAGCAATTACTCATACCAATTCCAACCATATTTAGATGTTCTAACTGATCTGAACCTTCGGATTACATGTTCTCACTACAAATTTGAGATCATTGAGAGTAATGTAATCGAGACAAGATATGGGAAATGTAATAACCCAGCTGCAATTGTGAACATGGGGGTAGAGAAGACCTAATTCATGTTCTATGGCTATGCCCATGGAATTAAAAAAAAATGCTAAATTATGGTAACTTCAATACTGGGTAATTACAATACAGAAAAGTTATGTAGTACTGATTATAACACATTGTCTCTGATATTAATAAACTGTGAAGATGAGCATACGATAAAACAGTTAATTTTTTTTGTGAGCATTGCAAGGATAAGGAAAGAGAAGGCAGAGGAACATAACTCAAAGTCTGAATTGGACTATTAGACCAAATTGATGATGGCATATAAACCAACTGAGTATCAAATTGCTGTCTTCTAAAAGAAACAGTGTCATGATCTCTTGGGCCTTGTATATAGAAGTCCATCTCAGTACTAGAAAGTACATCATATGATCTTTGTGTGAATATCATATGTATTTAGATATGCCACACTCTGAGATATTATTTAGGTTACTTATAGAACATAAGATTAATTGTAGACTGTATCTGCTATGCTATTTATTGGGGAATCTTCTCTGCATATTCTGCAAGTGCATATTCTTTAAATGTAGACTATGTATAGTGTGCAGATTATTTGGAATCCTGTCTTTGTGTATTGTGTAATTGTACACTGATTTTTAACTGTGTTCAAATTTGTATGTTTTCATGCAAAACATTGAAAAAAATATTTTTTAAATTGTAATGACTATTTAAGTAGGTCAACAAAAGCTTGATGATGATATTTATAGCAGAATAAAATAATGACACCACTCAACTGTGTGCTCACTGTCTCACTCAACCCCAAATAGATCCAAACTACTAGCCATCAGACAAATTAGCAATGACTGGGACCCACACTAGACCACCAGAGTTTACTGTTGAAATGTAAAACCTGCTTAAGTCATAGTTATGTCCATCAGGTGCTCACACACAGATAGAAACAGCTTGGCTGATGTACCACAACTCCAATCCTTTGTTTCCACCAGGGCATCACAAACTAACATTGGGATTATTCTAAATACAATGAGTTCAGTTCAGAAAGCCTTGGGAATGATACAAGCAGATTGCATCAAAATGTTTGATGCAAAATGTGGATTGCGTCAAACATTGCATCAATCGTGATTCAAGAAAGTGGCATGTGTCAAGTCCAGGGCAGGCTGCTCCAAAGTGGTCAGCACCATGGTTACATCCAAAACCTGGCTGCACCATGTTGCAACAGAGCTTGCATCACATAAATGATGCAATGTCCCCTTTTCTGAAATTCAGAAAGGTGGAAACCCTGACACTGTGCTGATAATGGCAGGCATCGGTTAGACCAGAGTGTAGCTGGTCTAACCACAGTGTTGCTCAGAATGGAGTGGATCTGGCTGCAGACAAGGAGGATGAGACAGCCCCAATACCCCTGTGGGATGGTATGTGGGCTGCACCTGTCATTGCTGTGACCATTTTATCTGCTGTATGGCATTTCACAGGTCTCACCTCATGCAGCAGTTTTTGACACAGCTTGCATCAGTTTTCATCCACCACATCATAATTTTGATGCAGTTTGCATCAATTCCCATGCTATGCTTTCATCATCTGTTTTTGCCCTTCTTGGGGCATTTCTGCCACAGCATCCTGGTGGTACCTCAGTGTGGGCATTCATGTCCCTCCTGCATAGCCGTTCTGGCTCACCTGGAAGCTTTTGCACCTCATGCTGTTGCACCTGGGCTTGCGCCATTCTCTCCACATGCATCATACCTTTGACACAGCAAATCACATGAGTCAGTGTGACTGATTTTGCTGTAGAGATTGCTCATCTTTCTGAATACAGCACACAGTATGTGGTGCACTGGCATTTGACATAAGATGTTTTTTTGACACACCTTGCATCAGTCTAATGGCTCTTTCTTAATCAAGCACAGTGGCAATAGACCATTATTAAGATGAGGAACACTAGGAATAGCAAACTAAAATAATGTAACTGATATTTGCTTATTAAATGCAAATAAATAAATGAATCAATCAATCAATCAATCAATGAATCAATCAATTAATATATAAATAAAATAACAGTTTGCCACCAATACAGAACAGGCACTAGGCACACAAAATACACCAGCACCCACACTGTAGTCCTCATGATTGCCTCCTGAAGACTGCCCACCAGAGTAAGGGATACTTTGTACATACTTGCAAATATATAAAACTTTTAAAATGTTTCTGAATTTTCTGAAACTATACACACAACACTTATTTTATAAACACAATCAGACACTGCAGGTTGTTGGATATGCTAGAATGACCATTGTTCCAAGGCCTGAATGCACTTTCCTGATAACCTCATAGCTCACTATGCGTATGGCCATGCTGTTATTCCTACCTTATATAATGTGTCAAGAAAATGAAAGAAATGTAGTTAGCTAGTTAGTTAGTTCTTTATTCATTATTCAGAAATACACTTTTGATCTCAGGAGCTCATTTACAAAGGTTCCTAATCACAATAGGTAGTTACAAAGTATAAGTAGGCAGGGTACAGGAGACAGCTCCAAGGAACCTTGTCACAGAGAATTACAGAGGTGCAACAGCAGACAAATCAGAAAGGACAAACAGTGATCATCAAACTAGTTAATGCTGACAAGGCAGCTATACTAAAAAGAATTGAGTACTTGAACAGGGATTTAGGTTCATCAGAGGAGGCAGTCACACTTGGACCTGAGTATAAGAACATTTCCTAGTTCCTTTTTGATCTGTACCAGTTTAGTGAGGTTCAGCAGAGATTCAGGCAGCTCAGTTAACCAGAGAGGTGCTCTACAGACAAAGAGTGTTGGTCCTGGCTTGTTTTACAGAACATCACAGATAGTGCATTCCTGGCCATACTCCTGGTTGCATATTGATTATGGGCTGGGAGCAGGAGATTTTGTATGGAAAGAGAGGCCCATGAGTGCCTTCATCAATATTAGACATACCTGATATTTAATTCTATCTTGCGGTTGAAGCCAGTTGGATTGTGAGTATAGAGTACAGGTGTGTGTGAGCCTATCATCCCTGAGAATGAAGTGGCAGGCCTTATTTAGCACCAACCTGACCACCCTGAGGACTGTGTTAGTAGCCACACCATAGACTGACAGGCCACAGTCCAATACTGGGAGGATAGAGCTGGATACTGCTATGAGCCTTGCTGCTGGGGTGAGGTAACACCCATGCTTTTACAATATCCCTGATTTTATGTTGACTGGCTTTACAATGTTGTCAGCATAAAACGGGCAAAAAATAAGTGTGTCATCTAGGGTTACTTCTAGATTCTTTAAACACAGTTACTTGTTCCAAGGGTTCCCCATTATTGTTTACTATGGTGAATAGAAGGGCCTTTTTCCTCACTGGTGGACCTCCAAATAGCATGGTCCTTGTTTTCTTATAGTTTAGTAGTAGTTTTTTTAAACTGAACCACTTATCCAATGCCCTGAAACTGTACTGGAGTTCACAAGTAAGGATCTCCAGTCGTGGGCTACTGGTATAGATATCCTCATCATCTGCGTACAGGAGGACCTTCGAGAGGCAGGCTGTGGAGAGGTTATTTACAAATAGCCCAAATAACAGAGCCCCCAGAATACTGTAGATCCTTGATGCACACCAATGGTAACACTTCTGATGTCAGACAGTGTTCCACTGATCCTTAAATGTTTTGTGACCAGTTGGAGAGGTAGCCTTGTAACCAGACACAGTATCCAGTGAGAGGCCAAGAGTGTGAAGTTTGGAAAGCAGAAGTGAGTGGTTGATTAGATCAAAAGCTTTTGCTAAATCAATGTAAATGGACCCTACTAGGTTTCCTTTGTCAAGGGCCTCATGCAGGTAACTAGTGTACTCTAATAGCACAATGTTAGTGTTGTGAAACTTCCTGAACCCATGTTGCTATGGGCATTGGATATTGTAGTTACAGTGATAATCAACAAGTTGGTCAAAAATGATTCTTTCCAGAGCCTTGGATGAAGGGGGAGAGGATGGATATCAGTCTATAGTTGGTCACTAGGGAGTGGTCTCCACTTTTGAAGACAGCGGTGACCCAGGCCGTTTTCTATAATGCTGGGAATTGGAAGCACCAGAGGGAGAAGTTGAATATTTTGGTTAGAGGGAGGGCCAATTCATTCAGGGTTAGAGCTACCTGTTTCATGTCTGTCATGTTGTTGCCCATTCTTGTTTTCCCCAGAACCTGTTTTACATACTTTATTGTGTCAGACACAGTCACGGGTCTGAAATAGAACTGTGGGTTGCCCAGATTGCATGTAGTGTCTGTGGGTGGAGAGTCTCCCCAAGCTTCAGGGGTGTCTGCCACGAGGTAAGCATTCTGGGGTGAGGATGGCACTGAGGTCAGTAAAGGCTTTGTTGAAGGAGTTTCCAATCTCCCCTGGCTCCAATGTGATTGCCCCATTGGTACTGAGCATTACAGGCTGTGATTTATCATCCTTTCCCAGGAGATCTTTTAAATTCTCCCAAAATGTTTTCCCTTCTCCTGACTATTCTATTGTTTTTCTTTAAAGTAGGTTACCTTAGCCAGCCTTATGGTCTTCATGCTTTTGTTTCAGGTGACTGTGTACTTTTGCATGTCCACTTGTGACCCAGAAGCTCTGGACTGTTGCCACAAGTTACCTCTGTCCCGCATCTGAACTTGTGCCTTGGATCATATGTTTTTTGAAGACTGGCAAATATATTGCAGGCTGTATTGAGTTGATGGATGAAATATTCCAGGGCTGAGTAGATAACAGGGATGGAGTCTAAGAAGCTATAATTCACCTGGGCAAGGTAGGCCAAAAATGCAGCTAATCATCCCTTGTGGAGCACCCTACTTGTTACAATTCTGGGGGGTGCTCTAGGAATTTTGTTTGTCCAAGTACATATCACCAGAGAATGGTCGCTAATGGCATCTGGGAGAACAGAGACCTCTGTGAGCCTTTCAGGGTTGGTGGTCACAATCCATTCTATAAGCATGCTGGATCAGGTCCTGTGGTTGGTCCTAGTGCAGACTTTTACCATGTATGTGAGGTAGAGACTTGCCACTAGGTCCTTGTGTGCTGTAGTATTTTTTGTGAGCCAGTTGGTGTTGAAATCTCCCATGATAATTGCTTCCCACCTACTGTTTACTTGTCTATAGTACTTGGTAAATGTTTCAAGGCCAGATTGCTGTCTGCCAGGTGGTATGTAGACTTTCATGAGAGCTAGGGTCTTATGTCCCTTTCCTACCAGTGGCTTTACTGCCAGACATTCACAGTCACTAGTACAGTAGGATTGACAAGTTGAATGATATGACCCTATAAGCTTGACTTCTGGTAGAATAGGCATCCACCCCCTCACTTACCCTGCCTTTCTTGTCTAAGCATGTGGTAGCCATCCAGAGTAAAGGCAGTGTCAGGGATTTTATAGATGAACCAGGTTTCAGTTACTGAGATGATGCTGGGTTGCGCCATTGCCACCCAGGCCTCAAATTGAGCGAATTTTGGCAGTAGGCCACCAATGTTAAGTGAGGCAACTCATATGTGACCCTGTTGGTATTTACCTGAACTTGTTCCATTGGGTAGACCAGGGTTTGGGTGAATGTTGCCCAAGGTGATCAGTAGGATCAGAGTGAGTTTCTTTATAGCATTCATTTTGTGAGCAGGCTGCTACAGTTGACTCTTGGGCATGCTGAATTTAGCAAGGGCTTTGCAGGTCAGAGAGTCTTGGGGGGATTGACAAACTATAAATGGGCCCTTTGAGTCAAGTGGTGGAGTCAGAGGCATATTTTGAAGGCAACTCCAGGAGTATAGGGGCATCGATTCCTGTGTTTCCCTGGGGCACTGTCTTATCGGCTGGAGCTTGACAGATGTAATTTTTTTCAGTGGTCATCCCCTTGCAGTTTGGACAGAGTTAATGCCAGCACAGCTATGTTATGAGGAGAGATTTCCCAGGAGGCATGTCTAACCAGTCCTTATGCAGCTTTGTAATCACTTATCTATGTGTGTGCAGGCTAAGTAAATGCTGAATTGGATGCACATAATGCCCGTTACAGATGTGTCAATTATGAGGAGAGTGAATTTAAGTGGTTACCAAACATGGGAGAAGGGGTGGGGTGGAGGGAGGGTTACTCCTATAGTGGCATCACAGAAACAGTGCTGCCTGCTAAAACCTGAAGGCGTTCGGCTTCCCATACCTGGTGGCTTTCTCCTGGGCTTTGTGGGGAGGGCTGCAGTCTGTGGGCCCTCACGACCCTTTCCTGAGGAAGTGCAGTTCTGGGAATGGGCCAGGTAGTCTGTGGAGCAGAGAAAAACACTGAATGAATAGGCTGAATTCTGAGCCAGGCAATGACACATAACTGACCTTCCATCACAAAAATGGCTGCTCCCATTACTTAATAAAAACCTTAATATAGGCAGTAAAAATAAAATTATTTTAAATAAAAACATTAAACAAATTAATTAAATGTTGTTTCCCTGATCATCACACTCTCTTCCTTACATACATGAACAAATTAGAAAGATTAAGTATTGTTCATAGTTTTAATTACTAGTGTTCCTTTGCTGACAGTTAAAGAGCTAGTGTACTTCCTAAAACTAATATTAGATTTTAAAAGCAGCCAACCATTACCTTTTACATCTGAGGTACTTTTTCTTTTCCCTTTGTTTAATTAGAAAATTGTTTACCTGATGCTAGTTGGTGTGATGTGTAGAAGAGCTCTAAGCCTGGCAGTTGACATATCTTGCTCTGCTGACCCACACTATATCATCAGCATTGTGACCTCAATGACTGTGACATCACTGCTACTTAGGAACAGCAAGTGAGTGATTGCTAAGTCATTTACCTGTGATGTCACTGTTAGTGAGATCATAAAGCTGATGACATAGTGTGGGGCAGTGGAGTTAGACATGTCAGCTGCCAGGCTAAGAACTGTTCCACACATGGAGCACAATATTATCACATAGAAAACTTTCTGATGAGTAAAGGGAAAAAGAAAAATAGTTCAGGAAAAAAAAAGTTACAACTTACTGCTACTTAACATTTGTATTATTTTCCTGTCTGCCTGTTTTGGCTTCACTTGCTCTTTAAATATCCTCCTCCTATCTTTACCTGCGTATTTGGTAAATATCTCTTGCTTACCCTGGCAAAGATAAAATTGTGGCTCTGGTTCCACTTGAGGCATTTGCTATTTGTGTGTATGTACAGTATGTTGGAGAGGCACATTCTGCCAGTGGAAATGTGTAGAATTTTGAATCCCTGTATTCCATGGTAAACATTCCATTGTAAACATAAAAATTCTGAATTTTGAATATGGGGAAAAACAGTGAAAAAAAAAGAAACGATGAAAAAAGAAGGCAATACTATACTGGTGCGGTAGCGTCAGTATAGTTAGGATTGAGTGACAGGTTCTATGTTAACCCCCTAACTTTGCACCTTAATAGCTATGGCAGTATTTGACAAATATAGATGACATTGTGTATGCGTGGTCTAGTAGACAAGGTCTATATATGAAGAAAGATTCATGATGGCAGCTAGTGCTGTCTCTGAGATCCACATATATCATTTTCCTGTAGACATCTTAATTTTTTTCCCTATACTTAACATGTTTTTTTTGGTTTTGCTCTCCCCTACATCCTAGACAGAATGGAATTTGTTTCTGAAACTTTCAGGGTGGAAGTGCACTATGCCAAGGTAGTGTCTTAAAAAGGTTTTGTGAAAAAATATTTAATTTATGTTTTATTTATTTATTTAAATGTTTTACCAGGAAGGCATACTGAGCAAATTGCTCATTTCCAGATGCATCCTGGGGGGGAGGAGGAAAGGAGATAGCAGTTTACAATAACATCAGTATATACAGTGTAACCCCCCATCAGCCACTTATTTAATGAGATGGCACATCTCTCACAGTCTAGGGGAAAAGAGAGGGGTGGGGGTTACAAAGTGGCACCATAGACAAGGTGGGATATGCAGATGGAGTAGACATCATAGAAACAAAACCAAATGTGGCTACAAGGCACACACCTGGTGGGACCAATACCATGGCCAAAACCCAGGTCCTGGGGAGAAAACGTTTGCTCAGGGCTATGCTAGGTTTGCACTTCTGGACCCAAGTAACTCCACACGGAAGCAATAACATAAATGTCCACACCGGGTTGCGATTCTAGAGTGTGGCTTTATTCCATAACAAAGTAGGAACACACAAAGCAAAGATGGACCCCCAAGGGTTTACATACTACCATACTAATTGCCAGTAGATTAGACCTTATGGTCTATCGAAAAGACCCTTTAGCCCTGCACTCAGCTCTACTCTTGCTGAGCACACAGAGTTTGGAGTTTGGCTTATGGTCTATCAAGTCTGATCGAACCTCAGATCCTAGTTGGGTACCGAGGCCCCCCCCCCTTGTGTTCCAGAAACCGCTATCACCCATCCCCACCCCACCCTGGGCCAGACCATCATCTGATACATCTGCTTTCTGTGTCTGTCTCACCTTCTCTTGAAGCTCTCCACTGTGGCTTTCTGAACCAGATCGCCAGGCAGCACGATCCAAGGATCCACCACCCTCTCAGTAAAAAACCTCCTCCTCTTTTCCCCCCTCACCCTTCCACCTTCCAACTTCAAACCATGCCCTCTGGTGATACCTCCCTGCTTTAGTCTAAAGATCCCCTCCGTGTTTACCCTATTTATTCCTTTGAGGTACTTGAAGATCTCAATCATGTCCCCCCTGTCTCTCCTCTCCTCCAATGAAAACAGGCAGAGCTCCTCAAGTCTGTCCTCATACGTCAAATCCCCTAGTCCTCGTATCATCTTAGTTACCCTCCTCTGAACCCTTTCCAGGAGCTGTATGTCCCTCTTCAAATGTGGTCTCCAGTACTGTACACAGTACTCAAGGTGTGATCTATCCAATCCATTGTACAGCAGCAGAATCACTTCCCTGCTCCTAGAGGTGACTCCCCTTACGATGCATCCCAACATCCTGTTTGCCTTGCTAGCCACTCTCCTGCACTGCTCAGAGTTATTCGTACATGCATTCGCCATGACTCCTAGGTCTTTTTCTCCTGTTGAGGCCTCCAGTGCCTCCCCTCCCAGGGTGTGTTTAAGGTTTCCCCACCCAAGATGTAACACCTTGCACTTGGTGATATTGAAATTTAATTTCCATGTGTGAGTCCACCTTTCCATGGTGTCCAGGTCCCATTGCAGGGCCAACCTCTTCCTCCTCCACTACTGGTCCCATCTTGGAATCATCAGCAAAGAGACTCATTTCACACCCTATACCCTCCCTGTTGTCCAAAACGTATGCATTAAACAGGATTGGACCCAGGACCGAGCCCTGCAGTACCCCACTACCGACCTCTCTAGGGTTCGAGAGCCCCCATCGACCACTACTCTCTGAGTACGTCCAGCTAGCCAGTTTTCAATCCATCTGACCATCAAAGGGCCTACTCCCAACCCCGTCAGTTTCTCCACCAGACTATTGTGGGGGACAGAGTCGAACACCTTGCTGAAGTCCAAGAATAATATATCCATAGGCTTTCCCCTGTCCAGTTCTGATGTTACCCATTCATAGAACTCCACAAGATTGGTTTGACATGATCTACCTGGCACAAACCCATGTTGCCAACTATACGACCTCCCACCTCCTCCAAGTACAACCCAATCATTCCTTTAGTATACTGTCCATTAATTTTCCCACCACTGAGGTCAAACTGATGGGTCTATAGTTACCTGGTACTTCCTTCGACCCCCCTTTATGGATTGGCACCACATGTGTCTCTCACCAATCCCTAGGTACCCTCCCCGTCTCAAGCGACCTGTTGAAGAGCTCCACCAGGGGTGCAGCCAGTATATTTGCCAATTCCCATAGTACTCTCAGATGAATGCCATCCGGCCCAGGACATTTATCTTTCTTTAGGCCCTTAAGGGCTAACCACACCACTTCAGTGAAGATAGCATCATCCGTCCCCTCCACCTTACTGGCCTTTTTATCCTTATCCTGATGTGACACCCCTGGAGTACCTCTTCCTCCCTCTTGCTCCATTTCTGCTGTTCCCCTGATCCTACTCACTACCGCTTCTATCCCCCATCGTGCCTTGCTTTGTAGAGATCCGATCCCCCTTCCTAGTGAACACAGAGGTCAAGTACTCATTTAATACCTCTGCCTGGTCCCTCGCCTCTTCCACCACCCCCCTTCTGATCTCAACCTGTCGATATGGCCCTTAGTTTTTCTCCACTCCCCAATGTACCAGAAGAACCCCTTTTCCCCTCCCCGTATCCCCTGTGCCAGCCACTGCTCTTTACTGGACTTTGCCCCACACACCATCTGGGTGACTTTTCTAGATGCAAGATGGTACATTTCCTTTTCCCTATCCCCTTTCATTGTTTTATAATTTTTGTAGGCAGCCTTCTTTTCTCTGACCACTACCTGAACCTCACTGGACCACCAGCATGATTTATGTGACCTTGCTCCCTTATGCTTCACCTTAGTGCAGGCCCTGACTGCCTCATGAAGTCTCCATTTTATGACCTCCCATCTCTTTTCCACATTTGTCATTGTTGCAATCCTCTTCAAGTGATCCTTGAGAATATTTCCCATGCCCAGAAAGTCTGCCCCCCTGAAGTCCACTGCCAGTGCCCTAGATCTCTCCCCCCTCCCCCATGCTTATTTGAAACCAGACAGTATTGTGGTCACTCCCAGTCAGGGGTTCCTCTACAACCAGATTCCTTACTAGATCCCCATCTGCCAGAACCACATCCAGGACATGCCCCTTCCTTGATGGCTCCATCACGTGCTGTGTTAAGAACACATCCTGGAAGCCATTCAGCAGCCTCTGCTCCTTAGCCACCTTAGAGGACATGGTTCCCCAGTTTGTACCTGGCATATTATGGTCCCCCATCAACACCACTCCCTCCCCTTTTGGTCCACACTGGGCAATGATGTTGACCAGCAGACCATCCTACCGAACATCACCCATCCCGGGGGCCAATATGCTACACCCAGCTTGACCTTACCTCCTGCCGGGGTTCGTAAGGTGACCAATAAGACCTCCAAGTTTCCCTCTGCCTCTTGTACCCTAGCAATTTCGATGTCATCTCTAAGGAACATAGCCACTTCACCCTCTCTGACCTCCTTTCTGTCCTTCCTAAGCATAGAGTACCCCAGCACGTTTAGTTCCCAGTCATGGTTTTTATTGGCCCACGTTTCCGTGACCGCCACCACATCCATCCCCCCTTGAACAGCATGGCCTGGAACTCTGGCAACTTGTTTCCCAAGCTCCTGGCATTTACTAACACCACCCGCCACCCCTTATCCCTGATCCCCTTTGTCGAACCCCACCCAGGTTCCTTATACTTCCATCCACCCTCTGCTCCTCCTGAAACCTCCTCCCCCAGTCTGTTTCCCCCCTTCCCCCTTGGGTTTGAAGGCTACTCCACTCATCCGGAGGAGAGGGCTTCTGGTCAGCCCCTCCCTTATCTCCCCGCCCCACAAGTTTAAACCCCACTTTTCTTGAATGTAGTCAGCTACCTCCTGTTTAAAGACTTCCTTCCCTAACGGTGCAAGATGAAGCCTGTCCTTGGCATGCAGTCTCTTATCCTCCCAAACTCCTTTCCACTTCCTTAACACCCCCGACCCACTTTCTTCACCCCACTTCCTGAGCCAGTCATTAACCTCTGTGATCTTCACTTTTTTCTCCACCGAGGCCTTTGGTATTGGCAATATCTACGAAAAGGAAATGTTGCACCCATTATCGCAACAGACTCTGGCAAGTTCTCAGAACCTTGCTTGGATTTCCAAAATGTTATTTCCCTCTATATCATTAGTTCCCAAATGCACCAGGAAATCCAGTTTCCCTCCACAATCCCTAACTAGTTCGTACACCATGAACTTTGCTCTGTGCACCATCAGCCCGGAGATACTCACTACCTTCTCCTGGCTATGGCATCCACCCCCCTGTCCCTCTCAATGGATACCCCTAATCATCGAGTCTCCCAATAACAGAACCTTAACATCGCCATCATCCTTATGGTTACCTCCACTATGCACTGTCAACCACCCATTCCCCTTTTATTCATGATCTCAGTTCTATGGAAGTTTTCCCACCTTATTAGAGACCCCCCTTGTCACCCTCCCCTTTCTGCCTCCCTTGTTATTTTGCCCACTTAACTCAGATCCCCCTGAATAGGAGTCCCCTTTAACCCTCTCTTATCAGAACCATTTATCCTAGCCCTGATGGTTTCCCCTTCCCCCACACCACCATCCTCCTCCCTTGTAATAGTACCCCTGCCTCCAGAGGCTCTCTGTGGGTCCCCTTTACCTAGGACCCCTTGGTACAGACCCCCCCTCCTGAAGGGGAGCCCCCTCCCCCACCTCCTTGTCTCCCAGTTTCTCTCCAGTCGTGCTCTCCTCCCTCATGTCTGCAATATGTTGCATCTCCCTCATCTGCTTAACATTTACGTTTCCCCTTCTCCCTCTGGGACTATTTCTATCCTTTCCGTTGCAGGTCTGTGATGCCCTATGGATCTCAGACTCTCTCCCCCCAGCATCTGTATCAGTTTCTTCATTTCCACCAACGCCTTCCTCCCCCTCTAGGTTGCTTAGTAGCTCAAATTTATTGTAACACGCTATGCCAGCCTCCATCAAGTAACCTGAGTTTCCCCTGACTGCCCCTCTAAACTGCCCCTCTTCCTCCCTTCTTGCCCTGTTCTCCTTAGGAGCTCCTTTCCCACAGTCTGCTCTTTTAGGCTTCCCCACAACAGCCCCTCCTGACTCTTCCCCCTCTACTCTCTTTATATTCAGAATGTTTACCCCATATGTTTTCCCCTTAGCATCAACATCCCTATCTAAGGGTCCTCTGTCCCTAATATCCCCCCTCCTGCTTGGTGTAACATAACATCCTGTAATTTCTGAGCATTGCCCCTGCCTCCTCTCAGCCCCACCCTTCTGCCACCCATATCCACACCCCTTAGCCTTGGACACCCCCCAACTCCCCAAGCTCACTCCTTAACCAATATACTCCACTCCTGATATGAAATAGCTGTCTACAGAGTGGGCAGCCTACCTCTCCAGGTCCAATTGAGAATTATTGCCACCCCACAGCCTGTGCAGCCTACAACCTTTCCGAAGATGCCTGCCATGGTGGAATGTGGCCACCCTGTTTGTCCCTCTCTGTTCATAATGGCAAACACCCCTTTTCTCAGTCCCTTCCCCCTTGAATACCATCTCTCTCTCTCTCTCTACACTGACTACAGTTGTTTACAAACCCTATTTCAACCCCACCAATAATGTACCCAAGTCTCAGAAACACATACAGTTCAGTGCGTGTCCAGTCCTGCTAACAGCGTGTGTATGCAGACATCAGGTACCGTATGATGTCACAGGCCCACCAGTTCCTGTTGCTTGAAATTTCAGTCATAAACAGAAATGCACAGCCCTTCAATCCCAAACCCCAGTGGCTTTTCAGTATTTAAGAAAGCCTACAAAACAGAGTGGATGGGAGGGCTCTACCACCACCAGGCAAACAGCACATTAAATTTCACTCTAATTATCACTGCCAAACAAGTGTTCCCACAAGCCCCAATAGTTACAATATCACAGCCCAAGTAACAGTTCTAACTCAAAGTAGTAATTTTTAACACACAGAACTAATTTCAAGTACAAAACTATTCAAATATTTCAGTTAAAACAGAATATAAACCAAACCTCTTTCCTAAACAACCTTCTACTTCTGTTCCCAGGTGGACAACATGGTAAATGCAGACATCTGAGGTACAGAACTCCAAATTTCCCATACAGCATAGGATGACTGTAGAAATTGTGGAACTAGCCACCAGTAAAACACACCAAGCAAATTCCCTTGACAAGGCACACATGGCCAGTATTTGGAAGTCCCATATGGCATAGGATTACTGTAGAAAATGTGGACTAGCCACAGGTGAACACACAAATTCTTCTGGATGTGGCACACACAACCAGCATTTGAACATTTCCCATATAACATAGGATAGATTGTGGCACACTGACCACTTCGGAGCACTAAAGGCTCAACTGGAGAAAACCCACTCACTGGGGTAGAAGTTTCTTCAGGCATTGGCCACATGCACTGACAGAAAACACAGGTGCCCTTCAGAACCCAGAGTGCTAATCTGGTCACTCCAGATGGGGGGGGTCTCCCACCTTTTGGTCCCAAGATCATACTCGGCCATCCCTCTGGAAAATACACCTCACTTTATATCATAAGTTACTGTTGATGCATTATAAAAATGTATTTCACACTTAACATCAGCAAAATACCTCAGGGGTGTCAAAGGTAAACGTTCTGCTCACATGGATGGTCACAGACTGGACTCCACTGCGGTCAGCCAACTTTTAAACTTCCATTGTGACAAACTCCCTTTGTCAGAGAAATTCACCTTTAAATCAAAAGCAGGTACTCCTGGGTAAACTTAGAAACAACAGTTACTCACAGATCTTGACCAAAAGGCAGCTTCACAAAGTTCTGGTAGGATCAGGAGGTTGCCCCAAACATCCTGGCAGCCTGCTGCATTCCACCTGGGATGAAGAACAGAAAATCCCTGGAGATGGTTTCCACTACTTAGGCAAAGCTGGAAAATGCTGTACTCCGCTAGGGTGAGAACAACCGGAACACTGCAGCTGTCTATCAGAGCTGCTGCTACAGACTACTGCTCTCACTGAACTCTTGAAAAAGACTGACTCAGAATTCTAAATTCCTCATTCACAACAACTGCTGTGTGGCTTATGCAGCTGCAAGAGTTTTAAGGTGACATCACCTCTCCAGCTCCCAGCTGAGACCAGCAGCAGAAAGGGACAGAGTGAAATCCATTTACTAGCAAATCACTAGCTGCCTTCCCTGCCTACCACTACCTCTAAAGGAATTCTAGTAACTCCAGGAAACAGGGGGATTACACTAGCAATTATAATAATCACAAGGAGCATATAGAAATTTACAGTAGTTACAGTATTTACAATATTAGATTAAGAATGCAATAACTGTATGAGCTACTACATGTGTATAGCGTGTCATGAATTAAACACCTTGGAGATTAACATGCAATGGCAACCCAATATAGGGTAGTAGTTAACACTAACCACTAGATGCAAGCAGTTGAAATGGACAATAAACTCAAGTGTAGATAATACTGAGCTGTGTGGGAGGAAAACCAGCAATTATTAGTAGAGAATGGAGAAGATGGCTGTGGACAGGGAGGTTCCAGGTCAGCAGAACATGGATATATAATTGGGCAGGGGTGTGGTTTGATTAGAGTGGGTGATATTAAAGGAGTTGCTGGATTCTAAAGGGTTGCTGTCCTGTGAGGGGAAAGGACCTAGTACTCAGAGGAAGGTGAATGGGGCAGGCAATAGAGGAAAGCTAGGTTGACGTTGTTGTGTGACAAGTGTGAGGTACCATGACGAAAAGAAGGGCATTGTGTGTTAGCTGGAGGGAAAAGAAAGGGCCTGGGTTAGGTGGAGAGGAGAAATTTGGGACAGGAACAAGTATGGAGTTGTAGTTATGTAGGAGGGAGGAAGGTAAAAGGCTGCAGGGGAAGGGGCATTTTGGATGGAAGTGGGGTGTTCCTCAGCTTGGGACAATGATATGAGAAGGTGGATTGACTTGCCATGAAGGATCTGTGTGAGAGGACCAGGGGTCTGGGACCAGAGCTATGGAGGGGGTAGAGGGTAAGGTGGGGGTAGAGTAGAAGTGATGTAGGGGGGTAGTGACCCAAACCAGAATTTGGCTTTTAAGGAAGCAGAGTGGATGAGGCATCTGGATTTGAGGGATGGGAGGAAGAGGGCTGTGTAAAGATCACAGTAATGGGTACGAGGCGGGCAGCCTACAGTGAAATATCAGAAAGAGTGATAGAGGGTGTCCAGTCTGACCAGGGTAGATTTGGGGTGGTGCTATAGACTATGTATGCATTGTCAAAAGTGGGGAGGATCATTTTCTGTATAAGTGCACAGTGAGCCGATAGAGAAAAGCTATCATGGTTTTGGTATAATGTACCAAGTTTTGGATGTAGTTTCTTAAAGATTGCATTGACATGTACAGAAAAGTCCACGTATTAGTATAACCAGACTCCAAGGTATCAAAACGAGGTGACATGCTTTAATGGCTTACCATCTGGGGTGTGGAAGATGGAAGGGGGGGATTAGTAAGTCTCTGTCTAGTGACGAAGGTCATTGAGACAGTCTTTTTGGCATTTAGGAAAAGCTGGTAAGATTGGAATCAGAGCTGTACCATATTGAAGTCCTGCTGCAGTCTTGCTACCACATCTGAATGGGAAGCACCAGAAATGTACAGGATGGTATCATCTGCATACATGTGTATTTTGGTAGAAGAGCAGATGGCAGGTAAATCATTCAAGAATATTGAAAATAGGATTGGGCCAAGCACTGAGCCCCATTGGACTCCAGTATTTATGGAGGGGGGAAGGAGTAACCAATCTTGACTGATTGCATCCTATCTTGTAGGAAGGATTGGAACTAGGCAGTTGCTGAGTTGAAAATACCAGCAGTTGTTAGTTTGTGGAGGAGAAGGGAGTATGATACAGTGTCGAAGACCTTTGCCAGGTCGACAAATATTGCTGATATGGTCTGCTTCTGATGCATACTGGTGAATATGGAGTCAGTAAGCTGAATGAGGGAAATGGTAATGGAGAGGGATTTCCAGAAGCCAGCCTGGAAAGGGGTGAAAAAGGTGGATGAGTCAAGATAGGGGAGAGCTTAAGAAAGGGTAAGGTACTCGTGCAGTTTAGCTAGAATAGGGAGGAGGGTGGTGATAGTTGCCAGGATTGGTAGGGTCACCACCTTTAGGGAGAGGAATGACAATAGAGAGTTTCCACTTTGATGGGATTGAGGCTAGAGAGAAAGATAGATTGAGTAGTGCAGCCAGGGGGTGTAGATAGCATGGGCAAAGAGTTGAAGGAGCTTGGAATCGAGCCCATCAGGACACTTACCCTTGCAAGGGTTTAGATCAAGAGGGGTTTTAAGGGCATCATTTTGGGAGACAGGTGAGAAAGTGAAATAGGGGACTAGGTTGGGATTTCGGGGGTAATGGGAGTGGTGGAAGTGGAGTGGGGAAGAGTGGCAGGGAGTGATGAAGCACAAGAGGTGAAGAAGATGTTGAAGGTTGCTACTACAGAGAGGGGGGCAGGTAGATAGGGTGGAATTACCATCCTTGAATAGTGTTATGGGGGGTTGAGTAGGGGGAGAGAATAGGGATTGGACAACTTTCCAAAATTTCTAAGGGTGACTTATGTTGTAGATAAAGGAGGCGGAGTAGCAACTGCTTTTGCATATCTGATAGCTTTGGTCCATGCATTTCCAAGGTAATGGTAATTTAATAGATGTGTGTATGAGCTGAAAGCTATATCCCCCCCATATCTCCACTCCTGCCCCTGCCCCAACCACCTCCCATACTCCCCTTACCCCATGCACCTCTTACCCCCCTCGATCTCCTATCCTCACTTCTTCCCCCACCGACTTCCATCTTGCTCATAGCTCAAGTCTTTGTACTGGTTATTACATGTCTGTAAGTCATTGACTATATTTTGTAACTAAAATGATGACTGTTGCACATGCTGACGTGGAACCTTTGTAAAGAGCCTCGGCTCAAAGGTATTGTAATCCTAGATTGAAATAAATAAATAAATAAATAAATATTGGCGTTCCTGGCTTGTTCGCTGCCCGTATGCAGGCTAGCAGTTCAGGGGTAACCCAAGGTAGGTGTGTTCCTCTTGCCCTGGTTTGTTTGAGGGGAGCATACTGGTTCCAGAAGTAGGTGAGGGCATCCTGTACAGATGGTGCAGTGGAGATAGGAGACCAGTCTGTGTTGGTGAGATCAGACAAGAGAGGAGTTAGATTTAGTGAACAAAATGAACGTAGCATTATCGATTTAGGGGATATTAAATGATTCTACTGTTATAAGGATTTAAAACCTTTCTTTCTTTCTTTCTTTCTTTCTTTCTTTCTTTCTTTCTTTCTTTCTTTCTTTCTTTCTTTCTTTTCTCAGCCCCAAGCTCAGTCAGCCCTCCCTCAGCACATCTTGGTATCATCTTCTGTAACCAGAATCTGGTCACCAATTGCTCCATGCTGATTTGCCATTCCTAGGCTGAAAACTGCTGACATGGTGGGAGTAATATTATGCAACTTCTCACTGCTACCAGTTTTTATCAGGTGTGTTCTTGGGACAAAGGTTTCTTTATCTGGCACGTGTAGTGTTTTGCCTGCATCCACTTTCAGGTCCCTCTCTTTTACTCCCCAATCATGTTCTGTAGTCATGGCAGGTCTCCATCCTGCCCTGCCTTCCTTTCATTCCCAAATGACTTTTTCTAAAGCCTCCTCTACACTGAGCTCTGAAAGCTGGTGTTCAGTCCATTGTCATTGCAGACTTCTACTAAATGTGTGGTTCTGTGGTACACCTGCTGAGGTCAACTGTCGTGCAAAAGAAAAGCCTGTAATGTTCATTGCCATGGCTCCATCGGTGTCAGCCACAGTCAGCTGGTCCAATTACTCACTGACAATGTCAGTGCAAGTGGCCATGTTGATTTCCTCTCCCACCTTGGTTGCCTATAGTTTGGAGGCACAGGTGTGTCACTCATTTTAGAAACACTGTGGCTCTGTAAGGCCAATGTTCACCTCATCATTTTCTCCTCCTATGCTAGTAAAGCTAGAATGTGAACTGCTTA
Source organism: Neoceratodus forsteri (assembly GCA_016271365.2). Taxonomy (NCBI): domain Eukaryota; kingdom Metazoa; phylum Chordata; order Ceratodontiformes; family Ceratodontidae; genus Neoceratodus; species Neoceratodus forsteri. Next base: position 1,381,668,041 of record CM028130.1, read on the forward strand.
TTTTCAAAGGCTGTTTCTAGCAAACCTTGGTGGTAAATAAAATAAGTAAAACATTGGACCTGACAGAAAGGCAGGGAGGAAGAGGCTTACAATATAGTGCTTTGGCAAAAAGAAGGGTTCATTCGAACCGTGCAAATCTCACCTGGCAATGGGCCTGCCTTCATCCTTCCCAATATTTTATTATACAAAAGTAGACCTGGGTGCCCACCCCGGTACCACTTGCTCAACCCCATCCCCTCAAAGTTGCTCCTCCAATGCATATAGATTGTGACAACGGGTAGCCCACCCCCGGTGCTGCCATTGAGTAAAAGCCATCACTGGTGTGCCCTAGCCCCAGTGCTGGATCCAGCACAGCAAAGCTGAAGAAAAGAAAAGAGTCACTCATCTGTTTTTTTTTTTAATACAGTATTCTGTAAATAAGAAAACGGTCCATCTCCGATCTGCCATACACCCACCCTCACTCCACCCCAACACTCCACTCAGGACCCACCAACTCACATGCACCCCACACACTCTCACTCAACTTAAAGTGTCCCACAGCTTAGATTGACTCTCCAATCAAAAATATATCTTACTGCTGGAACTGGCAACAGCAATAATAGAAAACAAGGTAAGCCCTGTAAATGTATTTCAAAGCATTTTAAATTCTTACTCATAACATTGTCATTTTTCAATATTTTTACACCAAACTTTCAATGTGGCCTTTTTCCAACCCAACCTCATGAACAAGGTTGGTGACATTTTTTTAATCCATCCCAAAAGGTGATTTTGTGACCACTCCACAAAATCTCCTTTCAGGCAGGATTAAACATTTTTCATCTACCAGGTTCATGAGGTGTGGTCATAAGAAGACTGCTGAAATGTTGGTGGAAGTCAAGACATAGCAGTGATTCCTTTGACTTCATATTAGTTGTCCTTGCCATTGAAGAAATAATGGTGCCCAATGCAAAGATTCTAAATCTCTCACTGATACTGGCACAATTCCTCCAAATCTGGAAGTCAGCCCTTGTTACCCCTGTTCACAAAAGTGGAGACCGCACTATACACACAAACTATAGACCTATTTCTATTCTTCCACCTCTGTCTAAGGCACTTGAACACATAGTTACGGATCAGCTAGTGGAGTATATGTAAAAATACTCAATCCAGTGCCCCTAGCAGCATAGATTCAGAAAGCAATACAACAATATCACAGCACTGCTAGAATTCACTGATTTCATTGACCAATCTCTGGATCAAGGTAGATTGGTGGGTCCGGCCTTCATAGACCAAGAACTAAAGATAAGTTTCCATTTTGCCTAAGACCATGTGGGAGAGGTGTTCTAGTGTGGTAACTTGACCCATTGCCAATAACCATTCATTATAGGTGGGAAATTCTGTTGATCTCCATCTCCAGACTAGCGGGTACTTGACTACTACAATAGCTTCTATTGTACATTTCAAGAAAGTGTGAGCAATTGAAATTTTATACTGTGAAATGCCCAATATTGCTAATGTGGACTTAAAAATTAGCTCAGAAGGGCAGGCAGCCTTACAAAGCACAAGCATGGTTTCCCAAAATTCAGAGATGGCAGGGCAGGACCATGGTATGTGGGACAGAGTTCTGGGGTGCTCATTACAGTGCCAGCATGTTTGTAGATAGGAATTGCATAGCTTTGAAGATGTATGGTGTTCTGAACCATCTATGGAGTATTTTGTATCATACAGTATAAGCTGTGCCTTAGTTTCTCTATAGCCTGTGGGTACTTAGAACCATGTGACCTTCCACTGATGACTTGAAATGTTTATACCTAATTTGTCCTAACATTTGGCCATAGAAGACTCCTTGGAAGGAGAAGTCCTATCTCTGGTGGTCCTATAGATAGTGTTGATCTCCCTGCTAAATAAAATCTCACTTGACCTGGCCCCCTTCCTCGTCCTGACTGTGGCAGTGTAACACTACCTATCTTGGGAAAGGAAAGGGATCTCATACAGTATACAGGGGAGGCAGTAATACTAGGCTGTACTTGCTATGAGACTCTACTCTGTTGCATCTGCTGTGCTTTTTTCTTGCCTTACAGGCATTAATAAAAAAAAGTCATATAGTTACATCAAAAAAGCCAGTTCCATCCTTTTCTCAGTTGATTGTGTGATTATCTGCTGCTATGAATATATTTTGTGGTCTACTGCTTTTCCTACCATCGCTACGTGCTGGGCTCCTTGCTAAATAAAATCCTACTTGACCTGGTCCCCCTCGAACTCCTGATTGTGACAGTATAAAACTATCTATCCTGGGAAAGGAAGGGGATCTTCAGTATATGGGGGAGGCAGTAATAATAGACTACACCTGCAATGAGACTCTAATCTGATAAGTCTGCTGTGTTTTTTTCTTGCATTGTAAAGAGCACTGTAGACTAATAAAAAATAAAAACCTTTTCATATAGTTATGTGACTGTCACACATACCAGTTGCTTTCTTAGTTGACGGTGTGATTATCTGCTATTGTCAATATATTTTGTGGCCTACTTCACCTGCCATTGCTGCATGCTGAGCTTCCTGCTATATAAAACCTCAGTTTTGACCAATTTCTCATACCATTTTTGTGTGCTCTTTGATACATAACAAAAACTGTTTACTGTGAGCAGCAGACAGGGAGGCACAAATGGGTAAAATGATAGGGAAACATATGGCCCATACCATATTGCAGACTGGTAAATGAGCAGTTCCTGGCCGTGGTGCATCATCCAGTAGCACTGGTGGTGGTTCCCCATTGTTGTCCAGACATCAGAAAAGCTAAAATCTTTGTTGACAGTAACAACGGGGATGGTCAGGACCACAATGAGTGGCAAGCAAAGATATGATACCTATGTGTGCTACTGAAATGCAAATTTCAATGGAACTGATGAGGACAACTCTAAGTCCAATGCAGGTGGTGAAATAGAGGATAATGTTGTAGACGAAGATGGAGAGAACTTAAAGGAGGTGGGTAGACTGAGAGAGGAGGAAGAGTTGGCAGATGAGTATGTGAAGGATGAATGTGATGATTCTGTGGTAATGGATTTGGAGGATGAGGAAGTGAATAGTTTAGTACTGGAGGAACAAGACAAGGGGGCAGTGCATTCAGAGCTGGGTTCTCTGATTGGCCTTTAAGAGCTGGATGAAGATAAAGATGATTCAGACCTTGACCGACCTACTGTAAAGAAAGAACAACAGGGTGCCTTTGACATATGGCAGTATAATGTAACTGGTAATAAAAAGAGGTCACCTGCCATTCCCCTTGGCATGGATATCCATTTCTTTAGGAGTATGTGTCTTTCTGCCCTGTCCAAAACTTTAAGGCAAGAGGCGAGGAGGGACTTTAGCTGCGGATAGATCCAGAAGTCTCACTTAGGGATGTGATAGAGGGTAGTTAACCGATCAAAACAGTGTTGGTAGCTCTGAACTTGTAGGCACAGATCTTATACACATTGGATCCCAGCATTTTATTATGCCCCTCTGGGAATAGGTGTCTTGCCAATGAAAAAACTTTTGAGAGGCCTGATGTAGGGTGACTTCCAGAAAACTCAGGGTTGATGAAATTCATGTCCAGTATTTACAGTAAACTGGGATGTTTGGGTGCTGGTTGCCTACTCTGAATCTACCATACAAGGCTTCTCTGGGGTTAAGGCCCGTGAATACCTGGCCCTCCATGGCTACCCATTAGGGGAAGGGGTGGAGGGAGGAACCATTTTATAGTCTGGGCAAGAACAAATGCCATGTGATAGCTGGAAAAGTGGGGGAAGCCAAAGCCCCCTTTAGAACAATGTTGTCTGAGACAGGTCTTGCTGAATCTGGGTCTGTGGTCCTCCTATAAAAATAAACCTATTAGAGTGAGGCTGGCAATAGCCATGAGGAAATGAGAGAAAAGATGGAAGACTTTGGGGGATAATTCCATTTTATTGGTAGCAACATCCTCAGTCAGGGAAAGATTGAGGAGTTTGCACCAGTCTAGATCCCCTTTGAGCATCTCGGGGGGGGGAGTGAAGCTAGCTTTATGGAGATCTTGAAGCTGTGGTGGGAATTTCACTCACAGATTAGTAATCCAATTTTACACCATTTCCGGGGGCTCCCAAGATGGCCTGATATGAGCAGAGGGAGTTCAGTTTGTATACCTCTGACTTGATGTAGTTAATATGGAGGCATGAAACAGATGAGAAATCAGAGAGTAGGGACTGGAGAGGAGAAATGTCTGTCAGGACATCTGCCAAGGCAATCAGTATGTAATCTGCATACAAAGGGCTCAGTGCTCCTCGTTTCTTGCCTTTATCCCAGCAAGTTGTGGATGGGATCTTAAGGCTAGCCTAAGAGTTCAGTGGTTAACAGGAACAAGAGAAGGAAAAGGGAGAGCCCTAATGTATAAATCTTTGAAAGGAGAGGGCTTCCAAATGGGTGCTGTTGCTGAAAACCATGGCAGTTGGTTTCTGTTACAGTGCACTCACTATGCTCAGGAAGAATGGTCCAAATCCCATGGATTGCATAACTTTGAAGAGGTATCTTCACTCAACAGAATCAAAAGCCTTTCCCACATCTAGCATCAGGGCTGCTACAGGTGCTGAAGGTGAGATAGCCAGATGTGATGGATGTGAGGTGGCCAGAACCTGCCCTACCTTCGAAAGAGTCCACCTCAGAGGGGTGCACAATGTGAGGGAGGATTGACTGTAGTAGTATTGCTAAAAGTTTTGCCAGAACTATTGTGTCTACATGGAGAAGTGATGTGGAGCAGCAGCTACCTGGGAGTGATGGGACCTTCCCTTTTTTGGGGAGAACTTTAATTATAGCCACACACATCATGGGTGGGGGCTTACACTATGAGATGGTGTCCTGGAAGGTCCATAACAGGAGGGGAGAAAGGTCATCAGTCATATGCTGGTGGATGTCTATGGGGGTCCAACTCCTTGGGGGGAATTTTTTTTATTCATTTCTAGGATAGCTAGTTTATCTTCCTCAAGTGTGATTGGGGCTTCCAACTTCACCAGCTGGTCAGGAGGTATTGAGGGGAGGTAAACACCCTGGAGGAATACCTGTACCCTTTCTGTAGAAGAAGGATTTTGAAAGGAGTTTAATTCAGAGTAAAAATTCCTCATAATCTTGTTATGCTCCTCTGCTTTGTTGAGCGGGGTTCTTGCTGAGTCCCTAGTCATGGGGATATGTTTCTACACTTGCAGTTTGCAAAGCCTAAAAGGTTAGATTTTGATGGACATTTCCCCTTCCTCCCATAATTTATGATTAACGTTGAGAAGGGCAAATTCTGCTTTGCCAGAATATAACTGGTGTAGCTGAGTTTGCAACTGAATCACCAGGAGGGGGTTAAAGGGTGGGTCTGCCTGCAGTGCAGCCTTTGCAACCTTAAGTTTGGATTCTAGTTCCTTGGTTTTCTCCTCTCTCAGTTTTCTCCTGCTAGCGACATACTTTATTATTCACCCCTCAGATATGGTTTCCAGGTTTCCCCATTTTCATTGTGGTGCAGGAAGTCTTGCACCTCAAATTTAGCCCAAGGTAGAAATGTGGGGTCCTTTAACAGGAGGGGATCAACTCTTCAGGAGGTAGACCTGGTAGTGTCTGAATCCTACAGTATGCTCAGGGACAGAGGGGCATGATCAGAGATTACTGTGGTGAAGATAGTGCTGCCCACCTCAGTTAGTGTGATCTGTGGGGAGGAGAGTTGGAAGTCAAGCCTGAAAAAGGATTGATGCACCTGGGCGAAAAACGCATAATCTCTGACCCTAGGGTTAGATGATCTCCATGAATCTGTAAGCACATACCCTTGCATAGCACCTAGGAGAGTGGCTTGCATAGTTTCATGCATGAAGTGCAAAATTTCACCTGTGAATGGTGGAATTTTGCCTGCAAATAGAATTTTGCCAAGAATGATGGAATTTCACCATTCACAGGTGAAATTCTGCCATTCATAAGTGAAATTCCACAGTTTGTGGGTGAAAATTCCACACTTCCCAGTGCAGTTCCACCACAAAAAACATGAAGTCCAATAGGCAAATTTTTAGCCTAGCTGTAAAATTTCACAGATTGCTCCACGGATGTGAAATTCTCTACTTCGCTGAAAATTCTCTGGCATATTTAAACTTCGCTGCATCTCTTAAAATAGGCCATGAGGGGTACAAAAATCTGTCCTATCCATCAAATGTCTGAGTCAGACTTTGTGACCATCACTTGCCAATGCAGATTTTTATGCCAGATAATCAACACTCCTTGTTTGGTGGTCAGAGAAGAACTATAACTCTCCTACACCCACTCTCTTGTTAATTTCTCCACTTCTTTGGGTCTTCATTTTGTCTCTTAGAGAAATGCCACTCTAACTCCTAATTTCTTCACATACTGTAGGTGAAAACCTTTTTAGTGTTTGACTGGGGAGTTTAAATCTCGAACATGCCACGTAATAAAGGTTGTGTCTGCCATCTGTCCAGGAGATGGAACCAGTTTTAAGTGCAGGATCCTGGTAGTTGTGGTGGTTCCCTCCTCAGTGTCTGAAGACTATGACTCAGGGTAGCCCAGGAAGAAAGCTATTTTAAATGAGGTGAAAGTGAAACTCTCCAGAGAACATGAAGGTGCCTATAATGAGATGATATAGAATTTCTTTGCCTATACACACACAAATTAACTACTTTAAAACAATACACCTGGTAAAGCCCAACAGGGCCAATCAACAGAAACAATCCATGTAACAATAGTAATGTAGATAGCATTATAAACCCAACCCTCAACCTGAAAGAACTGGCAGCCTCTCTACCATGAGTAGCCACAAGCTGTGGCATCCCAAGTGGAATGTGTGAGTTTGGAGAGGAGCATTGCCCCCAACCCAACTCTATACTTTCACATATTTAACAAAACATTATTAGCAACTACATTTCAAAGAAGTTTGTGAGAGGGAGCTAACTCCTGTGAACGCATGTAGACAAGAGTGTGGTGCCCTCCTTGGGATGCCTAGGGTACTAGGTCCATTAGTGCCTGTACATTACAGAGATCAAAGAAGCTAGCACTGATTATCATGTGGCAACTGATTTCCTGGGGTCAAAGTGAGGACATGAAACTCCAAATGGGAACAGGTAAAGGACTGGGTCCTGTAAAACAATGAAGTTCATTCAGCTTCCAGATATGAGCTCACACCCCCATACCCAGAAAGAAAACAGCAGTTACACTGAGCACCTCCCCAACCTTGGCTCTCTCTCAGTTTGGCTCAGGCTCAGTGAGCTTCAGCCAAAAGGAATCCAAAACAGGTACATGAGCCAAGGCAGTGAACTGTGCACATCTAGGTATTTAAAAGGTTGTGACCCTTAAAACTACAGAATGAATTTTAGACAGTTTTTCTTGAAAAAGGACATGAAGGGAGATGTCATAATTGACATGTCATTGAATCACAGAATCATAAAAATCTCATGGCAGAAAAGGACCCTCTGGCCCATTGAGTCCACCCCTTTCCTGCCCCTTTACTAATTCCCCCTGTTCCTGGACCTCCACTTCCCCCCACTTGCCAACCCCTTGAATCTGTCCCATACCCTCTTGGATCCCTCTACCAATTCAGCCCCCACCACCTTCTATGGTAGTTTATTCAGGCATCTACCACCCTTTCCATGAAGAAATGCCCCCGCACATTGCCGCTAAATCTTCTTCCTTCTAATCTTAGACTATGACCTCTAGTTTTAGCCTCCACCTTCCTTTTAATAAAGCTCCCCTCCCTCACCTTATTGATCCCCTTCACATACTTAAATGTCTCTATCATGTCCCCCCCTCTCCCTTCTAGTCTCCAATGGGTACAGATCCAATTCACTCCACCTCTCCTCATATGGCTACCCCTGCATACCATACACCATCTTGGTTGCCCTTCTCTGCACCCTCTCAATCCCATCAATGTCCTTGCATAGGTGTGGTCTCCAGAACTGAACCCTGTACTCCATGTGCGACCTCACCATGGCTCTATAAAGAGGCATTAGCACCTCCCTCCTTCTGCTTGTCATGCCCCTCCCAATGCACACCAACATGCTATTTGCCCTTCCCACCACTTTGCTGCTTTGATCTCCTACCTTAAGGTTGCTTGATTCTATAATCCCCAGAACCCTTTCCTGCTCAAATGGCTTAATTACACCCCCCACTCCAGAATGTAGGCTGCATATGGGTTCCTAAATTCCATGTGAATCACTGCACACTTTTTGGCATTGAATTTCAGCTGCCAAGTTTCTGACCACCCCTCCAAAATCTTCAGGTCCTCCCTCATGGCCTCCATTCTTTCTGGGGTGTCCACCGTATTGCAGATCTTTGTATTGTCTGCAAATAGGCACACCCTCCCCTCCAGCCCTTCTACTATAGCACTGATATAGATGTTAAAAAGAAGGGGTCCCAGTACCCACCCCTGGGGCACCCCACTCATCACCCTCATCTCCCTTGAATGTACCTCATTAACCACCAGCCTCTGGCTTCTGTCTTCAACCAGTTTTCCACCCACCTGGTTATTCTCTGACCCTCCCATAAGCTTTCCAGCTTATTTACCAGCCTTCTGTGAGGGATGGAGTCGAAGGCCGTCTTGAAGTCAAGATAGGCCACATCCACCCACCTTCCCTAATCAACCACCTTCGTCACCCGATCAAAGAACTCTATTAGGTTTGTCTGACTTGACCTCCCAATTGTGAAGCCATGTTGCCTATCAGGTAGTTTACCACTATTTCCTTTAATAACACCTCCACTTTCAGAGTATCAGAGTCATCACACATATAATTCATGGACAAATAGCATTTGATGGGGATAACTGAGGGAGTTAACCAATAAAACTTGTACCATTAAGGGCTTAAAACTGAATCAGCACTGTATGTGAAGTCCTTGTGCAGAGGTCAACATCACTGAAACCTTAATATGAGAAGTAGCTGCCAATGCATACGTTCAGAAGCTTGATGCTTAGAAGCTTGCAGGAGTTCCCAACTGCAGTGATGTGTTTTCCAGGAGGGCTACACCAGCAACATTGATGGCAGATTTGGATCTTGTGGCCTTGATGTCCTGCCCTTTTTCAGTGGGAAAGTTGTTGTGGCTGAGGCTCCCAGGGCCTAGGAGTGTTTCCTATTTTTGCCAGTGATGTGAGTCTCCACCTGGAGATCTGGTCACCCGAGCAGTCGGACAGGGCCTCTCTCTCTCTTGCTTTCTCTCTTTCTCTCAGCTTTTGTTCCTGCTGCATGGGCAAAGCATATGTGGAGGTTCCAGTTTAGCAGCCTTTCACCTTCTTACCTCCGGACCCTATTCCTCTTCTCTAGAAGGTAGGTTGACAAGTCTCATTTTCTGGGTCCTGAGATATATAGGATGGCCCAGCCTGTGATGCAGTTGAGCTGGGAGTGTTGGGGGCAAGGGTAGTGTCCATGCCAGAGGCCGGGGAGTGATAGGGCTGATCAGGAATCACCACTCACAGCCAAGATCGGCAAAGGAGATCTTCTGCAGATTCCGGTATGCAGAAAGAGTGATATATGCCAATTCTAGCAATCCTCAGGGTAGCTGGATAATGCAGACTGTAAGGGACGTTAAGCTTTTGTAGTGCCTTTTGAGCCAGAGGCCTTTCAAGCTGTAGTGTAGGCCTTGCGCTTCTCTGTTAGAGCTGGTGAAAAATCAGTGAAGACTTGAATTAAGTGCTGGTGCCAATTTAATGGTCCCCGCTCCCTCACCAGCAGTATATTTTTCCATTGATTGGAAACCTCAGAAATTTAGCAAGAACAGGCCTTGTCCTCTGTCCAGGTTTTGGGCATGGTGCAAGGGAGTGGTGAGACTACTTATTTTCCAGTGGGGCTGGTCAGTGTTGTTTGAAGAGAAAAGGGAAACATTTTGCAAGAAGCTGTTTTTAACCCTTCCCTCTCTGCCCTTAGGAAATCTTACGAATTGGAGCATTTTCCTTCTCTCCCAATTTTCTAAATCTTCCATTTTCTCCCACAGCTGTCTTACGGTATAGTCTTGTTCTCTTAGGTGGGTCATGATCCAGTCAGGGTAGGCCTCTTGGTGTATCAACTGTTGCTCAGTGTAGGATACGCAATTTGATAGACTGACAACATCTTCTGCATTATCATGAACCACTGATCTCAGATCCTAATATCTAACAAGAGTTGGCTAAACATTGTTCTGATTTATGTCAGGTCTACTGGACCTGCCAGATTTGCTGCACTGGAAAGCACCATTCTAACCAAGAAGCTGAGGCCACAAGGGACAGATCTGACAAACAGTTAGCCGCATTGCAGAGGACGGGGCAGAGTGACTGGATCAGTGACTGTCAGTTGAGGGCTTTCAGGAAATCAAATGATAGCATTCAAAGATTTTAATGGATATACAGTAGGCTGAGGGGAGGTGAGCTGACAGGATTAAGCAGCCATCTTGACAGCTGCCAAACCATGCCCCCGTATGTAGTTATTTTAAAGAAGTTGATCTTGTTTTGTAGAATAAGTTACAAAACCACTCTTTTGTTCAGACAGGTTTTGTCACTTACTCTGTAAAAAAAAAGCCAATGTCCTTTAAAAAAAACGTGCATCGTAACATTTGGTAGGAATCATACTCATATCCTATATTTTTCCCAACAAAAAGTTTAGACTTCTATCCCCCAGCATTAGACAGTTTTGCTTGGTGAGTGCCCAACTCCACTGCCGGCATAAAAAAACACTGATATTTACAGACAGTTGGTTCCAAATTCCACAGTCAGTCTTTTCCTTCTCCTCCAACCCACTGAAATTACAATCTCCCACCCTTGTTAACATTCCAGCACCCATACCACCTTCCATCCCCTCCGGCAATCAACTAGCTATGGGGGGGCCACTAAACATGATAAAATTTATTGTATGTCAACCGGCTATCAGCTGTCTGTTGGGGGGGAGGGAGGGGCACTTGTACGCCCTGAAAAAGGTAGAACCTGGTTCTACCAGTTACACCTGGTAGAACCAAATAGAACTTGGTAGAACTTTTTTGGGTTTGAATCATAAAAGTTCACAAGGTACAACTTTTAGAGGTTCACACAGCCCTACATTTTGTCACTGCACATGTGTTTTTTGATGGGAGTTTCAAACACATATTGCAGAGTGTAGTGACAAGGTGATATTTAGCTGCTTGTGAGGTGGGGTAGCAATTTGACTTTCCTGAACATCTGGGATTAAACAGGGAAAAATGTCCAACTTATATGCAAAACTCTATGCCCATGAACATGCTTTGTTACAACATTTCTGATCTTTTTTTAAGGCAAAAAAGTCCTTCTAAATTATTTTATATGTCCAACAGTATGAAAATGTTTAAAGCAGCAACATTGTCTTTAAAAATGAATTATAGCACAGTACAAGTCACATTAAACTGTTCCTCCTACTCACTGCTCTTTCATTACTTTTTTGTGCTGACAATGCAGTGGCAATTCTAAATGCTTAAAGTACAAACTCTGTTTCAACCAACAATCAGCTCACATGCAATCCACATGCAGTGCACATTCAGCCACTGTAAACTGCCTTCAGCTCCCATCCAATGTTCATGCAATGCACTTTCAAATGCATCTGCAGTGCAGTAGTTACTGGCATTCAGTGGAAATCATGCTCCAACTCAGTGGTTCAGTATTTTTTGTGGGTTCTTAAACATCAAATGCACACATATTTCATAACAATCTTGAATCCACTTGAATTCATGTCCTTGTGTCACGATTAGCCTTTCATGAAAATATTATGCTGTTTGGTTTTGTATTTTTTTTAATCAACATATTTTAGTGTGCTTTGCAGTAACTGAAAACAGTGAAGAAACAGTGAAAATTTCTCTGTCCTTGTCAGTGAGCAATGACATCATACCTGTCCAGCCTGCTGCTTCAGCAATTAAATCCCTGATTGACTGAATACGCTGTTGCAGTTCCTAGTTAGAGCAGCCTGTAGAACTAATTGTTTTCACTCAGAGTTTGTTACTAAGCCATCTGGATTGTGTTCAGAGAGATATGCTTGCTTAAAATCTATTTTTCTGTTCTTATAAAAAGTTGACCATTTGGGGTTCAGTCCTAAATTGAAGTGGCATGAAAGAATGTCTGTGAGAAATTACCTTGTCTATATCGCAGATGTCAGTTCTCTGTCATCAAAACTCTGCATTCTATTCTGGTAATATAACACAGGGTTGTTTAATGGATATAAAATGAATCTGCATTTCATTAATGTATAGAAGCAGTGTGTCTTCGATATAGCCTCAATCAGTAGGATCATGTAAGAAAACAATTTTGTTTTTATGTCAGACTGACAAACGTGTGTCTGCCACACTCTGCTATTTCAGGAACATGTACTGTATGAACTCATACAATTCAGTTCTTTGTGGGGTTCGGTGTGAAACTACATCATTTATGTGTATAATATGAAATACTATACGGCATCCTGATGCTCCTGTCTCCTGCCTCTCAGTTCAGGCTGCTGCACCCTGCTTCACTCTGTCCCCAATCCCCACAGTCAGGGCCATGAACATAGTAGCCCCCTTTTCCTGTCTCCACAGACAATGCTGTTGTGCTCTGCTAAGCCCTAGAATTCCAAGGCCTCTGCCTTCGCAGTTTGGGCTGCTGCACCATTCTGCCCAGGCCACAAAAAGTGGCGTTTTTGCTGCACCCTGCTACCCACTTCCATTGCCCACAAATGGGCAGGCTGCTGACCACGTGCACCCCTTCAAACACTCAGGGCTGCTGTACCCTGATTCCCCACTGTGTCCTGCACCACTGTCAAAGCTTCTGCACCATGCCGTTCTCTGTTCCCTGACACCACTATGTCTTGCTGCACCATACAGCCTCTTGCCCCCCACAGTTAGAGTTGTTGCACCCATGCTGCTCCCTGCCACTAGAGTCAGATCCTTTGGTACACTGCCCAAAACTACCCGATAGAAAATACAAAAACAATTTTCATCTTGTGTTATAGGGTAAGGGATAGAGGGTAGCAGGGTGCAGCAGCCTAAACTGTTTGTGCAGGAGGCAGCAGGGTGCAGCAACCCTGACTGTGTGGAGAAGGCAGTGGGCAGCATGTTGCAGCAGCCTCATATGATGGCAGAAGACAGGGGGCCTTTTTGGCATGGGAAAAGGTGAAGCAAAGAGCTGCTGCCTTAACTGTCAGGCAGGAGACTGGGGCATCAGGATGCCATATAGTATTTCTAGTTTTACACATACATGATGTATTTTCACACAGAAACTCTGAAAGAACTGAATGTTATGGGTTCATACAGTACATGTTCCTGAAATAGCAGAGTGTGGCAGACACAGGTTTGTCAATCCGACATGAAAACAACATTGTTATCACATGAACATATTTACTGAGGATCCATCAAAGACAGACTGCTTCTATGAATTAATGGAATGTAGATTTATTTTATATCCATTAAACAACCCTGTGCTATATAGCCAGAATAGAATGCATAGTTTTGATGGCAGAGAACTGACATGTGATACAGACACGATAATTTCTCACAGACATTCATTCATACCACTTCAGTTCAGCACTGAACTCCAAATGATCAACTGTTTATGACAACAGAATGATTTTAAGCTAATCTCTCTAAACAAAAAACAGATGGGTTAGTAACAAACGATAAGTGAAAACAATTAGCTCTACAGATTGCTCTAACTAGGAACTGCAACAGCGTATTCAGTCAATCAGGGATTTAATTGCTGAAGCAGCAGGCTGGACAGGCATGATGTCATTGCTCGCTGACAGGGACAGAAGAATCTTCACATTTCTTCACTGTTTTCAGTTACTGCAGAGCACATTAACAGATGCTGATTTAAAGAAAATGACAAAACCAAACAGCATGATATTTTCAGGAAACATTACTCATGACACAGGGATGTGAATTCAAGAGCATTCGAGCTTTTTAATAAATAGTTGTGCATGTGATGTTTAAAGGGAGATTTCAGCAGCTATCACTAAATCTGTGTGACCAGTGCGCCTATAGTAATATGTATGGTAAAATAAACTATTCATGTTCAAGTTTCAAGTTTATTAACAAAGTGTATTGTCATAAGACAGACACAATAAAAATATTAAAATCACATTGATAAGAATAAATATAAATCTTTATATCATGACATTATTCAGATGTGCAAAATTTTACAGACTTCCAAGCAAAATAGAATCACTGCATAAGAAATGGCTATTATCTGACCGCTTAGCAATCTATTAATGAATTCATCTCTATTTAGACCTTTCATTTTATTTATAAACTGGTCAAGCCATTTTTTTCCTTACTTCATCTAATAGAGGGCAGTCAAGCAATAAGTATGAAGTTGACAGGTGTTTAGTTTGATCACAGCTACATGTTCAGACTTCCATCGACTTATCCCAAGCTATTATTTGAGATTTGTAATGACAATGAATATCAAAGCATAATCTTGCAAACTAAATCATGTGCCCCAGTATTAGTAACAGTAGGATTTGTTACCTAAATTTTAAAAATGTATGGCTTAGCTCGGACCAAGTGCATTATCTTAGTGCTTGGCCAGACTTTTACCAGTTTGAAAAAGACCACAATCCTGAGCATGCATGTGACTTTGCCAAGGATATGACGGACATGCTCAGGATCACAGTCCTGTTTTTCAAAGTGGTAAAAGTAAGACTTGCAGTTAAGCAATAATGCGCGACAGGGTGTGTGTTGTGCTGGGATAACATCACATCTAGGGTGATTAGGCACGAGGTATATGTTTGCAGAAAAAAGTCCACAGTTTGACCAGTAGATGGTGCTGGCTGTATGTTCCATGTGTGATTTCATATGGTTTGTGCCCCCCCAACTGTATTTTGATTGCTGTTTTGCCGGTACAGTTTGCCATTTAATGTACTGGGAGACTATTAGAAAGAATAGAGCTGCTGCAGTGACACCCTCCTGCCATCCTCTGGCTGCCGCCAGTGTTTAGAGCTGCTGCACAATTTACTATCATCCAGCATGTTCATCGCGGTCTCTGTAGGCATATGAAAGGAGGTAGGCAAGGACATGTATTTTTTAAGACAAGAATCATGGTGACATTTTGTAAAAAGGAATGTGAGGCAAAAAAGAAGTGAGGAGAGAAGCCCTGTAATGGCTGTTGAGATATGATGTTTGCCGAGAAACGGGTAAGTGTAGAGGTGCAGTGAATGAGTAGTGAGTGCGAGTTTCAGGCAGAGATAGGGAAGCCGCTGGCAAAAGCAGTCGTGTGTTTAGTTTAAACACGTTACTGAAATAAAGTATTACAAATGCTATGGGGAGAAAAGGATAATTTTTAGATGTGTGTGCAGATGTCATAGCAGCTTGTAACAGGGACCTGGCTAGCCGAGCGAGGTCACTGAAGTTGTCTGGTGAGAGGGAAATTTGAAAGTGCAATAGTTGGAGGCTGGGGTGTGAAGCCGTTCACAATGATGGCTTTGCTTAATTTTGTGTTTTTTGAATTGTGAATCCTGGAAGTTCGTCAAATAATGGGTTTTAGTATCTTGTGTGATGCAGTTCTTTAGGATTTTGTGATTTGGGGCTGTATTTGTGAATGTGGGAGGGAGGGGTTTATTTAAAAAAAAAAAGAGGAAGTACTGGCAAAGTGTACAGTGGCCATGGCAAGTGTAGGCAGCTTGGATGTGGCAAGTACAGGGATTCCTTTTTCTTTTAATGTGGTCATCTGTGTACTGGGACTAGAGCTGTGATATTGTGCTGGGATAACATCACGGCTCCAGTCCTAGACGGATCAATTAGAGTCTAAGATTCTTTCATGCCATTGTATAATGCTCTTTATTTTTCCTTTCATAGATCCTTACGCTCAGAAGAGCATATACTTTTAGCTCCAACAGTCACTTACACTTGTACAGGAAATTAAGAACAAATTTATAGATAGATATATAGATAGATAGATAAATAGATAGATATAGACATAGACATAGACATAGATATAGATATAGATATAGATATAGATATAGATTTGTTAGGGCTGTGTAAAATGTGGTATTCTACCATCTGAATAGGTTCAATATGACAAATACACATCCAAAATGCAGTTGGGAATTTCTTTATTAATTCCATAGAATTTCAAAAAGCATTTCTGTGCAAACCACAAAATATATTTTATGGGTCATATAAATCATAAAATATATTTCCATGGATTGCAGAAAATGAATCCTCAGTATACTTAATGTAAAATGCAGATTATTTATCTGCACAAAATAAAAAACATTTTGCATGCAAAATGTTGGAATTCGGCTATCGATAGAATTCTACAGAATTTCCAGATTTCCATAGAATTTCTTCAGTCAGAATGTGAACATTTCTGCAAAGCCCTAATGTGTGTGTTAATTTGTAATAGCTATCTCAATAAATGTGCTGTTGGAATGCAGTTGTACTTAAAACATAGGGATCTCCACATGGCTGATGGATTGCTTACAGCATAAACTTCCTAAAGAGTGGGTGGAAACTCTGGTCATCTACATGTCAGCAGAGAGAACAGATGGTGCATCATCAGAGAATTGTGATGCTATAGGAAATGAGCCGGGGCTCAATGGCTAATATCCCAGTAAACATAAACTTGAAACTTAAACTTGTATTACTGTAATTTAAATCACAAATGTTCTTAATTAAAACATTTTTGGGGATTTAATAAAGATTAACAGATTATTGAAGTGAAACATGCATATTTATAAGTTGCCCTAGTTATTCTTATCTTCAGTAGCCATTGTATCTCTTGCAACTGGATCATTTACAACCTAGGAAAATCCAAAACAGTGGGTGCAAACCCTAGTCTCACTCATGACAACACAATACATTGCAAGTATACTAACATACATACTAACTGCCAGCAGATTAGGCCTTACGGTCTATCGAGTTTGCTCGAACCTCAGATCCCTAGTTGGGTACCGAGTCCCCCCCTTGTGTTCCAGAAACCGCTATCATCCATCCCTTTCCCCTGGGCCAGGCCTTTCCCTGATACTTCCCATTTCTGTATCTGTACCACCCTCTCTTAAAGTCCTCCACCATAGAAGTCTGAAGCAGCTCACCAGGCAGCGTGTTCCAAGGTTCCACCACCCTCTCAGTGAGAAACCTCCTCCTCTTTTCCCCCCTCATCCTTCCACCTTCCAACTTCAAACCATGCCCTCAGGTGATACCTCTCTCCTTTAGTCTAAATATCCCCTCCGTATTTACCCTATTTATTCCCTTGAGGTACTTAAAGATCTCAGTCATGTTCCCTCTATCTCTCCTCTCCTCCAATTAAAACAGGCCGAGCTCCTCGAGTTTTTCCTCATATGTCAAATCCCCTAGTCCTCATGTCATCTTGTTAGCCCTCCTCTGAACCCTCTCCAGGAGCTGTATGTCCCCTTTCAAGTGCGGCCTCCAGTACTGCACACAGTACTCAAGGTGTGCTCCTCAAAGTGATCCCCCTTGTGTTGCATCCCAATATCCTGTTTGCTTTGACAGCCACTCTCCCGCACTGCTGAGTTATTCATACTTGCATCCACCATGATCCCAGGTCTTTTTCCCCTGTTGAGGCCTCCTGTGCCTCCCCTCCCAAGGTGTACTCATGTTTGGGGTTCCCCCACCCAAGATATAATACCTTGCACTTGGAGGCATTGGAATTTAATATCCAGGTGTGAGCCCACCTGACCAGGGTCTCCAGGTCCCCCTGCAGGGCCAACCTCCTCTCTTTCTCCTCAACTACTGCTCCCATTTTGGAGTCATCAGCGAAGAGACTCATTTCACACCCTATCCCCCTCCCTGATGTCAGATATGTATGCATTAAACAGGACTGGACCCAGGACCAAGCCTTGTGGTACCTCACTACTGACCCCTCTAGGGTTCTAGAGCTCCCCACCGACCACTACTCTCTGAGTGCGTCCAGTTAGCCAGTTTCAGACCATCAATGGGCCCACACCCAACTGCTTCAGTTTCTCCACCAGGCCATTGTGGGGGACTGAGTCAAATGCCTTGCTGAAGTCTAAAAATAGTACATCCACAGGCTTTCCCCTGTCCACTTCAGATGTTACCCATTAGTAGAACTCCACAAGGTTAGTTTGACATGATCTGCCTGGCACAAAACCATGTTGCCAGCTATTCAGCTCTCCCACCTCCTCCAAGAAGACCCTCAATCATTCCTTCAATATACTCTCCAATAATTTTCCCACCACCGATGTCAAACTGATGGGTCTATAGTTACCTGGCACTTCCCTTGACCCCCCCTCCCTTCATGGATTGGCACCACACGTGCCTCTAGCCAATTCCTAGGTACCTTCCCTGTCTCAAGTGACCTGTTGAAGAGCTCCACCAGGGGTGCAGCCAGTACATCCACCAATTCCCATAGTACTCACAGATGAATGCCATCTGGCCCAGGAGAGTTATCTTTCTTTAGGGACTTAAGGGCTTTACACACTTGTTCAGTGGTGATAGCATCATCCATCCCCCGACCTTACTGGCCTTTTTATCCGTATCCTGATGTGACACCACTGGGGTACCTCCCCCTACCTCTTGCTCCATTTATGTTGATCCCCTGATCCCACACACTACCCCTTCTATCCCCACCATGTCTTGCTTTGTAAATAGCCCATCCTCTTCCCAGTGAACAAAGAGGTGAAGTACGCATTTAATATCTCCGCCTGGTCCCTCGCCTCTTCCACCCACCATCCATCTGATCTCAATCTGCCAAGCTGGCCCTTGATTTTTCTCCACTCCCCAATGTACCTGAAGAACTTCCATTCCCTTCCCCATATCCCCTGTGACAACTGCTGCTCTTTACTGGACTTTGACCCCCCTCCACCGCACCATGCGGGTGACTTTTCTAGATGCAAGACGGTATGTTTCCTTTTCCCTTTCCCCTCTCACTGTTCTGTATTTTTTGTAGGCAGCCTTCTTTTCCCTGACTGCTACCTGAACCTCTCTGGTCCACCAGCATGGTTTATGTGACCAGACTCTCTTACGTTTCACCTTAGCGCAGGTCTTGACTGCCTCATGAAGTCCCCGTTTAATGACTTCCCATCTCTTTTCCACATCTGTCATTGTTGTAATCCCCTTCAAGTGATCCTTGAGAATGTTTTCCATGCCCATAAAGTCTGCTCCCCTGAAGTTCACAGCCAGTGTCCTAGAGCTCTCCATCCCCCATGTTAATTTGAAACCAGACACTATCGTGGTCACTACCAGCCAGGGGTTCCTCTACAACCAGGTCCCTTACCAGATTCCCATCCACCAGAACCAATCCAGGACATGCCTCTCCCTTGTGGGCTCCACCATGTGCTGTGTTAAGAACACATTCTGGAAGCTGTCCAGCAGCCAGTGCTCCTTGGCCACCTTAGAGGACATGGTTCCCCAGTTTGCACCTGGCATATTAAGGTCCCCACAGCAACACCACTCCCTCCCCTTTTGGTCCACACTGGGCTATAATATTGTCTAGCAAACCATCCTTCAGAACATACCCCATCCCAGGGGCCTATATACCACTCCCTGCTTGACCTTACCTCCTGCAGGGGTTTGTAAGGTGACCCATAACGCCTCCACATTTCCCCCTGCCTCATCTACCCTAGCAATTTCTATGCCATCTCTAATGCACATAGCCACTCCACCCCCTCTGACCTCCTTTCTATCCTTCCTAAACATAGTGTACCCCCTCTCATTTAGGTCCCAATCATTGTTTTTGTTGGCCCATGTTTCTGTGACCACCACTACATCCACCCCCCCCCCCCAAACAGCATGACCTGGAACTCTGGCAACATCTTTTCCAAGCTCCTGGCATTAACAACACCACCCCCACCCCTTGTCCCTGATCCCCTTTGTTGAACCCCTTCCAGACTCCTGAATGCTCCATCCTCCCCTGCTCCTCCTGAATCATCCTCCCCTAGTCTGTTTCCCCCCTCCCTCCCTTGAGATTGAAGGTTAATACCCTTCATCTTGAGGAGAGGGCTTCTGGCCTGCCTCTCCTTTATCCCTCCCCCTCCACAAGTTTAAACCACACCTATCTTGAATATAGTCCGCCACCCCCTGTTTAAGGACTTCCTTCCCTAATGGGGTAAGATGAAGCCTATCCTTGGCATACAGTCCCTTATCCTCCCAAACTCCTTCCCAGTTCCCTAACACCTATGACCCACTTTCTTCTCCCCATTTCCTGAGCCAGTCATTAACCTCTGTGTTCTTCATTTTGTTCTCCACCAAGGCCTTTGGTACTGGTAATATTTCCAAAAAGGAAATGTTGCATCCATTAGTCCTATAGACTCTGACAAGTTCTTGGAATCTTGCTTGGCTTTCCAAAATGATATTTCCTTCTATATCATTGGTCCCCAAATGCATCAGGAAATCTGGTTTCCCTCCACAATCCCTAACCAGTTCATACACCATGAACTTTGCCCTGTGCGTCATTGGCCCAGAGATACTCACTACCTTAACCTGACTATGGGATCCCACCACCCCTGTCTCTCCCAATGAATACCTCTAACCATCGAGTTTCCCCGTAATAGAACCTTAGCAACTCCATCGTCCTTATGGTTACCTCCATTATGCACTCTCAACCCCCCCCCCTTTATCTGTTATCTCCTTTCCATGAGAGTCTTCCTGCCTTCTTATGAGAGACTCCCTTGTCATCCTTCCCTTCCTGCCTCCCTTATTATGCCCACTTAACTCAGAGCTCCCTGAATGGGTGTCAACTTAACTCAGACCCCCCGAATGGGTCTCAATACAATCAAGCAATCTCTACATTTTAAGTGGCAAATACATGTTGATTTTACTACAAGTATTAATGTTTATTAAACATTAATAGATTTTTAATGTAAAGGAAGCATTTTTATTAGTGCCACTGTTACATGCAAGTAGTCATTGGTACCTTATCTACTGAATTTCTTTCAACCTTGATAAAAGATTAAAACAGTATGGTGGAAACCTTGGTCTCCCACATAGTGGCAAAAGCTTATAATGAACAATATCAGACCATAACTACTTTTCAATGGAAAATGCATTTTTATTAAACTATTTATTACATCAATACATAGACAGTTGTGAACAAATAATTAGTTGTAACCATCTAGTCTGTCCTATGCAAAAGTATTACTGACTATAACACACTTTCTGACTAAAGTTCATCACACTGGACATCACATGGCTACAAACAATTCTCTGCACCACACTGTAGGCAGACTGTATTCCTAACAACCCCTCTACCTATCTCATTTGTTCTTGAAATATGAGTTTGAATCCGTATTTACCACCTCCTTGGTTAGCCTATAATCCACCACTCTCTCACTAAAGAAGAACACTCTCATACCCTATTTTAAAAACTCTCCCATTGAATCTCTGATTGTGACTGCAAATATTTGTCTGTCCCACTTAAAAAAAAGAATTATTTTCTGCCCCGTTCTACCCTCATAAGTGTAAAACCTTGATCATATCCCCTCTCTCTACTGTTCTCTAGTGAGTACATGTTCATGTTTTGCAAACTTTCTACATTGCTGCTCTCCTGCTGTCTCTCAGTGACATCTTTTTATTCCCAAACTATATGTTATCTAACGTATCGCTGTCCTTCTTACAATGAAGAGTCCTCACCGGCTAGTTCTCATGGTGCATTGGTACCAGCAACTGTTATAGAGGCAAGATAAAAATCTCACAGTGACTTGAGAATCACCACCTAATACTCTCATTACCCTAACTGATGTGATGTCTCATTAACCTTTTCGCACTGACTAGATGCCTTGAAGCTGCTGAGTATTATGAATCTCAAGTCTCTTTCCTCTTTAGTGATTCCCATGTTTACTGCCTCAATGGTGTTTTTGCCTACATGCGTTATCTTGCACTTCTTGGATTTTAATATTAGTTGCAGGTGGCTGTTCTAGCAATTCTGCTTCTCCCACATGATTTCTGCTCCCTCTGCTGAGTCCACGTTACTCACACAGCTGTGGGTCATAAGGGAATAGGCTAACCATACCAATAAATCTATTTTTACATCACAAATCAGTATAATAATGGGTTAGCTTTGATTATAAGCAGATAGTCTCATATTCATTATACATGAGAGTGATATCTGTCTTATGTAATGGAGTAAAAAAAAAAAACAGCTGCAGCCCATCAAATGATGAATGCAGAGAAAATAATAACTTTTAAACTCAGCAATATAACTAGTGAAACATGGGGCATATGGTAGGTTTTTTTTACACAGCCTTGGTGTGTGATGCCTGATTAAACAACCCGAGCTTCACTCTTGTGGTTAAGATTAAACTTGTTGCAAACTACTGCACTTGTATTATTCCATATTTTATGATCATTCGTGCCTAGAATCAAACCCTGGGAGGTACCACTTCAGTGCAGTTCTTATTAAACCTACAATGCAACCGGTTAAGAGTTGGTTAGCATTTCAGCTGTTAAATCTCTGCATAGCAAATCTCTTTTTTAATGACTTCAGGCTGTTAACTGAGGGGGAAAGAAATCAACAAGCTGGCATCTAATTGCAGTCACAAACTATAAGTGGAATGTGTTGCTAACTGTCTGGAGAGTTAGTTTATTGTGAATTGTACTGTATTGATTCTTTTCACATCTAAGAGTTTGCCATTCCTGACTCCCCATTGAGTTCTACCCACAAGCCAGCTGCCTATCCATTTTGTAATCTTCTCCCTGAGCCTCATTTACTCTGTTTCCTGTTATGCTTCCGTGTGAGACTGAGATCAAAGATTTACTAAAATTCACATAAATAATGTCTATTGCCTGGCCTTCATCCACCATTTGTGTTATTGTGCCAAAGAAGTCAGTCATGTTTGTTTGGCATGGGCAACCAATATTGAACCCATGCTGATTAGGTTCTGTAAGATTTTGGTAACTTACAGTTTTTCTATTTCTTCTTGGCATATTCATTCCATCAGTTTTCCATTAATAGATGTCAGCTTCACAGGCCTATTGTTTCTCAAGTTGATCCTATCCCCAAGTCTCAGAGAGCCTACCCCGTAACAAAATCCAGTAAGTAAGTAAATAAATAACATTATAACAAGGGATAGTAAAATGCAGTCACCTCACTTGTAGAACAGGATCAGGTGACTGTTGATTAATCCCTGATATATGCACACTTGTTGTTAAGCACCCATAAAAAAATCCCTGGGCAGACCTGCACTTATTATGCATGTGGAAAATCATTTGCAAGTGGCAGCCATTGAAATGCATTGCAAAGCGGGTGATCATTATACAAGACAGCTCACTTGGCAGCAGTTTTCCTAGCTGCCAATAGACAAGATTAGGGTGTCAGAGTGTGCTCTTGTGCCCTATGTGCTTCACTGCACTTCAGTACAGCATGGCAGGCAGTCAGATGAATGTAAACCTCTATCCCCTTATGGTGTTCGGTCAAAGTAGACAACCTGCTCCCCACGATGTGCCCCACCCCACAACCTAAACAAGGCACAGTATGTGAGACAGCTGGGCAGAGGAAAAGAGACAGAGTGGGAATACATAGATACATAGATACATAGACAGTGTCGGCAGATAAGGGCCTATGGCCCACCCAGTCTGCCCATTTGAGCTTGTAAGTTCAGTTTGTTTTCCTAGAAGTCTGTTGCCCCTTACCCCTGACCTCTAGAATTCCTTTATGTCTATCCCATGCATTCTTAAATCCCGTGATTGTTTCAGCCCCCACCACTTCCTCTGGCAGGGTGTTCCACTTGTCCACCACCCGTTCTCATGTTTCCTCTGAATCGTCCTCCCTCCAACTTCATCCCATGCCCTGTAGTCCTGGAACATCTTTTTTGCTTAAAAATAGTGTTTTCCTGCACCCTGTTCCTCCCTGTATGACTGACAGTGAAGGAGACACCTGCCTGCGGCATTGTTTGTGACAGCCACATACTTGTTTGTAGTTCTATAAATGTGCCTCTCCAGAATGTGGTTCCTCCCACCCTGGTAGTATTGTAACACCTAACAGTGATTATGAGCATGAATGGACAGCAAGCTCCTCTGTGAAATGCTATAGTGGACCTGTGGTGCTATACATTGTGTAAGTCACACAGAGAGAAAGAGAGAGAGAGAGAGAGAGACAGACAGATGGACACAGTGTTTAACCGGTCCTGCTGAATGTCGGCAGTGTTCTGTGTCTCTCTCTCTCTCTCTCTCTCTCTCTCTCTTTCTCTTTTTAGTGTGCAACATTACTCTGGTGTTGTGCTGGTTGTGGGGTTTGACTTTCTGGTGCTGAGAAACAGAGATACACATACAACGAGACAACTCGGGACTGGTCCTGCTGAATGTCGGCAGTGTCCTGTGTCTCTCTGTCTCTCTCTCTTTAGTGTGCAGCATTTCTCTGTGTCTGCAAGACTGACCAGCGCATCAAGAGTGGTATTGAGTGCAAGTGAGCCCCAGGTTTTGGTGTACAGACAGGGTAAGCCATGTGTGTGTGGATGTCAATCTCCAGCTTCCCACTGCATGTGTCCTGAGGATAATGGGGGGGGGGGGTGCAAACAGTACCGGGCTTTGCAAATGGTAGAAAGACTTTTAAGCCCAACAAATGTCAGAAATCATATCAGTACTGGATTTATGACATTTGTATGTGCATAAAAGTAATGACATATGGAGTATTGCTTTGGGACTGTTTTTCCAGGTGGCAGGATACAATCCCTTTTTTGGTATTTAAACAGGGAGAAAACTCCACTATGTTGTTTTCTCCTTGTTTTACATAGTCCCATGTTATAAGTGCAATAACCCACTTGAGGGTATGGGATTACTGGGGATTAATCAACACCCCAGGTGCTGTGAAGGCACTTGAACTGCGGTCTTGTACCTCACAATGCACCCAGGGTGTTGATTAATCCCCAGTAATCCCATACCCTGTCATGGGTCATTGCTTACTAACATAACATAACATATCATAACATAGCATAGCATGGCATAGCACAGCACAGCACAGCACAGCACAGCATAGCACAACACAACGCAACATAGCTATCTAACTAATTAACTAACTAAGCAGTTTTGCAGTCCCTGGCACCAGTTCAGAACTGAGCATTTCCTTGAAAAGGTTTGACTGTGGTGTTGCAAATGACTCACTCATTTCTTGCAGTGTCCTCAGATGTATTATATTTGGCCCTGAGAATTTGTTCAACTTAAGTCATTGTAATCAATTCCTAGCTCTATCAGATTAGATAGTCCAAATGTCTTCTTTGGTCTCCTGTTTTTCAGTGTACCAGTTACTGCAGTTGAGAAGTGGCCCTGGCATCTCCACTGTGAATACAGCGCTGAAGCAGAGGCTTTAGCATCTGTACTATATGCACCTAAAAAGGTCTTAATGTTTGAATAAGCTCCCTCTTCTGTCCTCTGCTCTGTGTCAATTTGTTGATGACTATTAACAACCACTAGATTGCTATGTAATGTAATATCTGCGTTAATATGTATCTTCAAATTACTTCTTAGTTATAGCTATTGTGCATAAATGTTCTTACTCTTCATTAAGGCTTGAAAAACTTATTAAGTGACACATACTTGTTTATTATATTTTCTATTAGGAATGGCTTGCAATAAAGTTTCATTTTGGATATAAGTGATGCCTGGTAACTATTACATGGATGTAAGAAGGCCTGCCTTTGATCACAGCAAAGATACGGTTGTGGAAAGTAATCACCAAATACGTGAAGAATTTAACTCCCATTTCGTCACTGCCGGCTTAGCCTTGGACTTTTCACCGTATGCTGCAAATGTTAAGAATTAAGACAGTTTGAACACTATGCTGAATATATCAGCCTGCTCAATTCAGCTGGTTCCCTTTAACTTCAAAGAAGTTGAAGACTCGCTTATTAACTTAGACACCAAAAAAAGCACCGGAGAAGATGGACTTGAACCACTCTTCCTAAAACTTGGTTACACCTATCTTACTGCCGCTGTCCTCCATATGCTTAACCTCTCTATTTCCACTGCCACAGTTCCTTCTTGCTGGAAATATGCTCACATCCTTCCCCTATTTAAATCAGGTGATCCATGTGAGCTAAATAATTACAGGCCCATTTCAATTCTGCCCATCCTCTCAAAGTTTTTGAAAAATTGATCTATACACAACTAAAAAACCACATTGAAACCCATTCTCTTCTAAACCCAGCACAATCCAGCTTTCACCCTAATCACAGCACCATCACAGCTTTGGCCAAAGTTACTAATGATTGAGTCTCTGCAATGGATTCTAAGAAAATAATGGGAGCAGTATTCCTAGATCTTAGTAATGCTTTCGACACCATAGATCACAATTTATTAGTGAATAGACTTATTAAAATCAGTTCTACCGCATCCACCACTCAGTGGTTCAATAATTACTTATCCAGAAAGACTCAGAAAGTTTAAAGCAGGAGGTTTGTTCTCATCCTCTCTGCCTATTGCCAGGGGAGTTCGGCAAGGCTCCATCTTAGGTCCCATTCTTTTCTCCCTATATATCAATGATCTTGACCATCAGATAACCAAGTCAAACCTGCATTTCTTGCAGATGATACAGTTCTATACACCTCTGGCCCCACATTATCTGGAGTCTGGGACCTTCTCCAGCTGACTTTCTACAATTAGAAACTAATCTAACCAATGCCAAGCTGCTCCTAAATGCCAAGAAAACTAAAGCCATGATTTTCTTCCCATGCACTTCCCTAGCTACTACTCTCGACTCACCTAAGGACTTTATCGTCACCTCCCTAGGAGAACCACTGGAAATTATCTCAAAATTCAAATATTTTGGCATCTGGCTCAATAACAAGCTCTCTTTTAATGATCATCTCGATGACCTGTCCAAGAGATTAAAAGTCAGGCTAGGTTTTTTCTTCCGCAAATGTTCTTTCTTTCCCCTTGAAATCAGAACCAGGCTTGTCCAGGCCACATTCCTCCCCCTACTTGATTACAGGGACATAATTTACAACTCTTCAGCAATTAACAATCTCCATAAACTAGATGTCCTCTATCACCGTGCACTGCATTTTTATCACTCACTTCCCATACCAAACTGACCACTGTGATCTGTATGCAACTGTTGGCTGGACCTCACTTACCATTAGATGTACACTTCATGCTGGAATCTGGACCCTAAAACTTCTTCTGAATAAACTCCCGAGTTACCTAACTTCTCTTGTCTGCTTCTCCTGCAATGTTTACTCACTCAGAAAGTTGGACTTTATCCTCCTTGATGTACCCAGGACTCGTACCTCCTTTGGCAAATGCGCCAACTCATGTTCCCTTCCAACCATTTGGAATCGATTACAATCCTCACTGAAATTATCCAGTATTGTCCCTGTTAATTTCTTCAAAAGGATAGCTATTGATAAACTAAAAGATATTTGTAGCTGTTTTTAAACTCCTTTCTCCTTCTTAGTAGTCCCTACTTTGTTACTACCCAAGCCTTCCCCCTTTTACTTTTACTGTACTCCCTTCTCCTCCTGTTCCATATGCCTCTCCATAGGGTTATGCTCTTTATACCAACACAGTTACTTTTTATCCTGAGCATTATGTGCTGCATGGAATTTTGTTGCATATTAAGTACTGTTATGTTACAGTATTCTCTATATGTATTGTGTACTCATCTGTATTTCTGTTTCAGGACCTCCTTGTGAATGAGCTTGCTCAATGCAGTTTTCCTGCAATAAACTTGAACTTGAACATATCTTAGAGTTTTACAATGGCAAACTAGTAGACCACAAAATGTTTTTATAACAGTATTATATATATATTTGTTTTCTAAGCTATGAACTTCAAGCATTCTCAAACTTATTTTATGTCTTTTCCCTTACATCTTTTTAATTGAATTAGAGATGGAGGGATTAACCCATGACAGGGTATGGGTTTACTGAGCATTAATCCAAGCCTGGGGGGGGGGTGTTGGAATCACAAGGCAAAGCCAAGTGATTTTAACCACTCAGGCCTGGATTAATGCTCAGTAAACCCATACCCTGGAGTGGGTTAATCCTCTTGTAACATGGGCAATGTTTTGTTAGAGTTTTGCCTCAAGAAACAGTGAAATAAAGCCATGTGACCATGCAACTGTGGGTATATCAGACATTAATCCATGGCTGGGTGACCAGTTTGGACAAATCAGAAGACAGTATTTTAGGAACCCATGTTACAAATAGTTCTGAGAGAAATGTCTTCATTTATATTTTGCTGTACTTTGTTTTTCTCCTCTTGCATTCAGACTTTAGCACTTGACAGACTGGTATCCAGACTGTGGACCTAAGTCGAAAGCAAATCACTCTGCATCCAAACAATGTGAGATTGGTCACAATGGGTTTTCCCATGTAAATTAAGGTCATAAGGGACTCTAAGTCCATCAACAATAACCCCACACCCACTTCAGAATCAGCAACAATCAAGCATACTGTTCAAACATGTAAAAATGTTTAGTGATTTCCCACCACCCTGCTAAGCCATTGACCAGAAAGAATAATAGCAGAAGGCAAGTGAAACAAGTTAGTGCTGCCCACAAGTTAGTGGTGGGCACTTTTTGAAACTGGTAACTACAGACAAACAGTATGAAGATAATAATCATAATGAAAGTTATTTGTAAAGTTCATTTATGGGGCCCGATTTTCAAAAGACTTGCGAATGGCGCAAGCCCCTGGTGTGCTGAACATACAGCAGAGGGGGTTTGCGGCATTCACTTGGAACTGATCATGATTTTCTGTCCTTACTGCCAAATGCTGCAAGTTAGACCAGCTCCCCCTGGTCCAACTTGTGCCATTTAGGGACACTTTTTACAGATTTTGCACCAAATATGTGGCAAAAGATGGTGTAATTTTGTGGAAATTGTCGCAACTGCACAATGTACTAAAATTGGAGACAGTTGCATCAAAGGAATTTGTTACAGTTGCGCCAAACAATGGGGTTGATTCAGGGCTTGATGCAAACCTTGCGTCAACCTTTGAAAATTGGTCCCATAATCTAAAAAGGCTCATGGGGGGTTTAGTAGTTGGTGGCAGAGGGCGTTTGAATTTACATAGTTTTACTTGAATGCATCTGCAACTGTTCATGACTTATAAGAAGCTTTGGAATATAAAGGCCTTTTATATGGCAGGCGCTGCACCAGTACCCTTATAAGATCCTGCGGCTCATTATCATGACACACACCTGCCCAGGCAGTATTGCCTGACAGGTGTACTATCCCAACACTGTGAATCCCAGTGGATTCATGCCTGATGGTGTTACAGGAGGACGAAAGTGGATATTGCTACCTTACCCCTGGTAATAGTCTACAAAGAAGTATCAGATCCTGAAGTTGGCCAAGCTGCCCCCTGTGGTGTGGAGGGCTAAACCACTGGCAGCTCAGCCAGCATACCCCGGGAGGCTCAGGTCCTGGTCCTGGATATGGACCTTTAGGAATTTTGGCCCCTTAACTGATATATTTTTACTCTGAGGTCCATTCCCCCTTAGAGTTTGTTATATTAGTTATGGGGGGTGTGTGGGGGTTATGGTGGGTGAAGCCCCCTGTATTGAGGTGTGTTTGTGGTATCGGGATGCCTGACATTGTATTGCTGGGCATCCGAGTCATGTGGGATTTGTCATATTGGGACAGTAAACTCAGTATCTTAAGCATAGGGATATCGAGTTTTGGTCTATCATAGTATATCCCCTGCACCTCATCAAGTGGTACAGAGCACCTAGATTGTTACCTTTGTTGCTGCTTATAAGTGAGCCACACCAAATTAGAGGCAAGGACTTGCTGTCCAGGTGTTTCCTGGTTTTCTGGGTTTGTCATTTTAAATCACTTAGTGGTGCTGTGTAGTCTGATCACAGCACCACATCAATTCCAGGATCTTGCTTGTTGTCTACTTTTGTACCTGAGTTTAGCTAAATATGTGAACAGCTAGTAGAAAGAAAGTTGAACTGAGGGAAGTAGTTAGTTTTCATAAATGTGGCTGAAAAGAACTTTAACAGCTCTCCAAAAGTGGAGCCATGATACTGGGCACGTGCTTATGCATATATGAATATGCATAAGCACATGCCCAGTATCATGGCTCCACTTTCAGAGCTCTTTCAAAGTTCTTTCCAGTCCTGTTTATAAAAATTAACTACTCATCAGAGTTCAGCTTTCTTTATACTAGCTGTTCAAATATTTAGCTGAACTCAGGTACTAAATATGTATGACGACCCCCCCCCGCCCACCACAGAAGCCTTGGATTTTCAGCTGGCAGAAAAAGGGAAGAACCGCGGGAAGATCCATGAGATCTGTGTACATATCTGCAGGGTACAGCTGGGAGATAGCAGCCCAGAGGGTGTAAAGCGAGCATCGTGGAGCCACTATGACATGAGTAGAACTCTGTGTAAAAGGGGATATAGAGTATATGAAAGCCACTGCAGTTGCAGGCAAAGACATGCCAAACTCCAGTCATGTTTCAAGGTAGACACATTTAGAATGGTTTCCTATTAGTTGTTTTATATGCAAGTTTTAATTATGCATTGTACTATGAAATATAGAACAAAATAAAATAAGTATCTAAAGTTACTTTCTGTGATGCTTGTACAGCTGGTTCTAATTAATCTATGATTTTTGTAATATAAAAATGTGTTATTGAGTGTCTCTCATGAGACATGCTGTTTCAGTTAAAAGATAAAAGCCAGTAGATAATTACAGGCTAGAAGAGACTTACAGTAAGGATCTCCTGTTTATCTAGCTTAATTGTAGCTGCCATCTACTAGGCTAGAAATCATAAACTTTTATGGTGTTTAGAGGAAGAATACAGGTTATGGCACTTAGGTGCTACATCATAAAAATCCTTTGATGTCCTTGAGAAAGGATGCTGCTGATGGATGAAAGAAAGGACTTGGAAAATTACAGACTTAATTGGGAAGCCATATGGGGAACCAAGTTTTTTCTGCTGATGTCACCTATTAATTTACCTCCTGACACAAAACATCCTGATTGTATAATTTTTAATAAATAGAGGAGGAGCTGGGTCACATCATGGAGAAGGCAGTGTAAAGACAGTGTTTTAATTATGCTGTAACTGACCTTGAGACACACATGTTTGGACTCTAAAAAAGAGACATATACAGCACTATAAGAAGATAAGAATACCTTAGGTAGACAAGTCTAAGTGTATTATTGGTAGGAATTTGCACTTTTTAAACCTTATTGTTTTAAAAGATTGTGGCCCAGATATTCGAAAGAGTTGAGCCATGCGCAATAGGGTTGCGCCTATGCAAGTCCGAAATTGCACCATTCTGCGATATTCAGCAGGAGGCAGTTGCACCCCCAAAATCATGCTGAGCAACAGCGCAATGATAATGAAGGCATGCACAACTGAAGGGGGAGGAACCATGCATAAATGGCGCAGTGCAATATTCAACGACTTGTGCCATGCGCAATAGGGGAACAAGCGGAAGTTGTGCCATAGTGGAAATGAGCCAAAATAAAAAGGAGCAAGGGAGAGGTGCAAGAATGCTACAGGGAAGCCACATGAGGCAGAACTCTAGCCAGACAGACAGGGCAGGAGGGACACACAGGGCAGGCCAGGGAAAGGGCACCCTGAACACACAGGCACAGGGAAGGTGTGGGGAGTCACAGCCAGTGCAGAAGGGGGAAGTGCCACACAGCACAGAGGCCACCACAGGCAGGTGTTCCCGGTGCAGGGGAAGTAGCAGGGAGAACAGTGGGGGGAATACAGTAACAGCTGCTGGGGGGTGAACACAAGCCAGGGACATGGCCAGTGCCACCTTCCTGATGGAGGCTGTTATGAAGGGGGTGAGAAGGTGGGCGGCAGGGGGGGCGAGGCCATGGAAGGGCCCGTCAGCGGTATTGCCCCAACAGGCAGTACTGAGCCTGCACCAGCTTTGAGCTGTACACTGATACTGAGATTGTGGGCTGGTACCGCCTGAATAGGGCAATTCTGAGGTGGCTCTGTGAGCAGTGCAGTGATGTGATGCAGGCACCCACACAACAGAGCCATGACCTGTC
This sequence comes from Neoceratodus forsteri, assembly GCA_016271365.2. Classification (NCBI taxonomy): domain Eukaryota; kingdom Metazoa; phylum Chordata; order Ceratodontiformes; family Ceratodontidae; genus Neoceratodus; species Neoceratodus forsteri. The sequence continues at coordinate 1,381,699,863 of CM028130.1, forward strand.
AGTGGAGACTAAAGTAACAGCCTGCATGTGCTCGCTCACCACGGGTACCTTCCAGAGACCAACTGGGGACACCACAGGCATAACCCAGTCATCCACGTCACTCCACCTCACCCAATTCCTCAGTGCACTGCTGCCACATGCTGCTTAGTACATCCATTTCCCCAGCACACTAGTGGAGTGCACAGTAAACATACAGGAGTTCCACAGGGTAGCATGTATGCCTGGCATGCTAGGGGCAATAGACTGCACCCATGTGGCTATACACACACCACCTGGCCCTGAGGGGGCTGCATACATCAATTGCAAGGGCAATGCCAGCATCAACTGCCAGGTGGTGTGCGATGCCAGGGGGTGCATAATCAGTGTCTGTGCCACGCACCCTTGGGGAGCACACAATGTCTTCATCTGGCACCAGTCAGCACTGTGCCACAGATTTGAGAGTGGGGACATCCCCACTGGACACCTAGTGAGTGAGTATGCAAACCACATGGACAATCATAGGGCCTGGGGGGCATGGCCAGAGATGACATGGGTAGTGGCCTACATGGCCCGGGGTAGGGCGATGCTGATCACCAAACTAACCTCCACCCTCTACACACAAGTGACAGTGGATACCCACTCTGTCCCTGGCTGCTCACACCCTACCGGTGGCCCGCGACCCCATCGCAGCAATGCTACAGTGGGGCACATGCCATCACACGTAATTTCATTGATCGGGTATTCGGAATGCTGAAGGCATGTTTCCATTGCCTGGACACCTCTGGCAGTGCCCTACAGTACAGCCCCTCAAAGGCCTGTGGGCTATTCCTGGCCTGTTGCATCCTGCACAACAAAGCCAACGAATGTGGGATAGCTGTACAGGTTGAAGAGGGGCACAGCGATGGGGACAATGAGGATGCCAGTGACGATGGTGATGGGCAGCCCCCCCTTGGGCGACGGGACCCCCGACTGATCCGGCTGGCACAGCTGCACCGGGACACCATCATGGAGGAGCACTTCAGCAAATCCAGATAAGTCATGGGGCCATGTGCAACCACCAGTGGCTAAGGCACAACCCACAAACATGCATGGACACACACCAGGGGTGCATGCTGTCAAGGGAAGTGGCAGGGCACAGAAGCACACACACAACCAGGGATGGGTGAGGATTAACATGCCACATGGATGGACAAACACACATGCACACACACAACGCACCAAACATGCACTGACGGCAGGAGGCACACCAACCCAGAATGCCAACCCTAGCCACACACATGTCCACAGGCTACCACGCCCACTGCCTGTCCATGTATGTGTATCAAATGCTGAGCACCATTGCACATTGGTGTAGAGCACAATGCAGGCATCATCATGCACACACAACTGCAGACAGCAGCCGGAAGGGTGTGCAGGTGGACTGTGTGTCCTCTTGCAGGGCCGGGTACCCACCCGTGCACTGCCCACTGAAACACACAATGCACACAGGGTAGCAACAGACAGTAGCTGCGCTGGGAGACAGGTCAGTCACGCGACACAGTGCCCCGGCTGCCACGGATGTGTGGGCAGCCCCGCCGAGACCTGCCAGCACTGACAGGCTAACCACTGGCCTCATGGGGTGGCACTGATGGTCCCCCAGGGGTTCCACTGCATGAACATGACCGTGCTCAAGCAGGGGTCTGCAGCACACTGAACATGCCTGAGCCAGGAGTGCTCCGGACACCCACAGCTGAACCCAGTGTTGACAGAGAGGGAATCACATGACACCGGGAATGGGGGGTGGACAGTGTACTGCGTGGTGTCCGTGATGCATGGGCACCTGACTGTGTGCCCATTGTGACCATGACAGCAGTGAATGCCTGTGCATGCCTGTCAATGGCAGCAGTCACATCCTCCTGCAAATGGTCCATCCCTGCCAGAATCGGAGCGGTGTCCCTGCTGCGACGCTCCTCTGCCCACTCCAGAGCCACATGCAGTGCATCCACTGATGTCGCAAGCTGCATCTGCTGCTGGACTGATGCTTGCAGTAGGCAGGTGTGCTCGTCCTAGAGGTCATCTGCCTCCTCGGCATCCTGTCACTCAGTGTGTGTGCAGCCCTGATGCTCAGCACCCCTTGAGGGTGGGTGCTGCGCACCAGGACCAGGTCTGGGCATATCTACAGGTGGTGTACAGATGCCGCCGCTGAACCCTGTACCCCCGAGCCCATTGGCCGACTGCTGATGCTGCCCCTCCGGCTGCCACTCCCCAGGGCTCAGTGGTGCTGCCGCAGTGGCTGCAACAGTCCCACTGTCCTGAACAGATGCCAGTGCTGCTCCACTGGTGCTGACAAGCACAGGCTGGGACTGTGCTGACATGCAGACCTCCACGGCAGCATCACCCACAGCCATGGGTGCGATGTGTAATGCTGTGTGGCCATCCCGTGGCACACACGTGTTACTGCCCATGATGTTAGCGACATCATCATCGGTGATGGACTCTGCACCGGGCCCCAGTCACAGCATGCTGGCATCCATGGACACTGGCACGCTTGGACACAGGCAGGGCTTCCTCCTGTTACAACGACATCAGTGTGGACAGCCAGGCGGCCCCACTGTCACAATGATCCACGTATACCTGTGGAGGTGGATGGGCCCTCCTCCATCTCCAGCTGACTGTCCTCAGTGGACAGGCCCACCACTGCTGACCCATGCAGATGCTCAGGATCTGTAAGGGAAAGCAAAGTCGCGTTACTGCATGTGACCTACCCTGCCCCCCCATAGACAGACCATGACTTACCATGCAGTGATGGGCCACCACCTGTCTGGAAGCCACCACCCGCGGAACACCCTCAATGGCACTACGCTGCATGCTTCCAGCAAGCCTCTCCTCCTGTGGGGTCAGCTGTACCACCTCTGGCTGTCCCCCACCTGTTGCAGCTCATGCTGCCCTGATGGCAGCCACCTTCTCCTTTATCCTCCTTCTGTCCGTGCCCATCTTTTTCTTACACTCCTGCACGGAGTGCTGGTGGCTGCCATGCAGGTTCACAGCAAGTGCCACCTCCTCCCATGCAGCAGCACGGGCTTGACGTGTTCCCTGCTGTCCACTGAGGAGCGGCTCCTGATCCAGGTAGGCCTCAAACAGGGGTTCGGTCTCAGCCTTCATAAAGTTAGGCCTCCTCCTCCTCCCACCACTGTGTTCCTCCTCTCCCACAACTTGCTCAGTCATTATGTAGCCTGTAAGAATGGCAGTTGTTATCTGTGACTGTGCAGTCCCATGCATGTCCCTAAATCCACAGTCCACACTCCCAAACAGCATGCAACTCACCAATAGAGTGCAGTAACCGACTATGGCCACTGCAGCCCAATATTGCACTTTTATAGCGCAACCCATGCAAATGAGGCGAGGCGCAACTTTAAGTGGATGCAAATTGCAGAGCTGCGCCATTGAATGGCTGATTAGGTGATTTGCATATGATGGCTGAATATCGCGCTGTTGCGCTTTGCGCAATTGTGTTGAACATGCTGAGCCAATGGCGCAGTTCTGTGACATGCGTAGTACACACCTCACTGCGCATGCCCGGGTTGCTGTTGCAGACGTCTGCCATGCTGATGACGTGCTGCGCACGGTAGGCAATGCAGGGCATGGCCATCATTATGCCAGTGGTGCTATAACGATGGTCACTACATGGCACTGTGGTACTGGGCCATCATAGGTGCACTGGGCCAACTGCGCGGTAGGTTGTTAATGGCGGTGGAACACAGGCAGCCAATCATGCTACATGCATTGGGTTCCAATGGTGCTGTGCATGTCCATGCAACAGAGACCCTTGACCCTGTGCCCGACCTTTGCCCCCTAGGCACCATGTGTCAGGCATGGGTGCACCTCTATCATGCTGTTCGGTGACAGCATGATAGGGAATGGCAGTGCTGTACTGCACAGCATCTGCACATGGGGAGCCATGCTGCAAAATGCCATATTGCCAAATCGAGCAAAGAGCATGACACGCAGGAGGGCAGCTCAGTGGTCAGCAATAGAGCTGGCCAACCTAGTGGCCATTGTGGAGCCACACCATGGGCCACTGTTTGGGGAGGCACCCCTGGACAGGTCCAGGACCCAGGTGTGGGAGGAGGTGGCCGCTGCACTTGAGGAGGCCACAGGATGGGGGGAGGAGCACCAAGCAGTGCCACCACAGGTACAGTGACCTGCAGCGGAGGGAGCTGGAGCTACTAGCATGCCTGCGGGCATGTGCCAGGAGGGGCACGGTGCCACAGCCAGGTAGGGGTTATGTCAACACACTTTTATCTTCCATATGGGTAACACTATTGTATATGTCCAGCACATGGGGGAGGGACCGTCCGGGGTTGGCTGTGGTGGTGTTATCAGGGTGTGGGGTGGGTGGGTCTGGCTGGGTGGGTCACACACCTGGGGGCAGGGGGACTTTGCTATGGGATTGTACTGATGTTCCTTTCTCCATGTTTGCCCCACAGGCCTGGAGGAACACCGCCATGCCCATGAACTTCGGTGGCAGGAGGAGCAGAGTGCAACAAGGCAGGGCGAGGGCCCTCACTGCCCACTGGACCGGCCCGATGATGGTGAGTGCCATACTTCCATGATTACTATTGCATGCTGTGTAACAGGGTGGGCAGAGGGGCATGGCCACCATCCATCGACACCACTGCCATGCACGTGACTTGTTACAGTCAACACTGTTCAGTGGCAATGCATGTCTGGGAGTGCATCAATGGTGGTCCATGCGTGCACCAGGTACATGATTGTGCCACTGCCTTTGCACCACATAGCCATGTCACTAAACGGCCATGGTGGTCCTGTGCGTGACTTGGCTGGTGGGTGTGTGCAGTGTTCCGCATGGCTGTATGCACCTGGGTGGGCAGGTCATGTGGATGTGATCACTGCGGGTGGTCATACACCATCACAGAGGTATGTCCCACAGCCGTATGCCATGCACAGTGGGCTGGCTGTATGGGGTTGTGCATTCACACCTATTGACTGTGCACCCTTGTCCTAGGTACATGCCATCTCCGGGAAATAAGGGAGATGCTGCAGGAGATACTCCAGGTGGTGAGGGCTTCACTGGACATCCTCCACAGGATAGACAACACTGGGGTCCTGCGGAGGCACAGAGCTCATCGGAGTTGGAGTGGGTAGGGGCGCTCCTGCTAGGGATCCATCAGTCCCTGTCATCCCCTACCCCCCTAGACCCACCCTCACACCCCTCCTTTCCCATCTCATTTGTCCACCCCTGCCCCTACCCACCCCCACCTTGTTTGTGGCCCTTCCCCCAACGTTGTATATATTTTGTACATAGTATTATAAATAGTTGAATTTTATATGTTTGTTCAATACACAGTTATTTTGATATGAATACTGTGTTGGTCTCTGATTTGCAGCGGGCTATAGGTGCTCAGCTGCAGTGGTGTGCATGGCATCAGGGGTGGTGCAGTCATGGGTATGTGTGCGTGTCCATGTGGAGGTGACTATGGTGTGGGGATAACTATCAGTCAGTGTCTGTGGTGTGTGTGTTGTGCCCTGTGCACTGGATGACTGTGTGCAGTGGTCCATGGTGCATGCTCTGTGTCCATGGTGCACCTATCAGCCCGTCCATGGCCTGTGCAGCTGACACACATGCATGTCTCTGACCTGCACAGTCTGCTGGCATGTCAGTGGTGGCAGTCCTTGCAGGACAGCCACTGTATCCATCACATTGCTGGGTTGCCTCCTGTCACTGGTGTGGTGCATGTCTGCCTCGGGTGACACTGTGGCCTCCACAGTTGTTGTCCCACCTCCATGCTGTGGCTTGTGTCTGTTGCAGGGGATGTGCACCACTGTCTGTGACTTGTGCTCTGGGCGACTGATTGTGGTGTACAGGTCCACAGTGCCTGCGCAGGGTGGCTGGCACTCCAGTGCCATGGAGGACTGCAGGTTGTGTGTATACAGTTTAAATACCACCAACAGCTTAATCTGGTTCAATTTCAGTTGCTTACCATCTGTATCTCCCCCCGGTCGCCCCTGAAAAAGGGACTTTCTAGGCCTAGTGGGCTTACCGGGTCAACAAAATTCAACAAACAAACAAAACAAACATGGGCCCACACAGCGGGCTTGGTTGCTCCACCACTGTGTCCCTGTGTTGTTGTGCCCTTGGGTATGGGTGGGCATCTGTCCATGCACTGTGTGGCATCCAGTGTGGTGCATGCTTCCACACACCACTGTGGGTGTCTGTGCTGGCTGTTGTGGCCAGTGGTGGGTCGGGGTGTGTCATTGAAATACTGTGCAGGGTGCTGTACCACTGGTGGTGGTGTCCGGGGCAAGCCCTGTCCTGTGTGGGGTACTTCATGTGCCGATGCATGGTTGATCTCTCAGCAGTACCTCAGGGGGACTGTGTGTGGTGGCACTGTGTCTGCCATTGTTGCATTGCTGTGTGCTGCCACCCGCTGATGGGTGCTCATGGTGGGGCTGGCTTGCATGGTTCTGTGGTGCACAGGGTTGCATTTTCACAGTTGGGGTGGTGGCATGCATGGGGTTTCCTGCAGTGGTGGTCACTGTTCATGGGGGGGTGTCTGGGGGTCACGGTGCAGGGTGTGCTCTGCATTGGGGAGGATGGTGTAGCATAGGGTAGTCAGCCCTCCTTGTGTGCCAGTCACAGCTTGCCGGGAGGTGTGATGGGGCACAATGGCCCAGGTGTGGGTTGTTTGCTTGTCTCCATAGGCCGGTGGTTATTCCAGCCCTCCCCCAGTTGTGCAGTGCATGGGGTGTGGGGGGACGATGTCTGTTCTGCTGTGTGTTCCTGTGCCCATCTGTGGCATGGGTGGTGGGCCCCTACCTCCGTGGTTGTGCAGTTGCATTGCTCTGCTGCTGGGGGCCATCCCTGGTTGCGCTATGGCACCTCTGGACTGCTTAGCTGAACATCCCTTGTTGCGCTATGGTGCATCAGATCTGCTCAGCTTCCCCTTCCTAATTGCACTATGGCACAGGCGGTGCGATATTCAGTCGTCGGCTGTAGGCGCAGTTTGGCCTGCTCCATTTTTCAATAGCGCATCTCTTGCGCATGGGCGTAATAGACTGGCGCTTGCTCCTGCTATTGCGCACTTTTTGGGCACAGTTTGAATATCTGGGCCTGTATGTTTTGTGATATATGGTTCTGTATTTACATTTTACATGTTTATCTATTTTTAAGTACACATCTCATTTTTGAGACTACTTGGTGTGCCTTTGAAATTCTTTTCTTTGACAAGTGAAGCATATATGGTTAAAGCTGACACTGGGCATAGCTTACTTGTTTACCAAACTGGAAAAGGTAAGAGTTTATTCTGAGGTATTTAACAGAGTTTTTAAGGGTTCATTTTGTACACCTGATTAGATACCCATAGGCAAAAGATATCTGGCCCCCCGAAGAGCAGAATTTTCTGAGCCTGTACATTGGGCATGCTAGCAAGAGATTCACTGTTTGAATCCCTCCAGAACTTGATACCAAAGTTTGATTCGAACCCACAAAACAGAGAGGAGGGTTACTCTGTTCTGTTAACTGTTCACAATACTACGCTCAGAGGTTGGCACTGTGGGAGCAGAGGCCCTGACCTGCTGAGTGGGGTTGTGACAAAATGGTTGGCAGCGGTGTACATAAGTTTGGTATTACAAGCTTTTATTGTTCAGTGTGTCAGCTTGAGCAAATCAGCTCACTTGCAAAAACAGAAAAATGCAGTGATTTCTTTTTAAAAAGGAGACAGAGCTATCACTTGGCGTACAGTTAAGTTCCTACCCATTTTATTTTTTTTTCTAAAGTGCAAGTCAGAGTAGCCATAGTTAGGGAAGAAGATGGCTTCCAACTACAGCAGGCACACTGTACACTACTTAAAGCAGTTGTGCAGGGACAGAGGAATCCTGTTTCAGGTGAAAGCCACCAAACAGAACATCGTGGATCCCTGATGGTAGCAGATACCCAGAGCACTGAGTCACAGACAGTGACTGAAAAGGACCGAACCTTGACTGTGGCAGGGCTAGTGGCCAGTGCAGTGTCCAGATCCAATGAGGAGGGCAACAGGGCCACTGTCAGTGAAGGGCCACAGCAGCAGGGGAAGGTCACCAGTATCCTGGATCCAGAAGTATTTAGGCTGCAAATTGAGTGGCACAGAATGGGCTGGTGTTCCAGAGAGAGAGAGACCATGAACAGCGGGAGGTGGACCATGAGGCAGACCCAGAATGCCGAGAGGCAGAAAGAAAACAGAGAGATGCTGACCATGAGGAGCATGAGTGCCAGAGGCAACATGAACTGGAGAAGCTACAACTCCAACCAGTAGCACCAGAGTAGGTAAGTGGCTTAGGTTTAACTGGGACTACAGGACTGGGTTACAAATTGAATTCCAAATTGATAGCCAGATTTAAAGAGGGGGAGGATATGGATGCCTTTTTAAATTGTTTTGAAAAAGTTTGTATTCAGGCTAAAATTCCTAGGAAGTCCTGGAGCTTCCTGCTATCCCCACTACTTACCCGGAAAGCTTGGGATGCATTGTGTCAAAAGGGCAATGATAATGATGATTACAACAAACTTAAAGCTGCACTGTTAAAGAAATTTGAATTAACTGCTGAATTATACAGAGCTAAATTCCGTAACCTCAGGAGAAGCCTTGACATGAGCTATAAGGAGCTAGCCACGAAACAACGTCAGTTTTTAAAACATTGGTGGGAAGGAATTGAAGCAAACTCTGCTGATAAAATTGAAAATGTAATTCTGTTAGAACAGTTTTTCTGGTCATGCCCAGCAGAGCTGAAAACCTGGCTGAAGGACCAAGATTCCAAAAAGTGCAAGAGGCTGCTGAACTCTCAGACCACTATGCCAAGAGCAGACCTGTTCTGAGAGCAAATGGGGCAGGCATGGCAGCGCAAAAAGGGAAAAGTGCACCTTCAGGGCAGCAAAAACCCTCTCTGCCTCCACCAAAACAAGTTAGCCCCAGGTTTCAGAGAAAAGATTTCTTTGAGAAAAGAAATGAATGTTGGTTGTGTAAAGAAACTGGCCATATTGCCAGACAGTGTCCCAAAAAGGTAAGCAGTACACAACAGGGGGCTAGGAAGGAAGTGGGTTGTTTGTGTGTCCCTGGAAGCATGCCAGTGAACATGAGGTAACACATTCACTCAGTCATGGTGAATGGTGTATAGACACAAGGGTTAAGGGATACAGGGGCATCCTTGACCTTGGTAAAGGGGGATCTAGTAGAGCCGAGTCAGCTGATACCCAATAAATACGTCACTGTACAGGACTTTGCTGGTGAAGAGAAAACATTGCCCCTCACTAGTGTTCTTCTAGACTGAAGTGAAACAGGGGGAACTGTGCAACAGATGGCTGTAGCCCAAACCTTAGCAGTGGAAGTGATCCTGGGCAACAATCTCCAACAGGGGATGGTATGTGCAGTTACCCATAGCCAAGCTGCAAGGGAAAATTGTAGTTCCCTGAACCCCACAGAAGCCATTGTGGAAACCACTGAGAGGCTGGTTCCCCAGCCTGTGTCTCCTGATATGGAGACTAATGAAAAGGGGGTAGAAATTTCCCCAGTAGCAAGTAACCACACAGCTACGGAGGATTACTCCGAAGAGGGAGGGGTGACTCATTGTTAGAGGGTTGGAATTGACAGTGATCCTGAGTGCACTGATGCTAGTGCTAGGGACTCTAGTTTAGCAACTAAAGGGGACCTGTCCCATGCATTGTGAATGTGTGAGGGGTTTGCAGGTGCTCAGAGAAGTGACCCTAGTCTAGAGAAGCTGAGGGCTTGGGCAGATTCTAATGGAGCACAGGGAGGTGACGACAGACATAAGATTTATTGGGAAAATGGACTGATGTATAGTCAGGATGTGCAGACAGAGGGAGGGGTGCTAGGCAGGCAGCTTGTCATTCCACAGGGCTATTGTGAGCAGTTGTTCAAGACTGCACATAATATTCCCTTGTCTGGTCATCTGGGAATCACACGCACTATGCAGAGGATGGCCCAAAATTTCTGTTGGCCTAACTTCACCCAGCAGGTGAAGGAGTATTGCAGGTCTTGTCACCAGTGCCAAAAAATAGGGAAAGAGGGCAAGAAAACCCAAGCTGCCCTGATTCAATTGCCTATAGTGGAGGAGCCATTCCAGAGAGTGATAATGGATATTGTGGGGCCCTTAAATAACACCAGCTCCTCAGGGAAGAGATTCATCCTGACAGTGGTGGATTATGCCACCCAGTACCCGGAGGCACTCACCCTATCCTCACTGAGGACAGACAAAGTGGTAGATGCCTTACTTGGGATTTTCTCCCATGTTGGGTTTCAGCAGGAGGTTATCACTAGTCAAGGGAGTTTCTTCATGTCAGACCTGATGAAATGTTTATGGGAGAAATGTGGGGTAGTGCAGAGATGCATGACACCATATCACCCACAAGCCAATGGGCTTTTGGAAAGATTTAATGGTACCCTGAAGTCAATGCTCCAAGGGTTGCTGAACAGCATGTGAGGGACTGGGAGATATACCTTGCCCACCTGTTGTTTGCATACAGGGAGGTACCCCAAGACACGACAGGATTTTCCCCCTTCAAACTCTTATATGGACACCGGCTACATGGGCCCCTAGACTTTATCTGGGAGGACTGGGAAGGCAAGCACACCACCCAGGGAACTCCCATTGTGGATTACATCCTTACATTTAGGGAAAGGCTGATGGAGCTTATGGGGACAACCCAGAGCAACCTGGCAGCTGCCCAACAGAAACAAAAAGTGTGGTGCGACCGCAGAGCCAGAACTCGCTTGTACATGGTGGGACAGGAGGTCATGGTCCTTATTCCAACCTGGAAATACAAGCTGCAGGCTGAGTGGGCAGGACCGTACAAAGTGGTTAGGAAGGTAAATGACATGAACTATATTATCAAGTTACCTGATCAAAGACAGACAGAAAGGATGTACCATGTCAACATGGTGAAGCCATATGCAGATAGGGCTGACATGGTGTTTGCAGTGTGTAGTCCTGGGGAGGAAATGGATGAAGGAGACCCCCTTCTGGACTTGCTGGAAGAAAGTAAGCGGGAGTCCTCTGTGGAGGCAGTTAAATTGTCTCCCCAGCTGACCCCTGAAAAGATCCAGGAAGTAAGGGAGGTTTTAGCAGACTTTGCCCAATTGTTTAGCACCAAGCCTGGACTAACCCCCTTAGCAATGCACTATGTGGAGAAAGAGACACAGATGTCCATATGGTGGAGAGCAAATCAGTTGTCACAGGCTGTCCCAAGGGACATTAGGAGAGAAGTGGAGGAGATGCTGGATTTAGGGTAATCCAGATATCCCACAGCCCCTGGGCCTCATCCATAGTCCTTGTGCCTAAGCCAGATGGCTCTACTTGTTTCTGTGTGGACTGTCATGGACTGAATGCAGTCACAAAGTCAGATGCCCATCAGATGTCCCAGGTGGATGATCTCCTGGACAAGTTGGGATGGGTGACCTACCTTACAATGATTCACCTGACCAAGGGGTATTGGCAGATACAGTTAATGGACAGAGCTAGGGAGAAGTCAGCCTTCATCACTCCGATAGGCTTATTTCAATTTAAAGTAATACCTTTCAGAATGAAGAACGCTCTGGCCACTTTCCAAAGGTTGGTGTATAAGGTGTTAAATGGTGCTGAGGAGTACACTGTGGCATACCTGGATGACATTTCCATCTTTAGTGCCAGCTGGGAGGAACACCTGTCCCACCTTAGGGAAGTGCTGGGCAGGATACAGAGGCTGGGCTCACTGTCAAAGCCGGGAAGTGCCAGGTGGCCAAGGGAGAAGTGGCATACCTCGGGCATGTGGTAAGACAGGAACAGCTCCGTCCTAACCAAATAAAAATACAGGTAATCCATGCATGGCCTAGACCAGAAATGCAGAAGCAGGTCAGGAGGTTTCTTGGGACAGCAGGGTACTATAGAAAATTTGTACCCAATAACAGCACCCTGGCTGCTCCCCTATCTGACCTGATAAAGAAAAGGAGGCCAAAGAAAATTACCTGGGGATCAGCCTGTGAAGAAGAAGCCTTTACCAGACTGAAGGAGGCAATGTGCAGTACTCCTGTTTTGACAAGTCCTGACTATAGCAGTCCCTTTATAGTTCAGACTGATGCCTCAGACATAGGTATTGGGGCAGGATTGAGTCAAACATCCAGCCTAGGGAAAGATCACCCTGTAGTATATCTGAGTAAAAAGTTACTCCCAGGGAGCAGACATACTCCACTGTGGAAAAGGAGTGTCTTACCATTGAGTGGGCCCTAAAGAAGTTGGAGCCATACTTGTTTAGACAGCATTTTGTGTTACAGACTGACCACAACCCCCTGGTTTGGCTGACGCAGATGGGAAAAAAACAATGGTAGATTGCTAACATGGTGTCTGTTTTTACAAGGGTATGACATGGCAATTCTACATAGGGCTGGACTGAAAAATCAGAACTCAGATGGGTTGTCTTGTGTCTATGAGGAGTGAACTGATTTGTGAAGCTTATCCCATGCAGGGGATAAAGCCCCCAAAATCAGCCTAGGTAGGAAGGATTGTGACGCTTTTACAGCTGGTTCTGATTAATCTATGCTTTTTGTAATATAAAAATGTGTTATTTAGTGTCTTTCATGAGACATGCTGTTTCAGCTAAAAGATAAAAGCCAGGAGATAATTAGAGGCTAGAAGAGACTTACAGTAAGGATCTCCTGTTTATCTAGCTTAATTGTAGCTGCCAGCTGCTAGGCTAGAAATCATAAACTTTTATGGTGTTTAGAGGAAAAATGCAGGTTATGGCACTTAGGTGCTATGTCATAAAAGTCCTGTGATGTCCTTGAGAGATGATGCTGCTCATGGATGAAAGAAAAGAACTTGGCAAATTACAGACTTAATTGGGAAGTCATATGGGGAAACAAGTTTTTCTGCTGAAGTCACCTATTAATTTACCTCCTGACACAAGACATCCTGATTGTATAATTTTTAATAAACAGAGGAGGAGCTGGGTGACATCATGGAGAAGGCAGGGTCAAGATAGTGTTTTAACTATGCTGTAACAGACCTTGAGACACACATGTTTGGACTTTGATAAAAGAAACATCTACAGCACTATAAGAAGATAAGAATACCTTAGGTAGACAGGTCTAAGTGTATTATTGGTAGGAATTTGCATTTTTTAAACCTTATTGTTTTAAAAGATTGTATGTTTTACATAGAAGTTGACAGCAGATAAGGACCGCAAGGCCCATCCAGTCTGCCCATTTCTTTTTCTACCTTATAAATGTGCCATCGACCTTTGCTCTATCAGTGACCTATCTATTCATAGTCATTTGTATTGCTCCCTTATGCCTATCCCATGCCTGTTTGAAGCCCTGCACTGTATTCATAGCCACCACTTCTTGTGGTAAGCCATTCCATGCATCTACCACCCTTTCTGTGAAAAAGAATTTCCTCACATTCCTCCTTAATCGGCCTCCCTCTAATCTCATGCTGTGTCCTCTTGTCCTGCTATTTTTCTTATATTTAAACATGTTAGACTCTTTCACCTTGTTTATGCCCTTAAGGTGTTTAAATGTCTCAATCATATCACCTCTCTCCCTCCTTTGCTCAAGGGTATACATATTGAGCTCCGTTAATCTGTCCTCATATGTCTTCTGATGCAGTCCCTGCACCATTTTGGTTGCCTTCTCTGGACTGCCTCAATTTGCTTAATGTCCTTGTGAAGGTGTGGTCTCCAATACACGCAGTACTCCAGATGGGGCCTAACTAATGTCTTTTACAGAGGATTATTACCTCCCTCTTACGACTTGTGATACCCCTATAATACACCCTAACACCCCCTAGCTTACCTACTGCTTTAGAGGTCTGCTTGGATGATTTTAGGTCATCAGTGATGATGATGCCCAAGTCTCTTTTTCCTTTGTGACTACTAGCAACTCCTCCCAGCCTATAAGTGGCTTCAGGGTTTCTCTTCCCTATGTGCATGATTTTGCACTTCTTTGCATTAAATCCCAGTTGCCACTCTTCTGACCATTCTGCTAGTTTATCCAGATCTCTTCTCATTCTGCCCACCCCATCTGGATCATCTACTCTGTTGCAGATCTTGGTGTCATCTGCAAACAGACAAGCCTTACCCTCTAGTCCATCTGCTGAGGTCACTAATGAAGATGTTGACTAGGACTGGCCCCAGGACTGATCCCTAGGGTACCCACTTGTGACTTGCATCTCTTCTGACTGTATACCATTTACCACCACTCTCTGTTTTCTGCCAGTCAACCAGTTTGCCACCCAGTTGACCAACTTCTGACCCACCCGAGCCTACCTAGCTTATTTATCAATCTTCTATGGAACAGTGTCAAAAGCTTTGCTGAAGTCAGGTAAGCGACATCAACTGCTCCCCTTGGTCCACCACTCTGGTTACCCAGTCAAAGAAATCTATGAGATTAGTTTGACAGGACCTTCCTTTGTAAACCCATGCTGTCTTGTATCCTGTGCCCTATGGATTCCAGGTGTTGCACTATCCTTTCCTAAGGATGCCTCCATAATCTTGCCCACTACTGAGGTAAGACTGACCGGTCTGTAGTTCCCCGCCTCCTCCCTGCTACCACTCTTGTGGAGTGGGATCACATGAGCCCTTCTCCAGTCTTCTGGGACCTCTCCTGTGCTCAGAGACTCACTAAACAATTCTGCTAATGGCTGTGCTAGTTCCTCCTTTAGCTCCTTAAGTACCCTGGGATGTATGCCATCAGGTCCCATTGCCTTATCCACCCTGAGCTTAGCAAGCTCTTGTAGGACCCTTCTTTGTGAAGGAGTAGTGCTCACCTCCCTCCCCTGTGTCCATGATGCTGAGCTGTGGGCCCTGCCCTACCTTCTTCAGTAAATACTGAGCAAAAGTATCTATTTAGGATAGATGCCTTTACAGGGTCCTCCTCCTCACATGCTCCCTTTTCTCCATTAAGCTTAGCAATACCCCTCTGGACTTTCTCCTTTCACTAATGTATCTATAGAAAGTCTTGTCACCTTCTTTTACTGTTCGTGCTAGTGTTTCCTCAGTTTGGGACTTTGCCTGCCTTACTGCCTTACCTGCTTCCCTTAGGGCAGTTTGGTATGCCTCCTATCTTCATCCCGCTGTGTTCCTTATATTTTCTGAAGGCCAGCCTTTTGGCTCTGACCTTTTCTGCTACTGTATTTGAG